>OU612072.1:22016056-24595479 GCA_914767715.1 Membranipora membranacea
TACTGTGCCCAAGCTTAATCAGACAGCAAGTGTAAAACCAGTATCAGGTATGTGCAATAAGGAAAACAGTCTTACCCTTTGTGGAAAAGAAACATTTAAAACCAACAAACATACCATTTTACTGAGTTCTTCAGCGTGTTTTGATCCTGCTTGCTTGTAGAAGGTTGCGACTAAAGCACGAATGAACAAAGATCCTTTGGTCCTGAATCTCCATGAAACATAATCTGTCAAAATTTATCATGGGATGTACAATTGAACATAGTACATGGGTTCACTGTGGAAAACGTTGGTTGTGTTGTGCAACTTTGACATTTCATATGTTTGCCTCTAGCCTTTGAAATATGATGAAGTTGATAGGTTTTCCCTAAGTGTTGGCTCATTTGCTATGATATGATATATCGATATTCGTGAAACTTCAAAAATCTCATACTGTGTGGGATAGAAACTATGGAAGAGTGACAAGGAATCAAATCAAGGGATTGCATTGAGTTGCGGGAGAATCCATTCTTATCGGGTAATTTTCTATGGTTAATCCATTGTTAACAACTTTTTATTTGGCTTAAAAATGAAGCAGTCACATTTATAGTTACCTGGAAAGCTTGGGTGGAATACGATAAGATCATCCATACACTGATGGCTATCATCTGGAGGTCTTTCTGTGTCTTGTTGTTGCTGCTGTGGTTGCTGTTGTTGTTGTTGTTGTGACGGTTGTTGTTGCTGTTGATGTTGTGGTAGCTGTTGATACTGTCGTTGCCGTGGCTCTTGTGGTCGTTGTGGGGAGGCTATTCGTGGCACTGTTTTGACTGAACTTGGTATCCGTATATCTTCTTCTGGACCGGAAGCTGTTTTGAGAAAACAAAAGTAATAAAATCCAGCCCCAAAATCTGATTTGTCTTTGTTACCTATGTAATATTGTCATTGAAAAATAATCAGCCTAAAGCTGTAGCTCCACGTAACGATTTTTACATCGATTTGGGGTCACGAGTGGTTAATCGGTGGATCTGCACGAGTGATTACTCGTGTTAAGTGGACATCGAACCTGTTGGTCTTTTGCCCGAGTGATCTAGACGATCCTCTATGCTGATTGGTTGTTGATTGCTTGCTTAAATAATTACGCGGTTAAACACGTCATCTATCAAATCGTGACAGGCTATCAAAAATGGAGGAGTTGATAATATCTGTAGTTAAATCACATCCTCCTATTTATGATAAAAAAGACCATAACTACAAAGATAGGAGTGGTGCTGTAGTGAAAATATGGAAGGTAATAGCTGTATCACTTGGAAATGGAAGTTGTCCTGACATGACATCCATAGTATAGCATAGGAAAATCAATTTTACAGAAGAATGAAATTTTATTTGGTGAAGATTCTAAGTGTCAAAGACCCGGATTTAATATGACATCACTATATCCGGTCATTTGTTAACACGCCCATTAAATATCATTGGTCAATCGATTGAACTGAGGGAGTTAATTGGTCAATCTAGGCACCTGATTTATTACCCCACTATGACTCACTAAACCATCGAGTACTAATTCATAGGCCTGTGTAGCAGTGTGAGATCGGCCTAGCATGTCTAGACATGCCATCGGCCTGTGATTACATCGTTACGTGGAGCTACAGCTTAAGACTGGTCCCTGTCCAGACTGCACAAATAATGTTATTAGGGAACAGAATGAACATGAAATACTATTTACCAGTTGTCTTTGTTTCCACCTCGTCTTGTACACATCTCTGCTGTGATTCAGGAGATGCAGTGGATCCTTCATTCTTCATTTTTCTCACTTAAAAAACAAATTCTTTTTTTACTATCTTGCTTGTGCAATTAGGATTATGCTTCCATAAAATGATTAATAATTAATGCACTGCGAGATTTCAAATATTCAACATTGCAATTACAGAAATCATAGCATACTTTAATTGCAAATCTCAATAATCTATTATGGAAGATCAATCAACAGATCTTCACACAAAAAAGATGCCAATGTTAAAAGTGCCACACCAAAGCTTACACACCTCCTGAGCAGGCCTGAAGGATCACCATCTTGGGTTTTCCCCTCATTGCAGGAAAGTTTTGTGATGAGAGCAGTCTGTATGTGTCCACTAGTTTGAGGGTTCCATCTTTGGTTGAGATTGTACCATAACCACCGTGACTCATCAACACCAGTGCAAACATTCCCAGGTTAGCATGTACAGATGTACCAGTGTCTCTATCCACATACTGTGTCTCTTTGTGTATCGCCTCAACCACTTCCTATATCAAGAACAAATGGAGATGAAATATTGCATTACCATCAGTAGATGTCCCGTTTTGGTTGATTCGGTTGATTTGGTTGACTTTTTGCATAGTCTAGATTCGAATACTTTATTATGATAATTCATGAAAGAGTCAGTAGATATTTTTAAAGTTATTTTCTTCATTTACTGTATGCAAAAAAATTGATTGTCAAGCATTGAAGGGAGTAACCTTCAAAGGGAGGGGTCCAGTTTGGGGATGAGATGTAGTCACGTTTTAGTTTTGATTAAGTTGTGAGGTCATATATTTTAATATCGCTCTTTCAAAGAAAGATTGCCGGCTGCAATGTTGTAAGACACCAAAATGTGGAGATAAGCCCTTGCTACAGGGTACATAAATTTACATCTCATTAGTTGTTGGATGATATGATTACCTTGGCACTCCATTCTCTATTATCGCTCAGCTTGCTTACAATGAATCCAAACTGTTCGAACATTTCACGTATGTTTTCGTAGTCATACTGAGATCCTTCTCTGTCCTGTTCCTTCTTGGGGAATCTGATATTGATTATGAGAGCTCTTCCTCGAGAAGCAGTCATAGTATAAACCTTAAAACGGACAAAAAATTTCAATTGTTTTATTAATTCAATGTCCACTGATGTGGAACCATTCGCCTCAGACCGACTTGATCAAGGTGCTAATCGCTTAAGAATGTCAGTCAGCATTTTCAATCCTTACACAGACAAAAGCTTATGTCTCTGAATTCATTATGGTAGGTTATAGCATCAATCTTCAGTAGATAAGAAGACATACTATTAGGCCTAATTAGTTTGTCTTAACATCACAATTACCTTATCTTTGTGAGGTGTAGAATACAAGGTGGTCTGGAAGTTTGGCAGCATGCTGATGCGTGCTTGAGTTTCATCATTCATGATTCTTCTGATTTCATCAGTTGATGGGTCCAACTTCTTCACATATTGAACTAGTGCTTCATGAGCAGAGTCAGAGAGTTTGAGGCCTTTTATGGAGTGAGAAAAAATATTCGTATTAATGACGATCAAGTTATGGACTTCATACTGAATATGAGCAGTGAGAATTTCATCAAATTCTATGAGTGAAATATATTCACAACTTGTTGGATAGTAGCACAAGGGGATAAGTCATAAAGAAGATCAACCAGAAACATCATTTCACACAATTCCACCAATCTGTGATATTTCAATCAAAAACTATTGGACTCGCAAACTATAATGTGACTCAGCTAGCAGTAAATATAATGAACACCGTGGAGAAAATAATTCAACAATTTAATCTTACATGGTGTCTTGAGTACAGCTGGAACATCATGTTCTGATCCACATGATACAGTGTCTGCTGTCGGCTGTTGATTGCTTGATGGATCGCATATCGCCTGGAAGTCTAACAATGCAGGGTTAGGCTTTTCACGAATGAGGCAATGGGGACAAGGAATGTCATAACCTATCTTTGTAGCTGGCCAGGCAAGTCGAGCTTCCGCTGAAAGCTTTTCGAGTAGGTTGGAGAAGGTCTTCCAACATTTCAAAATCGTTGAGATAGACCCTTCAACTCTGATGGTGACTTTTTGTGCCTCTTTCTCGTTGATAAGGTGAGTATCGAACTCAGCTGCGTCAGACCGCTTACTACTTTTCGTTTTAGCTGAGGCACCGTTTCCATAGGGGAAGACTTGATAGCTACTAGCCATGACTTGAAGAAATTTCACAGTTAGCTGATGGAAAGCGTAGTTAGGTACTTTCAACCCAACAAAGTTCAAACAGGCACGGAGCTGAATCTGAGCTGTGTGAAGAGAAAATGTATGTTCGGGCATGAAATATGGCATCAAGTAGCAACCATCCTGATTGTTGACAACAGTCGGGCCATGCAGGAGCTTGAATTTCTTCATAAGTGCAACTGCAATTTCAAAGGGTATCTTCACAGAGTTGGACAGACACATTTCCAGATCTCTCTTGCTAATCATACCATTTCTCAGATAGCTGCTTCCTGTAGACACATTGACAGCAGAGGGCTGTACGACTAAATCACTGATCATGGTATGATCATAGAGTGATCCTATGAGCTCTGACACAGCTTCTATTTTGTGAAATATTTTATCAGCTAACTCACAGTCATTTGGTGACTCCTCACCAACATCATCTTCATCCGAATCAGACTCATCATCTTCATCTGAATCAGACTCATCATCTTCATCTGAATCAGGGAAATAAACCTCATCTTCATCATGTGAATCAGACTCAGGATACCACAATATTTGACCTGATCGCTTCATGAAGTCGAGAACAGTCTCAGGGTGCGTCAGAGAAGAATAAATCTGGTCATATGTGAGAAAGCTGTCAGTATCTCCAGTAAAAGGCTCTAGCCACACAGACGGGATGAAGCACATAGAGTTCTTCACTCGCCTGATAAGACACTCTTCTAAACGCTTGAGGTCTTCTGAATAGTCTCCTGCATCAACAGAAAATCCTAGTGAGAATACGTTATTTGCACTGAACATAGACAGAGTTTTGCTGCCATCAGAGGATACAGCCAGGTCGCAGAATTCATTTCCATCATCAAGAAGTTCACTTGTTAACTGTTTAACAGTATTTCTAAAATCCCTGCACAGTTCCTCATAAAGCTCTTTCTTGTCCACATATTTGTCAAGGTGAGTGAATATGAGGATAGGCTCTTGTATTCTATCAGTTATCTTGATCAGGTGCGAAAGCCAATCAAAGGCCACCCTTCTGGTGGCCTCCCGCAGTCCCCTTTCTTCTCTTAGGGTCTGGAACTCCGGCATATTCACAACAATCACTGGTACGCAATCCTTTCGCACTGTCAGGTGATACCCGTAATGGTAGACTTCGTCGCCACCAAAGTCGATCACCTTGACGCTTATTGCTTCTGATTCAGGACCTTTCAGCTGGACTTCCTGAAAACCGAAAACTTTGGTTTTTTGAACTTTAGGATCATCTGATGTTAGAGGCTTGAAGTTCTGCTGCATGGCACAGAGAAGAGACGACTTTCCTGCCTCCTTTCTACCAACGAGGGCGATTGACGAAAGTGTTATTTGGACTTTACCTCTCTCCAAGTCATTGTAGTAGTCTTTAATGGCACCCAAACCTCCTTCACACACAACATAGGGAGGCTCGATAAGGCTGTTGCAGTTAACGCATTTGAGCTGTGTTACGTTCAGCACAAATGGATGAAGACGGCAGAGAGAAGAGTTATAACTGAGGTTCAGGTCCCTCATGGAGACTAGTTCACCGATCCATTCAGGTAGTTGTTTGATGCTGTTGCTCTGCAATTCAAGCGATGTTAGCTTTCTCATGTTTCTCATACTGAAAAAAAGGTAAACAGGATGCTACAATTGACCTGCTTCAGATCTAATATCTTGCTATTAATAGATTCACGACACACTTTCTTTCAGCTTGCCAACAGCTGTTTTGAGAGTGGTAGACATCATGACATGTTCAAACTAGTAATGCGGCTTAGACAATGTATGAAGTTCACTTTCTATCCTGGCATCACAGTGCTGACAAAAAAACATAGGATAATTCAACAAAGTGCCAATCAAACCTTCACCTGCTTTATGTGTTGCAATAGATAGAATATCGATAGGATAATATAAACTTGATGTGGCCCACTGACACAAAGCTATTCTATCTTTGCATAAGGATACGCCCACAAAAAAGGATGAATGATAATTGAAACATATCCTGTTTATCTAATTTGACTGATTAGCTTCTAAATCTTGTGACCTGGTCTTCATAACCAGTTTAATAACTGCTATTCATTCAATGGTTCTGACTATACAATGCATAAGCCAAACTTCCTTTGTTTAAAATGGTTGTATAAAGCAGTTTTTTATATTTTGGGAGCTTATCCACAGCTCAATTTTTTCATCAGTCAACCCCTCCCTCATTTCACTCTCCTGTATGTAACTCTTACTATTCTAACTAGTGCTTTGCAGAGGATGTGTACCCATTAATGCAAAATTTTGCATTCTGTTAGTCATATGAGTTCATTTTTACTCTCTGATTGAATCAACGGCACCACTTTAAATAACTTGCTGCCTGTCGCTCTAACTAATATGTCGCACACTCAGTCGGTTCATTTTATCTGTTCAGTTCCAGCTACTGATTTGTGATAACATGGGGTACAAGTAGCCCGTGGAAAAGCGATTGGAGGTGAAAAGTTTGCTGCTTGCCTTTATCGTCTTTAGATTTTTTAGCAATATCTTAGTAAAACTTTTCATGTCACACTATTAGATGACTTGCAAGTGATTTCTTTAGCAGTCAGGGGACAAAAATGATTTGTGTTATCCCCTTAAAACACTAAAAATCCCAACCACCAACACATCATCAGGATAAAATCCGAATTACCTGGCTAACCGGTTTTTGCCCCTACCACTTGCCTGCCAGTTTAACTGTGTCCTTTCTCTCTAACTAAAATGTTACACACTCAGTGATTTCATTTTATCTGTCTAGTATTGTAACTTCATATTATACAATGCGTATAAGTAACCTGTGGTTCAAAAATTTTGAGCTAAAAGATCTCGGTTTTGGTTTGGCTATGTCATTTATAGCTCTAAATTCCTTCTCCAGGGTAGCCACTCGTGTTTGTATTGCTGAAACTATTCAAGCCAACACAGCAGTTTAAATCAATAAATACATAAACGCTTCTGCTGAGTCACTGAATATCAAGAAAACGTCAAATGGAAAACTCAAGATTCATACTTGTCCAGATTGACCCTAGATTTTCTTAAATTCCCTATCTCAGTCTGGAAAATTGTATGAAAATTGCAGTAAGTTATCAGTTGCAACACATTATGTAGTAAACACCATAATATTGCGTCTTTGCAACTCCAATCTTCAGTTGAGAAGAGTACAGAGGGCGTAATGTAATTTATTTCATCTTTAGACCACATATAATAGTATACAATGTGAATTAAAATCTTTCAACCCAATTTATATATATCATTGGATCAAATCTTTCTATTCGCACTCACCCTCTGCGTTCTACCAACTTTCAGAAAATTCCACCCACACGACTGATATTAACATGGTTATATGAGTGCTGAGAAAGCCAATATAATTTCGCATTCTCACCGATGTGACATTTTTAAGTTTACAGATATTTCAGATTTCTCACCATACTCAAAAAAAGAGATCATATGGCTCAGGGGGGGGGGGGAGGGGGTGTGATGCAATGTTCTCTGATGGTTGTTTATTTGTAAATGTAAACATCAACATCATATACTATACTTTTACACCTTCGCATCCGATCATTCCTACACAGTCTGCTTGTACTTCATTAAATCAAAAATAAAATAAGCCCCCTGAGTGTGTTACGTGTAAGTACGAGAGACAGGAGACAGCTAATATTGCTGGCAAGTGGCAGGGAAAAAATTAAGCTAGCCCAGTAAGTTCTATTTCATCACAATTATGTGTTTGCGGTTGAGATTTTGGCTTATTTTAATGGGAAAACATAGAAATATTTTCCAATGGCTGCGAGTGAAAATACCTGCAAGTGATCCACATAGTATCACATAAAAATCTTTCCAAAAAAATGGGATTAGCAATCTAAAAATCTAATATTTCCATACCCATACGTATCTTCTCAAGCTACTAGAAGTGCATATCATGCTAGGGAAACCATGACGTGAATGGTTATTATTATTATTATAATCTCATATGGCACATAGCTCCACAATATACCAACTCTATGGACTCGGAAAGATCTTCCTTGTGATTTTGTGATGGTTTATTTAGTCAACGCAAACAGGTATGCATCTTTTAATTTAGAAATTGTGGCTAAAATGGAATATATTTTATCTGCTTCGATTATTAAATGCAGAAAGCTAACAAGAAAAGATGGATTTGAGAGTTGGTGGCATAAGTTAAGAGTGTCAGTCGCTCATAGTGCATGCGTTGGAGGTTATGAGATTGGTTGACCCCAAAGGCTTGTCAATCGTCAGACATGGGTTACTTTGATTACAGATTTTAGCAAGAAACTGATCTATGAATACTGAATTGCAATCCACCTATTATGATAAAGGGAAGGTAACCAAAATATGTGCAGCTCTTCATTCATAGCTCTAGATCAATTTTGATCCAATTTGCTTGCATTTAGAGTTTGAGCCACTGGCAAAAGGAATCAGGATATTTTTCCCTAGTTTTTGGAGTTGTCCTAGGCCATGTGGATGGTAAGAGTTAATAGTTGGATTTATTGGGATTGAGAACCTAAAATCATAAACTTGATTTGAAAATTTTGCCATGATGACCTGAGAAATGTTTTAAAATTAAATAGAAGATGCGAGTAACATGCTTTGATAGTACAGCATGTTTTGAGTGTGTTGACATCAGTCGAAGAGGATGACCTTGCAGGCTTAGTCAAGTTTGTCAACCAGATTAAAATATGCTACTCCAGATTAGGTGATGTTGGACAGCTAAATTACAGCTAAATTACATCACTATGCTCCAAATTGATGACCTAAATGACCTACTTCCTCCCATGTTCCGGTAGGAATGGATTGAGAAACACAGACTAGCCAGTACTGAGGATCAACTTTATCCTTTCCTGCCTTGATGTCCTTCCTAGAAAGGAAGCGGGAAGTGGGAATGAGGTTCGCTGCGAGAACTGGTGAGGCTATATCAGTAACAAGAACAGATACAAGGTCAAAAAATGTAAACTCAGATGCAGGTAGTAACGCAATTACCGAGTCAGTCAATAAGTCAGTCACATGTTGCATTCACCCCGAAACAAAACATTCATTGATTGACTGCAAGCGATTCTCTAGTCTCTCTATAGATGAGAAGTACAAAGCTTTGAAAGTGTGTCATTTCTGCTTTAGGTGCTTGAGTAAACACCCCAGGAATAAATGGAAAGCTATTTCAAAGCCTGTCTCTAAATGGCTGCTTTAGACTTGACGCCTACATCAACAATATACCTGGAGCCATACTGAGATGGCGGGAACAGCAAGTTGCTTTAGTAGGAGACATCTGCTAGATGTACAACTCCATCCATATAGAGATGCTGGTACAGCAATGCCATAGACTCTTGCGGCGTGACCTAGATTCCCGCTGGCCAGATGTATACTCTATAACCAGAGTTAACACGGGAGACCGCCCAGCAGCCGTCATAAGTGCATAAGCCGTTTACATGACTGCAGAGATGAATGCATCCTACTTTCCAAAAGTAGCACTACTACTAAAGCTCTCCACCTATGTGGACGACATGGTTTACTCTGCCCCTGAGAATCTGGTAAACCCCTCTTCAGATTCAAACCCTAAATATAGGACCTAAATGCTCTGTGTTTAATAGGAACCAGTCTCAGAAATGATAGTGACAGAGGTCAAGCTTAACTTTTCTCCAAAGAAGAGAGGAGTTGATCAAGGACAGAACTTGACACAGGATCAACTACCATCAGCCATACCAAATGTCCTAACTAGACGCATAGTTTTAGAGCAGACAATGAAGACTTATGATCCATTATGAGTATACTGTGCTTTTACACTGACAGCCAAGACTCTGCTCAGAGCAACTTGGTCACCGAAACTGGGATAAGATGAACCTTTGCCTGAGCAACTCAGGACACAGTGGATGACTGTTGCGATTTAAACAAGTATGCAATATAGGAAACAAGGTTCCTAAGCTTTCTCTAGACACTGAACAAATCATTCCACAAAACTATATTACCAAAAGCACCAAGTGTGATAGTGTGATAGATTCTGAGGGCGTTCACATGACATTTCCCACAAATATGTTCTCAGTTGGTGCTGCTGTGGCAACTTCATATAGGCTGGTAAGACTAGGTTCAATCTCACACATGATATGAACTTGTACTATCTCTAAACAAAAGGTAGGCCTACAACAGCATATACCACTAAGTCCCTCAAACAGTGGCACATCGATTTAGGTCACAATATGAATTATGAAGATATAGTCAAACTAGCCGACTAGCCGGCATGACTATCAGTAAGTCGTCCCAACCAGGTTCCTGCATAGTGTTTCAAGAGAATAAGATGACCAAACAGTCGAAAAGTCAGGCTGACAAACCAATCCTGACTGCTGCAACTCTGCTGCGTGTCCACAGTGACATACGAGGCCCTTTAGGTCCCCCATCCAAACAAGGCCACCGCTGTTGTATCAATTTTGTTGATGAATACTCTTCTATGTTTCTTTATTTATTGTCTAATGTCCAACGATGAGTCACATGTAACTTTTAAACAGGTCCTTGGTGATATAGCTCCTATAGGGCAGGTAAAACAGTTACACACGGACAACGGCGGTGAGTACACAAGTAAGGACTTTCTGTCAGTATTACTCGCAAGAGGTATAAAACATATTACAACAGCTCCACACTCACCATATCAAAATGGTAAGACAGAACGCTTCTAGCGTAGTCTGATGGAACTGACAAGTGCTAATACTCCAAAACAGCTATTGCCAGTACGCAGTCTATCTCTGAAATAGAGGACTCCAGCGAAGCACTGGTAAAACTGCATCTATGAGCTATTTTCAAAATACTAGCCTGCCATGCGAAATATCCATACATTCGATGCTAGGTGCACATACAACATCAAACCGTATAAACACCAACTAGACTCACAAGGTAAACGTGGCATCTACATCTGCATCTCCTTGTTTAGTCTAAAGAAATCTAATGACAACCTGACATGGCCACATAGCTCATTCAACCAGTGGCAGGGTCCAAAACCAGGAATATTGTAAAAACTGCTCTTGTCACCTGGTTATTTTGAAAGGTCGGGGTGACCAAGTAAATTTTCATTATCAGAATTACAGTATTGTCGAAATGTTGTAATGTATAGTAATGTGTAATAGAGCAACACAGAGTAAGACTCGTTTGACCTCTTCAAAAAGTAAGGGCATGTTGAGTAATCTGACTAACTAAATAAGGGCACTGCTCAATATTATCCGAAGTTATACCCGCTTCCAGATTCCTCTCAGTGTGCATACAGCAGCCTCAGCTAACCCTCAGAGATTCGATAATCAGTTGCAACCTCAGAGTGCAGATGGTTTGCATGGTGTCACATTAATAACATATATGCCTGAGCTGATCCTCGGAGGATTAATGTGTATATACAAACTCTTTATACGATTCTCTGAGGTTGCAACCTCTGTCAGTTTGTTTAAACCATAGCATCATCGATAATACGCCGTCGCTTTCTGTGAAGGACAACTTTGGTTATATCCTTTATGTGTAAAGCAGCAATTATAGTTATTACTTAGATTTTATCGAACTGATGCTGCCCAGGAAATTTTGAAAGGCTGAAATAAGTTGCTAGTGCAGTCTTGTCAACAAAAATAAATCAATAATGATTGATTAGAAATAAGTATGTGATTTTTGAGGTTTTTTTAGAAACTTGCTTGATATATCAACACAAAACTCAAGGCCAAGTAGTGTTTTGCTGTTCAGGCGATGTCAGCTCACTGGTTCAACCATTTAATTAACCAGAGACAGTAAATTTTGTATAGCTTTTGTAGATTTCACCGCAGAATAATGCAAAAACTTGTTGCATATTAGTGTGCATTGCCAAAGACTTAATGAGTAGCAACAAAAGCCCAAATTTTTCACAGAAACCTAGGAATGACTTTTCAATTGTGAGGCATGAACTGTTGTCAAAATAGGAGAGCGGAATAGAATTATTTGACGATTTCAGACAACTCCCATTCTATTTAACATTTTTACATACATTTCCTGTTGCCAAATGTGGGATTTTGTGTTTCTATAAAGACTATCTTTCATGCCATGATCTCAATACTGACAAATCTCTACTTAGATTGTTACCATGTAAGTATAGCTTCCTCAGAGATGTCATTTCAGCAATGCTACAGACACAGAAATATGATTTCCACATTATTCCTTGTTTTATACCATTTTTTTTTCAGATAGCCCAAAGATTTCTTTGCCTTTGACAGATCTAAATAAGGGGCCTAGGTTGTCTCGACAACAAAAATAGATGAAATAATTCTTTAGAAATAAATTTGATCTTTTTGCAAATTTAGATGATGCATCAATACAACAAGCAATGTTTAGTAATTTTTTGCTGAGCAGGTGCTGTCCGTACACTGGTCTCATCATCTTATCAACACTAAGGGGCCTAGGTGAAATAAATCTTTAGAAATAAATTAAGGCTGTGATGTTTTGATCTTTTTGCAAATTTAGATGATGCATCAACACAACAAGCAATGTTTAGTAATTTTTTGCTGAGCAGGTGCTGTCCGTACACTGGTCTCATCATCTTATCAACCAGAGACAGAATGTGTTTAGCTATTGATGATTTTTCCTCTGAGCAATGCATAAAAACTGTTGCTTAGTAGCATTCATTGCCCAACACTGAAGGAGTGACTACAAAAAAAAATCTCACGAGGTATATGATGATTTTCTTCAGCCAGGGATAAAAAGGATCACTTTTCAATTGTCAGGCAATTAGGCGCATGACTAATTCTCAAAATAAGAGAACTGTGTGGCATCGTTGACAGTTTCAAGTGATGAAAGAACTCCTAATCAATTCAATTCTGATACTCGTTTTTTGCTACATGAGGGTTTTAGTGCATTTAGAAAGATACCCTTCATGTGCTTTGACCTGAATGATGACAACAGTAGGATAAAGATGAATAAACTGATGCATCGGCAAATTGGTGTCATTACCTTTCACAATCTCTCACTGTTGGCAATCATCAAAATCACATCGTCAAATTCAATTGCTATTCTACGCCATCACTATCTGCTACACACTACTATGGCTAGTAAACCTACTTCATAATCATTTGCACCTATCATAATAGTGTGTAGCAGCTAGTGATGGCGTATAATGACAATTGAATTTGACGGATATGATTTTGATGAAATTGTCTCCAACTTATCAATTGAGAAAAGATGAACAGAGGTGTACAAAGCTGTTGTGAGCCTTTCAAGTTTTTCAACTGTGTTTCCGAAAACTTATAAAATTATTATACACTTGACCACCAAGAACCCAGTTGTTTAAAAATAAATAAAACAGTTGATTGAAATCAGTTGTCATATCACACGCCACATCCCGAAGCATGGGCGGCAAAATACTATTATATTATATGCCACAATATCTGCACCAGATTGCTCTCTGTTTGCGGGCAGGTCGGAGCAAACCCGGGGGCCAACCCGAGTAGTCGATGGACTGAGGTAGGATTTTAACCGCTAAAGGTCTTATCCAGCTGAGCCGCCTCATACTCCGTAGTTGAAACCTTACACAATTTATCACATGTGATGAATTACACTCTGAAATCAGTTTATGGGTACCAATGACTTTATCACAGGGGAATTTCATATCCATTTACCAACAGTCGATGACTCCACAATTGCACATTCCCCCATTACACAAATAACTCTTTTACCAAATTAAAAAAATGGTGAACTTTTATTTCTAATTCTATGGACAAATCTCTGTTTACCTCACTGGTTATTGATATTCAAGGCTGGCTGAGAGTAGGGTATTGCATTTGCATTTCAATCATGGAATGTATCACTTGCTAATGTACAACTACATGATAGGATTAAATTTCTTCCATTATTCCCAGGCATTAACAGAACACTGAAACGCAAAGGAACATAACTCCTAATATATGAATTTAGTAGTGTAGACATGCAATACAAAATGCGGTGTGAGTAATCACGTAATTGATGCTATTGGACTAGTCCTGTGGCAGCCCCTCCCCCCCTATCTTCCGCTTCAATTTATAAATATGCAATGTAATGGTTATAATGTACTTTGCATCTTGTTGCATGTAATAAGCGGCTAGTTGCTCAAGATGGTTCAAACAAGGGAAATTGATAAAATAATGAAATAGTTTCAGAACTTTTCAAAGCAAAAAATGAAGCAATATTAAGGTTCCCTAAGAAACAAAATAACTCCTAGCTGTTAGCTGATTTTAGCAAATAAATGTTGTTGCTATAAGACGCGTATGCCCTCTCTCGATGAATTATTCAGTTTAGTTCAGTTAGGTTATATAACTCACCAATCGTCCCTAGTTAGTATTTACACAATCCTTAATTTCTGACATTGCATAATTTGTTGGTTTAGATGATCAATGTTTGACACATTATCATTGATAGGGCCATTAGCAAGACACTATCTGAATCGGCAATAAGTTTGTTGGCATTATCTCATTCAGTTTCAAGTCTCGTCTTTTCCCATATAAACTCACTATGACGTCATTTGCTGATATTATGTAGGCCAAAAAGGGTACTTCTATGCTGTGAACACTACATCAATCAATACCCCCGGCCCAAGCACTCCATAGCCAATTCTGACTAATGAGAACCTACATTGTGATTTTGTTTCATGTCCTTTAAAGACAGCCGTAGAGCTGCTAATGAACATGAAATTTAAATTTTACATTTACATATTATGCCTAATAAAATGTTTACAAAAAGAAGGAGGAATCAGAAAATCAAAGAAATAGCTAAATACCAGCCTTTCTTCAAGTATGCTTTCAGAAAACATAGTTGAAGGTGAGGTGATTATCCTATTCAATTTTCTATCCCCTGGAAAGCTTAAATTGAATTGGGAATGTAATGAAACCGAGAAGATCGGGAAATCAATTAACTCTTTTTTGACTCGTTAATCTCAATATTTTTCTATTATTAATCATTGTGTCTTTTTGCAAACTGTAGAGGAGTCTACCCTTAGCGCATAACAATAAGAAAATGAGAGCATTGATATCAGGTGACACAGAAGCAGAGTAGCTGAGAGATCTTTGACGCGAGAGGCTAAGTTGATGTAAAAGTATTAAACATTGGTTTATTCATCAAAAAAATGAATCATCTATTGTACCTTCAACTGTGCAGGTTTAGCATAACCAATTCACCCCTTAATTTCTAAGTATCATTGTTTTTTGCAGGTAAACAAAGGTGTAACTCCTTTGTTTTTGGCCATGGATGGTTAATATGTGGTCTTACTAATTTGAAATAATTGATTTCTGAAAGCTAAATAAAAATATGGCCGCATCATCTAGCAATCCCATTGTTCAGAGAATTATCCAGGGATGGGCAAATCAAGTTGACCCCTTAAGTTAGGGATTATGGTCAAAAATAATTTACCAAGCCCAAGGGTAGAGTAAAAACAGCAATTACACTGATTAGAGTAGAGTGAAAAAGAGTGACACAGGTCTCAGAGTCAAGTATGTCCTGCAAATCTGGGGTCTGTAGCTCCATAATTGCTTATGGCTGCAACAGAAGAAGCTTTCTCTAAAGCATTACAAATCAGTAAAATCATCTTCTTTGGAGTAGCCGCATGGCTTCAAAAGGTCTGACAGCACAATATTATATCATTAGATTGCTCATCTCCTGAGGAACATAGTGGTTAATTTTTTTAGTAAACGAGGAAAATATCTGCCAACATATCGAAAGCTTTACCAAAAACAGTTAAAAAATGATATAAATTGCTGCCTTGCTGCGCTGCTGCCGGCTTATGTATGCAATTATTTCACTTTTACGGGGGGGGGGGGGGCAAAGAAATACACATTTTTTGAGTATGTCCTGAAAATCTGAGGTCTGTAGCTCGATAACTCACAACACAACTCAACCACAAAAGAAGATTTCTCTTTACAATTAGTTGATTGGTTTTTTTGTCTTTTCTTCTTTTGTGGGGATAACTTGGGTTCACACAATTTCCTTATTGCTCTGAAAAGGTTCAAGGTTAAAACTACTTGTAATGGCAATTGTGCAATCTATTGACTCTAAGAATAGGTCAGAACACTGCGCAATGAATCACAAGATATTTGCTAAAGCTAACCGTATAGGACATTAACCATTCTATTTCCCAACCAGTAAAGGAATCAGATAGTCATAGCTAGCGGCCCCCACAGGCAACCAGCATAAAAGGTTCATTGGACACCCCCTGTTGCAATAACCGCATCAGTTACAGTTTCAACTGATAACCCAGCTATCCGGTGGCGAGAACATAGGCCATACATTATGACACTTCACCAAATCATCAGCATCAGCCAAATAAAGAGGACATCAATATCGACTAGCCTGAGGACCCACACCAGCCTATTCCGCTTTGACCAAGCTTCTAAGCCCCCAGTAACGACTTGAAATCAATGTTCACTCCTTCATTGGGAACTCAACCAGAAACATTAGTGGTACAATAGTCATGGTGCTCTTATATGTCAATGGAGAACTATGGCAGTGAAGATGAATATCAAACAGCAGAGGGCAACAGATAGCAGAAATTGATGCAGAAGAAGCAGAGATAGACCGGCGGTCAGTCAAGGATTACATGTCAAAACACTGACAATTATGCTGAAATTTCAACTCACTATCACCAGTTAATCAGTAAAAGCTCCACTTCCAATTATAACACTTCTGGGTAATCAGATTTACTACTTACTATCGTCAAGCAACATAATGACTCAATTAGCTTTACATTATTCCTTTTATCGAATGCTAACATCTCAAAGGGGGCTTTGATATGAACAGGAGATACGTCCACCCCTTTTTACATAGCGATCACTATAGTACCTTGAAACTTTAAGCTATCGAAGATTTCCCTCTTCTTCAAACAATAAATTGATTGATGGATGGGTCAAAGCAGAAATGACAGATGTAATTATTTCGAACCATTGGAATGCTCAAAATACTGTGAGTGGCAATATAGGGACCTTATGGGCATCATACTGGCCATAAAGGATTTCAACTCTGAGCTTAAAAATACCCGGTGCCCTGAAAAGAGCTTCCCAAGTTTATCTCCTCTGCTGAAACCAGAAGCAAAAGAGTAAATGAGATGATGGCCATGACAAATGCGCAACAAAAATGAACTGACATGAATGCCTTATAATACTAGATCACTTGGGATTGGATATAACTTCCAATCTGCCTCTACTGCCGTCTTGGAGCCTACGGTTGAGGTTCAAAAATCAAAAGTCATGTTTTCATAAGATTCCTAAACTTTCTGAGAATTTGTGCGCATCTTGAGAACCTACAAGTGTGTATAACTTTTTGAGCTGGTGACCCTGCACCCTGTCATTTATAGCAGTATGGTTCAAAGATTGAAAAGTGATGAAATTATCTCTCATGAAAATTTTACATAATTTTACATGATTTTTTTACTTTAAACTTTTGAAAGGTGTGTACGCTATTTTATTAGCGTACCTGTTTTATTAGCCTAACGTTTTATTAGCATACCTGTTTTATATTCGTAATTTTCACAGAACTGTAGAAACATAAATAAAGAAAGCACATAACTAAAACCTGTATGCCCATATTCACTGGGCAAAGTACAGGTTTGGATAGTTGTTGCTCAGGATAATCTAAACTGATGATGATGACCAATATGCCTTCCTAAAATTCATAAATGTGTATGGCCGCTCACTACCTACCAACAAGCTTGCCACTTGATAGGTGTTATGCTGGAGTCAAAAAAGTTGCCGATAACAAACTATGGCAGACCTTATCTTATTGTTTTATACAACATTAATACAACTTAAATAGCTACACAGAATATGTACCATTGTTAGTTTATATTGTTTGTTTGTTTAATTTATGACTTCTCATCCGAGAATGCTTACATAATAAAAGTAGTGTGCTTTCAAAAGCCCCTCTAAAAATATATGAACAAAAATAAAATAAATCATTTCAAATGGCATAAAACTCAGACCTTATCAGTATTGAGGACTGCCAAATTTACATTCAGCAGATTCAGCTCTCAAATATGCAATCACTATCCTGCAGCAGTTTGATGAAATCAATCTCATTCACAACAAGTGAAATAGTAGCCATACCTTTTTTGATTTTCCTAAAGGCTGTCAAGTACTATTGCCAAAATTCACTTTTATTATTCGTTGAGTGATTATAATTTGTTTAGTGGTGTTGGCATTTGCAGCGTAACAGTTGATAATCACTGAAAACCTATAGTAGTTGTAGTGGGACCTAATCCATGTTTATGCACAATAATTATCATAGGCAATGGATCTAAGTGATAATTAATTCCTATAATTACAGCTACAACAATTAATTACTGGCAAGAATCCAGTCAGACAGCCCAAATTTGAGTCCTTTGTGTCAAAATAAAAAAAATCTCAATATAAAACATTGTTGATAGCTAAAGACAAAACAGCCAGCTTTTACTGCGTGAATAGCATAAATTTTCCCAGGAAATAGGTTTCATTTAACTCTGGCAAAATTAATGTCAATACACAGCATTGAGTTTTGAATTTCGTTCGTACACACAATGGAGTTAGGGCTGATATCTTCCACAAGATACCATGCCGGTTACATGTTGAGTTATCATCTAATTTTTTCAACTCCCAACACAAATTGCGATATTCTTGCTTAGCATCTTGTACACAACATTTACATTGATACTAAGTTTTTGACTCCTTATGCGGTCAAAATATCATCGATCCATATTGATATAGGTCGGAATTGTATTGACAAACTGTATGACAATGGACAATGTTTCTACAGTTCTTGAGTTCAATTTCATCAATGACTTAGGTCAACGGCGATAAATTTGGATTCCAGGAGGAAGGCAAACAGCACAACCATAATTATAATGTTTAATGCAGCTTTGTTTGAGTGAATTAAAAACAGGAATCCATCATCCCGAGTTAAACTCGAGATCACATTTTAAAGGATAATGATTTCAATGCTTGCTGCTCATGTGTTAATCTTACACCTGTCAAACTTTGCAAACTTTGATGATTATACTATGTGATCAAGTCAACCCAGGGATTAAATTTTGATCTCTTGGTGTGAAAGGTTTGATCCTACTGTTCCATCCATTCTGTTGTCACCGAAGTCTAAATATATTTTGACAAATCCTTGATTTTGTTTGCAGTGCGAAGATACTCATGTTAGTATCGCCTGAGCCTGATTTTCTGACAATATTTACAACTTTTTGATGGGGTCGTAATTTATAATTTGTAATTTTACTTTGCTGGACAATACTATAGTATAGCTTCTGAACGGAGGCAATTTTCATTGATTTAATATCAGCAATTCTACTGCCAGCCAGTTATGATATTACAAAACTGAATGGCAGCTGCCCTACTCATTGGGGATAAATTTACTTTTACGATGGTAAACACTCTGATATCTATTATTTCGACTCCACATTATGGCGATGGCGATTGGGCATTTTCAAATTCCAAGAAAATTTTGAAGGTAATATAGTTTAAAAAAATTAAACACATTCAATCGATCTGTGGAAGTGATGTAACCATTTTCTTGACAGTTGGCTAAACATTGAGTTTGCCAAATTGAGATTGATTCCTAATAAAATGTAACAGAGATTGATGTGAAATGGTTCTTGAAAACAATTTCCATTGAGAACTAAAAGGCATTCAGATTGCATTACATTGTGGTAGCCAGTGTTTACCTTTCGGATTGATTCTGACACTTCTCACTTGTGGGTGAGCACAATTCCAAAAAATTTTAAAATCAAGACACATACATACATACATGCGATATAGTTTTCGATGTGTTATTTCAATAGCATAATCCAAAAAACAAACTGAACATACCCTGAAGGTAACTCGGACAGATGACAATAACTCATATCCAGTTTCTCTAGTCTTGTAAGTCCTGATAGCGTATCACTCAACTGATCATCTGTACTCAGATTGTTTTCACTGACATTCAGCTCCTTCAGTGATACCATCTTTGAAATGCTGCAAGGTACCAACAAAACATTGAAATTTGTTCATAACAGAGAGTGGTGAAATCTGAATTCGACATTGATAATAAGATGTTGAAGGTTGCAGTCAATTGCATGCCTCTGAAAAATTCAAGGCGCCACATTTACATTATGGTTGTCAAGCTCTGATGTGAAATCATCAAGCAGTTTGACCGAGGCGTCAACTGTACCAATGTGCGTCTTGTAAGCAAACTGTGATGGCTCTATTACCTCTGTCAATTTGGATCTCATTTATTTTATTATAACCTCCTCAGTAAGCTTGTCAAGGTGAAACATTATTGACACTGACTAATGGTCTATGTGTTTGGGAGGGCTACGTTGGAGCTGAGTGGGCGCTCGGAGTGACAGGCTGAACTCTCACAGCTATCTACAATATTGTTGTCTGTTTGCCAGTTTAACCATTGAGTACAGTATTAAAACCTATACTAAAATGCAGCAACCAGCTCACAGATCGCTGTCGTTTATGACTCATTGAATAATACGCTATAGCAGAGAGGAGTTTAGAAACTCAAAATCTCAGGACGTTGCCTCTACCATCTGTCCTAATACTGGAGTCTGATATGCATTTGGAGCCTCATAATCTGGTAGAAATCCCACCTCATGTATAAGTTGGATGTTGAGAAGTCAACATCATCTGAAGGCTTCCAGACATGGATCTCAGTGGAGGGTGAAGAAGATGTTTGCTTGCCTCTAAATGTCATATTGAATTTGATGCAATCTGCATCGGAAATTCAAGTTAAATGCAAGAGAGCCCAAATCCGACCAATCCATAGGGTTGCTTGCCCCTCCAAACACAAAGACTATCAGCCAGGGTCAATATTGTTTCACCTTGGATTCTCTCTACCTGGGATTCTCTCCTGGGTAGGAGATCGGGCGAGCTAGCCGGATATCCAGTGAAGGGAAAGGGGAAAACTTCTCAAGACGGGCAAACTGCATAAAACTCAATCTAGTTACAAATTTAATCATAGTTACGGACTGGGGTCAGTTTGGGAGCATCCAATGAGAAAGTTATAAAGCATGATAAATTATCTACCAGAGGAAATCAACTTAAGTAATCAGTGACTATGCTAAATGAGTGAAACAAATTAGCACCAAGTAACAACACCTGACAATAAGATGTTGGTCTTGTACCATTGCCTGAACAATTGTTCAATACCAGTGAGTGGATGGTATAATTCAGATCTAATTTTTCAAAATTTCACACTAATGACATTTTTGGTTTCAGGAGTTCCGACCAGATTTGCAGTTAATTTTCTGATAAACTAGTTGAGCACACCATAAATTGTGGAATTTGAGTGAAAAAAGGTAAACTCAAACACCACCCAAGGTAATATCACAACCCCACAAGCCTGTTGCTCATTACATAGATTCAACGATCAATGTTGCATTTCTAATTATTACACAATGTAAAGTTTTATCTCTGCAGGTGAGAACCCATGCCGCGCTGACAGTGGTCAACAAGACAAAGTCACTGTTTATGAATCACACTACCGTAACGATATATGACACATATACAGAGGCGATATTGCAGCAATTTATGCTGCATTTCATATCAAATTGCGATGGCCTGAAATCCTTCTATGTAGCCAACATCAAGTCTGTAATCGCCTACGCCTGCACTGCATGTATAATCTGCTATGAGAAACCAATAAAAAAGACTAGAGAGGCCTCATTCACTTCAATTTCTTTAATCATAATTAATCTGTGATTATCTCTTTTCCTAAGAGAGATACAGTTATATAGTTTTTTTCATCATAAAATTCAGCTATGTCTTGATTGTACTAGGAGATAGATCATATCAAACAATTTCCTGAAGGTTTTTTATCCTAGCTGTTTTAAAAGTGGTCTTCATTCCTGATCCTTGCTGATTTCTTTTAAATAATCCAGTTAATCAAATGGGACTTCGAGCATTATTCAGGAAGTTTATGTTTTTGTGTGTATATTGAAAAAAACAGAAACGAAATCGAATAACTGGATGCCAAGATATTCACCTGTAAAGGCCATTTTTGGAAAAGTGCACAAGATCGCGAATGTGTATGTAATCGTGCCCAACACAATTGATGTTTTTTTTGGACTTTATTGGCATAAATTTCATTCAATGAGAATCTTGAAGGTTTTAAATGTTTGAAGGTTTTAAAAAGTTAATATCACACAGTTTCTTCATGCATAATCCAACTTTGAAATAGGTATGATATAGATGCTTCCACTTAATTTAAATGACCAAGCTGTCAGGTTTACCATTTTCGTTGCTAATCAGGAAGTTCAATTGTGTTTTGGGTTATGGTTGTAATTTGTTGGTTTGTGGATTGATTTATGAAAATTTTGATTAAATAATTATAATTATTCGATTTATTTTCAGAATAAAATAATGGTCCTGGATCCTATGGTTCTGTGGTCAGTTAATGGTACTTGCTCAATTAGACTCAGTGGCTGAAAATATTAAACTTGGGATATGAGACTATAGATGATTCTAACAATTAATCAACAAGACCTCAGCGGTAAGCAGCATGACTAGTGTACAATGTGCAAAAGTAACACTGCTGAGCACTGGTTTCAATTTGGTTTGGTTGTCAAGTATTTTAACTAGTTTCTATTTTGATTCATAAAATTGTACAGAATTTTGGTTTCAGAAAATTGGTGAAACAGTCCCAAGCTGTGTTTCGCTATAAGGTGGTATTTAAAAACTAATTTGTCTTATTTCATGTCCAATGATATGGAGACAAATACCTCAATACTAATTTATAGTGTTTTGCCTTAAGATTGGCTCAAATATTCAAATAATGGGATGTCATTAGTATCCCTCAACCTAAATCTGGATACCTGTCAGAGTAGGGTTAATGTCACTGTGGTTCTGTGTGTTGATGTCCTGAACTATATTGCTGTGGTAATATTGGCTATCATCTGCTCTGTGAATATGTCAACTTAGTGCTGTTGCCCAGTGCAGCTTAAAGTGGCAGACAACCACAAAACTTATATTTTGATATTTGATGCATAATAATGTACTCCTTCTAAATTTGGATACTATAAATAAATTTCAAATTTGAAAATTCTTCTCAATATTGTCTAGCACTGAATAATCGTTAATTTCCTCATTACTCATTGGTACTGACATCTAACTACTTGTTTACAAAACTCTCGTACCATTTCCACGTAACATTTTTGCACTAACAGCCCAGTTGGTAATGAAATAAAATATATCCACATACGATCAAACGTTTGTGTATTTTAAATTTAAATTGACAAATGCAAAACAGCCGCCTGTCGAAGCTGTCCTGTTTTTCATTTTATGATCCTTGATTATGTGAGGAGACAACTTGCGTCACAGGAATTATCAGATGAAGCTTTCATAGTAATATTGTGTACTGCATTCCGACTCCCCAGTAAATGACCGCGTGAGACATTATTATATTGTAAGCAGCAGTATCGAATGTTGCCACCAGCACGGAGACATCACTACAAGCTTCACAACCATGGTAAATGTGCCAACTAACACCATCAGATACTCTAGAAATGAGCTGCTGAATCTCAGATCAATGAGCTTCCTCCTGAGGAAGTTCATTGCTCAGATACTCTTCTGGGAATGGCATCCATTTTGACTGGACATATATTGACACCATTACATCACATCACCGACGCCCGATCCACAAACATAAATACCAAGGAATAGAGGCAATTATAAGCTCCAGGCTTCTACAACATAGGCAACAAAAGAACTATAGAAATCTGATCACTAATACTACCACTAATTGATCAGAATGGAGAGGTATACACCTGAGAGTGCTGGGGGCTGGAACAATCAACAATGAAAGCTCCCCCAGTGGGACTCGAACCCACAACACCTGAGGCACTAATCGCCTGGCAGTGAACCGATTGCGCCATCTCACCATCCCCAAAAAAAAAAGGGTTGATGGCGCTATTCACCACTCGGAGTTGTGTTCTCTCATCCCACAGCACATTCCAATCCACCATTGCCACCCTATGAAACACAGCGTACGTGTTAAGGTTATTGGCCTTACATGGCCCATTGCTGGGACCCCTTGTAGTAGGTTAAGCTGTCTCTCCAGCTTGTCAGCATGTCTTTCCATGCTGTCACATGTCTTTCCATGAGTCAGTCAGTAGACAAGTACACAGGAGAGGTATACACCCGAGGGTGCTGGGGGCTGGAACAATCAACAATGAAAGCTCCCCCAGTGGGACTCGAATTCACAACTCCTGCGGCACTAATCGCCTGGCAGTGAATAGCAAGCGCGTTAACCGATTGCGCCATCTCACCATCCCCAAAAAAGAATGGGTCAATGGCGCTAATTAGATAGCCCGCTATTCACTACTCGGAGTTGTGTTCTCTCATCCCAATTAGATAATGAAACCTTCAGCCTAGCACCAAGGACCGGATCCAGCGGTGTGAATGGGGAAGCAGGGGTGCATCATCATGTCGACATCATTGGTCGACCTCCCACCATGGCTAAGGTCCAACATTTTTGACAGGCGCACAATGTCTGAATTCTGGTATTAGGGAAGAAGAAGATGTCTGGCAGCACGAGTCCGGCAACAGCCGTCGACAGTCTACCAAATCAGCATAAAAACGACCAAACCTGAAACGAGTACACTGAACGAGAATCACCCAAACCAACTCCACCAGAACGACAACTGCCTGGAGTGCTTGCCACTAACATGAGATCCATCACTGCCGACAATAACGAACTGCTACAATTGACACCGGGAAATGATATTATAATGCTCGCCGAAACTTGGCACACTAGCGCGAAAGAAAACATCACCACCTTACCAGACTACAATCTCTACACATCAAATCGTGTCAGCAACCGAACTGGAGGAGGAGTAGACATCTACTGCAAATCCAGTTTGACCACCAAACTCTCACAAATACACAAGCTCCACTGTCTCATCTCTATGGATAAAATTGGAGCGAGAGGATAAATTACCAGCCATTATCTATGGAGTAATGTACTATCCAGGAGGATTCAATAAACACCAGAAGGCAGATCTTAGAGACCACATCCACGACTGCATTACAAAATGCCTCACAAAAATTCCAAACGCTGAACTGCTGATACATGGGGATTTTAACGACCTAAATGCAACACCAATCTGCCAAACCTTTGATCTAGATCAGCTGATCACTTTTGCTACGAGAGGTAATGCTACACTCGATTTTGTTATGACCAATGTGAATGAGTACAGAAATTCCAACACCAGAAAGCTTGCCCCCATTGGATCTAATGACCACTGTGTAATACAAATAGATGCACCCAAACAATTGCGATCTAAATATGTCACCAAAACAAAACACATGGTCACAGAGAACTCAATGAGCAATCATGGTCCGTCATATATAATACAGATGATGTGAGTACAAAAGTAGAGCGCTTTCAACAAACAACTCATTTAATATTCACTAAACACTGTCCGAAAAGGAATGTTAAGGTGAAATCTGGGAAACCCCTCTTAGAGAATCCCAAAACAATCAATAATTGAGACGATTAAAGGAGAAACTCCATCGGAACTAATCAAGAGCTTCCTAACAGACAGAGCAGCCTCATTGGTGATAAGACAAACAGACATCAAATCTAATGAGCGTCCTGTGAACATCGGAGTGCCGCAAGGAAGCCTTCCGGGTCCTGTCCTATGGAACATCTTTGTTGATGACATGCCAGCAGAGTCAGGTAGTGTAATGAAGTATGCAGTTGACAGCACAGCATACTGCGATATAACAGCCAACAACACCTCAACGCTACAAGCCGCAGCTAATGACATCTCAACTTGGAGTGGGAGTAATCTCCTCTCCATGAATACAAAGAAGACCAAAACCATGACTCTGAATCTCAGAAGTGCTCCACCTGTTAACACAATTACGATCAGAGATGAGATGAGAATATCGAAAATATCTCCACCTTCATACTGCTCGGTGTAATTGTAGACTCCCATCTATCCTTCTTTCACCATGTTGACAACCTTGTGCAGAATTACAGATCTAAGTGCCACCGTCTGACCAAACTAAAGCGTTATGGAGTATCAAAATCTAGTTTACTGCATGCCTACAAAGCCAACATACTATCTGTAGCGACATACGCAGCTCCTCCATGGTTCCCTTATGTTACCAGTCATAGCGTGGAACAACTGGAGACAATAAAGTCACTCGCACTCAAAATCATCTACCCATGCTGTGAAAGCTATGACCCAAGATCTAAAACTGCAGACATTGAAAAAATATGCGACCAACACCAGGTGATATGTGTCATATACTGCCAGAAGAAATTGGGACATGCATAAACACCTGCTTCCTGAGCCATGCAGACCTCGCAGAACAAGACTGAGCTGGAATAACAGCCGAACCATACCCCGTAACACTGCACTAGCCAGCAGATGTCTCTTCATCAAATATGGGAATATGATGTGAAATGTCGCCCTATGCTGACAGTGATGATCTCCTCTTTTTGAATTTTTATTAAATACTTATTATGCTGTACTGTTATATTTCATTTTTTATTGTAAATCAGATCAGTAGTATACATTTTTCAATGTATTTAGATCGATAATAATGTATTCATCAATCAATCAATCATTAGGATGAATGTATGGTTGGAGAAATCCTTTTGCGTGTATGATTCCCTTAAATAATTAGTGGCATAGTTGAGGTTAATCCCGGACAATCCACAGAAAAAACTACCTCCCCCCCCCCCCCCGCATAGCTTAGTTAATCTGTGTAGTAGGTATTACTGAGTGAATATTGCTGGTTTGTACAGCCAAAATGTGATTAAGACCTATGTCTTCGGATGACGGAGGACAACTGTTAAATTGGACCTGAATGTTTTACCAGCAAAATGGATTCTAGATTGAAAGCTGAGGGTCTTAGTATAGTATCCTGATCAATAAAACTGAACCTACCCTGAAGGTAACTTGACCAGATGACATTTAATCAAATCCAGTTTCTCTAGTCTTGTAAGTCCTGATAGTTTATCACCCAACTGATCATCTGTACTCAGATTGTTACCTCCGACATCCAGCACCTTCAGTAAGACCATCTTTGATATGCTGCAATTATTTTGTTCAGTCATCATCAATGATGATGGGTTTGAATGCAATGCGATAGTGTAGCATGGTTAGTGAAAACGTTTAAAATAAGCAAATAATTAATTATTTCTTGTAGATCAGTCTGGTTGTCATAGTAACTCATGAAAAAGTAAAAAGAGCTCTTACACTGCTTTTCGATACAACATTCTTGGGTCAATCTCAAGCTTACTAAAAAAAGGGTGAGACTAATTTGGCCTTTCACAGTTGTGATCTCCTGAAAGAAAGTACTGGGCTCGAGCGGCGTAGCCAAGTATTGACCTGATGTTAGTAAAATAAAAGGTCAGTAATCCACGTTTGTCTATACGATAGTCTAAAAATTCCTGACTAGAGTCTATTGCTACATTTTGTTTCTATAAACTCTTCAAGTTTGTCGGATGATAGCTTATTATGAATAAAAAATTAGAGGAATTTCGTGTAGGCACTAGGGGACAATAAAAATCATAAATCACTACACCCTGTTATTAATTTAAGCTGTAATAGCTCAAGGTGGGTGTTCATGACTCATTCTTTACAAAAATCAGCTGCATGTCATTATCAGCAGCCCATCACTGCCTCCTAAATACTGAGGTGGCTACTGGTGATGTGTGACTGAGGTCAACCACCGAGATGTAAAACATTGTATCGTCTGCATATTTTATGTGGTTAAACAACTAGGTGGATCAATTTTATTCATGTATCAAATTATTCTCTAATCCTTCAGCTCCGTAATGATGTGCTTCTTTAGAAAATTGGTCCACTCTTAGTGCATTTCATATCTATCGCAGTAGACGCCTTCCCGAAAACGCTCACATCAAGCCAGGCTAATATTTTGTGACGTCAGAGAGCTGTTTGAGTGATCAGCCTATTGTAAAATCAAAACAAACAGTGCTATCTTGTATTCAATACAGCAGAAAATGGGAAAATCCATGGTGCTGATTTTCATTTTCCACTATGAGCCTATGCACCCACATCTCAATCGCAACCTCATGGAAGGGCACTGGCATCCCCATCCCCAAATTTGAGATATGATGGTCTAAAAAGTCAGCTTTTTTGTGTGATTTCTACAAATGTAGGTCAACACAGAGCACCAAACTAAGGCTATATTGTGTAGTAAGATATTCTATGAAAGGCCCCCATTGAATACAATACACCACTGAAATCTACTGGCTAAGTAAACAAACTTTGAATTTTATATTACAACAAGCACGGCGGTGTGTGTGTGTGTGTGTGCGCTCGCGCATGTCCGATTGAGAATAAATGACACATACTATAAACTGAGGTAAGACGCAGGTCAGATAATAAAATAATCCAGCGATAGCTGAGTCATCGGCTGCACGAAGATTGTGAAAATAAGGCGAAGGGAAAGGAGATCAAGAATTTTTAGACATTAGCATTCCAATTTATTATAGTTTTAGACTTTAGATAAGATAAAGCTTTAGACATTAACTGTGTTACTGTTCTCATATTCTTGAAACTGATAAGCTTATAGTATGCCTTATGTATAATTATGTGGACTTTACTGAGGACCTGCTGCTTTTGCCATCCATTGTATATTTATAATTGGAGATTTTTAATTGATCAAACTTTATCAGCAGACAAAAATTCTATGTGATGATAAAATTCTAAATAATGTGCTGGGTAGATGGCGAGCCGAGGTAAATCCAAAAAATACTGTGCTGCGGCTAACTGTGACAAAGATTCTTGATATTTTGTAAAAAATGGCCAGAACACAAAACATCAACCAAGACACAATTTTTTGCTGGTTATGTAAATCAAAATCTATTTGTCATCAATTATTGTACTGTCCATTGAAATATTATTGTCATTCCGCTTGAGAAACAAGCCTACCTCTGCATGCATATCCTCCACGGTCAGTTCTTGTGAAGAAACATATTCCTTCACCATCAGTTGCCTGCCCCATTCCTCTAGAATGGCCCCAGAAGCTTCATTTTCTGAATCAACAGATTCGTCACTTCGATAACATCGGTTATCTGACGACATTATTGCCAACGAAATATTTTGCCCAAAACCAAGGATCGTAACTTTAATAACGGCTGTTGAATAATGTTAGACAAATTGATCATCGCTAATAAACTAACTCTGGCTTTGTGAATTGGGGCTCGTATCATTCTATGGTCATGTATGTTTATACGATGAGCATATCACAGAGTAAGGATATATCCTTACTCTGTGAGCATATTTTGCAGTCATCGATGAGGTAATTTATTATGAGCCGCAATAATGTTAGATTTGACAGCAATGTGATATTTTATGTGGGAGAGCCTTGTCAAAGATTATAAAACATAGGCCATGTAGACATAACCGCATCCACTAGGATACTGTGTGTAGTCAACAAAGATGTTGATGAGTGACCTATTTAGCTAAAGTTGTTGAGGAATTTCTATCAACACAGCGCACTAACAGCTCTGTGACGTCAAATATCACACCCTTTTCAGGGTTAATTTTATGCAGCGTTATTAGGAAGGCTTCTACTGCGATAGATATAAAATGCACTTAGAGTGGACCAATTTTTTAAAGAAGCATATCATAACTGAGGTGAAGTATCAGAGAATAATGTGATGCATAAGTAATATTGAGCCACCTAGTGGTTTAAAGCCATCCCAAGCCAGGTCGTTGGAATACAAGAACCATATTACCATTTTTTACACATTGTCTCGGTTATCCAAAAATTTAGATATAAGTTGGGGGATATGAGGGTTGAAATTGTAACCCTCTAACTTCTGGAAAAGTACAGCAGTCAATGGAATGCCTCCGAAAGGTCCAAGGCGGCACTTTGAATGTACTTTAAATTTGGGTTGTCAAGCTCTGATATGAAATCATTGAGCAGTTTGATAAATGCGTCGACTGTCCCAATGTGCGTCTTGTAAGCAAACTGCGATGGCTCTATTACCTCTGTCAATTTGGATCTCATTTACTTTATTATAACCTCATCAGTAAGCTTGTCAAGGTGAAACAATATTGACACTGACCAATGGTCTTTGTGTTTGGGAGGGCTACCTTGGAGCTGAGTGGGCGCTCGGAGTGACAGGCTGAACTCACACAGCTATCTACACTTGTTGTCTGTTTGCCAATTTAACCATTGAGTACAGTATTTCAACCTACACTAAATTGTAGCAACCAGCCCATAGATCGCTGTTGTTTATGACTCATTGAATAATACGCTATAGCAGAGAGGAGTTTAGAAACTCAAAATCTCAGGACGTTGCCTCTACCATCTGTTCAAATACTGGAGTCTGATATGCATTTGGAGCCTCATAATCTGGGAGAAATCCCATCTCATGTATAAGTTGGATGGTGAGAAGTCAACATCATCTGAAGACTTCCAGGCATGGATCTCAGTGGAGGGTGAAGAAAATGTTTGCTTGCCTCTCAATGACATATTGAATTTCATGCAATCTACATCGGAAATTCCAGTTAAATGCAAGAGAGCCCAAATCCGACCAATCCATAGGGTTGCTTGCCCAACCAAAGACAAAGACTATCAGCTAGTGTCAATATTATTTTACCTTGGAACCTCTCTACCTGGGATTCTCTCCTGGGTAGGAGATCGGGCGAGGTAGCCGGCTATCAAGTGAAGGGAAAAGGGCAAACTTCTCAAGACCGGCAAACTGCATAAAACTCAATCTAGGTACAAATTTAATCATAGTCATTGATTGGGGTAAGTTTGGGAGCATCCAATGAAAAAGTCATAAAGCATGATAAAATATCTACCAGAGGAAATCAACTTAAGTCATCAGTGGCTATGCTAAATGAGTGAAACAAATTAGCACCAAGTAACAACACCAAAATGTTTTGTAGATCTCGATTTCATGGCGCTGGCGGTGGAATTGCTATGTATGTATCAGAAGAGTTTGTCCGGTTGTCTGGAGCGGAGGCTATGGTGGTTCGTATGATTTGTTCTGGCCGCCCAGTCTGCTCTGTGCTGGCAGTCTATCGCACCCCTTCGGTGGGGCCGGCGGCTTTCCTGGTGGACTGGGAGGCTCTGCTACCTTCGCTCCCTATCAACTCTATAGTTGTTGGTGATCTTAATTTTTACTTAAATCCTTCGAATGAAACTGATAACTTTACCCTAGACTATATGGGAATTATGAGCATGAATGGCTTCTTTAATATTATCGAGTCGCCAACACAGTGCGGCCGCACGAAAGACAGCATTTTAGATCATATTCTGGTCAAAAACACCAGTAATGAAATTTTGTCATGTACAGTTGAAACTGACATGATCGCTGACCATTTTCCAGTTATTAGCTCCATTGCTTTTCCAAACACATGGAAGCCAAACCAAGCTAACCAAATTTTAATTACTAAGCTTGATCCAAACACACTTTACAAGAAAGTTAATGACCCCGAAGTATGACAGGGAGTGCTCAATAGCAGTAATCCAAATGACACCTTTGAAATTTTTACAAATACTCATACAAATGCTTATATAAATTAGTAGCTGAGTCATTCACAACTAAAACTAAAAAGCTAAGCAAAAAATTTACTTTAAAAAAGCCTCGGATGACGCTCAAAATCATCAAATTGATTCAACAGCGAGAAAAACTTGCCCAAAAATTTAGGGATGAGCCTTTCAACAGTAAACTTCTTCAAATATATTCTAAGATAAAAAATCTGACATGTAATACCATCAAAGATGCAAAAGTAGAATTTTTACAAAACTGAATTTGAAAATGTAAAATCGAAACAAAATGAGAAATGGGCTTTTAAACAGAAAAGCGGACAAGTCTTCATCACCAAGCTGTATTGAAACAAATGGACAAAGGTACACATTGGGATTGCTGAGTGTTTTAACAAATTTTTCACGAGTGTAGGTCCTGGCTTGGCAGCTAAATTACCTGAATGTGGAGCTGACCCGTTATCATACCTATCAAAATACGACAGAATTAACAATTTTGACTTCTTAGAAATTACAAACGACATTACAGAGACTGTCATAAATAATTCCTCTGCAAAATTAGCAGTTGGGTACGATGGGATTTCCATGAAAACCATTAAAGAAAATAAAAATGCTATCAGCCCAATCTTGACCCACATGATCAATCTTATTGTTCCAACATCAGAATTTCCAGATAGCCAGAAAATTGCCAGAGAACGACCATTGCATAAAAAAGGTTATAAATTTGACTGTAACAAATATCGGCCGATATCAATATCAACTGCAATATCCAAAGCTGCAGAAAAAGTATTAGCTATCCAACTTCGATTCTATTTGGAAAATTCTAATATTTCAATTGACAACCAGTTTGGATTCCGTGAAAAATGGAACACAACTTCTGCTTTATCTAGACTAATGGAACACCTGTACGACAGTTTCAATAACAGTAAAATTACACAGGGAATACTTTCAGACTTCAGCAAGGCTTTTGATACCATCAACCATGATATTTTAATCAGAAAATTGCCTTTTTATAATTCTACAAATGATGCATGTGACTTGTTGAAATTTTATTTAGAAAACAGAAAATAATTTGTCAAAATCAACGATCATTCCAGTACAATGAAAAAGGTCGATATAGGAGTTCCTCAGGGATGTGTATTAGGTCCAACTTTATTTTTAATATTAATCAATGATTTGGTAATATCTGCGCCAATGTTTAAATATATTCTCTTTGCCGACGACACAAAATATATTTTCCAATGATCCTGAAATTTTAAAATCAAATGTTCAAAAAATTGAACAATGATGCTTGAGTAATATATTGATTTTAAACTATACAAAAACAATTCAGGTAATTTTTAAATTCCAAAATAAGCAAATTTTAGACCCCGAACAGTACCAAATTAAACTTGGTAATCAGGCTTTAGAGACAAAAAATAGCACCAAATTTCTCGGCATTCACCTGGATGAGAGCATTATTTTTAAAACCCATATTTTAGAAGTTTGTCGGAAATTGAACTACGTCCTATTTTTAATGCGTAGTGTACGACCATATTTCAATATTCCTACGATGATCAATTTGTGTTGCACATTCTTTTTTCCACATTTAATCTATGGTATTGAGTTTCATGGTCATGCAGCAAATTTTAATCTTAATCACATCTATTTACTTCAAAAGTCAGCTCTCCGTGTCATACTCAAAATCCGCCCACGTGGTCATGTGACCTCTTTCTTCTCTTAGTATCAAATTATGCCCATTGAAATGCTTTTTAAATAACGCTATTTGTTACATTTTAATAATATTCGCCTTCATGGGGAGTTAGAAATTCGAGCCCCTGCTATTACAGCCACTAGGTTGAAGGAAAAATTTGCTCCTAAGAGAGCCAACAACTGTAGAGGGGAGAGGTCACTGTTAACCACAGGTGTCAACCTGTGGAATTCACACCTACTGGGGGAGGAGGGGGGCGGCTCCTGCTTTGCGTGGGAGGTTGGCCTCCTCGCTGTGGGGGTGTGGATCGCTTCTTGTCGTGTAGGCTGCGTGTCTGGGCTCGCCCTGGGGACAGTAGCCTTTGTTTTCCGGCTAATCGGATGGTCGCCATACTAGTCCTGGACTAATCTGACCATGCCGTTGCCTTATTCTATTTCACTATTTTAGTCCTTTGATTTTAAATACAATAAATTGTTGCAGAAACCAAAAGAAAAAAAAATTGCAAATAGTGATTTACTGCGATAAATTGAAAACAGAACAGCAATTTTCAGGCGACCATCAGGTATTAAGAGGATGGCAGCAACCTCAATGTCATTTAGTACAATTATAATCGAATATCAACAATTTGATAACTATTTTACATAGGCCCTAGTTTATTTTTATTAGGATGACACTGAGACTCATAGAAAAACCATTTCATTGCTTTTAACCTCGTTCACAACATGGAAGTTGTCAAACTACGTTTAGAGATGGGGTAACTCCCATTTTATTTGACGTTTCGAAGTCATCATGTGTAATTTAGTAAAAACTGTGCCTAACATCACATTCTTCTATCTATTAGTATGCCTCAGGGTACTTTTGCCTAAAAATTTCAGTCTGTTTATCAAAGATCCTAACCATATCTCCAAAGCCGATATACAGAGGATGTTCAACTGCTTACTCTTGGCGCAGTCACACAATATCTAGATGCTTAACCCAACGGATGTTTAAAACCCTTCCCGATTGATTTTAAAGCAACGTTGTTACGATATCCTCAACAGTACTCAAAAACAAACTAATAAAGACCAATCAAGTGGATGTAGGCTACAGCTATCTGACACAACGCCAACAACCAGTAATATCATCAGGAAAGAAGTCAGATTCTATCATAACATCTACAGTTAGCCCGCGGGTGGGCTTAGCAGTACATCACAGAATATACATAATATTATATAATATGCTGACAATACCCTCATCTTGGAGTTATCTTAGCTTTAGCTGTTTCGACAACAAAAATACAAGAAACAGTGGTTTACAAAAAATTTAATGCGGTAATGTTTTGATTTTCTTAAAATTTGGAATGATGTAACAACACGACAACCAAAGTCAAATAAGTAATGTATTTGCTTTACGGTTTCTCAACAGAGCAATGCAAAAACTATTGCATATTAGCACTCACTACCCAACAATAAAACAAGGACAACAAAAACCTAAATATTCCTTTGCGTTTATGATGACTGTTTTCGATCAAAGTTTAGAAACAATTTATGTTTGTCAGGCAATTAAACGCATGACTAGTTCACTAAATTAGAGAACCCTTGAAAATGTTTGACAAGTTTAAGTGATGAGACAACTCCCAGTGCAGGTGCAGTGTCTCCAGATTAGTGAGTGCTGACAATGTCTGACCAAGCTGATCATCACTACTTAGATTGTTATTGTCTAAGTTCAGCTGCTTCAGCGATGTCATCTTAGCAATGCTGCAGACAAAGAAAATATGATTTCCACATTATTCCCTGTTTTATACAAATTTTTTTCCTTTAGCCCAGAGTCACTCTGAATTCTTCGCCTCACAGGGTCTTCCTAAAATGCAGTGAATTCTTAAATCAAGTTTGATCCATTTTTTCCTTGTATTCAGTTTGCACCCATAATATTTCACAAGGCATGATGATTTTCTATTAAGATTACTTTTCAATTGTCAGACGATTAGGCACATGACTAGTTCTCAAAATAAGAGAACATGTAGAATCTTTTGACAGTTTTAAGTGAAGAGACAACTCCCAATCCATTTGAGGCCGACATACATTTCAACTTGCTGCATGTGGGGTTTTGTATATTTATGAAGATAATATTCCACATGCCATGACATAAATGATGAAAAGTTTTGGATATAAGATATAGATCACTGTCTAAGTAAAGCTGTTTCAGTGATGTCATATAAGATAAGATATATATCGGAGTACAGTATTGAAACCTATACTTAACTGTAGCTACCAGCACACAGATCGCTGTCAAATATGACTCATGGACTAATAGGCTATAGCAGGGAGGTTGTTCTGGATTTCAAAAATTCAAATTCTCAGTATGTTGCCTACTATAATCTGTTCAAGCCTGGAGTCAGATATGCATTTAGAGCCTCTCAGTCTGGGGGAAATCCCATCTCATGAATAAGTTGGATGTTGGGAAGTCAACATCATCTGAAGACTTCCAGACATAGGTATCAGTGAAGGGTGAAGAAGATGCTTGCTTGCCTTTCAATGACATATTAAATCTGATGGGATCTACATTGGAAATTCCAGATAAATGCAAGAGAGCGCAAATCCGACCAATCCCAAGGGTTGCTTGCTCCTCCAAACACAAAGGCTATCAGCCAGTGTCAATATTGTTTCACCTTGGAACCTCTCTAACTGAGATTCTCTCCTGGGTAGGAGATCGGGCGAGCTAGTCGGCTATCCAGTGAAGGGAAAGGGGGGAACTTCTCAAGACAGGCAAACTGCATAAAACTCAATCTAGGTGCAGTTTGGGAGCATCCAATAAAAAATTCATAAAGTATGATAAGTCATCTACCAGCGGAAATCAACTTTAGTAATCAGTGACTATGCTAAACGAGTGAAACAAATTAATTGTTGATAGTGATTTACTGCGGACAGTTGAAAACAGAACAGCAATTTCCAAGCGACCATCAGGTATTAAGAGGATGGCAGCAACTTCAATGTCATTTAGTACAATTATATTCGAATATCCACAATTTAACTATTTTACATTGGGCCTAGATTCTTTTTATTAGGATCACACTGAGACTCATAAAAAATCCTTTTCATTGCTTTTAATCTGGTTCGTAACATTGAAGTTGTCAAACTGCGTTTAGAGATGGGGCAACTCACATTTTATTTGACGTTTCGAAGTCATCATGTGTAATTTAGTAAAAACTGTGCCTAACATGACTTTCTTATATCTATTAGTATGCCCTCTGCCTAAACATTTCAGTGTGTTTAATAAAGATCCTAACCATATCTCCAAAGCCGATCTACAGAGGATGTTCAACTGCTTACTCTCGATACAGTCACACAATATCTAGATGCTAAACCCTAGGACTGTTTAAAATCGCTATCCATTGATTTTAAAGCACCGTTAATACGATATCCCCAACAAAACTCAAAAACAAACTAATAAAGACCAACCTTCACCCAAACATCATCGATTGGATATAGGCTACAGCTATCTAACACAAAGCCAACAACCAGTAATATCATCACAAAAGAAGTCAGATTTTTCATAACAACCAAGGTTAGCCCGCAGGTGGGCTTAGCAGTACATCACAAAATATATATAATAATATTGAATATGCCGACAGCTGCTGCAGAGAAAACAATAATATGGTTTTCACATTATTCCTAGTTTTATACAATTACTTTGCCGTTAGCTCAGAGTCACTTTGAATTCTTCTCCACGCAGAATCTTCCTAAATGGAGTGTATTTCAAGTTTGATCCATTTCTCCCTTGTATTCAGTTTGAACCCGTTGAGATCATGCCTGGCAAGGATTCCTTGGTATAAGCCACTGGTTGTTCCGGACGGTAAGTAAGAGGAGGAATACGATGGCAAACTGATGTGGGTACAAAGTGCATCAAAGCGGTTGCAAGGCCGAAACAAGAAATGATATACAAACTGATTCCTTCACCTGGTTATTTTGAAATTTCATGTTAAATTTTGTCAAAATGTCGCAATGGAACAATTCTGAATGCAGGAAAATGCACAAAACTTGGTAGTTGTTCTTACAGAGTTAATTAAGGGGCCTTGGCTGTCTTGACAACAAAAATACATAAAATAATTGTTTAGAAACAAATTGAGGCTGTGATCTTTTAATGTTTCTGCAAATTTCGATGATGTATCAACACAACATGCAATGTCAAATAACTTTTTGCGTTGCAGGTGATATCCGTAGAGTTGTTTAACCAGTTTTTCAACCATAGACAGAAATTTTGTTTAGCTATTGTAGATTTCTCGGCAGTGCAATGCATAAATACTGTCGCAGATTATCGTTCATTGCCATACACTGAGAGAGTGACAACAAGAAATAAAGATTTCACAACGTATATGATGATTGCCTTCGACGAAGATATTGAGATCACTTTCCAATCCTCAGGCAAATGATTAGTACTCAAAATAAGAGAACTGTGAGGAATCTTTTGACAGTTCTAAGTGGTGAAACAACTCATAATCCATTTGATACTGACATAGATTTTAACTTGAAGCATGTGGGTTTTTGTATCTTTATGAAGATTATCTTTCACATGGCATAAACCTCAACGATGACAACAGTAGGATAAGGATAATATACTAAGGTTTCGGTCAATGGGGGTCATTACCTGTCAGGTATCTTAGTCAGCTCACAGTGGCACAGGATCAGTCTCTCCAGATTAGTGAGTGCTGACAATGTCTGACCAAGCTGATCATCTCTACTTAGATTGTCATTGTATAGGTTTAGGTACTTCAGTGATGTCATCTTAGCGATGCTGCAGAAAAGAAAATATGATTTCCATATTATTCCCTGTTTTATACAATTTCTTTCAATCAGTCCAGAATCACTCTGATTTTTCTGCATCATGGGATTTTCCTAAAATGCAGTGTATTCTTAGATCAAGTTCGATCCATTATTCTCTTTTATTAAGTTTGCGCTCATAGGAGAGCAACTCTGAATGCAGGAAAATGGACCACACTTGGTAATTCGTCTTACAGAGTAAAATAAGTGGCCTTGGCTGCCTAAACAACAAAAATACATAAATAATGATTGTCTAGAAAATAATTAAGGCTTTGATGTTTTGATGAGTTGCAAACTTCGATGATGTACAAAAACAAACAAAGTTTGTATAGCTATCAAAGATTACCCAGCAGCGCAATGCATAAAAACTTTCGCATATTACCGTTCAGTCTGGGTATATCCATTTGTCAAGAGAGAACAACTCGAAAATAAATTGTTACAGAAGTGAGTTCGGATTAAAAAAGAAGAGTTGCTCGATTTGGTTATATGGGTCAGCTTATTTAATTTGCAACACACTGGCTTATTTTTGTCAAAATTTTAAACATGCTGGAATTCAATGTATTTAGGTTTGTAAGGGTTTTCAAGCATGGTGAGCAAGAATATGAAGGTTTTTTATGGAATCAATTGCCTGCTTCCGAGCTATGGCAGCATTTGGCATGAGATCAAGAGAAGGTCAAATGCTTAGCAAACAGGCGAAAACACAAGTCATGGGGTAATAAACCCTCAAGAAACTGAGTAATGCGATGCAAATTGTCTTAATTGATCCGCTGACTACTGACGGCAGCATTTGACGTGACATCATGAGAAACTCAAATACTTCACAAACAGACAAATACCCCGGTAATGAGGTGAAGACCTCCCAGGGAACAGAATACAGTGTTGAAATTCATCGTAACTGATAGCATGGAATAAATGGAGTACATTTTGTTATATTTATTGTTTTATTTCATTCATATTTACCTTTTTCAAATACGCAAATTAAGAAATTAATTGTCTCATATCAACCATTCACCATCTGTTCCTCACATAAACTTAATAATACACCTAGACAGGTCACTATATACAGCTGAAGTGAGGCACTTAATTGTGGGGCTACGTAACGCCATTGGAATGTGTAGAAGCAATGATGCTATCATTGATTTACTGTCCATAATCCAGGTTTTTTGCTGATAACTCTCGGATTTTGAATTTGAAAATTGCTAATTAGGCTACTCCTATTGATGATTGTATCACATACCCATTCATGTATGCAAAAGAATGATCAAGTACATAAACTGACTCTTCATTCAATAAAAATTCTAACAATGACACTGTAAAAATAAAAATGGGAATTTAAGACTTTGGTAAAGTTAAAAAATAGTAATATCGTCAGGGTGACCGGCCAAATAGGCAAATGTAACTGTAAGAAGATTCTGGTTGGTTGATTTGCAAATATATCAGCACCACTGTACGAATCTCTAGAGCAAGCATGATCCAATTTGCCTGCATTTAGGTTTTGAGCTGCAGGCAAAAGGGATCATGAACTTTCGTCCTATTCGTTGGAGTTGTCCTTTGCTATGTGGACAGTTGGTAGACACTTGAATTTGTTTGGCATTGCAGCATTTGAAGGGCATCTTTTGTATGGAACCAAGTATGAGGACTTCAAATCTGGAATTTGTTTAGCAAGGAGCTGAGAAATTTTAGAAAATGTCCATATTTAGACCAAACTATAACTATATAGAGTTCAGAGTACAAAGATCACATGCAGGATTAAAAAATCAGTGATGTGCAGCCGGATGCGTTTGAAAACATAGGCAATTGAATATGGATTTATACCACTAAGAAAACGCCACAAATAAATCGAGACAAATTTATTTGTTGAATTTTAACGTTTTTCATTTTCCATTGCACCTGGAGTTGTCCAACTACCATTTTTAAAAAGGCAATTTCTTGTTCTTTTTTTATCTAAATTATCAAATAACTTAATCTTTGGTAACAGATTCTTACATGTATACTTTCAAATACAACTGTGAACATCCTGAATTAAAACCAGTGCATATATGGTGTGTACTGAGCGAATATTTTCTATGCATATGATATAAACCTAAAATAAGTGATCACGATAAGATCGCACAGAAAGTCTGTTTGCTTATAAATTAAACTTCTCTTGTTAATGTGAGTCAGGTGCAGAAGGCTCAAACTATGGAACAGCAATGCATCAATACTGCTTCTACCTGATGTACATGGTGATGTTAGTGAGCTGTAATGACAGGAGTTATCACCGTTTTAAAAATCAATCTATGATCATTTTTTAATATCTCACTATTTATTATAGATCAATTTCACATAATAATCAGCTTGAATACAAATACATAATCACCCTAACATACCTCATTATATGTGATGGTACAATGTAAATTTTGAATAATTATCAAAACACAAAACACAGGACTATCACTTACCTTACTGAGGCCTGACTGGCGTATAGTAATACAATTAAGTTGGCCAATAATCTATACCATTCAGATTATCTTAAATTGTCATAATTATTGTAGCAAGTTATGCCATTAGCTTTATAGGCTCAGTTTATAATTTTACTGATATTGTTATATACAACATTAAGACAACGTAAATGGCCCACACAGAATATGTACCATCGTTGGTTTAATAGGAGGTTACAGATGGTCTGTGTTATATAATATTTATAGTAATTAGTATATAATATGCCGACATGGTAATCTTACATCCTGCTTATATTGATGATATATTTACCTGTCGGGCATCTTAGTCAGATTACAGGCAAACAGAGTCAGAGATACCAGATCTGCAGTTAGTGCGGATAGACACTGATTCAGCTCATCACTTCCACTTATGTGAACCGACAGATGCCTCAGTGATGTCATCTCTGATAATCTATAACATCCCAATACGGGTATACATACTTCAAGTATGTCAATCGCATTAGAGCCTACACTATAACCTCACATCAATTTTTCTACCCTTGGAGAATGGTGACTAACATGGTTTGATCAAGCTCTGCATGCAAACTTGGTACTGATATTAACAGTAAAGTCAGCATTATTCTGAAGGGGGAATATGTGAGAAATTATTTTGGATCTATAAAATTAAAACCAGTTTGATAAAAATCTGAGCTCACTAACCTCAGGCTTTTGAGGCTATTTTCTTGCATCTCATGCAGCAACAGATATTTCACTGATTTAGATAGCCTCTCTGATAACTCTGCAGGTGCGTCATCTATAAATAATAAAGCTATCTGACCAGCTGAAGCTGTCTCTCTCTCCAGCTCTACTAGAGTCAGCTTTCTATCGCTGATCATTAATCGCCCCCAGGTTTGTCCCCGTACATCAGGATCATCCCAGTTACTGTCACCCTGCTCCTCCCAATCTACCATGTATCCTGTAATAATCAGAAGCAAAATAATAAAATGGTCATGAATGAACCTTTGAAATAAAGGGAATATTATTATTATGTTTTAAGTGAAGATTCTCAACATTCATTATCTAAATGTTGTAAAAAATTTTAAATCTGGAACAAATACTACATGCATTATACACACATGGCATCAGCTAATGATTCCATCCCACAAAGTATAGTTATATAATTTGCTGAAGAGATTATTCTTATGAAAATAGTTTGCAATGAGCAACGCAATTTACTACCAAAATTGATGTTCAATTTGGAGTTGTATGCTCTTGTTGTATCAATAGTCAACCGCAAACTCCCTCTTAAAAAAAGGATTTTGACTGTTAGCCTATTTTTGCAATAAGCAGGAGTGAAGGTTGAAATTAAGACCAAGACTGTGTGCACTGTATTTTGCCGATATCTTCCCAGTATCATCTCATATCAATAATATGATGGTTCATAGCATCACAGTGAAGCTCTTCATAGTGTGGTTGAAGGGAATTACTTGTTGGATCATAATGTTGCTGATGCAGTCACACATCCTCGAGATTCTAGTTGTTGTGGAACTGGTATACAGTAGATGAAACCTCAGTCCGTAGACTGTCAAAAAAACTAGGTCAGTACCCTAAACTTTTTTGGACTTCGAACCAACTAATCAGCGAAAGCAATGAACATTACGGACACCTTATGAGGCCATGTACACAATTTGATATGCTGTATTCACCCTCAGAACTCACTTTTGTCTGTGCTAAGATTTTCCTCTTCTCTGCCTTGCTCCATGATTGAAAGCTGCAAGTTGTGGGATTCACAGGACAGCTTTGGCAGCAATCTGAAGTTAAAGAAACAATTATTATGAATGCCATCAAAAAATTATCAAAAAAATCAAAAAATGTTTAGTGTCTTGGTGTGTACGTTACCAGGAAGGAATGGAGTGATGTGAGCTGATGTAGATACAATTATAATTAGTGGATAAGTGATAACAAATCTGAGAACAAAGGTATTACTTTGTTCTTTGGTCATTATTAGCGAAAAAACTTTATCTAGCAATATTCAACGGTTGAAGGATAAATGGACCCCATAGTATTGGTGTTGAAAGTTGAGGAAATGTACATGATTGTTGGCTTTCTTAGCTCTCTAATAGTCATCTCCTACACCTTTAATACAGATAATTTTATTTAAAAGTCTATAAAACCTTCATGTTACATCAATTCAAATAAGAGAACCATGGATATATATCTGTATTTTATTTTGCAGCCGATCTCCATGCCGTAATTATGTGTGGCCTTGAAGAGATAGCCTACTGTTCATTGTTGAACGTTTGGTGATATCAGGTTGTCTCAGCTAAGTGATGGCACTGCTTCCAACAGTGACTTATGCGGATGAATACGGCCACCGAAACGCATACCCTTGTAAGAGATACTGAAAGTTTACATTTTCTAGCGTTTCGAAAGGTTGTAGATGCAAGATGATTTCAAGAGTTGATTTACAGTTTCAACTAATTATTGACTAGAGTTTTGGATATGGATGGTCACGCTTGCAATGTCAATATTCAGATGAGGAAACTTTCTGGATTCAAATAAAGGGAAGTGATCAGATTTTAATTTAGATTTTAGCGCAGTTCAGTCATCTGTTGTATAAATCTCTCTATATTAGTTTATAGTCTCTTACCGAATTAGATATTTTACGGTTGACTAACTTCAGATAGTCGACCTCCAGAAATTCTGCTGCATCTGCTGTATTAGTGCTGAAAGAATAAATGAGAGCTTTTTACACAGATTAAGAGTCATACTGATCACTACAATTATACAGAGAAAACACCATATTAAAACCTTTCTGTAGGGTGCGAGGGAACAGTTTTCAGATCACTTCATTTGGAAATCTAGGGGATGCAATGCCTCCCTGCCTTCTCAGAACTATGCGCCTGTAATCGAATACAGTTTCAGTCTGATGTTTTGGAATTTGATTCTGAATTTTTGGGAAACACCAGTTATTTCTAAGATTACAGTCTGATAGGATTGGCTCTGATATAGCTTGAGCTCCAAACCACTGAATTCACTTCTCCCTACAGCATTGCAGCAGGAACATGCACTGCTTTATGTGAATTAATTAGCGTAATTGGATTTCAATAGGATGATTTATTGTTCATACTGATGATTGTATAGGATCTTTTTGATGTCAGCACTGAAATTATCACACTATTTCTTTGTAGATCGATGAGGAAGTAGCTCATCTTGTGAATGAAGGAGCACACACCCATAATGATGATGTATGTAAGCATTAAAGCCGAAAAGGTCACTTTGTTTGGCCAGTTACACTCTCACCACAGAGAAAAGTTAAAACGCACTTTCTCGCATTGTTCTAAATTTTGGTTTACAATAATATTCACTATGGTCGCATCTGAAATTCAGGAAATTTCTAGTTGTTGCTCTATTGCAGCAGATGGGAATTCCCCACTACATGTAACGTTCATGGAAAAGACAGGTCAAAAAAAGGGTTGCATAAAAATTGTTGCGGCTAATTGGTATACTCCCAAAAAAAGTAGCCAATCTCGAGAAAAAAGTTTGGTGATGCATGCCCTAATCCTCCATATGTCCGCCATACATGGACGACAATGTGCGACAACCAAAAGGACTAGCCCTAAACCTAATGACCTTTTTCAGGACCACCAACTATAAATGAAGTGATTGTTTATTTATGTCACATCATGAAAAACATTAGTAATAATGTTTTGTTCACGATAATAAACACTAATACATGACATCATCATACTCGTGTTTACTCGAATCCTTTATACTTTATCATACTAATCTCTTAGATGAGATACATTGAGTTTTGGTCATTACAACCCTCACAAACTCCCAAATTGATCGATAAGAATAATGTTTATTTGTGGCCGCTTGTTGGCTGAATGTTTCATCAATTAATTTAGTTAAATGAATTAAATTGAGCATGCATGGCATCATCAACTAGAAAGAATAACTTGTTGAAATCAGACATGTACTGTTAAGTTGAGTTGAATTGCGTTTGATTTTAAACTTGATAAGAATTAAAAGGCATGCTCTTGAGTCAAGTGTTTAATCTTGCATCAAATGTGATCACATCTAAATAAGTCAGTGTCACATAGTGAGAATCATCATGCCGAGCTCATGAGCACAGATCTCAGTAGCGGAGAGTTAATGTGGTGCCCCCATAACCCGGAATCCTACAGCTGGATCAAACTTGATTGTACTCAACTCCTACATCCTTTTGAGATCATATACCTTAATTAATCTGACAATGCAGAAGATAACTGTACTCAGTTACGAATCTTAATTCTTGAGAATCATGAATAAATAATAAATTATGTAAGAGCTCAGCTTCTTTTCAGATTGCCAAGAAGCACATGGATTAATCATTTTTAGGGGCCATGAATCGCCATTGCCTTGATAAAAAAAAATTTAGAAAGATGCCTTGTAATGTTTAGGAAACATTTCTGTTATGAGTGGTTGGTATCGTAATATCCTCCTTATCATACCGGTCTATACTTTATTATTCTATTCTATTCTAATAATGATAGTACCACTTGAGAAAAGGGTTGGTTTGTGTTACCACACTACCCACATTTAAGTTCATGTATACTCACCCTAATTGTTCCTTAGTTTTGTGTAGCCAGGCCTTGCAACATAAGTAAGCTCCATTTGTTATCATACATATCTAGTAAGTTATTCTCTCAAATCCTCCGGTAGAATACTGTGAACATAAAAACAATAGTTGAACACCCCAATAGCAAAATCAATTATAAAAAAATTCGTCTTTGGTAGGTTAAGAACGTGTTGGGAAACCTTTTATAGCCACTTTCATAAATTACCTTTAACCATTACATACTATTCAATACGTAACTAGTACAATGTATTTATACTCTGTGTTATTGCATGTTTCTCTCATCAGTGATTGGAATGGATTTTTTCAGTTCAGACACTAACTATCTTTGCGAACTAGTCCCATGCTGGATGTGACATGGCAAGACATGACCTTGAAAAAGCTTGCCAAGTGAAAAGTGAAACATGGGTATGCTAATAAACGCCATCAATCGGATTTGGGGATGGTGAGATAGAATAGACAAATTTCAAATTTGATTGTATTAGCCCCAGCATTATCAGCTTTGTTAATCTCCAGATATTCCAGACGAGTCTCACTATGTCTCAATAGTATCGTAAGGATTTTGTATCTATAATTTAGGCAGCAGAGAATACTTGAATCTCGATAAGAAATTGTTGTGTTAATCGCTCATTTCTCTCTAGCTTTGTTTCAGAACTCACTTTTTTAGTTGCTCTCACTTTCTTTTTCTCTGACTTGCTACATGATACTAGGAGCTACGTAGATAAGCAGGGTCAGCAAGCTGAAATAGAAAAATAAAAGATGATGATAAGCAAACTACTAGGGGTAGAAGGGTAGCTGGGATTATGTCTTGAATACTCAGATCAAAGCAGTTCAATCTCAGAAGGGTAAAAATCAAAGTGAGTCTAGTAAGATCAAAGTTATTACAAACATAGCCTAAAAGTTTGGCCCTCACATAAAAGGAAGGCAGATCGAGATGGGAGGTCACAGTCAGCCCACTGGCTGTAGCACAAACAAGTGAATTTGAGTAGTGGACTCTGGCACGAGGGGCGGGTGCCATGACGATCGAGATTTTGTGCCAATGAGTTGAAACCTCCCTACACTGAGAGATTGAAGAGTTGGCAGTCTCCCTGGTTGCCAACAGCGTAAACACACAGATCATGTAAAATTACCGAAACGGACAATATGCACTGAGGGCTGCAAGACATGGATCGATACGCTCATCAACCCACAAGGGTGGCTAAATGCTGCTGGGGCCGGCCATGGAAGGTCGTACTAAAATAGGCCTCGAAAAATCCCTTGTCATATTGTTTCTAGCTGAAGACCTGTGTGTTGCGCAGTGGTTGCGCACCACTGTATTTTGTTTCTAACCATTCAAAACGGACTATGTAAAATAATACGGACAATGTAAAAAAGCAAAGATGAGAGTCTGTCTTGGAAGGGTTGTCACATACACTGTATGTGACACGCCTAGGTGCATGACTCTACATGAAGTTAGGCATTGTATATTGCACTGTCATGGTTGCCATGGTCCTAATCTGATTAATTGTTATACTCTTCCGCATTTACTTCCATTTTTTGCACATTTAATTACCATCTAAATGCAGAGGTTGGCCATCAAAATGATGACGTATCATCCCACCTGTTTCTATTTTTACGACCTATTTATACAGGTCGGTATAAAGAACAGTGGTTTTTGCTCTGAAGATTCAGTTACAACTTGGCGTTGCAATTTATCAGTTGCCTGGGGCATTTGCCCCAGGGTGTAGTTCAGTAATAAAATCATCAAACTGCCGAAAAACTGCATTCAGTATTATAAAGTAATCTGATATGAACTCTACCAGCAGTGAACTGTCGTGATCTTTCTCGATCCGACAGGGTCACCAGGAGGAAATGGACTGGGCCAAGCTGATGTATGCTCCTTAGAGCTATACAAAATTTAAGAGAGATATAAACAAAAACTGAGAAGAAGTCAGGAAGCGAATGTAAACTTTGAGAGTAGGACATTTATTGGACCACAATTAATTTCATTCCAATCATTTTGTCTTCTTTTACATGAAGATTACATCATATCACTATTTAATCAGCCTCATTCATGGTATTAAGTTATGAGGACAAGCACAGCTTGTGATTATGATTCATACCTTGATAGCCTCTCTGCTTAGGGCACTATGACAAAACGCTGTTAAATGACCAAATCGTATGAAACATATAATCAAACCATATATATAGCAACTTACCTTTACAAGACTGAACTACACTAGCGGAAGTCCCAATCTGCTAGCATGATAGCGAGTGACTTCAGGTTATGAAATGCCGTACAGTAAGTTGTGATCTATAGCTATGAACCTGTACGTGAATAATACATCAGTTAGGAGCAACAAGATCAATAAAACATTAATGTTATTAAAAGGGCTTTATAAATTCTATAACTCATATAGTCTTTGTTAAACCCCCCCCCCCCCCCCCCGATAGTGTGTTTGTTTTAGCTTCTTTATAAAAATTTCAACAACAATAGATACAAAAGGCTACAAACTGCCTACTAGACATACTTGCATTAGGTCATATTGCCTTTTATGCCTGCTCATATAACTGGATTGAAGTTTTTGATTCTAGCGCTAACCATAACTATACTCACTATGATTGTCACACAACATAATTGTTATTTTGGAATATAGCACTTAGCACATACCCTGCGTTTATTGTCCCAATATTTAGACTGTGCGCTTGATTATGGCTGACAAGAGCTAGTTTTCATGGAGATATTGTAAGCAATTGTTATTCAATTAAAAGTAAATTTGTAACGGTCAATGCTAAAGCGACACCACAGTATTCTCCAAATTTTAATATTCTAGCTGTAAGAGGAATGGGGCAAAATTCTGACTGATTACTAAAATGAGAAATTCATGAAAACCGAATAGCTGCAAATACACCTAAAAGTTTGAGCACGGTCTGGGACGATTTCTGGGTTAGCTGTACTCAGTCCTGCTTCATGATATGATAGTGGATTAGTACGATCACGGCCAAACAGATACCTTAAAATAAATTTCTTTCAATGGGAAGGATTTTGTTTTATGATTATCTGAATTGTGTTTCTAATTCAAGATGAAACAGGCAGATAAATATAGGCGTATTTTGAAAAAGTAAATCGGCAAATGAAGGAATTACAAAGGTTATAGGATCTCATTTGAGATAGTTTCTCCAATTATGAGGCTGAATCAGAAGAAAACCACAAGTTTAATTAAAGCTTTCTACTAAATTAATGTGGCAAACCATAGACACCCAAGGTTGGTGAAGTTCACTTCAGAAAATTTCTTGAAATATGAGGACAATTTATATGTCCTTACTCTGTGATATTTACCTATTATTTGGGGTATAATTTAGTGAGAAAAGTTACATTGTCTCAACACTTTAATGTTGTGCTTGGTTGCAATCAATCAATCAAAGCTAACGTACATTGCCAATGCTATGCAATGCTATATTGTAAGAATCACCATACCAATAAATAATATTGGGGGATAAAATTTAGTGGGCACAAACACCAATTATGCTAACCAATTGTGCTAACCGAAAAGAAGTGACATCGTAGGCGCCGATGAGTCTGTGTTTTATCAAGCGTGATAAAAAATCAGTATATATAAGTCAATACTACACTGGGTCTAGTTGCCTGTATTCGGGTTTGCTCTCCTTCCGCTGACAAGCCTTTGCTGGTTAGCAGGAGAGAGGTGGGGGGGGGGGATATTCCGAACGCAAGAGAACTGGATCTAACATGATCTAATGCTATACAGACTCCACCATGCTCACCTAATTTTAATACGTTAGCTATTGGAGGTAAAGGATTGAATGGCAACAGATGATATCTGACACAGCACTAGACTGAATAGAGCGGAATAGTCTTCAATTATCTCCACTCACTTTTCCTCATAATTATTAAATATTTGAGCGCAGATAAATATAATCAAAATTTTATTTGACAGTGTTTTGCTCAGTTTATGATCAAAGCTAATGTGCAAGTCATAATTGTTGTGTCTAAATTAAATTGAGTTTTAAGAAAATGAATGAGAAGAGAAAGGCTGATTGTTATTGGGTATGTACATCGAGGTCTACATAAATGTTGCACAGTAACTATAGAGGTATATGACAATGAGTTAAATGAAAAAAAGGATGAAAAATTTAACAGTTAATACGGTTGAAAACTGGTCATATGGATAAGATTCGGTCCGTGGGTAGAAAAAAATTCATTTGCTCGTTATTTATCAAATATGTCTCACAAAAAAAGTAGATCCCAAAAAGATAAAAAACACCTGCCGTCTGTTTTGTGGACTCAACAGCAGCATCAATCGTTACAAAAACGCATTATTATATGAAAATAGAATGGAGGCGAGTCAGTGCTGATTGGATTGAAGTCTGATGCCACAAAATGCCGAGTAGACTGATTCTGAATTGTCAGTATTGAGTTTGATCAAGCGTTCATGGAGAACAAAACGAGTATGGTTCAACCTATACATAAAAAATCGCACTTTGAAATCACAGATTTAGCCAAAAACACTAAATGGAACCATAATTGCAGGCCAAGGGAGTCAGCCAAGTATCAACTGTAATGTAAAGAAAATTTTAATTGAAGCGCAGAGCCTCATTGTCTTCAGTAAGTCATAAATATATAACATGTATGTACAGAGGATACAGAGGAAACATATCAGGTTTGTAAAATACCAATTGGAGATACAGAATAAGAGCATAAATAATAAGAGCTCTATATATACACCAGGATTTCAATCCATAATAACTTATCGTAGCTCAGAATAGAGTTTGTTTATAATCTGACATTACCCGATCTGACATTGTCAGATTAGCGAGTGCTGATCAGGTTTACCAAATCAGCGATAACCTGTTCAGCGATTATCCGATCAGGATTACCCGATCAGCGGTTACCCGATCAGGATTACCCGTTCAGCGGTTACCCGATGGTTTATTCTCTTTGGATCTTTCCCACATTTCATCATCGCTGGAGTTGTGATCACTAAAGTTATCCAAAAACTGCAGAATCTTCGGATCTTTCTTGAACGGATAAACTCTACAATATACAGCGATATAAGCAAGTGAGAAATAGATATTTCTAATGATAGAAACAACTTACACATTTACAGAGAAAACGGCTCATAAGAATAATTCAGTCTTTTGCAGTATTATTTTAGATATTTCGTCTTCCTCCCATTATGTCTATAAGCCCCCCTTATATGACACAAACTGGGAGGCTGCAATATAACATGCATATTTGATGCTAACATGTACAGTGCCTTTTCCCCGCACAGTTTTTGCAGCAAACGAGGGAATCTGCATGTTTACTGAAATGATGTGGCTGGAATTTTCTCTCATGATACACTGCTGTGCAGTCATTAACACAAATAAGGGAAGGGGTGGTGAAATTGGAATATTATTGGAAATGGTCTATTCTTGACAAACTTTGTACGTTGGAATGAGGGGAGGGGACAGACCTTGCCAATATTCCTTTGAATTGTCAGGTGGTGATTTGGCACCCCCTCCCCCCTATTTAGCCGTTATGGTGATTCTAAGATCATATTACGTTAGTGTTACCACAACTGTGACTAAATTTTGCGACTTTTGAAAGTAATTGCAAGTGAAAGTTTGTTTCACCCTCGAGGTGTCCCTCCATTTCCGGAGGGGGAAACCCAAAGCAAATGACGACTAGTTGTGTCTCCCAAAACAAAGCTGATGAAGAAAGGCTTAATCTGGACCTCCTTCACTTATATCAGTACCTGCTGATGTGTTTGAAGAATTTTATTTTTATATGTAAATTTGCACATCATATAAGTAGCCTACATTTATATATAAGTACACCAATATGTATATATATATATATAAGAACACATATTATATGTAGGTACAGATCCAGTTCTATAAGATATCTACTTACGGTTTACGGAATCTCCTCAGACATTCGAGTACATTGAACAGATGCCACCTCATCTGAAAGTTTATATTCCCGTCAGCGAGATTAGACGTGTTACCCACGCGTATAATATCGTTCAATATCAGACCACTGTAAGAAAAAATGTTCTTATGTTAATAATAATGATAATGGGTTTATTTATATACCACTTGATCTAAGCCACAATGGGTTGCAGTTTACTGCACGGTCACCGGGTCCAAGCACTCCATAGCCAACCCTGACTAATGAGAACCTTCATCTCATAAAGCGTTGGTACTCCTTGTTATTATAAAACCACAAAATAAATGCAAATGTGACTGACTACTGTATGAGCAACACAACCAGGACCAACTACATTAGAATCAGACTAGCATAGGCCGAGCAAGCTTTGAGAAACGGCAGAGTACAAGTGGCTCATAAATTATCAGAAGCCTGGAGAGTTGTGAGCCATTTTCTGAGACAGGTATACTTATAATGTAAAGGTTTGTTTCACAGAATTAAACCCTTCTCATAGAATGGAGATATTAGCATAACCCTATCCAATTAAAACACTCAACACAGGGGCTGATCTGACGATGATCTCATTGGCTGTCCCTACTAGCTTGCAGAATGTAGCCTGGGAAATAGTCTTGAAATTCTACTAGGGACTGGCTATTTTTGCAAGCCCTTTGTTTGGCTCATTATGCAACTCCAGATATGGATTTCGGTGGTTTGTTTGTTTCCTTAATTTTACCTCACCAAATTATAAGCCACCCGACACTTAGTTTTAAGTGATTATGACACACAGCTTTTTACATTAACTATTTTTGTTACCCGAGTATGCTTCTACTGGTGAACAACAATAATAGATTGATTGTGAGAGGGACAGGTTTCTTGGTGTAAATCTGAAGTTCTCCACCTTGTTTAGAATACTGCTCATGGTGGCCCAGTTTTCAAAGGTACTCAAAAGGTACTCTTTTTTCCAAATATTGAAATTAGAACCATTTTAGGAACTTCTCATTACAACTATGATAGAAAATCAGTTGAAACTGGGCCAGAGGCTGTTTATGAGCTAAGGCTAGTATTCTGAAATAAACTGAGAACTCTAGAAAGATACCAAAGCACCTGTTTCACTGATAATTAAGCTTTTATTGTTGTGTACCACTAGCCTTGTCACGCGGCCACTGGTTTTGGATTTTTTGGTTCTTTGGGTGGCCTTGTATTTCTCGGTATAGTATCGGCAGTTGTCTTCTGCTGTTTTAGCTCTAACCTTCACCACTTTGAGCTTTGACTCTTTCTCTGTTCCATAGGCAAATTAATTAACTTTGTCGTTTATCATATTCAAAATATATATAAATAAGTTGATTACACTACATATTGCAGTAATGATGTTAAAACATCGCTAAGTTGCAGAAAATTTAAAACACCGATGAGTATGACCATGACCTTGACCTTGATCTTACTCATGGGTGTTTTAAATTTTTTTCAACTTAGCCATGTTTTCACATTATTACTGCAATGTTTAGTGCAATCAACTTATTTATATTTATTTTGAATATGACATATGACAAAGTTAATTAATTTGCCTATGGAACAGAGAAAAAGTCAAAGCTCAAAGTGGTGAAGATTAGACCTAAAAAAGCAGAAGACAACTACCGACACTATACCGAGAAATACATGGCCACCCAAAGAACCAAAAAATCCAAAACCAGTGGCCGCGTGACAAGGCTAGTGTATCACTACTAGCATACTTTTGTAACGGCGGTGAGCGTTACTGCTGTACAATACATATTATTCACACTTTTTCAAGGCTTGATCCAATTCATTAAATATGGTAGTACGGAGTTGCATCCTATCATTCACACACTTCTACTAGGGACATATAACTTACATATAAGGTATACAGGGAGGCTCTGCTTCACTGAGCGCTGTACGGTATGATTTAAAGCTGCTTGTACAATCTATCAGATGGAAGTACTCTGATATCATATCCTTCTCCTGTCTCGGCCAGTCGAGTCGACTAACCGGAGCCGAGTCCAGAGCGCTCAGTAACGCCAGCAGTGAGTTAAAGTTGTTGTGTTTCCGTAAATGCTGAATAAGATTAAAATTTAATTACGCAAGGCACAGTCACTTGGTTTAAGTTGGATACTTGGACATAACAGGCAATTATTACAAAGAGAATTGGCAAAGCATAAAACGTTAGTGAGTCTATGCAAACATGGTTGTTATCATTTTACAACAGTGATCTTGTTCAAATTTTGAAAGAGTAGATACTGAGCGTATTTGCCAGCCACACAATGGTTTTTCATCTAATGCAACCAAAGATTAAAAAAAATACTAGTCGTTGATGCAACTGTTTCGCTTTGAAGGTTTGCTTCGTAATAATCGCCAGTGTGTTTCTACCTTTTGTCACAGAGATCACTAAATGTGACACTCTCATAAAAACATAATGGGCAGGCGTATCTCACTACATGATGAGCACTCTATTGGAGCATCTTGTTTTTGAATCACCCTACCCTAGAGGAAAAGTTCGCGTTTAGCAATAGCTTTGATAGCTAACCCTAAATCTAGCTAACATTGACTCACCCTCTTTACTTTATATCGAATCCCACCTCAAGTAGCCAAAATTATTGCTAGCCAAAATTAAGTCACTCTAAATCTAGCTAAACTAAACTCTAGCTAACATTCCCCCCCCCTCCCTCCCTCCATTTGTTGATTCTCTACACATGCTCCAAGCTCACAACCTGCTGTGTTTAACTGTTCCATATTTTAAGGCTAATGGACAAGGAATGGACTGAGAGACTAGTGGATGCCAGATTTGGAATCTCCATGCCTCATTACTTTACTGTGCTGCTATCCAGTGTTGAGATATAGGTAGCGATGCCTGGTGCATGTAAAAACGCAATGTAATGAAGCGTAGAGATTCTACATCTGGTATCCATGTGTTTCTCAACCCTTTCATTGTCCATTAGCCTGGGTCATCTAAGCCATAAAAAATAGAATATATAATTGATTCCTATTCGCAAATCTGCGCTGATAAAATGATAAAATCTCTCCCTACACACTCACCTTGAGTATATGTACAAATTTGATGAAGTATTTCTCTCTGATTGCCTGATCGTCTGGTTTGAGTATTACATTCCTACACCACCATGACATCTTATTAAAGTGCTCCGTAAACTGTACCAGATTGGGGCACCTGTAGAGAGCAAGAAAACAGAACTTTACTGATGACTGATACTCCTTACACAGCTGACTGAGTGTAGGTAACTTGTACTGGCCATATTTTTTGAATCGTAGTCAGATAATTGATCTACTGTTAGCCTGCCTGCTTGAAAAGATTCTATGAAAGCCATCTCAAAATGGACAGACAACCATGATTTGATATCACCTGGGGTATCTGCCTATTGCTGCCTGCTGATGGCACTACATTGACGGTTGATGGTGGGGTGGGGGTGGGAAAGTCAACAATGCCCTGTTTAAAACGCTTAAAACCGCTTCTATCTTGATGAAATTTGGCCTCACTGAACTACATAAAGCTCAGAGAAGACACCTCGATATATGAACTGTCAACTAATGGGCATATTATTTTTAGATAAAGATAGTTGAAATCAGAATTCGGAATCAAGGAACTTAGTAATGACAGGAGTATGACCTACCATTCTGAGAGTGAAGTCTCAATTAGTATTAATATTTTAGATAAACAAAACTCAATGAGCACAAATTTAACTGACTAGCAGCAGCACCTGTGACTTGCGAATATAATCTACACCTTACTGTACAATCTATCATATCGAGTCCACCTGTACCACAGGCTAGGTCAAATGGAGCACTGCTCGGGTCTTGTAATCAGACGGTGTAACTGATCAAAACCTCCTCAGTTACCATCAGAAGCTCACCAAAGATGGGTTCATCAAATATATCTATGCTTAGTATTTATACCCCATAAGAAATGTCCAAGTGTCCTAGTAGAGTGTTGTATATATATATATAGGTTTTTTTCCCGAAAACAACGTGGCATCAGAAGGATCGGAGGGTATACCACCCCGCCCAGTAGCTTTGTTGCTCATTGGTCCTTAGTCTAATATAAGTGAGTGTATAACTTACTTTTCTTCGTTCTGTTCTCTAGACCAGGTGAGAAGCTCAGGTAATTCTAACCTCTGATAGAAGTCTGTCTCTATAAGTGTGAGATGCTCGGCAATCTCATGTGACTTGAAATCCACCAGCGTTAAAACTCGCCTGGGAAATACAAACAGAACATGTGTTATAGTGCTTGTGAGAGAATCAGATCTTTGGGAGCATGCTGAGTTCTTAGACTAATATTTGTAATAGTGCTCTAGGCTCATAAACAGCCTGCGGCTCAGTTTCTACATTATATTGAGCTAGTTTTTCTGCAGGTAATTATGTGTCTGGCACTTCGGATATGGGCTTAGAGTATATATTATTTGAGAGAAAATGAACTGCAGAAAAAAACATACTGATCTTTGATCCGGTAGCATTAGCCTTGTTCACGGCGGCCACGGGTTTGGTTTTTGTGGTGTCCTGCGTGAACAAGGTTAGCTAGCATCAATTGCTTATTACAAGATCAATTCCGGGAGTGATTAAAATCACATGAATCGTTGACAATTTGCGCCCAGTCATGTGCTATCAAGCATTGACTGAATATTTGACCACAGCACGATTACGAATTTCCTAGAGGGGTAAAGAATTCGCGAGAGAAAAGGTTCTTCATTACCAAGAAGTTTGAAGTAGCATAATTCAAGGCTGGCTAAAACTCTATATATTAAAAAGAGTGAGTAAAACTCCAGCCTAAATTAGCCAGAACCTAGTGCCTTTACATTAAGTCGGCATAGGTAGAATGAAAGGGGCTGACTTAATTCAGCTCCTTTCATTCTACCTAGTCAGCTAAACCTGAAGCTGAACTTAACTCAGCTGATATTTACTCCTCATGCGTATATCAGTCTACTTTTACTTACGATGGAGATTTGGGGCCGGACGAGGGAGCTACAATCTGCAGTTCCTGAACAGGCCTCTGATTTGGGTCACATTTCTCAAGCACTTGACGTCTCATGATCTTAGCGAGCGTCAGTTCTCCCTCCCTTACCAACTCTGTGACTAGCTTCAATAATCTCAGGCTAATAGCCTCTTTTAGTTCGCTGGATCTGTATAATGGTAGATGACATAATTAGCGTTGTGTGAAATTAGCATTGAAGTTATTTCCGATCTTTGTTTTTCAGAGAAATCTTGCCCAGGTTGGTGTCAAATGATCTGGGATGCTGACCCAAATGGTCCCAGAAAGAGTATGTCTTTTGTTTACATTGCAAAACTGATCCCAGATAGTCCCAGATCATCCCAATGTTGTATTCACATAGTACCAAGATGAGAAATGCGTCTGTGTCATTAACGGGAAAGTTCCTAAGCGTCAAACTTTTCCGTTGCTGACCCAGACTCATTTCGATCGTGTCTTATTTATATTCACATAGTCTGGGTTGGCTGCAATGGACAATGTGAACTAGGCTTAACAGCCTGCTCAACTACAGGCAAATGCTACTTTAACTCCGGTTTTAAGCACCGCAATGACTAAATAAGGAATCAACGTTCTAATCAACTTTTATGAGAGAAGAGAATAACGAAATAATGAGACTTACGTCAGCTCATCCAGAACTCTGACAAGGAGGGAGAAGGCTTTTCTGGACAATCTCTTCTTAGAGACATCTTTAGAGTGAGCAAACTTGTTATATCTGTATAGCAGTTTATCTATGAGATCTTCTGGTGTGATGAATGTCCTGTAGGTCGTCAGAAAAGCCTCCTGATACATGAAATCTAAATTAGAGACAGCAGGTAAAATATATATCGGGGCAACTATATTGTCATTACCTGCTTGGCTGGTTTTATTTTAGGTCTAATTATGCAGTAATTTTGGGCATATGGACTTGAAGGTAAGGTCAATATTATGTTAGCATGTATTGTAGTTCTGTTCAGCCCAAATCAGTAACCAACAGGTCCTCAGTTTCAAGAGTTAAATTCAAAATCTAAAAATGGAGCAAATTGTGTCATATATGGAACAAATTGTGGTAAATGCCGATAAAAGCAATTTTCCTCTACAAATTTGTGGCTTTCTAAGATATAAGTAAAAAGAATCATTTCTATATAGGTCAAGTCTTAAATAATGGCTAGCCTATGTTTGGAGACCGAAATAGTGTAAGCAAAGATTGTAAAATTGAACTCCCAAGCCTCCTCAAAGATACCAGTGAAGTCCTTACATAAATATTCTATTTGTGATCATAAGTTTACCCATAAGCGCAATGAAAAGAAGAAACCTAATGTATATCTACGAAGCCCAGTGGGGTGTAAAGCCAAACCAGACAATTATTGCTGCCCATATAGTAATCAATTCATACTTTTGCAGCTTATTGTTCCAACTTAGAAAGACAGGATCTATGATTTTCAATAAGATTAGTCCTAATAGATTAGTACTAATAGAGTAGATGATCCAAAAAAGATTTGTATTGAAAGTCTGCTTTGTAAATTAATCGCAAATAGTAAGGCTTTTTCCTGTTCAACAATCAATTAAATGTCCTATAAAGTTGGGAACACGTAAATAAAACGGGTAAAATACATAAGTAAGAGGATCTGAGTTGACCCAGAACTAAATAAAGACATAAATATACAAGCAGCGCTGACGCATTAAACATAAGCTGAGCAGAGCCAGATCACCATGCCTCAGACAGATCACCATGCCTCGGACAAATATCAGCTAACCTCGCAGGAAACCAAGAGAAATACTACCTAACTTGATCATGGTGAAGTGAGATGGATCAGATTTTATACTGAAATGCAATATTTGAGCTTTCCCCTCCCTCTCTCTCACCAAATGTGAACCCAATTAAATAAGGAGGCTTTATTCCGAAGCTGACCTGTTTGATAACTTTAGAGTCAAGGAAAATCTCAGAATCCCGCATGAGAACAGGAAGGTTTTTGATGGATATTTTTGCATTCGGATTGCTCAAGCGCCATCTTAACATTTCTAATCAGTTGGCATATCCAGTTATCATAGCCTGGTCACGCTGCTACTTTTTGGGTTTAGGGAAACCAAAAATGTAGCGGGCTTGTAGCGGCTTTAGTTATTTTACAAGTGGTTATAAGTGAGGTTTGTATTATTTACTCTAAATCAACAAATCAACTCAACTGTAGTGAAATGGAAGGTCAGATTACAATGGCTGTCAAAACAAGCTGTGCAGCATGTTATTGAAGAGAGGCTATTCCAGCAATATTCCCATAATGCAATTCATCACATTCTGGGCCTATCGACAACTACTCGCCTCTGCTGAGCATGCAAAAGGAGACTCACTGCAAATTAACATGCCAGAGCTAAACGGACTGAACTGATGCTCAAGGACAGATTCTAAGCAGAAATGTTTGCAAGATGAGCAGCACATTGGTGCACAACCATAACGTCAATCAGCAGAGCAGAGATAAATAATATGAGGGATTAACGTAGCACTGCATTCGTAAGTGAGAAAATTGCAAAGTTTCACATTCAGTGATGGGATAGCTGCTAGGAGTCATAAGGATACCGAAATGAATATATAAAATTCTTCATTATAATATCTGGGCTGGTTTGTCTTGTGAAGCTTGTTCTGGTGAAATAATTTGTGAAAAACAAAAATTTAATAGGATAGACTAAACAAGGTAAAGCCTTGGACCACATAAAAGTAGTTTCACTACATGTGCCGCCTCAGCTCCGTTCAAACAACAAGTTTAGGTGAAACCTCTCAAACTACAAATTCTATAGACCTCACCCTATGGGCGTTCAACGCCAAGAAAAATAACATTTAAGTGCAAGTGATCCAAGATTTGCCCTCTAAATTCAGCCACATCATAGAAAAGAAACCCTGTTATAAGTAATACCAATATCCCACTATATATGTGAATGTGTTAGACTTTTGCCTGAGTGCCCTGTCTGCTTTAATAAGGGATTGATTGAGATCACTTGGGCACACAGGCTAGTTAGATATAGAAACATGATCTAAATGGCGTAAAATGCGTAATTGAGTCCAACACACTGCTTTTCTCAGGGATGGTAGAATTCACAATGATAAAAGAGAAGAAGGCTGGATCTCGGCTGAAAGGAGGGCAGAATGTAGAATTACCTGAATCTGCGTCGACGTTTACCAGTGACATAAAACTGTCGGCTGGCCCTAAATCTGCACACAAAACACAGCTAAAGTTAGAGGATGAATTATACACAAAGTAAGCTTTCATGTTTATACCCCTCTAAATCTAATACCCACACATTTAGTATTTACTGAGGCATGGACTCGGACCTGGTACATTTTAATGGTGAACTTCTATGGTACATTTATGGTTCTATAACCGGCAGCACAGTAGCGTGAAAAGCTAGTTATTGGCGACAGCGGACGGTGTATGATGCTCATGACATATGAGTTTATACATGGATGAATGGTCTGTCTGTCTACAGAGAAGGCTTTTCGACTCTAAAACTAAGTCTGAGAACCGCCCATTCATAGAACATCCCTATGTAAACTCACATATGCCTACTGCACGAAATTTGAGCGGCCGTTTCAAGCAGCGAGTTGGCTGGTAGCAGAAAATAATATTAACAGTACTATCAGCAAAAAAAACGCTGAAATCTAGCAGCGGGTCTATCATTATAGCAACTTAAACTGCAATGCGATGACATAAAGTTACATTTGCCACCAGCTCAAATGCCAATTAAATGAGATGAGATATAATTGTTTATCATACCGTGTTTTCCTACGTGTGTAGTGTACACTCCGAGGGCGTCTACACTACCACCCTTCAGCCCTGACATGATCTTTGACGAGCCACCCTAAAAGCAAAACATTGGTAAGTGAATGAAATATACAGGCATTGATACGAGCATCGGCAACTTACATCCAAATATTACATTAGAGGAGTTATGTATTTGCATGAGGAGAAGCTAGCCATTTCCTATACTATCAAACTACCTGACATTCAACCTTAGCTAACATTTACTCACCTGCTTTGCTCCATATAGACTCCCACCTCAGGCAGCAAAAATATAGTGCAAGCTAACATTAAGTAACCCCTAAACCAGCTAAATTAAACTTTTCCTAACATTACTGATCTAGGGTCATTGTAAATTCAGCAATACAAACAGTTGCATAAGGGAAGGCAACTCCCATCCATCAAATTAACAAAAATTAAGAAGCTAACATCCTATTGTATACATGAGGATAACAGTTTGTAATACAAGGACTCCGATTCGCACATATTATTACAAGATTACCTATTATCTACGTAGGAGAATAAATGTCAGCTAGATTCCAGTTTAGACTGTTTAGGGGTGACTTAATGTTAGCTACTGCCAATTAAGGCTAGCTAAAGTGGATGTGTAAATGTTAGCTAGCAATAATATTCACTATTCAAAGCATAAAAGCGAGTTTTTTCCTCCCTCAAATACCTTACTCATAGCATCTAGCATCTTGCGCCCCTAATTGTAGTACTGACCTTACGATGATGGTGATTGGTTGTTTTAGCAGTGCTGGAGGAGGCGGTACTCACCTTACGGTGATGGTGATTGGATGGTTTAGCAGCGCTGGAGGAGGCGGTACTTACCTTACGATGATGATGATTGGTTGGTTTAGCAGTGCTGGAGGAGGTGGTAGTATTAGATGAGATACTACCGACAGCACTGTCACTGGATGTGCTACTACCTTCACTTTCTCTGACTAAAATAGAGATATTAGGTAAAGGTCAATGTTTACTGATAACTAACTATACTGCTATTATTCACAGGTGCTACGTTATTCACAGCCACTATATGCTACCTTATTCACAGGAGAATGAGGTGGCTCAGTTGGTTGGAGCACCGGTCCTTTAGCATACAAATGTTGGGGTTTGGTTGCACCAAGGTGATCTCCGATCTGCCTGCAAAGAGAGACCAACCCGGCGCGGATATTACGCCTCAGCCTCCTTTTTTAATCAAGTCACTATATTACAGACTTAGTATAGATCTAAAGTGATCTATGACTAAAATGGAGAGATCAATTCATGGTTTCTGTTTACTGAGAACCAAGTTTACAGCTATTATATATGATATTTTACTATAATATTGTCTTAATTGAAGTAGGATACATCTCTGAAGGGCCATCATACACATTAAAAATGTACTGCTTGATAGACTGACTAGCTACATAAAACGCTAATATATATACATATATAAATAGATTCAAATCTGTGCTTTTAAGTGTCATCTGTGTGTATTTGGCCCCAACTAAGTGTCACTCAAAAATAAGGAGTCATTTTATATGACCCACAAAAAAATCATGTCTTAAATCCTCTTAAATAATCATGTTGGGCATCCTTAACCCAATAGTAATTAATGGTAGATAAAGGAGCCTGACATGGTCAGACAACTCCAATGCAATGATTTGCCCTACTGAGTCATTCATATATATGAATCACTCATTGTCCAGGGTTTTTATTGCACAAATGTGTGTATATATATATCGCTGAAGCCACATAATTGTCAGACTTTGAGCATGTTTGGGATTATGAGACTGATAGTCTGCAGTAACGCCTGAGATTGGTATCTTATGAATCCTCCTGTCAGGAGTAGTTCTATGTGTCAGGCAACAACCTTCCTCTGTCCCGCCCGATGGTTGGCCCTGTTGTGCCAGGCTGCAGTCGGACAAGCGCCAGGAAATGGGCCACATCACATATAGTGACGCAAAAGTTGATTGTAATAAGGAGACACCAAACTCCCCCCCCCCCAACATAAGACAAGACACCGGAGGGGCACTTACTGAGAAGTTCTCTCACATCCACCATATCCAGAGGATTCAGCTCGGCGTACTCAGGGTCCTCAGGCTCGGTGTCTGAGAGAGCTAGTGATGATCTCTGTAAGGACGGGCTGTACGACTCATCACCCTCACTCACCTACAGCATATTATAAGAAACTAGGTTATAGTGAACAGAAGGGTTACTGATGGCAAAAGAATCTTCCATCCTGTGTATGGGGTTTTTTATTGATTATTAAATATCAATTTTCTCTCCACAGCACATGTCGGCTTTTGCCTATTATCTAATTTGTTGAATTTGAATAAATTTTTATTTATCATGAACCGATGTGACATCTTCTCTTTCTCAAGTAGTTGGTTTGACAGTGCCAGTAAAATATTTTATGTTTTCAAATCCAGATTCTGACCTCAGTGAGATTTTTTGCTGCCGCTCCCTCAGTCCCCTCCATACCATCATGGAGCATCATAGCATGCCTGTGTTCTGGACACTGATGTTGCGGGTGGTACATGTAGCCCCCGGCTCCGCCATTGTGCATCAGCATAGCCTGTCAACGAACACAATTCATCACAGTTCCAATTATCATTAGAAGTTCACTATACATTCATAAAAAACACAGACAAATTGGCTTATATCCAAAGAAAGCTATCACATAATTGGAAGCCTGTAATTCATATAGACCACTTTATATTCATAATGATATAGTCTACCATATGAGGGGAACTTAATCATATTAACCAGTAGTCTTAGCCCCCAAGAATCTTGCCCCCCCTCGTCCGACGGGGGCAAAGTCTGAGAACTATGTAGGAGTTTGCCCCCCCTCGTCCGACGGCGGCAAAGTCTGAGAACTATGTAGGAGTTTGCTAAAATTGTCTGCTCGTGTAAAATACAAGTACTTAAGAGAGAGATCTTCTAAATCTGCTGCAATATCTTTTGGGTTTTACTCCTTCCTGAAGAAAGATGATATTCTGTGGGCCAACATTGAAATGTGTGCATCTTTTGTATACCATCTACAACTCTAAATATCCCCAGAAGAAGCTAAGGGACAAACGCCAATGTAGTCTGGGCCCTCCAGACCTTTGCCCCCGCCCGATGGCCCCGGTGAGGGAGTCGCCACTGTCTTTATTTAGTAACCTCGTCACGCGGCTCCTTTTTTTGGTTAGGGGAAAGTAGCTGGGTGACAAGGCTATCTATTTAGTATTAAGTATGTTTGCCGTAGCCTGTAATTTGGACATGATGACCTAATGACTGGATTATGGATAACATCTGCAGACAGTGAGATCCAGTCAAATATATCACTCTGACCTGAGCTGACTTGATATATGGGGGTAAAGTCTTATAAGGCTTCCTGCACTACAAACTAGCCTAGTGCCATATTATAATGCACAACTAAATGTTCTAAATGTTTGCTATGTCGAGTATTTAGATTTTTAGTGTGTGGTTATATGGTGTTTTTAAGTGAGAGCGCAGTGTCAAAAGTTAATCCATTTTTGGTAAGCAAGGCTGCCACATTTTCTGAAATGGCAGGTTCAAATCAGAGACAGCAACAGAAGTTCAGGGGCGTGTCTGGGGTGACTGTCCAGCAGGGGTCGAGAGTCTAGGGGCTCAGACTACAGATGACATATAGTCAAGTCAAAAATAGATGATATTCTTTGGATTAAGCAAGCCTCAGGCGTTTATGTAAAACAATGTGCTCAAAAACTGTCATGTGGACCCTACACAGCCAATGACCGACTAAATAATGCACATTTGGAAGTCTCTGTACTTTGTGACCTCTTGTTTGGATAACGAGATTTACTCACATGATGCTGGAAGAGTTCCCGCTGATGTTGCTCTTGCATGTGGAGGTAAAATTGACGTGATGTAAAACTGTCGACAGGATTGAACTCCGATAGTTGTGTTTCAGTGCCGAACACATGCATGTATGACTCAACTGTGAAAATATGAGAAAATAGTGATGGTTAAAACAAAGTATAGTATTCGGAATAATGTTAACTTAACCTATCCAAGTTCCTTATCATGTGTAGTCAATATATCATCTCCCCCCCACCCCTACAGGTAGAGGGCGGGGTAAGATAGCGGATTGTCGCTAACTAACTACTGTATGGAGCCTGTGAACAGAAACTAACAAATCACTCTTAGATAATGTCAATCAGGTACGCCTTGATCAAAGTTGCAAACCAAAATACCCTGAGCCACAATAGATTGACAATAAAAAAGCATACACATAAAATAGCATAAAAATTTATTTTTGTAGATAATTTACTAAAGTTATACCAAGTTAAGAGATAGCTGGTTTCTTTTTGTGCGCCATGTCGCATCTGCTCACAAGTTTATGACCAGTGCAACCTAGCGCACTTTGTTACATCTCCAAACTCAAAGTGTCAAGAATACAACGCGAACAATACATTATTATCTTAATACCAGGACAATTACAAGTGATATTATTCGACCTAACCAATCATGACTTGTGTAACAAACTCTGAAATAATCAGAACTCAGTTCAAAATGCTCAAAACAATACATTGTGGTGGGGAAACTATCCAAATATTCTATTGCCATTATCTAACCGGGATAGATCAATTAGAATATCCCAAAACAAAGAACAACCAATCAGTGATCTTGATTACAGAAATAAACCTAGAATAAAATATCAGCCAGTTGATTGTAACCTTGTCTCCCAGCACATAACCAACATGCACAACATGAATAATTGATGCCTATGAGCTCTTGGTCCTCCCCGTGACTGTATACCTTTATACACGTTGACACAGACCCCACAATATGAGCATTCAGCACCCAACCTGGTGATACTACACGCCCTCTCTCAAACAATCTTTGCTCAAATACGTCCCTGACACCTAATTTTTGGATTTTTCAAGTCTTTTACATCTGGAGGACCAAGTTGCAAATCACTGTGACCAACATTTGAGGAATAATGATCTGAAGTAGAAGTGCTGGCTCAATTGGTAAGAAAACTTTTTATTCAGAAACCTTAACTCAGCAAGACGCTACAGTCGAGCTAACATTACCGCAATTACTGTACTAAGCCGATCATTGAGTGTGTCTGTTGTTGTTTTCTCCTTATGAAACACTTTTATTGCGTCTTGTAACTCCCTCCCTATTCAATTTGAAGGACATTAACAGGGGGAGGGAGGTGTTGAGTATTTCATAAGGAGAAAACAACAGCAGACACACTCAATTTCCAGCTTAAAATATAGTCAATGTCATAATGGTAGCTCCGCCATTACGTAATCCTGAAATTGGGATCCCCGAAGAGCAAAGTTTTTCAACCAACAAGTCAGCACTTCTGTTTCAGGACATTACTTCTCTCAAAATAATCAGAGATTTGAAACTGGGACCTATAAATGCAAAAAGACATAGATAAACAATATATATTAGGTTAGAGCACCCTCTATAATACCCACATCATTGAAGTGTCTCCTGTATTGGTTGATATTTAAAGGATATATTTTTACTCAAGTGGCAGCAGGTGAGATTTTGTACAATTCTGTTTGATCAACAAATCCAAGACGTTTTATGTATACTTGTGATCTTATAACTTGTAGATCCCTAATGATATAGTCATCTTGTCTTGTAGATCTAAGAATATTATTAATATTATTCTTAGATCCACAAGACAAGATGATTATATCATCAGAGATCTACTGTTAGGGTTACCAAATGCTCAGATTATCTTTGTCACTTTATTAGCCCTTCTATATTAAACCACTGCTGACACGGCTGGGCTTTGCCCAACAGAGCCATAATAATTTGAGCACAGCAGGCTAACTTACTGTCTACAGCTCGCCCTCATAGATTTCCACTGGACTGTATCTTACTAGACAGCGAGTCTTCTACCAGAACATCAGACCAAATATTCCTTCTCTTTCTGATCTGAGTCACAGCTAATAACGTCAGGATAATAATAACAGTTGAAGTAACGATTTATACATTTAGTGTTGAATCTAAATTAAAGAGATTACTCTGGTTTTACATCTCAGACATATCATGATGTCATTTATAGCGGAAGACAGCAAAAGACTGGCTGTTTTTAACAAAACATATTAAATAAACAAGATTCAATTAGCCCCACTTTGGAGTTGCTTCCCCTTTACTCGATTGACTACAAGAAGGAAGCATGTGATACAAATTCAGACACACTGGATACGAGTGAGCTTTGCGTGCATTTCTCATTGTACCAATGTAGTGTTTGATACCAATGTTCGTTAAACATACCGCCATCTTCTAGCAGCTTGAACTTTAGAAGTCGAAACCAATTAAGACTACGTTCAGCTGAATCAAAAATTTAGAAGCAAGACTTATAAGGTTACTAGAGAGATATTTAGACTATACACATACTATACCTGCATGCTGCCGCCTGTGAGTAGATGATGATGCCGAGCCGCTTATTTGGAGTTTTCTCTTCTTACCGCTAATATAACCTCTGTCACCACTCAGCTCCGAGTCTGCATCATCTGAGTCGTGTCCTCCTAACCTGGGAGTCTCTCTGAATGTGTGAGCTCGTGAACATGGCTCTGAAATAGCGCAACAGATTGAGTAAAGTGGTGAGAAACAATTCAGGGCCTTATATGCTTGACTTTCTATACTTGACTCCTTTTATAACTCCAGAATTTACCTTTTAATTATTGAGGTTCAATCATAACTTTCTAAATGGTACCAACGAAGTTGTAAATTGAATCAGCACCAGCCAATATGATGAATGATATATCAATTATGACAACCGAAAAAGCCTGGCTTTGGATAGCACTGGTAGAGATAAGATAAGATATTAATAAACGGTAGCTATCACAAGAGTCAAGGCTTTTTTAAAACAATTTAACCTAACAGTATTTTTGGTATGATATTGAAAAGCCAGCGATGAGTTGGCTGAAAGCGCAACATCAGCGGCTCGTATATCAGCAAGCCAACACACTAAACTGTGTCAAAACAACACTGCTTCGTACTCAGATTACATTCCCATAAACCTGGTAATAGGATGGTTGCTTACAATTGGTCTGTCTCAGGTTAGACAACTGATGCCTCTTTGGGAAATATGTGCGCAATGGATTCTGTATCGCTCAAAGATAGCAAATCGAGGCCTTAATCCCAAAATTGTCACCGAACAGGCCCATAATTTGCACAATCTGATTGCCAACAGTATGGAATCAAAACACTCCCTGTTATTGACACTAAACTTCTGCAAATAATTTGCCCATCAGGTGACAATCCTGAGAATGAAGCTTCTATTAGTCATCGATACAGAATTCAATGAGTGAACATTTCCCTGACTGGCAGCAGTAGGTTAAACTTAAATGTGACCTGATGACATCATAAGCACACGCTGATGACCGAATCTTACCCACACTGGTCACATGATATACTATTGCATGTATATCTCTGATCGATAGAGAGTGAATTAATTCATTTAGTAAGAATACCATCACAAGGAATTTGGTGTGACCACCCAACTCTTTGGACCACCCATGTTCAATGTTATCAACTAGGGGTGGGTACATGTTAGGTACTCATATTAAATTGACTCTAACGATCAGAGATACACATGATAATAGCGTAGTCTCAATGTCAGTGTGAATCTTATCTTCCCTTATACTAACCTTGAGGTGCTCTGTAGCTCATAGCCGGATTATTCGGCCGAGGTAACGGATCTGGAGCGACGTAAGAACTCTTAGCACTGCCGCCATCATCACTAGCTTTGATCTGTCCGACTTCCTCGTCACCAGAATCAGTGATCTCTCCTTCCTCTACTTCTCCGTCCTCCATTGGTTATATGTAAGGGGATCATTGCAAGCAACTCTCCTAAAACAATATTATCACAATGTTGGCTATCAGGTATTGCGTTTTACGTTTAGGCCTACGCTATGCTTTGACATTTTATGGTCCTATCTTCTTATGGTAGACAAGTTATAACAGTAGACATGATTGAAACTCCCAGCTACAGAGAGGATGTTCAGAACAGAATATATTTTCATTGCAGAATCAGCCAAGTTCGTCGTCTGCAACTCTTCCCTCCTAGATGGCCCTAGATCTTTAACATGATTCTTTCTATTTTAAAATAGTCTATTAAAATTATGAATGAAGCATGAATTGAATAAGCCTAGAACATGGACCCAAGAAACAACAACTGCAAAAGATTGCTATTAAAAATAAGCTTCTTAATGCCTACTGTGGATCTATATAAGTGATCACTGCTTGCTTAGATAATCATTGTTTGTTTTGTAAAATCTGCTACATACAACAAATTCACAGAGTCAGAAGTTGTCCTCCTCCAGCTAGGCTAGTAGGAAAAGCTACTTACCAGATCAGATCCACCACAGTGTCAACCATAACTGAGCCACACATATAAATATTTCACTACAATCACCTCACCTCAAGACTGCACATATGTAGATAGCTCAATTTGGCTTGTTCTGCAGACAGTGCATGTATTTTTTCTTCACTCCTCACTTATCATTATCCAGCTTCAACTTTTCTTTTTCAATTGCAACACTTTTGGAATAGGAGATAAAAAATAACCCTCACTTTTTGTAACACATGATTTGATTGGCTGCATTATGATATGGAGTATTGGTATAAGTATTCTTGGAGAGAAAAAGTTTGTAGGGCACTCACTCAGGATTACTTTATTATCACATCATTTGTGGTGTCTTTGACATTTGGAATCTACTGCTTTAAAGATGGTATGTGCTAGCAATAGCAATTTAATATAGCCCAATATAGAACCAGGCCTATGGAATTAATGCCTGATAGCCATGAGAATGAAATGGTCATGAACTGAAGAAATGTATGAAGCAGTTTTTTTTATTTTTACTTGCTAACTAATAACATCTTAATTAATTTATAAATAGATTTTCTCCCTGCAAATTTGTATAATAATCTTGTAGGGCAGTATGTATGGTTATTTGTATAATTCTGCCCTACCCATGTTAGGGTACTTGTAGTCATGGTGTCACTCAGCAGGTAGCCACACAATCGAATCACTGATTTAACTGTACTGTCACCTGTCACCAAACTTTACCTAAGCTAAGCGCTGATTAACTGACTTGAGTGAGTAGCATGATCACAGACAGTAACCCTACTCTCAGTACAGACTAGCTAAATAATAGCTCTCAATATTGATTGGCTCCTGTGAGCTTGTAAGCATTTATATTCTATTGTCAAAGCGTCTTGCATCAATCATAGTACGCTTTGCGCATGAGCACCCAATCAATTTAGGGCGGTAATCTTTGCACCTTAGCACTTGGATTTATCCAAATGTGAGTTCTCAGACTGAAGAGTTGCCCTGTTCGCGCTGGTTAAACATCAACTTAATGTGCAAAATGTAAATGTAATAGGTCAATTGGGCCAGTTTGTGACACTGCCGCTGCGATGCAGAGTGACTCGTATCGTAAATTCGCTGCAGTGCATAGAAGCTTATATAGCCTCAGAGAGTATGCAGGCAAATTAACTGTCAGTACATCCTGGGCTGTGGTTGATGCAGGTTTTCTTGGTACATCATTGCCATTTATTAGGGTAGTTTTTTTTCAGGTCAATCAGTTCAACATTACACACTGTCATTTCAGATTGATTTAGTATATGGATATGGTTTCCTTTTTGTTCATGACAGTGTTCTGGTCAATATGAGACTGATTGTCAAAAAATCACTCACGTTTCATCATAACTTGTCTGTACCATGAAAGTATGAAGTCATTGAGAATTATAGGGTAGTTTAGTTCACCTGCATTCCTTTACCAGATCATGTCATCAACAAAACAATTCTTATTTATGTCAGGTCTTCCTCACTTATAGCTTTAGTCATTCCTAAAATACACTATGCTATCTAGGCTTATTTCATCCTTGCATGGCTGACATTAATGTCACTGATTATGCTTGCTGTTTCAGATTAGGTTTATTCTGATACAGAACCGAGCTGGTAAGACACGTCTTGCTAAGTGGTATATGCACTTCGGCGATGAGGAGAAACAAAAACTGATTGAAGAAGTTCACTCTGTTGTCACTGTGAGAGACGCCAAACACACGAACTTTGTAGAGGTAACTAACTCAGGTTCCTATTTAAACCTTCCATATATTATCATTGGGTTTTATTCAAGAAGTTTGCACGGAACATATCCGGTTTCAGTTTCTCACTTTCCTAAGTTTGTTTGAGTTACAGGAGCTCTACAATATTTTTTTAATCTTACCTCAGTTGGCCACCAGACAAACATTTCAAGATCTATATGATATATGAATTCAGCTAAATTGGAATCAATCAGTCATCACACCGGTTATAAATAAGTGTCTGCACTCCAGTCCCCAGTTGATAATTGCTCACAATTAACTCTGTTCTCACTTTCTCTCAAACTCTGAAACAATCCTACCAACACAGAAAGGCATGTTCATATTAAAGTAAGAATCAGGTTTGAATCATTCTAGAGTTCTCAGTGTTGTTTAAACCACTCTGTAAGGTCTATGAACTGTGGCCTATTTGCAACCTATTTTCACTCACTCAAAGTTGAGATGAGAAAGTACTGAAAGGTGCTTTCTTAACGATAAAATATACAATATAGTACCTTTTTAGTACCTTCTCATCTCATTTTTGTCTGAAAATGAGGTGAAAATGGGCCACAGGTTAAGAGCTTTATAGAAGGTTTTTAAATTAGACTGAGAACTTGAGAATCATATAAAAAATATGTTACATTCACAGTCACTTTAACTAAGCATAGTCTGATCCATCGTCATACTTATAATTTTATCCATACCAAACTACTAGCTCACTCTTTATCATGTTACTCATGTCATGTTTTGTAGTTCAGGAGATTTAAGATAGTATACTGACGATACGCCGGATTATTCTTCTGTGTATGCGTGGATACCGCTGACAACAGCTCTTAGCTTATCTAGAAGCCATACATAACTTTGTCAAGGTGCTCAACGAATATTTTGACAATGTCTGCGAACTAGATCTAGTCTTCAACTTTTATAAGGTAAGTCTTTTACTGGGAGAGGAGTATAGTTTTCGAAGGAGGAAAAGTTTCACACAGGCTTGAAATAGTTACAATTATGGCTAGCTAACATTTAACCCAAATTGGTTTCTTTATGATATTATCTACCGCCAACTCCGTGCCCAGACCAAAGCTAGCAAGAATCGGTGCTAGTTAACATGAAGACACTCCCGTCTAATCGAAGCCAAATTAAACTTTAGCTCATATTCATTCCTCTGGGTATCATGTAACCATTGCCGTTGCCAAATTGTTTGAAGTCAGGAAAACTGAAAAACATTGTCGCTGTAATTTTAGAGAAAAAAATGAGTTGCACCCCCTGATCCAATCCTATATATATTCACCTCATCATGATAATATGAGATGGACCCAAAGCTTTGAACATTAGGTGTAATAAAAAATGACAATCAAAGACCATAACAAAAGAACATCCCTGCCTAACTATAGCATATCCTCCAATAAACCTGAAACTATATGACAAAATAACCCACACTCCCTCCTGAATTTTTTGGTTTTCTCTGACACATTTTGAACGACTTTGTTTCTTTTGCCCAGTTCAACAGTTTGGTGGCCTAGTTACTATAATTCAGATTGTCTTGAGAGTTGTGGGTTATCTTTGGTTGCACAAGACTTGTTATGCTTGCCTCTGGGCCAAATTGTATAAACAGACAAGGTGTAAGCTCACTTAGCCCGGTACTGGCATGTGAATCTTTAGACTGACCTCTCCCTTACATGATAAACTGGCAGCTAAGTAGATAAAATTTACTGTTTAATTGTAGCCTAGATTCAATCATGTAGATCCGCTTACTCTGACTCTAGCGTTGTATATTTTTGAGGAAAGACATCCGCTTTCATTGCCGTATTTTTTCAATGTGTAGTATCAGACCACACAGAACTTATTTAGGCATATTTATAGCGAAAGCGTAGAATTTGGTATATTTACCTTTACGGCACTATCAAATTGGAGTTGTCCACTCAAAAACAGTGGTTCAAGGAGTGGACAACTCCTGAATGATGCTAAATTGCCTCTATAATTCCACATTTTGTTTCGTAATCATGCTGATGATACTCGTTTGACCAACCTTAGACTTCTTAGTGAAATTCAGTATCAATTTTTTCCATTATATCATTACATAAGGAATTACACCCCCTCCCCCCGCCAAATTTAAGGAGAAAGCTGCTGTCACTCACTTTTCATGTTACATTTAACTTTTTGTCCTTTTACTGTAGGTGTACAGCGTGGTGGGTGAGATGTTTTTAGCAGGAGAAATTAGGGAGACGAGTCAAACCAAAGTACTAAAACAGCTCCTTATGCTCGGATCACTGGAATAAGTCTACTATACATCATCACTTATCTATAATACGTAACGCAATCGTAATCTGGATATATAACTGTACCAGCAGGCAAACCTGGAGAATTCATCTTCTACTTATTCATTTGGTCCTTAGTTTTACTAGTTTGGAAGCAGTTTGTAATATAATGACCAGATTATATATACATGGCTCCCGATATAAAGGAGATTAACATTTCCGTACCATAACTGTTGTTGAGTAATTCAGAGCATTAGAATGTGATCGATTTGAGCTTTAGTTATGAAGATTACGTTACATTATTATACATCATATATCCCGAAGACCAAACATTACATGGTGATGATGAAGCTGCATTTTTCTAAGAGAGAGTCTTGCCCAAGTCAATAAGTTTTCTGAAATAAAAAATGACTTTACTGGTTGAAGTCATGTCTTACTACTCATGTAGCTGAAAGTGGTTTTATGGCATCAAAACTTCTTTCATCTTCATGTGTACTATGACTAGCGATGTTTGGTTATTGATTCAAGTAGATTTAATGGTGGTATTTTTCCTCACTGGTCCCTGTAATACCATTCCATGGTGTAGCTGTTGGAAAAGTTGACAATTCTAAATACCATTGAGCTGTTTACTTATTTTTGTTAAGTGTTACGATTTTTTGTAATATATCATTGTCTATATTTTGTATCAGTTATTACTTACTTTATTTTATCAATGTTGCAGCAAAATAGAAAAAAAATATGAAAAAGACTTAGAAAAGCAAAGTTTGATGATTTCGCCGCGAAAGTTTCAAGAAAGGCGGAAGAAAACTTAGGTTAGTGTTCACTTAACCTTTTAGTAGAGCTCTCATCATCATAAGTCAACTATTTAAATCTTTGTGCCAGTTTTATAGAACATGTCAGAGCGTATGTCATAACGTAACTCGCCGGTATTCTGAGGGTATCGGGCCAAGGCTAGATATCAGAATTTGGCAGGACCGCTCTTGGAATTCCAGGCCGCATTGACGGAATTATTCTAACATGTTCTATTAATTTTGACACCCCAATTGATATCATTGTTTGATGTCATGATTGACAAAATAGTCTTCCAGTTTTCAATTTTGACATCAAACATCTACTGCCAGCCTGATAATAATTGGGAGAGTGTGCCGCTTTGAAGCACGCTCAAAAAAAAGCTGGAAGTTGGGCCAAAATATTCATAATATGTTGACTTATGATGTTGACGTCTCACATTTTGATCAGTCGTCAGTTCACAATAGAGCAGTTCTTGCCCTCCCTTTGCGTTTGTTCATTAATGTTCGTTTGAGCCAATATATAGAGTTGACTGACTTCCTAAACTTTAGATTAGATATCTGACTGTTCTCACTGGATGTTGCTGACAGGCAGATTTGTCTGGGCGTTAGCCACACTCACTGTATATAGATTACAGTAGTCACTCCCATCATCTCATCCCAAAAACTTCTTGTGCCAAAGACTTCCTGTGTCAATGAGACCTTCCAACCTCACCTCTCGTCTTTTTGTGGTATAAAACTAGTACTGACTTCTGTCCACCATGGATGATTAGGCTGAGAGGCTAGATGCCAGACTTAATCTGATGTATTCATGAGAGGACAACTCTGATTTTAATGAGTTTTAACACCAACATTTTCTCCAAAACAGGGTATGTGAGATTGCAAGTAATACTTGAGAGTTTTGACTGAGTATGATTTTATTTATCATGTACATGGAGAATTCGGTGTTTGCCAAATGAATATCTGAAGTTATAGAAATGAATATCTGAAGACATCAATTCACCACCGTCCCCAAAATAGCTAGACTTAATTCTAGCTAATAATATTTACTCCTCATTGGTATATGAAAGCGTACATATGTAAAAGGTCTTACTAATTCTATTCTGTAGCAGAGTATAGCAGTAGGGTTCTTTACAGAGATTGAATTGACGGCGAGCCTGGTGTTGTTGTGCACTGGTGATAAACGACTAATTTAGGGGATATATCTGCGACCTTCCCTCTCTGACTACATTCCTGAAGTGGCGCGATCAGTCTGTATATAGGACCTGAATATCGAGGGTTTGGGAAATTATGAACAGGAAAAAGATAAAAAACAATTTAATGGAATACAAGCACACAAATTCCCTACTCAATCATCCATTTGATCTCCACAATTGTCAATTCCCGCTCTCAGTGAATTTACCCTGGCTTTGGATTCAGCATCCAGAGATAGCTCAAGGCAAATGTTGATCAAGCGTAATATTTAATTGGTGATAAAAACTTATACTGCCAACAGGATTTTCCCCAACCTTTATATCTTATCGAGGAAGTATTCAGAAAGTTCTATCATAAAATTAATGATCTGTGTAAGTTTAATAATTATGTTAACCAATTATGCTAACCGAAGAATAGTAGTGTCATCGTAGGCGCCCGATGAGTCTGTGTTTTATCAAGCATGATAAAAAATCAATATATAAAAGTCAATACTACACTGGGTCTAGTTGCCTGTATTCGGGTTTGCTCTCCTTCTGCTGACAAGCCTTTGCTGGTTAGCAGGAGAGAGGAGGGTGGGGGGGGGGATATTCCGAACGCAAGAGAACTGGATCTAACATGATCTAATGCTATAGAGACTCCACCATGCTCACCTAATTTTAATACGTTAGCTATTGGAGGTAAAGGATTGAATGGCAACAGATGATATCTGACACAGCACTAGACTGAATAGAGCGGAATAGTCTTCAATTATCTCCACTCACTTTTCCTCATAATTATTAAATATTTGAGCGCAGATAAATATAATCAAAATTTTATTTGGCAGTGTTTTGCTATGATCAAAGCTAATGTGCAAGTCATAATTGTTGTGTCTAAATTAAATTGAGTTTTAAGAAAATTAATGAGAAGAGAAAGGCTGATTGTTATTGGGTATGTACATCGTGGTCTACATAAATGTTGCACAGTCACTATAGAGGTATATGAAAATGAGTTAAATGGAAATAAGGATGAAAAATTGAACAGTTAATATGGTTGAAAACTGGTCATATGGATAAGATTCGGTCCGTGGGTAGAAAAAAATTCATTTGCTCGTTAATTATCAAATATGTCTCACAAAAAAAGTAGATGCCAAAAAGATAAAAAACACCTGCCGTCTGTTTTGTCGACTCAACAGCAGCATCAATCATTACAAAAATGCATGATTATATGAAAATAGAATGGAGGCGAGTCAGTGCTGATTGGATTGAAGTCCGATGCCACAAAATGCCGAGTAGACTGATTCTGAATTGTCAGTATTGAGTCTGATCAAGCGTTCATGGAGAACAAAACGAGTATGATTCAACCTATACATAAAAAATCGCACTTTGAAATCGCAGATTTAGCCAAAAACACTAAATGGAACCATAATTGCAGGCCAAGGGAGTCAGCCAAGTATCAACTGTAATGTAAAGAAAATTTTAATTGAAGCGCAGAGCCTCATTGTCTTCAGTAAGTCATAAATATATAACATGTATGTACAGAGGATACAGAGGAAACATATCAGGTTTGTAAAATACCAATTGGAGATACAGAATAAGAGCATAAATAATAAGAGCTCTATATATACACCAGGATTTCAATCCATAATAACTTATCGTAGCTCAGAATAGAGTTTGTTTATAATCTGACATTACCCGATCTGACATTGTCAGATTAGCGAGTGCTGATCAGGTTTACCAAATCAGCGATAACCTGTTCAGCGATTACCCAATCAGCGGTTATCCGATCAGGATTACCCGATCAGCGGTTACCCGATCAGGATTACCCGTTCAGCGGTTACCCGATGGTTTAATCTCTTTGGATCTTTCCCACATTTCATCATCGCTGGAGTTGTGATCACTAAAGTTATCCAAAAACTGCAGAATCTTCGGATCTTTCTTGAACGGATAAACTCTACAACATACAGCGATATAAGCAAGTGAGAAATAGATATTTCTAATGATAGAAACAAATTACTCATTTACAGAGAAAACGGCTCATGAGAATAATTCAGTCTTTTGCAGTATTATTTTAGATATTTTGTCTTCCTCCCATGATGTCTATAAGCTCCCTGACACAAACTGGGAGGCTGCAATATAACATGCATATTTGATGCTTTTGATGTACAGTGCCTTTTCCCCGCACAGTTTTTGCAGCAAACGAGGGAATCTGCATGTTTACTGCAATGATGTGGCTGGAATTTTCTCTCATGATACACTGCTGTGCAGTCATTAACACAAATAAGGGAAGGGGTGGTGAAATTGGAATATTATTGGAAATGGTCTATCTCGACAAACTTTGTACGTTGGAATGAGGGGAGGGGACAAGCCTTGCCAATATTCCTTTGAACTGTCAAGTGGTGATTTGGCACCCCCTCCCCCCTATTTAGCCGTTATGGTGATTCTAAGATCATATTACGTTAGTGTTACCACAACTGTGACTAAATTTTGCAACTTTTGAAAGTAATTGTAAGTAAAAGTTTGTTTCACCCTCGAGGTGTCCCTCCATTTTCGGAGGGGGAAAACTCGATTCTTAATATTCCAAAGCAAATGACGACTAGTTGTGTCTCCCAAAACAAAGCTGATCAAGAAAGGCTAAATCTGGACATCCTTCACTTATATCAGTACCTGCTGATGTGTTTGAAGAATTTTATATTTATATGTAAATTTGCACATCATATAAGTAGCCTACACTTATAATATAAGTACACCAATATGTATATATATATATAAGAACACATATTATATATAGGTACAGATCCAGTTCTATAAGATATCTACTTACGGTTTACGGAATCTCCTCAGACATTCGAGTACATTGAACAGATGCCACCTCATCTGAAAGTCTATATTCCCGTCAGCGAGAGTAGACGTGTTACCCACACGTATAATAGTCATATCATTCAATATCAGACCACTGTAAGAAAAAATGTTCTAATGTTAATAATAATGATAATGGGTTATTTATATACCACTTGATGTAAGCCACAATGGGTAGCTGTTTACTGAACGGTCACTGGGTCCAAGCACTCCATAGCCATCCCTGACTAATGAGAACCTACATCGCATAAAACGTTGGTACTCCTTGTTATTATTAAACCACAAAATAAATGCAAATGTGACTGACTACTGTATGAGCAACACATCCAGGACCAACTACATTAGAATCAGACTAGCACAGGCCGAGCAAGCTTTGAGAAACGGCAGAGTACAAGTGGCTCATAAATTATCAGAAGCCTGGAGAGTTGTGAGCCATTTTCTGAGACGGGTATATTTATAATGTAAAGGTTTGTTTCACAAAATTAAACCCTTCTCATAGAATGGGAATATTGGCATAACCCTATCCAATTAAAACGCTCAACACAGGGGCTGATCTGACAATGATCTCATTGGCTGTCCCTACTAGCTTGCAGAACGTAGCCTGGGAAATTATCTTGTTTACAAAACTGCCGACAGTGAGAAAGCATTCTGCGCATGCTCAGCTCTGGGCATGAGCTGATCTCTGCAAAATTGAGTCTCGGAATTCCAAAGCCATCTGATTGGCTACCTGCTCTGGTGACATACTCCCCAAAGAGTGCGGATTTCTTATTAATAGTTATCCTCTCTTGTCATTATTAGCTGATTTTGATTGACAGTTTATGCAGGGGATATCCCATTTCCCCTTTCCAAAGTTGCAATCAGAACCCAAACTTAACTCATTGTTCTTGCACATGCGCAAATTCAAGTCGCGCATGATGCATACTTAGCCTTACGACACCCGCTTTGTGGTAATGATAGCCTAGTTTATCAGTGATCTACATGCCCAGTCAGATCACGAGAGTCAGTATGGTGAGAAAGTGCCTTCAGCGTTAATGATTTTGGGCTTTTCTAGAAATTCTACTAGGGTCTGGCTATTCTTGCAAGCACTTTGTTTGGTAAAAGAAAGCTAATTATGCAATTCCAGATATGGATTTCGGAAGTTTGTTTCCTTACTTTTACCTCACCAAATTATAAGCCACCCGACACTTAATTTTAAGTGATTGTCACACAGCTTCTTACATTAACTATTGTTGTTACCCGAGTATGCTTCTAGTGGTGCACAACAATAATAGATTGATTGTGAGAGGAACAACAGGTTTCTTGGTGTAATTCTGAAGTTCTCCGCCTTGTTTAGAATACTGCTCAAGGTGGCCCAGTTTTCAAATTTGAGATAATAATGTACTCAAAAGGTACTCTTTTTTCCAAATATTGAAATTAGAACCATTTTAGGACCTTCTCATTACAACTATGATAGAGAATCAGTTGAAACTGGGCCAGAGGCTGTTTATGAGCTAAGGCTAGTATTCTGAGATAGACTGAGAACTCTAGAAAGATACAAAAACACCTGTTTCTCTCACGATTGGGCTTTTATTGTTGTGCGTCACTATAAGCATACTAACAAAACATGGTGGACACTTCTGCTGAAGAATGCATTTTCTTCACATTTTTTAAAGGTTTGATCAGATTAATTCGACAAGGCTGTACGGAGTTGCGTCCTTTCAGGTTCACACTTCTACTAGGGACATATAACTTACATATAAGGTATACAGGGAGGTTCTGCTTCACTGAGCGCTGTACGGTATGATTTAAAGCTGCTTGTACAATCTATCAGATGGAAGTACTCTGATATCATATCCTTCTCCTGTCTCGGCCAGTCGAGTCGACTAACCGGAGCCGAGTCCAGAGCGCTCAGTAATGCCAGCAGTGAGTTAAAGTTGTTGTGTTTCCGTAAATGCTGAATAAGATTAAAATTTAATTACGCAAGGCACAGTCACTTGATTTAAGTTGGATACTTGGACATAACAGGCAATTATTACAAAGAGAATTGGCTAAGCAAAAAACGTTAGTGAGTCTATGCAAACATGGTTGTTATCATTTTACAACCGTGATCTTGTTCAAATTTTGAAAGAGTAGATACTGAGCGTATTTGCCAGCCACACAATGGTTTTTCATCTAATGCAACCAAAGATTAAAAAAAATAGTAGTCGTTGATGCAACTGTTTCGCTTTGAAGGTTTGCTTCGTAATAATCCCCAGTGTGTTTCTACCTTTTGTCACAGAGATCACTAAATGTGACACTCTCATAAAAACATAATGGGCAGGCGTATCTCACTACATGATGAGCACTCTATTGGAGCATCTTGTTTTTGAATCACCCTACCCTAGAGGAAAAGTTCGCGTTTAGCAATAGCTCTGATAGCTAACCCTAAATCTAGCTAACATTGACTCACCCTCTTTACTTTATATCGAATCCCACCTCAAGTAGCCAAAATTATTGCTAGCCAAAATTAAGTCACTCTAAATCCAGCTAAACTAAACTCTAGCTGCCATTCCCCCCCTCCCTCCCTCCATTTGTTGATTCTCTACACATGCTCCAAGCTCACAACCTGCTGTGTTTAACTGTTCCATATTTTAAGGCTAATGGACAAGGGATGGACTGAGAGACTATTGGATTCCAGATTTTGAATCTCCATGCCTCATTACTTTACTGTGCTGCTATCCAGTGTTGAGATATAGGTAGCGATGCCTGGTGCATGTAAAAACGCAATGTAATGAAGCGTAGAGATTCTACATCTGGCATCCATGAGTCTCTCAACCCATTCCTTGTCCATTAGCCTTGGTCATTTAAGCCATAAAAAATAGAATATATAATTGATTCCTATTCGCAAATCTACGCTGATAAAATGATAAAATCTCTCCCTACACACTCACCTTGAGTATATGTACAAATTTGATGAAGTATTTCTCTCTGATTGCCTGATCGTCTGGTTTGAGTATTACATTCCTACACCACCATGACATCTTATTAAAGTGCTCCGTAAACTGTACCAGATTGGGGCACCTGTAGAGAGCAAGTAAACAAAACATTACTGATGACTGATACTCGTTATACAGCTGACTGAGTGTAGGTCACTTTGTACAGGCCATATTTTTTGAATCGTAGTCAGATGATTGATCTACTGCTAGCCTGCCTGCTTGAAAAGATTCTATGAAAGCCATCTCCAAATGGACAGACAATCATGATTTGATATCACCTGGAGTCTCTGCCTATTGCTGCCTGTTTATGGCAGTACATTGACGGTTGATGGTGGGGTGGGGGTGGAAAAGTCAACGATGCCCTGTTTGAAACGCATAAAACCGCTTCCATCTCAATGGAATCTGGCCTCACTGAACTACATAAAGCTCAGAGATGACACCTCGATATATGAACTGTCAACTAATGGGCATATTATTTTCAGATTAAGATAGTTGAAATCAGAATTCGGAATCAAGGAACTTAGTAATGACCGGAGTATGACCTACCATTCTGAGAGTGAAGTCTCAATTAGTATTAATATTTTAGATAAACAGAACTCAATGAGCACAAATTTAACTGACTAGCAGCAGCACCTGTGACTTGCGAATATAATCTACACCTTACTGTACAATCTATCATATTGAGTCCACCTGTACCACAGGCTAGGTCAAATGGAGCACTGCTCAGGTCTTGTAATCAGACGGTGTAACTGATCAAAACCTCCTCAGTTACCATCAGAAGCTCACCAAAGATGGGTTCATTAAATATATCTATGCTTAGTATTTATATCCCATAAGATATGTCAAAGCGTCCTAGTAGAGTGTTGTATATATATATAGGTTTCTTTCCCGTAATCAACGTGGCACCAGAAGGATCGGAGGGTAGACCACCCCGCCCAGAGGCTTTGTTGCTCATTGGTCCTTAGTCTAATATAAGTGAGTGTATAACTTACTTTTCTTCGTTCTGTTCTCTAGACCAGGTGAGAAGCTCAGGTAATTCTAACCTCTGATAGAAGTCTGTCTCTATAAGTGTGAGATGCTCGGCAATCTCATGTGACTTGAAATCCACCAGCGTTAAAACTCGCCTGGGAAATACAAACAGAACATGTGTTATAGTGCTTGTGAGAGAATCAGATCTTTGGTAGCATGCTGAGTTCTTAGACTAATATTTGTAATAGTGCTGTAGGCTCATAAACAGCCTGCAGCTCAGTTTCTAGTGATTTTCACAGTTGAGATGTGAAGGTACTAAAAAGGTACTACAGAGAAACACTTTTCATGATAGCATTTACAGTAGTATTATTTATTCACAATCACGCTAGGTCATGATGGTGAATGCCGAAACCTTTGCGGATGGATCAGATGCAAATCGATATTCTCGGGAGCTCATTATATTGAGCTAGTTTTTATGCAGGTAATTGTGTATCTGGCACTTCGGATAGGGGCTTAGAGTATATATTAATTTGAGAGAAAATGAACTAGAGAAAAAAACATACTGATCTTTGATCCAGTAGCATTAGCCTTATTCACGCGGCCACGGGTTTGGTTTTTTTGTGGTGTTCCCGTGAACAATGCTAGGTAGCATCAATTGCTTATTACAAGATCGATTCAGGGAGTGATTAAATTCACATGAATCTTTGACAATTTGTGCCAGTCATATGCTATCAAGCATTGACTGAATATTTGAGCACAGCACGATTATGAATTTGCAAGAGAAAAGGTTCTTCATTATCAAAAAGCTTGAAGTAGCATAATTCAGCTCCTTTCATTCTACCTAGTCAGCTAAACCTGAAGCTGAACTTAACTCAGCTGATATTTACTCCTCAAGCGTATATCAGTCTACTTTTACTTACGATGGAGATTTGGGGCCGGACGAGGGAGCTACAATCTGCAGTTCCTGAACAGGCCTCTGATTTGGGTCACATTTCTCAAGCACTTTACGTCTCATGATCTTAGCGAGCGTCAGTTCTCCCTCCCTTACCAACTCTGTGACTAGCTTCAATAATCTCAGGCTAATAGCCTCCTTTAGTTCGCTGGATCTGTATAATGGTAGAGGACATAAATAGCGTTGTGTGAAATTAGCATTGTAGCCACGTGACAAGCTACCACCAATCCTTCATTGTCATCTATGTCTGATTCTGCAGCCAATTTATGCCTCTTGTAAATCCATTGTGGTGTCTCAAATTTACTAAGTACATATCGAGACTAAAGACTGGTTCACATTGTCCCAGATAGCGTTGGGATGGCATCTGGGATGCTGATCCCAAATGGTCCCAGAAAGAGTATGTCTTTTGTTAACATTGCAAAACTGATCCCAGATAGTCCCAGATCATCCCAATGTTGTATTCACATAGTACCAAAATGAGAAATGCGTCTGTGTCATTAACGGGAAAGTTCCTAAGCGTCAAACTTTTCCGTTGCTGACCCAGACTCATTTCGATCGTGTCGTATTTATATTCACAATGTCTGGGTTGGCTGCAATGGACAATGTGAACTAGGCTTAACAGCCTGCTCAACTACAGGCAAATGCTACTTTAACTCCGGTTTTAAGCACCGCAATGACTAAATAAGGAATCAACGTTCTAATCAACTTTTATGAGAGAAGAGAATAACGAAATAATGAGACTTACGTCAGCTCATCCAGAACTCTGACGAGGAGGGAGAAGGCGTTTCTGGACAATCTCTTCTTAGAGACATCTTTAGAGTGAGCAAACTTGTTATATCTGTATAGCAGTTTATCTATGAGATCTTCTGGTGTGATGAATGTCCTGTAGGTCGTCAGAAAAGCCTCCTGATACACAAAATCTAAAATAGAGACAGCAGGTAAAATATATATCAGGGCAACTATATTGTCATTACCTGCTTGGCTGGTTTTATTTTAGGTCTAATTATGCAGTAATTTTGGGCATATGGACTTGAAGGTAAGGTCAATATTATGTTAGCATGTATTGTAGTTCTGTTCAGCCCAAATCAGTAACCAACAGGTCCTCAGTTTCAAGAGTTAAATTCAAAATCTAAAAAAGGCGCAAATTGAGTCATATATGCAACAAATTGTGGTAAATGCCAATAAAAGCAATTTTCCTCTACAAATTTGTGGCTTTCTATGATATAAGTAAAAAGAATCATTTCTATATAGGTCAAGTCTTAAATAAAGGCTAGCCTATGTTTGGAGACTGAAATAGTGTAAGCAAAGATTGTAACATTGAACTCCCAAGCCTCCTCAAAGATACCAGTGAAGTCCTTACATAAATATTCTATTTGTGATCATAAGTTTACCCATAAGCGCAATGAAAAGAAGAAACCTAATGTATATCTACGAAGCCCAGTGGGGTGTAAAACCAAACCAGACAATCGTTGCTGCCCATATAGTAATCAATTCATACTTTGGCAGCTTATTGTTCCAACTTAGAAAGACAGGATCTATGATTTTCAATAAGATTAGTCCTAATAGATTAGATGATTAAAAAAATATTTGTATTGAAAGTCTGCTTTGTAAATTAATCGCAAATAGTAAGGCTTTTTCCAACAATCAATTAAATTTCCCACAAAGTTAGCTTTGCAAATAAATTTGCTTCTTGGGAACACGTAAATAAAACGGGTAAAATACAAAAGTAAGAGGATCTGAGTTAACCCAGAACTAATAAAGACATAAATATACAAGCAGCGCTGACGCATTAAAGATAAGCTGAGCAGAGCCAAATCACCATGCCTCAGACAGATCACCATGCCTCGGACAAATATCAGCTAACCTCGCAGGAAACCAAGAGAAATACTACCTAGCTTGATCATGGTGAAGTGAGATTGATCAGATTTTATACTGAAATGCAATATTTGAGCTTTCCCCTCCCTCTCTCTCACCAAATGTGAACCCAATTAAATAAGGAGGCTTCATTCCAAAGCTGAACTGTTTGATAACTTTAGAGTCAAGGACAATCTCAGAATCCCGCATGAGAACGGGAAGGTGTTTGATGGATATTTTTGCATTCGGATTGCTCAAGCGCCATCTTATCATTTCTAATCAGTTGGCATATCCAGTTATCATAGCCTGGTCACGCTGCTACTTTTTGGGTTTAGGGAAACCAAAACTGTAGCGGCTTGTAGGGGCTTTAGTTATTTTACAAGTGGTTATAAGTGAAGTGTGTATTATCACTTCTAAATCAACAAATCAACTCAACTGTAGTGAAATGGAAGGTCAGATTTCAATGGCTGTCAAAACATCTAGAAAGCTGTGCAGCATGTTATTGAAGAGAGGCTATTCGAGCAATATTCCCATAATGCAATTCATCACATTCTGGGCCTACCGACAACTACTCGCCTCTGCTAAGCATGCCAAAGGAGACTCACTGCAAATTAACATGCCAGAGCTAAACGGACTGAACCGATGCTCAAGGACAGATTCTGAGCAGAAATGTTTGCAAGATGAGCAGCACATTGGTGCGCAACCAAAACGTCAATCAGCAGAGATAAATCATATGAGGGATCAACGTAGCACTGCATTCGTAAGTGAGAAAATTGCAAAATTTCACATTCAGTGATGGGATAGCTGCTAGGAGTTATTATATTAGGATACCGAAACGAATATATAAAATTCTTCATATTAATATCTGGGCTGGTTTGTCTTGTGAAGCTTGTTCTGGTGAAATAATTTGTAAAAAACAAAAATTTAATAGGATAGACTAAACAAGGTAAAGCCTTGGACCACATAAAAGTAGTTTCACTACATGTGCCGCCTCAGCTCCCATCAAACAACAAGTTTAGGTGAAACCTCTCAAAATACAAATTCTAAAGAACTCACCCTATGGGCGTTCAACGCCAGGAAAAATAACATTTAAGTGCAACTGATCCAAGATTTGCCCTCTAAATTCAGCCACATCATAGAAAAGAAACCCTGTTATAAGTAATACCAATATCCCACTATATATGTAAATGTGTTAGATTTTTGCCTGAGTGCCCTGTCTGCTTCAATAAGGGATTGATTGAAATCACTTGGGCACACAGGCTAGTTAGATATAGAAACATGATCTAAATGGCGTAAAATGCGTAATTGAGGCCAACACACTCTGCTTTTCTCAGGGATGGTAGAATTCACAATGATAAAAAAGAAGAAGGCTGGATCTCGGCTGAAAGGAGGGCAGAATGTAGAATTACCTGAATCTGCGTCGACGTTTACCAGTGACATTAAACTGTCGGCTGGCCCTAAATCTGCACACAAAACACAGCTAAAGTTAGAGGATGAATTATACACAAAGTAAGCTTTCATGTTTATACCACTCTAAATCTAATACCCACACATTTAGTATTTACTAAGACATGGACTTGGACCTGGTACATTTATGGTTCTATAACCGGAAACACAGTAGCGTGATAAGCTAGTTATTGGCGGCAGCGGACGGTGTATGATGCTCATGACATATGAGTTTATACATGGATGAATGGTCTGTCTGTCTACAGAAAGGCTTTTCGACTAAAAAAAAATTTGAAAAACGCCCATTCATAGAACATCCCTATGTAAACTCACATATGCCTACCGCAGGAAAATTGAGCGGCCGTTTTAAGCAGCGAGTTGGCTGGTAGCAGAAAATAATATTAACAGTACTATCAGCAAAAAAAATGCTGAAATCTAGCAGCAGGTCTATCATTATAGCAACTTAAACTGCAATGCGATGACATAAAGTTACATTTGCCACCAGCTCAAATGCCAATTAAATGAGATGAGATATAATTGTTTATCATACCGTGTTTTCCTACGTGTGTAGTGTACACTCCGAGGGCGTCTACACTACCACCCTTCAGCCCTGACATGATCTTTGACGAGCCACCCTAAAAGCAAAACATTGGTAAGTGAATGAAATATACAGGCATCGATACGAGCATCGGCAACTTACATCCAAATATTACATTAGAGGAGTTATGTATTTGCATGAGGAGAAGCTAGCCATTTCATATACTATCAAACTACCTGACATTCAACCTTAGCTAACATTTACTCACCCACTTGGCTTCATATAGACTCCCACCTCAGGCAGCAAAAATATAGTGCAAGCTAACATTAAGTAACCCCTAAAGCAGCTAAATTAAACTCTTGCTAACATTACTCATCTAGGGTCATTGTAAATTCAGCAATACAAACAGTTGCATAAGGGAAGGCAACTCCCATCCATCAAATTAACAAAAATTAAGAAGCTAACATCCTATTGTGTACATGAGGACAACAGTTTGTAATACAAGGACGCCGCTTCGCACATAATATTACAAGATTACCTAATATCTACCCTAGGAGAATAAATATCAGCTAGATTCCAGTTTAGACTGTTTAGGGGTGACTTCATGTTAGCTACTGCCAATTAAGGCTAGCTAAAGTGGATGTGTAAATGTTAGCTAGCAATAATATTCACTATTCAAAGAATAAAAGCGAGTTTTTTTCCTCCCTCAAATACCTTACTTATAGCATCTACCATCTTGCGCCCCTAATTGTAGTTCTGACCTTAAGGTGATGGTGATTGGCTGTTTTAGCAGTGCTGGAGGAGGCGGTACTTACCTTACAATGATGGTGATTGGTTGGTTCAGCGCTGGAGGAGGCGGTACTTACCATACGATGATGGTGATGGGTTGGTTTAGCAGCGCTGGAGGAGGCGGTACTTGCCTGATGATGATGGTGATTGGTTGGTTCAGCGCAAGAGGAGGTGGTACTTGCCTGACGATGATGGTGATTGGTTGGTTCAGCGCTGGAGGAGGCAGTACTTACCTTACGATGATGGTGATTGGTTGGTTTAGCAGCGCTGGAGGGGGTGGTAGTATTAGATGAGATACTACCGACAGCACTGTCACTGGATGTGCTACTACCTTCACTTTCTCTGACTAAAATAGAGATATTAGGTAAAGGTCATTGTTTACTGATAACTAACTATACTGCTATTATTCACAGGTGCTACCCTATTCACAGTCACTATATGCTACCTTATTCACAGGAGAATGAGGTGGCTCACTTGGTTGGAGCACCGGTCCTTTAGCATACAAATGTTGGGGTTTGGTTGCACCAAGGTGTGCTCCGATCTGCCTGTAAAGAGAGACCAACCTGGCGCGGATATTACGCCTCAGCCCCCTTTTTTAAACAAGTCACTATATTACAAACTTAGTATAGATCTAAAGTGATCTATGACTAAAATGGAGAGATCAATTCATGGTTTCTGTTTACTGAGAACCAAGTTTACAGCTAGCATGTATGATATTTTACTATAATATTGTCTTAATTGAATACTAGGATACATCTCTGAAGGGCCATCATACACATTAAAAATGTACTGCTTGATAGACTGACTAGCTATATAGAACGCTAATATATATATATACATATATACATATATACATCGTATATATATATATATACATATATACATTGTATATATATATATATAAACATATAAACATATATATATATATACATGTATCGCTGAAGTCACATAATGGACAGACTTTGAGCATGTTTGGGATTATGAGACTGATAGCCTGCAGTAACGCCCGAGATTGGTATCTTATGAATCCTCCTGTCAGGAGTAGTTCTATGTGACAAGCGCCAGGAAATGGGCCACATCACATATAGTGACGCAAAAGTTTATTGTAATAAGGAGACACCAACCCCCCCCCCCCCCCCAACATAAGACAAGACACCGGTTGAGCACTTACTGAGAAGTTCTCTCACATCCTCCATATCCAGAGGATTCAGCTCGGCGTACTCAGGGTCCTCAGGCTTGGTGTCTGAGAGAGCTAGTGATGATCTCTGTGAGGACGGGCCGTATGACTCATCACCCTCACTCACCTACAGCATTATTATAAGAAACTAGGCTATAGTGAACAGAAGGGTTACTGATGGCAAAAGAATCTTCCATCCTGCCTATGGGATTTGTTATTGATTATTAATAATCTATTTTCTCTCCACAGCACATGTCGGCTTTTGCCTATCATCTAATTTGTTGAATTTGAATGAATTTTTATTGATCATTGACTGATGTGACATCTTCACTTTCTCAAGTAGTCAGTTTGACAGCGCCAGCAAAATATTTTATGTTTTCAAATCCAGATTCTGACCTCAGTGAGATTTTTGCTGCCGCTCCCTCAGTCCCCTCCATCCCATCATGGAGCATCATAGCATACCTGTGTTCTGGACACTGATGTTGCGGGTGGTACATGTAGCCCCCGGCTCCGCCATTGTGCATCAGCATAGCCTGTCAACGAACACAATTCATTACAGTTTCAATTACCATTCAAAGTTCACTATACATTCATAAAAAACACAGACAAATTGGCTTATATCCAAAGAAAGCTATCACATAATTATAAGCCTGTAATTCATATAGATCACTTTATATTCATAATGATATAGTCTACCATATGAGGGGAACTTAATCTTATTAACCAGTAGACTTAGCCCCCAAGAATCTTACCCCCCCCTCCTCCGACGGGGGCCAAGTCTGAGAACTATGTAGGAGTTTGCTAAAATTGTCTGCTCCTGTAAAATACAAGTACTAAAGACATCTTCTAGAACTGCAATATCTTTTGAGTTTTACTCCTTCCTGAAGAAAGATGTTATTCTGTGGGCCGTCATTGAAATGTGTGCATCTTTTGTTTACCATCTACAACTCTAAATATCCCCAGAAGAAGCTAAGGGACAAACGCCAATGTAGTCTGGGCCCTCCAGACCTTTGCCCCCGCCTGATGGCCCCCGGCGAGGGAGTCGCCAATGTCTTTATTTAGTAACCTCGTTACGCGGCTCCTTTTTTTGGTTAGGGGAAAGTAGCTGGGTGACAAGGCTATCTATTTAGTATTAAGTATGTTTGCCGTAGCCTGTAATTTGGACATGATGATGACCTAATGACTGGATTATGGATAACATCTGCAGACAGTGAGATCCAGTCAAATATATCACTCTGACCTGAGCTGACTTGATATATGGGGGTAGCGTCTTATAAGGCTTCCTGCACTACAAACTAGCCTAGTGCCATATTATAATGCACAATCAAATGTTCTTAATGTTTGCTATGTCCAGTACTTAGATTTTTAGTGTGTGGTTATAGGGTGTTTTTAAGTGAGAGCGCATGTGGGCCTACTCAGTGTCAAAAGTTAATCCATTTTGGTAAGCAAGGCTGCCACATTTTCTGTGATGGCAGGTTCAAATCAGAGACAGCAACAGAAGTTCAGGGGCGTGTCTGGGGGGACTGTCCAGCGGGGGTCGAGAGTCTAGGGGCTCAGACTACAGACGACATATAGTCAAGTCAAAAATAGATGATATTCTTTGGATAAAGCAAGCCTTAGGCGTTTATGTAAAACAATGTGCTCAAACATTGTCATGTGGACCCTTCACAGCCAATGACCGACTAAATAATGCACATTTGGAAGTCTCTGTACTTTGTGACCTCCTGTGTGGATAACGAGATTTACTCACATGATGCTGGAAGAGTTCCCGTTGATGTTGCTCTTGCATGTGGAGGTAAAATTGACGTGATGTAAAACTGTCGACGAGATTGAACTCCGATAGTTGTGTCTCGGTGCGAAACACATGCATGTATGACTCAACTGTGAAAATATGAGAAATTAGTGATGGTTAAAACAAAGTATAGTATTCGGAATAATGTTAACTTAACCTATCCAAGTTCCTAATCATGTGTAGTCAATATATCATCTCCCCCCCCCCCCCCACCCCTACAGGTAGAGGGCGGGGTAAGATAGCGGATTGTCGCTAACTAACTACTGTATGGAGCCTGTGAACAGAAACTAACAAATCACTTTAGATAATGTCGATCAGGTACGCCTTGATCAAAGTTGCAAACCAAAATACCCTGAGCCACAATAGATTGACAATAAAAAGCATACACATAAAATAGCATAAAAACTTATTTTTGTAGATAATTTACTAAAGTTATACCAAGTTTAGAGATAGTTGGTTTCTTTTTGTGCGCCATGTCGCATCTGCTCACAAGTTTATGACTTCTGGCGTCTAGAGACAATCCTAGTGCACTTTTTTACATCTCCAAACTCAAAGTGTCAAGAATACAACGCGAACAATACTTTATTATCTTAATACCAGGACAATTACAAGTGATATTATCCGACCTAACCAATCATGACTTGTGTAACAAACTCTGAACCAATCAGAATTCAGTTCAAAATGCTCAAACAATACATTGTGGTGGGGAAACTATCCAACTATTCTATTGCCTTTATCTAACTGGGATAAATCAATTAGAATATCCCAAAACAAAAAACAACCAACCAGTGATCTTGATTACAGAAATAAACCTAGAATAAAATATCAGCCAGTTGATTGTAACCTTGTCTCCCAGCACATAACCAACATACACGACATGAATAATTGATGCCTATGAGCTCTTGGTCATCCCCGTGACTGTATACCTTTATAGACGTTGACACAGACCCCACAATATGAGCATTCAGCACCCCACCTGGTGATACTACACGCCCTCTCTCAAACAATCTCTGCTCAAATACGTCCCTAACACCTAATTTTTGGATTTTTTAAGTCTTTTACATCTGGAGGACCAAGTTTCAAATCACTGTTACCAACATTTGAGGAATAATGATCTGAAGTAGAAGTGCTGGCTCAATTTGTAAGAAAATTTTATTCAGAAACCTTAACTCAGCGAGACACTACACTCGAGCTAACATTACCGCAATTACTGTACTAAGCCGATCATTGAGTGTGTCTGTTGTTGTTTTCTCCTCATGGAACACTTTTATTGCGTCTTGAAACTCCCTCCCTATTCAATTGAAGGACATTAACAGGGGGAGGGAGGTGATGAGTATTTCATAAGGAGAAAACAACAGCAGACACACTCAATTTCCAGCTTAAAATATAGTCAATGTCATAATGTTAGCTCCGCAATTACGTAATCCTGAAATTGGGATCCCCGAAGAGCAAAGCTTTTCAACCAACAAGTCAGCACTTCTGTTTCAGGACATTACTTCTCTCAAACTCATCACAGAGATTTGAAACTGGGACCTATAAATGTAAAAAGACATAGATAAACAATATATATTAGGTTAGAGCACCCTCTATAATACCCACATCATTGTAGTGTCTCCTGTATTGGTTGATATCTAAAGGATATAGTTTTACTCAAGTGGCAGCAGGTGAGAATTTGTACAATTCTGTTTGATCAACAAATCCAAGACGTTTTATGTATACTTGTGATCTTATAACTTGTAGATCCCTAATGATATAATCATCTTGTCTTGTGGATCTAAGAATATTATTAATATTATTCTTAGATCCACAAGACAAGATGATTATATCATTAGAGATCTACTGTTAGGGTTACCAAGTGCTCAGATTATCTTTGTCACTTTATTAGCCCTTCTATATTAAACCACTGCTGACACGGCTGGGCTTTGCCCAGCAGAGCCACCAGTCAAAAATTTAAATAGAGAGTTGTGGCATCAAAACATCTAGCCAGTAGCTTTGAGTGGAGTTATATGAGCGCTCATAATGTAGGGAGTATTTTCTTCCAAAGCCATCCACCATTAGAAATGACAAATTTTGTTGTTGACAAATCAGGCGGTTTTAAAATCTAGCTGAGATCCAACACTAATAAAAATGTTGGATCTCAGCTAGATTTCAAAAGCACCTGATTAGTAAACAACATGCCCAGTTGTGGCAGCAGTGGTTTAAGATAATAAGAACTAACGCACTGGTGATCAACACCTGACTGCCAACATCAAAAATTCTAATAAGATTGAAATTTCAATTGTCCAACACATTTAGATAGCGGTCTGATTTTTAAACTTGTTATTGAAAATATTTATAATTTCTCTTCCTGCTAGTAGCTTTTGCTTGGAATATTTTGAGCACAGCAGGCTGACTTACTGTCTATAGCTCGCCCTCGTAGATTTCCACTGGACTGTATCTTACTAGACAGCGAGTCTTCTACCAGAACATCAGACCAAATATTCCTTCTCTTTCTGACCTGAGTCACTGCTAATAACGTCAGGATAATAATAACAGTTGAAGTAACGATTTAAACATTTAGTATTGAATCTAATTTAAAGAGATTACTCAGGTTTTACATCTCGGACATATCATGATGTCATTTAGAGCGGAGGACAGCAAAAGACTGGCTGTTTTTAACAAAACATCATATTAAATAAAAAAGATTCAATTAGCCCCACTTTGGAGTTGCTTCCCCTCTACTCGATTGACTACAAGAAGGAAGCATGTGATACATATTCAGACACACTGGTCGGATACGAGTGAGTTTTGCGTGCATTTCTCATTGTACAAATGTAGTGTTTGATACCAATGTTCGTTAAACATACCGCCATCTTCTAGCAGCTTGAACTTTAAAAGTGGAAACCAATCAAGACTACGTTCAGCTGAATCAAAAATTTAGAAGCAAAACTTATAAGGTTACTAGAGAGATATTTAGACTATACACATACTATACCTGCATGCTGCCGCCTGTGAGTAGATAATGATGCCGTTTAGTTGGAGTTTTATCTTCTTACCGCTAATATAACCTCTGTCATCACTCAGCTCCGAGTCTGCATCATCTGAGTCGTCTCCTCCTAACCTGGGACTCTCTCTGAATGTGTGAGCTCGTGAACATGGCTCTGAAATAGCGCAACAGATTGAGTAAAGTGGTGAGAAACAATTCAGGGACTTATATGCTTGACTTTCTATACTTGACTCATTTTATAACTCCAGAATTTACCTTTTAATTATTGAGGTTCAATCATAACTTTCTAAATGGTACCAACGAAGTTGTAAATTGAATCAGCACCAGCCAATATGATGAATGATATATTAATTATGACAACTGAAAAAGCCTGGCTTTTGATAGCACTGGTAGAGATAAGATAAGATATTAATAAACGGTAGCTATCATAAGAGTCAAGGCTTTTGAAAACAATATAACGTAACAGTATTTTTGGTATGATATTGAAAAGCCAGCGTTGAGTTGGCTGAAAGCGCAACATCAGCAGCTCGTATATCAGCAAGCCGACACACTAAACTGTGTCAAGCCGACACACTAAACTGTGTCAAAACAACACTGCTTCGTACTCAGATTACTCAGATTCTCATAAACCTTATAATAGGGTGGTTGCTTACAATTCCTCTCCACTCCTAATATAATCTTTAGAATGCTTCAACATTACAAGTCAAACCAGAAGTCTATTTATGGTCTAGGACAAATAATATGACACGCTTGTGATAGCTTGGTAGGGAGGGCTAGTTAAGCACACATACAGGCATACCATCACAATATGGGCTAACTTAATCATCATCAGATTAGTCTGTCTCAGGTTAGACAACTGATGTCGCTCTGGGAAATATGTGCTCAATGGATTCTGTATCGCTCAAAGATAGCAAATCGAGGCCTTAATCTCAAAATTGTCACCGAACAGGCCCATAATTTGCACAATCTGATTGCCAACAGTATGGAATCAAAACACTCCCTGTTATTGACACTAAACTTCTGCAAATAATTTGCCCATCAGGTGACAATCCTGAGAATGAAGCTTCCATTAGTCATTGATACAGAATTCAATGAGTGAACATTTCCCTGAATGGCAGCAGTAGGTTAAACTTTAATGTGACCTGATGATATCATAAGCACACGCTGATGACCAAATCTTACCCACACTGGTCACATGATATACTATTGCATGTATATATCTGATCGATAGAGAGTGAATTAATTCATTTAGCAAGAATACCATCACAAGGAATTTGGTGTGACCACCCAACTCTTTGGACCACCCATGTTCACTTTTATTAACTAGGGGTGAGTACATGTTAGTTACTCGTATTAAATTGACTCTAACAATCAGAGATACACATGATAATAGCGTAGTCTCAATGTCAGTGTGAATCTTATCTTCCCTTATACTAACCTTGAGGTGCTCTGGAGCTCATAGCAGGGTTATTCGGCCGAGGTAACGGATCTGGAGCGACGTAAGAGCTCTTAGAACTGCCGCCATAATCACTAGCTTTGATCTGTCCGACTTCCTCGTCACCAGAATCAGTGATCTCTCCTTCCTCTACTTCTCCGTCCTCCATTGGTTATATGTAAGGGGATCATTGCAAGCAACTCTCCTAAAACAATATTATCACAATGTTGGCTATCAGGTATTGCGTTTTACGTTTAGGCCTACGCTATGCGTTGACATTTTATGGTCTAAATCTTCTTATGGTAGACAAGTTATAACAGTAGACATGATTGAAACTCCCAGCTACAGAGAGGATGTTCAGAACAGAATATATTTTCATTGCAGAATCAGCCAAGTTCGTCGTCTACAACTCCTCCCTCCTAGATGGCCCTAGATCTTTAACATGATTCTTTCTATTTTAAAATAGTCTATTAATTAAAATTATGAATGAAGCATGAATTAAATAGCCTAAGCCTAGAACATGGCCCCAAGAAACAACAATTGCAAATGATTGCTATTAAAAGTAAGCTTCTTAATGCCTACTGTGGATCTATATAAGTGATCACTGCTTGCTTAGATAATCATTGTTTGTTTTGTAAAATCTGCTACATCCAACAAATTCACAGAAATCCTCCAGCTAGGCTAGTAGGGAAAGCTACTTATCTCAGATCCACCACAATGTCAACCGTAACTGTGCCACACATATAAATATTTCACTACAATCACCTCACCTCAAGACTGCACATATGTAGATAGCTCAATTTGGCTTGTTCTGCAGACAGTGCATGTATTTTTTCTTCACTCCTCACTTATCATTGTCCAGCTTTGTCTTTTCTTTTTCAATTGCAACACTCTTAGAATAGGAGATAAAAAAAAACCCTCACTTTTTAAAACACATGATTTGATTGGCTGCATTATGATATGGAGTATTGGTATAAGTATTCTTGGAGAGAAAAAGTTAGTAGGGCACTCAGGATTACTTCATTATCACATCATTTGTGGTGACTTTGACATTTGGAATCTACTGCTTTAAAGATGGTATGTGCTAGCAATTGCAATTTGATATAGCCCAATATAGAACCAGGACTATGGAATTAATGCCTGATAGTCATGAGAATGAAATGATCATGAAGAAAGAAATGTATGAATGAACCAGTTTTTATTATTTTTACTTGCTAACTAATAACATCTTAATTAATTTATAAATAGATTTGCTGCCTGCAATTTTGTATAATAATCTTCAACTTATAGTGCAGTATGAATGGTAATTTGTATAATTCTGCCCTACCCGTCCCATGTTAGGGTACTTGTAGTCATGGTGTCACTCAGCACTGTCAGCAGGTAGCCACACATTGACTGATTTAACTGTGTGCATGATTTTTTATTCAACCACACTTTACCTAAGCTAAGCGCTGACTAACTGACTTGAGTGAGTAGTAGTATGATCACAGAAAGTAACCCTACTCTCAGTACAGACTAGCTAAATAATAGCTCTCAATATTGTTTGGCTCCTGTGAGCCTGAGCATTTATATTGTCGAGGCGTCTTGCATCAATCATACACTTTGCGCATGAGCACCCAATCAATTCAGGGCGGTAATCTTTGCACCTTAGCATTTGGATTTATCCAAATGTGAGTTCTCAGACTGAAGAGTTGCCCTGTTCGCACTGGTCAAACATTAAATTTATGTGCAAAATGTAAATGTAATAGGTCATTTGCATGGGCCCCTGGGACTTACATGTCTTTACTTTGCCAATGTCCACTATCAACAACCCAAAAAACACCAAACTTTGGTGTTTTTTGGGTGGTTAATAGTGGATATTGGCAAAGTAAAGACATGTAAGTCCCAGGGGCCCATGGTCAATTGGTCCAGTTTGTGACACTGTCGCTGCGATGCAGAGTGACTCGTATCGTAGAGTCGCTGCAGTGCATAGAAGCTTATATAGCCTCAGGGCAATGAACTTCCTGGAACAAGATGGAGTTCATTGCTCAGGGAGTATGCAGGCAAATTAACTGTCAGTACATCTGTGGTTGATGCAGGTTTTCTTGGTACATCATTGCCATTTATTAGGGTAGTTTTTTTCAGGTCAATCAGTTCAACATTACACACTGTCATTTCAGATTGATTTAGTATATGGATATGGTTTTCTTTTTGTTCATGACAGTGTTCTGGTCAATATGAGACTGATTAGTCAAAAAATCACTCACGTTTCATCATAACTTGCCTGTACCATGAAAGTATGAAGTCATTGAGAATTATAGGGTAGTTTAGTACACCTGCATTCCTTTACCAGATCATATCATCAACAAAACAATTCTTATTTATGTCAGGTCTTCCTCACTTATAGCTTTAGTCATTCCTAAAATACACTATGCTATCTAGGCTTATAATTTGGACTGACCCTATTTCATCCTTGTATGGCTGACATTAATATCACTGATTATGCTTGCTGTTTCAGATTAGGTTTATTCTGATACAGAACCGAGCTGGTAAGACACGTCTTGCTAAGTGGTATATGCACTTCGACGATGAGGAAAAACAAAAACTGATTGAAGAAGTCCACTCTGTTGTCACTGTGAGAGACGCCAAAAACACAAACTTTGTAGAGGTAACTAACTCAGGTTCCTATTTAAACCTTCCATATATTATTATTGGGTTTTATTCAAGAAGTTTTTACGGAACATACCCAGTTTCAGTTTCTCACTGCCCTAAGTTTGTTTGAGTTACAGGAGCTCTACAATATTTTTTTAATCTTCCCTCAGTTGGCCACCAGACAAACATTTCAAGATCTATATGATATATGATTTCAGCTAATTTGGAATCAATCAGTCATCAGACCTGTTATAAATAAGTGCCTGCACTCCAGTCCCCAGTTAATTGCTCACAATTAACACTGTTCTCACTTTCTCTCAAACTCTGAAACAATCCTACCAACACAAAAAAGCATGTTCATATTAAAGTAAGAATCAGGTTTGAATCATTCTAGAGTTCTCAGTGTTGTTTAAACCACTCTGTAAGGTCTATGAACTGTGGCCTATTTGCAACCTATTTTCACTCACTCAAAGTTGAGATGAGAAGGTACTGAAAGGTGCTTTCTTAAGGATAAAATATACAATATAGTACCTTTTTAGTACCTTCTCATCTCAATTTTGTCTGAAAATCAGGTGAAAATGGGCCACAGGTAATGAGCTTTATAGTAGGTTTCTAAATTAGACTGAGAACTCTAGAATCATATAAAAAATATGTTACATTCACAGTCACTTTAACTAAGCCTAGTCTGATCCATCGTCATACTTATAATTTTATCCATGCCAAACTACTAGCTCACTCTTTATCATGTTACTCATGTCATGTTTTGTAGTTCAGGAGTTTTAAGATAGTATACTGACGATACGCCGGATTATTCTTCTGTGTATGTGTGGATACCGCCGACAACAGCTCTTAGCTTATCTTGAAGCCATACATAACTTTGTCGAGGTGCTCAACGAATAATTCTACAATGTCTTCGAACTAGATCTAGTCTTCAACTTTTATAAGGTAAGTCTTTTATTGGGAGAGGAGTAAAGTATTCGAAGGAGGAAAAGTTTCACACAGGCTTGAAATAGTCAAAAATATGGCTAGCTAACATTTAACTCAAATTGGTTTCTTTATGATATTATCTACCGCCATCTCCGTGCCCAGACCAAAGCTAGCAAGAATCGGTGCTAGTTAACATGAAGACACTCCCGTCTAATCGAAGCCAAATTAAACTTTAGCTCATATTCATTCCTCTGGGTATCATGTAACCATTGCCGTTGCCAAATTGTTTGAAATCAGGAAAACTGAAAAACATTGTTGCTGTAATTTTAGAAAAAAAAAATGAACTGCACCCCCTGATCCAATCCTATATATATTTACCTCACCATGATAATATGAGATGGACCCAAAGCTTTGAACATTAGGTGTAATAAAAAATGACATTCAAAGACCATAAAAAAAGAACATCCCTGCCTAACTATAGCATATCCTCCAATAAACCTGAAACTATATGACAAAATAACCCACACTCCCTCCTGATTTTTTTGGTTTTCTCGGACACATTTTGAACGACAATGTTTCTTTGGCCCATTTCAACAATTTGGTGGCCTAGTTACTATAAATCGGTTTGTCTTGAGAGTTGTGGGTTATCTTTGGTTGCACAAGACTTGATATTCTGATTGCCTCTGGGCTAAATTGTTTAAACAGACAAGGTGTAAGCTCACTTAGCCCGCTACTGGCATGTGAATCTTTAGACTGACCTCTCACCTTACATGATAAACTGGCTGCTAAGTAGATAAAATTTACTGTTTAATTGTAGCATAGATTCAACCATGTAGATCTGCTTAATCTGACTCTATAGTTGTATATATTTTTGAGGAAAGACATCCACTTTCATTGCCGTATTTTTTCGATGTGTAGTATCAGACCACACAGAACTTATTTAGGCACGTTTATAGCGAAAGCTTAGAGTTTGGTATATTTACCTTTACGCACTATCAAATTGGAGTTGTCCACTCAAAAACAGTGGTTCAAGGAGTGGACAACTCCTGAATGATGCTAAATTGCCTTTGAAATTCCACATTTTGTTTCTTAATCATGCTGATGATACTCGTTTGACCAACCTTAGACTTCTTAGTGAAATAAGTCTACTATACATCATCACTTATCTATAATACGTAACGCAATCGTAATCTGGATATATAACTGTACCAGCAGGCAAACCTGGAGAATTCATCTTCTACTTATTCATTTGGTCCTTAGTTTTACTAGTTTGGAAGCAGTCTGTAATATAATGACCAGTTTATATATACATGGCTCCCGATATAAAGGAGATTAACATTTCCGTACCATAACTGTTGTTGAGTAATTCAGAGCGTTAGAATGTGATCGATTTGAGCTTTAGTTATGATGATTACGTTACGTTATAATACATCATATATCCCGAAGACCAAACATTACATGGTGATGATGAAACTGCATTTTTCTAAGAGAAAGTCTTGCCCAAGTCAATAAGTTTTCTGAAATAAAAAATGACTTTACTGGTTGAAGTCATGTCTTACTACTCATGTAGCTGAAAGTGGTACTATGAAATCAAAACTTCTTTCATCTTCATGTGTACTATGACTAGCGATGTTTGGTTATTCATTCGTGTAGATTTAATGGTGGTTTTTTTTCCTCACTGGTCCCTGTAATACCTTTCCATGGTGTAGCTGTTGGAAAAGCTGACAATTCTAAATACCATTGAACCGTTTACTTATTTTTGTAAAGTGTTACGATTTTGTGTAATACATCATCGTCTATATTTTGTATCAGTTATTACTTACTTTATTTTATCAATGTTGCTACTGTAGCTCTGGAGAAGATATTCGGACTTATCACTCGAATCACTGGTCTTATTCCTAATGAGGATCCCAGGTAAGTGAGGAACGGAGGCCCTAGGGGGCTTCAACACAGAATGGCAACCCTAGGGTACCTCAACATGGTAGAGTATCAACCGTAGTTTGGTTCTGTGCAGCTAAAGCTTCGACAGTGAATTCAATGAAGAGTCAGATCATCTAGATGTGCAGCGCGGATAATGGAGCTGCTTATTTCACAATTTATCAAATACTGATCTCAATTTAAAAAAAACCCGGTCAGGGAGGATTGCAGGCGTCTCTATCATTCACTGGTTAACAATGTCACTTTGCACCCTGAAACTCTGTCAAACCCTCTACCTCGCCGCCCCCCACAATCAGCCTCCCAGCAGTTAACTTTGTTTAGGTCACAATTAGAGCTGTTGTTGGTGGTTGGTAGTTGCCATAACTAAACCAGCAACCAGGAATAGACTAGACAAGATAACTTTGTTACAGGAGGAGTTGTGCGATTACCTCCACCTAGGAGTTAGAGTTAGGAGTTGTCTCTAACTCCTTGCCTCCACCACTCCAAACATTGATAAATAAATATATGTTGTGTGTTTGGCAATTTACATATTGGCATGTCTAGTATAAGCTCTGCTATATTCTCTTGTTGCTATTTTGGTAGCGCTGAGCTGACTTATTACCTACAGCAGACATATAATGCTCTGGCTGAGCTCATAGAGTGGGCTGACGCCGTCATGCTCATAGATATAGAAACCCAACTAGATGTCAACAATGCAAAGTGAGTCAGGGTTCTGTAGATGAGGAAACTTTTGCTTTTTTTGTAACTTGTAAGCAATGCAATAACGATTTGAGAATTGATATCGTTGATATACAAAGGTCCCTTAAGATAATTATTAGTCCTTAGTAGTTCCTTACTTTGGCTCTTGTTTTTGAAAGTCACAAATTAATATAACTGTATTATATCATCAGTTCGAAATGTTTGCTTTGCATTCCTTAGCTACTAGTTATCCCAGGCGCCAATCATTCCAACACATTGGATAAATTATATATTACACTGGTTGAAACTTCTAATTGATTTCTACAATTACTTCCTTATGACAGGAGAGTGATACGAGGTATCGAGACATCAGTAGATGACCTCACAGAGTTTACATGTGAAGTGGTATAATGTAGTTATGGGACCAGATGGTAAAACCTACCTACAAGCACCACTGGCTCAGAGCGAGGATTTGTCCCCCATACAACCGATTTTCAGACCTGCTGTAGCTGCTACCGGTACTGGATATATGTAAGTTATTCTTTGTGTGTATACTGATGTCATTTTATTCTGTTGGCCACGAGGAATAGCAGTCATTATCATTGACATAGTTTGTGTGGTATATTTAGTTTGTTTATGGCTTGTTCGCACTTGCTCTAGCTAAGTTAATTTCATCATTATTTGCATAACTATTTATGTATACATTCAACTTATTGATTTGCTACACAAAACCACCAAAAATTGTGCCCTCTTTGACATTAAGGGGGCATCTCCAACATGAAGCTACAATGCATGCGTTTTTATCCTTCTGTTCATAGAGGAGCACCTGTCGATCTGAATGATTTCACAAACAGAATAGACCAGTTAACGTTGTATTCATAGCTAACTCTGCTACAGGACAGAAGGGGAGAGCCCCCAATTTATCTCATCCACCCTCAACCTCTGAGAGAAAACACAGATCAAGAATAGGCTCTGGTTATGATAACGTCAGCAATAATTGTAAGGATAATCGATAACTTTGCACCAGGACAAGGCTAAATTGAGGAGCCTAGTCACTTAATTTTCTCTAATATAATTGTCCATTTACTCTGTTAAACTTTGCCAGAGCTGCTTGTAGTTATATTCCATTATGGACTGGTGATGAATGATGATGGAATGCCCCTACCAGCAAACTAGGATAAACCACATCACTCAGGAACTATCTATGTGTCAGTACTGTGAGCTAAGAAACCTCATTGCAGGTCAAACTGTCCCTGAGCAAATCACTAGAAAAAAGCACATCGCTTTCTGTTATAAAACATTATTCATTTCGTTTTCTTTTTATGAGCAGCCTCGTATGACAGTAACACCAAGTCACCTGCTGTTACACCGATGATGGCTGCCTCTGATTCTTGAACCACCAGTAGGGACAGAAATCTGATGAACAGAAGCTTTGCTGGCCTGCCGTCTGTCAACCAATGGCACCAACAACATATGAGAGAAAAGAACGGGGTATGTCTGGCCTTTCAATAAGATTTTTGTTACCTCCAGGATTTTTTCAGAAGGGTCATATTTAGAGGCCAGTACTAAACATATAGAGGAAATCCGAAGTCCCAAGTTGATACTTTCAGTCAATTTTATCTTTCAGTTTGATGGGAAAGTTCAAAATACCCTCCCAGTATTAATTTATAGTGATTCGAAAAATTTACCAAATCTAGGGTTTGCTAATTGGTTATAAACAGTCCACTCCCGAGACTCAGATCGAGACATACCCAGAGTGTATCATAGCATTAGTGGAGAAATCATTCACTTCCCAGTATCCTTGTTTAAGTAATATCACATAGCCCTCTGTATATATATATATATATAGCCTGCTGGTACATTGTCCTATATCATTAGGGCGTACCAGTCCAAGGCATTGAGCTGAAGGTAGGACTACTCATATCGTATGAATTGAGCATTCCTGGTGGTGACTTTATGATCCATATACCCACGCTCTATTGTTATCAACCAGCTAAATCTTAATTCCCTACAGCCGAGCAGGAAAATGAAATGCCTATCATGTTATGAGGTATGAGAGTCGCAAACCTTTCCTGTTATAACACAATGTCTGCTGCCTATGTGTGAGCCAGTGGTGGATCTAAAGGGCACAGGCTCCCCCCCCCCATATCTTAACGATAAATCTTCAAGAACAGAAGAAAATCATCTCAACCTGCTGTTGTCCCAGTTGATAAATGTGAAATCACCACCAACTGATACTTGTATAGTGGTGATAGCTGAACAACGTCACACATTACAACCGTTTGGCCCTACAGACCTCCTCCAGCCAAAACTCTAGATCCGCCACTTATTATGCTTATAAATGATTGAGGATGATGATGATGATAAATGATAAATTCATAAATTCAAGTTACAGATTTTTGATCGTGTATACTTTTGGGCCTTGCTCAAATCATGTTCTATGATTGGTTGGAGCCTTTCAATGATTATAGGTTTTTGATATTATTTCCCCACCACCGCCAATGTTACATATTCTCGTCTGGAAGTGGATCTTGTTGAATCGAGCCGCCTAAATGCTGGCAACATTTGGTAATCAAGTTCCTTTATTTTGGTTTGATTGGTTTGGGATACTCTGTGGAGCAATTTGAATACTACCTCATGGCGATCAGTACGCATTGGCCTCCATATCTTTGCTAACCATTGATAGCAGGATTGTACCTTTGATGACGTACCACGTTGCACCTTGACCTTGATAGTCTTATAGTCTGTGTTGTTATTTATACCCAGCATGATATGCCATGTATGGTCACCGGTATGGTTGTAATATTTATCTGACCATTCCGGTGAACATCTGCGGCAAACTGGTTCAGCAGCCCAGCAAAGCTCATAGGCTGTGATATTGGTCTAATTTTGACGCTGGCCTTTGTCCAGTTTCAATAGATCACCAGTAATGCTCATAGTTTGTTTAGTACTCTTGGTCACAACTATACAGCTTATTTTATTGGATCAGGTTGAGAGCTGAACCGAACCGACCAAAGCTTGTCATGACAGGCTAGTGTTAGCCCAACCTCATGTACCCTGCCTGACATGATATATCATCATGTGATATACTATCAGGTGATATACCAAATATGGTCACTGATCTGATTGTTATAAATATATGAATATTTGTGTGCGGATAAATTACCCAGAAAAGTCAAGCAACACTGCTAACCAGAATTCTGCTTCTCATCTTCGTTCTTAGTAACAGGAGTTGCCCTCTTTTGAAAATTATTTTCTTTTTACCAGTGAAGCCAACACAGCACTGCATACTCATAGGCTGATTATATAAATGTGCAGCCTTAACGGAAGGCATGTTATCCGAATGATTCAATTCAGATTAATTGAAGATGATTTGTTTGTTTTTTCAGTATTTTGTCAAGATCCAGTAAAGCTTGGAATTATTTATGATACTGTATTACCAATATCACCTCACCAATTTATGTGATGAACTAGACAAGTTCAGATCGAAAATAAATTATCATAGTCAAGCCTGCTATATCAAGCTTCATGTAGGGTAATTTGATGACAACCAGCTCTGAAGGCTACAACCCAAAGCGAAATATATTCATAAATATGGTCGGATGGTTTTTAGTATCTTGGTTGAAACATGCATGTGCCTAGATCAACAACAGAAAACTCTCTGCCTCAAGCTTTTTAGCTATCGGAGGTGATCAGGGAGGAATTTTGGAGAATTCCCATAATAATGAGTTTAGACACTTTGGCAGAGCTACAACAAATCCAACATTTTGAAAAAATTATTTGTGGATAAGTGAGAATTTAGGAGATCAATTTATTTGTTTCTATTGCTGACTGCGTCAAGTCCTGCAAGACTGGTGATTTTAATTGAGGATTTTGAAAGTTAAAGTGAGATTTAAAAAAATTACTTCAAAGTTTGAGAAGACAAAGTCATCTACAGTTTGCTTGTAGGGATTTAACAAGTAGGGATTCAGACCCTCTCCCCATCTCTGTCTATTGACACTTTCGCATCAAACTCACCGAGCAGACATAAACCTCTAATGGCAAGGGATGGAGAATGTATAAGATTTTTTCATGTATGAGCAGGGGAGATAACTAATTGTAATAAAAATAACGTTTTGTCTATAACAGTCTCTCTAGTGAGCTGGTGTTGATCTGCTGCCCAGTTGTATGCAGGTAATCAGTCCCAAACTGAGCTGATCAGAGCTTCCTGTAAATTTTATTGCAGTATGTCAAGGCAAAGACTCTACGCCCGTAGCTTGGCCCTGTGACCCAAATCACTTCAAACATCTTGTCTGAAAGCATGGCAAATCACTTTTCTTGTTTGCCTTCTACATTCTTTTCTTCTGAGTGGAAAATTTGATTTTCAAGTTGTCAATGCATTGTCTTTGTCTTTTATTTTTTCTTTGACAGCGCTAAATGTAACACTATAGCCAAAAATTCCGCTAACATCAATTGAAATAGAATACTGAGAGAAACAAGGCTCTGAGCATTTGACAATCAGCTAGCCGTGTAGTCAAGCTCCGCTATATACCTCACCAAGTCAGCGACCTCTCCCTAACCCTATCTACAGCCAGACTTCAGTCTGAGTTGAGTACTAAGGGTTGTTACACTGGCAGTCAGATGCCTACTCTAATTATTGGATGTCATAAAAGACTTTTGTCATTTCACTATGTCGGCCAGCAACATCGATGTTTCTTAATCAGCAAGTATATTTCTAATTACATTGTGGACATGATAATTAAAATCACAACAATGTATATATTTCAGGTCACACTCTTCTTCGATGGAGACTCTACCAATTCCGCATGTAGAACAGTCTGTGGAGCGCCCTTCTACTGGCACTGGGACAAGTATTAGCATCAGCCTAGCTAAAAGCTCTGACATCAAATCCCTACCTAAATCCGCTGTTTTATCTGGACCTGATCGGATCTGATTTGACCAAGCCATGATCGCTCAGGTGGCTCAAGTTTGGGTGCGTCTTAGGATGGCCCTATGATCTCTGCTACCGGTAAACAATCAAATATGATCTCTAACTCATAACATACGAGTACAGGCTGTGGTTCTCAGACTATGAGGTATAATTTAGTTATGGGACCAGACTGTAAAATTTACTTACAGGCACCGCTGACTCATAGTGAGGATTCATACCCCATTCAAATGATTCTCCGACCTGCTGGAGCAGCTACTATTACTGGGTATATGAAAGTTATTCTTCGTCTATAAACTAATGCCATTTTATTCTCTTAAGCATTAGGAATACCAGTATTTATCATATTTTTTGTGGTTTATCTAGCGGGATTCTTTAATCCTTGTCCAGACTTGGTCTAATTAATCATAATACCTTCATCATTTTTGCATACATTCTGCTAGTATATATTCACACAAAACATCAAAAGTTGTGCCCTCTTTGGCATACGAGGAGCAACTCCAACATTTATCTACACGGCACGAATTTTCGACATTCTATTTATAGGGGTGCACCTGTCGATTTGAATAATCTCACGAGCAGAATAGACCAGTCAACGATGGGCTTCATAGCTCACTCTGCAACAGGAAAGAACGGGGCGGCTCCTAATTTATCTCATCCACCCTCTTTATGGATTTTTTCACAGGGATATTTAAAAGTTAGCACTATAATATAAAGTAAATCAGATGTCTTGAACTGATACATTCAGTCACATTGCCCGCTTTGTCCAAATACTCTCCCAGCATAAAATAATTACAGTGATATGGATAAGTGGCAATATCTAGGGTTTGCTTATTTGTCAAAAACCCTTTCCATTAACCTAACAGACCCATTGACATAAATTCTCTGTCAGGATCATCCATTTCACGGTATATCATGTTATAGCTATGTCAAATAACCCTCTGTATATATACAGCCGAATGGTATTGAGTCCCATATCAAAAGGAGATACAAGTTGGAGGAATTTAGCTGTTGGTTACATTACTCATATTGACTGATTTTAGCATAAATGGCGTCTTAGTTGCTTTAATAGAGAATTGAATGTGAAGATTTCTGTGAAGCTTCATAAACCCAGACTAAGCTTTGCAACACTCCCAGATCTTCAAAATGATCAAGTACTTTTTTTGGTATAATATTCTAAATTAGTGATTATCTTAAGATTGTTTTAAGCATTTATTATTTTACAGCTATTGTGAGAAGGTCAACTACTCATGAATTCTGCCAGCACAACATGAAATAAAATATGCCATGTATGGTCACTGGTCTGGTTGTAAGTATTTTCTGACCATTTTGGTGCACATCTACAGCAATCCAATGAAAAACTTGATCAACAGCAATGCTCATAGGCTTATTTACTGCCCTCAGTTAGGAGGTGGCCTTCGGCTAGTTTTATGGTATTTTATGGTAGGCTACAGGTGTATATGAGGAGAACAGGCTTCCTTCTCCAATTTTAAAGGTAGATTTTTGTTGACAAATCAATCATCACTTGCTTTTGCGACATTTAGACAGCAGGGAGGGATGGTAAAGTACTGCTGTCGCCATCGTGTGACAATAGCTGCTAATGGTATTGGAGGTAAGTAGACATCTGTTAGTTTTGTTGATAGTGCGTCACTCATGACTGTCATTGGCTTTATGGATGCTGTTATACTCTCATCGCAACATTCTAGGATGCGATTGAATCTGGACTACAATTAACAGCAAGATGAACTTGTCACCGACACTATTACCTGGATTGTGCTTGGCCTATATACCTTGGAGTTGTAATGCCGTGCTTATTTAACAGATTCTTTCTATGTACAAAGCAATTTCACATTTGAGGGATCTTCCAAATTATACTGCTCATCAATTATGCATTAACATCTTTGTGACCTCATATTTTCCTATCATTTTCTTGGGTTTATGTAATACATTCTCAACTAATGAGTAGGCCCCATCGGTTAGTGTACAAGATACATAATGCAGATGAGTTATAAATGGTCAGGGTTCTTCTCCACCAATACTCCCAGGTGTGCCTGATTATGCTTAATGCTCAAAATACTGCTATTCCCATTGAATTTTGTATACCTTAATGTTAACAGAAGGCTTAATCTTGTAGCCTGAATAATAGGGAAATTATGAGCAGACAGTTGCTCTCAAAATCCGGAAGTGAAATAATTGTTATGATGACATCATTTTTTTCAAACTAGAAATACCGTCAAGGCGTCACTCTTTCACATAGTCCATTAATTCCAAACCCTGATTCTGACAACCAGATTAAGCCAACTAGTTGGCCATGAGATAAAAATTCTGAAACAAAGCATATTTTCATGTTAACTTTTTGTCCACTGGTGATAAAATCATAATTGTTTCAGATTTTGGGACATTCTCATCACATCTTAGTAGAAACAGGAGTGCACAAATCATGAATTAGCTTGAACTGGCCCTATGACAAGTTTCAAATGGCTAAGATTATGGATCTGATAAATCACTCTCTATATTGTGTTAGACGAAAAAAACCCTAAATAGGATATGGAGTTTTGAAAGGCTAAAATATTTGTGTCTTGTTAATTATTTTTCTTATGACTTGATAGCTATAAGAGCAATCAGAAGCACATCTTGTGATAAGGGTCAATAGTATTAAAATTCCTCCCCCAGAAAATATGGTATTGAACACATTCTCAAAAGGACTTTTTCATAACTTCACTCTTTCCATGTCCGACATACCCAAGAGGTCAAAGTCTGTGCTTTGTATAAATACTCATATTTGAATTGATTCTAGGAGATAATCAGAACAGTTTGAGATAGAATTTTGATTCTAACATCATTTCTTTGACAGCTAACCAGAATTATCTTTTTTTTCTCTTCTATTGTTTATGCTAAAAGTTAAGTTCAATCAAATAAAATAATTTGGCATAATAGTATATGAAATAAATAAAGAAGAGCAAAGGCTCAGCCAGATAGTGTGGAGACTAGAGTGACAGCTGTCCCGGTGGTCACCCATGAAAAACACCAACACAAGCTGATATGTCGGATCACGAGTCAGCACAACTCCCGACTGTCGAGCCTAGACCCAAAGGCGCATAGCAAGACCAAAAATGGGATTGCTTCTTGATGCTGTCCAATCTTACAAAAGGTACTGGTTTTTCAGTTTTACACCTGTGTACAACAAGGACCTCCCCTCCCCTCCCCTCTGCTTTTGCCACCTTGAATGGTTTTTAGGGCTTCTGATCTTGTATCTTGTTCTGGCAAAGCTTTTAAAATTTCTTCGATTGTATGTCTTTTCAAAAGCAATCTTATTGAGCTATATTCGAAAAGAATTTTTAAAGAAATTATTTTGAAATTTTCCAAAATATAGATATGAGATAAAGCCAGATAAAAATTCTCAAGATTTTGTTTCGATGGCTCCCTGCAGGCCGCATGACTTGCCAAAAGAGTACCGGCAGCAAAAGCTATACTGTTCAGATACGCCTACAGAAGAAGAAGAGATAAATTATTATATGAGGACTGATGTGTCCCTTACGCTCGTATTAATATCAAAGTCTGATCATACCATCTGCCTCGTGATATCCAATGAAACAACAAATACTATCAATGAAAATAGATACAAATGGGAATTGATTGAAACAAGTGTCCAAGCCTAAAAATCAACCGAATATACTGACAAGTCACATTAAGGGTTTGGTAACGAGACTGATAACTAAATAAAGACTGGTGCATCTCCGAATAATAAAATAAGTTTTTTGCTTGAAAACAGCATGATATAATCCTGCGTATAATTGAAGTTCCAATTGTTGCAAATTTTCCTCTATATAGCTAGTCTACTGACTAATCCCTCTTGTTTTTACAAGATGATAGAACACAGATCCTTTTTGCATTAACCCAAAGTCAAAGAGATGCAATATATAGTATAAGTATATGGAAATATGAAGCTTATTGAGTGGCCACTTCAATCTAGCTTTGAGCAATTTTGTTAACAGTAACTTATACCAGGGTTCTTATTCTTCTTAATAGAGCAGTTAAGAATAGTTTTTAGCAAGTTTCAAAATTTTCCGCAATAGTTCAATTCAATCCAAAACATCGTGCATCATTATGGGTGTTGTGATATTTCTGAATGATCATCTGATACTGTTTTACAGCTACCAACTCTATGGCCCTGACTGACACTGTGTGATAGCAGTGAGAGATAATGTCTCATCAAAATTACTAATATCTTCATAACATTACTTAGGTGAATATTGACACAACAAACTATTTTTTTGTGTATTTCTCATCACTAAAGTTTTTAAAATGAAAATTATCAAACGATATTTACATTGAAGTAGAGAGGCTGAGAATTATATATGATTTTACTATAAAATTATGAAGGGACATTTATTATTATTTCCCACAGTTTTAAATACTTGAATTGGTATAAGACAATGAGGGCTTAGAATACTACCAAAATATTGGAAATAGTACACATCACTATCAGCTCCAGGTGCAGAGCAGTCTGCATCCACTGTCGCAATCATGCGCAGGATGGAGGCAAAAAAATAAAGAATAGATATATATGATATAAAATGATGATGCTTAGTAGTAATTAATATCAATCTAGAAACATTACAGATCACATGAAAATATTAGGTGTTCTTAAGTATAATGTATACCTCTATGGATAGTTAGCTTACAAATATGCCATATTTTGGAGGATTTAGTCAGCTGCTCTTATTTGTACATACAGATAACGAAACAGGTTGACGATAGTTCTTGTATAAGAAAGAAAATCCTGATGTTACACTTAATAGGGGAATATCTAAAAAGCTAAGTATATTGCGAGTCTTGCAGTTTTTCATGAAAGGGAAGGCATCATGTACAAGCATGTTTAGTCAAACCTGCTTCTGAGAAGGAGTATCTGTCTTCGTTCTGCCCTTTTGACAGATAATATTATATGGATGTTATGGTAGTGTTTTGTTATTTGGTTGTTCAGTTCGGAGAATCCTGTTTTGGTGTATTTAGACCTGGAGGTAGTACTGGTTCAGTGAGCTCTTTAGGATGTTCTGTTCTCATATTAACTCCTGGTGATAGGTAGAGCTTCCTGTCGTTAGTGAAAGTGCAGGTTGTTACAGGAATCTGACGATCCCCTTTATCCTCATCTTTGAATGGTGGAGTCTCCCTCACAATCGACTGAATCTAGAATATTACAACATATTTAAATCAGGTTTTCGATCATAAAACTTGTGGAGGCTGAACAAAATATGCCAATCAGGCATTCACGTATTTGAGTAGTTCCATCAATCTACCATTTGGACATAACCTCAAAATAAAACTTCACCTCTACATCGGTATGTTTCATAGCAAGCATCATTTGGTGTATAACCTGTATAACAGTTTATTGGTGGTATTTTCACCTGACCTGTACCTGATGTGTCGTTCTCTTTCTCAAAAGTTACATATCAGTAGTCACATTTTTTAGTTTTCCTTAATTTTTTGATGCGGAGCCCACTATTTTCAAATATCATCACTAATTTGTCAGATAAATTATTGTGAGCATTAATGTTGAACAACTGACAAAGCATGTTGTAATAGAAGGTTTGTAAGCTGGTTAGAGGACCTGACCTGTAAAACACAAGGTGTTTTGAATCCCGCTGCAGTCTATGCGCCGGGTTCGGCGGGTGCCGCCTTAAGAATCATATCCAACATTAAAATAACATAGAGAGAAAACTTACCAGTTTACTCAGTTGTTCTACATGCTTCTTTCCCGCCTGCTTGTAGAATGTTGTAACAAGAGCTTTAATAAAGACTGACCCTGTTTCATCCCTGTTTGCAACATAATCTATAAAAATGATGAATAGCAATGAAAATATGGTAATGGATGTTTTTGCATTGTGGTTTTCAACAGTCAACGCTCTATGAATCAGGTAATTCCACTCACCAGTTCAATATCAAAATGTCATAATATTATAACCTTTGATGTCAAGGCCATCACAACTCAGAAAATTCTGAAACACTCACAGTTCTAAGCATTTTTTGCATCATTTTCAGGGAAACCAGATTTGCAGTGCAGAATTTGATTTGCATTTCCTTTGGTTGATATATGTTTGATTGTATGCGAAAAATTGTAATGGAGTCTGCATGGCTACAATTACAGTCTTTCTGTCAGCATATGCGACTTTGTGTGCGAGAATAGAGACACACTGTGTTTCTGCATCCCATTGTTGATGGTATTGATGATATATCAGCTTTAATGTCAAAATTAAGTGCGCATATAAATGGGAGAGTACTTTTGATAACATTATGTCTTTACTACTGTAGCTAAATTATTACCAGGAAAGCTAGGCTTGAAGATTATTAGATCATCCATACACAGATGACTGTCATCTGGAAAGTCCTCTGTATACTTGGTTTGGTCTCTTCTGGTGCTATCAGGTTTGTGTGAATGTTGATCTACCATGAGTAAAAAAAGTGATTATCAACAAGCAACTTAAGCCAGTCTCCACCTATAATCATCATAATCTAATACATATTACAGTGTAAGTCACTTAATTCAAACTCTGGGGACCCAAGAAATTAGTTCTAATTATGAGTTAATTTAATAACAATAATGCCAGCTCGCGGGGATTTTCAATGAATGTGGGGCGTATTTCAGGGGTTTGACAAACATCAACTTTTTATTTTTTGTATTGTGCAATGCAAGTGATAATGGAAATAAAACACTGATGACTAGTGAACAGTAGGAACCACTGAATTGGATATGCGGAGTTGGCAGCTTTGTTTAAGAGTGTTAAGTCCAGATATTGATCACTTCCTTTGTCTGCATTGCCAAAAACAAACATCTGAACAAGGAGTTACAATATTCCTTGGTTAGTAAAGACAACTTCGAATCATAAACCCTCTGAATATATTGAGTTATTTTCTTCCTAGGTAGGGGAGGACAATTTCGAATTACAGTTACATTTTCGAATTAAACGAGTCTAAAAACCATTGGCTGAGCTGGGACCACACTCAGTTGTCTGAATGAACAGGAATTTCGAATTATCAAGATTCGAACTAACCAGCTTACACTGTATATTATATATGATATAATATATAGATTGTGTTGGTTTTGTATGTGATGTTTTTGTATGTGATGAACTTGTCTGCATATGAATACATCAAACTTTGATTCGACTTAGTTACTACAATGAAGAGCTTTTACAATTGTCTCTCCTTGAGGCACTACGGAGCAATTTCAACTTAATTACTTAAAAATAGCATCATTACAGTTACCTGCGACAAGTGAATCGGCCAGTGCAGGGCACACTATAAAGGCACACAAAATTTTCATTTAATGTTAAGTGAGTTAGAGATATCTTTGAATGACTTCAGACCCCCTGCAAGAGTTGATTTTCTTTTCAGCAATGGGACTAACATGAATACATCAGATCTTTTAATTTAGATTGACAGTTATAATAGTGAAGAAGCATGACAGGTACCTGTGGTTTTCCTTTTCTTTTGAGCAGGACCTGGTGTAGGTTCTTGTGTTCGCTTTTTGTACTGTCCATCTGATGTTGAAGGCATATCTCCGTCTGACAATGTTGTGGCAGATATTGACTGGATATCTTGGTTCTCTAAAATAGATTTCATCATTCATGATTTGCAAATAATAAGGGCACAATTATATACTTTGATATTAATTTCACATACTCAAGCATTTTGATCAAACTGATATTTTATCCTAGGGTGATGGACAACGTTTAAAATTGTTAATAATTAAGTCTGATTAGTGAGAACATGTATTATTCTGACACTGCAATGGGAAAAAAATCTTTTTTAATTAATCGACATTTTTTTTATATTTCATAAGCTTCATCAATGTCCAAATTCTTATAAATACACAGTCTCAACACAATTAAATACTTTTACTACTACTGCAATTTTCTGCAAGAAAGTATAAACATAATACAAAGCGCTCACTCACATATAAGTCATCACATGAGCTGATCAGATAGCATGCACAGGATTCTACTTACCAGTCAGAGTATATGTACCTGCTGATCTTGTGGGTACCCGCTCTAGCTTCATCTCCTCTTCTGAAATGTAAAGCAGTCTTTAGTTTCAAGTACCCTGCAAAACGTGGTCCTAAATCTAGCATTTTGAACCTGCATTTTGAAAATATATTACCGCTCCATAAGTGTGAATATACCCTGCTGATATGTCTAGTAACACTAGGTGTTAGTATTTTGATGACTCACACCTTCCTGTGTTTCATATGCAAAGTAATCTTAGTAAAGAAAGCAGTGTTGCTGGAATGACCTTTTTTACTTAACACCACAGCCTCAAAAAAAGTAGGCGAAGCCATGTGAACATTCCTGATAAGTAAACTAAGTTCACCTATGTTTAATAGCCTTCTTAAAATCTTCAAACACATGCATCACAGTTACACAATTTGATGATTCATGTACAATGAATAATGAATAAGAGCATTTATTTAGCAAACCTCACCTCCCGAGCAGGCTTGTAGTATAATCATCTTTGGCTTTCCCCTCATGGCAGGAAATTTATCTGGTGCCAGAAGTCTGTATATATCTTCGAGATACATGTCCTTTGTTTTAGTCTTCATACATCCATATCCACCATGACCCATCAGCACCAGTGCAAACATTCCAAGATTAGCATGAACTGACGTTCCTGTGTCCTTGTCTACATACTTGGTCTCATATGCAATCGCTTCATACAGTTCCTGTGGGCAATTCAAAATGACCATTAAATGCGATCAAACATCAAAGTCATGAAATTAATTATCGCAGAGCTCATTCATAGCAACAATCAATATGACTAATTTCAGAGCTTATCTTTGGCTCTAACCAGATACACTTTGTGAGGAAAAATTCTAGTCATAGAGAAGTCATTCAATTATATTTATCCTAGCTACGTACCTATAATGGCACACAAATCGTACCTGATGGCTCCAATCCTTGTTCATACTCTGTTCACTGATGATAAATCCAAAATTTTTGAACATTATTATGAGATTTTGATAGTCATACTGGGAACCTTTTCTCTCTCCTGTTATGCTGTAATTTAGGATAAGGGCTCTACCCCGAGTGGCTGTCATTCTGTAAACCTTAAAAGATTCAAGTGTTTATTGTATACGATGATACGAGAATGTTAAAGGATAAATATTCGATTGGTTCGATGGAAACATCTATTCAATAGAATCTTATGTATAGCAATAATGATCAACGAGGCTTTGAATGCTGGGACCTCAAAATTATTGTAAACTGCAGACGCATTCCAGGAATGGAATTATTTATGTTATTCAGTCATGAAATTCTGAACCTAAGATTAGCATGCCTACTACCTTTTCAGTATAAGGTGTGCCATACAATGACGTCTGATACTCAGGCACCATGTCTATAATTCCTTTCTGTGCTTCAACCAGTCGCTTTAATTCTGCTTTCACATTGAGTCCTTTCCTCAGGATATAATCTTTCAAATCATTGTATTCTTCGAGGAAACCTAAATCAAAAACGAAAAGAGGATTTAGATTTGGAGTGTGCGATGGGCGCCAGGTAAAATTTTTTGAGTTTAGTTAAAACCACAAAAATAGATGGTCCCTGGTAACAATACTGAAATATTTTATTTATGAATTTATTTGTTGATTGCAAAGCAAGGGAATGGTAGTTTAACTTGTAAGTTATCATACATGTGGTTCCCAATGATATTGAGCTTGGTCTGTCTGGTAGTTCCTTGCCATCATCCTCTAACAAACTAAGCATAACAGATTATTAAACCTACGTTGTCCTAAAAGTGCAGATGGTATTCCAGTTTCACCACTACATGAACCTGTTCTCTCCGCTGGTTGTCTGGTTGTAGGTGGGTAGTCCATCAGTGCTGGATTGGATTTCTCATTCATGCAACAATGTGGGCAGGGAATTTCATATGCTATCTCTGTTGCAGGCCAGGCATCCTTTGCTGCAGATGACAGTTTTCTGAGAAGCAAATAGAATTTCTGCCAACATTCCTTAATCACAGAAACAGACCCATCTACTTTGATTATCAATCTCTGTGCTTCTTTCTCAGCAACTAAGTGAACATCAACATCCAGTTGATCAGATCTTTGACCGTGTACTTTTGCGGATGCTCCATTACCATACGGGTAAATTTGATAACTTTCCTGCATAAGCTCAAGGAATGTCACTGTCAGCTGGTGAAATGCATAGTCAGGCACTTTCAATCCAACAAAACTCAGAGATGCATATAGCTGAAACTCAGCTCTATGATGAGAAAATGAATGTTCAGGCATGAAGTATGGCATCAGATAGCATTCATCCTGATTATTGATTACAGTTGGGCCAAACAGAAGTTTGAACTTTACCAAAAGCGCAATAGCAATATCAGACGGTATCTTAGAGGAGAGGGTAGAAATGCGGGAATGAAGGTCAGCTTTGCTCATAATTCCATTTCTCTGATAGCTGCTGGGTCCTGAAGTAACTATTCCATCTGCTGATTGCTGCATGACGATATCAGGAATCATAGTGTGACTATACAATGATTCTATGAGCTCTGTTAAAACTGGTATTTTGTGGAACACAGTATTTGCGAGCCTAGGGTTAGAGGAATCTGGGTACCACAATATCTGACCAGATCGCTTCATGAAGTCAAAAACAGTCTGAGGGTGCTTCAGAGAAGGAGAAATAAGGTCATATTTGAGATAGCTGTCATTATTCTTGGTGAAGGGAAAAAGCCAATCCCTGGGAATAGAGCATTTTGAACCCTCTACTCTGTTGTAGAGGTGTCTCTCTAGCCTCTGGAATACTGATGAATAGACTTCATCTTGAGAAAAGCCTACTGAGAACACATTTTCCTGGCTGAACACAGATGAAACATGATCCCCGTCAGAATGAACAGCAAGCCTTTCTATTTGACTGTTTTCATTTAGAAGGTCATCAGTCAAATCTTGTAGAGTGCGAGTGAAGTCACCAGCTAGTTTTTCATACAGGTCTAACTTAGTTCTATATTCATCATGGTGGGTGAGAACTATGAGGGGCTCTTGGATCTTTTGAACTGCTGTCCCGAGGTGTGCGACCCAATTGAAAGCGACTTCCCTTGTGGCTTCACGTGGTCCTCGCTTTTTGGCTATTTCTTCGAATTCTGACATATTCACCACGACTATTGGTATGCAGTCTCCACGCATTGTCAGGTGGTATCCGTGATGGTAAATTTCGTCACCTCCAAAGTCAATAACCTCGACATCACTTTTCTCTGAATCAGGGCCTTGAATCTGTACCTTCTCAAAACCAAAAACCTTTGTTTTTTCAACCCTTGCATCATGTGGACTTCGAGCTTTGAACTTATGCTTCATGACACTTAGAAGAGAAGACTTCCCTGCCTCTTTTCTACCAATGAGGACAATAGGTGATAGAGAGATTACTTCTTTTCCACTTTCCATGTCTGTGTAGTAGTGTTTTATGTCGCTCCAACCTCCTTGACACACAGCAAAGGGTGGCTCTATTAGCTTGTTGCACTCCTTACAGCTGAATTTGGAGAGATTCAGCGAACTAATACTGGAATGTAATCGGATGAGATCAGAGTTTTTATCAAGGTTCAGATAAGTTAGAGAGACTAGTTCACCGATCCATTCAGGTAACTGTTTGATGTTATTATCGCTCAACGTCAGCTTTTTCAGTCTCCTCATGGTTCTTATACTGAATAAGATGAGATATATTTATGTGTATATCATACTTATCAGATTAATATGATTATTTATCTTATTTTGATTTCATTTTGGTCAAATTTGTTGCTCGCCAAATACCGAGATCAGTTCAGTTATTTGTTCAACAGTATATGTGGCATCCAATGAATTTATCTGCAGCTGGGAGCCAATATATTTGAGCATTCCACAGCATAAATGTTGATCAATGTACCACTAGGGTAAGTCGTCGATGTTAAAATAAACTGATAATCTGAAGGGGATTATTGTTAGGCAATTATGAGTGAAACCGGATTGTATTTTCATCTTTTTCAGAGTTGTCTTAAATGAGAGTGATGTTGCAAACGCGTTCCCATCAGTCACATTCATAAAAATGTCAAAATAAAATTAAATTTGAATCGCCTGTAGGCTCACTTGTTGTAGTTAATTGGTGCATCATCTGTGATTTTGACACAAATAAAATACCACAATAATATATACAATATATTTCTCATCATAACCAATGCCTTTATTTTCTGAAGCTATGTCTATCGGCCGCAATGAAGGTGTTGTTGGGGAGATTGGGACAAAAATAATGGCACCTCAAAGTTTATTTCACCTGATGAGAAATCAAATCGGCCAAAACGAGAAGACAATATCATCAAATAGCCGGCGGAAATTTACCAACCTACTTCACCCCGATCACTGGGAACTACCTTTACCAGAAAAAAAATAGGCACAATAGTGTTCAATATTTAAAAACTATAACTGAACCCAACGGGCAAATCACCTTGAATTATCCTCCAAAAAAATATGGCGCCCGTATAAATCACAATCACTGTGGAAGTGAACAATTCGATTGAGAACTGTATGGCCGCATTGAAGGTGAATATAAGAAATCAGAGGGCTCTCTTGAGGCAGCAGTTAACGGGACTTATATATCCCGGAGAAATTCGGGGATAGACCAGCTGACTGCTTTATGTTTTTCATAATCATTATAAAAATGTCATTATTACTTTTCCTCTTCTGAGATCTAGTAAAGACTACAATTCTGTGAGTCTGCTCTCTGTTACCGACAGCATCCACATTCCACACAAATATGTTACACTGTTTACTAGTACACTGTTAGCATTGTACACAATATCATGTGACCTGGATTTTCCATTACAATGATAGGGGTTCTCCCATTTCTTATGATAGTTTTCTCCTAATGTAATATTTTTTGCCCCCTAAAAACGGCCCCAGCTCTCTATTGTGTACACTGAGAAAGGTAAATTTTGCGGTTTTGAACATTCCTAAGCTTTCTCATGAACTGTAAACATTAAAATTGAAGCCCCAAAGAGATATCATGAAACTGAAAGCTAGCTATTAGTTGCTTTCGTCGGACTACCTATTGTTATGTTGCATTTATGGTTGCTACAGGTCTACTATGAAATAATTTATCCCTATTCGGATTAACGGGATGACTGTAATCATGACCACCCATCATGCACAGAATATTGATAGGGGGAGGATGGCAATTGGTATTGTAAATTGTCTGCAGAGCTCTGATCATTTAATCTGTTTTAAAATAAAAATCAGATTCAACAAATATGTGTCCTATTTAATTGATGGTGATAGAAGTTTTACTTCAATAGATTCACTAATTAATGTACAGGCTTTATTAGCACATGTTATTTGTTGAGAGGAGTAGCAGTGTTAATTTATGATTTTTTGATATCTGAGCAGGACATAATCCACAAAACTGCAGTATGTGTATATAAAAACCCACATCCAGTGTCCATATCACTTTTTCAAAAAGTGTTTTGGAAAAAAATAGAAGAAACGGCTGAAACACAGTCCTGTGTCCTACCACATATGCGTAGTAAAACCAGATGAGGGTGTGCTTACTTTACCCATATATCTCATATATAAATCAATGAAAATCTGTTAGCTTCAGCGGGACGGCGTGGCCGAGTGGCTAGCGTGCTGGATCACAGTGAGTTGTCCAGATTCAAATCCCGGTTGAGACCAAAAGAAGCAAGGAGGTGGATGGTTATGACCCACTTTTTTTATATATTACTACTTACACCCACTACATCATCAAATTCAAACACCTTGAGTATTTCACAATGAGCTTTGCAAGCTTCAGCGGCCAAGCGTGGCTGAGCGGTTGATCTCAGCACCAGAGGCCAGAGTTCAAATTCTGGTGAGGCCAGATTAAAAAACTAAAGAGGAAGCATGGGATGACCCTTTTATGTTGTAATATATAATTATAAATATACCACAATTATAACATGTTTGTTGCGCTACATTCTATAGCTGTATTCACTGAAAATAATTGTAGGGGGAGTTCTGCCATAGTTCTCAGTGAAGAAGATGTTTGCTTGTCTCTCAATAACTTATTAAGTTTGATGCGATCTACGTTCCAGATAAATGCAAGGAAGCGCAAATCCGACCAATTCCAAGGGTGGCTTGCCCCTCCGAACACAAAGACTATCAGCCAGTGTCAATATTGTTTCACCTTGGAACCTCTCTACCTGGGATTCTCTCCTGAGTAGGAGATCGGGCGGGCTAGCCGGCTATCAAGTGAAGGGAAAAGGGAAAACTTCTCAAGACAGCAAACTGCATAAGACTCAATCTAGGTACAAATTTAATCATAGTCACGAACTGGGGTAAGTTTGGGAGCATCCAATGAAAAAGTTATAAAGCGTGATAAATTATCTACCAGAGGAGATCAACTTAAGTAATCAGTGACTATGCTAAATTAGTGAAACAAATTAGCACCAAGTAACAACACCAAAGTGTTTTGTAGATCTCGATTTCATGGCGCTGGCGGTGGAATTGCTATGTATGTATCAGAAGAGTTTGAGGCTAGTGTGACGGATGTTCAGTTGTCTGGAGCGGAGGCTATGGGGGCTCGTATAATTTGCTCTGGCCGCCAAGTCTGCTCTGTGCTGGCAGTCTATCACACCCCTTCGGTGGGGCCGGCAGCTGCTGCCTTCGCTCCCTATCAACTCTATAGTTGTTGGTGATCTTAATTTTGACTTAAATCCTTCAAATGAAACTGATAACTTTACTTTAGACTATATGAGAATTATGAGCATGAATGGCTTCTTTAATATTTTTGAGTCACCAACACAGTGCGGCCGCACGAAAGACAGCATTTTAGATCATATTCTGGTCAACAACACCAGTAATGAAATGTTGTCATGTACAGTTAAAACTGACATGATAGCTGACCATTTTCCAGTTATTAGCTCCATTGCTTTTCCAAACGCATGGAAGCCAAACCAAGCTAACCAAATTTTAATTACTAAGCTTGATCCAAACACACTTTACAAGAAAGTTAATGACCCCGAAGTATGATAGGGAGTGCTCACTAGCAGTAATCAATTAATGACGCCTTTGAAATTTTTACAAATACTCATACAAATGCTTATATAAATTAGTAGCTGAGTCATTCACAACTAAAACTAAAAAGCTAAGCAAAAAATTTACTTTAAAAAAGCCTCGGATGACGCTCAAAATCGTCAAATTGATTCAACAGCGAGAAAAACTTGCCCAAAAATTTAGGGATGAGCCTTTCAACAGTAAACTTCTTCAAATATATTCTAAGATAAAAAATCTGACATGAAATACCATCAAAGATGCAAAAGTAGAATTTTTACAAAACTGAATTTGAAAATGTAAAATCGAAACAAAATGAGAAATGGGCTTTTAAACAGAAAAGCGGACAAGTCTTCATCACCAAGCTGTATTGAAACAAATGGACAAAGGTACACATCTGAAATTGGGATTGCTGAGTGTTTTAACAAATTTTTTACGAGTGTAGGTCCTGGCTTGGCAGCTAAATTACCTGAATGTGGAGCTGACCCGTTATCATACCTATCAAAATACGACAGAATTAACAATTTTGACTTCTTAGAAATTACAAACGACATTACAGAGACTGTCATAAATAATTCCTCTGCAAAATTAGCAGTTGGGTACGATGGGATTTCCATGAAAACCATTAAAGAAAATAAAAATGCTATCAGCCCAATCTTGACCCACATGATCAATCTTATTGTTCCAACATCAGAATTTCCAGATAGCCAGAGAGTTGCCAGAGTACGACCACTGCATAAAAAAGGTTATAAATTTGACTGTAACAACTATCGGCCGATATCAATATCAACTGCAATATCCAAAGCTGCAGAAAAAGTATTAGCTATCCAACTTCGATTCTATTTGGAAAATTCTAATATTTCAATTGACAACCAGTTTGGATTCCGTGAAAAACGGAACACAACTTCTGCTATATCTAGACTAATGGAACACCTGTACGACAGTTTCAATAACAGTAAAATTACACAGGGAATATTTTTAGACTTCAGCAAGGCTTTTGATACCATCAATCATGATATTTTAATCAGAAAATTGCCTTTTTATAATTCTACAAATGATGCATGTGACTTGTTGAAATTTTATTTAGAAAACAGAAAATAATTTGTCAAAATCAACGATCATTCCAGTACAATGAAAAAGGTCGATATAGGAGTTCCTCAGGGATGTGTATTAGGTCCAATTTTATTTTTAATATTAATCAATGTTTTGGTAATATCTGCGCCAATGTTTAAATATATTCTCTTTGCCGACGACACAAAATATATTTTCCAATGATCCTGAAATTTTAAAATCAAATGTTCAAAAAATTGAACAATGATGCTTGAGTAATATATTGATTTTAAACTATACAAAAACAATTCAGGTAATTTTTAAATTCCAAAATAAGCAAATTTTAGACCCCGAACAGTACCAAATTAAAATTGGTAATCAGGCTTTAGAGACAAAAAATAGCACCAAATTTTTCGGCAATCACCTGGACGAGAGCATTATTTTTAAAACCCATATTTTAGAAGTTTGTCGGAAATTGAACTACATCCTATTCTTAACGCGAAGCCTACTACCATATTTCAATAGTCCTACGATGATCAATTTGTGTTGCACATTCTTTTATTCACATTTAATCTATGGTATAGAGTTTCATGGTCATGCCGCAAATTGTAATCTTAATCACATCTATTTACTTCAAAAATCAGCTCTCTGTGTCATACTTATAACCAGCCCACGTGGTCATGTGACCTCTTTCTTCTCTTAGTATCAAATTATGCCCATTGAAATTCTTTTTAAATACCTCTATTTGTTACATTTTAATAATATTCGCCTTCATGGGGAGTTAGAAATTCGAGCCCCTGTCATTACAGCCACTAGGTCGAAGGAAAAATTTGCCCCAAAGAGAGCCGACAACTGTAGAAGGGAGAGGTCACCATTAACCACAGGTGTTAACCTGTGGAATTCACACCTACTGGGAGAGGAGGGGGCAGCTCCTTCTGCTTTGCGTTGGAGGCTGGCGTCCTCGCTGTGGGGGTGTGAATCGCTTCTTGTCGTGTAGGCTGCTTGTCTGGGCTCGCCCTCAGTACAGTAGCCTTTGTTTTCCAGCTAATCAGATGGTCGCCATACTAGTCCTGGACTAATCTGACCATGCCGCTGCCTTATTTTATTATACTTTCTGAGTCCTTTGATTTTAAATCCAATAGATTGTTGCAAAAACCAAAAAGAAAAATTGTAGATAGTGATTTACTGCGGACAATTGAAAACAGAACAGCAATTTTCAGGCGACCATCAGGTATTAACAGGATGGCAGCAACCTCAATGTCATTTAGTACAATTATAATCAAATATCAACAATTTGATAACTCTCTTACATTGGCCCTAGTTTCTTTTTATAAGGATGACACTGAGACTCATAAAAAAATCATTTCATTGCTTTGAACCTCATTAGCAACATGGAAGTTGTCAAACTACGTTTAGAGATGGGGCAACTCCCATATTGTGAAATCATCAAGCTGTTTGGTCGAGGCGTCGACTGTCCCAATGTGCGTCTTGTAAGCAAACTGCGATGGCTCTATAACCTCTGTCAATTTGGATCTCATTTATTTTATTATAACCTCATCAGTAAGCTTGTCAAGGTGAAACAATATTGACACTGACCAATGGTCTTTGTGTTTGGGAGGGCTATCTTGGAGCTGAGTGAGCGCTCGGAGTGACAGGCTGAACTCACACAGCTATCTACAGTTGTTGTCTGTTTGCCAGTTTAACCATTGAGTACAGTATTTAAACCTATACTAAGCTGTAGCAACAAGCCCACAAATCGCTTTTGTTTATGACTCATTGAATAATACGCTATAGCAGAGAGGAATTTAGAATCTCAAAATCTCAGGACGTTGCATCTACCATCTGTTCAAATACTGGAGTCTGATATGCATTTGGAGCCTCATAATCTGGGAGAAATCCCATCTCATGTATAAGTTGGATGCTGAGAAGTCAACATAATCTGAAGACTTCCAGACATGGATCTCAGTGGAGGGTGAAGAGGATGTTTGCTTGCCTCTCAATGACATATTGAATTTGATGCAATCCACATCGGAAATTCCAGTTAAATGCAAGAGAGCCCAAATCCGACCAATCCATAGAGTTGCTTGCCCCACCAAACAGAAAGACTATCAGCTAGTGTCAATATTTTTTCACCTTAGAACCTGGGTAGGAGATCGGGCGAGTTAGGGAGTTAGGGCTGATATCTTCCACAAACTACCATGCCGGTTACATGTTGAGTTATCATCTAATGTTTTCAACTTCCACCACAAATTGCGATATTCTTGCTTAGCAGACATCTTGTATAATACATTATCACAATATTGATACTAAGTTTTTGATTCCTTCTGCGGTCAAAATATCATCGATCCATATTGATATAGGTCGAAATTGTATTGACAAACTGTATGACAATGGACAATGTTTCTACAGTTCTTGAGTTCAATTCCATCAGTGGCTTAGGTCAACGGCGATAATTTTGGATTCCAGGAGGAAGGCAAACAGCACAACCATAATTATATGTGCAGCTTTGTTTGAATGAATTAAAATCGGGAATACATCATCCCAGTTAAACTCCAGATCACATTTTAAAGGATAATGATTTCAATGCTTGCTTCTCAGGTGTTAATCGTAAGGTGTGGCTACATGTCACGATTTTTACATCGATTTGGGGTCACGAGTGGTTAATCGGTGGATCTGCACGAGTGATTACTCGTGTTAAGTGGACATCCAACTTGTTGGTCTTTTGCCCGAGTGATCTAGACGATCCTCTATGCTGATTGGTTGTTGATTGCTTGCTTAAATAATTACGCGGTTAAACACGTCATCTATCAAATTATGACAGGCTATCAAAAATGGAGGAGTTGATAATATCTGTAGTTAAATCACATCCTCCTATTTATGATAAAAAAGACCATAACTACAAAGATAGGAGTGGTGCTGTAGTGAAAATATGGAAGGTAATAGCTGTATCACTTGGAAATGGAAGCTGTCCTGACATGACATCCATAGTATAGCATATGAAAATCAATTTTACAGAAGAATGAAATTTTATTTGGTGAAGATTCTAAGTGACAAAGACCCGGATTTAATATGACATATCCGGTCATTTGTTAACACGCCCATTAAATATCATTGGTCAATCGATTGAACTGAGGGAGTTAATTCGTCAATATAGGCACCTGATTTATTACCCCACTATAACTCACTAAACCATCGAGTACTAACTCATAGGCCTGTGTAGCAGTGTGAGATCGGCCTAGCATGTCTAGACATGCCATCGGCCTGTGATTACATCGTGACATGTAGCCACACCTTTACACCTGTCAAACTTTGCAAACTTTGATGATTATACTATGTGATCAAGTCAACCCAGGGATTAAATTTTGATCTCTTTGTGTGAAAGGTTTGATACTACTGTTCCATCCATTCTGTCGTCACCGAAGTCTAAATATATTTTGAGAAATCCTTGTTTTTGTTTGCACTGCGAAGATACTCATGTTAGTATCGCCTGAGCCTGATTTTCTGACGTCATTTACAACTTTTTGATGAGGTCGTAATTTATAATTTGTAATTTTACTTTGCTGACGTATAGCTTCTGAACGGAGGCAATTGATTTGATATCAGCAATTCTACTGCCAGCCAGTTATGATATTACAAAACTGAATGGCAGCTGCCCTACTCATTGGGGATAAATTTATCTTTACAATGGTAAACACTCTGATATCTAGTATATCGACTCCACATTATGGCGATTTTTTTTGGCATTTTCAAATTCCATGAATATTTTGAAGGCAATATAGTTTAAACACAATTTAAACACATTCCATCGATCTGTGGAGGTGATGTAACCATTTTCTTGACAGTGGGCTAAACATTGAGTTTGCCAAATTGAGATTGATTCCTAATAAAATGTAACAGATGTTGATGTGAGATGGTTCTTGAAAACAATTTCCATTGAGAACTGAAAGGCATTCAGATTGCATTACATTGTGGTAGCCAGTGTTTACCTTTCGGATGGATTCTGACACTTCTCACTTGTGGGTGAGCACAATTCCAAAAATTCGAAAATCAAACCACCTACATACAATACATCCTATATAGTTTTCTATGTGTTATTTCAATAGCATAATCCAACAAACAGACTGAACATACCCTTTGCTGGACGATACTTTAGTATAGCTTCTGAACGGAGGCAATTTCATTGATTTAATATCAGCAATTCTACTGCCAGCCAGTTATGATATTACAAAACTGAATGGCAGCTGCCCTACTCATTGGGGATAAATTTATCTTTACGATGGTAAACACTCTGATATCTAGTATATCGACTCCACATTATGTCGCCGTTTTTCGACATTTTCAAATTCCATGAATGTTTTGAATGTGACATAGTTTTAAAAATTTCAACACATTCAATCAATCTCTGGAATAGATATAACCATTTTCTTGACAGTGAGCTAAATATTGAGTTTTCCAAATTGAGATTGATTCCTAATAAAATGTACCAGAGATTGATGTGAGATGATTCTTGAAAACAATTTCCATTGAGAACTGAAAGGCATTCAGATTGCATTGCATTGTGGTAGCCAGTGTTTACCTTTCAGATTGATTCTGACACTTCTCACTTGTGGGTGAGCACAATTCCAAAAATTTGAAAATCAAAACACATACATACATACACACGATATAGTTTTCTATGTGTTATTTCAATAGCATAATCCAAAAACAAACTGAACATACCCTGAAGGTAACTCGGACAGATGACAACCACGCATATCCAGTTTCTCTAGTCTTGTAAGTCCTGATAGCGTATCACTCAACTGATCATCTGTACTCAGATTGTTGCATCTGACATTCAGCTCCTTCAGTGATACCATCTTTGAAATGCTGCAAGGTACCAACAAAACATTGAAATTTGTTCATAACAGAGAGTGGTGAAATCTGAATTCGACATTGATAATAAGATGTTGAAGGTTGCAGTCGATTGCATGCCTCTGAAAAGTTCAAGGCGCCACATTTACATTATGGTTGTCAAGCTCTGATGTGAAATCATCAAGCAGTCAACTGTACCAATGTGCGTCTTGTAAGCAAACTGTGATGGCTCTATTACCTCTGTCAATTTGGATCTCATTTATTTTATTATAACCTCCTCAGTAAGCTTGTCAAGGTGAAACATTATTGACACTGACTAATGGTCTTTGTGTTTGGGAGGGCTACGTTGGAGCTGAGTGGGCGCTCGGAGTGACAGGCTGAACTCACACAGCTATCTACAATATTGTTGTCTGTTTGCCAGTTTAACCATTGAGTACAGTATTAAAACCTATACTAAAATGCAGCAACCAGCTCACAGATCGCTGTCGTTTATGACTCATTGAATAATACGCTATAGCAGAGAGCAGTTTAGAAACTCAAAATCTCAGGACGTTGCCTCTACCATCTGTCCTAATACTGGAGTCTGATATGCATTTGGAGCCTCATAATCTGGGAGAAATCCCACCTCATGTATAAGTTGGATGTTGAGAAGTCAACATCATCTGAAGACTTCCAGACATGGATCTCAGTGGAGGGTGAAGAAGATGTTTGCTTGCCTCTAAATGTCATATTGAATTTGATGCAATCTGCATCGGAAATTCAAGTTAAATGCAAGAGAGCCCAAATCCGACCAATCCATAGGGTTGCTTGCCCCTCCAAACACAAAGACTATCAGCCAGGGTCAATATTGTTTCACCTTGGATTCTCTCTACCTGGGATTCTCTCCTGGGTAGGAGATCGGGCGAGCTAGCCGGATATCCAGTGAAGGGAAAAGGGAAAACTTCTCAAGACGGGCAAACTGCATAAAACTCAATCTAGTTACAAATTTAATCGTAGTCACGGACTGGGGTCAGTTTGGGAGCATCCAATGAGAAAGTTATAAAGCATGATAAATTATCTACCAGAGGAAATCAACTTAAGTAATCAGTGACTATGCTAAATTAGCACCAAGTAACAACACCTGACAATAAGATGTTGGTCTTGTACCATTGCCTGAACGATTGTTCAATACCAGTGAGTGGATGGTATAATTCAGATCTAATTTTTCAAAATTTCACACTAATGACATTTTTGGTTTCAGGAGTTCCGACCAGATTTGCAGTTAATTTTCTGATAAACTAGTTGAACACACCATAAATTGTGGAATTTGAGTGAAAAAAGGTAAACTCAAACACCACCCAAGGTAATATCACAACCCCACAAGCCTGTTGCTCATTACATAGACACAACGATCAATGTTGCATTTCTAAGTATTACACAATGTAAAGTTTTATCTCTGCAGGTGAGAACCCATGCCGCGCTGACAGTGGTCAACAACACAAAGTCACTGTTTATGAATCACACTACCGTAACGATATATGACACATATACAGAGGCGATATTCCAGCAATTTATGCTGCATTTCATATCAAGTGGCGATGGCCTGAAAACCTTCTATGTAGCCAACATCAAGTCTGTAATCGCCTACGCCTGCACTGCATGTATAATCTGCTATGAGAAACCGATAAACAAGACTAGAGAGGCCTCATTCACTTCAATTTTTTTAATCATAATTAATCTGTGATTATCTCTTTTCCTAAGAGATATACAGCTATAAAGTTTTTTTCATCATAAAATTCAGCTATGTCTGCGATAGCTGAATTTAATCTGTCTTTGCAAGTTGTTCCGATCATCACTGTACAGGCAGCTGATTAGCATGCTGTTGCTGGGATTTACAGCGGATTATCTCTGGTTCAGATAATCTGATCAAAAACCCCCTTGATTGTACTATGAGATAGATCATATCAAACAATTTCCTGAAGGTTTTTTATCCTAGCTGTTTTAAAAGTGGTCTTCATTCCTGATCCTTGCTGATTTTTTTCAAATAATCCATTTAATCAAAGTTGTATGGAGCTTCGAGCATTATTAAGGAAGTTTATGTTTTTGTGTGTATAATGAAAAAAACAGAAACAAAATCAAATAACTAGTTGCCAAGATATTCACATGTAAAGACCATTTTTGGAAAAGTGCACATGATCGCGAATGTGTATGAAATCGTGCCCAACACAATTTATGTTTTTTTTTACTTTATTGGCATAATTTTCATTCGATGAGAATCTTGAAGGTTTTAAATGTTTGAAGGTTTTAAAAAGTAAATATCACGCAGTTTCTTCGTGCATGATCCAACTTTGAAATCGGTATGATATAGTTGTTTCCACTTAATTTAAATAACCAAGCTGTCAGATTTACAATTTTCGTTGCCAATCATAAGGTTCAATTGGGTTTTAGGCGATGGTTGTAATTTGTTGGTTTGTGTGTTGATTTAGGTAAATTTTGATTAATGAATAATATTTGTTTGATTTGTCTTCAGAATAAAATAATGGTCCTGGATCCTATGGTTCTGTGGTCAGTTAATGGTACTCGCTCAGTTAGACTCAGTGGCTGACAATATTTATCTTGGGATATGAGACTATAGATGATTCTAACAATTAATCAACAAGGCCTCAGCGGTAAGCAGCATGACTAGTGTACAATGTGCAAAAGTAACACTGCTGAGCACTGGTTTCAATTTGGTTTGGTTGTCAAGTATCTTGACTAGTTTCTATTTTGATTCATAAAATTTTACAGAATTTTGGTTTCAGAAAATTGGGGAAACAGTCCCACGCTGTGTTTCGTTATAAAGTGGTATTTAAAAACTAATTTGTCTCATTTCATGTCCTATTGATATGGAGACGAATACCTCAATACTAATTTAGTCACTCATGCATATTTGTACTCATTGAATTCTCTATAGCTCCAAGATAATTTATTGAGACTTAAATCTCATAATTGTCACCATGGGCAAATAATTTGCACAAACTGATCTTCAAAATCAGGGCATGAAATCTACGCACCAGCTAATGACGTGTACAGTATGCACTAGTAAGACGGTAACTACGTCACCCCTGTCCGGTAGATATTTAATTTCATACCCTAATTTTGACGATCAGTTTGTGCAAATTATTTGCTCATTAGGTGACAATGCTGAGATTGCAGCCTCATTTTATTAGTTTTGAGCTATACAGAATTCTATAAGCACACATTTGGCTGTGTGGCAGCAGTGGTTTAAGCTTGGCTCAAATATTCAAATAATGGGATGTCATTAATATCCCTCAACCTAAATCTGGATACCTGTCAGAGTAGGGTTAATGTCACTTTGGTTCTGTATGTTGATGTCCTGAACTGTATTTCTGTGGTAATATTGGCTATCATCTGCTCTGTGAATATCTCAATTTACTGCCATCGCCCAGTGCAGCTTAAGGTGTATATTCTATGTTCCTATACCTGTGGCCTCTTGAGTCAAGTGATCCGAGTAGATATGCTGCCGTTAGCCACTGCAGCTCAAAGTATGGATTCTGTATCCTTGTGTCTAGGGCCTCTATATGTCAAGCCGTCCTAATATGTGTGCTGTCGTTAGCCAGTGTAGCTTGAAGTATAGATTCTGTGTCCTTATATATCTTGGCTCTGTTAACCAAGTTGTGATCCTTTTCTGTCGACTTCATAACAGAATCTTTGTGTGTCTGGGCTATGTTAGCCAAGTGGCGAATTCCACTGCTTCCTTCACTGCATCAATTTGGTCAGTGGGCTCTGTTAGCCAAGTGGTAAATTCCTCTGTATTGTTCACCTAGTTCACCTTGATTTACTATTCTTCTTATTGTTTGTAGGCACTGTTAGGCTATGGTGACTGATTCTTCTGTGACTCAGCCTCAATTTTTCTGTGCCGTGAGTAGCTATGTGAACCGTTCTCCCGAAGTGTAGGCCTCAGATATGAGCTCCTGTATCGTCTATGAAATACAAGTGCACTTTAATCGTCTCTGTGTGTGCTGTCCTATTCTGCAATGTCCTCTAACTGAAGAGGGCTGTGTGTCAGGCTCCTTGTAGCCAATCAATCATAATCTTCAATGCAACTCTGGGATAAATACTGTCCTTTCTTGAAGGTGCTGTCGTATTCTGGTATCTTCACTGTACTGTGATATCCTACTATCGTCTCTATACTGTCATATTCTGTACTGTCATCATCTGGTCCTTGGGGCTGGCTCATTGGTTTGCTGTCTGTGTGCCTCTGCCTTATAAAGGTGGTGTTCATTGTCATGTAAGCTTATGTCAGCATTGCAATATTCTATTTCCATTGTCTTATTTTCCTCCCTGAACAGATTTTTAGGCGATTTGTCATCGCCCACTTATCTTCTCTTTTTGTGTTTGAATATTTCTTCTCCTTAATTATGTAAATTTGGTCCTTTGAGTCCTGTGTCCTGTAGAGGATTTTGAGGGGGTTACCCTAAGGCGGCGATACCCGCCACTGCAACCACGCACATTGCCTATTTATACTGAGTACGCCGACTCTCTAAAACGAGTACGCCGACTGTATCTGCCTGGAAATATATCGAGTACGACAACTCTATCTGAGGGGGAAGGTAACGAGTACGACAACTCTATCTGATGGTGAAGGTAACGAGTACAACGACTCTATCTGAGGGGGAAGGTAATGGGTACGACGACTCTATCTGAGGAGGGGTAACGAGTACGACGACTCTATCTGAGGGGGAAGGTAACGAGTACGACGACTCTATCTGAGGGGGAAGGTAACGAGTACGACGACTCTATCTGAGGGGGAAGGTAACGAGTACGACGACTCTATCTGAGGGAGAAGGTAACGAGTACGACGACTCTATCTGGGCTGGGAACATAATTGACCTGACTTTGGGACTTGCTTTGGGGGTGGGGGGATGGGAGATGCGGACAAAAATAGGTGGTTAACAATAGAAAATCAATTCATAAGATTTATAAATATCTTTCAGCCCATCGTATCAATCTCATTAATAATTTGATTATGTGACACTCTAACTTTAAAACTTGATCTCAACGGCGGCTATTGTCTAGCACTGAATAATCTTAGAAGGATAATAATTACTCATTACACATTACTCATTGGTACTGACATCTACTACTTGTTTACAAAACTCTCGTACCATTTCCATGTTATATTTTTGCACTAAAAGCCCAGTTGGTAATAAAATAAAATATATCCGCATACGATCAAATGTTGGTGTATTTTAACTTTAAATTGACAAATGCAAAACAGCCGCCCGTCAAAGCTGTCCTGTTTGTCAATTTATGATCCTTGATTATGTGAGGAGACAACTTGTGTTACAGGGATTATCAGATAAAGCTTCCATAGTAATATTGTGTACGATAGTGTAGCATGGTTAGTGAAAAAGTTTAAAAAAAGCAAATACACAATTATTCCTTGTAGATCAGTCTAGTTGCCATAGAAAGTCATGAAAAAGTTAAAAGAGCTCTTACACTGCTTTTCGATACGATATTCTTTGGTCAATCTCAAGCTTACTAAAGAGAGGGTGAGATGATGTTGGCCGTTCGCAGTTGTGATATCCTGAAAGAAAGTACTGGGCTGGAGCCGCGTAGCCAAGTATTGACCTGATGTTAGTCAATTGAAAGGTCAATAATCCACACTTGTCTATACAATAGTCTTACATTTCCTCACTAGAGTCTAAAGCTGTACTTTGTCATTAATAAATCTTCATGTTTGTCGCAAGATAGCTAATTATCAATAAAAACTCTGAGGAATTTTGTGTAGGCACTAGGGGACATTGAAAAATCATAAATCACTACATCCTGTTAATACTTAAACCTATAGCTAAGATTGGTGTTTATGACTCAGTCTTTGCAAAAATCAGCTGCATGTTATTATCAGCAGCCCATCACTGCGTCCTTAATACTGAGGTGGCTACCGGTGATGTGTGACTGAGGTCAACCACCGAGGTGTAAAACATTGCATCCTCAGCATATTTGATGTGGTTAAAGCAATCCCAGCCAGGTCGTTGGAATACAAGAGCCATAAAATTGGTCCTAGTTTGGTACCTTGAGGAGCGCCAACCTTAGTGCTGCTGCTCATTACCATATTTCAAACATTGTAGTCGGTTATCCAAAGATTTAGATATAAGTGGGAGGGTGTGAGGGTTGAAATAGTAACCCTCTAATTTCTGGAGAAGTACAGCAGTCAATGGAATGCCTCCAAAAGGTCCAAGGAGGCAGTTTGAATGTACTTTAAATTTGGGGTGTCAGGCTCCGATGTGAAATCATTGAGCAGTTTGATAAAGGCGCCAACTGTCCCAATGTTCGGCTTGTAAGCAAACTGGCTCTATTAACTCTGACAATTTGGATCTCATTTTGTTTATTATTACCTCCTCAGTAAGCTTGCTAAGATGAAACAATATTGACAATGACCAATGGTCTTTGTGTTTGGGAGGGCTACCTTAGAGATGAGTGGGGGCTTGGAGTTACAGTTGAAATCTATTCTTAACTGTTGCTACCAGCACACAGATCACTGTCAAATATGACTTATGGACTAATAGGCTATAGCAGAGAGGTTGTTCTGGATTTCAGAAGTTCAAATTCTCAGTATGTTGCCTACTATAATCTGTTCAAGTCTGGAGTCAGATATGCATATTGAGCCTCTCAGTCTGGGGGAAATCCCATCTCACGTATAAGTTGGATGTTGGGAAGTCAACATCATCTGAAGACTTCCAGACAAATGCAAGATAGCCCTAATCCCACCAATCCAAAGGGTTGCATGCCCCTCCAAACACAAAGACTATCAGCTAGTGTCAATATTGTTTCACCTTGGAACCTCTCTACCTGGGATTCTCTCCTGGGTAAGAGATCGGGCGAGCTAACCGGCTATCAAGTGAAGGGAAAAGGGCAAACTTCTCAAGACCCGCAAACTGCATAAAACTCAATCTAGGTACAAATGTAATCATAGTCACAGACTGGGGTCAGTTTGGGAGCATCCGATGAAAAAATTATAAAACATGAATTATCCACCAGAGGAAATCAACTATAGTAATCAGTGACTATGCTAAATGAGTGAAACAAATTAATTGTAGATAGTGATTTACTGCCGACGATTGAAAACAGAACTACAATTTTCAGGCGACCATCATGTATTAAGAGGATGGCAGCAACTTCAATGTCATTTAGTACAATTATATTAGAATATCAACAATTTGATAACTATTTTACATTGGCCCTAGTTTCTTTTTATTAGGATGACACTGAGACTCATAAAAAATCATTTTCATCGCTTTTAATGTGGTTCGCAACATAGAAGTTGTCAAACTACGTTTAGAGATGGGGCGACTCCCATTTTATTTGAAGTTTTGACGTCATCATGTGTAATTTAGTAAAAACTGTGCTTAACGTCACTTTCTTCTATCTATTAGTATGTCTCGGGAAACTTCTGCCTAAACATTTCAGTCTGTTTATCAAAGATCCTAACCATATCTCCAAAGCCGATCTATGATCAATAGAGGGACCTCATGGGCATCATACTGGCCATAAAGGATTTCAACTCTGAGCTTAAAAATACGGGGTGCCCTAAAAAGGGCTTCCCAGGTTTATCTCCTCTGCTGAAACCGGAAGCAAAAGAGTAAATGAGATGATGGCCATGAGAAACGCACAACAAAAATGAACTGACATGAATGCCTTATAATACTAGATCACTTGGGAGTGGATATAATTTCCAAACTGCCTCTACTGCTGTCTTTGAGCCTACGGTTGAGGTTCAAAAATCAAAAGTCATGTTTTCGTTAGATTCCTAAACTTTTATAGAATTTGTGAGCATCTTGAGAACCTACAAGTGTGTATAACTTTTTGAGCTGGTGGCCCTGCACTTGTCATTTATAGCAGGATGGTTCAAATGATTCAAAAGGGATGACACTATCTCTCATGAAAATTTTACATAACTTTACATGAATTTTTAATTCAACTTTTTAAAGGTGTGTACACTATTTTATTAGCTTCCTGTTGTATTAGCCTACCTGTTTTATTAGCCTATCTGTTTTATTAGCCTATCTGTTTTATTAGCCTACCTGATTTATTAGCCTACCTGTTTTATTAACCCACCTGTTTTATTAGCGTACCTGTTTTATTAGCCTACCTGTTTTATTATCCTACCTGTTTTATTATCCTACCTATTTTATTAGCCTACCTGTTTTATTAGCCTACCTGTTTTATTAGCCTATCTGTTTTATTGGCCTATCTGTTTTATTAGCCTACCTGTTTTATTAGCCTACCTGTTTTATTACCCTACCTGTTTTATTAGCCTACCTGTTTTATTAGCCTACCTGTTTTATTACCCTACCTGTTTTATTAGCCTACCTGTTTTATTAGCATACCTGTTTTATTAGCATATCTGTTATATTAGCCTACCTGTTTTATTAGCCTATCTGTTTTATTGGCCTATCTGTTTTATTAGCCTACCTGTTTTATTAGCCTACCTGTTTTATTACCCTACCTGTTTTATTAGCCTACCTGTTTTATTAGCCTACCTGTTTTATTACCCTACCTGTTTTATTAGCCTACCTGTTTTATTAGCCTACCTGTTTTATTACCCTACCTGTTTTATTAGCCTACCTGTTTTATTAGCATACCTGTTTTATTAGCATATCTGTTATATTAGCCTACCTGTTTTATTAGCCTATCTGTTTTATTGGCCTATCTGTTTTATTAGCCTACCTGTTTTATTAGCCTATCTGTTTTATTACCCTACCTGTTTTATTAGCCTACCTGTTTTATTAGCCTACCTGTTTTATTAGCCTACCTGTTTTATAAGCATACCTGTTTTATTAGCATACCTGTTTTATTAGCCTACCTGTTTTATTAGCCTACCTGTTTTATTAGCCTACCTGTTTTATTAGCCTACCTGTTTTATTAGCCTACCTGTTTTATTAGCCTATCTGTTTTATTAGCCTACCTGTTTTATTAGCCTATCTGTTTTATTAGCCTATCTGTTTTATTAGCCTACCTGTTTTATTAGCCTATCTGTTTTATTAGCCTATCTGTTTTATTAGCCTACCTGTTTTATTAGCCTATCTGTTTTATTACCCTACCTGTTTTATTAGCCTATCTGTTTTATTAGCCTACCTGTTTTATTAGCCTACCTGTTTTATTAGCCTATCTGTTTTATTAGCCTACCTGTTTTATTAGCCTATCTGTTTTATTACCCTACCTGTTTTATTAGCCTACCTGTTTTATTACCCTACCTGTTTTATTAGCCTATCTGTTTTATTAGCCTACCTGTTTTATTAGCCTATCTGTTTTATTAGCCTACCTGTTTTATTACCCTACCTGTTTTATTAGCCTACCTGTTTTATTAGCCTATCTGTTTTATTAGCCTATCTGTTTTATTAGCCTATCTGTTTTATTAGCCTACCTGTTTTATTACCCTACCTGTTTTATTAGCCTATCTGTTTTATTACCCTACCTGTTTTATTAGCCTACCTGTTTTATTACCCTACCTGTTTTATTAGCCTACCTGTTTTATTAGCCTACCTGTTTTATTAGCCTATCTGTTTTATTAGCCTACCTGTTTTATTACCCTACCTGTTTTATTAGCCTACCTGTTTTATTAGCCTACCTGTTTTATTACCCTACCTGTTTTATTAGCCTACCTGTTTTATTAGCCTACCTGTTTTATTACCCTACCTGTTTTATTAGCCTACCTGTTTTATTAGCCTACCTGTTTTATTAGCCTACCTGTTTTATTAGCCTACCTGTTTTATTAGCCTACCTGTGTTATTAGCCTACCTGTTTTATTAGCCTACCTGTTTTATTAGCCTACCTGTTTTATTAGCCTACCTGTTTTATTAGCATACCTGTTTTATTAGCATACCTGTTTTATTAGCCTAACAGAGGGGGGTAACAAGTACGACGACTCTATCTGAGGGGGGTATCGAGTACGACAGCTCTCTAAAACGAGTACGCCGACTCTATCTGCCTGGAAATATACCGAGTATGACGACTCTATCTGCATGTGAATATACTTGACCTGACTTCGGGGCTGGCTAAGGGGGGAGGGGGGACAAAGATAGTAGGCTTATTTATCTGGCAAGATTATTTTGGGAGGGAAGGGAGATGGACAAAGTATTAACATATTTATCAGGCAAAATAAATTGGGGAGGGCACTTAATTGGCGATCTGCTACAAGTTTAAAAATATGAGGTGTTGCTTCTTAGGCTGTTTGATACTAACTGAAACTTATTCCACTGGTGTTTGGTTATAAAAGCATAGTAGGTCATGTGATACTACATGTGGAAATTTTCCCTGGAAAATTCCATAGGTGGCTCGTAATAGTTAAAACAGGTTTAAACTGGTTAAAATAAGAAAAGTTACTAAAATGATGACATGGGCAGACAACTAGTAATAATAAGAAAGCATGTAAAATAAAATTTTAAATGTCCAGCTGTGATGGAAAATCCACCACACTTGCTGCTCAGGTGTTAATCTTACACCTGTCAAACTTTGCTAACTTTGATGATTATACTATGTGATCAAGTCAACCCAGGGATTAAATTTTGATCTCTTGGTGTGAAAGGTTTGATACTACTGTTCCATCTATTCTGTTGTCACCGAAGTCTAAATATATTTTGACAAATCCTCGATTTTGTTTGCACTGCGAAGACACTCATATTAGTATCGCCTGAGCCTGACATCATTTACAACTTTTTGATGGGGTCGTAATTTATAATTTGTAATTTTACTTTGCTGGACAATACTATAGTATAGCTTCTGAACGGAGGCAATTTTCATTGATTTAATATCAGCAATTCTACTCCCAGCCAGTTATGATATTACAAAACTGACTGGCAGCTGCCCTACTCATTGGGGATAAATTTACCTTTATGATGGTAAACACTCTGATATCTAGTATATCGACTCCACATTTTGGCGCCGTTTTTCGGCATTTTCAAATTCCATGAATATTTTGAAGGTTATATAGTTATAAAAATTTAAACACATTCCATCGATCTCTGGAAGTGATTTAACCATATTTTTGAAAGTGGGCTAAACATTGAGTTTTCCAAATTGAGATTGATTCCTAATAAAATGTAACAGATATTGATGTGAGATGATTCTTGAAAACAATTTCCATTGAGAATTGAAAGGCATCCAGATTGCATTACATTGTACTCAGATTGTTATTTTTGACATATAGCTCCTTCAGTGATACCATCTTTGAAATGCTGCAAGGTACCAACAAAACATTGAAATTTGTTCATTACAGAGAGTGGTGATATCTGAATTCGACATTGATAATAAGATGTTGAAGGTTGCAGTCGATTGCATGCCTCTGGAAAGTCCAATGCGCCACTTTTACATTATGGTTGTCAAGCTCTGATGTGAAATCATCAAGCTGTTTGATCGAGGCGTCGACTGTCCCAATGTGCGTCTTGTAAGCAAACTGCGATGGCTCTATTACCTCTGTCAATTTGGATCTCATTTATTTTATTATAACCTCATCAGTAAGCTTGTCAAGGTCAAACAATATTGACACTGACCAATGGTCTTTGTGTTTGGGAGGGCTATCTTGGAGCTGAGTGGGTGCTCGGAGTGACAGGCTGAACTCACACAGCTATCTAAAATTGTTGTCTGTTTGCCACTTCAACCATTTAGTACATTATTTCAACCTATACTAAATTGAAGCAACCAGCCCATAGATCGCTGTCGTTTATGACTCATTGAATAATACGCTATAGCAGAGAGGAGTTTAGAAACTCAAAATCTCAGGACGTTGCCTCTACCATCTGTTCAAATACTGGACTCTGATATGCATTTGGAGCCTCATAATCTGGGAGAAATCCCATCTCATGTATAAGTTGGATGTTGAGAAATCAACATCTTCTGAAGACTTCCAGACATGGATCTCAGTGGAGGGTGAGGAAGATGTTTGCTTGCCTCTCAATGACATTTTAAATTTTGATGCAATCTACATCGGAAATTCCAGTTAAATGCAAGAGAAACCAAATCCGGCCAATCCATAGGGTTGCTTGCCCCTCCAAACACAAAGACTATCAGCCAGTGTCAATATTGTTTCACCTTGGAACCTCTCTACCTGGGATTCACTCCTGGGTAGGAGATCGGGCGAGGTAGCCGGCTACCAAGTGAAGGGAAAAGGGAAAACTTCTCAAGACGGGCAAACTGCATAAAACTCAATCTAGGTACAAATTTAATCATAGTCAAGGACTGGGGTCAGCTTGGGAGCATCCAATGAAAAATTTATAAAACAATATGAATTATCCACCAGAGGAAATCAACTATAGTAATCAGTGACTATGCTAAATGAGTGAAACAAATTAATTGTAGATAGTGATTTACTGCCGACAATTGAAAACAGAACAGCAATTTTCAGGCGACCATCAGGTATTAAGAGGATGGCAGCAACCTCAATGTCATTTAGTACAATTATAATCAAATATCAACAATCTGATAACTCTCTTACATTGGCCCTAGTTTGTTTTTATTAGGATGACACTGAGACTCATAAAAAAATCATTTCATTGCTTTCAACCTCATTCGCAACATGGAAGTTGTCAAACTACGTTTAGAGATGGGGCAACACCCAAATTATTTGACGTTTCGAAGTCATCATGTGTAATTTAGTAAAACTGTGAATACATCATCCCGAGTTTAACTCCAGATCACATTTTGAAGGATAATGACTTCAATGCTTGCTGCTCGGGTGTTAATCTTACACCTGTCAAACTTTGCAAACTTTGCAAACTTTGATGATTATACTATGTGATCAAGTCAACCCAGGAATTAAATTTTGATCTTTTGGTGTGAAAGGTTTGATACTACTGTTCCATCCATTCTGTCGTCACCGAAGTCTAAATATATTTTGACAAATCCGTGATTTTGTTTGCAATGCGAAGATACCCATGTTAGTATCGCCTGAGCCTGATTTTCTGACAACATTTACAACTTGTTGATGGGGTCGTAATTTATAATTTGTAATTTTACTTTGCTGGACGATACTATAGTATGGCTTTTGAACGGAGGCAATTTTCATTGATTTAATATCAGCAATTCTACCGCCAGCCAGTTATGATATTACAAAACTGAATGGCAGCTGCCCTACTCATTGGGGATAAATTTACCTTTATGATGGTAAACACTCTGATATCTAGTATATCGACTCAACATTATGTCGCCGTTTTCGGCATTTTCACATTCTATGAATGTTTTGAAGGTAATATAGTTTTAAAATTTTCAACACATTCCATCGATCTCTGGAAGTGATGTAACCATTTTCTTGACAGTGGGCTAAACATTGAGTTTTCCAAATTGAGATTGATTCCTAATAAAATGTAACAGATATTGATGTGAAATGGGTCTTGAAAACAATTTCCATTGAGAACTGAAAGGCATTCAGATTGCATTACATTGTGGTAGCCAGTGTTTACCTTTCGGATTGATTCTGACACTTCTCACTTGTGGGTGAGCACAAGTCCAAAAAATTGAAAATCAAAACACATACATACATACATGCGATATAGTTTTCGATGTGTTATTTCAATAGCATAATCCAACAAACAAACTGAACATACCCTGAAGGTAACTCGACCAGATCACAAACAATCATATCCAGTTTCTCTAGTCGTGTAAGTCCTGATAGCGTATCACTCAACTGATCATCTGTACTCAGATTGTTGTAACCGACATCCAGCACCTTCAGTGATACCATCTTTGAAATGCTGCAAGGTACCAACAAAACATTGAAATTTGTTCATTACAGAGAGTGGTGATATCTGAATTCGACATTGATAATAAGATGTTGAAGGTTGCAGTCGATTGCATGCCTCTGGAAAGTCCAATGCGCCACTTTTACATTATGGTTGTCAAGCTCTGATGTGAAATCATCAAGCTGTTTGATCGAGGCGTCGACTGTCCCAATGTGCGTCTTGTAAGCAAACTGTGATGGCTCCATTACCTCTGTCAATTTGGATCTCATTTATTTTATTATAACTTCATCAGTAAGCTTGTCAAGGTGAAACAATATTGACACTGACCAATGGTCTTTGTGTTTGGGAGGGCTATCTTGGAGCTGAGCGGGCGCTCGGAGTGACAGGCTGAACTCACACAGCTATCTACAATTGTTGTCTGTTTGCCAGTTTAACCATTGAGTACAGTATTTAAACCTATACTAAGCTGTAGCAACAAGCCCACAAATCGCTTTTGTTTATGACTCATTGAATAATACGCTATAGCAGAGAGGAATTTAGAATCTCAAAATCTCAGGACGTTGCCTCTACCATCTGTTCAAATACTGGAGTCTGATATGCATTTGGAGCCTCATAATCTGGGAGAAATCCCATCTCATGTATAAGTTGGATTGTGAGAAGTCAACATCATCTGAAGACTTCCAGACATGGATCTCAGTGGAGGGTGAAGAAAATGCTTGCTTGCCTCTCAATGACATATTGAATTTGATGCAATCTACATCGGAAATTCCAGTTTAATGCAAGAGAGCCCAACTCCGACCAATCCATAGGGTTGCTTGCCCAACCAAAAACAAAGACTATCAGCTAGTGTCAATATTATTTTACCTTGGAACCTCTCTACCTGGGTTTCTCTCTTGGGTAGGAGATCGATCCATATTGATATAGGTCGGAATTGTATTGACAAACTGTATGACAATGGACAATGTCGCTACAGTTCATGAGTTCAATTCTATCAATGACTTAGGTCAAAGGCGATCATTTTGGATTCCAGGAGGAAGGCAAACAGCACAACCAAAATTTTATGTTTAATGCAGCTTCCAAAAATTTTAAAATCAAGATACATACATACATGCGATATAGTTTCCGATGTGTAATTTCAATAGCATAATCAAACAAACAAACTGAACATACCCTGAAGGTAACTCGTCCAGAAGACAATCACTCATATTCAGTTTCTCTAGTCTTGTAAGTCCTGATAGCTTATCACTCAACTGATCATCTGTACTCAGATTGTTGTAACTGACATAGAGCTCCTTCAGTGAAACCATCTTTGAAATGCTGCAAGGTACCAACAAAACATTGAAATTTGTTCATAACAGAGAGTGGTGATATCTGAATTTGACATTGATAATAAGATGTTGAAGGTTGAAAGTCCAATGTGCCACTTTTACATTATGGTTGTCAAGCTCTGATGTGAAATCATCAAGCTGTTTGATCGAGGCGTCGACTGTCCCAATGTGCGCCTTGTAAGCAAACTGTGATGGCTCTATTACCTCTGTCAATTTATACACAATTTATTTTATTATAACCTCATCAGTAAGCTTGTCAAGGTGAAACAATATTGACACTGACCAATGGTCTTTGTGTGTGGGAGGGCTACCTTGGAGTTGAGTGGGCGCTCGGAGTGACAGGCTGAACTCACACAGCTATCTTCAATTGTTGTCTGTTTGCCAGTTTAACCATTGAGTACAGTGTTTAACCCTTTACTAGACTGTAGCAACCAGCCCACAGATCGCTGTCGTTTATGACTCGTTGATTAATACGCTATAGCAGAGAGGAGTTTAGAAACTCAAAATCTCAGGACGTTGCCTCTACCATCTGTTCAAATACTGGAGTCTGATATGCATTTGGAGCCTCATAATCTGGGAGAAATCCAATCTCATGTATAAGTTGGATGTTGAGAAATCAACATCTTCTGAAGACTTCCAGACATGGATCTCAGTGGAGGGTGAAGAAGATGTTTGCTTGCCTCTCAATGACATTTTAAATTTTGGTGCCATCTACATCGGAAATTCCAGTTAAATGCAAGAGAGCCCAAATCCGACCAATCCATAGGGTTGCTTGCCCAACCAGACACGAAGACTATCAGCCAGTTTCAATATTGTTTCACCCGGGAACCTCTCTACCTGGGATTCTCTCCTGGGTAGGAGATCGGGCGAGCTAGCAAGTGAAAGGAAAAGGGAAAACTTCTCAAGACGGGCTAACTACATAAAACTCAATCTAGGTACAAATTTAATCATAGTCACGGACTGGGGTCAGTTTGGGAGCATCCAATGAAAAAATTATAAAACATTATGAATTATCACCAGAGGAAATCAACTATATAAATCAGTGACTATGCTAAATGAGTGAAACAAATTAATAGTGGATAGTGATTTACTGCCGACAATTGAAAACAGAACTGCAATTTTCAGGCGACCATCATATATTAAGAGGATGGCGGCAACTTCAATATCATTTAGTACAATTATATTCGAATATCCACAATTTGATAACTATTTTACATTGGCCCTAGTTTCTTTTTATTATGATGACACTAAAACTCATAAAAAATCATTTTCATTGCTTTTAATCTGGTTTGCAACATGGAAGTTGTCCAACTACGTTTAGAGATGGGGCAATTCCCATTTTAATTGGCGTTTTGATGTCATCATGTGTAATTTAGTAAAAACTGTGCCTAACATCACTTTGTTCTATCTATCAGTATGCCTCGGAAAACTTCAGCCTAAACATTTCAGTCTGTTCATCAAAGATCCTAACCATATCTCCAAAGCCGATCTACTGAGGATGTTCTACTGCTTACTTTTGACACAGTCACACAATATCTATCACAATATCTAGATGCTAAACCCTAGGACTCTTTAAAATCCCTCTCCATTGATTTTAGAGCACCGGTAATATGGTATCCCCAATAGTACTCATAAACAAACTAATAAAGACCAACTTTCACCCAAACATCATCGATTGGATATACAGCTATCTAACACAACGCCAACAACAAGTAATATCATCAGGAAAGAAGTCAGATTCTATCATAACATCTACAGTTAGCCCGCAGGTGGGCTTAGCAGTACATAACAGCATATACATAATATTATCAAATAAGCCGACAATACCCTCATCTTGGAGTTATCTTAGCTTTGGCTGTTATGACAACAAAAATACAAGAAACAGTGGTTTACCAAAAAATTAAGGCGGTAATGTTTTGATTTCTCTTAAAATTTGGTATGATCTATCAACACGACAAACGAAGTCAAATAAGCAATGTTTGTGCTTTTCGATTTCTCAAAAGAGCAATGCAGAAAAACTGTTGAATATTAGCTTATAGGCTTGTAGGCTTATAGATAGATGCAAGTAAAGATATAGATTTATAGATGTTATCAATGTAAAGTTATAGATTTATAGATTTCTTAATGTATCTCTAAAGTGCTGTCAGTGCTGTGTGTCTCCTGTGCTCTCTTTGTGTGTGTATGGTCGTTATGTAGCAAAGCAGCACGCTTAAGTTTATAGATTGGAATTCTTAATTTATAGATATTATAGACAGTCCTGTGTGGGGGGAGCCCCATGACTAGTCCTCGAAATAAGAGAACATATGGAATCTTTTGACCATCTTAAGTGAAGAGACAACTCCCAATCCAATTGACACCGACACGCATTTCAACTTGCTGCATGTGGGCTTTTGTATATTTATGAAGATCGCCTGAGCCTGATTTTCTGACAACATTTACAACTTTTTGATGGGGTCGTAATTTATAATTTGTAATTTTACTTTGCTGGACGATACTATAGTATAGCTTCTGAACAGAGGCAATTTTCATTGATTTAGTATCAGCAATTCTACAGCCAGCCAGTTATGATATTACAAAACTGAATGGCAGCTGCCCTACTCATTGGGGATAAATTTACCTTTATGATGGTAAACACACTGTTATGTTAACTAGCATATCGACTCCACAATGGCGCCGTTTTTCGGCATTTTCAAATTCCATGAATGTTTTGAAGGTAGTATAGTTTTTAAAATTTCAACACATTCCATCGATCTCTGGAAGTGATGTAACCACTTTCCTTACAGTGGGCTAAACATTGAGTTTGCCAAATTGAGATTGATTCCTAATAAAATGTAACAGAGATTGATGTGAGATGGTTCTTGAAAACCATTTCCATTGAGAACTGAAAGGCATTCAGATTGCATTACATTGTGGTAGCCAGTGTTTACCTTTCGGATGGATTCTGACACTTCTCACTTGTGGGTGAGCACAATTCCAAAAATTTGAAAATCACAACACATACATACATACATACATGCGATATAGTTATCGATGTGTTATTTCAATAGCATAATCCAACAAACAACCTGAACATACCCTGAAGGTAACTCGAACAGATGACAATCACTCATTTCCAGTTTCTCTAGTCTTGTAAGTCCTGATAGCGTATCATTCAACTGATCATCTGTACTCAGATTGTTGTTTCTGACATTCAGCTCCTTCAGTGATACCATCTTTGAAATGCTGCAAGGTACCAACAAAACATTGAAATTTGTTCATAACAGAGAGTGGTGAAATCTGAATTCGACATTAATAATAAGATGTTGAAGGTTGCAGTCGATTGCATGCCTCTGAAAAGTCCAATGTGCCACTTTTACATTATGGTTGTCAAGCTCTGATGTGAAATCATCAAGCTGTTTGATCGAGGCGTCCCAATGTGCGTCTTGTAAGCAAACTGTGATGGCTCTATTACCTCTGTCAATTTAGATCTCATTATTTTATTATAACCCCATCAGTAAGCTTGTCAAGGTGAAACAATATTGACACTGACCAATGGCCTTTGTGTGTGGGAGGGCTACCTTGGAGCTGAGTGGGCGCTCAGAGTGACAGGCTGAACTCACACAGCTATCTACAATTGTTGTCTGTTTGCCAGTTTAACCATTGAGTACAGTGTTTAACCCTTTACTAGATTGTAGCAACCAGCCCACAGATCGCTGTCGTTTATGACTCGTTGATTAATACGCTATAGCAGAGAGGAGTTCAGAAACTCAAAATCTCAGGTTGTGCCTCTACCATTTGTTCAAATACTGGAGTCTGATATGCATTTGGAGCCTCATAATCTGGGAGAAATCCCATTTCATGTATAAGTTGGATGTTGAGAAGTCAACATCATCTGAAGACTTCCAGACAAGGATCTCAGTGGAGGCTGAAGAAGATGTTTGCTTGCCTCTCAATGACATATTGAATTTGATGCGCTCTACATAAGAAATTCCAGTTAAATGCAAGAGAGCCCAAATCCGACCAATCCATAGGGTTGCTTGCCCCACCAAACACAAAGACTATCAGCTAGGGTCAATATTGTTTCACCTTGGAACCTCTCTACCTGGGATTCTCTCCTGGGTAGGAGATCGAGCGAGGTAGCCGGCTATCAATTGAAGGGAAAAGGGAAAACTTCTCAAGACGGGCAAACTGCATAAAACTCAATCTAGGTACAAATTTTATCATAGTCACGGACTGGGGTCAGCTTGGGAGCGTCTAATGAAAAAATTATAAAACAATATCTATTATCCACCAGAGGAAATCAACTATAGTAATCAGTGACTATGCTAAATGAGTGAAACAGATTAATTGTAGATAGTGGTTTACTGCAGACAATTGAAAACAGAACAGCAATTTTCAGGCGACCATCAGGTATTAAGAGGATGGCAGCAACCTCAATGTCATTTAGTACAATTACAATCAAATATCAACAATTTGATAACTCTCTTACATTGGCCCTAGTTTTTTTTTTATTAGGATGACACTGAGACTCAAAAAATCATTCTCATTGCTTTTAATATGGAAGTTGTCAAACTACGTTTAGAGATGGGGCAACTCCCATATTATTTGACGTTTCGAATTCATCATGTGTAATTTAGTGAAGACTGTGAATACATCATCCCGAGTTTAACTCCAGATCACATTTTAAAGGATAATGACTTCAATGCTTGCTGCTCAGGTGTTAATCTTACACCTGTCAAACTTTGCAAACTTTGCAAACTTTGATGATTATACTATGTGATCAAGTCAACCCAGGGATTAAATTTTGATCTCTTGGTGTGAAAGGTTTGATACTACTGTTCCATCCATTCTGTCGTCACCGAAGTCTAAATATATTTTGACAAATCCTTGATTTTGTTTGCACTGCGAAGATATTCATGTTAGTAGCGCCTGAGCCTGATTTTCTGACAACATTTACAATTTTTTGAGGGGTCGTAATTTATAATTTGTAATTTTACTTTGCTGGACGATACTATAGTATGGCTTTTGAACGGAGGCAATTTTCATTGATTTAATAACATCAATTCTACTGCCAGCCAGTTATGATATTACAAAACTGAATGGCAGCTGCCCTACTCGTTGGGGATAAATTTACCTTTATGATGGTAAACACTCTGATATCTAGTATGTCGACTCCACATTATGGCGCCGTTAATCTGCATTTTCAAATTCCATGAATGTTTTGAAGGTAATATAATTATAATTGAGAACTGAAAGGCATTCAGATTGCATTACATTGTGGGAGCCAGTGTTTACCTTTCGGATTGATTCTGACACTTCTCACTTGTGGGTGGGCACAATTCCAAAAATTTGAAAATCAAAACACATACATACATACATGCGATATAGTTTTCTATGTGTTATTTCAATAGCATAATCCAACAAACAAACTGAACATACCCGGAAGGTAACTCGACCAGATGACAACCACTCATATTCAGTTCCTCTAGTCTTCTAAGTCCTGATAGCGTATCACTCAACTGATCATCTGTACTCAGATAGTTGTAACTGACATACAGCTCCCTCAGTGATACCATCTTTGAAATGCTGCAAGGTACCAACAAAACATTGAAATTTGTTCATAACAGAGAGTGGTGATATCTGAATTCGACATTGATAATAAGATGTTGAAGGTTGCAGTCGATTGCATGCCTCTGAAAAGTCCAATGCGCCACTTTTCATTATGGTTGTCAAGCTCTGATGTGAAATCATCAAGGTGTTTGATCGAGGCGTCGACTGTCCCAATGTGCGTCTTGTAAGCAAACTGTGGGCGCTCGGAGTGACAGGCTGAACTCACACAGCTATCTCCAATTGTTGTCTGTTTGCCAGTTTAACCATTGAGTACAGTATTAAAACCTATACTAAAATGCAGCAACCAGCCCACAGATCGCTGTGGTTTATGACTCATTGAATAATACGCTATAGCAGAGAGCAGTTTAGAAACTCAAAATCTCAGGACGTTGCCTCTACCATCTGTTCAAATACTGGAGTCTGATATGCATTTGGAGCCTCATAATCTGGTAGAAATCCCATCTCAAGACAGGCAAACTGCATAAAACTCAATCTAGGTACATGATTATATGTTTGATGCAGCTTTGTTTGAATGAATTAAAATCAGGAATCCATCATCCCGAGTTAAACTCCAGATCACATTTTAAAGGATAATGATTTCAATGCTTGCTGCTCATGTGTTAATCTTACACCTGTCGAACTTTGCAAACTTTGATGATTATACTATGTGATTAAGTCAACCAAGGGATTAAATTTTGATCTCTTGGTGTGAAAGGTTTGATACTACTGTTCCATCCATTCTGTTGTCACCGAAGTCTAAATTATTTTTTTTCAAATCCTTGATTGTGTTTGCACTGCAAAGATACTCATGTTAGTATCGCCTGAGCCTGATTTTCCGACAACATTTACAACTTTTTGATGGGGTCGTAATTTATAATTTGTAATTTTACTTTGCTGGACGATACTATAGTATAGCTTCTGAACGGAGGCAGTTTTCATTGATTTAATATCAGCAATTCTACTGCCAGCTGCCCCACTCATTGGGGATAAATTTACCTTTATGATGGTAAACACTCTGATATCTAGTAGTTCGACTCCACATTATGGCGATGTTTTTCGGCATTTTCAAATTCCAAGAATATTTTGAAGGTAATATAGTTTTAAAAATTTAAACACATTCCATCGATCTGTGGAAGTGATGTAACCGTTTTCTTGACAGTGGGCTAATCATTGAGTTTTCCAAATTGAGATTGATTCCTAATAAAATGTAACAGAGATTGATTTGAGATGGTTCTTGAAAACAATTTCCATTGAGAACTGAAAGGCATTCAGATTGCACTACATTGTGGTAGCCAGTGTTTACCTTTAGGATGGATTCTGACACTTCTCACTTGTGGGTGAGCACAATTCCAAAAATTTGAAAATCAAAACACATGCGATATAGTTTTCGATGGGTTATTTCAATAGCATAATCTGACAAACAAACTGAACATACCCTGAAGGTAACTCGACCAGATGACAACTATTCATATCCAGTTTCTCTAGTCTTCTAAGTCCTGATAGCGTATCACTCAACTGATCATCGGTACACAGATTGTTACCTCCGACATGCAGCCTCTTCAGTGATACCATCTTTGAAATGCTGCAAGGTACCAACAAAACATTGAAATTTGTTCATAACAGAGAGTGGTGAAATCTGAATTCGACATTGCTAATAAGATGTTAAAGGTTGCGTCCAATGCGCCACTTTTACATTATGGTTGTCAAGCTCTGATGTGAAATCATCAAGCAGTTTGATCGAGGCGTCGACTGTCCAAATGTGCGTCTTGTAAGCAAACTGTGATGGCTCTATTACCTCTGTCAATTTGGATCTCATTTGTTTTATTATAACCTCCTCAGTCAGCTTGTTAAGGTGAAACAATTTTGACACTGACCGATGGTCTTTGTGTTTGGGAGGGTTACCTTGGAGCTGAGTGGGCGCTCGGAGTGACAGGCTTAACTCACACAGCTATCTACAATTTTTGTCCGCTTGCCAGTTTAACCATTGAGTACAGTATTTAAACCTATACTAAACTGTAGCAACCAGCCCATAGATCGCTGTCGTTTATGACTCATGGAATAATGCGCTATAGCAGAGAGGAGTTTTTAAACTCAAAATCTCAGGACGTTGCCTCTACCATCTGTTCAAATACTGGAGTCTGATATGCATTTGGAGCCTCATAATCTGGGAGAAATCCCATCTCATGTATAAGTTGGATGTTGAGAAGTCAACATCATCTGAAGACTTCCAGACATGGATCTCAGTGGAGGGTGAAGAAGATGTTTGCTTGCCTCTCAATGACATATTATTGAATTTGATGCAAACTACATCGGAAATTCCAGTTAAATGCAAGAGAGCCCAATTCCAACCAATCCATATGGTTGCTTGCCCCACCAAACACAAAGACTATCAGCCAGTGTCAATATTGTTTCACCTTGGAACCTCTCTACCTGGGATTCTCTCCTGGGTAGGACATCGGGCGAGGTAGCCGGCTATCAAGTGAAGGGAAAGGGAAAACTTCTCAAGACGGGCAAACTGCATAAAACTCAATCTAGGTACAAATTTAATCATAGTCACAGATTGGGGTCAGTTTGGGAGCATCCAATGAAAAAATTATAACAAATTATGAATTATCAACGAGAGGAAATCAACTATAGTAATCAGTGACTATGCTAAATGAGTGTAACAAATTAATTGTAGATAGTGATTTACTGCCGACAATTGAAAACAGAACTACAATTTTCAGGCGACCATCATGTATTAAAGTGCAACCAAGGTTTCAAACAACTTCTCATTGATGGCCATTGATTAATAGCAGATTGCACCTTCTGCATGGGGAAAAAGACAAAATATAATTCGGATGATTATTCAGCCAGAATTCTTGTGAAACATTTCTTCCATCAGGTACTCAAACTCAGCTAAAAGAGAATACCACATAGCAGTTTCCTGTTCTTGTTATTATTTAGCCTGTGCTCTATAATTATTACAGCAAAGTCTTGGAACCTCCCTTAAACTGAAGTGTTACCCAGCTTAGAGTCGGCAACTTCTTTGAGTTTTGCATTGCGTAATGCACAAAGCTGATGCTGCCCAGCACATTATTTGCTACCCATTAATGCATTGCTGCGAAACCTTGGTTGCCCTTTAAGAGGATGGCAGCAACTTCAATGTCATTTAGTACAATTATATTCGAATATCCACAATTTGATAACTATTTTACATCGGGCCTGGATTCTTTTTATTAGGTTCACACTGAGACTCATAAAAAATCCTTTTCATTGCTTTTAATCTGGTTCGTAACATGGAAGTTGTCAAACTACGTTTAGAGATTGGGCAACTCCCATTTTATTTGACGTTTTGACGTCATCATGTGTTATTAAGTATAAACTGTGCCTAACATCACTTTCTTCTATCTATTAGTATGTCTCAGGATACTTCTGCCTAAACATTTCAGTCTGTTTATCAAAGATCCTAACCATATCTCCAAAGCCGATCTACGATCAATAGAGGGACCTCATGGGCATCATACTGGCCATAAAGGATTTCAACCCTGAGCTTAAAAATACGGGGTGCCCTGAAAAGGGCTTCCCAGGTTTATCTCCTCTGCTGAAACCGGAAGCAAAAGAGTAAATGAGATGATGGCCATGAGAAACGCACAACAAAAATGAACTGACATGAATGCCTTATAATACTAGATCACTTGGGAGTGGATATAATTTCCAAACTGCCTCTACTGCTGTCTTTGAGCCTACGGTTGAGGTTCAAAAATCAAAAGTCATGTTTTCGTTAGATTCCTAAACTTTCTGAGAATTCGTGAGCATCTTGAGAACCTACAAATATGTATAACTTTTTGCGCTGGTGGCCCTGCACTTGTCATTTATAGCAGGATGGTTCAAAAGATTCAACAGGGATGACATTATCTCTCATGAAAATTTTACATAACTTTACATGAATTTTTAATTCAACTTTTTAAAGGTGTGTACACTATTTTATTAGCTACCTGTTTTATTAGCCTACCTGTTTTATTTGCCTACCTGTTTTATTAGCCTACCTGTTTTAATAGCGTCCCTGTTTTATTAGCCTACCTGTTTTATTAGCATGCCTGTTTTATATTCGTAATTTTCACAGAATTTTAGAAACATAAATAAAGAAAGCACATAACTAAAACCTGTATTCTCATATTCACTGGGCAAAGTACATGTTTGGATAGTTGTTGCTCAGGATAATCTAAACTGATGATGATGACCAATGTGCCTTCCTAAAATTCATGAATGTGTTTGGCCGTTCACCACCTCCCAACAACCTTGCCACTTGATAGGTATTAAGCTGAAGTAAAAAAAGTTGCCTATAGCAAACTATTGCAGGCCTTATCAGTATTGAGGACTGCCAAATTTACACTCAGCAGATTCAGCTCTCAAATATGTAATCACTATCCTGCAGCAGTTTGATGAAATCAATCCCATTCACAGCCAGTGAAAAAGTAGCCATACCTTTTTTGATTTTCATAAAGGCTGTCAAGTACTATTGCCGAAATTCACTTTTATCCTTGGTTGAGTGATTATAATTTGTTTAGTGGTGTTGGCATTTGCAGCGTAACAGTTGACAATCCCTGAAAACCTATAGTAGTTGTAGTGGGACCTAATCCATGTTTATGCACAATAATTATCATAGGCAATGGATCTAAGTATTTAATTAATTCCCATAATTACAGCTACAACAATTAACTACTGGCAAGAATACAATCAGACAGCCCAAATTTGAGTTCATTGTGTCAAAATAAAAAAAATCTCAATCTTAAACATTGTTGATAGTTAAAGACAATACAGCCAGCTTTTACTGCGTGAATAGCATAAATTTTCCAAAGAAATAAGCTTCATTTAACTCTGGCAGAATTAATGTCAATACACATCATTGAGTTTTGAATTTCGTTCGTACACACAATGGAGTTAGGGCTGATATCTTCCGCAAAATACCATGCCGGTTACATGTTGAGTTATCATCTCATGTTTTCAACTTCCACCACAAATTGCGATATTCTTGCTTAGCAGACATCTTGTATACAACATTTACATTGATACTAAGTTTTTCACTCCTTATGCGGTCGAAATATTATCGATCCATATTGATATAGGTCGGAATTGTATTGACAAACTGTATGACAATGGACAATGTTTCTACAGTTCATGAGTTCAATTCCATCAATGACCTAGGTCAACGGCGATCATTTTGGATTCCAGGAGGAAGGCAAACAGCACAACCATAATTATATGTTTAATGCAGCTTTGTTTGAATGAATTAAAATCAGGAATCCATCATCCCGAGTTAAACTCCAGATCACATTTTAAAGGATAATGATTTCAATGCTTGCTGCTCAGGTGTTAATCTTACACCTGTCAAGCTTTGCAAACTTTGATGATTATACTATGTGATCAAGTCAACCTAGGGATTAAGTTTTGATCTCTTGGTGTGAAAGGTTTGATACTACTGTTCCATCCATTCTGTCGTCACCGAAGTCTAAATATATTTTGAGAAATCCTTGGTTTTGTTTGCACTGCGAAGATACTCATGTTAGTATCGCCTGAGCCTGATCTTCTGACATCATTTACAACTTTTTGATGGGGTCGTAATTTATAATTTGGAATTTTACTTTGCTGGACGAAACTATAGTATGGCTTTTGAACGGAGGCAATTTTCATTGATTTAATATCAGCAATTCTACCGCCAGCCAGTTATGATATTACAAAACTGAATGGCAGCTGCCCTACTCATCGGGGATAAATCTACCTTCATGATGGTAAACACTCTGATCAGTTATCTAGTATATCGACTCCACATTATGGCGCCGTTTTTCGCTAATTTCAAATTCCATGAATGTTTTGAAGGTAATATAGTTATAAAAATTTAAACACATTCCATCGATCTCTGGAAGTGATGTAACCATTCTCTTGACAGTGGGTTAAACATTGAGTTTGCCAAATTGAGATTGATTCCTAATAAAATGTAACAGAGATTGATGTTAGATGGTTCTTGAAAACAATTTCCATTGAGAACTGTAAGGCATTCAGATTGCATTACATTGTGGTAGCCAGTGTTTACCTTTCGGATGGATTCTGACACTTCTCACTTGTGGGTGAGCACAATTCCAAAAATTCGAATATCAAAACACATACATACAATACATCTGATATAGTTTTCGATGTGTTATTTCAATAGCATAATTCAACAAACAAACTGAACATACCCTGAAGGTAACTCGACCAGATGACAACCACTCATATTCAGTTTCTCTAGTCCTGTAAGTCCTGATAGCGTATCACTCATCTGATCATCGGTACTCAGATTGGTACCTCCGACATCCAGGTCCTTCAGTAAGACCATCTTTGAAATGCTGCAAGGTACCAACAAAACATTGAAATTTGTTCATAACAGAGAGTGATAAAATCTGAATTCGACATTGCTAATAATATGTTGAAGGTTGCAGTCCATTGCATGCTTCTGAAAAGTCCAATGGGCCACTTTTACACTTGGGATTAGACATAATTTCCAAACTGCCTCTACTGCTGTCTTGGAGCCTACGGTTGAGGTTCAAAAATCAAAAGTAATGTTTTCATAAGATTCCTAAACTTTCTGAGAATTTGCGAGCATCTTGAGAACCTACAAGTGTGTATAACTTTTCGAGCTGGTGACCCTGCACTTTTATTTATAGCAGGGTGGTTCAAAAGATTCAAAAATGATGACATTATCTTTCATGAAAATTTTACATAACTTTACATGATTTTTTTACTTTAAACTTTTTAAAGGTGTGTACGCTATTTTATTAGCGTACCTGTATTAGCCTACCTGTTTTGTTAGCCTACCTGTTTTATTAGCCTACCTGTTCTATTGGCATACCTATTTTATATTCGTAATTTTCACAGAATTGTAGAAACATAAATAAAGAAAGCACATAACTAAAACCTGTATTCTCAATACACAGCATCGAGTTTTGAATTACGTTCGTTCTTCGAGTTAGGGATGATATCTTCAACAAAATTCCATGCCGGTTACATGTTGAGCTATCATCTAATGTTTTCAACTACCACCACAAATTGCAATATTCTTGCTTAGCAGACATCTTGTATACAACATTTACATTGATACTAAGTTTTTGACTCCTTGTGCGGTCAAAATATCATCGATCCATATTGATATAGGTCGGAATTGTATTGACAAGTTGTATGACAATGGACAATGTCTCTACAGTTCTTGAGTTCAATTCCATCAATGACTTAGGTCAACGGCGATCATTTTGAATTCCGGGAGGAAGGCAAACAGCACAACCATAACTATATGTTTAATGCAGCTTTGTTTGAATGAATTGAAACAGGAATCCATCATCCCGAGTTAAACTCCAGATCACATTTTAAAGGATAATGATTTCAATGCTTGCTGCTCAGCTGTTAATCTTACACTTGTCAAACTTTGCAAACTTTGATGATTATACTATGTGATCAAGTCAACCCAGGGATTAAATTTTGATCTCTTGGTGAGAAAGGTTTGATACTACTGTTCCATCGTTTTTTGTCGTCACCGAAGTCTAAATATTTTGAGAAATCTTTGATTTTGTTTGCACTGCGAAGATACTCATGTTAGTATCACCTGAGCCTGATTTTCTGACAACATTTAAAACTTTTTGATGGGGTCGTAATATATAATTTGTAATTTTACTTTGCTGGACGATACTATAGTATAGCTTCTGAACGGAGGCAATTTTCATTGATTTAATATCAGCAAATCTACTGCCAGCCAGTTATGATATTACAAAACTGAATGGCAGCTGCCCTACTCATTGGGGATAAATTTACCTTTACGATGGTAAACACTCTGATATCTAGTATATCGAATCCACATTATGGCGCCGTTTTTCGCCATTTTCAAATTCCATGAATGTTTTGCAGGTAGTAGAGCGTTTTAAATTTTAAACACATTCCATCGATCTCTGGAAGTGATGTAACCATTTTCTTGACAGTGGGCTAAACATTGAGTTTGCCAAATTGAGATTGATTCCTAATAAAATGTAACAGAGATTGATGTGAGATGGTTCTTGAAAACAATTTCCATTGAGAACTGAAAGGCATTCAGATTGCACTACATTGTGGTAGCCAGTGTTTACCTTTAGGATGGATTTTGACACTTCTTACTTGTGGGTGAGCACAATTCCAAAAATTTGAAAATCAAGACACATACATACATACATGCGATATAGTTTTCGATGTCTTATTTCAATAGCATAATCCAAAAACAAACTGAACATACCCTGAAGGTAACTCGACCAGATGACAATCACCCATATCCAGTTTCTCGAGCCTTGTAAGTCCTGATAGCGTATCACTCAACTGATCATCTGTACTCAGATAGTTGCGACCGACATTCAGCTCCTTCAGTGATACCATCTTTGAAATGCTGCAAGGTACCATCAAAACATTGAAATTTGTTCATAACAGTGAGTGGTGAAATCTGAATTCGACATTGATAATAAGATGTTGAAGGTTGCAGTCGATTGCATGCTTCTGAAAAGTTCAATGCGCCAGTTTTATATTACGGTTGTCAAGCTCTGATGTGAAATCATCAAGCAGTTTGATCGAGGCGTCGACTGTCCCAATGTGCGTCTTGTAAGCAAACTGTGATGGCTCTATTACCTCTGTCAATTGGATCTCATTTATTTATAACCTCCTCAGTAAGCTTTTCAAGGTGAAACAATATTGACACTGACTAATGGTCTTTGTGTTTGGGAGGGCTACGTTGGAGCTGAGTGGGTGCTCGGAGTGACAGGCTGAACTCACACAGCTACCTAAAGTTGTTGTCTGTTTGCGAGTTTAACCATTGAGTACAGTATTTAAACCTATACTAATATGCAGCAACCAGCCCACAGATCGCTGTCGTTTATGACTCATTGAATAATACGCTATAGCAGAGAGGAGTTTAGAAACTCAAAATCTCAGGACGCTGCCTCTACCATCTGTTCAAATACTGGAGTCTGATATGCATTTGGAGCCTCATAATCTGGGAGAGATCCCATCTCATGTATAAGTTGGATGGTGAGAAGTCAACATCATCTGAAGACTTCCAGACATGGATCTCAGTGGAGGGTGAAGAAAATGTTTGCTTGCCTCTCAATGACATATTGAATTTGATGCAATCTACATCGGAAATTCCAGTTAAATGCAAGAGAGCCCAAATCCGACCAATCACTAGGGTTGCTTGCCCGACCAAACACAAAGACTATCAGCTAGTGTCAATATTATTTTACCTTGGAACCTTTCTACCTGGGATTCTCTCTTGGGTAGGAGATCGGGCGAGGTAGCCGGCTATCAAGTGAAGGGAAAAGGGCAAACTTCTCAAGACCGACAAACTGCATAAAACTCAATCTAGGTACATATTTAATCATAGTCACGGCCTGGGGTAAGTTTGGGAGCATCAAATGAAAAAGTTATAAAGCATGATAAATTATCTACCAGAGGAAATCAACTCAAGTCATCAGTGGCTATGCTAAATGAGTGAAAAAAATTAGCACCAAGTAACAACACCAAAACAGGAAGGCTAAGCCAACCGATTACCAAATCATTGACTTTTTTAATCATGTTCAAAATTTCAGACCAGGATCTGTGAATACTGTTATTAAAAATTTTAGCACCAGATCCTTTACAATTTTACACATCAATATGCGTAGTCTAATCAGCAAAATGCCTTTGTTTGAAGTACTGCTAGCTCAACTCAATGTTCATTTTTCATGTATTGTCATTTCAGAGACTTGGTTTTCACAAAATAATTTTTTAGAGAAGTTTTCACCATATGGCTATAAAATGTTGTGTAGATCTCGATTTCATGGCGCTGGCGTTGAATTGTTATGTATGTATCAGAGGAGTTTGAGGCTAGTGTGATGGAGGTTCGGTTGTCTGGAGCGGAGGCTATGGTGGTTTGTATGTTTTTTTCTGGCTGCCCAGTCTGCTCTGTGCTGGCAGTCTGTCGCACCCCTTCGGTGGGGGCGGCGGCTTTCCTGGTGGACTGGGAGGCGCTGCTGCCTTCGCTCCCTATCAACTCTATAGTTGTTGGGTGATCTTAATTTTGACTTAAATCCTTCAAATGAAACTGATAATTTTACCCTAGACTATATGAGAATTATGAGCATGAATGGCTTCTTTAATATTATTGAGTCGCCAACACGGTACGGCCGCACGAAAGACAGCATTTTAGATCATATTCTGGTCAACAACACCAGTAATGAAATTTTTCATGTACAGTTAAAACTGACATGATAGCTGACCATTTTCCAGTTATTAGCTCCATTGCATTTCCAAACACATGGAAGCCAAACCAAGCAAACCAAATTTTAATTACTAAGCTTGATCCAAACACACTTTACAAGGAAGTTAATGACCCCGAAGCATGACATGGAGTGCTCAATAGCAGTAATCCAAATGACACCTTTGAAACTTTTACAAATACTCTACAGAAATTAGTAGGTGGGTCATCAACAACTAAAACTAAAAAGCAAAGCAAAAAATTTACTTTTAAAAAGCCTTGGATGACGCTCAAAATCTTCAAATTGATTCAACAGCGAGAAAAATTTGCCCGAAAAATAGAGGATGAGCCTTTCAACAGTAAACTTCTTTAAAAATATTCTAAGATAAAAAATCTGATATGTAAAATCATCATAGATGCAAAAATAGAATTTTACAAAACTGAATTTGAAAATGTAAAATCGAATCAAAATGAGAAATGGGCTTTTGTAAATCGGCGTTTAAACAGAAAAGCAGAGAATCTTCATCACCAAGCTGTATTGAAACAAATGGACAAAGGTACATATCTGAAATTGAAATTGCTGAATGTATTAACAAATTTTTTACTAGTGTAGGTCCTGGCTTGGCAGCTAAATTACCTGAATGTGGAGCTGACCCTTTATCATACGACAGAATTAACAGTTTTGACTTCTTAGAAATTACAAATGACATTACAGAGACTGTCATAAATAATTCCTCTGCAAAAATAGCAGTTGGGTACGATGGGATTTTCATGAAAATCATTAAAAAAAATAAAAATGCGATCAACCCAATTTTGACCCACATGATCAATCTATTGTTCAAAATCAGAATTTCCAGATAGCCAGAAAATTGCCAGAGTACGACCACTGCGTAAAAAAGGTGATAAATTTGACTGTAACAACTATCGGCCGATATCGATATTAACTGCAATATCCAAAGTTGCAGAAAAAGTATTAGCTATCCAACTTCGATTCCATTTTATTATTGTTAATTTTTATTCTAATTCTAATATTTTAATTGACAGCCAGTTTGGATTCCGTGAAAAACGGAACACAACTTCTGCTATATCTAGACTAATGGAACACCTGTACGACAATTTTAATAACAGTAAAATCACACAAGGAATATTTTTAGACTTCAGCAAGGCTTTTGATACATCAACCATGATATTTTAATCAAAAAATTGCCTTCAAAAATGATGCATGTGACTTGTAATAATCTTATCTAGAAAACAGAAAATAATTTGTCAAAAGCAACGATTATTCCAGTACAATGAAAAAGGTCGATAAAGGAGTTGCTCAGGGATGTTTACTAGGTCCAATTTTATTTTTAATATTTATGAATGATTTGGTAATATCTGCGCCAACATTTAAATATATTCTCTTTGCCGACGACACAAATACATTTTCCGATGATCCTGAAATTTTAAAATCAAATGTTCATAAAATTGAACAATGGTGTTTGAGTAATAAATTGATTATAAACTATACAAAAACATTTCAGGTAATTTTTAACTCCCAATATAAGCAAATTTTTTTGATCCTGAACAGTACCAAATTCAACTTAGTAATCAGGCTTTAGAGACAAAAAATAGCACCAAATTTTTCGGAATTCACTTTGATGAGAGCACTATTTTTAAAACCCATATTTTAGAAGTTTGTAGGAAATTGAACTACATCCTATTTTTAATGCGTAGTGTACGACCATATTTCAATATTCCTACGATGATCAATTTGTATTGCACATTCTTTTATCCACATTTAATTTATGGTATTGAGTTTTATGGTCATCTTATTGTCATCTTAATCACATCTATTAACTTCAACAATCAGCTCTCCGTGTCATACTCAAAATCCGCCCACGCGGTCATGTGACCTCTTTCTTCCCTGAGTATCAAATTATGCCCATTGAAACGCTTTTTAAATACCGCTATCTGTTACATTTCAATAATACTCGCCTTCATGGGGAGTTAGAAATTCAAGCCCTTGCCGTTACAGCCACTAGGTCGTAGGAAAAATTAGCCCCAAAGAGAGCCACCAACTGTAGAGGGGAGAGGTCACTGTTAACCACAGATGTTAACCTGTGGAATTCACACCTACTGGGGGAGGAGGCGGCAGCTCCTTCTGCTTTGCGTGGAAGGTTGGCGTCCTTGCTGTGGGGGTGTGGATCGCTTCTTGTCGTGTAGGCTGCGTGTCTGGGCTCGCCCTCGGGACAGTAGCCTTTGTTTTCCACCTAATCTGGTGGTCGCCATACTAGTCCTGGACTAATCTGACCATGCCGCTGCCTTATTTTATTTCACTTTCTTAGTCGTTTGATTTTAAATACAATAAATTGTTGCAGAAACCAAAAAGAAAAATTGTAGATATTGATTTACTGCGGACAATTGAAAACAGAACAGCAATTTTCAGGCGACCATCAGGTATTAAGAGGATGGCAGCAACCTCAGTGTCATTTAGTACAATTATAATCAAATATCAACAATTTGATAACTCTCTTACATTGGCCCTAGTTTCTTTTTATTAGGATGACACTGAGACTCATAAAAAAGTCATTTCATTGCTTTCAACCTCATTCGCAACATGGAAGTTGTCAAACTACGTTTAGAGATGGGGCAACTCCCATATTATTTGACGTTTCGAATTCATCATGTGTAATTTAGTGAAGACTGTGAATACATCATCCCGAGTTTAACTCCAGATCACGTTTTAAAGGATAATGACTTCAATGCTTGCTGCTCAGGTGTTAATCTTACACCTGTCAAACTTTGCAAACTTTGCAAACTTTGATGATTATACTATGTGATCAAGTCAACCCAGGGATTAAATTTTGATCTCTTGGTGTGAAAGGTTTGATACTACTGTTCCATCCATTCTGTCGTCACCGAAGTCTAAATATATTTTGACAAATCCTTGATTTTGTTTGCACTGCGAAGATATTCATGTTAGTATCGCCTGAGCCTGATTTTCTGACAACATTTACAATTTTTTGAGGGGTCGTAATTTATAATTTTGTAATTTTATTTTGCTGGACGATACTATAGTATGGCTTTTGAACGGAGGCAATTTTCATTGATTTAATATCAGCAATTCTACCGCCAGCCAGTTATGATACTACAAAACTGAATGGCAGCTGTCCTACTCATTGGGGATAAATTTATCTTTATTATGGAAAACACTCTGATATCTAGTATATCAACTCCACATTATGGCGCCGTTTTTCGGCATTTTCAAATTCCATGAATGTTTTGAAGGTAGTATAGTCTTTAAAATTTCAACATATTCCATCGATCTCTGGAAGTGATGTAACCATTTTCTTTACAGTGGGCTAAACATTGAGTTTGCAAAATTGAGATTGATTCCTAATAAAATGTAACAGAGATGTGAGATGGTTCTTGAAAACAATTTCCATTGAGAACTGAAAGGCATTCAGATTGCATTACATTGTGGTAGCCAGTGTTTACCTTTCGGATTGATTCTGAAACTTCTCACTTGTGGGTTAGCACAATTCCAGAAATTTGAAAATCAAAACACATAGATACATACATGCGATATAGTTTTCGATGTGTTATTTCAATAGCATAATCCAACAAACAAACTGAACATACCCTGAAGGTAACTCGACCAGATGACAACCACTCATATCCAGTTTCTCTAGTCTTTTAAGTCCTGATAGCGTATCATTCAACTGGTCATCTGTACTCAGATTGTTGTCACTGACATTCAGCTCCTTCAGTGATACCATCTTTGAAATGCTGCAAGGTACCAACAAAACATTGAAATTTGTTCATAACAGAGAGTGGTGAAATCTGAATTCGAATAAGATAATAAGATGTTGAAGGCTGCAGTCAATTGCAGTCCTCTGAAAAGTTCAATGCGCCACTTTTACATATGGTTGTCGAGCTCTGATGTGATATCATCAAGCAGTTTGATCGAGGCGTCGACTGTCCCAATGTGCGTCTTGTAAGCAAACTGTGATGGCTCTATTACCTCAGTCAATTTGGATCTCATTTATTTTATTATAACCTCCTCAGTAAGCATGTCAAGGTGAAATAATATTGACACTGACCAATGGTCTTTGTGTTTGGGAGGGCTACCTTGGAGCTGAGTGGGCGCTCGAAGTGACAGGCTGAACTCACACAGCTATTTACAATTGTTGTCTGTTTGCGAGTTTAACCATTGAGTACAGTATTCAAACCTATAATAAACTGTAGCAACCAGCCCACAGATCGCTGTCGTTTATGACTCATTGAATAATACGCTATAGCAGAGAGGAGTTCAGAAACTCAAAATCTCAGGTTGTGCCTCTACCATCTGTTCAAATACTGGAGTCTGATATGCATTTGGAGCCTCATAATCTGGGAGAAATCCCATCTCATGTATAAGTTGGATGTTGAGAAGTCAACATCATCTGAAGACTTCCAGACAAGGATCTCAGTGGAGGCTGAAGAAGATGTTTGCTTGCCTCTCAATGACATATTGAATTTGATGCGCTCTACATCAGAAATTCCAGTTAAATGCAAGAGAGCCCAAATCCGACCAATCCATAGGGTTGCTTGCCCCACCAAACACAAAGACTATCAGCTAGGGTCAATTTTGTTTCACCTTGGAACCTCTCTACCTGGGATTCTCTCCTGGGTAGGAGATCGAGCGAGGTAGCCGGCTATCAATTGAAGGGAAAAGGGAAAACTTCTCAAGACGGGCAAACTGCATAAAACTCAATCTAGGTACAAATTTAATCATAGTCACGGACTGGGGTCAGCTTGGGAGCATCTAATGAAAAAATTATAAAACAATATCTATTATCCACCAGAGGAAATCAACTATAGTAATCAGTGACTATGCTAAATGAGTGAAACAGATTAATTGTAGATAGTGGTTTACTGCAGACAATTGAAAACAGAACAGCAATTTTCAGGCGACCATCAGGTATTAAGAGGATGGCAGCAACCTCAATGTCATTTAGTACAATTATAATCAAATATCAACAATTTGATAACTCTCTTACATTCGCCCTAGTTTTTTTTTTATTAGGATGACACTGAGACTCAAAAAATCATTCTCATTGCTTTTAATATGGAAGTTGTCAAACTACGTTTAGAGATGGGGCAACTCCCATTTTATTTGACGTTTCGACGTCAACATGTGTAATTCAGTAAAAACTGTGCCTATCAACACTTTCTTCTATCTATTATTATGCCTCAGGATACTTCTGCCTAAACATTTCAGTCTGTTTATCAAAGAATCTAACCATATCTCCAAAGCCGATATACCGATTACCGAGGATGTTCAACTGCTTACTTTCGACACAGTCACACAATATCTATCACAATATCTTGATGCTAAACCCTAGGACTGTTTAAAATCCTTCTCTATTGATTTTAAAGCACCGTTAATACGATATCCTCAACAGTACTCAAAAACAAACTTATAAACACCAACCTTCACCCAAACATCATCGATTGGATATACAGCTATCTAACAATTGGCCCACACTTGCCAACAACGAGTAATATCATCAGGAAAGAAGTCAGATTCTATCATAACATCTACGGTTAGCCCGCAGGTGGGCTTAGCAGCACATCACAGAATGTACATAATATTATTATATATGCTGACAATACCCTCATCTTGGAGTTATCTTAGCTTTGGCTGTGTCGACAACAAAAAATACAAGAAACAGGAGTTTACAAAAAAATTAAGGCGGTAATGTTTTGATTTTCTTAAAAATTAGTATGATGTATCAACACCATGAATAAAATCATATAAGTAATGTTTTTGCTTTTCGGTTTCTCAACAGAGCAATGCAAACAAAACTTTTGCATATTAGCGCTCACTACCCAACAATAAAACAAAAACCTAAATATTCCTTTGCGTTTATGATGACTGTTTTCGATCAAAGTTTAGAAACAATTTACGAGTGTAGGTCCTTGCTTGGCAGCTAAATTACCTGAATGTGGAGCTGACCCGTTATCATACCTATCAAAATACGACAGAATTAACAATTTTGACTTCTTAGAAATTACAAACGACATTACAGAGACTGTCATAAATAATTCCTCTGCAAAAATAGCAGTTGGGTACGATGGGATTTCCATGAAAATCATTAAAGAAAATAAAAATGCTATCAGCCCAATCTTGACCCACATGATCAATCTTATTGTTCCAACATCAGAATTTCCAGATAGCCAGAAAATTGCCAGAGAATGACCACTGCATAAAAAAGCAAATTTTAGATCCCGAACAGTACCAAATTAAAATTGGTAATCAGGCTTTAGAGACAAAAAATAGCACCAAATTTTTCGGCATTCACCTGGATGAGAGCATTATTTTTAAAACCCATATTTTAGAAGTTTGTCGGAAATTGAACTACATCCTATTTTTAATGCGTAGTGTACGACCATATTTCAATATTCATACGATGATCAATTTGTGTTGCACATTCTTTTATTCACATTTAATCTATGGTATTGAGTTTCATGGTCATGCCGCAAATTGTAATCTCAATCACATCTATTTACTTCAAAAATCAGCTCTCCGTGTCATACTCAAAATCCGCCCACGTGGTCATGTGACCTCTTTCTTCTCGTAGTATCAAATTATGCCCATTGAAATGCTTTTTAAATAACGCTATTTGTTACATTTTAATAATATTCGCCTTCATGGGGAGTTAGAAATTCGAGCCCCTGCCATTACAGCCACTAGGTCGAAGGAAAAATTTGCTCCAAAGAGAGCCAACAACTGTAGAGGGGAGAGGTCACTGTTAACCACAGGTGTTAACCTGTGGAATTCACACCTACTGGGGGAGGAGGGGGGCGGCTCCTTCTGCTTTGCGTGGGAGGTTGGTGTCCTCGCTGTGGGGGTGTGGATCGCTTCTTGTCGTGTAGGCTGCGTGTCTGGGCTCGCCCTGGGGACAGTAGCTTTTGTTTTCCGGCTAATCGGATGGTCGCCATACTAGTCCTGGACTAGTCTGACCATGCCGTTGCCTTATTCTATTTCACTATTTTAGTGGATGTAGGCTACAGCTATCTAACACAACGCAAACAACCAGTAATATCATCAGGAAAGAAGTCAGATTCTATCATAACATCTACAGTTATCCCGCAGGTGGGCTTAGCAGTATATCACACAATATACATAATATTATAAAATATGCTGACAATACCCTCATCTTGGAGTTATCTTAGCTTTGGCTGTTTCGACAACAAAAATACAAGAAACAGTGGTTTACAAAAAAATTAAGGCGGTAATGTTTTGATTTTCTTCAAATTGGGTATGATGTAACAACACGACAAACAAAGTCAAATAAGTAATGTATTTGCTTTTCGGTTTCTCAATAGAGCAATGCAAAAAAACACTTGCATATTAGCGCTCACTACCCAACAATAAAATAGGGACAACAAAAACCTAAATATTCCTTTGCGTTTATGATGACTGTTTTCGATCAAAGTTTAGAAACAATTTATGTTTGTCAGGCAATTAAACGCATGACTAGTTCACTAAATTAGAGGACCCTGGGAAATCATTTGACAGTTTTAAGTGATGACACGACTCCCAATCAATTTAATATTTATATTCATGTGTGTATTGCTGCTTGTGGGTTTTAGTGATTTTTAAAGATAAACTTTCATATACCTTGACCTAAATGCTGATAACAGTAGGATAAAGGTGAGTATACTGAGGTATCAGCCAATGAGTGTCATTACCTTTCAGGTATCTTAGTCAGCCCACAGTATCCCAGGTCCAGTATCTCCAGATTCGTTAGTGCTGACAATGTCTGACTCAGCTGATCATCTCTACTTAGATTGTTATAACATAAGTTTAGGTCCTTCAGTGAGTTCATCTTTGCGATGCTGCAGACAAAGAAATATAATCTTCACATAATTCCCAGTTTTATACAATTATTTTTCGGATAGCCCAGAGTTACTCTGGTTTCTTTGTCTCACAGGAACTCCCTAAAATGTAGTGTATTCTAAGATCAAGTTTGATCCATTTTTTCCCTGTATTCAGTTTGCACCCATAATATTTCACAAGGCATGATGATTTTCTATTAAGATTACTTTTCAATTGTCAGACGATTAGGCACATGACTAGTTCTCGAAATAAGAGAACATGTAGAATCTTTTGACAGTTTTAAGTGAAGAGACAACTCCCAATCCATTTGACACCGACATACATTTCAACTTGCTTCATGTGGGGTTTTGTATATTTATGAAGATAATATTCCACATGCCATGACATAAATGATGAAAAATTTTGGATGTAAGATATAGATCACTGTCTAAGTATAGCTGTTTCAGTGAAGTCATATAAGATAAGATATATATCGGAGTACAGTATTGAAACTTATACTTAACTGTAGCTACCAGCACAAAGATCGCTGTCAAATATGACTCATGGACTAATAGGCTATACAGAAAGGTTGTTCTTGATTTCAAAAATTCAAATTCTCAGTATGATGCCAACTATAATCTGTTCAAGCCTGGAGTCAGATATGCATTTAGAGCCTCTCAGTCTGGGAGAAATCCCATCTCATGTATAAGTTGGATGTTGGGAAGTCAACATCATCTGAAGACTTCCAGACATGGGTCTCAGTGGAGGGTGAAGAAGATGTTTGCTTGCCTTTCAATGACATATTAAATTTGATGGGATCTACATCGGAAATTCCAGATAAATGCAAGAGAGCGCAAATCCCACCAATCCCAAGGGTTGCTTGCCCCTCCAAACACAAAGACTATCAGCCAGTGTCAATATTGTTTCACCTTGGAGCGTCTCTAACTGGGATTCTCTCCTGGGTAGGAGATCGGGGGAGCTAGCCGGCTATCCAGTGAAAGGAAAGGAGAAAACTTCTCAAGACCGGCAAACTGCATAAAACTCAATCGAGGTACAAATATAATCTGAGTTACGGACTGGGGTCAGTTTGGGAGCATCCAATGAGAAAGTTATAAAGCACGATGAATTATCTACCAGAGGAAATCAACTCAAGTAATCAGTGACTATGCTAAATGAGTGAAACAAATTAATTGTAGTTAGTGATTTTCTGCGGACAGTTGAAAACAAAACAGCAATTTTCAGGCGACCATCAGGTATTAAGAGGATGGCAGCAACCTCAATGTCATTTAGTACAAATATAATCGAATAGCAACAATTTGATAACTCTCTTACATAGTTTCATTTTTATTAGGATGACACTGAGTCTCATAAAAAAATCATGTTATTGCTTTTAACCTTGTTCGCAACATGGAAGTTGTCAAACTATGTTTAGAGATTGGGTAACTCCCATTTTATTTGACGTTTCGAAGTCATCATGTGTAATTTAGTAAAATCTGTGTCGAATATCACTTTCTTCTATCTATTAGTATGCCTCTGGATACTTCTGCCTAAACATTTCAGTTTGTTTATCAAAGATTCTAACCATATCTCCAAAGCCGATCTACCGAGGATGTTCAACTGGTTACTTTTGACACAGTCACACAATATCTAACACAATATCTAGATGCTAAACCAAAGGACTGTTTAAAATCCCTCCCCATTGATTTTAAGGCACCGTTGATACGATATCCCCAACATTACTCATAAACAAACTAATAAAGAACAACCTTCACCCAAACATCATCGATTGGATATACAGCTATCTATCACGACGCCAACAATCAGTAATATCATCGGGAAAGAAGTCAGATTCTATCATAACATCTACCGTTAGCTCGCATGTGGGCTTAGCAGTACATCACAGAATATACATAATATTATTAGATATGCCGACAATACCCTCATATTGGAGTTATCTTAGCTTTGTCTGTTTTGACAACAAAAATACAAGAAACAGTGGTTTACAAAAAAATTAGGGCGGTAATGTTTTGATTTTCTTAAAATTTGGTATGATCAATGAACTCCCTCTTCATTGTTATGATGTATCAACACGACAAATAAAGTCAAATAAGTAATGTCAGCGCTTTTTGGTTTCTCAACAGAGCAGTGCAAAAAAATTAAGGCTGTAATGTTTTCTTTTTTTTTGCAAGATTAGATGATGTATCAACGCGACAAAAAAGGTCATAATAAGTAATGTTCTTCTTTTAAGGTGCTGTCTGTACATTTGTTAAATCCGTTTTATCAACCAAAGACAGAAATGTTGTATAGCTACTATAGGTTTCTCAACAGAGCAACTCAAAAATTTGTTGCATTTTAGCAGTCACTACCCATCACTAAAACAGGGAAATAAAAAAACCTAAATAATTTTCAGAATTTATGATGACTGTCTTTGACAAAAATTTAGAAACACTTTTTATTTGTTGGGCAATTGAGCGCATGACTAGTTCTCAAAATTAGAGGACCCTGGGAAATCATTTGACAGTTTTAAGTGATGACACGACTCCCAATCAATTTAATATTTATATTCATGTTTGTTTTGCTGCTTGTGGGTTTTAGTGATTTTTAAAGATAAATTTCATATACCTTGACCAAAATGATGATAACAGTAGGATAAAGATGAGTATACTGAGGTATCAGCCAAAGAGTGTCATTACCTTTCAGGTATCTTAGTCAGCTGACAGCCTCCCAGTTTCAGTATCTCCAGATTAGTTAGTGCTGACAATTTCTGACTCAGCTGATCATCTCTACTTAGATTGTTAATGTATAAGTCCAGCTCCTTGAGCGATGTCATCTTAGCAATTCTGAAAAAAAAAAATGATTTCCACATTAGTCACTGTCTTATACACCATTTTTTTGCGGTCAGTTCAGAGTCACTCTGAATTCTCCCCCAGACAGAATCTTCCTAAAACGGAGTGTATTTTCATGTTTGATCCATTATTCTCTTGTATTAAGTTTGAACTGATAGGAGAGAAACTCTGAATGCTGGAAAATGGACCAAACTTGGTAATTCGTCTTACATCGTCAAATAAGGGGCTTTGGCTGTCTCGACAACAAAAATACATAAAACAGGTTTTTACAAAAAGATTAGGGCTGTAATGTTTTAGTTTTTTTTTGCAAGATTTGTTGATGTATCAACACAACAAAAAAGGTCATAATAAGTAATGTTGCCTTTTAGGGTGCTGTCTGTACACTTGTTAAATCTATTTTATCAACCAAAGACAGAAATGTTGTATAGCTACTATAGATTTCTCAACAGAGCAATGCAAAAAAGCTGTTGCATATTAGCGTTCTCTACCCAACACTAAAACAAAGACAACAAAAACCTAAATATCCTTCAGTGTTAATGATGACTGTCCTCGACGAAAATTGAAAATCACTTTTCATTTGTTGGGCAATTAAACGCATGACTAAATCTAAAAAAAGTAGAGAACCCTGAGAAATCATTGGACAGTTTTAAGTGATAAGATGACTCCCAATCAATTTAACATTCTGACATATGTTTTTTTTGCTGCATACAGAAATTTTGAACTATGGAACAGCACTGCATTAATACTGCTTCTACCTTATGTACATGGTGATGTTCGTGAGCTGTAATGACATGAGTCATCACCGTTTTAAAAATCTATCTATGATCATTTTTTAATATCTCACTATTTATTATAGATCAATTTCACATAATAATCAGCTTGAATACAAATACATAATCACCCTAACATACCTCATTATATGTGATGGTACTCTGTAAATTTTGAATAATTATCAAAACACAAAAGACATGACTATCACTACCTTACTGAGGCCTGACTGGCGTATAGTAATACAATCAAATCGGCCAATAATCTATACCTCTCAGATTATCTCAAATTGTCATAATTACTTTAGTAAGTTATGCCATTAGCTTTATAGGCTCAGTTTGAAATTTTACTGATATTGTTATATACAACATTAAGACAACTTAAATAGCTACACAGAATATGTACCATTGTTAGTTTAATAGGAGCTTACAGATGGCCTGTATTATATAATATTTATAGTCATTAGTATATAATGTGACGATATGGTAATCTTACATCCTGCTTATATTGATGATATATTTACCTCTCAGGTATCTTAGTCAGATTACAGGAGGTCAGTCTTAGAGATACCAGATCTGTCAGTGTGGATAGACACTGATTTAGCTCATCACTTCTACTCCCGTGAACCCACAGATGCCTCAGTGATGTCATCTCTGATAATCTATAACATACCAATACGGATATACATACTTCAAGTATGTCAATCGCATTAGAGCCTACACTATAACCTCACATCAATTTTTCTACCCTTGGAGAATGGTGACTAACATGGTTTGATCAAACTCTGCATGCAAACTTGGTACTGATATTAACAGTAAAGTCAGCATTACTCTGAAGGGGGAATATGTGAGAAATTATTTTGGATCTATAAAATTAAAATCAGTTTGATAAAAATCTGAGCTCACTAACCTCAGGCTTTTGAGGCTATTTTCATACATATCACGCAGCAACAGATATTTCACTGATTTAGATAGCCTCTCTGATAACTCTGCAGGTACATCACCAAAAAAGTATAAAGCTATCTGACCAGCTGAAGCTGTCCCTCTCTCCAGCTCTACTAGAGGCAGATATCTACGGCTGAGCACTAATCGCCCCAAGGTTTGTCCCCGTTCATCAGGATCATCCCAGTTACTGTCACCCTGCTCCTCCCAAGCCACATCGTATCCTGTAATAATCAGAAGCAAAATGATAAAATCGTCATGAATGAACCTTTGAAATAAAGGGAATATTATTATTATGTTTTAAGTGAAGATTCTCAACATTCATTATCTAAATGTTGTAAAAATTTTTAAATCTGGAACAAATACTACATGCATTATACACACATGGCATCAGCTAATGATTCCATCCCACAAAGTATAGTTATATAATTTGCTGAAGAGATTATTCTTGTGAAAATAGTTTGCAATGAGCAACGCAATTTACTACCAAAATTGATGTTCAATTTGGAGTTGTGTACTCTTGTTGTATCAATAGTCAACCGAAAACTCTCTCTTTAAAAAAAGGATTTTGGCTGTTAGCCTATTTTTGCAATAAGCAGGAGTGAAGGTTGAAATAAAGACCAAGACTGTGTGCACTGTTTTTTTGCCAATATCCTCCCAGTATCATCTCATATCAATAATATGATGGTTCATAGCATCACAGTGAAGCTCTTCATAGTGTGGTTGAAGAGATTTACTTGTTAGATCATAATGTTGCTGATGCAGTCACACATCCTCGAGATTCTAGTTGTTGTGGAACTGGTATACAGTAGATGAGACCTCAGTCCGTAGACTGTCAAAAAAACTAGGTCAGTACCCTAAACTCTTTCAGACTTCGAACCAACTAATCAGCGAAAGCAATGAACATTACGGACACCTTATGAGGCCATGTACACAATTTGATATGCTGTATTCACCCTTTAAATGCTGAATCAATCTCAGAACTCACTTTTGTGTGTGCTAAGATTTCCCTCTTCTCTGCCTTGCTCCATGATTGAAAGCTGCAAGTTGTGGGATTCACAGGACAGCTTTGGCAGCAATCTGAAGTTAAAGAAACAATTATTATGAATGCCATTTCTATGGTGTAATCTGTTTGGCTTTCTAAATGCGTAATTCCGGTCAGGTTGTCACAAGTGCCCAGATGTCTCATGACTTTGAAATAATGGTTAGCTATATTTCAATACTAATTCGGTGTATCACTCACTCTACTTAGTCCTCTATTCCAATCACCATGTAGTAAGCGCCTAACTAATTCAATTTGAAACTAAAACTACCCGTCACCATGCCCTGAATGCCTAAGTATGTTTGGTCTCAGTTTACCCTATAAGTGAAAGTTGGTTTTAAACTAATTTTGATTTACTTTGTTTGTTTGTTTACAGGTCGTGTGGGTTAATGGTGATTTCCTGTCTTCACAGTACAGTGTGCAACCTTTATTCTCTAAAGAATACTTTACAACACTACTGCTAGAACTCATCTCATATCTATAACTTTAAAGTCCTTGAGTTTTGTTTAATTTTGTATCATTTGGTTAAAGTTAATTTTCCATGTCTAGTGACCTGAGATGAACCCTTGGTTCTAATTCCTAACCTTTTCAAGATTATTGAAAACAATAACAGACAATAATAGATAATTAATTGACAGCTTATTGTGTCAATTTGATAAATGACAAATGTGTTTAACCCTTGAATTTTGCACTCAAGATCCATCAATCATAATTAGTTGACACAAGCTCAGTACAGTTCACTTATTAATAATAAATCATTGGAGAATAAGGATATACTTCAATATGGTGTTGTGTAAGTGATCATTGCACATTCGGAAGAAAATATGGCTGCTCTTATACCCTAAGGTAATTATAAAACGTGATGTTTTTTATGATGATTACATAAGAAAATGTCATCTGACAGAATGCTTCTTCTTCAACTGGCTATGTACCGTAATCCCTCACCTATAGATCGGGACTTATAAGTGAAGGCGGCTATAAGAGAGTAGTATATAGACGCGACTATCATTTGAAGCATTATTATATTTAGTTTGGACCAAAACTTCTTACAATCACCGAAGAGCTCAGTGGTAGAGCGTTCGACTTGTAAGCATGGAGTTGTGAGTTCGAAACCCACTGAGGGCAGTTTTTTCATAAAACTACTTAGTTCATTTGTAGTGAGTGTAGTGTCGTGAGTGTCTTAGAGCGGTGGGGTGTCTTATAGCTGTGGGGTGTCTTATAGCTGGAGCATTTTTATTTTTTCTGAGGGGGGTGATTCACTTATAAGTCCGGTGACTTATAGGTGAGGGATTACGGTAATATCAGAATAGTTTGTATACAAAGGGCTGTCTATCTGCAAAAAAATGAACAGTCCTCTGATAAGCTGAAATTGTAATACCACAATTTGCCATAAATCATTAAATAAACAGCTCAATTAAACATCATCACCTCCCAGGTCATTATTAGATGATCGTAACATATCTGGTCTATAGCACTGCAATGTGTGATTTCACAGCATTAGCCTATAATTAAAAACACCACTGGTAGTAGCTAATGAGTTAAAATTCATCGATTCAAGATGAATTCAAGGTAAATTATGACAGGCACTAAATATTGACATCTTTTCTCACATCCCTGGTATGTCTAGACAAAGTTTGTCCATTTTCCTGCATTCAGAGTTCCTCCAGAACAAGTGGTCACGCCACGGGTTACGCCGCGGGTCACGCAACAGATCACTCCGCGGGTCACGCCGCGAGTCACGACGCCGGTCACGCCACCGGTCACGCCGCCTGTCACGCCGCAGGTCACGCCGTGTGTCACGACACTGGTCACGCCTGCGGTGAAATCAGTGAGAGGGAGCAACTGGAGTGCAGGCAATTAAATTAAACTTGATCTATGGTAGATCTGAAAACCAGCAGCAATAGCTCGTTAAACGTATCTACCCCTCACCCCACACTTTCTTACCTAGAGAAAACTTGTTTTCAGAATGATTTCACTTAACTTACCTAAACAGATAATTGAGGATTAAATCCTTTTACAGTATAAAGGTGGGCCCCTGTGATCCCTCAGGTAAACCTTTTGAGATTATCTTCAATCTGTTCTCCTGAGACAGTAATCTGTAAAATATTTGCAAATTAATATTCATAGTTTCATTATATTACTACAAGGGGTCCCAGCAATGGGCCATGTAAGGCCAATAACCCTAACACGTACGCTGTGTTTCATAGGGTGGCAATGGTGGATTGGAATGTGCTGTGGGATGAGAAAACAGATAATAGTGAATAGCAGGCTTTCTAATTAGCGCCATCGACCCATTCTTTTTTGGGGATGGTGAGATGGCGCAATCGGTTAGCGCGCTTGCTATTCACTGCCAGGCGATTAGTGCCGCAGGAGTTGTGGGTTCGAGTCCCACTGGGGGAGCTTTCATTGTTGATTGTTCCAGCCCCCAGCACCCTCGGGTGTATACCTCTCCTTCTTAAACATGTCAGGCCACAAAGCAAGTATTAGTTAATCATAAGAAAATCTAATAGCCTAATATACCAATAGACCATGAGATCACAAGGATTAGCCAATAAAAACAAACACACCTGTTAATTACTATTATATAACAGATATATCCCATCGCAAAGCAGTGGAAAAGACTTAGGAAGGTGCAGCATATGTGAATAAAACACCTATTACAAAGAGTCATTTTTTCATATTTTGTTCCGTCAAACTGATATCTTGCTGCTTTGGTTTGTCCTTGAATATTGTGCAGAAATAAGAAGCTATTCTTTTGTAAACTGACCGGATTATCTAACTAATTTCACCGCCCGTTAAATCCATATTAGGTCAACATATTGCTAGATTTAGATCCATGCAGTGACAGCGGCCAGAGTTACATCAGATTGATGATTCATACATTCCTTTAGATATCAACGCAATAACTAATTGCACCTTTTGGTTTTTAGATTGAGGAGGAAAGTCACTTCCCGCTAAGAATGGTATGTAGTACAAAACAGTAATAATGATATTTTAAAGCGTTACCAGATGTTGATTTCCTGGTCAGAAAAGAAGTTTCTTTGTGTCCTCTTTGGGTCTCAACACCGAAGAGAAGACTGCTGATTGTTTGTACTGCGTTTAATCTGTTCACTTTGTGAAGAGAGATTTAGATCAACAGCAGAAAAAGCGCGCTAAAAGTATCTATCGCTACACCCCACAAACCCCACACCCCCCTCGCCCACACCCCACACCCCTAATCATAGCACTAAGTTATAATATACAGATCAGTATATATAAACCCAATGCTATTCTTTGCTGCATCCTCAAGTATTCAAACATAATTGCATACCGAGACACCGGTCATGGCCAACCTCCGGCAAATTATTCAAATGTGAATGTGGCCGAATATGTTTTTTTGTTCGGCCAGCTACACCCTTACCACAGAGAAAAGTTGAAACACACTCACTCGTCTGGTTCAAAAATTGGCGTACACTACATTCTGTATTGTCACATCTGAAATTCAGGAAAATTCTAGTTGTTGCTCTATTGCAGTAAATCAGAACTACTTGTAAAGTTCATGGATGAGGCAGGTCAAAAAGACGGTTGCACAAAAATTAGTGCATCTAATTGGAATACTCCCAAAAACCGTGGCCAATCCCAAAAAGTCCCCTAATCGTCAATCCTACTACATGGGTGGCAAGGTGCGATAACCAGAAAGTCTAGCCCTAAACTCAATGACCTTTTTTAGGGCTACCCATTATGAGTAAGGTGACTGTTCACAACTTACATGAATGCATGACATCATCAGATTTGCTGGAACAAATCACTCAGGTGGCAGAAACTCTGGTGAACTACCAGTCTACTAACAGATTGTGTCATCTGTAAGTCCCAAAAAGGGGATAAGTTGATGATGTTCATTAGCTAGCAGGGTCAAAACACTCATACGCCATCCTCATATCCTTACACAGACCTTACAGTTATTGCGGACCTTATAATCTCCACCCCTACCCTCCAGGTTTGTCCGCCATTAATGTCAAGTAGGTATACATAACTGAATTAGTAGGTAGAGACCAGTATATCAAAAACACACATTACTCTGACCAAAAACAACAGCTAATGAGACCATGAGTAGTAAGCAGAAAGAATATGACAAGACTAAAATATGTCAGCAGAAGCATTAAAATAAAATCTCACCTCAGGTTATTGATTCCTTCACAGATTATATTCTGTCATCTTCCTAGCAGATCAGACATTTTATGTTCCTGCTCTCGCTTCCTATGTAGGTGTATCTCTTTACTCAATCCACTACTAAGCAATCCTGTATAAAGTTTACCATTAGTATATGGCGTGATCCTTGTTGACTTTAGATAAGATAAGCGGTAGCATTGTGCAGAATGGTACAATCCATTTATGAAGATAACCCTACTTCATCATGTAATATTGACCATAAAATCACACTAAAATTGATAATTCTAGGTTAAAAGCTTCTAAGCGTCAAACCAAGGCCAATGTAAGGCCTCATCCTTTGCAAACAGCAACGCAAAACTTCCAAAAAAAATGCTAGCATTTGCATAGTTTATGAGTATTGTATTGGTATCTGTTTTGAATAATTTTAGAATGAGCGTTGGCTGGGCCGAAACTCGACCGGATTTAACGTAGCTGGTAGCTTAGAGGCGTAGACTGGTATGAAAGTCTAAAATCCTGGAATGAACCAAGAAAGTACTGGATTGAACGTAGATCACAAGGTATATAGAATCAATGACAGTGCAACTCCCTAAAATAGTTGAGTAAATTGATGATGATCATTCACAGAGGCACTCGCATCGGTTTATCATGATGGTGACCTAATTTCTGATGGCTAGATGGAAACCAAACAGTCATCTAGTGTAGAAAATGAAATGGTAATTAAGTGCAATTAATTAATCGTAGTTTAATGTCATTTATGAAACTTCATTTTTGTAATGGTAATTGTGACAGTGCACAAGTTTGTCCTGCGCGCTGTCCACCAGTCGTCATTTAAAGTGGACGACAACCACAACAACATTTTGATATTTGATGCGTAATGGTGTACTACTTCTAAATTTAGATGTTATAAATAAATGTTGAATTTGAAAATTTTAATTATTTCAATTACAAACTCTCTTTCACCATTTTGTTTCAGTAACACATATACCGGTACTCTCCAAATAAATATATTATTGGAAAAAAATTATGATATAAAATAATTTTTTCCAGAATCGAAGCAGTTATCTTTTGTTGTGTCATTCAAAGTTATTATTATTATTATCTTTATTACTAACCATTGGAAGCAGACTAAAAATTAGCAGCGACCCTTATAGGGTTTTTGTAGAAAAAGAGGAGGCATCCTGGGTATAAAAAGTGAAATATAAAAACTGATCAGTTTAGTTTATTCTTTATAATTAATACAGCCAGCATTGCTATACTTCATTAGTACTGTGCTCGCTCTCAGAGCAGAGCTACACTTGGTGTCTGTCTGGCGTTGTTTTAGTCTGGCTGATCGGCGTAGAGTAGAAGGGATTGGCTGTAGCAGTTTGTTGTTGCAGTGTGCTGGGTTTCCGACTTTTCTAGCGTAATCAGTACATGATTTATCTAAAATCGTGGCGAGCGAGATGATGTTAAGAGCAGACAGGCGCTCTTCATAGTCGACTAACCGGAGCCGAGTCCAGAGCGCTCAGTAACGCCAGCAGTGAGTTAAAGTTGTTGTGTTTCCGTAAATGCTGAATAAGATTAAAATTTAATTACGCAAGGCACAGTCACTTGATTGAAGTTGAGTACTTGAACATAACAGGCAATTATTACAAAGAGAATTGGCTAAGCAAAAACGTTAGTGAGTCTATGCAAACATGGTTGTTATCATTTTACAACCGTGATCTTGTTCAAATTTTGAAAGAGTAGATACTGAGCTATTTGCCAGCCACACAATGGTTTTTCATCTGTTGCAACCAAAGATTTAAAATACTAGTAGTTGATGCAACTGTTTCGCTTTGAAGGTTTGCTTCGTAATAATTGCCAGTGTGTTTCTACCTTTTGTCACAGAGATCACTAAATGTGACACTCTCATAAAAACATAATGGGCAGGCGTGTCTCACTACATGATGAGCACTCCATTGGAGCATCTTGTTTTTGAATCACCCTACCCTAGAGGAAAAGCTCGCGTTTAGCAAGAGCTCTGATAGCTAACCCTAAATCTAGCTAACATTGACTCACCCTCTTTACTTTATATCAAATCCCACCTCAAGTAGCCAAAATAATTGGTAGCCAAAATTAAGTCACTCTTAATCTAGCTAAACCAAACTCTAGCTAACATTCCCCCCCCACCCTCCATTTGTTGATTCTCTACACATGGTCCAAGCTCACAACCGGCTGTGTTTAACTGTTCCATATTTTAAGGCTAATGGACAAGGAATGGACTGAGAGACTAATGGATCTCAGATTTGGAATCTCCATGCCTCATTACTTTACTGTGCTGCTATCCAGTGTTGAGATATAGGTAGCGATGCCTGGTGCATGTAAAAACGCAATGTAATGAAGCGTAGAGATTCTACATTTGGCATCCATGAGTCTCTCAACCCATTCCTTGTCCATTAGCCTTGGTCATTTAAGCCATAAAAAATAGAATATATAATTGATTCCTATTCGCAAATCTACGCTGATAAAATGATAAAATCTCTCCCTACACACTCACCTTGAGTATATGTACAAATTTGATGAAGTATTCCTCTCTGATTGCCTGATCGTCTGGTTTGAGTATTACATTCCTACACCACCATGACATCTTATTAAAGTGCTCCGTAAACTGTACCAGATTGGGGCACCTGTAGAGAGCAAGTAAACACAACTTTACTGATGACTGATACTCCTTACACAGCAGACTGAGTGTAGGTAACTTGTACAGGCCATATTTTTTTAATCGTAGTCAGATAATTGATCTACTGCTAGCCTGCCTGCTTGAAAAGATTCTATGAAAGCCATCTCCAAATGGACAGACAATCATGATTTGATATCACCTGGGGTCTCTGCCTATTGCTGCCTGTTTATGGCACTACATTGACGGTTGATGGTGGGGTGGGGGTGGAAAAGTCAACGATGCCCTGTTTGAAACGCTTAAAACCGCTTCCATCTCGATGGAATTTGGCCTCACTGAACTACATAAAGCTCAGAGAAGACACCTCGATATATGAACTGTCAACTAATGGGCATATTATTTTCAGATTAAGATAGTTGAAATCAGAATTCGGAATCAAGGAACTTAGTAATGACCGGAGTATGACCTACCATTCTGAGAGTGAAGTCTCAATTAGTATTAATATTTTAGATAAACAGAACTCAATGAGCACAAATTTAACTGGCTAGCAGCAGCACCTGTGACTTGCGATTATAATCTACACTTTACTATACAATCTATCATATTGAGTCCATCTGTACCACATGCTAGGTCAAATGGAGCACTGCTTGGGTCTTGTAATCAGACAGTGTAACTGATCAAAACCTCCTCAGTTACCATCAGAAGCTCACCAAAGATGTTTTCATTAAATATATCTATGCTTAGTATTTATACCCCATAAGATTTGTCAAAGTGTCCTAGTAGAGTGTTGTATATATATATAGGTTTTTTTCCCGAAAACAACATGGTACCAGAAGGATTGCAGGGTAGACCATCCCGCCCAGTAGCTTTGTTGCTCATTGGTCCTCAGTCTAATATAAGTGAGTGTATAACTTACTTTTCTTCGTTCTGTTCTCTAGACCAGGTGAGAAGCTCAGGTAATTCTAACCTCTGATAGAAGTCTGTCTCTATAAGTGTGAGATGCTCAGCAATCTCGTGTGACTTGAAATCCACCAGCGTTAAAACTCGCCTGGGAAATACAAACAGAACATGTGTTATAGTGCTTGTGAGAGAATCAGATCTTTGGTAGCATGCTGAGTTCTTAGACTAATATTTGTAATAGTGCTCTAGGCTCATAAACAGCCTGCAGCTCAGTTTCTAGTGATTTTCACAGTTGAGATGTGAAGGTACTAAAAAGGTACTACAGAGAAACTCTTTTCATGATAGCATTTACAGTAGTATTATTCATTCACAATCACGCTAGGTCATGATGGTGAATGCTGAAACCTTTGCGGATGGATCAGATGCAAATCGATATTCTCGGGAGCTCATTATATTGAGCTAGTTTTTCTGCAGGTAATTATGTGTCTGGCACTTCGGATAGGGGCTTAGAGTATACATTAATTTGAGAGAAAATGAACTGCAGAAAAAAACATACTGATCTTTGATCCGGTAGCATTAGCCTTATTCACTCGGCCACTGGTTTGGTTTTTTGTGGTGTTCGCGTGAACAAGGCTAGGTAGCATCAATTGCTTATTACTAGATCAATTCAGGGAGTGATTAAAATCACATGAATCGTTGACAATTTGCGCCAGTCATGTGCTATCAAGCATTGACTGAATATTTGAGCACAGCACGATTATGAATTTCCTAGAGGGGGTAAAGAATTCGCGAGAGAAAAGGTTCTTCATTACCAAGAAGCTTGAAGTAGCATAATTCAAGGCTGGCTATAACTATATATATTAAAAAGATTGAGTAAAACTCCAACCTAAATTAGCCAGAACCTAGTGCCTTTACATTAAGTCGGCATAGGTAGAATGAAAGGGGCTGACTTAATTCAGCTCCTTTCATTCTACCTAGTCAGCTAAACCTGAAGCTGAACTTAACTCAGCTGATATTTACTCCTCATGCGTATATCAGTCTACTTTTACTTACGATGGAGATTTGGGGCCGGACGAGGGAGCTACAATCTGCAGTTCCTGAACAGGCCTCTGATTTGGGTCACATTTCTCAAGCACTTTACGTCTCATGATCTTAGCGAGCGTCAGTTCTCCCTCCCTTACCAACTCTGTGACTAGCTTCAATAATCTCAGGCTAATAGCCTCTTTTAGTTCGCTGGATCTGTATAATGGTAGATGACATAATTAGCGTTGTGTGAAATTAGCATTGAAGTTATTTCCGATCTTTGTTTTTCAGAGAAATCTTGCCCAGGTTGGTGTCAAATGATCTGGGATGCTGACCCAAATGGTCCCAGAAAGAGTATGTATTTTGTTTACATTGCAAAACTGATCCCAGATAGTCCCAGATCATCCCAATGTTGTATTCACATAGTACCAAGATGAGAAATGCGTCTGTGTCATTAACGGGAAAGTTCCTAAGCGTCAAACTTTTCCGTTGCTGACCCAGACTCATTTCGATCGTGTCTTATTTATATTCACATAGTCTGGGTTGGCTGCAATGGACAATGTGAACTAGGCTTAACAGCCTGCTCAACTACAGGCAAATGCTTCTTTAACTTCGGTTTTAAGCACCGCAATGACTAAATAAGGAATCAACGTTCTAATCAACTATTATGAGAGAAGAGAATAACGAAATGATGAGGCTTACGTCAGCTCATCCAGAACTCTGACGAGGAGGGAGAAGGCGTTTCTGGACAATCTCTTCTTAGAGACATCTTTAGAGTGAGCAAACTTGTTATATCTGTATAGCAGTTTATCTATGAGATCTTCTGGTGTGCTGAATGTCCTGTAGGTCGTCAGAAAAGCCTCCTGATACATGAAATCTAAAATAGAGACAGCAGGTAAAATATATATTAGGGCAACTATATTGTCATTACCTGCTTGGCTGGTGTTATTTTAGGTCTAATTATGCGGTAATTTTGGGCATATGGACTTGAAGGTAAGGTCAATTATGTTAGCATGTATTGTAGTTCTGTTCAGCCCAAATCAGTAACCAACAGGTCCTCAGTTTCAAGAGTTAAATTCAAAATCTAAAAAAGGCGCAAATTGAGTCATATATGGAACAAATTGTGGTAAATGCCGATAAAAGCAATTTTCCTCTACAAATTTGTGGCTTTCTATGATATAAGTAAAAAGAATCATTTCTATATAGGTCAAGTCTTAAATAAAGGCTAGCCTATGTTTGGAGACTGAAATAGTGTAAGCAAAGATTGTAACATTGAACTCCCAAGCCTCCTCAAAGATACCAGTGAAGTCCTTACATAAATATTCTATTTGTGATCATAAGTTTACCCATAAGCGCAATGAAAAGAAGAAACCTAATGTATATCTACGAAGCCCAGTGGGGTGTAAAACCAAACCAGACAATTATTGCTGCCCATATAGTAATCAATTCATACTTTTGCAGCTTATTGTTCCAACTTAGAAAGACAGGATATATGATTTTCAATAAGATTAGTCCTAATAGATTAGATGATTTAAAAAATACTTGTATTGAAAGTCTGCTTTGTAAATTAATAGCAAATAGTAAGGCTTTTTCCTGTTCAACAATCAATTAAATGTCCCATAAAGTTAGCTTTGCAAATAAATTTTCTTCTTGGGAACACGTTAATAAAACGGGTAAAATACAAAAGTAAGAGGATCTGAGTTGACCCAGAACTAAATAAAGACATAAATATACAAGCAGCGCTGACGCATTAAAGATAAGCTGAGCAGAGCCAGATCACCATGCCTCAGACAGATCACCATGCCTCGGACAAATATCAGCTAACCTCGCAGGAAACCAAGTGAAATACTACCTAACTTGATCATGGCGAAGTGAGATTGATCAGATTTTATACTGAAATGCAATATTTGAGCTTTCCCCTCCCTCTCTCTCACCAAATGTGAACCCAATTAAATAAGGAGGCTTCATTCCGAAGCTGACCTGTTTGATAACTTTAGAGTCAAGGACAATCTCAGAATCCAGCATGAGAACGGGAAGGTTTTTGGTGGATATTTTTGCATTCGGATTGCTCAAGCGCCATCTTAACATTTCTAATCAGTTGGCATATCCAGTCATCATAGCCTGGTCACGCTGCTACTTTTTGGGTTTAGGGTAACCAAAAATGTAGGGGTTGTAGCGGCTTTAGTTATTTTACAAGTGGTTATAAGTGAGGTTTGTGTTATTTACTCTAAATCAACAAATCAACTCAACTGTAGTGAAATGGAAGGTCAGATTACTATGGCTGTCGAAACATCGAGAAAGCTGTGCAGCATGTTATTGAAGAGAGGCTATTCGAGCAATATTCCAATAATGCAATTCATCACATTCTGGGCCTATCGACAACCACTCGCCTCTGCTGAGCATGCAAAAGGAGACTCACTGCACAAACAGGATTACATCTACACTGTCGAATATCACAGTACTCAAATACCGGATGACACTTGTGTAATTGGATTAGTTGGTAATGATTTAGACTTATGTAATTATTTTTCTGAAATTAATAGATGCACTGATTTAGATTTACTACTTAATGCTTCTAAGACAAAGGAAATGCTTTTCTCTACTCAACGTCTCAAACCTAACACTCCTAAACTGAACCTAGATGGCACCAATATATCATTTTGTGAAAAGGTAAAATACCTTGGTGTAGACATTGATAACAAACTAAGATTCGAAGATTATGTGCATAAAATAACTGGCAAAGCAAGTCAAAGGATGTATGTTGTTAAAAATTTTATGTATCTGAGTTCGAAGCCATTAGCCTCCATGCTGTTCAAAAGTTTTGTAGTTTCACTCTTATTGTATTGTCTACCTGTTTTGCACACTAGCATATATGCTAAGGACAAGAAATTACTAAGAAAAGTTTTCAACGATGCTAAGAATTTAGGGCTTGAGGAAGGCGATCTCGATACCATTGTTAAACAGAGAACTAAATCCATTATCATGTGCTGTTTTTCTGATGAAGACCACTTTATACACGATTTTCTCGAACATTGCCCTTCTGGTCGTCTTAGACATATTAAATATCGCAGCTCATGGGGCAAAGACTGTTTTCTGAGGCAAATGTGCATCACACTTAATGAGATTCTTTTTTAAAAAGTCCATAGTTCCATACACTGGTAGCAAGCTCCTATTATGACAAAGTATATGCTTCCATTTTTCGCAACATTTAATGTTTGTGATAGCTAATAAATCAATCAATCAATCAAATTAACATGCCAGAGCTAAACGAACTGAACTGATGCTCAAGGACAGATTCTGAGCAGAAATGTTCGCAAGATGCATACTGCTTGCAGATCGACTCTGTGATACGAGTCTCTCTGCACCGTAGCTACAATGCCACAAACTGGCCCAATTGACCTAATTACACTTTGCCTATAGAAGCTCACTTTTAACCAGTTCGGGCCGGTTCAGAACTATAATTTAGGAACTCAAGCACATTTGAATTAGTTCAGTCGCTACGGTGCAAAGATAACCAGCCTGAATTGATTGGTGCATATGCGCAAAGTGTGCAAGATGAGCAGCACATTGGTGCGCAACCAAAACGTCAATCAGCAGAGATAAATCATATGAGGGATCAATGTAGCACTGCATTCGTAAGTGAGAAAATTGCAAAGTTTCACATTCAGTGATGGGATAGCTGCTAGGAGTTATTAGGATACCGAAACGAATATATAAAATTCTTCATAATAATATCAGGGCTGTTATGTCTTGTGAAGCTTGTTCTGGTGAAATAATTTGTAAAAACAATAAATCTTATAGGATAGACTAAAATTAAGTGAAGCTTGGGACCACATGAGTGTATAGTTCGACTATATTTGCCGCCTCAGCTCCCGTCAAACAACAAGTTTAGGTGAAACCTCTCAAAATACAAATTCTATAGACCTCACCCTATGGGCGTTCAACGCCAAGAAAAATAACATTTAAGTGCAAGTGATCCAAGATTTGCCCTCTAAATTCAGCCACATCATAGAAAAGAAACCCTGATATAAGTAATACCAATATCCCACTATATATGTGAATGTGTTAGATTTTTGCCTGAGTGCCCTGTCCGCTTCAATAAGGGATTGATTGAAATCACTTGGGCACACAGGCTAGTTAGATATAGAAATATGATCTAAATGGCGTAAAATGCGTAATTGAGTCCAACACACTCTGCTTTTCTCAGGGATGGTAGAATTCACATTGATAAAAAAGAAGAAGGCTGGATCTCGGCTGAAAGGAGGGCAGAATGTAGAATTACCTGAATCTGCGTCGACGTTTACCAGTGACATTAAACTGTCGGCTGGCCCTAAATCTGCACACAAAACACAGCTAAAGTTAGAGGATGAATTATACACAAAGTAAGCTTTCATGTTTATACCCCTCTAAATCTTATACCCACACATTTAGTATTTACTAAGACATGGCCTCAGACATGGACATTCTAATGGTGGCCTTCTATAGTACATTTATGGTTCTATAACCGGCAGCACAGTAGCGTGAAAAGCTAGTTATTGGCGGCAGCGGACGGTGTATGATGCTCATGACATATGAGATTACACATGGATGAATGGTCTGTCTGTCTACAGAGAAGGCTTTTCGACTCTAAAACTAAGTCTGAAAAACGCCCATTCATAGAACATCCCTATGTAAACTCACATATGCCTACCGCAGTAAAATTGAGCGGCCGTTTTAAGCAGCAAGTTGGCTGGTAGCAGAAAATAATATTAACAGTACTATCAGCAAAGAAAAACGCTGAAATCTGGCAGCGGATCTATCATTATAGCAACTTAAACTGCAATGCGATGACATAAAGTTACATTTGCCACCAGCTCAAATGCCAATTAAATGAGATGAGATATAATTGTTTATCATACCGTGTTTTCCTACGTGTGTAGCGTACACTACGAGGGCGTCTACACTACCACCCTTCAGTCCTGACATGATCTTTGACGAGCCACCCTAAAAGCAAAACATTGGTAAGTGAATGAAATATTCAGGCATCGATACAAGCATCGGCAACTTACATCCAAATATTACACTAGAGAAGTTATGTATTTGCATGAGGAGAAGCTAGCCATTTATATATTCCATGTTTATTCTGGAGAAGAATAAGTCCTTAGGACTTGTACCCAGAAAACAGAAAAATTGATAAAAATATGGTGTAGAATTAAAAAGACATGTAACTAAAAATCAAGAACAATGACAGGTAAAATTACAACGTACACGCAGGCATTAATTAGCAGTAAAACATTACACAAGTTGATACACAATAGCTAGGAAAAGAAAAGTTAGAACAATGTAGCAGTAGGCTAAAATGAAATTTCATATACTATCAAACTATCTGACATTCAACCTTAGCTAACATTTACACACCCACTTGGCTCCATATAGACTCCCACCTCAGGCAGCAAAAATATAGTGCAAGCTAACATTAAGTTACCCCTAAACCAGCTAAATTAAACTCAATACCCAATACAAACAGTTGCATAAGGGAAGGCAACTCCCATCCATCAAATTAACAAAAATTAAGAAGCTAACATCCTATTGTATACATGAGGACAACAGTTTGTAATACAAGGACGCCGCTTCGCACATATTATTACAAGATTACCTATTATCTACCCTAGGAGAATAAATATCAGCTAGATTCCAGGTTAGACTGTTTAGGGGTGACTTTATGTTAGCTACTGCCAATTAAGGCTAGCTAAAGTGGATGTGTAAATGTTAGCTAGCAATAATATTCACTATTCAAAGAATAAAAGCGAGTTTTTTTCCTCCCTCTAATACCTTACTTATAGCATCTAGCATCTTGCGCCCCTAATTGTAGTACTGACCTTACGATGATGGTGATTGGTTGTTTTAGCAGTGCTGGAGGAGGCGGTACTTACCTTACGATGATGGTGATTGGTTGGTTTAGCAGTGCTGGAGGAGGCGGTACTTGCCTGACAATGATAGTGATTGGTTGGTTCAGCGCTGGAGGAGGCGGTACTTACCTTACGATGATGGTGATTGGTTGGTTTAGCAGCGCTGGAGGAGGCGGTACTTGCCTGACGATGATGGTGATTGGTTGGTTCAGCGCTGGAGGAGGCAGTACTTACCTTACGATGATGGTGATTGGTTGGTTTAGCAGCGCTGGAGGGGGTGGTAGTATTAGATGAGATACTACCGACAGCACTGTCACTGGATGTGCTACTACCTTCACTTTCTCTGACTAAAATAGAGATATTAGGTAAAGGTCATTGTTTACTGATAACTAACTATACTGCTATTATTCACAGGTGCTACCCTATTCACAGTCACTATATGCTACCTTATTCACAGGAGAATGAGGTGGCTCAGTTGGTTGGAGCACCGGTCCTTTAGCATACAAATGTTGGGGTTTGGTTGCACTAAGGTGTACTCCGATCTGCCTGCAAAGAGAGACCAACCTGGCGCGGATATTACGCCTCAGCCCCCTTTTTTAAACAAGTCACTATATTACAAACTTAGTATAGATCTAAAGTGATCTATGACTAAAATGGAGAGATCAATTCATGGTTTCTGTTTACTGAGAACCAAGTTTACAGCTAGCATGTATGATATTTTACTATAATATTGTGTTAATTGAAGTTCTAGGATACATCTCTGAAGGGCCATCATACACATTAAAAATGTACTGCTTGATAGACTGAATAGCTATATAGAACGCTAATATATATATACATATATACATATATACATCGTATATATATATATACATATATACATTGTATATATATATATACACATATAAACATATATATATATATACATGTATCGCTGAAGTCACATAATGGACAGACTTTGAGCATGTTTGGGATTATGAGACTGATAGCCTGCAGTAACGCCCGAGATTGGTATCTTATGAATCCTCCTGGCAGGAGTAGTTCTATGTGACAAGCGCCAGGAAATGGGCCACATCACATATAGTGACGCGAAAGTTTATTGTAATAAGGAGACACCAACCCCCCCCCCCAACATAAGACAAGACACCGGTGGAGCACTTACTGAGAAGTTCTCTCACATCCTCCATATCCAGAGGATTCAGCTCGGCGTACTCAGGGTCCTCAGGCTTGGTGTCTGAGAGAGCTAGTGATGATCTCTGTGAGGACGGCCCGTATGACTCATCACCCTCACTCACCTACAGCATTATTATAAGAAACTAGGCTATAGTGAACAGAAGGGTTACTGATGGCAAAAGAATCTTCCATCCTGCGTATGGGATTTTTTATTGATTATTAATAATCTATTTTTTCTCCACAGCACATGTCGGCTTTTGCCTATCATCTAATTTGTTGAATTTGAATGAATTTTTATTGATCATTGACTGATGTGACATCTTCACTTTCTCAAGTAGTCAGTTTGACAGCGCCAGCAAAATATTTTATGTTTTCAAATCCAGATTCTGACCTCAGTGAGATTTTTGCTGCCGCTCCCTCAGTCCCCTCCATCCCATCATGGAGCATCATAGCATGCCTGTGTTCTGGACACTGATGTTGCGGGTGGTACATGTAGCCCCCGGCTCCGCCATTGTGCATCAGCATAGCCTGTCAACGAACACAATTCATTACAGTTTCAATTACCATTCAAAGTTCACTATACATTCATAAAAAACACAGACAAATTGGCTTATATCCAAAGAAAGCTATCACATAATTATAAGCCTGTAATTCATATAGATCACTTTATATTCATAATGATATAGTCTACCATATGAGGGGAACTTAATCTTATTAACCAGTAGACTTAGCCCCCAAGAATCTTACCCCCCCCCTCCTCCGACGGGGGCCAAGTCTGAGAACTATGTAGGAGTTTGCTAAAATTGTCTGCTCCTGTAAAATACAAGTACTAAAGACATCTTCTAGAACTGCAATATCTTTTGAGTTTTACTCCTCCCTGAAGAAAGATGTTATTCTGTGGGCCGTCATTGAAATGTGTGCATCTTTTGTTTACCATCTACAACTCTAAATATCCCCAGAAGAAGCTAAGGGACAAACGCCAATGTAGTCTGGGCCCTCCAGACCTTTGCCCCGCCTGATGGCCCCCGGCGAGGGGGTCGCCAATGTCTTTATTTAGTAACCTCGTTACGCGGCTCCTCTTTTTGGTTAGGGGAAAGTAGCTGGGTGACAAGGCTATCTATTTAGTATTAAGTATGTTTGCCGTAGCCTGTAATTTGGACATAATGATGACCTAATGACTGGATTATGGATAACATCTGCAGACAGTGAGATCCAGTCAAATATATCACTCTGACCTGAGCTGACTTGATATATGGGGGTAGCGTCTTATAAGGCTTCCTGCACTACAAACTAGCCTAGTGCCATATTATAATGCACAATTAAATGTTCTTAATGTTTGCTATGTCCAGTACTTAGATTTTTAGTGTGTGGTTATAGGGTGTTTTTAAGTGAGAGCGCATGTGGGCCTACTCAGTGTCAAAAGTTAATCCATTTTGGTAAGCAAGGCTGCCACATTTTCTGTGATGGCAGGTTCAAATCAGAGACAGCAACAGAAGTTCAGGGGCGTGTCTGGGGGGACTGTCCAGCGGGGGTCGAGAGTCTAGGGGCTCAGACTACAGACGACATATAGTCAAGTCAAAAATAGATGATATTCTTTGGATAAAGCAAGCCTTAGGCGTTTATGTAAAACAATGTGCTCAAACATTGTCATGTGGACCCTACACAGCCAATGACCGACTAAATAATGCACATTTGGAAGTCTCTGTACTTTGTGACCTCCTGTGTGGATAACGAGATTTACTCACATGATGCTGGAAGAGTTCCCGTTGATGTTGCTCTTGCATGTGGAGGTAAAATTGACGTGATGTAAAACTGTCGACGGGATTGAACTCCGATAGTTGTGTCTCGGTGCCAAACACATGCATGTATGACTCAACTGTGAAAATATGAGAAATTAGTGATGGTTAAAACAAAGTATAGTATTCGGGATAATGTTAACTTAACCTATCCAAGTTCCTAATCATGTGTAGTCAATATATCATCCCCCCTGCAGGGTGAAGTGGGAGGGGTAAGATAGCGGGATGTCGCTAACTAACTACTGTATGGAGCCTGTGAACAGAAACTAACAAATCACTTTAGATAATGTCAATCAGGTACGCCTTGATCAAAGTTGCAAACCAAAATACCCTGAGCCACAATAGATTGACAATAAAAAGCATACACATAAAATAGCATAAAAACTTATTTTTGTAGATAATTTACTAAAGTTATACCAAGTTTAGAGATAGTTGGTTTCTTTTTGTGCTATGTCGCATCTGCTCACAAGTTTATGACTTCTGGCGTCTAGAGACAATCCTAGTGCACTTTGTTACATCTCCAAACTCAAGTGTCAAGAATACAACGCAAACAATACTTTATTATCTTAATACCAGGACAATTACAAGTGATATTATCCGACCTAACCAATCATGACTTGTGTAACAAACTCTGAACCAATCAGAATTCAGTTCAAAATGCTCAAACAATACATTGTGGTGGGGAAACTATCCAACTATTCTATTGCCTTTATCTAACTGGGATAAATCAATTAGAATATCCCAAAACAAAAAACAACCAACCAGTGATCTTGATTACAGAAATAAACCTAGAATAAAATATCAGCCAGTTGATTGTAACCTTGTCTCCCAGCACATAACCAACATACACGACATGAATAATTGATGCCTATGAGCTCTTGGTCATCCCCGTGACTGTATACCTTTATAGACGTTGACACAGACCCCACAAAATGAGCATTCAGCACCCCACCTGGTGATACTACACGCCCTCTCTCAAACAATCTCTGCTCAAATACGTCCCTAACACCTAATTTTTTGATTTTTCAAGTCTTTTACATCTGGAGGACAAAGTTTCAAATCACTGTGACCAACATTTGAGGAATAATGACCTGAAGTAGAAGTGCTGGCTCAATTGGTAAGAAAACTTTTATTCAGATACCTTAACTCAGCAAGACGCTACAGTCGAGCTAACATTACCGCAATTACTGTACTAAGCCGACCATTGAGTGTGTCTGTTGTTGTTTTCTCCTCATGAAACACTTATATTGCGTCTTGTAACTCCCTCCCTCCCTATTCAATTGAAGGACATTAACAGGGGGAGGGAGGTGTTGAGTATTTCATAAGGAGAAAACAACAGCAGACACACTCAATTTCCAGCTTAAAATATAGTCAATGTCATAATGTTAGCTCCGCCATTACATTATCCTGAAATTTGGATCCCCGAAGAGCAAAGCTTTTCAACCAACAAGTCAGCACTTCTGTTTCAGGACATTACTTCTCTCAAACTCATCACAGAGATTTGAAACTGGGACCTATAAATGTAAAAAGACATAGATAAACAATATATATTAGGTTAGAGCACCCTCTATAATACCCACATCATTGTAGTGTCTCCTGTATTGGTTGATATCTAAAGGATATAGTTTTACTCAAGTGGCAGCAGGTGAGAATTTGTACAATTCTGTTTGATCAACAAATCCAAGACGTTTTATGGATACTTGTGATCTTATAACTTGTAGATCTCTAATGATATAATCATCTTGTCTTGTGGATCTAAGAATATTATTAATATTATTCTTAGATCCACAAGACAAGATGATTATATCATTAGAGATCTACTGTTAGGGTTACCAAGTGCTCAGATTATCTTTGTCACTTTATTAGCCCTTCTATATTAAACCACTGCTGACACTGCTGGGCTTTGCCCAGCGGAGCCACCAGTCAAAAATTTAAATAGAGAGTTGTGGCATCAAAACATCTAGCCAGTAGCTTTGAGTGGAGTTATATGAGTGCACATATTGTAGGGAGTATTTTCTTCCCAAGCCATCCACCATTAGAAATGACAAATTTTGTAGTTGACAAATCAGGCGGTTTAAAAATCTAGCTGAGATCCAACACTAATAAAAATGTTGGATCTCAGCTAGATTTCAAAAGCACCTGATTAGTCAACAACATGCCCAGCTGTGGCAGCAGTGGTTTAAGATAATAAGAACTAACGCACTGGTGATCAACACCTGACTGCCAACATCAAAAATTCTAATAAGATTGAAATTTCAATTGTCTGATTTTTAAACTTGTTATTGAAGATATTTATAATTTCTCTTCCTGCTAGTAGCTTTTGTTTGGAATAATTTGAGCACAGCAGGCTAACTTACTGTCTATAGCTCGCCCTCGTAGATTTGCACTGGACTGTATCTTACTAGACAGGGAGTCTTCTACCAGAACATCAGACCAAATATTCCTTCTCTTTCTGACCTGAGTCACTGCTAATAACGTCAGGATAATAATAACAGTTGAAGTAACGATTTACACATTTAGTATTGAATCTAATTTAGAGAGATTACTCAGGTTTTACATCTCGGACATATCATGATGTCATTTAGAGCGGAAGACAGCAAAAAACTGGCTGTTTTTAACAAAACATATTAAATAAAAAAGATTCAATAAGCCCCACTTTGGAGTTGCTTCCCCTCTTCTCGATTGACTACAAGAAGGAAGCATGTGATACATATTCAGACACACTGGTCGGATACGAGTGAGTTTCGCGTGCATTTCTCATTGTACAAATGTAGTGTTTGATACCAATGTTCGTTAAACATACCGCCATCTTCTAGCAGCTTGAACTTTAAAAGTCGAAACCAATCAAGACTACGTTCAGCTGAATAAAAAAATTAGAAGCAAAACTTATAAGGTTACTAGAGAGATATTTAGACTATACCCATACTATACCTGCATGCTGCCGTCTGTGAGTAGATAATGGTGCCGAGCCGTTTATTTGGAGTTTTCTCTTCTTACCGCTAATATAACCTGTCATCACTCAGCTCCGAGTCTGCATCATCTGAGTCGTCTCCTCCTAACCTGGGACTCTCTCTGAATGTGTGAGCTCGGGAACATGGCTCTGAAATAGCGCAACAGATTCAGTAAAGTTGTGAGAAACAATTCAGGGACTTATATGCTTGACTTTCTATACTTGACTCATTTTACAACTCCAGAATTTACCTTTTAATTATTGAGGTTCAATCATAACTTTCTAAATGGTACCAACGAAGTTGTAAATTGAATCAGCACCAGCCAAAATGATGAATGATATATTAATTATGACAACTGAAAAAGCCTGGCTTTAGATAGCACTGGTAGAGATAAGATAAGATATTAATAAACGGTAGCTATCATAAGAGTCAAGGCTTTTGTAAACAATTTAACGTAACAGTATTTTTGGTATGATACTGAAAAGCCAGCGTTGAGTTGGCTGAAAGCGCAACATCAGCGGCTCGTATATCAGCAAGCCGACACACTAAACTGTGTCAAAACAACACTGCTTCATACTCATATTACATTCTCATAAACCTGATAATAGGATGGTTGCTTACGATTCCTCTCCACTCCTAATATAATCTTTAGAATGCTTCAACATTACAAGTCAAACCAGAAGTCTATCTATGGTCTAGGACAAATAATATGACACTTTTGTGATAGCTTGGTAGGGAGGGTTAGTTAAGCAAACATACAGGCATACCATCACAATATGGGCTAACTTAATAATCATCAAATTAGTCTGTCTCAGGTTAGACAACTGATGCCTCTCTGGGAAATATGTGCTCAATGGATTCTGTATCGCTCAAAGATAGCAAATCGAGGCCTTAATCCCAACATTGTCGCCGAACAGGTCCATAATTTGCACTATCTGATTGCCAACAGTATGGAATCAAAACACTCCCTGTTATTGACACTAAACTTCTGCAAATAATTTGCCCATCAGGTGACAATCCTGAGAATGAAGCTTCTATTAGTCATCGATACAGAATTCAATGAGTGAACATTTCCCTGACTGGCAGCAGTAGGTTAAACTTTAATGTGACCTGATGACATCATAAGCACACGCTGATGACCGAATCTTACCCACACTGGTCACGTGATATACTATTGCATGTATCTCTCTGATCGATAGAGAGTGAATTAATTCACTAAGCAAGAGTACCATCACAAGGAATTTGGTGTGACGACCCATGTTCAATTTTATTAACTCGGGGTGGGTACATGTTAGGTACTCATATTAAATTGACTCTAACGATCAGAGATACACATGATAATAGCGTAGTCTCAATGTCAGTGTGAATCTTATCTTCCCTTATACTAACCTTGAGGTGCTCTGTAGCTCATAGCCGGATTATTTGACCGAGGTAACGGATCTGGAGCGACGTAAGAACTCTTTGGACTGCTGCCATCATCACTAGCTTTGATCTGTCCGACTTCCTCGTCACCAGAATCAGTGCTCTCTCCTTCCTTTACTTCTCCATCTTCCATTGGTTATATGTAAGGGGATCATTGCAAGCAACTCTCCTAAAACAAGATTATCACAATGTTGGCTATCAGGTATTGCGTTCTACGTTTAGGCCTACGCTATGCGTTGACATTTTATGGTCTTATCTTATGGTAGACAAGTTATAGCAGTAGACATGATTGCAACTCCCAGCTACAGAGAGGATGTTCAGAACAGAATATATTTTCATTGCAGAATCAGCCAAGTTCGTCGTCTGCAACTCCTCCCTCCTAGATGGCCCTAGATCTTAAACATGATTCTTTCTATTTTAAAATAGTCTATTAATTAAAATTATGAATGAAGCATGAATTGAATAAGCCTAGAACAACATGGCCCCAAGAAACAACAATTGCAAAAGATTGCTATTAAAAGTATGTTTCTTAATGCCTACTGTGGATCTATATAAGTGATCACTGCTTGCTTAGATAATCATTGTTTGTTTTGTAAAATCTGCTACTTCTTACAACAACGAATTCACAGAAATCCTCCAGCTAGGGTGTGATACGTGGTTGGAAGCAATCGCAAGGTGGTTCAACTTAGCCCAGCTAAGATTTATATCAGTATGCAAGAAGGTTTAGATGTAAATAATAATTACCAGAGAGATAGATGTCGAGTGAGTCTGTCAGTATGTCCAGGTGAGAGTATGAATGGAATGGATTGGATACCAATGGTGTATGATAAGTGTGTAACCTTGTTAGGTCATATAAGTGAGCTAGTTAGTTGTAATGGCCAGTTGACCATATGTATGTATGCTCGATATATGTAGTGGAATACCACCAGTCATGGGTTTTCCCGGCGAAGCCGATGGCATCCCAGAATACCAGTCAGGGTTTTCTGACTATGTGTCAGCGACAGCCCAGAACGCGCCAGTTCCCAGAGCTATGCCAATGTTTTTACCCTACCTTTTCCAAGTTACAACTTAAATAGTGTGCTATTGTGCGGGCTGGAGGAGATAATGACTGGAATACATATAGTTGAGAATAGCATACAGTAATTATGATGATGACTCAGTAGCTATCAATGCAGAAAGCCTTAGTTGAGTGTAATAATATTTTAATTACTACAGGTTGTGAGTAAAAGTATCTCAGTTGCCTCAACATAAAAAATAGTAGGTTTTAAACTTCAATTTTTATGTTTAAGCCCAGTGTTAAAGAGTTCCAAGTCTGATATCAAATAAATCCTAGGAGGCTATGCCTCTGCCCAGTGTAAGATGCTGCCTAGCATCTTAACATAGAATAGCCTGAATTACCACCGCCTTCAGCTGTTGTATGAGAAAATCGCAATGGTTTTGATGAAAGATCTGAGTAGAACCATAACCACTTGTAGGGCCAGGGCAGGTATGAACAATAGTGTTTGCAGAGAATGTGTGTGAAACAATGTATGTCACGTAAGTTACGCAACATAAGTAGTGGCTGGTTACATGTCCAGGGATACAGCGCAGCACACGAGGCGATAATGGTACCACATAGTCGGATGTCAATAGTTTCCGAACAGTTTATTGTGTATGCAGCAGCATGGTTCACATTCAACATTGTTGTCAGATTGGCAGCAGTCACATAATGATTTGTATCAGCAGAACAAAACATATCTGGGTGTAAAGTTAAAGTTTGTTCAACAGCAGTTGTCAACACAGGTGTCATAGCAATGACAGACATAGCCACAGCAGTAGCACAGGTAGCAACAGGTCTCGTAGCAACGAGCAGTGTTGCAGATTCGATAACCTTAGCAAAGGTCTCGGATTCCTCAACAGTTTCAAAGTGAACAGTTTCTTGACTTGACGTACAGATATGGACAGGGTTAACTGATACACTTTGAAATATCTCCACGCCATGATGAACCATAACCGGTAATGGAGTATGATAACTGACTGGTACATAAGAAAAGGAGAATCTATATTCAAAGCGTTGAAGATAAAATTTACAACCTCGTACATGAGCTTCACTCTGAGCATAGAGATGTAGTCCTAGCTGATGGTCATTATCAAACATATTTATAGCCTTCTGTAATGTAAGAGTATTGCACTGATACTCACCAAATATCCTAGACATAATTAATAACTCTGCATGGTAATCCCATAGTCGATGTTTTTCACAGAAGTTCAGTGCTTGGTCAAGTCCGATCCGTATATTCGGCTCAGCAGGTAGCAGCTGCCTCTGCCCAGTGAAGAGGTTATCCATAAGTTTGCTGAAAGTTTCACCTGGATAATGTTCTTCGTAGGGTAAATCCATTTTAGCTTAATTTAAGAGTGTAACTGAGTGTACTGGAGGCTGTAAATCGAAAGATTTTTAGCCCACCCGAGGACGCCAAACTGTGATACGTGGTTGGAAGCAATCGCAAGGTGGTTCAACTTAGCCCAGCTAAGATTTATATCAGTATGCAAGAAGGTTTAGATGTAAATAATAATTACCAGAGAGATAGATGTCGAGTGAGTCTGTCAGTATGTCCAGGTGAGAGTATGAATGGAATGGATTGGATACCAATGGTGTATGATAAGTGTGTAACCTTGTTAGGTCATATAAGTGAGCTAGTTAGTTGTAATGGCCAGTTGACCATATGTATGTATGCTCGATATATGTAGTGGAATACCACCAGTCATGGGTTTTCCCGGCGAAGCCGATGGCATCCCAGAATACCAGTCAGGGTTTTCTGACTATGTGTCAGCGACAGCCCAGAACGCGCCAGTTCCCAGAGCTATGCCAATGTTTTTACCCTACCTTTTCCAAGTTACAACTTAAATAGTGTGCTATTGTGCGGGCTGGAGGAGATAATGACTGGAATACATATAGTTGAGAATAGCATACAGTAATTATGATGATGACTCAGTAGCTATCAATGCAGAAAGCCTTAGTCGAGTGTAATAATATTTTAATTACTACAGGTTGTGAGTAAAAGTATCTCATAGGGCTAGGCTAGTAGGGAAAGCTACTTATCTCAGATCCACCACAATGTCAACCATAACTGCGCCACGCATATAAATATTTCACTACAATCACCTCACCTCAAGACTGCAGACTGCACATAGCTCAATTTGGCTAGTTCTGCAGACAGTCCATGTATTTTTTCTTCTCTCCTCACTTATCATTGTGACTGTCCAGCTTTGACTTTTATTTTTCAATTGCAACACTCTTAGAATAGGAGATAAAAGAAAACCCTCACTTTTTGTAACACATGATTTGATTGGCTGCATTATGATATGGAGTATTGGTATAAGTATTCTTAGAGAGAAAAAGTTTGTAGGGCACTCAGGATTACTTTATTATCACATCATTTGTGGTGTCTTTGACATTTGGAATCTACTGCTTTAAAGATGGTATGTGCTAGCAATTGCAATTTGATATAGCCCAATATAGAACCAGGCCTATGGAATTATGCCTGATAGTCATGAGAATGAAATGGTCATGAAGAAATGTATGAAATGATAAAGCAGTTTTTTTTATTTTTACTTGCTAACTAATAACATCTTAATTAATTTGTAAATAGATTTTCTCCCTGCAAATTTGTATAATAATCTTGTAGTGCAGTATGAATGATTATTTGTATAATTCTGCCCTACCCATGTTAGGGTACTTGTAGGCATGGTGACACTCAGCAGGTAGCCACACAATGACTGATTTAACTGTGTGCATGATTTTCTATTCAACCAAACTTTACCTAAGCTAAGCGCTGACTAACTGACTTGAGTGAGTAGCATGATCACAGACAGTAACCCTACTCTCAGTACAGACTAGCTAAATAATAGCTCTCAATATTGATTGGCTCCTGTGAGCTTGTAAGCATTTATATTGTCGAGGCGTCTTGCATCAATCATACACTTTGCGCATGACCACCCAATCAATTCAGGGCGGTAATCTTTGCACCTTAGCACTTGGATTTATCCAAATGTGAGTTCTCAGACTGAAGAGTTGCCCTGTTCGCACTGGTTAAACATTAACTGCATGTACAAAATGTAAATGTAATAGGTCAATTGGGCCAGTTTGTGACACTGTCGCTGCGATGCAGAGTGACTCGTATCGTAGAGTCGCTGCAGTGCATAGAAGCTTTTATAGCCTCAGGGAGTATGCAGGCAAATTAACTGTCAGTACATCCTGGGCTGTGATTGATGCAGGTTTTCTTGGTACATCATTGCCATTTATTAGGGTAGTTTTTTTTCAGGTCAATCAGTTCAACATTACACACTGTCATTTCAGATTGATTTAGTATATGGATATGGTTTTCTTTTTGTTCATGACAGTGTTCTGGTCAATATGAGACTGATTAGTCAAAAAATCACTCACATTTCATCATAACTTGCCTGTACCATGAAAGTATGAAGTCATGAGAATTATAGGGTAGTTTAGTTCACCTGCATTCCTTTACCAGATCATATCATCAACAAAACAATTCTTATTTATGTCAGGTCTTCCTCACTTATAGCTTCAGTCATTCCTAAAATACACCATGCTATCTAGGCTTATAATTTGGACTGACCCTATTTCATCCTTGTATGGCTGACATTAACATCACTGATTATGCTTGCTGTTTCAGAGTAGGTTTATTCTGATACAGAACCGAGCTGGTAACAATGAACTAAACTTTAGTTCATTGCTGGTAAGACACGTCTTGCTAAGTGGTATATGCTCTTCGACGATGAGGAGAAACAAAAACTGATTGAAGAAGTTCACTCTGTTGTCACTGTTAGAGACACCATACACACAAACTTTGTGGAGGTTACTAACTCAGGTTCCTATTTAAACCTTCCATATATTATTATTGGGTTTTATTCAAGAAGTTTTTTACAGAACATACCCGGTTTCAGTTTCTCACTTTCCTAAGTTTGTTTGAGTTACAGGAGCTCTACAATATTTTTTAAATCTTACCTCAGTTGGCCACCAGACAAACATTTCAAGATCTATATGATATATGATTTCAGCTAAATTGGAATCAATCAGTCATCACACTTGTTATAAATAAGTGCCTGCACTCCCGTCCCCAGTTGATAATTGCTCCCAATTAACACTGTTCTCACTTTCTCTCAAACTCTGAAACAATCCTACCAACACATAAAAAAGCGTACATATTAAAGTAAGAATCAGGTTTGAATCATTCTAGAGTTCTCAGTGTTGTTTAGACCACTCTGTAAGGTCTATGAACTGTGGCCTATTTGCAACCAATTTCCACTCACTCAAAGTTGAGATGAGAAGGTACTGAAAGGTGCTTTCTTAACGATAAGATATACAATAAAGTACCTTTTTAGTACCTTCCCATCTCATTTTTGTCTGAAAATCAGGTGAAAATGGGCCACAGCTTTATAGTAGGTTTCTAAATTAGACTGAGAACTCTAGAATCATATAAAAAATATGTTACATTCACAGTCACTTTAACTAAGCCTAGTCTGATCCATCGTCATACTTATAATTTTATCCATACCAAACTACTAGCTCACTCTTTATCATGTTACTCATGTCATGTTTTGCAGCTCAGGAAATTTAAGATAGTATACCGACGATACGCCGGATTATTCTTCTGTGTATGCGTGGATACCGCGGACAACAGCTCTTAGCTTATCTAGAAGCCATACATAACTTTGTCGAGGTGCTCAACGAATAATTCTACAATGTCTTCGAACTAGATCTAGTCTTCAACTTTTATAAGGTAAGTCTTTTATTGGGAGAGGAGTAAAGTATTCGAAGGAGGAAAAGTTTTGCACAGACTTGAAATAGTTTAAATTATGGCTAGCTAACATTTAACTCAAATTGGTTTCTTTATGATATTATCTACCGCCAACTCCGTGCCACGACCAATGCTAGCAAGAATCGGTGCTAGTTAACATGAAGACACTCCCGTCTAATCGAAGCCAAATTAAACTTTAGCTCATATTCATTCCTCTGGGTATCATGTAACCATTGCCGTTGCCAAATTGTTTGAAGTCAGGAAAACTGAAAAACATTGTCGCTGTAATTTTAGAGAAGAAAATGAACTGCACCCCCTGATCCGATCCTATTTATATTTACCTCACCATGATAATATGAGATGGACCCAAAGCTTTGAACATTAGGTGTAATAAAAAATGACAATCAAAGACCTTAACAAAAGACCATCCCTGCCTAACTATAGCATATCCTCCAATAAACCTGAAACTATATGACAAAATAACCCACACTCCCTCCTGAATTTTTTGGTTTTCACTGACACACTTTGAACGACTATGTTTCTTTTGCCCAGTTCAACAGTTTGGTGGCCTAGTTACTATAATTCGGTTTGTCTGTAGAGTTGTTGGTTATCTTTGGTTGCACAAGACTTGTTATTCTGATTGCCTCTGGGCCAAATTGTATAAACAGACAAGGTGTAAGCTCACTTAGCCCGGTACTGGCATGTGAATCTTTAGACTGACCTCTCCTCTTACATGATAAACTGGCAGATAAGTAGATAAAATTTACTGTTTAATTGTAGCCTAGATTCAATCATGTAGATCCGCTTAATCTGACTCTATAGTTGTATATTTTTGAGGAAAGACATCCACTTTCATTGCTGTTTTTTTTCGATGTGTAGTATCAGACCACACAGAACTTATTTAGGCATGTTTATAGCGAAAGCATAGAGTTTGGTACATTTACCTTTACGCACTATCAAATTGGAGTTGTTCAAGGAATTGACAACTCCTGAGTGATGCTAAATTGCCTTTGAAATTCAACATTTTGTTTCTTAATCATGCTGATGATACTCGTTTGACCAACCTTAGACTTCTTAGTGAAATTCTGTAACAATTTTTTCCATTATATCATTACATAAGGAATTACACCCCCTCCCCCCACCAAATTTAAGGAGAAAGCTACTGTCACTCACTTTCCATGTTACATATAACTTTTTGTCCTTTTACTTTAGGTGTACAGAGTGGTGGATGAGATGTTTTTAGCAGGAGAAATTAGAGAGACAAGTCAAACCAAAGTACCAAAACAGCTCCTTATGCTCGGATCACTGGAATAAGTCTACTATACATCATCACTTATCTATAATACGTAACCAGGTTCGATCCCCGGCGCCGGCTATCATTTCTGATTTGGCACTGGCAAGCCATTCATCCTAGCCAGGTCTGATCGGATCAGGACCATACATACAGGAGGTCTACTGTGTGCTTGCATGCAGTATAAAGATCCCCCTCTGCCTCTTCGAAAAAAGAGTAGCCGGCAACGGCGGGCAAGGGTATAGGGTACCACCCCAAACAAGCCACCCGAGCTTAAGGGGGCCCGTTAAATAGGGCGGTCATATAAGACCTAGTGCATAGAAAAAAAAAAACAAAAGAAAACGCAATTGTAATCTGGCTATATAACTGTACCAGCAGGAAAACCTGGAGAATTCATCTTCTACTTATTCATTTGGTCCTTAGTTTTACTAGTTTGGAAATAGTTTTCTGAAATAAAAAATGACTTTACTGGTTGAAGTCATGTCTTACTACTCATGTAGCTGAAAGTGGTTTTTTGGCATCAAAACTTCTTTCATCTTCGTGTGTACTATGACTAGTGATGTTTTGTTATTGAGTCGAGTAGATTTAATGGTGGTTTTTTTTTCCTCACTGGTCCCTGTAATACCATTCTATGGTGTAGCTGTTGGAAAAGCTGACAATTATCATAAAACTCTAATATGACACATCTATTTGATGAAGGCTTTCAAGGTTGATTGTTCCGGCCCCTAGCACCCTCGGGTGTATACATCTCCTGTAACAGCCCCTCTGCCTATGGGTGTCAGGAAAATTCAGTGATGAAGTCGAATAATCTTGAAACATTATCATGTTATGTTATTTTCTCACTTACTAGATGACTCATGGTAACAGAGCCAATACAATTCATTAATTTGCTACATTGTGGGAGTGTAGCTTTCATACACTGATTGTGTTCTTGTAGAATGTCAGGAAGGTACAGAATGAAAAGAGGAAGGTAACTCAGGCTCTCAAGTATATAAACTTTGCTATAGATAAGAGTAACATGATATTATTACCTGGCTCTGCTACTGTAGCTCTGGAGGAGATATTCGGACTTATCACTCTTATCACTGGTCTCATGTCTAATGAGGATGCCAGGTAAGTGAGGAACGGAGGCCCTAGTGGGCGTCAACACGGAATGGCAACCTCAGGGTGCCTCAACATGATAGAGTATCAACCATAGTTTGGTTCCGTGCAGCTAAAGCTTCGACAAAGAATTCAATGAAAAGTCAGATCATCTAGATGTGCAGCGCAGATAATGGGGCTGTTTATTTCATAATTTATCAAGCTCTGATCTCAATTTAAAAAACCCGGTCAGGGAGGATTGCAGGCGTCTCTATCATTCACTGGTTAATGATGTCACTTCGCACCCTGAAACTCTGTCAAACCCTCTACCTCGCCACTCCCCTACAATCAGCCCCCTAGCAGTTAACTTTGTTTAGGTCACAATTAGAGCTGTTGTTGGTGGTTGGTAGTTGAATGCCATAACTAAACCAGCAACCAGGAATAGACATGATCTCCTGAGACATGATAATTTTGTAACAGTACGGGGTTGTGCGATTACCTCCACCTAGGAGTTAGAGTTAGGAGTTGTCTCTAACTCCTTGCCTCCTCCACTCCAAACATTGATAAATAAAGATATGTTGTGTGTTTGGCAATTTACATATTGACATGTCCAGTATAAACTCTGCTATATTCTCTTGTTGCTATTTTTGTAGCGCATAGCTGACTTATTACCTACACCAGACATCTAATGCTGTGGCTGAGCTCATAGAGTAGGCTGACGTCGTCATGCTTGTGGATATAAAAACCCATGTCAACAATGCAAAGTGAGTTCGGGTTCTGTTAGATGAGGAAACTTTTGCTTATTTTGTTACTTGTAAGCTATGCAATAACGATTTGAGAATTGATATCGTTGATATACGAAGGTCCCTTAAGATAATTATTAGTCCTTAGTAGTTCCTTACTTTGGCTCTTGTTATTGAAAGTCACAAATTAATATAACTGTATTATAACATCAGTTCAAAATGTTTGCTTTGCATTCCTTAGCTACTAGTTATCCCAGGCACCAATCATTCCAACACATTGGATAAATTATATATTACACTGGTTGAAACTTGTGATTGATTTCTACAATGACTTCCTTATGATTTGACAGGAGAGTGAGACGAGGTATTGAGACATCAGTAGATGACCTCACAGAGTTTACATGTGAAGTGGTATAATGTAGTTATGGGACCAGATGGTAAAACCTACCTACAAGCACCGCTGGCTCAGAGCGAGGATTTGTCCCCCATACAACCGATTCTCAGACCTGCTGGAGCTGCTACCGGTACTGGATATAAGTAAGTTATTCTTTGTGTGTAAACTGATGTCATTTTATTCTGTTGGGCACGAGGAATAGCAGTCATTATGATTGACATAGTTTGTGTGGTATATTTAGTTTGTTTATGCCTTGTTCGCACTTGCTCTAGCTAAGTTAATTTCATCATTTTTTGCATAACCATATGTATACATTCAACTTATTGACTTGCTACACAAAACCACCAAAAGCTGTGCCCTCTTTGACATTAAAGGGGCAACTCCAACATAAAGCTGCATTGAATGCGTTTTTATCCTTCTGTTCATAGGTGAGCACCTGTCAATTTGAATGATTTCACAAGCAGAATATGTCAGTTAACGATGGGCTTCATAGCTAACTCTGCTACAGGACAGAAGGAGAGAGCCCCCAATTTATCTCATCCACCCTCAACCTCTGAGAGAAAATACAGATCAAGAATAGGCTCTGATTATGATAACGTCAGCAATAATTGTAAGGATAATCGATAACTTTGCACCAGGACAAGGCTAACTTGAGGAGCCTAGTAACTTAATTTTCTCTAATAAAATTGTCCATTTACTCTGTTATACTTTGCCAGAGCTGCTTGTAGTTGTATTCCATTATTGACCGGCGATGAATGATGATGGAATGCCCCTACCAGCAAACTAGGATAAACCTCATCACTCAGGAACTATCTATTGTCAGTACTGTGAGCTAAGAAACCTCATTGCAGATCAAGAATTTTCCTAAGCAAATCACTAGAAATAAACTTGAGTTGAGTTTTATAAACATCATTAATTTTGTTTAATTTTTCATGAGCAGCCTCTTATGACAGTAACACCAACTCTCCGGTTGTAACAACGATGATGGCTGCCTCTGATCCTTCGACCCCCAGCAGGAACAAAAATTCTATGAATAGAAGCTTTGCTGGTCTGCCAGTGGGAGTATGGAACAGCATGTGTTGCACCTTTCAAAAGCTTCATTCCTTATCTTTATGGATTTTTTCACAGGGATCATATTTAGAAGTTAGCACTATAATATAGTTGTCTTGAATTGATACATTCGGCCACATTGCCCACTCTCCCTGCATAAAATAATTACATTGATATGAATAAGTAATAACCTAACAGACCCATTGACATAAATTCTCTGTCAGGATCATCCATTTCACAGTATAGCATGTTATAGCATTGTCACATAGCCCTCTGTATATATACAGCCGACTGGTATTGAGTCTCAAATCCACAGAGAATACTAGTCTGAGACATTTAGCTGTTGGTAACATTACACATATCGACTGATTCGAGTATCGATGGCGCCGTCGCTGCTTTAATGGCGAATCAAATGCAAAGATTTCTGTGAAAATTCTCAAACACAGACTAAGCTTTGTAACACCCAAGATCTATAAATCGATCAACTGCTTTGTTTGGTACAAGATTCCACATTAGTGATTTAAGTCTAAGTCGTCATTGCTGAGAGGGTTACCCCTCTAGAGTACAGGCACCCTATACCCTTGTCTGCTGGAGTTCCGGCTACTCCTTTTATCGAAGAGGCAGATGGGGTCTTTTTACAGCATGTTGAGTGTGTAAACACACAGCGGACCTCCGGTATTTTAAGTCCCGTTCCGCAAGGACCTGGCTAGGATGGATTGTGCGCCAGTACCAAATCAGAAAGGACTGCCGGCGCTGGGAATCGACCCTGGACCACACAGATCGGCACTCTTAACCATCAGACCACTCCTCACTCCTCACTCCTGATCATCTATATCTTTATGCAGTTATTATTTTACAGCTATTTGGAGTTTTTAAACAATTGTGAGGAGGTGAACTACTCATGACTACTGCCAGCAACATGAAATGAAATATGCCATGTATGGTCGTCGGTCTGGTTGTTATAATTTTCTGACCATTCCGGTGCACATCTGCGGCAATTCAAAGACTCAAAATGTTTCAGTAACCTTGCAAAGTTCATAGTCTGATTACAACATTATCCAGCCTCATGAGCCCGAGTATGGATATACTCGCTTGCTGTATCTTCTTGTATAGTACTCATAAGATAGGTTACCATTTGCAAAAAACTGTAAAACCTAAATTTGAGGAATTTAAACCTCGCCCCTTTATTTAGGTTTTACGGTACCTCAAAAGTGGTTATCAATCTTATAAGTACTATAAAAGGTTTAAACTCCTTAACTATTTCATTTTTAACATTGACTCATAAGAAGCAATAAGATGGATGGTGTTCATTGAATGAGCTCATCTACAATATAGATTTACACCATCATATCACCCCAGCTCATAAGTTGACAGCTATGCAAAGGAACTACCTCACTGCTAAACACAGTGCTCATCCTGCAATTGAATTTTAGTGGTATGGTGGGACGGACAGTGAATCCCTCCTTCGTTCTAACCCACCAATAAATAATGATAAATCTGACTTTATGAACTCGCTTACTTTTTTACCGATGACATCATTTTTATATTACTTAAAAATAATTGATTAAAATTGTAATAAAATAAAATTGGAATGCATCTCACAGTAGGCCTGTAGACTGCTCATCAGCTCAATTGTATTTACTCTTCAGAAGAATTAGGGATTCAAATATCTTTTATTTAACGTAAGTGGAATGTTGCCCTTCAGGCTAGGTATAAAAAATAAATCAAATTTCAAACGAGAGAATGCAGTGACCCTAATTCTCATACTGTAGCAATCATATTATTCCAATAAGAGACAACTTTTGAGTGTTTAAGAGACCTTGTAGGGCCTCGATTGCACGTCCCTGCTCTATTTCCACTTTGCAAGAAAAACTTTCACCCGCCCGCTACGCGCAAAAAAAACTGGCATATTGCTTGTTCCTGGAACCTCTCTGCCATATCACTCAATAGAACCTATCTGTCTTACTCATCTGTGTCCAGTATCCAACTGACCACTCTTACTGCACATGGAAAACAGAAGTGTGCTCAAAACCTGCTCTTGTCTCCAGGTGGTATGACCTATACACTAATATATTTATATTGATATAAAAAGCAGAATATAGTCAAGGGGTTATGCATCTTGACAGCCACTGATTCCCATATCTGCCCAATTGCGTCAGTAAATGGGGCCCCAAATTTGTGCGAAACAATCTGAGCATTCCTCTCGCACTATCTTAACAACAAACTTTTTAAAAAAAATATCCGGGTACAAATTCAAGTTTGTTTCAGTTTGGAGAGATATGGGAACTGTTTATTTATTGGGAGCAACAAGTAAGCAAAAATATGCATAATAATTCTGTTCCGTGGTGTTCTGAGTATAGACCAAGATCAGTAACAATACTATCTACATTAGATCATGAGGCTGTCAGCACCACAGATATGTGAGTCTGATCGGAGGAGATAAACCCTAACTCTGCTACTGTCTCCTGGTCATGTGATCCTCACCACCTTATATACCAGTAATGGGCAGAAAGGCCAGGCAATGTACAAAACTGAAAGTAGACAGAGAGGATTATATATCTTGTCAGCTGAAAACTCCTATTTCTATACCAGGCATCTCCCCCATTAAATCAGAGTCATCTATTAAATCAGAGGGCGGGGCTTGTAATGATTCCGTATATTATTCTCATTGCGCTATTTTCTCTTTCTATTCTGTCTGTCTTTTATATTCATTTTTTTGACAAACTTTTGATTTTCTCTCTCTCCGGTGAGAAGATAATTCCTTCACCATATCTTTAGCTATATCTGTAAATAAAGAGATAAGCGTCTATGATACACAGAAAGGTTTACAGCACACCATGTCAGAAAATAGAAGAGAGAAAAACCAAACGCTGCTTGGATTTTGGAAACACTGCTTGGAAAACCAAACACTCAAGACTTGACCGGACTAATGGATCGAATGACCTTATACATACAAAACAGTTCTCAAACTCAGGGAATAAATGGTATAACATATCAACCAGATGATGGCCAGAGAAGTAAACGGGCTCATACTAAGGTCAATGTTGTTTGACCTTTAACCGCAGAGCAAGGACTGAAGAAACAAAAACAGCTTCCTTTATCATATTGTAAATTGTGTTGATGTAATGAAATTCTGTTACTCTAAATCCAAAGCATATTCGTGGCTTGGTTTGGCCAGGATTTCAAGGAGTCCTCAGATATTAATTGAGCCCATTCTATTGCCAACAAGGACACAGCCTTTTTCTAAATGTGAAGTGTCCCTGAGAGGATTTTCCTGCCATTTGAAGCTTTGAGATCAGGGGCTGGCTTTAGCAGGAATGTCTAAATTGATACTTCCGTGTAACACTAAAAGGAGGTAGTAAAGATCAAAAGGTCTCAACCAAAAACAGCTATGAAGCTAACTAACTGAAATAATCCCCATGGGATCGACCAATGACTGAAGTTATTTATAATATATAGACCCTGACTTACTTTTATCAGTTTTGAGCAGCTGTAGAAACAAACCACCACGAGTACGTCGTGCGTCTCCTCTCTGTAAGTATAAAACAATCATATACTGTCTGTATTATACGGGCTGTCATCCGCCCGCCTCCCCACCCCTGACAGTCTGCCCAGGCAGGTGTTAGCCTGTAACCCATCCCTCTAATATTGACATAAATGTAAATACTAGACTATGTGGTTTCTCAAACATCACAAAATCGAAATATAAGCAACGTTCAGTGAAATCAGACACCCCAAATTGATACAAAAGTTGTACAGAGACCTTGTCTTGATAGTATAGTACAAACTATAAGTCAAGTAAAACATACTATAGTCTTCATTCCACCGGCCGCCTCCACATCCACTCTGCGGTTTAAGAGATCTAAGGCTTTTTGACGGCTGGTGTAGCGTACCACCTGCTCTATAAGTACTAGTTTTGGTTCATTCAGATTTCTGGCTATGTAACGAGCTATTACCCTCTCATCATCGTCTGCGCACACTTCTGTCGGAAGGATCAATACAATATGTTAATAAATATTAATGTGGATTGATACCCCACATAAGATATAAGGGCATTAGTAGTATAATGGAAATTATGTGTACATATCCTTCAATGCTACCTTCACCTTATCTATCAAGTAAGATATAAATGTGGGAAATCCAGTATATTGCATTGTGGGATATTCCAGAAGCCTTTCATATTACCTCTTCAGAGAAAATAGTGAGCTTCATGGGGTCGATGCTTAGATATAGCTAAGATATCTATGGATTTTAAGCTGATCTGATTGGTAACAACATGACTCATCATGTTGTGAGGTAGGCAGACCCCTCCCCCCTCTTGTTGCCTTGTACTTTATAAGATAGTGAATAAGAATAATAATAATGAACTAACCTCGTCATAATAATCATCATCTCCCCCTCCTCCTCTACCAGGGTGTATATCTGTAATATAGATAATAATACAATGATATATTATATTATATACCACTCCACATTATATAATAGATAACGCTGGTCAACAGCGGCAAATAATGTACTGGCACTATACTACATACACACACATAAAGTATAAAATCATCACAATGCTTGTTTATAATCTGAGCAGGTGGCTGCAGAGTTATATTAGTCAACAGAACTTACTGTCTATAGCTTGCCCTCGCAGATTTCCACTGGACTGTATCTTACTAGACAGCGAGTCGTCTACCAGAACATCAGACCAAATATTCCTTCTCTTTCTGACCTGAGTCACTGCTAATAACGTCAGGATAATAATAACAGTTGAAGTAACGATTTATACATTTAGTGTTGAAACTAATTCATGATGTCATTTATAGCGAAGGACAGCAAAAGACTGGCTGTTTTTAACAAAACGTATTAAATAAAAAAGATTCAATTAGCCCCACTTTGGAGTTGCTTCCCCTCTACTCGATTGACTACAAGAAGGAAGCATGTGATACAAATTCAGACACACTGGATACAAGTGAGCTTTGCGTGCATTTCTCATTGTACAAATGTAGTGTTTGATACCAATGTTCGTTAAACATACCGCCATCTTCTAGCAGGTTGAACTTTAAAAGTCGAAATCAATCAAGACTACGTTCAGCTGAATCAAAAGTTTAGAAGCAAAACTTATAAGGTTACTAGAGAGATATTTAGACTATACACATACTATACCTGCATGCTGCCGCCTGTGAGTAGATAATGATGCCGAGCCACTTATTTAGAGTTTTCTCTTCTTACCGCTAATATAACCTCCGTCATCACTCAGCACCGAGTCTGCATCATCTGAGCCGTCTCCTCCTAACCTGGGACTCTCTCTGAATGTGTGAGCTCGTGAACATGGCTCTGTAATAGCGCAACAGATTGAGTAAAGTGGTGAGAAACAATTCAAAGACTTGTATGCTTGACTTTCTATACTTGACTCCTTTTATAACTCCAGAATTTACCTTTTAATTATTGAGGTTCAATCATAACTTTCTAAATGGTACCAACGAAGTTGTAAATTGAATCAGCACCAGCCAATATGATGAATGATATATTAATTATGACAACTGAAAAAGCCTGGCTTTTGATAGCACTGGTAGAGATAAGATAAGATATAAATAAACGGTAGCTATCATAAGAGTCAAGGCTTTTGAAAACAATTTAACGTAACAGTATTTTCGGTATGATATTGAAAAGCCAGCGTTGAGTTGGCTGAAAGCGCAACATCAGCAGCTCGTATATCAGCAAGCCGACACACTAAACTGTGTCAAGCCAACACACTAAACTGTGTCAAAACAACACTGCTTCATACTCATATTACATTCTCATATACCTGAAAATAGGATGGCTGCTTACAATTCCTCTCCACTCCTAATATAATCTTTAGAATGCTTCAACATTACAAGTCAAACCAGAAGTCTATCTATGGTCTAGGACAAATAATATGACACGTTTGGTAGGGAGGGTTAGTTAAGTAAACATACAGGCATACCATCACAATATGGGCTAACTTAATAATCATCAGCTTGGTCTGTCTCAGGTTAGACAACTGATGCCTCTCTGGGAAATATGTGCTCAATGGATTCTGTATCGCTCAAAGATAGCAAATCGAGGCCTTAATCCCAAAATTGTCGCCGAACAGGTCCATAATTTGCACTATCTGATTGCCAACAGTATGGAATCAAAACACTCCCTGTTATTGACACTAAACTTCTGCAAATAATTTGCCCATCAGGTGACAATCCTGAGAATGAAACTTCTATTAGTCATCGATACTGAATTCAATGAGTGAACATTTCCCTGACAAGCAGCAGTAGGTTAAACTTTAATGTGACCTGGCGACATCATAAGCACACGCTGATGACCGAATCTTACCCACACTGGTCACGTGATATACTATTGCATGTATATCTCTGATCGATAGAGAGTGAATTAATTCACTTAGCAAGAATACCATCACAAGGAATTTGGTGTGACCACCCAACTCCTTGGACCACCCATGCTCAATTTTATTAACTAGGGGTGGGTTCATGTTATGTACTCATATTAAGTTGACTCTAACGATCAGAGATACACATGATAATAGCGTAGTCTCAATGTCAGTGTGAATCTTATCTTCCCTCATACTAACCTTGAGGTGCTCTGTAGCTCATAGCCGGATTATTTGACCGAGGTAACGGATCTGGAGCGACGTAAGAACTCTTTGAACTGCCGCCATCATCACTAGCTTTGATCTGTCCGACTTCCTCGTCACCAGAATCAGTGCTCTCTCCTTCCTCTACTTCTTCGTCCTCCATTGTTTATATGTAAGGGGATCAATGCAAGCAACTCTCCTAAAACAATATTGTCACAATGTTGGCTATCAGGTATTGCGTTTTACGTTAAGGCCTACGCTATGCGTTGACATTTTATGGTCTTATCTTATGGTAGACAGGTTATAACAGTAGACATGTTTGCAACTCCCAGCTACAGAGAGGATGTTCAGAACAGAATATATTTTCATTGCAGAATCAGCCAAGTTCGTCGTCTGCAACTCCTCCCTCCTAGATGGCCCTAGATCTTTAACATGATTCTTTCTATTTTAAAATAGTCTATTAATTAAAATTATGAATGAAGCATGAATTGAATAAGCCTAGAACATGGCCCCAAGATACAACAATTGCAAAAGATTGCTATTAAAAGTAAGCTTCTTAATGCCTACTGTGGATCTATATAAGTGATCACTGCTTGCTTAGATAATAATTGTTTGTTTTGTAAAATCTGCTACATACAACGAAGCGAATTCACAGGAATCCTCCAGCTAGGGCTACGCTAGTTACAGTAGTAGGGAAAGCTACTTATCTCATATACACCACAATGTCAACCATAACTGCGCCACACATATAAATATTTCACTACAATCACCTCACCTCAAGACTGCACATATGTAGAAAGCTCAATTTGGCTTGTTCTGCAGACAGTGCATGTATTTTTTCTTCACTCCTCACTTATGCATTGTCCAGCTTTGACTTTTCTTTTTCAATTGCAACACTCTTAGGATAGGAGATAAAAAAAAAACCTCACTTTTTGTAACACATGATTTGATTGGCTGCATTATGATATGGTATATGGTATTATGGTATAAGTATTCTTGGAGAGAAAAAGTTTGTAGGGCACTCAGGATTACTTTTTTATCACATCATTTGTGGTGTCTTTGACATTTGGAATCTACTGCTTTAAAGATGGTATGTGCTAGCAATTGCAATTTGATATAGCCCAATATAGAACCAGGCCTATGGAATTAATGCCTGATAGTCATGAGAATGAAATGGTCATGAAGAAATGTATGAATGAATGAAGCAGTTTTTTTTATTTTTACTTGCTAACTAATGACATCTTAATTAATTTATAAATAGATTTGCTCCCTGCAAATTTGTATAATAATCTTGTAGGGCAGTATGAATGGTTATTTGTATAATTCTGCCCTACCCATGTTAGGGTACTTGTAGTCATGGTGTCACTCAGCAGGTAGCCACACAATGACTGATTTAACTGTGTGTGTGCATGATTTTCTATTCAACCAAACTTTACCTAAGCTAAGCGCTGACTAACTGACTTGAGTGAGTAGCATGATCACAGACAGTAACCCTACTCTCAGTACAGACTAGCTAAATAATAGCTCTCAATATTGATTGGCTCCTGTGAGCTTGTAACCATTTATATTGTCGAGGCGTCTTGCATCAATCATACACTTTGCGCATGAGCACCCAATCAATTCAGGGCGCTAATCTTTGCACCTTAGCACTCGGATTTATCCATTTGTGAGTTCTCAGACATAAGAGTTGCCCATTCGCACTGGTTAAACATTAACTTTATGTGCAAAATGTAAATGTAATAGGTCAATTGGGCCAGTTTGTGACACTGTCGCTGCGATGCAGAGTGACTCGTATCGTAAATTCGCTGCAGTGCATAGAAGCTTTTATAGCCTCAGGGAGTAGTATGCAGGCAAATTAACTGTCAGTACATCCTGGGCTGTGGTTGATGCAGGTTTTCTTGGTACATCATTGCCATTTATTAGGGTGGTTTTTTTTCAGGTCAATCAGTTCAACATTACACACTGTCATTTCAGATTGATTTAGTATATGGATATGGTTTTCTTTTTGTTCATGACAGTGTTCTGGTCAATATGAGACTGATTAGTCAAAAAATCACTCACATTTCATCATAACTTGCCTGCACCATGAAAGTATGAAGTCATGAGAATTATAGGGTAGTTTAGTTCACCTGCATTCCTTTACCAGATCATATCATCAACAAAACAATTCTTATTTATGTGAGGTCTTCCTCACTTATAGCTTTAGTCATTCCTAAAATACACTATGCTATCTAGGCTTATAATTTGGACTGACCCTATTTCATCCTTGTATGGCTGACATTAACATCACTGATTATGCTTGCTGTTTCAGAGTAGGTTTATTCTGATACAGAACCGAGCTGGTAAGACACGTCTTGCTAAGTGGTATATGCACTTCGACGATGAGGAGAAACAAAAACTGATTGAAGAAGTTCACTCTGTTGTCACTGTTAGAGACGCCATACACACAAACTTCGTGGAGGTAACTAACTCAGGTTCCTATTTAAACCTTCCATATATTATTATTGGGTTTTATTCAAGAAGTTTTTTACAGAACATACCCGGTTTCAGTTTCTCACTCTCCTAAGTTTGTTTGAGTTACAGGAGCTCTACAATATTTTTTTAATCTTACCTCAGTTGGCCACCAGACAAACATTTCAAGATCTATATGATATATGATTTCAGCTAAATTGGAATCAATCAGTCATCACACCTGTTATAAATAAGTGCCTGCACTCCAGTCCCCAGTTGATAATTGCTCCCAATTAACACTGTTCTCACTTTCTCTCAAACTCTGAAACAATCCTACCAACACATAAAAAAGCGTACATATTAAAGTAAGAATCAGGTTTGAATCATTCTAGAGTTCTCAGTGTTGTTTAGACCACTCTGTAAGGTCTATGAACTGTGGCCTATTTGCAACCAATTTCCACTCACTCAAAGTTGAGATGAGAAGGTACTGAAAGGTGCTTTCTTAACGATAAGATATACAATAAAGTACCTTTTTAGTACCTTCCCATCTCATTTTTGTCTGAAAATCACGTGAAAATGGGCCACAGCTTTATAGTAGGTTTCTAAATTAGACTGAGAACTCTAGAATCATATAAAAAATATGTTACATTCACAGTCACTTTAACTAAGCCTAGTCTGATCCATCGTCATACTTATAATTTTATCCATACCAAACTACTAGCTCACTCTTTATCATGTTACTCATGTCATGTTTTGCAGTTCAGGAAATTTAAGATAGTATACCGACGATACGCCGGATTATTCTTCTGTGTATGCGTGGATACCGCCGACAACAGCTCTAGCTTATCTAAAAGCCATACATAACTTTGTCGAGGCGCTCAACGAATAGTTCGACAATGTCTGCGAACTAGATCTAGTCTTCAACTTTTATAAGGTAAGTCTTTTATTGGGAGAGGAGTAAAGTATTCGAAGGAGGAAAAGTTTCACACAGGCTTGAAATAGTCAAAATTATGGCTATCTAACATTTAACTCTAATTGGTTTCTTTATGATATTATCTACCGCCAACTCCGTGCCCCGACCAATGCTAGCAAGAATCGGTGCTAGTTAACATGAAGACACTCCCGTCTAATCGAAGCCAAATTAAACTTTAGCTCATATTCATTCCTCTGGGTATCATGTAACCATTGCCGTTGCCAAATTGTTTGAAGTCAGGAAAACTGAAAAACATTGTCGCTGTAATTTTAGAGAAAAAAATGAGTTGCACCCCCTGATCCAATCCTATATATATTCACCTCATCATGATAATATGAGATGGACCCAAAGCTTTGAACATTAGGTGTAATAAAAAATGACAATCAAAGACCATAACAAAAGAACATCCCTGCCTAACTATAGAAAATCCTCCAATAAACCTGAAACTATATTACAAAATAACCCACACTCCCTCCTGAATTTTTTGGTTTTCTCTGACACATTTTGAACGACTATGTTTCTTTTGCCCAGTTCAACGTTTGGTTGCCTAGTTACTATAATTCGGTTTGTCTTGAGAGTTGTGGGTTATCTTTGGTTGCACAAGACTTGTTATTCTGATTGCCTCTGGGCCAAATTGTATAAACAGACAAGGTGTAAGCTCACTTAGCCCGGTACTGGCATGTGAATCTTTAGACTGACCTCTCCCCTTACATGATAAACTGGCAGCTAAGTAGATAAAATTTACTGTTTAATTGTAGCCTAGATTCAATCATGTAGATCCGCTTAATCTGACTCTATCGTTGTATATTTTTGAGGAAAGACATTCCCGTATTTTTTCGATGTGTAGTATCAGACCACACAGAACTTATTTAGGCATGTTTATAGCGAAAGCGTAGAGTTTGGTATATTTACCTTTACGCACTATCAAATTGGAGTTGTCCACTCAAAAACAGTGGTTCAAGGAGTGAACAACTCCTGAATGATGCTAAATTGCCTTTGAAATTCCACATTTTGTTTCTTAATCATGCTGATGATACTCGTTTGACCAACCTTAGACTTCTTAGTGAAATTCTGTAACAATTTTTTCCATTATATCATTACATAAGGAATTACACCCCCTACCCCGCCAATTTTAAGGAGAAAGCTACTGTCACTCACTTTTCATGTTACATATAACTTTTTGTCCTTTTACTGTAGGTGTACAGCGTGGTGGATGAGATGTTTTTAGCAGGAGAAATTAGGGAGACGAGTCAATCCAAAGTACTAAAACAGCTCCTTATGCTCGGATCACTGGAATAAGTCGACTATACATCATCACTTATCTATAATACGTAACCAGGTTCGATTCCCGGCGCCGGCTATCATTTCTGAATTGGCACTGGCAAGCCATTCATCCTAGCCAGGTCTGTTCGGATCAGGACCATACATACAGGAGGTCTACTGTGTGCTTGCATGCAGTATAAAGATCCCCCTCTGCCTCTTCGAAAACAGAGTAGCCGGCAACGGCGGGCAAGGGTATAGGGTACCACGCCAAACAAGCCACCCGAGCTTAAGGGGCCCCGTTCCTCTCGCACTATCTTAACAACAAACTTTTTAAAAAAAAAAATATCCGGGTACAAATTCAAGTTTGTTTCAGTTTGGAGAGATATGGGAACTGTTTATTTATTGAGAGCAACAAGTAAGCAAAAATATGCATAATAATTCTGTTCCGTGGTGTTCTGAGTATAGACCAAGATCAGTAACAATACTATCTACATTAGATCATGAGGCTGTCAGCACCACAGATATGTGAGTCCGATCGGAGGAGATAAACCCTAACTCTGCTACTGTCTCCTGGTCATGTGATCCTCACCACCTTATATACCAGTAATGGGCAGAAAGGCCAGGCAATGTACAAAACTGAAAGTAGACAGAGAGGATTATATATCTTGTCAGCTGACCACTCCAATTTCTATATCAGGCTCCTCCCCCATTAAATCAGAGTCATCTATTAAATCAGAGGGCGGGGCTTGTAATGATTCCGATGTATTATTCTTATTGCGCTATTTTCTCTTTCTATTCTGTCTGTCTTTTATATTCATTTTTTTTGGCAAACTTTTGATTTTCTCTCTCCAGTGAGAAGATTTCCTTCACCATATCTTTGGTTATATCTGTAAATAAAGAGATAAGCGCCTATGATACACAGAAATACTTGCAGCACACCATGTCAGAAAATAGGAGATTGAAAAACCCAACACTGCTTTGAGTCGCTCAAGATTTGACCTGACTGATCGATTGACTGATTCTTTATTCATACACACATACAAAACGATTCCCAAACTCAGGGAATGAATGGTGTAAATGACATCTATAACCAAATGATGACCAGAGAAGTAATCGGGGTCATACTAACGTGGAGGTTATTTGACCTATAGCCACATGGTGAGAACTGAATAAGCAAAAACAACTTGCTGTATGATATTGTAAATTGTGGTGCTGTTATGGAACTCTGCTACTCGAAATTAAAAGCATATTGTCGGCTTTGTTGGGTAGGGAATCCTGAAACATTATTTGTATTCCAGGAGTGCTCAGTTATTATATGAGCTTGTTTTATATCCAGCCAGGACAAGGCCTTTTTCTAGAGATGAAGTATCCCTAAGAAAATTCAGAGCTTTGAGAACAGAGCCTGGCTTTAGCTGGGATCTCTCCAACATAATTGATACTTTAAAAATCTACTCTCCATTAACGCATAAAAAGAGGTAGTTTAAAACAAAAAGTGGTACCCAAAAACAGATATGAAGCTAAGTTACTGAAATAATCCCAAGGGGTCGATCGATGACTGCAGCTATTTATGATAAATATAGACAGATACATACTTTTATCAGTTTTGAGCAGTTGTAGAAACATACCATCAGGAGTACGTCTTGTGTCTCCTCTCTGTAAGTATAAAACAATCATTTACTGTCTGTATCACACTGGTCTGTATTATATGGGCTGTCCACACACCCCACCCACATGCTATTATACGGGTATGAGCTTATAACCTATCACTCTACTAATAATATAAATGTAAATACTAGAAGTGAAGGTAATCCAATGCCAAGTGCGTTTTTGGTCCTCCAATGACCCGTTAAACATTGGATTGGGCAACGCGGTGAGAAATTTTCTCTGTGGTTTCTCAAAAAGCCACTAACTCCAAAAATGAGCAATGTTCAGTGAAATCAGACACCCCAAATTGATCACAAAAGTGGCTCAGAGACCTTAGTCTATGTACAAACCAAGTCTTCATTCCACCGGCCGCCTCCACATCCATTGTAGGGTTGAAGAGATCTAAGGCTTTTTGACGGCTGGTGTAGCGTACCACCCGCTCTATAAGTACTATTTTTGGTTCGTTCAGATTTCTGGCTATGTATCGAGCTATTACCCTCTCATCATCGTCTGCGCACACTTCTGTCGGAAGGATCAATACAATAAGTTAATAAATATTAATGTGGATTGATACCCCGCATCATGTATAAGGGCATAAGTAATCTAATGGGAATTATGTGTGAGTATCCCACAATGCCACATACACCTTATATATCAAGTTAGAGATATGTGGGAAATCCAGAATATTGCATTGTGGGATACTTCAGAAACATTTCACATTGCCCTTCTGAGAAAATATTGAGCCTTTGGGGTCGGTGCTCAGATAAAGCTAAGATGTATATAGATTTTAATCTGATTGGTAACAACATGACTCATAATGTTGTGAGGTAGGCACTCTGTCCCTGTTTAGAGGAGAAAACAATAACACAAAGTGATGTTTGCCTACCCCTCCCCCCTCTTGTTGCCTTGTACTTTATAAGATAGTGAATAAGAATAATACTAATGAACTAACCTCGTCATAATAATCATCGTCTCTCCCTCCTCCTCTACCAGGGAGTATATCTGTAATATAGATAATAATACAATGATATATTATATTATATTATATACCACTCCACATTATATAATATATAACGCTGGTCAACAGCGGCAAAAAATGTACTGGCACTATACTACATACACACACATACAGTATAAAATCATCACAATGCTTGTTTATAATCTGAGCAGGTGGCTGCAGAGTTATATTAGTCAACAGGAGTTATCCATCATTTGGATTGTCTGATTCGATTAAACATTTACCCACATGGGAGGCGAGAGTGGTTAGTCGTAATCACCTCTTCGAAATAGCGAATTTGTTGGAGTATAATTCACATAGATACATGTAGTTGTCTGATACATGACCCGTAAATTGTGTTTTGCTTTATCATGCCTGTCATAATAATTTACTCATGTTGCCTAACTCTTGTATTCTTGACCTTTGTCACATTTTACGCTTTGCTGGTTTTGGCACTGTGTGTTACATGATACTGCCTACGGCAGACGAGCTGCGCCATGTGGTAAAAATAATTCGGAATGGCGCAGCTCGGCTACATGCAATTTACATGTGGCGCAGCTCGGCTAGAGGCAATTTATGTGCGGCGCAGCTCGGCTAGTTTCAAATTTTGAAGCCATGAGAACACAACTCATGAATTTGATAGTCTGTCACTACTCAGTCGGAAAAAGTTAGAGTCAACTTGGGTTTTGGAGGTATGATTGTTAACAACTAAGTCTGCACCATCTTGATAGCTGAGTCTGATAATTGGGTCCTAGGCCTGACTTTGAGGTTAGAGCATCACTCACTGGCCTGATCACTGAAAGGTGACCTTTTTAATGTTATCACTATCAGATATTCTCAACATAGAGCCACCTTAGAAAAGATATATGCAGAGGAGAGGAGTCTGTCAGGTGAACTGTCACCAACCAATCTATCTTACCAAGGAGAGTCAGACCAGCAGGGACTAGCTAGGAGCACTCCTTGATCTTTCACTACAGACAGTTCCTGGACCAATCTGTAGAATCTATGTATGTATGTATTTATTTTTTGTCATTGAATCACTCATTGTTACAGTGAATGGGAGTCAAGGAATTGGTGGAATGTTGATGATGATGCAGCAGCACCCTCACTGGCAGACTACTATCTTATCTATATATGACCCCATGGTCCTACTCCAAAACCTGTCTGGGTATGTAGCAATGTTTGACTTTCATATTACATTCAATTCTTTCATTCAATGACCTCTTAGTTCTATCTCTAACCCAGGCATATGAACTTTTTTTCACAGTTGAGCATCTCATTTGGTTTCTGCATTAATTGATCCTATTAATTATAATTTTCCCTTTCAGAACGGTTGAAGACAAGGTGATGACCACAAAATTAAAACCAGCCTATGGCCCAGCGGTAACATAATATTGTTGGAAATAAATTCATCTGGATGATCAATATGCCGACACGCAACTTGCCGATCAACTATGAGATACGAGTCCGCAATGTAGTGCCACAAAGAAGCCCAGATGACCTCTTTACAGTAGTCTAACTCCTCGGTCTTAATATCTATTGATTTTTTTTATTGCTTGTGGGTTAGGTTTTCAGTTTAGGACCTCAAGCAGTCAAGCACATTTGAATTGTAAATGCCCAAAGTGCCACTGATAAGCTGATTCAAATCAATCGTGAGTTCTAATAGACAAAAAATACATCGGTGAACTGCCTTGACAACTGTAATCTTTAAGTGGGTACCAAATTATTATCAAAGTTTTCTCTCTGGTCGGATTTTTATTTTTTCTTCTTACATACCATGCTTGTTTGTTGTTGAGCTGACATAACTGGCTCCTTTATTTCTTTTTTCGTTATTTGTTTTGTGTAACGTAATTTAAGCACAATAATAATTATACTATGCCTAAGAAAGTTCACTTGACGCATTTTGTGACAGCTGTATTACCATCTATATTCATGCAGGGATGATATGACTTGGCTGTTTAGTCTACAGAATAATGCATAGATAGATGAGAATTTTGTCAAGAGTGACTGAAAGTTCTTTGAATAAAAAACAGCTTAGGTGCCCTACTTAGGTCTCGTTCCCAAATCACTCTCTCATAGATAAAACTATACCTATGCATTCTGAGTAAACGATTTGTGCACGAATTGTCTAATTGAGCTAAATGACCAGACTACCCTGGGAGGAGGATTGATTTTAGTTGAGAGGACAACTCATATGTCTGATACAATCATACCAGGGAGTTAGGGACAAATGTTATATTTCGTCCCCAACTCCTAGATCATACATACTCCCTGATATCTTTTGTTCACCCAAGGACTTACTATCACTCTCCAAAGTTGGAGTAAGGATATGCGTTTGGTTTGACCCAAAAAAGTTGGATCAATGTGACTACGAGCCAGAATACCTGTGGCCGTTATATATATTATATTCAATGTACCTAAAAATAAAAATGATCAGCACAAATCACTGTGAATCATTTGATCTGGTTATTATTGATAGATTTAAGCAGAGTATAGCAGGGTGCGAGGACTGCCTTACGCAATGAACCTTCATCTCAGTTCTCTGGGGCCTGCACCCAGTGACCAAGCACCCTGATGAAGTTTGTTCATCTAATTGATACCGCAAAACTCCCTAGGTATCACTATCAACAGCATTGGATACTAACTGAAGTTGCATGCTTGACATTGATTTATCATCTACAACTTACGGTTAGATGTTGCAAGACTAGGAGATGAGCTGTGCTACGGCATTATTATTGTGTATAAATTCTCATGGATCTCTAGGTGTTCATTGGAAAATACTTTTACTTGGCGAAGTCTCAGCATCTTAAATCTGTCTTACCAAGGAGTTCCCTCTAACTCCTTTGTCTTACCAATGCAATCCTGATACATGTTGAGGTTTATATGGGATCAAAGATTAAGTCGGTCTAGTGATGATTGCATATGATTCCTATGGCTTATCTCTGGTTAATCTCTAAAATGCTCCTTCATAATCATACAGGCTGTAAAATAAAACATGTAAACATACAAAAATGTTATTTGGACAGATTACTGACACATCAATCACAGTCAAACTTTAAACAAAGTAACTTGATGAGCTCTAAAGCCCTCTCTACGCTTGCAGTATATGCCCTACATCTAGCAGACATGACTATACACCTTACACTGTATACACGAGTTACTCCAAAGCCTGGGTTGGTCTCTGGCAACGTCTGTCCCCTCCCCCCCCCCTGGTTGGGTTTCAAACAACAAAAAACCCAAAAGGGCAGTCAAATACTCACTGCCATTGACCCAGATGTTGGAGTAGGCCGGTGACCATTACTCACTCAGTAGCAGCCTGTAGTACTAGTACTAGGTAGCCTGTGAGTGTGAGTAGTCACTCTTGATTGATACATATTTCATCAACATCATTACCAACTATCAAAACATTGGGCAGCTCATTGCTTTGTTTGTGCACCCACACAATAGAGCCCAAACTAACCAAAATAAGAAATTGCAATGATGTGAGTGGTAGAAGCAAGGAGCAACCAGGGAAGCTGATACTCCTTGGACTTGGTAGAAGAGAGAAGTAGGTAGTACAAGTAGCCCTATTTAAATGATCAACACATCCAATCCAATCATTCCTTCACATGATGACAATGATATAACTTTCATACCTTATTGTGGAGAATACTATACTATACTTACAGCCATATCATCGGTAGGGAAAGTCAAGCAACTTCTCAAACACTGACTGTGACTCCCTGCTGTGACTGCCACTCCTAGTTCAACTTATGTAAAATAGTCCTCTTGCTTTTTCAGCTAGATGTTGAACAATAGAGCTGTGATAAATTCCCGCTCCTTTATCAGTTCCGGCAGATGAGCAAGTTTTTACAAGTCTATCAATATTGGGAATCATGTGCTCTTGGTAACAATTTTTGAAACTAGCCGAGCTGCGCCATCTGAAATTATTTTCTCCCCTAGCGCAGCTCATCTGCCGTACTGCCGTAGCTGTGCTGTATGTGATATATCGTAACCTGTGTTGTGTAGTAGCAAGTCGTGCTTTGCTTGATAGACTAGATATTATCAGTGACAATTAAAGACTGTAAATAGTAAAAAACTAACAGAATTACACCCGTTTTACTGACTAAGTAAGCTGCCTGAAGCGATATGGATTTGAATATTCACAGCACTGTCACAGCACTGTACAATCACATCCTAGATCACATATACTTGATGAGTACACACGAGCTGGCAGTCATGCAGTGGAAGTGATTGGACTGGCTTGTTAAACATAACGTTGATAGTGTTACAGAAAAACCCGAGTCACTGTTCAGCCGAGATGATTGATCCTAAGTATTGAAGGAAATAAGATACCAATGGTTACATTTAAATCCTACCCAAAGATCGATGCATGTTATAGTCAGGCAGTTCTTATGATACAGTTTTGTCAGATTTGCATAGTAAAAAAATTCAGTGCTCTCCTATCTGGCACAACTTTATCATAAGTAACTGCCTGACCATAACATGCTTTGGTCTTTGGATAGTCTTTAATGTATACCATATCATGACTCACCGAGTCGGTGTTTGATTCTTGTCGGCTCGTTTTCTCATACTATGATTGTGTGATTCTCCGTCATCGTTTACATTCCACAGCTGGTCAGCTCCTATCCTGGCTGCTGCTTCTGATAACTCAGCATCAAACTCATCAGAATCTACAGTTCTACTCTCACCTGAAGGGACGTACGACTTTACACCCCTCTCTATCGCTGTACAACAGAAACAAGGCTAACAACTTTATTGAACTGTTCACAGGCCGCAGCTAATTGTCACATCAATGTTTTGTTGTAGAGTCATACCAACAAGGGAGGTATTGGCTGATTTAGCGTCTTTGTTGGCTGTTACATGATAAATATTATCATGTAACGGCCAACAAAGACATGATAACCATCACATCGCCATAAATATGACAGGAATTCACTTCCACCAATACTTTTTACCAACAGGAAATACCTGTAGCTATTTATCGCGTATTTTTCTATGAAAGGAGATGTTACTGCTTTGATAAGAAAGAAAAGTCATTAAAATGCTCAGAGCTCAGAGAGTGGGCAACTCGCACATTTAATTAGCACAATGAGGAATTTTGTGGAACTCTTGGGAGTTCCTGCTGCTGTGGCTATTTAAAAAAACAGTATTTCTGTTAGTATATATAACCCAGATCTATTGTTTTATAGTAGTATAGTCTCTTAGAATGCTAAATAAGTGGTCTAACAACAGACTAATAATAACATGATAGTAAGTGAATATTCAAGTGTATACCTTGATACACGTTGACACAGACCCCACAAAATGAGCATTCAGCACCCAACCTGGTGATAGTACACGCCCTCTCTCAAACAATCTCTGCTCAAATACGTCCCTGACACCTGATTTTTGGATTTTTCAAGTCTTTTACATCTGGAGGACAAAGTTTCAAATCACTGTGACCAACATTTGAGGAATAATGATCTGAAGTAGAAGTGCTGGCTCAATTGGTAAGAAAACTTTTTATTCACAAACCTTAACTTAGCAAGACGCTACAGTCGAGCTAAAATTACCGCAATTACTGTACTAAGTCAATCATTATGTGTGTCTGTTGTTGTTTTCTCCTCATGAAACACTTTTATTGCGTCTTGTAACTCCCTCCCTATTCAATTTGAAGGACATTAACAGGGGGAGGGAGGTATTGGGTATTTCATTAGGAGAAAACAACAGCAGACACACTCAATTTCCAGCTTAAAGAATAGTCAATGTCATAATGTTAGCACCGCCATTACGTAATCCTGAAATTGGGATCCCCGAAGAGCAAAGTTTTTGAACCAACAAGTCAGCACTTCTGTTTCAGGACATTACTTCTCTCAAAATAATCAGAGATTTGAAACTGGGACCTATAAATGTAAAAAGACATAGATAAACAATATATATTAGGTCAGAGCACCCTCTATAATACCCACATCATTGAAGTGTCTCCTGTATTGGTTGATATCTAAAGGACATATTTTTACTCAAGTGGCAGCAGGTGAGATTTTGTACAATTCTGTTTGATCAACAAATCCAAGACGTTTTATGTATACTTGTGATCTTATAACTTGTAGATCCCTAATGATATAGTCATCTTGTCTTGTGGATCTAAGAATATTATTAATATTATTCTTAGATCGTCAAGACAAGATGATTATATCATTAGAGATCTACTGTTAGGGTTACCAAGTGCTCAGATTATCTTTGTCACTTTATTAAACCACTGCTGCCACTGCTGGGCTTTGCCCAGCAGAGCCACCAGTCAAAAATTTGAATAGAGAGTTGTGGCATCAAAACATCTAGCCAGTAGCTTTGAGTGGAGATATACGAGCGCTCATAATGTAGGGAGTATCTTCTTCCCAAGCCATCCACCATTAGAGATGACAAATTTTTTGTTGTTGACCAATCAGGCGGTTTTAAAATCTAGCTGAGATCCAACACTAATAAAAATGTTGGATCTCAGCTAGATTTTAAAGGCAATCATTTGCTAAACTAAACTCTAGCTAACATTCCCCCCCTCCCTCCATTTGTTGATTCTCTACACATGCTCCAAGCTCACAACCTGCTGTGTTTAACTGTTCCATATTTTAAGGCTAATGGACAAGGGATGGACTGAGAGACTAATCGATTCCAGATTTGGAATCTCCATGCCTCATTACTTTACTGTGCTGCTAACCATTGTTGAGATATAGGTAGCGATGCCTGGTGCATGTAAAAACGCAATGTAATGAAGCGTAGAGATTCTACGTCTGGCATCCATGAGTCTCTCAACCCATTCCTTGTCCATTAGCCTTGGTCATTTAAGCCAAAAAAAATTGAATATATAATTGATTCCTATTCGCAAATCTGCGCTGATAAAAAGATAAAATCTCTCCCTACACACTCACCTTGAGTATATGTACAAATTTGATGAAGTATTTCTCTCTGATTGCCTGATCGTCTGGTTTGAGTATTACATTCTTACACCACCATGACATCTTATTAAAGTGCTCCGTAAACTGTACCAGATTGGGGCACCTGTAGAGAGCAAGTAAACACAACTTTACTGATGACTGATACTCGGTACACAGCTGACTGAGTGTAGGTCACTTTGTACAGGCCATATTTTTTTAATTGTAGTCAGATAATTGATCTACTGCTAGCCTGCCTGCTTGAAAAGATTCTATGAAAGCCATCTCCAAATGGACAGACAATCATGATTTGATATCACCTGGGGTCTCTGCCTATTGCTGCCTGTTGAAGGCACTACATTGACGGTTGATGGTGGGGTGGGGGTGGAAAAGTCAACGATGCCCTGTTTGAAACGCTTAAAACCGCTTCCATCTCTCTTTGGCCTCACTGAACTACATAAAGCTCAGAGATGACACCTCGATATATGAACTGTCAACTTATGGGTTTATTATTTTCAGATAAAGATAGTTGAAATCAGAATTCGGAATCAAGGAACTTAGTAATGACCGGAGTATGACCTACCATTCTGAGAGTGAAGTCTCAATTAGTATTAATATTTTAGATAAACAGAACTCAATGAGCACAAATTTACTGACTAGCAGCAACACCTGTGACTTGCGAATATAATCTACACCTTACTGTACAATCTATCATATTGAGTCCACCTGTACCACAGGCTAGGTCAAATGGAGCACTGCTCGGGTCTTGTAATCAGACGGTGTAACTGATCAAAACCTCCTCAGTTACCATCAGAAGCTCACCAAAGATGGGTTCATTAAATATATCTATGCTTAGTATTTATACCCCATAAGATATGTCAAAGTGTCCTAGTAGAGTGTTGTATATGTATAGGTTTTTTTCCCGAAAACAACGTGGCACCAGAAGGATTGGAGGGTAGACCACCCCGCCCAGTAGTTTTGTTGCTCATTGGTCCTTAGTCTAATATAAGTGAGTGTATAACTTACTTTTCTTCGTTCCGTTCTCTAGACCAGGTGAGAAGCTCAGGTAATTCTAACCTCTGATAGAAGACTGTCTCTATAAGTGTGAGATGCTCGGCAATCTCATGTGACTTGAAATCCACCAGCGTTAAAACTCGCCTGGGAAATACAAACAGAACATGTGTTATAGTGCTTGTGAGAGAATCAGATCTTTGGTAGCATGCTGAGTTCTTAGACTAATATTTGTAATAGTGCTCTAGGCTCATAAACAGCCTGCAGCTCAGTTTCTAGTGATTTTCACAGTTGAGATGTGAAGGTACTAAAAAGGTACTACAGAGAAACTCTTTTCATGATAGCATTTACAGTAGTATTATTCATTCACAATCACGCTAGGTCATGGTGAATGCTGAAACCTTTGCGGATGGATCAGATGCAAATCGATATTCTCGGGAGCTCATTATATTGAGCTAATTTTTCTGCAGGTAATTATGTGTCTGGCACTTCGGATAGGGGCTTAGAGTATATATTAATTTGAGAGAAAATGAACTGCAGAAAAAAACATACTGATCTTTGATCCGGTAGCATTAGCCTTATTCACGCGGCCACGGGTTTGGATTTTGTGGTGTCCTGCGTGAACAAGGCTAGCTAGCATCATTGCTTATTACAAGATCAATTCCGGGAGTGATTAAAATCACATGAATCGTTGACAATTTGCGCCAGTCATGTGCTATCAAGCATTGCCTGAATATTTGTGCACAGCACGATTATGAATTTCCTAGAGGGGGTAAAGAATTCGCGAGAGAAAAGGTTCTTCATTACCAAGAAGCTTGAAGTAGCATAATTCAAGGCTGGCTAAAACTATATATATTAAAAAGATTGAGTAAAACTCCAACCTAAATTAGCCAGAACCTAGTGCCTTTACATTAAGTCGGCATAGGTAGAATGAAAGGGGCTGACTTAATTCAGCTCCTTTCATTCTACCTAGTCAGCTAAACCTGAAGCTGAACTTAACTCAGCTGATATTTACTCCTCATGCGTATATCAGTCTACTTTTACTTACGATGGAGATTTGGGGCCGGACGAGGGAGCTACAATCTGCAGTTCCTGAACAGGCCTCTGATTTGGGTCACATTTCTCAAGCACTTTACGTCTCATAATCTTAGCGAGCGTCAGTTCTCCCTCCCTTACCAACTCTGTGACTAGCTTCAATAATCTCAGGCTAATAGCCTCTTTCAGTTCGCTGGATCTGTATAATGGTAGATGACATAAATAGCGTTGTGTGAAATTAGCATTGAAGTTATTTCCGATCTTTGTTTTTCAGAGAAATCTTGCTCAGGATGACAAATGATCTGACACCGACCTAGCCTAGTCACACAGCTACTTTTTTGTACCACGTGACAAGCTACCACCAACCCTTCATTGTCATCTATGTCTGATTCTGCAGCCAATTTATGCCTCTTGTAAATCCATTGTGGTGTCTCAAATTTACTAAGTACATATCGAGACTAAAGACTGGTTCACATTGTCCCAGATAGCGTTGGGATGGCATCTGAGATGCTGATCCCAAATGGTCCCAGAAAGAGTATGTCTTTTGTTTACATTGCAAAACTGATCCCAGATAGTCCCAGATCATCCCAATGTTGTATTCACATAGTACCAAGATGAGAAATGCGTCTGTGTCATTAACGGGAAAGTTCCTAAGCGTCAAACTTTTCCGTTGCTGACCCAGACTCATTTCGATCGTGTTGTATTTATATTCACAATGTCTGGGTTGGCTGCAATGGACAATGTGAACTAGGCTTAACAGCCTGCTCAACTACAGGCAAATGCTACTTTAACTTCGGTTTTAAGCACCGCAATGACTAAATAAGGAATCAACGTTCTAATCAACTTTTATGAGAGAAGAGAATAACGAAATAATGAGACTTACGTCAGCTCATCCAGAACTCTGACGAGGAGGGAGAAGGCGTTTCTGGACAATCTCCTCTTAGAGACATCTTTAGAGTGAGCAAACTTGTTATATCTGTATAGCAGTTTATCTATGAGATCTTCTGGTGTGATGAATGTCCTGTAGGTCGTCAGAAAAGCCTCCTGATACATGAAATCTAAAATAGAGACAGCAGGTAAAATATATATCAGGGCAACTATATTGTCATTACCTGCTTGGCTGGTTTTATTTTAGGTCTAATTATGCAGTAATTTTGGGCATATGGACTTGAAGGTAAGGTCAATATTATGTTAGCATGTATTGTAGTTCTGTTCAGCCCAAATCAGTAACCAACAGGTCCTCAGGTTCAAGAGTTAAATTCAAAATCTAAAAAAGGCGCAAATTGTGTCATATATGGAAAAAATTTTGGTAAAAATTCCGATAAAAGCAATTTTCCTATACAAATTTGTGGCTTTCTAAGATATAAGTAAAAAGAATCATTTCTATATAGGTCAAATCTTAAATAATGGCTAACCTATGTTTGGAGACTGAAATAGTGTAAGCAAAGATTGTAACATTGAACTCCCAAGCCTCCTCAAAGATACCAGTGAAGTCCTTACATAAATATTCTATTTATGATCATAAGTTTACCCATAAGCGCAATGAAAAGAAGAAACCTAATGTATATCTAAGAAGCCCAGTGGGGTGTAAAACCAAACCAGACAATTATTGCTGCCCATATAGTAATCAATTCATACTTTTGCAGCTTATTGTTCCAACTTAGAAAGACAGGATCTATGATTTTCAATAAGATTAGTCCTAATAGATTAGTCCTAATAGATTAGATGATTCAAAAAAGATTTGTATTGAAAGTCTGTTTTGTAAATTAATCGCAAATAGTAAGGCTTTTTCCTGTTCAACAATCAATTAAATGTCCTATAAAGTTGGGAACACGTAAATAAAACGGGTAAAATACATAAGTAAGAGGATCTGAGTTGACCCAGAACTAAATAAAGACATAAATATACAAGCAGCGCTGACGCATTAAAGATAAGCTGAGCAGAGCCAGATCACCATGCCTCAGACAGGTCACCATGCCTCGGACAAATATCAGCTAACCTCGCAGGAAACCAAGAGAAATACTACCTAACTTGATCATGGTGAAGTGAGATTGATCAGATTTTATACTGAAATGCAATATTTGAGCTTTCCCCTCCCTCTCTCTCACCAAATGTGAACCCAATTAAATAAGGAGGCTTCATTCCGAAGCTGACCTGTTTGATAACTTTAGAGTCAAGGACAATCTCAGAATCCCGCATGAGAACAGGAAGGTTTTTGATGGATATTTTTGCATTCGGATTGCTCAAGCGCCATCTTAACATTTCTAATCAGTTGGCATATCCAGTTATCATAGCCTGGTCATGCTGCTACTTTTTGGGTTTAGGGAAACCAAAAATGTAGCGGCTTGTAGCGGCTTTAGTTATTTTACAAGTGGTTATAAGTGAGGTTTGTATTATTTACTCTAAATCAACAAATCAACTCAACTGTAGTGAAATGGAAGGTCAGATTACAATGGCTGTCAAAACATAGAGAAAGCTGTGCAGCATGTTATTGAAGAGAGGCTATTCCAGCAATATTCCCATAATGCAATTCATCACATTCTGGGCCTATCGACAACTACTCGCCTCTGCTGAGCATGCAAAAGGAGACTCACTGCAAATTAACATGCCAGAGCTAAACGGACTGAACTGATGCTCAAGGACAGATTCTGAGCAGAAATGTTTGCAAGATGAGCAGCACATTGGTGCGCAACCATAACGTCAATCAGCAGAGATAAATCATATGAGGGATTAACGTAGCACTGCATTCGTAAGTGAGAAAATTGCAAAGTTTCACATTCAGTGATGGGATAGCTGCTAGGAGTCATTAGGATACCGAAACGAATATATAAAATTCTTCATTATAATATCTGGGCTGGTTTGTCTTGTGAAGCTTGTTCTGGTGAAATAATTTGTAAAAAACAAAATTTAATAGGATAGACTAAACAAGGTAAAGCCTTGGACCACATAAAAGTAGTTTCACTACATGTGCCGCCTCAGCTCCGTTCAAACAACAAGTTTAGGTGAAACCTCTCAAAATACAAATTCTATAGACCTCACCCTATGGGCGTACAACGCCAAGAAAAATAACATTTAAGTGCAAGTGATCCAAGATTTGCCCTCTAAATTCAGCCACATCATAGAAAAGAAACCCTGTTATAAGTAATACCAATATCCCACTATATATGTGAATGTGTTAGATTCTTGCCTGAGTGCCCTGTCTGCTTCAATAAGGGATTGATTGAGATCACTTGGGCACACAGGCTAGTTAGATATAGAAACATGATCTAAATCGCGTAAAATGCGTAATTGAGTCCAACACACTGCTTTTCTCAGGGATGGTAGAATTCACAATGATAAAAAAGAAGAAGGCTGGATCTCGGCTGAAAGGAGGGCAGAATGTAGAATTACCTGAATCTGCGTTTACCAGTGACATTAAACTGTCGGCTGGCCCTAAATCTGCACACAAAACACAGCTAAAGTTAGAGGATGAATTATACACAAAGTAAGCTTTCATGTTTATACCCCTCCAAATCTAATACCCACACATTTAGTATTTACCGAGACATGGACTCGGACCTGGTACATTTTAATGGTGGACTTCTATGGTACATTTTTTGTTCTATAACCGGCAGCACAGTAGCATGAAAAGCTAGTTATTGGCGACAGCGGACGGTGTATGATGCTCATGACATATGAGTTTATACATGGATGAATGGTCTGTCTGTCTACAGAGAAGGCTTTTCGACTCTAAAACTAAGTCTGAGAACCGCCCATTCATAGAACATCCCTATGTAAACTCACATATGCCTACCGCAGGAAAATTGAGCGGCCGTTTCAAGCAGCGAGTTGGCTGGTAGCAGAAAATAATATTAACAGTACTATCAGCAAAAAAAACGCTGAAATCTAGCAGCTGGTCTATCATTATAGCAACGTAAACTGCAATGCGATGAGATAAAGTTACATTTGCCACCAGCTCAAATGCCAATTAAATGAGATGAGATATAATTGTTTATCATACCGTGTTTTCCTACGTGTGTAGCGTACACTACGAGGGCGTCTACACTACCACCCTTCAGCCCTGACATGATCTTTGACGAGCCACCCTAAAAGCAAAACATTGGTAAGTGAATGAAATATACAGGCAACAATACGAGCATCGGCAACTTACATCCAAATATTGCACTATAGGAGTTATGTATTTGCATGAGGAGAAGCTAGCCATTTCATATACTATCAAACTACCTGACAATCAACCTCAGCTAACATTTACTCACCTGCTTTGCTCCATATAGACTCCCACCTCAGGCAGCAAAAATATAGTGCAAGCTAACATTAAGTAACCCCTAAACCAGCTAAATTAAACTCTTCCTAACATTTCTGATCTAGGGTCATTGTAAATTCAGCAATACAAACAGTTGCATAAGGGAAGGCAACTCCCATCCATCAAATTAACAAAAATTAAGAAGCTAACATCCTATTGTATACATGAGGACAACAGTTTGTAATACAAGGACTCCGCTTCGCACATATAATTACAAGATTACCTAATATCTACCCTAGGAGAATAAATATCAGCTTGATTCCAGTTTAGACTGTTTAGGGGTGACTTAATGTTAGCTACTGCCAATTAAGGCTAGCTAAAGTGGATGTGTAAATGTTAGCTAGCAATAATATTCACTATTCAAAGCATAAAAGCGAGTTTTTTCCTCCCTCAAATACCTTACTCATAGCATCTAGCATCTTGCGCCCCTAATTGTAGTACTGACCTTACGATGATGGTGATTGGTTGTTTTAGCAGTGCTGGAGGAGGCGGTACTCACCTTACGGTGATGGTGATTGGATGGTTTAGCAGCGCTGGAGGAGGCGGTACTTGCCTGACGATGATGGTGATTGGTTGGTTTAGCAGCGCTGGAGGAGGCGGTACTTACCTTACGATGATGGTGATTGGTTGGTTCAGCGCTGGATGAGGCGGTACTTAGCTTACGATGATGGTGATTGGTTGGTTTAGCAGCGCTGGAGGGGCGGTACTTACCTTACGATGATGGTGATTGGCTGGTTTAGCAGCGCTGGAGGAGGTGGTAGTATTAGATGAGATACTACCGACAGCACTGTCACTGGATGTGCTACTACCTTCACTTTCTCTGACTAAAATAGAGATATTAGGTAAAGGTCAATGTTTACTGATAACTAACTATACTGCTATTATTCACAGGTGCTACGTTATTCACAGCCACTATATGCTACCTTATTCACAGGAGAATGAGGTGGCTCAGTTGGTTGGAGCACCGGTCCTTTAGCATACAAATGTTGGGGTTTGGTTGCACTAAGGTGTACTCCGATCTGCCTGCAAAGAGAGACCAGCCTGGCGCGGATATTATGCCTCAGCCCCCTTTTTCAAACAAGTCACTATATTACAGACTTTGTATAGATCTAAAGTGATCTATGACTAAAATGGAGAGATCAATTCATGGTTTCTGTTTACTGAGAACCAAGTTTACAGCTAATATGTATGATATTTTACTATAATATTGTCTTAATTGAAGTAGGATACATCTCTGAAGGGCCATCATACACATTAAAAATGTACTGCCTGATAGACTGACTAGCTACATAGAACGCTAATATATATACATATATACATAGATTCAAATCTGTGCTTTTAAGTGTCATCTGTGTGTATTTGGCCCCAACTAAGTGTCACTCAAAAATAAGGAGTCATTTTATATGACCCACAAAAAAATCATGACTTAAATCCTCTTAAATAATCATGTTGGGCATCCTTAACCCAATAGTAATTAATGGTAGATAAAATAGCCTGACATGGTCGGACAACTCCAATGCAATGATTTGCCCTACTGAGTCATTCATATATATGAATCACTAATTGTCCAGGGTTTTTATGGGTACCAATCGTGGGATATATAATATATGACACTTTATTGCACAAATGTGTGTATATATATATCGCTGAAGTCACATAATTGTCAGACTTTGAGCATGTTTGGGATTATGAGACTGATAGTCTGCAGTAACGCCTGAGATTGGTATCTTATGAATCCTCTTGTCAGGAGTAGTTCTATGTGTCAGGCAACAACCTTCCTCTGTCCCGCCCGATGGTTGGCCCTGTTGTGCCACGCTGCAGTTGGACAAGCGCCAGGAAATGGGCCACATCACATATAGTGACGCAAAAGTTGATTGTAATAAGGAGACACCAAACTCCCCCCCCCCCCCCCAACATAAGACAAGACACCGGTGGAGCACTTACTGAGAAGTTCTCTCACATGCACCATATCCAGAGGATTCAGCTCGGCGTACTCAGGGTCCTCAGGCTCGGTGTCTGAGAGAGCTAGTGATGATCTCTGTGAGGACGGGCCGTACGACTCATCACCCTCACTCACCTACAGCATATTATAAGAAACTAGGCTATAGTGAACAGAAGGGTTACTGATGGCAAAAGAATCTTCCATCCTGTGTATGGGATTTTTTATTGATTAATAATCAATTTTCTCTCCACAGCACATTTCGGCTTTTGCCTATTATCTAATTTGATGAATTTGAAAAATTTTTATTTATCATGATTCGATGTGACATCTTCTCTTTCTCAAGTAGTTGGTTTGACAGTGCCAGTAAAATATTTTATGTTTTCAAATCCAGATTCTGACCTCAGTGAGATTTTTTGCTGCCGCTCCCTCAGTCCCCTCCATACCATCATGGAGCATCATAGCATGCCTGTGTTCTGGACACTGATGTTGCGGGTGGTACATGTAGCCCCCGGCTCCGCCATTGTGCATCAGCATAGCCTGTCAACGAACACAATTCATTACAGTTCCAATTATCATTAGAAGTTCACTATACATTCATAAAAAACACAGACAAATTGGCTTATATCCAAAGAAAGCTATCACATAATTGGAAGCCTGTAATTCATATAGACCACTTTATATTCATAATGATATAGTCTACGGAACTTAATCATATTAACCAGTAGTGTTAGCCCCCAAAAATCTTAAGTTGTCCCCCCCTCGTCCGACGGGGGCAAAGTCTGAGAACTATGTAGGAGTTTGCCCCCCCTCGTCCGACGGCGGCAAAGTCTGAGAACTATGTAGGAGTTTGCTAATATTGTCTGCTCCTGTAAAATACAAGTACTAAAAGAGAGAGATCTTCTAAATCTGCAACATCTTTTGAGTTTTACTCCTTCCTGAAGAAAGATGATATTCTGTGGGCCAACATTGAAATGTGTGCATCTTTTGTATACCATTTACAACTCTAAATATCCCCAGAAGAAGCTAAGGGACAAACGCCAATGTAGTCTGAGCCCTGCAGACCTTTGCCCCCGCCCGATAGCCCCCGGCGAGGGAGTCGCCAATGTCTTTATTTAGTAACCTCGTCACGCGGCTCCTTTTTTTGGTTAGGGGAAAGTAGCTGGGTGACAAGGCTATTTATTTAGTATTAAGTATGTTTGCCGTAGCCTGTAATTTGGACATGATGACCTAATGACTGGTTTATGGATAACATCTGCAGACAGTGAGATCCAGTCTAATATACCACTCTGACCTGAGCTGACTTGATATATGGGGGTAAAGTCTTATAAGGCTTCCTGCACTACAAACTAGCCTAGTGCCATACTATAATGCACAATTAAATGTTCTAAATGTTTGCTATGTCGAGTACTTAGAATTTTAATGTGTGGTTATATGGTGTTTTTAAGTGAGAGCGCATGTGGGCCTACTCAGTGTCAAAAGTTAACCCATTTTTGGTAAGCAAGGCTGCCACATTTTCTGTGATGGCAGGTTCAAATCAGAGACAGCAACAGAAGTTCAGGGGCGTGTCTGGGGGGACTGTCCAGCGGGGGTCGAGAGTCTAGGGGCTCAGACTACAGATGACCATATAGTCAAGTCAAAAATAGATGATATTCTTTGGATAAAGCAAGCCTTAGGCGTTTATGTAAAACAATGTGCTCAAACATTGTCATGTGGACCCTACACAGCCAATGACCGACTAAATAATGCACATTTGGAAGTCTCTGTACTTTGTGACCTCCTGTGTGGATAACGAGATTTACTCACATGATGCTGGAAGAGTTCCCGCTGATGTTGCTCTTGCATGTGGAGGTAAAATTGACGTCATGTAAAACTGTCGACGGGATTGAACTCCGATAGTTGTGTCTCAGCGCCAAACACATGCATGTATGACTCAACTAAGAAAATATGAGAAATCAGTGATGGTTAAAACAAAGTATAGTATTCGGAATAATGTTAACTTAACCTATCCAAGTTCCTAATCATGTGTAGTCAATATATCATCTCCCCCCCCACCCCTACAGGTAGAGGGCGGGGTAAGATAGCAGATTGTCGCTAACTAACTAATGTATGGCGCCTGTGAGCAGAACCTAACAAATCACTCTTAGATAATGTCAATCAGGTACGCCTTGATCAAAGTTGCAAACCAAAATACCCTGAGCCACAATAGATTGACAATAAAAAGCATACACATAAAATAGCATAAAAACTTATTTTTGTAGATAATTTACTAAAGTTATACCAAGTTTAGAGATAGTTGGTTTCTTTTTGTGCGCCATGTCGCATCTGCTCACAAGTTTATGACTAGTGCACTTTGTTACATCTCCAAACTCAAAGTGTCAAGAATACAACGCGAACAATACATTATTATCTTAATACCAGGACAATTACAAGTGATATAATCCGACCTAACCAATCATGACTTGTGTAACAAACTCTGAACCAATCAGAACTCAGTTCAAAATGCTCAAAACAATACATTGTGGTGGGGAAACTATCCAACTATTCTATTGCCTTTATCTAACTGGGATAGATCAATTAGAATATCCAAAACAAAAAGCAACCAATCAGTGATCTTGATTACAGAAATAAACCTAGAATAAAATATCAGCCAGTTGATTGTAACCTTGTCTCCCAGCACATAACCAACATGCACGACATGAATAATTGATGCCTATGAGCTCATCCCCGTGACTGTATACCTTTATAGACGTTGACACAGACCCCACAATATGAGCATTCAGCACACAACCTGGTGATACTACACGCCCTCTCTCAAACAATCTTTGCTCAAATACGTCCCTAACGCCTAACTTTTGGATTTTTCAAGTCTTTTACATCTGGAGGACCAAGTTTCAAATCACTGTGACCAACATTTGAGGAACAATGATCTGAAGTAGAAGTGCTGGCTCAATTGGTAAGAAAACTTTTTATTCAGAAACCTTAACTCAGCAAGACGCTACAGTCGAGCTAACATTACCGCAATTACTGTACTAAGCCAATCATTGAGTATGTCTGTTGTTGTTTTCTCCTCATGAAACACTTTTATTGCGTCTTGTAACTCCCTCCCTATTCAATTTGAAGGACATTAGCAGGGGGAGGGAGGTATTGAGTATTTCATAAGGAGAAAACAACAGCAGACACACTCAATTTCCAGCTTAAAATATAGTCAATGTCATAATGTTTGCTCCGCCATTACGTAATCCTGAAATTGGGATCCCCGAAGAGCAAAGTTTTTGAACCAACAAGTCAGCACTTCTGTTTCAGGACATTACTTCTCTCAAAATAATCACAGAGATTTGAAACTGGGACCTATAAATGTAAAAAGACATAGATAAACAATATATATTAGGTTAGAGCACCCTCTATAATACCCACATCATTGTAGTGTCTCATGTATTGGTTGATATCTAAAGGATATAGTTTTACTCAAGTGGCAGCAGGTGAGATTTTGTACAATTCTGTTTGATCAACAAATCCAAGACATTTTATGTATACTTGTGATCTTATAACTTGTAATTCCCTAATGATATAATCATCTTGTCTTGTGGATCTAAGAATGTTATTAATATTATTCTTAGATCCACAAGACGATTATATCATTAGAGATCTACTGTTAGGGTTACCAAGTGCTCAGATTATCTTTGTCACTTTATTAGCCCTGATTTTGTGACTTGTTACTGAAAATATTTATAATTTCTCTTCCTGCTAGTAGCTTTTGTTTGGAATAATTTGAGCACAGCAGGCTAACTTACTGTCTATAGCTCGCCCTCATAGATTTCCACTGGACTGTATCTTACTAGACAGCGAGTCTTCTACCAGAACATCAGACCAAATATTCCTTCTCTTTCTGACCTGAGTCACTGCTAATAACGTCAGGATAATAATAACAGTTGAAGTAACGATTTATACATTTAGTGTTGAATCTAAATTAAAGAGATTACTCAGGTTTTACATCTCGGACGTATCATGATGTCATTTATAGCGGAGGACAGCAAAAGACTGGCTGTTTTAACAAAACATCATATTAAATAAAAAAGATTCATTTAGCCCCACTTTGGAGTTGCTTCCCCTCTACACGATTGACTACAAGAAGGAGGCATGTGATACGAATTCAGACACACTGGATACGAGTGAGCTTTGCGTGCATTTCTCATTGTACAAATGTAGTGTTTGATACAAATCTTCGTTAAACATACCGCCATCTTCTAGCAGCTTGAACTTGAAAAGTCGAAACAAATCAAGACTACATTCAGCTGAATCAAAAATTTAGAAGCAAAACTTTTAAGGTCACTAGAGAGATATTTAGACTATACACATACTATACCTGCATGCTGCCGCCTGTGAGTAGATGATGATGCCGAGCCGTTTATTTGGAGTTTTCTCTTCTTACCGCTAATATAAACTCTGTCATCACTCAGCTCCGAGTCTGCATCATCTGAGTCGTCTCCTCCTAACCTGACTCTCTCTCTGAATGTGTGAAGTTGTAAATTGAATCAGCACCAGCCAATATGATGAATGATATATTAATTATGACAACCGAAAAAGCCTGGCTTTGGATAGCACTGGTAGACATAAGATAAGATATTAATAAACGGTAGCTATCATAAGAGTCAAGGCTTTTGAAAACAATTTCACTTAACAGTATTTTTGGTATGATATTGACAAGCCAGCGTTGAGTTGGCTGAAAGCGCAACATCAATGGTATATCAGCAAGCAGACACACTAAACTGTGTCAAAACAACACTGCTTCATACTCAGATTACATTCTCATAAACCTGATAACAGGGTGGTTGCTTACAATTCCTCTCCACTCCTAATATAATCTTTAGAATGCTTCAACATTACAAGTCAAACCAGAAGTCTATCTATGGTCTAGGACAAATAATATGACACATTTGTGATAGCTTGGTAGAGAGGGTTAGTTAAGCACACATACAGGCATACCATCACAATATGGGCTAACTTAATCATCATCAGATTAGTCTGTCTCAGGTTTGACAACTGATGCCTCTCTGGGAAATATGTGCTCAATAGATTCTGCATCGCTCAAAGACAGCAAATCGAGGCCTTAATCCCAGAATTGTCACCGAACAGGCCCATAATTTGCACAATCTGATTGCCAACAGTATGGAATCAAAACACTCCCTGTTATTGACACTAAACTTCTGCAAATAATTTGCCCATCAGGTGACAATCCTGAGAATGAAGCTTCTATTAGTCATCGATACAGAATTCAATGAGTGAACATTTCCCTGACTGGCAGCAGTAGTTTAAACTTTAATGTGACCTGATGACAAGATAAGCACACGCTGATGACCGAATCTTACCCACACTGGTCACGTGATATACTATTGCATGTATATCTCTGATCGATCGACAGTGAATTAATACATTTAGCAAGAGTACCACCACAAGGAATTTGGTGTGACCACCCATGTTCAATGTTATCAACTAGGGGTGGGTACATGTTAGGTACTCATATTAAATTGACTCTAACGATCAGAGATACACATGATAATAGCGTAGTCTCAATGTCAGTGTGAATCTTATCTTCCCTTATACTAACCTTGAGGTGCTCTGTAGCTCATAGCCAGATTATTCGGCCGAGGTAACGGATCTGGAGCGACGTAAGAACTCTTAGAACTGCCGCCATCATCACTAGCTTTGATCTGTCCGACTTCCTCGTCACCAGAATCAGTGATCTCTCCTTCCTTTACTTCTCCGTCCTCCATTGGTTATATGTAAGGGGATCATTGCAAGCAACTCTCCTAAAACAATATTATCACAATGTTGGCTATCAGGTATTGCGTTTTACGTTTAGGCCTACGCTATGCTTTGACATTTTATGGTCCTATCTTCTTATGGTAGACAAGTTATAACAGTAGACATGATTGAAACTCCCAGCTACAGAGAGGATGTTCAGAACAGAATATATTTTCATTGCAGAATCAGCCAAGTTCGTCGTCTGCAACTCCTCCCTCCTAGATGGCCCTAGACCTTTAACATGATTCTTTCTATTTTAAAATAGTCTATTAAAATTATGAATGAAGCATGAATTGAATAAGCCTAGAACATGGACCCAAGAAACAACAACTGCAAAAGATTGCTATTAAAAGTAAGCTTCTTAATGCCTACTGTGGATCTATATAAGTGTTCACTGCTTGCTTAGATAATCATTGTTTGTTTTGTAAAATCTGCTACATACAACAAATTCACAGAGTCAGAAGTTGTCCTCCTCCAGCTAGGCTAGTAGGAAAAGCTACTTACCTCAGATCAGATCCACCACAGTGTCAACCATAACTGCGCCACATATATAAATATTTCACTACAATCACCTCACCTCAAGACTGCACATATGTAGATAGCTCAATCTGGCTTGTTCTGCAGACAGTGCATGTATTTTTTCTTCACTCTTCAGCTTCAGCTTCAACTTTTCTTTTTCAATTGCAACACTCTTGGAATAGGAGATAAAAAATAACCCGGACTTTTTGTAACACATGATTTGATTGGCTGCATTATGATATGGAGTATTGGTATAAGTATTCTTGGAGAGAAAAAGTTAGTAGGGCACTCAGGATTACTTTATTATCACATCATTTGTGGTGTCTTTGACATTGGGAATCTACTTCTTTAAAGATGGTATGTGCTAGCAATTGCAATTTGATATAGCCCAATATAGAACCAGGCCTATGGAATTAAGGCCTGATAGTCATGAGAATGAAATGGTCATGAAGAAATGTTTGAAATGGAGCAGTTTTTTTTATTTTTACTTGCCAAGTAATAACATCTTAATTAATTTATAAATAGATTTTCTCCCTGCATATTTGTATAATAATCTTGTAGGGCAGTATGAATGGTTATTTGTATAATTCTGCCCTACCCATGTTAGGGTACTTGTAGGCATGGTGTGACTCAGCAGGTAGCCACACAATGACTGATTTAACTGTGTGCATGATTTTCTATTCAACTTTACCTAAGCTAAGCGCTGACTAACTTACTTGAGTGAGTAGCATGATCACAGACAGTAACCCTACTCTCAGTACAGACTAGCTAAATAATAGCTCTCAATATTGATTGGCTCCAGTGAGCTTGTAAGCATTTCTATTGTCGAGGCGTCTTGCATCAATCATACACTTGCGCATGAGCACCCAATCAATTCAGGGCGGTAATCTTTGCACCTTAGCACTTGGATTTATCCAAATGTGAGTTCTCAGACTGAAGAGTTGCCCTGTTCGCACTGGTTAAACATTAACTTTATGTGAAAAATGTAAATGTAATAGGTCAATGGGGCCAGTTTGTGACACTGTCGCTGCGGTGCAGAGTGACTCGTATCGTAGAGTTGCTGCAGTGCGTAGAAGCTTTTATAGCCTCAGGGAGTATGCAGGCAAATTAACTGTCAGTACATCCTGGGCTGTGGTTGATGCAGGTTTTCCTGGTACATCATTGCCATTTATTAGGGTAGTTTTTTTTCAGGTCAATCAGTTCAACATTACACACTGTCTTTACAGATTGATTTAGTATATGGATATGGTTTTCTTTTTGTTCATGACAACGTTCTGGTCAATATGAGACTGATAAGTCAAAAAATCACTCACGTTTCATCATAACTTGCCAGTACCATGAAAGTATGAAGTCATTGAGAATTATAGGGTAGTTTAGTACACCTGCATTCCTTTACCAGATCATATCATCAACAAAACAATTCTTATTTATGTCAGGTCTTCCTCACTTATAGCTTTAGTCATTCCTAAAATACACTATGCTATCTAGGCTTATAATTTGGACTGACCTTATTTCATCCTTGTATGGCTGACATTGATATCACTGATTATGCTTGCTGTTTCAGATTAGGTTTGTTCTGATACAGAACCGAGCTGGTAAGACACGTCTTGCTAAGTGGTATATGCACTTCGACGATGAGGCGAAACAAAAATGTTTGAAGAAATTCACTCTGTTGTCACTGTGGGAGACGCCAAACACACAAACTTTGTAGAGGTAACTAACTCAGGTTCCTATTTAAACCTTCCATATATTATTATTGAGTTTGTTTAAAGAAGTTTTTTACAGAACATACCCGGTTTCAGTTTCTAACTTTCCTAAGTTTGTTTGAGTTACAGGAGCTCTACAATATTTTTTTAATCTTACCTCAGTTGCATCAGACAAACATTCCAAGATCTATATGATACATGATTCCAGCTAAATTGGAATCAATCAGTCATCACACCTGTTATAAATAAGTGCCTGCACTCCATTCCCCAGTTGATAATTGCTCACAGTTAACACTGTTCTCACTTTCTCTCAAACTCTGAAACAATCCTACCAACACAGAAAAGCATCTACATATTAAAGTAAGAATCAGGTTTGAATCATTCTAGAGTTCTCAGTGTTGTTTAGACCACTCTGTAAGGTCTATGAACTGTGGCCTATTTGCAACCTATTTTCACTCACTCAAAGTTGAGATGAGAAGGTACTGAAAGGTGCTTTCTTAAGGATAAAATATACAATATAGTACCTTTTTAGTACCTTCTCATCTCAATTTTGTCTGAAAGTCAGGTGAAAATGGGCACAGGTAATGAGATTTATAGTAGGTTTCTAAATTAGACTGAGAACTCTAGAATCATATAAAAAATATGTTACATTCACAGTCACTTTAACTAAGCCTAGTCTAATCCATCGTCATACTTATAATTTTATCCATGCCAAACTACTAGCTCACTCTTTATCATGTTACTCATGTCATGTTTTGTAGTTCAGGAGTTTTAAGATAGTATACTGACGATACGCCGGATTATTCTTCTGTGTATGTGTGGATACCGCCGACAACAGCTCTTAGCTTATCTTGAAGCCATACATAACTTTGTCGAGGTGCTCAACGAATAATTCTACAATGTCTTCGAACTAGATCTAGTCTTCAACTTTTATAAGGTAAGTCTTTTATTGGGAGAGGAGTAAAGTATTCGAAGGAGGAAAAGTTTCACACAGGCTTGAAATAGTCAAAAATATGGCTAGCTAACATTTAACTCAAATTGGTTTCTTTATGATATTATCTACCGCCATCTCCGTGCCCAGACCAAAGCTAGCAAGAATTGGTGCTAGTTAACATGAAGACACTCCCGTCTAATCGAAGCCAAATTAAACTTTAGCTCATATTCATTTCTCTGGGTATCATGTAACTATTGCCGTTGCCAAATTGTTTGAAATCAGGAAAACTGAAAAACATTGTTGCTGTTATTTTAGAAAAAAAAAATGAACTGCACCCCCTGATCCAATCCTATTTATATTTACCTCACCATGATAATATGAGATGGACCCAAAGCTTTGAACATAAGGTGTAATAAAAAATGACATTCAAAGACCATAAAAAAAGAACATCCCTGCCTAACTATAGCATATCCTCCAATAAACCTGAAACTATATGACAAAATATCCCACACTCCCTCCTGATTTTTTTGGTTTTCTCTGACACATTTTGAACGACTATGTTTCTTTTGCCCAGTTCAACGTTTGGTTGCCTAGTTACTATAATTCGGTTTGTCTTGAGAGTTGTGGGTTATCTTTGGTTGCACAAGACTTGTTATGCTTGCCTCTGGGCCAAATTGTATAAACAGACAAGGTGTAAGGTCACTTAGCCCGGTACTGGCATGTGAATCTTTAGACTGACCTCTCCCCTTACATGATAAACTGGCAGCTAAGTAGATAAAATTTACTGTTTAATTGTAGCCTAGATTCAATCATGTAGATCTGCTTAATCTGACTCTATAGTTGTATATTTTTGAGGAAAGACATCCACTTTCATTGCCGTATTTTTTCGATGTGTAGTATCAGACCACACAGAACTTATTTAGGCATGTTTATAGCGAAAGCGTAGAGTTTGGTATATTTACCTTTACGCACTATCAAATTGGAGTTGTCCACTCAAAAACAGTGGTTCAAGGAGTGAACAACTCCTGAATGATGCTAAATTATCTTTGAAATTCCACATTTTGTTTCTTAATCATGCTGATGATACTTGTTTGACCAACCTCAGACTTCTTAGTGAAATACTGTAACAATTTTTTCCATTATATCATTACATAAGGAATTACACCCCCTCCCCCTGCCAATTTTAAGGAGAAAGCTACTGTCACTCACTTTTCATGTTACATATAACTTTTTGTCCTTTTACTGTAGGTGTACAGCGTGGTGGATGAGATGATTTTAGCAGGAGAAACTAGGGAGATGAGTCAAACCAAAGTACTAAACCAGCTCCTTATGCTCGGATCACTGGAATAAGTCTACTATACATCATCACTTATCTATAATACATAACGCAATTGTAATCTGGATATATAACTGTACCAGCAGGAAAACCTGGAGAATTCATCTTCTACTTATTCATTTGGTCCTTAGTTTTACTAGTTTGGAAATAGTTTTCTGAAATAAAAAATGACTTTACTGGTTGAAGTCATGTCTTACTACTCATGTAGCTGAAAGTGGTTTTATGACATCAAAACTTCTTTCATCTTCATGTGTACTATGACTTGCGATGTTTGGTTACTGATTCAAGTAGATTTAATGGTGGTTTTTTTTCCTCACTGGTCCCTGTAATATCATTCCATGGTGTAGCTGTTGGAAAAGCTGACAATTATCATTAAACTCTAATATGACACATCTATTTGATGTAGGCTTTCAAGGTTGATTGTTCCAGCCCCCAGCACCCCCGGGTGTATACATCTCCTGTAATAGCCCCTCTGCCTACGGGTGTCAGGAAAATTCAGTGATGAGGTCGAATAATCTTGAAACATTATCATGTTATGTTATATTCTCACTTACTAGACGACTCATGATAACAGAGCCAATTTAATTCATTAATTTGCTGCATTGTGGGAGTGTAGTTTTCATACACTGATTGTGTTCTTGTAGAATGTCAGGAAGGTACAGAATGAAAAGAGGAAGGTAACTCAGGCTCTCAAGTATATAAACTTTGCTATAGATAAGAGTAACATGATATTATTACCAGGCTCTGCTACTGTAACTCTGGAGGAGATATTCGGACTTATCACTCTTATCACTGGTCTCATGTCTAATGAGGATGCCAGGTAAGTGAGGAACGGAGGCTTTAGGGGGCCTCAACACGGAATGGCAACCTCAGGGTGCCTCAACATGATAAAGAATCAACCGTAGTTTGGTTCCGTGCAGCTAAAGCTTCGACAGTGAATTCAATGAAAAGTCAGATCATCAAGATGTGCAGCGCAGATAATGGAGCTGTTTGTTTCATAATTTATCAAGCTCTGATCTCAATTTTAAAAAAACCCGGTCAGGGAGGATTGCAGGCGTCTCTATCATTCACTGGTTAATGATGTCACTTCGCACCCTGAAACTCTGTCAAACCCTCTACCTCGCCACTCCCCTACAATCAGCCCCTAGCAGTTAACTTTGTTTAGGTCACAATTAGAGCTGTTGTTGGTGGTTGGTAGTTGAATGCCATAAGTAAACCAGCAACCAGGAATAGACATGATCTCCTGAGACATGATAATTTTGTAACAGCAGGGGTTGTGCGATTACCTCCTCCTAGGGGTTAGAGTTAGGAGTTGTCTCTAACTCCCTGCCTCCAACACCCCAAACATTGATAAATGAAGATATGTTGTGTGTTTGGCAATTTACATATTGGCATGTCTAGTATAAGCTCTGCTATATTCTCTTGTTGCTATTTTGGTAGCGCATAGCTGACTTATTACCTACAGCAGGCATATAATGCTCTGGCTGAGCTCATAGAGTGGGCTGATGCCTTCATGCTCATGGATATAAAAACCCAACTAGATGTCGACAATGCAAAGTGAGTCAGGGTTCTCAGAACCCTGACTCACTTTGCATTGTTGACATCTAGTTTCCTCATCTACAGAACCCGGTTCTGTAGATGAGGAAACTTTTGCTTTTTTTGTAACTTGTAAGCAATGCAATAACGATTTGAGAATTGATATCCTTGATATACGAAGGTTCCTTATTAAAATTATTAGTCCTTCCTTAGTAGTTCCTTACTTTGGCTCTTGTTTTTGAAAGTCACAAATTAATATAACTGTATTATAACATCAGTTCAAAATGTTTGCTTTGCATTCCTTAGCTTCTAGTTATCCCAGGCGCCAATCATTCCAACACATTGGATAAATTATATATCATACTGGTTGAAACTTCTAATTGCTTTCTACAATGACTTCCTTATGACAGGAGAGTGATACGAGGTATCGAGACATCAGTAGATGACCTCACAGAGTTTACATGTGAAGTGGTATAATGTAGTTATGGGACCAGATAGTAAAACCTACCTACAAGCACCGCTGGCTCAGAGCGAGGATTTGTCATTAAAGGGGCAACTCCAACATAAAGCTACAATGAATGCGTTTTTATCCTTCTGTTTATAGGTGAGCACCTGTCGATTTGGATGATTTCACAAGCAGAATAGACCAGTTAACGATGGGCTTCATAGCTAACTCTGCTACAGGACAGAAGGGGAGAGCCCCCAATTTATCTCATCCACCCTCGACCTCTGAGAGAAAATACAGATCAAGAATAGGCTCTGATTATGATAACGTCAGCAATGGTTGTAAGGATAATCTATAACTTTGCACCAGGATAAGGCTAAATTGAGGAGCCTAGTCACTTAGTTTTCTCAAAAAAATTGTCCAATTACTCTGTTAAACTTTGCCAGAGCTGCTTGTAGTTGTTTTCCATGATTGACCGGCGATGAATGATGATGGAATGCCCTACCAGCAAACTAGGATAAGCTTCATCACTCAAAAGCTATCTATTGTCAGTACTGTGAGCTAAGAAACCTCATTGCAGGTCAAACTGTCCCTGAGCAAATCACTACAAAAAAACACATCGCTTTCTGTTGTAAAACATTATTCATTTCGTTTTCTTTTTATGAGCAGCCTTGTATGACAGTAGCACCAAGTCACCCGCTGTTACACCGATGATGGCTGCATCTGATTCTTGGACCCCCAGTGGGGACAGAAATCTGATGAACAGAAGCTTTGCTGGCCTGCCGTCTGTCAACCAGTGGCACCAACAACATGTGAGAGAAAAGAACGGGGTATGTCTGCCCATTTTTACCTCCAGGGTCATATTTAGAGGCCAGTACTAAACATATAGAGGAAATCCGAAGTCCCAAGTTGATACTTTCAGTCAATTTACATCTTTCAGTTTGATGGGAAAGTTCAAAATACCCTCCCAGTATTAATTTATAGTGATTCGAAAAAATTACCAAATCTAGGGTTTGCTAATTGGTTAAACAGTCCACTCCCGAGACTCAGATCGAGACATACCCAGAGTGTATCATAGCATTAGTTGAGAAATCACTCACTTCTCAGTATACTTTGTTTAAGTAATATCACATAGCCCTCTGTATATATATATATATATATATAGCCTGCTGGTACGTGGTCCTATATCATTAGGGCGTACCAGTCTAAGGCATTGAGCTGGCGGTAGCACTACTCATACCTTATGAATTGAGCATTCCTGGTGGTGACTCCATGATCCATATACCCACGCTTCATTGTTATCAACAAGCTAAATCTTTTTTCTCTACGGCCGAGCAGAAAAATCAAATGCCCATCATGTTATGAGGTATGAGAGTCGCAAACCTTTCCTGTTATAACATATATAATGTCTGCTGCCTATGTGTTAGCTAGTGGTGGATCTAAAGGGCACAGGCTCCCCCCCCCCCCATATCTTAACGATAACTTTTCAAGAACAGAAGAAAATCATCTCAACCTGCTGTTGTCCCAGTTGATAAATGTGAAATCACCCCCAACTGATACAGTTTTTTGATCTTGTATACTTTTGGGCCTTGCTCAAATCATGTTCTATGATTGGTTGGAGCCTTTCAATGATTATAGGTTTTTGATATCATTTCCCCACCACCGCCTATGTTACATATTCTCGTCTGGAAGTGGATCTTGTTGAATCGAGCCGCCTAAATACTGGCAACATTTGGTAATCAGGTTCCTTTGTTTTGTATCAATGTAAGTCTGGGTCAGGGGTTCATCTCCTTGCATATTACTCGATGTAACCATGATCGTTTTATTGGTTTGATTGGTTTTGGATACTCTGTGGAGCAATTTGAATATTACCTCATGGCGAGCATTAGCATTAGCCTCCATATCTTTGCTAACCATTGATAGCAGGATTGTACCTTTGATGACGTACCACTGTGCACCTTGACCTTGATATTCTTATAGTCTGTGTTGTTATTTATACCCTGCATGATATGCCATGTATGGTCACCGGTATGGTTGTAATATTTATCTGACCATTCCGGTGAACATCTGCGGCAAACTGGTTCAGCAGCCCAGCAAAGCTCATAGGCTGTGATATTGGTCTAATTTTGACGCTGGTCTTTGTCCAGTTTCAATAAATCACCAGTAATGCTCATAGTTTGTTTACTACTCTTGGTGACAACTATACAGCTTATTTTATTGGATCAGGTTGGAGCAGAACCGACCGAACAAAGCTTGTCATGACAGGCTAGTGTTAGCTCAACCTCATGTACCCTGCCTGACATGATATATCATCATGACTTGTGATATACTATCACGTGATATACCACATATGGTCACTGATCTGTTATGAATATATGAATATTTGAGTGCGAATAAATTACCCAGAACAGTCAAGCAACACTTCTAACCAGAATTCCAGACTGCTTCTCACCTTCGTTTTTAGTAACAAGAGTTGCCCTCTTTTGAAAATTATTTTCTTTCTTACCAGTGAAGCCAGCACAGCACCGCATACTCATAGGCTCATTATATGAATGTGCAGCCTTAACGGAAGGCATGTTATCCAAATGATTCAATTCAGATTAATTGAAGATGATTTGCTTGTTTTTTCAGTATTTTGTCAAGATCCAGTAAATCTTGGAATTATTTATGATACTGGATTACCAACATCACCTCACCAGTTTATGTGATGAACTAGACAAGTTCAGATCAAAGATAAATTATCATAGTCAAGCCTGCTATATCAAGCTTCATGTAGGGGAATTTGTTGACAACCAGCTCTGAGGGCTACAACCCAAAGCAAAATATATTCATAAATATGGTCGGATGGTTTTTAGTATCTTGGTTGAAACATGCATGTGCCTAGATCAACAACAGAAAACTCTCTGCCTCAAGGTTGTTAGTTATCGGCGGTGATCAGGGAGAAATTTTAGAGAATTCCCATAATAATGAGTTTAGATACTTTGGCAGAGCTCCAACAAATCGAACAAATTGAAAAAATTATTTGTGGATAAGTGGGAATTTAGGAGATCAATTTATTGGTTTCTATTGCTGACTGCGTCAAGTCCTGCAATTAGACTGGTGATTTTAATTGAGGATTTTGAAAGTTAAAGTGAGTTTTAAAAAATTACTTCAAAGTTCGAGAGGACAAAGTCATCTACAGTTTATTTATAAACGCTAATATTTGTTATAATAAGTAATAATCTATGACAATCAAACACATTTCTAAAGAGTTATGCAGTACAAGCACAAGTCCAGTTGAAGGATTGTCAAATGATGCATTTGGATAAAAGGACTATCATAAAACAACAGGGGTAATGCCTTGGTCTTATACAGAATAACAGGATACCCATTAGGTGTTTTTCCTGTTACCATAGAAATGCTAAGAGTTCACACACGCATACACATATGAAGTCTCAATTATGAACTACAGGTGAGCAGTAGAAATATTGGTAAATCAGTCAATCAAATTGCAGCATAATTAATAATGATGATAATAAAAATAATAATAAAAATGATAAAGTTGAGAAATTCACTCAATCGGTGTGCTTGCTTGTACCTAGTATTTCATTTATGTATGTTATTTCATCTATTGGTTCGTTCATCTTCTCTGAGACGTGCAAGAAAAGCTGAGGTTAATCACCTTGATAATAGCCTCAGTGTATTCGTAGTTTGCAGGTAGCAGTTAGCAGGTAATCATCCAGTGTATTATTTAGTGGGGATCTGAAATCATCGTTGGTCGGCAGTCGGCAGCTTCTTCACATCAATTTTCAGCAGGCTGACCCGTTCATTGTTGATCAGTTCAACTCTCTCTGTGAAAGAAAAGCACAACATACTGATAATGTAAGATAAGATAATTCTCTTCTACAGAATAACTTCCATTGACATTTCATTAAACTTGATATTCTGACCCCCCCCCCCCCCCCTGTGTACCGAGAGTTGCAGAATGATATGATTTATAAACTTCTACAAGCATCGAAGAACCTGACTGACCTTGAAACACCACCTCACTCTTAGCAGGATTCGGTGATACAGGATTGGCCAGCTCATCTGGATGAGTAGTTCTCATATTAACTCCAGGAGACAGATAGAGCTTCCTCTCATTAGTGAATGTACTGATGGTGACAGGAAGCTGTCCTACGCCTTCCTTAGGAGCCTCCTCTCTCACTATGGTTTGAATCTACAACCAAACAGGATGTTTTATTATGTCAGGTAATACTTTGAGGCGGTGGATAAATAATTTTCATCAAGAGGACAATACCCTGAACCTAGTAGCAGTCTCTAATGTATTGAAAGCTGGTGGTATCTTAAACACTTGATTGGAGGTAATCTTATCTGATGAAAGAAGATTTTAACCAAGACAAAAATATCACAATATCACAAACTATTCCCCAAAAAACAAATTTATATTGACAATGCAAAAATGTAAAAATAAATTTGGATTTTTTTCACATAATTATTTCTCGAACTGGTATATACTGTGCCCGAGCTTAATCAGACAGCAAGTGTAAAACCAGTATCAGGTATGTGCAATAAGGAAAACAGTCTTACCCTTTGTGGAAAAGAAACATTTAAAACCAACAAACATACCATTTTACTGAGTTCTTCAGCGTGTTTTGATCCTGCTTGCTTGTAGAAGGTTGCGACTAAAGCACGAATGAACAAAGATCCTTTGGTCCTGAATCTCCATGAAACATAATCTGTCAAAATTTATCATGGGATGTACAATTGAACATAGTACATGGGTTCACTGTGGAAAAAGTTGGTTGTGTTGTGCAACTTTGACATTTCATATGTTTGCCTCTAGCCTTTGAAATATGATGAAGTTGATAGGTTTTCCCTAAGTGTTGGCTCATTTGCTATGATATGATATATCGATATTCGTGAAACTTCAAAAATCTCATACTGTGTGGGATAGAAACTATGGAAGAGTGACAAGGAATCAAATCAAGGGATTGCATTGAGTTGCGGGAGAATCCATTCTTATCGGGTAATTTTCTATGGTTAATCCATTGTTAACAACTTTTTATTTGGCTTAAAAATGAAGCAGTTACATTTATAGTTACCTGGAAAGCTTGGGTGGAATACGATAAGATCATCCATACACTGATGGCTATCATCTGGAGGTCTTTCTGTTTCTTGTTGTTGCTGCTGTGGTTGTTGTTGTTGTTGTGACGGTTGTTGTTGCTGTTGATGTTGTGGTAGCTGTTGATACTGTCGTTGCCGCGGCTCTTTTGGTCGTTGTGGGGAGGGTACTGGTGGCACTCTTTTGACTGAACTTGGTACTTGTACATCTTCTTCTGGACCGGAAGCTGTTTTGAGAAAACAAAGGTAATCAAATCCAGCCCCAAATTCTGATTTGTCTTTGTTAGCTCTGTAATATTGTCATTGAAAAATAATCAGCCTAAGACTGGTCCATGTCAAAACTGCACAAATAATGTTTTTAGGGAACAGAATGAACATGAAATAATATTAACCAGCTGTCTTTGTTTCCACTTCATCTAGTACACATCTCTGCTGTGATTCAGGAGATGCAGTGGATCCTTCATCAGTTCCTGTCTGGATTGTCGACGAATCGTCATTCTTCATTTTTCTCACTTAAAAACAAATTTTTTTTTTACTATCTTGCTTGTGCAATTAGGATTATGCTTCCATAAAGTGATTAATAATTAATGCACTGCGAGATTTCAGATATTCAACATTGCAATTACAGAAATCATGGCATACTTTCATTGCAAATCTCATTAATCTATTATGGATATCAATCAACAGATCTTCACACAAAATAGATGCCAGTGTTAAAAGTGCCACACCAAAGCTTACACACCTCCTGAGCAGGCCTGAAGGATCACCATCTTAGGTTTTCCCCTCATTGCAGGAAAGTTTTGTGATGAGAGCAGTCTGTATATGTCCACTAGTTTGAGGGTTCCATCTTTGGTTGAGATTGTACCATAACCACCATGACTCATCAACACCAGTGCAAACATTCCCAGGTTAGCATGTACAGATGTATCAGTGTCTCTATCCACATACTGTGTCTCTTTGTGTATCGCCTCAACCACCTCCTATATCAAGAACAAATGGAGAAGAAATATTGCATTACCATCAGTAGATGTCCCGTTTTGGTTGATTCGGTTGATTTGGTTGACTTTTTGCATAGTCTAGATTCAAATACTTTATTATGATAATTCATGAAATAGTCAGTTGATATTTTTTTCTTTTACTGTATGCAAAAAAGTTGATCGTCAAGCATTGAAGGGAGTAACCTTCAAAGGGAGGGGTCCAGTTTGGGGCTGAGATGTAGTCACGTTTTAATTTTGATTAAGTTGTGAGGTCATATATTTTGATATCGCTCTTTCAAAGAAAGATTGCCGGCTGCAATGTTTTAAGACACCAAAATGTGGAGATAAGCCCTTGCTACAGGGTACATAAATTTACATCTCATTAGTTGTTGGATGATATGATTACCTTGGCACTCCATACTCTATTACCGCTCAGCTCGCTTACAATGAATCCAAACTGTTTGAACATTTCAACCATGTTTTTGTAGTCATACTGAGATCCTTCTCTGTCCTGTTCCTTTATGGGGAATCTGATATTGATTATGAGAGCTCTTCCTCGAGAGGCAGTCATAGTATAAACCTTAAAACGAACAGAAAATTTCAATTGTTTTTATTAATTCAATGTCCACTGATGTGGAACCATTCGCCTCAGACCAACTTGATCAAGATGCTGAACGCTTAAGAATGCCATTCAGCATTTTCAATCCTTACACAGACAAAAGCTTATGTCTCTGAACTCATTATGGTAGGTTATAGCATCAATCTTCAGTAGATAAGAAGACATATTATTGGGACTAATCAGTTTGTCTTAACATCACAATAACCTTTTCTTTGTGAGGTGTAGAATACAAGGTGGTCTGGAAGTTTGGCAGCATGCTGATGTGTGCTTGAGTTTCATCATTCATGATTCTTCTGATTTCATCAGTTGATGGGTCCAACTTCTTCACATATTGAACTAGTGCTTCATGAGCAGAGTCAGAGAGTTTGAGGCCTTTTATGGAGTGAGAAAAAATATTCGTATTAATTACAATCAAGTTATGGACTTCATACTGAATATGAGCAGTGAGAATTTCCTCAAACTCTACGAGTGAAATATATTCACAACTTGTTGGATAGTAGCACAAGGGGATAATCAAAGTCATAAAGAAGATCAACCAGAAACATCATTTCACACAATTCCACCAATCTGTGATATTTCAATCAAAAACTATTGGACTCGCAAACTATAATGTGACTCAGCTAGCAGTAAATATAATGAACACCGTGGAGAAAATAATTCAAAAATTTAATCTTACATGGTGTCTTGAGTACAGCTGGAACATCATGTTCTGATCCACATGATACAGTGTCTGCTGTCGGCTGTTGATTGCTTGATGGAGCGCATATCGCCTGGAAGTCTAACAATGCAGGGTTAGGCTTTTCACGAATGAGGCAATGGGGACAAGGAATGTCATAACCTATCTTTGTAGCTGGCCAGGCAAGTCGCGCTTCTGCTGAAAGCTTTTCAAGTAGGTTGGAGAAAGTCTTCCAACATTTCAAAATCGTTGAGATAGACCCTTCAACTCTGATGGTGACTTTTTGTGCCTCTTTCTCGTTGATAAGGTGAGTATCGAACTCAGCTGCGTCAGACCGCTTACTACTTTTCGTTTTAGCTGAGGCACCGTTTCCATAGGGGAAGACTTGATAGCTACTAGCCATGACTTGAAGAAATTTCACAGTTAGCTGATGGAAAGCGTAGTTAGGTACTTTCAACCCAACAAAGTTCAAACAGGCACCGAGCTGAATCTGAGCTGTGTGAAGAGAAAATGTATGTTCGGGCATGAAATATGGCATCAAGTAGCAACCATCCTGATTGTTGACAACAGTCGGGCCATGCAGGAGCTTGAATTTCTTCATAAGTGCAACTGCGATTTCAAAGGGTATCTTCACAGAGTTGGACAGGCACATTTCCAGATCTCTCTTGCTAATCATACCATTTCTCAGATAGCTGCTTCCTGTAGACACATTGACAGCAGAGGGCTGTACGACTAAATCACTGATCATGGTATGATCATAGAGTGATCCTATGAGCTCTGACACAGCTTCTATATTGTGAAATATTATATCAGCTAACTCACAGTCATTTGGTGACTCCTCACCAACATCATCTTCATCTGAATCAGACTCATCATCTTCATCTGAATCAGACTCATCATCTTCATCTGAATCAGACTCATCATCTTCATCTGAATCAGGGAAATAAACTTCATCTGAATCATCTGAATCAGACTCAGGCGCTGGATACCACAATATTTGACCTGATCGCTTCATGAAGTCGAGAACAGTCCCAGGGTGCGTCAGAGAAGAATAAATCTGGTCATATGTGAGAAAGCTGTCAGTATCTCCAGTAAAAGGCTCTAGCCACACAGACGGGATGAAGCACATAGAGTTCTTCACTCGCCTGATAAGACACTCTTCTAAACGCTTGAGGTCTTCTGAATAGTCTCCTGCATCAACAGAAAATCCTAGTGAGAATACGTTATTCGCACTGAACATAGACAGAGTTTTGCTGCCATCAGAGGATACAGCCAGGTCGCAGAATTCATTTCCATCATCAAGAAGTTCACTTGTTAACTGTTTAACAGTATTTCTAAAATCCCTGCACAGTTCCTCATAAAGCTCTTTTTTGTCCACATATTTGTCAAGGTGAGTGAATATGAGGATAGGCTCTTGTATTCTATCAGTTATCTTGATCAGGTGCGAAAGCCAATCAAAGGCCACCCTTCTGGTGGCCTCCCGCAGTCCCCTTTCTTCTCTTAGGGTCTGGAACTCCGGCATATTCACAACAATCACTGGTACGCAATCCTTTCGCACTGTCAGGTGATACCCGTAATGGTAGACTTCGTCGCCACCAAAGTCGATCACCTTGACGCTTATTGCTTCTGATTCAGGACCTTTCAGCTGGACTTCCTGAAAACCGAAAACTTTGGTTTTTTGAACTTTAGGATCATCTGAAGTTAGAGGCTTGAAGTTCTGCTGCATGGCACAGAGAAGAGACGACTTTCCTGCCTCCTTTCTACCAACGAGGGCGATTGACGAAAGTGTTATTTGGACTTTACCTCTTTCCAAGTCATTGTAGTAGGCTTTAATGGCACCCAAACCTCCTTCACACACAACATAGGGAGGCTCGATAAGGCTGTAGCATTCATCACATTCGAGCTGTGTTACGTTCAGCACAAAGGGATGAAGACGGCAGAGAGAAGAGTTATCACTGAGGTTCAGGTCCCTCATGGAGACTAGTTCACCGATCCATTCAGGTAGTTGTTTGATGCTGTTGCTCTGCAAGTCAAGCCATGTTAGCTTTCTCATGTTTCTCATACTGAAAAAAAGGTAAAGAGGATGCTACAATTGACCTGCTTCAGATCTAATATCTTGCTATTAATATATTCACGACACACTTTCTTTCAGCTTGCCAACAGCTGTTTTGAGAGTGGTAGACATCATGACATGTTCAAACTAGTAATGCGGCTTAGACAATGTATGAAGTTCACTTTCTATCCTGGCATCACAGTGCTGACAAAAAAACATAGGATAATACAACAAAGTGCCAATCAAACCTTCACCTGCTTTATGTGTTGCAATAGATAGAATATGGATAGGATAATATAAACTTGATGTGGCCCACTGACACAAAGCTATTCTATCTTTGCATAAGGATATGCCCACAAAAAAGGATGAATGATAATTGAATAACATATCCTGTTTATCTAATTTGACTGATTGGCTTCTAAATCTTGTGACCTGGTCTTCATAACCAGTTTAATAACTGCTATTCATTCAATGGTTCTGACTATACAATGCATAAGCCAAACTTCCTTTGTTTAAAATGGTTGTATAAAGCAGTTTTTTATATTTTGGGAGCTTATCCACAGCTCAATTTTTTCATCAGTCAACCCCTCCCTCACTTCACTCTCCTGTATGTAACTCTTACTATTCTAACTAGTGCTTTGCAGAGGATGTGTACCCATTAATGCAAAATTTTGCATTCTGTTAGTCATATGAGTTCATTTTTACTCTCTGATTGAATCAACGGCACCACTTTAAATAACTTGCTGCCTTTTTAAGAGCAAGCCTTACTACTCAATGAACAAGAGATCCCTCATTTATTTAAATATGAAACTTAATGTCAACTTTTAGTTGTTCTCTTTATAGCTTCCAATCTTACGCTTCGGGCTAATTGAAATTTTGAGAGATCAACAATCAAGTTTGTACCCGAGTCGAAAGTTTTGTTTACTTAGGTTGTTTTTTAGAGGTTTCAGGACGTGGAGAACTCAAATATGATTGCCGCCATTTTATTGAGAAATTTCATAACCAAGCTCGTACCCGAGTACTTCAAGTTTTGTTGACTTAAGTTGTATTTAGAGGTTTTTTGAGCGTGGAGAACTCAAAAATCATATTCGGCGGTTATATGCCTTGGGTTGTTTTCTCAAGAGGGCCCTTTTGGGTGTTTTCCTTAGTAAAGAATCGCTCTTTCTTATTGAAAGACCCCCAGTATAGATAACCGGAGGGATTATATACCTGATTGTATTGATGACACACAAAGGGGTGAGAAGATCTGGTATCGGAAACAGAATAATCTGCTGCTTTTCAAGATTCATTTCGTATCATATTGAGACTTCTAACCGTAATAGCTTCAGCATATGCTCCTTAAAGGTTTCCTAGCAGTGTTCCATACAAGACAAACCAGTAACACCATGTCGTGTGCCAGAGGCTTTTACATACCTGGTCAAATTTTCATTGCATGATTATAAATGTACTATTCATACTGAGTACCTAGTGGGTAATAACTAAGCATAAGTCATGTGACATTATGGCTTATCAACTCACATTAAAAACTGAATTTTGCACTAAACTATGGTATTTCTAACATATCAGTTGATTCAATACTCAATAAATTATATGTCTGTATTCTCATTTCAAACTCACCAACACATTCTAGATAATGAAATAATCAAATTATGTCTGATTTTAACCAGCCATTATACCCCAAAGGTCACATGACTTATGCTTAGTTATTAGCCAATAGGAACTCAGTATGAATAGTATATGTAATCTAGGAAAGAACACACATCATCAAAAGCCTTCATCAACTGAGGCATGTTTTTGAGGTGTGGTTGAGAGACATTGGTGCATTTGAGAAGCTGATTTGTCTTGTATGGATCCCTGCTAGGAGACCTTAAAGACATGTTATTCATTTTCACTTGTATTCATTACTACAAATTTACATCTGTGATGCAACAGACTACCTGTCCCACAGTTGCGTTGAACTTGTTAATCACCATGTTTCCATGTGAGTTTCAAGGTCGGCCTAGATCGAGCTGAGTTGTCACCTCTTGTCTTGATCTGCCACCACCGGGATTTGACCCTGGAATCCCGCGGACTGTGAACTGTGGAGCTCAGGGTGATCTCGGAGGCAGTTCTATAGCTCAAAGCTAAGGCTAATTAGCCTCAGTTCGAACTCAAAACTACCATGGAAATGCAGTGATTGTATTATAGACAGTCCAGTTATAGCATCTGATAATAATAACTGAGCTGAATGACATCTGTTAATTTACAGGGCAGTCACACTGTGAATCAATAAATCAAATGTCAATCATAGTGAATAGACAGACGGGTCAGAAAATCTCAGTTCATTTAAAGTAGAAGACAACACTGGCACCACTAAATACGTATCAATATGCAATTAACCTTCACCATTAGGCAACATACGCAACCATAGAAATCCAAGGTATAAGCTTTGGATCTGAACAACAGGGCAGCCTGTGGCCCCTCCACCCTATGGCTGCAATAAACTGAACTAAGATGAGAAGCTATTATAATCTCAAAGAAAATGTTTAATTTTTGTTATTGAAAGCAATGATATTGTTTTTGTAGATCTCTTTTAACTGAGATGACTGTTTATATATCAAGATTGACACACCAAAAGATAACTGCTTCGATTCTAGAAAAAAATGATTTTTTACATCATTTTATTCCAATCATATATTTATTTGAAGAGTACGGGTATTTGTATTACTGAAACAAAATGGTGGAAGAGAGTTTGTAGTTGAAATAACTAAAATTTTCAAATTTAACATTTATTTATAACATCCAAATTTAAAATGAGTACATCATTATCAAATATCAAAATATAACTTTTGTGGCCGTCTGCTACTTTAAAGTATTGGCTGAATTGAGTGTTTATCTCCTCCTGACCAAACTTTGAACTTCACTCTAGGGAATTGTATTTATCATTGGTGAATTAAACCCACATATAATTATGTATTATACCAATTTAAACCCAATGAGCCACAATAATATTTTAAAAAGTTTCCTTTCTCAAAGAAATTTACAAAAAAACGGCCTTTACTAGCAAAGTAATGTATCGCAAACCTATTTCCAATAGTCCTATTTCTTCCTTTTTTTCTGGTTATTTAGAATAGGGGTGTCCAGATGTGCCGATATGATTGAATCCGAGGACCAATATCACGGATTACCCTACCACCTCGACAGACTTAAAGCTATCCACAAAAAGGTCAGTAGGGCACAACAATTAAAATCTGACATTGAAATTAAGGGCACTTCAAAAAACCCTCAAATCACTATCAACCTGGATGCGGCTAGATACGAAATCATAAAGAAAGTCCTCCCTGTTAAGATCAAAGGGCTTGGCCTCCTTGTCAAGGATAAGACAAAAGAGCAGTCGTAAGTTCCTCTCTAAAAGTCAGCTCCGATAACGGTTCAGCAATGTATACTATTAATATGTACAACACAACATCGTGTCTGTTAATAAACGGTGCAACGGACATATCAGCTTTCCTCAATCACTACGAGGAGATAATCAGTAGTATCCCTACTGATATCGCAATGTCGGCCAACGACCAAAGCAACCCAATATACAAATCTACAAAACCAGCTAATTCTAGTCCAAAATCTGCGAAACGCAGTAGAAGTTTTTCATGTTCTAGACTCTAGAGTAAGCACCTCGGCACTCCCAAATGATCCAACCAATACCAACAACATCGCAGGTTCACAGCCTTGTGGTAGTAAAACGGATGCGCATGACCAGCCGAATTGGAATTGGAATTGGAAAAAATAACACAAATGAGTGAAAAGCAAGACATCATTCTAAACAGGTTAGCCAAGGCAGAAGATGCTATCCATCAGCATTTAAAAGGAGAGTTCACTGTGCTGACAGATGGCTAAGTAGTAGAAATAAAAGTAGATCGAAATTTCAAAATAATGTAAACAACAATCAAAAATCTGATTCCGCCACAACATCACAACAACAGACCAATTTAATGGAATTTTCTCCAACAACGAATCACAATGTATGGCAAGATGTTGACAACTCCAAAGTTAAATCACCACCCACCAACACGACAAAACGAAATCGCCCAAGACAACCACCTACCCCAGCACCTCAAAGTAACACAGAGAAACGCAAGAATACTACAGAATTCAAACCTGATAACAACATAGTTGTTTCTATCCAGAAAACATCGCAAGCATTCACAGGATTCTCTCATGACCTAGTGAGAAGGACGATAAACCAGGAGTATGGACCCATTCTTATCGAAAAAATTAGTCCATACAAATTTAACTTCGACAATCCACGTATTATGATCCAGATGGATTCTCCTGCAGCAGCTGACGCTATGATAAAGAAATGGAAAACAACAACTTTTGGGGATTCCCATGTTAGGAAGACCATTCACCCCAAGACATTTACTGTCAATGTGGCTATGTTGAAAGGTGTGCCACTGGATGTCATTGACGCAGAACAGGAGGAGCAAGTACAAAGTCAGTTCCCTGGAGCAACAACTATCAGGCTCCAGAAGAATGGTAAACTTCTTCGTACTTTTAGGGTTAAGTTCATTAATTCAACACAACTTTTAACAGCCATCAACCAGAGAGGTTTATCACTTCCCTCAGAACAAATTATATGTCATATTGATGACATATCAATTTTTCAATATTGCTCATTTAAATATTAGAGGTTTAGCCGGCAAGCTTGATGAGGTAAAGAGCATTTTACAAACTGAAGATTTTCCCATTTATTTTTTTGTTTAACTGAGACTTTCATAAATCAGAATGAAAAGAACAATTTTCACACCATTCCTGGATACGATATGATTCGGAATGACAGACCCATAGAGTTATTATATGCTCTAGAGTGGACAATGCAGTGCTAAAAACGTCCTACTTAATTATTGCGAAATCCATGACACAACGCAATCTGGTTGTGCATGGCTAGTGCCTCTATCATAAAACTTATCATTGAGAATATACGTATTGGGCATGGTAATTTAGATTTTTAGAGCGCTTATAGCCATTTTTTGCGGAAAATCATTTTTGTGACAGCAAGGTAGTTACAGCAGGTACTCTCTCTTTCTATTCCATGACGCAACAAAATCTGGTTGTGCGTGGATAGTGCATGAATCATTGACTTTCTCATTTAAAATATTAGAATTAGACATTCAAATTTAGTTTATGGAGCACCTATAGCCATTTTTTCAGATAATTTCACATGTAACACCATTTACATCACATGCAGGTATTTCATCTTCCAGTCAGTATAAAAATTTTCTTATTCGCCCATTAAAATATATATTTATCAACCGCAAACACATGAGCTTAAATCGCAATGACAGAGCTTTGACCGTGTCCTGTCACTCTAACTAATATGTCGCACACTCAGTCGGTTCATTTTATCTGTTCAGTTCCAGCTACTGATGATGATTTGTGATAACATGGGGTACAAGTAGCCCGTGGAAAAGCGATTGGAGGTGAAAAAGTTTGCTGCTTGCCTTTATCGTCTTTAGATTTTTTAGCAATATCTTAGTAAAACTTTTCATGTCACACTATTAGATGACTTGCAAGTGATTTCTTTAGCAGTCAGGGGACAAAAACGATTTGTGTTATCCCCTTAAAACACTAAAAATCCCAACCACCAACACATCATCAGGATAAAATCTGAATTACCTGGCTAACCAGTTTTTGACCCTACCACTTGCCTGCCAGTTTAACTGTGTCCTTTCTCTCTAACTAAAATGTTACACACTCAGTGATTTCATTTTATCTGTCTAGTATTGTAACTTCATATATACAATGCGTATAAGTAACCCGTGGTTCAAAAATTTTGAGTTTAAAGATCTCGGGTTTTGGTTTGTCTATGTCATTTATCGCTCTAAATTCCTTCTCCGGGGTGGCCACTCGTGTTTGTATTGCCGAAACTATTCAAGCCAACACAGCAGTTTAAATCAATAAATACATAAACGCTTCTGCTGAGTCACTGAATATCAAGAAAGCGTCAAATGGAAAACTCAAGATTCATACTTGTCCAGATTGACTCTAGATTTTCTTAAATTCCCTATCTCAGTCTGGAAAATTGTATGAAAATTGCAGTAAGTTATCAGTTGCAACACATTATGTACTTTGCAACTCCAATCTTCAGTTGAGAAGAGTACAGAGGGCGTAATGTAATTTATTTCATCTTTAGACCACATAATATAATAGTATACAATGTGAATTAAAATCTTTCAACCCAATTTATATATATCATTGGATCAAATCTTTCTATTCGCACTCACCCTCTGCGTTCTACCAACTTTCAGAAAATTCCACCCACACGACTGATATTAACATGGTTATATATTTGCTGAGGAAGCCAATATAATTTCGCATTCTTACCAATGTGACATTTTTAAGTTTGCAGATATTTCAGATTTCTCACCGTACTCAAAAAAAGAGATCATATGGTTCAGGGGGGGGGGGGGGTGTGATGCAATTTTCTCTGATGGTTGTTTATTTGTAAATGTAAACATCAACATCATATACTATACTTTTACACCATTCCTACACAGTCTGCTTGTACTTCATTAAATCAAAAATAAAATAAGCCCCCTGAGTGTGTTACGTGTAAGTACGAGAGACAGGAGACAGCTAATATTGCTGGCAAGTGGCAGGGAAAGAATTAAGCTAGCCCAGTAAGTTCTATTTCATCACAATGATGTGTTTGCGGTTGAGATTTTGGCTTATTTTAATGGGAAAACATAGAAATATTTTCCAATGGCTGCGAGTGAAAATACCTGCAAGTGATCCACATAGTATCACATAAAAATCTTTCCAAAAAAATGGGATTAGCAATCTAAGTGGGAATGAGGTTCGCTGCGAGAACTGGTGAGGCTATATCAGTAACAAGAACAGATACAAGGTCAAAAAATGTAAACTCAGATGCAGGTAGTAACGCAATTACCGAGTCAGTCAATAAGTCAGTCACATGTTGCATTCACCCCGAAACAAAACATTCATTGATTGACTGCAAGCGATTCTCTAGTCTCTCTATAGATGAGAAGTACAAAGCTTTGAAAGTGTGTCATTTCTGCTTTAGGTGCTTGAGTAAACACCCCAGGAATAAATGGAAAGCTATTTCAAAGCCTGTCTCTAAATGGCTGCTTTAGACTTGACACCTACATCAACAATATACCTGGAGCCATACTGAGATGGCGGGAACAGCAAGTTGCTTTAGTAGGAGACATCTGCTAGATGTACAACTCCATCCATATAGAGATGCTGGTACAGCAATGCCATAGACTCTTGCGGCGTGACCTAGATTCCCGCTGGCCAGATGTATACTCTATAACCAGAGTTAACACGGGAGACCGCCCAGCAGCCGTCATAAGTGCATAAGCCGTTTACATGACTGCAGAGATGAATGCATCCTACTTTCCAAAAGAAGCACTACTACTAAAGCTCTCCACCTATGTGGACGACATGGTTTACTCTGCCCCTGAGAATCTGGTAAACCCCTCTTCAGATTCAAACCCTAAATATAGGACCTAAATGCTCTGTGTTTAATAGGAACCAGTCTCAGAAATGATAGTGACAGAGGTCAAGCTTAACTTTTCTCCAAAGAAGAGAGGAGTTGATCAAGGACAGAACTTGACACAGGATCAACTACCATCAGCCATACCAAATGTCCTAACTAGACGCATAGTTTTAGAGCAGACAATGAAGACTTATGATCCATTATGAGTATACTGTGCTTTTACACTGACAGCCAAGACTCTGCTCAGAGCAACTTGGTCACCGAAACTAGGATAAGATGAACCTTTGCCTGAGCAACTCAGGACACAGTGGATGACTGTTGTGATTTAAACAAGTATGCAATATAGGAAACAAGGTTCCTAAGCTTTCTCTAGACACTGAACAAATCATTCCACAAAACTATATTACCAAAAGCACCAAGTGTGATAGTGTGATAGATTCTGAGGGCGTTCACATGACATTTCCCACAAATATGTTCTCAGTTGGTGCTGCTGTGGCAACTTCATATAGGCTGGTAAGACTAGGTTCAATCTCACACATGATATGAACTTGTACTATCTCTAAACAAAAGGTAGGCCTACAACAGCATATACCACTAAGTCCCTCAAACAGTGGCACATCGATTTAGGTCACAATATGAATTATGAAGATATAGTCAAACTAGCCGACTAGCCGGCATGACTATCAGTAAGTCGTCCCAACCAGGTTCCTGCATAGTGTTTCAAGAGAATAAGATGACCAAACAGTCGAAAAGTCAGGCTGACAAACCAATCCTGACTGCTGCAACTCTGCTGCGTGTCCACAGTGACATACGAGGCCCTTTAGGTCCCCCATCCAAACAAGGCCACCGCTGTTGTATCAATTTTGTTGATGAATACTCTTCTATGTTTCTTTATTTATTGTCTAATGTCCAACGATGAGTCACATGTAACTTTCAAACAGGTCCTTGGTGATATAGCTCCTATAGGGCAGGTAAAACAGTTACACACGGACAACGGCGGTGAGTACACAAGTAAGGACTTTCTGTCAGTATTACTCGCAAGAGGTATAAAACATATTACAACAGCTCCACACTCACCATATCAAAATGGTAAGACAGAACGCTTCTAGCGTAGTCTGATGGAACTGACAAGTGCTAATACTCCAAAACAGCTATTGCCAGTACGCAGTCTATCTCTGAAATAGAGGACTCCAGCGAAGCACTGGTAAAACTGCATCTATGAGCTATTTTCAAAATACTAGCCTGCCATGCGAAATATCCATACATTCGATGCTAGGTGCACATACAACATCAAACCGTATAAACACCAACTAGACTCACAAGGTAAACGTGGTATCTACATCTGCATCTCCTTGTTTAGTCTAAAGAAATGTAATGACAACCTGACATGGCCACATAGCTCATTCAACCAGTGGCAGGGTCCAAAACCAGGAATATTGTAAAAACTGCTCTTGTCACCTGGTTATTTTGAAAGGTCGGGGTGACCAAGTAAATTTTCATTATCAGAATTACAGTATTGTCGAAATGTTGTAATGTATAGTAATGTGTAATAGAGCGACACAGAGTAAGACTCGTTTGACCTCTTCAAAAAGTAAGGGCATGTTGAGTATTCTGACTAACTAAATAAGGGCACTGCTCAATATTATCCGAAGTTATACCCGCTTCCAGATTCCTCTCAGTGTGCATACAGCAGCCTCAGCTAACCCTCAGAGATTCGATAATCAGTTGCAACCTCAGAGTGCAGATGGTTTGCATGGTGTCACATTAATAACATATATGCCTGAGCTGATCCTCGGAGGATTAATGTGTATATACAAACTCTTTATACGATTCTCTGAGGTTGCAACCTCTGTCAGTTTGTTTAAACCATAGCATCATCGATAATACGCCGTCGCTTTCTGTGAAGGACAACTTTGGTTATATCCTTTATGTGTAAAGCAGCAATTATAGTTATTACTTAGATTTTATCGAACTGATGCTGCCCAGGAAATTTTGAAAGGCTGAAATAAGTTGCTAGTGCAGTCTTGTCAACAAAAATAAATCAATAATGATTGATTAGAAATAAGTATGTGATTTTTGATGTTTTTTTAGAAACTTGCGTGATATATCAACACAAAACTCAAGGCCAAGTAGTGTTTTGCTGTTCAGGCGATGTCAGCTCACTGTTTCAACCATTTAATTAACCAGAGACAGTAAATTTTGTATAGCTTTTGTAGATTTCACCGCAGAATAATGCAAAAACTTGTTGCATATTAGTGTGCATTGCCAAAGACTCAATGAGTAGCAACAAAAGCCCAAATTTTTCACAGAAACCTAGGAATGACTTTTCAATTGTGAGGCATGAACTGTTGTCAAAATAGGAGAGCGGAATAGAATTATTTGACGATTTCAGACAACTCCCATTCTATTTAACATTTTTACATACATTTCCTGTTGCCAAATGTGGGATTTTGTGTTTCTATAAAGAATATCTTTCATGCCATGATCTCAATACTGACAAATCTCTACTTAGATTGTTACCATGTAAGTATAGCTTCCTCAGAGATGTCATTTCAGCAATGCTACAGACACAGAAATATGATTTCCACATTATTCCTTGTTTTATACCATTTTTTTTCAGATAGCCCAAAGATTTCTTTGCCTTTGACAGATCTAACTAAGGGGCCTAGGTTGTCTCGACAACAAAAATAGATGAAATAATTCTTTAGAAATAAATTAAGGCTGTGATGTTTTGATCTTTTTGCAAAATTAGATGATGCATCAACACAACAAGCAATGTTTAGTAATTTTTTGCTGAGCAGGTGCTGTCCGTACACTGGTCTCATCATCTTATCAACCAGAGACAGAATGTGTTTTGTTGATTTTTCCTCTGAGCAATGCATAAAAACTGTTGCTTAGTAGCATTCATTGCCCAACACTGAAGGAGTGACTACAAAAAAAATCTCACGAGGTATATGATGATTTTCTTCAGCCAGGGAAAAAAAGGATCACTTTTCAATTGTCAGGCAATTAGGCGCATGACTAATTCTCAAAATAAGAGAACTGTGTGGAAGCGTTGACAGTTTCAAGTGATGAAAGAACTCCTAATCAATTCAATTCCGATACTCGTTTTTTGCTACATGAGGGTTTTAGTGCATTTAGAAAGATACCCTTCATGTGCTTTGACCTGAATGATGACAACAGTAGGATAAAGATGAATAAACTGATGCATCGGCAAATTGGTGTCATTACCTTTCACAATCTTTCACTGTTGGCAATCATCAAAATCACATCGTCAAATTCAATTGCTATTCTACGCCATCACTATCTGCTACACACTACTATGGCTAGTAAACCTACTTCATAATCATTTGCACCTATCATAATAGTGTGTAGCAGCTAGTGATGGCGTATAATGACAATTGAATTTGGCGGATATGATTTTGATGAAATTGTCTCCAACTTATCAATTGAGAAAAGATGAACAGAGGTGTACAAAGCTGTTGTGAGCCTTTCAAGTTTTTCAACTGTGTTTCCGAAAACTTATAAAATTATTATACACTTGACCACCAAGAACCCAGTTGTTTAAAAATAAATAAAACAGTTGATTGAAATCAGTTGTCATATCACACGCCACATCCCGAAGCATGGGCGGCAAAATACTATTATATTATATGCCACAATATCTGCACCAGATTGCTCTCTGTTTGCGGGCAGGTCGGAGCAAACCTGGGGGCCAACCCGAGTAATCGATGGACTGAAGTAGGATTTTAACCGCTAAAGGTCTTATCCAGCTGAGCCGCCTCATACTCCGTAGTTGAAACCTTACACAATTTATCACATGTGATGAATTACACTCTGAAATCAGTTTATGGGTACCAATGACTTTATCACAGGGGAATTTCATATCCATTTACCAACAGTCGATGACTCCACAATTGCACATTCCCCCATTACACAAATAACTCTTTTACCGAATTAAAAAAATGGTGAACTTTTGTTTCTAATTCTATGGACAAATCTCTGTTTACCTCACTGGTTATTGATATTCAAGGCTGGCTGAGAGTAGGGTATTGCATTTGCATTTCAATCATGGAATGTATCACTTGCTAATGTACAACTACATGATAGGATTAAATTTCTTCCATTATTTCCAGGCATTAACAGAACACTGAAACGCAAAGGAACATAACTCCTAATATATGAATTTAGTAGTGTAGACATGTAATACAAAATGCGGTGTGAGTAATCACGTAATTGATGCTATTGGACTAGTCCTGTGGCAGCCCCTCCCCCCCCCCTATCTTCCGCTTCAATTTATAAATATGCAATGTAATGGTGATCATGTACTTTGCATCTTGTTGCATGTAATAAGCGGCTAGTTGCTCAAGATGGTTCAAACAAGGGAAATTGATAAAATAATGAAATAGTTTCAGAACTTTTCAAAGCAAAAAATGAAGCAATATTAAGGTTCCCTAAGAGACAAAATAACTCATAGCTGTTAGCTGATTTTAGCAAATAAATGTTGTTGCTATAAGACGCGTATGCCCTCTCTCGATGAATTATTCAGTTTAGTTCAGTTAGGTTATATAACTCACCAATCGTCCCTAGTTAGTATTTACACAATCCTTAATTTCTGACATTGCATAATTTGTTGGTTTAGATGATCAATGTTTGACACATTATCATTGATAGGGCCATTAGCAAGACACTATCTGAATCGGCAACAAGTTTGTTGGCATTATTCCATTCAGTTTCAAGTCTCGTCTTTTCCCATATAAACTCACTATGACGTCATTTGCTGATATTATGTAGGCCACAAAGGGTACTTCTATGCTGTGAACACTACATCAATCAATACCCCCGGCCCAAGCACTCCATAGCCAATTCTGACTAATGAGAACCTACATTGTGATTTTGTTTCATGTCCTTTAAAGACAGCCGTAGAGCTGCTAATGAACATGAAATTTAAATTTTACATTTACATATTATGCCTAATAAAATGTTTACAAAAAGAAGGAGGAATCAGAAAATCAAAGAAATAGCTAAATACCAGCCCTTTCTTCAAGTATGCATTCAGAAAACACAGTTGAAGGTGAGATGGTTATCCTATTCAATTTTCTATCCCCTGGAAAGCCTAAATTGAATTGGGAATGTAATGAAATCGAGAAGATCGGGAAATCAATTAACTCTTTTTTGACTCATTAGTCTCAATATTTTTCTATTATTAATCATTGCATCTTTTTGCAAACTGTAGAGGAGTCTACCCTTAGCGCATAACAATAAGAAAATTTGAGCATTGATATCAGGTGACACAGAAGCAGAGTAGTTGAGAGATCTTTGACGCGAGAGGCTAAGTTGATGTAAAAGTATTAAACATTGGTTTATTCATCAAAAAAATGAATCATCTATTGTACCTTCAACTGTGCAGGTTAAGCATAACCAATTCACCCTTTAATTTCGAAGTATCATTGTTTTTTGCAGGTAAACAAAGGTGTAACTCCTTTGTTTTTGGCCATGGATGGTTAATATGTGGTCTTACTAATTTGAAATAATTGATTTCTGAAAGCTAAATAAAAATATGGCCGCATCATCTAGCAATCCCATTGTTCAGAGATTTATCCAGGGATGGGCAAATCAAGTTGACCCCTTGTACTCAAGTTAGGGATTATGGTCAAAAATAATTTACCAAGCCCAAGGGTAGAGTAAAAACAGCAATTACACTGATTAGAGTAGAGTGAAAAAGAGTGACACAGGTCTCAGAGTCAAGTATGTCCTGCAAATCTGGGGTCTGTAGCTCCATAATTGCTTATGGCTGCAACAGAAGAAGCTTTCTCTAAAGCATTACAAATCAGTAAAATCATCTTCTTTGGAGTAGCCGCATGGCTTCAAAAGGTCTGACAGCACAATTTTATATCATTAGATTGCTCATCTCCTGAGGAACATAGTGGTTAATTTTTTTAGTAAACGAGGAAAATATCTGCCAACATATCGAAAGCTTTACCAAAAACAGTTAAAAAATGATATAAATTGCTGCCTTGCTGCCTTGCTGCGCTGCTGCCGGCTTATGTATGCAATTATTTCACTTTTACGGGGGGGGGGGGGCAAAGAAATACACATTTTTTGAGTATGTCCTGAAAATCTGAGGTCTGTAGCTCGATAACTCACAACACAACTCAACCACAAAAGAAGATTTCTCTTTACAATTAGTTGATTGATTTTTTTGTCTTTTCTTCTTTTGTGGGGATAACTTGGGTTCACACAATTTCCTTATTGTTCTGAAAAGGTTCAAGGTTAAAACTACTTGTAATGGCAATTGTGCAATCTATTGACTCTAAGAATAGGTCAGAACACTGCGCAATGAATCACAAGATATTTGCTAAAGCTAACCGTATAGGACATTAACCATTCTGTTTCCCAACCAGTAAAGGAATCAGATAGTCATAGCTAGCGGCCCCACAGGCAACCAGCATAAAAGGTTCATTGGACACCCCCTGTTGCAATAACCGCATCAGTTACAGTTTCAACTGATAACCCAGCTATCCGGTGGCGAGAACATAGGCCATAGATTATGACACTTCACCAAATCATCAGCATCAGCCAAATAAAGAGGACATCAATATCGACTAGCCTGAGGACCCACACCAGCCTATTCCGCTTTGACCAAGCTTCTAAGCCCCCAGTAACGACTTGAAATCAATGCTCACTCCTTCATTGGGAACTCAACCAGAAACATTAGTGGTACAATGGTCATGGTGCTCTTATATGTCAATGGAGAACTATGGCAGTGAAGATGAATATCAAACAGCAGAGGGCAACAGATAGCAGAAATTGATGCAGAAGAAGCAGAGATAGACCGGCGGTCAGTCAAGGATTACATGTCCAAACACTGACAATTATGCTGAAATTTCAACTCACTATCACCAGTTAATCAGTAAAAGCTCCACTTCCAATTATAACACTTCTGGGTAATCAGATTTACTACTTACTATCGTCAAGCAACATAATGACTCAATTAGCTTTACATTATTCCTTTTATCGAATGCTAACATCTCAAAGGGGGCTTTGATATGAACAGGAGATACGTCCACCCCTTTTTACATAGCGATCACTATAGTACCTTGAAACTTTAAGCTATCGAAGATTTCCCTCTTCTTCAAACAATTAATTGATTGATGGATGGGTCAAAGCAGAAATGACAGATGTAATTATTTCGAACCATTGGAATGCTCAAAATACTGTGAGTGGCAATATAGGGACCTTATGGGCATCATACTGGCCATAAAGGATTTCGACTCTGAGCTTAAAAATACCCGGTGCCCTGAAAAGAGCTTCCCAAGTTTATCTCCTCTGCTGAAACCAGAAGCAAAAGAGTAAATGAGATGATGGCCATGACAAATGCGCAACAAAAATGAACTGACATGAATGCCTTATAATACTAGATCACTTGGGATTGGATATAACTTCCAATCTGCCTCTGCTGCCGTCTTGGAGCCTACGGTTGAGGTTCAAAAATCAAAAGTCATGTTTCATAAGATTCCTAAACTTTCTGAGAATTTGTGCGCATCTTGAGAACCTACAAGTGTGTATAACTTTTTGAGCTGGTGACCCTGCACCCTGTCATTTATAGCAGTATGGTTCAAAGATTGAAAAGTGATGACATTATCTCTCATGAAAATTTTACATAATTTTACATGATTTTTTTACTTTAAACTTTTGAAAGGTGTGTACGCTATTTTATTAGCGTACCTGTTTTATTAGCCTAACGTTTTATTAGCATACCTGTTTTATATTCGTAATTTTCACAGAATTGTAGAAACATAAATAAAGAAAGCACATAACTAAAACCTGTATGCCCATATTCACTGGGCAAAGTACAGGTTTGGATAGTTGTTGCTCAGGATAATCTAAACTGATGATGATGACCAATATGCCTTCCTAAAATTCATAAATGTGTATGGCCGCTCACTACCTACCAACAAGCTTGCCACTTGATAGGTGTTATGCTGGAGTCAAAAAAGTTGCCGATAACAAACTATGGCAGACCTTATCTTATTGTTTTATACAACATTAATACAACTTAAATAGCTACACAGAATATGTACCATTGTTAGTTTATATGACAGACCTTATCAGTATTGAGGACTGCCAAATTTACATTCAGCAGATTCAGCTCTCAAATATGCAATCACTATCCTGCAGCAGTTTGATGAAATCAATCTCATTCACAGCCAGTGAAATAGTAGCCATACCTTTTTTGATTTTCATAAAGGCTGTCAAGTACTATTGCCAAAATTCACTTTTATTATTGGTTGAGTGATTATAATTTGTTTAGTGGTGTTGGCATTTGCAGCGTAGCAGTTGATAATCACTGAAAACCTAATCCATGTTTATGCACAATAATTATCATAGGCAATGGATCTAAGTGATAATTAATTCCTATAATTACAGCTACAACAATTAATTACTGGCAAGAATCCAGTCAGACAGCCCAAATTTGAGTCCTTTGTGTCAAAATAAAAAAAATCTCAATATAAAACATTGTTGATAGCTAAAGACAATACAGCCAGCTTTTTCTGCGTGAATAGCATAAATTTTCCCAGGAAATAGGTTTCATTTAACTCTGGCAAAATTAATGTCAATACACAGCATTGAGTTTTGAATTTCGTTCGTACACACAATGGAGTTAGGGCTGATATCTTCCACAAGATACCATGCCGGTTACATGTTGAGTTATCACCTAATTTTTTCAACTCCCACCACAAATTGCAATATTCTTGCTTAGCATCTTGTACACAACATTTACATTGATACTAAGTTTTTGACTCCTTATGCGGTCAAAATATCATCGATCCATATTGATATAGGTCGGAATTGTATTGACAAACTGTATGACAATGGACAATGCTTCTACAGTTCTTGAGTTCAATTTCATCAATGACTTAGGTCAACGGCGATAATTTTGGATTCCAGGAGGAAGGCAAACAGCACAACCATAAATATAATGTTTAATGCAGCTTTGTTTGAGTGAATTAAAAACAGGAATCCATCATCCCGAGTTAAACTCGAGATCACATTTTAAAGGATAATGATTTCAATGCTTGCTGCTCATGTGTTAATCTTAAACCTGTCAAACTTTGCAAACTTTGATGATTATACTATGTGATCAAGTCAACCCAGGGATTAAATTTTGATCTCTTGGTGTGAAAGGTTTGATCCTACTGTTCCATCCATTCTGTTGTCACCGAAGTCTAAATATATTTTGACAAATCCTTGATTTTGTTTGCAGTGCGAAGATACTCATGTTAGTATCGCCTGAGCCTGATTTTCTGACATCATTTACAACTTTTTGATGGGGTCGTAATTTATAATTTGTAATTTTACTTTGCTGGACAATACTATAGTATAGCTTCTGAACGGAGGCAATTTTCATTGATTTAATATCAGCAATTCTACTGCCAGCCAGTTATGATATTCCAAAACTGAATGGCAGCTGCCCTACTCATTGGGGATAAATTTACCTTTACGATGGTAAACACTCTGATATCTATTATTTCGACTCCACATTATGGCGATGGCGATTCGGCATTTTCAAATTCCAAGAATATTTTGAAGGTAATATAGTTTAAAAAAATTAAACACATTCAATCGATCTGTGGAAGTGATGTAACCATTTTCTTGACAGTTGGCTAAACATTCAGTTTGCCAAATTGAGATTGATTCCTAATAAAATGTAACAGAGATTGATGTGAAATGGTTCTTGAAAACAATTTCCATTGAGAACTAAAAGGCATTCAGATTGCATTACATTGTGGTAGCCAGTGTTTACCTTTCGGATTGATTCTGACACTTCTCACTTGTGGGTGAGCACAATTCCAAAAAAATTTAAAATCAAGACACATACATACATACATGCGATATTGTTTTCGATGTGTTATTTCAATAGCATAATCCAAAAAACAAACTGAACATACCCTGAAGGTAACTCGGACAGATGACAATCACTCATATCCAGTTTCTCTAGTCTTGTAAGTCCTGATAGCGTATCACTCAACTGATCATCTGTGCTCAGATTGTTGTAACTGACATTCAGCTCCTTCAGTGATACCATCTTTGAAATGCTGCAAGGTACCAACAAAACATTGAAATTTGTTCATAACAGAGAGTGGTGAAATCTGAATTCGACATTGATAATAAGATGCAATATAAGATAATAAGGTTGCAGTCGATTGCATGCCTCTGAAAAGTTCAAGGCGCCACATTTACATTATGGTTGTCAAGCTCTGATGTGAAATCATCAAGCAGTTTGACCGAGGCGTCAACTGTACCAATGTGCGTCTTGTAAGCAAACTGTGATGGCTCTATTACCTCTGTCAATTTGGATCTCATTTATTTTATTATAACCTCCTCAGTAAGCTTGTCAAGGTGAAACATTATTGACACTGACTAATGGTCTTTGTGTTTGGGAGGGCTACCTTAAAGCTGAGTGGGCGCTCGGAGTGACAGGCTGAACTCACACAGCTATCTACAATATTGTTGTCTGTTTGCCAGTTTAACCATTGAGTACAGTATTAAAACCTATACTAAAATGCAGCAACCAGCTCACAGATCGCTGTCGTTTATGACTCATTGAATAATACGCTATAGCAGAGAGGAGTTTAGAAACTCAAAATCTCAGGACGTTGCCTCTACCATCTGTCCTAATACTGGAGTCTGATATGCATTTGGAGCCTCATAATCTGGTAGAAATCCCACCTCATGTATAATTTGGATATTGAGAAGTCAACATCATCTGAAGACTTCCAGACATGGATCTCAGTGGAGGGTGAAGAAGATGTTTGCTTGCCTCTAAATGTCATATTGAATTTGATGCAATCTGCATCGGAAATTCAAGTTAAATGCAAGAGAGCCCAAATCCGACCAATCCATAGGGTTGCTTGCCCCTCCAAACACAAAGACTATCAGCCAGGGTCAATATTGTTTCACCTTGGATTCTCTCTACCTGGGATTCTCTCCTGGGTAGGAGATCGGGCGAGTTAGCCGGATATCCAGTAAAGGGAAAGGGGAAAACTTCTCAAGACGGGCAAACTGCATAAAACTCAATCTAGTTACAAATTTAATCATAGTTACGGACTGGGGTCAGTTTGGGAGCATCCAATGAGAAAGTTATAAAGCATGATAAATTATCTACCAGAGGAAATCAACTTAAGTAATCAGTGACTATGCTAAATGAGTGAAACAAATTAGCACCAAGTAACAACACCTGACAATAAGATGTTGGTCTTGTACCATTGCCTGAACAATTGTTCGATACCAGTGAGTGGATGGTATAATTCAGATCTAATTTTTCAAAATTTCACACTAATGACATTTTTGGTTTCAGGAGTTCCGACCAGATTTGCAGTTAATTTTCTGATAAACTAGTTGAACACACCATAAATTGTGGAATTTGAGTGAAAAAAGGTAAACTCAAACACCACCCAAGGTAATATCACAACCCCACAAGCTCATTACATAGACTCAACGATCAATGTTGCATTTCTAATTATTACACAATGTAAAGTTTTATCTCTGCAGGTGAGAACCCATGCCGAGCTGACAGTGGTCAACAACACAAAGTCACTGTTTATGAATCACACTACCATAACGATATATGACACATATACAGAGGCGATATTGCAGCAATTTATGCTGCATTTCATATCAAATTGCGATGGCCTGAAATCCTTCTATGTAGCCAACATCAAGTCTGTAATCGCCTGCACTGCATGTATAATCTGCTATGAGAAACCAATAAAAAAGACTAGAGAGGCCTCATTCACTTCAATTTTTTTAATCATAATTAATCTGTGATTATCTCTTTTCCTAAGAGAGATACAGTTATATAGTTTTTTTCATCATAAAATTCAGCTATGTCTGCGATAGCTGAATTTAATCTGTTTTTGCAAATTGTTCCGATCATCACTGTACAGGCAGCTGATTAGCATGCTGTTGCTGGGATTTACAATGGATTATCTCTGGTTCAGATAATCTGATCAAAAACTGATTGTACTATGAGATAGATCATATCAAACAATTTCCTGAAGGTTTTTTATCCTAGCTGTTTTAAAAGTGGTCTTCATTCCTGATCCTTGCTGATTTCTTTTAAATAATCCAGTTAATCAAATGGGACTTCGAGCATTATTCAGGAAGTTTATGTTTTTGTGTGTATATTGAAAAAAACAGAAACGAAATCGAATAACTGGTTGCCAAGATATTCACCTGTAAAGGCCATTTTTGGAAAAGTGCACAAGATCGCGAATATGTATGTAATCGTGCCAACACAATTTATGATTTTTTTTGGACTTTATTGGCATAAATTTCATTCAATGAGAATCTTGAAAGTTTTAAATGTTTGAAGGTTTTAAAAAGTAAATATCACACAGTTTCTTCATGCATAATCCAACTTTGAAATAGGTATGATATAGATGCTTCCACTTAATTTTAATGACCAAGCTGTTAGGTTTACCATTTTCGTTGCTAATCAGGAGGTTCAATTGTGTTTTGGGTTATGGTTGTAATTTGTTGGTTTGTGGATTGATTTAGGAAAATTTTGATTAATGAATAATAATTGTTCGATTTATTTTCAGAATAAAATAATGGTCCTGGATCCTATGGTTCTGTGGTCAGTTAATGGTACTCGCTCAACTAGACTCAGTGGCTGACAATATTAAACTTGGGATATGAGACTATAGATGATTCAAACAATTAATCAACAAGACCTCAGCGGTAAGCAGCACGACTAGTGTACAATGTGCAAAAGTAACACTGCTGAGCACTGGATTCAATTTGGTTTGGTTGTCAAGTATTTTGACTTGTTTCTACTTTGATTCATAAAATTGTACAGCATTTTGGTTTCAGAAAATTGGTGAAACAGTCCCACGCTGTGTTTCACTATAAGGTCGTATTTAAATACTAGTTTTTCTCATTTCATGTCCAATGATATGGAGACAAATACCTGAATACTAATTTAGTGTTTTGCCTTAAGCTTGGCTCAAATATTCAAATAATTGGATGTCATTAATATCCCTCAACCTAAATCTGGATACCTGTCAGAGTAGGGTTAATGTCACTGTGGTTCTGTATGTTGATGTCCTGAACTATATTTCTGTGGTAATATTGGCTGCTCTGTGAATATCTCAATTTACTGCCATCGCCCAGTGCAGCTTAAGGTGTATATTCTATGTTCCTATACCTGTGGCCTCTTGAGTCAAGTGATCCAAGTAGATATGCTGCCGTTAGCCAGTGCAGCCCAAAGTATGGATTCTGTATCCTTGTGTCTAGGGCCTCTATATGTAAAGCCGTCCTAATATGTGTGCTTTTGTTAGCCAGTGCAGCTTGAAGTATAGATTCTGTGTCCTTATATATCTTGGCTCTGTTAACCAAGTTGTGATCCTTTTCTGTCGACTTCACGACAGAATCTTTGTGTCTGTGGGCTATGTAAGCCAAGTGTCGAATTCCACTGCTTCCTTCACTGCATCAATTTTGTCATTGGGCTCTGTTAGCCAAGTGGTAAATTCCTCTGTATTGTTCACCTAGATTTACTATTCTTCTTATTGTTTGTAGGCACTGTTAGGCTATGGTGACTGATTCTTCTGTGACTCAGCCTCAATTTTTCTGTGCTGTGAGTAGCTATGAGAACCGTTCTCCCGAAGTGTAGGCCTCAGATATGAACTCCTGTATCGTCTATGAAATAAAAGTGCACTTTAATCGTCTCTGTGTGCGCTGTCCTATTCTGCAATGTCCTCTAACTGAAGAGGGCTGTGTGTCAGGCTCCTTGTAGCCAATCAATCATAATCTTCAATGCAACTCTGGGATAAATACTGTCCTTTCTTGAAGGTGCTGTCGTATTCTGGTATCTTCACTGTACTGTGATATACTACTATCGTCTCTATACTGTCATATTCTGTACTGTCATCATCTGGTCCTTGGGGCTGGCTCCTTGGTTTGCTGTCTGTGTGCCTCTGCCTTATAAAGGTGGTGTTCATTGTCATGTAAGCTTATGTCAGCATTGCAATATTCTATCTCCATTGTCTTATCTTCCTCCCTGAACAGATTTTTAGGCAATTTGTCATCGCCCACTTATCTTCTCTTTTTGTGTTTGAATATTTCTTCTCCTTAATTATGTAAATTTTGTCCTTTGAGTCCTGAGTCCTGTAGAGGATTTTGAGGGGGTTACCCTAAGGCGGCGATACCCGCCACTGCAACCACGCACATTGCCTATTTATACTGAGTACGCCGACTCTCTAAAATGAGTACGCCGACTGTATCTGCCTGGAAATATATCAAGTACGACGACTCTATATGATGGTGAAGGTAACGAGTACAACGACTCTATCTGAGGGGGAAGGTAACGAGTACAACGACTCTATCTGAGGGGGAAGGTAACGAGTACGACGACTCTATCTGAGGAGGGGTAACGAGTACGACGACTCTATCTGAGGGGGAAGGTAACGAGTACGACGACTCTATCTGAGGGGGAAGGTAATGAGTACGACGACTCTATCTGAGGGGGAAGGTAACGAGTACGACGACTCTATCTGAGGGTGAAGGTAACGAGTACGACAACTCTATCTGAGGGGAAAGGTAACGAGTACGACGACTCTATCTGGGCTGGGAACATAATTGACCTGACTTTTGGACTTGCTTTGGGGGTGGGGGGATGGGAGATGCGGACAAAAGTAGGTGGTTAACAATAGAAAATCAATTCATAAGATTTATAAATATCTTTCAGCCCATCGTATCAATCTCATTAATAATTTGATTATGTGACACTCTAACTTTAAAACTTGATCTCAACGGCGGCTATTGTCTAGCACTGAATAATCTTAGAAGGATAATAATTACTCATTACACATTACTCATTGGTACTGACATCTACTACTTGTTTACAAAACTCTCGTACCATTTCCATGTTATATTTTTGCACTAAAAGCCCAGTTGGTAATAAAATAAAATATATCCGCATACGATCAAATGTTGGTGTATTTTAACTTTATATTGACAAATGCAAAACAGCCGCCCGTCAAAGCTGTCCTGTTTGTCAATTTATGATCCTTGATTATGTGAGGAGACAACTTGTGTTACAGGGATTATCAGATAAAGCTTCCATAGTGATATTGTGTACGATAGTGTAGCATGGTTAGTGAAAAAGTTTAAAAAAAGCAAATACACAATTATTCCTTGTAGATCAGTCTAGTTGCCATAGAAAGTCATGAAAAAGTTAAAAGAGCTCTTACACTACTTTTCGATACGATATTCTTTGGTCAATCTCAAGCTTACTAAAGAGAGGGTGAGACGATGTTGGCCGTTCGCAGTTGTGATATCCTGAAAGAAATTGCTGGGCTGGAGCCGCGTAGCCAAGTATTGACCTGATGTTAGTCAATTAAAAGGTCAATAATCCACACTTGTCTATACAATAGTCTTACATTTCCTCACTAGAGTCTAGAGCTGTACTTTGTCATTAATAATGATAGATACAACATACAGTGGTGCGCGTACCACTGCACAACACACAGGTCTTCAGCTAGAAACCATGAGTCAAACGCTGTTTCGAGGCCTTCTCTAGTACAACCTCCTCATGGCCGGCCCCAGCAGCATGAAGCCACCCCTGTGTGTTGCTGAGCATCTCAATCAATCTCATCGATCCCTCAGTGCATTTTGTCAGTTTCGGTGGTTTGACATAATTGGTGTGTTTACGCTGTTGCGCAACCAGGGAGGCTGCCAACTCTTCATTGTTTCAGTGCAACAATGTTCGCCCCATCACTCTCATGCTTATACTCTAAGCCAAACCAGTGCAGGGAGGTTTGCTTTCCATCAACTCATCGGCGCAAAGTCGCTATCGTCAAGGCACCCGCCCCTCGTGCCACTCGTTCGCTACTCAAATTCACCACATTGAGCATAGTACAACTCATACACAAGTCAGAGAGATGACTTGTTTGCGCTACAGCCAGTGGGCTGACTGTGATTTCCTGTCTCGCTCTGCCTGCCTTTTATGCGAGGGCCAAGCTTTTAATCCTATGTTTGTAAAACCTTAGATCTAACTCAGACTCACTTTGATTTTCACTCTGCAGAGATTAAACTACTTTAATTTGAGTATTAAAGGCATAATCTTGCTTAGCCTTCTACCCCAAGCAATTTGCTTATCATCACTTAATCCCCTCATTCTAATCCTTACAAGGATTATAACAAAAGGAATTAAATGCTGGCCAACTCCACAAAACAAAGTGAGTGTGTTAAACCCCAGCTTACAAGTAATAGGATTACTTAGCTTTTGTCTTCACACAGTGCTGTTGCCATATCCATGCAGATGCGCTTTCTGCCTCATGTACTATGCTTTTTGTGGCTTGTTTGAGTGCTCTTCCTGAAAGCCCAACTCTGGTCAGAAATTTGGTAGCTGATCTAGCCATGAATCCACGGCAGCCAACTTCCACTGCGAATAATTCGCAATTCCAACCTTTGTCTTGGCATTGTGTGACCAGATCTTCGTATCTTGTCAGTTTTCTCTCATGCGCATATGAGAGATTTTCTTCCCAAGGCACCGTCAATTCCATCAGTATTAGTGCTTTTTCTTTGTCAGACCAAACAATTAAGTCTGGTCTTTGGTTCGTGATCACAATATGCTGTGGCATGCTGAGCTGCTCTGTGAGGTCGCATCTCACCTGCCATTCTCCGCTGTTCATCAATCCCTTTTTGCGCAAAATCTTTTCACGCGCTTCACCACCAGCATTAGCATATTCACACTTCTCCGTGACATATTTACACAACACTTTCAGGACTTGATTATGCCTATACGTGTATCTTCCCAGGCTCTGTTGGCAATTCGACAGTATATGTCGAAGTGTGCCCTTAGCCGAGCACTCGGCGCATTTCGAGTTCTCGGTCAAATTCCAGCGTTCCAGGTTTGCCGGGGTCGGTAGTTGATCATAAGCTGCACCAACCAGAAAGCTGATCCTTTGTGGCTCCATCGACCACAATTCTGTCCATTTGAGCTGACGCTGCTCAACAGACTCCCAACAAGTCCACCTGCCTTGTTGGGCTTGGCCTACAGCTTGTGTCTGGCGGCGCTCCTCTTCCATCTTGCGCACCTCATCAACTACCATCTCCCGTCTAACCTTTGGGCTTTCCTTTGAGAACCACCGGTTTGCTTCCCAGCCGATGCCATGACGTGCAGTTGTCACAGCACCCACAATCTCACTTATCTCCAGTCGAGATTTGGCATCTCTGACAGTCTCTGTGACAGACCATTTTTTACCAGTGTCAAGTGTTGGAGCACATTCCCTTATCACCTGGTCTGGTGACTCGTTCAACATCATATCCAGTCTCGCCTTTGATGTTTTGTACTCTTCCACAAGTGATTTCATAGGTAGTGAAAGAGTAAACGAACTGGCATACAGTGCATTAGTGTTGAAGCTCCTTGGAACTCCGAGCCACTTACGCATGTGCTTGTTAATCATTTGCTCCATTCTCTCAACTGGTGTTAGCGGAATATCATAAACTGTCAGAGGCCACAGAATTCGAGGCATGAGTGCAAAGTTGAGAATCCAGGCTTTGTATTTGCCAGACAGACCACATTTTTCAATCGCGTCCAGCCCTGTAATGAGTTGCTTTTTCACCTCGTTTCCGCGAAACCTGTCTGTGATCGGTAAACTATACCATCTTCCTAAGCTCTTCACAGGCTGCTCTGCAAGCGTGGGAATACGCTCTGTTCCTATGAAGTAGGTATTTGGTACAGGTTTGCCTTTACACAAAGACAGGGACCGGCTCTTGCTAGGTTTGAATCGCATCGCACATCTCTCTATCAACTCATGCAGTCTATCGATTGAAGCTACAACCTGGGCCTTATCTGGTGATATTATTGTAATATCGTCCATAAAGGCCCTCATCGGCGGTAGTATCTGGTTATTCGCAACCTGGATCCCATTCACACTGCCTTGCGAATTCCGTATAACTATCTCCATCACCATAACGAATAGCAAAGGTGATATAGCACATCCCATAGGGATGCCTACTGCCAGCTCTTGCCAGCTCGTGGTAAAGTTCTTAGTAGTGAATCGCATTTTGAACTTTTTATAGTAGCGCTCAACCATAACCCTTAGCCTGTCGGGCACCCAGAAGTGTGATAGTGCGAGGTCAATTATGCTGTGCGGTACAGAACCATAGGCATTCGCCAAATCCAACCAGATTACCTCAAGGTTCGATTTTGCTTGTTTAGCAGACTTTATTGCTGACCAAATCATGCTCACATGCTCAAGACATCCAGGGGATCCTGGGATGCCTGCCTTCTGAACTGATGGATCAATGAATCCATTGTTCATAAGATAATCTGTGAGGCGTTTTGCCAGAACGCTGAAGAATATCTTGCCTTCTACATTTAGCAGTGATATTGGTCTAAACTGCCCTAGGTCCTCCGCCTTATCCTCTTTCGGTATATACACACCATTCGCACAACACCACTCATCTGGGATCTTGCCAGACTTCCAGATTTGGTTGAGCACTTTTGTCAAGATCTCCAGTATGCCTGGACATTTCTTGTATAGCTTATAACTGATGCCATTAATTCCTGGAGCACTTTTGGCACGTGCCTTGGTAACTACATGTGCAACTTCTCCAAGCTTGATATCACCCATCTCAAAACTGAAACCTGGAGATGTTGGACGTTTAAGCCCAGCAATATCAGTGTTCACCTCGCTCTTGTTACCGTACACTTTTGCCAAGTGTGCCTCAACTTCTGCCTGACTAGCCTTGAGCTCGCCGCTCTTACTCTGCTCAAACAACTTCTTGGCAAATCCGTATGGATTTTTCATGAAATTGTTCAAGTTCTTTCGCTTCAACTTCCTCTTCTTCCTCAAGGCCTCAGCTCTGGCTAGCCTTCTTATTCGTTCCTTGACATCGTTAAGCAATACAGAAAGCCCATGCCTTTCTGATTCAGCGCAATTTCTCATTCTCTCTCTCAGCGCGCGTTGCTGAGTTCTCAGTTTGCCTTTCTCATATTGGCGTCTATTTGGTATTTTGGTGCACTGAGTTCCACCTCGTTTCGCAACTAAGCCAAACTTCTCCTCACAAATTGAAAAGAGGATAGCAGGCAGTTGTTTGGCCTTTTTCTCACCGCTTCCAGTCAATGCAGAGTTGAGAGCAACAACTGCATATTCGTCAAGCTCACGCCAAGTCTTGACACTGCTCATCTTTGGCCACTCAACCTCCTGCCTTTCACAACCGCTCCCATGATGCTCGGTGGGTGTTTGAGAATTGGTTGTCTGCCCACTGTGGTTTTCAACCTGGGGCAGTGTACCATCCGTCTTAGGTGCAGAGTTATCTACACTGCGGTTCTCTAACACCACCTCGCATCCCTTCTTAGTTCTGTGTATTTTCATACCACGCTCAGTTTTGAAACCCCTCTGGCATACGCAAGTCCATGGCATTTCCGAGTTCGTTATAACAGTTAACCGGGTACCAGTAGGTCTCTCATCCTCCCCTTCGTTTCCGGGTAGACCTTGGGGGCATTTTTCCATATACGAACTTGTTGCGAGTGGTGGGTTGCCCATTATGACATAATCATAATGTTCGGGACTTCGGGCTGCGAACCCTGGTCCCACCCTGGGTTTCTTTCAACCATGTCAACTGTCTTTCCAATAGTCAGCTGTCTTTCCAGCAGTCAGCTGTCTTTCCAGCAGTCAGCTGTCTTTCCAGCAGTCAAGCCAGATACTATCTCGCCCACAACAAAGATACAACATACAGTGGTGCGCGTACCACTGCACAACACACAGGTCTTCAGCTAGAAACCATGAGTCAAACGCTGTTTCGAGGCCTTCTCTAGTACAACCTCCTCATGGCCGGCCCCAGCAGCATGAAGCCACCCCTGTGTGTTGCTGAGCATCTCAATCAATCTCATCGATCCCTCAGTGCATTTTGTCAGTTTCGGTGGTTTGACATAATTGGTGTGTTTACGCTGTTGCGCAACCAGGGAGGCTGCCAACTCTTCATTGTTTCAGTGCAACAATGTTCGCCCCATCACTCTCATGCTTATACTCTAAGCCAAACCAGTGCAGGGAGGTTTGCTTTCCATCAACTCATCGGCGCAAAGTCGCTATCGTCAAGGCACCCGCCCCTCGTGCGTATTGACCTGATGTTAGTCAATTAAAAGGTCAATAATCCACACTTGTCTATACAATAGTCTTACATTTCCTCACTAGAGTCTAGAGCTGTACTTTGTCATTAATAATTCTTCATGTTTGTCGCATGATAGCTTATTATCAATAACAACTCTGAGGAATTTTGTGTAGGCACTAGGGGACATTGAAAAATCATAAATCACTACATCCTGTTAATACTTAAACCTATAGCTAAGATTGGTGTTTATGACTCAGTCTTTGCAAAAATCAGCTGCATGTTATTATCAGCAGCCCATCACTGCGTCCTTAATACTGAGGTGGCTACCGGCAATGTGTGACTGAGGTCAACCACCAGGTGTAAAACATTGTATCCTCAGCATATTTGATGTGGTTAATGCCATCCCAGCCAGGTCGTTGGAATACAAGAGCCATAAAATTGGTCCTAGTTTGGTACCTTGAGGAGCGCCAACCATAGTGCTGCTGCTCATTACCATATTTCAAACATTGTAGTCGGTTATCCAAAGATTTAGATATAAGTGGGAGGGTATGAGGGTTAAAATTGTAGCCCTCTAATTTCTGGAGATGTACAGCAGTCAATGGAATGCCTCCAAAAGGTCCAAGGCGGCAGTTTGAATGTACTTTAAATTTGGGGTGTCAGGCTCCGATGTGAAATCATTGAGCAGTTTGATAAAGGCGTCAACTGTCCCAATGTGCGGCTTGTAAGCAAACAGGCTCTATTATGTCTGTCAATTTGGATCTCATTTTGTTTATTATTACCTCCTGAGTAAGCTTGCCAAGATGAAACAATATTGACACTGGCTGATGGTCTTTGTGTTTGGACGGGCTACCTTAGAGATGAGTGGGCGCTTGGAGTTACAGTGAACTCACACAGCTCTCTAAAATTTTAGTCTGTTTGCCAGTTTTACCTTGGAGTACAGTATTGAAATCTATACTTAACTGTTACTACCAGCACACAGATCGCTGTCAAATATGACTTATGGACTAATAGGCTATAGCAGAGAGGTTATTCTGGATTTCAAAAATTCAAATTCTCAGTATGTTGCCTACTATAATCTGTTCAAGCCTGGAGTCAGATATGCATTTAGAGCCTCTCAGTCTGGGGGAAATCCCATCTCACGTGTAAGTTGGATGTTGGGAAGTCAACATCATCTGAAGACTTCCAGACATTGGTCTCAGTGGATCGTGACGAAAATGTTTGCTTGCTTCTCAATGACAGATTAATTTTGATGCAATCTACATCAGAAATTCCAGATAAATGCAAGATAGCCCTGATCCGACCAATCCCTATGGTTGCTTGCCCCACCAGACACAAAGACTATCCGCTAGTGTCAATATTGTTTCACCTTGGAACCTCTCTACCTTGGTTTTTTTTCCTGGGTAGGAGATCGGGCGAGCTAGCCGGCTATCAAATGAACGGAAAACGTCTCAGGACCGACAAACTGCATAAAACTCAATCTAGGTACAAATTTAATCATAGTCACGGACTGCGGTCAGTTTGGGAGCATCCAATGAAAACATTATAAAACATTATGAATTATCCACCAGAGGAAATCAACTATAGTAATCAGTGACTATGCTAAATGAGTGAAATGAATTAATTGTAGATAGTGATTTACTGCCGACAATTGAAAACAGAACAGCAATTTTCAGGCGACCATCAGGTATTAAGAGGATGGCAGCAACCTCAATATCATTTAGTACAATTATAATCAAGTATCAACAAGTTGATAACTCTCTTACATTGGCCTTAGTTTCTTTTTATTAGGATGACACTGAGACTCATAAAAAAATCATTTCATTGCTTTCAACTTCAATCGCAACATGGAAGTTGTCAAACTACGTTTAGAGATGGGGCAACTCCCATATTATTTGACGTTTCGAAGTCATCATGTGTAATTTAGTAAAAACTGTGAATAAATCATCTCGAGTTTAACTCCAGATCACATTTTAAAGGATAATGACTTCAATGCTTGCTGCTCAGGTGTTAATCTTACACCTGTCAAACTTTGCAAACTTTCAAACTTTGATGATTATATTATGTGATCAAGTCAACCCAATCTCTTGGTGTGAAAGGTTTGATACTACTGTTCCATCCATTCTGTCGTCACCGAAGTCTACTTATATTTTGACAAATCCTTGATTTTGTTTGCACTGCGAAGATACTCATGTTAGTATCTCCTGAGCCTGATTTTCTGACAACATTTACAACTTTTTGATGGGGTCGTAATTTATAATTTGTAATTTTACTTTGCTTGACGATACTATAGTATAGCTTCTGAACGGAGGCAATTTTCATTGATTAAATAATCCAACAAACAAACTGAACATACCCTGAAGGTAACTCGACCAGAACACACCCACTCATATTCAGTTTCTCTAGTCTTGTAAGTCCTGATAGCTTATCACTCAACTGATCATCTGTACTCAGATTGTTGCGACCGACATTCAGCTCCTTCAGTGAAACCATCTTTGAAATGCTGCAAGGTACCAACAAAACATTGAAATTTGTTCATAACAGAGAGTGGTGATATCTGAATTCGACATTGATAATAGGATGTTGAAGGTTGAAAGTCCAATGCGCCACTTTTACATTATGGTTGTCAAGCTCTGATGTGAAATCATCAAGCTGTTTGATCGAGGCGTCGACTGTCCCAATGTGCGTCTTGTAAGCAAACTGTGATGGCTCTATTACCTCTGTCAATTTGGATCTCATTTACTTTATTATAACCTCATCAGTAAGCTTGTCAGGGTGAAACAATATTGACACTGACCAATGGTCTTTGTGTTTGGGAGGGCTACCTTAAAGCTGAGTGGGCGCTCGGAGTGACAGGCTGAACTCACACAGCTATCTACACCTGTTGTCTGTTTGCCAATTTAACCGTTGAGCACAGTATTTCAACCTACACTAAATTGTAGCAACCAGCCCATAGATAGCTGTCGTTTATGACTCATTGAATAATACGCTATAGCAGAGAGGAGTTTAGAAACTCAAAATCTCAGGACGTTGCCTCTACCATCTGTTCAAATACTGGAGTCTGATATGCATTTGGAGCCTCATAATCTGGGGGAAATCCCATCTCATGTATAAGTTGGATGGTGAGAAGTCAACATCATCTGAAGACTTCCAGACATGGATCTCAGTGGAGGGTGAAGAAAATGTTTGCTTGCCTCTCAATGACATATTGAATTTGATGCAATCTACATCGGAAATTCCAGTTAAATGCAAGAGAGCCCAAATCCGACCAATCCATAGGGTTGCTTGCCCAACCAAACACAAAGACTATCAGCTAGTGTCAATATTATTTTACCTTGGAACCTCTCTACCTGGGATTCTCTCTTGGGTAGGAGATCGGGCGAGGTAGCCGGCTATCAAGTGAAGGGAAAAGGGCAAACTTCTCAAGACCGGCAAACTGCATAAAACTCAATCTAGGTACAAATTTAATCATAGTCACGGACTGGGGTAAGTTGGGGAGCATCCAATGAAAAAGTTATAAAGCATGATAAAATATCTACCAGAGGAAATCAACTTAAGTCATCAGTGGCTATGCTAAATGAGTGAAACAAATTAGCACCAAGTAACAACACCAAAACAGGAAGGCTAAGCCAACCGATTACCAAATCATTGACTTTTTTAATCATGTTCAAAATTTCAGACCAGGATCTGTGAATACCGTTATTAAAAATTTTAGCACCAGATCCTTTACAATTTTACACATCAATATGCGTAGTCTAATCAACAAAATGCCTTTGTTTGAAGTACTGCTAGCTCAACTCAATGTTCATTTTTCATGTATTGTCATTTCAGAGACTTGGTTTTCACAAAATGAATTTTTAGAGAAGTTTTCACTATATGGCTATAAAATGTTTTGTAGATCTAGATTTCATGGTGCTGGCGGTTGAATTGCTATGTATGTATCAGAGGAGTTTGAGGCTAGTGTGACGGATGTTCGGTTGTCTGGAGCGGAGGCTATGGTGGTTCGTATGGTTTATTCTGGCCGCCCAGTCTGCTTTGTGCTGGCAGTCTATCGCACCCCTTCGGTGGGGCCGGCGATTTTCCTGGAGGACTGGGAGGCGCTGCTGCCTTCGCTCCCTATCAACTATATAGTTGTTGGTGATCTTAATTTTGACTTAAATCCCTCAAATGAAACTGATAACTTTACCCTAGACTATATGAGAAATATGAGCATGAATGGCTTCTTTAATATTATTGAGTCGCCAACACGGTGCCGCCGCACGAAAGACAGCATTTTGGATCATATTCTGGTCAACAACACCAGTAATGAAATTTTGTCATGTACAATTAAAACTGACATGATAGCTGACCATTTTCCAGTTATTAGCTCCATTGCTATTCCAAACACATGGAAGCAAAACCAAGCTAACCAAATTTTAATTACTAAGCTTGATCCAAACACACTTTACAAGAAAGTTAATGACCCAAAGTATGACAGGGAGTGCTCAATAGCAGTAATCCAAATGACGCCTTTGAAATTTTTACAAATACTCTACAGAAATTAGTAGCTGAGTCATCAACAACTAAAACTAAAAAGCTTGTTAAAAGCCTTGGATGACGCTCAAAATCTTCAAATTGATTCAACAGCGAGAAAAACTTGCCCGAAAATTAAAGGATGAGCCTTTTAACAGTAAACTTCTTCAAAAATATTCTAAGATAAAAAATCTGATATGTAATATCATCAAAGATGTAAAAAATAGAATTTTACAATACTGAACTTGAAAATGTAAAATCGAATAAAATGAGAAATGGGCTTTTGTAAATCGGCTTTTAAACAGAAAAGCAGACAAGTCTTCATCATTAAGCTGTATTGAAACAAATGGACAAAGTTACACATCTGCAATTGAAATTGCTGAATGTTTTAAGGAATTTTTTACGAGTGTAGGTCCTGGCATGGCAGCTAAATTACCTGTATGTCAAGCTGACCCATTATCAAACCAGTGGCGTATATTAGCACTCACGGCCCACGGATTTCCGTGAGTGGCTAAATAGCTCAGTATGTAGAGCGTCCGCCTTATAATCACTGATAATAAGATTGTTGTTGGTTTGAATCCCATCACGGACAGTTTTTTTCAAATGGGTGCTTTATAACTGGAGCATTTTTACCGTAATCTTCTACTGCTATTGAGTTGTTTTCTGAAAGTACCCAACAGCTCAGTGAGCTATTGAAATACCTCTCTGCTTGCACTATTTTGCTACCGATATGCAAAAATTTCCGTGGTGGGAGGGCGTGTGGCGTGTGGCGTGTGGATCGGGCTGCGCCCGATTATTATGCTCATGTCTGAAAAGTCAGTGAGTGAAAATTTTTAGAATATACGCCCCTGTATCAAACTTATCAAAATACGACAGAAGTAACAATTTTGACTTCTTAGAAATTACAAACGACATTACAGAGAGTGTCATAAATAATTCCTCTGCAAAAATAGCAGATTGGTACGTTGGGATTTCCATGAAAATCATTCAAGATTCAGCTTTTGATACCATCAACCATGATATTTTAATCAAAAAATTGCCTTTTTATAATTTCACAAATGATGCATGTGACTTGCTGAAATCTTATTTAGAAAACAAAAAATTATTTGTCAAAATCAACGATTATTCCAGTACAATGAAAACGGTCGATATAGGAGTTCCTCAGGGATGTGTATCAAGTCCAATTTTATTTTTAATATTTATCAATGACTTCGTAATCATCTATGCCAATCTTTAAATATAGTCTCTTTGCCGACAACACAAATATATTTTCTAATGATCCTGAAATTTTCAAATCAAATGTTCGTAAAATTGAACAATGATGCTTGAGTAATACGTTGATTTTAAACTATACAAAAACATTTCAGGTAATTTTTAAATCCACAAAATAAGCACATTTTAGATCCTGAACAGTACCAAATTGAACTTGGTAATCAGGCTTTAGAGACAAAAAGTAGCACCAAATTTCTCGGCATTCACATTTGTCTTGCAGAGTTAGTTAAGGGGCTTTGGCTGTCTCGACAACAAAAATACATGAAACAGGTGTTTACAAAAAAATTAAGCCTGTAATATTTTCTTTTCTTTTGCAAGATTTGATAATGTATCAACACGACAAAAAAGGTAATAATAAGTAATGTTCTTCTTTTAAGGTGCTGTCTCTACACTTGTTGAATCCATTTTATCAACCAAAGACAGATATGTTGTATAGCTACTATAGGTTTCTCAACAGAGCAATGCAAAAAAACTGTTGCATTTTAGCAGTCACTACCCATCACTAAAACAGGGAAATAATAAACCTAAACAATTTTCAGCATATATGATGACTGTCTTTGACAAAAATTTAGAAACACTTTTTATTTGTCGGGCAATTTAACGCAGGACTAGTTCTCAAAATTAGAGGATCATGAGAAGTCATTTGACAGTTTTAAGTGATGACAAGACTCCCTATGAATTTAATATTTATATTCATGTTTGTTTTGCTGCTTGTGGGTTTTAGTGATTTTTTAAGATAAACTTTCATATACCTTGACCTTAATGATGATATCAGTAGGATAAAGATAAGTATACTGAGGTATCAGCCAATGAGTGTCATTACCTTTCAGGTATCTTAACATTCTGACATACGTCTTTTTTGCTGCATTGGGGTTTCAGTGCCTTTAGCAAACCTTATATACCTCTCATATACCTTAACCTGAATGATGAAATCAAAAGGGTAAAGATGAATAAGCTAAATAAACTGAGGTTTTGGCCGATGGGTGTCATTACCTTTCAGGTATCTTGGTCAGCTCACAGCCTCTCAGGTCCAGTTTCTCCAGATTAGTTAGTGCTGACAATGTCTGACTCAGCTGATCATCTCTACTTAGATTGTTATTGAATAAGTTTAGGTCCTTCAGCGATGTCATCTTAGCAATGCTGCAGAAAAAGAAATATAATCTTCACATTATTCCCTGTTTTATACAATTATTTTTCGGATAGCCCAGAGTTATTCTGATTTCTTCGCCTCACAGGAACTCCCTAAAATGCAGTGTATTCTAAGATCAAGTTTGATCCATTATTCTCTTGTATTAAGTTTGAACTGATAGGAGAGCAGCTCTGAATGCAGGAAAATGGACCAAACTTGGTAATTCGTCATACATAGTCAAATAAGGGGCTTTGGCTGTCTCGACAACAAAAATACATAAAACAGGTGTTTACAAAAAAATTAAGGCTGTAATGTTTTCTTTTTTTTGCAAGACTTGAGGATGTATCAACACGGCAAATAAGGTCATAATAAGTAATGTTCTTCATTTAAGGTGCTGTCTGTACACTTGTTAAATCCATTTTATCAACCAAAGACAGAAATGTTGTATAGCTACCTCAACAGAGCAATGCAAAAAAACTGTTGCATTTTAGCAGTCACTACCCATCACAAAAACAGGGAAATAATAAACCTAAATGACTTTCAGCATATATGATGACTGTCTTTGACTAAAGTTTAGAAAACATTTTTATTTGATGGGCAATTGTAAACACATGACCAGTTCTCAAAATTAGAGGACCCTGGGAAATCATTTGACAGTTTTAAGTGATGACACGACTCCCAATCAATTTAATATTTATATTCATGTTTGTTATGCTGCTTGTGGGTTTTTGTGATTTTTAAAGATAAACTTTCATATACCTTGACCTAAATGATGATAACAGTAGGATAAATATAAGTATACTGAGGTATCAGCCAATGAGTGTCATTACCTTTCAGGTATCTTAGTCAGCTGACAGTATCCCAGGTTCAGTATCTCCAGATTAGTGAGTGCTGACAATGTCTGACTCAGCTGATCATCTCTACTTAGATTGTTATTGCATAAGTTTAGGTCCTTCAGCGAGTTCATCTTTGCAATTCTGAAGAAAAGAAAATATAATTTCCACATTATTCTCTGCTTTATACAATTATTTTTCGATAGCCCAGAGTTACTCTGATTTCTCCGCCTCACAGGAACTCCCTAAAATGCAGAGTATTCTAAGATCAAGTTTGATCCATTATTCTCTTGTATTAAGTTTGAACTGATAGGAGAGCAACTCTGAATGCAGGAAAACGGACCAAACTTGGTACTTCGTCTAACATAGTCAAATAAGGGGCTTTGGCTGTCTCGACAACAAAAGTACATAAAACATGTGCCTACAAAAAAATTAAGCTGTAACAAGATATAGATCACTGTCTAGGTATAGCTGTTTCAGTGATGTCATATAAGATAAGATATATATTGGAGTACACTATTGAAACCTATACTTAACTGTTGCTACCAGCACACAGATCACTGACAAATATGACTCATGGACTAATAGGCTATACCAGGGAGGTTGTTCTGGATTTCAAAAATTCAAATTCTCAGTATGTTACCAACTATAATCTGTTCAAGCCTGGAGTCAGATATGCATTTAGAGCCTCTCAGTCTGGGGGAAATCCCATCTCACGTGTAAGTTGGATGTTGGGAAGTCAACATCATCTGAAGACTTCCAGACATAGGTCTCAGTGAAGGGTAAAAAAAATGTTTGCTTGCCTTTCAATGACATATTAAATTTGATGGGATCTACATCGGAAATTCCAGATAAATGCAAGAGAGCGCAAATCCGACCAATCCCAAGGGTTGCTTGCCCAAACACAAAGACTATCAGCCAGTGTCAATATTGTTTCACCTTGGAATCTCTCTAACTGGGATTCTCTCCTGGGTAGGAGATTGGGTGAGCTAGCCGACTATCCAGTGAAGGGAAAAGGGAAAACTTCTCAAGACAGGCAAACTGCATAAAACTCAATCTAGATGCAGTTTGGGAGCATCCAATGAAAAATTCGTAAAGCATGATGAATTATCTACCAGAGGAAATCAACTTTAGTAATCAGTGACTATGCTGAATGAGTGAAACAAATGAGCACCAACTAACAACACCAAAACAGGATGGCTGAGCCAACCGATTACCAAATCATTGACTTTTTTAATCATGTTCAAAATCTTTCGAAAAAATTGTTCGAACTTCAGAACTTCCAGATAGCCAGAAAATTGCCAGAGTACGACCACTGCATAAAAAAGGTGATAAATTTGACTGTAACAACTATCGGCCGATATCGATATTAACTGTAAGTTGCAGAAAAAGTATTAGCTATCCAACTCCGATTCTATTTGGAAAATTCGAATATTTTAATTGACAGCCAGTTTGGATTCCGTGAAAAACGGAACACAACTTCTGCTATATCTAGACTAATGGAATACCTGTACGACAGTTTTAATAACAGTACAATTACACAAGGAATATTTTTAGACTTCAGCAAGGCTTTTAATACCATCAACCATGATATTCTAATCAAAAAATTGCCTTTCTATAATTTTACAAATGATGCATGTGACTTGTTAAAATCTTATTTAGAAAACAGAAAATAGTTTGTCAAAATCAACGATCATTCCAGTACAATGAAAAAGGTCGATATCGGAGTTCCTCAGGGATGTGTATTAGGTCCAATTTTATTTTTAATATTTATCAATGATTTGGTAATATCTGCGCCAATGTTTAAATATATTCTCTTTGCCGACGACACAAATATATTTTCCAATGATCCTGAAATTTTAAAATCAAATGTTCAAAAAATTGAACAATGGTGCTTGAATAATAAATTGATTTTAAACTATCCAAAAACATTTCAGGTAATTTTTAAATCCCAAAATAAGCAAATCTTAGATCCTGAACAGTCCCAAATTAAACTTGATAATCAGGCTTTAGAGACAAAAAATAGCACCAAATTTTTCGGCATTCACCTTGATGAGAGCATTATTTTTAAAACCCATATTTTAGAAGTTTGTCGGAAATTGAACTTCATCCTATTTTTAATGCGTAGTGTACGACCATATTTCAATATTCCTACGATGATCAATTTGTATTGCGCATTCTTTTGTCCACATTTGATTTATGGTATTGAGTTTCATGGTCATGCCACAAATTGTCATCTTAATCACATCTATTTACTTCAAAAATCAGCTCTCCGTGTCATACTCCAAATCCGCCCACGTGGTCATGTGACCTCTCTCTCTCATTATGTTTGTCAAGCAATTCAACGCATGACTAGTTCACTAAATTAGAGAACCCTGAGAAATCATTTGACAGTTTTAAGTGATGACACGACTCCCAATCAATTTAATATTTATATTCATGTTTGTTTTGCTGCTTGTGGGTTTCAGTGATTTTTTAAGATAAACTTTCATATACCTTGACCTAAATGATGATAACAGTAGGATAAAGATAAGTATACTGAGGTATCAGCCAATGAGTGTCATTACCTTTCAGGTATCTTAGTCAGCTTACAGTATCCCAGGCCCAGTATCTCCAGATTAGTTAGTGCTAACAATGTCTGACCCAGCTGATCATCTCTACTTAGATTGTTATTGAATAAGTTTAGGTCCTTCAGCGATGTCATCTTAGCAATGCTGCAGAAAAAGAAATATAATCTTCACATTATTCCCTGTTTTATACAATTATTTTTCGGATAGCCCAGAGTTATTCTGATTTCTTCGCCTCACAGGAACTCCCTAAAATGCAGTGTATTCTAAGATCAAGTTTGATCCATTATTCTCTTGTATTAAGTTTGAACTCATAGGAGAGCAACTCTGAATGCAGGAAAATGGACCAAACTTGGTAATTCGTCTTACATAGTCAAATAAGGGGCTTTGGCTGTCTCGACAACAAAAATACATAAAACAGGTGTTTAAAAAAAAATTAAGGCTGTAATGTTTTCTTTTTTTTGCAAGATTTGATGATGTATCAACACGACAAAAGAGGTCATAATAAGTAATGTTCTGCTTTTAAGGTGCTGTCTGTACAGTAGTTAAATCCATTTTATCAACCAAAGGCAGAAATGTTGTATAGCCACTATAGGTTTCTCAACGGAGCAATGCAAAGAAACTGTTGCATTTTAGCATTCACTACCCAACACTAAAACAGGGAAATAATAAAACCTAAATAATTTTCAGCATTTTTGATGCCTGTCTTGACAAAAATAAAGAAACACTTTTTTTTTGGCAAGTAAACGAATGACTAGATCTTAAAAAAGTAGAGAACCCTGAGAAATCATTGGACAGTTTTAAGTGATAAGATGAGTCCCAATCAAATTAACATTCTGACATACATACATACATACATACATACATACATACATTGCTGCATTGGGGTTTCAGCACCTTTAGCAAACCTTATATACCTCTCATATACCTTGACCTGAATGATGAAATCAAAAGGGTAAAGATGAATAAACTAAATAAACTGAGGTTTTGGCCGATGGGTGTCATTACCTGTCAGGTATATTAGTCAGCTCACAGCCTTCCAGGTTCAGTTTCTCCAGATTAGTGAGTGCTGACAATGTCTGACTCAGCTGATCATCTCCACTTAGATTGTTATTGCATAAGTTTAGGTACTTCAGCGATGTCATCTTTGCAATGCTGCAGACAAAGAAAATATAATCTTCACATTATTCCCTGTTTTATACAATTATTTTTCAGATAGCCCAGACCTACTCTGAATTCTTCGCCTCACAGGAACTCCCTATAATGCAGTGTATTCTAAGATCAAGTTTGATTCATTATTCTTTTGTATCAAGTTTGAACTCATAGGAGAGCAACTCTGAATGCAGGAAAATGGATCAAACTTGGTAATTCGTCTTACAGAGTTAATTAAGGGGCTTTGGCTGTCTCGACAACAAAAATACATAAAACAGGTGTTTACAAAAAAGTTAAGGCTGTAATGTTTTCTTTTCTTTTGCAAGATTTGATGATGTATCAACACGACAAAAAAAGGTCATAATAAGTAATGTTCTTCTTTTCAGGGGCTGTCTGTACAGTAGTTAAATCCATTTTATCAACCAAAGACAGAAATGTTGTATAGCTACTATAGGTTTCTCAACAGAGCATTGCAAAAAAAACTGTTGCATTTTAGCATTCACTACCGAACACTAAAACAGGGAAATAAAAAAACCTAAATGATTTTCAGCATATATGATGACTGTCTTTGACAAAAATTTAGAAACAATTTTTATTTGTTGGGCAAGTACACGCATGACTAAATCTAAGAAAAATTAGAGAACCCTGGGAAATCATTGGACAGTTTTAAGTGATAAGATGACTCCCAATCAGTTTAACATTCTGACATACGTTTTTTTGCTACATTCGGGTTTCAGTGCCTTTAGCAAACCTTATATACCTCTCATATACCTTGACCTGAATGATGAAATCAAAAGGGTAAATATTAATAAACTAAATAAACTGAGGTTTTGGCCGATGGGTGTCATTACCTGTCAGGTATCTTAGTCAGCCTACAGAGTCTCAGGTCCAGTTTCTCCAGATTAGTGACTGCTGACAATGTCTGACCCAGCTGATCATCTCTACTTAGATTGTTATTGCATAAGTTTAGGTCCTTCAGCGAGTTCATCTTTGCAATGCTGCAGACAAAGAAATGTAATCTTCACATTATTCCAAGTTTTATACAATTATTTTTCGGATAGCCCAGAGTTACTCTGATTTCTTCGCCTCACAGGAACTCCCTAAAATGCAGTGTATTCTAAGATCAAGTTTGATCCATAATTGTCTTGTATTAAGTTTGAAATCATAGGAGAGCAACTCTGAATGCAGGAAAATGGACCAAACTTGGTAATTCGTCTTACAGAGTTAAATAAGGGGCTTCGGCTGTCTCGACAACAAAAATACATAAAACAGGTGTTTACAAAAAAATTAAGGCTGTAATGTTTTCTTTTTTTTTGCAAGATTTGATGATATATCAACACGACAAAAAAGGTTATAATAAGTTATGTTCTTCTTTAGGTGCTGTCTGTACACTTGTTAAATCCATTTTATCAACCTAAGACAGAAATGTTGTATAGCTACTATAGGTTTCTCAACAGAGCAATGCAAATAAACTGTTGCATTTTAGCATTCACTACCCAACACTAAAACAGGGAAATAAAAAAACCTAAATAATTTTCAGCATATATGATGACTGTCTTTGACAAAAATTTAGAAAGACTTTTTATTTGTTGGGCAATTAAACGCATGACTAAATCTAAAAAAAGTAGAGAACCCTGAGAAATCATTGGACAGTTTTAAGTGATAAGATGACTCCCAATCAATTTAACATTCTGACATACGTTTTTTGCTGCATTGGGGTTTCAGTGCCTTTAGCAAACCTTATATACTTCTCATATACCTTGACCTGAATGATGAAATCAAAAGGGTAAAGATGAATAAACTAAATAAACTGAGGCTTTGGCCGATGGGTGTCATTACCTGTCAGATATCTTAGTCAGCCTACAGTATTCCAGGTTCAGTATCTCCAGATTAGTTAGTGCTGACAATGTCTGACCCAGCTGATCATCTCTACTTAGTTTGTTATCGTATAAGTTTAGCTGCTTCAGCGATGTCATCTTAGCGATGCTGCAGACAAAGAAATATAATCTTCACATTATTCCCAGTTTTATACAATCACTTTTCGGATAGCCCATAAAATAAGTGGCCTTGGCTGCCTAGACAACAAAAATAGATAAATAATGATCGTCTAGATATTAATTTAGGATGTCATTTTTTGATGATTTGCAAATTTTGATGATGTACAAAAACAAACAAAGTTTGTATAGCTATCAAAGATTTCCCAGCAGCGCAATGCATAAAAACTTTGGCATTTTAGCATTCACTACCCAACACTAAAACAGGGAAATGAAAAAACCTAAATAAATTTCAGCATAAATGATGACTGTCTTTGACAAAAATTTAGAAACATTTTTCTTTGTTGGGCAAGTAAACGCATGACTAAATCTAAAAAAAGTAGAGAACACTGAGAAATCATCGGACAGTTTTAAGTGATAAGAAGACTCCCAATCAATTTAACATTCTGATATACGTTTTTTTTGCTGCATTTGGGTTTCAGTGCCTTTAGCAAACCTTATATACCTCTCATATACCTCGACCTGAATGATGAAATCAAAAGGGTAAAGATGAATAAACTAAATAAACTGAGGTTTTGGCCGATGGGTGTCATTACCTGTCAGGTATCTTAGTCAGCTCACAGTGGCTCAGGTCCAGTGTCTCCAGATTATTTAGTGCTGACAATGTCTGACCCAGCTGATCATCTCTACTTAGTTTGTTATCCATTAGGGACAGCTGCTTCAGCGATGTCATCTTAGCAATGCTACAGACAAAGAAATATAATCTTCACATTATTCCTAGTTTTATACAATTATTTTTCGGATAGCCCAGAGTTACTCTGATTTCTTTGCCTCACAGGAACTCCCTAAAATGCAGTGTATTCTAAGATCAAGTTTGATCCATTATTCTCTGGTATTAAAGTTGAACTCATAGGAGAGCGACTCTGAATGCAGGAAAATGGACCAAACTTGGTAATTCGTCTTACAGAGTTAAATAAGGGGCTTTGGCGGCCTACACAACATTAATACATAAATAATGACCGTCTAGAAATTAATTAAGGCTGTGATGTTTTGGTGATTTGCAAATTTCGATGATGTACAAAAACAAACAAAGTTTGTATAGCTATCAAAGATTTCCCAGCAGCGCAATGCATAAAAACTTTTGCATATTACCGTTCAGTCTGGGTTTATCCATTTGTCAAGAGAGAACAACTCAACTGTTACAGGAGTTGCTCAATTTGGTTATATTGGTCAGCTTATTTAATTTGCATCACACTGGCTTATTTTTGTCATAATTTGAAACATGCTGGAATTCAATGTATTTAGGTTTGTAGGGTTTTCAAGCATGGTGAGCAAGAATATGAAGGTTTTTTATGGAATCAATTGGCTGCTGCCGAGCTATAGCAGCATTTTGCATGAGATCAAGAAAAGCTCAAATGCTTAGCAAACAGACGAAAACACAAGTCATGGGGTAATAAACCCTCAAGAAACTGAGTAATGCAATGCAAATTGTTGCAATTGATCCGCTGACTGATGGTAGCATTTGACGTGACATCATGAGAAACTCAAATACTTCACAAACAGACAAATACCCCAGTAATGAGGTGAAGACCTCCCAGGGAACAGAATACAGCGTTGAAATTCGTCGTAACTGATAGTATGGAATAAATGGAGTACATTTTGATATATCTACTGTTTTATTTCATTCATATTTACCTTTTCAGATACACAAATTAAATTAAATTAAATTAGTCAGCAGAATATAAGGTAGTGCCCACGCTTATGCAAAATAAGCCAATCATATAAAGAATCAAACAAATAGTAGTCTGAGAAAATCTGTTCAGCTGTTCAGCTGTTCAGTCTGTTCAGCCTGTTCAGCAATTTACAGTTACAGGTAAGTTATGCCATTAGCTTTATAGGCTCAGTTTATAATTTTACTGATATTGTTATATACAACATTAAGACAACTTAAATAGACCACACAGAATATGTACCATTGTTAGTTTAATAGGAGGTTACAGATGGTCTGTATTATATAATATTAAAAGTCATTAGTATATAATGTGATGACATGGTAATCTAACATCATGCTTATATTAATGATATATTTACCTGTCAGGCATCTTAGTCAGATTACAGTCCCGCAGAGTCAGAGATACCAGATCTGCAGTTAGTGTGGATAGACACTGATTCAGCTCATCACCTTCACACTGGCTGCTAACATATAGATGCTTCAGTGATGTCATCTCTGATAATCTTAAACATACCAATACAGATATACATACTTCAAGTATGCCAATCGCATTAGAGCCTAAAATATAACCTCACATCAATTTTTTACCTTTGGAGAACGGTGATTAACATGGTTTGATCAAACCTCAGCATGCAAACTCGGTACTGATACTCACAGCGAAGTCAGCATTATTCTGAAGTGGGTTTATGTGATAAATGATTTTGGATCTAAAATTAAAATCACTTTGATAAAAACTGAGCTTACTAACCTCAGACTTTTAAGGCTACTTCCATGTATCCGTGGGAGCGTCAGGCATTTCACTGATTTAAATAGCCTCTCTGATAACTCTGCAGGTGTGTCATCTCTAAAGTTTAAAGCTATCTGACCAGCTGAAGCTGTCTCTCTCTCCAGCTCTACTAGAGTCAGCTCTCTATAGCTAAAAAGTAGCCCAACGTTTTGTATCCAGACATCAGGATCATCCCAGTTACTGTCACCCTGCTCCTCCCACTCTACCCTGTATCCTGTAATAAGATGAAACAAAATAGAAATGGTCATGAATGAACCTCTATAAGGATTATTATTATGTTTTAAGTGTAAATTTTCATCATTTATGATCCAACTGCTGTTCAATTTTTTACATTTTGAACAAATACTACTTGCATTATACACACAGATCATGAGTGAGTGGTCTCATGCCATCCAGGTTATCATAATCAGTTGCTGAGGAGAAGATTTTGGTTAAATCAATTTTCTCATGATGCAGCACAGGTGATAACCAAAATTTATTTTAATTGGGAGTTGTGTACTCATGTTGTATCAAAAATCAGAAACGCGTCAACCAAAAACTCTCTCTATATTTATTTATTCGTTTAAAGAGGTTTGAGGCAGTTGACTAAGTGTTTACAATAACCGGACATGAAAGTTGAAACAAAAAGACCAGGATGACTGTTTGAACCATTTCTTCATGCCACTATCCTCCCAGTATCATCTCTCTATCAATTCTATGATACTACAAGCTCATGTCTCCACAGTAAAGCTCCTCAAAGTTTGGTTTAGATTAACTCGATAAATTATGTCAGTGATACAGTCACAGATCCACAGAAATTTTTTTTTTAGCACAGACACTAATCATATTTGCAAACTAGGCCCATGCTGGACATGACATGACAAGACATGACCTTGAAAAAGCATGCCAAGTGAAAAGTGAAATGTTGGCATGCTAATTAGCACCATCAATTCAATCCGTTTTGGGGATGGTGTGATAGGTTAGGCATATTTCAAGGTTGTTTGTTTCAGGCCCAGCACTATCAGCTTTATTAATCTCCAGGAGAAGATTTTGCTCAAGACGAGTCTCGTCAAGGCTCAACAATGTTGTAAGGTTTTTTATCTATAATTTAGACAGTAGAGAATACTTGAATTCAAATTAGAAAATTTGGTAACATGTTAAATCGCTCATATCTCTCTAGCGTTTTTTCAGAACTCACTTTTTTGGTTGCTCTCATTTTCATTTTCTCTGGCAGGATCCATGATAGTAATAAGACTTTGGCCACGTAGATAAACAGGGTCAGCAAGCTGAAATAAAATAATAATAAATGATGATTAGCTGAGTGGAATTATACCTTTAATACTCAAATTAAGGAATTGCAAACATAAGCCTAAGAGCTTGGCAGGTCACAGTCAGCCCAGTGGTTGTAGCGCAAACAAGTGAATTTGAGTAGTGGACTATGGCACGAGGGGCTAGTGCCGTGACGATAAAGACTTTGGGCCAATGAGTTGACAGAAAACTTTCTCCCTGCACTGGAAGATAGTATAAGCATGAAAATGATGGGGCGAACATTGTTGCATCGAAACATTGAAGACTTGGCAGTCTCCCTGATTGGTCAACAGCGTAAACTTGCGGATTATTATCAAATCACCGAAGCTGACAACATGCACTGAGGGCTTAGATATGGATCGATACACTCATCAACACACCAGGGTGACTAAATACTGCTGGGTCGGCCATGGGAGGTTCTACTAGAAAAGGCCTCGAAAAATCCCTTGTCACATGGCTTCTAGCTGAAGACCTGTGTGTTGCGCAGTGGTTGCGCACCACTGTATTTTGTTTCTAACCATTCAAAACGGACTATGTAAAATAATACGGACAATGTAAAAAAGCAAAGATGAGAGTCTGTCTTGTAAGGGTCACCAGGAGGAAATGGAGTGGGCCAAGCTGATGTATGCTCCTCAGAGCTATACAAAATTTAAGAGAGATATAAAAAAAACTGAGAAGAAGTCAGGAAGCGAATGTAAACTTTGAGAGTAGGACATTTATCGGTACCATAATTAATTTCACTCCTATCATTTTATCTTCTTTTACATGAAGATTACATCATATCACTATTTAATCAGCCTCATTCATGGTATTAAGTTATGAGGACAAGCACAGCTTGTGATTATGATTCATACCTTGATAGCCTCTCTGCTTAGGGCACTATGACAAAACGCTGTTAAATGACCAAAATATAATCAAACCATATATATAGCAACTTACCTTTACAAGACTGAACTACACTAGCGGAAGTCCCAATCTGCTTTCATGATAGCGAGTGACTTCAGGTTTTGAAATGCCCTACAGTAAGTTGTGATCTATAGCTATGAACCTGTACATGAATAATACATCAGTTAGGAGCAACAAGATCAATAAAACATTAATGTTATTAAAAGGGCTTTATAAATTCTATAACTCATATAGTCTTTGTTAAAAACCGATAGTGTATTTGTTTTAGCTTCTTTATAAAAATTTCAACAACAATAGGTACAAAAGGCTGCTAACTGCCTACTAGACACACTTGTATTAGGTCATATTGCCTTTTATGCCTGCTCATATAACTGGATTGAAGTTTTTGATTCTAGCGCTAACCATAACTATACTCACTATGATTGTCACACAACATAATTGTTATTTTGGAATATAGCACTTAGCACATACCCTGCGTTTATTGTCCCAATATTTAGACTGTGCGCTTGATTATGGCTGACAAGAGCTAGACTTCATGGAGATATTGTAAGCAATTAAAAGTAAATTTGTAATGGTCAATGCTAAAGAGACCCAGCGTATTCTCCAAATCTTAATATTCTAGCTGTAAGAGAGGAATGGGGCAAAATTCTGACTGATTACTAAAATGAGAAATTCATGGATACCGAATAGCTGCCAATACACCTAAAAGTTTGAGCACGGTCTGGGACGATTTCTGGGTTAGCTGTACTCGGTACTGCTTCATGATATGATAGTGGATTAGTACGATCACGGCCTTAAAATAAATTTCCTTCAATGGGAAAGATTTTGTTTTGTGATTGTCTGAATTGTGTTTCAGATTCAAGATGAAACAGGCAGATAAAAATAGACATATTTTGAAAAGGTAAATCGGCAAATAAAGGAATTACAAAGGTTATAGGATCTCGTTTGAGATAGTTTCTCCAATTATGAGGCTGAATCAGAAGCAAACCACAAGCTTAATTAAAGCTTTCTTCTAAATTAATGTGGCAAGCCATAGACACCCAGGGTTGGTGATTTTCACTTCAGAAAATTTCTTGAAATATGAGGACAATTTATATGTCCTTACTGTGATATTTACCTATTATTTGGTGAGAAAAAATACATTGTCTCAACACTTTAATGTTGTGCTGGTTTGCAGTCAATCAATCAAAGCTAACGTACATGGCCAATGCTATGCAATGCTATATTGTAAGAATCAACATACCAATATAATATTGAGGGATAAAATTTAGGGGGCACAAACACCAATTATGCTAACCAATTATGCTAACCAATTATGTTAACCAATTATGCTAACCGAATAGTAGTGACATCGTAGGCGCCGATGAGTCTGTGTTTTATCAAGCATGATAAAAAATCAATATATAAAAGTCAATACTACACTGGGTCTAGTTGCCTGTATTCGGGTTTGCTCTCCTTCCGCTGACAAGCCTTTGCTGGTTAGCAGGAGAGAGGTGGGGGGGGGGGGGATATTCCGAACGCAAGAGAACTGGATCTAACATGATCTAATGCTATACAGACTCCACCTTGCTCACCTAATTTTAATACGTTAGCTATTGGAGGAAAAGGATTGAATGGCAACAGATGATATTTGACACAGCACTAGACTGAATAGAGCGGAATAGTCTTCAATTATCTCCACTCACTTTTCCTCATAATTATTAAAATTTGAGCGCAGATAAATATAATCAAAATTTTATTTGACAGTGTTTTGCTATGATCAAAGCTAATGTGCACGTCATAATTGTTGTGTCTAAATTAAATTGAGTTTTAAGAAAATGAATGAGAAGAGAAAGGCTGATTGTAATTGGGTATGTAAATCGTGGTCTACATAAATGTTGCACAGTAACTATAGAGGCATATGACAATGAGTTAAATGGAAATAAGGATGAAAAATTTAACAGTTAATATGGTTGAAAACTGGTCATATGGATAAGATTCGGTCCGTGGGTAGAAAAAAATTCATTTGCTTGTTATTTATCAAATATGTCTCACAAAAAAAGTAGATGCCAAAAAGATAAAAAACACCTGACGTCTGTTTTGTCAACTCAACAGCAGCATCAATCGTTACAAAAATGCATGATTATATGAAAATAGAATCGGTGCGAGTCGGTGCTGATTGGATTGAAGTCTGATGCCACAAAATGCCGAGTAGACTGATTCTGAATTGTCATTATTGAGTTTGATCAAGCGTTCATGGAGAACAAAACGAGTATGATTCAACCTATACATAAAAAGTCGCACTTTGAAATCGCAGATTTAGCCAAAAACACTAAAAGGAACCATAATCGCAGGCCAAGGGAGTCAGCCAAATATCAACTGTTATGCAAAGAAAATTTTAATTGAAGCGCAGAGCCTCATTGTCTTCAGTAAGTCATAAATATATAACATGTATGTACAGAGGAAACATATCAGGTTTGTAAAATACCAATTGGAGATACAGAATAAGAGCATAAATAATAGGAGCTCTATATATACACCAGGATTTGAATCCATAATAACTTATCGTAGCTCAGAATAGAGTTTGTTTATAAACTGACATTACCCGATCTGACATTGTCAGATTAGCAAGAACCAAACAGGGTTACCCGATCAGCGATTATCCGATCAGGGTTACCCGATCAGCGGTTACCCGATCAGGATTACCCGTTCAGCGGTTACCCGATGGTTTAATCTCTTTGGATCTTTCCCACATTTCATCATCGCTGGAGTTGTGATCACTAAAGTTATCCAAAAACTGCAGAATCTTCGGATCTTTCTTGAACGGATAAACTCTACAATATACAGCGATATAAGCAAGTGAGAAATAGATATTTCTAATGATAGAAACAAATTACTCATTTACAGAGAAAACGGCTCATGAGAATAATTCAGTCTTTTGCAGTATTATTTTAGATATTTTGTCTTCCTCCCATAATGTCTATAAGCTCCCCTTATATGACACAAACTGGGAGGCTGCAATATAACATGCATATTTGATGCTTTTTATGTACAGTGCCTTTTCCCCGCACAGTTTTTGCAGCAAACGAGGGAAACTGCATGTTTACTGAAATGATGTGGCTGGAATTTTCTCTCATGATACACTGCTGTGCAGTCATTAACACAAATAAGGGAAGGGGTGGTGATTTGGCACCCCCTCCCCCCTATTTAGCCGTTATGGTGATTCTAAGATCATATTACGTTAGTGTTACCACAACTGTGACTCAATTTTGCGACTTTTGAAAGTAATTGCAAGTAAAAGTTTGTTTCACCCTCGAGGTGTCCCTCCATTTTCGGAGGGGGAAAACTCGATTCTTAATACTCCAAAGCAAATGACGACTAGTTGTGTCTCCCAAAACAAAGCTGATCAAGAAAGGTTAAATCTGGACATCCTTCACTTATATCAGTATCTGCTGATGTGTTTGAAGAATTTTATATTTATATGTAAATTTGCACATCATATAAGTAGCCTACATTTATATATAAGTACACCAATATGTATATATATATATAGATTCAAATCTGTGCTTTTAAGTGTCATCTGTGTGTATTTGGCCCTAACTAAGTGTCACTCAAAAATAAGGTGTCATTTTATATGACCCAGAAAAAAAATCATGTCTTAAATCCTCTTAAATAATCATGTTGGGCATCCTCAACCCAATAGTAATTAATGGTAGATAAAATAGCCTGACATGGTCGGACAACTCCAATGCAAAGATATGCCCTATACACTGATAGCCACTATATATTTATATATATTACATATATGAATCACTCATTGTCCAGGGTTTTTTATGGGTACAATAGTGGGATATATAAAATATGACACTTTATTGCACAAATGTGTGTATATATATATATATATAAGAACACATAGTATATGAAGGTACAGATCCAGTTCTATAAGATATCTACTTACGGTTTACGGAATCTCCTCAGACATTCGAGTACATTGAACAGATGCCACCTCATCTGAAAGTTTATATTCCCGTCAGCGAGATTAGACGTGTTACCCACACGTATAATAGTCATATCGTTCAATATCAGACCACTGTAAGAAAAAATGTTCTTATGTTAATAATAATGATAATGGGTTATTAATATACCACTTGATCTAAGCCACAATGGGTAGCTGTTTACTGCACGGTCACTGGGTCCAAGCACTCCATAGCCAACCCTGACTAATGAGAACCTTCATCTCATAAAGCCTTGGTACTCCTTGTTATTATAAAACCACAAAATAAAAGCAAATGTGACTGACTACTGTATGAGCAACACAACCAGGACCAACTACATTAGAATCAGACTAGCAAAGGCCGAGCAAGCTTTGAGAAACGGCAGAGTACAAGTGGCACATAAAATATCAGAAGCCTGGTGCCATTTTCTGACACGGGTATACACACAGCTTTTTACATTAACTATTTTTGTTACCCGAGTATGCTTCTAGTGGTACACAACAATAATAGATTGATTGCGAGAGGGACAGATTTCTTGGTGTAATTCTGATGTTCTCCGCCTTGTTTAGAATACTGCTCAAGGTGGGCCAGTTTTCAAAGTTGGGATATCAATGTACTCAAAAGGTACTCTTTTTTCCAAAAATTGAAATTAGAACCATTTTAGGACCTTCTCATTACAACTATGATAGAAAATCAGTTGAAACTGGGCCAGAGGCTGTTTATGAGCTAAGGCTAGTATTCTGATAAATACTGAGAACTCTAGAAAGATACCAAAGCACCTGTTTCACTGATAATTAAGCTTTTATTGTTGTGTACCACTAGCCTTATCACGGCGGCCACTGGTTTTGTTTTTTTTGTTTTTGCAGTAATAATGTGAAAACATGGCTAAGTTGAAGAAAATTTTAAAAACCCATGAGTATGACCATGACCTTGACCTTGATCATGGTCTTACTCACGGCTGTTTTAAATTTTGTTTAACTTAGCCAAGTTTTCACTTATTACTGCAATACTTAGTGCAATCAACTTATTTATATTTATTTTGAATATGATAAATGACAAAGTTAATTAATTTGCCTATGGAACAGAGAAAAAGTCAAAGCTCAAAGTGGTGAATATTAGAGCTAAAACAGCAGAAGACAACTACAGACACTATACCGAGAAATACAAGGCCACCCAAAGAACCAAAAAATCCAAAACCAGTGGCTGCGTGACAAGGCTAGTGTATCACTACTAGCATACTTTTGTAACGGCGGTGAGTGTACTGCTGTACAATACATATTATTCACACTTTTTCAAGGCTTGCTCCAATTCATTAAACGTGGTAGTACCGAGTTGCGTCCTATCATTCACACACTTCTACTAGGGACATATAACTTACATATAAGGTATACAGGGAGGTTCTGCTTCACTGAGCGCTGTACGGTATGATTTAAAGCTGCTTGTACAATCTATCAGATGGAAGTACTCTGATATCATATCCTTCTCCTGTCTCGGCCAGTCGAGTCGACTAACCGGAGCCGAGTCCAGAGCGCTCAGTAACGCCAGCAGTGAGTTAAAGTTGTTGTGTTTCCGTAAATGCTGAAATAGATTAAAATTTAATTACGCAAGGCACAGTCACTTGATTTAAGTTGACTACTTGGACATAACAGGCAATTATTACAAAGAGAATTGGCTAAGCAAAAAAACGTTAGTGAGTCTATGCAAACATGGTTGTTATCATTTTACAACAAGTGATCTTGTTCAATATTTGAAAGAGTAGATACTGAGCGTATTTGCCAGCCACACAATGGTTTTTCATCTAATGCAACCAAAGATTTAAAATACTATTCATTGATGCAACTGTTTCGCTTTGAAGGTTTGCTTTGTAAGTAATAATCGCAAGTGTGTTTCTACCTTTTGTCACAGAGACCACTAAATGTGACACTCTCATAAAAACATAATGGGCAGGCGTATCTCACTACATGATGAGCACTCTATTGGAGCATCTTGTTTTTGAATCACCCTACCCTAGAGGAAAAGTCCGGTTTAGCAATAGCTCTGATAGCTAACCCTAAATCTAGCTAACATTGACTCACCCTCTTTACTTTATATCGAATCCCACCTCAAGTAGCCAAAATTATTGCTAGCCAAAATTAAGTCACTCTAAATCTAGCTAAACTAAACTCTAGCTAACATTCCCCCCCTCCCTCCCTCCATTTGTTGATTCTCTACACATGCTCCAAGCTCACAACCTGCTGTGTTTAACTGTTCCATATTTGAAGGCTAATGGACAAGGGATGGACTGAGAGATTAATGGATTCCAGATTTGGAATCTCCATGCCTCATTACTTTACTGTGCTGCTATCCAGTGTTGAGATATAGGTAGCGATGCCTGGTGCATGTAAAAACGCAATGTAATGAAGCGTAGAGATTCTAAATCTGGTATCCATGAGTCCCTCAACCCATTCCTTGTCCATTAGCCTGGATCATTTAAGCCATAAAAAATAGAATATATAATTGATCCCTATTTGCAAACCTGCGCTGATAAAATGATAAAATCTCTCCCTACACACTCACCTTGAGTATATGTACAAATTTGATGAAGTATTTCTCTCTGATTGCCTGATCGTCTGGTTTGAGTATTACATTCCTACACCACCATGACAACTTATTAAAGTGCTCCGTAAACTGTACCAGATTGGGGCACCTGTAGAGAGCAAGTAAACACAACTTTACTGATGACTGTTACTCGTTACACAGATGACTGAGTGTAGGTAACTTTGTACAGGCCATATTTTTTGAATCGTAGTCAGATAATTGATCTACTGCTAGCCTGCCTGCTTGAAAAGATTCTATGAAAGCCATCTCCAAATGGACAGGCGATCATGATTTGATATCACCTGGGGTCTCTGCCTATTGCTGCCTGCTGATGGCACTACATTGACGGTTGATGGTGGGGTGGGGGTGGAAAAGTCAACGATGCCCTGTTTGAAATGCTTAAAACCGCTTCCATCTCGATGAAATTTGGCGTCACTGAACTACATAAAGCTCAGAGATGACACCTCGATATATGAACTGTCAACTAATGGGCATATTATCTTCAGATAAAGATGGTTGAAATCAGAATTCGGAATCAAGGAACTTAGTAATGACAGGAGTATGACCTACCATTCTGAGAGTGAAGTCTCAATTAGTACTAATATTTTAGATAAACAGAACTCAATGAGCACAAATTTAACTGACTAGCAGCAGCACCTGTGACTTGCGAATATAATCTACACCTTACTGTACAATCTATCATATTGAGTCCACCTGTACCACAGGCTAGGTCAAATGGAGCACTGCTCAGGTCTTGTAATCAGACGGTGTAACTGATCAAAACCTCCTCAGTTACCATCAGAAGCTCACCAAAGATGGGTTCATTAAATATATCTATGCTTAGTATTTATATCCCATAAGATATGTCAAAGTGTCCTAGTAGAGTGTTGTATATATATATAGGTTTCTTTCCCGTAATCAACGTGGCACCAGAAGGATCGGAGGGTAGACCACCCCGCCCAGTGGCTTTGTTGCTCATTGGTCATTAGTCTAATATAAGTGAGTGTATAACTTACTTTTCTTCGTTCTGTTCTCCAGACCAGGTGAGAAGCTCAGGTAATTCTAACCTCTGATAGAAGTCTGTCTCTATAAGTGTGAGATGCTCGGCAATCTCGTGTGACTTGAAATCCACCAGCGCTAAAACTCGCCTGGGAAATACAAACAGAACATGTGTTATAGTGCTTGTGAGAGAATCAGATCTTTGGTAGCATGCTGAGTTCTTAGACTAATATTTGTAATAGTGCTCTAGGCTCATAAACAGCCTGCGGCTCAGTTTCTAGTGATTTTCACAGTTGAGATGTGAAGGTACTAAAAAGGTACTACAGAGAAACTCTTTTCATGATAGCATTTACATTAGTATTATTCATTCACAATCACGCTAGGTCATGGTGAATGCTGAAACCTTTGCGGATGGATCAGATGCAAATCGATATTCTCGGGAGCTCATTATATTGAGCTAGTTTTTCTGCAGGTAATTATGTGTCTGGCACTTCGGATAGGGGCTTAGAGTATATATTAATTTGAGAGAAAATGAACTGCAGAAAAAAACATACTGATCTTTGATCCGGTAGCATTAGCCTTATTCACACGGCCACGGGTTTGGTTTTTTGTGGTGTTCGCGTGAACAAGGCTAGGTAGCATCAATCGCTTATTACAAGATCAATTCCGGGAGTGATTAAAATCACATGAATCGTTGACAATTTGCGCCGGTCATGTGCTATCAAGCATTGACTGAATATTTGAGCACAGCACGATTATGAATTTCCTAGAGGGGGTAAAGAATTCGCGAGAGAAAAGGTTCTTCATTACCGAGAAGCTTGAAGTAGCATAATTCAAGGCTGGCTTAAACTATATATATTAAAAAGATTGAGTAAAACTCCAACCTAAATTAGCCAGAACCTAGTGCCTTTACATTAAGTCGGCATAGGTAGAATGAAAGGGGCTGACTTAATTCAGCTCCTTTCATTCTTCCTAGTCAGCTAAACCTGAAGCTGAACTTAACTCAGCTGATATTTACTCCTCATGCGTATATCAGTCTACTTTTACTTACGATGGAGATTTGGGGCCGGACGAGGGAGCTACAATCTGCAGTTCCTGAACAGGCCTCTGATTTGGGTCACATTTCTCAAGCACTTTACGTCTCATGATCTTAGCGAGCGTCAGTTCTCCCTCCCTTACCAACTCTGTGACTAGCTTCAATAATCTCAGGCTAGTAGCCTCTTTCAGTTCGCTGGATCTGTATAATGGTAGATGACATAAATAGCGTTGTGTGAAATTAGCATTGAAGTTATTTCCGATCTTTGTTTTTCAGAGAAATCTTGCTCAGGATGACAAATGATCTGACACCGACCTAGCCTAGTCACACAGCTACTTTTTTGTACCACGTGACAAGCTACCACCAACCCTTCATTGTCATCTATGTCTGATTCTGCAGCCAATTTATGCCTCTTGTAAATCCATTGTGGTGTCTCAAATTTACTAAGTACATATCGAGACTAAAGACTGGTTCACATTGTCCCAGATAGCGTTGGGATGGCATCTGGGATGCTGATCCCAAATGGTCCCAGAAAGAGTATGTCTTTTGTTTACATTGCAAAACTGATCCCAGATAGTCCCAGATCATCCCAATGTTGTATTCACATAGAACCAAGATGAGAAATGCGTCTGTGTCATTAACGGGAAAGTTCCTAAGCGTAAAACTTTTCCTTTGCTGACCCAGACTCATTTCGATCGTGTCTTATTTATATTCACATAGTCTGGGTTGGCTGCAATGGACAATGTGAACTAGGCTTAAGAGCCTGCTCAACTACAGTCAAATGCTACTTTAACTTCGGTTTTAGGCACCGCAATGCATACTGACTCTCGTGATCTGACTGGGCATGTAGATCACTGATAAACCAGGCTGTAGTTACCACAAAGTAGATGTCGTAAGGCTAAGTATAAATCATGCGTGACTTTAAATTGCGCATGTGCAAGAACAATGAGTTTAGTCTAGGTTCTGAGAGAAATTTTGGTCAGGGAGAATGGGATAGCCCCTGCATGAACTGCCAATCAAAATCAGCTAATAGTGACAAGAGAGAATAACTATCAATATCAATTCCGCACGCATTGAAGAACATACCACCAGAGCAGGTAGCCAATCAGATGGCTTCGGAATTCCGAGGCTCAATTTTGCAGAGATCAGCTCATGCCCAGAGCTGAGCATGCGCAGAATGACCGCAATGACTAAATAAGGAATCAACGTGCTAATCAACTTTTATGAGAGAAGAGAATAACGAAATGATGAGGCTTACGTCAGCTCATCCAGAACTCTGACGAGGAGGGAGAAGGCGTTTCTGGACAATCTCTTCTTAGAGACATCTTTAGAGTGAGCAAACTTGTTATATCTGTATAGCAGTTTATCTATGAGATCTTCTGGTGTGATGAATGTCCTGTAGGTCGTCAGAAAAGCCTCCTGATACATGAAATCTAAAAAAGAGACAGCAGGTAAAATATATATCAGGGCAACTATATTCTCATCACCTGCTTGGCTGGTTTTATTTTAGGTCTAATTATGAGGTAATTTTGGGCATATGGACTTGAAGGTAAGGTCAATTATGTTAGCATGTATTGTAGTTCTGTTCAGCCCAAATCAGTAACCAACAGGTCCTCAGTTTCAAGAGTTTAATTCAAAATCTAAAAAAGGCGCAAATTGAGTCATATATGGAACAAATTGTGGTAAATGCCAATAAAAGCAATTTTCTTCTACAAATTTGCGGCTTTCTATGATATAAGTAAAAAGAATCATTTCTTTATAGGTCAAGTCTTAAATAAAGGCTAGCCTATGTTTGGAGACTGAAATAGTGTAAGCAAAGATTGTAACATTGAACTCCCAAGCCTCCTCAAAGATACCAGTGAAGTCCTTACATAAATATTCTATTTGTGATCATAAGTTTACCCATAAGCGCAATGAAAAGAAGAAACCTAATGTATATCTACGAAGCCTAGTGGGGTGTAAAACCAAACCAGACAATTATTGCTGCCCATATAGTAATCAATTCATACTTTTGCAGCTTATTGTTCCAACTTAGAAAGACAGGATCTATGATTTTCAACAAGATTAGTCCTAATAGATTAGATGATTCAAAAAAGATTTGTATTGAAAGTCTGCTTTGTAAATTAATCGCAAATAGTAAGGCTTTTTCCTGTTCCTATCAATCAATTAAATGTCCCATAAAGTTAGCTTTGCAAATGAATTTTCTTCTCGGAAACACGTTAATAAAACGGGTAAAATACAAAGTAAGAGGATCTGAGTTGACCCAGAACTAAATAAAGACATAAATATACAAGCAGCGCTGACGCATTAAAGATAAGCTGAGCAGAGCCAGATCACCATGCCTCAGACAGATCACCATGCCTCGGACAAATATCAGCTAACCTCGCAGGAAACCAAGAGAAATACTACCTAACTTGATCATGGTGAAGTGAGATTGATCAGATTTTATACCGAAATGCAATATTTGAGCTTTCCCCTCCCTCTCTCTCACCAAATGTGAACCCAATTAAATAAGAAGGCTTCATTCCGAAGCTGACCTGTTTGATAACTTTAGAGTCAAGGACAATCTCAGAATCCCGCATGAGAACGGGAAAGTTTTTGATGGATATTTTTGCATTCGGATTGCTCAAGCGCCATCTTCACATTTCTAATCAGTTGGCATATCCAGTTATCATAGCCTGGTCACGCTGCTACTTTTTGGGTTTAGGGAAACCAAAAATGTAGCGGCTTGTAGCGGCTTTAGTTATTTTACAAGTGGTTATAAGTGAAGTTTGTATTATTTACTCTAAATCAACAAATCAACTCAACTGTAGTGAAATGGAAGGTCAGATTACAATGGCTGTCAAAACGTCGAGAAAGCTGTGCAGCATGTTATTGAAGAGAGGCTATTCCAGCAATATTCCCATAATGCAATTCATCACATTCTGGGGCCTATCGGCAACTACTCGCCTCTGCTGAGCATGCAAAAGGAGACTCACTGCAAATTAACATGCCAGAGCTAAACGGACTGAACTGATGCTCAAGGACAGATTCTGAGCAGAAATGTTTGCAAGATGAGCAGCACATTGGTGCGCAACCATAACGTCAATCAGCAGAGCAGAGATAAATCATATGAGGGATTAACGTAGCACTGCATTCGTAAGTGAGAAAATTGCAAAGTTTCACATTCAGTGATGGGATAGCTGCTAGGAGTCATTAGGATACCGAAACGAATATATAAAATTCTTCATTATAATATCTGGGCTGGTTTGTCTTGTGAAGCTTGTTCTGGTGAAATAATTTGTAAAAAACAAAAATTTAATAGGATAGACTAAACAAGGTAAAGCCTTGGACCACATAAAAGTAGTTTCACTACATGTGCCGCCTCAGCTCCGTTCAAACAACAAGTTTAGGTGAAACCTCTCAAAATACAAATTCTATAGACCTCACCCTATGGGCGTTCAACGCCAAGAAAAATAACATTTAAGTGCAGGTGATCCAAGATTTACCCTCTAAATTCAGCCACATCATAGAAAAGAAACCCTGTTATAAGTAATACCAATATCCCACTATATATGTGAATGTGTTAGATTTTTGCCTGAGTGCCCTGTCTGCTTTAATAAGGGATTGATTGAGATCACTTGGGCACACAGGCTAGTTAGATATAGAAACATGATCTAAATGGCGTAAAATGCGTAATTGAGTCCAACACACTGCTTTTCTCAGGGATGGTAGAATTCACAATGATAAAAAAGAAGGCTGGATCTCGGCTGAAAGGAGGGCAGAATGTAGAATTACCTGAATCTGCGTCGACGTTTACCAGTGACATTAAACTGTCGGCTGGCCCTAAATCTGCACACAAAACACAGCTAAAGTTAGAGGATGAATTATACACAAAGTAAGCTTTCATGTTTATACCCCTCTAAATCTAATACCCACACATTTAGTATTTACTGAGACATGGACTCGGACCTGGTACATTTTAATGGTGGACCTCTATGGTACATTTATGGTTCTATAACCGGCTGCACAGTAGCATGAAAAACTAGTTATTGGCAGCGGACGGTGTATGATGCTCATGACATATGAGTTTATACATGGATGAATGGTCTGTCTGTCTACAGAAAGGCTTTTCGACTCAAAAAAAAATTATTAAAAACGCCCATTCATAGAACATCCCTATGTAAACTCACATATGCCTACCGCAGCAAAATTGAGCGGCCGTTTTAAGCAGCGAGTTGGCTGGTAGCAGAAAATAATATTAACAGTACTATCAGCAAAAAAAACGCTGAAATCTGGCAGCGGGTCTATCATTATAGCAACTTAAACTGCAATGCGTTGACATAAAGTTACATTTGCCACCAGCTCAAATGCCAATTAAATGAGATGAGATATAATTGTTTAGCATACCGTGTTTTCGACTCTAAAACTAAGTCTGAGAACCGCCCATTCATAGAACATCCCTATGTAAACTCACATATGCCTACCGCAGGAAAATTGAGCGGCCGTTTCAAGCAGCGAGTTGGCTGGTAGCAGAAAATAATATTAACAGTACTATCAGCAAAAAAAAACGCTGAAATCTGGCAGCGGGTCTATCATTATAGCAACTTAAACTGCAATGCGTTGACATAAAGTTACATTTGCCACCAGCTCAAATGCCAATTAAATGAGATGAGATATAATTGTTTAGCATACCGTGTTTTCGACTCTAAAACTAAGTCTGAGAACCGCCCATTCATAGAACATCCCTATGTAAACTCACATATGCCTACCGCAGGAAAATTGAGCGGCCGTTTCAAGCAGCGAGTTGGCTGGTAGCAGAAAATAATATTAACAGTACTATCAGCAAAAAAAAACGCTGAAATCTGGCAGCGGGTCTATCATTATAGCAACTTAAACTGCAATGGGATGACATAAAGTTACATTTGCCACCAGCTCAAATGCCAATTAAATGAGGTGAAATTGTTTATCATACCGTGTTTTCCTACGTGTGTAGCGTACACTACGAGGGCGTCTACACTACCACCCTTCAGCCCTGACATGATCATTGATGAGCCACCCTAAAGGCAAAACATTGGTAAGTGAATAAAATATACAGGCATCGATACGAGCATCGGCAACTTACATCCAAATATTACACTAGAGGAGTTATGTATTTGCATGAGGAGAAGCTAGCCATTTCATATACTATCAAACTACCTTACAATCAACCTTAGCTAACATTTACTCACCTGCTTTGCTCCATATAGACTCCCACCTCAGGCAGCAAAAATATAGTGCAAGCTAACATTAAGTAACCCCTAAACCAGCTAAATTAAACTCTTCCTAACATTACTGATCTAGGGTCATTGTAAATTCAGCAATACAAACAGTTGCATAAGGGAAGGCAACTCCCATCCATCAAATTAACAAAAATTAAGAAGCTAACATCCTATTGTATACATGAGGACAACAGTTTGTAATACAAGGACTCCGCTTCGCACATATTATTACAAGATTACCTAATATCTACCCTAGGAGAATAAATATCAGCTTGATTCCAGTTTAGACTGTTTAGGGGTGACTTAATGTTAGCTACTACCAATTAAGGCTAGCTAAAGTGGATGTGTAAATGTTAGCTAGCAATAATATTCACTATTCAAAGCATAAAAGCGAGTTTTTTCCTCCCTCAAATACCTTACTCATAGCATCTCGCATCTTGCGCCCCTAATTGTAGTACTGACCTTACGATGATGGTGATTGGTTGTTTTAGCAGTGCTGGAGGAGGCGGTACTCACCTTACGGTGATGGTGATTGGATGGTTTAGCAGCTCTGGAGGAGGCGGTACATGCCTGACGATGATGGTGATTGGTTGGTTTAGCAGCGCTGGAGGAGGTGGTACTTACCTTACGATGATGGTGATTGGTTGGTTCAGTGCTGGATGAGGCGGTACTTACCTTACGATGATGGTTATTGGTTGGTTTAGCAGCGCTGGAGGGGCGGTACTTACCTTACGATGATGGTGATTGGCTGGTTTAGCAGCGCTGGAGGAGGTGGTAGTATTAGATGAGATACTACCGACAGCACTGTCACTGGATGTGCTACTACCTTCACTTTCTCTGACTAAAATAGAGATATTAGGTAAAGGTCAATGTTTACTGATAACTAACTATACTGCTATTATTCACAGGTGCTACGTTATTCACAGCCACTATATGCTACCTTATTCACAGGAGAATGAGGTGGCTCAGTTGGTTGGAGCACCGGTCCTTTAGCATACAAATGTTGGGGTTTGGTTGCACTAAGGTGTACTCCGATCTGCCTGCAAAGAGAGACCAACCTGGCGCGGATATTATGCCTCAGCCTCCTTTTTTAAACAAGTCACTAAATTACAGACTTTGTATAGATCTAAAGTGATCTATGACTAAAATGGAGAGATCAATTCATGGTTTCTGTTTACTGAGAACCAAGTTTACAGCTAATATGTATGATATTTTACTATAATATTGTATTAATTGAAGTAGGATACATCTCTGAAGGGCCATCATACACATTAAAAATGTACTGCTTGATAGACTGACTAGCTACATAGTACGCTAATATATATACATATATACATAGATTCAAATCTGTGCTTTTAAGTGTCATCTGTGCGTATTTGGCCCCAACTAAGTGTCACTCAAAAATAAGGAGTCATTTTATATGACCCACAAAAAAATTATGACTTTAATCCTCTTAAATAATCATGTTGGGCATCCTTAACCCAATAGTAATTAATGGTAGATAAACTAGCCTGACATGGTCGGACAACTCCAATACAATGATTTGCCCTACTGAGTCATTCATATATATGAATCACTAATTGTCCAGGGTTTTTATGGGTACCAATCGTGGGATATATAATATATGACACTTTATTGCACAAATGTGTGTATATATATATCGCTGAAGTCACATAATTGTCAGACTTTGAGCATGTTTGGGATTATGAGACTGATAGTCTGCAGTAACGCCTGAGATTGGTATCTTACGAATCCTTCTGTCAGGAGTAGTTCTATGTGTCAGGCGACAACCTTCCTCTGTCCCGCCCGATGGTTGGCCCTGTTGTGCCACGCTGCAGTTGGATAAGCGCCAGGAAATGGGCCACATCACATAAAGTGAGGCAAAAGTTTATTGTAATAAGGAGACACCAAACTCCCCCCCCCCCAACATAAGACAAGACACCGGAGGAGCACTTACTGAGAAGTTCTCTGACATCCACCATATCCAGAGGATTCAGCTCGGCGTACTCAGGGTCCTCAGGCTCGGTGTCTGAGAGAGCTAGTGATGATCTCTGTGAGGACGGGCCGTACGGCTCATCACCCTCACTCACCTACAGCATATTATAAGAAACTAGGCTATAGTGAACAGAAGGGTTACTGATGGCAAAAGAATCTTCCATCCTGTGTATGGGATTTTTTATTGATTATTAATAATAAATTTTCTCTCCACAGCACATGTTTGCCGTATTATCTAATTTGTTGAATTTGAACGAATTTTTATTGATCATTAACTGATGTGCCATCTTCTCTCTGTCAAGTAGTCGGTTTGACAGCACCAGCAAAATATTTTATGTTTTCAAATCCAGATTCTGACCTCAGTGAGATTTTTTGCTGCCGCTCCCTCAGTCCCCTCCATACCATCATGGAGCATCATAGCATGCCTGTGTTCTGGACACTGATGTTGCGGGTGGTACATGTAGCCCCCGGCTCCGCCATTGTGCATCAGCATAGCCTGTCAACGAACACAATTCATTACAGTTCCAATTATCATTCGAAGTTCACTATACATTCATAAAAAACACAGACAAATTGGCTTTTTCCAAAGAAAGCTATCACATAATTATAAGCCTGTAATTCATATAGACCACTTTATATTCATAATGATATAGTCTACCATATGAGGGGAACTTAATCATATTAACCAGTAGTCTAAGCCCCCCCCCCCCCCCCCCCCCGAGAATCTTGCCCCCCTCGTTTGACGGGGGCAGAGTCTGAGAACTATGTAGGAGTTTGCTAAAAATTAGATTTTTAGTGTGTGGTTACATGGTGTTTTTAAGTGAGAGCGCATGTGGGCCTACTCAGTGTCAAAAGTTAATCCATTTTTGGTAAGCAAGGCTGCCACATTTTCTGTGATGGCAGGTTCAAATCAGAGACAGCAACAGAAGTTCAGGGGCATGTCTGGGGGGACTGTCCAGCGGGGGTCGAGAGTCTAGGGGCTCAGACTACAGATGATATATACTCAAGTCAAAAATAGATGATATTCTTTGGATAAAGCAAGCCTTAGGCGTTTATGTAAAACAATGTGCTCAAACATTGTCATGTGGACCCTACACAGCCAATGACCGACTAAATAATGCACATTTGGAAGTCTCTGTACTTTGTGACCTCCTGTGTGGATAACGAGATTTACTCACATGATGCTGGAAGAGTTCCCGTTGATGTTGCTCTTGCATGTGGAGGTAAAATTGACGTCATGTAAAACTGTCGACGGGATTGAACTCCGATAGTTGTGTCTCAGTGCCAAACACATGCATGTATGACTCAACTGTGAAAATATGAGAAATCAGTGATGGTTAAAACAAAGTATAGTATTCGGAATAATGTTAACTTAACCTATCCAAGTTCCTTATCATGTGTAGTCAATATATCATCTCCCCCCCCCCCCACCCCTACAGGTAAAGGGCGGGGTAAGATAGCGGATTGTCGTTAACTAACTACTGTATGGCGCCTGTGAACAGAAACTAACAAATCACTCTTAGATAATGTCAATCAGGTACGCCTTGATCAAAGTTGCAAACCAAAATACCCTGAGCCACAATAGATTGACAATAAAAAGCATACACATAAAATAGCATAAAAACTTATTTTTGTAGATAATTTACTAAAGTTATACCAAGTTTAGAGATAGTTGGTTTCTTTTTGTGCGCCATGTCGCACCTGCTCACAAGTTTATGACTAGTGCACTTTGTTACATCTCCAAACTCAAAGTGTCAAGAATACAACCGAACAATACATTATTATCTTAATACCAGGACAATTACAAGTGATATTATCCGACCTAACCAAACATGACTTGTGTAACAAACTCTGAACCAATCAGAACTCAGTTCAAAATGCTCAAAACAATACATTGTGGTGGGGAAACTATCCAAATATTCTAGTGCCTTTATCCAACCCGGATAGATCAATTAGAATATCCCAAAACAAAAAACAACCAATCAGTGATCTTGATTACAGAAATAAACTAGAATAAAATATCAGCCAATTGATTGTAACCTTGTCTCCCAGCACATAACCAACACGCACGACATGAATAATTGATGCCTATGAGCTCTTGGTCATCCCCGTGACTGTATACCTTTATAGACGTTGACACAGACCCCACAAAATGAGCATTCAGCACCCAACCTGGTGATACTACACGCCCTCTCTCAAACAATCTTTGCTCAAATACGTCCCTGACACCTAATTTTTGGATTTTTCAAGTCTTTTACATCTGTGACCAACATTTGAGGAATAATGATCTGAAGTAGAAGTGCTGGCTCAATTGGTATGAAAACTTTTTATTCATAAACCTTAACTTAGCAAGACGCTACAGTCGAGCTAACATTACCGCAATAACTGTACTAAGCCGACCATTGAGTGTGTCTGTTGTTGTTTTCTCCCCATGAAACACTTATATTGCGTCTTGTAACTCCCTCCCTATTCAATTGAAGGACATTAACAGGGGGAGGGAGTGTTGAGTATTTCATAAGGAGAAAACAACAGCAGACAAACTCAATTTCCAGCTTAAAATATAGTCAATGTCATAATGTTAGCTCCGCCATTACGTAATCCTGAAATTGGGATCCCCGAAGATCAAAGTTTTTCAACCAACAAGTCAGCACTTCTGTTTCAGGACATTACTTCTCTCAAAATAATCACAGAGATTTGAAACTGGGACCTATATATTTGTAAAAAGACATAGATAAACAATATATATTAGGTTAGAGCACTCTCTATAATACCCACATCATTGTAGTGTCTCCTGTATTGGTTGATATCTAAAGGATATAGTTTTACTCAAGTGGCAGCAGGTGAGATTTTGTACAATTCTGTTTGATCAACAAAACCAAGACATTTTATGTATACTTGTGATCTTATAACTTGTAGATCCCTAATGATATAATCATCTTGTCTTGTGGATCTAAGAATATTATTAATATTATTCTTAGATCCACAAGACGATTATATCATTAGAGATCTACTGTTAGGGTTACCAAGTGCTCAGATTTTCCTTTTCACTTTATTAGCCCTGATTTTTAAAATTGGTACTGAAAATATTTATAATTTCTCTTCCTGCTAATAGCTTTTGTTTGGAATAATTTGAGCACAGCAGGCTAACTTACTGTCTATAGCTCGCCCTCAAAGATTTCCACTGGACTGTATCTTACTAGACAGCGAGTCTTCTACCAGAACATCAGACCAAATATTCCTTCTCTTTCTGACCTGAGTCACTGCTAATAACATCAGGATAATAATAACAGTTGAAGTAACGACTTATACATTTAGTGTTGAATCTATATGAAAGAGATTACTGAGGTTTTACATCTCGGACATATCATGATGTCATTTATAGCGAAGGACAGCAAAAGACTGGCTGTTTTTAACAAAACATATTAAATAAAAAAGATTCAATTAGCCCAACTTTGGAGTTGCTTCCCCTCTACTCGATTGACTACAAGAAGGAAGCATGTGATACAAATTCAGACGCACTGGATACAAGTGAGCTTTGCGTGCATTTCTCATTGTACAAATGTAGTGTTTGATACCAATGTTCGTTAAACATACCGCCATCTTCTAGGAGGTTGAACTTTAAAAGTCGAAATCAATCAAGACTACGTTCAGCTGATTCAAAAGTTTAGAAGCAAAACTTATAAGGTTACTAGAGAGATATTTAGACTATACACATACTATACCTGCATGCTGCCGCCTGTGAGTAGATAATGATGCCGAGCCGTTTATTTGGAGTTTTCTCTTCTTACCGCTAATATAACCTCTGTCATCACTCAGCTCCGAGTTTGCATCATCTGAGTCATCTCCTCTTAACCTGGGGCTCTCTCTGAATGTGTGAGCTCGTGAACATGGCTCTGAAATAGCGCAACAGATTGAGTAAAGTGCTGAGAAACAATTCAGGGACTTATATGCTTGACTTTCTATACTTGACTCATTTTATAACTCCAGAATTTACCTTTTAATTATTGAGGTTCAATCATAACTTTTTAAATGGTACCAACGAAGTTGCAAATTGAATCAGCACCAGCCAATATGATGAATGATATATTAATTATGACAACCGAAAAAGCCTGGCTTCTGATAGCACTGGTAGAGATAAGATAGGATATTAATAAACGGCAGCTATCATAAGAGTCAAGGCTTTTGAAAACAATTTAACGTAACAGTATATTTGGTATGATATTGAAAAGCCAGCGTTGAGTTGGCTGAAAGCGCAACATCAGCGGCTCGTATATCAGCAAGCCGACACACTAAACTGTGTCAAAACAACACTGCTTCATACTCAGATTACATTCTCATAAACCTGATAATAGGATGGTTGCTAACAATTCCTCTCAACTCCTAATATAATCTTTAGAATGCTTCAACATTACAAGTCAAACCAGAAGTCTATCTATGGTCTAGGACAAATAATATGACACGTTTGTGATAGATTTGTAGGGAGGGTTAGTTAAGCAAACATACAGGCATACCATCACAATATGGGCTAACTTAATCATCATCAGATTAGTCTGTCTCAGGTTAGACAACTGATGCCTCTCTGGGAAATATGTGCTTAGAATGGATTCTGTATCGCTCAAAGATAGCAAATCGAGGCCTCAATCCCAAAACTGTCACCGAACAGCCCCATAACTTGCACAATCTGATTGCCAACAGTATGGAATCAAAACACTCCCTGTTGTTGCCACTAAATTTCTGTAAGTCATTTGCCAATCAGGTGACAATCCTGAGAATGAAGCTTCTATGAGTCATGGATACAGAATTCAATGAGCGAACATTTGCCTGACTGGCAGCAGTAGGTTAAACTTTAATGTGACCTGATGACATGATAAGCACACGCTGATGACCGAATCTTACCCACACTGGTCACATGATATACTATTGCATGTATATCTTTGATCGATAGAGAGTGAATTAATTCATTTAGCAAGAGTACCATCACAAGGAATTTGGTGTGACCACCCATGTTCAAATTTATTAACTATGGGTGGGTACATGTTAGGTACTCATATTAAATTGACTCTAACGATCAGAGATACACATGATAATAGCGTAGTCTCAATGTCAGTGTGAATCTTATCTTCCCTTATACTAACCTTGAGGTGCTCTGTAGCTCATAGCCGGATTATTCGGCCGAGGCAACGGATCTGGAGCGACGTAAGAACTCTTTGAACTGCCGCCATCATCACTAGCTTTGATCTGTCCGACTTCCTCGTTACCAGAATCAGTGCTCTCTCCTTCCTTTACTTCTCCGTCCTCCATTGTTTATATGTAAGGGGATCAATGCAAGCAACTCTCCTAAAACAATATTATCACAATGTTGGCTATCAGGTATTGCGTTTTACGTTTAGGCCTACGCTATGCGTTGACATTTTATGGTCTTATCTTATGGTATATATTGGTTATAACAGTAGACATGATTGAAACTCCCAGCTACAGAGAGGATGTTCAGAACAGAATATATTGTCATTGCAGAATCAGCCAAGTTCGTCGTCTGCAACTCCTCCCTCCTAGATGGCCCTAGATCTTTAACATGATTCTTTCTATTTTAAAACAGTCTATTAATTAAAATTATGAATGAAGCATGAATTGAATAGCCTAAGCCTAGAACATGGCCCCAAGAAACAACAATTGCAAAAGATTGCTATTAAGAGTAAGCTTCTTAATTACAAAATAAAGTACAGTTGTGAAATACCCTTTACCAGTGGTTCCTACATATCGTAGCAGCGGGTGGATTGTGTATACCCACAAATAAATGTAGCAAAAGTAGAGAGCTGAGCCTAGCATACACGCGCCCCAGCATGCAATCACATGAATCCAACATGCATTCAGACAAGCACACTTTGCCTGCCAGCCCATTCCATTGTACTCATTTGTTCACCAAACAAAAGGCCTTTTGTTACACAACTCTCCTAGGTGCATTGGGGCATGTCTCTCTGACATCGGCCCCCAGGGCCTATCCAACATACTACAGCATAGGTGTACTTTATTGTGTAATCTATATAATCTATATAAGTGGTCACTGCTTGCTTAGATAATCATTGTTTGATTTGTAAAATCTGCTACATACAACGGATTCACAGAAATCCTCCAGCTAGGGCTAGGCTAGTAGGGAAAGCTACTTATCTCAGATCCACCACAATGTCAACCATAACTGTGCCATGCATATGAATATTTCACTACAATCACCTCACCTCAAGACTGCAGACTGTAGATAGCTCAATTTGGCTAGTTCTGCAGACAGTGCATGTATTTTTTCTTCACTCCTCACTTATCATTGTCCAGCTTTGACTTTTCATTTTCAATTGCAACACTCTTAGAATAGGAGATAAAAATAACCCTCACTTTTGGTAACACATGATTTGATTAGCTGCATTATGATATGGAGTATTGGTATAAGTATTCTTGGAGAGAAAAAGTTAGTAGGGCACTCAGGATTACTTTATTATCACATCATTTGTGGTGACTTCGACATTTGGAATCTACTGCTTTAAAGATGGTATGTGCTAGCAATTGCAATTTGATATAGCCCAATATAGAACCAGGCCTATGGAACTAATGCCTGATAGTCATGAGAATGAAATGATCATGAAGAAAGAAATGTATGAAGCAGTTTTTATTATTTTTACTTGCTAACTAATAACATATTAATTAATTTATAAATAGAATTGCTGCCTGCAATTTTGTATAATAATCTTCAACTTGTAGTGCAGTATGAATGGTAATTTGTATAATTCTGCCCTACCCATGTTAGGGTACTTGTAGTCATGGTGTCACTGACTCAGCACTGTCAGCAGGTAGCCACACGACACATTGACTGATTTAACTGTGTGCATGATTTTTTATTCAACCACACTTTACCTAAGCTAAGCGCTGACTAACTGACTTGAGTGAGTAGTAGCATGATCACAGAAAGTAACCCTACTCTCAGTACAGACTAGCCAAATAATAATATTGGATTTATCCAAATGTGAGTTCTCAGACTGAAGAGTTGCCCTGTTCGCACTGGTCAAACATTAACTTTGCAAGGAACACAACATCTTGACAGAAGAAGAAAATGATAGCAGCAAGACAAACAAGAAATTCTGGGCTTACGTCAAACAGAAAAGATCAGACAACTCTGGAGTTGGCACATTGCGAGTCAACTCGAAACTAATTACAGACCCTACAGAAAAGGCAGAGGCACTAAATAAACAGTTTCACTCTGTCTTCAACCCTGTCTCCCCATCAGAGCCTGTAAACACCGCTGGCTCCAATGACATGTCAAAGATAAAAATCTCTGATAATGGAGTCCTATCTACAGAGAAACTGACACCAAAACAACATGGATTTCGACCGAAACGATGTTGTGAGTCGCAGCTCATAGAGCTTTTGGCAGATATCTCGGCACTCATGGACCAAGGGAAAGAAGTTGATGCTTGCTTCTTGGACTTTGCAAAAGCTTTCGACAAGGTTGACCATGTCAAACTTGTCCACAAGCTAAAAAACATCGGAGTCAATAATCAAGCCACCAGATGGATTGAGGACTTCCTTTCAAAGAGAACCCAAGTCGTGGTTGTGGATGGCTTTCCTTCCACTCCCTGTAAAGTAACATCAGGAGTTCCCCAAGGCTCAGTCATTGGGCCCCTACTCTTCACCATCTTCATCAATGACCTCCCTGACTCTGTCATGTCCAATGTCAGACTATTTGCGGATGACACTGTCATCTATAACACTGCTGACAATCGAGATAAACTCCAAGAAGACCTCCACACACTAGAGACTTGGGAGAAAGAATGGAAAATGAAATTGAATGCTCTCAAATGCGAGCATATCAAGTTCAGCCGAAAACGAGAGCGAGGTGTGAACAATACCTTCACCCTGCACAACATTGACATGCCAAAAGCTACCGGAGTGAAATACCTAGGAATCAAGTTGGAAAACACACTGAGATAGAATGAAAACAGTACGTTTATCACCAGTAAAGCATCGGGTAGACTTGGCTATGTCAGCAGAACTATCCCCCCGTCGCTCCCGGACTTGAGAAGTCGGGCCTACAAATATCTGGTACGACCCGTCATTGAGTACTCGAGCACGGTGTGGGATGGAGCTCTGACCAATACTCAGATAAACTCCATTGAAGCAGTCCAAAGAAGAGCAGCCCGGATGGTGTCCAATGTCAGAAGAACTGATCACACCACCAGCACTACAAAACTTCTGGAGGACCTGGAGTGGGACACACTCAAAGACCGGAGGGAGAGAAGAAGGCTCGGCATCTTCCGCGCTATGCACTACAACAAGGTTGCTGTTAACATCACTGACTACCTCTCTCCACATCCTACACATGGTGGTCAGTCAAGGAAACACCAATCGCAGTATTTTATCCCTCACTGCAATACCAAACTGCACCAGAACAGCTTCTTTGTGAGCACTGCTAAACTGTGGAACGCCCTACCTATCGGCAGCACCCTCCTCGAGGGACCCCCAGTGGCAGGCTAAGGTTGATGGCGATCGATCTACCGACCCTACGTTGCAGACCCGGAACGGAGATGGACAGACGAGATGACATATTGCCACAACCTTCTCACAGAAGTTGGCGATTAACCTTCAAGTACCAAGTAAGGAAGAATGTGCAAAATGTAAATGTAATAGGTCAATTGGGCCAGTTTGTGACACTGTCGCTGCGATGCAGAGTGAGTCGTATCGTAGAGTCGCTGCAGTGCATAGAAGCTTATATAGCCTCAGGGAGTATGCAGGCAAATTAACTGTCAGTACATCCTGGGCTGTGGTTGATGCAGGTTTTCTTGGTACATCATTGCCATTTATTAGGGTAGTTTTTTTTCAGGTCAATCAGTTCAACATTACACACTGTCATTTCAGATTGATTTAGTATATGGATATGGTTTTCTTTTTGTTCATGACAGTGTTCTGGTCAATATGAGACTGATTGTCAAAAAATCACTCACGTTTCATCATAACTTGTCTGTATCATGAAAGTATGAAGTCATTGAGAATTATAGGGTAGTTTAGTTCAACTTTACCAGATCATGTCATCAACAAAACAATTCTTATTTATGTCAGGTCTTCCTCACTTATAGCTTTAGTCATTCCTAAAATACACTATGCTATCTAGGCTTATTTCATCCTTGTATGGCTGACATTAATATCACTGATTATGCTTGCTGTTTCAGATTAGGTTTATTCTGATACAGAACCGAGCTGGTAAGACACGTCTTGCTAAGTGGTATATGCACTTCGACGATGAGGAGAAACAAAAACTGATTGAAGAAGTTCACTCTGTTGTCACTGTTAGAGACGCCAAACACACAAATTTCGTGGAGGTAACTAACTCAGGTTCCTATTTAAACCTTCACAGTAGGGCTATGGTTTTCGATGAGAAGTCAAATCAAACTCATCATACCCGAGCACTGTGTAACAACGCTCAAATCTATACCTAGGCAGAAAATTAAAACTGACAAGGCAGTAAGAAGTGATTTTGCCTGTCATGTTTTGAAAGCCTAGTATAATTATCTCGTCTGTTTTCTTTTCTGGATCCTTGTGAAGGATGTAATCATAATCTGCCCAACATCATCCCTGTTGTGTAGGCCCATGTATGTATGTATGTTTATATTTGGTCTCAATCTCTGAGAAATAAAACTGTCTCTGTAGGGTGCTCTGTAAAAATTATTAAAACTGTTGATTCTGTAAAAATAAATAAAATGATAAGACCATAAAAAAATACTATTACTTTTGGAAGACACTATTTAGGTATTTGATACATTCTGCTCTAAAACATTTGGCACGGATCTGCACGCGGAACTTGACTGATTGATATCTGCCTGACGGCAGCTGGTTAAGACGGAGTAGTATGTAATGTGCTGCTAAACCCTGCTGCTTCTGCCAAGTTATTCGTAACTACAGGAGTACATCATTTACATAGTCGCTCAGTAATAAGGTACCAGTAATCTAACAGGAGGGAGGGAGGGGGGTCCTGAGTCCTATCTGGTCTGAGATATTATATGTAATTTGTGTTTTGATCTGTGGCTTGTTTAAAATGTTAAAACTTAGGCTGAATCGGATGTTTTGATTAAGAGCTGATCTTCCAAACTTATGCTGAACATTGGGTGGCCTAGCTAAAGGACTAAAATTTTGGCAAACGGAAAAGTCTAGGCTATTACTGTGAATTTTTATCTCAAATGTGAAAAAAGTGGATGAGCCACCAATATTTCAAATTGAGCCATTTGGGCTCGTTAGCCATGGCTTGGCACAGCTTTCTAGGATGTGCTGGTCTAATATAGTCTGCCTATTTTTAGTTTAATTGTGTTCGTGGAACTTATGATTGTAGAATGCTCAAGAAGGCGAATCATTCCGAGAAAAGTTTAGACGAGGCGCTCTCAACAGGGCCTCAGCATCAACCTCTGCTCTTGGGGCAACACTAGCCCGAAGTCTCTCTATCACTGATAAAGACAGGAAGCGGGGCGATGCAGGTACCCCCGACAAGCAGACAGAGAATGGAGAGGTGGCTGGATGAGGAACTAGGCCTACCAAGCTCTGCCCTGATGAGAAAAGTTTGAGTCTGTTGAATGCTGAGTCTGTACATCCGGTAAGAGTCTCATTTAATAGATCATTGAATGACTCTCAGATGAATTTATCACTGAGCGGTTCATCAATCCATCTGTGGGTCATTATTATTATGACAATGGCCTTATAAGCCAAAATTACCCCGAAGTTAATCCTGTTAGGTAGTAGACCCTATCCTGGGTCACAGCAGGGAGAATGGTCACAGCAGCTACTTACAATAGCATCATAATAATATCACATAGCTAGTTTTGACTTTAGGACGCCATGTGTGCTGGGGAGTTAGGCAGTAGAGAGTTGATTAATTTAGCTAGCCCACTGTATAGATTGTGTTAATATGGAAAGAATATAGATTGTTTAGACAATTGACAAAAAAATGACTTTTCTGTCACTCAATGCTAACTCAATTATCTAAATCAACAATCATTGTAGCATGCTGTGTAAATTACTACTTGCACAGACTATTATAAATATGAGCTTTAGCTGCAGTGCCTGATGCTGCTGTACCAAAAATATCTTTGTTATTTAAACTATCTGTATGTCCAAAGCTTACTAGCCACACTAGATAATAACAACATTTCAATTGGGACTCGTGATTAATCATGAGATATTACTGAATGCCAACTGCAAAAAAAGTTAAAGTTTTAGTTTCAGTTTACTAGTTTCGGGCAAATGCAGCCCAGAGATCTTTGATTGGCGTAATTCAGGTGTCTCTGCCAGTCGCTGTTCGGGAGTAGAGCCAAATCAAAACCTCAAAAATACAATCTAGTGATAACGCAATTTGACATTGTACCGAGGTGCCATAGATGTTCACCATTTATTTGTTCATTCCTGAAGTCGAGTGATACAACTAAATTCAATTTCCATGGTTGCTAATGGATGTCATTGTAGCTGGAACCACAACTACTTTGATGTTATTTTGAGCAGTGAAAAAAACTTGTTAGAAATATTTTTATTGCTCATAGTACCAGTATAAGTATCAGCTAACATGTAAGTGTTATATAACATTGTCACACTCATACAGTTAGATGATGTCACTCAGCACATTCTACATTGTCAGTACAAACATCTGTAGGTATGATCAGTGATTACAGGGTATGAATATCGCAAACACTCTGACAGTCAGCGGGTGAATAAAAACCCAAATATAGTACTGGGAGTTGTCTCCTTTGTTCTTCTAGACTGGTTGTTAAGATTTAAGGAATGCCACTTGGCCTTCCTCGATAGATAAGAGAGAATTGGCAAATAAGTTTGTAATGTTAAACATCATAGTACTATTAGTGATGAAGATAATATTCCTGCTTGTTTCGGGGAAGTTTATCTCCATGTAATACAAAAACTGAAATAAGAGAGCAAAGTGAAGAGGAAATAAATAACTGTTAGGAGTAAAACTTTCTAACCACAACAATCTACCTTTGAGCTTTGAGAAACACTGAAGTTATCATAAAACTCTAATATGACCTATCTATTTGAGTACCTAGGCGTACAATTAGATAACTTCCTCCTTGTATTCCATTGGAATGTATATTACAGGCAGTACTGTGCTGGCTTAATTTATAGAGTTTGGGAAGTGAGTTAAAATTTAGTGGCTCATAGTAGGTAGTATATAACCTATAAATTAGAGGAATTAGGGACCACATCCCATCTTCCTGTTTAGATATAACCTGCCTGAATCTAGTTTAAGAGTTTTATATTTTTGTTAACATGGGCGCTAGTCCGAGCTAGTTTGAGCACAGTCTCATTATCATTACTATCATTACTCGGAAATTCAGATCTTAAAATGCGGGACTATTTGTCATGTGTCACAGCCTCTATGTCTTTGGTGACAGGAAATGACAGCTAGAATAGGCTAGAAATATTATCCCATAATCTAGCTTTCTCGCCGTCCAAAAGATATCAACCGGTACAAATGTTGGTACCTATTTATGATTATTTTTAAAAATACTGTGCTGCATCGCGGGAGCGTAGTTTTCATACACTGATTGTTTTCTTGTAGATGTCAGGAAGGTGCAGAATGAAAGGAGGAAGGTAACTCAGGCTCTCAAGTATATAAACTTTGCGATAGATAAGAGTAACATGATATTATTACCAGGCTCTGCTACTGTAGCTCTGGAGGTGATATTCGGACTCATCACTCTTATCACTGGTCTTATGTCTAATGAGGATCCCAGGTAAGTGAGGAACGGAGGCCCTAGGGGGCTTCAACACGGAATGGCAACCTCAGGGTGCCTCAACATGATAGAGTATCAACCGTAGTTTGGTTCCGTGCAGCTAGAGCTTTGACAGTGAATTCAATGAAAAGTCAGATCATCTAGATGTGCAGCGCAGATAATGGAACTGTTTATTTCATAATTTATCAAGCTCTGATCTCAATTTAAAATAATCCCGGTCAGGGAGGATTGCAGGCGTCTCTATCATTCACTGGTTAATGATGTCACTTCGCACCCTGAAACTCTGTAAAACCCTCTACCTCGCCACTCCCCCACAATCAGCCCCCTAGCAGTTAACTTTGTTTATGTCACAATTAGAGCTGTTGTTGGTGGTTGGTAGTTGAATGCCATAACTAAACCAGCAACCAGGAATAGACATGATCTCCTGAGACATGATAACTTTGTTACAGGAGGAGTTGTGCGATTACCTCCACCTAGCAGTTAGAGTTAGGAGTTGTATCTAACTCCTTGCCTCCAACACTCCAAACATTGATAAATAAAGATATGTTGTGCGTTTGGCAATTTACATATTGGCATGTCTAGTATAAACTCTGCTATATTCTCTTGTTGCTATTTTGGTAGCGCAGAGCTGACTTATTACCTACAGCAGACATATAATGTTCTGGCTGAGCTCATAGAATGGGCTGACGCCGTCATGCTCATGGATATAAAAACCCAACTAGATGTCAACAATGCAAAGTGAGTCAGGGTTCTGTAGATGAGGAAACTTTTGCTTTTTTTGTAACTTGTAAGCAATGCAATAACGATTTGAGAATCGATATCGTTGATATACGAAGGTCCCTTAAGATAATTATTAGTCCTTAGTAGTTCCTTACTTTGGCTCTTGTTTTTGAAAGTCACAAATTAATATAAATGTATTATAAATTTAACATCAGTTCAAAATGTTTGCTTTGCATTCCTTAGCTACTAGTTATCCCAGGCACCAATCATTCCAACACATTGGATAAATTATATATTATACTGGTTGAAACTTCTAATTGATTTCTACAATGATGACAGGAGAGTGATACGAGGTATCGAGACATCAGTAGATGACCTCACAGAGTTTACATGTGAAGTGGTATAATGTAGTTATGGGACCAGATGGTAAAACCTACCTACAAGCACCGCTGGCTCAGAGTGGGGATTTGTCCCCCATACAACCGATTCTCAGACCTGCTGGAGCTGCTACCGGTACTGGATATATGTAAGTTATTCTTTGTGTGTAAACTTATGTCATTTTTTTCTGTTGGGCACGAGGAATAGCATTCATTATCATTGACATAGTTTGTGTGGTATATTTAGTTTGTTTATGCCTCGTTCGCACTTGCTCTAGCTAAGTTAATTTCATCATTATTTGCATAACTATATGTATACATTCAACTTATTGACTTGATACACAAAACCACCAAAAGTTATGCCCTCTTTGACATTAAGGGGGCAACTCCAACATAAAGCTACAATGCATGCGTTTTTATCCTTTCGTTCATAGGGGAGCACCTGTCGATTTGAAGTATTTCACAAGCAGAATAGACCAGTTAACGATGGACTTCATAGCTAACTCTGCTACAGGACAGAAGGGGAGAGCCCCCAATTTATCTCACCCACCCTCAACCTCTGAGAGAAAATACAGATCAAGAATATGTGATACGTGGTTGGAAGCAATCGCAAGGTGGTTCAACTTAGCCCAGCTAAGATTTATAACAGTATGCAAGAAGGTTTAGATGTAAATGATAATTACCAGAGAGATAGATGTCGAGTGTGTCTGTCAGTATGTCCAGGTGAGAGTATGAATGGAATGGATACCAATGGTGTATGATAAGTGTGTAACCTTGTTAGGTCAGATAAGTGAGCTAGTTGGTTGTAATGGCCAGTTGACCATCTGTATGTGCTCAATATATGTAGTGGAATACCACCAGTCATGGCTTTTCCCGGCTAAGCCGATGGCATCCCAGAATGCCAGTCAGGGTTTTCTGACTATGTGTCAGCGACAGCTCAGAACGCGCCAGTTCCCAGAGCTATGCCAATGTTTTTTAACCCCACCTTTTCGATGGTACAACTTAAATAGTGTGCTATTGTGCTGGCTGGAGGAGATAATGACTGGAATAAGTACAGTTGAGAATAGCCTACAGTAATTATGATGATGACTCAGTAGCTATCAATGCAGAAAGCCTTAGTTGAGTGTAATAATATTTTAATTACTACAGGTTGTGTGTAAAAGTATCTCAGTTGCCTCAACATAAAAAATAGTAGGTTTTAAACTTCAATTTTTATGTTTAAGCCCAGTGTTAAAGAGTTCCAAGTCTGATATCAAATAAATCCTAGGAGGCTATGCCTCTGCCCAGTGTAAGATGCTGCCTAGCATCTTAACATAGAGTAGCCTGAATAGCCACCACCTTCAGCTGTTGTATGAGAAAATCACAATGGTTTTGATGAAAGATCCGAGTAGAACCATGACCACTTGTAGTGCCAGGGCAGGTATGAACAATAGTGTTTGCAGAGAATGTGTGTGAAACAATGTATGTCATGTAAGTTACGCAACATAAGTAGTGGCTGGTAACATGTCCAGGGATACAGCGCAGCACACGAGGCGATAGTGGTACCACATAGTCGGCTGTCAATAGTTTCCGAACAGTTTATTGTGTATGCAGCAGCATGGTTCACATTCAACATTGGTGTCAGATTGGCAGCATTCACATAATGATTTGTATCAGCAGAACAAAACATATCTGGGTGTAAAGTTAAAGGTTGTTCAACAGCAGTTGTCAACACAGGTGTCATAGCAATGACAGACATAGCCACAGCAATAGCACAGGTAGCAACAGGTCTCGTAGCAACGAGCAGCGTTTCAGATTCGATAACCTTAGCAAAGGTCTTGGATTCCTCGACAGTTTCAAAGTGAACAGTTTCTTGACTTGACGTACAGATATTGGCAGGGTTTACTGATACAGTTTGAAATATCTCAATGCCATGATGAACCATAACCGGCAATGGAGTATGATAACTGACTGGCACATAAGAAAAGGAGAATCTATCTTCAAAGCGTTGAAGATAAAATTTACAACCTCGTACATGAGCTTCACTCTGAGCATAGAGATGTAGTCCTAGCTGATGGTCATTATCAAACATATTTACAGCCTTCTGTAATGTAAGAGTATTGCACTGATACTCACCAAATATCCTAGACATAATTAATAATTCTGCGTGGTAATCCCATAGTTGATGTTTTTCACAGAAGTTCAGTGCTTGGTCAAGTCCGATCCGTATATTCGGCTCAGCAGGTAGCAGCTGCCTCTGCCCAGTGAAGAGGTTATCCATAAGTTTGCTGAAAGTTTCACCTGGATAATGTTCTTCGTAGGGTAAATCCATTTTAGCTTAATTGGAGAGTGTAACTGAGTGTACTGGAGGCAGAGAGGTAGATGTCGAGTGTGTCTGTCAGTATGTCCAGGTGAGAGTATGAATGGAATGGATACCAATGGTGTATGATAAGTGTGTAACCTTGTTAGGTCAGATAAGTGAGCTAGTTGGTTGTAATGGCCAGTTGACCATCTGTATGTGCTCAATATATGTAGTGGAATACCACCAGTCATGGGTTTTCCCGGCTAAGCCGATGGCATCCCAGAATGCCAGTCAGGGTTTTCAGACTATGTGTCAGCGACAGCTCAGAACGCGCCAGTTCCCAGAGCTATGCCAATGTTTTTTAACCCCACCTTTTCGATGGTACAACTTAAATAGTGTGCTATTGTGCTGGCTGGAGGAGATAATGACTGGAATAAGTACAGTTGAGAATAGCCTACAGTAATTATGATGATGGCTCAGTAGCTATCAATGCAGAAAGCCTTAGTTGAGTGTAATAATATTTTAATTACTACAGGTTGTGTGTAAAAGTATCTCAGAATAGGCTCTGATTATGATAACGTCAGCAATAATTGTAAGGATAATCGATGACTTTGCACCAGGACAAGGCTAACTTGAGGAGCCTAGTAACTTAATTTTCTCTAATGAAATTGTCCATTTACTCTGTTAAACTTTGCCAGAGCTGCTTGTAGTTGTATTCCATTATTGACCGGTGATGAATGATGATGGAATGCCCCTACCAGCAAACTAGGATAAACCACATCACTCAGGAACTATCTATTGTCAGTTACTGTGAGCTAAAAAACCTCATTGCAGGTCAAGAATTTTCCTAAGCAAATCTCTAGAAAATAAACTTGAGTTGAGTTGTATAAACATCATTAATTTTGTTTAATTTTTCATGAGATGCCTCTTATGACAGTAACACCAACTCTCCGGTTGTAACAACGATGATGGCTGCCTCTGATCCTTCGACCCCCAGCAGGAACAAAAATTCTATGAATAGAAGCTTTGCTGGTCTGCCAGTGGGAGTATGGAACAGCATGGGTTGCACCTTTCAAAAGCTTCATTCATTATCTTTATGGATTATTCACAGGGATCATATTTAGAAGTTAGCACTATAATATAGTTGTCTTGAATTGATACATTCGGCCACATTGCCCACTCTCCCTGCATAAAATAATTACATTGATATGAATAAGTAATAACCTAACAGACCCATTGACATAAATTCTCTGTCAGGATCATCCATTTCACAGTATAGCATGTTATAGCATTGTCACATAGCCCTCTGTATATATACAGCCAACTGGTATTGAGTCTCAAATCCAAAGAGAATACTAGTCTGAGACATTTAGCTGTTGGTAACATTACACATATCGACTGATTCGAGTATCGATGGCGCCGTCGCTGCTTTAATGGCGAATCAAATGCAAAGATTTCTGTGAAAATTCTCAAACACAGACTAAGCTTTGTAACGCCCAAGATCTATAAATCGATCAACTGCTTTGTTTGGTACAAGATTCCACATTAGTGATTTAAGTCTAAGTCGTCATTGCTGAGAGGGTTACCCCTCTAGAGTACAGGCACCCTATACCCTTGTCCGCTGGGGTTCCGGCTACTCCTTTTATCGAAGAGGCAGATGGGGTCTTTTTACAGCATGTTGGGTGTGTAAACACACAGCGGACCTCCGGTATTTTAAGTCCCGTTCCGCAAGGACCTGGCTAGGATGGATTGTGCGCCAGTACCAAATCAGAAAGGACTGCCGGCGCTGGGAATCGACCCTGGACCACACAGATCGGCACTCTTAACCATCAGACCACTCCTGACTCCTGGTCATCTATATCTTTATGCAGTTATTATTTTACAGCTATTTGGAGTTTTTAATCAATTGTGAGGAGGTGAACTACTCATGACTACTGCCAGCAACATGAAATGAAATATGCCATGTATGGTCGTCGGTCTGGTTGTTATAATTTTCTGACCATTCCGGTGCACATCTGCGGCAATTCAAAGACTCAAAATGTTTCAGTAACCTTGCAAAGTTCATAGTCTGATTACAACATTATCCAGCCTCATGAGCCCGAGTATGGATATACTCGCTTGCTGTATCTTCTTGTATAGTACTCATAAGATAGGTTACCATTTGCAAAAAACTGTAAAACCTAAATTTGAGGAATCTAAACCTCGCCCCCTTTATTTAGGTTTTACGGTACCTCAAAAGTGGTTATCAATCTCATAAGAACTATAAAAGGTTTAAACTTCTGAACTATTTCATTTTTAACATTGACTCATAAGAAGCAATAAGATAGATGGTGTTCATTGAATGAGCTCATCTACAATATAGATTTACACCATCATCACCCCAGCTCATAAGTTGACAGCTATGCAAAGGAACTACCTCACTGCTAAACACAGTGCTCATCCTGCAATTGAATTTTAGTGGTATGGTGGGACGGACAGTGAATCCCTCCTTTGTTCTAACCCACCAATAAATAATGATAAATCTGACTTTATGAACTCGCTTACTTTTTTACCGATGACATCATTTTTATATTACTTAAAAATAATTGATTAAAATTGTAATAAAATGCAAATGGAATGCATCTCACAGTAGGCCTGCAGACTGCTCATCAGCTCAATTGTATTTACTCTTCAGAAGAATTAGGGATTCAAATATCTTTTATTTAACGTAAGTGGAATGTTGCTCTTCAGGCTAGGTATAAAAAATAAATCAAATTTCAAACGAGAGAATGCAGTGACCCTAATTCTCATACTGTAGCAATCATATTATTCCAATAAGAGACAACTTTTGAGTGTTTAAGAGACCTTGTAGGGCCTCGATTGCAAGTCCCTGCTCTATTTCCACTTTGCAAGAAAAACTTACACCCGCCCGCTACGCGCAAAAATCCAGGAGTATAAAGATGGGTAATTCTATAATTATCAACACTCTACGCTTTCGGGGACAAATTTAAAAAGTTCTATGTGAGGTACAAGCACCATTCTTTTTTCTGGTTATAGTTAGTGCTTAAATGAATCCCAGTTATTAGCGGTTAAGAAATAAGTTAGTATTGAACTGAGGAAACAAATAAAACATGATTAAAAATCAGTCATCGACGCTCAGCTGTTTTTATTTGGCTGAACTTTATTATCTAAAGGGGTGGATTATGAACCTGTACCCCTGCCATAAAATAACTCTGAGTTAGTATTTATAAATAACTTTTTTATGTTGCAAAAAACATTATTGTATTGATATTTCAGTGCTGTACTTTATAATCAGTAATCACCAGCTATAATTGTGCTGTACATGTGAGGCATACAATCAGGGGGCGTGGTTATCTTATCCGCCCCTGCCTATGTGATTTAGAAATGATCGCACCCATCCACATAACTGATGAAAACTGTATAACCTAAGATTATATTATTGGTATTACTAACCACACGCATATAATGAGCTAATCTATGAAGTTTAATAGCGCCTTGCTGCCAAAAATAACTAATAAATTGCCATTGAAACATCTAACGAAAACAAATTGTTGCAGATGTGTTGTTCTGCTCTTCTCGGGGGGGGGGGGGCCCCCCCCCCCCCCCGGCTCATAATCTATCAAATAATTTAACGGCATTTACAAACAAAAAATTGTTGTCACAAATTCTCCATATTAAAAGCCAAAACTTTGGTGTTTGATAGGCCGAGAGAGCAGCATGAGCACTAATAAAATTAGCAGAAAAAGATAGGAAAACTGAGCTGATTTCCCTCCAAAATGAACAGAGACTGTAGCTAGTAAAATTGTAAAAGTCTGAGAAAATACTGTTCTGTAATTTTCACTGAATAATTGGATTTTACAAACTGAAACATAATGGGCGCCATCCAACCACCCTGTGTGGATTTGGGCAGACCGTTTTGTATCACAATTTCTCAGAATACATTGATTATGTGGCGACAATGCGGGCATTTCCATATATGCTGAAAGATTTAACTGAGAGTAACTACACTTGAAGCAAAAAAGACAACCGTGGATATCTTCATAACAGGTGAGCACATCGTTTTAGCTGCCATCTATGTTAATTCAACTTGTTCAGATTAATGATACCAAAAAATCAATATTGCAACACCAAAAACCTTTCACTAGATTAGATGGGCAGCTCAAAATCAACACTGTGAGCAAACTTAATTTTTTATAAGTTGTCCTACACCAATAGAGAAAGAGACGGTTTTCTCAGTCATTTTGACTTACTTGCATGGGATCGGCTTTCTAATGATGAGAAACACAAACATCAATACCAAAACTGCTCAGAATGTATGACTGAGACTCATAAATATGTCTATGGAAAGTTAAGAAGAAATGCTATTGCATTTGGCAGCCAAGTTCCAGATGGACCAGCCCTACCTCCACGAATAGAAAACACAGAGAGAGAGGAGATAATTAGGGAAGCTTTAGCTGTGGTCGGTCAAATCGCAGTTGAAAGCGCACATGCTGCTGCCATGGCACATAGCGTTTCCATGAGAACAATGCAAAATCTTAGGAGAGAAGTTGCACTCGTAAAGTGTGAAAACACTAGGCCGATCTATGAGCTAAAATCAGAAAACTATGTGTTTGATAGGGAACTAACAAAAGAACACATAGAGGCAACAATAGAAGCTAATGGCAGACCAAACTTCTCTGAGTTAGCTAGGAATTTCCCTGTATTCTTGAGAAATGGAAAAATAGCGTCATGGCAATCAGATACTCAAACAATTTGCCACTGATGGGATATTTGAGCAACCGGACAAGGAGAACAGAAGGCAAAGGCGTGGGAAAAGGATGCTCGACTTAGATTGGGCCAAGTTTCTATTGACAGCACTTTATCCTACCAGAGACCAGCTGAAACAAGAGACAAGGGACAAGATTTCACGAGGGGAGCTTGATATCGGCGTCCCCATTGTCCCGATCACTGTTGAGTGTTTGAAGATAGGAGAAGGAGGAGAGCTAGAAAATCACAGTATCACAACTGAAGGGCGAGCATACGGTATGCAGAAAATTCTTGATAAGCTTCTTCACCAGCATCTAAGCCTAGGGCAGCACCGCAATCATTTTAACGCAGCTGATGACATAGATGAAGTTATAAAACAGTTACGTATAAAGGGTAGGTTTGATCAGTCAATAAACATTTAACTGTATTTTTACCAGCTACATAAATTTACACACAAGTCAACATCAGAGGTAATGAAAATATCAGCAAAGCATGTCTAGTATCAAAATATATGTTCTGCATAATCTGATAAGATGTAGATGCTGTAAGTTTTTACCATTTGTCTGGTCATCAAAATGACTGGTGATCACGGTGAAACTTGATCACTTGCTTATTGTCTTAACCTTGGTGTTATTATTTTTAAGGTATTCATTGTAATGCACGGAGTATAGAAGAGCTGAATGAAATGATTTCCTCCCGTATGTTTGCTGTCTGGCGCGATCATTCTACCGTCGGCTCACATAGTCATTTCCTTGTTCTTCTCTCACTTATCTATGATCCTCTAGTATACCTCACACCTGCGGAATATAAAGAAGGTGGAGAAAAGTAAGTGTCTTGCAGAGGCTATTCATTCATGATAACATCGCAGAGTAAGCATATTGTACCTCTATGAAGACTTTTTGTCAACGATTTATAACTAGGGGACTATCAGTGGCTATGTAGCCCAACGGCTACAAGTTATCGAAAACTTTCAGGGGAGCTTCGGAGATCACAGTCAATTATTATTTGGTGTATAGTGTGGTAGAAATGTCTGGTTTCACACTACAGAGGCTCAGTCTAGTAGCCTGTTCTGCAGACAATCTTACTTAGAACTTCGTAGTACAGAGTAAGGATATATCATCATAGTACATATTGCATTATAACGCTGTAAAGCAGTTGTGGTTTCGGATTGGCTTGCAGATCAAAGTAGAGTAACACAATATTTGAACATGTACTGTGCATTGCATGATCATTGGTCGACACATTTCAAACATCATACTAAACGGACTGCTCATGTTTTAGGTCTCTTGATTCGATAATCAGCCTGATAGATTTATATTTTCGCTAGATCAAACAGCTCAACAAAGGATCAGATGCTCTATTACACCCTACCGAGTTGAAGATCTAAAATCTCTGCTGCCATCAGTGTCCCATTCAGAAATCGTCTACCATTCAAAAATGAGAGTTGGCATAGGTACATTTCAGTTACATGCATTTGAAATCATACCTTGTTCTCGAGAAGAAATTGAAGCCGTAGAGGTTTATATATCTATCAATATCATGATAGCAGGGTCTAATAATAATTGTGTAACCAGTCATCATCGAATGCTAGCTTTAGCTTTCCATAATATCATCGTTGCAAACATCCTAAAGTGAAAGAAAATAAAGATAGGCTACTGATTCTATCGTAATTCATGTTCTCAAGGTGATTCTTCAGCAAGGGTATTTGAGTCAGGCAATCAGGTGAATGGCTACCATCCCTGCCACTGCGGCATTGACATCCGTCTTGTCCTGACCTACCAGAATCTAACAAAGCCTAAGTATCTATCTATGTGTGCTAGAATGGAGGTAATCCAGGAAACAAGTCGATGGAATGATAGGCCGGTTGGACAGATATCAGCCTATGATAATCTCAATGTGAGTGATTTTTTCTTCTTTGGAGATTATCTCATATAATGTAATAACTCTATAGGTCACAAGATTACTTGTACACAAAACAGGGCAAGATTAGTGTACCAGTGAACCCTTGCTTTGAAACTCTTAAATTTTAACTCAAAAACAGCCAAGAGCTCTACTTCAGTAAGGGAGGCTGGTCACTCTTAACATCATTTTAAGTTAGATCATCTTCTTTTTTTAATCTAAGATAATAATGGAGGGTTTGTTAATGGTACCCGGCCATAATGCCATGGCCAAAATGCCATTGGGACAAAATGCCATTGCCATAATGCCATTGTCATAATGCCATGGCCATAATGCCATAGGTGAAAACACCACTGCACAATATACCAATGCCAAAATACCAGTTGTACAAAACGCCAGTTGTGTCAAAATACCAGTGGATATAAAGCCAGATGTGTCAAAATACCAATGGATATAAAGCCAGATTGGACATAATACCATGCGGGACAACATACCATATCCCAAAATACCATTGCCAAAATGCCAAAATATATAACCAAAGGAGATCAAGCCACGTTGTACTTTTTTTTAGTCACATTACAGCTGCGGATTGCTCGATCAGAGTAGGGGGTGGTTCAGTTGGTTAGAGCCATCTCCTTCACTGTTCAAGTCTCGAAGTTTCTACATTTGAATTTGTTTCGCTTGGGGTAGTTGGGCCCTATTGTACTGAAGGCTAGTGTGTGTTGCAGAAATTGCAGCCAAATATTGCGCCGTCAAGTCGCCAACTCTGTGGGTTATGGCAAGTTAATTGACTCTCTAAATTTGACCAACTTTATGTCTTGGCTTGAAGGGTTTTGACTGGTCTTTTCTGATGCTATTACCGGCGTCATGAAGGCTAGCATGATTGCACTCTGGCCCTGCCCACACCTCCGGTATGAACTTTTTGAACAAGCCTATGCAATTTCTTAACAAGGACCTCTCTCCTCGCTTGTTATTGGTTTTCATAAATTCAAGTTTGTTGGATCAAGCGTTGTGTTCATGGTTTGTTATCATATCAGAGACTATAGATATATCTATAGTCTCTGATCATATTGAAAATATTTTGAATTGAGTAGGAAATAAATAAAAGTTTCAAAACTTTATATTCACAAAGTATTTGTAATGGCATGATTTTTAGTTTTACAAAAATATGAGAACTGTGACCCCTGGTTTAATTCCCTTGATGTCACACAGAGTCCTATCTGGCTGTCACTTGCGTGGCCCCAGAACTCTAATTCTAGATTCTGCTCAATGGCTGGACCGAGTGCTTGTATCATCATCAGGGTTAAATCTAATTCCTTTTTCAGGCTTCTAAAATGTTCATAGATAGTTATGCTGTTCCTCTTTCTTTTAAAAAAGTTCCGGAATATGAGCTGTAAGTCTTCTGGTCAAAAATGTTGTTCGAGGTCTCAAAAAGGTATTCTCATAGTTTATGACAAGACAGTTGGTGATAAACCATTCATTTATCAGAGGTAAATTGCTCTTCGTAATTTCAGGTTCAGTGCTAAAATTATTAGTATTATCTGCAAAAAAATTTCAAGTTAGATCAGGTTATACATTTAAAAGGTCAACATTATAAATTATAAATAGTGCTGGCCGAGAACGAACCCTAGGGAGCACCGATCATGACAGGCAGTAAACCGACTTAATTCATTTACCAATACAAACTGTTTTCTATTTAAAAGATAATTTTCCTACAGTCGCTATGAGGGGGATAATATCTGAAAAAAATATCTGTTTACTTATTAGAACGCTGTGATTTATTGTATCAAAAGCTTTTGAAAGATATAAAATTAAACCCTGGGTGATTCTTCCATCAATAAAATGGCCGTAAAGTTGTTCCATTATAATATTGATTGTGTTAGTTGTACTGCGCCCATCTAATGCCAAATTTGTTACAATGATTTTTAAATTTCCTCTATGGTTTTTGAATGCTTTTTGCTTATTTTGTGAAGTTTAGTACCCTCTTTGGTGAGTGTAAATAACTGCTTAGTCATCCAAGGTTTCTTGGTAGTAGGACGTTGACGCTTTCTGGCACTAATTTTGTTGCTGGCATTATCAATGCATGAGCTTGGTTTTCCATTAAAAGTTGGTGTCAGATATTTCTGTAACAATTTTGTTATTGTATAATTTCTTATAATAACACATAAATTTATTTTAGTTGTGTTCATCCGTAAGGAATTGTTGATCTGAAATGTTTAAATCTAAGGTGCACATTTTTATGTTCGGAATTTAATAATAGTAATAGATAATATATAATAATTATTTTGGTTTCACAAATTCTGGTTCGGGATCTAATAAGAATATAAAAATATTGGCTTCAACTCAACTTGCTTTAGTCAAAATGTTTTTCAGGATTCCTGTACGCCAACCTGCGCATCACAACACTGGTGGGTTATATTTTGGCATACATATCGGTATAGGAGAATTTTGTTCTACACTACAATAGTCACACATTTCGTTATATTACTTAATTTAATTTACACAAGTTTTGTTATAGTTTGTTATAAGTTTGTCAATATGTTTTCAGTCCGGTGGGTAACAAAATAATTTTTTAATTCGCCAATAGTTCTTAATTTTGTGGCAAAGGTTCTGTATAACAAGTTCTTTGCTGTGTATTACAGCTTAAATGCTTGTGCTATCTGAATGATTATTGTTAGATTTTCCATAGTAAATGGGACGTAATTGTGGTCCTGTGCATTTTACGCAGTCCATTACAGGTGGAAGGCAACTTTGGTGGTTTTTCGTAATTAAACCAGTAAATTTTTGGGTGGAACATATAAAATTCTCAACATTCTTTTTAAATGGAATCAAAAGAAGTTACATTACATAACTATTTAAGAGAAACAAAAGCTCTGCATAGTAACACCACATTTTGACGAAACGGCTCTGTAGACTATGTAGCTTTCATACCCTCGAGTAGGAAAACAAATTTTGTTGAATGTGTATATGGTCAGAAGAGATGTTAGAAACTTATCCATATCCATCATCATTTATACTAAATTTACAACATGAAATTCAAGTTGTGAACATCCTGTGAGTCACAAGCCCCTATTAAATGGCTTTGCTGAATACTATGGCCATGGCCTACTGTGAAAGTTCATTTTGGGTGAACAGAGTTTTTCCTTCCTGTTAGTTGTAACTGTAACTTTTTATACAACTAATATATACAGAGATAACCTGCTCTATGTTCAATCATCGTAGTCTTATCAATGTCATTAGTAAGCATGAGTCTCTAGGGCAGCGATGATTCAAGACTTGGCTTTCAAAAAAAAATTGGTAATAATCATAGACCTACTAATAATAGTAGGCCTATGGTAATAATCCAAAGTTATTGTCATATTATTCTAAAGAATGGTTGGGAAATATTTATTACAAGTTACTAGCTCTCAGTTTGTGGATCCCAACAAACCCCAGATATCATTGAAATTGAACGAAGAAACTTTGAGACTTGAACAGTGAAGGAGATGGCTCTAACCAACTGAACCACCCCCTACTATGATCAAGCAACCCGCAGCTGTAATGTGACTAAAAAAATACAATGTGGCTTGATCTCCTTTGGTTATATATTTTGGCATTTTGGCAATGGTATTTTGGGATATGGTATGTTGTCCCGCATGGTATTATGTCCAATCTGGCTTTATATCCACTGGTATTTTGACACATCTGGCTTTATATCCACTGGTATTTTGGCACAACTGGCGTTTTGTACAACTGGTATTTTGGCATTGGTATATTGTGCAGTGGTGTTTTCACCTATGGCATTATGGCCATGGCATTATGACAATGGCATTATGGCAATGGCATTTTGTCCCAATGGCATTTTGGCCATGGCAGTTTGACACGGAATCTTTGTTAATTGGCTTGATTTTTCAGTAATATAACTGATGTACCAACATCTTACCTATAGGTTCATGCTCTACGCACAGAGCTTGATGATCGTGATGTGGAGACAGAAGGCCTGGATAAGTCTAGTCTGCAGGCTCAGCTCAGTAAGGAGCTAGCTGGAGTCAAGCGACCGCTAGCCCTTCTCTGTTCGGAGGAAGAAGTTCATGCGGAAGATTACATGGTAGCGCAGCTGGAGATTCTTCACAACCTAAAATCAATGATAGGTTGGTAGAACAACATAGGAAATTTGAAATATTAGGCCATTTATATAATGTTGCAATTAAAACTATTGTTCATAGATTTTTTTTTTGGGGATATATTTTAGTTAACATTGTCATAGAGATGATGTTTGTGGTTCCACCAGCTCTCAGGACAATGCTTGAACAGGCACTGCCAAAAATTTGCAGTAAGTTCAATTTAATTATAAAAAAAACTCAAAATCTAGTCAGAGCTATCAAAAGCGTTATCTGACTTGATTAACAGAATAGTGCTGGTTATTGCAACACATCATATACTGGGACTGTAAACCTCTATGTATGTTAACCTTTTTATCTAGATAACAAGCATGAAATATCCGGGAGCAGTGCCAGACTGTCCCTCTTGAGACTGCGCTCGTTTATTGACAAGCAGCGGCTAAATCATCCAGCTTTGGACATAATCGATGTGAGGACATTACGAAGCCTTCTTGTTAATCTCAGTCACATTCAACAGCTGGCATACTCAACTGAGATGTCAAGGAATACTCTAACTATTCTGGCTATGGATAACTCGACATTTGTCTTCAAACTGGATTTTCTCAAGGTAATGAATGATGAATATGACACTGAGGGTGAACCCAGTCTAATTAAATGCCCGGCAGTTAAACAGCCCAAATTAATGGCATGCTCTGGCAGTGAGTGTACATACAAGATAATACTTAAAATACAAGTGCTACATCTTACGAATTTTACAAATGCTAGTAAACAGTTTTCCCTCTACGATCACATCAAACAAATTCTATGAGCTGATCTGAGGTCCACTGGGGATTGGTTGGCCCCCAGGTGTGCTCCGACCTGCCTGCAAACTGAGAGCAAATTGGCGCAGATATTGCGGCCTCGCCATTAAGGCAATAATATTTCGCCGCCCATGCCTCGAGATGGGCGAGGGCATGGGCGAGTGATATGACATCTGATTTTAATCAACCTTTTTAATCAAGACCACATGATTTGTTGACCTCGATATGCTGATACTTGGAATTTTGCTTTCAACGCACAAGCTAGCTCGTACATAATGTGATTCATTCTAACAATAAACCACATACTAATCTCAATACTGCTATCATCATTATGAAGGGATGTGTTGACCTTTGCCTAAGCAAATATGCTAAGTAAATAACCAGCTAAAACTTTTGCATCAGCTTGTTGTTGAAATCATGCAGCGCTAACCTTCAGCTGTTTCAATATGCAAGTGACAACCACTAGCAATGAAGAAACTAACAGCATATAATCACAGAGTAAGGATAAGTAGAGGGGACACTTCAATGATCGTTATAGTGCCTGCGGTTTTTATCCACTGGGGGAAATTCATCAATCTGGCCACCTGCCAATATCAGAATATATATAAGTTACAGTGGAGTTTTGTCATGCAGACATAGCCACCTTTGATAGGTCATAATTCATTCTGTATTTATCCTAAAGACTGATTTCTAACTTTTCTGAAATGTCCAATCTTCGAGCTATACACCATATTATTGTCATTTTTTGCTAGGATACATAGGCTATGAGTAATCCAGGTTTTTAAAATGAGTTTTATCATATATATTTACATAGGGCTTAGGTCAATGCACGGACATTTCCTAATTTTGATGACCAGCCGTCTATCAATTGTCACATGTAAATCTATATGACAAAACTCATTTCAAAAACCTGGATTACTCTTAGCCTATGAATCCTAACAAAAAATGACAATAATATGGTGTATAGCTTGAAGCTTGGACATTCCAGCAAAGTTGGAAATCAGTCTTTAGGATAAATACAGAATGAATTATGGCCCATCAAAGGTAGGGATGTCTGCAAGAAAAATGCCATTATAACATATAGAGATAATGAGTTTTTGGCATCCAGCTGTGCACAATTTTCCCCCAGTGAATCAAAAACCGCAGGCACTATAACTATCATTGAACTGTCCACTCTGTATATCCTTACTCTGTGATATAATCACAGAGTAAGGATATATTATCCTTACTCTGTGATATAATTAAACCCATATGTCATATTCAGACAGCTATTACTTTTCATTCCAATTTCAGACACATCTTCATTGGTGATAGCTTCACCTAAAACACCAAGCAAGGCCATACCGCGACCAGACCTTTTAGATCAGACTGAAGCTCCATTTAAACCTAGTGAAACTGTCATGCCAGACACAAGCAGGTGCCCCGACCCTGCAAATAAAAATGATCCGCCTAGCACCTCAAATTCCGAGTTAGACACAGCAGCGAACAAAGGTAATCCAGAGATGCAAAAGAGAGATATCAGCCTAATCACACCTAACATATTATATATTAAAAAAGTGCAATTTTTGCAGGGATCTGGATTAGTTGGTTTGAAATCACATGTTATGCAAATGGTTAACTTGTAAGCCATGAGACACATAATGGCATCACCCTTGCTCATTACTACATATAATTACAGCTTGCTCAAAGTCTTCAGGTATGGCAGGGTTTTGGACACCAATGTCTAACATGTCAGAAGCTATCGGGACTGAAAACCAGATGGATGTGCTTAGTACCCAAGCTTGTACCAGTACCCCATCAACTGTGCATAAAAAGAAGACTTCTAGAGAGAGACCATCGCAAGAAGGTAGGGCAAATCAAATTTTGACAAGTATCCTACGCGGATATAAAAGCCAAGCATCACCTCCCTCACCCTCCCAGAAAACAACTCATATCAGCAAACGAACTTTAAAGCTAAATAATATTGATCGAAACTGTGATACTCGCATGCAGTGGAAGAAATGGTTGTCTAATGATAGTTACTTTTGGTTTAGATGTCTCATTCTCCAATTTTAGAGCTCATCCTGAGGTAGTATGTTGGCAAGGTGAAGGCTCTCCGGTTTCTTCAATTGAGGAAGCAGTTTAAACTTTCTCCAACCTCAAGGCCTCTCGAATCAGCCTATCAAAATCAAAGGACAAAAGTAGCACCAGCATTAAAAGAGGCAAACCGGAGGGCGCTGCAGGCATTCTCTGTTGAGGAAAAAAGCAACATCATGAAGCATGACATTAGCCGACAAACTCAACAGAGGAAAGCCTGCGAATGCAGGAACTAAAATCAGAGGTGAAAGCTCTGGAGCTTTTTCTAAAATTTCATTCTTGTTTTACTGTTTTAAAATGTGTCAACATGTGAATTGAATATTTACTGTTTTTGTGTGTTCTTCATGACATCGATTATTTTTTATGGATGCACCCACCTCAATAAAGTGTCTTCTAGCCTGCGTATCTCAGTTTCCCCGCAGTGCCATATTATTATTTTTCTCTCAGTATTGCTCGAAGTAGATATTCATGATGTAAATAGGTGAGCAGAATGTCATCACAAAAATACACCGTATCTTACTGCAGCCACAGCCAATTTTTACTAGCTTATACTTTTGTTCCTCTCACACTAAACTTCTTGCAGCGTGAGTTTAAATGACTATCCTGCTATGAAAGGAAGCCCGCTGTGTTTACATTGAGTTTCAATAGATTAGTAATATCCCGGTCATTGAACTAGTGCTTGTTTGGTGCATTTCTCATTGTACAAATGTAGTGTTTGATACCAATGTTTGTCAATAATACCGCCATCTTCTAGCAGCTTGAACTTTAAAAGTCGAAACCAATCAAGACTACGTTCGTCTGAATCAAAAATTTAGAATTTAGGATCTTTCCCACATTTCATCATCGCTGGAGTTGTGATCACTAAAGTTATCCAAAAACTGCAGAATCTTCGGATCTTTCTTGAACGGATAAACTCTACAATATACAGCAATATAAGCAAGTGAGAAATAGATATTTCTAACGATAGAAACAACTTACTCATTTACAGAGAAAACGGCTCATAAGAATAATTCAGTCTTTTGCAGTATTATTTTAGATATTTTGTCTTCCTCCCATGATGTCTATAAGCTCCCCTTATATGACACAAACTGGGAGGCTGCAATATAACATGCATATTTGATGCTAAGATGTACAGTGCCTTTTCCCCCGCACAGTTTTTGCAGTAAACGAGGGAATCTGCATGTTTACTGAAATGATGTGGCTGGAATTTTCTCTCATGATACACTGCTGTGCAGTCATTAACACAAATAAGGGAAGGGGTGGTGATTTGGCACCCCCTCCCCCCTATTTAGCCGTTATGGTGATTCTAAGATCATATTACGTTAGTGTTACCACAACTGTGACTCAATTTTGCAACTTTTGAAAGTAATTGCAAGTAAAAGTTTGTTTCACCCTCGAGGTGTCCCTCCATTTTCGGAGGGGGAAAACTCGATTCTTAATACTCCAAAGCAAATGACGACTAGTTGTGTCTCCCAAAACAAAGCTGATCAAGAAAGGCTAAATCTGGACATCCTTCACTTATATCAGTACCTGCTGATGTGTTTGAAGAATTTTATATTTATATGTAAATTTGCACATCATATAAGTAGCCTACATTTATATATAAGTACACCAATATGTATATATATATAGATTCAAATCTGTGCTTTTAAGTGTCATCTGTGTGTATTTGGCCCTAACTAAGTGTCACTCAAAAATAAGGTGTCATTTTATATGACCCAGAAAAAAAATCATGTCTTAAATCCTCTTAAATAATCATGTTGGGCATCCTTAACCCAATAGTAATTAATGGTAGATAAAATAGCCTGACATGGTCGGACAACTCCAATGCAAAGATATGCCCTATACACTGATAGCCACTATATATTTATATATATTACATATATGAATCACTCATTGTCCAGGGTTTTTTATGGGTACAATAGTGGGATATATAAAATATGACACTTTATTGCACAAATGTGTGTATATATATATATATATAAGAACACATAGTATATGAAGGTACAGATCCAGTTCTATAAGATATCTACTTACGGTTTACGGAATCTCCTCAGACATTCGAGTACATTGAACAGATGCCACCTCATCTGAAAGTTTATATTCCCGTCAGCGAGATTAGACGTGTTACCCAAACGTATAATAGTCATATCGTTCAATATCAGACCACTGTAAGAAAAAATGTTCTTATGTTAATAATAATGATAATGGGTTATTAATATACCACTTGATCTAAGCCACAATGGGTAGCGGTTTACTGCACGGTCACTGGGTCCAAGCAACTCCATAACCAACCCTGACTAATGAGAACCTTCATCTCATAAAGCTTTGGTACTCCTTGTTATTATAAAACCACTAACTAAATGTAAATGTGACTGACTACTGTATGAGCAACACATCCAGGACCAACTACATTAGAATCAGACTAGTAAAGGCCGAGCAAGCTTTGAGAAACGGCAGAGTACAAGTGGCTCATAAATTATCAGAAGCCTGGAGAGTTGTGAGCCATTTTCTGAGACAGGTATACTTATAATGTAAAGGTTTGTTTCACAGAATTAAACCCTTCTCATAGAATGGAGATATTAGCATAACCCTATCCAATTAAAACACTCAACACAGGGGCTGATCTGACAATGATCTCATTGGCTGTCCCTACTAGCTTGCAGAATGTAGCCTGGGAAATTATCTTGTTTACAAAACTGCCGACAGTAAGAAAATGCCTTCAGCGCATTCTGCACATGCTCAGCTCTGGGCATGAGCTGATCTCTGCAAAATTGAGTCTCGGAATTCCGAAGCCATCTGATTGGCTACCAGCTCTGGTGACATACTCCCCAAAGCGTGCGGATTTGTTATAATTAGTTACCCTCTCTTGTCATAATTAGCAGACTTTGATTGACAGTTTATGCAGGGGATATCCCATTTCCCCTTTCCAAAGTTGCAATCAGAACCCAAATTAAACTCATTGTTCTTGCACATGCGCAAATTCAAATCACGCATGATGCATACTTAGCTTTACGACACCTGCTTTGTGGTAATGATAGCCTAGTTTATCAGTGATCTACATGCCCAGTCAGATCACGAGAGTCAGTATGCCTTCAGAGTTAATGGTTTTGGGCTCTTCTAGAAATTCTACTAGGGACTGGCTATTTTTGCAAGCACTTTGTTTGGTAAAAGAAAGCTAATTATGCGATTCCAGATATGGATTTCGGTGGTTTGTTTCCTTACTTTTACCACACCAAATTATAAGCCACCCGACACTTAATCGTAAGTGATTGTCACACAGCTTCTTACATTAACTATTGTTGTTACCCGAGTATGCTTCTAGTGGTGCACAATAATCATAGATTGATTGTGAGAGGAACAACAGGTTTCTTGGTGTAATTCTGAAGTTCTCCACCTTGTTTAGAATACTGCTCAAGGTGGCCCAGTTTTCAAATTAGATAATAATGTACTCAAAAGGTAATCTTTTTTCCAAATATTGAAATTAGAACCATTTTAGAAACTTCTCTTTGCAACTATGATAGAAAATCAGTTGAAACTGGGCCAGAGGCTGTTTATGAGCTAAGGCTAGTATTCTGAAATAAACTGAGAACTCTAGAAAGATACAAAAACACCTGTTTCTCTCACGATTGGGCTTTTATTGTTGTACGTCACTATAAGCATACTAACAAAACATGGTGGACACTTCTGCTGAAGAATGCATTTTCTTCACATTTTTTAAAGGTTTGATCAGATTAATTCGACAAGGCTGTACGGAGTTGCGTCCTTTCAGGTTCACACTTCTACTAGGGACATATAACTTACATATAAGGTATACAGGGAGGTTCTGCTTCACTGAGCGCTGTACGGTATGATTTAAAGCTGCTTGTACAATCTATCAGATGGAAGTACTCTGATATCATATCCTTCTCCTGTCTCGGCCAGTCGAGTCGACTAACCGGAGCCGAGTCCAGAGCGCTCAGTAACGCCAGCAGTGAGTTAAAGTTGTTGTGTTTCCGTAAATGCTGAATAAGATTAAAATTTAATTACGCAAGGCACAGTCACTTGATTTAAGTTGGATAACAGGCAATTATTACAAAGAGAATTGGCTAAGCATAAAACGTTAGTGAGTCTATGCAAACATGGTTGTTATCATTTTACAACCGTGATCTTGTTCAAATTTTGAAAGAGTAGATACTGAGCGTATTTGCCAGCCACACAATGGTTTTTCATCTAATGCAACCAAAGATTTAAAAAAATAGTAGTCGTTGATGCAACTGTTTCGCTTTGAAGGTTTGCTTCGTAATAATCGCCAGTGTGTTTCTACCTTTTGTCACAGAGATCACTGAATGTGACACTCTCATAAAAACATAATGAGCAGGCGTATCTCACTACATGATGAGTACTCTATTGGAGCATCTTGTTTTTGAATCACCCTACCCTAGAGGAAAAGTTCGCGTTTAGCAATAGCTCTGATAGCTAACCCTAAATCTAGCTAACATTGACTCACCCTCTTTACTTTATATTGAATCCCACCTCAAGTAGCCAAAATAATTGCTAGCCAAAATTAAGTCACTCTAAATCTAGCTAAACTAAACTCTAGCTAACATTCCCCCCCCCTCCCTCCCTCCATTTGTTGATTCTCTACACATGCTCCAAGCTCACAACCTGCTGTGTTTAACTGTTCCATATTTTAAGGCTAATGGACAAGGGATGGACTGAGAGACTATTGGATTCCAGATTTGGAATCTCCATGCCTCATTACTTTACTGTGCTGCTATCCAGTGTTGAGATATAGGTAGCGATGCCTGGTGCATGTAAAAACGCAATGTAATGAAGCGTAGAGATTCTACATCTGGCATCCATGAGTCTCTCAACCCATTCCTTGTCCATTAGCCTTGGTCATTTAAGCCATAAAAAATAGAATATAAATAATTGATTCCTATTCGCAAATCTGCGCTGATAAAATGATAAAATCTCTCCCTACACACTCACCTTGAGTATATGTACAAATTTGATGAAGTATTTCTCTCTGATTGCCTGATCGTCTGGTTTGAGTATTACATTCCTACACCACCATGACATCTTATTAAAGTGCTCCGTAAACTGTACCAGATTGGGGCACCTGTAGAGAGCAAGTAAACACAACATTACTGATGACTGATACTCCTTACACAGCTGACTGAGTGTAGGTCACTTTGTACAGGCCATATTTTTTTAATCGTAGTCAGATAATTGATCTACTGCTAGCCTGCCTGCTTGAAAAGATTCTATGAAAGCCATCTCCAAATGGACAGACAATCATGATTTGATATCACCTGGGGTCTCTGCCTATTGCTGCCTGTTTATGGCACTACATTGACGGTTGATGGTGGGGTGGGGGTGGAAAAGTCAACGATGCCCTGTTTGAAACGCTTAAAACCGCTTCCATCTCGATGGAATCTGGCCTCACTGAACTACATAAAGCTCAGAGATGACACCTTGATATATGAACTGTCAACTAATGGGCATATTATTTTCAGATTAAGATAGTTGAAATCAGAATTTGGAATCAAGGAACTTAGTAATGACCGGAGTATGACCTACCATTCTGAGAGTGAAGTCTCAATTAGTATTAATATTTTAGATAAACAGAACTCAATGAGCACAAATTTAACTGACTAGCAGCAGCACCTGTGACTTGCGAATATAATCTACACCTTACTGTACAATCTATCATATTGAGTCCACCTGTACCACAGGCTAGGTCAAATGGAGCACTGCTCGGGTCTTGTAATCAGACGGTGTAACTGATCAAAACCTCCTCAGTTACCATCAGAAGCTCACCAAAGATGGGTTCATTAAATATATCTATGCTTAGTATTTATACCCCATAAGATATGTCAAAGTGTCCTAGTAGAGTGTTGTGTATATTTATAGGTTTCTTTCCCGTAATCAACGTGGCACCAGAAGGATCGGAGGGTAGACCACCCCGCCCAGTAGCTTTGTTGCTCATTGGTCCTTAGTCTAATATAAGTGAGTGTATAACTTACTTTTCTTCGTTCTGTTCTCTAGACCAGGTGAGAAGCTCAGGTAATTCTAACCTCTGATAGAAGTCTGTCTCTATAAGTGTGAGATGCTCGGCAATCTCGTGTGACTTGAAATCCACCAGCGTTAAAACTCGCCTGGGAAATACAAACAGAACATGTGTTATAGTGCTTGTGAGAGAATCAGATCTTTGGTAGCATGCTGAGTTCTTAGACTTATATTTGTAATAGTGCTGTAGGCTCATAAACAGCCTGCAGCTCAGTTTCTAGTGATTTTCACAGTTGAGATGTGAAGGTACTAAAAAGGTACTACAAAGAAACTCTTTTCATGATAGCATTTACAGTAGTATTATTCATTCACAATCACGCTAGGTCATGGTGAATGCTGAAACCTTTGCGGATGGATCAGATGCAAATCGATATTCTCGGGAGCTCATTATATTGATCTAGTTTTTCTGCAGGTAATTATGTGTCTGGCACTTTGGATAGGGGCTTAGAGTATATATTAATTTGAGAGAAAATGAACTGCAGAAAAAAACATACTGATCTTTGATCCGGTAGCATTAGCCTTATTCACGCGGCCACGGGTTTGGTTTTTTGTGGTGTTCGCGTGAACAAGGCTAGGTAGCATCAATTGCTTATTACTAACTCAATTCAGGGAGTGATTAAAATCACATGAATCGTTGACAATTTGCGCCAGTCATGTGCTATCAAGCATTGACTGAATATTTGTGCACAGCACGATTATGAATTTCCTAGAGGGGGTAAAGAATTCGCGAGAGAAAAGGTTCTTCATTACCAAGAAGCTTGAAGTAGCATAATTCAAGGCTGGCTAAAACTATATATATTAAAAAGATTGAGTAAAACTCCAACCTAAATTAGCCAGAACCTAGTGCCTTTACATTAAGTCGGCATAGGTAGAATGAAAGGGGCTGACTTAATTCAGCTCCCTTCATTCTACCTAGTCAGCTAAACCTGAAGCTGAACTTAACTCAGCTGATATTTACTCCTCATGCGTATATCAGTCTACTTTTACTTACGATGGAGATTTGGGGCCGGACGAGGGAGCTACAATCTGCAGTTCCTGAACAGGCCTCTGATTTGGGTCACATTTCTCAAGCACTTTACGTCTCATGATCTTAGCGAGCGTCAGTTCTCCCTCCCTTACCAACTCTGTGACTAGCTTCAATAATCTCAGGCTAATAGCCTCTTTTAGTTCGCTGGATCTGTATAATGGTAGATGACATAAATAGCGTTGTGTGAAAATAGTATTGAAGTTATTTCCGATCTTTGTTTTTCAGAGAAATCTTGCTCAGGATGTCAAATGATCTGACACCAACCTAGCCTAGTCACACAGCTACTTTTTTGTACCATGTGACAAGCTACCACCAACCCGTCATTGTCATCTATATCTGATTCTGCAGCCAATTTATGCCTCTTGTAAATCCATTGTGGTGTCTCAAATTTACTAAGTACATATCGAGACTAAAGACTGGTTCACATTGTCCCAGATAGCGTTGGGATGGCTTCTGGGATGCTGATCCCAAATGGTCCCAGAAAGAGTATGTCTTTTGTTTACATTGCAAAACTGATCCCAGATAGTCCCAGATCATCCCAATGTTGTATTCACATAGTACCAAGATGAGAAATGCGTCTGTGTCATTAACGGGAAAGTTCCTAAACGTCAAACTTTTCCGTTGCTGACCCAGACTCATTTCGATCGTGTCGTATTCATATTCACAATGTCTGGGTTGGCTGCAATGGACAATGTGAACTAGGCTTAACAGCCTGCTCAACTACAGGCAAATGCTACTTTAACTTCGGTTTTAAGCACTGCAATGACTAAATAAGGAATCAACGTTCTAATCAACTTTTATGAGAGAAGAGAATAACGAAATAATGAGACTTACGTCAGCTCATCCAGAACTCTGACGAGGAGGGAGAAGGCGTTTCTGGACAATCTCTTCTTAGAGACATCTTTAGAGTGAGCAAACTTGTTATATCTGTATAGCAGTTTATCTATGAGATCTTCTGGTGTGAGGAATGTCCTGTAGGTCGTCAGAAAAGCCTCCTGATACATGAAATCTAAAATAGAGACAGCAGGTAAAATATATATCAGGGCAACTACATTGTCATTACCTGCTTGGCTGGTTTTATTTTAGGTCTAATTATGCATTAATTTTGGGCATATGGACTTGAAGGTAAGGTCAATATTATGTTAGCATGTATTGTAGTTCTGTTCAGCCCAAATCAGTAACCAACAGGTCCTCAGTTTCAAGAGTTAAATTCAAAATCTAAAAAAGGCGAAAATTGTGTCATATATGGAACAAATTGTGGTAAATGCCGATAAAAGCAATTTTCCTCTACAAATTTGTGGCTTTCTAAGATATAAGTAAAAAGAATCATTTCTATATAGGTCAAGTCTTAAATAATGGCTAGCCTATGTTTGGAGACTGAAATAGTGTAAGCAAAGATTATAACATTGAACTCCCAAGCCTCCTCAAAGATACCAGTGAAGTCCTTACATAAATATTCTATTTATGATCATAGGTTTACCTGTAAGCGCAATGAAAAGAAGAAACCTAATGAATATCTACGAAGCCAAGTGGGGTGTTAAACCAAACCAGACAATTATTGCTGCCCATATAGTAATCAATTCATACTTTGGCAGCTTATTGTTCCAACTTAGAAAGACAGGATCTATGATTTTCAATAAGATTAGTCCTAATAGATTAGATGATTAATGTAAATTAATCGCAAATAGTAAGGCTTTTCCCAACAATCAATTAAATTTCCCATAAAGTTAGCTTTGCAAATAAATTTGCTTCTTGGGAACACGTAAATAAAACGGGTAAAATACAAAAGTAAGAGGATCTGAGTTAACCCAGAACTAAATAAAGACATAAATATACTAGCAGCGCTGACGCATTAAAGATAAGCTGAGCAGAGCCAGATCACCATGTCTCAGACAGATCACCATGCCTCAGACAAATATCAACTAACCTCGCAGGAAACCAAGAGAAATACTACCTAACTTGATCATGGTGAAGTAAGATTGATCAGATTTTATACTGAAATGCAATATTTGAGCTTTCCCCTCCCTCTCTCTCCCCAAATGTGAACCTAATTAAATAAGGAGGCTTCATTCCGAAGCTGACCTGTTTGATAACTTAGAGTCAAGGACAATCTCAGAATCCCGCATGAGAACGGGAGGGTTTTTGATGGATATTTTTGCATTCGGATTGCTCAAGCGCCATCTTAACATTTCTAATCGGTTGGCATATCCAGTTATCATAGCCTGGTCACGCTGCTACTTTTTGGGTTTAGGGAAACCAAAAATGTAGGGGTTGTAGCGGCTTTAGTTATTTTACAAGTGGTTATAAGTGAGGTTTGTGTTATTTACTCTAAATCAACAAATCAACTCAACTGTAGTGAAATGTAAGGTCAGATTACTATGGCTGTCGAAACATCGAGAAAGCTGTGCAGCATGTTATTGAAGAGAGGCTATTCCAGCAATATTCCCATAATGCAATTCATCACATTCTGGGCCTATCGACAACTACTCGCCTCTGCTGAGCATGCAAAAGGAGACTCACTGCAAATTAACATGCCAGAGCTAAACGGACTGAACTGATGCTCAAGGACAGATTCTGAGCAGAAATGTTTGCAAGATGCATACTGCTTGCAGATCGACTCTGTGATACGAGTCTCTCTGCACCGTAGCGACAATGCCACAAACTGGCCCAATTGACCTAATTACACTTTGCTTATAGAAGCTCACTTTTAACCAGTTCGGGCCGGTTCAGAACTATAATTTAGGAACTCAAGTACATTTGAATTAGTTCAGTCGCTACGGTGCAAAGATAACCAGCCTGAATTGATTGGTGCATATGCGCAAAGTGTGAAAGATGAGCAGCACATTGGTGCGCAACCAAAACGTCAATCAGCAGAGATAAATCATATGAGGGATCAATGTAGCACTGCATTCGTAAGCGAGAAAATTGTAAAGTTTCTCATTCAGTGAGGGGATAGCTGCTAGGAGTTTAGGTGAATCCTCTCAAAATACAAATTCTGTAGACCTCACCCTATGGGCGTTCAACGCCAAGAAAAATAACATTTAAGTGCAAGTGATCCAAGATTTGCCCTCTAAATTCAGCCACATCATAGAAAAGAAACCCTGATATAAGTAATACCAATATCCCACTATATATGTGAAAGTGTTAGATTTTTGCCTGAGTGCCCTGTCTGCTTCAATAAGGGATTGATTGAAATCACTTGGGCACACAGGCTAGTTAGATATAGAAACATGATCTAAAAACTACACCCGATACAGTCTTCAATTTTCTCTGTTCAAGACACTTACACAGATGTAATTTTTAGAACCTAGAATTAAATATCAGCCAGTTGATTGTAACCTTGTCTCCCAGCCCATAACCAACATGCACGACATGAATAATTTATGCCTATGAGCTCTTGGTCATCCCTGTGACTGTATACCTTTATAGACGTTGACACAGACCCCACAAAATGAGCATTCAGCACCCCACCTGGTGATACTGCACGCCCTCTCTCAAACAATCTTTGCTCAAATACGTCCCTGACACCTAATTTTTGGATTTTTCAAGTCTTTTACATCTGGAGGTCCAAGTTTCAAATAACTGTGACCAACATTTGAGGAATAATGATCTGAAGTAGAAGTGCTGGCTCAATTGGTAAGAAAACGTTTTATTCACAAACCTTACCTTAGCAAGACGCTACGGTCGAGCTAACATTACCGCAATTACTGTACTAAGCCGACCATTGAGTGTGTCTGTTGTTGTTTTCTCCCCATGAAACACTTTTATTGCGTCTTGTAACTCCCTCCCCATTCAATTGAAGGACATTAACAGGGGGAGGGAGGTGTTGAGTATTTCATAAGGAGAAAACAACAGCAGACAAACTCAATTTCCAGCTTAAAATATAGTCAATGTCAGAATGTTAGCTCCGCCATTACGTAATCCTGAAATTGGGATCCCCGAAGAGCAAAGTTTTTCGACAAACAAGTCAGCACTTCTGTTTCAGGACATTACTTCTCTCAAAATAATCACAGAGATTTGAAACTGGGACCTATATATTTGTAAAAAGACAGATAAACAATATATATTAGGTTAGAGCACCCTCTATAATACCCACATCATTGTAGTGTCTCCTGTATTGGTTGATATCTAAAGGATATAGTTTTACTCAAGTGGCAGCAGGTGAGATTTTGTACAATTCTGTTTGATCAACAAATCCAAGACATTTTATGTATACTTGTGATCTTACAACTTGTAGATCCCTAATGATATAATTATCTTGTCTTGGGATCTAAGAATATTATTAATATTATTCTTATATCCACAAGACGATTATATCATTAGAGATCTACTGTTAGGGTTACCAAGTGCTCAGATTATCTTTGTCACTTTATTAGCCCTGATTTTTAAACCTGTTACTGAAAATATTTATAATTTCTCTTCCTGCTAATAGGTTTTGTTTGGAATAATTTGAGCACAGCAGGCTAACTTACTGTCTATAGCTCGCCCTCAAAGATTTCCACTGGACTGTATCTTACTAGACAGCGAGTCTTCTACCAGAACATCAGACCAAATATTCCTTCTCTTTCTGACCTGAGTCACTGCTAATAACGTCAGGATAATAATAACAGTTGAAGTAACGATTTATACATTTAGTGTGTAATCTAAATTAAAGAGATTACTCAGGTTTTACATCTCGTACATATCATGATGTCATTTATAGCGGAGGACAGCAAAAGACTGGCTGTTTTTAACAAAACATATTAAATAAAAAAGATTCTATTAGCCCCACTTTGGAGTTGCTTCCCCTCTACACGATTGACTACAAGGAGGCATGTGATACAAATTCAGACACACTGGATCCGAGTGAGCTTTGCGTGCATTTCTCATTGTACAAATGTAGTGTTTGATACAAATCTTCGTTAAACATACCGCCATCTTCTAGCAGCTTGAACTTGAAAAGTCGAAACAAATCAAGACTACATTCAGCTGAATCAAAAATTTAGAAGCAAAACTTATAAGGTTACTAGAGAGATATTAAGACTATACACACACTATACCTGCATGCTGCCGCCTGTGAGTAGATAATGATGCCGAGCCGTTTATTTGGAGTTTTCTCTTCTTACCGCTAATATAAACTCTGTCATCACTCAGCTCCGAGTCTGCATCATCTGAGTCGACTCCTCCTAACCTGACTCTCTCTCTGAATGTGTGAAGTTGTAAATTGAATCAGCACCAGCCGATATGATGAATGATATATCAATTATGACAACCGAAAAAGCCTGGCTTCTGATAGCACTGGTAGAGATAAGATAAGATATTAATAAACTGTAGCTATATTAAGAGTCAAGGCTTTTGAAAACAATTTAACGTAACAGTATTTTCGGTATGATATTGAAAAACCAGCGTTGAGTTGGCTGAAAGCGCAACATCAGCGGCTCATATATCAGCAAGCCGACACACTAAACTGTGTCAAAACAACACTGCTTCATACTCAGATTACTCAGATCTCATAAACCTGATAATAGGGTGGTTGCTTACAATTCCTCTCCACTCCTAATATAATCTTTAGAATGCTTCAACATTACAAGTCAAACCAGAAGTCTATCTATGGTCTAAGACAAATAATATGACACGTTTGTGATAGCTTGGTAGAGAGGGTAGTTAAGCAAACATACAGGCATACCATCACAATATGGGCTAACTTAATCATCATCAGACTAGTCTGTCTCAGGTTAGACAACTGATGCCTCTCTGGGAAATTTGTGCTTAGAATGGATTCTGTATCGCTCAAAGATAGCAAATCGAGGCCTTAATCCCAAAATTGTCACCAAACAGGCCCATAATTTGCACAATCTGATTGCCAACAGTATGGAATCAAAACACTCCCTGTTATTGACACTAAACTTCTGCAAACAATTTGCCCATCAGGTGACAATCCTGAGAATGAAGCTTTTATTAGTCACCGATACAGAATTCAATGAGTGAACATTTCCCTGACTAGCAGCAGTATGTTAAACTTTAATGTGACCTGATGACATCATAAGCACACGCTGATGCCCGAATCTTACCCGCACTGATCACGTGATATACTATTGCATGTATTTCTCTGATCGATAGAGAGTGAATTAATTCATTTAGCAAGAGTACCATCACAAGGAATTTGGTGTGACGACCCATGTTCAATTTTATTAACTAGGGGTGGGTACATGTTAGGTACTCATATTAAATTGACTCTAACGATCAGAGATACACATGATAATAGCGTAGTCTCAATGTCAGTGTGAATCTTATCTTCCCTTATACTAACCTTGAGGTGCTCTGTAGCTCATAGCCGGATTATTCGGCCGAGGCAACGGATCTGGAGCGACGTAAGAACTCTTTGAACTGCCGCCATCATCACTAGCTTTGATCTGTCCGACTTCCTCGTCACCAGAATCAGTGCTCTCTCCTTCCTTTACTTCCCCGTCCTGCATTGTTTATATGTAAGGGGATCAATGCAAGCAACTCTCCTAAAACAAGATTATCACAATGTTGGCTATCAGGTATTGCGTTCTAAGTTTAGGCCTACGCTATGCGTTGACATTTTATGGTCTTATCTTATGGTAGACAAGTTATAACAGTAGACATGATTGAAACTCCCAGCTACAGAGAGGATGTTCAGAACAGAATATATTTTCATTGCAGAATCAGCCAAGTTCGTCGTCTGCAACTCCTCCCTCCTAGATGGCCCTAGATCTTTAACATGATTCTTTCTATTTTAAAATAGTCTATTAATTAAAATTATGAATGAAGCATGAATTGAATAAGCCTAGAACATGGCCCCAAGAAACAACAAATGCAAAAGATTGCTATTAAAAGTATGTTTCTTAATGCCTACTGTGGATCTATATCAGTGGTCACTGCTTGCTTAGATAATCATTGTTTGTTTTGTAAAATCTGCTACATACAACGAATTCACAGAAATCCTCCAGCTAGGGCTAGGCTAGTAGGGAAAGCTACTTATCTCAGATCCACCACAATGTCAACCATAACTGCGCCATGCATATAAATATTTCACTACAATCACCTCACCTCAAGACTGCACATATGTAGAAAGCTCAATTTGGCTTGTTCTGCAGACAGTGCATGTATTTTTTCTTCACTCCTCACTATCATTGTCCAGCCTTGACTTTTCTTTTTCAATTGCAACACACTTAGAATAGGAGATAAAAATAACCCTCACTTTTGTAACACATGATTTGATTTGCTGCATTATGATATGGAGTATTGGTATAAGTATTCTTAGAGAGAAAAAGTTTGTAGGGCACTCAGGATTACTTCATTATCACATCATTTGTGGGGACGTTGACATTTGGAATCTACTGCTTTAAAGATGGTATGTGCTAGCAATTGCGATTTGATATAGCCCAATATAGAACCAGGCCTATGGAATTAATGCCTGATAGTCATGAGAATGAAATAGTCATGAAGAAATGTATGAAATGAAGCAGTTTTTTTTATTTTTCCTTGCTAACTAATAACATCTTAATTAATTTATAAATAGATTTTCTCTCTGCAAATTTGTATAATAATCTTGTAGGGCAGTATGAATGGTTATTTGTATAATTCTGCCCTACCCATGTTAGTGTACTTGTAGGCATGGTGTCACTCAGCAGGTGGCCACACAATGACTGATTTAACTGTGTGCATGATTTACTATTCAACCAAACTTTACCTAAGCTAAGCGCTGACTAACTTACTTGAGTGAGTAGCATGATCACAGACAGTAACCCTACTCTCAGTACAGACTAGCTGAATAATAGCTCTCAATATTGATTGGCTCCTGTGAGCTTGTAAGCATTTATATTGTCGAGGCGTCTTGCATCAGCGATTATCCGATCAGCAGTTACCCAATCAGCGATTATCCGATCGGGATTACCCGATCAGCGGTTACCAGATCAGGATTACCCGATCAGCGGATACGCGATCAGCGGTTACCCGTTCAGCGATTACCCGTTCAGCGGTTACCCGATGGTTTAATCTCTTTAGATCTTTCCCACATTTCATCATCGCTGGAGTTGTGATCACTAAAGTTATCCAAAAACTGCAGAATCTTCGGATCTTTCTTGAACAGATAAACTCTACAATATACAGGGATATAAGCAAGTGAGAAATAGATATTTCTAATGATAGAAACAACTTACACATTTACAGAGAAAACGGCTCATAAGAATAATTCAGTCTTTTGCAGTATTATTTTAGATATTTTGTCTTCCTCCCAAGATGTCTATAAGCTCCCCTTATATGACACAAACTGGGAGGCTGCAATATAACATGCATATTTGATGCTAACATGTACAGTGCCTTTTCCCCGGCACAGTTTTTGCAGCAAACGAGGGAATCTGCATGTTTACTGAAATGATGTCACTGGAATTTTCTCTCATGATACACTGCTGTGCAGTCATTAACACAAATAAGGGAAGGGGTGGTGATTTGGCACCCCCTCCCCCCTATTTAGCCGTTATGGTGATTCTAAGATCATATTACGTTAGTGTTACCACAACTGTGACTCAATTTTGCAACTTTTGAAAGTAATTGCAAGTAAAAGTTTGTTTCACCCTCGAGGTGTCTCTCCATTTTCGGAGGGGTAAAACTCGATTCTTAATATTCCAAAGCAAATGACGACTAGTTGTGTCTCCCAAAACAAAGCTGATCAAGAAAGGCTAAATCTGAACATGTTCCACTTATATCAGTATCTGCTGATGTGTTTGAAGAATTTTATATTTATATGTAAATTTGCACATCATATAAGAAGCCTACATTTATATATAAGTACACCAATACGTATATATATACACCAATATACACCAATATATACACCAATATGTATATATATATAGATTCAAATCTGTGCTTTTAAGTGTCATCTGTGTGTATTTGGCCCCAACTAAGTGTCACTCAAAAATAAGGTGTCATTTTATATCATATTATATATATAAGATCACATATTATATGTAGGTACAGATCCAGTTCTATAAGATATCTACTTACGGTTTACGGAATCTCCTCAGACATTCGAGTACATTGAACAGATGCCACCTCATCTGAAAGTTTATATTCCCGTCAGCGAGATTAGACGTGTTACCCACCCGTATAATAGTCATATCGTTCAATATCAGACCACTGTAAGAAAAAATGTTCTTATGTTAATAATAATGATAATGGGTTTATTTATATACCACTTGATGTAAGCCACAATGGGTAGCGGTTTACTGCGCGGTCACTGGGTCCAAGCACTCCATAGCCAACCCTGACTAATGAGAACCTTCATCTCATAAAGCGTTGGTACTCCTTGTTATTATAAACCACAAAATAAATGCAAATGTGACTGACTACTGTATGAGCAACACATCCAGGACCAACTACATTAGAATCAGACTAGCACAGGCCGAGCAAGCTTTGAGAAACGGCAGAGTACAAGTGGCTCATAAATTATCAGAAGCCTGGAGAGTTGTGAGCCATTTTCTGACACGGGTATACTTATAATGTAAAAGTTTGTTTCACAGAATTAAACCCTTCTCATAGAATGGAAATATTAGCATAACCCTATCCAATTAAAACACTCAACACAGGGGCTGATCTGACAATGATCTCATTGGCTGTCCATACTAGCTTGCAGAATGTAGCCTGGGAAATAGTCTTGAAATTCTACTCGGGACTGGCTAATTTTGCAAGCCCTTTGTATGTCAAAATAAAGCTTATAATGCTATTCCATATATTATGGATTTCGGAAGTTTGTTTCCTTTCTTTTACCTCACCAAATTATAAGCCACTCGACACTTATTTTAAGTGATTATGACAAACAGCTTCTTACATTAACTATTGTTGTTACCCGAGTATGCTTCTAGTGGTGCACAACAATAATAGATTGATTGTGAGAGGAACAACAGGTTTCTTGGTGTAATTCTGAAGTTCTCCACCTTGTTTAGAATACTGCTCAAGGTGGCCCAGTTTTCAAAGTTGAGATAACAATGTACTCAAAAGGTACTCTTTTTTCCAAATATTGAAATTAGAACCATTTTAGGACCTTCTCATTATAACTATGATAGAAAATCAGATGAAACTGGGCCAGAGGCTGTTTATGAGCTAAGGCCAGTATTCTGAAATAAACTGAGAACTCTAGAAAGATACCAAAGCACCTGTTTCTCTGATAATTAAGCTTTTATTGTTGTGTACCACTAGCCTTGTCACGCGGCCACTGGTTTTGGATTTTTTGGTTCTTTGGGTGGCCTTGTATTTCTCGGTATAGTATCAGTAGTTGTCTTCTGCTGTTTTAGCTCTAATCTTCACCACTTTGAGCTTTGTCTTTTTCTCTGTTCCATAGGCAAATATATCAACTTTGTCATTTATCATATTCAAAATATATTTAAATAAGTTGATTTCACTACATATTGCAGTAATAATGTGAAAACATCGCTAAGTTGAAGAAAATTTTAAACGCCCATGAGTATGACCATGACCTTGACCTTGATCATGGGTGGTTTAAATTTTTTTTAACTTAGCCATGTTTTCACATTATTACTGCAATATTTAATGCAATCAACTTATTTATATTTATTTTGAATATGACAAATGACAGAGTTAATTAATTTGCCTATGGAACAGAGAAAAAGTCAAAGCTCAAAGTGGTGAAGATTTGAGCTAAAACAGCAGAAGACAACTACCGATACTATACCGAGAAATACAAGGCCACCCAAAGAACAGAAAAATCCAAAACCAGTGGCCGCATGACAAGTCTAGTGTATCACTACAAGCATACTTTTGTGACGGCGGTGAGCGTTACTGCTGTACAATAGATATTATTCACACTTTTTCAAGGCTTGCTCCAATTCATTAAACATGGTAGTACGGAGTTGCGTCCTATCATTCACACACTTCTACTAGGGACATATAACTTACATAAGGTATACAGGGAGGTTCTGCTTCACTGAGCGCTGTACGGTATGATTTAAAGCTGCTTGTACAATCTATCAGATGGAAGTACTCTGATATCATATCCTTCTCCTGTCTCGGCCAGTCGAGTCGACTAACCGGAGCCGAGTCCAGAGCGCTCAGTAACGCCAGCAGTGAGTTAAAGTTGTTGTGTTTCCGTAAATGCTGAATAAGATTAAAATTCAATTACGCAAGGCACAGTCACTTGATTTAAGTTGGATACTTGGACATAACAGGCAATTATTACAAAGGGAATTGGCTAAGCAAAAAACGTTAGTGAGTCTATGCAAACTTGGTTGTTATCATTTTACAACAGATCTTGTTCAAATTTTGAAAGAGTAGATACTGAGCGTATTTGCCAGCCACACAATGGTTTTTCATCTAATGCAACCAAAGATTAAAAAAAATAGTAGTCATTGATGCAACTGTTTCGCTTTGAAGGTTTGCTTCGTAATAATCGCCAGTGTGTTTCTACCTCTTGTCACGGAGATCACTAAATGTGACACTCTCATAAAAACATAATGGGCAGGCGTATCTCTCTACATGATGAGCACTCTATTGGAGCATCTTGTTTTTGAATCACCCTACCTTAGAGGAAAAGCTCGCGTTTAGCAATAGCTCTGATAGCTAACCCTAAATCTAGCTAACATTGACTCACCCTCTTTACTTTAAATCGAATCCCACCTCAAGTAGCCAAAATTATTGCTAGCCAAAATTAAGTCACTCTAAATCTAGCTAAACTAAACTCTAGCTAACATTCCCCCTCCCTCCCTCCATTTGTTGATTCTCTACACATGCTCCAAGCTCACAACCTGCTGTGTTTAACTGTTCCATATTTTAAGGCTAATGGACAAGGGATGGACTGTTGAGACTATTGGATTCCAGATTTGGAATCTCCATGCCTCATTACTTTACTGTGCTGCTATCCAGTGTTGAGATATAGGTAGCGATGCCTGGTGCATGTAAAAACGCCATGTAATGAAGCGTAGAGATTCTACATCTGGCATCCATGAGTCTCTCAACCCATTCCTTGTCCATTAGCCTTGGTCATTTAAGCCATAAAAAATAGAATATAAATAATTGATTCCTATTCGCAAATCTGCACTGATAAAATGATAAAATCTCTCCCTACACACTCACCTTGAGTATATGTACAAATTTGATGAAGTCTTTCTCTCTGATTGCCTGATCGTCTGGTTTGAGTATTACATTCCTACACCACCATGACATCTTATTAAAGTGCTCCGTAAACTGTACCAGATTGGGGCACCTGTAGAGAGCAAGTAAACACAACTTTACTGACGACTGATACTCGTTACACAGCTGACTGAGTGTAGGTCACTTTGTACAGGCCATATTTTTTGAATCGTAGTCAGATAATTGATCTACTGCTAGCCTGCCTGCTTGAAAAGATTCTATGAAAGCCATCTCCAAATGGACAGACAATCATGATTTGATATCACCTGGGGTCTCTGCCTATTGCTGCCTGTTTATGGCACTACATTGACGGTTGATGGTGGGGTGGGGGTGGAAAAGTTAACGATGCCCTGTTTGAAACGCTTAAAACCGCTTCCATCTCGATGGAATCTGGCCTCACTGAACTACATAAAGCTCAGAGATGACACCTCGATATATGAACTGTCAACTAATGGGCATATTATTTTCAGATTAAGATAGTTGAAATCAGAATTCGGAATCAAGGAACTTAGTAATGACCGGAGTATGACCTACCATTCTGAGAGTGAAGTCTCAATTAGTATTAATATTTTAGATAAACAGAACTCAATGAGCACAAATTTAACTGACTAGCAGCAGCACCTGTGACTTGCGAATATAATCTACACCTTACTGCACAATCTATCATATTGAGTCCACCTGCACCACAGGCTAGGTCAAATGGAGCACTGCTCGGGTCTTGTAATCAGACGGTGTAACTGATCAAAACCTCCTCAGTTACCATCAGAAGCTCACCAAAGATGGGTTCATTAAATATATCTATGCTTAGTATTTATACCCCATAAGCTATGTCAAAGTGTCCTAGTAGAGTGTTGTATATATATATAGGTTTCTTTCCCGTAATCAACGTGGCACCAGAAGGATTGGAGGGTAGACCACCCCGCCCAGTAGCTTTGTTGCTCATTGGTCCTTAGTCTAATATAAGTGAGTGTATAACTTACTTTTCTTCGTTCTGTTCTCTAGACCAGGTGAGAAGCTCAGGTAATTCTAACCTCTGATAGAAGTCTGTCTCTATAAGTGTGAGATGCTCAGCAATCTCGTGTGACTTGAAATCCACCAGCGTTAAAACTCGCCTGGGAAATACAAACAGAACATGTGTTATAGTGCTTGTGAGAGAATCAGATCTTTGGTAGCATGCTGAGTTCTTAGACTAATATTTGTAATAGTGCTGTAGGCTCATAAACAGCCTGCAGCTCAGTTTCTAGTGATTTTCACAGTTGAGATGTAAAGGTACTAAAAAGGTACTACAGAGAAACTCTTTTCATGATAGCATTTACAGTAGTATTGTTCATTCACAATCACGCTAGGTCATGGTGAATGCTGAAACCTTTGCGGATAGGTCTGTTCGGATCAGGACCATAAATACAGGAGGTCTACTGTGTGCTTGCATGCAGTATAAAGATCCCCCTCTACCTCTTCGAAAAAAGAGTAGCCGGCAATGGCGGGCAAGGGTATAGGGTACTACCCCACACAAGCCACCCGAGCTTAAGGGGGCCCGCTAAATAGGGTGGTCAAATAAGACCTAGTGCATAGAAAAAAAAAAGAAAAAAAAAAAGGATCAGATGCAAATCGATATTCTCGGGAGCTCATTATATTGAGCTAGTTTTTCTGCAGGTAATTATGTGTCTGGCACTTTGGATAGGGGCTTAGAGTATATATTAATTTGAGAGAAAATGAACTGCAGAAAAAAACATACTGATCTTTGATCCGGTAGCATTAGCCTTATTCACGCGGCCACGGGTTTGGTTTTTTGTGGTGTTCGCGTGAACAAGGCTAGGTAGCATCAATTGCTTATTACAACATCAATTCCGGGAGTGATTAAAATCACATGAATCGTTGACAATTTGTGCCAGTCATGTGCTATCAAGCATTGACTGAATATTTGAGCACAGCACGATTATGAATTTCCTAGAGGGGGTAAAGAATTCGCGAGAGAAAAGGTTCTTCATTACCAAGAAGCTTGAAGTAGCATAATTCAAGGCTGGCTAAAACTATATATATTAAAAAGATTGAGTAAAACTCCAACCTAAATTAGCCAGAACCTAGTGCCTTTACATTAAGTCGGCATAGGTAGAATGAAAGGGGCTGACTTAATTCAGCTCCTTTCATTCTTCCTAGTCAGCTAAACCTGAAGCTGAACTTAACTCAGCTGATATTTACTCCTCATGCGTATATCAGTCTACTTTTACTTACGATGGAGATTTGGGGCCGGACGAGGGAGCTACAATCTGCAGTTCCTGAACAGGCCTCTGATTTGGGTCACATTTCTCAAGCACTTTACGTCTCATGATCTTAGCGAGCGTCAGTTCTCCCTCCCTTACCAACTCTGTGACTAGCTTCAATAATCTCAGGCTAATAGCCTCTTTCAGTTCGCTGGATCTGTATAATGGTAGATGACATAAATAGCGTTGTGTGAAATTAGCATCGAAGTTATTTCCGATCTTTGTTTTACAGAGAAATCTTGCTCAGGATGACAAATGATCTGACACCGACCTAGCCTAGTCACACAGCTACTTTTTTGTACCACGTGACAAGCTACCACCAACCCTTCATTGTCATCTATGTCTGATTCTGCAGCCAATTTATGCCTCTTGTAAATCCATTGTGGTGTCTCAAATTTACTAAGTACATATCGAGACTAAAGACTGGTTCACATTGTCCCAGATAGCGTTGGGATGGCATCTGGGATGCTGATCCCAAATGGTCCCAGAAAGAGTATGTCTTTTGTTTACATTGCAAAACTGATCCCAGATAGTCCCAGATCATCCCAATGTTGTATTCACATAGTACCAAGATGAGAAATGCGTCTGTGTCATTAACGGGAAAGTTCCTAAGCGTCAAACTTTTCCGTTGCTGACCCAGACTCATTTCGATCGTGTCTTATTTATATTCACAATGTCTGGGTTGGCTGCAATGGACAATGTGAACTAGGCTTAACAGCCTGCTCAACTACAGGCAAACGCTACTTTAACTCCGGTTTTAAGCACCGCAATGACTAAATAAGCAATCAACGTTCTAATCAACTTTTATGAGAGAAGAGAATAACGAAATAATGAGACTTACGTCAGCTCATCCAGAACTCTGACGAGGAGGGAGAAGGCGTTTCTGGACAATCTCTTCTTAGAGACATCTTTAGAGTGAGCAAACTTGTTATATCTGTATAGCAGTTTATCTATGAGATCTTCTGGTGTGATGAATGTCCTGTAGGTCGTCAGAAAAGCCTCCTGATACATGAAATCTAAAATAGAGACAGCAGGTAAAATATATATCAGGGCAACTATATTGTCATTACCTGCTTGGCTGGTTTTATTTTAGGTCTAATTATGAGGTAATTTTGGGCATATGGACTTGAAGGTAAGGTCAATATTATGTTAGCATGTATTGTAGTTCTGTTCAGCCCAAATCAGTAACCAACAGGTCCTCAGTTTCAAGAGTTAAATTCAAAATCTAAAAAAGGCGCAAATTGAGTCATATATGGAACAAATTGTGGTAAATGCCGATAAAAGCAATTTTCTTCTACAAATTTGTGGCTTTCTATGATATAAGTAAAAAGAATCATTTCTATATAGGTCAAGTCTTAAATAAAGGCTAGCCTATGTTTGGTGACTGAAATAGTGTAAGCAAAGATTGTAACATGGAACTCCCAAGCCTCCTCAAAGATACCAGTGAAGTCCTTACATAAATATTCTATTTATGATCATAAGTTTACCCATAAGGGCAATGAAAAGAAGAAACCTAATGTATATCTACAAAGCCCAGTGGGGTGTAAAACCAAACCAGACAATTATTGCTGCCCATATAGTAATCAATTCATACTTTTGCAGCTTATTGTTCCAACTTAGAAAGACAGGATCTATGATTTTCAATAAGATTAGTCCTAATAGATTAGATGATTCAAAAAAGATTTGTATTGAAAGTCTGCTTTGTAAATTAATAGCAAATAGGAAGGCTTTTTCCTGTTCAACAATCAATTAAATGTCCCATTAAGTTAGCTTTGCAAATAAATTTGCTTCTTGGGAACACATAAATAAAACAGGTAAAATACAAAAGTAAGAGGATCTGAGTTAACCCAGAACTAAATAAAGACATAAATATACAAGCAGCGCTGACACATTAAAGATAAGCTGAGCAGAGCCAGGTCACCATGCCTCAGACAGATCACCATGCCTCGGACAAATATCAGCTAACCTCGCAGGAAACCAAGAGAAATACTACCTAACTTGATCATGGTGAAGTAACAGTGATCAGATTTTATACTGAAATGCAATATTTGAGCTTTCCCCTTCCTCTCTCTCACCAAATGTGAACCCAATTAATAATAAGGAGGCTTCTTTCCGAAGCTGACCTGTTTAATAACTTTAGAGTCAAGGACAATCTCAGAATCCCGCATGAGAATGGGAAGGTTTTTGATGGATATTTTTGCATTCGGATTGCTCAAGCGCCATCTTAACATTTCTAATCAGTTGGCATATCCAGTTATCATAGCCTGGTCACGCTGCTACTTTTTGGGTTTAGGGAAACCAAAAATGTAGCGGCTTGTAGCGGCTTTAGTTATCTTACAAGTGGTTATAAGTGAGGTTTGTATCATTTACTCTAAATCAACAAATCAACTCAACTGTAGTGAAATGGAAGGTCAGATTACAATGGCTGTCAAAACATTAAGAAAGCTGTGCAGCATGTTATTGAAGAGAGGCTATGTGAGCAATATTCCCATAATGCAATTTAACACATTGCGGGCTTATCAATAACTACTTGCCTCTGATGAGCATGCAAAAGGAGACTCACTGCAGATTACATGTCAGAGCTAAACCAACTGAACTGATGCTCAAGGACAGATTCTGATGAGCAGCACATTGGTGCGCAACCAAAACGTCAATCAGCAGAGAAAAATCATGAGGGATCAACGTAGCACTGCATTCGTAAGTGAGAAAATTGCAAAATTTCACATTCAGTGATGGGATAGCTGCTAGGAGTCATTCATTAGGATACCGAAACAAATATATAAAATTCTTCATAATGATATCTTGGCGGTTTTGTCTTGTGAAGCTTGTTCTGGTGAAAGAAAGACAAAAACAATAAATCTTATAGGATAGACTAAAAATAAGTGAAGCTTGGGACCACAGAGTGTATGAAAGTAAAGGTTGACTATATTTGGTGCCTCTTCTCCCGTCAAACAACAAGTTTATGTGACACCTCTTGAATAACATATCAATAAATCAACCTTGAAGTACAAATTCTATAGACCACACCCCCTATTGCTTTCAGCACCAAGAGAAATAACACTTAAGTGCGAGTGATCCAAGATTTTCCCTCTCAATTCAGCCCCATCATAGAAAAGAAACTCTGTTATAAGTAATACCAATATCCCATTATATATGTGAATGTGTTAGATTTTAGACCGTGTGCCCAGTCTGATTTGATCAGGGTCGCAACGGAACATGTAACAGTCCCTTATTGAAATCGCTTGGGCACTCAGGCTAGTTAGATGTAGAAACATGATCTAAACGGCGTAAAATGCATAATTGAGTCCAAGACACTCTGCTTTTCTCAACAATGGACGCAATGTTAAAAAAAAGAAGGCTGGATCTCGGCTGAAAGGAGGGCAGAATGTAAAATCACATGAATCTGCGTCGACGTTTACCAGTGACATTAAACTGTCGGCTGGCCCTAAATCTGCACACAAAACACAGCTAAAGTTAGAGGATGAATTATACACAAAGTAAGCTTTCATGTTTATACCCCTCTAATTCTAATACCCACACATTTAGTATTTACCGAGACATGGCCTCAGACTTGGACATTCCAATGGCGGACTTCTATAGTACATATATGGTTCTATAACCGGTGGCACAGAAGCGTGAAAAGCTAGTTATTGACAGCGGAGGGTGTATGATGCTCGTGAAATATGAGTTTATACATGGATGAATGGTCTGTCTTTCAAACCCTTAAATTTGGACTGAAAAACGCCCATTCATGGAACATCCCTATGTAAACTCACATATGCCTACCGCAGGAAAATTGAGTGGCCGTTTTAAGCAGCAAGTTGGCTGGTAGCAGAAAATAATATTAACAGTACTATCAGCAAAAAAACGCTGAAATCTGGCAGCGGGTCTATCATTATAGCAACTTAAACTGCAATGCGATGACATAAAGTTACATTTGCCACCAGCTCAAATGCCAATTAAATGAGATGAGATATAATTGTTTATCATACCGTGTTTTCCTACGACGTGTGTAGCGTACACTACGAGGGCGTCTACACTACCACCCTTCAGCCCTGACATGATCTTTGACGAGCCACCCTAAAAGCAAAACATTGGTAAGTGAATGAAATATTCAGGCATCGATACAAGCATCGGCAACTTACATCCAAATATTACACTAGAGGAGTTATGTATTTGCATGAGGAGAAGTTAGCCATTTCACATACTATCAAACTACCTGACATTCAACCTTAGCTAACATTTACTCATCCACTTGGCTTCATATAGACTCCCACCTCAGGCAGAAAAAATATAGTGCAAGCTAACATTAAGTAACCCCTAAACCAGCTAAATTAAACTCTTCCTAACATTACTGATCTAGGGTCATTGTAAATTCAGCAATACAAGCAGTTGCATAAGGGAAGGCAACTCCCATCAGTCAAATGAACAAAAATTAAGAAGCTAACATCCTATTGTATACATGAGGACAACAGTTTGTAATACAAGGACGCCGCTTCCCAGATATTATTACAAGATTACCTAATATCTACCCTAGGAGAATAAATATCAGCTAGATTCCAGTTTAGACTGTTTAGGGGTGACTTCATGTTAGCTACTGCCAATTAAGGCTACCTGAAGCGGATGTGTAAATGTTAGCTGGCAATAATATTCACTATTCAAAGCACAAAAAAGCGAGTTTTTTCCTCCGACAAATACCTTACTCATAGCATCTAGCATCTTGCGCCCCTAATTGTAGTACTGACCTTACGATGATGGTGATTGGTTGTTTTAACAGTGCTGGAGGAGGCGGTACTTACCTTACGATGATGGTGATTGGTTGGTTTAGCGGCGCTGGAGAAGGCGGTACTTGCCTGACGATGATGGTGATTGGTTGGTTCAGCGATGGAGGAGGTGGTACTTACCTTACGATGATGGTGATTGGTTGGTTTAGCAGCGCTGGAGGAGGCGGTACTTGCCTGACGATGATGGTGATTGGTTGGTTCAGCGATGGAGGAGGCTGTACTTACCTTACGATGATGGTGATTGGTTGGTTTAGCAGCGCTGGAGGAGGTGGTGGTATTTGCTGAGATACTACCGACTGCACTGTCACTGGATGTGCTACTACCTTCACTTTCTCTGACTAAAATAGAGATATTAGGTAAAGGTCAATGTTTACTGATAACTAACTATACTGCTATTATTCACAGGTGCTACGTTATTCACAGACACTATATGCTACCTTATTCACAGGAGAATGAGGTGGCTCAGTTGGTTGGAGCACCGGTCCTTTAGCATACAAATGTTGGGGTTTGGTTGTACCAAGGTGTTCTCCGATCTGCCTGCAAAGAGAGACCAGCCTGGCGCGGATATTACACCTTAGTCCCCTTTTTTAAACAAGTCACTATATTACAGACTTTGTATAGATCTAAAGTGATCTATGACTAAAATGGAGAGATCAATTCATGGTTTCTGTTTACTGAGAACCAAGTTTACAGCTAACATGTATGATATTTTACTATAATATTGTCTTAATTGAATACTAGGATACATCTCTGAAGGGCCTTCATACACATAAAAAATGTACTGCTTGATAGACTGACTAGCTACATAGAACGCTAATATATATACATATATACATAGATTCCAATCTGTGCTTTTAAGTGTCATCTGTGTGTATTTGGCCCCAACTAAGTGTCATTCAAAAATAAGGAGTCATTTTATATGACCCACAAAAAAATCATGTCTTAAATCCTCTTAAATAATCATGTGGGCATCCTTAACCCAATAGTAATTAACGGTAGATAAAATAGCCTGACATGGTCGGACAACTCCAATGCAAAGATTTGCCCTACTGAGTCATTCATATATTTGAATCACTCATTGTCCAGGGTTTTTATGGGTACCAATCGCGGGATATATTATATATGACACTTTATTGCACAAATGTGTGTATATATATATCGCTGAAGTCACATAATTGGCAGACTTTGAGCATGTTTGGGATTATGAGACTGATAGTCTGCAGTAACGCCTGAGATTGGTATCTTATGAATCCTCCTGTCAGGAGTAGTTCTATGTGTCAGACGACAACCTTCCTCTGTCCCGCCCGATGGTGAGCCCTGTTGTGCCACGCTGCAGTTGGACAAGCGCCAGGAAATGGGCCACATCACATATAGTGACTCAAAAGTTTATTGTAATAAGGAGACACCAAACCCCCCCCCCCCAACATAAGACAAGACACCGGAGGAGCACTTACTGAGAAGTTCTCTCACATCCACCATATCCAGAGGATTCAGCTCGGCGTACTCAGGGTCCTCAGGCTCGGTGTCTGAGAGAGCTAGTGATGATCTCTGTGAGGACGGGCAGTACGACTCATCACCCTCACTCACCTACAGCATATTATAAGAAACTAGGCTATAGTGAACAGAAGGGTTACTGATGGCAAAAGAATCTTCCATCCTGTCTACCAACTGTCTTTTACATCTGGAGGACCAAATTTCAAATCACTGTGACCAACATTTGAGGAATAATGATCTGAAGTAGAAGTGCTGGCTCAATTGGTAAGAAAACTTTTTATTCAGAAACCTTAACTCAGCAAGACGCTACAGTCGAGCTAACATTACCGCAATTACTGTACTAAGCCGACCATTGAGTGTGTCTGTTGTTGTTTTCTCCTCATGAAACACTTTTATTGCGTCTTGTAACTCCCTCCCTATTCAATTTGAAGGATATTAACAGGGGGAGGGAGGTGTTGAGTATTTCATAAGGAGAAAACAACAGCAGACACACTCAATTTCCAGCTTAAAATATAGTCAATGTCATAATGTTAGCTCCGCCATTACGTAATCCTGAAATTGGGATCCCCGAAGAGCAAAGTTTTTCAACCAACAAGTCAGCACTTCTGTTTCAGGGCATTACTTCTCTCAAAATAATCACAGAGATTTGAAACTGGGACCTATAAATGTAAAAAGACATAGATAAACAATATATATTAGGTTAGAGCACCCTCTATAATACCCACATCATTGAAGTGTCTCCTGTATTGGTTGATATCTAAAGGACATATTTTTACTCAAGTGGCAGCAGGTGAGATTTTGTACAATTCTGTTTGATCAACAAATCCAAGACGTTTTATGTATACTTGTGATCTTATAACTTGTAGATCCCTAATGATATAGTCATCTTGTCTTGTGGATCTAAGAATATTATTAATATTATTCTTAGATCGTCAAGACAAGATGATTATATCATTAGAGATCTACTGTTAGGGTTACCAAGTGCTCAGATTATCTTTGTCACTTTATTAGCCCTTCTATATTAAACCACTGCTGCCACTGCTGGGCTTTGCCCAGCAGAGCCACCAGTCAAAAATTTGAATAGAGAGTTGTGGCATCAAAACATCTAGCCAGTAGCTTTGAGTGGAGATATACGAGCGCTCATAATGTAGGGAGTATCTTCTTCCCAAGCCATCCACCATTAGAGATGACAAATTTTTTGTTGTTGACCAATCAGGCGGTTTTAAAATCTAGCTGAGATCCAACACTAATAAAAATGTTGGATCTCAGCTAGATTTTAAAGGCAATCATTTGCTAAACTAAACTCTAGCTAACATTCCCCCCCTCCCTCCCTCCCTCTATTTGTTGATTCTCTACACATGCTCCAAGCTCACAACCTGCTGTGTTTAACTGTTCCATATTTTAAGGCTAATGGACAAGGGATGGACTGAGAGACTAATCGATTCCAGATTTGGAATCTCCATGCCTCATTACTTTACTGTGCTGCTAACCATTGTTGAGATATAGGTAGCGATGCCTGGTGCATGTAAAAACGCAATGTAATGAAGCGTAGAGATTCTACGTCTGGCATCCATGAGTCTCTCAACCCATTCCTTGTCCATTAGCCTTGGTCATTTAAGCCAAAAAAAATTGAATATATAATTGATTCCTATTCGCAAATCTGCGCTGATAAAAAGATAAAATCTCTCCCTACACACTCACCTTGAGTATATGTACAAATTTGATGAAGTATTTCTCTCTGATTGCCTGATCGTCTGGTTTGAGTATTACATTCTTACACCACCATGACATCTTATTAAAGTGCTCCGTAAACTGTACCAGATTGGGGCACCTGTAGAGAGCAAGTAAACACAACTTTACTGATGACTGATACTCGGTACACAGCTGACTGAGTGTAGGTCACTTTGTACAGGCCATATTTTTTTAATTGTAGTCAGATAATTGATCTACTGCTAGCCTGCCTGCTTGAAAAGATTCTATGAAAGCCATCTCCAAATGGACAGACAATCATGATTTGATATCACCTGGGGTCTCTGCCTATTGCTGCCTGTTGAAGGCACTACATTGACGGTTGATGGTGGGGTGGGGGTGGAAAAGTCAACGATGCCCTGTTTGAAACGCTTAAAACCGCTTCCATCTCTCTTTGGCCTCACTGAACTACATAAAGCTCAGAGATGACACCTCGATATATGAACTGTCAACTTATGGGTTTATTATTTTCAGATAAAGATAGTTGAAATCAGAATTCGGAATCAAGGAACTTAGTAATGACCGGAGTATGACCTACCATTCTGAGAGTGAAGTCTCAATTAGTATTAATATTTTAGATAAACAGAACTCAATGAGCACAAATTTACTGACTAGCAGCAACACCTGTGACTTGCGAATATAATCTACACCTTACTGTACAATCTATCATATTGAGTCCACCTGTACCACAGGCTAGGTCAAATGGAGCACTGCTCGGGTCTTGTAATCAGACGGTGTAACTGATCAAAACCTCCTCAGTTACCATCAGAAGCTCACCAAAGATGGGTTCATTAAATATATCTATGCTTAGTATTTATACCCCATAAGATATGTCAAAGTGTCCTAGTAGAGTGTTGTATATGTATAGGTTTTTTTCCCGAAAACAACGTGGCACCAGAAGGATTGGAGGGTAGACCACCCCGCCCAGTAGTTTTGTTGCTCATTGGTCCTTAGTCTAATATAAGTGAGTGTATAACTTACTTTTCTTCGTTCCGTTCTCTAGACCAGGTGAGAAGCTCAGGTAATTCTAACCTCTGATAGAAGTCTGTCTCTATAAGTGTGAGATGCTCGGCAATCTCGTGTGACTTGAAATCCACCAGCGTTCAAACTTGCCTGGGAAATACAAGCAGAACATGTGTTATAGTGCTTGTGAGAGAATCAGATCTTTGGTAGCATGCTGAGTTCTTAGACTAATATTTGTAATAGTGCTCTAGGCTCATAAACAGCCTGCAGCTCAGTTTCTAGTGATTTTCACAGTTGAGATGTGAAGGTAGTGAAAAGGTACTACAGAGAAACTCTTTTCATGATAGCATTTACAGTAGTATTATTCATTCACAATCACGCTAGGTCATGGTGAATGCTGAAACCTTTGTGGATGGATCAGATGCAAATCGATATTCTCGGAGCTCATTATATTGAGCTAGTTTTTCTGCAGGTAATTATGTGTCTGGCACTTCGGATAGGGGCTTAGAGTATATATTAATTTGAGAGAAAATGAACTGCAGAAAAAAACATACTGATCTTTGATCCAGTAGCATTAGCCTTATTCACCGGCCACGGGTTTGGTTTTTTGTGGTGTTCCCGTGAACAAGGCTAGGTAGCATCAATTGCTTATTACAAGATCAATTCCGGGAGTGATTAAAATCACATGAATCGTTGACAATTTATGCCAGTCATGTGCTATCAAGCATTGACTGAATATTTGTGCACAGCACGATTATGAATTTCCTAGAGGGGGTAAAGAATTCGCGAGAGAAAAGGTTCTTCATTACCAAGAAGCTTGAAGTAGCATAATTCAAGGCTGGCTAAAAGTATATAATATATTAAAAAGATTGAGTAAAACCCCAACCTAAATTAGCCAGAACCTAGTGCCTTTACATTAAGTCGGCATAAGTAGAATGAAAGGGGCTGACTTAATTCAGCTCCTTTCATTCTACCTAGTCAGCTAAACCTGAAGCTGAACTTAACTCAGCTGATATTTACTCCTCATGCGTATATCAGTCTACTTTTACTTACGATGGAGATTTGGGGCCGGACGAGGGAGCTACAATCTGCAGTTCCTGAACAGGCCTCTGATTTGGGTCACATTTCTCAAGCACTTTACGTCTCATGATCTTAGCGAGCGTCAGTTCTCCCTCCCTTACCAACTCTGTGACTAGCTTCAATAATCTCAGGCTAATAGCCTCTTTTAGTTCGCTGGATCTGTATAATGGTAGATGACATAAATAGCGTTGTGTGAAAATAGTATTGAAGTTATTTCCGATCTTTGTTTTTCAGAGAAATCTTGCTCAGGATGTCAAATGATCTGACACCAACCTAGCCTAGTCACACAGCTACTTTTTTGTACCACGTGACAAGCTACCACCAACCCTTCAATGTCATCTATATCTGATTCTGCAGCCAATTTATGCCTCTTGTAAATCCATTGTGGTGTCTCAAATTTACTAAGTACATATCGAGACTAAAGACTGGTTCACATTGTCCCAGATAGCGTTGGGATGGCTTCTGGGATGCTGATCCCAAATGGTCCCAGAAAGAGTATGTCTTTTGTTTACATTGCAAAACTGATCCCAGATAGTCCCAGATCATCCCAATGTTGTATTCACATAGTACCAAGATGAGAAATGCGTCTGTGTCATTAACGGGAAAGTTCCTAAACGTCAAACTTTTCCGTTGCTGACCCAGACTCATTTCGATCGTGTCGTATTCATATTCACAATGTCTGGGTTGGCTGCAATGGACAATGTGAACTAGGCTTAACAGCCTGCTCAACTACAGGCAAATGCTACTTTAACTTCGGTTTTAAGCACTGCAATGACTAAATAAGGAATCAACGTTCTAATCAACTTTTATGAGAGAAGAGAATAACGAAATAATGAGACTTACGTCAGCTCATCCAGAACTGATGCTGATCCCAAATGGTCCCAGAAAGAGTATGTCTTTTGTTTACATTGCAAAACTGATCCCAGATAGTCCCAGATCATCCCAATGTTGTATTCACATAGTACCAAGATGAGAAATGCGTCTGTGTCATTAACGGGAAAGTTCCTAAACGTCAAACTTTTCCGTTGCTGACCCAGACTCATTTCGATCGTGTCGTATTCATATTCACAATGTCTGGGTTGGCTGCAATGGACAATGTGAACTAGGCTTAACAGCCTGCTCAACTACAGGCAAATGCTACTTTAACTCCGGTTTTAAGCACTGCAATGACTAAATAAGGAATCAACGTTCTAATCAACTTTTATGAGAGAAGAGAATAACGAAATAATGAGACTAACGTCAGCTCATCCAGAACTCTGACAAGGAGGGAGAAGGCGTTTCTGGACAATCTCTTCTTAGAGACATCTTTAGAGTGAGCAAACTTGTTATATCTGTATAGCAGTTTATCTATGAGATCTTCTGGTGTGAGGAATGTCCTGTAGGTCGTCAGAAAAGCCTCCTGATACATGAAATCTAAAATAGAGACAGCAGGTAAAATATATATCGGGGCAACTACATTGTCATTACCTGCTTGGCTGGTTTTATTTTAGGTCTAATTATGCAGTAATTTTGGGCATATGGACTTGAAGGTAGGGTCAATATTATGTTAGCATGTATTGTAGTTCTGTTCAGCCCAAATCAGTAACCAACAGGTCCTCAGTTTCAAGAGTTAAATTCAAAATCTAAAAAAGGCGCAAATTGTGTCATATATGGAACAAATTGTGGTAAATGCCGATAAAAGCAATTTTCCTCTACAAATTTGTGGCTTTCTAAGATATAAGTAAAAAGAATCATTTCTATATAGGTCAAGTCTTAAATAATGGCTAGCCTATGTTTGGAGACTGAAATAGTGTAAGCAAAGATTATAACATTGAACTCCCAAGCCTCCTCAAAGATACCAGTGAAGTCCTTACATAAATATTCTATTTATGATCATAAGTTTACCTGTAAGCGCAATGAAAAGAAGAAACCTAATGAATATCTACAAGCCAAGTGGGGTGTTAAACCAAACCAGACAATTATTGCTGCCCATATAGTAATCAATTCATACTTTGGCAGCTTATTGTTCCAACTTAGAAAGACAGGATCTATGATTTTCAATAAGATTAGTCCTAATAGATTAGATGATTAATGTAAATTAATCGCAAGTAGTAAGGCTTTTCCCAACAATCAATTAAATTTCCCATAAAGTTAGCTTTGCAAATAAATTTGCTTCTTGGGAACACGTAAATAAAACGGGTAAAATACAAAAGTAAGAGGATCTGAGTTAACCCAGAACTAAATAAAGACATAAATATACTAGCAGCGCTGACGCATTAAAGATAAGCTGAGCAGAGCCAGATCACCATGTCTCAGACAGATCACCATGCCTCAGACAAATATCAACTAACCTCGCAGGAAACCAAGAGAAATACTACCTAACTTGATCATGGTGAAGTGAGATTGATCAGATTTTATACTGAAATGCAATATTTGAGCTTTCCCCTCCCTCTCTCTCCCCAAATGTGAACCTAATTAAATAAGGAGGCTTCATTCCGAAGCTGACCTGTTTGATAACTTTAGAGTCAAGGACAATCTCAGAATCCCGCATGAGAACGGGAGGGTTTTTGATGGATATTTTTGCATTCGGATTGCTCAAGCGCCATCTTAACATTTCTAATCAGTTGGCATATCCAGTTATCATAGCCTGGTCACGCTGCTACTTTTTGGGTTTAGGGAAACCAAAAATGTAGGGGTTGTAGCGGCTTTAGCTATTTTACAAGTGGTTATAAGTGAAGTGTGTATTATTACTTCTAAATCAACAAATCAACTCAAGTGTAGTGAAAAGGAAGGTCAGATTACAACGGCTGTCAAAACATCGAGAAAGCTGTGCGGCATGTTATTGAAGAGAGGCTATTCGAACAATATTCCCATAATGCAATTCATCACATTCTGGGCCTATCGACAACTACTCGCCTTTGCTGAGCATGCAAAAGGAGACTCACTGCAAATTAACATGCCAGAGCTAAACGGACTGAACAGATGCTCAAGGACAGATTCTGAGCAGAAATGTTTGCAAGATGAGCAGCACATTGGTGCGCAACCAAAACGTCAATCAGCAGAAATAAATCATGAGGGATCAACGTAGCACTGCATTCGTAAGTGAGAAAATTGCAAAATTTCACATTCAGTGATGGGATAGCTGCTAGGAGTTAATAGGATACCAAAACGAACATATCAAATTCTTCATATTAATATCTGGGCTGGTTTGTCTTGTGAAGCTTGTTCTGGTGAAATAATTTGTAAAAAACAAAAATTTAATAGGATAGACTAAACAAGGTAAAGCCTTGGACCACATAAAGTAGTTTCACTACATGTGCCGTCTCAGCTCCCATCAAACAACAAGTTTAGGTCAAACCTCTCAAAATACAAATTCTATAGACCTCACCCTATGGGCGTTCAACGCCAAGAAAAATAACATTTAAGTGCAACTGACCCAAGATTTGCCCTCTAAATTCAGCCACATCATAGAAAAGAAACCCTGTTATAAGTAATACCAATATCCCACTATATATGTGAATGTGTTAGATTCTTGCCTGAGTGCCCTGTCTGCTTCAATAAGGGATTGATTGAAATCACTTGGGCACACAGGCTAGTTAGATGTAGAAACATGATCTAAACGGCGTAAAATGCGTAATTGAGTCCAACACACTCTGCTTTTCTCAGGGATGGTAGAATTCACAATGATGAAAAAGAAGAAGGCTGGATCTCGGCTGAAAGGAGGGCAGAATGTAGAATTACCTGAATCTGCGTGGACGTTTACCAGTGACATTAAACTGTCGGCTGGCCCTAAATCTGCACACAAAACACAGCTAAAGTTAGAGGATGAATTATACACAAAGTAAGCTTTCATGTTTATACCCCTCTAAATCTAATACCCACACATTTAGTATTTACTAAGACATGGACTCGGACCTGGTACATTTATGGTTCTATAACCGGAAACGCAGTAGCGTGATAAGCTAGTTATTGGCGGCAGCGGACGGTGTATGATGCTCATGACATATGAGTTTATACATGGATGAATGGTCTGTCTGTCTACAGAGAAGGCTTTTCGACTCAAAAAAAAATGTGAAAAACGCCCATTCATAGAACATCCCTATGTAAACTCACATATGCCTACAGCAGGAAAATTGAGCGGCCGTTTTAAGCAGCGAGTTGGCTGGTAGCAGAAAATAATATTAACAGTACTATCAGAAAAAAAGCGCTGAAATCTGGCAGCGGGTCTATCATTATAGCAACTTAAACCGCAATGCGATCACATAAAGTTACATTTGCCACCAGCTCAAATGCCAATTAAATGAGATGAGATATAATTGTTTATCATACCGTGTTTTCCTACGTGTGTAGCGTACACTACGAGGGCGTCTACACTACCACCCTTCAGCCCTGACATGATCTTTGACGAGCCACCCTAAAAGCAAAACATTGGTAAGTGAATGAAATATTCAGGCATCGATACGAGCATCGGCAACTTACATCCAAATATTACACTATAGGAGTTATGTATTTGCATGAGGAGAAGCTAGCCATTTCATATACTATCAAACTACCTGACATTCAACCTTAGCTAACATTTACTCACCCACTTGGCTTCATATAGACTCCCACCTCAGGCAGCAAAAATATAGTGCAAGCTAACATTAAGTAACCCCTAAAGCAGCTAAATTAAACTCTTCCTAGCATTACTCATCTAGGGTCATTGTAAATTCAGCAATACAAACAGTTGCATAAGGGAAGGCAACTCCCATCCATCAAATTAACAAAAATTAAGAAGCTAACATCATATTGTATACATGAGGACAACAGTGTGTAATACAAGGACGCCGCTTCGCACATATTATTACAAGGTTACCTATTATCTACCCTAGGAGAATAAATATCAGCTAGATTCCAGTTTAGACTGTTTAGGGGTGACTTTATGTTAGCTACTGCCAATTAAGGCTAGCTAAAGTGGATGTGTAAATGTTAGCTAGCAATAACATTCACTAATCAAAGCATAAAAGCGAGTTTTTTTCCTCCCACAAATACCTTACTTATAGCATCTAGCATCTTGCACCCCTAATTGTAGTACTGACCTTAAGGTGATGGTGATTGGTTGTTTTAGCAGTGCTGGAGGAGGCGGTACTTACCTTACGATGATGGTGATTGGTTGGTTTAGCAGCGCTGGAGGAGGCGGTATTTGCCTGACGATGATGGTGATTGGTTGGTTCAGCGCGGGAGGAGGCGGTACTTACCTTACAATGATGGTGATTGGTTGGTTCAGCGCGGGAGGAGGCGGTACTTACCTTACGATGATGGTGATTGGTTGGTTTAGCAGCGCTGGAGGAGGTGGTAGTATTAGATGAGATACTACCGACAGCACTGTCACTGGATGTGCTACTACCTTCACTTTCTCTGACTAAAATAGAGATATAAGGTAAAGGTCAATGTTTACTGATAACCAACGATACTGCTATTATTCACAGGTGCTACCTTATTCACAGGAGAATGAGGTGGCTCAGTTGGTTGGAGCACCGGTCCTTTAGCATACAAATGTTGGGGTTTGGTTGCACCACGGTGTGCTCCGATCTGCCTGCAAAGAGAAACCAACCTGGCGCGGATATTACGCCTCAGCCCCCTTTTTTAAACAAGTCACTATATTACAGACTTAGTATAGATCTAAAGTGATCTATGACTAAAATGGAGAGATCAATTCATGGTTTCTGTTTACTGAGAACCAAGTTTACAGCTAATATGTATGATATTTTACTATAATATTGTCTTAATTGAAGTTCTAGGATACATCTCTGAAGGGCCATCATACACATTAAAAATGTACTGCTTGATAGACTGACTAGCTACATAGAACGCTAATATATATATACATATATACATATGTACATATGTATATATATATATATATATTATACATACATATATACAATGTATATATATATACACACATTTGTGCAATAAGGTGTCATATATTATATATCCCACTATTGTATCTATAAAAACCCCTGGACAATGAGTGATTCATATATATATATATATATAGTGGCTATCAGTGTGTAGGGCATATCTTTGCATTGGAGTTGTCCGACCATGTCAGGCTATTTTATCTACCATTAAACAACTAGGTGGCTCAATTTTATTCATGCATCAAATTATTCTCTGATTCTTCAGCTCCGTAATGATGTGCTTCTTTAGAAAATTGGTCCACTCTTAATGCATTTTATATCTATCCCAGTAGAGGCCTTCCCGAAAACGCTCACATCAAGCCAGACTAACGTTTTGTGACGTCAGAGAGCTGTTTGAGTGATCAGCCTATTGTAAAATCAAAACAAACAGAGCTATCTTGTATTCAATACAGCAGAAAATCCATGGTGCTGATTTTCATCTTCCACTATGAGCCTTTGCATCCACATCTCAATTGCAACCTCATGGAAGGGCACTGGCATCCCCGTCCCCAAATTTGAGATATGATGGTCTAAAAAGTCAGCTTATTTGTGTGATTTCTGCAACTGTAGGTCAACACAGAGCACAGAACTAAGGCTATATTGTGTAGTAAGGTATTCTATGAAAGGCCCCCATTGGGTACAATACTCCACTGAAATCCACTGGCTAAGTAAACAAACTTGGAATTTTATACTACAACAAGCACGGCGGTGTGTGTGTTCGATTGAGAATAAATGACACATGCTATAAACTGAGGTAAGAGGCAGGTCAGATAGTAAAATAATCGAGCGATAGCTGAGTCATCGGCTGCACAAAGTTGGTGAAAATAGGGCGACGACGGAAAGGAGATCAAGAATTTTTAGACCTTAGCATTCCAATTTGTTTTAGCTTTAGACTTTAGATAAAGCTTTAGACATTAACTGTGTTACTGTTCTCACATTCTTGAAACTGACAAGCTTATCAGTATGCCTGCGTGCCGTGCCGTTATGTATAATTATGTGAACTTTACTAAAAACTTTCTGTGAGGACCTGCTGTTTGCCATCCATTGTATATTTATATTTGGAGATTTTTAATTGATCCAACTTTATCAGCAGACAAATATTCTATGTGATGATAAAGTTCTAAATAATGTTCTGGGTAGATGGCGTGCCGGGGTAAATCCAAAAAATACTGTGCTGCGGCTAACTGTGACAAAGATTCTTTTTATTTGTTTAAATAGCCAGAAAATCAACCACATTTTTATTTACACAAATTTTTGCTGATTATGTAAATCAAAATCCATTTGTCATCAATTATTGTAATGTCCATTGAAATATTATTGTCTTTCTGCTTGAGAAACAAGCCTACCTCTACATGCATGTCTTCCACGGTCAGTTCTTGGGAAGAAACCTATTCCTTCACCATCAGTTGCCTGCCCTATTCCTCTAGAATGGCCCCAGAAGCTTCATTCTCTGAATCAACAGATCTGTCACTTCGATAACATCAGTTATCTGACGACATTGCCATTGAAATATTTTGCACAAAACTAAGGATCGTGAATTTAATAATGTGTGTTGAATAATGTTAGACAAATTGATTGCAGCTAATAAACTCGGCTTTGGCTCTGGCTCTGTGAATTGGGGCTCGTATCATTCCTGTTATGGATGTTTATACGATGAGCATATTTTGCAATCATCGATGAGGTAATTTATCATGCGCCACAATAATGTTTGTTTGACGGCAATGTGATAATTTATGTGGGGAGAGCCTTGTCAAAGATTATAAAACATTGGCCATGTAGACAAAACCGCATCCACTAGGATACTGTGTGTAGTCAACAAAGATGTTGATGCGTGACCTATTTAGCTGAAGTTGTTGAATAATTTCTATCAACACAGCGCACTAACAGCTCTGTGACGTCAAATATCACACCCTTTTCAGCTTTAATTTTATGCGAGCGTTTTTTAGGAAGGCCTCTACTGCGATAGATATATAATGCACTTAGAGTGGATCAATTTTTTTAAGAAGCATATCATTACGGAGGTAAAGAATCAGAGAATAATGTGATGTATAAGTAATATTGAGCCACCTAGTGGTTTAATTACTATTGGGTTAAGGATGCCCAACATGATTATTTAAGAGGATTTAAGACATGATTTTTTTGTGGGTCATATAAAATGACTCCTTATTCTTGAGTGACACTTAGTTCGGGCCAAATACACACAGATGACACTTAAAAGCACAGATTTGAATCTATATATATATATATACATATATACAATGTATATATATATATCGCTGAAGTCACATAATGGACAGACTTTGAGCATGTTTGGGATTATGAGACTGATAGCCTGCAGTAACGCCTGAGATTGGTAGCTTATGAATCCTCCTGTCAGGAGTAGTTCTATGTCTCAGGCGACAACCTTCCTCTGTCCCGCCCGATGGTTTGCCCTGTTGTGCCACGCTGCAGTTGGACAAGCGCCAGGAAATGGGCCACATCACATAAAGTGACGCAAAAGTTTATTGTAATAAGGGGACACCAAACTCCCCCCCCCCCCCCCCCCCCAACATAAGACAAGACACCGGAGGAGCACTTACGGAGAAGGTCTCTCACATCCACCATATCCAGAGGATTCAGCTCGGCGTACTCAGGGTCCTCAGGCTCGGTGTCTGAGAGAGCTAGTGATGATCTCTGTGAGGACGGGCCGTACGACTCATCAACCTCACTCACCTACAGCATATTATAAGAAACTAGGTTATAGTGAACAGAAGGGTTACTGATGGCAAAAGAATCTTCCATCCTGTGTATGGGATTTTTTATTGATTATTAATAATAAATTTTCTCTCCACAGCACATGTCGGCTTTTGCGTATTATCTAATTTGTTGAATTTGAACGAATTTTTATTGATCATTAACTGATGTGACATCTTCTCTTTGTCAAGTAGTCGGTTTGACAGCGCCAGCAAAATATTTTATGTTTTCAAATCCAGATTCTGACCTCAGTGAGATTTTTTGCTGCCGCTCCCTCAGTCCCCTCCATACCATCATGGAGCATCATAGCATGCCTGTGTTCTGGACACTGATGTTGCGGGTGGTACATGTAGCCCCCGGCTCCGCCATTGTGCATCAGCATAGCCTGTCAACAAACACAATTCATTACAGTTCCAATTATCATTCGAAGTTCACTATACATTCATAAAAAACACAGACAAATTGGCTTTTTCCAAAGAAAGCTATCACATAATTATAAGCCTGTAATTCATATAGACCACTTTATATTCATAAGGATATAGTCTACCATATGAGGGGAACTTAATCATATTAACCAGTAGTCTAAGCCCCCCCCCCCCCCCCCCGAGAATCTTGCCCCCTCGTTTGACGGGGGCAAAGTCTGAGAACTATGTAGGAGTTTGCTAAAATTGTCTGCTCCTGTAAAATGCAAGTACTAAAGAGAGAGATCTTTTAAATCTGCAATATCTTTTGAGTTTTACTCCTTCCTGAAGAAAGATGATATTCTGTAGGCCAACATTGAAATGTGTGCATCTTTTGTATACCATCTACAACTCTAAATATCCCCAGAAGAAGCTAAGGGACAAACGCCAATGTAGTCAGGGCCCTCCAGACCTTTGCCCCCGCCCGATGGCCCCCGGCGAGGGAGTCGCCAATGTCTTTATTTAGTAACCTCGTCACGCGGCTCCTTTTTTTCTTTAGGGGAAAGTAGCTGGGTGACAAGGCTATTTATTTAGTATTAAGTATGTTTGCAGTAGCCTGTAATTTGGACATGATGACCTAATGACTGGATTAGGGATAACATCTGCAGACAGTGAGATCCAGTCAAATATATCACTCTGACCTGAGCTGACTTGATATATGGGGTATATATGAGTCTTATAAGGCTTCCTGCACTACAAACTAGCCTAGTGCCATATTATAATGCACAATTAAATGTTCTAAATTTTTGCTATGTCCAGTACTTAGATTGTTAGTGTGTGGTTATATGGTGTTTTTAAGTGAGAGCGCATGTGGGCCTACTCAGTGTCAAAAGTTAATCCATTTTTGGTAAGCAAGGCTGCCACATTTTCTGTGATGGCAGGTTCAAATCAGAGACAGCAACAGAAGTTCAGGGGCGTGTCTGGGGGGACTGTCCAGCGGGGGTCGAGAGTCTAGGGGCTCAGACTACAGATGACATATGGTCAAGTCAAAAATAGATGATATTCTTTGGATAAAGCAAGCCTTAGGCGTTCATGTAAAACAATGTGCTCAAACATTGTCATGTGGACCCTACACAGCTAATGACCGACTAAATAATGCACATTTGGAAGTCTCTGTACTTTGTGACCTCCTGTGTGGATAACGAGATTTACTCACATGATGCTGGAAGAGTTCCCGCTGATGTTGCTCTTGCATGTGGAGGTAAAATTGACGTCATGTAAAACTGTCGACGGGATTGAACTCCGATAGTTGTGTCTCAGTGCCAAACACATGCATGTATGACTCAACTGTGAAAATATGAGAAATCAGTGATGGTTAAAACAAAGTATAGTATTCGGAATAATGTTAACTTAACCTATCCAAGTTCCCAATCATGTGTAGTCAATATATCATCTCCCCCCCACCCCTACAGGTAGAGGGCGGGGTAAGATAGCGGATTGTCGCTAACTAACTAATGTATGGCGCCTGTGAACAGAAACTAACAAATCACTCTTAGATAATGTCAATCAGGTACGCCTTGATCAAAGTTGCAAACCAAAATACCCTGAGCCACAATAGATTGACAATAAAAAGCATACACATAAAATAGCATAAAAACTTATTTTTGTAGATAATTTACTAAAGTTATACCAAGTTTAGAGATAGTTGGTTTCTTTTTGTGCGCCATGTCGCATCTGCTCACAAGTTTATGACCAGTGCACTTTGTTACATCTCCAAACTCAAAGTGTCAAGAATACAACGCGAACAATACATTATTATCTTAATACCAGGAAAATTACAAGTGATATTATCCGACCTAACCAATCATGACTAGTGTAACAAACTCTGAACCAATCAGAACTCAGTTCAAAATGCTCAAAACAATACATTGTGGTGGGGAAACTATCCAAATATTCTATTGCCATTATCTAACCGGGATAGATCAATTAGAATATCCCAAAACAAAGAAAAACCAATCAGTGATCTTGATTACAGAAATAAACCTAGAATAAAATATCAGCCAGTTGATTGTAACCTTGTCTCCCAGCACATAACCAACATACACAACATGAATAATTGATGCCTATGAGCTCATCCCCGTGACTGTATACCTTTATAGACGTTGACACAGACCCCACAAAATGAGCATTCAGCACCCAACCTGGTGATACTACACGCCCTCTCTCAAACAATCTTTGCTCAAATACGTCCCTGACACCTAATTTTTGGATTTTTTAAGTCTTTTACATCTGGAGGACCAAGTTTCAAATCACTGTGACCAACGAATGAGGAATAATGATCTGAAGTAGAAGTGCTGGCTCAATTGGTAAGAAAACTTTTTATTCAGAAACCTTAACTCAGCAAGACGCTACAGTCGAGCTAACATTACCGCAATTACTGTACTAAGCCAATCATTGAGTATGTCTGTTGTTGTTTTCTCCTCATGAAACACTTTTATTGCGTCTTGTAACTCCCTCCCTATTCAATTTGAAGGACATTAACAGGGGGAGGGAGGTATTGAGTATTTCATAAGGAGAAAACAACAGCAGACACACTCAATTTCCAGCTTAAAATATAGTCAATGTCATAATGTTAGCTCCGCCATTACGTAATCCTGAAATTGGGATCCCCGAAGAGCAAAGTTTTTCAACCAACAAGTCAGCACTTCTGTTTCAGGACATTACTTCTCTCAAAATAATCAGAGATTTGAAACTGGGACCTATAAATGTAAAAAGACATAGATAAACAATATATATTAGGTTAGAGCACCCTCTATAATACCCACATCATTGAAGTGTCTCCTGTATTGGTTGATATCTAAAGGATATATTTTTACTCAAGTGGCAGCAGGTGAGATTTTGTACAATTCTGTTTGATCAACAAATCCAAGACGTTTTATGTATACTTGTGATCTTATAACTTGTAGATCCCTAATGATATAGTCATCTTGTCTTGTGGATCTAAGAATATTATTAATATTATTCTTAGATCCACAAGACAAGATGATTATATCGTTAGAGATCTACTGTTAGGGTTACCAAGTGCTCAGATTATCTTTGTCACTTTATTAGCCCTTCTATATTAAACCACTGCTGACACGGCTGGGCTTTGTCCAACAGAGCCATAATAATTTGAGCACAGCAGGCTAACTTACTGTCTATAGCTCGCCCTCATAGATTTCCACTGGACTGTATCTTACTAGACAGCGAGTCTTCTACCAGAACATCAGACCACATATTCCTTCTCTTTCGGACCTGAGTCACTGCTAATAACGTCAGGATAATAATAACAGTTGAAGTAACGATTTATACATTTAGTGTTGAATCTAAATTAAAGAGATTACTCAGGTTTTACATCTCGGACATATCATGATGTCATTTATAGCGGAAGACAGCAAAAGACTGGCTGTTTTTAACAAAACATAATAAATAAACAAGATTCAATTAGCCCCACTTTGGAGTTGCTTCCCCTCTACTCGATTGACTACAAGAAGGAAGCATGTGATACAAATACAGACACACTGGATACGAGTGAGCTTCGAGTGCATTTCTCATTGTACAAATGTAGTGTTTGATACCAATGTTCGTTAAACATACCGCCATCTTCTAGCAGCTTGAACTTTAGAAGTCGAAACCAATTAAGACTACGTTCAGCTGAATCAAAAATTTAGAAGCAAGACTTATAAGGTTACTAGAGAGATATTTAGACTATACACATACTATACCTGCATGCTGCCGCCTGTGAGTAGATGATGATGCCGAGCCGTTTATTTGGAGTTTTCTCTTCTTACCGCTAATATAACCTCTGTCATCACTCAGCTCCGAGTCGGCATCATCTGAGTCGTCTCCTCCTAACCTGGGAGTCTCTCTGAATGTGTGAGCTCGTGAACATGGCTCTGTAATAGCGCAACAGTTTGAGTAAAGTGGTGAGAAACAATTCGGGGACTTATATGCTTGACTTTCTATACTTGACTCATTTTATAACTCCAGAATTTACCTTTTAATTATTGAGGTTCAATCATAACTTTCGAAATGGTACCGACGAAGTTGTAAATTGAATCAGCACCAGCCAATATGATGAATGATATATCAATTATGACAACTGAAAAAGCCTGGCTTTGATAGCACTGGTAGAGATAAGATAAGATATTAATAAACTGTAACTATCATAAGAGTCAAGGCTTTTGAAAACAATTTAACGTAACAGCATTTTTGGTATGATATTGAAAAGCCAGCGTTGAGTTGGCTGAAAGCGCAACATCAGCGGCTCGTATATCAGCAAGCCGACACACTAAACTGTGTCAAAACAACACTGCTTCATACTCAGATTACTCAGATCTCATAAACCTGATAATAGGGTGGTTGCTTACAATTCCTCTCCACTCCTAATATAATCTTTAGAATGCTTCAACATTACAAGTCAAACCAGAAGTCTATCTATGGTCTAGGACAAATAATATGACACGTTTGTGATAGCTTGGTAGGGAGGGTTAGTTAAGCAAACATACAGGCATACCATCACAATATGGGCTAACTTAATCATCATCAGATAAGTCTGTCTCAGGTTAGACAACTGATGCCTCTCTGGGAAATATGTGCGCAATGGATTCTGTATTGCTCAAAGATAGCAAATCGAGGCCTTAATCCCAAAATTGTCACCGAACAGGCCCATAATTTGCACAATCTGATTGCCAACAGTATGGAATCAAAACACTCCCTGTTATTGACACTAAACTTCTGCAAATAATTTGCCCATCAGGTGACAATCCTGAGAATGAAGCTTCTATTAGTCATCGATACAGAATTCAATGAGTGAACATTTCCCTGACTGGCAGCAGTAGGTTAAACTTAAATGTGACCTGATGACATCATAAGCACACGCTGATGCCCGAATCTTACCCACACTGGTCACGTGATATACTATTGCATGTATATCTCTGATCGATAGAGAGTGAATTAATTCATTAAGCAAGAGTACCATCACAAGGAATTTGGTGTGACCACCCATGTTCAATGTTATCAACTAGGGGTGGGTACATGTTAGGTACTCATATTAAATTGACTCTAACGATCAGAGATACACATGATAATAGCGTAGTCTCAATGTCAGTGTGAATCTTATCTTCCCTTATACTAACCTTGAGGTGCTCTGTAGCTCATAGCCAGATTATTCGGCCGAGGTAACGGATCTGGAGCGACGTAAGAACTCTTTGAACTGCCGCCATCATCACTAGCTTTTATCTGTCCGACTTCCTCGTCACCAGAATCAGTGATCTCTCCTTCCTCTACATCTCCGTCCTCCATTGGTTATATGTAAGGGGATCATTGCAAGCAACTCTCCTAAAACAATATTATCACAATGTTGGCTATCAGGTATTGCGTTTTACGTTTAGGCCTACGCTATGCTTTGACATTTTATGGTCCTATCTTCTTATGGTAGACAAGTTATAACAGTAGACATGATTGAAACTCCCAGCTACAGAGAGGATGTTCAGAACAGAATATATTTTCATTGCAGAATCAGCCAAGTTCGTCGTCTGCAACTCCTCCCTCCTAGATGGCCCCAGATCTTTAACATGATTCTTTCTATTTTAAAATAGTCTATTAAAATTATGAATGAAGCATGAATTGAATAAGCCTAGAACATGGACCCAAGAAACAACAACTGCAAAAGATTGCTATTAAAAGCAAGCTTCTTAATGCCTACTGTGGATCTATATAAGTGATCACTGCTTGCTTAGATAATCATTGTTTGTTTTGTAAAATCTGCTACATACAACAAATTCACAGAGTCAGAAGTTGTCCTCCTCCAGCTAGGCTAGCTAGTAGGAAAAGCTACTTACCTCAGATCAGATCCACCACAGTGTCAACCATAACTGCGCCACACATATAAATATTTCACTACAATCACCTCACCTCAAGACTGCACATATGTAGATAGCTCAATTTGGCTTGTTCTGCAGACAGTGCATGTATTTTTTCTTCACTCCTCACTTATCATTATCCAGCTTCAACTTTTCTTTTTCAATTGCAACACTCTTGGAATAGGAGATAAAAAATAACCCTCACTTTTTGTAACACATGATTTGATTGGCTGCATTATGATATGGTTAATTGGTGTAAGTATTCTTGGAGAGAAAAAGTTAGTAGGGCACTCAGGATTACTTTATTATCACATCATTTGTGGTGACTGACATTTGGAATCTACTGCTTTAAAGATGGTATGTGCTAGCAATAGCAATTTGATATAGCCCAATATAGAACCAGGCCTATGGAATTAATGCCTGATAGCCATGAGAATGAAATGGTCATGAACTGAAGAAATGTATGAAGCAGTTTTTTTTATTTTTACTTGCTAACTAATAACATCTTAATTAATTTATAAATAGATTTTCTCCCTGCAAATTTGTATAATAATCTTGTAGGGCAGTATGTATGGTTATTTGTATAATTCTGCCCTACCCATGTTAGGGTACTTGTAGTCATGGTGTCACTCAGCAGGTAGCCACACAATCGAATCACTGATTTGTCACCTGTCACCAAACTTTACCTAAGCTAAGCGCTGATTAACTGACTTGAGTGAGTAGCATGATCACAGACAGTAACCCTACTCTCAGTACAGACTAGCTAAATAATAGCTCTCAATATTGATTGGCTCCTGTGAGCTTGTAAGCATTTATATTCTATTGTCAAAGCGTCTTGCATCAATCATAGTACGCTTTGCGCATGAGCACCCAATCAATTTAGGGCGGTAATCTTTGCACCTTAGCACTTGGATTTATCCAAATGTGAGTTCTCAGACTGAAGAGTTGCCCTGTTCCCGCTGGTTAAACATTAACTTTATGTGCAAAATGTAAATGTAATAGGTCAATTGGGCCAGTTTGTGACACTGCCGCTGCGATGCAGAGTGACTCGTATCGTAAATTCGCTGCAGTGCATAGAAGCTTATATAGCCTCAGGGAGTATGCAGGCAAATTAACTGTCAGTACATCCTGGACTGTGGTTGATGCAGGTTTTCTTGGTACATCATTGCCATTTATTAGGGTAGTTTTTTTTCAGGTCAATCAGTTCAACATTACACACTGTCATTTCAGATTGATTTAGTATATGGATATGGTTTCCTTTTTGTTCATGACAGTGTTCTGGTCAATATGAGACTGATTGTCAAAAAATCACTCACGTTTCATCATAACTTGTCTGTACCATGAAAGTATGAAGTCATTGAGAATTATAGGGTAGTTTAGTTCACCTGCATTCCTTTACCAGATCATGTCATCAACAAAACAATTCTTAGTTATGTCAGGTCTTCCTCACTTATAGCTTTAGTCATTCCTAAAATACACTATGCTATCTAGGCTTATTTCATCCTTGCATGGCTGACATTAATATCACTGATTATGCTTGCTGTTTCAGATTAGGTTTATTCTGATACAGAACCGAGCTGGTAAGACACGTCTTGCTAAGTGGTATATGCACTTCGGCGATGAGGAGAAACAAAAACTGATTGAAGAAGTTCACTCTGTTGTCACTGTGAGAGACGCCAAACACACGAACTTTGTAGAGGTAACTAACTCAGGTTCCTATTTAAACCTTCCATATATTATCGTTGGGTTTTATTCAAGAAGTTTGTACGGAACATATCCGGTTTCAGTTTCTCACTTTCCTAAGTTTGTTTGAGTTACAGGAGCTCTACAATATTTTTTTAATCTTACCTCAGTTGGCCACCAGACAAACATTTCAAGATCTATATGATATATGATTTCAGCTAAATTGGAATCAATCAGTCATCACACCTGTTATAAATAAGTGCCTGCACTCCAGTCCCCAGTTGATAATTGCTCACAATTAACTCTGTTCTCACTTTCTCTCAAACTCTGAAACAATCCTACCAACACAGAAAAGCATGTTCATATTAAATTAAGAATCAGGTTTGAATCATTCTCGAGTTCTCAGTGTTGTTTAAACCACTCTGTAAGGTCTATGAACTGTGGCCTATTTGCAACCTATTTTCACTCACTAAAAGTTGAGATGAGAAGGTACTGAAAGGTGCTTTCTTAACGATAAAATATACAATATAGTACCTTATTAGTACCTTCTCATCTCAATTTTGTCTGAAAATCAGGTGAAAATGGGCCACAGGTAATGAGCTTTATAGTAGGTTTCTCAATTAGACTGAGAACTCTAGATTCGTAATATAAAAAATATGTTACATTCACAGTCACTTTAACTAAGCCTAGTCTAATCCATCGTCATACTTATAATTTTATCCATACCAAACTACTAGCTCACTCTTTATCATGTTACTCATGTCATGTTTTGTAGTTCAGGAAATTTAAGATAGTATACTGACGATACGCCGGATTATTCTTCTGTGTATGCGTGGATACTGCCGACAACAGCTCTTAGCTTATCTAGAAGCCATACATAACTTTGTCGAGGTGCTCAACGAATATTTCCACAATGTCTGCGAACTAGATCTTCAAATTTTATAAGGTAAGTCTTTGATTGGAGAGGAGTAAAGTATTCGAAGGAGGAAAAGTTTCACACAGCCTTGAAATAGTTTAAATTATGGCTAGCTAACATTTAACTCAATTTGGTTTCTTTATGATATTATCTACCGCCAACTCCGTGCCCTGACCAATGCTAGCAAGAATCGGTGCTAGTTAACATGAAGACACTTCCGTCTAATCGAAGCCAAATTAAACTTTAGCTCATATTCATTCCTCTGGGTATCATGTAACCATTGCCGTTGCCAAATTGTTTGCAGTCAGGAAAACTGAAAAACATTGTCGGCTGTAATTTTAGAGAAGAAAATGAACTGCACCCCCTGATCCAATCCTATTTATATTTACCTCACCATGATAATATGAGATGGACCCAAAGCTTTGAACATTAGGTGTAATAAAAAATGACAATCAAAGACCTTAACAAAAGAACATCCCTGCCTAACTATAGCATATCCTCCAATAAACCTGAAACTATATGACAAAATAACCCACACTCCCTCCTGAATTTTTTGGTTTTCACTGACACACTTTGAACGACTATGTTTCTTTTGCCCAGTTCAACAGTTTGGTGGCCTAGTTACTATAATTCGGTTTGTCTTGAGAGTTGTGGGTTATCTTTGGTTGCACAAGACTTGTTATTCTGATTGGCTCTGGGCCAAATTGTATAAACAGACAAGGTGTAAGCTCACTTAGCCCGGTACTGGCATGTGAATCTTTAGACTGACCTCTCCCCTTACATGATAAACTGGCAGATAAGTAGATAAAATTTACTGTTTAATTGTAGCCTAGATTCAATCATGTAGATCCGCTTAATCTGACTCTATAGTTGTATACTTTTGAGGAAAGACATCCACTTTCATTGCTGTTTTTTTTCGATGTGTAGTATCAGACCACACAGAACTTATTTAGGCATGTTTATAGCGAAAGCGTAGAGTTTGGTACATTTACCTTTACGCACTATCAAATTGGAGTTGTCCACTCAAAAACAGTGGTTCAAGGAATTGACAACACCTGAATGATGCTAAGTTGCCTTTGAAATTCAACATTTTGTTTCTTAATCATGCTGATGATACTCGTTTGACCAACCTTAGACTTCTTAGTGAAATTCTGTAACAATTTTTTCCATTATATCATTACATAAGGAATTACACCCCCTCCCCCCACCAAATTTAAGGAGAAAGCTACTGTCACTCACTTTTCATGTTACATATAACTTTTTGTCCTTTTACATTAGGTGTACAGAGTGGTGGATGAGATGTTTTTAGCAGGAGAAATTAGAGAGACGAGTCAAACCAAAGTACTAAAACAGCCTCTTATCCTCGGATCACTGGAATAAGTCTACTGTACATCATCACTTATCTATAATACGTAACCAGGTTCGATTCCCGGCGCCGGCTATCATTTCTGATTTGGCACTGGCAAGCCATTCATCCTAGCCAGGTCTGTTCGGATCAGGACCATACATACAGGAGGTCTACTGTGTGCTTGCATGCAGTATAAAGATCCCCCTCTGCCTCTTCGAAAAAAGAGTAGCCGGCAACGGCGGGCAAGGGTATAGGGTACTACCTCACACAAGCCACCTGCGCTTAAGGGGGCCCGTTAAATAGGGCGGTCAAATAAAACCTAGTGCATAGAAAAAGAAAAAAAAAAAAAACGCAATTGCAATCTGGATATATAACTGTACCAGCAGGAAAACCTGGAGAATTCATCTTCTACTTATTCATTTGGTCTTTAGTTTTACTAGTTTGGAAATAGTTTTCTGAAATAAAAAATGACTTTACTGGTTGAAGTCATGTCTTACTACTCATGTAGCTGAAAGTGGTTTTATGGCATCAAAACTTCTTTAATCTTCATGTGTACTATGACTTGCCATGTTTGGTTACTGATTCAAGTAGATCTAATGGTGGTTTTTTTTCCTCACTGGTCCCTGTAATATCATTCCATGGTGTAGCTGTTGGAAAAGCTGACAATTATCATAAAACTCTAATATGACACATCTATTTGATGTAGGCTTTCAAGGTTGATTGTTCCAGCCCCCAGCACCCCCGGGTGTATACATCTCCTGTAATAGCCCCTCTGCCTACGGGTGTCAGGAAAATTCAGTGATGAGGTCGAATAATCTTGAAACATTATCATGTTATGTTATTTTCTCACTTACTAGACGACTCATGATAACAGAGCCAATTTAGTTCATTAATTTGCTGCATTGTGGGAGTGTAGTTTTCATACACTGATTGTGTTCTTGTAGAATGTCAGGAAGGTACAGAATGAAAAGAGGAAGGTAACTCAGGCTCTCAAGTATATAAACTTTGCTATAGATAAGAGTAACATGATATCATTACCAGGCTCTTCTTCTGTAACTCTGGAGGAGTTATTCGGACTTATCACTCTTATCACTGGTCTCATGTCTAATGAGGATGCCAGGTAAGTGAGGAACGGAGGCCCTAGAGGGCGTCAACACGGAATGGCAACCTCAGGGTGCCTCAACATGATAGAGTATCAACCATAGTTTGGTTCCGTGCAGCTAAAGCTTCGACAAAGAATTCAATGAAAAGTCAGATCATCTAGATGTGCAGCGCAGATAATGGGGCTGTTTATTTCATAATTTATCAAGCTCTGATCTCAATTTAAAAAACCCGGTCAGGGAGGATTGCAGGCGTCTCTATCATTCACTGGTTAATGATGTCACTTCGCACCCTGAAACTCTGTCAAACCCTCTACCTCGCCACTCCCCTACAATCAGCCCCCTAGCAGTCAACTTTGTTTAGGTCACAATTAGAGCTGTTGTTGGTTGTTGGTAGTTGAATGCCATAAGTAAACCAGCAACCACGAATAGACATGATCTCCTGAAACATGATAATTTTGTAACAGCAGGGGTTGTGCGATTACCTCCTCCTAGGGGTTAGAGTTAGGAGTTGTCTCTAACTCCTTGCCTCCAACACAAAGATATGTTGTGTGTTTGGCAATTTACATATTGGCATGTCTAGTATAAGCTCTGCTATATTCTCTTGTTGCTATTTTGGTAGCGCCGAGCTGACTTATTACCTACAGCAGACATATAATGCTCTGGCTGAGCTCATAGAGTGGGCTGACGCCTTCATGGTCATGGATATAAAAACCCAACTAGATGTCGACAATGCAAAGTGAGTCAGGGTTCTCAGAACCCTGACTCACTTTGCATTGTTGACATCTAGTTGGAAACTTTTGCTCTTTTTGTAACTTGTAAGCAATGCAATAACGATTTGAGAATTGATATCGTTGACATACGAAGGTCCCTTAATAAAATTATTAGTCCTTCCTTAGTAGTTCCTTACTTTGGCTCTTGTTTTTGAAAGTCACAAATTAATATAACTGTATTATAACATCAGTTCAAAATGTTTGCTTTGCATTCCTTAGCTACTAGTTATCCCAGGCACCAATCATTCCAACACATTGGATAAATTATATATTATACTGGTTGAAACTTCTAATTGATTTCTACCATGACTACCTTATGACAGGAGAGTGATACGGGGTATCGAGGCATCAGTAGATGACCTCACAGAGTTTACATGTGAAGTGGTATAATGTAGTTATGGGACCAGATGGTAAAACCTACCTACAAGCACCGCTGGCTCAGAGCGAGGATTTGTCCCCCCATACAACCGATTCTCTGACCTGCTGGAGCTGCTATCAGTACTGGATATATGTAAGTTGTTCTTTGTGTGTAAACTGATGTCATTTTATTCTGTTTGGCACGAGGAATAGCAGTCATTATCATTGACACAGTTTGTGTGGTATATTTAGTTTGTTTATGCCTTGTTCGCACTTGCTCTAGCTAAGTTAATTTCATCATTATTTGCATAACTATATGTATACATTCAACTTATTGACTTGCTACACCAAACCACCAAAAGTTGTGCCCTCTTTGACATTAAGGGGGCAACTCCAATGTAAAGCTACAATGCATGCGTTTTTATCCTTCTGTTCATAGGGGAGCACATGTCGATTTGAATGATTTCACAGGCAGAATAGACCAGTTAACAATGGGCTTCTTTGCTAACTCTGCTACAGGCCAGAAGTGGAGAGCCCCCAATTTATCTCATCCACCCTCGACCTCTGAGAGAAAATACAGATCAAGAATAGGCTCTGATCATGATAACGTCAGCAATAATTGTAAGGATAATCTATAACTTTGCACCAGGATAAGGCTAAATTGAGGAGCCTAGTCACTTAGTTTTCTCAAAAAAATTGTCCATTTACTCTGTTAAACTTTGCCAGAGCTGCTTGTAGTTGTATTCCATTATTGACCGGTGATGAATGATGATGGAATGCCCTACCAGCAAACTAGGATAAGCTTCATCACTCAGCAACTATCTATTGTCAGTACTGTGAGCTAAGAAACCTCATTGCAGGTCAAACTGTCCCTGAGCAAATCACTAGAAAAAAGCACATCGCTTTCTGTTATAAAACATTATTCATTTCGTTTTCTTTTTATGAGCAGCCTCGTATGACAGTAACACCAAGTCACCTGCTGTTACACCGATGATGGCTGCCTCTGATTCTTGGACCCCCAGTGGGGACAGAAATCTGATGAACAGAAGCTTTGCTGACCTGCCGTCTGTCAACCAGTGGCACCAACAACATGTGTGAGAAAAGAACGGGGTATGTCTGGCCTTTCAATAAGATTTTTTTTACCTCAAGGATTTTTTTAAAGGGTCATATTTAGAGGCCAGTACTAAACATATAGAGGAAATCCGAAGTCCCAAGTTGATACTTTCAGTCAGTTTACATCTTTCAGTTTGATGGGAAAGTTCAAAATACCCTCCCAGTATTAATTTATAGTGATTCGAAAAAGTTACCAAATCTAGGGTTTGCTAATTGGTTAAACAGTCCACTCCCGAGACTCAGACCGAGATATACCCAAAGTGTATCATAGCATTAGTGGAGAAATCATACACTTCTCAGTATACCTTGTTTAAATAATATCACATAGCCCCCTGTTTATATATATATATAGCCTGCTGGTACATGGTCCTATATCATTAGGGCGTACCAGTCTAAGGCATTGAGCTGACGGTAGCACTACTCCTATCGTATGAATTGAGCATTCCTGGTGGTGACTTTATGATCCATATACCCACGCTTCATTGTTATCAACCAGCTAATTCTTGATTCCCTACAGCTGAGCAGGAAAATCAAATGCCTATCATGTTATCAGGTATGAGAGTCGCAAACCTTCCCTATTGTAAGACAATGTCTGCTGCCAATATGTTAGCTAGTGGTGGATCTAAAGGGCACAGGCTCCCCCCCCCCCATATCTTAACGATAAATTTTCAAGAACAGAAGAAAATCATCTCAACCTGCTGTTGTCCCAGTTGATAAATGTGAAATCACCCCCAACTGATAACTGTATAGTGGTGATAGCTTAACAACGTCACACATTACAACTGTTTGGCCCTACAGACCCCTCCAGTCAAAACTCTAGATCCGCCACTTAATATGTTGATAAATGATTGATGATGATGATGATAAATTCATAAATTCAAATTAGAGTTCTTTGATCTTGTATACTTTTGGGCTTTGCTCTAATCATGTTCTATGATTGGTTGGAGCCTTTCAATGATTATAGGTTTATTATATTATTTCCCCACCACAGCCAATGTTACATATTCTCGTCTGGAAGTGGATCTTGTTGAATCGAGCCGCCTAAATGCTGGCAACATTTGGTTATCAGGTTCCTTTGTTTTGTATCAATATAAGTCTTGATCAGGGGTTCATCTCCTTGCATATTACTCGCTGTAACCATAATGGTTTTATTGGTTTGATTGGTTTGGGATACTCTGTGGAGCAATTTGAATACTACCTCATGGGGATCATTACACATTGGCCTCCATATCTTTGCTAACCATTGATAGCAGGATTGTACCTTTGATGAGGTACCACTGTTCACCTTGACCTTGATAGTCTTATAGTCTTTGCTGTTATTTACACCCAGCATGATATGCCATGTATGGTCACCGGTATGGTTGTAATATTTATCTGACCATTCCGGTGAACATCTGCGGCAACCTGGTTCAGCAGCCCAGCAAAGCTCATAGGCTGTGATATTGGTCTAATTTTGACGCTGGCCTTTGTCCAGTTTCAATAAACCACCAGTAATGCTCATAGTTTGTTTACTACTCTTGGTGACAACTATACAGCTTATTTTATTGGATCAGGTCGAGAGCAGAACCAAACCGAACAAAGCTTTTCATGACAGGCTAGTGTTAGCCCAACCTCATGTACCCTGCCTGACATGATATATCATCATGTGATATACTATCAGGTGATATACCACATATGGTCACTGATCTGATTGTTATAAAAATATGAATATTTGAGTGCGGATAAATTACCCAGAAAAGTCAAGCCACACTACTTACCAGAATTCCATACTGCTTCTCATCTTCGTTCTTAGTAACAGGAGTTGCCCTCTTTTGAAAATTATTTTCTTTTTTACCAGTGAAGCCAGCACAGCACTGCATACTCATAGGCTGATTATATGAATGTGCAGCCTTAACGGAAGGCATGTTATCCAAATGATTCAATTCAGATTAATTGAAGATGATTTGTTTGTTTTTTCAGTATTTTGTCAAGATCCAGTAAATCTTGGAATTATTTATGATACTGGATTACCAATATCACCTCACCAGTTTATGTGATGAACTAGACAAGTTCAGATCAAAGATAAATTATCATAGTCAAGCCTGCTATATCAAGCTTCATGTAGGGGAATTTGTTGACAACCAGCTCTGAGGGCTACAACCCAAAGCAAAATATATTCATAAATATGGTCGGATGGTTTTTAGTATCTTGGTTGAAACATGCATGTGCCTAGATCAACAACAGAAAACTCTCTGCCTCAAGGTTGTTAGTTATCGGAGGTGATCAGGGAGGAATTTTAGAGAATTCCCATAATAATGAGTTTAGATACTTTGGCAGAGCTCCAACAAATCCAACAAATTGAAAAAATTATTTGTGGATAAGTGAGAATTTAGGAGATCAATTTATTGGTTTCTATTGCTGACTGCGTCAAGTCCTGCAATTAGACTGGTGATTTTAATTGAGGATTTTGAAAGTTAAAGTGAGTTTCAAAAAATTACTTCAAAGTTCGAGAGGACAAAGTCATCTACAGTTTATTTATAAACGCTAATATCTGTTATAATAAGTAATAATCTATGACAATCAAACACATTTCTAAAAAAGTTATGCAGTACAAGCACAAGTCCAGTTGAAGGATTGTCAAATGATGCATTTGGATAAAAGGACTATCATAAAACAACAGGGGTAATGCCTTGGTCTTATACAGAATAACAGGATACCTATTAGGTGTTTTTCCTGTTACCATAGAAATGCTAAGAGTTCACACACGCATACACATATGAAGTCTCAATTATGAACTACAGGTGAGCAGTAGAAATATTGGTAAATCAGTCAATCAAATTGCAGCATAATTAATAATGATGATAATAAAAATAATAATAAAAATGATAAAGTTAAGCAATAAACTCTATCAGTGTGCTTGCTTGTACCTAGTATTTGCATCGCAGAGCCAAAGAGTGATTTAAAGATGATTCCACTGGAACTGGAACTGGAAATCTTAGCAGTACGATATCATCATACAGCTAATATTCATTTCATCTATTGGTTTTGATTTCTCTGAGACGTGCAAGAAAAGCTGAGGTTAATCATCTTGATAATAGCCTCAGTGTGCTTATAGTTAGCAGGTAGCAGTTAGCAGGTAATCATCCAGTGTGTTATTTAGTGGGGATCTGAAATCATCGTTGGTTGGCAGTCGGCAGCTTCTTCACATAAAATGTCAGCAGGCTGACCCGTTCATTGTTGATCAGTTCAACTCCCTCTGTGAAAGAAAAGCACAACATACTGATAATGTAAGATAAGATAATTCTCTTCTAAAGAATAACTTCCATTGACATTTCATTAAACTTGATATTCTGACCCCCCTGTGTATCGAGAGTTGCAGAAAAATGTAAAGATGGTTCAGTAAGCAAAGCATGTTTACCCATATTCCAGAGTCCTGGCTTTGGGTTCCATGATAGCTGCAATCAAGTATGTATGGAAAATTATAGTTCTCTCACATATATTTTGCATATCTATGGAAAAATAGAGCTCATAGCTATTGCAAGAGTCGAATAAAAAGTTGTATTCATACCGCTATAAACTAGTTCAGTCACAGCAGGATTTGGAGATACGGGATGAGTGAGTTCATGAGGATGTTCTGTTCTCATATTAACTCCTGGTGACAGATAGAGCTTCCTCTCATTAGTGAATGTACTGATGGTGACAGGAAGCTGTCCTACGCCTTCCTTAGGAGCCTCCTCTCTCACTAGGGTTTGAATCTACAACCAAACAGGATGTTTTACTAGGTCAGGTAATACTTTGAGGCGGTGGACAATACCCTGAACCTAGTAGCAGTCTCTGATGTATTGAAAGCTGGTGGTATCTTAAACACTTGATTGGAGGTAATCTTATCTGATGAAAGAAGATTTTAACCAAGACAAAAATATCACAATATCACAAACTATTCCCCAAAAAACAAATTTGTATTGACAGTGCACAAATGTAAAAATAAATTTGGATTTTTTCACATAATTATCTCTCGAACTGGTATATACTGTGCCTGAGCTTAATCAGACAGCAAGTGTAAAACCAGTATCAGGTATGTGCAATAAGGAAAACAGTCTTACCCTTTGTGGAAAAGAAACATTAAAAACCAACAAACATACCATTTTACTGAGTTCTTCAGCGTGTTTTGATCCTGCTTGCTTGTAGAAGGTTGCGACCAAAGCACGAATGAACAAAGATCCTTTGTTCCTGAATCTCCATGCAACATAATCTATCAACATTTATCATGGGATTTACAATTGAACATAGTATATGGGTTCACTGTGGAAAACGTTGGTTGTGTTGTGCAACTTTGACATTTCATATGTTTGCCTCTAGCCTTTGAAATATGGTGAAGTTGATAGGTTTTCCCTAAGTGCTGGTCCATTTGCTATGATATGAGGGTCTGTATATCGATATTCGTTAAACTTGGAAATCTCATACCGTGTGGGATAGAAACTATGGAAGAGTAACAAGGAATCAAATCAAGGGATTGCATTGAGTTGCGGGAGAATCAATTCTTATCGGGTAATTTTCTATGGTTAATCCATTGCTAACAACTTTTTAATTGGCTTAAAAATGAAGCAGTCACATTTATAGTTACCTGGAAAGCTTGGGTGGAATACGATAAGATCATCCATACACTGATGGCTATCATCTGAAGGTCTTTCTGTGTCTTGTTGTTGCTGCTGTGGTTGTTGTTGTTGTGACGGTTGTTGTTGCTGTTGATGTTGTGGTAGCTGTTGATACTGTCGTTGCCGTGGCTCTTGTGGTCGTTGTGGGGAGGGTACTGGTGGCACTCTTTTGACTGAACTTGGTACTTGTACATCTTCTTCTGGACCGGAAGCTGTTTTGAGAAAACAAAAGTAATAAAATCCAGCCCCAAAATCTGATTTGTCTTTGTTACCTCTACCAAATAGACTGCACAAATAATGTTATTACAGAACAGAATGAACATGAAATAATATTTACCAGCTGTCTTTGTTTCCACTTCATCTTGTACACATCTCTGCTGTGATTCAGGAGATGCAGTGGATCCTTCATCAGTTCCTGTCTGGATTGTCGACGAATCGTCATTCTTCATTTTTCTCACTTAAAAAACAAATTCTTTTTTACTGTCTGGCTTGTGAAATTAGGATTATGCTTCCATAAAATGATTAATAATTCATGCACTGCGAGATTTCAGATATTCAACATTGCAATTACAGAAATCATAGCATACTTTCATTGCAAATCTCAATAATCTATTATGGATATCAATCAACAGATCTTCACACAAAATAGATGCCAGTGTTAAAAGTGCCACACCAAAGCTTACACACCTCCTGAGCAGGCCTGAAGGATCACCATCTTGGGTTTTCCTCTCATTGCAGGAAAGTTTTGTGATGAGAGCAGTCTGTATATGTCCACTAGTTTGAGGGTTCCATCTTTGGTTGAGATTGTACCATAACCACCATGACTCATCAACACCAGTGCAAACATTCCCAGGTTAGCATGTACAGATGTATCAGTGTCTCTATCCACATACTGTGTCTCTTTGTGTATCGCCTCAACCACCTCCTATATCAAGAACAAATGGAGAAGAAATATTGCATTACCATCAGTAGATGTCCCGTTTTGGTTGATTCGGTTGATTTGGTTGACTTTTTGCATAGTCTAGATTCAAATACTTTATTATGATAATTCATGAAATAGTCAGTAGATATTTTTAAAGTTATTTTTTTCTTTTACTGTATGCAAAAAAGTTGATCGTCAAGCATTGAAGGGAGTAACCTTCAAAGGGAGGGGTCCAGTTTGGGGATGAGATGTAGTCACCTTTTAATTTTGATTAAGTTGTGAGGTCATATATTTTGATATCGCTCTTTCAAAGAAAGATTGCCGGCTGCAATGTTTTAAGACACCAAATTGTGGAGATAAGCCTTTGGTACAGGGTACATAAATTTACATCTCATTAGTTGTTGGATGATATGATTACCTTGGCACTCCATTCTCTATTACCGCTCAGCTCGCTTACAATGTATCCAAACTGTTTGAACATTTCAACCATGTTTTTGTAGTCATACTGAGATCCTTCTCTGTCCTGTTTCTTTATGGGGAATCTGATATTGATTATGAGAGCTCTTCCTCGAGAAGCAGTCATAGTATAAACCTTAAAACGAACAGAAAATTTCAATTGTTTTTATTAATTCAATGCCCACTGATGTGGAACCATTCGCCTTAGACCAACTTGATCAAGATGCTGAACGCTTAAGAATGCCAGTCAGCATTTTCAATCCTTACACAGACAAAAGCTTATGTCTCTGAACTCATTATGGTAGGTTATAGCATCAATCTTCAGTAGATAAGAAGACATATTATTGGGACTAATTAGTTTGTCTTAACATCACAATTACCTTTTCTTTGTGAGGTGTAGAATACAAGGTGGTCTGGAAGTTTGGCAGCATGCTGATGTGTGCTTGAGTTTCATCATTCATGATTCTTCTGATTTCATCAGTTGATGGGTCCAACTTCTTCACATATTGAACTAGTGCTTCATTAGCAGAGTCAGAGAGTTTGAGGCCTTTTATGGAGTGAGAAAAAATATTCGTATTAATGACGATCAAGTTATGGGTTTCATACTGAATATGAGCAGTGAGAATTTCATCAAACTCTACGACTGACATATATTCACAACTTGTTGGATAGTAGCACAAGGGGATAATCAAAGTCTTAAAGAAGATCAACCAGAAACATCATTTCACACAATTCCACCAATCTGTGATAGTTCAATCAAAAACTATTGGACTCGCAAACTATAATGTGACTCAGCTAGCAGTAAATACAATGAACACTGTGGAGAAAATAATTCAACAATTTAATCTTACATGGTGTCTTGAGTACAGCTGGAACATCATGTTCTGATCCACATGATACAGTGTCTGCTGTTGGTTGTTGCTTGCTTGATGGATCGCATATCGCCTGGAAGTCTAACAATGCAGGGTTAGACTTTTCACGAATGAGGCAATGGGGACAAGGAATGTCATAATCTATCTTTGTGGCAGGCCATGTTGATTTTGCTTTCCCTGATAACACTTTGAGGAGGGTGGAGAACTTTGCCCAACATTCAGATATTGTGGTTGCACATCCGTCAACTCTGATGATTGCCCTTTGCGCATCTCTCTCATGTATGAAATGAACATCAAACTGCTCCCTCTTCTCATTGCCAGATCTGGTTGGTGCTTGCAACTTTGCAGCTGCTCCATTCCCATAGGGGAAAATTTGATAGCTTTCATCCATATTTTCGAGAAATGAAACTGTTAGCTGATGAAATGCATAGTCAGGTGCTTTCAATCCGATAAAGTTCATTGATGCATATAGCTGAATCTCAGCTCTATGATGAAAAAATGAATGTTCAGGCATGAAGTATGGCATCAGGTAGCATTCATCCTGATTGTTGATAACGGTTGGGCCAAACAGAAGTTTGAATTCTACCAACAGCGCAATAGCGATATCAGAAGGTATCTTGGAGGATAGGGTAGAAATGCGGGAATGAAGGTCAGCTTTGCTCATCATACCATTTCTTTGATAGCTGCTGGGTCCTGAAGTAACATTTCCATCTGCTGATTGCTGTATGACGATATTAGGAATCATGGTGTGACCATACAATGATCCTATTAGCTCTGTTAAAACTGGTATTTTGTGGAACACAGTATCTGCCAGACCAGGGTGTGGGGAATCCGGATACCACAATATCTGACCAGATCTCTTCATGAAGTCAAAGACAGTCCGAGGGTGCTTCAGAGAGGTAGAAATCAGGTCATATTTGAGATAGCTGTCATTATTCTCGGTGAAGGGAGAAAGCCAAATACTGGGAATGGAACATTTTGAACCCTCTACTCTGTTGTAGAGGGTTCTCTCTAGCCTCTGGAATACTGTGGAATAGACTTTGTCATCTTGAGAAAAGCCTACTGGGAACACATTTTCTTGGCTGAACACAGATGAAAAATGATCCCCGTCAGAACGAACAGCAAGCCTTTCTATTTGACCGTTTCCTTTTAGAAGCTCATCAGTCAAATCTTGTAGAGTGCGAGTAAAGTCACCAGCTATTTTTTCATACAGGTCTAATTTAGTTCTATATTCATCATGGTGGGTGAGAACTACGAGGGGCTCTTGGATCTTTTGAACTGCTGTCCCAAGGTGCGCGATCCAATTAAAAGCGACTTCCCTTGTGGCTTCACGTGGTCCTCGCTTTTTGGCTATTTCTTCGAATTCTGACATATTCACCACGACTATTGGTATGCAGTCTTCACGCATTGTCAGGTGGTAGCCGTGATGGTAAATTTCGTCACCTCCAAAGTCAATAACCTCGACATCACTTTTCTCTGAATCAGGGCCTTGAATCTGTACCTTCTCAAAACCAAAAACCTTTGTTTTTTCAACGCTTGCATCCTGTGGACTTCGAGCTTTGAACTTATCCTTCATGACACTTAGAAGAGAAGACTTCCCTGCCTCTTTTCTACCAATGAGGACAATAGGTGATAGAGAGATGACTTCTTTTCCACTTTCCATGTCTGTGTAGTAGTGTTTTATGTCGCTCCAACCTCCTGCACACACAGCATAGGGTGGCTCTATTAGCTCGTAGCATATGCCACATCTGAATGTGGAGAGATTCAGCGACCTCATACTGGAATGTAATCGGATGAGATCAGAGTTTCCATCGAGGTCCAGATGAGTTAGAGAGACTAGTTCACCGATCCATTCAGGTAACTGTTTGATGTTATTTCTCTCCAACGTCAGCCGTTTCAGTCTCCTCATGGTTCTTATACTGAATAAGATGAGATATTTATGTGTATATTATACTAATCAGATAATTATGATTATTTATCTTATTTTGATTTCATTTTGGTCAAATTTGTTGCTCGCCAAATACCGAGATCAGTTCAGTTATTTGTTCAACAGTATATGTGGCATCCAATGAATTTATCTGCAGCTGGGAGCCAATATATTTGAGCATTCCACAGCATAAATGTGGATCAATGTACCACTAGGGTAAGTCGTCGATGTTAAAATAAACTAATAATCTGAAGGGGATTATTGTTAGGCAATTATGAGTGAAACCGGATTGTATTTTCATCTTTTTCAGAGTTGTCTTAAATGAGAGTGATGTTGCAAACGCGTTCCCATCAGTCACATTCATAAAAATGTCAAAATAAAATTAAATTTGAATCGCCTGTAGGCTCACTTGTTGTAGTTAATTGGTGCATCATCTGTGATTTTGACACAAATAAAATACCACAATAATATATACAATATATTTCTCATCATAACCAATGCCTTTATTTTCTGAAGCTATGTCTATCGGCCGCAATGAAGGTGTTGTTGGGGAGATTGGGACAAAAATAATGGCACCTCAAAGTTTATTTCACCTGATGAGAAATCAAATCGGCCAAAACGAGAAGACAATATCATCAAATAGCCGGAGAAAATTTACCAACCTACTTCACCCCGATCACTGGGAACTACCTTTACCAGAAAAAAATAGGCACAATAGTGTTCAATATTTGAAAACTATAACTGAACCCAACGGGCAAATCACCTTGAATTATCCTCCAAAAAAATATGGCGCCCGTATAAATCACAATCACTGTGGAAGTGAACAATTCGATTGAGAACTGTATGGCCGCATGGAAGGTGAATATAGAAATCAGAGGGCTCTCTTGAGGCAGCAGATAACAGGACTTATATATCCCGGAGAAATCGGGGATAGACCAGCTGACTGCTTTATGTTTTTCATAATCATTATAAAAATGTCATCATTACTTTTCCTCTTCTGAGATCTAGGGAAGATTACAATTCTGTGAGTCTGCTCTCTGTTACCAACAGCATCCACATTCCACACAAATATGTTACACTGTTTACTAATACACTGTCAGCATTGTACACAATATCATGTGACCTGGATTTTCCATTACAATGGTAGGGGTTCTCCCATTTCATATGAAAGTTTTCTCCTAATGTAATATTTTTTGCCCCCTAAAAACGGCCCCAGCTCTCTATTGTATACACTGAGAGGTGTAAATTTTGCGGTTTTGAACATTCCTAAACTTTCTCATGAACTGTAAACATTCAAATTGAAGCGAAAGAGATATCATTAAATTGAAAGCTAGCTATTAGTTGCTTTCGTGGGACTACCTGTTGTTACGTTGCATTTATGGTTGCTACGGGTCTACTATGAAATAATTTATTCCTATTCCGATTAATGGGATGACTGCAATCGTGGCCACACATCATGCACAGAGTATTGATAGGGGGAGGATGGCAATAGGTATTGTAAAATTTCTGCAGAGCTTTGACCATTAAATCTGTTTTAAAATAAAAACAAGATTCAACAAATATGGTTCGTATTAAATTGATGGTGATAGCAGGTTTACTTCAATAGGTTCACTAATTAATGTACAGGCTTTATTAGCACATGTCATTTGTTGAGAGGAGTAGCAGTGTTAATTTATGATTTTTTTATATCTGAGCAGGATATAATCCACAAAACTGCAGTATGTGTATATAAAAACCCATATCCAGTGCCTCATATCACTTTTTCAAAAAGTGTTTTGGAAAAAATTAAAAGAAACGGCTGAAACACAGTCCTGTGTCCTACCACATATGCGTAGTAAAACCAGATGAGGGTATGCTTACTTTACCCATATATCTCAAATATAAATCAATGGAAATCTGTAAGCTTCAGCGGGACAGCGTGGCCGAGCGCCTTGCGTGCTCGATCACAGTGAGTGGTCCAGGTTCAAATCCCGGTTGAGACCAAAGAAGCAAGAAGGTGGAAGGGTATAACCGACTTTTTTATATATTACTACTTACACCCACTACATCATTAAATTTAAATACCTTGAATATTTCACACTGAACTTTGCTAGCTTCAGCGGCCAAGCGTGGCTGAGCGGTTGATCTCAGCACCAGAGGCCGGAGTTCAAATTCTGGTGAGGCCAGATTAAAAGCCGTGAGGAAGAAGCATGGTATGACCCTTTTATTTATATATAATATATATATATATATACCACAATTATAACATGTTTGTTGCGCTATATTCTATGGCTGAATTCACTGAAAATAATTGTAGAGGGAGTTCTGCCATAGGTCTCAGTGAAGAAGATGTTGCTTGTCTCTCAATAACAAATTAAGTTTGATGCGATCTACGTTCCAGATAAATGGAAGGAAGCGCAAATCCGACCAATCCCAGGGTTGCTTGCCCCTCCAAACACAAAGACTATCAGCCAGGGTCAATATTGTTTCACCTTGGATTCTCTCTACCTGGGATTCTCTCCTGGGTAGGAGATCGGGCGAGCTATCCGGCTATCAAGTGAAGGGAAAAGGGAAAACTTCTCAAGACAGCAAACTGCATAAAACTCAATCTAGGTACAAATTTAATCATAGCCATGGACTGGGGTAAGTTTGGGAGCATCCAATGAAAAAGTTATAAAGAATGATAAATTATCTACCCGAGGAAATCAACTTAAGTAATCAGTGACTTTGCTCAATGAGTGAAACAAATTAGCACCAAGTAACAACACCTGATAATAAGATGTTGGTCTTGTACCATTGCCTGAACAATTGTTCAATACCGGTGAGTGGATGGTATAATTCAGGAGTTCGGACCAGATTTGCAATTAATTTTCTGTTAAACTAGTTGAACACACCATAAATTGTGGAATTTGAATGAAAAAAGGTAAACTCAAACACCATCCAAGGTAATATCACAACCCCACAAGCCTGTTGCTCATTACATAGACTCAACGATCAATGTTGCATTTCTGATTATTACACAATGTAAAGTTATATTTGTGAGCATCTTGAGAACCTACAAGTGTGTATAACTTTTTGAGCTGGTGACCCTGCACTTGTCATTTATAGCAGTATGGTTCAAAAGATTGAAAAGTGATGACATTATCTCTTATGAAAATTTTACATAACTTTACATGATTTTTTTACTTTAAACTTTTGAAAGGTGTGTACGCTATTTTATTGGCGTACCTGTTTTATTAGCCTACGTTTTATTAGCATACCTGTTTTATATTCGTAATTTTCACAGAATTGTAGAAACATAAATAAAGAAAGCACATAACTAAAACCTGTATGACCATATTCACTGGGCAAAGTACAGGTTCGGATAGTTGTTGCTCAGGATAATCTAAACTGATGATGATGACCAATGTGTCTTCCTAAAATTCATAAATGTGTATGGCCGTTCACTACCTCCCAACAACCTTGCCACTTGATAGGTGTTATGCTGGAGTCAAAAAAGTTGCCGATAACAAACTATGGCAGACCTTATCAGTATTGAGGACTGCCAAATTTACATTCAGCAGATTCAGCTCTCAAATATGCAATCACTATCCTGCAGCAGTTTGATGAAATCAATCCCATTCGCAGCCAGTGAAATAGTAGCCATACCTTTTGTGATTTTCATAAAGGCTGTCAAGTACTATTGCTAAAATTCACTTTTATTATTGGTTGAGTGATTATAATTTGTTTAATGGTGTTGGCATTTGCAGCGTAACAGTTGATAATCCCTGAAAACTTATAGTAGTTGTAGTGGGACCTAATCCATGTTTATGCACAATAATTATCATAGGCAATGGATCTAAGTGATAATTAATTCCTATAATTACAGCTACAACAATTAACTATTGGCAAGAATCCAGTCAGACAGCCCAAATTTGAGTCCTTTGTGTCAAAATAAAAATATCTCAATATAAAACATTGTTGATAGCTAAAGACAATACAGCCAGCTTTTACTGCGTGAATAGCATAAATTTTCCCACGAAATAGACTTCATTTAACTCTGGCAAAATTAATGTCAACACACATTGAGTTTTGAATTTCGTTCGTACACACAATGGAGTTAGGGCTGATATCTTCCACAAGATACCATGCCGGTTACATGTTGAGTTATCATCTAATTTTTTCAACTCCCACCACAAATTGCAATATTCTTGCTTAGCAGACATCTTGTATACAACATTTACATTGATACTAAGTTTTTGACTCCTTGCGGTCAAAATATCATCGATCCATATTGATATAGGTCGGAATTGTATTGACAAACTGTATGACAATGGACAATGTCTCTACAGTTCTTGAGTTCAATTCCATCAATGACTTAGGTCAACGGCGATCATTTTGGATTCCAGGAGGAAGGCAAACAGCACAACCATAATTATATGTTTAATGCAGCTTTGTTTGAATGAATTAAAATCAGGAATCCATCATCCCGAGTTAAACCCCAGATCACATTTTAAAGGATAATGATTTCAATGCTTGCTGCTCATGTGTTAATCTTACACCTGTCAAACTGTGCAAACTTTGATGATTATACTATGTGATTAAGTCAACCAAGGGATTAAATTTTGATCTCTTGGTGTGAAAGGTTTGATACTACTGTTCCATCCATTCTGTTGTCACCGAAGTCTAAATATATTTTGACAAATCCGTGATTGTGTTTGCACTGCGAAGATACTCATGTTAGTATCGCCTGAGCCTATTTTCTGACAACATTTACAACTTTTTGATGGGGTCGTAATTTATAATTTGTAATTTTACTTTGCTGGACGATACAATAGTATAGCTTCTGAACGGAGGCAGTTTTCATTGATTTAATATCAGCAATTCTACTGCTAGCTGCCCCACTCATTGGGGATAAATTTACCTTTATGATGGTAAACACTCTGATATCTAGTAGTTCGACTCCACATTATGGCGATGTTTTTCGGCATTTTCAAATTCCAAGAATATTTTGAAGGTAATATGATTTTAAAAATTTAAACACATTCCATCGATCTGTGGAAGTGATGTAACCATTTTCTTGACAGTGGGCTAAACATTGAGTTTGCCAAATTGAGATTGATTCCTAATAAAGAGATTGATGTGAGATGGTTCTTTAAAACAATTTCCATTGAGAACTGAAAGGCATCCAGATTGCATTACATTGTGGTAGCCAGTGTTTACCTTTCGGATTGATTCTGACACTTCTCACTTGTGGGTGAGCACAATTCCAAAAATTTTAAAATCAAGACACATACATACATACATGCGATATAGTTGTGTGATATATGTGTTTTTTCAATAGCATAATCCAACAAACAAACTGAACATACCCTGAAGGTAACTCGACCAGATCACAATCGCTCATTTCCAGTTCCTCTAGTCTTCTAAGTCCAGATAGTGTATCACTCAACTGATCATCTGTACTCAGATAGTTGTAACTGACATACAGCTCCCTCAGTGATACCATCTTTGAAATGCTGCAAGGTACCAACAAAACATTGAAATTTGTTCAAAACAGAGAGTGGTGAAATCTGAATTCGACATTGATAATATGATGTTGAAGGTTGCAGTCGATTGCATGCCTCTGAAAAGTTCAATGCGCCACTTTTACATTATGGTTGTCAAGCTCTGAAGTGATATCATCAAGCAGTTTGATTGAGGCGTCGACTGTCCCAATGTGCGTCTTGTAAGCAAACAGTGATGGCTCTATTACCTCAGTCAATTTGGATCTCATTTATTTTATTATAACCTCCTCAGTAAGCTTGTCAAGGTGAAACAATATTGACACTGACCAATGGTCTTTGTGTTTGGGAGGGCTACCTTGGAGCTGCATGGGCGCTCGGAGTGACAGGCTGTACTCACACAGCTATCTACACATGTTGTCTGTTTGCCAATTTAACTATTGAGTACAGTATTTCAACCTATACTAAATTGTAGCAACTAGCCCATAGATCGCTGTCGTTTATGACTCATTGAATAATATGCTATAGCAGAGAGGAGTTTAGAAACTCAAAATCTCAGGACGTTGCCTCTACCATCTGTTCAAATACTGGTGTCTGATATGCATTTGGAGCCTCATAATCTGGTAGAAATCCCAACTCATGTATAAGTTGGATGTTGAGAAGTCAACATCATCTGAAGACTTCCAGACATGGATCTCAGTGGAGGGTGAAGAAGATGTTTGCTTGCCTCTCAATGACCTATTGAATTTGATGCAATCTACATTGGAAATTCCAGTTAAATGCAAGAGAGCCCAAATCCGACCAATCCATAGGGTTGCTTGCCCCACAAAACACAAAGACTATCAGCTAGTGTCAATATTGTTTCACCTTGGATTCTCTCTACCTGGGATTCTCTCCTGGGTAGGAGATCGGGCGAGCTAGCCGTCTATCAAGTGAAGGGAAATGGGAAAACTTCTCAAGACGGGCAAACTGCATAAAACTCAATCTAGGTACAAATTTAATCATAGTCACGGACTGGGGTCAGCTTGGGAGCATCCAATGAAAAAATTATAAAACAATATGAATTATTCACCAGAGGAAATCAACTATAGTAATCAGTGACTATGCTAAATGAGTGAAACAAATTAATTGTAGATAGCGATTTACTGCAGACAATTGAAAACAGAACAGCAATTTTCAGGCGACCATCAGGTATTAAGAGGATGGCAGCAACCTCAATGTCATTTAGTACAACTATAATCAAATATCAACAATTTGATAACTCTCTTACATTGACCTTAGTTTCTTTTTATTAGGATGACACTGAGACTCATAAAAAATCTTTTCATTGCTTTCAACCTCATTCGCAACATGGAAGTTGTCAAACTACGTTTAGAGATGGGGCAACTCCCATATTAATTGACATTTCGAAGTCATCATGTGTAATTTAGTGAAAACTGTGAATACATCATCCCGAGTTTAACTCCAGATCACATTTTAAAGGATAATGACTTCAATGCTTGCTGCTCAGGTGTTAATCTTACACCTGTCAAACTTTGCAAACTTTGCAAACTTTGATGATTATACTATGTGATCAAGTCAACCCAGGGATTAAATTTTGATCTCTCTGCGTGAAAGGTTTGATACTACTGTTCCATCCATTCTGTCGTCATCGAAGTCTATATTTTGACAAATCCTTGATTTTGTTTGCACTGCGAAGATACTCATGTTAGTATCGCCTGAGCCTGATTTTCTGACAACACTTACAACTATTTGATGGGCTCGTAATTTATAATTTGTAATTTTACTTTGCTGGACGATACTATAGTATGGCTTTTGAACGGAGGCAATTTACATTGATTTAATATCAGCAATTCTACCGCCAGCCAGTTATGATATTGCAAAACTGAATGGCAGCTGCCCTACTCATTGGGGATAAATTTACCTTTATGATGGTAAACACTCTGATATCTAATATATCCACTCCACATTATGTCGCCGTTTTTCGGCATTTTCAAATTCTATGAATGTTTTAAAGGTAATATAGTTTTAAAAATTTCAACACATTCCATCGATCTCTGGAAGTGATGTAACCATTTTCTTGACAGTGGGCTAAACATTGAGTTTTCCAAATAGAGATTGATTCCTAATAAAATGTAACAGATATTGATGTGAGATGGTTCTTGAAAACAATTTCCATTGAGAACTGAAAGGCATTCAGATTGCATTACATTGTGGTAGCTAGTGTTTACCTTTCGGATTGATTCTGACACTTCTCATTTGTGGGTGAGCACAATTCCAAAAATTTGAAAATCAAAACACATACATACATACATGCGATATAGTTTTCGATGTGTTATTTCAATAGCATAATCCAAAAAACAAACTGAACATACCCTGAAGGTAACTCGACCAGATCACAATTATCCATATCCAGTTTCTCTAGTCTTGTAAGTCCTGATAGCGTATCACTCAACTGATCATCTGTACTCAGATTGTTGGCTCTGACTGTCAGCTCCTTCAGTGATACCATCTTTGAAATGCTGCAAGGTACCAACAAAACATTGAAATTTGTTCATAACAGAGAGTGGTGAAATCTGAATTCGACATTGATAATAAGATGTTGAAGGTTGCAGTCGATTGCATGCCTCTGAAAAGTCCAATGCGCCACTTTTACATTATGGTTGTCATGCTCTGATGTGAAATCATCAAGCTCATTGATCGAGGCGTCGACTGTCCAAATTTGTGTCTTGTAAGCAAACTGTGATGGCTCTATTACCTCTGTCAATTTGGATCTCATTTATTTTATTATAACCTCATCAGTAAGCTTGTCAAGGTGAAACAATATTGACACTGACCAATGGTCTTTGTGTTTGGGAGGGCTACCTTGGAGCTGAGTGGGCGCTCGGAGTGACAGGCTGAACTCACACAGCTATCTACAATTGTTGTCTGTTTGCCACTTTAACCATTGAGTACAGTGTTTCAACCTATACTATATTGTAGCAACCAGCCCATAGATCGCTGTCCTTTATGACTCATTGAATAATACGCTATAGCAGAGAGGAGTTTAGACATTCAAAATCTCAGGATGTTGCCTCTACCATCTTTTCAAATACTGGAGTCTGATACGCATTTGGAGCCTCATAATCTGGGAGAAATCCCATATCATGTATAAGTTGGATGGTGAGAAGTCAACACCATCTGAAGACTTCCAGACATGGATCTCAGTGGAGGGTGAAGAAAATGTTTGCTTGCCTCTCAATAACAAATTAAGTTTGATGCGATCTACGTTCCAGATAAATGCAAGGAAGCGCAAATCCGACCAATCCCAGGGTTGCTTGCCCCTCCAAACACAAAGACTATCAGCCAGGGTCAATATTGTTTCACCTTGGAACCTCTCTACCTGGGATTCTCTCCTGGGTAGGAGATGGGGCGTGCTAGCCGGCTATCAAGTGAAGGGAAAAGGGAAAACTTCTCAAGACAGCAAACTGCATAAAACTCAATCTAGGTACAAATTTAATCATAGTCATGGACTCGGGTAAGTTTGGGAGCATCCAATGAAAAAGTTATAAAGCATGATAAATTATCTACCAGAGGAAATCAACTTAAGTAATCAGTGACTATGCTAAGTGTGTGAAACAAATTAACACCAAGTAACAACACCAAAACAGGATGGCTAAGCCAACCAATTACCAAATCATTGACTTTTTTAATCATGTACAAAATCTTAGCCCAGGATCTGTGAATACCGTTATTAAAGATTTTAGCACCGATCCTTTACAATTTTACACATCAATATGCGTAGTCTAATCAACAAAATGCCTTTGTTTGAAGTACTGCTAGCTCAACTCAATGTTCATTTTTCATGTATTGTCATTTCAGAGATTTGGTTTTCACAAAATGAAATTTTAGAGAAGTTTTCACTATATGGCTATAAAAAGTTTTGTAGATCCGATTTCATGGCGCTGGCGGTGGAATTGCTATGTATGTATCAGAGGAGTTTGTGGCTAGTGTGACTGATGTTCGGTTGTCTGGAGCGGAGGCTATGGTGGTTCGTATGATTTGTTCTGGCTGCCCAGTCTGCTCTGTGCTGGCAGTCTATCGCACCCCTTCGGTGGGCCGGCGGATATCCTGGTGGACTGGGAGGCGCTGCTGCCTTCGCTCCCTATCAACTCTATAGTTGTTGGAGATCTAAATTTTGACGTAAATCTTTCAAATGAAACTGAAAACTTTACCCTAGACTATATGAGAAATATGAGCATGAATGGCTTCTTTAATATTATTGAGTCGCCAACACGGTGCGGCCGCACGAAAGACAGAATTTTAGATCATATTCTGGTCAACAACACCAGTAATGAAATTTTGTCATGTACAGTTAAGACTGACATGATAGCTGACCATTTTCCAGTTAGGCCTGGTACCCATCAACTGCATAACTGTCCCAGTAACTCATCTGCGATCATGCACGGCCACTTGTGCATTGCTGTCTGTGATTGGTGGGTACAAAATACACAGACATCGTGCGTTTACAAATACCTTCGCACGAAAATAGAATTGATTCTACTTTCGTGCGATATGTTGTGCGATATGTTGTGCTGCATTTTGTGGTATCCACAAATTCTTTAATGATTGCCAGTGCAAAATCTTAGAAATTCCTGAGATTAAAAAAGCACATTGGTGGGTACAAGGCTTTATTAGCTCCATTGCTTTTCCAAACACATGGAAGCCAAACCAAGCTAACCAAATTTTAATTACTAAGCTTGATCCAAACACACTTTACAAAAAAGTTTATGACCCTGAAGTATGACAGGGAGTGCTCAAATAGCAGTAATCCAAATGACGCCTTTGAAATTTTTGAAAATACTCTACAGAAAGTCGTAGCTGAGTCATTCATAACTAAACCTAAAAAGCTAAGCAAAAAATTCACTTTTAAAAAGCCTTGGATGACGCACAAAATCGTCAAATTGATTCAACAGCGAGTAAACTTGCCCAAAAATTTAGGGATGAGCCTTTCAACAGTAAACTTCTTCAAAAATATTCTAAGATAAAAAATCTGACATGTAATACCATCAAAGATAGAATTTTTACAAAACTGAATTTGAAAATGTAAAATCGAATCAAAATGAGAAATGGGCTTTTAAACAGAAAAGCAGACAAGTCTTCATCACCAAGTTGTATTGAAACAAATGGACAAAGGTACACATCTGAAATTGAAATTGCTGAATGTTTTAACAAATTTTTTACGAGTGTAGGTCCTGGCTTGGCAGCTAAATGACCTGAATGTGGAGCTGACCCGTTATCATACCTAATACGACAGAATTAACAATTTTGACTTCTTAGAAATTACAAACGACATTACAGAGACTGTCATAAATAATTCCTCTGCAAAAATAGCAGTTGGGTACGATGGGATTTCCATGAAAACCATTAAAGAAAATAAAAATGCTATCATCCCAATCTTGACCCACATGATCAATCTTATTGTTCCATCATCAGAATTTCCAGATAGCCAGAAAATTGCCAGAGAACGACCACTGCATAAAAAAGGTGATAAATTTGACTGTATCAACTATCGGCCGATATTGATATCAACTGCAATATCCAAAGCTGCAGAAAAAGTTTTAGCTATCCAACTTCGATTCTAATTGGAAAATTCTAATATTTTAATTGACAACCAGTTTGGATTCCGTGAAAAACGGAACACAACTTCTGCTTTATCTAGACTAATGGAACACCTGTACGACAGTTTCAATAACAGTAAAATTACACAAGGAATATTTTTAGACTTCAGCAAGGCTTTTGATACCATCAACCATGATATGTTAATCAAAAAATTGCCTTTTTATAATTCTACAAATGATGCATGTGACTTGTTGAAATTTTATTTAGAAAACAGAAAATAATTTGTCAAAATCAACGATCATTCCAGTACAATGAAAAAGGTCGATATAGGAGTTCCTCAGGGATGTGTATTAGGTCCAATTTTATATTTAATATTAATCAATGTTTTGGTAATATCTGCGCCAATGTTTAAATATATTCTCTTTGCCGACGACACAAAATATATTTTCCAATGATCCTGAAATTTTAAAATCAAATGTTCAAAAAATTGAACAATGATGCTTGAGTAATATATTGATTTTAAACTATACAAAAACAATTCAGGTAATTTTTAAATTCCAAAATAAGCAAATTTTAGACCCCGAACAGTACCAAATTAAACTTGGTAATCAGGCTTTAGAGACAAATTTCTCGGCATTCACCTGGATGAGAGCATTATTTTTAAAACCCATAATTTAGAAGTTTGTCGGAAATTGAACTTCGTCCTATTTTTAATGCGTAGTGTACGACCATATTTCAATATTCCTACGATGATCAATTTGTGTTGCACATTCTTTTTTCCACATTTAATCTATGGTATTGAGTTTCATGGTCATGCCGCAAATTGTAATCTTAATCACATCTATTTACTTCAAAAGTCAGATCTCCGTGTCATACTCAAAATCCGCCCACGTGGTCATGTGACCTCTTTCTTCTCCGAGTATCAAATTATGCCCATTGAAACACCGCTATTTGTTACATTTTAATAATACTAACCTTCATGGGGAGTTAGAAATTCAAGCCCCTGCCATTACAGCCACTAGGTCGAAGGAAAAATTAGCCCCAAAGAGAGCCAACATCTGTAGAAGGGAGAGGTCACTGTTAACCACAGGTATAAACCTGTGAAATTCACACCTACTGGGGGAGGAGGGGGGCGGCTCCTTCTGCTTTGCGTGGGAGGTTGGCGTCCTCGCTGTGGGGGTGTGGATCGCTTCTTGTCGTGTAGGCTGCGTGTCTGGGCTCGCCCTGGGGACAGTAGCCTTTGTTTTCCGGCTAATCGGATGGTCGCCATACTAGTCCTGGACTAATCTGACCATGCTGCTGCCTTATTTTATTACACTATTTTAGTCCTTTGATTTTGAATACAAAAAATTGTTGCAGAAACAAAAAAAACAAAAATTGTAAATAGTGATTTACTACGGGCAATTGAAAACAGAAAAGCAATTTTCAGGCGACCATCAGGTATTAAGAGGATGGCAGCAACCAGCAGCAGTCATTTAGTACAATTATAATCAAATATCAACAATTTGATAACTATTTTACATTGGCCCTAGTTTCTTTTCATCAGGATGACACGGAGACTCATAAAAAAATCATTTCATTGCTCAGGATACTTCTGCCTGAACATTTCAGTCTGTTTATCAAAGATCCTAACCATATCTCCAAAGTCGATATACAGAGGATGTTCAACTGCTTACTCTTGGCGCAGTAACACAATATCTAGATGCTAAACCCAAGGGATGTTTAAAATCCCTCCCAATTGACTTTAAAGCACCATTATTACGATATCCTCAACAGTGCTCAAAAACAAACTTATAAAGACCAATCAAGTGGATGTAGGCTACAGCTATCTAACACAACGCAAACAACCAGTAATATCATCAGGAAAGAAGTCAGATTCTATCATAACATCTACAGTTATCCCGCAGGTGGGCTTAGCAGTATATCACACAATATACATAATATTATAAAATATGCTGACAATACCCTCATCTTGGAGTTATCTTAGCTTTGGCTGTTTCGACAACAAAAATACAAGAAACAGTGGTTTACGAAAAAAAATTAAGGCGGTAATGATTTGATTTTCTTAAAATTTGGTATGATGTAACAACACGACAAACAAAGTCAAATAAGTAATGTATTTGCTTTTCGGTTTCTCAACAGAGCAATGCAAAAAAACTGTTGAATATTAGCGCTCACTACCCAACAATAAAACAGGTACAACAAAGACTTAAATATTCCTCTGCGTTTATGATGACTGTTTTCGATCCAAGTTTAGAAACAATTTATGTTTGGCAAGCGATTAAACGCATGATTAGTTCACTAAAGTAGAGAACCCTGGAAATCGTTTGACAATTTTAAGTGATGAGACCACTCCCAATCAATTAAACTATCTGATACACATTTTTTCTTGCAGCATGTGGTTTTAGTGCCATAATAAAGATAAACATACATACATTGACCTGGATTATGACAACAGTAGGATGAAGATGAACATACTGAGGTTTAGGCCAATTGGTGTCATTACCTGTCAGGTATCTTAGTCAGATGACACCATCTCAGGTTCAGATTCTCCAGATTAGTGAGTGCTGACAATGTCTGACTCAGCTGATCATCTCTACTTAAATTGTTACTGTATAACGCCAGCTCCTTCAACAATGTCATCTTAGCAATGCTGCAAAAAAAGAAATACAATCTTCACATTATTCCCAGCTTTATACAATTATTATTCGGATAGCCCAGAGCTACTCTGATCTCTCGCCTCACAGGAACTCCCTAAAATGCAGTGTATTCTAAGATCAAGTTTGATTCATTATTCTCTTGTATTAAGTTTGAACTCATAGGAGAGCAACTCTGAATGCAAGAAGATGGACCAAACTTGGTACTTCGTCTTACAGAGTTAAATAAGGGGCTTTGGCTGTCTCGACAACAAAAATACATAAAACAGGTGTTCACAAAAAACCAGTTTTATTAGCCTACCTGTTGTATTAGCCTACCTGTTTTATTAACCTACCTGTTTTATTAGCCTACCTGTTTTATTAGCCTATCTGTATTATTAGCCTACCTGTTTTATTAGCCTACCTGTTTTATTAGCCTACCTGTTTTATTAGCCTACCTGTTTTATTACCCTACCTGTTTTATTAGCCTACCTGTTTTATTAACCTATCTGTTTTATTACCCTACCTGTTTTATTAGCCTACCTGTTGTATTAGCCTACCTGTTGTATTAGCCTACCTGTTTTATTAGCCTACCTGTTTTATTAACCTACCAGTTTTATTAACCTATCTGTTTTATTACCCTATCTGTTTTATTAGCCTACCTGTTTTATTAGCCTACCTGTTTTATTAGCCTACCTGTTGTATTAGCCTATCTGTTTTATTAACCTACCTGTTGTATTAGCCTATCTGTTTTATTAACCTACCTGTTTTATTAGCCTACCTGTTTTATTAGCCTATCTGTTTTATTAGCCTACCTGTTTTATTAGCCTACCTGTTTTATTAACCTACCAGTTTTATTAACCTATCTGTTTTATTAACCTATCTGTTTTATTAGCCTACCTGTTTTATTAGCCTACCTGTTTTATTAACCTACCTGTTTTATTAACCTATCTGTTTTATTAGCCTACATGTTTTATTAGCCTACCTGTTTTATTACCCTATCTGTTTTATTAACCTATCTGTTTTATTAACCTACCTGTTTTATTAACCTACCTGTTTTATTACCCTACCTGTTTTATTAGCCTACCTGTTTTATTACCCTACCTGTTTTATTAGCCTACCTGTTTTATTAACCTACCAGTTTTATTAACCTATCTGTTTTATTAACCTATCTGTTTTATTAGCCTACCTGTTTTACTAGCCTACCTGTTTTATTAGCCTACCTGTTTTATTAGCCTATCTGTTTTATTAACCTACCTGTTTTATTAGCCTACCTGTTTTATTAACCTACCAGTTTTATTAACCTATCTGTTGTATTAGCCTATCTGTTTTATTAACCTACCTGTTGTATTAGCCTATCTGTTTTATTGACCTACCTGTTTTATTAGCCTATCTGTTTTATTAGCCTACCTGTTTTATTACCCTACCTGTTTTATTAACCTATCTGTTTTATTAACCTATCTGTTTTATTAGCCTACCTGTTTTATTAGCCTACCTGTTTTATTAGCCTACCTGTTTTATTAACCTACCTGTTTTATTAGCCTACCTGTTTTATTAACCTACCAGTTTTATTAGCCTACCTGTTTTATTAACCTATCTGTTTTATTAACCTACCTGTTTTATTAGCCTACCTGTTTTATTAACCTACCAGTTTTATTAACCTATCTGTTTTATTAACCTACCTGTTTTATTAGCCTACCTGTTTTATTAACCTACCTGTTTTATTAGCCTACCTGTTTTATTAACCTACCAGTTTTATTAGCCTACCTGTTTTATTAGCCTACCTGTTTTATTAACCTACCTGTTTTATTAGCCTACCTGTTTTATTAACCTACCAGTTTTATTAACCTATCTGTTTTATTAACCTATCTGTTTTATTAGCCTACCTGTTTTATTAGCCTACCTGTTTTATTAGCCTACCTGTTTTATTAACCTACCAGTTTTATTAGCCTACCTGTTTTATTAGCCTACCTGTTTTATTAACCTACCTGTTTTATTAGCCTACCTGTTTTATTAACCTACCAGTTTTATTAACCTATCTGTTTTATTAACCTATCTGTTTTATTAGCCTACCTGTTTTATTAGCCTACCTGTTTTATTAGCCTACCTGTTTTATTAACCTACCAGTTTTATTAACCTATCTGTTTTATTAACCTATCTGTTTTATTAGCCTACCTGTTTTATTAGCCTACCTGTTTTATTAGCCTACCTGTTTTATTAGCCTACCTGTTTTATTAACCTACCAGTTTTATTAACCTATCTGTTTTATTACCCTACCTGTTTTATTAACCTACCAGTTTTATTAACCTATCTGTTTTATTAGCCTACCTGTTGTATTAGCCTACCTGTTGTATTAGCCTACCTGTTTTATTAGCCTACCTGTTTTATTAACCTACCAGTTTTATTAACCTATCTGTTTTATTAGCTACCTGTTTTATTAGCCTACCTGTTTTATTAGCCTACCTGTTGTATTAGCCTACCTGTTGTATTAGCCTATCTGTTTTATTACCCTACCTGTTTTATTAGCCCACCTGTTTTATTAACCTACCAGTTTTATTAACCTATCTGTTTTATTAGCCTACCTGTTTTATTAGCCTACCTGTTGTATTAGCCTATCTGTTTTATTAGCCTACCTGTTTTATTAGCCTACCTGTTTTATTACCCTACCTGTTTTATTAGCATATCTGTTTTATTAGCCTACCTGTTTTATTAGCATACCTGTTTTATTACCCTACCTGTTTTATTAGCCTACCTGTTTTATTAGCCTATCTGTTTTATTAGCCTACCTGTTTTATTAGCCTACCTGTTTTATTAGCCTACCTGTTTTATTACCCTACCTGTTTTATTAGCATATCTGTTTTATTAGCATATCTGTTTTATTACCCTACCTGTTTTATTAGCCTACCTGTTTTATTAGCCTATCTGTTTTATTAGCCTACCTGTTTTATTAGCCTACCTGTTTTATTACCCTACCTGTTTTATTAGCATATCTGTTTTATTAGCATATCTGTTTTATTACCCTACCTGTTTTATTAGCCTACCTGTTTTATTAGCCTACCTGTTTTATTAGCCTATCTGTTTTATTAGCCTACCTGTTTTATTAGCCTACCTGTTTTATTACCCTACCTGTTTTATTAGCATATCTGTTTTATTAGCATATCTGTTTTATTACCCTACCTGTTTTATTAGCCTACCTGTTTTATTAGCCTATCTGTTTTATTAGCCTATCTGTTTTATTAGCCTACCTGTTTTATTAGCCTATCTGTTTTATTAGCCTACCTGTTTTATTAGCCTACCTGTTTTATTACCCTACCTGTTTTATTAGCATATCTGTTTTATTAGCATATCTGTTTTATTACCCTACCTGTTTTATTAGCCTACCTGTTTTATTAGCCTACCTGTTTTATTAGCCTATCTGTTGTATTAGCCTACCTGTTTTATTAGCCTACCTGTTTTATTAGCCTATCTGTTTTATTAGCCTATCTGTTTTATTAGCCTACCTGTTTTATTAGCCTACCTGTTTTATTACCCTACCTGTTTTATTAGCATATCTGTTTTAATAGCATATCTGTTTTATTACCCTACCTGTTTTATTACCCTACCTGTTTTATTAGCCTACCTGTTGTATTAGCCTACCTGTTGTATTAGCCTACCTGTTTTATTAGCCTACCTGTTTTATTAACCTACCAGTTTTATTAGCCTACCTGTTTTATTAGCCTACCTGTTTTATTACCCTACCTGTTTTATTAGCCTACCTGTTGTATTACCCTACCTGTTTTATTAGCCTACCTGTTTTATTACCCTACCTGTTTTATTAGCCTACCTGTTGTATTACCCTACCTGTTTTATTACCCTATCTGTTTTATTACCCTACCTGTTTTATTAGCCTACCCGTTTTATTACCCTACCTGTTTTATTACCCTATCTGTTTTATTACCCTATCTGTTTTATTACCCTATCTGTTTTATTACCCTACCTGTTTTATTAGCCTACCAGTTTTATTACCCTACCTGTTTTATTAGCCTACCTGTTTTATTACCCTACCTGTTTTATTAGCCTACCTGTTGTATTACCCTACCTGTTTTATTACCCTATCTGTTTTATTACCCTACCTGTTTTATTAGCCTACCCGTTTTATTACCCTACCTGTTTTATTACCCTATCTGTTTTATTACCCTATCTGTTTTATTACCCTACCCGTTTTATTACCCTACCTGTTTTATTACCCTATCTGTTTTATTACCCTATCTGTTTTATTACCCTATCTGTTTTATTACCCTACCTGTTTTATTACCCTACCTGTTTTATTAGCCTACCTGTTTTATTAACCTACCAGTTTTATTAACCTATCTGTTTTATTAGCTACCTGTTGTATTAGCCTACCTGTTTTATTACCCTACCTGTTTTATTAGCATATCTGTTTTATTAGCATATCTGTTTTATTACCCTACCTGTTTTATTAGCCTACCTGTTTTATTAGCCTACCTGTTTTATTAGCCTATCTGTTTTATTAGCCTACCTGTTTTATTAGCCTACCTGTTTTATTACCCTACCTGTTTTATTAGCATATCTGTTTTATTAGCATATCTGTTTTATTACCCTAACTGTTTTATTAGCCTACCTGTTTTATTAGCCTATCTGTTTTATTAGCCTATCTGTTTTATTAGCCTACCTGTTCTATTAGCCTACCTGTTTTATTACCCTACCTGTTTTATTAGCATATCTGTTTTAATAGCATATCTGTTTTATTACCCTACCTGTTTTATTACCCTACCTGTTTTATTAGCCTACCTGTTGTATTAGCCTACCTGTTGTATTAGCCTACCTGTTTTATTAGCCTACCTGTTTTATTAACCTACCAGTTTTATTAGCCTACCTGTTTTATTAGCCTACCTGTTTTATTACCCTACCTGTTTTATTAGCCTACCTGTTGTATTACCCTACCTGTTTTATTAGCCTACCTGTTTTATTACCCTACCTGTTTTATTAGCCTACCTGTTGTATTACCCTACCTGTTTTATTACCCTATCTGTTTTATTACCCTACCTGTTTTATTAGCCTACCTGTTTTATTACCCTACCTGTTTTATTACCCTATCTGTTTTATTACCCTATCTGTTTTATTACCCTATCTGTTTTATTACCCTACCTGTTTTATTAGCCTACCTGTTTTATTAGCCTACCTGTTTTATTAGCCTATCTGTTTTATTAGCCTACCTGTTTTATTAGCCTACCTGTTTTATTACCCTACCTGTTTTATTAGCATATCTGTTTTATTAGCATATCTGTTTTATTACCCTACCTGTTTTATTAGCCTACCTGTTTTATTAGCCTACCTGTTTTATTAGCCTATCTGTTTTATTAGCCTACCTGTTTTATTAGCCTACCTGTTTTATTACCCTACCTGTTTTATTAGCATATCTGTTTTAATAGCATATCTGTTTTATTACCCTACCTGTTTTATTACCCTACCTGTTTTATTAGCCTACCTGTTGTATTAGCCTACCTGTTGTATTAGCCTACCTGTTTTATTAGCCTACCTGTTTTATTACCCTACCTGTTTTATTAGCCTACCTGTTGTATTACCCTACCTGTTTTATTAGCCTACCTGTTTTATTACCCTACCTGTTTTATTAGCCTACCTGTTGTATTACCCTACCTGTTTTATTACCCTGTCTGTTTTATTACCCTACCTGTTTTATTAGCCTATCTGTTTTATTAGCCTATCTGTTTCATTAGCCTACCTGTTGTATTAGCCTACCTGTTTTATTAGCCTATCTGTTTTATTAGCCTACCTGTTTTATTACCCTACCTGTTTTATTAGCCTACCTGTTTTATTAGCCTATCTGTTTTATTAGCCTACCTATTTTATTACCCTACCTGTTTTATTAGCCTACCTGTTGTATTACCCTACCTGTTTTATTACCCTGTCTGTTTTATTACCCTGCCTGTTTTATTAGCCTATCTGTTTTATTAGCCTATCTGTTTCATTAGCCTACCTGTTGTATTAGCCTACCTGTTTTATTAGCCTATCTGTTTTATTAGCCTACCTGTTTTATTAGCCTATCTGTTTTATTAGCCTACCTGTTTTATTAGCCTACCTGTTTTATTAGCCTATCTGTTTTATTAGCCTACCTATTTTATTAGCCTATCTGTTTTATTAGCCTACCTGTTTTACTTGCCTACCTGTTTTATTAGCGTCCCTGTTGTATTAGCCTACCTGTTGTATTAGCCTACCTGTTTTATTACCCTATCTGTTTTATTAGCCTACCTGTTGTATTAGCGTCCCTGTTTTATTACCCTACCTGTTTTATTACCCTACCTGTTTTATTAGCCTACCTGTTTTATTACCCTACCTGTTTTTTTAGCCTATCTGTTTTATTACCCTACCTTAGCCCTGTTCACACGGCCACGGGCTTTGGTTTTTTGGTTTGGTTGGTGGCCATGTATTGTCCGGCATAGTGTCGGTAGTTTTCTCCTGCTGTTTTAGCTCTAAGCTTCTCCACTTTGAGCTTTTACTTTTAATCTGTTCCTTAGGCAAATAAATTAACTTTATCATTTATCATATTGAAAATAAATATAAATAAGCTGATTGCACTAAATATTACATTAATAATGTGAAAACATGGCTAAGTTGAAAAAGTTTAAAACACCCATGAGTAAGATCATGATCAAGGTCAAGGTCATGGTCTTACTCATGGGTCTTTTAAATTTTTTCACCTTAGCCATGTTTTCACATTATCACATTAATATGCAATATGTAGTGGAATCAACTTATTTATATTTGTTTTGAATATGATAAATAAAAAAGTTAATTTATTTGCCTATGGAACAGTGAAAAAGTCAAAGTTCAAAGTGGAGAGGATTAGAGCTAAAACAGCAGCAGACAACTACCGATACTATGCCGAACGATACATGGCCATCAACCAAACCAAAAAACCAAAACCCGTGGCCGTGTGAACAGGGCTAAGACTACCTGTTTTATTGGCATACCTGTTTTATATTCGTAATTTTCACAGAATTGTAGAAACATAAATAAAGAAAGCACATAACTAAAACCTGTATTCTCATATTCACTGGGCAAAGTACATGTTTGGATAGTTGTTGCTCAGGATAATCTAAACTGATGATGATGACCAATGTGCCTTCCTAAAATTCTTAAATGTGTATGGCCGTTCGCTACCTCCCAACAACCTTTCCACTTGATAGGTATTAAGCTGAAGTCAAAAAAGTTGCCGATAACAAACTATGGCAGGCCTCATCAGTATTGAGGACTGCCAAATTTACAATCAGCAGATTCAGCTCTCAAATATGCAACCACTATCCTGCAGCAGTTTGATGAAATCAATCCCATTCTCAGCCAGTGAAATAGCAGCCATACCTTTTTTGATTTTCATAAAGGCTGTCAAGTACTATTGCCGAAATTCACTTTTATCCTTGGTTGAGTGATTATAATTTGTTTAGTGTTGTTGGCATTTGCAGCTTAACAGTTGATAATCCCTGAAAACCTAAAGTAGTTGTAGTGGGACCTAATCCATGTTTATGCACAATAATTATCATAGGCAATGGATCTAAGTATATAATTAATTCCTATAATTACAGCTACAACAATTAACTACTGGCATACAGTCAGACAGCCCAAATTTGAGTTCATTGTGTCAAAATAAAAAAAAATCTCAATATTAGACGTTGTTGATAGCTAAAGACAATACAACCAGGTTTTACTGCGTGAATAGCATAAATTTTCCCACGAAATAGGCTTCATTTAATTCTGGCAAAATTAATGTCAATACACAGCATTGAGTTTTGAATTTCGTTCGTACACACAGTGGAGGTAGGGCTGATATCTTCCACAAAATACCATGCCGGTTACATGTTGAGTTATCATCTAATGTTTTCAACTTCCACCACAAATTGCGATATTCTTGCTTAGCAGAAATCTTGTATACAACATTTACATTGATACTAAGTTTTTTACTCCTTATGCGGTCAAAATATCATCGATCCATATTGATATAGGTCGGAATTGTATTGACAAACTGTATGACAATGGACAATGTTTCTACAGTTCTTGAGTTAAATTCCATCAATGACTTAGGTCAACGGCAATAACTTTGGATTCCAGGAGGAAGGCAAACAGCACAACCATAATTATATGTTTAATGCAGCATTGTTAGAATGAATTAAAACCAGGAATCCATCATCCTGAGTTAAACTCCAGATCACATTTTAAAGGAATATGATTTCAATGCCTGCTGCTCAGGTGTTAATCTTACACCTGTCAAACTTTGCAAACTTTGCAAACTTTGATGATTATACTATGTGATCAAGTTAACCCAGGGATTAAATTTTGATCTCTTGGTGTGAAAGGTTTGATACTACTGTTCCATCCATTCTGTCGTCACCGAAGTCTAAATATATTTTGACAAATCCTTGATTTTGTTTGCACTGCGAAGATACTCATGTTAGTATCGCCTGAGCCTGATTTTCTGACAACACTTACAACTTTTTGATGGGGTCGTAATTTATAATTTGTAATTTTACTTTGCTGGACGATACTATAGTATGGCTTTTGAACGGAGGCAATTTTCATTAATTTAATATCAGCAATTCTACTGCCAGCCAGTTATGATATTACAAAACTGAATGGCAGCTGCCCTACTCATTGGGGATAAATTTACCTTTGTGATGGTAAACACTCTGATATCTAGTATATCGACTCCACATTATGGCGCCGTGTTTCGGCATTTTCAAATTACATGAATGTTTTGAAGGTAATATAGTTTTAAAAATTTAAACACATTCCATCGATCTCTGGAAGTGATGTAACCATTTTCTTGACAGTGGGCTAAACATTGAGTTTGCCAAATTGAGATTGATTCCTAATAAAATGTAACAGAGATTGATGTGAGATGGTTCTTGAAAACAATTTCCATTGAGAACTGAAAGGCATTCAGATTGCATTACATTGTGGTAGCCAGTGTTTACCTTTCGGATTGATTCTGACACTTCTCACTTGTGGGTGTGCAAGATTCCAAAAATTTGAAAATCAAAACACATACATACATACACGCGATATAGTGTTTGATGTGTTATTTCAATAGCATAATCCAACAAACAAACTGAACATACCCTGAAGGTAACTCGACCAGATGACAATTATCCATATTCAGTTCCTCTAGTCTTGTAAGTCCTGATAGCGTATCACTCAACTGATCATCTGTACTCAGATTGTTCTCTCTGACATCCAGCTGCTTCAGTGATACCATCTTTGAAATGCTGCAAGGTACCAACTAAACATTGAAATTTGTTCATAACAGAGAGTGGTGAAATCTGAATTCGACATTGATAATAAGATGTTGAAGGTTGCAGTCGATTGCATGCCTCTGAAAAGTCCAATGCGCCACTTTTACATTATGGTTGTCATGCTCTGATGTGAAATCATCAAGCTCATTGATCGAGGCGTCGACTGTCCAAATTTGTGTCTTGTAAGCAAACTGTGATGGCTCTATTACCTCTGTCAATTTGGATCTCATTTATTTTATTATAACCTCATCAGTAAGCTTGTCAAGGTGAAACAATATTGACACTGACCAATGGTCTTTGTGTTTGGGAGGGCTACCTTGGAGCTGAGTGGGCGCTCGGAGTGACAGGCTGAACTCACACAGCTATCTACAATTGTTGTCTGTTTGCCACTTTAACCATTGAGTACAGTGTTTCAACCTATACTATATTGTAGCAACCAGCCCATAGATCGCTGTCCTTTATGACTCATTGAATAATACGCTATAGCAGAGAGGAGTTTAGACATTCAAAATCTCAGGATGTTGCCTCTACCATCTTTTCAAATACTGGAGTCTGATACGCATTTGGAGCCTCATAATCTGGGAGAAATCGATGTGTTATTTCAATAGCATAATCCAAAAAACAAACTGAACATACCCTGAAGGTAACTCGACCAGATCACAATTATCCATATCCAGTTTCTCTAGTCTTGTAAGTCCTGATAGCGTATCACTCAACTGATCATCTGTACTCAGATTGTTGGCTCTGACTGTCAGCTCCTTCAGTGATACCATCTTTGAAATGCTGCAAGGTACCAACAAAACATTGAAATTTGTTCATAACAGAGAGTGGTGAAATCTGAATTCGACATTGATAATAAGATGTTGAAGGTTGCAGTCGATTGCATGCCTCTGAAAAGTCCAATGCCCCACTTTTACATTATGGTTGTCAAGTTCTGATGTGAAATCATCAAGCAGTTTGATCGAGGCGTCGACTGTCCCAATGTGCGTCTTGTAAGCAAACGGTGATGGCTCTATTACCTCTTTCAATTTGGATCTCATTTATTGTATTATATCCTCCTCAGTAAGCTTGTCAAGGTGAAACAATATTGACACTGACCAATGGTCTTTGTGTTCGGGAGGGCTACCTTGGAGCTGAGTGGGCGCTCGGAGTGACAGGCTGAGCTCACACAGCTATCTACAATTGTTGTCTGTTTTTGAGTTTAACCATTGAGTACAGTATTTAAACCTATAATAAACTGTAGCAACCAGCCCACAGATCGCTGTCGTTTATGACTCATTGAATAATACACTATAGCAGAGAGGAGTTCAGAAACTAAAAATCTCAGGACGTTGCCTCTACCATCTGTTCAAATACTGGAGTCTGATATGCATTTGGAGCCTCATAATCTGGGAGAAATCCCATCTCATGTATAAGTTGGATGTTGAAAAGTCAACATCATCTGAAGACTTCCAGACAATGATCTCAGTGGAGGCTGAAGAAGATGTTTGCTTGCCTCTCAATGACATATTGAATTCTACATCGGAAATTCCAGTTAAATGAAAGAGAGCCCAAATCCGACCAATCCATAGGGTTGCTTGCCCCACCAAACACAAAGACTATCAGCTAGGGTCAATATTGTTTCACCTTGGAACCTCTACCTGGGATTCTCTCCTGGGTAGGAAATCGGGCGGGCTAGCTGGCAATCAAGTGAGGGGAAAACGGAAAACTTCTCAAGACGGGCAAACTGCATAAAACTCAATCTAGGTACAAATTTAATCATAGTCACGGACTGGGGTCAGCTTGGGAGCATCCAATGAAAAAATTATAAAACAATATGAATTATCCACTAGAGGAAATCAACTATAGTAATCAGTGACTATGCTAAATGAGTGAAACAAATTAATTGTAGATAGTGATTTACTGCGGACAATTGAAAACAGAACAGCAATATTCAGGCGACAATCAGGGATTAAGAGGATGGCGAGCAACCTCAATGTCATTTAGTACAATTATAATCAATTATCAACAATTTGTTAACTCTCTTACATTGGCCCTAGTTTTTTTTTTATTAGGATGACACTGAGACTCAAAAATTCATTCTCATTGCTTTTAATATGGAAGTTGTCAAACTACGTTTAGAGATGGCGCAACTCCCATTTTATTTGACGTTTCGACGTCATCATGTGTAATTCAGTAAAAACTGTGCCTATCAACACTTTCTTCTATCTATTATTATGCCTCAGGATACTTCTGCCTAAACATTTCAGTCTGTTTATCAAAGAATCTAACCATATCTCCAAAGCCGATATACCGATTACCGAGGATGTTCAACTGCTTACTTTCGACACAGTCACACAATATCTATCACAATATCTTGATGCTAAACCCTAGGACTGTTTAAAATCCTTCTCTATTGATTTTAAAGCACCGTTAATACGATATCCTCAACAGTACTCAAAAACAAACTTATAAACACAACCTTCACCCAAACATCATCGATTGGATATACAGCTATCTAACAATTGGCCCACACTTGCCAACAACGAGTAATATCATCAGGAAAGAAGTCAGATTCTATCATAACATCTACGGTTAGCCCGCAGGTGGGCTTAGCAGCACATCACAGAATATACATAATATTATTATATATGCTGACAATACCCTCATCTTGGAGTTATTTTAGCTTTGGCTGTGTCGACACCAAAAAATACAAGAAACAGGGGTTTACAAAAAAATTAAGGCGGTAATGTTTTGATTTTCTTAAAAATTAGTATGATGTATCAACACCATGAATAAAATCATATAAGTAATGTTTTTGCTTTTCGGTTTCTCAAAACTTTTGCATATTAGCGCTCACTACCCAACAATAAAACAAAAACCTAAATATTCCTTTGCGTTTATGATGACTGTTTTCGATCAAAGTTTAGAAACAATTTACGAGTGTAGGTCCTGGCTTGGCAGCTAAATTACCTGAATGTGGAGCTGACCCGTTATCATACCTATCAAAATACGACAGAATTAACAATTTTGACTTCTTAGAAATTACAAACGACATTACAGAGACTGTCATAAATAATTCCTCTGCAAAAATGGCAGTTGGGTACGATGGGATTTCCATGAAAATCATTAAAGAAAAAAAAAAATGCTATCAGCCCAATCTTGACCCACATGATCAATCTTATTGTTCCAACATCAGAATTTCCAGATAGCCAGAAAATTGCCAGAGAACGTCCACTGCATAAAAAAGGTGATAAATTTGACTGTAACAACTATCGGCCGATATCGATATTAACTGCAATATCCAAAGCTGCAGAAAAAGTATTAGCTATCCAACTTCGATTTTATTTGGAAAATTCTAATATTTTTATTGACAGCCAGTTTGGATTCCATGATATTTTAATCAAAAGATTTGCCATTTAAGAATTTTACAAATGATGCATGTGACTTGATAAAATCTTATTTAGAAAACAGAAAATAATTTGTCAAAATCAACGATCATTCCAGTACAATGAAAAAGGTCGATATAGGAGTTCCTCAGGGATGTGTATTATGTCCAATTCTATTTTTAATATTTATCAATGATTTGGTAATATCTGCGCCAATGTTTGAATATATTCTCTTTGCCGACGACACAAATATAATTTCCAATGATCCTGAAATTTTAAAATCAAATGTTCTTAAAATTGAAAATTGAACAATGATGCTTGAGTAATATATTGATTTTAAACTATACAAAAACAATTCAGGTAATTTTTAAATCCCAAATTAAGCAAATTTTAGATCCCGAACAGTACCAAATTAAAATTGGTAATCAGGCTTGAGAGACAAAAAATAGCACCAAATTTTTCGGCATTCACCTGGATGAGAGCATTATTTTTAAAACCCATATTTTAGAAGTTTGTCGGAAATTGAACTACGTCCTATTTTTAATGCGCAGTGTACGACCATATTTCAATATTCCTACGATGATCAATTTGTGTTGCACATTCCTTTTTCCACATTTAATCTATGGTATTGAGTTTCATGGTCATGCCGCAAATTGTAATCTTAATCACATCTATTTACTTCAAAAGTCAGCTCTCCGTGTCATACTCAAAATCCGCCCACGTGGTCATGTGACCTCTTTCTTCTCTTATTATCAAATTATGCCCATTGAAATGCTTTTTAAATAACGCTATTTGTTACATTTTAATAATATTCGCCTTCATGGGGAGTTAGAAATTCGAGCCCCTGCCATTACAGCCACTAGGTCGAAGGAAAAATTTGCTCCAAAGAGAGCCAACAACTGTAGAGGGGAGAGGTCACTGTTAACCACAGGTGTCAACCTGTGGAATTCACACCTACTGGGGGAGGAGGGGGGCGGCTCCTTCTGCTTTGCGTTGGAGGTTGGCGTCCTCGCTGTGGGGGTCAGTAGTCTTTGTTTTCCGGCTAATCGGATGGTCGCCATACTAGTCCTGGACTAATCTGACCATGACCTATTCTATTTCACTATTTTAGTCCTTTGATTTTAAATACAATAAATTGTTGCAGAAACCAAAAGAAAAAAAAATTGCAAATAGTGATTTACTGCGATAAATTGAAAACAGAACAGCAATTTTCAGGCGTCCATCAGGTATTAAGAGGATGGCAGCAACCTCAATGTCTTTTAGTACAATTATAATCGAATATCAACAATTTGATAACTATTTTACATTGGCCCTAGTTTATTTTTATAAGGATGACACTGAGACTCATAGAAAAATCATTTCATTGCTTTTAACCTCGTTCGCAACATGGAAGTTGTCAAACTACGTTTAGAGATGGGGTAACTCCCATTTTATTTGACGTTTCGAAGTCATCATGTGTAATTTAGTAAAAACTGTGCCTAACATCACAATCTTCTATCTATTAGTATGCCTCAGGATATTTCTGCCTAAACATTTCAGTCTGTTTATCAAAGATCCTAACCATATCTCCAAAGCCGATATACAGAGGATGTTCAACTGCTTACTCTTGGCGCAGTCACACAATATCTAGATGCTAAACCCAACGGATGTTTAAAACCCTTCCCGATTGATTTTAAAGCACCGTTATTACGATATCCTCAACAGTACTCAAAAACAAACTAATAAAGACCAATCAAGTGGATGTAGGCTACAGCTATCTGACACAACGCCAACAACCAGTAATATCATCAGGAAAGAAGTCAGATTCTATCATAACATCTACAGTTAGCCCGCAGGTGGGCTTAGCAGTACATCACAGAAAATACATAATATTATAAAATATGCTGACAATACCCTCATCTTGGAGTTATCTTAGCTTTCGATGTTATACAAGTTATACAAATACAAGAAACAGTGGTTTACAAAAAAATTAAGGCGGTAATGTTTTGATTTTCTTCAAATTTGGTATGATGTAACAACACGACAAACAAAGTCAAATAAGTAATGTATTGGCTTTTCGGTTTCTCAATAGAGCAATGCAAAAAAACACTTGCATATTAGCGCTCACTACCCAACAATAAAATAGGGACAACAAAAACCTAAATATTCCTTTGCGTTTATGATGACTGTTTTCGATCAAAGTTTAGAAACAATTTATGTTTGTCAGGCAATTAAACGCATGACTAATTCACTAAATTAGAGAACCCTGGAAATCGTTTGACAATTTTAAGTGATGAGAAAACTCCCAATCAATTGAACAATCTGATAAGCGTTTTTTCTTGCTGCATGTGGGTTTAAGTGCCTTAATAAAGATACACATTCATATAAATTGACCTGGAATATGACAACAGTATGAAAAAGATGAAAATAGACTGAGGTTTAGGCCAATGGGTGTCATTACCTGTCAGGTATCTTAGTCAGCTTACAGTCGGCCAGGTTCAGTTTCTCCAGATCAGTTAGTGCTGACAATGTCTGACCCAGCTGATCATCTCTACTTAGATTGTTATCGTATAATTTTAGGTCCTTCAGCGATGTCATCTTAGCAAAGCTGGAGAAAAGAAAATATGATTTCCACATTATTCCCTGTTTTATACAATAAATTTTCGGATAGCCCAGAGTCACTCTGATTTCTTCGCCTCACAAGGTCTTCCTATAATGCAGTGTATTCCTAAATCAAGTTTGATCCATTTTTCCCTTGTATTCAGTTTGCACCCATAATATTTCACAAGGTATGATGATTTTCTCTTAGGATTAATTTTCAATTGTCAGACAATTAGACACATGACTAGTTCTCGAAATAAGAGAATATGTGGAATCTTTTGACAGTTTTAAGTGAAGAGACAACTCCCAATCCATTTGACACCGACATACATTTCAACTTGCTGAATCCAGGGAGGGTGGCACCCTCCCTGCTGCATCAAGGTTGATCATTTTTCCCTTGTTTTAAGTTTGGACCCATTAGGCCAGAAGCAGCTCTAGCATAAGTTGTTATGGCACGGACAATATTTGATGGCAGGATACTGATAACTTTTTGTACTTCATTGTTGTATGCTCTGTAAAATTCACCGGGTGTACCCAGTTGTACTGGTCATATTTAGAAATTAAAAGGTGTTTTTTTTGGCATTATATGTGTGGGGAAATAACTCCAATTCTGTGTAATCTAACTAATCTAATCATGAGGGAATTCCAGGTTGAAATTGCATTGTGGGATTTCGTTGAAAATTAATTCACCAAGTAAACTTGTAGATAAGTCTGCCCGTATCAGATATCAGACCAGCACAAATTGAAAAATTTCAATTGAATTGTGTCAAACTTCTTATGGGACTAGTATGGTATTGTATGGTCTTAAGACCACTGTCTTGGGGCAATTACAAACAACAAATTTGATGTTTCAATTGCCTCTTATGTCATTTTACGGCTGGATATCTTTTGCATAACACATGAGCAAAGAGTTCAATGAGTGCCTCACTTTTCAGAAAGAAACCTAACTGTCAGAGTCTGAAAAACTTAGATATGCCAGCTTCGCATACTTTCCTAACATGCTAATGACATGATATGGGGATATGTGGTAGCGCTGTCTCTCACCTCATGCAATGGTAAAACATATACAATGCAGAACCCAGGACTATAGTCTTGACTTGTGCCAACTGTATCAAACTCTTGACTTTCCACTGATCACATATCGATAGTGTGAATATTTGGGATATGCAGTAGTGCTGCGGCTGTCCTCTTCAACTATATACACACTTTTTCCTACATCAAATTTGTCTCACGCTATCATGTTTTGAGCAGTCTTACGTCTAGGCTGCTTTTTGTCTTTTTCTCGTTGAGATGTAGTGCTGTGGCTAACCACCTTTTAAAATGATGTGATAGAATATCTTGTTAAAATCATACATGTAGTCGTTTTCCTGCTGACCATATTAATCACTTAACATTTCAAACCGATTGTGAAGTAAATTGCAGGTATGCTGCCGCACTGCCGCTGACATGATTGCTACAACCGGGTGCACTCTCCATTTTGAATTCAGCACATTGTTCTACCCCAGATATACCCTTGTTTTAAACTCGTAACATTTCACTTATTATTAGCGATTTGGAGAAAAATTGCGATATGCTGCCGCGCTGCCGATCTTCCGCTGACATGATTGCTACGACTGGGTACTCTAGACCAAGTTTGGTCCATTTGCCTGCATTCCGAGTGGCCCCAGATCCACTGGTCAAGCCGCGGCTTGACCAGTGGATCGGGAGCAATAGGCATGCAGGGGACTGGATCAAACTTGTTCTAGGTTACACCCTTATTTCTTTATATTCAGCACGTTGTTATAGCCTTGAAGCATCCTTTATTTACACTCTTAATATTTCACTCATTGAAAGCAAAATTTAGAAGAAAGGAGGATATGCTGCCGCGCTGCCACTGACATGATCGCTACAACTGGGTACACCCTTAATATTGGATTCAGCACGTTATTCCACCCTAAAAACACCTTTTATTGAATTCTTAACATTTCACTCATTATAGGCAATTTTGAGAAATATTTCGGATATGCCGCAGCTAGACAGTATCATACTATCCTCATAAGGATCTGACATTATACTTATTGAAAATTTCAAATTTGTCCTGATCTAACACGAGCAGACTTCTGCAAGTTTAATTGGTAAATAAATTGGCAAGTCAACAAAATCCCCACAATGCAGTTTCAACCTGGAATTCCCTGAAGACTAGATTAGTAAGATTACACAGAATAGGAGTTATGTCCCCACACATATAATGCAAAAACAAAACACCTTTTAATTTCTAAATATGACCACTACAACTGGGTACACCCGGTGAATTTTACAGAAGAAACATCAATGAAGTATAATATGCGATCAGTTTCCTGCCATCAAAAATTTTCCGTGCCATTATTTTATAGAGCAGTTCCAGCTAGGCTGCTTCTGGCCTACATTATATTTCACAAGGTATATGCTCTGCCAAAAAAGATAAGGATCACTTGTCAATAGTCAGGCAATTAGACGCATGGCTTGATCTCAAAATAAGAGAGCATGTGGAAATAATTAACAGTTTTAAGTGATGAGACAACTCTTAATCCAGTTGACACTGGCATACATTTTGAATTGCTGCATGTGGGCTTTTGTATCTTAATAAAGATAATCTTCGACATGATATAAACCTCAATGCGTGTCATTACCTGTCAGGTATCTTAGTCAGCTTACAGTATCCCAGGTCCAGTATCTCCAGATTAGTTAGTGCTGACAATGTCTGACTCAGCTGATCATCTCTACTTACTTTGTTACTGTGCAAGTCCAGCTCCTTCAGCGATGTCATCTTAGCAATGCTGGAGACAAAGAAAATATGATTTCCACATTATTCCCAGTTTTATACAATTATTTTTCGAATAGCCCAGAGTGACTCTGATTTCTTCGCCTCACAGGGTCTTCCTAAAATGCAGTGTATTCTTGAATCAAGTTTGATCCATTTTTCCCTTGTATTCAGTTTGCACCCATAATATTTCACAAGGTATGGTGATTTTCTATTAGGATTACTTTTCAATTGTCAGACAATTAGACACATGACTGGGCCCCCCCCCTACTTATAGTATAGATTATAGATGACCATTTCTTAGCTTATAGGCTTGTAGGCTTATAGATAGATGCAAGTAAAGATATAGATTTATAGATGTTATCAATGTAAAGTTATAGATTTATAGATTTCTTAATGTATCTCTAAAGTGTTGTCAGTGCTGTGTGTCTCCTGTGCTCTCTTTGTGTGTGTATGGTCGTTGTGTAGCAAAGCAGCACGCTTAAGTTTATAGATTGGAATTCTTAATTTATAGATATTATAGACAGTCCTGCTGGACGATACTATAGTATAGCTTCAGAACGGAGGCAATTTTCATTGATTTAATATCAGCAATTCTACTGCCAGCCAGTTATGATATTACAAAACTGAATGGCAGCTGCCCTACTCATTGGGGATAAATTTACCTTTATGATGGTAAACACTCTGATATCTAGTATATCGACTCCACATTATGGCCCCGTTTTTCAGCATTTCCAAATTCCATGAATGTTTTGAAGGTAATATAGTTTTTTAAATTTTAACACATTCCATCGATCTCTGGAAGTGATGTAACCATTTTCTTGACAGTGGGCTAAACATTGAGTTTGCCAAATTGAGATTGATTCCTAATTAAATGTAACAGAGATTGATGTGAGATGGTTCTTGAAAACAATTTCCATTGAGAACTGAAAGGCATTCAGATTGCATTACATTGTGGTAGCCAGTGTTTACCTTTCGGATGGATTCTGACACTTCTCACTTGTGGGTGAGCACAATTCCAAAAATTTGAAAATCAAAACACATACATACATACATACATGCGATATAGTTTTCGATGTGTTATTTCAATAGCATAATCCAACAAACAAACTGAACATACCCTGAAGGTAACTCTACCAGATGACAATCACTCATATCCAGTTTCTCTGGCCTTGTAAGTCCTGATAGCGTATCACTCAACTGATCATCTGTACTCAGATAGTTATCATTGACATTCAGCACCTTCAGTGATACCATCTTTGAAATGCTGCAAGGTACCAACAAAACATTGAAATTTGTTCATAACAGAGAATGGTGAAATCTGAATTCGAATAAGATAATAAGATGTTGAAGGTTGCAGTCGATTGCATGCCTCTGAAAAATCCAATACGCCACTTTTACATATGGTTGTCAAGCTCTGATGTGAAATCATCAAGCAGTTTGATCGAGGCGTCGACTGTCCCAATGAGCGTCTTGTAAGCAAACTGTGATGGCTCTATTACCTCTGTCAATTTGGATCTCATTTATTTTATTATAACCTCCTCAGTAAGCTTGTCAAGGTGAAACAATATTGACACTGACCAATGGTCTTTGTGTTTGGGAGGGCTACCTTGGAGCTGAGTGGGCGCTCGAAGTGACAGGCTGAACTCACACAGCTATCTACAATTGTTGTTTGTTTGCCTGTTTGACCAGTGCAGTATTTAAACCTACACTAAACTGTAGCTACCAGCCCACAGATCGCTGTCGTCTATGACTCATTGAATAATACGCTATAGCAGAAAGGAGTTTAGAATCTCAAAATCTCAGGATGTTGACTCTACCATTTGTTCAAATACTGGAGTATGGTATGAATTTGGAGCCTCATAATCTGGGAGAAATCCCATCTCATGTATAAGTTGGAAGTTGAAAAGTGAGCATCATCTGAAGACTTCCAGATCTCAGTGGAGGGTGAAGAAAATGTTTGCTCGCCTGTCAATGACATATTAAATTTGATGCGATCTACATCGAAAATTCCAGATAAATGCAACAGAGCCCAAATCCGACCAATCCCTAGGGTTGCTTGCCCCTCCAAACACAAAGACTATCAGCCAGTGTAAATATTGTTTCACCTTGGAACCTCTCTACCTGGGATTCTCTCCTGGGTAGGAGATTGGGCGAGCTAGCCGGCTATGAAGTGAAGGGAAAGGGAAAACTTCTCAAGACAGACAAACTGCATAAAACTCAATCTAGGTACAAATTTAATCATAGTGACAGACTGGGGTCAGTTCGGGAGCATCAAATGAAAAAATCATAAAACATCATGAATTATCTACTAGAGGAAATCAACTCCAGTAATCAGTGACTATACTAAATGGGTGAAAGAAATTTAATGTATATAGTGATTTACTGCGGACAATTGAAAATAGTACAGCAAGTTTCAGGCGAACATCAGGTATTGAGAGGATGGAAGCAACTTCAATGTCATTTAGTACAATTATATTCGAATATCCACAATTTGACAACTCACTTAAATTGGACCTAGTTTCTTTTCATCAGGATAACACTGAGACACATTCATTTCATTGCTTTTAATGTCGTTCACAACATGGAAGTTGTCAAACTACGTTTAGCGATGGGGCAACTCCCATTTTATTTGACGTTTCGACGTCATCATGTGTAATTTAGTAAAAGCTGTGCCTAAAATCACTTTCTTCTATATATTATTAGTATGCCTCGGGAGACTTCAGCCTAAACATTTCAGTCTGTTTATCAAAGATCCTAACCATATCTCCAAGCCGATATACAGAGGATGTTCAACTGCTTATTCTTGGCGCAGTCACACAATATCTAGATGCTAAACCCAAGGGATGTTTAAAATCCCTCCTGATTGATTTAAAGGCACCGTTATTACGATACAGTCCAGTAAACAGTACTCAAAAACAAACTAATAAAGAACGATCAAATGGATGTAGGCTACAGCTATCTAACACATCACCAGTACTATCATCAGGAAAGAAGTCAGATTCTATCATAAACATCTACAGTTAGCCCACAGGTGGGCTTAGCAGTACATCACAGAATATACATAACATTATAAAATATGCAGACAATACCCTCATCTTGAAGTTATCTTAGCTTTGGCTGTTTCGACAACAAAAATACAAGAAACATTTGTTTACAAAAGAAGAAGGGCGGTAATGTTTTGATTTTCTCAAAATTTGGTATGATGTATCAACACGACAAATAAAGTCAAATAAGTAATGTCTGTGCTTTTTGGTTTCCCAACAGAGCAATGCAAAAAAACTGTTGCATTTTAGCATTCACTATCCAACACTAAAACAGGGACAACAAAAACCTAAATATTTTTCAGCATATATGATGACTGTCTTTGACAAAAATTTGAAAACACTTTTTATTTGTTTGGCAATTGAACGCATGACTAGTTCTCAAAATTAGAGGTCCCTGGGAAATCATTTGACAGTTTTAAGTGATGACACGACTCCCAATCAATCTAATGTTTATATTCATGTTGGTTTTGCTGCTTGTGGGTTTTACTGATTTTTTAAGATAAACTTTCATATACCTTGACCTTAATGATGATATCAGTAGGATAAAGATAAGAATACTGAGGTATCAGCCAATGAGTGTCATTACCTTTCAGGTATCTTAGTCAGATGACAGCCTGTCAGGTTCAGTTTCTCCAGATTAGTGAGTGCTGACAATGTCTGACCCAGCTGATCATCTCTTCTTAGATCGTTACCGTATAAGTCCAGCTCCTTCAGCGATGTCAACTTAGCAATGCTGCAGACAAAGAAATATAATCTTCACATTATTCACTGTCTTATACAATTATTTTTCGGATAGCCCAGAGTTACTCTGATTTCTGCGCCTCACAGGAACTCCCTAAAATGCAGTGTATTCTAAGATCAAGTTTGATCCATTATTCTCTTGTATTTAGTTTGAACTCATAGGAGAGCAACTCTGAATGCAGGAAACTGGACCAAACTTGGTACAGAGTTAAATAAGAGGCTTTTGCTGTCTCGACAACAAAAATACATAAAACATGTGATTACAAAAAAGGTTAAGGCTGTAATGTTTTCTTTTTTTTTGCAAGATTTGATGATGTATCAACACAGCGTGCAATGTCAAGACAATGTCCGACTCAGCTTATCATCTCTACTTAGATAGTAGAGATGTGTAGCTGTTTCAGTGATATCCTCATTGCAACGCTGCAGACAAAGAAATATGATTTTCACATTATTTCCCGCTTTATAAAATTATTTTTCGTTTAGCCCTGAGTCGCCTTGATTTCTTCGCCTCACAGGAATTTCCTAAAGTGCAGTGTATTCTTAGATCAAGTTTGATCCATTTTTCTCTTGCATTAAGTTTGCACTCATAAGAGAGCAACTCTGAATGCAGGAAAATGGACCAAACTTGGTAATTCCTCTTACAGAGTAAAATATGTGGCCTTGGCTGTCTCGACAACAAAAATACATAAATAATGATTGTGTAGCAGATTTGTATAGCTATCAAAGATTTCCTAGCAGCGCAATGCATGAAAAACTTTTGCATATTACCGTTCAGCCTGTGTATATCCATTTATCAAGAGAGAACAACTCGAAAATTAATTGTTACAGTAGTGAGTTCGGATTAAAAAAAAGAGTTGCTCGATTTGGTTATATAGGTCAGCTTATTTAATTTGCCACACACTGGCTTATTTTAGTCAAAATTGTAAACATGCTGGAATTCAATGTATTTAGGTTTGTAGGGGTTTTCAAGCATGTTGAGCAAGAATATGAAGGTTGTTTATGGAATCAATTGCCTGCTGCCGAGCTATGGCAGCATTTGGCATGAGATCAAGAAAAGCTCAAATACTTAGCAAACAGACGAAAACACAAGTCATGGGGTAAGAAACCCTCAGAAAACTGAGTAATGCATTGCAAATTGTCTTAATTTACCCGCTGACTACTGACGGCAGCATTTGACGTGACATCATGAGAAACTCAAATACATCACAAACAGACAAATACCCCAGTAATGAGGTGACGACCTCCCAGGGAACAGAATACAGCGTTGAAATTGTCGTAACTGATAGTATGGAATAAATAAAGTACATTTTGATATATTTATTGTTTTATTTCATTCATATTTAACTTTTTCAAATACACAAATTAAGTAATTGTCTCATGTCAGCCGTTCACCATCTGATCCTCACATAGACTTAATAATAAACCTAGACAGGTCACGATATACAGCTGAAGTGAGGCACTTAATTGTGGGGCTACGCAACGTCATTGGAATGTGTAGAAGCAATGATGCTATCATTGATTTACTGTCCATAATCCAGGTTTTTTGCTGATAACTCTCGGATTTATAATTTGAAAATTGATAATTAGGCTACTCCTATTGATGATTGTATCGCATACCCATTCATGTATGCAAAACAATGATCAAGTACATAAACTGACTCTTCATTCAATAAAAATTCTAACAATGACACTGGAAAAATAAAAATGGGAATTTAAGACTTTGGTAAAGATAAAAAATAGTAGTATCGTCAGGGTGACCGGCCAAATAGGCAAATGTAACTGTAAGAAGATTCTGGTTGGTTGATTTGCAAATATATCAGCACCACTGTACGAATCTCTAGATCAAGCATGATCCAATTTGCCTGCATTTAGGCTTTGAGGTGCAGGCAAAAGGGATCATGAACTTTCGTCCTATTCGTTGTAGTTGTCCTATGCTATGTGGACAGTTGGTAGACACTTGAATTTGTTTGGCATTGCAGCATTTGAAAGGCATCTTTTGTATGGAACCAAGTATGAGGACTTCAATTCTGGAATTTGTTTAGCAAGGAGCTGAGAAATTTTAGAAAATGTCCATATTTAGACCAAACTATAACTATATAGAGTTCAGAGTACAAAGATCACATGCAGGATTAAAAAATCAGTGATGTGCAGCCGGATGCGTTTGAAAACATAGGCAATTGAATATGGATTTATACCACTAAGAAAACGCCACAAATAAATCGAGACAAATTTATTTGTTGAATTTTAACGTTTTTCATTGTCCATTGCACCTGGAGTTGTCCAACTACCATTTTAAAAAAGGCAATTTCTTGTTCTTTTTTTATCTAAATTATCAAATAACTTAATCTTTGCTAACAGATTCTTACATGTATACTTTCAAATACAACTGTGAACATCCTGAATTATAACAAGTGCATATATTGTGTGTACTGAGCGAATATTTTCTATGCATATGATATAAACCTAGAATTAGTGATCACGATAAGATCGCACAGTAAGTCTGTTTGCTTATAAATTAAACTTCTCCTGTTAATGTGAGTCAGGTGCAGAAGGCTCAAACTATGGAACAGCAATGCATCAATACTGCTTCTACCTGATGTACATGGTGATGTTAGTGAGCTGTAATGACAGGAGTTATCACCGTTTTAAAAATCAATCTATGATCATTTTTTAATATCTCACTATTTATTATAGATCAATTTCACATAATAATCAGCTTGAATACAAATACATAATCACCCTAACATACCTCATTATATGTGATGGTACAATGTAAATTTTAAATAATTATCAAAACACAAAACACAGGACTATCACTTACCTTACTGAGGCCTGACTGGCGTATAGTAATACAATTAAGTTGGCCAATAATCTATACCATTCAGATTATCTTAAATTGTCATAATTATTGTAGCAAGTTATGCCATTAGCTTTATAGGCTCAGTTTATAATTTTACTGATATTGTTATATACAACATTAAGACAACGTAAATGGCCCACACAGAATATGTACCATCGTTAGTTTAATAGGAGGTTACAGATGGGCTGTGTTATATAATATTTATAGTAATTAGTATATAATGTGCCGACATGGTAATCTTACATCCTGCTTATATTGATGATATATTTACCTGTCGGGCATCTTAGTCTGATTACAGTCCTGCAGACTCAGAGATACCAGATCTGCAGTTAGTGTGGATAGACACTGATTCAGCTCATCACTTCCATTTATGTGAACATACAGATGCCTAAGTGACGTCATCTCTGATAATCTATAACATACCAATACGGATATACATACTTCAAGTATGTCAATCGCATTAGAGCCTACACTATAACCTCACATCAATTTTTCTACCCTTGGAGAATGGTGACTAACATGGTTTGATCAAACTCTGCATGCAAACTTGGTACTGATATTAACAGTAAAGTCAGCATTATTCTGAAGGGGGAATATGTGAGAAACTATTTTGGATCTATAAAATTAAAATCAGTTTGATAAAAATCTGAGCTCACTAACCTCAGGCTTTTGAGGCTATTTTCTTGCATATCAACCGGCAACAGATAATTCACTGATTTAGATAGCCTCTCTGATAACTCTGCAGGTACGTCATCTTTAAATAATAAAGCTATCTGACCAGCTGAAGCTGTCTCTCTCTCCAGCTCTACTAGAGTCAGCTCTCTATCGCTGAATAGTAATCGCCACAAGGTTTGTTTCCGTACATCAGGATCATCCCAGTTACTGTCACCCTGCTCCTCCCAAGCTACCCTGTATCCTGTAATAATCAGAAGCAAAATAATAAAATGGTCATGAATGAACCTTTGAAATAAAGGGAATATTATTATTATGTTTTAAGTGAAGATTCTCAACATTCATTATCTAAATGTTGTAAAAATTTTTAAATCTGGAACAAATACTACATGCATTATACACACATGGCATCAGCTAATGATTCCATCCCACAAAGTATAGTTATATTATTTGCTGAAGAGAATATTCTTGTGAAAATAGTTTGCAATGAGCAACGCAATTTACTACCAAAATTGATGTTCAATTTGGAGTTGTATGCTCTTGTTGTATCAATAGTCAACCGCAAAATCCCTCTTAAAAAAAGGATTTTGACTGTTAGCCTATTTTTGCAATAAGCAGGAGTGAAGGTTGAAATTAAGACCAAGACTGTGTGCACTGTTTTTTGCCGATATCCTCCCAGTATCATCTCATATCAATAATATGATGGTTCATAGCATCACAGTGAAGCTCTTCATAGTTGTTAGATCATAATGTTGCTGATGCAGTCACACATCCTCGAGATTCTAGTTGTTGTGGAACTGGTATACAGTAGATGAAACCTCAGTCCGTAGACTGTCAAAAAAACTAGGGCAGTACCCTAAACTTTTTTGGACTTCGAACCAACTAATCAGCGAAAGCAATGAACATTGCGGACACCTTATGAGGCCATGTACACAATTTGATATGCTGTATTCACCCTCAGAACTCACTTTTGTCTGTGCTAAGATTTTCCTCTTCTCTGCCTTGCTCCATGATTGAAAGCTGCAAGTTGTGGGATTCACAGGACAGCTTTGGCAGCAATCTGAAGTTAAAGAAACAATTATTATGAATGCCATCAAAAAATTATCAAAAAATCAAAAAATGTTTAGTGTCTTGGTGTGTACGTTACCAGGAAGGAATGGAGTGATGTGAGCTGATGTAGATACAATTATAATTAGTGGATAAGTGATAACAAATCTGAGAACAAAGGTATTACTTTGTTCTTTGGTCATTATTAGCGAAAAAATTTAATCTAGCAATATTCAACGGTTGAAGGATTAATGGACCCCATAGTATTGGTGTTGAAAGTTGAGGAAATGTACATGATTGTTGGCTTTCATAGCTCTCTAATAGTCATTTCCTACACCTTTCATACAGATAATTTTATGTAAAAGAAATTTGATTTAGTCTATAAAACCTTCATGTTGCATCAATTCAAATAAGAGAACCATGGATATATATCTGTATTTTATTTTGCAGCCGATCTCCATGCCGTAATTATGTGTGGCCTTGAAGAGATAGCCTACTGTTCATTGTTGAACGTTTGGTGATATCAGGTTGTCTCAGCTAAGTGATGGCACTGCTTCCAACAGTGACTTATGCGGATGAATACGGCCACCGAAACGCATACCCTTGTAAGAGATACTGAAAGTTTACATTTTCTAGCGTTTCGAAAGGTTGTAGATGCAAGATGATTTCAAGAGTTGATTTACAGTTTCAACTAATTATTGACTAGATTTTTTGATATTGATGGTCCCGTTAGCAATGTCAATATTCAGATGAGGAAACTTTCTGGATTCAAATAAAGGGAAGTGATCAGATTTTAATTTAAATTTTAGCGCAGTTCAGTCATCTGTTGTATAAATCTCTCTATATTAGTTTATAGTCTCTTACCGAATTAGATATTTTACGGTTGACTGATTTCAGATTGTTGACCCCCAGAACTTCTGCTGTTTCTGCTGTATTAGTGCTGAAAGAATAAATGAGCGCTTTTTACACAGATTAAGAGTCATACTGATCACTACAATTATACAGAGAAAACACCATATTAAAACCTTCCTTTAGGGTGCGAGGGAACAGTTTTCAGATCACTTCATTTGGAAATCTAGGGGATGCAATGCCTCCCTGCCTTCTCAGAACTATGCGCCTGTAATCAAATACAGTTTCAGTCTGATGTTTTGGAATTTGATTCTGAATTTTTGGGAAACACCAGTTATTTCTAAGATTACAGTCTGATAGGATTGGCTCTGATAGCTTGAGCTCCAAACCACTGAATTCACTTCTCCCTACAGCATTGCAGCAGGAACATGCACTGCTTTATGTGAATGAATTAGCGTAATTGGATTTCAATAGGATGATTTATTGTTCATACTGATGATTGTATAGGATCTTTTTGATGTCAGCACTGAAATTATCACACTATTTATTTGTAGATCGATGAGGAAGTAGCTCATCTTGTGAATGAAGGAGCACACACCCATAATGATGATGTATGTAAGCATTAAAGCCGAAAAGGTCACTTTGTTTGGCCAGTTACACTCTCACCACAGAGAAAAGTTAAAACGCACTTTCTCGCATTGTTCTAAATTTTGGTGTACAATATATTCACTATGGTCGCATCTGAAATTCAGGAAATTTCTAGTTGTTGCTCTATTGCAGCAGATGGGAATTCCCCACTACATGTAACGTTCATGGAAAAGACAGGTCAAAAAAGGGTTGCATAAAAATTGTTGCGGCTAATTGGTATACTCCCAAAAAAAGTAGCCAATCTCGAGAAAAAAGTTTGGTGATGCATGCCCTAATCCTCCATACGTCCGCCATACATGGACGACAATGTGCGACAACCAAAAGGACTAGCCCTAAACCTAATGACCTTTTTCAGGACCACCAACTATAAATGAAGTGATTGTTTATTTATGTCACATCATGAAAAACATTAGTAATAATGTTTTGTTCACAATAATATACACTAATACATGACATCATCATACTCGTGTTTACTCGAATCCTTTATACTTTATCATACTAATCTCTTAGATGAGATACATTGAGTTTTGGTCATTACAACCCTCACAAACTCCCAAAATAATCGATAAGAATATTGTTTATTTGTGGCCGCTTGTTGGCTGAATGTTTCATCAATTAATTTAGTTAAATGAATTAAATTGAGCATGCATGGCATCATCAACTAGAAAGAATAACTTGTTGAAATCAGACATGTACTGTTAAGTTGAGTTGAATTGCGTTTGATTTTAAACTTGATAAGAATTAAAAGGCATGCTCTTGAGTCAAGTGTTTAATCTTGCATCAAATGTGATCACATCTAAATAAGTCAGTGCCACATAGTGAGAATCATCATGCCGAGCTCATGAGCACAGATCTCAGTAGCGGAGAGTTAATGTGGTGCCCCTATAACCCGGAATCCTACAGCTGGATCAAACTTGATTGTACTCAACTCCTACATCCTTTTGAGATCATATACCTTAATTGATCTGACAATGCAGAAGATAACTGTACTCAGTTACGAATCTTAATTCTTGAGAATCATGAATAAATAATAAATTATGTAAGAGCTCAGCTTTTTTTCAGATTGCCAAGAAGCACATGGATTAATCATTTTTAGGGGCCATGAATCGCCATTGCCTTGATAGGGAAAAATTTAGAAAGATGCCTTGTAATGTTTAGGAAACATTTCTGTTATGAGTGGTTGGTATCGTAATATCCTCCTATCATACCGGTCTATACTTTATTATTCTATTCTATTCTAATAATGATAGTACCACTTGAGAAAAGGGTTGGTTTGTGTTACCACACTACCCACATTTAAGTTCATGTATACTCACCCTAATTGTTCCTTAGTTTTGTGTAGCCAGGTCTTGCAACATAAGTAAGCTCCATTTGTTATCATACATATCTAGTAAGTTATTCTCTCAAATCCTCCGGTAGAATACTGTGAACATAAAAACAATAGTTGAACACCCCAATAGCAAAATCAATTATAAAAAAATTGGTCTTTGGTAGGTTAAGAACGTGTTGGGAAACCTTTGATAGCCACTTTCATAAATTACCTTTAACCATTACATACTATTCAATACGTAACTAGTACAATGTATTTATACTCTGTGTTATTGCATGTTTCTCTCATCAGTGATTGGAATGGATTTTCAGTTCAGACACTATCTTTGCGAACTAGTCCCATGCTGGATGTGGCATGGCAAGACATGACCTTGAAAAAGCTTGCCAAGTGAAAAGTGAAACATGGGTATGCTAATTAACGCCATCAATCCGATTTGGGGATGGTGAGATAGAGTAGACAAATTTCAAGTTTGATTGTATTAGCCCCAGCATTATCAGCTTTGTTAATCTCCAGATATTCCAGACGAGTCTCACTATGTCTCAATAGTATCGTAAGGATTTTGTATCTATAATTTAGGCAGCAGAGAATACTTGAATCTCGATAAGAAATTGTTGTGTTAATCGCTCATTTCTCTCTAGCTTTGTTTCAGAACTCACTTTTTTAGTTGCTCTCACTTTCTTTTTCTCTGACTTGCTACATGATACTAGGAGCTACGTAGATAAGCAGGGTCAGCAAGCTGAAATAGAAAAATAAAAGATGATGATAAGCAAACTACTAGGGGTAGAAGGGTAGCTGGGATTATGTCTTGAATACTCAGATCAAAGCAGTTCAATCTCAGAAGGGTAAAAATCAAAGTGAGTCTAGTAAGATCAAAGTTATTACAAACATAGCCTAACAGTTTGGCCCTCACATAAAAGGAAGGCAGATCGAGATGGGAGGTCACAGTCAGCCCACTGGCTGTAGCACAAACAAGTGAATTTGAGTAGTGGACTATGGCACGAGGGGCGGGTGCCATGACGATCGAGATTTTGTGCCAATGAGTTGAAACCTCCCTACACTGAGAGATTGAAGAGTTGGCAGTCTCCCTGGTTGCCAACAGTGTAAACACACAGATAATGTAAAATTACCGAAAGTGACAATATGCACTGAGGGCTGCAAGACATGGATCGATACGCTCATCGACCCACAAGGGTGGCTAAATGCTGCTGGGGCCGGCCATGGGAGGTCGTACTAGAATAGGCCTCGAAAAATCCCTTGTCATATTGTTTCTAGCTGAAGACCTGTGTGTTGCGCAGTGGTTGCGCACCACTGTATTTTGTTTCTAACCATTCAAAACGGACTATGTAAAATAATACGGACAATGTAAAAAAGCAAAGATGAGAGTCTGTCTTGGAAGGGTCACCAGGAGGAAATGGAGTGGGCCAAGCTGATGTATGCTCCTTAGAGCTATACAAAATTTAAGAGAGATATAAACAAAAACTGAGAAGAAGTCAGGAAGCGAATGTAAACTTTGAGAGTAGGACATTTATTGGTACCATAATTAATTTCATTCCAATCATTTTATCTTCTTTTACATGAAGATTACATCATATCACTATTTAATCAGCCTCATTCATGGTATTAAGTTATGAGGACAAGCACAGCTTGTTAATATGATTCATACCTTGATAGCCTCTCTGCTTAGGGCACTATGACAAAACGCTGTTAAATGCCCAAATCGCATGAAAAATATAATCAAACCATATATATAGCAACTTACCTTTACAAGACTGAACTACACTAGCGGAAGTCCCAATCTGCTTGCATGATAGCGAGTGACTTCACGTTATGAAATGCCGTACAGTAAGTTGTGATCTATAGCTATGAACCTGTATGTGAATAATACATCAGAGTAGGAGCAACAAGATCGATAAAACATTAATGTTATTAAAAGGGCTTTATAAATTCTATAACTCCTAGCGGCTTTGTCAAACCTGATAGTGTATTTGTTTTAGCTTCTTTATAAAAATTCCAACAACAATAGGTACAACAGGCTGCTAACTGCCTACTAGACAGACTTGTATTGGGTCATATTGCCTTTTATACCTGCTCATATAACTGGATTGAAGTTATTGATTCTAGCACTAATCATAACTACTCACTATTGTCACATGACATAATTGTTATTATTGAATATAGCACTTAGCACATACCCTGCGTTTATTGTCCCAATATTTAGACTGTGCGCTTGGTAACGGCTGACAACAGCTAGACGAGATGGAGATATTATAAGCAATTGTTATTCAATTAAAAGTAAATTTGTAATGGTCAATGCTAAAGAGACGACGCAGTATTCTCAAAACTTAATATTTGGCTGTTAGAGGAATGGGGCAAAATTCTGACTGATTACTAAAATGAGAAATTCATGAATACCGAATAGCTGCCAATACACCTAATAGTTTGAGCACGGTCTGGGACGATTTCTTGGTCAGCTGTACTCGGTACTGCTTCATGATATGGTAGTGGATTAGTACGATCACGGCCAAACGGATACCTTAAAATAAATTTCCTTCAATGGGAAGCATTTTGTATTGTGATTATCTGAATTGTGTTTCAAATTCAAGATGAAACAGGCAGATAAAAATAGACGTATTTTGAAAAGGTAAATCGGCAAATAAAGGAATTACAAAGGTTATAGTGTAGTGACTACTACTTTGGAGTTGTTTACTCCCTAACTTATACATTACTACTTTGGAGTTGTCTACTCCCTATTGTGGCTTATTACAGCAGCCCAACTTGATACCAATTATTATTGTCAACCATCTTGAACATGTTTAGATTTCTTGGTTAGAGATCATCATTTATTATCAGAAGAATAAACAGACTATTCATTGCCATCACAATTAGCAGTTCTTACAATGGCGACGAGGATGGGATTATGAGTTCAAAAAAATATCACAAATAGTGAATCTGACAAGATAAGCTGCTAAACTTTCTGTGTGAAGAAATAGCTGTGAGCTCTCTGGAATAGACAGAATAAGATAAGTATTGTTTACTATTTATTGCTGTATCAATCCAAACTGGCAAATGGATACCAGAGGCCCAAGTCATTTCACACCAGATGGGGATGCTAGCACAGTATCAGTCAATTGGGATGCTTGGCTTGAGGAATTTGAGGCTTTTGCTGATTCAAAAGGGCTGTTCAATTTGGCAGGGGAAGATAATGCAAATATGAGAGCCCAGAGGAAAGCTTTATTACTATATCATGCAGGCCCAAGAGTAAGGGAAATTCATAGCACACTTGATCAAACACAGAGAGATCAATATACTGAAATGGTAGCTGTTCTACAAGGCCATTTCCATATAGCTCCTAACATCACCTATCAGCGACACATGTTTAGGCAATGTATACAGAAGGAAACCGAAACTATATCCCAATACTGTGCTAGACTCAGAAAATTGGCCACCCATTGTGATTATGGCGATGCCCAAGCTGTGAATAACCAAATCCGTGATCAAATAGTAGAAGGTTGCACAGCCGATAAGTTGAGGGAAAAGCTATTGGAAGAGGGAAATGCACTCACATTGCAAATACTATTGACACGGTCAGCAACACATGAAGCTGTGGTCCAAAGGTCCCGGGAGATGAATAATGCCTCGGCAATAAACCGTGTGGCCTCTGGATCCACTGCCAGAAAACCTAGTTTCACACAAGAGACTGAGGGTGCTAATGTATGTCCCCGTTGTAATCTCACACACAAACCTCGTGAGTGCCCGGCATATGGAAAACAGTGCCGTAAGTGTGATGGAATGAATCACTATGCTCGGTGCTGTCAAAACAAGGCCAAACAGAATGGCCAAGGTGCGAATGCAGGATATTACAGATCTAGAAGGGCCAACAATGTAAATGTGGGGGATCACCAGCAAGCCAGCCCTGAAACAGTGAACAATAATTCTGAGAGCCCAGAATTTGTATTCAATTCTTACCATGTACCTTTAGTGTGTAATAGTAACTCTCTAGACAGAGTTAATGTCTATGTCGGTGGTGTATCAGCGAGGTTTATAATAGACTCAGGGTCAGAGTGCAATGTGATGTCACGGGATACCTATGAACGTTTGAGAGCAAGTAAGTTTATTATCAAACGGTTCATCAGTGGAGGACCAAAGATTCTCCCGTACACAGCCAAAGAGCCTATTCAGCCAGTAGGTAGGGTATGGTGTGATTTACAGCTGCATAACAACACTGCTGTTTTAGAAGATGTCGCATTTACTGTTATTCCTAATAAAGGTGAATCTTTGTTAGGAAATGAAACAGGTAAACAACTAGGTGTAATCAGGATTATAAATAGAGTAGGCTTAGATGATTATGAAGCTAGATATCCAAGGCTGTTCTCAGAGGTATTGGGTAAGTCTAAGAATGAGATAAAGCTGACAATTAGAGATGATATAGCGCCTGTTGCTCAGCCATTCCGAAGAGTGCCACTGTTGTTGAGAGATAAACTAGCCGCTCACTTAGATGAGCTTATCGCACATGATATAATAGAGAAAGTCGAAGGTCATTCAGGGTCATCATGGGTAAGTCCAGCAGTGATCATTCCAAAGAAGGAATCCGGTAAGATTAGGTTATGCATTGATATGAGGAGAGCCAATGAGGCTATAGTTAGGCACCAACACCCAGTCCCCGCCGTAGACGAGATGCTATATGACATGAATGGGGCTCAGTACTTTTCGAAGCTGGACATGCGCATGGGGTTCCACCAATTTGTTCTTCACCCTGAGTCCAGGGATATCACAACTTTCAGTACTCATTTAGGCCTATATAGATATAAGAGACTCATGTTTGGGATAAATGCGGCTCCAGAAATATACCAGAAGGAGGTCGCCAAAATTATCCAAGGCCTGCCGGGTGTAGCAAATCTTGCCGATGATATCATTGTCCATGCCAAAACAAGGGAAGAGCACGATCGTAGGCTGGGTGAGGTGTTCAGTCGTCTAGAGCAGGCTAACATGACTCTGAATAAAAAGAAGTGTGAGATTGGGGTTCAGCAGTTAGAGTTTCTCGGACATCTCCTTAGTTACAAGGGTATTGATCCCCATGGTTGCAAAGTCAAGGCAGTCAAAGATGCTGCTGTTCCTAAGACAGTTGGTGAGTTGAAGAGTTTCCTCGGTTTGACTAGTTATATGTCTAAGTTTATTCCACATTACTCTCACACAACTGATGTGTTGAGGAGGTTGTCAGCGGGTAAAAATTCCCGAGAGGCTATATGTTTGTCAGATAAGGAGATTGTGGCTTTCAATCAGCTAAAGGCTGATTTATGTAATCATGATACTCTGACTCACTTCGATACTAGTTGTGAGACTCTGCTGTACACAGATGCCAGTCCTGTGGGGCTAGGCGCAATACTGGTACAGATTCAAAATGGCGAGCCCAAAGTGGTTAGCTATGGAAGTAGAGCATTGTCTGATGTCGAGAAAAGATACATGCAGACAGAAAAAGAAGCTCTAGGTATTGTCTGGGCATGTGAGAGGTTTCATCATTATCTCTTTGGTTGTCGGTTCAAAGTGGTTTCTGATTGTGAGCCTCTTGAGTCCATTTATGGAAACAAAACCAAGAGGACATCCCTTCGTATAGAGAGGTGGCAGCTTCGTTTACAGTCATATGATTTTGAGATAGTTCGCGTAAAAAGCTCAGATAATATTGCTGACCCCCTGTCAAGGCTTCTATGTTCGAAAAAGGCGACTGAACACCTGGTAGAAAGGGAAAATGTTGAGCTCTATGTACGTAGTGTTGTGGAGGACAATGTGCCATCGGCAATCACACCCCGCTATATTGAGGAAGTCTCTTATATGGATGAGGAGATTAAGGCCTTAAAACAAGCTATAAGAGCGAATTCATTCGACAATGTTGATATACCAGCTGTATATAGGGCCATTAAAAATGAGTTATGTGTCATAGGGGAGTTAGTTTTGAGGGGAGGTAGGATAGTAGTACCTCAAGAGCTCAGACAGAAGATGCTTGAGATAGCTCACGAGGGTCATAGTGGGATGGGAGGCACCAAGAGATATCTACGAACAAGAGTCTGGTGGCCCGGAATTGACTCTGATGTAGACAAGTATGTTAAACACTGTCACGATTGTCAGTTGACCAGTAAGCCACTAGATAGGCAGCCAGTAAGGGTGACAGAACTTCCCAATGGACCATGGGAAGATCTTGCCTTAGATTTTTTGGGTCCCCTGTCTAACGGTAAGTCAGTTCTAGTCTTAACAGACTATTATAGTAGGTGGAACGAAGTAAAGTTCATGACAGTCACAAAAGCTAGTGATGTTATTTCTTGGCTGAAATCAGTATTTTTTACGCATGGGTATCCACTCAGCATGAAGAGTGACAACGGGCCACAGTTTATCTCTCATGAGTATGGTGAGTTTTGCTCCGGGTATGGTATCGAACAGTGTCTGACAACCCCTAGGTGGCCTGAGGCCAATGGTCAAGTGGAGAGACAAAACAGATCCATAATGAAGCGTATTCAGATTGCACACAACAATAGGGTAGACTATGAGAGTGCCCTCATGACATGGCTGTTTACATATCGTAATACACCACATTCCATTACTGGCAAAAGCCCAGCAGAGATGTTATTTGGGCGTGTGCTTAGGACTAACTTGCCAAGTCTGCCTAATAGTTTTGATGACGTTGAAGCTAGAGATAGAGATAGTGAGATGAAACACAAGATGATAGCCACCCGTAACGAGAAGTTGGAAACTGGTAGTGGCAATAATCACCAGCTAGAGATAGGCAGTTTTGTTTTGGTTAAGAGAGATAGTCCATCTAAATGTCAGACACTGTTCCACCCAGATCCATTTGTGGTAATGGACATAAAAGGCTCTCAGATCACTGTAAAATCCAGGGCAGGCCGGCTGTATAAGCGTAACATAAGCCATGTTAGACCGTATTACTGCTCTGAGAAACCTGTTGTAGATGCGGACGTGGATTCTGAAACGCAGGGAGCCTTAGTAGCCACCCGCCCATCACAGATGATACCGATAATACCAAGGTCAGAGAACGATACTGAGACGGTAACAGATAGACCAGTTCAAGTGACGCCGCCTACAGTACCACCGGCACTTGTCGAGATCGAAGATATACCTCAGGCAGCCAATATGCCCAGCTCATCACAACCAAATGTGCCTACTCCTCGTAAATCTGTACGAGCTAAGAATCGGCCAGCTAAATATGATGGTTTCGTGACCGAGTACCACACCTAGTGACTGGATGTTTCAAAAGAAGCATGAGAAACTGTGGAGTCAGTCACCATGAGAAATCATGTTACACAGATATCTCCAGTATACAACAAGTATAATTACATACAGAGACACAAAACATTCTTAGTTGCCGCCACCATGAACCTGGTGCTCAACGTCAAAGTAATTGACATAAAAGCGGATGTAGTGACTACTACTTTGGAGTTGTTTACTCCCTAACTTATACATTACTACTTTGGAGTTGTCTACTCCCTATTGTGGCTTATTACAGCAGCCCAACTTGATACCAATTATTATTGTCAACCATCTTGAACATGTTTAGATTTCTTGGTTAGAGATCATCATTTATTATCAGAAGAATAAACAGACTATTCATTGCCATCACAATTAGCAGTTCTTACATATAGGATCTCATTTGAGATAGTTTCTCCAATTATGAGGCTGAATCAGAAGCAAACCACAAGCTTAATTAAAGCTTTCTTCTAAATTAATGTGGCAAGCCATAGACACCCAGGGTTGGTGATTTTCACTTCAGAAAATTTCTTGAAATATGAGGACAATTTATATGTCCTTACTGTGATATTTACCTATTATTTGGTGAGAAAAAATACATTGTCTCAACACTTTAATGTTGTGCTGGTTTGCAGTCAATCAATCAAAGCTAACGTACATGGCCAATGCTATGCAATGCTATATTGTAAGAATCAACATACCAATATAATATTGAGGGATAAAATTTAGGGGGCACAAACACCAATTATGCTAACCAATTATGCTAACCAATTATGCTCACCGAATAGTAGTGACATCGTAGGCGCCGATGAGTCTGTGTTTTATCAAGCATGATAAAAAATCAGTATATAAAAGTCAATACTACACTGGGTCTAGTTGCCTGTATTCGGGTTTGCTCTCCTTCCGCTGACAAGCCTTTGCTGGTTAGCAGGAGAGAGGAGGGTGGGGGGGGGGGGGATATTCCGAACGCAAGAGAACTGGATCTAACACGATATAATGCTCTACAGACTCCACCTTGTTCACCTAATTTTAATACGTTAGCTATTGGAGGTAAAGGATTGAATAGCAACAGTTGATATCTGACACAGCACTACACTGAATAGAGCGGAATAGTCTTCAATTATCTCCACTAACTTTTCCTCATAAGTATTAAATATTTGAGCGCAGATAAATATAATCAAAATTTTATTTGATAATGTTTTGCTATGATCAAAGCTAATGTGCAAGTCATAATTGTTGTGTCTAAATTAAATTGAGTTTTAAGAAAATGAATGAGAAGAGAAAGGCTGATTGTTATTGGGTATGTACATCGTGGTCTACATAAATGTTGCACAGTAACTATAGAGGTATATGACAATGAGTTAAATGGAAATAAGGATGAAAAATTAAACAGTTAATATGGTTGAAAACTGGTCATATGGATAAGATACGATCCGTGGGTAGAAAAAAATTCATTTGCTCGTTATTTATCAAATATGTCTCACAAAAAAAGTAGATGCCAAAAAGATAAAAAACACCTGACGTCTGTTTTGTCGTCTCAACAGCAGCATCAATCGTTACAAAAATGCATGATTATATGAAAATAGAATGGAGGCGAGTCAGTGCTGATTGGATTGAAGTCTGATGCCACAAAATGCCGAGTAGACTGATTCTGAATTGTCATTATTGACTTTGATCAAGCGTTCATGGAGAACAAAACGAGTATGATTCAACCTATACATAAAAAATCGCACTTTGAAATCGCAGATTTAGCCAAAAACACTAAATGGAACCATAATTGCAGGCCAAGGGAGTCAGCCAAGTATCAACTGTAATGTAAAGAAAATTTTAATTGAAGCGCAGAGCCTCATTGTCTTCAGTAAGTCATAAATATATAACATGTATGTACAGAGGATACAGAGGAAACATATCAGGTTTGTAAAATACCAATTGGAGATACAGAATAAGAGCATAAATAATAAGAGCTCTATATATACACCAGGATTTCAATCCATAATAACTTATCGTAGCTCAGAATAGAGTTTGTTTATAATCTGACATTACCCGATCTGACATTGTCAGATTAGCAAGTGCTGATCAGGTTTACCAAATCAGCGATAACCTGTTCAGCGATTATCCGATCAGGATTACCCGATCAGCGGTTACCCGATCAGGATTACCCGTTCAGCGGTTACCCGATGGTTTAATCTCTTTGGATCTTTCCCACATTTCATCATCGCTGGAGTTGTGATCACTAAAGTTATCCAAAAACTGCAGAATCTTCGGATCTTTCTTGAACGGATAAACTCTACAATATACAGCGATATAAGCAAGTGAGAAATAGATATTTCTAATGATAGAAACAACTTACACATTTACAGAGAAAACGGCTCATAAGAATAATTCAGTCTTTTGCAGTATTATTTTAGATATTTTGTCTTCCTCCCATGATGTCTATAAGCTCCCCTTATATGACACAAACTGGGAGGCTGCAATATAACATGCATATTTGATGCTAACATGTACAGTGCCTTTTTCCCGCACAGTTTTTGCAGCAAACGAGGGAATCTGCATGTTTACTGAAATGATGTGGCTGGAATTTTCTCTCATGATACACTGCTGTGCAGTCATTAACACAAATAAGGGAAGGGGTGGTGAAATTGGAATATTATTGGAAATGGTCTATTCTTGACAAACTTTGTACGTTGGAATGAGGGGAGGGGACAAACCTTGCCAATATTCCTTTGAATTGTCAGGTGGTGATTTGGCACCCCCTCCCCCCTATTTAGCCGTTATGGTGATTCTAAGATCATATTACGTTAGTGTTACCACAACTGTGACTAAATTTTGCGACTTTTGAAAGTAATTGCAAGTGAAAGTTTGTTTCACCCTCGAGGTGTCCCTCCATTTCCGGAGGGGGAAACCCAAAGCAAATGACGACTAGTTGTGTCTCCCAAAACAAAGCTGATGAAGAAAGGCTTAATCTGGACCTCCTTCACTTATATCAGTACCTGCTGATGTGTTTGAAGAATTTTATTTTTATATGTAAATTTGCACATCATATAAGTAGCCTACATTTATATATAAGTACACCAATATGTATATATATATATATATATAAGAACACATATTATATGTAGGTACAGATCCAGTTCTATAAGATATCTACTTACGGTTTACGGAATCTCCTCAGACATTCGAGTACATTGAACAGATGCCACCTCATCTGAAAGTTTATATTCCCGTCAGCGAGATTAGACGTGTTACCCACGCGTATAATAGTCATATCGTTCAATATCAGACCACTGTAAGAAAAAGTGTTCTTATGTTAATAATAATGATAATGGGTTTATTTATATACCACTTGATCTAAGCCACAATGGGTTGCAGTTTACTGCACGGTCACTGGGTCCAAGCACTCCATAGCCAACCCTGACTAATGAGAACCTTCATCTCATAAAGCGTTGGTACACCTTGTTATTATAAAACCACAAAATAAATGCAAATGTGACTGACTACTGTATGAGCAACACAACCAGGACCAACTACATTAGAATCAGACTAGCATAGGCCGAGCAAGCTTTGAGAAACGGCAGAGTACAAGTGGCTCATAAATTATCAGAAGCCTGGAGAGTTGTGAGCCATTTTCTGAGACAGGTATACTTATAATGTAAAGGTTTGTTTCACAGAATTAAACCCTTCTCATAGAATGGAGAAATTAGCATAACCCTATCCAATTAAAACACTCAACACAGGGGCTGATCTGACAATGATCTCATTGGCTGTCCCTACTAGCTTGCAGAATGTAGCCTGGGAAATAGTCTTGAAATTCTACTAGGGACTGGCTATTTTTGCAAGCCCTTTGTTTGGCTCATTATGCAACTCCAGATATGGATTTCGGTGGTTTGTTTGTTTCCTTAATTTTACCTCACCAAATTATAACACACAGCTTTTTACATTAACTATTTTTGTTACCCGAGTATGCTTCTACTGGTGAACAACAATAATAGATTGATTGTGAGAGGGACAGGTTTCTTGGTGTAATTCTGAAGTTCTCCACCTTGTTTAGAATACTGCTCATGGTGGCCCAGTTTTCAAAGGTACTCAAAAGGTACTCTTTTTTCCAAATATTGAAATTAGAACCATTTTAGGAACTTCTCATTACAACTATGATAGAAAATCAGTTGAAACTGGGCCAGAGGCTGTTTATGAGCTAAGGCTAGTATTCTGAAATAAACTGAGAACTCTAGAAAGATACCAAAGCACCTGTTTCACTGATAATTAAGCTTTTATTGTTGTGTACCACTAGCCTTGTCACGCGGCCACTGGTTTTGGATTTTTTGGTTCTTTGGGTGGCCTTGTATTTCTCGGTATAGTATCGGCAGTTGTCTTCTGCTGTTTTAGCTCTAACCTTCACCACTTTGAGCTTTGACTCTTTCTCTGTTCCATAGGCAAATTAATTAACTTTGTCGTTTATCATATTCAAAATATATATAAATAAGTTGATTACACTACATATTGCAGTAATGATGTTAAAACATCGCTAAGTTGCAGAAAATTTAATACACCGATGAGTATGACCATGACCTTGACCTTGATCATGGTCTTACTCACGGGTTTTTTAAATTTTTTTCAACTTAGCCATGTTTTCACATTATTACTGCAATGTTTAGTGCAATCAACTTATTTATATTTATTTTGAATATGACATATGACAAAGTTAATTAATTTGCCTATGGAACAGAGAAAAAGTCAAAGCTCAAAGTGGTGAAGATTAGACCTAAAACAGCAGAAGACAACTACCGACACTATACCGAGAAATACATGGCCACCCAAAGAACCAAAAAATCCAAAACCAGTGGCCGCGTGACAAGGCTAGTGTATCACTACTAGCATACTTTTGTAACGGCGGTGAGCGTTACTGCTGTACAATACATATTATTCACACTTTTTCAAGGCTTGATCCAATTCATTAAACATGGTAGTACGGAGTTGCGTCCTATCATTCACACACTTCTACTAGGGACATATAACTTACATATAAGGTATACAGGGAGGCTCTGCTTCACTGAGCGCTGTACGGTATGATTTAAAGCTGCTTGTACAATCTATCAGATGGAAGTACTCTGATATCATATCCTTCTCCTGTCTCGGCCAGTCGAGTCGACTAACCGGAGCCGAGTCCAGCGCGCTCAGTAACGCCAGCAGTGAGTTAAAGTTGTTGTGTTTCCGTAAATGCTTAATAAGATTAAAATTTAATTACGCAAGGCACAGTCACTTGATTTAAGTTGAATACTTGGACATAACAGGCAATTATTACAAAGAGAATTGGCTAAGCAAAAAACGTTAGTGAGTCTATGCAAACATGGTTGTTATCATTTTACAACCGTGATCTTGTTCAAATTTTGAAAGAGTAGATACTGAGCGTATTTGCCAGCCACACAATGGTTTTTCATCTAATGCAACCAAAGATTTAAAATACTAGTCATTGATGCAACTGTTTCGCTTTGAAGGTTTGCTTTGTAAGTAATAATCGCCAGTGTGTTTCTACCTTTTGTCACAGAGATCACTAAATGTGACACTCTCATCAAAACATAATGGGCAGGCGTATCTCACTACATGATGAGCACTCTATTGGAGCATCTTGTTTTTGAATCACCCTACCCTAGAGGAAAAGTTCGCGTTTAGCAATAGCTCTGATAGCTAACCCTAAATCTAGCTAACATTGACTCACCCTCTTTACTTTATATCGAATCCCACCTCAAGTAGCCAAAATTATTGCTAGCCAAAATTAAGTCACTCTAAATCTAGCTAAACTAAACTCTAGCTAACATTCCCCTCCCTCCCTCCATTTGTTGATTCTCTACACATGCTCCAAGCTCACAACCTGCTGTGTTTAACTGTTCCATATTTTAAGGCTAATGGACAAGGAATGGACTGAGAGACTAGTGGATGCCAGATTTGGAATCTCCATGCCTCGTTACTTTACTGTGCTGCTATCCAGTGTTGAGATATAGGTAGCGATGCCTGGTGCATGTAAAAACGCAATGTAATGAAGCGTAGAGATTCTACATCTGGCATCCATGAGTCTCTCAACCCATTCCTTGTCCATTAGCCTTGGTCATTTAAGCCATAAAAAATAGAATATATAATTGATTCCTATTCGCAAATCTGCGCTGATAAAATGATAAAATCTCTCCCTACACACTCACCTTGAGTATATGTACAAATTTGATGAAGTATTTCTCTCTGATTGCCTGATCGTCTGGTTTGAGTATTACATTCCTACACCACCATGACATCTTATTAAAGTGCTCCGTAAACTGTACCAGATTGGGGCACCTGTAGAGAGCAAGTAAACACAACATTACTGATGACTGATACTCGGTACACAGCTGACTGAGTGTAGGTCACTTTGTACAGGCCATATTTTTTGAATCGTAGTCAGATAATTGATCTACTGCTAGCCTGCCTGCTTGAAAAGATTCTATGAAAGCCATCTCCAAATGGACAGACAATCATGATTTGATATCACCTGGGGTCTCTGCCTATTGCTGCCTGTTTATGGCACTACATTGACGGTTGATGGTGGGGTGGGGGTGGAAAAGTCAACGATGCCCTGTTTGAAACGCTTAAAACCGCTTCCATCTCGATGAAAGTTGGCCTCACTGAACTACATAAAGCTCAGAGAAGACACCTGGATATATGAACTGTCAACTAATGGGCATATTATTTTCAGATTAAGATAGTTGAAATCAGAATTCAGAATCAAGGAACTTAGTAATGACAGGAGTATGACCTACCATTCTGAGAGTGAAGTCTCAATTAGTATTAATATTTTAGATAACAGAACTCAATGAGCACAAATTTAACTGACTAGCAGCAGCACCTGTGACTTGCGAATATAATCTACACCTTACTGTACAATCTATCATATTGAGTCCACCTGTACCACAGGCTAGGTCAAATGGAGCACTGCTCGGGTCTTGTAATCAGACGGTGTAACTGATCAAAACCTCCTCAGTTACCATCAGAAGCTCACCAAAGATGGGTTCATTGAATTTATCTTTGCTTAGTATTTATACCCCATAAGATATGTCAAAGTGTCCTAGTAGAGTGTTGTATATATATATAGGTGTTTTTCCCGAAAACAACGTGGCACCAGAAGGATTGGAGGGTAGACCACCCCGCCCAGAAGCTTTGTTGCTCATTGGTCCTTAGTCTAATATAAGTGAGTGTATAACTTACTTTTCTTCGTTCTGTTCTCTAGACCAGGTGAGAAGCTCAGGTAATTCTAACCTCTGATAGAAGTCTGTCTCTATAAGTGTGAGATGCTCTGCAATCTCGTGTGACTTGAAATCCACCAGTGTTAAAACTCGCCTGGGAAATACAAACAGAACATGTGTTATAGTGCTTGTGAGAGAATCAGATCTTTGGTAGCATGCTGAGTTCTTAGACTAATATTTGTAATAGTGCTCTAGGCCCATACACAGCCTGCAGCTCAGTTTCTAGTGATTTTCACAGTTGAGATGTGAAGGTACTAAAAAGGTACTACAGAGAAACTCTTTTCATGATAGCATTTACAGTAGTATTATTCATTCACAATCACGCTAGGTCATGGTGAATGCTGAAACCTTTGCGGATGGATCAGATGCAAATCGATATTCTCGGGAGCTCATTATATTGAGCTAGTTTTTCTGCAGGTAATTATAAATGTGTCTGGCACTTCGGATATGGGCTTAGAGTATACATTAATTTGAGAGAAAATGAACTGCAGAAAAAAACATACTGATCTTTGATCCGGTAGCATTAGCCTTATTCACGCGGCCACGGGTTTGGTTTTTTGTGGTGTTCGCGTGAACAAGGCTAGGTAGCATCAATTGCTTATTACAAGATCAATTCAGGGAGTGATTAAAATCACATGAATCGTTGACAATTTGCGCCAGTCATGTGCTATCAAGCATTGACTGAATATTTGTGCACAGCACGATTATGAATTTCCTAGAGGGGGTAAAGAATTCGCGAGAGAAAAGGTTCTTCATTACCAAGAAGCTTGAAGTAGCATAATTCAAGGCTGGCTAAAACTATATATATTAAAAAGATTGAGTAAAACTCCAACCTAAATTAGCCAGAACCTAGTGCCTTTACATTAAGTCGGCATAGGTAGAATGAAAGGGGCTGACTTAATTCAGCTCCTTTCATTCTACCTAGTCAGCTAAACCTGAAGCTGAACTTAACTCAGCTGATATTTACTCCTCATGCGTATATCAGTCTACTTTTACTTACGATGGAGATTTGGGGCCGGACGAGGGAGCTACAATCTGCAGTTCCTGAACAGGCCTCTGATTTGGGTCACATTTCTCAAGCACTTTACGTCTCATAATCTTAGCGAGCGTCAGTTCTCCCTCCCTTACCAACTCTGTGACTAGCTTCAATAATCTCAGGCTAATAGCCTCTTTTAGTTCGCTGGATCTGTATAATGGTAGATGACATAATTAGCGTTGTGTGAAATTAGCATCGAAGTTATTTCCGATCTTTGTCTTACAGAGAAATCTTGCTCAGGATGTCAAATGATCTGACACCAACCCAGCCTTGTCACACAGCTATTTTTTGTAGCCACGTGACAAGCTACCACCAACCCTTCATTGTCATCTATGTCTGATTCTGCAGCCAATTTATGCCTCTTGTAAATCCATTGTGGTGTCTCATATTTTAGTAAGTACATATAGAGACTAAAGACTGGTTCACATTGTCCCAGATAGCGTCGGGATAGCATCTGGGATGCTGATCCCAAATGGTCCCAGAAAGAGTATGTCTTTTGTTTACATTGCAAAACTGATCCCAGATAGTCCCAGATCATCCCAATGTTGTATTCACATAGTACCAAGATGAGAAATGCGTCTGTGTCATTAACGGGAAAGTTCCTAAGCGTCTAACTTTTCCGTTGCTGGCCCAGACTCATTTCGATCGTGTTGTATTTATATTCACAATGTCTGGGTTGGCTGCAATGGACAATGTGAACTAGGCTTAACAGCCTGCTCAACTACAGGCAAATGCTACTTTAACTCCGGTTTTAAGCACCGCAATGACTAAATAAGGAATCAACGTTCAAATAAACTTTTATGAGAGAAGAGAATAACGAAATGATGAGGCTTACGTCAGCTCATCCAGAACTCTGACGAGGAGGGAGAAGGCGTTTCTGGACAATCTCTTCTTAGAGACATCTTTAGAGTGAGCAAACTTGTTATATCTGTATAGCAGTTTATCTATGAGATCTTCTGGTGTGATGAATGTCCTGTAGGTCGTCAGAAAAGCCTCCTGATACATGAAATCTAGAATAGAGACAGCAGGTAAAATATATATCAGGGCAACTATATTGTCATTACCTGCTTGGCTGGTTTTATTTTAGGTCTAATTATGAGGTAATTTTGGGCATATGGACTTGAAGGTAAGGTCAATATTATGTTAGCATGTATTGTAGTTCTGTTCAGCCCAAATCAGTAACCAACAGGTCCTCAGTTTCAAGAGTTAAATTCAAAATCTAAATAAGGCGCAAATTGAGTCATATATGGAACAAATTGTGGTAAATGCCGATAAAAGCAATTTTCCTCTACAAATTTGTGGCTTTCTATGATATAAGTAAAAAGAATCATTTCTATATGGATCAAGTCTTAAATAAAGGCTAGCCTATGTTTGGAGACTAAAATAGTGTAAGCAAAGATTGTAACATTGAACTCCCAAGCCTCCCCAAAGATACCAGTGAAGTCCATACATAAATATTCTATTTGTGATCATAAGTTTACCCATAAGCCCAGTGGGGTGTAAAACCAAACCAGACAATTATTGCTGCCCATATAGTAATCAATTCATACTTTTGCAGCTTATTGTTCCAACTTAGAAAGACAGGATCTATGATTTTCAATAAGATTAGTCCTAATAGATTAGTCCTAATAGATTAGATGATTCAAAAAAGATTTGTATTGAAAGTCTGCTTTGTAAATTAATCGGAAATAGTAAGGCTTTTTCCTGTTCAACAATCAATTAAATGTCCTATAAAGTTGGGAACACTAAATAAAACGGGTAAAATACATAAGTAAGAGGATCTGAGTTGACCCAGAACTAAATAAAGACATAAATATACAAGCAGCGCTGACGCATTAAAGATAAGCTGAGCAGAGCCAGATCACCATGTCTCAGACAGATCACCATGCCTCGGACAAATATCAGCTAACCTCGCAGGAAACCAAGAGAAATACTACCTAACTTGATCATGGTGAAGTGAGATTGATCAGATTTTATACTGAAATGCAATATTTGAGCTTTCCCCTCCCTCTCTCTCACCAAATGTGAACCCAATTAAATAAGGAGGCTTCATTCCGAAGCTGACCTGTTTGATAACTTTAGAGTCAAGGACAATCTCAGAATCCCGCATGAGAACAGGAAGGTTTTTGATGGATATTTTTGCATTCGGATTGCTCAAGCGCCATCTTAACATTTCTAATCAGTTGGCATATCCAGTTATCATAGCCTGGTCATGCTGCTACTTTTTGGGTTTAGGGAAACCAAAAATGTAGCGGCTTGTAGCGGCTTTAGTTATTTTACAAGTGGTTATATGTGAGGTTTGTATTATTTACTCTAAATCAACTCAACTGTAGTGAAATGGAAGGTCAGATTACAATGGCTGTCAAAACATCGAGAAAGCTGTGCAGCATGTTATTGAAGAGAGGCTATTCCAGCAATATTCCCATAATGCAATTCATCACATTCTGGGCCTATCGACAACTACTCGCCTCTGCTGAGCATGCAAAAGGAGACTCACTGCAAATTAACATGCCAGAGCTAAACGGACTGAACTGATGCTCAAGGACAGATTCTGAGCAGAAATGTTTGCAAGATGAGCAGCACATTGGTGCGCAACCATAACGTCAATCAGCAGAGCAGAGATAAATCATATGAGGGATTAACGTAGCACTGCATTCGTAAGTGAGAAAATTGCAAAGTTTCACATTCAGTGATGGGATAGCTGCTAGGAGTCATTAGGATACCGAAATGAATATATAAAATTCTTCATTATAATATCTGGGCTGGTTTGTCTTGTGAAGCTTGTTCTGGTGAAATAATTTGTAAAAAACAAAAATTTAATAGGATAGACTAAACAAGGTAAAGCCTTGGACCACATAAAAGTAGTTTCACTACATGTGCCGCCTCAGCTCCGTTCAAACAACAAGTTTAGGTGAAACCTCTCAAACTACAAATCCTACATTTAAGTGCAAGTGATCCAAGATTTGCCCTCTAAATTCAGCCACATCATAGAAAAGAAACCCTGTTATAAGTAATACCAATATCCCACTATATATGTGAATGTGTTAGATTTTTGCCTGAGTGCCCTGTCTGCTTTAATAAGGGATTGATTGAGATCACTTGGGCACACAGGCTAGTTAGATATAGAAACATGATCTAAATGGCGTAAAATGCGTAATTGAGTCCAACACACTGCTTTTCTCAGGGATGGTAGAATTCACAATGATAAAAAAGAAGAAGGCTGGATCTCGGCTGAAAGGAGGGCAGAATCTAGAATTACCTGAATCTGCGTCGACGTTTACCAGTGACATTAAACTGTCGGCTGGCCCTAAATCTGCACACAAAACACAGCTAAAGTTAGAGGATGAATTATACACAAAGTAAGCTTTCATGTTTATACCCCTCTAAATCTAATACCCACACATTTAGTATTTACTGAGGCATGGACTCGGACCTGGTACATTTTAATGGTGGACTTCTATGGTACATTTATGGTTCTATAACCGGCAGCACAGTAGCGTGAAAAGCTAGTTATTGGCGACAGCGGACGGTGTATGATGCTCATGACATATGAGTTTATACATGGATGAATGGTCTGTCTGTCTACAGAGAAGGCTTTTCGACTCTAAAACTAAGTCTGAGAACCGCCCATTCATAGAACATCCCTATGTAAACTCACATATGCCTACTGCACAGAAATTGAGCGGCCGTTTCAAGCAGCGACTTGGCTGGTAGCAGAAAATAATATTAACAGTACTATCAGCAAAAAACGCTGAAATCTGGCAGCGGGTCTATCATTATAGCAACTTAAACTGCAATGCGATGACATAAAGTTACATTTGCCACCAGCTCAAATGCCAATTAAATGAGATGAGATATAATTGTTTATCATACAATGTTTTCCTACGTGTGTATCGTACACTACGAGGGTGTCTACACTACCACCCTTCAGCCCTGACATGATCTTTGACGAGCCACCCTAAAAGCAAAACATTGGTAAGTGAATGAAATATTCAGGCATCGATACGAGCATCGGCAACTTACATCCAAATATTACACTAGAGGAGTTATGTATTTGCATGAGGAGAAGCTAGCCATTTCATATACTATCAAACTACCTGACATTCAACCTTAGCTAACGTTTACTCATCCACTCGGCTTCATATAGACTCCCACCTCAGGCAGAAAAAATATAGTGCAAGCTAACATTAAGTAACCCCTAAAGCAGCTAAATTAAACTCTTCCTAACATTACTCATCTAGGGTCATTGTAAATTCAGCAATACAAACAGTTGCGTAAGGGAAGGCAACTCCCATCCATTAAATTAACAAAAATTAAGAAGCTAACATCCTATTGTATACATGAGGACAACAGTTTGTAATACAAGGACGCCGCTTCGCACATATTATTACAAGATTACCTAATATCTACCTAGGAGAATATATATCAGCTAGATTCCAGTTTAGACTGTTTAGGGGTGACTTTATGTTAGCTACTGCCCATTAAGGCTAGCTAAAGTGGATGTGTAAATGTTAGCTAGCAATAATATTCACTATTCAAAGAATAAAAGCGAGTTTTTTTCCTCCCTCAAATACCTTACTCATAGCATCTAGCATCTTGCGCCCCTAATTGTAGTACTTACCTTACGATGATGGTGATTGGTTGGTTTAGCAGCGCTTGAGGAGGCGGTACTTGCCTGACGATGATGGTGATTGGTTGGTTCAGCGCTGGAGGAGGCGGTACATACCTTACGATGATGGTGATTGGTTGGTTTAGCAGCGCTGGAGGAGGCGGTACTTGCCTGACGATGATTGTGATTGGTTGGTTCAGCGTTGGAGGAGGCGGTACTTACCTTACGATGATGGTGATTGGTTGGTTTAGCAGCGCTGGAGGAGGCGGTACTTGCCTGACGATGATGGTGATTGGTTGGTTCAGCGCTGGAGGAGGCGGTACTTGCCTGACGATGATTGTGATTGGTTGGTTCAGCGTTGGAGGAGGTGGTTGTATTAGATGAGATACTACCGACAGCACTGTCACTGGATGTGCTACTACCTTCACTTTCTCTGACTAAAATAGAGATATTAGGTAAAGGTCAATGTTTACTGATAACTAACTATACTGCTATTATTTACAGGTGCAACCTTATTCACAGTCACTATATGCTACCTTATTCATAGAAGAATGAGGTGGCTCACTTGGTTGGAGCACCGGTCCTTTAGCATACAAATGTTGGGGTTTGGTTGCACCAAGGTGTGCTCCGATCTGCCTGCAAAGAGAGACCAACCTGGCGCGGATATTATGCCTCAGCCCCCTTTTTTAAACAAGTCACTATATTACAGACTTAGTATAGATCTGAAGTGATCTATGACTAAAATGGAGAGATCAATTCATGGTTTCTGTTTACTGAGAACCAAGTTTACAGCTGACATGTATGATATTTTACTATAATATTGTCTTAATTGAAGTTCTAGGATACATCTCTGAAGGGCCATCATACACATTAAAAATGTACTGCTTGATAGACTGACTAGCTACATAGAACGCTAATATATATATACCTATATACATATGTACATATGTATATATATATATATATACATATACATATATACAATGTATATACATACACACATTTGTGCAATAAAGTGTCATATATTATATATCCCACTATTGTACCCATAAAAACCCTGGACAATGAGTGATTCATATATGTATATATATATATAGTGGCTATCAGTGTGTAGGGCATATCTTTGCATTGGAGTTGTCCGACCATGTCAGGCTATTTTATCTACCATTAATTACTATTGGGTTAAGGATGCCCAACATGATTATTTAAGAGGATTTAAGACATGATTTTTTGTGGGTCATATAAAATGACTCCTTATTTTTGAGTGACACTTAGTTGGGGCCAAATACACACAGATGACACTTAAATGCACAGATTTGAATCTATATATATATATATATATATACATATACATATGTATATATACATATCGCTGAAGTCACATAATGGACAGACTTTGAGCATGTTTGGGATTATGAGACTGATAGTCTGCAGTAACGCCTGAGATTGGTATCTTATGAATCCTTCTGTCAGGAGTAGTTCTATGTGTCAGGCGACAACCTTCCTTTGTCCCGCCCGATGGCTGGCCCTGTTGTGCCACGCTGCAGTTGGACAAGCGCCAGGAAATGGGCCACATCACATAAAGTGACGCAAAAGTTTATTGTAATAAGGAGACACCAAACTCCCCCCCCCCCCCCAACATAAGACAAGACACCGGAGGAGCACTTACTGAGAAGTTCTCTCACATCCACCATATCCAGAGGATTTAGCTCGGCGTACTCAGGGTCCTCAGGCTCAGTGTCTGAGAGAGCTAGTGATGATCTCTGTGAGGACGGGCCGTATGACTCATCACCCTCACTCACCTACAGCATATTATAAGAAACTAGGCTATAGTGAACAGAAGGGTTACTGATGGCAAAAGAATCTTCCATCCTGTGTATGGGATTTTTTATTGATTATTAATAATCTATTTTCTCTCCACAGCACATGTTGGCTTTTGCCTATTATCTAATTTGTTAAATGAATGAATTTTTATTGATCATTAACTGATGTGACATCTTCTCTTTCTCAAGTAGTCGGTTTGACAGCGCCAGGCCAGCAAAATATTTTATGTTTTCAAATCCAGATTCTGACCTCAGTGAGATTTTTGCTGCCGCTCCCTCAGTCCCCTCCATACCATCATGGAGCATCATAGCATGCCTGTTTTCTGGACACTGATGTTGCGGGTGGTACATGTAGCCCCCTGCTCCGCCATTGTGCATCAGCATAGCCTGTCAACAAACACAATTCATTACAGTTCCAATTACCATTCGAAGTTCACTATAGATTCATAAAAAACACAGACAAATTGGCTTTTATCCAAAGAAACTATCACATAATTATAAGCCTGTAATTCATACAGACCACTTTATATTCATAATGATATAGTCTACCATATGAGGGGAACTTAATCATATTAACCAGTAGTCTTAGCCCCCAAGAATCTTGCCCTCCCTCGTCCGACGGGGGGGGGGGGGGCAAGTCTGAGAACTATGTAGGAGTTTGCTAAAATTGTCTGCTCTTGTAAAATACAAGTACTAAATCTGCAATATCTTTTGAGTTTTACTCCTTCCTGAAGAAAGATGTTATTCTGTGGGCCGTCATTGATATGTGTGCATCTTTTGTTTACCATCTACAACTCTAAATATCCCCAGAAGAAGCTAAGGGACAAACGCCAATGTAGTCTGGGCCCTCCAGACCTTTGCCCCCGCCCGATGGCCCCCCGGCCAGGGACTCCCCAATGTCTTTATATAGTAACCTCGTCACGCGGCTCCTTTTTTTGGTTAGGGGAAAGTAGCTGGGTGACAAGGCTATCTATTTAGTATTAAGTATGTTTGCCGTAGCCTGTAATTTGGACATGATGACCTAATGACTGGATTATGGATAACATCTGCAGACAGTGAGATCCAGTCAAATATATCACTCTGACCTGAGCTGACTTGATATATGGGGGTAAAGTCTTATAAGGCTTCCTGCACTACAAACTAGCCTAGTGCCATATTATAATGCACAATTAAATGTTCTAAATGTTAGCTATGTCGAGTACTTAGAGTTTTAGTGTGTGGTTACATGGTGTTTTTAAGTGAGAGCGCATGTGGGCCTACTCAGTGTCAAAAGTTAATCCATTTTTGGTAAGCAAGGCTGCCACATTTTCTGTGATGGCAGGTTCAAATCAGAGACAGCAACAGAAGTTCAGGGGCGTGTCTGGGGGGACTGTCCAGCGGGGGTCGAGAGTCTGGGTGCTCAGACTGTAGATGACATAAAGTCAAGTCAAAAATAGATGATATTCTTTGGATAAAGCAAGCCTTAGGCGTTTATGTAAAACAATGTGCTCAAACATTGTCATGTGGACCCTACACAGCCAATGACCGACTAAATAATGCACATTTGGAAGTCTCTGTACTTTGTGACCTCCTGTGTGGATAACGAGATTTACTCACATGATGCTGCAAGAGTTCCCGCTGATGTTGCTCTTGCATGTGGAGGTAAAATTGACGTCATGTAAAACTGTCGACGGGATTGAACTCCGACAGTTGTGTCTCAGTGCCAAACACATGCATGTATGACTCAACTGTGAAAATATGAGAAATCAGTGATGGTTAAAACAAAGTATAGTATTCGGAATAATGTTAACTTAACCTATCCAAGTTCCTAATCATGTGTAGTCAATATATCATCTCCCCCCCCCCACCCCTACAGGTAGAGGGCGGGGTAAGATAGCGGATTGTCGCTAACTAACTACTGTATGGAGCCTGTGAACAGAAACTAACAAATCACTCTAGATAATGTCAATCAGGTACGCCTTGATCCAAGTTGCAAACCAAAATACCCTGAGCCACAATAGATTGACAATAAAAAGCATACACATAAAATAGCATAAAAACTTATTTTTGTAGGTAATTTACTAAAGTTATACCAAGTTTAGAGATAGTTGGTTTCTTTTTGTGCACCATGTCGCAATTGCTCACAAGTTTATGACTTCTGGCGTCTAGAGACAATCCTAGTGCACTTTGTTACATCTCCAAACTCAAAGTGTCAAGAATACGACGCGAACAATACTTTATTATCTTAATACCAGGACAATTACAAGTGATGTTATCCGACCTAACCAATCATGACTTGTGTAACAAACTCTGAACCAATCAGAACTCAGTTCAAAATGCTCAAACAATACATTGTGGGGCGGAAACTATCAAACTATTCTATTGCCTTTATCTAACTGGGATAGATCAATTAGAATATCCCAAAACAAAAAACAACCAACCAGTGATCTTGATTACAGAAGTAAACCTAGAATAAAATATCAGCCAGTTGATTGTAACCTTGTCTCCCAGCACATAACCAACATACACGACATGAATAATTGATGCCTATGAGCTCTTGGTCATCCTTGTGACTGTATACCTTTATAGACGTTGACACAGACCCCACAAAATGAGCATTCAGCACCCCACCTGGTGATACTGCACGCCCTCTCTCAAACAATCTTTGCTCAAATACGTCCCTGACACCTCATTTTTTGATTTTTCAAGTCTTTTACATCTGGAGGACCAAGTTTCAAATCACTGTGACCAACATTTGAGGAATAATGATCTGAAGTAGAAGTGCTGGCTCAATTGGTAAGAAAACTTTTTATTCAGAAACCTTAACTCAGCAAGACGCTACAGTCGAGCTAACATTACCGCAATTACTGTACTAAGCCGACCATTGAGTGTGTCTGTTGTTGTTTTCTCCTCATGAAACACTTTTATTGCGTCTTGTAACTCCCTCCCTATTCACTTTGAAGGACATTAACAGGGGGAGGGAGGTGTTGAGTATTTCATAAGGAGAAAACAACAGCAGACACACTCAATTTCCAGCTTAAAATATAGTCAATGTCATAATGTTAGCTCCGCCATTACATAATCCTGAGATTGGGATCCCCGAAGAGCAAAGTTTTTCAACCAACAAGTCAGCACTTCTGTTTCAGGACATTACTTCTCTCAAAATAATCACAGAGATTTGAAACTGGGACCTATATATTTGTAAGAAGACATAGATAAACAATATTTATTAGGTTAGAGCACCCTCTATAATACCCACATCATTGTAGTGTCTCCTGTATTGGTTGATATCTAAAGGATATAGTTTTACTCAAGTGGCAGCAGGTGAGATTTTGTACAATTCTGTTTGATCAACAAATCCAAGACATTTTATGTATACTTGTGATCTTATAACTTGTAGATCCCTAATGATATAATCATCTTGTCTTGTGGATCTAAGAATATTATTAATATTATTCTTAGATCCACAAGATGATTATATCATTAGAGATCTACTGTTAGGGTTACCAAGTGCTCAGATTATCTTTGTCACTTTATTAGCCCTGATTTTTAAAATTGTTACTGAAAATATTTATAATTTCTCTTCCTGCTAATAGCTTTTGTTTGGAATAATTTGAGCACAGCAGGCTAACTTACTGTCTATAGCTCGCCCTCAAAGATTTCCACTGGACTGTTTCTTACTAGACAGCGAGTCTTCTACCAGAACATCAGACCAAATATTCCTTCTCTTTCTGACCTGAGTCACTGCTAATAACGTCAGGATAATAATAACAGTTGAAGTAACGATTTATACATTTAGTGTTGAATCTAAATTAAAGAGATTACTCAGGTTTCACATCTCGTACATATCATGATGTCATTTATAGCGGAGGACAGCAAAAGACTGGCTGTTTTTAACAACACATCATATTACATAAAAAAGTTTCAATTAGCCCCACTTTGGAGTTGCTTCCCCTCTACACGATTGACCACAAAAGAAGGAGGCATGTGATACAAATTCAGACACACTGGATACGAGTGAGCTTTGCGTGCATTTCTCATTGTACAAATGTAGTGTTTGATACCAATGTTCGTTAAACATACCGCCATCTTCTAGCAGCTTGAACTTCAAAAGTCGAAACCAATAAAGACTACGTTCAGCAGAATCAAAAATTTAGAAGCAAAACTTATAAGCTTACTAGAGAGACATTTAGACTATACACATACTATACCTGCTTACTGTCGCCTGTGAGTAGATGATGATGCCGAGCCGTTCATTTGGAGTTTTCTCTTCTTACCGTCATCACTCAGCTCCGAGTCTGCATCATCTGAGTCGTCTCCTCCTAACCTGGGACTCTCTCTGAATGTGTGAGCTCGTGAACATGGCTCTGAAATAGCGCAACAGATTGAGTGAAGTGCTGAGAAACAATTCAGGGACTTATATGCTTGACTTTCTATACTTGACTCATTTTATAACTCCAGAATTTACCTTTTAATTATTGAGGTTCAATCATAACTTTCTAAATGGTACCAACGAAGTTGTAAATTGAATCAGCACCAGCCAATATGATGAATATATTAATTATGACAACCGAAAAAGCCTGGCTTTGGATAGCACTGGTAGAGATAAGATAAGATATTAATAAACTGTAGCTATCATAAGAGTCAAGGCTTTTGAAAACAATTTAACGTAACAGTATTTTTGGTATGATATTGAAAAGCCAGCGTTGAGTTGGCTGAAAGCGCAACATCAGCGGCTCGTATATCAGCAAGCCGACACACTAAACTGTGTCAAAACAACACTGCTTCATACTCAGATTACATTCTCATAAACCTGATAATAGGATGGTTGCTTACAATTCCTCTCCACTCCTAATATAATCTTTAGAATGCTTCAACATTACAAGTCAAACCAGAAGTCTATCTATGATCTAGGACAAATAATATGACACGTTTGTGATAGCTTGGTAGGGGGGGTTAGTTAAGCAAACATACAGGCATACCATCACAATATGGGCTAACTTAATCATCATCAGATTAGTCTGTCTCAGGTTAGACAACTGATGCCTCGCTGGGAAATTTGTGCTTAGAATGGATTCTGTATCGCTCAAAGATAGCAAATCGAGGCCTTGATCCCAAAATTGTCACCGAACAGGCCCATAATTTGCACAATCTGATTGCCAACAGTATGGAATCAAAACACTCCCTGTTATTGACACTAAACTTCTGCAAACAATTTGCCCATCAGGTGACAATCCTGAGAATGAAGCTTCTATTAGTCATCGATACAGAATTCAATGAGTGAACATTTCCCTGACTGGCAGCAGTAGGTTAAACGTTAATGTGACCTGATGACATGATAAGCACACGCTGATGACCGAATCTTACCCACACTGGTCACGTGATATACTATTGCATGTATTTCTCTGATCGATAGAGAGTGAATTAAGCCATTTAGCAAGAGTACCATCACAAGGAATTTGGTGTGACCACCCATGTTCAATTTTATTAACTAGGGGTGGGTACATGTTAGGTACTCATATTAAATTGACTCTAACGATCAGAGATACACATGATAATAGCGTAGTCTCAATGTCAGTGTGAATCTTATCTTCCCTTATACTAACCTTGAGGTGCTCTGTAGCTCATAGCCGGATTATTCGGCCGAAGTAACGGATCTGGAGCGACGTAAGAACTCTTTGAACTGCCGCCATCATCACTAGCTTTGATCTGTCCGACTTCCTCGTCACCAGAATCAGTGCTCTCTCCTTCCTCTACTTCTCCGTCCTCCATTGTTTATATGTAAGGGGATCAATGCAAGCAACTCTCCTAAAACAATATTGTCACAATGTTGGCTATCAGGTATTACGTTTTACGTTTAGGCCTACGCTATGCGTTGACATTTTATGGTCTTATCTTATGGTAGACAAGTTATAACAGTAGACATGATTGCAACTCCCAGCTACAGAGAGGATGTTCAGAACAGAATATATTTTCATTGCAGAATCAGCCAAGTTCGTCGTCTGCAACTCCTCCCTCCAAGTGCGAGCACATAAAGTTCAGCCGCAAACGAAAGAAGACCATTGACAACACCTATGTTCTCCACGGCATAATTATCCCCCAGGTAAATTCCACCAAGTACCTTGGAGTAAAGCTGGAAAAGGACCTACGGTGGAACACAAACACCAACTTCATATCAGCAAAGGCAGCCAGCAGACTAGGATTCGTCTCGAGGACTATCCCATTCACTCTTCCTCATCTACGAGAAAAAGCCTATAAACAGCTGGTCCGTCCTGTACTTGAATATGCTAGCACTGTGTGGGATCCGACCTTGACCACCACCCAGAGCAACGCGCTAGAGGCTATCCAGAGAAAGGCAGCTAGGTTAGTAAACAACATCAGTAGGACTGACAGGACCACAAGCACAATGGAGATACTATGCAAGATGAACTAGGAGAAGCTATCATCCAGGAGGGAGTCAAGAAGTCTTGGTCTATTCAGAGCAATTCAACTTTAATGAGATTGCCACCACTATCACTGATTACATCTCCCCTCTCTCAGCTACATCTGGTTTTAGCAGGAGGCATGAAATGCAATATCACATCCCTCACTGTCACTCATTACACCACCAGAACAACTTCTTCATCAAAACAGCGAAGGCCTGGAACCAGCTACCTGTGAGCAGTAATCTCCTCGTGGCACCACCTGTGGCAGTCTAGACTGGCATGACAGAGAATACCCGATGATCCCATGATACCGACGCGGAACGAAATACGGAGTAGACGATTATGCCATATCTCTAGGACCTTCAAAAGAAGCTGGAGATTACACTACAAGTAGCAAGTAAGTAAGTAGATGGCCCTAGATCTTTAACATGATTCTTTCTATTTTAAAATAGTCTATTAATTAAAATTATGAATGAAGCATGAATTGAATAAGCCTAGAACATGGCCTCAAGAAACAACAATTGCAAAAGATTGCTATGAAAAGTAAGCTTCTTAATGCCTACTGTGGATCTATATAAGTGATCACTGCTTGCTTAGATAATCATTGTTTGTTTTGTAAAATCTGCTACATACAACGAAACGAATTCACAGGAATCCTCCAGCTAGGGCTACGCTAGTTACAGTAGTAGGGAAAGCTACTTATCTCAGATCCACCACAATGTCAACCATAACTGCGCCACACATATAAATATTTCACTACAATCACCTCACCTCAAGACTGTACATATGTAGATAGCTCAATTTGGCTTGTTCTGCAGACAGTGCATGTATTTTTTTCTTCACTCCTCACTTATCATCAGGGAGTTACAAAACAAAGATTTTACTTTCAAACTCCTTGCTTATCATTGTCCAGCTTTGACTTTTCTTTTTCAATTGCAACACTCTTAGGATAGGAGATAAAAAAAAAACCTCACTTTTTGTAACACATGATTTGATTGGCTGCATTATGATATGGAGTATTGGTATCAGTATTCTTGGAGAGAAAAAGTTAGTAGGGCACTCAGGATTACTTTATTATCACATCATTTGTGGTGTCTTTGACATTTGGAATCTACTGCTTTAAAGATGGTATGTGCTAGCAATTGCAATTTGATATAGCCCAATATAGAACCAGGCCTATGGAATTATGCCTGATAGACATCTTAATTAATTTATAAATAGATTTGCTCCCTGCAAATTTGTATAATAATCTTGTAGGGCAGTATGAATGGTTATTTGTATAATTCTGCCCTACCCATGTTAGGGTACTTGTAAACATGATGGTCTCACTCAGCAGGTAGCCACACAATGACTGATTTAACTGCGTGTGTGCATGATTTTCTATTCAACCAAACTTTACCTAAGCTAAGCGCTGACTAACTGACTGGAGTGAGTAGCATGATCACAGACAGTAACCCTACTCTCAGTGCTGACTAGCTAAATAATAGCTCTCAATATTGATGGGCTCCTGTGAGCTTGTAAGCATTTATATTGTCGAGGCGTCTTGCATCAATCATACACTTTGTGCATGAGCACCCAATCAATTTAGGGCGGTAATCTTTGCACCTTAGCACTTGGATTTATCCATTTGTGAGTTCTCAGACTGAAGAGTTGCCCGTTCGCACTGGTTAAACATTAACTTTATGTGCAAAATGTAAATGTAATAGGTCAATTGGGCCGGTTTGTGACACTGTCGCTGCGATGCAGAGTGACTCGTATCGTAGAGTCGCTGCAGTGCATAGAAGCTTATATAGCCTCAGGGAGTATGCAGGCAAATTAACTGTCAGTACATCCTGGGCTGTGGTTGACGCAGGTTTTCTTGGTACATCATTGCCATTTATTGGGGTAGTTTTTTTTCAGGTCAATCAGTTCAACATTACACGCTGTCATTTCAGATTGATTTAGTATATGGATATGGTTTTCTTTTTGTTCATGACAGTGTTTTGGTCAATACGAGACTGATTAGTCAAAAAATCACTCACGTTTCATCATAACTTGCCAGTACCATGAAAGTATGAAGTCATTGAGAATTATTGGGTAGTTTAGTACACCTGCATTCCTTTACCAGATCATATCATCAACAAAACAATTATTATTTATGTCAGGTCTTCCTCACTTATAGCATACTAAAATACACTATGCTATCTAGGCTTATTATTTGGACTGACCCTATTTCATCCTTGTATGGCTGACATTAATATCACTGATTATGCTTGCTGTTTCAGATTAGGTTTATTCTGATACAGAACCGAGCTGGTAAGACACGTCTTGCTAAGTGGTATATGCACTTCGACGATGAGGAGAAACAAAAACTGATTGAAGAAGTTCACTCTGTTGTCACTGTGAGAGACGCTAAACACACAAACTTTGTAGAGGTAACTAACTCAGGTTCCTATTTAAACCTTCCATATATTATTATTGGGTTTTATTCAAGAAGTTCTTACGGAACATGCCCGGTTTCAGTTTCTCACTGCCCTAAGTTTGTTTGAGTTACAGGAGCTCTAAAATATTTTTTTAATCTTACCTCAGTTGGCCACCAGACAAACATTTTAAGATCTATTTGATAAATGATTTCAGCTAAATTGGAATCAATCAGTCATCACACCTGTTATAAATAAGTGCCTGCACTCCAGTCCCCAGTTGATAATTGCTCACAATTAAAACTGTTCTCACTTTCTCTCAAACTCTGAAACAATCCTACCAACACAGAAAAGCATGTTCATATTAAAGTAAGAATCAGGTTTGAATCATTCTAGAGTTCTCAGTGTTGTTTAGACCACTCTGTAAGGTCAATGAACTGTGGCTTATTCGCAACCAATTTTCACTCACTCAAAGTTGAGATGAGAAGGTACTGAAAGGTGCTTTCTTAACGATAAAATATACAATATAGTACCTTTCTAGTACCTTCTCATCTCATTTTTGTCTGAAAATCAGGTGAAAATGGGCCATAGGTAATCAGCGTTATAGTATGTTTCTAAATTAGACTGAGAACTCTAGAATCATATAAAAAATATGTTACATTCACAGTCACTTTAACTAAGCCTAGTCTGATCCATCGTCATACTTATAATTTTATCCAAACCAAACTTCTAGCTCACTCTTTATCATGCTACTCATGTCATGTTTTGTAGTTCAGGAATTTTAAGATAGTATACTGACGATACGCCGGATTATTCTTCTGTGTATGTGTGGATACCGCCGACAACAGCTCTTAGCTTATCTAGAAGCTATACATAACTTTGTCGAGGTGCTCAACAAATATTTCCACAATGTCTGCGAACTAGATCTAGTCTTCAACTTTTATAAGGTAAGTCTTTTACTGGGAGAGGAGTAAAGTATTCGAAGGAGGAAAAGTTTCACACAGACTTGAAATTATGGCTAGCTAACATTTAACTCAAATTGGTTTCTTTATGATATTATCTACCGCCAATTCCGTGCCCAGTCCAAAGCTAGCAAGAATCGGTGCTAGTTAACATGAAGACACTCCTGTCTAATCGAAGCAAAATTAAACTTTAGCTCATATTCATTCCTCTGGGTATCATGTAACCATTGCCGTTGCCAAATTGTTTGAAGTCAGGAAAACTGAAAAACATTGTCGCTGTAATTTTAGAAAAAAAAAATGAGTTGCACCCCCTGATCCAATCCTATTTATATTTACCTCATCATGATAATATGAGATGGACCCATAGCTTTGAACATTAGGTGTAATAAAAAATGACAATCAAAGACCTTAACAAAAGAACATCCCCGCCTAACTATAGCATATCCTCCAATAAACCTAAACAATATGACAAAATAACCCACACTCCCTCCTTATTTTTTTGTGGTTTTCTCTGACACATTTTGAACGACTATGTTTCTTTTGCCCAGTTCAACAGTTTGGTGGCCTAGTTACTATAATTCGGTTTGTCTTGAGAGTTGTGGGTTATCTTTGGTTGCACAAGACTTGATATTCTGTTTGCCTCTGGGCCAAATTGTATAAACAGACAAGGTGTAAGCTCACTTAGCCCGGTACTGACATGTGAATCTTTAGACTGACCTCTCACCTTACATGAGGAAAAGATTCTGGCAGCTACGTATATAAAATTTACTGTTTAATTGTAGCCTAGATTTAATCATGTAGATCTGCTTAATCTGACTCTATCGTTGTATATTTTTGAGGAAAGACATCCACTTTCATTGCCGTATTTTTTCGATGTGTAGTATCAGACCACACAGAACTTATTTAGGCATGTTTATAGCGAAAGCGTAGAGTTTGGTATATTTACCTTTACGCACTATCAAATTGGAGTTGTCCACTCAAAAACAGTGGTTCAAGGAGTGGACAACTCCTGAATGATGCTAAATTGCCTTTGAAATTCCACATTTTGTTTCTTAATCATGCTGATGATACTCGTTTGACCAACCTTAGACTTCTTAGTGAAATTCTGTAACAATTTTTTCCATTATATCATTACACAAGGAATTACACCCCCTCCCCCTGCCAATTTTAAGGAGAAAGCTACTGTCACTCACTTTTCATGTTACATATAACTTTTTGTCCTTTTACTGTAGGTGTACAGCGTGGTGGATGAGATGTTTTTAGCAGGAAAAATTAGGGAGACGAGTCAAACCAAAGTACTAAAACAGCTCCTTACGCTCGGATCACTGGAATAAGTCTACTATACATCATCACTATATCTGTAATACGTAACGCAATCGTAATCTGGATATATAACTGTACCAGCAGGCAAACCTGGAGAGTTCATCCTCTACTTATTCATTTGGTCCTTAGTTTTACTAGTTTGGAAGCAGTTTGTAATATAATGACCAGTTTATATATACATGGCTCCCGATATAAAGGAGATTAACATTTCCATACCATAACTGTTGTTGAGTAATTCAGAGCATTAGAATGTGATCGATTTGAGCTTTAGTTATGATGATTACGTCACGTTATTATACATCATATATCCGAAGACCAAACATTACATAGTGATGATGAAACTGCATTTTTCGAAGAGAGAGTCTTGCCCAAGTCAATAAGTTTTCTGATATAAAAAATGACTTTACTGGTTGAAGTCGTGTGTTACTACTCATGTAGCTGAAAGTGGTACTATGGCATCAAAACTTCTTTCATCTTCATGTGTACTATGACTAGCGATGTTTGGTTATTGATTCAAGTAGATTTAATGGTGGTTTTTTTTCCTCACTGGTCCCTGTAATACCATTCCATGGTGTAGCTGTTGGAAAAGCTGACAATTCTAAATACCATTGAACTGTTTACTTATTTTTGTAAAGTGTTACGATTTTGTGTAATACATCATCGTCTATATTTTGTATCAGTTATTACTTACTTTATTTTATCAATGTTGCAGCAAAATAGAAAAAAAAATGTGAAAAAGACTTAGAAAAGCAAAGTTTGATGATTTCGCTGCGAAACTTTCAAGAAAGGCGGAAGAAAACTTAGGTTAGTGTTCACTTAACCTTTTAGTAGAGCTCTCATCATCACAAGTCAACTATTTAAATCTTTGTGCAAGTTTTATAGAACATGTCAGAGCGTATGTCATAACCTAACCCGCCGGTGTTCTGAGGGTATCGGGCCAGGGCTGGATATCCGAATTTGGCAGGACCGCTCTTGGAATTCCAGGCCGCATTGACGGAATTATTCAAACATGTTCTATTAATTTTGACACCCCAATTGATATCATTGTTTGGTGTCATGATTGACAAAATAGTCTTCCAGTTTTCAATTTTGACATCAAACATCTACTGCCAACCTGATAATAATTCGGGGAGTGTGCCGCTTTGAAGCACGCTCCAAAAAAAAGCTGTAAGTTGTGACAAATTATTCATAATATATTGACTTATGATGTTGATGTCTCACATTTTGATCAGTCGTCAGTTCACAATAGAGCAGTTCTCGCCCTCCCTTTGCGTTTGCTGGTTCCCTTCTCAGGCATTCGGTGTCACCACCTCCCCTCCCTACTAGGATGGAAACTAGCAACGTCGCTATCATTAGGCAGTTCAAGTTTGTTCATTAATGTTCGGTTGAGCCAATATATAGAGTTGACTGACTTCCTAAACTTTAGATTAGATATCTGACTGTTCTCACCGGATGTTGCTGACAGGCAGATTTGTCTGGGCGTTAGCCACACTAACTGTATATAGATTACAGTAGTCACTCCCATCATCTCATCCCAAAAACTTCTGGTGTCCGACTCCGATTGTTTTTTAATTGCATATAGTGTCAAATTTATGCCTATCAAGTATGTTAAAAAATGGTCAATGAGTCCTTCCAAGCTCACCTCTCCTCTTTTGTGATATAGAACTAGTACTGAGTTCTGTCCACCATGGAGGATTAGGCTGAGAGGCGAGATGCCAGACTTAATCTGATGTATTCATGAGAGGACAACTCTGATTTTAATGAGTTTTAACACCAAAATTTTCTCAAAAACAGGGTATGTGAGATTGCAAGTAATACTTGAGAGTTTTGACTGAGTATGATTTTTTTATCATGTACATGGAGAATTCGGTGTTTGTCCAAATGAATATCTGAAGTTATAGAAATGAATATCTGAAGACATCAATTCACTACCGTCCCCAAAATAGCTAGACTTAATTCTAGCTAATAATATTTACTCCTCATTGGTATATGAAAGCGTACATATGTAAAAGGTCTTACTAATTCTATTCTGTAGCAGAGTATAGCAGTAGGGCTCTCTACAGAGATTGAAGTGGCGGCGAGCCTGGTTTTGTTGTGCACTGGTGATAAACGACTAATTTAGGGGATATATCTGCGACCTTCCCTCTCTGACTCCACTCCTGAAGTGGCGCGATCAGTCTGTATATAGGCCCTGAATATCGAGGGTTTGGGAAATTATGAACAGGAAAAAGATACAAAACAATTTAATGGAATACAAGCACAAAAATTCCCTACTCAATCATCCATTTGATCTCCACAATTGTCCATTCCCGCTCTCAGTGAATTTACCCTGGCTTTGGATTCAGCATCCAGAGATAGCTCAAGGCAAATGTTGATCAAGCGTAATATTTAATTGGTGATAAAAACTTATACTGCCAACAGGATTTTCCCCAACCTTTATATCTTATCGAGGAAGTATTCTGAAAGTTCTATCGTAAAATTAATGATCTGTGTAAGTTTAATAATAAAATGTAACTCAGATCAAAGGATGACTAATTTTAGACCATGCTGGACATAGTGAATACTTCTGGCACCTCCCTTTGCGATCTCATACAAAAATAAGGATGTTGTGTCCTATCGGCTACATGGAAGGTCAAACTAGGCTATTTGTAAAATACCACATAAGCACCAATTAAACTATATCCTATATTGTCAGCACACTTGTGGTGCAAAACCATTTAATCTGGCTGCCTGCCAATCTGAAATGACAAACAACATCTTGCTGTTAATGGTTTGCCAGAAACTGTTTATTTATAGTGGCATGTCAAGTAACCGCCCACTTAGTTTAAGTGTTCAGACTCCAAGGCACAGGGAGTTACTTGCGCAAGCTTGCGCAAGTAACTCCCTGCGCCTTGGAGTCTGAGCATCAGACTACCGCCCACTAGGATTAAGGCTATATTTTCATACAGCTTCATTCAGATTTTGATACTTTCTTTCCTGATACATATATAGACATCAAACTCTGACCCCATGACTGTCCCATCTGAATACTAGTAGTACACATATACACATATACACATATACACATATACACATATACACATATACACATATACACATATACACATGTACACATGTACACATATACATCGCTCATATAACAGATTATATTAAGAAGGAAAAACAGAGTAAGGGTATATCTTTACTCTGTGATAGAATGCTTCACACTGGCTATGTAATATCAGATTAGCTTCTATACAAAGGGCTATCTACCGCTAAAAAGCAGAAGTTATAACAGAGACTATCTATAGTCTCTGGTTATCATACAACAATTTGCCATAAATCATTTTATGGACTGCTAAATTGAACATCATCAGGCCGCAGGGTCATTATTAAACAATTGTAACATATCTGATCTATATCACTGATATGTGATGTAGCATCATTGGCTAATAATTAAAAACACCACTGGGTGTAAATAATAAGTTAACATTTATCGATTCAAGATGAATTCAAGGTTAATTATGACAGGCACTAAATATTGACATTGGTCACTGGTCACCACACTGGGCAGCCGCTGGTCACACCGCTGTTCACTCCGCTGGTCACGCCGCCGGTCACGCCGACGGTCACTCTACCGGTCGTTCCACCTGTCACACCGCCGGTCACACCAGCGGTCACACCGCCGGTCACACCAGCGGTCACACCTGCAGCGAGACCAGTGAGAGGGAGCAACCGGAATGCAGGAAGTTGGATTAAACTTCATCTCGGTATGTCTGTCTTTGATAAATTATTTTTCTGACAGGTTCTGTGAAATAATTTGGGTTTGCTAGAAACGACCATACCCTGCCCAAGCAGCTTGAGGGACACAAAGTTTGACTTTGACTTTTGGTAAAATGATACGCAGACATCACACGTGGAGCTCATGTCTTTTTCCTACAAAAAAATCTGCCAAATAATGAAACTGACATTCCTCGCTCGATGCTATGTGATAAATCTGATGCTTAAATGTTAGCTTGATTTTGTTAGATGGCAGTTGATATGAACAAACACTTCATCTGGCCACTCGCCAATCTGAGTTGATCATGTGGGTTAAAATCTGTCACAACAACATTTTTCTGTCACATAGTAGCCAAAAACTTGAGATTTATATTGGAGTGCTTAGTCTATGTATGTATGTCATTGTATTCATCTCATTCACTGAGAAATAAAATGTTTGTGTAATGTACTCTGGGTAAAAACTTGTAGCAGCGGCTACGCATAAACATATTTTTCTTACAAGCCAAAGACTATCGGCCATACAATTCATGTGAGATATTGTTACATTGATACAGAGATATATAGACATCACACGCTTTGGGCTGCCCAAAACGGCTACTGATGAAAGTTGATTTCAACCTGTTAACTAGGAGAAGAGAGCTTTAGATCAGAAATTTGGCAGAGCAGTTGCTCTTATCTACAGAAAACTTAGTCGCATGATTTCTGACTCAATCAGCTTTGCTTTAGAGTGTTTTTACTAATTGATGGTATCAATGTCTGCAGCTTAGTTTTATGCTACTTACCTAAACAGACATTTGAGGGTTGAATCCTTCAGAGTATCCAGCTGGTCCCCTGTGGTTTCTCAGGTAAACCTTAAAAGATTCTGCTCAATCTCTCCTCCTGAGACAGTAATCTGTGAAATATTTACAGATTAATATTCATATTTACATTATAGTCTCTAATCTACAGGCAATGCACTGCGTTCTGATTCCTTTGGCTTAGTTCTGGTGTTAAGATATTATTTTGTGATGTGATGCGCTTCTCCTATCGACCAGATAAGTTTAGTAACTGCTGAACTTCCTCGCTCACTGCTGTGTATGAATCTAATGCCTTGATATTAATCTGATATTGTTGGATGGCAGTAGATATTAATGGCTTGGCTCCACGCTTGTGTTGCAAAACCCTTTTAGCTGGCTGATTGCCAGGCTAAAATAATCATTTGGGTTAAAACCTGACATTTCAACATATTTCCCTGTTAAGTTGATGCCAACAAAATTTATAGTTATATTGGCATATCAAGTAGCAGCAGCCATGCACAAACCTATTGCTCAGTAGGGCCTCAGGCTACATTTTTGTACAATTAAAGTAAGATGATCTTGTCCTCTTGATTTTAACTCTTGATACTGAGTTACACAGGCAGCACACTTTGACCGCATGACTGTTTCTTCTGATTACTGATAATAACTAGAAATGCCACAGGAACAAATACCACAAAACCTCAGGGGAAGAATAATAAACTCTATATTTTTAAATAGTTTAATTGGCGACTGAGTTGTGTGAGATGAATAGTTGAATGGATTCTCCAGTAGGCTGTCGGTTTTTGGTGGTGGATGCCAGGCAGTGACAAAATACAGGCTTGTAAGTCACAGTGGCCTTAGGCACAAACCTCCTATGAGGTTTGCCTGTATTGACAAGCTTGTCAAGAGCCTATTACACTAGCTAACATCGAAATCATCATAATATATACAATTGGCTCTCTATTTTCCAACGGACAGGGGTTGATTACAAACACAGCTGGGAGTATCAAATGCAATTCTAAGTCACAGTAAAGCCGTAGCTATACGAGACGATGTAATCACAGGCCGATGGCATGTCTAGACATGCTCAGCCGATCTCACACTGCTATACAGGCCTATGAGTTAGTACACAATGGTCTAGTGAGTCATAGTGGGGTCATAAATCAGGTGCCTAGATTGACCAATGAACTCCGTCAGTTCAATCGATTGACCAATGATATTTAATGGGCGTGTTAACAAATGACCGGATATAGATGTCATATTAAATCCGGGTCTTTGTCACTTTGAATCTTCCCCAAATAAATTTTCAGTCTTCTGTAAAATCGATTTTCCTATGCTCTACTATGTATGTCATTCTCATGTCAGGACAGCTTCCATTTCCAAGTGATACAGCTATTACCTTCCATATTTTCACTACAGCACCACTCCTATCTTTGTAATTATGGTCTGTTTTATGATAAATAGGAGGATGTGATTTTACTACATATATTATCAACTTCTCCATTTTTGATAGCCTGTCATGATTTGATAGATGACGTGTTTAACAGCGTAATTATTGAAGCAAGCAATCAACAACCAATCAGCATAGATGATCGTCCAGATCACTCGGGCAAAAGACCAACAAGTTCGATGTCCACTTAACACGAGTAATCACTCGTGCAGATCCACCGATTAACCACTCGTGACCCCAAATCGATGTAAAAATCGTCTCGTGTAGCTACGGCTTAAGACTGCCACTGATTAATATTTACAAGTGATAATACTTGTACTCATCGTTATTGGTTATTCATCATTCGAAGCCAATCAAATTTTGCTGTTTCTATACTTTCATTGGATGTGTTTTTAGGCCTATCTATCGCCTATGTACTTTCTATGGACAAAACCATGTCACAATCGTAATTCTATCGATCACTTGATATGAATTTATGGATCAGTGGTGATATACATATCATGGCTTTTTGTGGAGACAGTCAGGATGAAAAATTTCCAGTAAACACCAATTTAAATTTACAACATAAATATCATCCTATGACATCCCAGAAAGTGTTTTCCACGCAACCTTCAAATAATTTGCAGCGATTGCTGCAGACTTTTCATAAATGATAGATTTACTTCTCAAATAAGTTGCTGCTGCAGACACAAATTTAATCAACAACATAAATATCATCCTACGCCATCACCATTTTTGCGCCTTTTGTGGTTTGCAAAGTGGTATTGCAGACACTTCATTAGTATTGTGCTGACAAGTGACATCTTAAACCATTCTTCATTGCAAGAAAGTAAAATTCAATTTTTTATGAATCATACATTTTTTTGTAAATTTTCATCACAATTGACCGCAAATTGACAGCATCCTCCACATGATTTTTGCCTCGTTTTCAACACCGAGAGGAGATTAGAATTTTTTTATGGTCCATCAATAAACTGTGTCACGCAGTGGTGTTGAGAGGAAATATTTTCTTACCCCAACCCTGTCAGGCCAACGGCCTGACGCCGGGGTGGGTTTAGGAGGGGCGGCTGAGCGCCCTCGTGCGCTAGAAAATTTTTCACATAAGGGAGCAAAATATAGCAAATCTATCCATATCACAGTGAAATAATGTGATCATTTATTCATGTGATAATCCCTTTACAATCTTGCTTTGCTATGGTAGATTGAAGTCGTTAAAATTTGCCCTGCTGGAATTTCCAGTCCCACCCCACTAAGATAACCTCCTACTTAAAATGAACATGTCCTTTGAATAACCACCTGCTAGGCATAATGTGCCTGCAAATTTCCAATGAAATCACTCACAGAGACAACCAGTTAGAACACAAGTATGATGATGATGGTGGTGAATGAGTGGGTCCAGCCTACTAACCTGAATTGAATAGGGCACAGGGTGGGTGAATGAGAGAGAAAGAAGAATGAGACTGAGAATGAAACTCTAACTGTTTCCTCTATTCACCCACCAAACAAGCTTAATCTATTGGTCAGGAGTACATCCACTGTGGAATATACTAGAATTAACATACCTCTTAGTCTTGGAGAACTGAAATTCGGAAGAGATTGTTGTTATTCTATTGAAAAACTTTGAAAAACATGGACACTCATAGGAAAACCACTGAGCTTGAGATTTTGCTTTAGCAAGAATATAGGATTATTTCCATAGAATAGACTCAAATGTGCACTCTCCCAATCAAAGAACTGTACATATGTGAATTTTTAGGCTATGACCTTTGACTGACCTGGCCAAATTCCAGATGAACACACAACAGATCAATCTTGTGGGTGGGTAGTAATAATTTCAGGAAGTATGTTCAAACTAAAAAACTTTTGGTCTAAAAAAGGAGACTTGAATAAAACGTCCCTTGTAACGGTCATTGACAACTCCAAATAAAAGAGAAGAAAAATGTATCAGAATAGACATTCAGTGCAGTTTAGCCCACCCCAACGCTGATGATGGAGCGTTGGGCCTACTCCAACACCAAAAACTCTTACCCCAACGTCGTTGGGGACCGTTGGGGCTCCCCAACACCACTGAGTGTCACGTGTACGTCATTGGCACAGCAATAAGTATATGCAACAGATAGAACTACAGTCTGGAGCATTGAGCCATTCAGTTCAGTGTCATCAAGATCATCAGTCTGTCGAGAAGTGTGTTGACAGACGCAGCAGACAGTAATATTGAAAGCGACAATCCATATAATATCATTTTAATCATATCCGAGATCAGTAATGTCTTCTGATCATTGTGTACCTTGTACGTAATCGACAGCACTAACGTAGAGAGCAGCATATATCGAACATGTATATACCGATCAAGAGCATATCTAATGGCTGGCGCACATAATGACGGGAATCCAAACAGCCATCGCAGTCAATGTGAACATCAAAATGACTCAATCAAGTCTCTCTGGGTCAGTCTGGGATAGTATCTAGAAAATTTGTAACTGTCAATTTTCCTGATACCGTCCCAGGCATATGTATGTATACAACTGACTCCTCACCCCTACTGACCTTGCTGTTTGCTAAGAAACAGAAGATTGGCTGCCCCTAAAGAGGGACGCAAGGTGCCCTAATCCTCATACTGAGAATGTGATGCATTCTAGAAAACTAGAATGCATCCTAGAGGTGAAGCCATAGAGGACCTCCTAATCATAAGTGTGCAGCAAGCTGCCAAATCTGAACTGGCACTAATCGGCCATGGCAGTGACACTTTGATCTTAGCAAATAGGCGGAGAAGCGATCACCCCTACTGACCTTAGATACTCTGCTATCAGGCGACCACCTCAATATTAGAGGTAGAATAGAGCTATGGTGACAGTGTTTTAGAGCACAATGTGTGCAGTTTTTAAATTTTATATATTTTACTATGTACATCAATTTTTAGAGAATTAGTACTTAAACCTGTTTTAGCTCGACAAAACATTTGATTGTTTCACCACATGTGGCAGAGATAGAATACACACACATATGTAATACCGAATCAGGAAATACTCTGTTACACAACTGATTGACAGTCTGGGATAACTTTTCCTTTATTATTTTTCTTTCAATGCTTAATGATCACTTCCCCCTTTCGATTCATCCTAAGCACAGATATTTATGCTGTTATTGAATCTGTTTATTCTTCTATCGAAAACAAATTTGTTATTTGGGTAATTTAGCTGTTTTCCCTTCTATTGAGAGAGGACAACTCTCAGCCCCCTTCTGCATATCGCTCATCAATCATCATTGTATGAGGTCCTTGCCATAATTTTTTGCGAAGCCTATAAATAATAACAATTATACTCTGATGACCGGCAGAACCATTAATGGCTTAAGGTCCCACACTCAGTGTTATCCAGAAAAGCATTTCTCAGAATCATGCCGGCTAACAAACATTAAAAGTTGGAATAACAACAGTATGTTTTATGTGCAATTACAAAGGGTGTAGGGGGATTTGAATTTGGTTGTCGACTTAGTCAATATGATAATTTTTTTTGAGAGCCTATCATGACCCAGCAACTGAAACCCAGGTGCCCTGTGTCACATTCCGCAGCCAATTATGGAGGTCAGGGTCGAAGACAAATCACACTAGACTGGACACTGAGCATCAAAAAGCGACGTCTCACTGTGGTAGAAAATTTAATCAGTGCATAGCACTTGTACATAAATCGGTTACAAATTCACAGTATTTGACAGCATTGTTGGCCTGCTGATTTTAGCAAAACTTATGATTTTTTCCTTTCAATTTTCTTTGAATTTGGTGGTCAGAGATGTGTTTACCTGTCCTTTATTATTTATAGAAGCAACACCAATGGTTTGTATGAAAAAAATGATGCAAAATATATGATTATGTTTCAATATTGTCTTAGACGTGATTAAATGGAATAATCTTACTGAGATTCTGCCTCCCATTGTCTTTGTTGTCTAGCCTTGATGGCTGCAAATCAGAGCATACCGCAGAAGGAGAGTTTTAATGTGAGAGTTACACTGGGATGCACATTTAAGGTCATGCCTCGCCATAAAATTTTTTGGGTCCTGTCAATGCTCAGGATCAAAAAAGTCTAAACCCAAAATTTGACAACGTTACGCCACGACGTAATGTCATAGCGCGGCGCTGAATTTCAGCAACATGTCAAAACCTATTGTCACTATTGTCCATTATAAAGACATCGCAAGTTCATGGAGCAAAAGATGCAGTTAAAACATAAAGACTACCGTTAAATCATGCAGCCATAACAACAAGAATGTTCAATGTTTGATGGGACTTGAAAAATAATGCCATTCAAATTCACATACTGATAGCTAAACCATCAGTGTTGACAATGCTAAAAAGAAAGTGAGCTGTATCAACTCTTGTCCAAGGTGGACAAATGTGATTATCCTAGTGCCCCCACTAGCCCACTGCTGAACAATATTGATGAAGAAAAATGGATGTGCCAGTTGGCAATTTGGAATTATCTGACGTCAATACTCGTTAAAATTTAATTATGTGAAAACCGTACTGAGACTGAAATATTTTTTTCTGATAGGGGCATCCTTTAAAGCCTTGGCGAGGGCACTTGGCATACATTTTTGAACCAAATGACACTCTTGTGTTGGAGAAGAAGTATAATAAGTGTGCCTCTCATGGTGTCTTCTAGAGGTAGACTGTAAAGTCAATATTTATTTTGTCCAGCTAACTTCAAATAAGTTATATGTTGAGTGAACAATTGCATGGGAATTACCTACAAACATATCCTTTTTGCATATTCCCAAGTTTTGAATCCAAATCTTTACTCAAATTGAAATAAATGCCTCATGAATACAGAGGAAAATCAAACCATTCATGGCTTTTTGCCTGATTTATTTCTGCACCAGATTTGGCGTAGTAATAGAGGCTCTAAAATCCAGTCATTTTAGTGTATTTTACAATAGTTCACAAGCTGGCTTGTTAACTTTTGTCTGTTATAAATGAACTTTTCTTATCTAGTACTTGAAATTCATGTCAAGGCCTGTTGCTACGATTTATTATCACAAATTGATACTAGTTGATCATGGTGTGGTACGAATAAATGGTTGTGAGGCGTCTGAGCCAGATGCTCCTAGTTATTGGCAGCTCCTATTCTTTTGCATGTGCACCAGTTGCTTAATTTTTATAAATTGAAATCACCATCATAAGAAATTATATTAAAGATAATTGAGGGTTCGGAAATTGCCAAACAAGGAATAGCTACAATTAGAATGAAATTTTATCCACGCAACTGAGTTTGTTAGCTTGAGGCCTCCCAATTCTTGCAGCCGATGAGAGAGCAGTCCAACGCTGAGGGAGAACCAGCTGCACTTAGAAATTCTGCACACTCAGAGCATGTAAGCTTAATGCTTCATAGAACGTATTCACCTTAAAAATGACAAGGCATGAGAATGAATAAGCAGCCTGATACACCCAGAGATATCGATAGCAAAAAGGTATATACCAACCACACAAGTCATGTTTTGTTTGTCATAATTAAACTAGCGTGTGGTGGACCAGCCTGTCTTTACAAGCTCTTTTATGAGAGGGGAAGGGTCGGGGTTAGTTAAACTGATGCATTGACTACTCCAACACACAAGATAATCTTGTATTTTTTTATGGTGAAAGATGGATAACCCCCAATGCAATTCTAGGTTGGAATTTCAAAGGGGGTCAGAAAAAAATCCTTTATGATATTATTGTAATACTGATGGGAATCAAACCACTATGAATTATTGGATATTAGAATTCATTGGAGATCATTATTACCTTATATATATTATATAATACTATAATACTATATTAACAGATCAAATCCCTATCAGCGAAAATGAATCAGCAGTCATACTGGAGTTTTATATGACTCCGTACTGTACATGTTAATGAATAGTCCACTTACCTAAGTTATGGCTTATGTCCCCGATTTGTATGGATATAATCAGTGTTTCCTGGTAGGAGTTGTCACTGAAATCCTCTTCTTCGTCATCTAGCTCATCGATATTCTTCTTTTGATTAGTGCTGTCAGAAGGTAAGAGCCGTTTTGTTGGCTTCCACTGTTTGAGTCGATACAGTTGGCATAAAATCTTATTGATTAAGATCTGACGTCAAAACATCATTGACGAATCGGATCTGAGAATTTGCTGCAGTACAAAGCTCTATCACAAAGGCCTTCCGTCTACTCGTATTCACAGGTCAGCCATCAGACATCCGTAGCCGTCCTAGGTATGTCAATGAGGCATCTAGAGTATGGGATATGTTCTCGATGTTTTGGTTGTTAACAGGACTCTTGTAGCCCTTACTTATATTATGTAACAGGTGAACTAGGTATATCAATTTGAGTGTGGTGTTTGTAATGGTACATAATAGCTGACCCCTAAATCCAATCATGGTGTTGTTATCCAAAGCCCCAAAAGTTTGGTTTACCACATGCTCACCTAGGCAGCCATCTAATGCATCCAGCTGTGATTGATTAATCTTTGCATTCTTTTGTAGCAATTTCAGTACATTTTTCTGAGTTTGAACCTTCGCCTCAGATGATACACCTGCTCCCTCAAAGCATTGACAGACTTTCTCAGTTTAGGAACGAGTGCTCTGTCGGCATTGGTGGTCCCCCCCCCCCTGCATAGTAGGCAGCTGGTGACTATTTTATTTTTCTTTCTTCTTCTTTAGGGAACCAGCGGTAGCTAAGGTCTGTCCTAGTTGTGGACCATTGCTCCATCAATAAGCAGCGCAGCAGCTTCTGGTCTGACGTGGCTGTGAAAGTGAGAAAACAATAATGTGTTAACACAGAGTAGTCTTACTATGTAATAGTATTGTAATGAGATGATTGTGGATAACTGTGAAACAAAACAAATCACATACACAGATGGACGTCGACCATGGATAATAAAAAAAACAACAACGGTATAATGGACTTCAAAAAGATGTCAGTGTAGCGTGCAGGTAGGTTCATGCTACTATTTAATATGTTCAGTACTAAAGGCTCCAATAGGTACCAAACTCAAAATATACTATCAACATAATTAATATGTACAATCACTGTTTGTAAATTGACAATTTTGCTTGCTCAAATTAAGTGATGAGATGGACAGAATATGGAAGAAGCTCTTACCTTTGCTGCAGAAGTTTGCTGCCTCTCTTCCATATCAGGCAAGGCTCAAAACATGCATCTCTTCATTAACTAACCATTGTTCAATGCTCAACTGATCACGGTGAGATGTTGTTGCGTCACAGTATTTAATGGGGACACCTTTTATTAGGCTATTTACTACACAGTGTCCAGTCTAGTGTTGTGTGTTTTGGTCTATGGTCAGGGACATCAGTATATTAAGCCGATGATGTGTGTATCCATTCATTGACTATGGTGTGGTATTGGTGATTTTACAGAGAGTTCATCATGTCAGGGATGTGGGTTTTTTCAGGAGGAGACCGGTATCAGGGTTTTATAAATACATATATGTATACATAACATAATAATATGTCTATTTTGTTTTTTTCCATTATATTATCAAATAAGTAATGTTAAAAATATGTTGTAGGCAAATGATATATTGTTCAACTTCATGTCAGGGCGTCTGTTTGAAGAAAATAATTTGATACAATCATCATGTCTAATATAACATAACAAGTATTCCATATCAGTTGATGATGGTTCAAAAGGTCAGTACAAATAAATATGCATATAGCTATAAAACATATGTCACGACATGTAAATATAAGATAATGTGCTGTGGGGTTAAACCCAAGAATGAAGTCACGTCCTGTCAATCAAATAATCTAATAACTCTAGCATAGTATGCTAGAGTTATAAGTGATGAGAAAAACTCAGAGGGGTCAGTAACGGTGTAGGAATAATATGAAACCATAAGATACACACAGGTTTTATCTGTTGGACTGTAACATCAGTGTTAGTATTAATAATAATATAAATATGTAAGTCACTCATTCTGTTATCTAGTATCAGAGAGTACCAGAGAGTGAGGTAAACACGCCAGCTGGCAGTGTGTAAGTGATGTGATGGGTAAATATGATTATGATCAGGTTTCATAAAATAGTCAAATCAATCTATTTAGTACATATCTGACAGTGAAATACAATAAAAATATCAAATATATGTCTGCTGAAGTCACAACTTACTTATATAACTGACACTCTAAAGCGAGTGGCAAACATATTGTAGCCTGCGTTGAGGGGCTTATAGGTCCTGTTTGACCTGGTTTGATACATGTGGTCACTTGTCTCTATCCATTGTCTATCCACTATCATGTGGTAGAAGTGGATCTTTTAGGTAATGTGATCATCTGTAGCTTGATTTCTTCATTATTTGATAACGAAGTCGTATGAACCAAATCTGCAAACAAATTTAAACAAAAATCATGAATAATAATACTGATATGACTTCTTGCATGTTCTGCAAAGATCGTTGATTAACCATAAAACTCTCCAATGCTAATTAAGAGCATTTATTGTTAAGCAATGGAATGGTTTTCACATGTTCTTTCAATCCTGGTGCAGTCTCTACCTCAATTTAGATCCTAAATTCACACAGCCATCTTTTTGTATGGCTTGAAAGTATTTATGAGAACTTAGGCTTGCATGATAATTGTGATACCATGTGTTGTGATTGAGATGCAGGGCTCAGCCGTTCTGCAACACATTGTGAAGCTCAGTTGATGGCTGCCTGCATACCAATTGCTTGCAGATATCCATAGGCTGACTAGATGGTGCTGTTTTGTGACAAGAAAGAGGATTTAGTACAAATTAATGTTTGGCATTTATTTTCAGGAATTGGCTGCTAGGAGTGCAAAAACACCAAATAATCTCAACATCAAGTGAGTGTTCACAAGTCTACTGAGATTTTATCTACCTGGATCATTTTGCACTATATTGTATTGCAACAGTAGGAGTAGGAGGTAGCTAGTAGTAGGTGGTAGCTCAGTTGGTTAGAGCGCCTGTCCTCTGACGCGCAAGCGTTGGAGGTCACGGGTTCGAGTCCCGCTGCAGTCTACCGACTACTGGGCTCAATTGACGCCCCAATTACCTTTACATTGAGGCATCTCCAGATCCTTTGGTGTTTCTTGTCCCTCCGCCATCTCTTGACACCCAGGAATCTGTGCGCTCACATTTATTCCAGGGAAGAGAAACAATCTGCGCTCATTAGTAAACGTGCTAATGGTAACCGGTAGCTGTGTTTTTTTGCCACTGACCGTCCTCACAGCTTCTTGTACCTTCATTAAAAAGAACTGTGATTATTATGGTTATCATCAATGAAATAGAAGTTCAGTCCATATAAGGAATCTAATCTGCTCTGAATATCTCAGAATTAGTTTATGTTTTGCTGCAGATGCATTCATAAAGTTTGCTATTTAAAGTGTTTGTAAAGGATCAGGTTTTTTGTATCATTCTAGAGATCTCAGTCTAGTTTAGAACATTGTTCTATGTTTAAAAGCAGCCTGTGGCCCAGTTAAGACTTATTTGCCCTCAAAGTTGGAGTGAGAAGGTACTAAAAAGGTCCTATTTTTTTTCCTTTGGAGTTGTGATCACTTGTTGAAAATAGTACCTTTTTAGTACCTCAGATTATAATGGGAATATACAGTACTTTGTAACTAAGGCATATTGTTATGACACAGTGGTTTTGATATTCTGCATGTGATAAAAAAACAAACAAAATTTATCTATTGAATGAATGAGTGAATAAAAGGCATTATTTATCTGTCCCATGTGGTTTAGCTGGTAAAATGGGATAGTGTATGACATTTCATAATTCAATGACAAAGCTAATGATCTAAATCGAACATGGCAAAAAATTACAACTCTAGCTCATCCGACAGTGAGAATGGAAATTACAGGGAGATTAACAGCTCTAGTGAGAGCAAGATTGAATATCATTTAGGAGGCATTTGTAGCAAATCGACGTCAAGTCCATGTGATTATCAGAGGGAGAATAATTATCTCTGAGGCAGTCACACCACTCAAGTTTAAATCTGTACAATTTCGGCCTCTGGAAATAACCCACAGTGCTTTGGCAGATACAACATTTTCTGTTAACCATGGTTACTGCTCGAGATAGAAATTGGCAATATAAAGGCAGATCAACACATCAGTATTTCAAGGTTTTGTTTACATTAATATGATGAATAAATGAGATTGTGGCTATGACATTCCAATCAAACTCCGTCTTCAGCCCGCATGAAAACCAGTGATATGCTTCAATTATTAGCTTCAAGAATAGCGGCTTTCAATAGAATTTCAATGGAAGATACAAAATTTACACAGTTAGATTGTGTGTTTTTCTTGAAAATATGTATTGCCAAATCGCACAGAAATCTAAAATAAATTCTTTGTAAGTCTCGACATTTCAGGCATTAGGATGATGTTGAAATCCAAAGCAAGGTTTTGACAATCTTTTCAACAATTTTTGTAAATATCCTGATGTTTAAACACTCAAGATTTTTTGGATAAACTGTGTCTAAAAACTAAAAATTACAAGTCACAAAGTAAATTCAACTCAATCAATTTTTCATCTAGTTGTTTCGGACTTCAGGGTGATGTAAAATGTAAATGAATTTGACTGCCTCCTAAAGACGAGTATTGATAATCGTGTTAGCAGTGGGATACCTTGAGTAACTTTCTATTTTATCATTAGATCTTGTCCATCTGTGTGCATCACAGATACTCAGCACATCTTAACATAGACTATCAATATTACTGACTGAGTGCAGCAGGTTTTATGAGAGCACATGTCACTGCACACAACAGTCGCTTAGGAAACTAATTTGTCGAGTTTTTGAGTTATTTCGTCATTATGGATCTGATTTGGGAGGCTAGTGTTGGGTAAATTGCAAGATTTGGTACAAACTATAAAGCATTGCATGGACCATTTTTTGGTGAATCGGAAATAAGCAAGGCTTTGTCAGCAGGAAAAAATCAATTTCTCCATTGTAATCTTATTTTAACAGAGCAAACAAGCGCGTCGGTCTGAAATGAAAATCACTCATTCTCATGCTTGAAAAACAGCTGACAGGGAATGCGTCAAAGTCATAGTCATTGATTGTAATGTACAGTGGTTCTTCTAATCTTTTCTTCGACATGAGCTCATAACAGATATAAAGGCTGTTTTGATTAGCGGTCTCAACTCATCAAATAGTGAGTATACAAATTATAGAACTTCTTTTGAACTTTTATGTCATCAGACAAACTTGTGAGTGACTTTGTCATTTATTTGCAAAAGTTGTTATCTAACCACAATAGTCACTAATATTACAGTATTTCCCCAATAACAGGCTCATCACAAATCGCCTGGACTAGTTGGGCGGTGCATGAGTAGGCTACTCAATGTTGTTAACTTATAGCCCCCAAACCTACCAGACCAAATAACCCTGATGACTAATTTTATATGCAAATGTATGTGTGATAGCTGTCTTAATCTGATTTCAAGCTCAAAAATGATACCAAGAAACCTGTTCCTTTACAAACACTTTAAACAACAAGTTATTGGAATCGCTCACATATAAGGTATATTATTGAATAACCTGCATGCAGTTTATTTGATGACAAGATCAGATCAATCCATTGACAGATAGGGCTTAGCAGCCAATCTCAATTTCTGTGCATTAATTCCAAGTCAAAAACTATGCCACAACCTCAGTACCTTGTAATTGCGTCATTAACGAGCATTTCATGTAACAGTAGGGTGATACTACCTATTACAGAGAGGGGTGGGTTCGTACCTTTTTGCTGAGATCTTCCATATGCATCTCTCCAGCTAACCTGATCAACACCGCTATGAATGTTCTAGTAAATAGTGATCCAAGTCTCTTACCATGCCATGCAGCATAATCTACAGATATTATAGTGGTTATTGCATTTATGTATCGTGTCATGTTTGCATATTGTATATCTTACTGTGGATTTTTCAGATCAGACAAAGTCAAGTAATTTAGTAATTCCTCAACATTTTGGTGGAATGATCATTTTTATGTCAAACAGCATTTTGAAATTCAATCCTCACCACTCATTGTAGAGTCAAACACTATCAGATCATCCATACAATCATAACTGTCTTCTCTTGTAGGAATGCCTAAAATAAAATGGAATGCAATATAATGTCTCTCATGAAGTAGAAATAAAAACACTTGGTTTGTTGTATCAAAATTAATCATTATTGATCAAAATATGTGCAAGCTACATTTATCATTAACGGGATTTTTAATTTAGGTGCTAATTGAATCAAGGAGTTAGGGAAAAGGAGATGCAACAATAATTGCCTCAGTCTCTTTTCAAAAATATCGCAGTGTGCAACAGTATCTTCCCATCATCATTTTTAATGTGGAAATGGGGCTAGATGACTGTTGTCTCGTAAAAAAGTTTAGAGGTTACGCTGAGATGAAGTTTATAATTACAGTTTACCATTGAAAAAATATGTTTCATGACCCAAATGTATAGCTGGATATAAAGTAGAGGAATCCATTCATCCAACAAAATGCTTTTAGAGCACAACCAGTTCATTTTCATCACATTTAAATAGATCAAAGATAGCGGATCATTAAAAATATCTTCAATTTATCAGGAGCTCTTACAATGTTCATTACTACTGGCTAAATTTATCTTAGAACAGTGACTAAGTATGATGGTGATCTTACAATGCATGAATAATTTGAATGGATGACATTAAAACATAGCAAATCTCTCTAGTTATGCTAGATTATCCAGTGTCTCATTGGTGGAAGTGGTTTTTACTTCTGCTAACTTCTCAGAAGCCCAAGTGGTAATCTTTTTTTTCTTCAAACTCTATAGGGTATTTAAATTTGTTTTTCTCTCCTGCAGCCATTAACAATAAACTATATAGCCTATATATGTCCTGTCTTAGTAGTCAAGAACTTGGAACTCTAAGCTTCATCAGAATAGTCATGTATTGACCTAGATTGCTGACATCCTATTGGTTGTTGGAGAGGAATTACTATATAGAAGGAGGGGATAACTCTCTGCCTCTGAGACAACATTAATTTGTAAATATAAGGCTGTTGCATTTCCTTGTCTGTAACTCCATGATTGAATCAATACATTTAGTCCAGTGGCAGCCTACCAAAAATGTGGCTAGAAAGGCAACTTTATTTGCGAAATTGGATGGATGAATTTTAAGAGTGGATTCTAGGGTAGTTTTTTGAGGCAGTCGCAATGGTGATGATGTACCTTACAAAAAAATTGGACAATAGGCAGCAAATTGCCAAAAACGCTGCCAGAAAAGGCCAAAATTGCTGTTTTTTTGAGTTTTCAAAATTCTGTCCTGTGCTCACCTTATGAGTTGGGCAACTCAAACTCTGCAATCAGAATCATACCTTGGTCAGTTTTTGGTATAATATCAAGATGATATCTCAAATATTGAGTGTATGCCCAACCTTATCAAAAGTGATAAAGTGAAAAACGCTGCCGACAAAAGGGAAAGTGATGAATAAATGACGATATGGTTTCGGAACATCCAAAAACTAAAAGAGCATGTCATAATTAGTGGATCTACAAATTTACATGGGTCTGCTATCATAAATAGCCTAGATGTGGCCAACAGCGGTTGCAATACCACCTTATATCACCTGTATATAACTATCATTGAAACGACACTACTGTTTTCAATTTTGCAGACGCCTCAAAAACTGACTTCGAATGTTCGTATCGATCTGATTTTTTATGGTGGTTTTGTATTGACTCCATCGATGACCAAACAAATTTGTTTCAGTACTACGCACTTTTCTGATGATGCTTGAATGAGTTAACTTCTGCTTTCCACGCTTTATAACTTTATAATAACAATTTTTATGATACTATAAAGGAAACCTAAGAATACGCACTATTTGAAAAATGACACACTCAGAGCATTGAAAACTGGTGTTATGCGATGGGAGTGTCAATACACAGTAACCATAAAAAATCAGATCAATACGAACATTCGAAGCCTGTTTTTTAGGCAGAGCATAATTGAAAAAGTAATTTCGTTTTAATGATAGTTATACACAGGTGATAAAAGGGATATTGCAACCGTTGTTGGCCGCATCACAGCTTTTTATGATAGCAGACCCATGTAAATATGACATACTCTTTCAGATTTTAGGTGTTTTGAAAACATATCATCATTTTTTAATCACTTTCCCTTTTACCGGCAGCGTTTTTGGCAATCAGTGCCAGAAACAACTGACAAACCTTATCAATCCAAAAGTGAAAATGGAAGTGACAAGATAGGCAGGGGCTGCCAACGAACTAGTTACTGTTTTTGTCTTCTTTTATAGCTGTACATCACTATTTGATAACAGGTGGATTTACACATGTATAAAAATTCTAGTTAAATTGTGAGTGCATGTCGGCTGAAAGCATTTCAGAAATGGCATCAGAGTAGACACTTTTGTTGATTTGGTTGTGTGAATTTAGAACGTCACGTCCTTGCTATTGATTGAATAGGGAAGCTCATATTATCTCAATTATGCCTCCAACCCTGAGTTTGGAAGGGGTGAAAAAACTTAAAATATAAACTAACTAAACTATAAACCATGAATCTTTTGTCAATCAATCAGTCAAATCAATTTGTAAGGAACTATGCTTAATTACTGATGGTTTTCTACGCTTACCTAATCACAGAAATCCTTTTTATACTTCACATCGTATCGTTCAGCCTCTTGTTAATTTTTAATGAAATTATTGTCAATAAGACAATGCAATTATAAGTATGAAACATTGAACAGGAATTACATCGGTTATATAATGATTCGCTTAAATTGCATATCTACAGCAACATCGTACTCTGAGGGTAGAACTAGCTAACATCTTTTTAGGATCAGCTTATTATTATCAATATTTGATTAAAGCTCTTTAGAACCTGGAAACAGATACTTGCCCTGTTAAGCTATGTTTCTGGTTGTGCCACATTAATAGAAAAGTATGTAAAATTGTCAAATAAAAAAAAGGGTATACTCAAGGCTCAAATTCCGATCTTTATCATTTACCAAGGACCTGTTGCACCAACTATCTAAGATAGTGAGAAAAGTGAAAGGAGTGTTGAGTTATTACTTGGCACTTACTTCCTACACTCTCTGTTCCAACAGCCTTGTCTTCCACTTCCTTTGTTGCTCCACACTCGCCTGTTCCTAAGTTAGTGAAGAAAAATAATGGCCAATATTAAGGACTATAATGATGAAACTGAATCAACCAGCTGCGTTAAGCCGTACCGGTAGGTAAGAAAAACCGAACCACGAACTCTCAAGCTACGAACCTTTAAAAAACCGAACCTTCAATGTGTCTGATAACATAATTTCGTCCAATGATATGCTTCGTAACAAAATTGGAACTTTGAAGAACAGGGTTATCCTCTCTTGCACTTAGGCAAATGGTAGAGTGACAACTCCCATCCCAGCAGAGAGTTTGGGACATATTAACAGCAGGGAGGGTGGGAGGGGAACAGGGAGGGGTGCAGGGAGTTTGTCCCCAACTGAACAAAGAAGGGGATTTTGTTCTAGAAAAGACACCAGGCAAGATCATGGCTTGAACGATTTCCAGATTGAGACAGAGTTTCCGGAGAGCTGGGAGCCACGAAATTCAAACTTAGTGATTATTACCACGGTGGTGCGACTGATCCTGGAAAATTGGGTGATTATGCACAAGTGGCGCTCGCAGTGATCTTTTTACTTATTAAATGATGCTTGCAAATACTCAATTTATGTGAGTGATAAGGTGATCCAAGCAGATAATGTATTATATGCGCATTTAAATAAAGGTAATGGTTCAGAGAAGAGACTGTTGATGGTGTTTATATGTGTATTCAATGAACTTATTTGTATATTATGGTGCCTGAAATAGCGGCAAAATGAGAGGCAGACACAAGGCTAGCCTGTCTTGACAAGCTTTGTTCGGTGGGGGGGGGAGGAAACAAAGCTTGTCAACTCTTGCATGCTCGACTATACAATTTGATTAGTGAGATGAAGGAGTTATCTTCCTGATTGCAAGAGAAGACAATATTTAATATTGGCTGCTCGACAGTCGAGCATGCAAGAGTTGACAAGCTTTGTTCCCTTCCCCCCCCACCGAACAAAGCTTGTCAAGACAGGCTAACACAAGGCCTGAGAGAATAGTAATGGCTAGGGTGGATTTTAACTGAAGTGTGAGCATTTGTGGCTGTGAATACACATGTGATGGTAGACCATTGGGGACATAAAGCAGTTCCTATCCAATCGTAGTGGCAATGTATGTTGTCAATGACAGTAAGCTAACTATCAAGCCATCACTGTTGCACACCAGCTATCACAAGGATTGTGCTGTGTCTTCTGGTACTGCGCAACTAAAAAAAACAGAAAATATCACATACGAATCCAATGAGAAGTGTTTGATATTATATGTCATGTTATTATGAGCTAAAATTTATAACTCACGTTTTTGCTCACCTCAATCTACTCCTAGCTTTAGGGCAGCATGAGTTAAGCTCACAGTTTCGTCATTGCCGGTTAATATTATTTGCTTTTTTATGGCTAGATGGTGACTGGTGAACCTCACACCACATTATATATCAATCATGCTCGGCTGGGATAAAATGAATAATACACAATTTATTTTGATACATACCTGACCCAACTTCCAGCTTAATTACATGAGGCCGTTGTAGGAGACTAGGATATTATCATTATCAGTTTAGTCCGGGCCACCACAGCTTGAACCTGACTTCGTTACACAGCTATAGAACAGCATGTGAGTCTGACCATCGAACCAAAATACCCATTGTCGCACTATATTGTTAGAGGGAAAACAGGCATTCTTTGGTATTCTGTGGTACATGTAAGAGAAATCAATAGCTGAAGTTGTGATGAGTAAGGGCCCGCATGGATATCTACAAACACAAGATTTCTTGTGTTAAGGTAATGTCAAAGACCGATCCGAATATCAACATATCATATACTGTTGGAAAGCTGCCGAGCTACTGAAAATGAATACCTGAACAAAAACTTGATTCAATCACGTTGTGTCATTTTAGGGAGGAAATGAGGCAGAAAACGCTGTTTTTGCCAAAGCAGATGGGTGAGTCAAATTAAATGCAAGAAATTTCAAACCAGGTGGAATGCATACTTAGAGATTGCGTTCATCGTAAAATTTGATTTTCTTTGATATATGACTAGTCTAAACTGACTTTTTACGTCACGCCATACAATGCATTCTTTTTTGTGAAGCCGTGAAAATATGTGAAATTTCAATCATTAATTCAGAACAGATCATAGGCTCGAAACAAAATTATTTATGATTTTCCCTTAGAGTACACTTCAAATGCCAAAAAACAGCTATTTTTTGGGACTTTTTGAGGTGTTTTTGGCCATTCTTTTGCGTTAAATTCAAGAAAAACGAAGATGCAGTGAAAGAATCTGTTGGCCTTTACTGCGTGCACCATGGGTAATAAAAGCGGCTTCGTATATGAGAACTTTCAAAAAAACTTTGTTTGGCCACAATAATGGTCATTTGGACAGCACATTTGACGTTATGCATAAGTTGCGAAAAATATTAGCTGTATTCGAGGGTCCACTGTTTTCGCAATATGCAAGCTATTTTGTTGAAAGTCAATATGTATGACATTTGAAGTGTACTCTAAGGGAAAATCATAATTAATTTTGTTTTAAGCCTATGATCTGTTCTGAATTAATGATTGAAGTGTCACATATTTTCACGGCTTCACAAAAAAAAATGCATTGTATGGCGTGACGTAAAAAGTCAGTTTAGACTAGTCATATATCAAAGAAAATCAAATTTTACTATGAACTCAATCTCTAAGTATACATCCCACCTGTTTTGAAATTTCTTGCAATTAATTTGACTCCTTCATCTGCCTTGACAAAAACCGCGTTTTCTGCCTCATTTCCTCCCTTTGATGACACAACGTCATCGAATCAAGTTTTTGTTCAGGTATTCATTTTCAGTAGCTCGGCAGCTTTCCAACAGTATATGATATGTTGATATTCGGATCAGTCTTTGACATTACCTTAATCATTGCAATAGGCCCTATGCAGTTCATAAAGTAGTTGCCTAACCACTTTCATAGAATCATTTCAGAGATGATGCTAATGGAGAGGCAACACTGATCTGATGTCTCTTAGAGTAGCACCAAATGCTTTATGTATGACCTAATTTTTATAGAAGAGAATAATTATGTATATTCAGAGGTCAGGCTACTTTCCCCTCATGCTTTGAAGCCAAAGAACAGCCATGAACATTTAAAAACAATATTTCAAGATAGGCTAACACCAATAGAACATACTTGTTAACTCTGTTGAGATGTGATGATGCAGGAGGTAGCCTTGTGCTCCAGTGAAGAGTCAAGTCAAGGGACTCCAATATATACTAAACTGTGACCATTCTATTCTTTTTCAATTTCTAATAAGTGAGGTTTGTCCTCCATTACAGCCTTCTCTAGTAGCTCCAAGTACTTCCATCATTTTAAAACTTGCAGGAATATATAGTCAAACCATTCCTCTCTCTAATGCAAAAGTTCATTTGGATTCATCATGACTAATTTCAAATTTGACATCTGCACATGGTGTGCACCGCACCGTGCCACCTTGTTCTCCATAATTTTTAATCAAATGACCTTGAGCTAGTGCACCAAGCTAAGTTGCAATGAGCTCTATTAAAAGTCAAAGTTTGATATCTGTTATATTATTGGTCACTTATCCAAATCATGACATTTCATTGGCCACTGACAATTTAAACTTTGAGCAAATTGATTTAAGAAGGAGAGGATAATCCTGAGTTCCGTTTTATGAGGGTTTGTAGTTCGTGAGTTTGTGGTTCGGCTTTTCGTACCTACCGTAAGCCGTACACATAGCTGTCATTTATCAGTGAAGGGGAAGGTATTTGTAGAACAGTGAGTTCTTATCAGAGGCACATTTCCATTGTTCACAAAATTTATTAATATACCTGGTTTACAGACTCAGCTGTATTCAAATGCTGCTCAAAGATGACAAAGGGCAGTCTACTGTACCTCAGGCAGAGGAACAAATGGATGTCACTTACTGATGTCTGTGATTGGCTGAGATAACAAATGATTATGTTTTTGCACTTAACTGTTAGTTTGTTGGTATAAAATTATCTACAAACAAGCCTTGTTCGTGTAGCTCCCTTGGGACCAGGTGATTGAAGCAAAGTGCATGAGTTTGATTCTCACTCAGGGCACAATAATATCATGCAATACGCAATAGATCACATTTCTATTTTAGTGAGTCAGTCAGTTTGGTTCTCCTGGTATGTTTGGCAGTTGGTTAAAGTAGTCAGAAAGTATTTCCAAGATTTGGTCCTTCTCTCATCATGGTCACGGAGCTGAATCAGTCCTCTTGGTTTTTGGCAGAAGGATGGAGGACAAAGCTAGAGAGCTCAAAAATGCAGCAGACAGGATGGACCCTGAAGCTTGTATAGAATGCTGAGGGTCCTGCCTGTCTGCTGCATTTTGCAGTTCTCTAGTTTTGTCCTCCAACCGTCTACTCTTCATCTCTCTGGTATACCTCTGAGGGCTGCTCTGTGTTTTTGAGTAAGTATTTCTCTTGGATCATGTATTATTCTGCAGGGATACTCTCCTTGGCTTGTTTATATCCTCAATCAACTGCATCAGTTCCTCATGGTGTTTCCGGCCCTGTCGGCAGTCGAATCGGCCCTTTCCTTCAAGTCTTCCGATCATTGTTCAAAGTCACCATATTCTGCATCCCAGTGCTCTAGACTGGCATCCAATTCCATCCTTAGTTGCTCTCTCTTATTCTGATCTTTCAGTGTACTCGTGTCTAGTTTCCATTGTGGTTTAGAACAAGATTTCCTACACCTTCGTTTTTATCCTTATTTTAGATCCTAACACGACAAGGGTCTATGATGAGGTCCAACAAGTGCCAGTGTTTGGACCTCAAGTGCATCAATGTATTCTTGTGTGTCTCCTAGTGCTTAACTAAAGGTGGTCTTAGTTATCACAAGGCTGTGCTCTGAGCAAAGAGCTAAGAGTACCATCCATTTGTGTTGCACTCTCCTATTCCTTGACTGCCAAGTGCTCCTTTCCAATTTTCTGAGTCTGAGCCTATTCGCACATTGAAATCACCAATCAGTATCAGTCTAACACCAGCTGGAACGCGCTTAATTGTTTCCCTCAGATGACTGTAGAATTGCTCCTTCACTTCATTGGTATTGGTCGTTGTGGGAGCATATACACTAATGAAGGTAGCAAATAGTTTCTTCTGAAGATGCAGTCTTAGCGTCACTATACGTTCATTGACTGGTTCTTCATACAAAGTGGAAGTTATACTCCTGCGTCTCTCCTTTCTTCAGCAAACTTTCCATTCCAGAAGAAAACATACCCATGATCTTCCAAGCTATCATATCCTGGCAATCATCTTTCGCTGAGTGCTGCCACATCTACACCATATCGAACTCCATGGCCAAGTACGGTCTGCCTCTCTGGAAGCTGTCATCTTGAACTATCCATTAACTAAGTAGATTAAATTCTGCTAAATATCAAGCTGCATCTCCGTATTTCTTCCTTCATTCTCATAGCACACTACTCGCTGGTTTTTCTGGGCTACATCTGAGCTAGCATGAGCTTGTTTTTGTTTGACTATTTATGAAAACTGCTTGCAAGGAGGTTACACCAACATCTAGCTTATGCTCGACTAGAAGCACTCACTTGGCAGCAAGAGAGATGACCAGTGCCAAGGACAGGTTTAGACAGACAGCGCCCCTTGTCTGTTGCAGTGACTGACCAGAAGATAAGTATGTTATCCCAGCTCTCGTTGGAGTGTGTGTCACCTTAAACCGACTGACATGGTCCACTTCAGACATGGATGTGCGTTCTTATCCTGGTAGTCGGTTTAGTCACTGACCGCTTGACCCATGCCACAGGTTTCACCGGTTTTTTATGGTTATCAGGTAGCAAGTAGTGACCTGACTTGGGTATCGCACCATTAATCAATTGTTTTTGGTGATGGTGAGGTTTCACAATGGGTTTGCGTGCCAATGGATTTGTTTCAAGTAACAAAAAGGGGGGATGGGCTTTCAAGGTTGATAAGAAGTGATAAAAAATGTCAAGATGTGAGTAGGCTAGCATAACTCGGGGCATAACTTTTTGACAAGGCAATCACTGATAATGCCGACTACAGAAATTTGGATATTCTATAGTACTAACTTGCAGAGGTTTGCTCAGTGTCTTGGTTAGCTTGCTTTATCCTAGAGGCTTTCGTTTTTCTCTTTCCATGTTCTGCAAAAATGAATGTTTGTATGGTAAATCGACAATTGATGATGGTTTGTGTAATGACTGTCAATCAGAATAGAATAAATGAATATGCTGAACTCAATCAGACTTAAGTTTGGGATCAGCCAGTATATCTCAAGTGAAAAAGTGACATATAATAATTTGTGATTCACAACATAGAACGTTTCATCTAATATGCTCCAACTTATCTCCTTTGGTTTTCAAGTCATTCTTGCGAATGTTTGTCACAACAAAGATCTTCTTGTAACAGGTGCAGTGAGCAAGTCCCTTATGGCCCCGTCCAACATCAAACATAGAAAATGCAGTAAGCTGTCAAATGTAAATTATATTCATATTTGCAAGTTTTGGGAAATTTGCATAATAATGGGATTTCATCATCCACCCATTCTCACAAAGTACATTGGCGATTTTTTGGTCAATTGCAATATGTAGCAGTGGGTTATAAGTACTTACTCCTCCCACTAGGCTTTGAGCTTTTATCATGCATCATTTGGTTGAACTTGTCATTCGAATCCCTTCCACTCCCTGAAAAAAATGTTTTGAAACTAGAAGCGGTATTACTCACATGATCACAATTTATGTCATAGGAGTCTGCCACTGTCATAAGCTAGATATCCTTAGTTAGTTTGGTAAGTCACTAAAGTAAGTCAGTTGGAAAGCTATTAAATCAGCAGGACATATTGGATCTTGTTGTCAGGTGACAATACATTCTTTCTCGCCATAGATGATGTGTTCAAGATGTCACTATTTTGAACACCCAAACCTTCTGTTGTTAATTACAATTAGCTTACTACTACTACTGGCAATCCATTGGTTCCGATGATGACTTCTGCTTCTGAATCATTTGTGCCAACTCGCTCTGTTTTTTGTCAGCGTCTGCCAAACATTTGTTGGCATGTTGAGATCTTTGAGACTTGACTTGACTGTTCCCTTGTATCGCAGCTTTGGTCAACCTCTGCTACAAGATCCGACTTTTAGTTGAGAGAAGAGTATTTGTTTTGGTAAACTGTTTTCATTTTGCCTGCAGACATGACCGGTCCATCTCAGTGTTCCTCGTCTAAGGATGTCATACACGCTGGCCAAGCCCATTTTTGGAGTATTTTCTTGTTGCTAATGCGGTGCCACCATTTTATCTTGAGAATGTTCCTCAGGTGCCTCATCATGTACGCGCTAAGCCTGTGGGATGTAATCCAATACACACCCCATGATTTCACACCATACAGTAGCGTGGATAGGACTATTGCACGATAAACTGCAGCTTTGGTCTTGATGGTGAGGTGTTTATTATCCCATACTCGTTCTCGCAGCCTCCCAAAAGCAGTGGATGCTTTCGAGATCCTTGATTTCAATTCTTGTTCGTGTCTGACACTGTTGACCCTAGATATTTGAAGTGGCTTACTCTATTTAGATCTTGATCATCAATTTTGATATTCAGGCCCTCAGGGTTAGATCCTGGGACTGGTTGGTACATCATCTCTGTTTCTTTGATGTTGATCTTAAGTCCAAATGCCTTTGCTGCATCTGAAAACCTTGTGATGATTGCTTGTGCATCATCAAAGCTGTGAGCCTTGAAGGCTGTGTCGTCCGCAAACATCAATTCTCTCACTAATATATCTTTGGTCTTGAGTGTTGATTTAAACTGGTTGACGTTGAAGAGATCTGCGTTTTGGTGGCTTTTGATTAGGACTCCCTTGTTACAGTCATTGAATGCATGGGTTAGAGTTGAAGTGAGGAATAAAGAAAAGAGTGTCAGTGCGAGAACACATCCTTGTTTGTCCCGATTTGATACCGTAAACGGATCCGAGAGTTCGCCGTTCAAGCTTACTCTGGCATGCATGTTTGCATGCAAGGCTTTGATGAGGTTGGTGAACTTTTGTGGGCAGCCATAACTATTAAGCAGCTCCCATAGGGCGGTTCTAGTCACAGTGTCGAATGCTTTAGAAAAGATATTGCCTCTCTCAGCTCTGCCTTTACAGATTGAACATTAAACTTGTCAAAGGGCAACCAGGGTTTCAAACAACTTCTCATAGGCCATCATTGATTAATAGCAGATTGCACCTTCTGCAGAGGGAAAAAGACAAAATCTACTTCGGATGATTATTCAGCCAGAATTCCTCTGAAACATTTCATACATCAGGTACTCAAACTCAGCTAAAATAAAATACCACAGAGCAGTTTCCTGTTCCTGTTATTATTTATCTTGTCCTCTATCATCATTAAAGCAATGTCTTGGAACCTTCCCTAAACCGAAGTGTTACCCAGCTTAGAGTCAGCAACTATACTCCATCAAGAGTTAACCAGGGGAAGGCAATTTCTAATTTATTCATGATCTGTACTATTCACCCTTGTAACATTTATTATTTGTCTATCTTGAATAATCTCGGCATTGAATAAGAGTGTTGACAATGATTGATGGTCAAAATTAACTTAGTAAATTCCAAGATTAAAATTATTTTCCTATGTAGTTGAGAATTTCTGCATTTCTGAATATCTCCATTGTTGATCATAGCCCCAAAAAAAAGCTTGCACGTAAAAAGTCAAATGAATTTTTTTAGCAAATTGAGAGCAGATAACTCATACAGCCCATTGTTTTTTTATATGAGTTTGACTCCACATGAAGAGTATATAAAAGTGGTTCAATAACGTGAGTGGCACTTAGGTGAGTTGGGGGAGTCAATTTTACAAACCCATGCAGAAAACTTCATTCAGTCAAATGAATTTAAGCATTGTATATACCACTTTCCCATCCCCCTATCAATCCTTGACCCAGTATAGTTTGAGTTTTGCATCGCGTAATGCACAAAGTTGATGCTGCCTAGCACATCATTTACTACCCATTAATGCATTGCTGCGAAACCGTGGTTGCCCTTTAACATCCAGCTTCAATTTAATACTTGATCTTTATGACATTCGTTTGCGAATGATAAGGTTTACTTTCGAAACTATCATTATGTGAACAGCAGTTTGCACCTCTCATTGCCCTGGTGTTCTGGAAATCTTGTATATCTCATTGACGGGTGATTAAAAAGTCAATCAGGTGCAATTGCTTAGACCTTGGATGCATCTATGAATTCTTATGCACTGGTTGATGGTTAAAGTAGGTGTTTGTAATGGCGAGCTGGTGTTAGAACACAGGGCAAGGAGGATTTCTCCATTGCTGTTTTTCTCTACCGCTGTTGAATTTTCCATATGTGATGGTCTGATCCTACTCTGACGATGAAGTCTCCTAGCATTATAATTTTTACTGCATTCGGATTGTCTTTGAGCACCTGGCTGAGCTTGTCATAGAACCCCCTCAATGATTCCCGGTGGGTTTGTCATGGTTGGTGGATAGACACTTATGATAGTACAGTGCCTTTTGTGCTTCAGTGGTATTCGTAGAAATATTATTCTATCGTTAATGGCTTTGGGCTCCTCGTCCATCTGAGTGACTGTGATGTTACTGATTGCTATAGCTACACCAGCCTGCTTTGGTTCAGTTGATGGGTTTCCGTTCCAGAATATGGTGTACCCTGAAGCTTCTTCTCGTATACTCTCGCACCCAGGGAACCTCACCTCACTTAGTGCAGCTTTGTCGATATTGTATTTCCTGAGTTCATTTGCTATGATAGCATTTCTCCGTTCCAGTCTGCAAGCTAATATCCTGTCCAACACATGGCTGACATTCCATTCATCTAGTTTCAATTTCTATGATTGGACTTTGTTAACCCAGGCGACGTCCAAGCCGGTATGAGTGTTCGTTGTCGTTGTCATTATTCATAGAGATTGCTGGCAAGGTATTAGACTAGGCTGGCCGGAAGATACATAGAGTTCATACCACCCTCGAGTCAGGGTGCCACTTTCCCTGGGTTTTCTGTTGGGGTTTGCTCTCTTAGCCTTTGTCCTGAAAGGGGACGGCTGCAAACGGCAGGGTACTGGGCTGGTAGATGAGCGTAAGACCCAAGGTGCATGCGCTCTTAGAGGCAGGTTTTGTTTTTGTCCTACCAGGGTGTCTACCCACCCTCCCACTTCCTGTTAAGCCAGTGAGTGTTCCGGCTTAGTCGGCGGGGGCCTTGACCATGTGGCAGGTGGTACTGGGTTACAGTGTTTACCAGTAGCAAGCTTATCACCCTAAGCCTGCCTGACCTAGCTTAATTTAGCTTAATATGTTACTATATCTTTGTTTCTTTTCACTTTTTATTTGTCTTAGTCCAAAATTTTATTGCGAATTAAATCATAATAAAACACTCGATGAGAACATAGCTTCACAGGTAAGAGCTTATTCTTAATACGTGTACAGAAGAGAATCATACCATGATGAATATGATCTCAATCCTGAAGCCTAGACAATTCAGTGTTTTGCAGCATTAAATTCATTGTTGCATTGGACTGGAGGGAATAAACACACCTTTCATAGTACTCACCTGATCCGGCACTTTGAGACTTCTGCACACCTTCTGAATTCATTGACATCTCATGGTCTACAAAAAAGCAAAATTCAACCATGAACACGAGTAAGCTGAACAGGTTCTGAAGCATTTTTGGGAGTTATTGTTGCTATAACCTTAGGAGTAAATCATGGCAACAAGCATAGCATTTAAGCACAATAAAAATTAGAAGTCACTAAGGCCTACAATAGAGCCCTATAATAATTTAACCTCTGGATTAATAGCTTAATTTTAAAATCGTTGCAAGTTTTCTTTATTGTGCCTCAACAAACTACTGTTATCGAAGTAATGTGTGTATTTATTGGTTATTTGACAGTATAGTTTTGTTGTTGCGGGGTTGCTCAAAAGTCAAAACTACTAATTTTGACTTATCCAGCTACTCTTCAACAAGCAACAATACCCACTAATAACTAACCACTAACCACTAACAAACCCATAACTGCAATGCAGTCTAAAGCAGTACTCTCAGCTGACGTCAGAATAAACACTTCATTATGAATTATTACCTGTCACTGTTAGACGCCAAGAGATCTCTACAAAAGGCATTTAACACAATCGGAAGACAATAATCAAACTGCACCTTCTTTGAGACCTACCCCCAGAGCAGCAGTCAAATATGACCATCTTTGGTTTCCTTCTCATAGCTGGGAAGTTCTGAGGTGACAGCATACGCAGCACATCAACTCTCCTGACATGCACACCCTCTTCATCATCATCACTATGACATTGGATTGTACCATAATCACCATGCCCATTGATTACAAGAGCGAACATTCCAAGACTTGAATGTACTGACGTTTTTGTCTTCTTATCTTGACAATGTATCTCTTTCCATATAGCTTCAAATAATTCCTGCCAGGAATGAAAGCAGCGATATAACTTAAATTATTTTTGTGAATAAGACGCCTAGCAATCACCAAAAATATTTTCAAACTCAGTAAATTATTTGAATTGTTCGGCTCAATGACTCGAGTATATTTGAGTATCACAATTACTGATAGAAAGGCCAATATTTAAACATCATTAATCACCTTTCTCAAAATTCAGCCGGTTTAACATTGCTGTCATGTCTTGCATGATAACACGACAGAAGGGGAGAAGAGGATTGCGATTGTTATTTTTAACAGTTGAGTTTGGCCTAATCCACCAACTGTGCTTCAAATATGGACAATCAAAACTACTAGCTGCAGATTCCTCTTCTGATTGCTAACATGTAACCATGATGATGGTAATTGCATCAAGTTGCTCGACTCCATTCATTAGATATAGAGGAGTAGGTGATGTGGCGGTTCTCATTAACACTTAAAACAACTGCATAATGCTATCTGGCAGATAATAAATGAAACTTAGAAGAGACAGAAGATGAAACCAAACGCCGAATGCTAGCCTTTTTGTGTCAAAGGTGAGCATGTATAGATGAAAATTACCTTTGGACTCCAGGATTTATGTGCGCTGTAGCCACTTATGATGAAACCAAAGTTTTCAAACATCTCTCTTAGGTTATCATAGTCATGTTTTGCTCCCTCCAGTCCTGAGTCAATGATGATCAATACTCTTCCTCTTATGGGGGTCATCTCATACAACTAAAATCCAAACATGATTAATCAGAATACCATAACCGTCTCTTTTTGAATTGAATTTTCATCAGATCCGAGTACTTTTCAAAATAGTGTTACTACGAGCAAACTTCTGTATAACACATTCATCATCATTTCCCAGTTAAGTTCAAACCTTTGAAATCCTTTCCACAGGATATGGAGATTGCTGGGGTACTGGTTTATCGCTTATTCTTGCATGATCTTTAACAAGAAGCTTGATCTGTTTCATGACATCTACTGTGTTCTCCTGGATATATTTGCCAAGGGCAGCCTTGTGCTTTGCCAAATCTTTTCGACCTTGAAATTGTAATAATGTCTAAAAGTTGTAGTAACCATTAATACTCTTTGATGAATCTTAAACTTAGGTGATCAGCAACCAACCAATATCCAATATACTCACAATCATAATAGTCTCAAAATTCTACCCAAAATATTATTTGGGATAATCCTATCGATTTCCTTGCAAATGGAACATACAAAGTTTGAGAAAATACCACATACATGGTCCTCTAAGCAGAACAGGAATGCTATCTCCGCAGCATTGAACTGAATTTTCTTGCAAAGATGTGTCAGTAGCAGTGATGACTGTAGGGTCAAGACAGGCTGGGTTTGACCGTTTCAGGAACAGGCAGTGGGGACAGGGGATGACTATGTCAGTCTTAGTTGCATGCGATGATGAGGAAAGATGGTCATTAAGTCCATTGAGCAGTTTGATGAAGCTGTCCCACATTTCACTTACACTAGAGGCATCGCCCTCAACTCGTATGATCACTCTCTGGGAATCAAACTCATGAATGAAGTGAACATGAGTGTCATCATTTATCTTCCCTGATGCGCCATTCTTAAACTTGAATGATGAGCCTGATAACGTATCAGAAGGGAAACTGTCTACAACCGTCAACATCATCTGATGAAATGCATATTCAGGTAATTTCATTCCGTAGAAGCTGTAGGAGGCCTTTAGGCAAATATCAGCCTTTGTATTCGGGAAGGAATAGTTTTGCATGAAGTAAGGGACAAGGAAACACTCAGGAGAATCCCCGACAGCTTTCTGACTGTATATCAGCTTGTACTTTTCCAGTAATTCTACTGCAATACTCAGAGGTATTTCTGATTTCTCGATCAGCTTCTCGAGATCATCTCTTCGGAGAACACCCTTAGGCAAGTAAACAGCTTCAACCGAACCTGGAGGTACACGAGCGTCTCCTTCTACTGGTTTATGATTGAATATTGAATTGATGAGACAAGCAACTCTCGGAATGTTGTGAAACACTATATCATCAAGTCCAGGCCCTTTGTACGTAAGAATTCGCCCTGATCGTCGCATGAAATTAAGTATAGCATGAAACTGTCGCTTGCTATCCCTCACTTTATCTTCCAGTTCTTTGCTGACCTCTAGGTACGACTCTTCTCGCCTCGTCTCGATTTTGTTCACCTCCTTCCCCCATTCCGCTGGAATGGAGCAGTTAGTTTTTCTCAGACTTGCTTTGAGTTTGTCCTGTAGTGGCTTCAAAGTATCAGATGACGCATCCTTATCTGCAAATCCAACTGAGCATATAAATGGCTGACTGTCTTTTTTACTCCACTTTGCTATAGCGAGATTTTTGACATTGCTGTTTTCCTCGATAAGATCTCTGGTAAGGGCTTTTAGGGTTTTGATCAACACCTTTTCTAATCGCTCGATTTTTTCCTGTTCAAACTTGTCTTTATGAGTGAGTACCAGAAGTGGTTCTTGGATATCAGCCTTCACCATATAAGAAAACCAATCAAAGGCGACAAATCTGGCAGCTTCTCTCTTCCCGCGCCTTTCACTCACCCTGTCAAACTCTTCAATGTTGATTACTACCAGGGGGACACAACTTTGTTGAAAAGTAAGTTGGTAAGCATGTTGATAGACGGCATCACCACCAAAATCAATCAACCGAATCGTTGTCTGCTGGCCTGTTCCGGTGTCAAGAGAAAGTTCCTGAAACTCGAAGACCTTTGTCTTTGCTGTTTTCGCATCCGCATATGTGAATTCGTTTTTCATGGCGCTCACAAGTGTGGATTTCCCAACTTCTTTCCTGCCAATTACGACAACCGTTGCCAAGTTGATGGAAAGTTCACCATGAATCAAATCACTGAAGTATTGTATAACATCTTGTAGACCTGATAGGCAGACTGAAAGAGGAGGAAGAACTAAACGTCTGCAGCCCTTGCAATCAAGATTCTGCAGAGAAGACAGAATGTTGGATATATTTGGGTTTATGGTCAGAAGACATTGATTGTTTGAGAGGTCCAGGTTACGAAGACATTTGAGGTTACCAATGAAGGCTGGCATGTGCTCGATCTCATTCCCGCTTATTTGCAGTACGACAAGGTCTTCCATACCACCAATCCTGTAATTTAAAAAGATAACAAAATAAAATGAATGAGGTATATTTGATGGCAGACCTGAAAGAGAAAGCTAGAAAGTTGGTTGAGTTTGAGCACATGAACTAGCACTATTCTGTGCCAAGTAGCATTCTTTGCTTTTTCAATGGAAAACTCGGAACTCAGAATGAGTATTTTCTTTGAGCTGATGCGAGTTGATGTTATTTGCAACATAACACAGATTTTATTTACACAGATATCAGTTTTAATTTGTACGAAATCAAACTGGCCAAAACATTCATTGTTCTCCAATTATGCAATGCACATGCTTGATTTCATTCCCTCATATGTTTAATTTATCAAGGTATATACTTCATACCACCAATTCTGTTAGTTAAGAAGATAAGAAAATAAACTGAATCAAGTATATTTGATGACAGACATGAAGAAGGATAAAGGAAAGTGGGTTGAGTTTGAACACATGAACTAACATTATTCTGTGCTGATTATCATTATTTCTGTTTTCCAAGAAAACCTGAATCATAAGTATTTTGTTTGAGCTGATGCAAATTGAGATTTTTTAGCAACATAACACAGTCTTCATTGACATGTATATTACTTTTAATTTGTAAAGAATATACTAGCCAAAATATACATTGTATTCCAAATATATGCCTGAAAGATACGATGACACCTTTTGAGTTAGGCCTGCGTTAAGTGTGGTAAAAAAGTTGATAAACCGTTACTTAGATGCTGATATCACACAGGCACATAAGGCAGATAGCATAAATTAATATCACATAATTCTAATATCAAATTATGTTGATCACATAATCACATATTGCTAATATCAATAATCGAGATACTCACACCGCTTTCAGTATCGCATGTCTACACTAAGAATTCTCCATGACATATTGGAGTTGCATCCCCTTAAGACCAAACGGCATTTAATTTTAAACAATGATGATTGGATTTTTGAAGTGTCACTAAAATTTCTAAAGCAATACACTTGATAGTAATTATACATATAAGATATATAGATAATAGATGATAGCTGTTCTCTTTGTGAGTTTTCTTAAGCCAAACTCTCTATTCATTTTAGATTTTGGTGTGAAATTCAAAACATATTAAAGATTTTAGCAACTTTGTTACATCCTCCTTGCATTATTATAAACCCATCATCATTACAAATGGATGAGAGCTGAAAGAAAATAATATGAGGGAGTTTTAGATTTCGTCAACCCAGAATCTTAATTTGCTCTGCCAAACAGAAATCCTCATCCAGTTGTTGCAGCAAATTTCAGAATGACGTGATATTTCTGTTAGTCACTAAGGAATTTGTATGACCAAAATCGTAAGTCCATACCATATGATAATAGGAACGATCTCCTCTGCGCTGCACTAGTGTTGTATTGAGCCAGGAATAATGAATATGAGCCGAGCCACCGAAATTTCTCTAAATTTGGGTATGAGTCGGGTCGAGTCGAAAAGAGCGCATGAAATGGATTTACATTAAGACTTCATAAGTCGCTTTCCTACTCCTACACTGTCTTCAGATATCACAATATAAAAGAATGATGGATATTCATCCACTAATCACTAGTGCATTTGCTAATAGTACATGTTAAGTTTGATTCAGTCTGTAATATATCATCTAGACATAATGAACTATGTTGAGACCAAGTTTCATCAAATTCTTTCACGTATTTATGGAATTATAGACGTCTGAAGAAAGCTTTATGTAGTGTTGTAAGCGTTCATAATAATCACAGCAAAAGCATGACTAAAAGCTATATGTTTTATCATCGTATAGTCTCTATTTCCTAAATCATCACCTAAAAACCATAGCATAGTGGTTAAGATCGTGAACTGTAGTGCACTAGGCCTCAGGTTCGAGTATCACTCTAGTAGTTGAGACCCGTAAGGATGTAGACCTCTGACCCGACTTGACCCTAACATGACCCGACCACAGAAACCCGAAACCCGACCCGTTGACTTGACCCTGAATACAACAATACGCTTCACCCTTTTGCATAGCGATGTACCTCTACTAGAAGCACAAAGCCCAAACACATAGTCAATGTTTCGGACAAGCTACAATACCACTTCAAAATTAGTTTGGTTTTGTCCATTCAAAATTTCTCACTGAAATTTTCTACAAAAAATTTTTTTTTCACTTCAAGCTAAATAGATGGCCATAGCATGGTGAAACAGGAATGCTTCATGAAAGTTGTAGTTACTCAGGGTTGGCAGAGTTGCTTCTAGAACAAACGGTTTTGGTCCTTGCTAGATTCAAAATAAATTGAAAAGGCAGCTAATCTAGAGGGGCACATGATAAAATAAAAACTCTTATATTCATTTATGTTTTCATGCAGTAAATAACTTTAACTAGGCGAAAGGCAAGTTCTCTGCTATTAACAATTATGTTGAAAGTTTTACAAAGGGATTCATACTATAATAACATAGCAACATTTTTTGATGATATAGCTGACCGGAATTTAATGTTGCGTTGCGTTCATAAAATTTGTCACCACTCTAGACATTCTGCATAACAAGTTGGCTTACATCCTCGTCTTATCCTACTTACACAAATTTATAATTAAGTAAAATGAACATTAATCTGATAATTACCCTTAAATTTTCAGTAAAAATCATAATTGTTTTCTACATTTGTAGACTACATTACTATTATTAGGAGTTAATAATCCCATGAGACAGAAATATGATAGTACAAATCTAAAAGGTGAGCGCAAGAATTTTATTCTCAAAATTCCGGTGCTTTAGCTAATCAAAGCTTGGTATTGTATGTGGTTAAATCAGTGAGCAACCAGAATGCAATGCGCTGCAGATTAGGACTGTAGTACAAAATTGTCTCCAACTTATGAATTTAGAAAAGAGGAACAGAGGTGAACAAAGCTGTTGTGAGCCTTTCAAGTTTTTCAACTGTGTTTCCGATAACTTGTAACATTATCATACACTTGACCACCAAGAACATAGTTGATTAAAAATAAATAAAACATTTGATTAAAACCAGTTGTCATATCACACGCCGCATCCCAAGCATGGGCGGCAAAATATTATTTGCCTCAGGACCTATGCCACAATATCTGCGCCAGATTGCTCTCTGTTTGCAGGCAGGTCGGAGCAAACCTGGAGGCCAACCCAACCCCAGTAGTCGAAGGACTGCAGTAGGATTTTAACCGCTAAAGGCCGTATCCAGCTGAGCCGCCTCATACTCCGTAGTTGAAACCTTACACAATTTATCACATGTGATGAAACACATTCTGAAATCTGTTTATGGGTACCAATGACTTTATATAATAGGGGAATTTCATATCCCAATACCAACAGTCGATGACTCCGCAATTGCACATTCCCCCATTACACCAATTACTCTTTTACTGAATTAAAAAATGGTAGCTATACTGCGCGCTGTGAAAATGAACTTTGATTTCTAATTCTATGGACAAATCCCTGTTTACCTCACTGGTTATTGATATTCAAGGCTGGCTGAGAGTAAGGTATTGTATTTGCCTTTCAATCATGGAATGTGTCACTTGCTAAAGTACAACTACATGATAGGATATTTCTTCCATCATTCCCAGGGATTAATAGAACACTGAAACGCAAGGGAGCATAACTCCTAATATGTGAATTTAGTAGTGTAGACATGCGATACAAAATTCGGTGTGACTAATCACGTAATTGATGCTATTGGACTAGTCCTGTGGCAGCCCCTCCCCCCCTGTTGAACCCACAAACGTCGCAAACGTCGAAACGTCGCAATCTAGCGTTCCACTAACGCCGCAATCCCAAAAACGTCGCAACGAAGGGTTTTTATTACGTCGCAAACCAAAAAACGTCGCAACTTTTTAAATGTCGCAATAGCTCGAACCCACTAACGTCGCAAATGTCGCAACTCAACTTAAATGCCGAGTTGTCTCCTCATTTGATGCAAATTGGTGATGATGATTTGTTGCAAGACGTAGATAGGAGCATAGGATTTTCAAAACACGGTGGAGAATTGAATATCAATGTTTTATGTTGTGCTTTGGATAATTGTTGAGTATTTTTCAGGTTATTTGAATTATTTTCTTCACTTGTTAATTGTTAATTCAGAATCCATTAATGCTGTCATAAAAGGGATGCTTACCAACATCTAGCAGTTATAGTGACATTCCAATTTGTAATGTGCCTCAATGTTTCATTTAGCCAATGATTGAAATCGTCAAGAGGTATTGACACAGGTTGATTGAGTGCTATATTTTTTCTCTTGCTGGCATAGCCTTAATCCATCAATAAAAAATGTTACATCATTCCCGTGACTGAACGCTTTGGTTTTCTCAGATGAATCAAGTCAATTTTTTTTTATCATGTACCATGTCAGTTTGAGCTGTTACATTATAACGATCGACGATGCTCGGATAAAGGAAACAATTTTTCAATATTTTAAATTCAATAGGAGTTGTTCCCTCACAAATTAAAATAAGATAACTCATAACTATGTTTTCTACATCCTACTTATGAAATAAAATGTTATGGTAGAGAGTAATTCCATTCTCCCTGGTTGAACATGAATGATTCTTGGTAACAAACAGATGCACATGAATTACCATCAGAGAGCCCTGAGCGTGTTTATTGTGAAGTTTGATCAATGGAAAGAAAAACCTGTGTGCCTAGACAATATTGTGTGCCATGTGAATAGTTTGTCTTACCATGTTAGATTTATTTAACAAAATTGGATAATCAGAAGAATAAGGCTACAGCAGATCTACTTAGCTCTTTTGTATTTTATTCATTGACCCCTCCTCCATACCATAGGTAGTAGGCAGCCTACTGTATGTATAGGTACAATAGATTGATACTGTTTCACATGCTGGCTAGATAGAAAAAAGCAAGGTGGATTTTTAGAGGTAGGATAATGGGCTTTGGGTACCCAGGCATAGTTGAGCTGCAAATTTTATCAATTGATTTCAATACTAAACAAGCCAATCACGATATCTCAAAAAATCATCTGCTGGCTCCTTACCCTGTCTTGACAAGCTTTGCTGGAGGGGTTCCCCCCTCCTTCAAGCAATGCTTGTCAAGACAGGCTACTGTTTGCCATGGTCTTAAGAATTAAGAATTTTACTTGATTAATATCTATATAACCATGGCCATTAACAATGAGCCCCTTGGTCACAAAGCGATATTAAATTCTGTAAATTTTCAATTGCACTATCATTGACCTGCAGTCCACAGTCAAGGTCCCTGCCCATAACTCAAATTTCTTTGACAAGGATTTGCGTTTACAAACTGCATTTAATTCTACAGCCTATCGTGGTACATTCAAATTTTTATAAGACTGTAAAAATTTAAAACGACAAGCTCAAAATCTTGTTCAAAGTTGCTAGAGCACCCTAGATTACAGAGTGATAAAAACACAATTGCCATTACGCAAGTCAATGTTCTAAAATCCCTACCTATTGTATGCTAATGCTTCTTATAGTATCCAGTTTAGGTTTTATTATCATAAACTTTATATGAAAACCATGAAGTTTCATCTTGGGAATGATGTTAAAATTCCTTAGTCAGTAGATAAAGGATAAGTCATAAAGAGATGAAGCGGTTCATGCATAAATGACTTAATATTTTTTCTGGTATTTCAAGTAGTGTAAAAGCATAGCCTATATCAAACATGAAAGTATATTTCAAGCTTGACATGTATGCAGATATTCGCCTTACTCGTGCTAAATCTTGATAATCATCCCGTATAAAACAGCAGTGACAAATTATGAGCAAGTAGCAAGTTTTATCATTATCCTAGGAAGTTTTTCTCTGATAAAAATTGGTACAATATTCTCAATATTTCAACTCCCACAGTGTTTGAAATCCGTATCTTCTACCAACTGGTACGTCACTACATCTGCTAGAAGTTGATTAGCGTCTCTTTTATGACAGCATTAATGTATTCTGAGGTAACAATGAAGAAAGTGAAAAAAATGATTCAAATAACCTGAAAAATACTCAACAAATATCCATAGCACAATATTATAGCGTTGATATTCAACTACCCACCATGTTTTGAAGTTTGTATGCTCCTATCTACGTCTCGCAACATATCATCATCACCAATTTGCATCAAATGAGAAGACAACTCAGCATTTTTGTTGAGTTGCGACATTTGTGACGTTAGTGCGTTCGAGCTATTGAGAAGTTTAAAAAATTGCGACGTTTGTGGGTTTGCGACGATATAAAAACCCTTCGTCACTACGTTTTTGGGATTGCAACGTTAGTGGAACGCTAGATTGCGACGTTTTGACGTTTGCGACGTTTGTGGGTTAAACACCCCTCCCCTATCTTCCGCTTCAATTTATAAATATGCAATGTAATGGTGATAAGGTAAGTTGCATCATGTTGCATGTAATAAGCGACTAGTTGGTTCAAGCAAGGGAAAGTGATAAAATAATGAAATAGTTTCAGAACTTCTCAAAGCAAAAAATGAAGCAATATTTAGGTTCCCTAAGAAACAAAATTACTCCTAGCTGTTAGCTGGTTTCAGCAAATGTGGTGGTTACTATAAAACGCGTATGCCCTCTCTGGATGAATTATTCAGTTCAGTTCGGTTAGGCTATGTAACTCACCAATCGTCCCTAGTTAGTATTAACACAATCCTTAATTTCTGACATTGCATAATTTGTTGGTTGAGATGATCAATGTTTGACACATTATGATTGATAGGGCGATTAGCAACACACTATCTGAATTCTTTCTCATTTTTCCACTCAGTTTCAAGTCTCGTCTTTTCCCATATTAACTCACTGTGACGTCATTTGCTGATATTATGTAGGCCACAATGGGTACTTCTATGCAGTGAACACTACATCAATACCCCCGGGTCGCTGGGCCCAAGCACTCCATAGGCAATGCTGACTAATGAGAACCTACATCATGATTATGTTTCATGTCCTTTAAAGACAGCTTTAGAGCTGCTAATGAACAGTGATTTACATTTAAATTTTAAATTTACATAAAGAAAACACAGTTGAAGGTGAGGTGGTTATCTTATTCATTTTTCTATCCCCTGGAAACCTTAAATTGACTTGGGAATGAAATGAAACCGAGAAGATCGGAAATCAATTAACTCTTTTTTGACTCATTGATCTCAATATTTGTTTAACATTAATCTTTGTGTCTTTTTGCAAACTGTAGAAGGGTCTACCCTTAGTGCATAACAATAAGAAAACGAGAGCATTGATATCAGGTGACACAGAAGCAGAAGAGCTGACGAGAGATTTTTGACGCGGGAGGCTAAGGTGATGTAAAAGTATTAAACATCGGTCTTTTCATCCAAAAAATGAATCATATTATATTATACCTCCAACTGTGCAGGTTGAGCATAACCAATTCACCCCTTATCTTCTAAGTATCATTGTTTTTTTGCAGGTAAACAAAGGTGTAACTACTCCTTCCTTTGTTTTTGACCATGGATGGTTAATATGTGGTCTTACTAATTTGAAATAAAGATTTCTGAAAGCTAATTAAAAATATGGCCGCATCATCTAGCAATCGCGTTGTCCAAAGATTTATACAGGAGTGGGCAACTCGAGTTGGCTCCACGTACTCGAGTTATGGTCAAAAATAATTTACCAAGCCCAAGAGTAGAGTAAACACAGCAATTACACTGATTAGAGTAGAGTGAAAAAGAGTGACACAGGTCTCAGAGTCAAGTATGTCCTGAAAATCTGAGGTCTGTATGTAGCTCCATAATTGCTTATGCCTGCATCAGAAGAAGCTTCCTCTAAAGCATTACAAATCAGGAAAATCATTTTCATTTGAGCAGCCGCATGGCTTTAAAAGGTCTGACAGCACAATTATTTATATCATTGGATCGCTCATCTCCTTAGGAACATAGTGGTTATTTTTTTAGTAAACAAGGAAAACATCTGCCAAGGTCAGTAGCTCGTTAACTCACAACACAACTTAACCACAAAAGAAGATTTCTCTTTACAATCAATTTATTGGCTTTTTTTGTCTTTTCGAGATGTGGGTATAACTTGGGTTCACAAAACTTCCTTATTGTTCTGAAAAGGTTCAAGGATAAAACTACTTGTAAATATATTTGTGCAATCTATTGACTCTAAGAATAGGTCAGAACACTGTGCGATGAATCACAAGATATTTGCTAAAGCTAACCGTATAGGACATTAACCATTCTATTTCTTAACCAGTAAAGGAGTCAGATAGTCATAGCTAGCGGCCCCAACAGGCAACCAGCATAAAACGTTCATTGGACGCCCCCTGTTGCAATAACCGCATCAGTTACAGTTTCAACTCATAACCCAGTTATCCGGTGGCGAGAACATAGGCCATAGATTATGACACTTCACCAAATCATCAGCATCAGCCAATTAAAGGGGACATAAATATCAACTAACCTGAGGACCCACACCAGCCTATTCCGATTTGACCAAGCTTCTAAGCCCCCAGTAACGAGTTCACATCAATGCTCACTCCTTCATTGGGAACTAACTCAACCAGATTAGTGGTACAATAGTCATGGTGCCCTTATATGTCAATAGAGAAAGATGGCAGTGCAGAAGATGAATATCAAACAGCAGAGGGCAACTGATAGCAGAAATTGATGCAGAAGAAGCAGAGATAGACCAGCGGTCAGTCAAGGATTACATGTCCAAACACTGACAATTATGCTGAAATTTCAACTCACTATCACCAGTTAATCAGTAAAAGCTCCACCTCCAATTATAACACTTCTTGGTAATCAGTAACTACTTACTAATTGTCAAGCAATATAATGAGTCAATTAGCTTTACATTATTCCCTTTATCGAATGCTAACATCTCAAAGGGGGCTTTGATATGAACAGAAGATATGTCCACCCCTTTTTACATAGCGATCGCTTAAAGTATCTAGGTACTATAATAGTACCTAGATACTTTAAGCTATCGAAGATTTCCCTGTTCTTCAAACAATTAATTGATTGATGGATGAGTCAAAGCAGAAATGACAGATGTTATTATTTCGAACCATTTGAATGCTCAAAATACTGTCAGTGGCAATAAAAGGACCTTATGGGCATTTTGCTGGCCATAAAGGATTACAACTCTGAGGTTTATCTCCTCTGCTCAAACCGGAAGCAAAAGAGTAAATGAGATGATGGCCATGAGAAATGCGCAACAAAACAAACTGACATGAATGCCTTATAATACTAGATCACTTGGGAATAGATATAATTTCAAAACTGCCTCTGCTGCTGCCTTGGGGCCTACGGTTGAGGTTCAAAAATCAAAAGTCATGTTTTCATAAGATTCCTAAACTTTCTGAGAATTTGTGAGCATCATGAGAACCTACAAGTGTGTATAACTTTTCTGAGCTGGTGACCCTGCACTTGTCATTTATAGCAGGATGGATCAAAAGACTCAAAAGTGATGACATTATCTCTCATGAAAATTTTACATAACTTGACATGATTTTTTTACTTCACCTATCTGTTTTATTAGCCTACCTGTTTTATTAGCATACCTGTTTTATTAGCATACCTGTTTTATATTCGTAATTTTTACAGAATTGTAGAAACATAAATAAAAAAAGCACATAACTAAAACCTGTATGACCATATTCACTGGGCAAACTACAGGTTTGGATAGTTGTTGCTCAGGATGATCTAAACTGATTATGATGACCAATGTGCCTTTCTAAAATTCATAAATGTGTATGGCCGTTCACCACCTCCCAACAACCTTGCCACTTCATAGGTATTAAGCTGAAATCAAAGAAATTGCCAATAACAATCTATGGCAGACCTTATCAGTATTGAGGACTGCCAAATTTACATTCAGCAGATTCAGCTCTCAAATATGCAATCACTATCCTGCAGCAGTTTGATGAAATCAATCCCATTCACAGCCAGTGAAATAGTGGCCAGACCTTTTAAGATTTTCATAAAGTCTGTCAAGTACTACTGCCAAAATTCACTTTTATCCTTGGTTAAGTGATTATAAATTGTTTAGTGGTGTTGGCATTTGCAGCTAACAGTTGATAATCCCTGAAAACCTATAGTAATAGGTGTAGTGGGACCTAATCCATTATCATAGGCAATGGATCTAAGTAGATAATTAATTCCTATAATTACAGCTACAACAATTAACTACTGGCAAGAATCCAGTCAGACAGCCCAAATTTGAGTCCATTGTGTCAAAATAAATAAAAATCTCAATATTAAACATTGTTGATAGCTAAAGACAATACAGCCAGCTTTTTCTGTGTGAATAGCATAAATTTTCCCAGGAAATAGGCAAAATTAATGTCAATACACAGCATTGAGTTTTGATTTCTTCCACAAAATACCATGCCGGTTACATGTTGTGTTATCATCTAATGTTTTCAACATTCACCACAAATTGCGATATTCTTGCTTAGCAGACATCTTGTATAAAACATTTACATTGAGATACTAAGTTTTTGACTCCTTATGCGGTCAGAATATCATGGATCCATATTGATATAAGTCGGAATTGTATTGACAAACTGTATGACAATGGACAATGTTTCTACAGTTCTTGAGTTCAATTCCATCAATGACATAGGTGAACGGCGATCATTTTGGATTCCAGGAGGAAGGCGAACAGCACAACCATAATTATATGTTTAATGCAGCTTTGTTTGAATGAATTAAAATCAGGAATCCATCATCCCGAGTTAAACTCCAGATCACACTTTAAAGAATAATGATTTCAATGCTTGCTGTTCATGTGTAATTCTTACACCTGTCAAACTTTGCAAACTTTGATGATTATACTATGTGATCAAGTCAACCCAGGGATTAAATTTTGATCTCTTGGTGTGAAAGGCTTGATACTACTGTTCCATCCATTCTGTTGTCACCGAAGTATAAATATATTTTGACAAATCCTTGATTTTGTTTGCACTGCGAAGATACTCATGTTAGAATCGCCTGAGCCTGATTTTCTGACAACATTTACAACTTTTTGATGGTGTCGTAATTCATAATTTGTAATTTTACTTTGCTGGACGATACTATAGTATGGCTTCTGAACGGAGGCAATTATCATTGATTTAATATCAGCAATTCTACTGCCAGCCAGTTATGATAATACAAAACTGAATGGCAGCTGCCCTTCTCACTGGGGACAAATTTACATTTATAATGGTAAACACTCTGATATCTAGTATTTCGACTCCACGTTATGGCGATGTTTTTGGGCATTTTAAAATTCCAAGAATATGTTGAAGGTAATATAGTTTTAAAAATTTAAACACATTCCATCGATCTGTGGAAGTGATGTAACCATTTTCTTGACAGTGGGATAAACATTGAGTTTGCCAAATTGAGATTGATTCCTAATAAAATGTAACAGAGATTGATGTGAGATGGTTCTTGAAAACAATTTCCATTGAGAACTGAAAGGCATTCAGAATGCATTACATTGTGGTAGCCAGTGTTTACCTTTCGGATTGATTCTGACACTTCTCACTTGGGGGTGAGCACGATTCCAAAAATTTGAAAATCAAAACACATACATACATACATGCGATATAGTTTTCGATGTGTTATTTCAATAGCATAATCAAACAAACAAACTGAACATACCCTGAAGGTAACTCGACCAGAAGACAATCACTCAAATCCAGTTCCTCTAGTCTTGTAAGTCCTGATAGCGTATCACTCAACTGATCATCTGTACTCAGATTGTTTTCACTGACATTCAGCCTCTTCAGTGATACCATCTTTGAAATGCTGCAAGGTACCAACAAAACATTGAAATTTGTTCATAACAGAGAGTGGTGAAATCTGAATTCGACATTGATAATAAGATGTTGAAGGTTGCAGCCAATTGCATGCCTCTGAAAAATTCAAGGCGCCACATTTACATTATGGTTGTCAAGCTCTGATGTGAAATCATCAAGCAGTTTGACCGAGGCGTCGACTGTCCCACTGTGCGTCTTGTAAGCAAACTGTGATGGCTCTATTACCTCTGTCAATTTGGATCTCATTTATTTTATTATAACCTCCTCAGTAAGCTTGTCAAGATGGAACAATATTGACACTGACCAATGGTCTTTGTGTGTGGGAGGGCTATCTTGGAGCTGAGTGGGCGCTCGGAGTGACAGGCTGAACTCACACAGCTATCTCCAATTGTTGTCTGTTTGCCAATTTAACCATTGAGTACAGTATTTAAACCTACACTAAATTGTAGCAACCAGCCAATAGATCGCTGTCGTTTATGACTCATTGAATAATACGCTATAGCAGAGAGGAGTTTTGAAACTCAAAATCTCAGGGCGTTGCCTCTACCATCTGTTCAAACACTGGAGTCTGATATGCATTTGGAGCCTCATAATCTGGGAGAAACCCCATCTCATGTATAAGTTGGATGTTGAGAAGTCAACATCTATGAAGACTTCCGGACATGGATCTCAGTTGAGAGTGAAGAAAATGTTTGCTCGCCTCTCAATGACATATTGAATTTGATGCAATCTACATCGGAAATTCTAGTTAAATGCAAGAGAGCCCAAATCCGACCAATCCATAGGGTTGCTTGCCCTACCAAACACAAAGACTATCAGCTAGTGTCAATATTGTTTCACCTTGGAACCTCTCTACCTGGGATTCTCTCCTGGGTAGGAGATCGGGCGAGGTAGCCGGCTATCAAGTGAAGGGAAAAGAGAAAACTTCTCATGACAGGCAAACTGCATAAACCGCTGAAACCGGAAGCAAAAGAGTAAATGAGATGATGGCCATGAAAAACGCGCAACAAAAATGAACTGACATGAATGCCTTATAATACTAGATCACTTGGGAGTGGATATAATTTCCAAACTGCCTCTACTGCTGTCTTTGAGCCTACGGTTGAGGTTCAAAAATCAAAAGTCATGTTTTCATAAGATTCCTAAACTTTCTGAGAATTTGTGAGCATCTTGAGAACCTACAAGTGTGTATAAATTTTTGAGCTGGTGGCCCTGCACTTGTCATTTATAGCAGGATGGTTCAAAAGATTCAAAAGGGATGACATTATCTCTCATGAAAATTTTACATAACTTTACATGAATTTTTAATTCAACTTTTTAAAGGTGTGTACGCTATTTTATTAGCCTACCTGTGTTATTAGCGTACCTGTTTTATTAGCCTACCTGTTTTATTAGCGTCCCTGTTTTATTAGCCTACCTGTTTTATTAGCATGCCTGTTTTATATTCGTAATTTTCACAGAATTTTAGAAACATAAATAAAGAAAGCACATAACTAGAACCTGTATTCTCATATTCACTGGGCAAAGTACATGTTTGGATAGTTGTTGCTCAGGATAATCTAAACTGATGATGATGACCAATGTGCCTTCCTAAAATTCATGAATGTGTTTGGCCGTTCACCACCTCCCAACGACCTTGCCACTTGATAGGTATTAAGGTGAAGTCAAAAAAGTTGCCGATAAGAAACTATGGCAGGCCTTATCAGTATTGAGGACTGCCAAATTTACACTCAGCAGATTCAGCTCTCAAATATGTAATCACTATCCTGCAGCAGTTTGATGAAATCAATCCCATTCACAGCCAGTGAAATAGTAGCCATACCTTTTTTGATTTTCATAAAGGCTGTCAAGTACTATTGCCGAAATTCACTCTTATCCTTGGTTGAGTGATTATAATTTGTTTAGTGGTGTTGGCATTTGCAGCGTAACAGTTGATAATCCCTGAAAACCTATAGTAGTTGTAGTGGGACCTAATCCATGTTTATGCACAACAATTATCATAGGCAATGGATCTAAGTATATAATTAATTCCTATAATTACAGCTACAACAATTAACTACTGGCAAGAATACAATCAGACAGCCCAAATTTGAGTTCATTGTGTCAAAATAAAAAAAATCTCAATATTAAACATTGTTGATAGTTAAAGACAATACAGCCAGCTTTTACTGCGTGAATAGCATAATTTTTCCCAGGAAATAGGCTTCATTTAACTCTGGCAAAATTAATGTCAACACACAGCATTGAGTTTTGAATCTCGTTTGTACACACGATGGAGATAGGGCTGATATCTTCCACAAGATACCATGCTGGTTTCATCTTGAGTTATCATCTAATTTTTTCAACTCCCACCACAAATTGCGATATTCTTGCTTAGCAGACATCTTGTATACAACATTTACATTGATACTAAGTTTTTGACTCCTTTTGCGGTCAAAATATCATCGATCCATATTGATATAGGTCGGAATTGTATAGACAAACTGTATGACAATGGACAATGTTTCTACAGTTCTTGAGTTCAATTCCATCAATGACTTAGCTCAACGGCAATCATTTTGGATTCCAGGAGGAAGGCAAACAGCACAACCATAATTATATGTTCCGACCAGATTTGCAATTAATTTTCTGATGAACTAGTTGAACACACCATAAATTGTGGAATTTGAGTCAAAAAAGGTAAACTCAAACACCACCAAAGGTAATATCACAACCCCACAAGCCTGTTGCTCATAACATAGACTCAACGATCAATGTTGCATTTCTAATTATTACACAATGTAAAGTTTTATCTATGCAGGTGAGAATCAATGCCGCGCTGACAGTGGTCAACAACACAAAGTCACTGTTTATGAAACACACTACCGTAACGATATATGACACATATACAGAGGCGATATTCCAGCAATTTATGCTGCATTTCATATCAAATTGCTATGGCCTGAAAACCTTCTATGTAGCCAACATCAAGTCTGTAATCGTCTACGCCTGCACTGCATGTATAATCTGCTATGAGAAACCGATAAACAAGATTAGAGAGGCCTCATTCACTTCAATTTTTTTAATCATAATTAATCTGTGATTATCTCTTTTCCTAAGAGAGATACAGCTATATAGTTTTTTTCATCATAAAATTCAGCTATGTCTGGGATAGCTGAATTTAATCTGTCTTTGCAAATTGTTCCGATCATCACTGTACAGGCAGCTGATTAGCATGCTGCTGCTGGGATTTACAACGGATTATCTCTGGCTCAATTAAACGTATCAAAAACGCCCTTGATTGTACTATGGGATAGATCATATCAAACAATTTCCTGAAGGCTTTTTATCCTAGCTGTTTTAAAAGTGGTCTTCATTCCTGATCCTTGCTGATTTTTTCAAATAATCCATTTAATCAAAGTTGTATGGAGCTTCGAGCTTTATTAAGGAAGTTTATGTTTTTGTGTGTATAATGAAAAAAACAGAAGCAATATCGAAAAACTAGTTGCCAAGATATTCACATGTAAAGACCATTTTTGGAAAAGTGCACATGATCGCGAATATGTATGTAATCGTGCCAACACAATTTATGTTTTTTTTGGACTTTATTGGCATAAATTTCATTCAATGAGAATCTTGAAAGTTTTAAATGTTTGAAGGTTTTAAAAAGTAAATATCACACAGTTTCTTCATGCATAATCCAACTTTGAAATAGGTATGATATAGATGCTTCCACTTAATTTATATGACCAAGCTGTCAGGTTTACCATTTTCGTTGCTAATCAGGAGGTTCAATTGTGTTTTGTGTTATGGTTGTAATTTGTTGGTTTGTGTGTTGATTTAGGTAAATTTTGATTAATGAATAATATTTGTTTGATTTGTCTTCAGAATAAAATAATGGTCCTGGATCCTATGGTTCTGTGGTCAGTTAATGGTACTCGCTCAGTTAGACTCAGTGGCTGACAATATTTATCTTGGGATATGAGACTATAGATGATTCTAACAATTAACCAACAAGACCTCAGTGGTAAGCAGCACGACTAGTGTACAATGTGCAAAAGTAACACTGCTGAGCACTGGTTTCAATTTGGTTTGGTTGTCAAGTATTTTGACTTGTTTCTACTTTGATTCATAAAATTGTACAGCATTTTGGTTTCAGAAAATTGGTGAAACAGTCCCACGCTGTGTTTCACTATAAGGTGGTATTTAAAAACTAGTTTTTCTCATTTCATGACTGATTCTTCTGTGACTCAGCCTCAATTTTTCTGTGCCGTGAGTAGCTATGTGAACCGTTCTCCCGAAGTGTAGGCCTCAGATATGAGCTCCTGTATCGTCTATGAAATAAAAGTGCACTTTAATCGTCTCTGTGTGTGCTGTCCTATTCTGCAATGTCCTCTAACTGAAGAGGGCTGTGTGTCAGGCTCCTTGTAGCCAATCAATCATAATCTTCAATGCAACTGTCGGATAAATACTGTCCTTTCTTGAAGGTGCTGTCGTATTCTGGTATCTTCACTGTACTGTGATATACTACTATCGTCTCTATACTGTCATATTCTGTACTGTCATCATCTGGTCCTTGGGGCTGGCTCCTTGGTTTGCTGTCTGTGTGCCTCTGCCTTATAAAGGTGGTGTTCATTGTCATGTAAGCTTATGTCAGCATTGCAATATTCTCTTTCCATTGTCTTACTTTCCTCCCTGAACAGATTTTTAGGCAATTTGTCATCGCCCACTTATCTTCTCTTTTTGTGTTTGAATATTTCTTCTCCTTAATTATGTAAATTTTGTCCTTTGAGTCCTGTGTCCTGTAGAGGATTTTGAGGAGGTTACCCTAAGGCGGCGATACCCGCCACTGCAACCACGCACATTGCCTATTTATACTGAGTACGCCGACTCTCTAAAACGAGTACGCCGACTGTATCTGCCTGGAAATATATCGAGTACGACGACTCTATCTGAGGGGGAAGGTAACGAGTACGACGACTCTATCTGATGGGGAAGGTAACGAGTACAACGACTCTATCTGAGGGGGAAGGTAACGAGTACGACGACTCTATCTGAGGAGGGGTAACGAGTATGACGACTCTATCTGAGGGGGAAGGTAACGAGTACGACAACTCTATCTGATGGTGAAGGTAACGAGTACAACGACTCTATCTGAGGGGGAAGGTAACGAGTACGACGACTCTATCTGAGGAGGGGTAACGAGTATGACGACTCTATCTGAGGGGGAAGGTAACGAGTACGACGACTCTATCTGGGCTGGGAACATAATTGACCTGACTTTGGGACTTGCTTTGGGGGTGGGGGGATGGGAGATGCGGACAAAAATAGGTGGTTAACAGTGGAAAATCAATTCATAAGATTTATAAATATCTTTCAGCCCATCGTATCAATCACATTAATAATTTGATTATGTGACACTCTAACTTTAAAACTTGATCTCAACAGCGGCTATTGTCTAGCACTGAATAATCTTAGAAGGATAATAATTACCCATTACACATTACTCATTGGTACTGACATCTACTACTTGTTTACAAAACTCTCGTACCATTTCCATGTTATATTTTTGCACTAAAAGCCCAGTTGGTAATAAAATAAAATATATCCGCATACGATCAAATGTTGGTGTATTTTAACTTTAAATTGACAAATGCAAAACAGCCGCCCGTCAAAGCTGTCCTGTTTGTCAATTTATGATCCTTGATTATGTGAGGAGACAACTTGTGTTACAGGGATTATCAGATAAAGCTTCCATAGTGATATTGTGTATGATAGTGTAGCATGGTTAGTGAAAAAGTTTAAAAAAAGCAAATACACAATTATTCCTTGTAGATCAGTCTAGTTGCCATAGAAAGTCATGAAAAAGTTAAAAGAGCTCTTACATTGCTTTTCGATACGATATTCTTTGGTCAATCTCAAGCTTACTAAAGAGAGGGTGAGACGATGTTGGCCGTTCGTAGTTGTGATATCCTGAAAGAAAGTGCTGGGCTGGAGCCGCGTAGCCAAGTATTGACCTGATATTAGTCAATTAAAAGGTCAATAATCCACACTTGTCTATACAATAGTCTTACATTTCCTCACTAGAGTCTAGCGCTGTACTTTGTCATTAATAATTCTTCATGTTTGTCGCATGATAGCTTATTATCAATAACAACTCTGAGGAATTTTGTGTAGGCACTAGGGGACATTGAAAAATCATAAATCACTACATCCTGTTAATCCTTAAACCTATAGCTAAGATTGCTGTTTATGACTCAGTCTTTGCAAAAATCAGCTGCATGTTATTATCAGCAGCCCATCACTGCGTCCTTAATACTGAGGTGGCTACCGGTGATGTGTGACTGAGGTCAACCACCAGGTGTAAAACATTGTATCCTCAGCATATTTTATGTGGTTAATGCCATCCCAGCCAGGTCGTTGGAATACAAGAGCCATAAAATTGGTCCTAGTTTGGTACCTTGAGGAGCCCAACCTTATTGCTGCTGCTCATTACCATATTTCAAACATTGTAGTTGGTTATCCAAAGATTTAGATATAAGTGGGAGGGTATGAGGGTTAAAACTGTAACCCTCTAATTTCTGGAGAAGTACAGCAGTCAATGGAATGCCTCCACAAGGTCCAAGGCGGCAGTTTGAATGTACTTTAAATTTGGGGTGTCAGGCTCCGATGTGAAATCATTGAGCAGTTTGATAAAGGCGTCAACTGTCCCAATGTGCGGCTTGTAAGCAAACGGGCTCTATGACCTCTGTCAATTTGGATCTCATTTTGTTTATTATTACCTCCTGAGTAAGCTTGCCAAGATGAAACAATATTGACACTGGCTGATGGTCTTTGTGTTTGGACAGGCTACCTTGGAGATGAGTGGGCGCAGCTCTCTAAAAATTTAGTCTGTTTGCCAGTTTTACTTTGGAGTACAGTATTGAAATCTATACTTAACTGTTGCTACCAGCACACAGATCGCTGTCAAATATGACTCAGGGATTAACAGGCTATAGCAGAGAGGTTGTTCCGGATTTCAAAAATTCAAATTCTCAGTGTGTTGCCTACTACTATAATCTGTTCAACCCTGGAGTCAGATATGTATTTAGAGCCTCTCAGTCTGGAGGAAATCCCATCTCATGTATAAGTTGGGTGATGGGAAGTCAACATCATCTGAAGACTTCCAGACATGGGTCTCAGTGGAGGGTGACGAAAATGTTTGTTTGCCTCTCAATGCCATATTAATTTTTATGCAATCTACATCAGAAATTCCAGTTCGGCAGCAGCTAGTTTAAGTTTTGAAACAACTCCCAATACATTTGACACTGACATACATTTTAACTTGCTGCATGTGGGTTTCTCTCTACCTGGGATTCTCTCCTGGGTAGGAGATCGGGCAAGTTAGGGCTGATATCTTCAACAAAATACCATGCCGGTTACATGTTGAGTTATCATCTAATGTTTTCAACTTCCACCACAAATTGCGATATTCTTGCTTAGCAGGCATCTTGTATACAACATTTACATTGATACTAAGTTTTTGACTCCTTATGCGGTCAAAATATTATCGATCCATATTGATATAGGTCGGAATTATATTGACAAACTGTATGATCGCTTCTCGGCCTATGGCTACGATCAAAGTGTCATGGCCAATGGCTGATTAGTGCCCGTTTCAGTTTATGGCAGCTTGCTGCACACTTACGATAAGGAGGTCCACCATGGCCTCACCTCTAGGATGCATTCTAGTTTACTAGGATGTATCACACTCTCAGTACGAGGACTCTGGGCAACTTGCGTCCCTCTTTAGGGGCAGCCCACCCTATGTTTTGTCACAAACAGGACAAACTGTATGACAATGGACAATGTTTCTACAGTTCTTGAGTTCAATTCAATCAATGACTTATATATATATATATATACTTTTATTGTCAGCAACAATTCATTTTTTCAAATGTTTTTCATGATGTGACATGTTTTTTCTTCATGATGTATCATGATTTAGGTCAACGGCGATGATTTTGGATTTCAGGAGGAAGGCAAACAACACAACCATAATTATATGTTTAATGCAGCCTTTTTTGAATGAATTAAAAACAGGAACACATCATCCCGAGTTAAACTCCAGATCACATTTTAAAGGATAATGATTTCAACGCTTGCTGCTCAGGTGTTAATCTCACACCTGTCAAATTTTGCAAACTTTGATGAGTATACTATGTGATCAAGTCAACCCAGGGATTAAATTTTGATCTCTTGGTGTGAAAGGTTTAATACTACTGTTCCATCCATTCTGTCGTCACCGAAGTCTAAATATATTTTGACAAATCGTTGATTTTGTTTGCACTGCGAAGATACTCATGTTAGTATCGCCTAACCCTGATTTTCTGACAACATTTACAACTTTTTGATGGGGTCGTAATTTATATTTTGTATTTTTACTGTGCTGGACGATACTATAGTATAGCTTCTGAACGGAGGCAATTTCCATTGATTTAATATCAGCAATTCTACTGCCAGCCAGTTATGATATTACAAAACTGAATGGCAGCTGCCCAACTCATTAGGGATAAATTTACCCTTACGATGGTAAACACTCCGATATCTAATATATCGACTCCACATTATGGCGCCATTTTCGGCATTTTCAAATTCCATGAATGTTTTGAAGGTAATATATTTTTTTTAATTTAAACACATTCCATCGATCTCTGGAAGTGATGTAACCATTTTCTTGACAGTGGGCTAAACATTGAGTTTGCCAAATTGAGATAGATTCCTAATAAAATATAACAGAGATTGATGTGAGATGGTTCTTGAAAACAATTTCCATTGAGAACTGAAAGGCATTCAGATTGCATTACATTGTGGTAACCAATGTTTACCTTTCGGATGGATTCTGACACTTCTCACTTGTGGGTGAGCACAATTCCAAAAATTTGAAAATAAAAAAAACACATGCATACATACATGCGATATAGTTTTCGATGTGTTATTTCAATAGCATAATCCAACAAACAAACTTAACCTACCCTGAAGGTAACTTGACCAGAAGACAATGACTCATATCCAGTTTCTCTAGTCTTGTAAGTCCTGATAGCGTATCACTCAACTGATCATCTGTACTCAGATTGTTGTTTCTGACAGTCAGCTCCTTCAGTGATACCATCTTTGAAATGCTGCAAGGTACCAACAAAACATTGAAATTTGTTCATAACAGAGAGTGGTGAAATCTGAATTCGACATTGATAATAAGATGTTGAAGGTTGCAGTCGATTGCATGCCTCTGAAATGTCCAATGCGCCACTTTTACATTATGGTTGTCAAGCTCTGATGTGAAATCATCAAGCTGTTTGATCGACGCGTCGACTGTCCCAATGTGCGTCTTGTAAGCAAACTGTGATGGCTCTATTACCTCTGTCAATTTAGATCTCATTATTTTATTATAACCTCATCAGTAAGCTTGTCAAGGTGAAACAATATTGACACTGACCAATGGTCTTTGTGTGTGGGAGGGCTACCTTGGAGCTGAGTGGGCGCTCGGAGTGACAGGCTGAACTCACACAGCTATCTACAATTGTTGTCTGTTTGCCAGTTTAACCATTGAGTACAGTATTTAACCCTTTACTGGACTGTAGCAACCAGCCCACAGATCGCTGTCGTTTATGACTCGTTGATTAATACGCTATAGCAGAGAGGAGTTTAGAAACACAAAATCTCAGGACGTTGCCTCTACCATCTGTTCAAATAATTGATTCTGATATGCATTTGGAGCCTCATAATCTCGGAGAAATCCCATCTCATGTGTAAGTTGGATGTTGAGAAGTCAACATCATCTGAAGACTTCCAGACATGGATCTCAGTGGAGGGTGAAGAAGATGTTTGCTTGCCTCTCAATAACATATTGAATTTGATGCAATCTACATCGGAAATCCCAGTTAAATGCAAGAGAGCCCAAATCCGACCAATCCATAGGATTGCTTGCCCCACCAAACACAAAGACTATCAGTTAGTGTCAATATAGTTTCACCTTGGAACCTCTCTACCTGGGATTCTCTCCTGGGTAGGAGATCGGGCGAGCTATCAAGTGAAGGGAACAGGCAAAACTTCTCAAGACGGGCAAACTGCATAAAACTCAATCTAGGTACAAATTTAATCATAGTCATGGACTGGGGTAAGTTTGGGAGCATCCAATGAAAAAGTCATAAAGCTTGATAAAATATCTACCAGAGGAAATCAACTTAAGTCATCAGTGACTATGCTAAATGAGTGAAACAAATTAGCACAGAGTAACAACACCAGAACAGGATGGCTAGGCCAACCGATTACCAAATCATTGACTTTTTTAATCATGTTCAAAATCTTAGCCCAGGATCTGTGAATACTGTTATTAAAAAATTTAGCGCCAGATCCTTTACAGTTTTTCACAATCAACAAAATGCCTTTGTTTGAAGTACTGCTAGCTCAACTCAATGTTCATTTTTCATGTATTGTCATTTCAGAGACATGGTTTTCACAAAATGAATTTTTAGAGAAGTTTTCACTAAATGGCTATAAAATGTTTTGTAGATCTAGATTTCATGGCGCTGGCGGTTGAATTGCTATGTATGTATCAGAGGAGTTTGAGGCTAGTGTGACGGATGTTCGGTTGTCTGGAGCGGAGGCTATGGTGGTTCGTATGGTTTATTCTGGCCGCCCAGTCTGCTCTGTGCTGGCAGTCTATCGCACCCCTTCGATGGGGCCGGCGATTTTCCTGGAGGACTGGGAGGCGCTGCTGCCTTCGCTCCCTATCAACTATATAGTTGTTGGTGATCTTAATTTTGACTTAAATTCCTCAAATGAAACTGATAACTTTACCCTAGACTATATGAGAATTATGAGCATGAATGGCTTCTTTAATATTATTGAGTCGCCAACACGGTGCCGCCGCACGAAAGACAGCATTTTGGATCATAATCTGGTCAACAACACCAGTAATGAAATTTTGTCATGTACAATTAAAACTGACATGATAGCTGACCAATTTCCAGTTATTAGCTCCATTGCTTTTCCAAACACATGGAAGCAAAACCAAGCTAACCAAATTTTAATTACTAAGCTTGATCCAAACACACTTTACAAGAAAGTTAATGACCCCGAAGTATGACAGGGAGTGCTCAATAGCAGTAATCCAAATGACGCCTTTGAAATTTTTACAAATTCTCTACAGAAATTAGTAGCTGAGTCATCAACAACTAAAACTAAAAAGCTTGTTAAAAGCCTTGGATGACGCTCAAAATCTTCAAATTGATTCAACAGCGAGAAAAACTTGCCCGAAAATTAAAGGATGAGCCTTTTAACAGTAAACTTCTTCAAAAATATTCTAAGATAAAAAATCTGATATGTGATATCATCAAAGATGTAAAAAATAGAATTTTACAACACTGAACTTGAAAATGTAAAATCGAATAAAATGAGAAATGGGCTTTTGTAAATCGGCTTTTAAACAGAAAAGCAGACAAGTCTTCATCATTAAGCTGTATTGAAACAAATGGACAAAGTTACACATCTGCAATTGAAATTGCTGAATGTTTTAAGGAATTTTTTACGAGTGTAGGTCCTGGCATGGCAGCTAAATTACCTGTATGTCAAGCTGACCCATTATCAAACCAGTGGCGTATATTAGCACTCACGGCCCACGGATTTCCGTGAGTGGCTAAATAGCTCAGTATGTAGAGCGTCCGCCTTATAATCACTGATAATAAGATTGTTGTTGGTTTGAATCCCATCACGGACAGTTTTTTTCAAATGGGTGCTTTATAACTGGAGCATTTTTACCGTAATCTTCTACTGCTATTGAGTTGTTTTCTGAAAGTACCCAACAGCTCAGTGAGCTATTGAAATACCTCTCTGCTTGCACTATTTCGCTACCGATATGCAAAAATTTCCGTGCTGGGAGGGCGCTTAAGCGCCCCTCTCACACCCTCCCCGCCACGGGGCCTCACCTCTAGGATGCATTCTAGTTTACTAGGATGTATCACACTCTCAGTACGAGGACTCTGGGCAACTTGCGTCCCTCTTTAGGGGCAGCCCACCCTATGTTTTGTCACAAACAGGACAAACTGTATGACAATGGACAATGTTTCTACAGTTCTTGAGTTCAATTCAATCAATGACTTATATATATATATATATATACTTTTATTGTCAGCAACAATTCATTTTTTCAAATGTTTTTCATGATGTGACATGTTTTTTCTTCATGATGTATCATGATTTAGGTCAACGGCGATGATTTTGGATTTCAGGAGGAAGGCAAACAACACAACCATAATTATATGTTTAATGCAGCTTTTTTTGAATGAATTAAAAACAGGAACACATCATCCCGAGTTAAACTCCAGATCACATTTTAAAGGATAATGATTTCAACGCTTGCTGCTCAGGTGTTAATCTTACACCTGTCAAATTTTGCAAACTTTGATGAGTATACTATGTGATCAAGTCAACCCAGGGATTAAATTTTGATCTCTTGGTGTGAAAGGTTTAATACTACTGTTCCATCCATTCTGTCGTCACCGAAGTCTAAATATATTTTGACAAATCGTTGATTTTGTTTGCACCGCGAAGATACTCATGTTAGTATCGCCTAACCCTGATTTTCTGACAACATTTACAACTTTTTGATGGGGTCGTAATTTATATTTTGTATTTTTACTGTGCTGGACGATACTATAGTATAGCTTCTGAACGGAGGCAATTTCCATTGATTTAATATCAGCAATTCTACTGCCAGCCAGTTATGATATTACAAAACTGAATGGCAGCTGCCCAACTCATTAGGGATAAATTTACCCTTACGATGGTAAACACTCCGATATCTAATATATCGACTCCACATTATGGCGCCGTTTTCGGCATTTTCAAATTCCATGAATGTTTTGAAGGTAATATATTTTTTTTAATTTAAACACATTCCATCGATCTCTGGAAGTGATGTAACCATTTTCTTGACAGTGGGCTAAACATTGAGTTTGCCAAATTGAGATAGATTCCAAATAAAATATAACAGAGATTGATGTGAGATGGTTCTTGAAAACAATTTCCATTGAGAACTGAAAGGCATTCAGATTGCATTACATTGTGGTAACCAATGTTTACCTTTCGGATGGATTCTGACACTTCTCACTTGTGGGTGAGCACAATTCCAAAAATTTGAAAATAAAAAAAACACATGCATACATACATGCGATATAGTTTTCGATGTGTTATTTCAATAGCATAATCCAACAAACAAACTTAACCTACCCTGAAGGTAACTTGACCAGAAGACAATGACTCATATCCAGTTTCTCTAGTCTTGTAAGTCCTGATAGCGTATCACTCAACTGATCATCTGTACTCAGATTGTTGTTTCTGACAGTCAGCTCCTTCAGTGATACCATCTTTGAAATGCTGCAAGGTACCAACAAAACATTGAAATTTGTTCATAACAGAGAGTGGTGAAATCTGAATTCGACATTGATAATAAGATGTTGAAGGTTGCAGTCGATTGCATGCCTCTGAAATGTCCAATGCGCCACTTTTACATTATGGTTGTCAAGCTCTGATGTGAAATCATCAAGCTGTTTGATCGAAGCGTCGACTGTCCCAATGTGCGTCTTGTAAGCAAACTGTGATGGCTCTATTACCTCTGTCAATTTAGATCTCATTATTTTATTATAACCTCATCAGTAAGCTTGTCAAGGTGAAACAATATTGACACTGACCAATGGTCTTTGTGTGTGGGAGGGCTACCTTGGAGCTGAGTGGGCGCTCGGAGTGACAGGCTGAACTCACACAGCTATCTACAATTGTTGTCTGTTTGCCAGTTTAACCATTGAGTACAGTATTTAACCCTTTACTGGACTGTAGCAACCAGCCCACAGATCGCTGTCGTTTATGACTCGTTGATTAATATGCTATAGCAGAGAGGAGTTTAGAAACACAAAATCTCAGGACGTTGCCTCTACCATCTGTTCAAATAATTGATTCTGATATGCATTTGGAGCCTCATAATCTCGGAGAAATCCCATCTCATGTGTAAGTTGGATGTTGAGAAGTCAACATCATCTGAAGACTTCCAGACATGGATCTCAGTGGAGGGTGAAGAAGATGTTTGCTTGCCTCTCAATAACATATTGAATTTGAGGCAATCTACATCGGAATTCCCAGTTAAATGCAAGAGAGCCCAAATCCGACCAATCCATAGGATTGCTTGCCCCACCAAACACAAAGACTATCAGTTAGTGTCAATATAGTTTCACCTTGGAACCTCTCTACCTGGGATTCTCTCCTGGGTAGGAGATCAAGCGAGCTATCAAGTGAAGGGAAAAGGCAAAACTTCTCAAGACGGGCAAACTGCATAAAACTCAATCTAGTTACAAATTTAATCATAGTCATGGACTGGGGTAAGTTTGGGAGCATCCAATGAAAAAGTCATAAAGCTTGATAAAATATCTACCAGAGGAAATCAACTTAAGTCATCAGTGACTATGCTAAATGAGTGAAACAAATTAGCACAGAGTAACAACACCAAAACAGGATGGCTAGGCCAACCGATTACCAAATCATTGACTTTTTTAATCATGTTCAAAATCTTAGCCCAGGATCTGTGAATACTGTTATTAAAAAATTTAGCACCAGATCCTTTACAGTTTTTCACAATCAACAAAATGCCTTTGTTTGAAGTACTGCTAGCTCAACTCAATGTTCATTTTTCATGTATTGTCATTTCAGAGACTTGGTTTTCACAAAATGAATTTTTAGAGAAGTTTTCACTATATGGCTATAAAATGTTTTGTAGATCTAGATTTCATGGCGCTGGCGGTTGAATTGCTATGTATGTATCAGAGGAGTTTGAGGCTAGTGTGACGGATGTTCGGTTGTCTGGAGCGGAGGCTATGGTGGTTCGTATGGTTTATTCTGGCAGCCCAGTCTGCTCTGTGCTGGCAGTCTATCGCACCCCTTCGATGGGGCCGGCGATTTTCCTGGAGGACTGGGAGGCGCTGCTGCCTTCGCTCCCTATCAACTATATAGTTGTTGGTGATCTTAATTTTGACTTAAATCCCTCAAATGAAACTGATAACTTTACCCTAGACTATATGAGAATTATGAGCATGAATGGCTTCTTTAATATTATTGAGTCGCCAACACGGTGCCGCCGCACGAAAGACAGCATTTTGGATCATAATCTGGTCAACAACACCAGTAATGAAATTTTGTCATGTACAATTAAAACTGACATGATAGCTGACCAATTTCCAGTTATTAGCTCCATTGCTTTTCCAAACACATGGAAGCAAAACCAAGCTAACCAAATTTTAATTACTAAGCTTGATCCAAACACACTTTACAAGAAAGTTAATGACCCCGAAGTATGACAGGGAGTGCTCAATAGCAGTAATCCAAATGACGCCTTTGAAATTTTTACAAATTCTCTACAGAAATTAGTAGCTGAGTCATCAACAACTAAAACTAAAAAGCTTGTTAAAAGCCTTGGATGACGCTCAAAATCTTCAAATTGATTCAACAGCGAGAAAAACTTGCCCGAAAATTAAAGGATGAGCCTTTTAACAGTAAACTTCTTCAAAAATATTCTAAGATAAAAAATCTGATATGTAATATCATCAAAGATGTAAAAAATAGAATTTTACAATACTGAACTTGAAAATGTAAAATCGAATAAAATGAGAAATGGGCTTTTGTAAATCGGCTTTTAAACAGAAAAGCAGACAAGTCTTCATCATTAAGCTGTATTGAAACAAATGGACAAAGTTACACATCTGCAATTGAAATTGCTGAATGTTTTAAGGAATTTTTTACGAGTGTAGGTCCTGGCATGGCAGCTAAATTACCTGTATGTCAAGCTGACCCATTATCAAACCAGTGGCGTATATTAGCACTCACGGCCCACGGATTTCCGTGAGTGGCTAAATAGCTCAGTATGTAGAGCGTCCGCCTTATAATCACTGATAATAAGATTGTTGTTGGTTTGAATCCCATCACGGACCGTTTTTTTTCAAATGGGTGCTTTATAACTGGAGAATTTTTACCGTAATCTTCTACTGCTATTGAGTTGTTTTCTGAAAGTACCCAACAGCTCAGTGAGCTATTGAAATACCTCTCTGCTTGCACTATTTTGCTACCGATATGCAAAAATTTCCCACACCCTCCCCGCCACGCCTACGGCGTGTGGATCGGGCTGCGCCCGATTATTATGCTCATCTCTGAAAAGTCAGTGAGTGAAAATTTTTAGAATATACGCCCCTGTATCAAACTTATCAAAATACGACAGAAGTAACAATTTTGACTTCTTAGAAATTACAAACGACATTACAGAGAGTGTCATAAATAATTCCTCTGCAAAAATAGCAGATTGGTACGTTGGGATTTCCATGAAAATCATTCAAGAAAATAAAAATGCTATCAGCCCAATCTTGACCCACATGATCAATTTTATTGTTCGAACATCAGAATTTCCAGATAGCCAGAAAATTTGCCAGATTACGACCACTGCATAAAAAAGGTGATAAATTTGACTGTAACAACTATCGGCCGATATCGATATTAACTGCAATATCCAAAGTTGCAGAAAAAGTATTGGCTATCCAACTTAGATTCTATTTGGAAAATTCTAATATTTTAATTGACAGCCGGTTTGGATTCACTGAAAAACGGAACACAAATTCTGCTATATCTAGACTAATGGAACACCTGTACGACAGTTTTAATGACAGTAAAATTACATAAGGAATATTTTGAGACTTCAGCAAGGCTTTTGATACCATCAACCATGATATTTTAATCAAAAAATTGCCTTTTTATAATTTTACAAATGATGCATGTGACTTGCTGAAATCTTATTTAGAAAACAAAAAATAATTTGTCAAAATCAACGATTATTCCAGTACAATGAAAACGGTCGATATAGGAGTTCCTCAGGGATGTGTATCAAGTCCAATTTTATTTTTAATATTTATCAATGACTTTGTAATCATCTATGCCAATCTTTAAATATATTCTCTTTGCCGACAACACAAATATATTTTCCAATGATCCTGAAATTTTCAAATCAAATGTTCGTAAAATTGAACAATGATGCTTGAGTAATACGTTGATTTTAAACTATACAAAAACATTTCAGGTAATTTTTAAATCCACAAAATAAGCACATTTTAGATCCTGAACAGTACCAAATTGAACTTGGTAATCAGGCTTTAGAGACAAAAAGTAGCACCAAATTTCTCGGCATTCACATTTGTCTTACATAGTCAAATAAGGGGCTTTGGCTGTCTCGACAACAAAAATACATAAAACAGGTGTTTACAAAAAAATTAAGGTTGTAATGTTTTCTTTTTTTGCAAGATTTGATAATGTATCAACACGACAAAAAAGGTCATAATAAGTAATGTTCTTCTTTTAAGGTGCTGTCTGTACACTTGTTAAATCCAATGTATCAACCAAAGACAGAAATGGTGTATAGCTACTATAGGTTTCTCAACAGAGCAATGCAAAAAAACTGTTGCATTTTAGCACTCACTACCCATCACTAAAACAGGGAAATAATAAACCTAAACAATTTTCAGCATATATGATGACTGTCTTTGACAAAAATTTAGAAACACTTTTTATTTGTTGGGCAAGTACACACATGACTAAATCTAAAAAAAATTAGAGAACCCTGGGAAATCATTGGACAGTTTTAAGGGATAAGATGACTCCCAATCAGTTTAACATTCTGACATACATTTTTTTTGCTGCATTGGGGTTTCAGTGCCTTTAGCAAACCTTATATACCTCTCATATACCTTGACATGAATGACTAAATCAAAAGGGTAAAGATGAATAAACTGAGGTTTTGGCCGACGGGTGTCATTACCTGTCAGGTATCTTAGTCAGCTCACAGTCGCTCAGGTCCAGTTTCTCCAGATTAGTAAGTGCTGACAATGTCTGACCCAGCTGATCATCTCTACTTAGATTGTTATTGCATAAGTTTAGGTTCTTCAGCGAGTTCATCTTAGCAAAGCTGGAGAAAAGAAAATATGATTTCCACATTATTCCCTGTTTTATACAATAATGCAAAATGCACCAAACTTGGTAATTCGTCTTGCAGAGTTAGTTAAGGGGCTTTGGCTGTCTCGACAACAAAAATACATGAAACAGGTGTTTACAAAAAAATTAAGCCTGTAATATTTTCTTTTCTTTTGCAAGATTTGATGATGTATCAATACGACAAAAAAGGTAATAATAAGTAATGTTCTTCTTTTAAGGTGCTGTCTCTACAATGCACCAAACTTGGTAATTCGTCTTGCAGAGTTAGTTAAGGGGCTTTGGCTGTCTCGACAACAAAAATACATGAAACAGGTGTTTACAAAAAAATTAAGCCTGTAATATTTTCTTTTCTTTTGCAAGATTTGATGATGTATCAATACGACAAAAAAGGTAATAATAAGTAATGTTCTTCTTTTAAGGTGCTGTCTCTACACTTGTTGAATCCATTTTATCAACCAAAGACAGATATGTTGTATAGCTACTATAGGTTTCTCAACAGAGGAATGCAAAAAAACTGTTGCGTTTTGGCATTCACTACCCAATTCTAAAACAGGGAAATAAAAATACCTAAATAATTTTCAGCATATATGATGACTGTCTTTGACAAAAATTTAGAAACACTTTTTATTTGTAGGGCAAGTACACACATGACTAAATCTAAAAAAAATTAGAGAACCCTGGGAAATCATTGGACAGTTTTAAGGGATAAGATGACTCCCAATCAGTTTAACATTCTGACATACATTTTTTTTGCTGCATTGGGGTTTCAGTGCCTTTAGCAAACCTTATATACCTCTCATATACCTTGACATGAATGACTAAATCAAAAGGGTAAAGATGAATAAACTAAATAAACTGAGGTTTTGGCCGATGGGTGTCATTACCTGTCAGGTATCTTAGTCAGCCTACATCTGCTCAGGTCCAGTTTCTCCAGATTAGTGAGTGCTGACAATGTCTGACCCAGCTGATCATCTCTACTTAGATTGTTATTGTATAATTTTAGGTCCTTCAGCGATGTCATCTTAGCAAAGCTGGAGAAAAGAAAATATGATTTCCACATTATTCCCTGTTTTATACAATAAATTTTCGGATAGCCCAGAGTCACTCTGATTTCTTCGCCTCACAAGGTCTTCCTATAATGCAGTATGAAAAAGATGAAAATAGACTGAGGTTTAGGCCAATGGGTGTCATTACCTGTCAGGTATCTTAGTCAGCTTACATCTGCTCAGGATCAGTTTCTCCAGAATAATTAGTGCTGACAATGTCTGACCCAGCTGATCATCACTACTTAGATTGTTATAGTCTAAGTTTAGGTCCTTCAGCGATGTCATCTTTGCGATGCTGCAGACAAAGAAATATAATCTTCACATTATTCCCAGTTTTATACAATTATTTTTCGGATAGCCCAGAGTTACTCTGGTTTCTTTGTCTCACAGGAACTCCCTAAAATTTAGTGTATTCTAAGATCAAGTTTGATGCATTATTCTCTTGTATTAGGTTTGAACTCATAGGAGAGCAACTCTGAATGCAGGAAAATGGACCAAACTTGGAAATTCGTCTTACAGAGGTAAATAAGGGGCTTTGGCTGTCTCGACAACAAAAATACATAAAACAGGTGTTTACAAAAAAATTAAGGCTATAATGTTTTCTTTCTTTTTGCAAGATTTGATGATATATCAACACGACAAAAAAGGTCATAATAAGTAATGTTCTTCTTTTAAGGTGCTGTCTGTACACTTGTTAAATCCATTTTATCAACCAAAGACAGAAATGTGGTATAGCTACTATAGGTTTCTCAACAGAGCAATGCAAAAAAACTGTTGCATTTTAGCATTCAATAGCCAACACTAAAACAGGGAAATAAAAAAACCTAAATAGTTTTCAGCATATATGATGACTGTCTTTGACAAAAATTTAGAAACACTTTTTATTTGTTGGGCAAGTAAACGCATGACTAAATCTAAAAAAAGTAGAGAACCCGGAGAAATCATTGGACAGTTTTAAGTGATAAGATGACTCCCAATCAATTTAACATTCTGATATACGTTTTTTTTTGCTGCATTGGGGTTTCAGTGCCTTTAGCAAACCTTATATACCTCTCATATACCTTGACATGAATGACTAAATCAAAAGGGTAAAGATGAATAAACTAAATAAACTGAGGTTTTGGCCGATGGGTGTCATTACCTGTCAGGTATCTTAGTCAGCCTACATCTGCTCAGGTCCAGTTTCTCCAGATTAGTGAGTGCTGACAATGTCTGACCCAGCTGATCATCTCTACTTAGATTGTTATTGTATAATTTTAGGTCCTTCAGCGATGTCATCTTAGCAAAGCTGGAGAAAAGAAAATATGATTTCCACATTATTCCCTGTTTTATACAATAAATTTTCGGATAGCCCAGAGTCACTCTGATTTCTTCGCCTCACAAGGTCTTCCTATAATGCAGTATGAAAAAGATGAAAATAGACTGAGGTTTAGGCCAATGGGTGTCATTACCTGTCAGGTATCTTAGTCAGCTCACATCTGCTCAGGATCAGTTTCTCCAGAATAATTAGTGCTGACAATGTCTGACTCAGCTGATCATCACTACTTAGATTGTTACCCTGTAAGTCCAGCTCCTTCAGCGATGTCATCTTTGCGATGCTGCAGACAAAGAAATATAATCTTCACATTATTCCCAGTTTTATACAATTATTTTTCGGATAGCCCAGAGTTACTCTGGTTTCTTTGTCTCACAGGAACTCCCTAAAATGTAGTGTATTCCTAAATCAAGTTTGATCCATTTTTCCCTTGTATTCAGTTTGCACCCATAATATTTCACAAGGTATGATGATTTTCTCTTAGGATTAATTTTCAATTGTCAGACAATTAGACACATGACTAGTTCTCGAAATAAGAGAACATGTGGAATCTTTTGACAGTTTTAAGTGAAGAGACAACTCCCAATCCATTTGACACCGACATACATTTCAACTTGCTGCATCCAGGGAGGGTGGCACCCTCCCTGCTGCATCAAGGTTGATCATTTTTCCCTTGTTTTAGGTCAGCTTATTTAATTTGCCACACACTGGCTTATTTTAGTCAAAATTGTAAACATGCTGGAATTCAATGTATTTAGGTTTGTAGGGGTTTTCAAGCATGGTGAGCAAGAATATGAAGGTTGTTTATGGAATCAATTGCCTGCTGCCGAGCTATGGCAGCATTTGGCATGAGATCAAGAAAAGCTCAAATACTTAGCAAACAGACGAAAACACAAGTCATGGGGTAAGAAACCCTCAGAAAACTGAGTAATGCATTGCAAATTGTCTTAATTTACCCGCTGACTACTGACGGCAGCATTTGACGTGACATCATGAGAAACTCAAATACATCACAAACAGACAAATACCCCAGTAATGAGGTGAAGACCTCCCAGGGAACAGAATACAGCGTTGAAAATTGTCGTAACTGATAGTATGGAATAAATAAAGTACATTTTGATATATTTATTGTTTTATTTCATTCATATTTAACTTTTTCAAATACACAAATTAAGTAATTGTCTCATGTCAGCCGTTCACCATCTGATCCTCACATAGACTTAATAATAAACCTAGACAGGTCACGATATACAGCTGAAGTGAGGCACTTAATTGTGGGGCTACGCAACGTCATTGGAATGTGTAGAAGCAATGATGCTATCATTGATTTATTGTCCATAATCCAGGTTTTTTGCTGATAACTCTCGGATTTTTAATTTGAAAATTGCTAATTAGGCTACTCCTATTGATGATTGTATCGCATACCCATTCGTGTATGCAAAACAATGATCAAGTACATAAACTGACTCTTCATTCAATAAAAATTCTAACAATGACACTGGAAAAATAAAAATGGGAATTTAAGACTTTGGTAAAGATAAAAAATAGTAGTATCGTCAGGGTGACGGGCCAAATAGGCAAATGTAACTGTAAGAAGATTCTGGTTGGTTGATTTGCAAATATATCAGCACCACTGTACGAATCTCTAGATCAAGCATGATCCAATTTGCCTGCATTTAGGCTTTGAGGTGCAGGCAAAAGGGATCATGAACTTTCGTCCTATTCGTTGTAGTTGTCCTATGCTATGTGGACAGTTGGTAGACACTTGAATTTGTTTGGCATTGCAGCATTTGAAAGGCATCTTTTGTATGGAACCAAGTATGAGGACTTCAATTCTGGAATTTGTTTAGCAAGGAGCTGAGAAATTTTAGAAAATGTCCATATTTAGACCAAACTATAACTATATAGAGTTCAGAGTACAAAGATCACATGCAGGATTAAAAAATCAGTGATGTGCAGCCGGATGCGTTTGAAAACATAGGCAATTGAATATGGATTTATACCACTAAGAAAACGCCACAAATAAATCGAGACAAATTTATTTGTTGAATTTTAACGTTTTTCATTGTCCATTGCACCTGGAGTTGTCCAACTACCATTTTAAAAAAGGCAATTTCTTGTTCTTTTTTTATCTAAATTATCAAATAACTTAATCTTTGCTAACAGATTCTTACATGTATACTTTCAAATACAACTGTGAACATCCTGAATTATAACCAGTGCATATATTGTGTGTACTGAGGGAATATTTTCTATGCATATGATATAAATCTAGAATTAGTGATCACCATAAGATCGCACAGAAAGTCTGTTTGCTTATAAATTAAACTTCTCCTGTTAATGTGAGTCAGGTGCAGAAGGCTCAAACTATGGAACAGCAATGTATCAATACTGCTTCTACCTGATGTACATGGTGATGTTAGTGAGCTGTAATGACAGGAGTTATCACCGTTTTAAAAATCAATCTATGATCATTTTTTAATATCTCACTATTTATTATAGATCAATTTCACATAATAATCAGCTTGAATACAAATACATAATCACCCTAACATACCTCATTATATGTGATGGTACAATGTAAATTTTGAATAATTATCAAAACACAAAACACAGGACTATCACTTACCTTACTGAGGCCTGACTGGCGTATAGTAATACAATTAAGTTGGCCAATAATCTATACCATTCAGATTATCTTAAATTGTCATAATTATTGTAGCAAGTTATGCCATTAGCTTTATAGGCTCAGTTTATAATTTTACTGATATTGTTATATACAACATTAAGACAACGTAAATGGCCCACACAGAATATGTACCATCGTTAGTTTAATAGGAGGTTACAGATGGTCTGTGTTATATAATATTTATAGTAATTCGTATATGATGTGCCGACATGGTAATCTTACATCCTGCTTATATTGATGATATATTTACCTGTCGGGCATCTTAGTCAGATTACAGTCATACAGATTCAGAGATACCAGATCTGCAGTTAGCGTGGATAGACACTGATTCAGCTCATCACTTCCACTCTTGTGAACCCACAGATGCCTCAGTGATGTCATCTCTGATAATCTATAACATACAAATACGGATATACATACTTCAAGTATGTCAATCGCATTAGAGCCTACACTATAATCTCACATCAATTTTTCTACCCTTGGAGAATGGTGACTAACATGGTTTGATCAAACTCTGCATGCAAACTTGGTACTGATATTAACAGTAAAGTCAGCATTATTCTGAAGGGGGAATATGTGAGAAATTATTTTGGATCTATAAAATTAAAATCAGTTTGATAAAAATCTGAGCTCACTAACCTCAGGCTTTTAAGGCTATTTTCTTGCATATCATGCAGCAACAGATATTTCACTGATTTAGTTAGCCTCTCTGATAACTCTGCAGGTGCGTCATCTATAAATAATAAAGCTATCTGACCAGCTGAAGCTGTCTCTCTCTCCAGCTCTACTAGAGTCAGCTCTCTATCGCTGAATAGTAATCGCCCCAAGGTTTGTCCCCGTACATCAGGATCATCCCAGTTACTGTCACCCTGCTTCTCCCAAGCTACCCTGTATCCTGTAATAATCAGAAGCAAAATAATAAAATGGTCATGAATGAACCTTTGAAATAAAGGGAATATTATTATTATGTTTTAAGTGAAGATTCTCAACATTCATTATCTAAATGTTGTAAAAATTTTGAAATCTGGAACAAATACTACATGCATTATACACACATGGCATCAGCGAATGATTCCATCCCACAAAGTATAGTTATATTATTTGCAGAAGAGATTATTCTTGTGAAAATAGTTTGCAATGAGCAACGCAATTTACTACCAAAATTGATGTTCAATTTGGAGTTGTGTACTCTTGTTGTATCAATAGTCAACCGCAAACTCCCTCTTAAAAAAAAGATTTTGGCTGTTAGCCTATTTTTGCAATAAGCAGGAGTGAAGGTTGAAATTAAGACCAAGACTGTGTGCACTGTTTTTTGCCGATATCCTCCCAGTATGATCTCATATCAATAATATGATGGTTCATAGCATCACAGTGAAGCTCTTCATAGTGTGGTTGAAGGGAATTACTTGTTAGATCGTAATGTTGCTGATGCAGTCACACATCCTCGAGATTCTAGTTGTTGTGGAACTGGTATACAGTAGATGAAACCTCAGTCCGTAGACTGTCAAAAAAACTAGGTCAGTACCCTAAACTTTTTCGGACTTCGAACCAACTAATCAGCGAAAGCAATGAACATTACGGACACCTTATGAGGCACAATTTGATATGCTGTATTCACCCTTTAAATGCTGAATCAATCTCAGAACTCACTTTTGTCTGTGCTAAGATTATCCTCTTCTCTGCCTTGCTCCATGATTGAAAGCTGCAAGTTGTGGGATTCACAGGACAGCTTTGGCAGCAATCTGAAGTTAAAGAAACAATTATAATGAATGCCATCAAAAAATTATCAAAAAATCAAAAAATGTTTAGTGTCTTGGTGTGTACGTTACCAGGAAGGAATGGAGTGATGTGAGCTGATGTAGATACAATTATAATTAGTGGATAAGTGATAACAAATCTGAGAACAAAGGTATTACTTTGTTCTTTGGTCATTATTAGCGAAAAATTTTATCTAGCAATATTCAACGGTTGAAGGATAAATGGACCCCATAGTATTGGTGTTGAAAGTTGAGGAAATGTACATTATTGTTGGCTTTCTTAGCTCTCTAATAGTCATTTCCTACACCTTTCATACAGATAATTTGATGTAAAAGAAATTTGATTTAGTCTATAAAACCTTCAGGATAGGTATACACCCGAGGGTGCTGGGGGCTGGAACAATCAACAATGAATGCTCCCCCAGTGGGGCTCGAACCCACAACTCCTGCGGCACTAATCGCCTGGCAGTGAATAGCAAGCGCGCTAACCGATTGCGCCATCTCACCATCCCCAAAAAAAAATGGGTCGATGGCGCTAATTAGATAGCCCGCTATTCACTACTCGGAGTTGTGTTCTCTCATCCCACAGCACATTCCATTCCACCATTGCCACCCTATGAAACACAGCGTACGTGTTAGGGTTATTGGCCTTACATGGCCCATTGCTGGGACCCCTTGTAGTAGGTTTAGCTGTCTTTCCAGCTTGTCAGCATGTCTTTCCATGCTGTCACATGTCTTTCCATGAGTCAGTCAGTAGACAAGTACACAGGATAGGTTTACACCCGAGGGTGCTGGGGGCTGGAACAATCAACAATGAATGCTCCCCCAGTGGGGCTCGAACCCACAACTCCTGCGGCACTAATCGCCTGGCAGTGAATAGCAAGCGCGCTAACCGATTGCGCCATCTCACCATCCCCAAAAAGGAATGGGTCGATGGCGCTAATTAGATAGCCCGCTATTCACTACTCGGAGTTGTGTTCTCTCATCCCACAGCACATTCCATTCCACCATTGCCACCCTATGAAACACAGCGTACGTGTTAGGGTTATTGGCCTTACATGGCCCATTGCTGGGACCCCTTGTAGTAGGTTTAGCTGCCTTTCCAGCTTGTCAGCATGTCTTTCCATGCTGTCACATGTCTTTCCATGAGTCAGTTGCATCAATTCAAATAAGAGAACCATGGATATATATCTGTATTTTATTTTGCAGCCGATCTCCATGCCGTAATTATGTGTGGCCTTGAAGAAATAGCCTACTATTCATTGTTGAACATTTGGTGGTATCAGGTTGTCTCAGCTAAGTGATGGCACTGCTACCAACAGTGACTTATGCGGATGAATACGGCCACCGAAATGTATACCCTTGTAAGAGATACTGAAAGTTTACATTTTCTTTGCGTTTCGAAAGGTTGTAGATGCAAGATGATTTCAAGAGTTGATTTACAGTTTCAACTAATTATTGACTAGAGTTTTTGATATGGATGGGCCCATTAGCAATGTCAATGATGAGGAAACTTTCTGGATTCAAATAAAGGGGAGTGATCAGATTTTAATTCAGATTTTAACGCAGTTCAGTTATCTGTTGTATAAATTTCTCTATATTAGTTTAGAGTCTCTTACTGAATTAGATATTTTACGGTTGACTAATTTCAGATTGTTGACCTCCAGAAATTCTGCTGTATCTGCTTAATTAGTGCTGAAAGAATAAATGAGCACTTTTTACACAGATTAAGAGTCATTCTGATCCCTACAATTATACAGAGAAAACACCATATTAAAACCTTCCTTTAGGGTGCGAGGGAACACCAATGTGTGATCTGGGGTATGACCCTGAACAATATATATATATGAAATTCAGTCTCCAATGAATGAATTCATACATAGAATATTCAACTGTGAAGTTTTCAGACCACTTCATTTGGAAATCTAGGGGATGCAATGCCTCCCTGCCTTCTCAGAACTATGCGCCTGTAATCGAATACAGTTTCAGTCTGATGTTTTGGAATTTGATTCTATATTTTTTGGAAACACCAGTTATTTCTAAGATTCCAGTCTGATAGGATTGGCTCTGATAGCTTGAGCTCCAAACCACTGAAATCACTTCTCCCTACAGCATTGTAGCAGGAACATGCACTACTTTATGTGAATGAATTAGCGTAATTGGATTTCACTAGGATGATTTATCGTTCATACTGATGATTCTATAGGATCTTTATGATGTCAGCACTGAAATTATCACACTATTTATTTATATCAATGAGGAAGTAGCGTCATCTTGTGAATGAAGGAGCACACACCCATAATGATGATGTATGTAAGCATTACCCTTTATTGATTCACCTGCTACTATGATGATATGAAGTACACTAAATTGTGGAACAAGACAGAGGGAGTGCACGGGATTAATCATGATTAGTTTTTGCTATTGACAAGCAAAACCATTGGATAATGAGTGTAATGTCACGCCTAGCTACGCCTCATTTAGCCCAGTCCACTGGCATTTGAGTTTTGCAGAAATCGAGCTTGCATGTTTCAAGTGTTTTCTCAAGTGTTTTCTCAAGCCGACTGCAATGTTTATGTGATGTTGAAAGGAAGCGACACTTCATATCAGCTGATGAAAACATTTGACTTTGTGTACAAACAAGAATTATTTGTATCCTGCTATTCCACTGTATAACAGGGCCATAGATTAGAAAAGATGGTAGGGGAGGCAAAGGTCCGAGGCGAGTCCAATGCATCACCAGTAACCTCCTCCCCGAGAAATTTAAGCTCTGTAATAAGCAACTGGAAATCCCCGAGGAGCTGATTCTGACATGGATGATTGAATTAAAGTGTTGTTAGGCCACTGTATTTAGTTTTCTAGGGGAGGCAGTACCTTTCTGCCTCACCTAGAACTACGGTCCTGTACAATAAATAGTGTAAACTAATTCCAACTATAGTAGAGGTATAATTGTAATAATCTTTGACACAATGATAATAAAAATAATCTTGCAGAAATGAAAGTGAATTAGAGAGATGCTGCTGCATTACCTTCCTCTAGAAAAAACTTGTTGCGGAAAACTTTGCGGTACAAATTTTTAATGGTATGTGTTACATTAGAGGCCTATGGGCAGATGAAGATGAATGCAAAAGACGGAGGATGTCCGTGGTATAGTGAACATCCGAAGGGAAATCATGTCGACTGTGGTGTGAAAGTGTGTGATAATCCGGCCAGAGCCAACCTCCGGTCGATTGTGAGTTTTGCCGAAAAGGTCACTTTGTTTGGCCAGTCGCACTCTCACCACAGAGAAAAGTTGAAACGAACTTTCTCGCATTGTTCCAAATTTTGGTGTACAACATATTCATTATGGTCGCATCTGAAATTCAAGAAATGTCTAGTTGTTGCTCTTTTGCAGCAGATGGGAATTCCCCACTACATGTAACGTTCATGGAAAAGACAGGTCAAAAAGCAGGTTGCATAAAAATTGTTGAGGCTTATTGGTGTACTCCCAAAAGAAGTAGCCGGTCTCGAGAAAAAAGTTTGGTAATGCATGCCCTAATCCTCCATAGGTCCGGTATACATGGACGACAATGTGCGACAACCAAAACGACTAGCCCTAAACCCAATGACCTTTTTCAGGACCATCAAATATAAATGAAGTGATTGTTTATTTATGTCACATCATGAAAAACATTGGTAATAATGAATTGTTGCTGAGAAAAAAAGTATATATATTGTTTTGTTCACAATATACACTAATACATGACATCTTCATACTCGTGTTTACTCGAATCCTTTTTACTTTATCATACTAATCTCTTAGATGAGATAAGTTGAGTTTTGGTGATTACAACCCTCACAAACTCCCAAAATGATCGATAAGAATAGTGTTTATTTGTGGCAGCTTATCTGCAACATCAATGAAAAATACTGTATTCAGCAGTGCCCTTGGATAAAGCCCCTATAGCTATTTTATCTCATCTCATGTAAACTTGATTGTAGGATTTTAATGGCATATAATTGCCAATTAATGACAGCAACCGTAACTAGGTACTTGAAAAAAATTCTAGGCACTATATAAATCTGTCAATCGCATTTAAAAATCGACCAATAAGAACCAGTAAAATGTGGGGCGGGTAATTTGAAATCTCTGCGGCTGTGCAATTTTGAGTCAGAGCTGATGCATTTTCACCACTTTCTAAGGAGATTTTTGGAATAAGATTTATATAGGGATGTGTGTATGAAAAATCTGCATCAGCCCATGCAATATTCATCTCAAAAAAGTCAAGACCGCTCATCATATAGAATTTGAATGCTGCTAACCCCATTTGAGTTTGATATGGATGGGTGATCGCCATACTTGCCAAGTAATCTAAATAAAAAATAGAGAGATTCCATTTTACGGCGATACTGCACCACAACGTGGTGCTTCGATGGTGCGAAGCACCCGAGTCACCCACCTGGGGGTTTGGGGGGCGGTGTGAGCCCCCCAACGGGGTACGGGGCGGAACCCCATCTGCAGAAGCTCTGTGAGCGTTTCCAGCCACTAGGAAGGGCTAAAAAGGTATATTTAACCCCAAATAAATTCATATTTGTACTAGTACTAAAATATCAAACTGAGGTGAAATACGCTTTAAACAATTACAATCAATCCATGGGCCCCTGGGACTCTTACATACATGCCTCTAGATTGTCAATGTCCAGTATCAAACACCCCATTGGCAAAGTAGAGGTATGTAAGTCCCAGGGGCCTTTGCCTGTCAAGACAGGCTACAAGTGCCCATGCATCATCAAGATCTGAAAATGTGCTCAGTCACAGACAGTGAGAATCCAGATAAGGTACTATATTTTTGTTTGACTAACATTAAATATGTTTCAAAGTCTTTGGTCCGAGGTTTGTTAAATTGTAGTGGACCTACCTTTGGAATTGTTAGGTTTCTATTTTCCTTCACTTAAATTTAACTAGTAGACAGTACAAAATTAGTACTAAAAAATGTGTGATCTGAAAGGAAATGAAAACTAAAGGTATGCACTTGACTAGCTACTTTATATTGTGACCAATGACAGTCAGTGTTGTGAGTTATGAGAGGATGCCATGGTCATTTACAATAATAGGCTGAATCTTAACAGAACAGGTAAATTTGTTAGGATTGTTTAATTTGATAATTCCTTTCAATTTTGTGTGCAAAGACCTTAACAGTAACTAGTCAACAACAACATGTGCTTGGATTACTATCAAAAAATTGCTATTGGACTGTTTTCTCTAAAATCTGGAGGAAATAGTGAGATTTACAAAAAGTGGGAGGTGGGTGTCAAAACCTGGAGGGTCACGCCTAAATCGGGAGACTTGGCAAGTATGGTGATCGCTTTACATTGACTGGCCCTTATATACCGGTCGAGCCACTTTAAATCTGCTATCTGCTACCTGCTTTGCTATGAATTTTGTTTCCTTGAAGTTAGTCTTATATTGTTTGATATTAGTTCATAATTAATATACCCCTCACCCAACACCCCACACCACACCCAACACTGTCTCGCCTACAAAAACTATGTCATACGATTTCTGATTCAATAAGCTTTGCTGTAGAGTGTTTTACTAAACTATGGTATCCATGTTTGCAGCTAAGTTTCACTTCACTTACCTATATAAACAGATAATTGATGGGTTGAATCATTCAGAGTGTTGAGCTGGTCGCCTGTGATCCTTCAGAGTATCGAGCTGGTCCCCTGTGATCCCTCAGGTAAACCTTTTGAGATTCTGCTTGATCAGTCCTTCTGAGACAGTAATATTCTGTGTAATATTTACAAATTAATATTCATAGTTACATTGTTTTCTCTTTTCCGTAGGCTGTGTACTGTTAGATATCCTTATTCCTAATGTCAGAATATTTTTGAAGAATGACCTAGTGTGCTTTCTCTACCAATGAATTAATATCTGTCTGTAAGTATCTAACTGAACTTCCTCTAACCTCCCTGCTATCCATTGAATATAATGACTCAATATTTGTCTGATATTGTTGGACGTAAGCAGATACCAACCGCTTGGCTGCACACTTTTGTTGCAAAACCCTTTTATCTGGCCGCTTGCCAGTCTAAAAAATGATTCAGGTTAAAATCTGTCACAACAACATTTAATAAAACTAGCAAACAATCTCGAATCTACGCTCCAGAGGGGTAGGGATTTCTCACCTATGAATATGGATCATATTTTGAGAAATTATTTATTGAAAGAAACTAAGCAAGTAATAAAAAATATGCATAAGAATTCTCTTTTCCAGTATTAAAAGTGAAGATTGAGATCAGTAACAAAACCATCTACATTAGATCATAAGGGCTGTAACCACCACAGACATGCGAGTCTGATCGGTGGAGATAAACCCTAACTCTGCTACTGTCTCCTGGTCATGTGATCCTCAACACATTATATACCAGTAATAATGGGTGGTATATTCAGGTAATGCACAAAGCTGAAAGTAGTCAGAGTTTTACGAATACCGATCCCTATACCTCAGACTCCTTCCCCATTGAATCAGAGTCATCTACAAGTGGGCGGTGCTTGTAATGATTCTATTGTATTATTGTCATTGCCGAATGTTTGCATATATAGCTGCTGTATTTACCAGTTGGCTATGAATAACATTTTGCTATAGGTTGTTTTCATTTGATAGACTGTGAGTTAGTCCAAAAATGAAAATAAATTTAGACACTGAGCATTAATCCCCATAGACCATACAATGGTCTTTTTCTAAAACCATCTTTTGCTTTGTCGAATAGCTTCGTAAAAGTGTGCAGTGCGTTTCTAATGCTAGCCTCTATCAATCATTTTGTGTAGCTTAGTTCGGAAATTGTTCATCTTTGAATTTGCGGAATGCGCAGGAGTGATCTTATCTTCTGGAAAATAAAACGAGTCAAATTGCATCATCTTCCCCTTTTGTTATAAGCAAATGGAATGCATCTCACAGTATAGAGTTACCAGTGATTGTCATTTCAAACATCAGCTCAATTGTATTTACTCTTCAGAAGAATTAGGGATTCAAATATCTTTTATTCAAAGTAGGATAGGATAGGTATAAAAAATACATCAAATTTCAAACGAGAAAGTGCAGTGACCCTAATTCCCCTACTGTAGCAATCATACTCCAATAAGAGACAACTTTTGAGCGTTTAAGAGACCTTGTTGGGCCTCGATTGTAAGTCCCTGCTCTATTTCCTCTTTGCAAGAAAAACTTTCACCTGCATGCTACTAGCAAAACAAACTGGCATATTACTTGTTCCTGGCACCTCTCAGCCATATCACTCGATAGAACCTTTCTATCTTGCTTATCTGTGTCCAGAATCCAACTCATCACTCTTACTACACATGGGAGACAGAAGTGTGCTCAGAACCTGCTCTTGTCTCCAGGTGGTATGACCTATACACTAATCTATATATATATATATATATATATTGATATAAACGCAGAATATAGTCAAGGGGTTTTGTATATGATTCCCATATCTGCCCAATTGAGTCAGTAAATGGGGGCCTCAAATTTGTGCGAAACAATCTGAGAATTCTTCTCGCACTATCTTAACAACTAACTTTTTTAAAAAAACTTCCGGGTACAAACTCAAGCTAGTTTCAGTTTTGAGAGATATGGAAACTGTTTATTTATTGAGAGCAACCAGTAACAAAAATTATGCATAAGGATTTTGTTCTGTAGTGTTTTGAGTAAAGCCCAAGATCAGTAACAATACTATCTACATTAGATCATAAGGGCTGTAAACACCACAGATATGTGAGTCTGATCGGTGGAGATAAACCCTAACTCTGCTACTGTCTCCTGGTCATGTGATCCTTACCACATTATATACCAGTAACGGGCAGAAAGGTCAGGTAATGTACAGAACTGAGAGTAGTCAGAGAGGTTTATATATATCTTGTCAGCTGAGCACTCCAATTTCTATATCAGGCTCCTCCCCCATCAAATCAGAGTCATCTATTAAATCAGTGGGCGGGGCTTGTAATGATTCCGATGTATTATTCTTATTGCGATACTTTATCTTTCTATTCTTTCTGTCTTTTATATTCATTTTTTTGGCAAACTTTTGATTTTCTCTCTCCAGTGAGAAGATTTCCTTCACCATATCTTTGGTTATATCTGTAAATAAAGAGATAAGCGCCTATGATACACAGAAATACTTGCAGCACACCATGTCAGAAAATAGGAGAGAGAAAAACCCAACACTGCTTTGAGTCGCTCAAGATTTGACCTGACTGATCGATTGACTGATTCTTTATTCATACACACATACAAAACGATTCCCAAACTCAGGGAATGAATGGTGTAAATGACTTCTATAACCAAATGATGACCAGAGAAGTAATCGGGGTCATACTAACGTGGAGGTTATTTGACCTATAGCCACAGGGTGAGAACTGAATAAGCAAAAACAACTTCCTGTATGATATTGTAAATTTTGGTGCTGTTATGGAACTCTGCTACTCCAAATTAAAAGCATATTGTCGGCTTTGTTGGGTAGGGAATCCTGAAACATTATTTGTATTCCAGGAGTGCTCAGTTATTATATGAGCTTTTTTTATATCCAGCCAGGACAAGGCCTTTTTCTAGAGATGAAGTATCCCTAAGAAAATTCAGAGCTTTGAGAACAGAGCCTGGCTTTAGCTGGGATCTCTCCAACATAATTGATACTTTAAAAATCTACTCTCCATTAACGCATAAAAAGAGGTAGTTTAAAACAAAAAGTGGTACCCAAAAACAGATATGAAGCTAAGTTACTGAAATAATCCCAAGGGGTCGATCGATGACTGCAGCTATTTATGATAAATATAGACAGATACATACTTTTATCAGCTTTGAGCAGCTGTAGAAACACACCACCAGGAGTACGTCTTGTGTCTCCTCTCTGTAAGTATAAAACAATCATTTACTGTCTGTATCACACTGGTCTGTATTATACGGGCTGTCCACACACCCCACCCACATGCTATTATACGGGTATGAGCTTATAACCTATCACTCTACTAATGATATAAATGTAAATACTAGAAGTGAAGGTAATCCAATGCCAAGTGCTTTTTTGGTCCTCCAATGACCCGTTAAACTTTGGATTGGGCAACGCGGTGAGAAATTTTCTCTGTGGTTTCTCAAAAAGCCACTAACTCCAAAAATGAGCAATGTTCAGTGAAATCAGACACCCCAAATTGATCACAAAAGTGGCTCAGAGACCTTAGTCTATGTACAAACCAAGTCTTCATTCCACCGGCCGCCTCCACATCCATTGTAGGGTTGAAGAGATCTAAGGCTTTTTGACGGCTGGTGTAGCGTACCACCCGCTCTATAAGTACTATTTTTAGTTCGTTCAGATTTCTGGCTATGTATCGAGCTATTACCCTCTCATCATCGTCTGTGCACACTTCTGTCGGAAGGTTCAATACAATAAGTTAATAAATATTAATGTGGATTGATACCCCGCATCATGTATAAGGGCATAAGTAATCTAATGGGAATTATGTGTGAGTATCCCACAATGCCACATACACCTTATATATCAAGTTAGAGATATGTGGGTAATCCAGAATATTGCATTGTGGGATACTTCAGAAACATTTCACATTGCCCTTCTGAGAAAATATTGAGCCTTTGGGGTCGGTGCTCAGATAAAGCTAAGATGTATATGGATTTTAATCTGATTGGTAACAACATGACTCATCATGGTGTGAGGTAGGCACTCTGTCCCTGTTTAGAGGAGAAAACAATAACACAAAGTGATGTTTGCCTACCCCTCCCCCCTCTTGTTGCCTTGTACTTTATAAGATAGTGAATAAGAATAATAATAATGAACTAACCTCGTCATAATAATCATCGTCTCCCCCTCCTCCTCTACCAGGGTGTATATCTGTAATATAGATAATAATACAATGATATATTATACTATATATCACTCCACATTATATAATATGTAACGCTGGTCAACAGCGGCAAATAATGTACTGGCACTATACTACATACACACACATACAGTATAAAGTCATCACAATGCTTGTTTATAATCTGAGCAGGTGGCTGCAGAGTTATATTAGTCAACAGGAGTCATTTGGATTGTCTGATTCGATTAACCCACATGATTTACCCACATGGGAGGCGAGGGTGGTTGGTTAGTCGTAATCAGCTCTTCAAAATAGCGAATTTGTTGGGAGTATAATTCACATAGATACATGTAGTTGTCTGATACATGACTCGTACATTGTGTTTTGCTTTATCATGCCTGTCATAATAATTTACTCATGTTGCCTAACTCTTGTATTTTTGACTTTTGTCACATTTTACGCTTTGCTGGTTTTGGCACTGTGTGTTACATGATACCGCCGTAGCTGTGCTGTATGTGATATATCGTAACCTGTGTTGTGTAGTAGCAAGTCGTGCTTTGCTTGATAGACTAGATATTATCAGTGACAATTAAAGACTGTAAATAGTAAAAAACTAACAGAATTACACCCGTTTTACTGACTAAGTTAGCTGCTTGAAATTGTGTTTTGCTTCATCATGCCTGTCATAATAATTTACTCATGTTGCCTAACTCTTGTATTTTTGACTTTTGTCACATTTTACGCTTTGCTGGTTTTGGCACTGTGTGTTACATGATACTGCCGTAGCTGTGCTGTATGTGATATATCGTAACCTGTGTTGTGTAGTATCAAGTCGTGCTTTGCTTGATAGACTAGATATTATCAGTGACAATTAAAGACTGTAAATAGTAAAAAACTAACAGAATTACACCGGTTTTACTGACTAAGTAAGCTGCCTGAAGCGATATGGATTTGAATATTCACAGCACTGTCCCAGCACAGTACAATCACATATACTTGATGAGTACACACGAACTGGCTGTCATGCAGTGGAAGTGATTGGACTGGCTTGTTAAACATAACATTGATAGTATTACTGAAAAACCCGAGTCACTGTTCAGCCGAGATGATTGATCCTAAGTATTGAACGAAATAAGATACCAATGGTTACATTTAAATCCTACCCAAAGATCGATGCATGTTATAGTCAGGCAGTTCTTATGATACAGTTTTGTCAGATTTGCATGGTAAAAAAATTCAGTGCTCTCCTATCTGACACAACTTTATCATAAGTAACTGCCTGACCATAACATGCTTTGGTCTTTGGGTAGTCTTTAATGTATACCATATCATGACTCACCGAGTCGGTGTTTGATTCTTGTCGGCTCGTTTTCTCATACTATGATTGTCTGATTCTCCGTCATCGTTTACATTCCACAGCTGGTCAGCTCCTATCCTGGCTGCTGCTTCTGATAACTCAGCATCAAACTCATCAGAATCTACAGTTCTGCTCTCACCTGAAGGGACGTACGACTTTACACCCCTCTCTATCGCTGTACAACAGAAACAAGGCTAACAACTTTATTGAACTGTTCACAGGCCGCAGCTAATTGTCACATCAATGTTTTGTTGTAGAGTCATACCAACAAGGGAGGTATTGGCTGATTTAGCGTCTTTGTTGGCTGTTACATGATAAATATTATCATGTAACGGCCAACAAAGACATGATAACCATCACATCGCCATAAATATGACAGGAATTCACTTCCACCAATACTTTTTACCAACAGGAAATACCTGTAGCTATTTATCGCGTATTTTGCTATGAAAGGAGATGTTACTGCTTTGATAAGAAAGAAAAGTCATTAAAATGCTCAGAGCTCAGAGAGTGGGCAACTCGCACATTTAATTAGCACAATGAGGAATTTTGTGGAACTCTTGGGAGTTCCTGCTGCTGTGGCTATTTAAAAAAAACAGTATTTCTGTTAGTATATATAACCCAGATCTATTGTTTTATAGTAGTATAGTCTCTTAGAATGCTAAATAAGTGGTCTAACAACAGACTAATAACAACATGATAGTTAGTGAATATTCAAGTGTATACCTTGATACACGTTGACACAGACCTCACAAAATAAGCATTCAGCACCCCACCTGGTGATACTACACGCCCTCTCTCAAACAATCTCTGCTCAAATACGTCCCTAACACCTAATTTTCGGATTTTTCAAGTCTTATACATCTGGAGGACAAAGTTTCAAATCACTGTGACCAACATTTGAGGAATAATGATCTGAAGTAGAAGTGCTGGCTCAATTGGTAAGAAAACTTTTTATTCAGAAACCTTAACTCAGCGAGATGCTACAGTCGAGCTAACATTACCACAATTACTGTACTAAGCCGATCATTGAGTGTGTCTGTTGTTGTTTTCTCCTCATGAAACACTTATATTGCGTCTTGTAACTCCCTCCCTATTCAATTGAAGGACATTAACAGGGGGAGGGAGGTGTTGAGTATTTCATAAGGAGAAAACAACAGCATACACACTCAATTTCCAGCTTAAAGAATAGTCAATGTCATAATGTTAGCTCCGCCATTACGTAATCCTGAAATTGGGATCCCGAAGAGCAAAGTTTTTGAACCAACAAGTCAGCACTTCTGTTTCAGGACACTACTTCTCTCAAAATAATCAGAGATTTGAAACTGGGACCTATAAATGTAAAAAGACATAGATAAACAATATATATTAGGTCAGAGCACCCTCTATAATACCCACATCATTGAAGTGTCTCCTGTATTGGTTGATATCTAAAGGACATATTTTTACTCAAGTGGCAGCAGGTGAGATTTTGTACAATTCTGTTTGATCAACAAATCCAAGACGTTTTATGTATACTTGTGATCTTATAACTTGTAGACCCCTAATGATATAGTCATCTTGTCTTGTGGATCTAACAATATTATTAATATTATTCTTAGATCCACAAGACAAGATGATTATATCATAAGAGATCTACTGTTAGCGTTACCAAGTGCTCAGATTATCTTTGTCACTTTATTAGCCCTTCTATATTAAACCACTGCTGACACTGCTGGGCTTTGCCCAGCAGAGCCACCAGTCAAAAATTTGAATAGAGGGTTGTGGCATCAAAACATCTAGCCAGTAGCTTTGAGTGGAGATATACGAGCGCTCATAATGTAGGGAGTATCTTCTTCCCAAGCCATCCACCATTAGAGATGACAAATTTTTTGTTGTTGACCAATCAGGCGGTTTTAAAATCTAGCTGAGATCCAACACTAATAAAAATGTTGGATCTCAGCTAGATTTTAAAGGCAATCATTTGCTAAACTAAACTCTAGCTAACATTCCCCCCTCCCTCCCTCCCTCCCTCCATTTGTTGATTCTCTACACATGCTCCAAGCTCACAACCTGCTGTGTTTAACTGTTCCATATTTTAAGGCTAATGGACAAGGGATGGACTGAGAGACTAATGGATTCCAGATTTGGAATCTCCATGCCTCATTACTTTACTGTGCTGCTATCCATTGTTGAGATATAGGTAGCGATGCCTGGTGCATGTAAAAACGCAATGTAATGAAGCGTAGAGATTCTACGTCTGGCATCCATGAGTCTCTCAACCCATTCCTTGTCCATTAGCCTTGGTCATTTAAGCCAAAAAAAATTGAATATATAATTGATTCCTATTCGCAAATCTGCGCTGATAAAATGATAAAATCTCTCCCTACACACTCACCTTGAGTATATGTACAAATTTGATGAAGTATTTCTCTCTGATTGCCTGATCGTCTGGTTTGAGTATTACATTCTTACACCACCATGACATCTTATTAAAGTGCTCCGTAAACTGTACCAGATTGGGGCACCTGTAGAGAGCAAGTAAACACAACTTTACTGATGACTGATACTCGGTACACAGCTGACTGAGTGTAGGTCACTTTGTACAGGCCATATTTTTTTAATTGTAGTCAGATAATTGATCTACTGCTAGCCTGCCTGCTTGAAAAGATTCTATGAAAGCCATCTCCAAATGGACAGACAATCATGATTTGATATCACCTGGGGTCTCTGCCTATTGCTGCCTGTTGACGGTTGATGGTGGGGTGGGGGTGGAAAAGTCAACGATGCCCTGTTTGAAACGCTTAAAACCGCTTCCATCTCTCTTTGGCCTCACTGAACTACATAAAGCTCAGAGATGACACCTCGATATATGAACTGTCAACTAATGGGCATATTATTTTCAGATAAAGATAGTTGAAATCAGAATTCGGAATCAAGGAACTTAGTAATGACCAGAGTATGACCTACCATTCTGAGAGTGAAGTCTCAATTAGTATTAATATTTTAGATAAACAGAACTCAATGAGCACAAATTTACTGACTAGCAGCAACACCTGTGACTTGCGAATATAATCTACACCTTACTGTACAATCTATCATATTGAGTCCACCTGTACCACAGGCTAGGTCAAATGGAGCACTGCTCGGGTCTTGTAATCAGACGGTGTAACTGATCAAAACCTCCTCAGTTACCATCAGAAGCTCACCAAAGATGGGTTCATTAAATATATCTATGCTTAGTATTTATACCCCATAAGATATGTCAAAGTGTCCTAGTAGAGTGTTGTATATGTATAGGTTTTTTTCCCGAAAACAATGTGGCACCAGAAGGATTGGAGGGTAGACCACCCCGCCCAGTAGTTTTGTTGCTCATTGGTCCTTAGTCTAATATAAGTGAGTGTATAACTTACTTTTCTTCGTTCCGTTCTCTAGACCAGGTGAGAAGCTCAGGTAATTCTAACCTCTGATAGAAGTCTGTCTCTATAAGTGTGAGATGCTCGGCAATCTCGTGTGACTTGAAATCCACCAGCGTTAAAACTCGCCTGGGAAATACAAACAGAACATGTGTTATAGCGCTTGTGAGAGAAGCAGATCTTTGGTAGCATGCTGAGTTCTTAGACTATTATTTGTAATAGTGCTCTAGGCTCATAAACAGCCTGCAGCTCAGTTTCTAGTGATTTTCACAGTTCAGATGTGAAGGTACTAAAAAGGCACTACAGAGAAACTCTTTTCATGATAGCATTTACAGTAGTATTATTCATTCACAATCACGCTAGGTCATGGTGAATGCTGAAACCTATTCACGCGGCCACGGGTTTGGTTTTTTGTGGTGTGCGCGTGAACAAGGCTAGGTAGCATCAATTGCTTATTACAAGATCAATTCCGGGAGTGATTAAAATCACATGAATCGTTGACAATTTGCGCCAGTCATGTGCTATCAAGCATTGACTGAATATTTGTGCACAGCACGATTATGAATTTCCGAGAGGGGGTAAAGAATTCGCGAGAGAAAAGGTTCTTCATTACCAAGAAGCTTGAAGTAGCATAATTCAAGGCTGGCTAAAACTATATATATTAAAAAGATTGAGTAAAACTCCAACCTAAATTAGCCAGAACCTAGTGCCTTTACATTAAGTCGGCATAAGTAGAATGAAAGGGGCTGACTTAATTCAGCTCCTTTCATTCTTCCTAGTCAGCTGAACCTGAAGCTGAACTTAACTCAGCTGATGTTTACTCCTCATGCGTATATCAGTCTACTTTTACTTACGATGGAGATTTGGGGCCGGACGAGGGAGCTACAATCTGCAGTTCCTGATAGGCCTCTGATTTGGGTCACATTTCTCAAGCACTTTACGTCTCATGATCTTAGCGAGCGTCAGTTCTCCCCCCCTCACCAACTCTGTGACTAGCTTCAATAATCTCAGGCTAATAGCCTCTTTCAGTTCGCTGGATCTGTATAATGGTAGATGACATGAATAGCGTTGTGTGAAATTAGCATTGAAGTTATTTCCGATCTTTGTTTTTCAGAGAAATCTTGCTCAGGATGATGTCAAATGATCTGACACCAACCTAGCCTAGTCACACAGCTACTTTTTTGTACCACGTGACAAGCTACCACCAACCCTTCATTCTCATCTATATCTGATTCTGCAGCCAATTTATGCCTCTTGTAAATCCATTGTGGTGTCTCAAATATACTAAGTACATATCGAGACTAAAGACTGGTTCGCATTGTCCCAGATAGCGTTGGGATGGCATCTGGGATGCTGATCCCAAATGGTCCCAGAAAGAGTATGTCTTTTGTTTACATTGCAAAACTGATCCCAGATAGTCCCAGATCATCCCAATGTTGTATTCACATAGTACCAAGATGAGAAATGCGTCTGGGTCATTAACGGGAAAGTTCCTAAGCGTCAAACTTTTCCGTTGCTGACCCAGACTCAATTCGATCGTGTCGTATTTATATTCACAATGTCTGGGTTGGCTGCAATTGACAATGTGAACTAGGCTTAACAGCCTGCTCAACTACAGGCAAATGCTACTTTAACTCCGGTTTTAAGCACCGCAATGACTAAATAAGGAATCAACGTGCTAATCAACTTTTATGAGAGAAGAGAATAACGAAATAATGAGACTTACGTCAGCTCATCCAGAACTCTGACGAGGAGGGAGAAGGCGTTTCTGGACAATCTCTTCTTAGAGACATCTTTAGAGTGAGCAAACTTGTTATATCTGTATAGCAGTTTATCTATGAGATCTTCTGGTGTGATGAATGTCCTGTAGGTCGTCAGAAAAGCCTCCTGATACATGAAATCTAAAATAGAGACAGCAGGTAAAATATATATCAGGGCAACTATATTGTCATTACCTGCTTGGCTGGTTTTATTTTAGGTCTAATTATGCAGTAATTTTGGGCATATGGACTTGAAGGTAAGGTCAATATTATGTTAGCATTTATTGTAGTTCTGTTCAGCCCAAATCAGTAACCAACAGGTCCTCAGTTTCAAGAGTTAAATTCAAAATCTAAAAAAGGCGCAAATTGTGTCATATGGAACAAATTGTGGTAAATGCCGATAAAAGCAATTTTCCTCTACAAATTTGTGGCTTTCTAAGATATAAGTAAAAAGAATCATTTCTATATAGGTCAAGTCTTAATAATGGCTAGCCTATGCTTGGAGACTGAAATAGTGTAAGCAAAGATTGTAACATTGAACTCCCAAGCCTCCTCAAAGATACCAGTGAAGTCCTTACATAAATATTCTATTTGTGATCATAAGTTTACCCATAAGCGCAATGAAAAGAAGAAACCTAAAATGTATATCTACGAAGCCCAGTGGGGGGTAAAACCAAACCAGACAATTATGGCTGCCCATATAGTAATCAATTCATACTTTGGCAGCTTATTGTTCCAACTTAGAAAGACAGGATATATGATTTTCAATAAGATTAGTCCTTATAGATTAGATGATTCAAAAAAGGTTTGTATTGAAAGTCTGCTTTGTAAATTAATCGCAAATAGTAAGGCTTTTTCCTGTTCAACAATCAATTAAATGTCCTATAAAGTTGGGAACACGTAAATAAAACGTGTAAAATACAAAAGTAAGAGGATCTGAGTTGACCCAGAACTAAATAAAGACATAAATATACAAGCAGCGCTGACGCATTAAAGATAAGCTGAGCAGAGCCAGATCACCATGCCTCAGACAGATCACCATGCCTCGGACAAATATCAGCTAACCTCGCAGGAAACCAAGAGAAATACTACCTAACTTGATCATGGTGAAGTGAGATTGATCAGATTTTATACTGAAATGCAATATTTGAGCTTTCCCCTCCCTCTCTCTCACCAAATGTGAACCCAATTAAATAAGGAGGCTTCATTCCGAAGCTGACCTGTTTGATAACTTTAGAGTCAAGGACAATCTCAGAATCCCGCATGAGAACGGGAAGGTTTTTGATGGATATTTTTGCATTCGGATTGCTCAAGCGCCATCTAAACATTTCTAATCAGTTGGCATATCCAGTTATCATAGCCTGGTCACGCTGCTACTTTTTGGGTTTATGGAAACCAAAAATGTAGCGGCTTGTAGCGGCTTTAATTATTTTACAAGTGGTTATAAGTGAGGTTTGTATTATTTACTCTAAATCAACAAATCAACTCAACTGTAGTGAAATGGAAGGTCAGATTACAATGGCTGTCAAAACATCGAGAAAGCTGTGCAGCATGTTATTGAAGAGAGGCTATTCCAGCAATATTCCCATAATGCAATTCATCACATTCTGGGCCTATCGGCAACTACTCGCCTCTGCTGAGCATGCAAAAGGAGACTCACTGCAAATTAACATGCCAGAGCTAAACGGACTGAACTGATGCTCAAGGACAGATTCTGAGCAGAAATGTTTGCAAGATGAGCAGCACATTGGTGCGCAACCATAACGTCAATCAGCAGAGCAGAGATAAATCATATGAGGGATTAAAGTAGCACTGCATTCGTAAGTGAGAAAATTGCAAAGTTTCACATTCAGTGATGGGATAGCTGCTAGGAGTCATTAGGATACCGAAACGAATATATAAAATTCTTCATTATAATATCTGGGCTGGTTTGTCTTGTGAAGCTTGTTCTGGTGAAATAATTTGTAAAAAACAAAATTTAATAGGATAGACTAAACAAGGTAAAACCTTGGACCACATAAAAGTAGTTTCACTACATGTGCCGCCTCAGCTCCCATCAAACAACAAGTTTAGGTGAAACCTCTCAAAATACAAATTCTATAGACCTCACCCTATGGGCGTTCAACGCCAAGAAAAATAACATTTAAGTGCAAGTGATCCAAGATTTGCCCTCTAAATTCAGCCACATCATAGAAAAGAAACCCTGTTATAAGTAATACCAATATCCCACTATATATGTGAATGTGTTAGATTTTTGCTTGAGTGCCCTGTCTGCTTTAATAAGGGATTGATTGAGATCACTTGGGCACACAGGCTAGTTAGATATAGAAACATGATCTAAATGGCGTAAAATGCGTAATTGAGTCCAACACACTGCTTTTCTCAGGGATGGTAGAATTCACAATGATAAAAAAGAAGAAGGCTGGATCTCGGCTGAAAGGAGGGCAGAATGTAGAATTACCTGAATCTGCGTCGACGTTTACCAGTGACATTAAACTGTCGGCTGGCCCTAAATCTGCACACAAAACACAGCTAAAGTTAGAGGATGAATTATACACAAAGTAAGCTTTCATGTTTATACCCCTCTAAATCTAATACCCACACATTTAGTATTTACTGAGACATGGACTCGGACCTGGTACATTTTAATGGTGGACTTCTATGGTACATTTATGGTTCTATAACCGGCAGCACAGTAGCATGAAAAGCTAGTTATTGGCGACAGCGGACGGTGTATGACGCTCATGACATATGAGTTTATTCATGGGTGAATGGTCTGTCTGTCTACATAGAAGGCTTTTCGACTCTAAAACTAAGTCTGAGAACCGCCCATTCATAGAACATCCCTATGTAAACTCACATATGCCTACCGCAGGAAAATTGAGCGGCCGTTTCAAGCAGCGAGTTGGCTGGTAGCAGAAAATAATATTAACAGTACTATCAGCAAAAAAAACGCTGAAATCTAGCAGCGGGTCTATCATTATAGCAACTTAAACTGCAATGCGATGACATAAAGTTACATTTGCCACCAGCTCAAATGCCAATTAAAAGAGATGAGATATAATTGTTTATAATACCGTGTTTTCCTACGTGTGTAGCGTACACTACGAGGGCGTCTACACTACCACCCTTCAGCCCTGACATGATCTTTGACGAGCCACCCTAAAAGCAAAACATTGGTAAGTGAATGAAATATACAGGCATCGATACGAGCATCGGCAACTTACATCCAAATATTACACTAGAGGAGTTATGTATTTGCATGAGGAGAAGCTAGCCATTTCATATACTATCAAACTACCTGACATTCAACCTTAGCTAACATTTACTCACCTGCTTTGCTCCATATAGACTCCCACCTCAGGCAGCAAAAATATAGTGCAAGCTAACATTAAGTAACCCCTAAAGCAGCTAAATTAAACTCTTCCTAACGTTACTCATCTAGGGTCATTGTAAATTCAGCAAAACAAACAGTTGCATAAGGGAAGGCAACTCCCATCCATCAAATTAACAAAATTTAAGAAGCTAACATCCTATTGTATACATGAGGACAACAGTTTGTAATACAAGGACTCCGCTTCGCACATATTATTACAAGATTACCTAATATCTACCCTAGGAGAATAAATATCAGCTTGATTCCAGTTTAGACTGTTTAGGGGTGACTCAATGTTAGCTACTGCCAATTAAGGCTAGCTAAAGTGCATGTGTAAATGTTAGCTAGCAATAATATTCACTATTCAAAGCATAAAAACGAGTTTTTTCCTCCCTCAAATACCTTACTCATAGCATCTAGCATTTTGCGCCCCTAATTGTAGTACTAACCTTACGATGATGGTGATTGGTTGGTTTAGCAGCGCTGGAGGAGGCGGTACTCACCTTACGGTGATGGTGATTGGATGGTTTAGCAGCGCTGGAGGAGGCGGTACTTGCCTGACGATGATGGTGATTGGTTGGTTTAGCAGCGCTGGAGGGGGCGGTACTTACCTTACGATGATGGTGATTGGTTGGTTTAGCAGCGCTGGAGGAGGTGGTAGTATTAGATGAGATACTACCGACAGCACTGTCACTGGATGTGCTACTACCTTCACTTTCTCTGACTAAAATAGAGATATTAGGTAAAGGTCAATGTTTACTGATAACTAACTATACTGCTATCATTCACAGGTGCTACGTTATTCACAGCCACTATATGCTACCTTATTCACAGGAGAATGAGGTGGCTCAGTTGGTTGGAGCACCAGTCCTTTAGCATACAAATGTTGGGGTTTGGTTGCACTAAGGTGTTCTCCGATCTGCATGCAAAGAGAGACCAACCTGGTGCGGATATTACGCCTCAGCCCCCTTTTTCAAACAAGTCACTATATTACAGACTTTGTATAGATCTAAAGTGATCTATGACTAAAATGGAGAGATCAATTCATGGTTTCTGTTTACTGAGAACCAAGTTTACAGCTAATATGTATGATATTTTACTATAATATTGTCTTAATTGAAGTAGGATACATCTCTGAAGGGCCATCATACACATTAAAAATGTACTGCTTGATAGACTGACTAGCTACATAGAACGCTAATATATATACATATATACATAGATTCAAATCTGTGCTCTTAAGTGTCATCTGTGTGTATTTGGCCCCAACTAAGTGTCACTCAAAAATAAGGAGTCATTTTATATGACCCACAAAAAAATCATGACTTTAATCCTCTCAAATAATCATGTTGGGCATCCTTAACCCAATAATAATTAATGGTAGATAAAATAGCCTGACATGGTCGGACAACTCAAATGCAATGATTTGCCCTACTGAGTCATTCATACATATGAATCACTAATTGTCCAGGGTTTTTATGGGTACCAATCGTGGGATATATAATATATGACACTTTATTGCACAAATGTGTGTATATATATATCGCTGAATTCACATAATTGTCAGACTTTGAGCATGTTTGGGATTATGAGACTGATAGTCTGCAGTAACGCCTGAGATTGGTATCTTATGAATCCTCCCGTCAGGAGTAGTTCTATGTGTCAGGCAACAACCTTCCTCTGTCCGATGGTTGGCCCTGTTGTGCCACGCTGCAGTTGGACAAGCGCCAGGAAATGGGCCACATCACATATAGTGACGCAAAAGTTTATTGTAATAAGGAGACACCAAACTCCCCCCCCCCCCCCAACATAAGACAAGACACAGGAGGAGCACTTACGGAGAAGGTCTCTCACATCCACCATATCCAGAGGATTCAGCTCGGCGTACTCAGGGTCCTCAGGCTCAGTGTCTGAGAGAGCTAGTGATGATCTCTGTGAGGACGGGCCGTACGACTCATCACCCTCACTCACCTACAGCATATTATAAGAAACTAGGTTATAGTGAACAGAAGGGTTACTGATGGCAAAAGAATCTTCCATCCTGTGTATGGGATTTTTTATTGATTATTAATAATAAAATTTCTCTCCACAGCACATGTCGGCTTTTGCGTATTATCTAATTTGTTGAATTTGAACGAATTTTTATTGATCATTAACTGATGTGACATCTTCTCTTTGTCAAGTAGTCGGTTTGACAGCGCCAGCAAAATATTTTATGTTTTCAAATCCAGATTCTGACCTCAATGAGATTTTTTGCTGCCGCTCCCTCAGTCCCCTCCATACCATCATGGAGCATCATAGCATGCCTGTGTTCTGGACACTGATGTTGCGGGTGGTACATGTAGCCCCCGGCTCCGCCATTGTGCATCAGCATAGCCTGTCAACGAACACAATTCATTACAGTTCCAATTATCATTCGAAGTTCACTATACATTCATAAAAAACACAGACAAATTGGCTTTTTCCAAAGAAAGCTATCACATAATTAAAAGCCTGTAATTCATATAGACCACTTTATATTCATAAGGATATAGTCTACCATATGAGGGGAACTTAATCATATTAACCAGTAGTCTAAGCCCCCCCCCGAGAATCTTGCCCCCCTCGTTTGACGGGGGCAAAGTCTGAGAACTATGTAGGAGTTTGCTAAAATTGTCTGCTCCTGTAAAATACAAGTACTAAAGAGAGAGATCTTTTAAATCTGCAATATCTTTTGAGTTTTACTCCTTCCTGAAGAAAGATGATATTCTGTAGGCCAACATTGAAATGTGTGCATCTTTTGTATACCATCTACAACTCTAAATATCCCCAGAAGAAGCTAAGGGACAAACGCCAATGTAGTCTGGGCCCTCCAGACCTTTGCCCCATGCCCGATGGCCCCCGGCGAGGGAGTCGCCAATGTCTTTATTTAGTAACCACGTCCCGCGGCTCCTTTTTTTGGTTAGGGGAAAGTAGCTGGGTGACAAGGCTATTTATTTAGTATTAAGTATGTTTGCAGTAGCCTGTAATTTGGACATGATGACCTAATGACTGGATTATGGATAACATCTGCAGACAGTGAGATCTAGTCAAATATATCACTCTGACCTGAGCTGACTTGATATATGGGGTATATATGAGTCTTATAAGGCTTCCTGCACTACAAACTAGCCTAGTGCCATATTATAATGCACAATTAAATGTTCTAAATTTTTGCTATGTCGAGTACTTAGATTTTTAGTGTGTGGTTATATGGTGTTTTTAAGTGAGAGCGCATGTGGGCCTACTCAGTGTCAAAAGTTAATCCATTTTTGGTAAGCAAGGCTGCCACATTTTCTGTGATGGCAGGTTCAAATCAGAGACAGCAACAGAAGTTCAGGGGCGTGTCTGGGGGGACTGTCCAGCGGGGGTCGAGAGTCTCGGGGCTCAGACTACAGATGACATATAGTCAAGTCAAAAATAGATGATATTCTTTGGATCAAGCAAGCCTTAGGCGTTTATGTAAAACAATGTGCTCAAACATTGTCATGTGGACCCTACACAGCCAATGACCGACTAAATAATGCACATTTGGAAGTCTCTGTACTTTGTGACCTCCTGTGTGGATAACGAGATTTACTCACATGATGCTGGAAGAGTTCCCGCTGATGTTGCTCTTGCATGTGGAGGTAATATTGACGTCATGTAAAACTGTCGACGGGATTGAACTCCGATAGTTGTGTCTCAGTGCCAAACACATGCATGTATGACTCAACTGTGAAAATATGAGAAATTAGTGATGGTTAAAACAAAGTATAGTATTCGGAATAATGTTAACTTAACCTATCCAAGTTCCTTATCATGTGTAGTCAATATATCATCTCCCCCCCCCCACCCCTACAGGTAGAGGGCGGGGTAAGATAGCGGATTGTCGCTAACTAACTACTGTATGGCGCCTGTGAACAGAAACTAACAAATCACTCTTAGATAATGTCAATCAGGTACGCCTTGATCAAAGTTGCAAACCAAAATACCCTGAGCCACAATAGATTGACAATAAAAAGCATACACATAAAATAGCATAAAAACTTATTTTTGTAGATAATTTACTAAAGTTATACCAAGTTTAGAGTTAGTTGGTTTCTTTTTGTGCGCCATGTCGCACCTGCTCACAAGTTTATGACTAGTGCACTTTGTTACATCTCCAAACTCAAAGTGTCAAGAATACAACTCGAACAATACATTATTATCTTAATACCAGGACAATTACAAGTGATATTATCCGACCTAACCAATCATGACTTGTGTAACAAACTCTGAACCAAGATACAACATACAGTGGTGCGCGTACCACTGCACAACACACAGGTCTTCAGCTAGAAACCATGAGTCAAACGCTGTTTCGAGGCCTTCTCTAGTACAACCTCCTCATGGCCGGCCCCAGCAGCATGAAGCCACCCCTGTGTGTTGCTGAGCATCTCAATCAATCTCATCGATCCCTCAGTGCATTTTGTCAGTTTCGGTGGTTTGACATAATTGGTGTGTTTACGCTGTTGCGCAACCAGGGAGGCTGCCAACTCTTCATTGTTTCAGTGCAACAATGTTCGCCCCATCACTCTCATGCTTATACTCTAAGCCAAACCAGTGCAGGGAGGTTTGCTTTCCATCAACTCATCGGCGCAAAGTCGCTATCGTCAAGGCACCCGCCCCTCGTGCCACTCGTTCGCTACTCAAATTCACCACATTGAGCATAGTACAACTCATACACAAGTCAGAGAGATGACTTGTTTGCGCTACAGCCAGTGGGCGGACTGTGATTTCCTGTCTCGCTCTGCCTGCCTTTTATGCGAGGGCCAAGCTTTTAATCCTATGTTTGTAAAACCTTAGATCTAACTCAGACTCACTTTGATTTTCACTCTGCAGAGATTAAACTACTTTAATTTGAGTATTAAAGGCATAATCTTGCTTAGCCTTCTACCCCAAGCAATTTGCTTATCATCACTTAATCCCCTCATTCTAATCCTTACAAGGATTATAACAAAAGGAATTAAATGCTGGCCAACTCCACAAAACAAAGTGAGTGTGTTAAACCCCAGCTTACAAGTAATAGGATTACTTAGCTTTTGTCTTCACACAGTGCTGTTGCCATATCCATGCAGATGCGCTTTCTGCCTCATGTACTATGCTTTTTGTGGCTTGTTTGAGTGCTCTTCCTGAAAGCCCAACTCTGGTCAGAAATTTGGTAGCTGATCTAGCCATGAATCCACGGCAGCCAACTTCCACTGCGAATAATTCGCAATTCCAACCTTTGTCTTGGCATTGTGTGACCAGATCTTCGTATCTTGTCAGTTTTCTCTCATGCGCATATGAGAGATTTTCTTCCCAAGGCACCGTCAATTCCATCAGTATTAGTGCTTTTTCTTTGTCAGACCAAACAATTAAGTCTGGTCTTTGGTTCGTGATCACAATATGCTGTGACATGCTGAGCTGCTCTGTGAGGTCGCATCTCACCTGCCATTCTCCGCTGTTCATCAATCCCTTTTTGCGCAAAATCTTTTCACGCGCTTCACCACCAGCATTAGCATATTCACACTTCTCCGTGACATATTTACACAACACTTTCAGGACTTGATTATGCCTATACGTGTATCTTCCCAGGCTCTGTTGGCAATTCGACAGTATATGTCGAAGTGTGCCCTTAGCCGAGCACTCGGCGCATTTCGAGTTCTCGGTCAAATTCCAGCGTTCCAGGTTTGCCGGGGTCGGTAGTTGATCATAAGCTGCACCAACCAGAAAGCTGATCCTTTGTGGCTCCATCGACCACAATTCTGTCCATTTGAGCTGACGCTGCTCAACAGACTCCCAACAAGTCCACCTGCCTTGTTGGGCTTGGCCTACAGCTTGTGTCTGGCGGCGCTCCTCTTCCATCTTGCGCACCTCATCAACGACCATCTCCCGTCTAACCTTTGGGCTTTCCTTTGAGAACCACCGGTTTGCTTCCCAGCCGATGCCATGACGTGCAGTTGTCACAGCACCCACAATCTCACTTATCTCCAGTCGAGATTTGGCATCTCTGACAGTCTCTGTGACAGACCATTTTTTACCAGTGTCAAGTGTTGGAGCACATTCCCTTATCACCTGGTCTGGTGACTCGTTCAACATCATATCCAGTCTCGCCTTTGATGTTTTGTACTCTTCCACAAGCGATTTCATAGGTAGTGAAAGAGTAAACGAACTGGCATACAGTGCATTAGTGTTGAAGCTCCTTGGAACTCCAAGCCACTTACGCATGTGCTTGTTAATCATTTGCTCCATTCTCTCAACTGGTGTTAGCGGAATATCATAAACTGTCAGAGGCCACAGAATTCGAGGCATGAGTGCAAAGTTGAGAATCCAGGCTTTGTATTTGCCAGACAGACCACATTTTTCAATCGCGTCCAGCCCTGTAATGAGTTGCTTTTTCACCTCGTTTCCGCGAAACCTGTCTGTGATCGGTAAACTATACCATCTTCCTAAGCTCTTCACAGGCTGAACTCAGTTCAAAATGCTCAAAACAATACATTGTGGTGGGGAAACTATCCAAATATTCTATTGCTTTTATCTAACCAGGATAGATCAATTAGTATATCCCAAAACAAAAAACAAATAATCAGTGATCTTGATTACAGAAATAAACCTAGAATAAAATATCAGCCAGTTGATTGTAACCTTGTCTCCCAGCACATAACCAACATGCACGACATGAATAATTGATGCCTATGAGCTCTTGGTCATCCCCGTGACTGTATACCTTTATAGACGTTGACACAGACCCCACAAAATGAGCATTCAGCACCCCACCTGGTGATACTCCACGCCCTCTCTCAAACAATCTTTGCTCAAATACGTCCCTGACACCTAATTTTTGGATTTTTCAAGTCTTTTACATCTGGAGGACCAAGTTTCAAATCACTGTGACCAACATTTGAGGAATAATGATCTGAAGTAGAAGTGCTGGCTCAATTGGTAAGAAAACTTTTTATTCACAAACCTTAACTTAGCAAGACGCTACAGTCGAGCTAACATTACCCCAATTACTGTACTAAGCCGACCATCGAGTGTGTCTGTTGTTGTTTTCTCCTCATGAAACACTTATATTGCATCTTGTAACTCCCTCCCTATTCAATTGAAGGACATTAACAGGGGGAGGGAGGTGTTGAGTATTTCATGAGGAGAAAACAACAGCAGACAAACTCAATTTTCAGCTTAAAATATAGTCAATGTCATAATGTTAGCTCCGCCATTATGTAATCCTGAAATTGGGATCCCCGAAGAGCAAAGTTTTTGAACCAACAAGTCAGCACTTCTGTTTCAGGACATTACTTCTCTCAAAATAATCACAGAGATTTGAAACTGGGACCTATAAATGTAAAAAGACATAGATAAACAATATATATTAGGTTAGAGCACCCTCTATAATACCCACATCATTGTAGTGTCTCATGTATTGGTTGATATCTAAAGGACATAGTTTTTCTCAAGTGGCAGCAGGTGAGATTTTGTACAATTCTGTTTGATCAACAAATCCAAGACATTTTATGTATACTTGTGATCTTATAACTTGTAGATCCCTAATGATATAATCATCTTGTCTTGTGGATCTAAGAATATTATTAATATTATTCTTAGAACCACAAGACGATTGTATCATTAGAGATCTACTGTTAGGGTTACCAAGTGCTCAGATTATCTTTTTCACTTTATTAGCCCTGATTTTTAAACTTGTTACTGAAAATATTTATAATTTCTCTTCCTGCTAGTAGCTTTTGTTTGGAATAATTTGAGCACAGCAGGCTAACTTACCGTCTATAGCTCGCCCTCGTAGATTTCAACTGGACTGTATCTTACTAGACAGCGAGTCTTCTACCAGAACATCAGACCAAATATTCCTTCTCTTTCTGACCTGAGTCACTGCTAATAACGTCAGGATAATAATAACAGTTGAAGTAACGATTTATACATTTAGTGTTGAATCTAAATTAAAGAGATTACTCAGGTTTTACATCTAGGACGTATCATGATGTCATTTATAGCGGAGGACAGCAAAAGACTGGCTGTTTTGACAAAACATCATATTAAATAAAAAAGATTCAATTAGCCCCACTTTGGAGTTGCCTCCCCTCTACACGATTGACTATAAGAAGGAGGCATGTGATACAAATTCAGACCACTGGATACGAGTGAGCTTTGCGTGCATTTCTCATTGTACAAATGTAGTGTTTGATACCAATCTTCGTTAAACATACCGCCATCTTCTAGCAGCTTGAACTTGAAAAGTCGAAACAAATCAAGACTACATTCAGCTGAATCAAAAATCTAGAAGCAAAACTTATAAGGTTACTAGAGAGATATTTAGACTATACACATACTATACCTGCATGCTGCCGCCTGTGAGTAGATAATGATGCCGAGCCCTTTATTTGGAGTTTTCTCTTCTTACCGCTAATATATACTCTGTCATCACTCAGCTCCGAGTCTGCATCATCTGAGTCGTCTCCTCCTAACCTGACTCTCTCTCTGAATGTGTGAAGTTGTAAATTAAATCTGCACCAGCCAATATGATGAATGATATATTAATTATGACAACCGAAAAAGCCTGGCTTTTGATAACACTGGTAGAGATAAGATAAGATATTAATAAACGGTAGCTATCATAAGAGTCAAGGCTTTTGAAAACAAATTAACGTAACAGTATTTTTGGTATGATATTGAAAAGCCAGCGTTGAATTGGCTGAAAGCGCAACATTAATGGCTCGTATATCAGCAAGCCGACACACTAAACTGTGTCAAAACAACACTGCATCATACTCAGATTACTCAGATCTCATAAACCTGATAATATGATGGTTGCTTACAATTCCTCTCCACTCCTAATATAATCTTTAGAATGCTTCAACATTACAGGTCAAACCAGAAGTCTATTATGGTCTAGGACAAATAATATGACACGTTTGTGATAGCTTGGTAGGGAGGGTTAGTTAAGCACACATACAGGCATACCATCACAATATGGGCTAACTTAATCATCATCAGATTAGACTGTCTCAGGTTAGACAACTGATGCCTCTCTGGGAAATATGTGCTCAATAGATTCTGTATCGCTCAAAGATAGCAAATCGAGGCCTTGATCCCAAAATTGTCACCGAACAGGCCCATAATTTGCACAATCTGATTGCCAACAGTATGGAATCAAAACACTCCCTGTCGTTGACACTAAACTTCTGCAAATAATTTGCCCATCAGGTGACAATCCTGAGAATGAAGCTTCTATTAGTCATCGATACAGAATTCGATGAGTGAACATTTGCCTGACTGGCAGCAGTAGGTTAATCTGTAATATGACCTGATGACATCATAAGCACACGCTGATGACCGAATCTTACCCACACTGGTCCGTGATATACTATTGCATGTATATCTCTGATCGATAGAGAGTGAATTAATTCATTTAGCAAGAGTACCATCACAAGGAATTTGGTGTGACCACCCAACTCCTTGGACCACCCATGCTCAATTTTATGTACTCATATTATGTTGACTCTAACGATCAGAGATACACATGATAATAGCGTAGTCTCAATGTCAGTGTGAATCTTATCTTCCCTTATACTAACCTTGAGGTGCTCTGTAGCTCATAGCCGGATTATTTGACCGAGGTAACGGATCTGGAGCGACGTAAGAACTCTTTGAACTGCCGCCATCATCACTAGCTTTGATCTGTCCGACTTCCTCGTCACCAGAATCAGTGCTCTCTCCTTCCTCTACTTCTTCGTCCTCCATTGTTTATATGTAAGGGGATCAATGCAAGCAACTCTCCTAAAACAATATTGTCACAATGTTGGCTATCAGGTATTGCGTTTTAAGTTTAGGCCTACGCTATGCGTTGACATTTTGATTGCAACTCCCAGCTACAGAATGGATGTTCAGAACAGAATATATTCGTTGCAGAATCAGCCAAGTTCGTCGTCTGCAACTCCTCCCTCCTAGATGGCCCTAGATCTTTAACATGATTCTTTCTATTTTAAAATAGTCTATTAATTAAAATTATGAATGAAGCAAGAATTGAATAAGCCTAGAACATGGCCCCAAGATACAACAATTGCAAAAGATTGCTATTAAAAGTAAGCTTCTTAATGCCTACTGTGGATCTATATAAGTGATCACTGCTTGCTTAGATTGTTTAGCTTAGCTTGTTTGTTTTGTAAAATCTGCTACATACAACGAATTCACAGAAATCCTCCAGCTAGGGCTAGGCTAGTAGGGAAAGCTACTTATCTCAGATCCACCACAATGTCAACCATAACTGTGCCACGCATATAAATATTTCACTACAATCACCTCACCTCAAGACTGCACATATGAAGATAGCTCCATTTGGCTTGTTCTGCAGACAGTCCATGTATTTTTTCATCTCTCCTCGGATGAATTTGTTAGCCACATAGCAGTGTAGAAGGGGCGTGGCTTGTTTGATTATGAGAGTAAAGACAACTCCCTATTTTCTATATATATATATTATATATTGACACAAATTAATGTAATGTAATTTCAGATGTTTCGATGTTCTTTCATCACAGATTTGATGGTTTCAATGTAGGTATTGTTGCAAAGCTTAGAGTAACTGACAATACCTCTTAGAGACCTAAATCAAAGCGCAGTCTATGTTTGCTAAAGTCACAAGGATCTAAAATATATACATCATTGTCCAGCTTTGACTTTTCTTTTTCAATTGCAACACTCTTAGTGTGGAGTAGTCCTATCATGTTGTCATGTTGTCATACATGTAATTTGTACATGTATCTTGGAGTTGTCCTCTCTGCCCTGACCTATATATGACAGAGACTGACTTGACCGTGACCTTTATTGAAGAGACACACATGAGCACTTGTCTACTGACTTTCATGGTGAGTGGACTGCTTTATATCTTGCCATCCTGATTAGAACCCAACTTCGCAACACTTAGAATAGGAGATAAAAGAAAACCCTCACTTTTTGTAACACATGATTTGATTGGCTGCATTATGATATGGAGTATTGTTATAAGTATTCTTGGAGAGAAAAAGGTAGTAGGGCACTCAGGATTACTTTATTATCACATCATTTGTGGTGTCTTTGACATTGAGAATCTACTGCTTTAAAGATGGTATGTGCTAGCAATTGCAATTTGATATAGCCCAATATGGAACCAGGCCTATGGAATTATGCCTGATAGTCATGAGAATGAAATGGTCATGAAGAAATGTATGAAATGATGAAGCAGTTTTTTTTATTTTTACTTGCTAACTAATAACATCTTAATTAATTTGTAAATAGATTTTCTCCCTGCAAATTTGTATAATAATCTTGTAGTGCAGTATGAATGATTATTTGTATAATTCTGCCCTACCCATGTTAGGATACTTGTAGGCATGGTGACACTCAGCAGGTAGCCACACAATGACTGATTTAACTGTGTGCATGATTTTCTATTCGACCAAACTTTACCTAAGCTAAGCGCTGACTAACTGACTTCAGTGAGTAGCATGATCACAGACAGTAACCCTACTCTCAGTACAGACTAGCTAAATAATAGCTCTCAATATTGATTGGCTCCTGTGAGCTTGTAAGCATTTATATTGTCGAGGCGTCTTGCATCAATCATACACTTTGCGCATGACCACCCAATCAATTCAGGGCGGTAATCTTTGCACCTTAGCACTTGGATCTATCCAAATGTGAGTTCTCAGACAGACATGTGCAAAATGTAAATGTAATAGGTCAATTGGGCCAGTTTGTGACACTGTCGCTGCGATGCAGAGTGACTCGTATCGTAGAGTCGCTGCAGTGCATAGAAGCTTTTATAGCCTCAGGGAGTATGCAGGCAAATTAACTGTCAGTACATCCTGGGCTGTGATTGATGCAGGTTTTTCTTGGTACATCATTGCCATTTATTAGGGTAGTTTTTTTTCAGGTCAATCAGTTCAACATTACACACTGTCATTTCAGATTGATTTAGTATATGGATATGGTTTTCTTTTTGTTCATGACAGTGTTCTGGTCAATATGAGACTGATTAGTCAAAAAATCACTCACATTTCATCATAACTTGCCTGCACCATGAAAGTATGAAGTCATGAGAATTATAGGGTAGTTTAGTTCACCTGCATTCCTTTACCAGATCATATCATCAACAAAACAATTCTTATTTATGTCAGGTCTTCCTCACTTATAGCTTTAGTCATTCCTAAAATACACTATGCTATCTAGGCTTATAATTTGGACTGACCCTATTTCATCCTTGTATGGCTGACATTAACATCACTGATTATGCTTGCTGTTTCAGAGTAGGTTTATTCTGATACAGAACCGAGCTGGTTAGACACGTCTTGCTAAGTGGTATATGCACTTCGACGATGAGGAGAAACAAAAACTGATTGAAGAAGTTCACTCTGTTGTCACTGTTAGAGACGCCATACACACAAACTTCGTGGAGGTAACTAACTCAGGTTCCTATTTAAACCTTCCATATATTATTATTGGGTTTTATTCAAGAAGTGTTTTACAGAACATACCCGGTTTCAGTTTCTCACTTTCCTAAGTTTGTTTGAGTTACAGGAGCTCTACAATATTTTTTTAATCTTACCTCAGTTGGCCACCAGACAAACATTTCAAGATCTATATGATATATGATTTCAGCTAAATTGGAATCAATCAGTCATCACACCTGTTATAAATAAGTGCCTGCACTCCAGTCCCCAGTTGATAATTGCTCCAAATTAACACTGTTCTCACTTTCTCTCAAACTCTGAAACAATCCTACCAACACAGAAAAGCATGTTCATATTAAAGTAAGAATCAGGTTTGAATCATTCTAGAGTTCTCAGTGTTGTTTAGACCACTCTGTAAGGTCTATGAACTGTGGCCTATTTGCAACCAATTTCCACTCACTCAAAGTTGAGATGAGAAGGTACTGAAAGGTGCTTTCTTAACGATAAGATATACAATAAAGTACCTTTTTAGTACCTTCCCATCTCATTTTTGTCTGAAAATCAGGTGAAAATGGGCCACAGCTTTATAGTAGGTTTCTAAATTAGACTGAGAACTCTAGAATCATATAAAAAATATGTTACATTCACAGTCACTTTAACTAAGCCTAGTCTGATCCATCGTCATACTTATAATTTTATCCATACCAAACTACTAGCTCACTCTTTATCATGTTACTCATGTCATGTTTTGCAGTTCAGGAAATTTAAGATAGTATACCGACGATACGCCGGATTATTCTTCTGTGTATGCGTGGATACCGCCGACAACAGCTCTAGCTTATCTAAAAGCCATACATAACTTTGTCGAGGCGCTCAACGAATATTTCGACAATGTCTGCGAACTAGATCTAGTCTTCAACTTTTATAAGGTAAGTCTTTTATTGGGAGAGGAGTAAAGTATTCGAAGGAGGAAAAGTTTCACACAGCCTTGAAATAGTTTAAATTATGGCTAGCTAACATTTAACTCAAATTGGTTTCTTTATGATATTATCTACCGCCAACTCCGTGCCCTGACCAAAGCTAGCAAGAATCGGTGCTAGTTAACATGACGACACTCCCGTCTAATCGAAGCCAATTTAAACTTTAGCTCATATTCATTTCTCTGGGTATCATGTAACCATTGCCGTTGCCAAATTGTTTGAAGTCAGGAAAACTGAAAAACATTGTCGCTGTAATTTTAGAGAAGAAAATGAACTGCACCCCCTGATCCAATCCTATTTATATTTACCTCACCATGATAATATGAGATGGACCCAAAGCTTTGAACATTAGGTGTAATAAAAAATGACAATCAAAGACCTTAACAAAAGAACATCCCTGCCTAACTATAGCATATTCTCCAATAAACCTGAAACTATATGACAAAATAACCCACACTCCCTCCTGAATTTTTTGGTTTTCACTGACACACTTTGAACGACTATGTTTCTTTTGCCCAGTTCAACAGTTTGGTGGCCTAGTTACTATAATTCGGTTTGTCTTGAGAGTTGTGGGTTATCTTTGGTTGCACAAGACTTGTTATGCTTGCCTCTGGGCCAAATTGTATAAACAGACAAGGTGTAAGCTCACTTAGCCCGGTACTGGCATGTGAATCTTTAGACTGACCTCTCCCCTTACATGATAAACTGGCAGATAAGTAGATAAAATTTACTGTTTAATTGTAGCCTAGATTCAATCATGTAGATCCGCTTAATCTGACTCTATAGTTGTATATTTTTGAGGAAAGACATCCGCTTTCATTGCCGTATTTTTTCGATGTGTAGTATCAGACCACACAGAACTTATTTAGGCATGTTTATAGCGAAAGCGTAGAGTTTGGTATATTTACCTTTACGCACTATCAAATTGGAGTTGTCCACTCAAAAACAGTGGTTCAAGGAGTGGACAACTCCTGAATGATGCTAAATTGCCTTTGAAATTCAACATTTTGTTTCTTAATCGTGCTGATGATACTCGTTTGACCAACCTTAGACTTCTTAGTGAAATTCTGTAACAATTTTTTCCATTATATCATTACATAAGGAATTACACCCCCTCCCCCCACCAAATTTAAGGAGAAAGCTACTGTCACTCACTTTTCATGTTACATATAACTTTTTGTCCTTTTACTTTAGGTGTACAGAGTGGTGGATGAGATGTTTTTAGCAGGAGAAATTAGGGAGACGAGTCAATCCAAAGTACTAAAACAGCTCCTTATGCTCGGATCACTGGAATAAGTCTACTATACATCATCACTTATCTACAATACGTAACCAGGTTCGATTCCCGGCGCCGGCTATCATTTCTGATTTGGCACTGGCAAGCCATTCATCCTAGCCAGGTCTGTTCGGATCAGGACCATACATACAGGAGGTCTACTGTGTGCTTGCATGCAGTATAATGATCCCCCTCTGCCTCTTCGAAAAAAGAGTAGCCGGCAACGGCGGGCAAGGGTATAGGGTACCACGCCAAACAAGCCACCCGAGCTTAAGGGGCCCCGTTAAATAGGGCGGTCATATAAGACCTAGTGCATAGAAAAAAAAACAAAAAAAAAACGCATTTGTAATCTGGCTATATAACTGTACCAGCAGGAAAACCTGGAGAATTCATCTTCTACTTATTCATTTGGTCCTTAGTTTTACTAGTTTGGAAATAGTTTTCTGAATTAAAAAATGACTTTACTGGTTGAAGTCATGTCTTACTACTCATGTAGCTGAAAGTGGTTTTATGGCATCAAAACTTCTTTCATCTTCATGTGTACTATGACTTGCAATGTTTGGTTACTGATTCAAGTAGATTTAATGGTGGTTTTTTTTCCTCACTGGTCCCTGTAATACCATTCCATGGTGTAGCTGTTGGAAAAGCTGACAATTATCATAAAACTCTAATATGACACATCTATTGTTCCAGCCCCCAGCACCCTCGGGTGTATACATCTCCTGTAACAGCCCCTCTGCCTACGGGTGTCAGGAAAATTTAGTGATGAGGTCGAATAATCTTGAAACATTATCATGTTATGTTATTTTCTCACTTACTAGACTACTCATGGTAACAGAGCCAATATAATTCATTAATTTGCTGCATTATGGGAGCGTAGTTTTCATACACTGATTGTGTTCTTGTAGAATGTCAGGAGGGTACAGAATGAAAAGAGGAAGGTAACTCAAGCTCTCAAGTATATAAACTTTGCTATAGATAAGAGTAACATGATATTATTACCAGGCTCTGCTACTGTAGCTCTGGAGGAGATATTCGGACTTATCACTCTTATCACAGGTCTTATGTCTTATGAGGATGCCAGGTAAGTGAGGAACGGAGGCTTTAGAGGGCGTCAACACCGAATGGCAACCTCAGGGTGCCTCAACATGATAGAGTATCAAGCGTAGTTTGGTTCCGTGCAGCTAAAGCTTCGACAGTGAATTCAATGAAAAGTCAGATCATCTAGATGTGGAGCGCAGATAATGGAGCTGTTTATTTCATAATTTATCAAGCTCTGATCTCAATTTAAAAAAATCCCGGTCAGGGAGGATTGCAGGCGTCTCTATCATTCACTGGTTAATGATGTCACTTCGCACCCTGAAAATCTGTCAAACCCTCTACCTCGCCACTCCCCTACAATCAGCCTCCCAGCAGTTAACTTTGTTTAGGTCACAATTAGAGCTGTTGTTGGTGGTTGGTAGTTGCCATAACTAAACCAGCAACCAGGAATAGACTAGACATGATAACTTTGTTACAGGAGGAGTTGTGTGATTACCTCCACCTAGGAGTTGGAGTTAGGAGTTGTTGTCTCTAACTCCTTGCCTCCACCACTCCAAACATTGATAAATAAAGATATGTTGTGTGTTTGGCAATTTACATATTGGCATGTCTAGTATAAGCTCTGCTATATTCTCTTGTTGCTATTTTGGTAGCGCCGAGCTGACTTATTACCTACAGCAGACATATAATGCTCTGGCTGAGCTCATAGAGTGGGCTGACGCCGTCATGCTCATAGATATAGAAACCCAACTAGATGTCAACAATGCAAAGTGAGTCAGGGTTCTGTAGATGAGGAAACTTTTGCTTTTTTTGTAACTTGTAAGCAATGCAATAACGATTTGAGAATTGATATCGTTGATATACAAAGGTCCCTTAAGATAATTATTAGTCCTTAGTAGTTCCTTACTTTGGCTCTTGTTTTTGAAAGTCACAAATTAATATAACTGTATTATATCATCAGTTCGAAATGTTTGCTTTGCATTCCTTAGCTACTAGTTATCCCAGGCGCCAATCATTCCAACACATTGGATAAATTATATATCATACTGGTTGAAACTTGTAATTGATCTCTACAATGACTTGACAATGACAGGAGAGTGATACGAGGTATCGAGACATCAGTAGATGACCTCACAGAGTTTACATGTGAAGTGGTATAATGTAGTTATTGGACCAGATGGTAAAACCTACCTACAAGCACCGCTGGCTCAGAGCGAGGATTTGTCCCCCATACAACCGATTTTCAGACCTGCTGGAGCTGCTACCGGTACTGGATATATGTAAGTTATTCTTTGTGTGTATACTGATGTCATTTTATTCTGTTGGCCACGAGGAATAGCAGTCATTATCATTGACATAGTTTGTGTGGTATATTTAGTTTGTTTATGGCTTGTTCGCACTTGCTCTAGCTAAGTTAATTTCATCATTATTTGCATAACTATTTATGTATACATTCAACTTATTGATTTGCTACACAAAACCACCAAAAGTTGTGCCCTCTTTGACATTAAGGGGGCAACTCCAACATGAAGCTACAATGCATGCGTTTTTATCCTTCTGTTCATAGAGGAGCACCTGTCGATTTGAATGATTTCACAAACAGAATAGACCAGTTAACGTTGTATTCATAGCTAACTCTGCTACAGGACAGAAGGGGAGAGCCCCCAATTTATCTCATCCACCCTCCACCTCTGAGAGAAAAATACAGATCAAGAATAGGCTCTGATTATGATAACGTCAGCAATAATTGTAAGGATAATCGATAACTTTGCACCAGGACAAGGCTAACTTGAGGAGCCTAGTCACTTAATTTTCTCTACTAAAATTGTCCATTTATTCTGTTAAACTTTGCCAGAGCTGCTTGTAGTTATATTCCATTATTGACCGGTGATGAATGGTGATGGAATGCCCTACCAGCAAACTAGGATAAACCTCATCACTCAGGAACTATCTATTGTCAGTACTGTGAGCTAAGAAACCTCATTGCAGGTCAGGAATTTTCCTAAGCAAATCACTAGAAATAAACTTGAGTTGAGTTGTATAAACATCATTAATTTTGTTTAATTTTTCATGAGCAGCCTCTTATGACAGTAACACCAACTCTCCGATTGTAACAACGATGATGGCTGCCTCTGATCCTTCGACCCCCAGCAGGAACAAAAATTCTATGAATAGAAGCTTTGCTGGTCTGCCAGTGGGAGTATGGAACAGCATGTGTTGCACCTTTCAAAAGCTTCATTCATTATCTTTATTGATTTTTCACAGGGATCATATTTAGAAGTTAGCACTATAATATAGTTGTCTTGAATTGATACATTCGGCCACATTGCCCACTCTCCCTGCATAAAATAATTACATTGATATGAATAAGTAATAACCTAACAGACCCATTGACATAAATTCTCTGTCAGGATCATCCATTTCACAGTATAGCATGTTATAGCATTGTCACATACCCTCTGTATATATACAGCCGACTGGTATTGAGTCTCAAATCCAAAGAGAATACCAGTCTGAGACATTTAGCTGTTGGTAACATTACACATATCGACTGATTCGAGTATCGATGGCGCCGTCGCTGCTTTAATGGCGAATCAAATGCAAAGATTTCTGTGAAAATTCTCAAACCCAGACTAAGCCTTGTAACGCCCAAGATCTATAAATCGATCAACTGCTTTGTTTGGTACAAGATTCCACATTAGTGATTTAAGTCTAAGTCGTCATTAGTGAGAGGGTTACCCCTCTAGAGTACAGGCACCCTATACCCTTGTCCGCTGGGGTTCCGGCTACTCCTTTTATCGAAGAGGCAGATGGGGTCTTTTTACAGCATGTTGGGTGTGTAAACACACATCGGACCTCCGGTATTTTAAGTCCCATTCCGCAAGGACCTGGCTAGGATGGATGGTGCGCCAGTACCAAATCAGAAAGGACTGCCGGCGCTTGGAATCGACCCTGGACCACACAGATCGGCACTCTTAACCATCAGACCACTCCTCACTTCTCACTCCTCACTCCTGATCATCTATATCTTTATGCAGTTATTATTTTACAGCTATTTGGAGTTTTCAAACAATTGTGAGGAGGTGAACTACTCATGACTACTGCCAGCAACATGAAATGAAATATGCCATGTATGGTCGTCGGTCTGGTTGTTATAATTTTCTGGCCATTCCGGTGCACATCTGCGGCAATTCAAAGACTCAAAATGTTTCAGTAACCTTGCAAAGTTCATAGTCTGATTACAACATTATCCAGCCTCATGAGCCCGAGTATGGATATACTCGCTTGCTGTATCTTCTTGTATAGTACTCATAAGATAGGTTACCATTTGCAAAAAACTGTAAAACCTAAATTTGAGGAATTTAAACCTCGCCCCCTTTATTTAGGTTTTACGGTACCTCAAAAGTGGTTATCAATCTTATAAGTACTATAAAAGGTTTAAACTCCTTAACTATTTCATTTTTATCATTGACTCATAAGAAGCAATAAGATAGATGGTGTTCATTGAATGAGCTCATCTACAATATAGATTTACACCATCATATCACCCCAGCTCATAAGTTGACAGCTATGCAAAGGAACTACCTCACTGCTAAACACAGTGCTCATCCTGCAATTGAATTTTAGTGGTATGGTGGGACGGACAGTGCATCCCTCCTTCGTTCTAACCCACCAATAAATAATGATAAATCTGACTTTATGAACTCGCTTACTTTTTTACCGATGACATCATTTTTATATTACTTAAAAATAATTGATTAAAATTGTAATAAAATGCAAATGGAATGCATCTCACAGTAGGCCTGTAGACTGCTCATCAGCTCAATTGTATTTACTCTTCAGAAGAATTAGGGATTCAAATATCTTTTATTTAACGTAAGTGGAATGTTGCTCTTCAGGCTAGGTATAAAAAATAAATCAAATTTCAAACGAGAGAATGCAGTGACCCTAATTCTCATACTGTAGCAATCATATTATTCCAATAAGAGACAACTTTTGAGTGTTTAAGAGACCTTGTAGGGCCTCGATTGCACGTCCCTGCTCTATTTCCACTTTGCAAGAAAAACTTTCACCCGCCCGCTACGCGCAAAAAAAACTGGCATATTGCTTGGTCCTGGAACCTCTCTGCCATATCACTCAATAGAACCTATCTGTCTTACTCATCTGTGTCCAGTATCCAACTCACCACTCTTACTGCACATGGAAAACAGAAGTGTGCTCAAAACCTGCTCTTGTCTCCAGGTGGTATGACCTATACACTAATATATTTATATTGATATAAAAAGCAGAATATAGTCAAGGGGTTATGTATCTTGACAGCCACTGATTCCCATATCTGCCCAATTGCGTCAGTAGATGGGGCCCCAAATTTGTGCGAACCAATCTGAGCATTCCTCTCGCACTATCTTAACAACAAACTTTTAAAAAAAAATATCCGGGTACAAATTCAAGTTTGTTTCAGTTTGGAGAGATATGGGAACTGTTTATTTATTGAGAGCAACAAGTAAGCAAAAATATGCATAATAATTCTGTTCCGTGGTGTTCTGAGTATAGACCAAGATCAGTAACAATACTATCTACATATGATAATGAGGCTGTCAGCACCACAGATATGTGAGTCCGATCGGAGGAGATAAACCCTAACTCTGCTACTGTCTCCTGGTCATGTGATCCTCACCACCTTATATACCAGTAATGGGCAGAAAGGCCAAGCAATGTACAAAACTGAAAGTAGACAGAGAGGATTATATATCTTGTCAGCTGACCACTCCAATTTCTATATCAGGCTCCTCCCCCATTAAATCAGAGTCATCTATTAAATCAGAGGGCGGGGCTTGTAATGATTCCGATGTATTATTCTTATTGCGCTATTTTCTCTTTCTATTCTGTCTGTCTTTTATATTCATTTTTTTTGGCAAACTTTTGATTTTCTCTCTCCAGTGAGAAGATTTCCTTCACCATATCTTTTGTTATATCTGTAAATAAAGAGATAAGCGCCTATGATACACAGAAATACTTGCAGCACACCATGTCAGAAAATAGGAGAGAGAAAAACCCAACACTGCTTTGAGTCGCTCAAGATTTGACCTGACTGATCGATTGACTGATTCTTTATTCATACACACATACAAAACGATTCCCAAACTCAGGGAATGAATGGTGTAAATGACATATATAACCAAATGATGACCAGAGAAGTAATCGGGGTCATACTAACGTGGAGGTTATTTGACCTATAGCCACAGGGTGAGAACTGAATAAGCAAAAACAACTTCCTGTTTGATATTGTAAATTGTGGTGCTGTTATGGAACTCTGCTACTCCAAATTAAAAGCATATTGTCGGCTTTGTTGGGTAGGGAATCCTGAAACATTATTTGTATTCCAGGAGTGCTCAGTTATTATATGAGCTTTTTTTATATCCAGCCAGGACAAGGCCTTATTCTAGAGATGAAGTATCCCTAAGAAAATTCAGAGCTTTGAGAACAGAGCCTGGCTTTAGCTGGGATCTCTCCAACATAATTGATACTTTAAAAATCTACTCTCTATTAACGCATAAAAAGTTTAAAGTTTAAAACAAAAAGTGGTACCCAAAAACAGATATGAAGCTAAGTTACTGAAATAATCCCAAGGGGTCGATCGATGACTGCAGCTATTTATGATAAATATAGACAGATACATACTTTTATCAGTTTTGAGCAGCTGTAGAAACACACCACCAGGAGTACGTCTTGTGTCTCCTCTCTGTAAGTATAAAACAATCATTTACTGTCTGTATCACACTGGTCTGTACTATACGGGCTGTCCACACACCCCACCCACATGCTATTATACGGGTATGAGCTTATAACCTATCACTCTACTAATGATATAAATGTAAATACTAGAAGTGAAGGTAATCCAATGCCAAGTGATTTTTTGGTCCTCCAATGACCCGTTAAACTTTGGATTGGGCAACGCGGTGAGAAATTTTCTCTGTGGTTTCTCAAAAAGCCACTAACTCCAAAAATGAGCAATGTTCAGTGAAATCAGACACCCCAAATTGATCACAAAAGTGGCTCAGAGACCTTAGTCTATGTACAAACCAAGTCTTCATTCCACCGGCCGCCTCCACATCCATTTTAGGGTTGAAGAGATCTAAGGCTTTTTGACGGCTGGTGTAGCGTACCACCCGCTCTATAAGTACTATTTTTGGTTCGTTCAGATTTCTGGCTATGTATCGAGCTATTACCCTCTCATCATCGTCTGTGCACACTTCTGTCGGAAGGTTCAATACAATAAGTTAATAAATATTAATGTGGATTGATACCCCGCATCATGTATAAGGGCATAAGTAATCTAATGGGAATTATGTGTGAGTATCCCACAATGCCACATACACCTTATATATCAAGTTAGAGATATGTGGGAAATCCAGAATATTGCATTCTGGGATACTTCAGAAACATTTCACATTGCCCTTCTGAGAAAATATTGAGCCTTTGGGGTCGGTGCTCAGATAAAGCTAAGATGTATATGGATTTTAATCTGATTGGTAACAACATGACTCATCATGGTGTGAGGTAGGCACTCTGTCCCTGTTTAGAGGAGAAAACATTAACACAAAGTGATGTTTGCCTACCCCTCCCCCCTCTTGTTGCCTTGTACTTTATAAGATAGTGAATAAGAATAATACTAATGAACTAACCTCGTCATAATAATCATCGTCTCTCCCTCCTCCTCTACCAGGGAGTATATCTGTAATATAGATAATAATACAATGATATATTATATTATATACCACTCAACATTATATAATATATAACGCTGGTCAACAGCGGCAAATAATGTACTGGCACTATACTACATACACACACATACAGTATAAAATCATCACGATGCTTGTTTATAATCTGAGCAGGTGGCTGCAGAGTTATATTAGTCAACAGGAGTTATCCATCATTTGGATTGTCTGATTCGATTAAAAATTTACCCACATGGGAGGCGAGGGTGGTTAGTCGTAATCACCTCTTCAAAATAGCGAATTTGTTGGGAGTATAATTCACATAGATACATGTAGTTGTCTGATACATGACCCGTAAATTGTGTTTTGCTTTATCATGCCTGTCATAATAATTTACTCATGTTGCCTAACTCTTGTATTCTTGACCTTTGTCACATTTTACGCTTTGCTGGTTTTGGCACTGTGTGTTACATGATACTGCCTACAGCAGACGAGCTGCGCCATGTGGTAAAAATAATTCGGAATGGCGCAGCTCGGCTACATGCAATTTACATGTGGCGCAGCTCGGCTAGAGGCAATTTATGTGCGGCGCAGCTCGGCTAGTTTCAAATTTTGAAGCCATGAGAACACAACTCATGAATTTGATAGTCTGTCACTACTCAGTCGGAAAAAGTTAGTCAACTTGGGTTTTGGAGGTATGATTGTTAACAACTAAGTCTGCACCATCTTGATAGCTGAGTCTGATAATTGGGTCCTAGGCCTGACTTTGAGGTTAGAGCATCACTCACTGGCCTGATCACTGAAAGGTGACCTTTTTAATGTTATCACTATCAGATATTCTCAACATAGAGCCACCTTAGAAAAGATATATGCAGAGGAGAGGAGTCTGTCAGGTGAACTGTCACCAACCAATCTATCTTACCAAGGAGTCGGACCAGCAGGGACTAGCTAGGAGCACTCCTTGATCTTTCACTACAGACAGTTTCTGGACCAATCTGTAGAATCTATGTATGTATGTATTTATTTTTTGTCATTGAATCACTCATTGTTACAGTGAATGGGAGTCAAGGAATTGGTGGAATGTTGATGATGATGCAGCAGCACCCTCACTGGCAGACTACTATCTTATCTATATATGACCCCATGGTCATACTCCAAAACCTGTCTGGGTATGTAGCAATGTTTGACTTTCAATTCTTTCATTCAATGACCTCTTAGTTCTATCTCTAACCCAGGCATATGAACTTTTTTTCACAGTTGAGCATCTCATTTGGTTTCTGCATTAATTGATCCTATTAATTATAATTTTCCCTTTCAGAACGGTTGAAGACAAGGTGATGACCACAAAATTAAAACCAGCCTATGGCCCAGCGGTAACATAATATTGTTGGAAATAAATTCATCTGGATGATCAATATGCCGACACGCAACTTGCCGATCAACTATGAGATACGAGTCCGCAATGTAGTGCCACAAAGAAGCCCAGATGACCTCTTTACAGAAGTCTAACTCCTCGGTCTTAATATCTATTGATTTTTTTTATTGCTTGTGGGTTAGGTTTTCAGTTTAGGACCTCAAGCAGTCAAGCACATTTGAATTGTAAATGCCCAAAGTGCCACTGATAAGCTGATTCAAATCAATCGTGAGTTCTAATAGACAAAAAATACATCGGTGAACTGACTTGACAACTGTAATCTTTAAGTGGGTACCAAATTATTATCAAAGTTTTCTCTCTGGTCAGATTTTTATTTTTTCTTCTTACATACCATGCTTGTTTGTTGTTGAGCTGACATAACTGGCTCCTTTATTTCTTTTTTCGTTATTTGTTTTGTGTAACGTAAATTAAGCACAATAATAATTATACTATGCCTAAGAAAGTTCACTTGACGCATTTTGTGACAGCTGTATTACCATCTATATTCATGCAGGGATGATATGACTTGGCTGTTTAGTCTACAGAATAATGCATAGATAGATGAGAAATTTGTCAAGAGTGACTGAAAGTTCTTTGAATAAAAAACAGCTTAGGTGCCCTACTTAGGTCTCGTTCCCAAATCACTCTCTCATAGATAAAACTATACCTATGCATTCTGAGTAAACGATTTGTGCACGAATTGTCTAATTGAGCTAAATGACCAGACTACCCTGGGAAGAGGATTGATTTTAGTTGAGAGGACAACTCATATGTCTGATACAATCATACCAGGGAGTTAGGGACAAATGTTATATTTCGTCCCCAACTCCTAGATCATACATACTCCCTGATATCTTTTGTTCACCCAAGGACTTACTATCACTCTCCAAAGTTGGAGTAAGGATATGCGTTTGGTTTGACCCAAAAAAGTTGGATCAATGTGACTACGAGCCAGAATACCTGTGGCCGTTATATATATTATATTCAATGTACCTAAAAATAAAAATGATCAGCACAAATCACTGTGAATCATTTGATCTGGTTATTATTGATAGATTTAAGCAGAGTATAGCAGGGTGCGAGGACCGCCTTACGCAATGAACCTTCATCTCAGTTCTCTGGGGCCTGCACCCAGTGACCAAGCACCCTGATGAAGTTTGTTCATCTAATTGATACCGCAAAACTCCCTAGGTATCACTATCAACAGCATTGGATACTAACTGAAGTTGCATGCTTGACATTGATTTATCATCTACAACTTACGGTTAGATGTTGCAAGACTAGGAGATGAGCTGTGCTACGGCATTATTATTGTGTATAAATTCTCATGGATCTCTAGATGTTCATTGGAAAATACTTTTACTTGGCGAAGTCTCCGCATCTTAAATCTGTCTTACCAAGGAGTTCCCTCTAACTCCTTTGTCTTACCAATGCAATCCTGATACATGTTGAGGTTTATATGGGATCAAAGATTAAGTCGGTCTAGTGATGATTGCATATGATTCCTATGGCTTATCTCTGGTTAATCTCTAAAATGCTCCTTCATAATCATACAGGCTGTAAAATAAAACATGTAAACATACAAAAATGTTATTTGGACAGATTACTGACACATCAATCACAGTCAAACTTTAAACAAAGTAACTTGATGAGCTCTAAAGCCCTCTCTACGCTTGCAGTATATGCCCTACATCTAGCAGACATGACTATACACCTTACACTGTATACACGAGTTACTCCAAAGCCTGGGTTGGTCTCTGGCAACGTCTGTCCCCTCCCCCCCTGGTTGGGTTTCAAACAACAAAAAACCCAAAAGGGCAGTCAAATACTCACTACCATTGACCCAGATGTTGGAGTAGGCCGGTGACCATTACTCACTCAGTAGCAGCCTGTAGTACTAGTACTAGGTAGCCTGTGAGTGTGAGTAGTCACTCTTGATTGATACATATTTCATCAACATCATTACCAACTATCAAAACATTGGGCAGCTCATTGCTTTGTTTGTGCACCCACACAATAGAGCCCAAACTAACCAAAATAAGAAAATGCAATGATGTGAGTGGTAGAAGCAAGGAGCAACCAGGGAAGCTGATACTCCTTGGACTTGGTAGAAGAGAGAAGTAGGTAGTACAAGTAGCCCTATTTAAATGATCAACACATCCAATTCAATCATTCCTTCACATGATGACAATGATATAACTTTCATACCTTATTGTGGAGAATACTATACTATACTTACAGCCATATCATCGGTAGGGAAAGTCAAGCAACTTCTCAAACACTGACTGTGACTCCCTGCTGTGACTGCCACTCCTAGTTCAACTTATGTAAAATAGTCCTCTTGCTTTTTCAGCTAGATGTTGAACAATAGAGCTGTGATAAATTCCCGCTCCTTTATCAGTTCCGACAGATGAGCAAGTTTTTACAAGTCTATCAATATTGGGAATCATGTGCTCTTGGTAACAATTTTTGAAACTAGCCGAGCTGCGCCATCTGAAATTATTTTCTCCTCTGGCGCAGCTCGTCTGCTGTACTGCCGTAGCTGTGCTGTATGTGATATATCGTAACCTGTGTTGTGTAGTAGCAAGTCGTGCTTTGCTCGATAGACTAGATATTATCAGTGACAATTAAAGACTGTAAATAGTAAAAAACTAACAGAATTACACCCGTTTTACTGACTAAGTAAGCTGCCTGAAGCGATATGGATTTGAATATTCACAGCACTGTCCCAGCACAGTACAATCACATATACTTGATGAGTACACACGAACTGGCTGTCATGCAGTGGAAGTGATTGGACTGGCGTGTTAAACATAACGTTGATAGTATTACTGAAAAACCCGAGTCACTGTTCAGCCGAGATGATTGATCCTAAGTATTGAAGGAAATAAGATACCAATGGTTACATTTAAATCCTACCAAAAGATCGATGCAAGTTATAGTCAGGCAGTTCTTATGATACAGTTTTGTCAGATTTGCATAGTAAAAAAATTCAGTGCTCTCCTATCTGACACAACTTTATCATAAGTAACTGCCTGACCATAACATGCCTTGGTCTTTGGGTAGTCTTTAATGTATACCATATCATGACTCACCGAGTCGGTGTTTGATGCCGTTTTTCTTGCCGGCTTGTTTTCTCATACTATGATTGTCTGATTCTCCGTCATCGTTTACATTCCATAGCTGGTCAGCTCCTATCCTGGCTGCTGCTTCTGATAACTCAGCATCAAACTCATCAGAACCTACAGTTCTACTCTCACCTGAAGGGACGTACGACTCTACACCCCTCTCTATCGCTGTACAACAGAAACAAGGCTAACAACTTTATTGAACTGTTCACAGGCCGCAGCTAATTGTCACATCAATGTTTTGTTGTATAGTCATACCAACAAGGGAGGTATTGGCTGATTTAGCGTCTTTGTTGGCTGTTACATGATAAATATTATCATGTAACGGCCAACAAAGACGTGATAACCATCACATCGCCATAAATATGACAGGAATTCACTTCCACCAATACTTTTTACCAACAGGAAATCCCTGTAGCTATTTATCGCGTATTTTGCTATGAAAGGAGATGTTACTGCTTTGATAAGAAAGAAAAGTCATTAAAATGCTCAGAGCTCAGAGAGTGGGCAACTCGCACATTTAATTAGCACAATGAGGAATTTTGTGGAACTCTTGGGAGTTCCTGCTGCTGTGGCTATTTAAAAAAAACAGTATTTCTGTTAGTATATATAACCCAGATCTGTTGTTTTATAGTAGTTTAGTCTCTTAGAATGCTAAAATAAGTGGTCTAACAACAGACTAATAATAACATGATAGTTAGTGAATATTCAAGTGTATACCTTGATACACGTTGACACAGACCCCACAAAATGAGCATTCAGCACCCCACCTGGTGATACTACACGCCCTCTCTCAAACAATCTCTGCTCAAATACGTCACTATCACCTAATTTTTGGATTTTTCAAGTCTTTTACATCTGGAGGACAAAGTTTCAAATCACTGTGACCAACATTTGATTGAGGAATAATGATCTGAAGTAGAAGTGCTGGCTCTATTGGTAAGAAAACTTTTTATTCAGAAACCTTAACTCAGCGAGACGCTACAGTCGAGCTAACATTACCGCAATTACTGTACTAAGCCGATCATTGAGTGTGTCTGTTGCTGTTTTCTCCTCATGAAACACTTTTATTGCGTCTTGTAACTCCCTCCCTATTCAATTGAAGGACATTAACAGGGGGAGGGAGGTGTTGAGTATTTCATAAGGAGAAAACAACAGCAGACACACTCAATTTCCAGCTTAAAGAATAGTCAATGTCATAATGTTAGCTCCGCCATTACGTAATCCTGAAATTGGGATCCCCGAAGAGCAAAGTTTTTCAACCAACAAGTCAGCACTTCTGTTTCAGGACATTACTTCTCTCAAAATAATCAGAGATTTGAAACTGGGACCCATAAATGTAAAAAGACATAGATAAACAATATATATTAGGTCAGAGCACCCTCTATAATACCCACATCATTGAAGTGTCTCCTGTATTGGTTGATATCTAAAGGACATATTTTTACTCAAGTGGCAGCAGGTGAGATTTTGTACAATTCTGTTTGATCAACAAATCCAAGACGTTTTATGTATACTTGTGATCTTATAACTTGTAGATCCCTAATGATATAGTCATCTTGTCTTGTGGATCTAAGAATATTATTAATATTATTCTTAGATCCACAAGACAAGATGATTATATCATTAGAGATCTACTGTTAGGGTTACCAAGTGCTCAGATTATCTTTGTCACTTTATTAGCCCTTCTATATTAAACCACTGCTGACACTGCTGGGCTTTGCCCAGCAGAGCAACCAGTCAAAAATTTGAATAGAGAGTTGTGGCATCAAAACATCTAGCCAGTAGCTTTGAGTGGAGATATACGAGCGCACATAATGTAGGGAGTATCTTCTTCCAAAGCCATCCACCATTAGAGATGACAAATTTTTTGTTGTTGACCAATCAGGCGGTTTTAAAATCTAGCTGAGATCCAACACTACTAAAAATGTTGGATCTCAGCTAGATTTTAAAGGCAATCATTTGCTAAACTAAACTCTAGCTAACATTCCCCCCTCCCTCCCTCCATTTGTTGATTCTCTACACATGCTCCAAGCTCACAACCTGCTGTGTTTAACTGTTCTATATTTTAAGGCTAATGGACAAGGGATGGACTGAGAGACTAATGGATTCCAGATTTGGAATCTCCATGCCTCATTACTTTACTGTGCTGCTATCCATTGTTGAGATATAGGTAGCGATGCCTGGTGCATGTAAAAACGCAATGTAATGAAGCGTAGAGATTCTACGTCTGGCATCCATGAGTCTCTCAACCCATTCCTTGTCCATTAGCCTTGGTCATTTAAGCCAAAAAAAATTGAATATATAATTGATTCCTATTCGCAAATCTGCGCTGATAAAATGATAAAATCTCTCCCTACACACTCACCTTGAGTATATGTACAAATTTGATGAAGTATTTCTCTCTGATTGCCTGATCGTCTGGTTTGAGTATTACATTCTTACACCACCATGACATCTTATTAAAGTGCTCCGTAAACTGTACCAGATTGGGGCACCTGTAGAGAGCAAGTAAACACAACTTTACTGATGACTGATACTCGGTACACAGCTGACTGAGTGTAGGTCACTTTGTACAGGCCATATTTTTTTAATTGTAGTCAGATAATTGATCTACTGCTAGCCTGCCTGCTTGAAAAGATTCTATGAAAGCCATCTCCAAATGGACAGACAATCATGATTTGATATCACCTGGGGTCTCTGCCTATTGCTGCCTGTTGAAGGCACTACATTGACGGTTGATGGTGGGGTGGGGGTGGAAAAGTCAACGATGCCCTGTTTGAAACGCTTAAAACCGCTTCCATCTCTCTTTGGCCTCACTGAACTACATAAAGCTCAGAGATGACACCTCGATATATGAACTGTCAACTAATGGGCATATTATTTTCAGATAAAGATAGTTGAAATCAGAATTCGGAATCAAGGAACTTAGTAATGACCGAGTATGACCTACCATTCTGAGAGTGAAGTCTCAATTAGTGTTAATATTTTAGATAAACAGAACTCAATGAGCACAATTTTACTGACTAGCAGCAACACCTGTGACTTGCGAATATAATCTACACCTTACTGTACAATCTATCATATTGAGTCCACCTGTACCACAGGCTAGGTCAAATGGAGCACTGCTCGGGTCTTGTAATCAGACGGTGTAACTGATCAAAACCTCCTCAGTTACCATCAGAAGCTAACCAAAGATGGGTTCATTAAATATATCTATGCTTAGTATTTATACCCCATAAGATATGTCAAAGTGTCCTAGTAGAGTGTTGTATATGTATAGGTTTTTTTCCCGAAAACAACGTGGCACCAGAAGGATTGGAGGGTAGACCACCCCGCCCAGTAGTTTTGTTGCTCATTGGTCCTTAGTCTAATATAAGTGAGTGTATAACTTACTTTTCTTCGTTCCGTTCTCTAGACCAGGTGAGAAGCTCAGGTAATTCTAACCTCTGATAGAAGTCTGTCTCTATAAGTGTGAGATGCTCGGCAATCTCGTGTGACTTGAAATCCACCAGCGTTAAAACTCGCCTGGGAAATACAAACAGAACATGTGTTATAGCGCTTGTGAGAGAATCAGATCTTTGGTAGCATGCTGAGTTCTTAGACTAATATTTGTAATAGTGCTCTAGGCTCATAAACAGCCTGCAGCTCAGTTTCTAGTGATTTTCACAGTTCAGATGTGAAGGTACTAAAAAGGTACTACAGAGAAACTCTTTTCATGATAGCATTTACAGTAGTATTATTCATTCACAATCACGCTAGGTCATGGTGAATGCTGAAACCTTTGCGGATGGATCAGATGCAAATCGATATTCTCGGGAGCTCATTATATTGAGCTAGTTTTTCTGCAGGTAATTATGTGTCTGGCACTTTGGATAGGGGCTTAGAGTATATATTAATTTGAGAGAAAATGAACTGCAGAAAAAAACATACTGATCTTTGATCCAGTAGCATTAGCCTTATTCACGCGGCCACGGGTTTGGTTTTTTTGTGGTGTTCGCGTGAACAAGGCTAGGTAGCATCAATTGCTTATTACAAGATCAATTCCGGGAGTGATTAAAATCACATGAATCGTATCGTTGACAATTTGTGCCAGTCATGTGCTATCAAGCATTGACTGAATATTTGTGCACAGCACGATTATGAATTTCCTAGAGGGGTAAAGAATTTGCGAGAGAAAAGGTTCTTCATTACCAAGAAGCTTGAAGTAGCACAATTCAAGGCTGGCTAAAACTATATATATTAAAAAGATGAGTAAAACTCCAACCTAAATTAGCCAGAACCTAGAGCCTTTACATTAAGTCGGCATAGGTAGAATGAAAGGGGCTGACTTAATTCAGCTCCTTTCATTCTTCCTAGTCAGCTAAACCTGAAGCTGAACTTAACTCAGCTGATATTTACTCCTCATGCGTATATCAGTCTACTTTTACTTACGATGGAGATTTGGGGCCGGACGAGGGAGCTACAATCTGCAGTTCCTGAACAGGCCTCTGATTTGGGTCACATTTCTCAAGCACTTTACGTCTCATAATCTTAGCGAGCGTCAGTTCTCCCTCCCTTACCAACTCTGTGACTAGCTTCAATAATCTCAGGCTAATAGCCTCTTTCAGTTCGCTGTATCTGTATAATGGTAGATGACATAAATAGCGTTTTGTGAAATTAGCATTGAAGTTATTTCCGATCTTTGTTTTTCAGAGAAATCTTGCTCAGGATGACAAATGATCTGACACCGACCTAGCCTAGTCACACAGCTACTTTTTTGTACCACGTGACAAGCTACCACCAACCCTTCATTGTCTTCTATGTCTGATTCTGCAGCCAATTTATGCCTCTTGTAAATCCATTGTGGTGTCTCAAATTTACTAAGTACATATCGAGACTAAAGACTGGTTCACATTGTCCCAGATAGCGTTGGGATGGCATCTGGGATGCTGATCCCAAATGGTCCCAGAAAGAGTATGTCTTTTGTTTACATTGCAAAACTGATCCCAGATAGTCCCAGATCATCCCAATGTTGTATTCACATAGTACCAAGATGAGAAATGCGTCTGTGTCATAAACGGGAAAGTTCCTAAGCGTCAAACTTTTCCGTTGCTGACCTAGACTCATTTCGATCGTGTTGTATTTATATTCACAATGTCTGGGTTGGCTGCAATGGACAATGTGAACTAGGCTTAACAGCCTGCTCAACTACAGGCAAATGCTACTTTAACTCCGGTTTTAAGCACCGCAATGACTAAATAAGGAATCAACGTTCTAATCAACTTTTATGAGAGAAGAGAATAACGAAATAATGAGACTTACGTCAGCTCATCCAGAACTTTGACGAGGAGGGAGAAGGCGTTTCTGGACAATCTCTTCTTAGAGACATCTTTAGAGTGAGCAAACTTGTTATATCTGTATAGCAGTTTATCTATGAGATCTTCTGGTGTGATGAATGTCCTGTAGGTCGTCAGAAAAGCCTCCTGATACATGAAATCTAAAATAGAGACAGCAGGTAAAATATATATCAGGGCAACTATATTGTCATTACTTGCTTGGCTGGTTTTATTTTAGGTCTAATTATGCAGTAATTGGACTTGAAGGTAAGGTCAATATTATGTTAGCATGTATTGTAGTTCTGTTCAGCCCAAATCAGTAACCAACAGGTCCTCAGTTTCAAGAGTTAAGTTCAAAATCTAAAAAAGGCGCAAATTGAGTCATATATGGAACAAATTGTGGTAAATGCCGATAAAAGCAATTTTCCTCTACAAATTTGTGGCTTTCTATGATATAAGTAAAAAGAATCGTTCCCATATAGGTCAAGTCTTAAGTAAAGGCTAGCCTATGTTTGGAGACTGAAATAGTGTAAGCAAAGATTGTAACATTGAACTCCCAAGCCTCCTCAAAGATACCAGTGAAGTCCTTACATAACTATTCTATTTGTGATCATAAGTTTACCCATAAGCGCAATGAAAAGAAGAAACCTAATGTAAATCTACGAAGCCCAGTGGGGTGTAAAACCAAACCAGACAATTATTGCTGCCCATATAGTAATCAATTCATACATTTGCAGCTTATTGTTCCAACTTAGAAAGACAGGATCTATGATTTTCAATAAGATTAGTCCTAATAGATTAGATGATTAAAAAAAATTTGTATTGAAAGTCTGCTTTGTTAATTAATCACAAATAGTAAGGCTTTTTCCTGTTCAACGATCAATTAAATGTCCCATAAAGTTAGCTTTGCAAATAAATTTGCTTCTTGGGAACACATAAACAAAACGGGTAAAATACAAAAGTAAGAGGATCTGAGTTGACCCAGAACTAAATAAAGACATAAATATACAAGCAGCGCTGACGCATTAAAGATAAGCTGAGCAGAGCCAGATCACCATGCCTCAGACAGATCACCATGCCTCGGACAAATATCAGCTAACCTCGCAGGAAACCAAGAGAAATACTACCTAACTTGATCATGGTGAAGTGAGATTGATCAGATTTTATACTGAAATTCAATATTTGAGCTTTCCCCTCCATCCCTCTCTCACCAAATGTGAACCCAATTAAATAAGGAGGCTTCATTCCGAAGCTGACCTGTTTGATAACTTTAGAGTCAAGGACAATCTCAGAATCCCGCATGAGAACGGGAAGGTTTTTGATGGATATTTTTGCATTCGGATTGCTCAAGCGCCATCTTAACATTTCTTATCAGTTGGCATATCCAGTTATCATAGCCTGGTCACGCTGCTACTTTTTGGGTTTATGGAAACCAAAAATGTAGCGGCTTGTAGCAGCGGCTTTAGTTATTTTAATAGTGGATATAGGAGAGGTTTGTATTATTTACTCTAAATCAACAAATCAACTCAACTGTGGTGAAATGGAAGGTCAGATTACAATGGCTGTCAAAACATCGAGAAAGCTGTGCAGCATGTTATTGAAGAGTGGCTATTCCAGCAATATTCCCATAATGCAATTCATCACAGTCTGGGCCTATCGACAACTACTCCCCTCTGCTGAGCATGCAAAAGGAGACTCACTGCAAATTAACATGCCAGAGCTAAACGGACTGAACTGATGCTCAAGGACAGATTCTGAGCAGAAATGCTTGCAAGATGAGCAGCACATTGGTGCGCAACCAAAACGTCAATCAGCAGAGATAAATCATATGAGGGATCAACGTAGCACTGCACTGCATTCGTAAGTGAGAAAATTGCAAAATTTCACATTCAGTGATGGGATAGCTGCTAGGAGTTATTAGGATACCGAAACGAATATAAAAATTTCTTCATTATAATATCTGGGCTGGTTTGTCTTGTGAAGCTTGTTCTGGTGAAATAATTTGTAAAAAACAAAAATTTAATAGGATAGACTAAACAAGGTAAAGCCTTGGACCACATAAAAGTAGTTTCACTACATGTGCCGCCTCAGCTCCGTTCAAACAACAAGTTTAGGTGAAACAACCTCTCAAAATACAAATTCTATAGACCTCACCCTATGGGCGTTCAACGCCAAGAAAAATAACATTTAAGTGCAAGTGATCCAAGATTTGCCCTCTGAATTCAGCCACATCATAGAAAAGAAACCCTGTTACAAGTAATACCAATATCCCGCTATATATGTGAATATGTTAGATTTTTGCCTGAGTGCCCTGTCTGCTTCAATAAGGGATTGATTGAAATCACTTGGGCACACAGGCTAGTTAGATATAGAAACATGATCTAAATGGCGTAAAATGCGTAATTGAGTCCAACACACTCTGCTTTTCTCAGGGATGTAGAATTCACAATGATAAAAAAGAAACAGGGCTGGATCTCGACTGAAAGGAGGGCAGAATGTAGAATTACCTGAATCTGCGTCGACGTTTACCAGTGACATTAAACTGTCGGCTGGCCCTAAATCTGCACACAAAACACAGCTAAAGTTAGAGGATGAATTATACACAAAGTAAGCTTTCATGTTTATACCCCTCTAAATCTAATATCCACACATTTAATATTTACTAAGACATGGCCTCGGACTTGGACATTCTAATGGTGGACTTCTATAGTACATTTATGGTTCTATAACTGGCAGCACAGTAGCGTGAAAAGCTAGTTATTGGCAGCGGACGGTGTATGATGCTCATGACATATGAGTTTATACATGGATGAATGGTCTGTCTGTCTACAGAGAAGGCTTTTCGACTCTAAAACTACGTCTGAAGAACGCCCATTCATAGAACATCCCTATGTAAACTCACATATGCCTACCGCAGGAAAATTGAGCGGCCGTTTTAAGCAGCGAGTTGGCTGGTAGCAGAAAATAATATTAACAGTACTATCAGCAAAAAAAAACGCTGAAATCTGGCAGCGGATCTATTATTATAGCAACTTAAACTGCAATGCGATGACATAAAGTTACATTTGCCACCAGCTCAAATGCCAATTAAATGAGATGAGATATAATTGTTTATCATACCGTGTTTTCCTACGTGTGTAGCGTACACTACGAGGGCGTCTACACTACCACCCTTCAGCCCTGACATGATCTTTGACGAGCCACCCTAAAAGCAAAACATTGGTAAGTGAATGAAATATACAGGCATCGATACGAGCATCGGCAACTTACATCCAAATATTACACTAGAGGAGTTATGTATTTGAATGAGGAGAAGCTAGCCATTTCATATACTATCAAACTACCTGACATTCAACCTTAGCTAACATTTACTCACCTGCTTTGCTCCATATAGACTCCCACCTCAGGCAGCAAAAATATAGTGCAAGCTAACATTAAGTAACTCCTAAACCAGCTAAATTAAACTCTTCCTAACATTACTCATCTAGGGTCATTGTAAATTCAGCAATACAAACAGTTGCATAAGGGAAGGCAACTCCCATCCATCAAATTAACAAAAATTAAGAAGCTAACATCCTATTGTATACATGAGGACAACAGTTTGTAATACAAGGACGTCGCTTCGCATATATCATTACAAGATTACCTATTATCTACCCTAGGAGAATAAATATCAGCTAGATTCCAGTTTAAACTGTTTAGGGGTGACTTAATGTTAGCTACTGCCAATTAAGGCTGGCTAAAGTGGATGTGTAAATGTTAGCTAGCAATAATATTCACTATTCAAAGCATAAAAGCGAGTTTTTTCCTCCCTCAAATACCTTACTCATAGCATCTAGCATCTTGCGCCCCTAATTGTAGTACTGACTTTACGATGATGGTGATTGGTTGGTTTAGCAGCGCTGGAGGAGGCGGTAGTATTAGATGAGATACTACCGACAGCACTGTCACTGGATGTGCTACTACCTTCACCTTCTCTGACTAAAATAGAGATATTAGGTAAAGGTCAATGTTTACTGATAACTAACTATACTGCTATTATTCACAGTCACTATATGCTACCTTATTCACAGGAGAATGAGGTGGCTCAGTTGGTTGGAGCACCGGTCCTTTATCATTCAAATGTTGGGGTTTGGTTGCACCAAGGTGTGCTCCGATCTGCCTGCAAAGAGAAACCAACCTGGCGCGGATATTACGCCTCAGCCCCCTTTTTTAAACAAGTCACTATATTACAGACTTAAGCTGTAGCTCCACGTAACGATGTAATCACAGGCCGATGGCATGTCTAGACATGCTCAGCCGATCTCACACTGCTACACAGGCCTATGAGATAGTACTCGATGGTTTAGTGAGTCATAGTGGGGTAATAAATCAGGTGCCTAGATTGACCAATTAACTCCCTCAGTTCAATCGATTGACCAATGATATTTAATGGGCGTGTTAACAAATGACCGGATATAGTGATGTCATATTAAATCCGGGTCTTTGTCACTTAGAATCTTAACCAAATAAAATTTCATTCTTCTGGAAAATTGATATATATATATATATATAGTATATATATGCATATATACATATGTACATATGTATATATAATATATATTATACATATACATATATACAATGTATATATATACACACATTTGTGCAATAAAGTGTCGTATATTATATATCCCACTATTGTACCCATAAAAACCCTGGACAATGAGTGATTCATATATATATAGTGGCTATCAGTGTGTAGGGCATATCTTTGCATTGGAGTTGTCCGACCATGTCAGGCTATTTTATCTACCATTAATTACTATTGGGTTAAGGATGCCCAACATGATTATTTAAGAGGATTTAAGACATGATATTTTTGTGGGTCATATAAAATGACTCCTTATTTTTGAGTGACACTTAGTTGGGGCCAAATACACACAGATGACACTTAAAAGCACAGATTTGAATCTATATATATATATATATATCGCTGAAGGCACATAATGGACAGACTTTGAGCATGTTTGGGATTATGAGACTGATAGTCTGCAGTAACGCCTGAGATTGGTATCTTATGAATCCTCCTGTCAGGAGTAGTTCTATGTGTCAGGTGACAACCTTCCTCTGTCCCGCCTGATGGTTGGCCCTGTTGTGCCACGCTGCAGTTGGACAAGCGCCAGGAAATGGGCCACATCACATATAGTGACTCAAAAGTTTATTGTAATAAGGAGACACCAAACTCCCCCCCCCCCCCCCAACATAAGACAAGACACCGGAGGAGCACTTACTGAGAAGTTCTCTCACATCTACCATATCCAGAGGATTCAGCTCGGCTTACTCAGGGTCCTCAGGCTCGGTGTCTGAGAGAGCTAGTGATGATCTCTGTGAGGACGGGCCATACGACTCATCACCCTCACTCACCTACAGCATATTATAAGAAACTAGGCTATAGTGAACAGAAGGGTTACTGATGGCAAAAGAACCTTCCGTCCTGTCTTCCAACTGTCTTTTACATCTGGAGCAACAAGTTTCAAATCACTGTGACCAACATTTGAGGAATAATGATCTGAAGTAGAAGTGCTGGCTCAATTGGTAAGAAAACTTTTTATTCAGAAACCTTAACTTAGCAAGACGCTACAGTCGAGCTAACATTACCGCAATTACTTTAGTAAGCCGACCATTGAGTGTGTCTGTTGTTGTTTTCTCCTCATGAAACACTTATATTGCATCTTGTAACTCCCTCCCTATTCAATTGTAGGACATTAACAGGGGGAGGGAGGTGTTGAGTATTTCATAAGGAGAAAACATCAGCAGACAAACACAATTTTCAGCTTAAAATATAGTCAATGTCATAATGTTAGCTCCGCCATTACATAATCCTGAAATTGGGATCCCCGAAGAGCAAAGTTTTTCAACCCACAAGTCAGCACTTCTGTTTCAGGACATTACTTCTCTCAAAATAATCACAGAGATTTGAAACTGGGACCTATAAATGTGAAAAGACATAGATAAACAATATATATTAGGTTAGAGCACCCTCTATAATACCCACATCATTGTAGTGTCTCCTGTATTGGTTGATATCTCAAGGATATAGTTTTACTCAAGTGGCAGCAGGTGAGATTTTGTACAATTCTGTTTGATCAACAAATCCAAGACGTTTTATGTATACTTGTGATCTTATAACTTGTAGATCCCTAATGATATAATCATCTTGTCTTGTGGATCTAAGAATATTATTAATATTATTCTTAGACCCACAAGACAAGATGATTATATCATTAGAGATCTACTGTTAGGGTTACCAAGTGCTCAGATTATCTTTGTCACTTTATTAGCCCTTCTATATTAAACCACTGCTGACACTGCTGGGCTTTGCCCAGCGGAGCCACCAGTCAAAAATTTAAATAGAGAGTTGTGGCATCAAAACATCTAGCCAGTAGCTTTGAGTGGAGTTATATGAGCGCACATAATGTAGGGAGCATTTTCTTCCCAAGCCATCCACCATTAGAAATGACAAATTTTGTTGTTGACAAATCAGGCGGTTTTAAAATCTAGCTGAGATCCAACACTAATAAAAATGTTGGATCTCAGCTAGATTTCAAAAGCACCTGATTAGTCAACAACATGCCCAGCTGTGGCAGCAGTGGTTTAAGATCATAAGAACTAACGCACTGGTGATCAACACCTGACTGCCAACATCAAAAATTCTAATAAGATTGAAATTTCAATTGTCAAACACATTTAGATAGCGGTCTGATTTTTAAACTTGTTATTGAAAATATTTATAATTTCTCTTCCTGCTAGTAGCTTTTGCTTGGAATAATTTGAGCACAGCAGGCTAACTTACTGTCTATAGCTCGCCCTCGTAGATTTCCACTGGACTGTATATTACTAGACAGCGAGTCTTCTACCAGAACATCAGACCAAACATTCCTTCTCTTTCTGACCTGAGTCACTGCTAATAACGTCAGGATAATAATAACAGTTGAAGTAATGATTTATACATTTAGTATTGAATCTAATTTAAAGAGATTACTCAGGTTTAACATCTCGGACATATCATGATGTCATTTAGAGCGGAGGACAGCAAAGGACTGGCTGTTTTTAACAAAACATCATATTAAATAAAAAAGATTCAATTAGCCCCACTTTGGAGTTGCTTCCCCTCTACTCGATTGACTACAAGAAGGAAGCATGTGATACAAATTCAGACACACTGGATACGAGCGAGCCTTGCATGCATTTCTCATTGTACAAATGTAGTGTTTGATACCAATATTTGTTAAACATAACGTCATCTTCTAGCAGCTTGAACTTGAAAAGTCGAAACAAATCAAGACTACATTCAGCTGAATCAAAAATTTAGAAGCAAGACTTATAAGGTTACTAGAGAGATATTTAGACTATACACATATTATACCTGCATGCTGCCGCCTGTGAGTAGATGATGATGCCGAGCCTTTTAGTTGGAGTTTTATCTTCTTACCGCTAATATACCCTCTGTCATCACTCAGCTCCGAGTCTGCATCATCTGAGTCGTCTCCTTCTAACCTGGGACTCTCTCTGAATGTGTGAGCTCGTGAACATGGCTCTGAAATAGCGCAACAGATTGAGTAAAGTGGTGAGAAACAATTCAGGGACTTATATGCTTGACTTTCTATACTTGACTCACTTTATAACTCCAGAATTTACCTTTTAATTATTGAGGTTCAATCATAACTTTCTAAATGGTACCAACGAAGTTGTAAATTTAATCAGCACCAGCCAATATGATGAATGATATATTAATTATGACAACTGAAAAAGCCTGGCTTTTGATAGCACTGGTAGAGATAAGATAAGATATTAATAAACTGTAGCTATCATAAGAGTCAAGGCTTTTGAAAATAATTTAACGTAACAGCATTTTTGGTATGATATTGAAAAGCCAGCGTTGAGTTGGCTGAAAGCGCAACATCAGCGGCTCGTATATCAGCAAGCCGACACACTAAACTGTGTCAAAACAACACTGCTTCATACTCATATTACATTCTCATAAACCTGATAATAGGATGGTTGCTTACAATTCCTCTCCACTCCTAATATAATCTTTAGAATGCTTCAACATTACAAGTCAAACCAGAAGTCTATCTATGGTCTAGGACAAATAATATGACACGCTTGTGATAGCTTGGTAGGGAGGGTTAGTTAAGCAAACATACAGGCATACCATCACAATATGGGCTAACTTAATCATCATCAAATTAGTCTGTCTCAGGTTAGACAACTGATGCCTCTCTTGGAAATATGTGCTCAATGGATTCTGTATCGCTCAAAGATAGCAAATCGAGGCCTTAATCCCAACATTGTCGCCGAACAGGTCCATAATTTGCACTATCTGATTGCCAACAGTATGGAATCAAAACACTCCCTGTTATTGACACTAAACTTCTGCAAATAATTTGCCCATCAGGTGACAATCCTGAGAATGAAACTTCTATTAGTCATCGATACTGAATTCAATGAGTGAACATTTCCCTGACTAGCAGCAGTAGGTTAAACTTTAATGTGACCTGATGACATCATAAGCACACGCTGATGACCGAATCTTACCCACACTGGTCACATGATATACTATTGCATGTATATCTCTGATCGATAGAGAGTGAATTAATTCATTTAGCAAGAATACCATCACAAGGAATTTGGTGTGACCACCCAACTCCTTGGACCACCCATGCTCAATTTTATTAACTAGGGGTGGGTCCATGTTATGTACTCATATTAAGTTGACTCTAACGATCAGATATACACATGATAATAGCGTAGTCTCAATGTCAGTGTGAATCTTATTTTCCCTTATACTAACCTTGAGGTGCTCTGTAGCTCATAGCCGGATTATTCGGCCGAGGTAACGGATCTGGAGCGACGTAAGAAGTCTTTGAACTGCCGCCATCATCACTAGCTTTGATCTGTCCGACTTCCTCCTCACCAGAATCAGTGCTCTCTCCTTCCTCTACTTCTCCGTCCTCCATTGTTTATATGTAAGGGGATCAATGCAAGCAACTCTCCTAAAACAATATTGTCACAATGTTGGCTATCAGGTATTGCGTTTTAAGTTTAGGCCTACGCTATGCGTTGACATTTTATGGTCTTATCTTCTTATGGTAGACAAGTTATAACAGTAGGCATGATTGCAACTCCCAGCTACAGAATGGATGTTCAGAACAGAATATATTTTCATTGCAGAATCAGCCAAGTTCGTCGTCTGCAACTCCTCCCTCCTAGATGGCCCTAGATCTTTAACATGATTCTTTCTATTTTAAAATAGTCTATTAATTAAAATTATGAAGGAATGAAGCATGAATTGAATAAGCCTAGAACATGGCCCCAAGAAACAACAATTTCAAAAGATTGCTATTAAAAGTAAGCTTCTTAATGCCTAATGTGGATCTATATAAAGTGATCACTGCTTGCTTAGATAATCATTGTTTGTTTTGTAAAATCTGCTACATACAACAACGGATTCACAGAAATCCTCCAGCTAGGGCTAGTAGGGAAAGCTACTTATCTCAGATCCACCACAATGTCAACCATAACTGTGCCACACATATAAATATTTCACTACAATCACCTCACCTCAAGACTGCAGACTGTAGATAGCTCAATTTGGTTAGTTCTGCAGACAGTGCACGTATTTTTTCTTCACTCCTCACTTATTGTTATAGATAGTGAAAGTGGACTCACTAAATAATAGTCTGAGAACAATATCAGTAGAGTCGAGATAGACTCATATACAAATCTACAGAGGGGGATCGACCTAGGAGCACGGAAGGAGAGAACCAGACTATGAATGGTGACCGAGTGAAGGAGAAGCAAGAATAACCTAGCTAGAGATATCCGTCCTATTGTAGACCGAAAACTGTCCATCCTTATGTCCATCGAGCACCTATCTAAAGACCAACCACTGGTGAGTCCATCCTACAACATGGTGTCAGAATAACCGGTAGGTACGAAAAACCGAACACGAACTCACAAGCTACGAACCTTTAAAAAACCGAACCTTCAATGTGTCTGATAACATAATTTCGGCCAATGATGTTCTTTGTAACAAAAAGTCAAAACGTTGATGAACAGTTATCCTCTCTTGCACTTTGGCAAATGGTAGAGGACAACTCCAATCCCAGCAGAGAGTTTGGGACATATGAGCAGGGAGAGTGGGAAGGGAACAGGGAGGGGAGCAGGGAGTTTGTCCCCGACTGAACAAAGAAGGGGATTTTGTTCTAGAAGAGACACCAGGCTAGATCATGGCCTGAACGATTTCCAGATTGAGACAGAGGTTCCGGAGAGCTGGGAGCCACCAAGTTCAAACTTAGTGATTATTACCATGGTGGTGCGACTGATCCTGGATAATTGAGTGATTATGCACAAATGCACGCAGTGATGCTTTTACTTACTAAATGATGCTTGCAAATACTCTGTTTATGAGATCATTGCACTGTTTGAGTGATAAGGTGATCCAATCAGATAACATATTATATGCGCATTCAAATAAAGGTAATGGTTCAGAGAAGAGACTGTTGATGGTGTTTACACGTGTATTCAATGAACTTATTTGTATATTATGGTGCCTGAAAAAGCGGAAAATCGAGAGGCAGAAAAAAAGGCCTGAGAGAATAGTAATGGCTCAGGTGGATTAATACTGAAGTGTGAGCATTCATGGCTGTGAATACACGTGTGATGGTAGACCATCGGGGACATAAAGCAGTTCCTATCCAATCGTAGTGGCGATGTACGTTGTTAATGACAGCTAACTATCAAGCCATCACTGTTGCATAACAGCTATCACTAGGATTGTGCTGTGACTTCTGGTACTGCGTAACTAAAAAAACAGAAAATATCACATTCAAATTCAAAGAGAAGTGTTTGATATCCTATGTTAAAATCTAAAACTCACTTTTTGCTCACTGTGCTCTACTCATAGCTTTAGGGCAGCATGAGGCAAGCTCCCCGTTTCTTCATTGCCGGTTAATATTATTTGCTTTTTTATGGCTAGATGGTGACTGGTGAAGCTCACACCACATTACATTATCAATCATGCTCGACTGGGATAAAATGAATAATACACCAATTAATTTTGGTACATACCTGACCCAACTTGCAGCTTAATTACTATGTAGTTGTTTTACACGATGCCGTTTCAGAAGACTAGGATATTATCATTATCAGTATAGTCCGGGCCACCACAGCTTGAACCTGACTTCGTTACACAGCTATAGTACAGCATGTTAGTCTGCCCATCGGACCAAAATAATTTTGTATTCTGTGGTACGAGTCAGAGAAATCAATAGCTGAGGTTGTAATGAGGAAGGGCCCGCATGGATATCTACAAACACAAGATTTCTTATGTTAGTTATTACAGAATATGCAGTTGATATATAGTATTTGCCTAACCACTTTCATACTAGTAGGATCATTTCATAGATGATGAAGCCTGATCAAGCTAATGTAAATTTCAGAGAGGCAACACTGATCTGATATCTCTTAGAGTAGCACAAAATGCTGTATGTAAGACCTAACAGTTAACAGTTATAGTTATATATATAGTAAATAAATTATTTTTATAGAAGAATTTTAATGTATACTAGAGGTCCTACTTTCCCCCTCATGCTTTGTTTGAAACCAAAGAACAGCCATGAACTTTTAAAACAATATTTCAAGATAGGCCAACACCCATAGTACATACTGTTGAGAGGTGATGATTCAGGAGGCAGCCTTCTGCTCCTCCTGTGACGAGTCAAAGGGGCTCCAATTTACTAAACTGTGACCATTTCTAATAAATAAGTGTGGTGTGTCCTCCATAACAGCCTTCTGTAGTAGCTCCACATACCTCCATCATTTTCAAACTTGCAGGAATATATATATAGTCAAACCATTCCTCTCTCCAATGCAAAAGTTCATTTGGATTCATGATGACTAATTTCACAATGACATCTACTTGGTGTGTACCAAACCAATGAACTCATTGACCAAACTGTGCCATCTTGCTCTCCATAATTTTTCATCAAGTGACCTTGAGCTAGTGCACCTAGTTAGGATGCAATGAGTTCTATTAAAAGTTCGGGTTCGAGTCCCACTGGGGGAGCTTTCATTGATGATTGTTCCAGCCCCCAGCACCCTCGGGTGTATACCTCTCCTGTGTACTTGTCTACTGACTGACTCATGGAAAGACATGTGACAGCATGGAAAGACATGCTGACAAGCTGGAAAGACAGCTAAACCTACTACAAGGGGTCCCAGCAATGGGCCATGTAAGGCCAATAACCCTAACACGTACGCTGTGTTTCATAGGGTGGCAATGGTGGATTGGAATGTGCTGTGGGATGAGAGAACACAACTCCGAGTAGTGAATAGCGGGCTATCTAATTAGCGCCATCAACCCATTCTTTTTTGGGGATGGTGAGATGGCGCAATCGGTTAGCGCGCTTGCTATTCACTGCCAGGCGATTAGTGCCGCAGGAGTTGTGGGTTCGAGTCCCACTGGGGGAGCTTTCATTGATGATTGTTCCAGCCCCCAGCACCCTCGGGTGTATACCTCTCCTGTGTACTTGTCTACTGACTGACTCATGGAAAGACATGTGACAGCATGGAAAGACATGCTGACAAGCTGGAAAGACAGCTAAACCTACTACAAGGGGTCCCAGCAATGGGCCATGTAAGGCCAATAACCCTAACACGTACGCTGTGTTTCATAGGGTGGCAATGGTGGATTGGAATGTGCTGTGGGATGAGAGAACACAACTCCGAGTAGTGAATAGCGGGCTATCTAATTAGCGCCATCAACCCATTCTTTTTTGGGGATGGTGAGATGGCGCAATCGGTTAGCGCGCTTGCTATTCACTGCCAGGCGATTAGTGCCGCAGGAGTTGTGGGTTCGAGTCCCACTGGGGGAGCTTTCATTGATGATTGTTCCAGCCCCCAGCACCCTCGGGTGTATACCTCTCCTGTGTACTTGTCTACTGACTGACTCATGGAAAGACATGTGACAGCATGGAAAGACATGCTGACAAGCTGGAAAGACAGCTAAACCTACTACAAGGGGTCCCAGCAATGGGCCATGTAAGGCCAATAACCCTAACACGTACGCTGTGTTTCATAGGGTGGCAATGGTGGATTGGAATGTGCTGTGGGATGAGAGAACACAACTCCGAGTAGTGAATAGCGGGCTATCTAATTAGCGCCATCAACCCATTCTTTTTTGGGGATGGTGAGATGGCGCAATCGGTTAGCGCGCTTGCTATTCACTGCCAGGCGATTAGTGCCGCAGGAGTTGTGGGTTCGAGTCCCACTGGGGGAGCTTTCATTGATGATTGTTCCAGCCCCCAGCACCCTCGGGTGTATACCTCTCCAAAGTTTGATGTCTGTTATATTATTGGTCACTTATCAAAAACATGACATTTCATTGGCTACTGACAATTTAAACTTTGAGCAAATTGATTTAAGCAGGAGAGGATAATCCTGAGTTCGGTTTTTAGAGGGTTCGTAGTTCGTGAGTTCGCGGTTCGGTTTTTCGTACCTACCCCAGAATAACACCCACCAGAACTCGATTCAGACCAGATAGATTTGTGGAATTTTTCAGAGGTCAGATTCTAGCAAATTAGTTGAATTTGCTCGGGTCACAAAACAAGCATCAGTCTCAGAATAAGAAAGTGGTGAGAGATTTGTTGAATCTCAGAAGCTCTCACAGAGTGCAGAAAGGAATTGTGTTACATTCCTAGCCAAAAGTAGTGAGAACAGTGTAACTGTATAAAAGTGAATTGTAGATTAGAATTATCAGCTAAAATGGCTACCAGTGAAAGTAAACAAGAAAAGTTTGTGAAGACCATTGATTTAACAGCAAGCAATTTATCTGCAAAATGGAAAATTTTCAAAGAGCAGTTTGCCATCTATAAAGTAGTAAAGGGTATTGATGCTATGACAACAGAAGATGAAAAGATTTGTCACATGTTGGTAGTCATGGGAAGTGATGCTGTTCCGGTTTATAATCAGTTTGTATTTGACCAGAGCGTAGCTGCTAAGAAGAAAACTCTAGCAAATGTAATTAAGTTTTTTGACGAGTACTTTGAACCAGTAAAGAACGTGATTTATGAAAGACTAGTGTTCAACCAAATGGTACAAGATTCAAGCGAATCTATACACGCATTTGTCGTCCGTTTACAAACACAGAGTGAAAACTGTGAGTACGGTGTTATGAAACCAGAACTCGTCAGAGATCGAATAGTGGTAGGAGTGAGAGATTCAGAGTTAAGGAAATATCTCATTGACACAGAAAACCTAACTCTTGAGTTATGCATACAAAAGACAAAACAGTTTATCTCACACCAATCACAAGCAGAAAAGATGGGAGAGAACATAGCCTCAAATAAAGAAGAATCCAATAACATCGACACCCTATCAACTGACAAGAGAAGACAGTGGCAGCAGAAAAATGATCTCGAGCTGAAAAGTCAATGCCAGAAATGTGGAAAATGGCGGCAGTTTGGTGGAAAATGTCCAGCAGAAAGTAGTAAATGTAACAAATGTAAAAAGATAGGACATTGGGCTTTTGCCAGCTGGTAAAGAGTTATTGGGAGCTGGGAATGCAAAGCTGCGTACGGTAGGGAAAGCGCAAGTAGAACTATCATACTCAGACAGAGTGTATACTGATACAGTGTATGTGATAGAAGACCTTGTCACTCCGTTACTAGGCAAACCAGCTTTGTCGGGTTTACAAATCATAACATTTGTGGGTGAAATAGTGTCAAAGCAAGAGTGGACTACAAAGTTTCCGAAGTTATTTACTGGGATCCATGGACACCGAAGTGAAAATTGAACTCAGAGATGGTGCAACTCCTTATTGTCAGTCTATCCCCAGAAGAGTAGCGGCTGCTAGAAGAAAACCAATGCTCGAAGAACTGAGACGAATGGAGAAACTAGGGGTGATAAAGAGAGTTGAGGGCCCCACAGAGTGGTGTGCTCCATCGATTGTGGTCCCAAAGAAAAACAACAAAATCAGACTCTGTGTAGATTTCACTCAACTAAATGAGGCAGTGAAACGATCGTATCACCCTCTTCCAGCCACGGATGAGTTGTTAGCCCAGCTGGGGGGGTCTAAAGTTTTCTCAAAACTCGATGCCAACAGTGGTTATTGGCAGATGAAGCTGTCAAAAGAATCCCAAGCACTAACTACATTTATTACTCCTTTTGGAAGATACCTGTGTTGCAGGCTTCCATTCGGAATATCGATAGCTCCTGAAATATTCTCACGTGAAATGCAGAGGATATTGGAGGGCATAGAAGGGATTGTTTGTCAAATGGATGACATCCTAATTCATTCAGAAGATGAAGAGTCGCAGAAAGCTAAAATAGAAGAGGTGCTGAATAGACTGAGTAGGGCCGGGGTTACTCTGAATGAAGAAAAATGCGAGTTTTTTCAGAGCAGAATTACATTTCTAGGACATGTCATTTATGCTCAAGGCATTCATGCGGATCCAGAAAAGATAAGAGCAATTCAGGAGTTTCCTCCCCCGAAAAAGGTCAAAGATCTCAAAAGATTTTTTGGGATGGTGAACTATTTAGGTAAATTCTCTCCGAGTTTAGCAAGTGACTCAGTACAGCTCAGGCAGCTGCTGAAGAAAGAAAATAAAGACAACTGGACTTGGAATGGCGACATGGCTCTCGAATATGAGAAGATGAAACAAAATTTAGCTTCTGCACCGGTGCTGTCGCCATTCTCCCTTGAAGCAGACACTCTTTTATCGACAGATGCGTCCTCCTATGGATTGGGGGCTGCCTTATTTCAGAAAACAGAAGAGGGTCTCAAACCGATTGCTTACGCATCGAGAGCTCTCAGTGAAACAGAACAAAGGTATGCTCAAATTGAAAAGGAGGCGCTGGCAATCTGTTGGGCTGCGGAAAAGTTTTATTACTATTTAGCAGGTAGAAAATTTCAAGTAGAGACAGACCACAAACCTCTTATCAGCATCCTATCTAAAATGGAATTGGCAAAGCTACCTATGCGGGTGCAGAGGTTCAGGCTTAGGATGATGAAATTCTGCTATTCCATAAGATATACTCCAGGGGAGAAGTTATTGATTGCCGATGCATTAAGCAGAGCACCCTGTCCAAAGAGTGATACGGTTCAACTGGATGAACTAGATATATCGGAGATGGTAGAAGATCTACCGATGTCGGAGACTCGCAGAAGACAACTCCAGTTCTCTACACTCAATGATACGGTTTGTCAGCAAATTAAGCGGTATATACAGTATGGTTGGCCTGAGTATAAGCAGTGTCCGCAGTTTGTTAAGAATATCTACACATTCAAGGAATGTCTAACAGAAGCGGGGGATCTTGTGTTTTATAACAACAGGGTGTTCATTCCGCTCTTAGAAAGGCAACAGGTACTGAAGGATATACACGCGGGACATCTGGGAGAATCAAAATGTTTGGAGAGAGCTAAAGATCTGGTATGGTGGCCTGGTCTAACTACAGAAATTAGAGAGCTAGTTAAAACATGTGCTACATGTTTGAAATATCGATCTCAACCAAGAGAGCCTCTGGTATCCGTGCCTTTTCCTGAATGCCCGTGGTGGCAGATCGGAATGGATCTTTGTACAGTGGAGGAGAGGGGTAATGATTATCTAGTTATCATGGACTATTTCAGTCGATATCTGATTGCAGAGAAGCTTTCTGACACGACTGCAGAAACTGTGTGCCGCACAATAAAGAAGGTGTTCTCGCTGTTTGGAATTCCTAATTCCGTCATCAGTGATAACGGTCCTCAGTTTGTGTCTGAGAAATTTAAGCAATTAATGGACCAATGGAATATCTTACACCGTACCAGTTCTCCTAAATATTCTCAATCAAATGGTGAAGCAGAGAGAGGGGTACAAACCTTCAAGAAGCTAATCAAGAAGAATGAGAATATAGACCAAGCTCTTCTATGTTACAGAGATGCTCCGTTACAGAATGGGTACTCTCCTGCCCAGCTGCTGATGGGGCGAGGTTTAAACAGTATGGGTATTCTGGCGGAGAAACAGGTAAACCTGAAAGGACTCAAAGATTTTGAAGCCAGGTATCGAAACAAGCAGTCGGATCAGTACAACCGGAGATATAGAGTGAAGATCAGGACAGAGGTTCAGGTTGGAGATAGAGTCACACTAAATGATCCAGGAGCTAAACCATGTTCGTCTACAGTAGTAGCCGTCTCAGGAAGAGAAGTGGCTCTTCAGAAGGAAAACGGTCAAATTCTTAGACGGAACAGACGTCAGATCGCGCCAGATATACCACATACAGCACTGCAATCACCAGAGAGCACAGAGTCTGAGGTACCCCACCAGAAAGTGTTACCTCCTGTGTTGCCAGATGTACCCCATCAGGTTCTGTCATATGCAACTCCAGCAGTTAAACAGGAAGCTCTGTGTCCACAGCCCGACAGGAGTACAGGAACCTCGTTCTGTGAGGCAGTACCAGTGCCTTCAACGAAGAGGATAGAAGTCAGGCAGTCTCTAGATAGGACGCAGGCCCCACCAGAGACAAGGAGAACCACGAGATCGGGTAGATCTGTGAAACCTGTAAAAAGAATGAACCTGTAACTATTACACGAGGCACTATGTACCATGTTTCGGGTTTGGTTAATAGTTTTTAGCCATGTTGTCACGTATTTGACCATTTTGTGGTTTTATTCTATTTCTAGGATGGTTGTGTAAAACTTATCCTCATGGGTAATAGTGTGGTCAGAGGTATGGCACCTGTCGGGTTCGACAGGACGGAATGTTACCCGGGTGCAAATTGGGATCAACTTCTATCCATTATATCACAATCCTTCCGAACTATATATGCTAACTCTATAATATTTCTATCGACTGGGCCAGTAGAACTAACAGTTAAAGATAAAAAGTCTAGAGAAGTTTATTTACGTACAGAGAACGAGTTCAAGGCCATTGAGCTAAGAATAAGCACTTTGAAGAAACGGGGAGTTTATGTAGTTTTATGCTCCACGTTCCCCATGGACTTTGCACTGTATAATCACCACAGTAAGGTGGCTGAGCCTGTGTATGAAGAGTTCTATGAAGAGATGACGGCGCATCTCGTAGAGAGTATTGTCATTTTGAATCATCAAATAGCCTTAATGAATGACCGCTCTGATTATGCTACTCCATTTTTACACACACACCTTTTGAAAAGGATGCATGGGAAGTGGAAATTTAGATTCTGGTACCTCAGAGATGGACTCCATCCTGATGAGGGCACTCAGAGAATCCAGGAGTGGGAGCTTTCTGCGAAAGCGTCAGCAACCATAGCTAGACTTGCTTATGCAAAAATCTAGGTATCCCATACACTAATATTTTGGTATATGACCTTTCTTCACTTGTTATTTTGTCTTGTCTAGCACCTGTCATGTTTATCTTCCTTATAAAAGTGGCTCTTGGCAATTTGTTTAAGAACATTTTTTGGTTATATTTGCAGAATTGAGTTCGATGTGACACATCGAATATCGGATATATGAACTGATGTGAATCATCAGCAAAAAAAAAAAAAAAAAAAAAAATCGGATGCAGGTGCATCAGTTATATAAGATTATGGTTATAATCTTGAGAGGGAGATGTTATAGATAGTGAAAGTGGACTCACTAAATAATAGTCTGAGAACAATATCAGTAGAGTCGAGATAGACTCATATACAAATCTACAGAGGGGGATCGACCTAGGAGCACGGAAGGAGAGAACCAGACTATGAATGGTGACCGAGTGAAGGAGAAGCAAGAATAACCTAGCTAGAGATATCCGTCCTATTGTAGACCGAAAACTGTCCATCCTTATGTCCATCGAGCACCTATCTAAAGACCAACCACTGGTGAGTCCATCCTACAACACTTATCATTGTCCAGCTTCAACTTTTCTTTTTCAATTGCAACACTCTTAGAATAGGAGATAAAAATAACCCTCACTTTTTGTAAGACATGATTTGATTTGATCGGCTGCATTATGATATGGAGTATTGGTATAAGTATTCTTGGAGAGAAAAAGTATGTAGGGCACTCAGGATTACTTTATTATCACATCATTTGTGGTGTCTTTGACATTTGGAATCTACTGCTTTAAAGATGGTATGTGCTAGCAATTGCAATTTGATATAGCCCAATATAGAACCAGGCCTATGGAATTAATGCCTGATAGTCATGAGAATGAAATGGTCATGAAGAAATGTTTGAAAGAAATGGAGCAGTTTTTTTTATTTTTACTTGCCAAGTAATAACATCTTAATTAATTTATAAATAGATCTTCTCCCTGCAAATTTGTATAATAATCTTGTAGGGCAGTATGAATGGTTATTTGTATAATTCTGCCCTACCCATGTTAGGGTACTTGTAGGCATGGTGTCACTCAGCAATGACTGATTTAACTGTCACTTATGTGTGCATGATTTTCTATTCAACCAAACTTTACCTAAGCTAAGCGCTGACTAACTGACTTGAGTGAGTAGCATGATCACAGACAGTAACCCTACTCTCAGTACAGACTAGCTAAATAATAGCTCTCAATATTGATTGGCTCCTGTGAGCTTGTAAGCATTTATATTGTCGAGGCGTCTTGCATCAATCATACACTTTGCACATGAGCACCCAATCAATTCAGGGCGGTAATCTTTGCACCTTAGCACTTGGATTTATCCAAATGTGAGTTCTCAGACTGAAGAGTTGCCCTGTTTGCACTGGTTAAACACTAACTTTATGTGCAAAATGTAAATGTAATAGGTCATTTGTATGGGCCCCTGGGACTTACATGTCTTTACTTTGCCAATGTCCACTATCAACCACCCAAAAAACACCAAACTTTGGTGTTTTTTGGGTGGTTGATAGTGGATATTGGCAAAGTAAAGACATGTAAGTCCCAGGGGCCCATGGTGAATTGGGCCAGTTTGTGACACTGTCGCTGCGATGCAGAGTGACTCGTATCGTAGAGTCGCTGCAGTGCATAGAAGCTTATATAGCCTCAGGGAGTATGCAGGCAAATTAACTGTCAGTACATCCTGGGCTGTGGTTGATGCAGGTTTTCTTGGTACATCATTGCCATTTAATAGGGTAGTTTTTTTTCAGGACAATCAGTTCAACATTACACACTGTCATTTCAGATTGATTTAGTATATGGATATGGTTTTCTTTTTGTTCATGACAGTGTTCTGGTCAATATGAGACTGATTAGTCAAAAAATCACTCACGTTTCATCATAACTTGCCTGTACCATGAAAGTATGAAGTCATTGAGAATTATCGGGTAGTTTAGTACACCTGCATTCCTTTACCAGATCATATCATCAACAAAACAATTCTTATTTATGTCAGGTCTTCCTCACTTATAGCTTTAGTCATTCCTAAAATACACTATGCTATCTAGGCTTATAATTTGGACTGACCCTATTTCATCCTTGTATGGCTGACATTAATATCACTGATTATGCTTGCTGTTTCAGATTAGTTTTATTCTGATACAGAACCGAGCTGGTAAGACACGTCTTGCTAAGTGGTATATGCACTTCGACGATGAGGAGAAACAAAAACTGATTGAAGAAGTCCACTCTGTTGTCACTGTGAGAGACGCCAAACACACAAACTTTGTAGAGGTAACTAACTCAGGTTCCTATTTAAACCTTCCATATATTATTATTGGGTTTTATTCAAGAAGTTTTTACGGAACATACCCGGTTTCAGTTTCTCACTGCCCTAAGTTTGTTTAAAGAGTTACAGGAGCTCTTCTATATTTTTTTAATCTTACCTCAGTTGGCCACCAGGCAAACATTTCAAGATCTATATGATATATGATTTCAGCTAATTTGGAATCAATCAGTCATCTCATGATCACACCTGTTATAAATAAGTGCCTGCACTCCAGTCCCCAGTTGATAATTGCTCACAATTAACACTGTTCTCACTTTCTCTCAAACTCTGAAACAATCCTACCAACACAGAAAAGCATGTTCATATTAAAGTAAGAATCAGGTTTGAATCTTTCTAGAGTTCTCAGTGTTGTTTAAACCACTCTGTAAGGTCTATGAACTGTGGCCTATTTGCAACCTATTTTCACTCACTCAAAGTTGAGATGAGAAGGTACTGAAAGGTGCTTTCTTAACGATAAAATATACAATATAGTCCCTTTTTAGTACCTTCTCATCTCAATTTTGTCTGAAAATCAGGTGAAAATGGGCACAGGTAATGAGATTTATAGTAGGTTTCTAAATTAGACTGAGAACTCTAGAATCATATAAAAAATATGTTACATTCACAGTCACTTTAACTAAGCCTAGTCTGATCCATCGTCATACTTATAATTTTATCCATGCCAAACTACTAGCTCACTCTTTATCATGTTACTCATGTCATGTTTTGTAGTTCAGGAAATTTAAGATAGTATACCGACGATACGCCGGATTATTCTTCTGTGTATGCGTGGATACCGCCGACAACAGCTCTAGCTAATCTAAAAGCCATACATAACTTTGTCGAGGCGCTCAACGAATATTTCGACAATGTCTGCGAACTAGATCTAGTCTTCAACTTTTATAAGGTAAGTCTTTTATTGGGAGAGGAGTAATGTATTCGAAGGAGGAAAAGTTTCACACAGGCTTGAAATAGTCAAAATTATGGCTAGCTAACATTTAACTCAAATTGGTTTCTTTATGATATTATCTACCGCCAACTCCGTGCCTCGACCAAAGCTAGCAAGAATCGGTGCTAGTTAACATGAAGACACTCCTGTCTAATCGAAGCCAAATTAAACTTTAGCTCATATTCATTCCTCTGGGTATCATGTAACCATTGCCGTTGCCAAATTGTTTGAAGTCAGGAAAACTGAAAAACATTGTTGCTGTCATTTTACAGAAAAAAATGAGTTGCACCCCCTGATCCAATCCTATATATATTTACCTCACCATGATAATATGAGATGGACCCATAGCTTTGAACATTAGGTGTAAAAAAAATTGACAATCAAAGACCATAACAAAAGAACATCCCTGCCTAACTATAGCATATCCTCCAATAAACCTGAAACTATATGACAAGATAACCCACACTCCCTCCTGATTTTTTTGGTTTTCTCTGACACATTTTGAACGACTATGTTTCTTTTGCCCAGTTCAACAGTTTGGTGGCCTAGTTACTATAATTCTGTTTGTCTTGAGAGTTGTGGGTTATCTTTGGTTGCACAAGACTTGATATTCCGATTGCCTCTGGGCCAAATTGTATAAACAGACGAGGTGTAAGCTCACTTAGCCCGATACTGGCATGTGAATCTTTAGACTGACCTCTCACCTTACATGATAAACTGGCAGCTAAGTAGATAAAATTTACTGTTTAATTGTATCCTAGATTCAATCATTTAGATCCGCTTAATCTGACTCTATAGTTGTATATTTTTGAGGAAAGACATACGCTTTCATTGCCGTATTTTTTCGATGTGTAGTATCAGACCACACAGAACTTATTTAGGCATGTTTATAGCGAAAGCGTAGAGTTTGGTATATTCACCTTTACGCACTATCAAATTGGAGTTGTCCGCTCAAAAACAGTGGTTCAAGGAGTTGACAACTCCTGAATGATGCTAAATTATTGCCTTTGAAATTCCACATTTTGTTTCTTAATCATGCTGATGATACTCGTTTGACCAACCTTAGACTTCTTAGTGAAATTCTGTAACACATTTTTCCATTATATCATTACATAAGGAATTACACCCCCTCCCCCCGCCAATTTTAAGGAGAAAGCTACTGTCACTCACTTTTCATGTTACATATAACTTTTTGTCCTTTTACTGTAGGTGCACAGCGTGGTGGATGAGATGTTTTTAGCTGGAGAAATTATGGAGACGATTCAAACCAAAGTACTAAAACAGCTCCTTATGCTCGGATCACTGGAATAAGTCTACTATACATCATCACCTATCTATAATACGTAACGCAATCGTAATCTGGATATATAACTGTACCAGCAGGCAAACCTGGAGAATTCATCTTCTACTTATTCATTTGGTCCTTAGTTTTACTAGTTTGGAAGCAGTTTGTAATATAATGACCAGATTATATATACATGGCTCCCGATATAAAGGAGATTAACATTTCCGTACCATAACTGTTGTTGAGTAATTCAGAGCATTAGAATGTGATCGATTTGAGCTTTAGTTATGAAGATTACATTACATTATTATACATCATATATCCCGAAGACCAAACATTACATGGTGATGATGAAACTGCATTTTTCTAAGAGAGAGTCTTGCCCAAGTCAATAGATTTTCTGAAATAAAAAATGACTTTACTGGTTGAAGTCATGTCTTACTACTCATGTAGCTGAAAGTGGTTTTTTGGCATCAAAACTTCTTTCATCTTCATGTGTACTATGACTAGCGATGTTTGGTTATTGATTCAAGTAGATTTAATGGTGGTTTTTTTCCTCACTGGTCCCTGTAATTCCTATCCATGGTGTAGCTGTTGGAAAAGTTGATAATTCTAAATACCATTGAGCTGTTTACTTATTTTTGTAAAGTCTTACGATTTTGTGTAATATATCATTGTCTATATTTTGTATCAGTTATTACCTACTTTATTTTATCAATGTTGCAGCAAAATAGAAAAAAAATATGAAAAAGACTTAGAAAAGCAAAGTTTGATGATTTCGCTGCGAAAGTTTCAAGAAAGGCGGAAGAAAACTTAGGTTAGTGTTCACTTAACCTTTTAGTAGAGCTCTCATCAACATAAGTCAACTATTTAAATCTTTGTGCCAGTTTTATAGAACATGTCAGAGCGTATGTCATAACGTAACTCGCCGGTATTCTGAGGGTATCGGGCCAAGGCTAGATATCAGAATTTGGCAGGACCGCTCTTGGAATTCCAGGCCGCATTGACGGAATTATTCAAACATATTCTATTAATTTTGACACCCCAATTGATATCATTGTTTGGTGTCATGATTGACGAAATAGTGTTCCAGTTTTCAATTTTGACATCAAAAATCTACTGCCAACCTGATAATAATTGGGGGAGTGTGCCGCTTTGAAGCACGCTCCAAAAAAAAGCTGTAAGTTGTGACAAATTATTCATAATATGTTGACTTATGATGTTGATGTCTCACATTTTGATCAGTCGTCAGTTCACAATAGAGCAGTTCTTGCCCTCCCTTTGCGTTTGCTGGTTCCCTTCTCAGGCATTCGGTGTCACCACCTCCCCTCCCTACTGGGATGGAAACTAGCAACGTCGCTATCATTAGGCAGTTCAAGTTTGTTCATTAATGTTCGTTTGAGCCAATATATAGAGTTGACTGACTTCCTAAACTTTAGATTAGATATCTGACTGTTCTCACCGGATGTTGCTGACAGGCAGATTTGTCTGGACGTTATCCACACTCACTGTATATAGATTACAGTAGTCACTCCCATCATCTCATCCCAAAAACTTCTTGTGCCAAAGACTTCCTGTGTCAATGAGATCTTCCAACCTCACCTCTCGTCTTTTGTGGTATAGAACTAGTACTGAGTTCTGTCCACCATGGATGATTAGGCTGAGAGGCAAGATGCCATACTTATTCTGATGTATTCATGAGAGGACAACTCTGATTTTAATGAGTTTTAACACCAACATTTTCTCAAAAACAGGGAATGTGAGATTGCAAGTAATACTTGAGAGTTTTGACTGAGTATGATTTTATTTATCATGTACATGGAGAATTCGGTGTTTGTCCAAATGAATATCTGAAGTTATAGAAAGGAATATCTGAAGACATCAATTCACCACCGTCCCCAAAATAGCTAGACTTAATTCTAGCTAATAATATTTACTCCTCATTGGTATATGAAAGCGTACATATGTAAAAGGTCTTACTAATTCTATTCTGTAGCAGAGTATGGCAGTAGGGTTCTTTACAGAGATTGAATTGACGGCGAGCCTAGTGTTGTCGTGCACTGGTGATAAACGACTAATTTAGGGGATATATCTGCGACCTTCCCTCTCTGACTCCATTCCTGAAGTGGCGCGATCAGTCTGTATATAGGCCCTGAATATCGAGGGTTTGGGAAATTATGAACAGGAAAAAGATAAAAAACAATTTAATGGAATACAAGCACACAAATTCCCTACTCAATCATCCATTTGATCTCCACAATTGTCCATTCCCGCTCTCAGTGAATTTACCCTGGCTTTGGATTCAGCATCCAGAGATAGCTCAAGGCAAATGTTGATCAAGCGTAATATTTAATTAGCGATAAAAACTTATACTGCCAACAGGATTTTCCCCAACCTTTATATCTTATCGAGGAAGTATTCAGAAAGTTCTATCATAAAATTAATGATCTGTGTAAGTTTTATAATTATGTTAACCAATTATGCTAACCGAATAGTAGTGACATCGTAGGCGCCGATGAGTCTGTGTTTTATCAGCATGATAAAAAATCAATATATAAAAGTCAATACTATACTGGGTCTAGTTGCCTGTATTCGGGTTTGCTCTCCTTCCGCTGACAAGCCGTTGCTGGTTAGCAGGAGAGAGGTGGGGGGGGGGGATATTCCGAACGCAAGAGAACTGGATCTTACATGATCTAATGCTATACAGACTCCACCATGCTCACCTAATTTTAATACGTTAGCTATTGGAGGTAAAGGATTGAATGGCAACAGATGATATCTGACACAGCACTAGACTGAATAGAGCGGAATAGTCTTCAATTATCTCCACTCACTTTTCCTCATAATTATTAAATATTTGAGCGCAGATAAATATAATCATAATTTTATTTGACCGTGTTTTGCTATGATCAAAGCTAATGTGCAAGTCATAATTGTTGTGTCTAAATTAAATTGAGTTTTAAGAAAATGAATGAGAAGAGAAAGGCTGATTGTTATTGGGTATGTACATTGTGGTCTACATAAATGTTGCACAGTAACTATAGAGGTATATGGCAATGAGTTTAATGGAAATAAGGATGAAAAATTTAACAGTTAATATGGTTGAAAACTGGTCATATGGATAAGATTCGGTCCGTGGGTAGAAAAAAATTCATTTGCTCGTTATTTATCAAATATGTCTCACAAAAAAAGTAGATGCAAAAAAGATAAAAAACACCTGACGTCTGTTTTTTCGACTCAACAGCAGCGTCAATCGTTACAAAAATGCATGATTATATGAAAATAGAATGGAGGCGAGTCAGTGCTGATTGGATTGAAGTCCGATGCCACAAAATGCCGAGTAGACTGATTCTGAATTGTCAGTATTGAGTTTGATCAAGCGTTCATGGAGAACAAAACGAGTATGATTCAACCTATACATAAAAAATCGCACTTTGAAATCGCAGATTTAGCCAAAAACACTAAATGGAACCATAATTGCAGGCCAAGGGAGTCAGCCAAGTATCAACTGTAATGTAAAGAAAATTTTAATTGAAGCGCAGAGCCTCATTGTCTTCAGTAAGTCATAAATATATAACATGTATGTACAGAGGATACAGAGGAAACATATCAGGTTTGTAAAATACCAATTGGAGATACAGAATAAGAGCATAAATAATAAGAGCTCTATATATACACCAGGATTTCAATCCATAATAACTTATCGTAGCTCAGAATAGAGTTTGTTTATAATCTGACATTACCCGATCTGACATTGTCAGATTAGCGAGTGCTGATCAGGTTTACCAAATCAGCGATAACCTGTTCAGCGATTATCCGATCAGGATTACCCGATCAGCGGTTACCCGATCAGGATTACCCGTTCAGCGGTTACCCGATGGTTTAACCTCTTTGGATCTTTCCCACATTTCATCATCGCTGGAGTTGTGATCACTAAAGTTATCCAAAAACTGCAGAATCTTCGGATCTTTCTTGAACGGATAAACTCTACAATATACAGCGATATAAGCAAGTGAGAAATAGATATTTCTAATGATAGAAACAACTTACACATTTACAGAGAAAACGGCTCATAAGAATAATTCAGTCTTTTGCAGTATTATTTTAGATATTTCGTCTTCCTCCCATTATGTCTATAAGCTCCCCTTATATGACACAAACTGGGAGGCTGCAATATAACATGCATATTTGATGCTAACACGTACAGTGCCTTTTCCCCGCACAGTTTTTGCAGCAAACGAGGGAATCTGCATGTTTACTGAAATGATGTGGCTGGAATTTTCTCTCATGATACACTGCTGTGCAGTCATTAACACAAATAAGGGAAGGGGTGGTGAAATTGGAATATTATTGGAAATGGTCTATTCTTGACAAACTTTGTACGTTGGAATGAGGGGAGGGGACAAACCTTGCCAATATTCCTTTGAATTGTCAGGTGGTGATTTGGCACCCCCTCCCCCCTATTTAGCCGTTATGGTGATTCTAAGATCATATTACGTTAGTGTTACCACAACTGTGACTAAATTTTGCGACTTTTGAAAGTAATTGCAAGTGAAAGTTTGTTTCACCCTTGAGGTGTCCCTCCAATTCCGGAGGGGGAAACCCAAAGCAAATGACGACTAGTTGTGTCTCCCAAAACAAAGCTGATGAAGAAAGGCTTAATCTGGACCTCCTTCACTTATATCAGTACCTGCTGATGTGTTTGAAGAATTTTATTTTTATATGTAAATTTGCACATCATATAAGTAGCCTACATTTATATATAAGTACACCAATATGTATATATATATATATAAGAACACATATTATATGTAGGTACAGATCCAGTTCTATAAGATATCTACTTACGGTTTACGGAATCTCCTCAGACATTCGAGTACATTGAACAGATGCCACCTCATCTGAAAGTTTATATTCCCGTCAGCGAGATTAGACGTGTTACCCACGCGTATAATATCGTTCAATATCAGACCACTGTAAGAAAAAATGTTCTTATGTTAATAATAATGATAATGGGTTTATTTATATACCACTTGATCTAAGCCACAATGGGTTGCAGTTTACTGCACGGTCACCGGGTCCAAGCACTCCATAGCCAACCCTGACTAATGAGAACCTTCATCTCATAAAGCGTTGGTACTCCTTGTTATTATAAAACCACAAAATAAATGCAAATGTGACTGACTACTGTATGAGCAACACATCCAGGACCAACTACATCAGAATCAGACTAGCACAGGCCGAGCAAGCTTTGAGAAACGGCAGAGTACAAGTGGCTCATAAATTATCAGAAGCCTGGAGAGTTGTGAGCCATTTTCTGAGACAGGTATACTTATAATGTAAAGGTTTGTTTCACAGAATTAAACCCTTCTCATAGAATGGAGATATTAGCATAACCCTATCCAATTAAAACACTCAACACAGGGGCTGATCTGACGATGATCTCATTGGCTGTCCCTACTAGCTTGCAGAATGTAGCCTGGGAAATAGTCTTGAAATTCTACTAGGGACTGGCTATTTTTGCAAGCCCTTTGTTTGGCTCATTATGCAACTCCAGATATGGATTTCAGTGGTTTGTTTGTTTCCTTAATTTTACCTCACCAAATTATAAGCCACCCGACACTTAGTTTTAAGTGATTATGACACACAGCTTTTTACATTAACTATTTTTGTTACCCGAGTATGCTTCTACTGGTGAACAACAATAATAGATTGATTGTGAGAGGGACAGGTTTCTTGGTGTAATTCTGAAGTTCTCCACCTTGTTTAGAATACTGCTCATGGTGGCCCAGTTTTCAAAGGTACTCAAAAGGTACTCTTTTTTCCAAATATTGAAATTAGAACCATTTTAGGAACTTCTCATTACAACTATGATAGAAAATCAGTTGAAACTGGGCCAGAGGCTGTTTATGAGCTAAGGCTAGTATTCTGAAATAAACTGAGAACTCTAGAAAGATACCAAAGCACCTGTTTCACTGATAATTAAGCTTTTATTGTTGTGTACCACTAGCCTTGTCACGCGGCCACTGGTTTTGGATTTTTTGGTTCTTTGGGTGGCCTTGTATTTCTCGGTATAGTATCGGCAGTTGTCTTCTGCTGTTTTAGCTCTAACCTTCACCACTTTGAGCTTTGACTCTTTCTCTGTTCCATAGGCAAATTAATTAACTTTGTCGTTTATTATATTCAAAATATATATAAATAAGTTGATTACACTACATATTGCAGTAATGATGTTAAAACATCGCTAAGTTGCAGAAAATTTAAAACACCGATGAGTATGACCATGACCTTGACCTTGATCTTACTCATGGGTGTTTTAAATTTTTTTCAACTTAGCCATGTTTTCACATTATTACTGCAATGTTTAGTGCAATCAACTTATTTATATTTATTTTGAATATGACATATGACAAAGTTAATTAATTTGCCTATGGAACAGAGAAAAAGTCAAAGCTCAAAGTGGTGAAGATTAGACCTAAAAAAGCAGAAGACAACTACCGACACTATACCGAGAAATACATGGCCACCCAAAGAACCAAAAAATCCAAAACCAGTGGCCGCGTGACAAGGCTAGTGTATCACTACTAGCATACTTTTGTAACGGCGGTGAGCGTTACTGCTGTACAATACATATTATTCACACTTTTTCAAGGCTTGATCCAATTCATTAAATATGGTAGTACGGAGTTGCATCCTATCATTCACACACTTCTACTAGGGACATATAACTTACATATAAGGTATACAGGGAGGCTCTGCTTCACTGAGCGCTGTACGGTATGATTTAAAGCTGCTTGTACAATCTATCAGATGGAAGTACTCTGATATCATATCCTTCTCCTGTCTCGGCCAGTCGAGTCGACTAACCGGAGCCGAGTCCAGAGCGCTCAGTAACGCCAGCAGTGAGTTAAAGTTGTTGTGTTTCCGTAAATGCTGAATAAGATTAAAATTTAATTACGCAAGGCACAGTCACTTGATTTAAGTTGGATACTTGGACATAACAGGCAATTATTACAAAGAGAATTGGCTAAGCATAAAACGTTAGTGAGTCTATGCAAACATGGTTGTTATCATTTTACAACAGTGATCTTGTTCAAATTTTGAAAGAGTAGATACTGAGCGTATTTGCCAGCCACACAATGGTTTTTCATCTAATGCAACCAAAGATTAAAAAAAATACTAGTCGTTGATGCAACTCTTTCGCTTTGAAGGTTTGCTTCGTAATAATCGCCAGTGTGTTTCTACCTTTTGTCACAGAGATCACTAAATGTGACACTCTCATAAAAACATAATGGGCAGGCGTATCTCACTACATGATGAGCACTCTATTGGAGCATCTTGTTTTTGAATCACCCTACCCTAGAGGAAAAGTTCGCGTTTAGCAATAGCTTTGATAGCTAACCCTAAATCTAGCTAACATTGACTCACCCTCTTTACTTTATATCGAATCCCACCTCAAGTAGCCAAAATTATTGCTAGCCAAAATTAAGTCACTCTAAATCTAGCTAAACTAAACTCTAGCTAACATTCCCCCCCCTCCCTCCCTCCATTTGTTGATTCTCTACACATGCTCCAAGCTCACAACCTGCTGTGTTTAACTGTTCCATATTTTAAGGCTAATGGACAAGGAATGGACTGAGAGACTAGTGGATGCCAGATTTGGAATCTCCATGCCTCATTACTTTACTGTGCTGCTATCCAGTGTTGAGATATAGGTAGCGATGCCTGGTGCATGTAAAAACGCAATGTAATGAAGCGTAGAGATTCTACATCTGGTATCCATGTGTTTCTCAACCCTTTCATTGTCCATTAGCCTGGGTCATCTAAGCCATAAAAAATAGAATATATAATTGATTCCTATTCGCAAATCTGCGCTGATAAAATGATAAAATCTCTCCCTACACACTCACCTTGAGTATATGTACAAATTTGATGAAGTATTTCTCTCTGATTGCCTGATCGTCTGGTTTGAGTATTACATTCCTACACCACCATGACATCTTATTAAAGTGCTCCGTAAACTGTACCAGATTGGGGCACCTGTAGAGAGCAAGAAAACAGAACTATACTGATGACTGATACTCCTTACACAGCTGACTGAGTGTAGGTAACTTGTACTGGCCATATTTTTTGAATCGTAGTCAGATAATTGATCTACTGTTAGCCTGCCTGCTTGAAAAGATTCTATGAAAGCCATCTCAAAATGGACAGACAACCATGATTTGATATCACCTGGGGTATCTGCCTATTGCTGCCTGCTGATGGCACTACATTGACGGTTGATGGTGGGGTGGGGGTGGGAAAGTCAACAATGCCCTGTTTAAAACGCTTAAAACCGCTTCTATCTTGATGAAATTTGGCCTCACTGAACTACATAAAGCTCAGAGAAGACACCTCGATATATGAACTGTCAACTAATGGGCATATTATTTTTAGATAAAGATAGTTGAAATCAGAATTCGGAATCAAGGAACTTAGTAATGACAGGAGTATGACCTACCATTGTGAGAGTGAAGTCTCAATTAGTATTAATATTTTAGATAAACAAAACTCAATGAGCACAAATTTAACTGACTAGCAGCAGCACCTGTGACTTGCGAATATAATCTACACCTTACTGTACAATCTATCATATCGAGTCCACCTGTACCACAGGCTAGGTCAAATGGAGCACTGCTCGGGTCTTGTAATCAGACGGTGTAACTGATCAAAACCTCCTCAGTTACCATCAGAAGCTCACCAAAGATGGGTTCATCAAATATATCTATGCTTAGTATTTATACCCCATAAGAAATGTCCAAGTGTCCTAGTAGAGTGTTGTATATATATATATAGGTTTTTTTCCCGAAAACAACGTGGCATCAGAAGGATCGGAGGGTATACCACCCCGCCCAGTAGCTTTGTTGCTCATTGGTCCTTAGTCTAATATAAGTGAGTGTATAACTTACTTTTCTTCGTTCTGTTCTCTAGACCAGGTGAGAAGCTCAGGTAATTCTAACCTCTGATAGAAGTCTGTCTCTATAAGTGTGAGATGCTCGGCAATCTCATGTGACTTGAAATCCACCAGCGTTAAAACTCGCCTGGGAAATACAAACAGAACATGTGTTATAGTGCTTGTGAGAGAATCAGATCTTTGGGAGCATGCTGAGTTCTTAGACTAATATTTGTAATAGTGCTCTAGGCTCATAAACAGCCTGCGGCTCAGTTTCTAGTGATTTTCACAGTTGAGATGTGAAGGTACTAAAAAGGTACTACAGAGAAACTCTTTTCATGATAGCATTTACAGTAGTATTATTCATTCACAATCACGCTAGGTCATGGTGAATGCTGAAACCTTTGCGGATGGATCAGATGCAAATCGATATTCTCGGGAGCTCATTATATTGAGCTAGTTTTTCTGCAGGTAATTATGTGTCTGGCACTTCGGATATGGGCTTAGAGTATATATTATTTGAGAGAAAATGAACTGCAGAAAAAAACATACTGATCTTTGATCCGGTAGCATTAGCCTTGTTCACGGCGGCCACGGGTTTGGTTTTTGTGGTGTCCTGCGTGAACAAGGTTAGCTAGCATCAATTGCTTATTACAAGATCAATTCCGGGAGTGATTAAAATCACATGAATCGTTGACAATTTGCGCCCAGTCATGTGCTATCAAGCATTGACTGAATATTTGACCACAGCACGATTATGAATTTCCTAGAGGGGTAAAGAATTCGCGAGAGAAAAGGTTCTTCATTACCAAGAAGTTTGAAGTAGCATAATTCAAGGCTGGCTAAAACTATATATATTAAAAAGATTGAGTAAAACTCCAACCTAAATTAGCCAGAACCTAGTGCCTTTACATTAAGTCGGCATAGGTAGAATGAAAGGGGCTGACTTAATTCAGCTCCTTTCATTCTACCTAGTCAGCTAAACCTGAAGCTGAACTTAACTCAGCTGATATTTACTCCTCATGCGTATATCAGTCTACTTTTACTTACGATGGAGATTTGGGGCAGGACGAGGGAGCTACAAGCTGCAGTTCCTGAACAGGCCTCTGATTTGGGTCACATTTCTCAAGCACTTTACGTCTCATGATCTTAGCGAGCGTCAGTTCTCCCTCCCTTACCAACTCTATGACTAGCTTCAATAATCTCAGGCTAATAGCCTCTTTCAGTTCGCTGGATCTGTATAATGGTAGATGACATAAATAGCGTTGTGTGAAATCAGCATTGAAGTTATTTCCGATCTTTGTTTTTCAGAGAAATCTTGCTCAGGATGATGTCAAATGATCTGACACCGACCTAGCCTAGTCACACAGCTACTTTTTTGTACCACGTGACAAGCTACCACCAACCCTTCATTCTCATCTATAGCTGATTCTGCAGCCAATTTATGCCTCTTGTAAATCCATTGTGGTGTCTCAAATATACTAAGTACATATCGAGACTAAAGACTGGTTCGCATTGTCCCAGATAGCGTTGGGATGGCATCTGGGATGCTGATCCCAAATGGTCCCAGAAAGAGTATGTCTTTTGTTTACATTGCAAAACTGATCCCAGATAGTCCCAGATCATCCCAATGTTGTATTCACATAGTACCAAGATGAGAAATGCGTCTGGGTCATTAACGGGAAAGTTCCTAAGCGTCAAACTTTTCCGTTGCTGACCCAGACTCATTTCGATCGTGTCGTATTTATATTCACAATGTCTGGGTTGGCTGCAATGGACAATGTGAACTAGGCCTAACAGCCTGCTCAACTACAGGCAAATGCTACTTTAACTCCGGTTTTAAGCACCGCAATGACTAAATAAGGAATCAACGTTCTAATCAACTTTTATGAGAGAAGAGAATAACGAAATAATGAGACTTACGTCAGCTCATCCAGAACTCTGACGAGGAGGGAGAAGGCGTTTCTGGACAATCTCTTCTTAGAGACATCTTTAGAGTGAGCAAACTTGTTATATCTGTATAGCAGTTTATCTATGAGATCTTCTGGTGTGATGAATGTCCTGTAGGTGGTCAGAAAAGCCTCCTGATACATGAAATCTAAAATAGAGACAGCAGGTAAAATATATATCAGGGCAACTATATTGTCATTACCTGCTTGGCTGGTTTTATTTTAGGTCTAATTATGCAGTAATTTTGGGCATATGGACTTGAAGGTAAGGTCAATATTATGTTAGCATGTATTGTAGTTCTGTTCAGCCCAAATCAGTAACCAACAGGTCCTCAGGTTCAAGAGTTAAATTCAAAATCTAAAAAAGGCGCAAATTGTGTCATATATGGAAAAAATTTTGGTAAAAATTCCGATAAAAGCAATTTTCCTATACAAATTTGTGGCTTTCTAAGATATAAGTAAAAAGAATCATTTCTATATAGGTCAAATCTTAAATAATGGCTAGCCTATGTTTGGAGACTGAAATAGTGTAAGCAAAGATTGTAACATTGAACTCCCAAGCCTCCTCAAAGATACCAGTGAAGTCCTTACATAAATATTCTATTTATGATCATAAGTTTACCCATAAGCGCAATGAAAAGAAGAAACCTAATGTATATCTAAGAAGCCCAGTGGGGTGTAAAACCAAACCAGACAATTATTGCTGCCCATATAGTAATCAATTCATACTTTTGCAGCTTATTGTTCCAACTTAGAAAGACAGGATCTATGATTTTCAATAAGATTAGTCCTAATAGATTAGTCCTAATAGATTAGATGATTCAAAAAAGATTTGTATTGAAAGTCTGTTTTGTAAATTAATCGCAAATAGTAAGGCTTTTTCCTGTTCAACAATCAATTAAATGTCCTATAAAGTTGGGAACACGTAAATAAAACGGGTAAAATACATAAGTAAGAGGATCTGAGTTGACCCAGAACTAAATAAAGACATAAATATACAAGCAGCGCTGACGCATTAAAGATAAGCTGAGCAGAGCCAGATCACCATGCCTCAGACAGATCACCATGCCTCGGACAAATATCAGCTAACCTCGCAGGAAACCAAGAGAAATACTACCTAACTTGATCATGGTGAAGTGAGATTGATCAGATTTTATACTGAAATGCAATATTTGAGCTTTCCCCTCCCTCTCTCTCCCCAAATGTGAACCCAATTAAATAAGGAGGCTTCATTCCGAAGCTGACCTGTTTGATAACTTTAGAGTCAAGGACAATCTCAGAATCCCGCATGAGAACGGGAGGGTTTTTGATGGATATTTTTGCATTCGGATTGCTCAAGCGCCATCTTAACATTTCTAATCAGTTGGCATATCCAGTTATCATAGCCTGGTCACGCTGCTACTTTTTGGGTTTAGGGAAACCAAAAATGTAGGGGTTGTAGCGGCTTTAGCTATTTTACAAGTGGTTATAAGTGAAGTGTGTATTATTACTTCTAAATCAACAAATCAACTCAAGTGTAGTGAAAAGGAAGGTCAGATTACAATGGCTGTCAAAACATTGAGAAAGCTGTGCAGCATGTTATTGAAGAGAGGCTATTCGAACAATATTCCCATAATGCAATTCATCACATTCTGGGCCTATCGACAACTACTCGCCTTTGCTGAGCATGCAAAAGGAGACTCACTGCAAATTAACATGCCAGAGCTAAACGGACTGAACAGATGCTCAAGGACAGATTCTGAGCAAAAATGTTTGCAAGATGAGCAGCACATTGGTGCGCAACCAAAACGTCAATCAGCAGAAATAAATCACGAGGGATCAACGCAGCACTGCATTCGTAAGTGAGAAAAATTTCACATTCAGTGATGGGATAGCTGCTAGGAGTTAATAGGATACCAAAACGAACATATCAAATTCTTCATATTAATATCTGGGCTGGTTTGTCTTGTGAAGCTTGTTCTGGTGAAATAATTTGTAAAAAACAAAAATTTAATAGGATAGACTAAACAAGGTAAAGCCTTGGACCACATAAAGTAGTTTCACTACATGTGCCGCCTCAGCTCCCATCAAACAACAAGTTTAGGTCAAACCTCTCAAAATACAAATTCTATAGACCTCACCCTATGGGCGTGCAACGCCAAGAAAAATAACATTTAAGTGCAACTGACCCAAGATTTGCCCTCTAAATTCAGCCACATCATAGAAAAGAAACCCTGTTATAAGTAATACCAATATCCCACTATATATGTGAATGTGTTAGATTTTTGCCTGAGCGCCCTGTCTGCTTCAATAAGGGATTGATTGAAATCACTTGGGCACACAGGCTAGTTAGATATAGAAACATGATCTAAATGGCGTAAAATGCGTAATTGAGTCCAACACACTCTGCTTTTCTCAGGGATGGTAGAATTCACAATGATGAAAAAGAAGAAGGCTGGATCTCGGCTGAAAGCAGGGCAGAATGTAGAATTACCTGAATCTGCGTGGACGTTTACCAGTGACATTAAACTGTCGGCTGGCCCTAAATCTGCACACAAAACACAGCTAAAGTTAGAGGATGAATTATACACAAAGTAAGCTTTCATGTTTATACCCCTCTAAATCTAATACCCACACATTTAGTATTTACTAAGACATGGACTCGGACCTGGTACATTTATGGTTCTATAACCGGAAACACAGTAGCGTGATAAGCTAGTTATTGGCGGCAGCGGACGCTGTATGATGCTCATGACATATGAGTTTATACATGGATGAATGGTCTGTCTGTCTACAGAGAAGGCTTTTCGACTCAAAAAAAAAATGTGAAAAACGCCCATTCATAGAACATCCCTATGTAAACTCACATATGCCTACCGCAGGAAAATTGAGCGGCCGTTTTAAGCAGCGAGTTGGCTGGTAGCAGAAAATAATATCAACAGTACTATCAGTAAAAAAAACGCTGAAATCTAGCAGCGGGTCTATCATTATAGCAACTTAAACTGCAATGCGATGACATAAAGTTACGTTTGCCACCAGCTCAAATGCCAATTAAATGAGATGAGATATAATTGTTTATCATACCGTGTTTCCTACGTGTGTAGCGTACACTACGAAGGCGTCTACACTACCACCCTTCAGCCCTGACATGATCTTTGACGAGCCACCCTAAAAGCAAAACATTGGTAAGTGAATGAAATATTCAGGCATCGATACGAGCATCCGCAACTTACATCCAAATATTACACTAGAGGAGTTATGTATTTGCATGAGGAGAAGCTAGCCATTTCATATACTATCAAACTACCTGACATTCAACCTTAGCTAACATTTACTCACCCACTTGGCTTCATATAGACTCCCACCTCAGGCAGCAAAAACAGAGTGCTAGCTAACATTAAGTAACCCCTAAAGCAGCTAAATTAAACTCTTGCTAACATTACTCATCTAGGGTCATTGTAAATTCAGCAATACAAACAGTTGCATAAGGGAAGGCAACTCCCATCCGTCAAATTAACAAAAATTAAGAAGCTAACATCCCATTTATACATGAGGACAACAGTTTGTAATACAAGGACGCCACTTCGCACATATTTTTACAAGATTACCTATTATCTACCCTAGGAGAATAAATATCAGCTGGATTCCAGTTTAGACTGTTTAGGGGTGACTTAATGTTAGCTACTGCCAATTAAGGCTAGCTAAAGTGGATGTGTAAATGTTAGCTGGCAATAATATTCACTATTCAAAGAATAAAAGCGAGTTTTTTCCTCCCTCTAATACCTTACTTATAGCATCTAGCATCTTGCACCCCTAAAAGTAGTACTGACCTTACGATGATGGTGATTGGTTGTTTCAGCAGTGCTGGAGGAGGCGGTACTTGCCTGACGATGATGGTGATTGGTTGGTTCAGCGGCGCTGGAGGAGGCGGTACTCACCTTACGAAGATGGTGATTGGTTGGTTTAGCAGCGCTGGAGGAGGCGGTACTTGCCTGACGATGATGGTGATTGGTTGGTTTAGCAGCGCTGGAGGAGGCGGTACTTACCTTACGATGATGGTGATTGGTTGTTTTAGCAGCGCTGGAGGAGGCGGTAGTATTAGATGAGATACTACCGACAGCAGTGTCACTGGATGTGCTACTACCTTCACTTTCTCTGACTAAAATAGAGATATTAGGTAAAGGTCAATGTTTACTGATAACTAACTATACTGCTATTATTCAAAGGTGCTACCTTATTCACAACCACTATATGCTACCTTATTCACAGGAGAATGAGGTGGCTCAGTTGGTTGGAGCACCGGTCCTTTAGCATACAAATGTTGGGGTTTGGTTGCACCAAGGTGTTCTCCAAAGAGAGACCAACCTGGCGCGGATATTACGCCTCAGCCCCTTTTTTAAACAAGTTACTATATTACAGACTTTGTATAGATCTAAAGTGATCTATGACTAAAATGGAGAGATCAATTCATGGTTTCTGTTTACTGAGAACCAAGTTTACAGCTAACATGTATGATATTTTACTATAATATTGTCTTAATTGAAGTAGGATACATCTCTGAAGGGCCATCATACACATTAAAAATGTACTGCTTGATAGACTGACTAGCTACATAGAACGCTAATATATATATACATATATACATATATACATATATATATATGTCATGTAAAACTGTCGACGGGATTGAACTCCGATAGTTGTGTCTCAGTGCCAAACATATGCATGTATGATTCAACTGTGAAAATATGAGAAATCAGTGATGGTTAAAACAAAGTATAGCATTCGGAATAATGTTAACTTAACCTATCCAAGTTCCTAATCATGTGTAGTCAATATATCATCTCCCCCCCACCCCTACAGGTAGAGGGCGGGGTAAGATAGCGGATTGTCGCTAACTAACTACTGTATGGCGCCTGTGAACAGAAACTAACAAATCACTCTTAGATAATGTCAATCAGGTACGCCTTGCTCAAAGTTGCAAACCAAAATACCCTGAGCCACAATAGATTGACAATAAATAGCATACACATAAAATAGCATAAAAACTTATTTTTGTAGATAATTTACTTAAGTTATACCAAGTTTAGAGATAGTTGGTTTCTTTTTGTGCGCCATGTCGCATCTGCTCACAAGTTTATGACTAGTGCACTTTGTTACATCTCCAAACTCGAAGTGTCAAGAATACAACGCGAACAATACATTATTATCTTAATACCAGGACAATTACAAGTGATATTATCCGACCTAACCAATCATGACTTGTGTAACAAACTCTGAACCAATCAGAACTCAGTTCAAAATGCTCAAAACAATATATTGTGGTGGGGAAACTATCCAAATATTATATCGCCTTTATCTAACCGGGATAGATCAATTAGAATATCCCAAAACAAAAAACAACCAACCAGTGATCTTGATTACAGAAATAAACCTAGAATAAAATATCAGCCAGTTGATTGTAACCCTGTCTCCCAGCACATAACCAACATGCACGACATGAATAATTGATGCCTATGAGCTCTTGGTCATCCCCGTGACTGTATACCTTTATAGACGTTGACACAGACCCCACAAAATGAGCATTCAGCACCCCACCTGGTGATACTGCACGCCCTCTCTCAAACAATCTTTGCTCAAATACGTCCCTGACACCTAATTTTTGGATTCTTCAAGTCTTTTACATCTGGAGGACCAAGTTTCAAATCACTGTGACCAACATTTGAGGAATAATGATCTGAAGTAGAAGTGCTGGCTCAATTGGTAAGAAAACTTTTTATTCACAAACCTTAACTTAGCAAGACGCTACAGTCGAGCTAACATTACCGCAATTACTGTACTAAGCCGACCATTGAGTGTGTCTGTTGTTGTTTTGTCCTCATGAAACACTTATATTGCATCTTGTAACTCCCTCCCTATTCAATTTTAGGACATTAACAGGGGGAGGGAGGTGTTGAGTATTTCATAAGGAGAAAACAACAGCAGACAAACTCAATTTCCAGCTTAAAATATAGTCAATATCATAATGTTAGCTCCGCCATTACGTAATCCTGAAATTGGGATCCCCGAAGAGCAAAGTTTTTGAACCAACAAGCCAGCACTTCTGTTTCAGGACATTACTTCTCTCAAAATAATCACAGAGATTTGAAACTGGGACCTATAAATGTAAAAAGACATAGATAAACAATATATATTAGGTTAGAGCATCCTCTATAATACCCACATCATTGTAGTGTCTCCTGTATTGGTTGATATCTAAAGGATGTAGTTTTACTCAAGTGGCAGCAGGTGAGATTTTGTACAATTCTGTTTGATCAACAAATCCAAGACATTTTATGTATACTTGTGATCTTATAACTTGTAGATCCCTAATGATATAATCATCTTGTCTTGTGGATCTAAGAATATTATTAATATTATTCTTAGATCCACAAGACGATTATATCATTAGAGATCTACTGTTAGGGTTACCAAGTGCTCAGATTATCTTTGTCACTTTATTAGCCCTGATTTTTAAACTTGTTACTGAAAATATTTATAATTTCTCTTCCTGCTAGTAGCTTTTGTTTGGAATAATTTGAGCACAGCAGGCTAACTTACTGGCTATAGCTCGCCCTCGTAGAATTCCACTGGACTGTATCTTACTAGACAATGAGTCTTCTACCAGAACTTCAGACCAAATATTCCTTCTCTTTCTGACCTGAGTCACTGCTAATAACGTCAGGATAATAATAACAGTTGAAGTAACGATTTATACATTTAGTGTTGAATCTAAATTAAATAGATTACTCAGGTTTTACATCTCGTACATATCATGATGTCATTTATAGCGGAGGACAGCAAAAGACTGGCTGTTTTTAACAAAACATCATATTAAATAAAAAAGATTCAATTAGCCCCACTTTGGAGTTGCCTCCCCTCTACACGACACACTGGATACGGGTGAGCTTTGCGTGCATTTCTCATTGTACAAATGTAGTGTTTGATACCAATCTTCGTTAAACATACCGCCATCTTCTAGCAGCTTGAACTTGAAAAGTCGAAACAAATCAAGACTAAATTCAGCTGAATCAAAAATTTAGAAGCAAAACTTATAAGGTTACTAGAGAGATATTTAGACTATACACATGCTATACCTGCATGCTGCCGCCTGTGAGTAGATAATGATGCCGAGCCGTTTATTTGGAGTTTTCTCTTCTTACCGCTAATATAACCTGTCATCACTCAGCTCCGAGTCTGCATCATCTGAGTCGTCTCCTCCTAACCTGACTCTCTCTGTGAATGTGTGAAGTTGTAAATTGAATCAGCACCAGCCAATATGATGAATGATATATTAATTATGACAACCGAAAAAGCCTGGCTTTTGATAGCACTGGTAGAGATAAGATAAGATATTAATAAACTGTAGCTATCATAAGAGTCAAGGCTTTTGAAAACAATTTAACCTAACAGTATTTTTGGTATGATATTGACAAGCCAGCGTTGAGTTTCTGAACCGCAACATCAGTGGCTCGTATATCAGCAAGCCGACACACTAAACTGTGTCAAAACAACACTGCCTCAAACTCAGATTACTCAGATTCTCATAAACCTGATAATAGGGTGGTTGCTTACAATTCCTCTCCACTCCTAATATAATCTTTAGAATGCTTCAACATTACAAGTCAAACCAGAAGTCTATCTATGGTCTAGGACAAATAATATGCCACGTTTGTGATAGCTTGGTAGGGAGGGTTAGTTAAGCAAACATACAGGCATACCATCACAATATGGGCTAACTTAATCATCATCAGATAAGTCTGTCTCAGGTTAGACAACTGATGCCTCTCTGGGAAATATGTGCTCAATGGATTCTGTATCGCTCAAAGATAGCAAATCAAGGCCTTAATCCCAAAATTGTCACCGAACAGGCCCATAATTTGCTTAATCTGATTGCCAACAGTATGGAATCAAAACACTCCCTGTTGTTGACATTAAACTTCTGCAAATAATTTGCCCATCAGGTGACAATCCTGAGAATGAAGCTTCTATTAGTCATCGATACAGAATTCAATGTGTGAACATTTCCCTGACTGGCAGCAGTAGGTTAAACTTTAATGTGACCTGATGACATCATAAGCACACGCTGATGACTGAATCTTACCCACACTGGTCACATGATATACTATTGCATGTATATCTCTGATCGATAGAGAGTGAATTAATTTCTTTTAGCAAGAATACCATCACAAGGAATTTGGTGTGACCACCCAACTCCTTGGACCACCCATGCTCAATTTTATTAACTAGGGATGGGTACATGTTATGTACTCATATTAAATTGACTCTAACGATCAGAGATACACATGATAATAGCGTAGTCTCAATGTCAGTGTGAATCTTATCTTCCCTTATACTAACCTTGAGGTGCTCTGTAGCTCATAGCCGGATTATTCGGCCGAGGTAACGGATCTGGAGCGACGTAAGAACTCTTTGAACTGCCGCCATCATCACTAGCTTTGATCTGTCCGACTTCCTCGTCACCAGAATCAGTGCTCTCTCCTTCCTCTACTTCTCCGTCCTCCATTGTTTATATGTAAGGGGATCAATGCAAGCAACTCTCCTAAAACAATATTGTCACAATGTTGGCTATCAGGTATTACGTTTTACGTTTAGGCCTACGCTATGCGTTGACATTTTATGGTCTTATCTTATGGTAGACAAGTTATAACAGTAGACATGATTGCAACTCCCAGCTACAGAGAGGATGTTCAGAACAGAATATATTTTCATTGAAGAATCAGCCAAGTTCGTCGTCTGCAACTCCTCCCTCCAAGAGCGAGCACATAAAGTTCAGCCGCAAACGAAAGAAGACCATTGACAACACCTATGTTCTCCACGGCATAATTATCCCCCAGGTAAATTCCACCAAGTACCTTGGAGTAAAACTGGAAAAGGACCTACGGTGGAACACAAACACCAACTTCATATCAGCAAAGGCAGCCAGCAGACTAAGATTCGTCTCGAGGACTATCCCATTCACTCTTCCTCATCTACGAGAAAAAGCCTATAAACAGCTGGTCCGTCCTGTACTTGGATATGCTAGCACTGTGTGGGATCCGACCTTGACCACCACCCAGAGCAACGCGCTAGAGGCTATCCAGAGAAAGGCAGCTAGGTTAGTAAACAACATCAGTAGGACTGACAGGACCACAAGCACAACGGAGATACTATGCAAGATGAACTGGGAGAAGCTATCATCCAGGAGGGAGTCAAGAAGTCTTGGTCTATTCAGAGCAATTCAACTTTAATGAGATTGCCACCACTATCACTGATTACATCTCCCCTCTCTCAGCTACATCTGGTTTTAGCAGGAGGCATGAAATGCAATATCACATCCCTCACTGTCACTCATTACACCACCAGAACAACTTCTTCATCAAAACAGCGAAGGCCTGGAACCAGCTACCTGTGAGCAGTAATCTCCTCGTGGCACCACCTGTGGTAGGCTAGACTGGCATGACAGAGAATACCCGATGATCCCATGATACCGACGCGGAACGAAATACGGAGTAGACGATTATGCCATATCTCTAGGACCTTCAAAAGAAGCTGGAGATTACACTACAAGTAGCAAGTAAGTAAGTAGATGGCCCTAGATCTTTAACATGATTCTTTCTATTTTAGCATAGTCTATTAATTAAAATTATGAATGAAGCATGAATTGAATAAGCCTAGAACATGGCCCCAAGAAACAACAATTGCAAAAGATTGCTATGAAAAGTAAGCTTCTTAATGCCTACTGTGGATCTATATAAGTGATCACTGCTTGCTTAGATAATCATTGTTTGTTTTGTAAAATCTGCTACATACAACGAAACGAATTCACAGGAATCCTCCAGCTAGGGCTACGCTAGTTACAGTAGTAGGGAAAGCTACTTATCTCAGATACACCACAATGTCAACCATAACTGCGCCACACATATAAATATTTCACTACAATCACCTCACCTCAAGACTGCACATATGTAGAAAGCTCAATTTGGCTTGTTCTGCAGACAGTGCATGTATTTTTTCTTCACTCCTCACTTATCATTGTCCAGCTTTGACTTTTCTTTTTCAATTGCAACACTCTTAGGATAGGAGATAAAAAAAAAACCTCACTTTTTGTAACACATGATTTGATTAGCTGCATTATGATATGGAGTATTGGTATAAGTATTCTTGGAGAGAAAAAGTTAGTAGGGCACTCAGGATTACTTTATTATCACATCATTTGTGGTGTCTTTGACATTTGGAATCTACTGCTTTAAAGATGGTATGTGCTAGCAATTGCAATTTGATATAGCCCAATATAGAACAGGCCTATGGAATTAATGCCTGATAGACATCTTAATTAATTTATAAATAGATTTGCTCCCTGCAAATTTGTATAATAATCTTGTAGGGCAGTATGAATGGTTATTTGTATAATTCTGCCCTACCCATGTTAGGGTACTTGTAAACATGATGGTGTCACTCAGCAGGTAGCCACACAATGACTGATTTAACTGTGTGTGTGCATGATTTTCTATTCAACCAAACTTTACCTAAGCTAAGCGCTGACTAACTGACTTGAGTGAGTAGCATGATCACAGACAGTAACCCTACTCTCAGTACAGACTAGCTAAATAATAGCTCTCAATATTGATGGGCTCCTGTGAGCTTGTAAGCATTTATATTGTCGAGGCGTCTTGCATCAATCATACACTTTGCGCATGAGCACCCGATCAATTCAGGGCGGTAATCTTTGCACCTTAGCACTTGGATTTATCCATTTGTGAGTTCTCAGACTGAAGAGTTGCCCGTTCGCACTGGTTAAACAATAACTTTATGTGCAAAATGTAAATGTAATAGGTCAACTGGGCCAGTTTGTGACACTGTCGCTGCGATGCAGAATGACTCGTATCGTAGAGTCGCTGCAGTGCATAGAAGCTTATATAGCCTCAGGGAGTATGCAGGCAAATTAACTGTCAGTACATCCTGGGCTGTGGTTGACGCAGGTTTTCTTGGTACATCATTGCCATTTATTAGGGTAGTTTTTTTTCAGGTCAATCAGTTCAACATTACACGCTGTCATTTCAGATTGATTTAGTATATGGATATGGTTTTCTTTTTGTTCATGACAGTGTTCTGGTCAATACGAGACTGATTAGTCAAAAAATCACTCACGTTTCATCATAACTTGCCAGTACCATGAAAGTATGAAGTCATTTAGAATTATAGGGTAGTTTAGTACACCTGCATTCCTTTACCAGATCATATCATCAACAAAACAATTATTATTTATGTCAGGTCTTCCTCACTTATAGCTTCAGTCATTCCTAAAATACACTATGCTATCTAGGCTTATTATTTGGACTGACCCTATTTCATCCTTGTATGGCTGACATTAATATAACTGATTATGCTTGCTGTTTCAGATTAGGTTTATTCTGATACAGAACCGAGCTGGTAAGACACGTCTTGCTAAGTGGTATATGCACTTCGACGATGAGGAGAAACAAAAACTGATTGAAGAAGTTCACTCTGTTGTCACTGTGAGAGACGCCAAACACACAAACTTTATAGAGGTAACTAACTCAGGTTCCTATTTAAACCTTCCATATATTATTATTGGGTTTTATTCAAGAAGTTCTTACGGAACATACCCGGTTTCAGTTTCTCACTGCCCTAAGTTTGTTTGAGTTACAGGAGCTCTAAAATATTTTTTTAATCTTACCTCAGTTGGCCACCAGACAAACATTTTAAGATCTCTATGATAAATGATTTCAGCTAAATTGGAATCAATCAGTCATCACACCTGTTATAAATAAGTGCCTGCACTCCAGTCCCCAGTTGATAATTGCTCACAATTAACACTGTTCTCACATTCTCTCAAACTCTGAAACAATCCTATCAACACAGAAAAGCATGTTCATATTAAAGTAAGAATCAGGTTTGAATCATTCTAGAGTTCTCAGTGTTGTTTAGACCACTCTGTAAGGTCAATGAACTGTGGCTTATTCGCAACCAATTTTCACTCACTCAAAGTTGAGATGAGAAGGTACTGAAAGGTGCTTTCTTAACGATAAAATATACAATATAGTACCTTTCTAGTACCTTCTCATCTCATTTTTGTCTGAAAATCAGGTGAAAATGGGCCATAGGTAATGAGCGTTATAGTAGGTTTCTAAATTAGACTGAGAACTCAAGAATCATATAAAAAATATGTTACATTCACAGTCACTTTAACTAAGCCTAGTCTGATCCATCGTCATACTTATAATTTTATCCAAACCAAACTTCTAGCTCACTCTTTATCATGCTACTCATGTCATGTTTTGTAGTTCAGGAATTTTAAGATAGTATACTGACGATACGCCGGATTATTCCTCTGCCTACGGGTGTCAGGAAAATTCAGTGATGAGGTCGAATAATCTTGAAACATTATCATGTTATGTTATTTTCTCACTTACTAGACGACTCATGATAACAGAGCCAATATAATTCACTAATTTGCTGCATTATGGGAGCGTAGTTTTCATTCACTGATTGTGTTCTTGTAGAATGTCAGGAAGGTACAGAATGAAAAGCGGAAGGTAACTCAGGCTCTCAAGTATATAAACTTTGCTATAGATAAGAGTAACATGATATTATTACCAGGCTCTGCTACCGTAGCTCTGGAGGAGATATTCGGAGTTATCACTCTTATCACAGGTCTCATGTCTAATGAGGATGCCAGGTAAGTGAGGAACGGAGGCTTTAGGGGGCCTCAACACGGAATGGCAACCTCAGGGCGCCCCAACATGATAGAGTATCAACAGTAGTTTGGTTCCGTGCAGCTAAAGCTTCGACAGTGAATTCAATGAAAAGTCAGATCATCTAGATGTGCAGCGCAGATAATGGGGCTGTTTATTTCATAATTTATCAAGCTCTGATCTCAATTTAAAAAACCCGGTCAGGGAGGATTGCAGGCGTCTCTATCATTCACTGGTTAATGATGTCACTTCGCACCCTGAAACTCTGTCAAACCCTCTACCTCGCCACTCCCCTACAATCAGCCCCCTAGCAGTTAACTTTGTTTAGGTCACAATTAGAGCTGTTGTTGGTGGTTGGTAGTTGAATGCCATAACTAAACCAGCAGCCAGGAATAGACTAGACATGACAACTTCGTTACAGGAGGAGTTGTGCGATTACCTCCACCTAGGAGTTAGAGTTAGGAGTTGTCTCTAACTCCTTGCCTCCACCACTCCAAACATTGATAAATAAAGATCTGTTGTGTGTTTGGCAATTTACATATTGGCATGTCTAGTATAAACTCTGCTATATTCTCTTGTTGCTATTTTGGTAGCGCAGAGCTGACTTATTACCTACACCAGACATCTAATGCTCTGGCTGAGCTCACAGAGTGGGCTGACGCTGTCATGCTCATGGATATAAAAACCCAACTAGATATCAACAATGCAAAGTGAGTCCGGGTTCTGTTAGATGAGGAAACTTTTGCTTTTTTTTGTTACTTGTAAGCAATGCAATAACGATTTGAGAATTGATATCGTTGATATACGAAGGTCCCTTAAGATAATTATTAGTCCTTAGTAGTTCCTTACTTTGGCTCTTGTTTTTGAAAGTCACAAATTAATATAACTGTATTATAACATCAGTTCAAAATGTTTGCTTTGCATTCCTTAGCTACTAGTTATCCCAAGTACCAATCATTCCAACACATTGGATAAATTATATATTACACTGGTTGAAACTTGTAATTGATTTCTACAATGACTTCCTTATGATTTGACAGGAGAGTGAGACGAGGTATTGAGACATCAGTAGATGACCTCACAGAGTTTACATGTGAAGTGGTATAATGTAGTTATGGGACCAGATGGTAAAACCTACCTACAAGCACCGCTGGCTCAGAGCGGGGAATTGTCCCCCATACAACCGATTCTCAGACCTGCTGGAGCTGCTACCGGTACTGGATATAAGTAAGTTATTCTTTGTGTGTAAACTGATGTCATTTTATTCTGTTGGGCACGAGGAATAGCAGTCATTATGATTGACATAGTTTGTGTGGTAAATTTAGTTTGTTTATGCCTTGTTCGCACTTGCTCTAGCTAAGTTAATTTCATCATTTTTTGCATAACTATACGTATACATTCAACTTATTGACTTGCTACACCAAACAACCAAGAGTTATGCCCTCTTTGATATTAAGGGGGGCAACTCCAACATAAAGCTACAATGCATGCGTTTTTATCCTTCGGTTCATAGGGGAGCACCTGTCGATTTGAATGATTTCACAAGCAGAATAGACCAGTTAACGATGGGCTTCATAGCTAACTCTGCTACAGGACAGAAGGGGAGAGCCCCCAATTTATCTCATCCACCCTCAACCTCTGAGAGAAAATACAGATCAAGAATAAGCTCTGATTATGATAACGTCAGCAATAATTGTAAGGATAATCGATAACTTTGCACCAGGACAAGGCTAACTTGAGGAGCCTAGTAACTTAATTTTCTCTAATAAAATTGTCAATTTACTCTGTTAAACTTTGCCAGAGCTGCTTGTAGTTATATTCCATTATTGACCGGCGATGAATGATGATGGAATGCCCCTACCAGCAAACTAGGATAAACCACATCACTCAGGAACTATCTATTGTCCGTACTGTGAGCTAAGAAACCTCATTGCAGGTCAAACTGTCCCTGAGCAAATCACTAGAAAAAAGCACATCGCTTACTGTTATAAAACATTATTCATTTCGTTTTCTTTTTATGAGCAGCCTCGTATGACAGTAACACCAAGTCACCTGCTGTTTCACCGATGATGGCTGCCTCTGATTCTTGGACCCCCAGTGGGGACAGAAATCTGATGAACAGAAGCTTTGCTGGTCTACCGTCTGTCAACCAGTGGCACCAACAACATGTGAGAGAAAAGAACGGGGTATGTCTCGCCTTTCAATAAGATTTTTTTACCTCCAGGATTTTTTCAGAAGGGTCATATTTAGAGGCCAGTACAAAACATATAGAGAAAAGCCAAAGTCCCAAGTTGATACTTTCAGTCAGTTTACATCTTTCAGTTTGATGGGAAAGTTCAAAATACCCTCCCAGTATTAATTTATAGTGATTCGAAAAAGTTACCAAATCTAGGGTTTGCTAATTGGTTAAACAGTCCACTCCCGAGACTCAGATCGAGATATACCCAGAGTGTATCAGAGCATTAGTGGAGAAATCATTCACTTCTCAGTATACCTTGTTTTAGTAATATCACATAGCACTCTGTATATATATATATATATATATAGCCTGCAGGTACGTGGTCCTATATCATTAGGGCGTACCAGTCTAATGCATTGAGCTGACGGTAGCACTACTCATATCGTATGAATTGAGCATTCCTGGTGGTGACTTTATGATCCATATACCCACGCTTCATTGTTATCAACCAGCTAAATCTTAATTCCCTACAGCTGAGCAGGAAAATCAAATGCCTCTCATGTTATGAGGTATGAGAGTCGCAAACCTTTCCTATTATAACACAATGTCTGCTGCCTATATGTTAGCTAGTGGTGGATCTAAAGGGCACAGGCTCCCCCCCCCCATATCTTAACGATAAATTTTCAAGAACAGAAGAGAATCATCTCCACCTGCTGTTGTCCCCTTTGATAAATATGAAATCACCGCCAACTGATACTTGTATAGTGGCGATAGCTGAACAACGTCACACATTACAACCGTTTAGCCCCACAGACCCCCTCCAGACTCTAGATCCGCCACTTAATATGTTGATAAATGATTGATGATGATGATGAGGATAAATGATAAATTCATAAATTCAAGTTACAGTTTTTTGAACTTGTATACTTTTGGGCCTTGCTCAAATCATGTTCTATGATTGGTTGGAGCCTTTCAATGATTATAGGTTTATTATATTATTTCCCCACCACCGCCAATGTTACATATTCTCGTCTGGAAGTGGATCTTGTTGAATCAAGCCGCCTAAATGCTGGCAACATTTGGTAATGAGGTTCCTTTGTTTTGTATCAATATAAGTCTTGATCAGGGGTTCATCCCCTTGCATATTACTCGGTGTAACCATGATGGTTTTATTGGTTTGATTGGTTAGGGATACTCTGTGGAGCAATTTCAATACTACCTCATGGCGATCATTACGCATTGGCCTCAATATCTTTGCTAACCATTGATAGCAGGATTGTACCTTTGATGACGTACGACTGTTCACCTTGATAGTCTTATAGTCTTATAGTTATTTATACCCAGCATGATATGCCATGTATGGTCACCGGTATGGTTGTAATATTTATCTGACCATTCCGGTGAACATCTGCGGCAAACTGGTTCAGCAGCCAAGCTGTGATATTGGTCTAATTGTGACGCTGGCCTTTGTCCAGTTTCAATAAATCACCAGTAATGCTCATAGTTTGTTTACTACTCTTGGTGACAACTATACAGCTTATTTTATTGGATCAGGTTGAGAGTAGAACCGAACAAAGCTTTTCATGACAGGCTAGTGTTAGCCGAACCTCATGTACCCTGCCTGACATGATATATCATCATGTGATATACTATCACGTGACATACCACATATGGTCACTGATATGATTGTTATAAATTTATGAATATTTGAGTGCGGATAAATTACCCAGAAAAGATAAGCAACACTACTTATCAGAATTCCAGACTGCTTCTCGTCTTCGTTTTTAGTAACAGGAGTTGCCCTCTTTTGAAAATTATTTTCTTTTTTACCAGTGAAGCAAGCACAGCACTGCATACTCATAGGCTCATCATATGAATGTGCAGCCTTAACGGAAGGCATGTTATCCAAATGATTCAATTCAGATTAATTGAAGATGATTTGTTTTAATGTTATAATCAGGCGAAGAGATTACACTCAAAAAGTACAAACGTATAAATAACTAGAAAACTATTTTGAATTAAATTTGAATGACTTTTATTGGTAAGATATTATTGTGGAGTTCAGTGAACCGTGGATTCTATTCCACAATTATGTGGAGGACTGAGAGCCAATTTTCTATTAAATCCGGAAGACAAAAGTCCTGATCGGTTTTATTTAGTGAATCAATTAGTGATAACTACTCTAAAAAGTGTTGAAATGATTTAGATAAACTTAGAGCAGTTTGTTTGCGGCCCTGGACCAAAGGCACATGTGATAACTCTACTCTTGTTTATTGTGTTTTATATTGAGGGAGGATTGTGTCAAGAAGTTTAGCGACTCATTTGACGGCCACTTATGTTATTCAGTTGAGATGAAAGGTTCTAGGATCTAGATATTCAAATATACCCGAAGTAGAAAAGAACTGCAACAGAGCTGTTGACTTGAGACTTCTTTCAATATTTCTTCTTCAGAAAGTTATTTGATTGTGTTCCCCTGATCAATTGTCCAAGGTCAAAACATCCCTCCCTCTATTAACACCGATATGAATGAGGCTAAATAAATTCCCTGGTAAATATTGCCTAACTTATCAAAATTCGGCTAGATGCAATAAAGTATTAATTGATACCAAAATTAATTTAATCGTGAAGAATTGAATTGGGATGTATAATAAAAGTGATTTATTGCATAGACTATGTAATAGAACTAAAGGGAAAGCACATTCAGATATTAACACAATGTCATCACAAGGCAAAACAATACCCACAATTCTCTTCAGCGCTACCTTGCTCACGTTTACACAAATCAATCAATGGAGAGACAATAATAAAAAGTCATTTGACCAGTCCTCCTCCTCCTTCTCCTCCGACGACGACTTAAAAGTCTTGATGGAATTGCTAGTTGCTGTGCATTGATGTTGTCGGCGCAAATAACATATTAGAATTGAACTTTTAAATGCAGTCAGTCGTTAACGCTGTGATTCCGTGAATAAGTCAAATATATGCAGCAACTCAGTGCAAGTTTTGTCAAACAGATAATATGAAATGAGCCATCTGAAATGACGGTAAAAAATTCATAATTGACTGATAAACTTTGAGAAGAATTTGTATCTGCTTTAAAGAAAAAAATGTTGGACTTTTGTTGAGCATTATGTGTCGCACCCTGTTATAAAGCACCAGATTCGGCTTGATTTTCTCTCAACCAGGGAGCATGTCATCGTGGTGCTGCTGCTCGTCAGTACAAGCTCAACCATTCCCTGTTGTGGACAGAGTGATAACTTACCTTTATAGAAGCCTGTAGTCCCGGAAAGCTCTCCCTGACATGTAATAGTCCCTGGCCTTCACTCTTCTGCTGTGACCTGAAGATATCTATTCTATCTCCTGTTGGGCTGATATGCAGATTGGAAGTGGTCACTATGTGTCCATGTGCTGCACTGCATATAAACACTAGTGATATAGTTCTCTTAGAGTTTTAACGAGGTTTTGGTCTTTTCACAAAAAAGTTATTACTATCGATTCTGCTGGCAAATGACTGGATCATCTATCCTCTTTTTCTCTTTTTTATTTTGAAACTTAGCGGCGTGGATGTCTTTTTAATGCAGGAGACAGTCAGGTCCGTTGCTGTGTCCTAGAGCTAGCAGCGCACATATCCTTTCGCCAAAAATTTGAAATGAACATCTGAAGCGATGATCCTTGTATTTATATGGGTATTTTATGTTCCATGTGTTTATCAATATTATATTGATTGATTTTAATGTGAGCATTTTATGCAGCGATTAATCTGTAAATTTAATCAGGTTATATCATCATCTCGCTTTGTGTCAGTAACTTGAGTAAAGTGTACTTAGTTCCAGTGCGAGATATGCAATCATATCTAGTTTATTTTGGCATCGTGTGGGGCGATAAGAATTTTTTTTAACAAACCTTTCCAATCTGTGTTCTAAGCGTTTGTATCAAAAGGCTTTTATATTCGATAGGGGCCGGGAAATAATTGGGGAAGAAACGAGTCAGAACATAGGTATTAGATTTTCCATCAGAAAGGGTTCTGGCACTGGTATACATTACTCGCACATCCCAGAAGTCTCTGAAACAAAGTAAGCTACATGATTAGCATCAATATATAGTTTGCAGACCAATGATGCCCTAATTTCTTAACCAAAAGGCATGTTTTGGGAGGAGGGGGGGATGAGATATTGCTGCGCACTTCCAGCTATTTTGCTGATCAGATTTTGAGAGGGCATGCAAAGTAAAATTCCTGCTGCATAACTTAGCTGTGTCCAATCAATAAGTATTAAAGGGTGCACAATAATATTTCAAGTTGGAGTAATCTCCCCTTAAATGGTGAGAGGACAACTCAGACACATCTCACCTTGAGAAGCGTAACTGCATACAGCTGGTAGTATTGGAGTTAATGAGATTGCTAATAGTAAAATGTTTAGCTGGCCTGCGCTGAAAAAACCTGGGATAATACTTGGGTAGCTTATCTCACTTATCACTTGCCGAATCAACCGAGATTTGTAGCTATCATTTTGAGATTGCGTCCATCAATTCCCGACCCCTTAACCCAGTCAAGACATTGTTACTCCCAACAATTATTAGCAGGGACTTATTCTTTTAAATGATGTAATATCACTTTAAGCCCGTTACTATTTTTGTTTCTTCAGGTGGTGTATTTCACAGCCTTATTCCCATATTTGGTGCTTGTTATTCTGTTCTTCCGCGGAACCACTCTTCCGGGTGCCTCAAGAGGGATCTGGTTTTACATCACACCACAATGGCACAAGCTGTCAGACGCTATGGTGGGTTTTACTTGATTTAATTATGATTTTTTTATGACCCCAACTTGCTTGTGCAGAATGAAAAATACAGACAACCGGAATTTAAAGACCTGGAACCTGGAAGACATTCGACCTGGCCCATATCCAGTAAGATTTTCGAACTACCAGAAAAGCAGAGTTCCCTTTTTCGATGGAAGGCAGCGCCACCATCTATATGCCGCAAAGATAAGACTAAGTCATAAGGCTATCCTGCAGGCAGAATGGTTGTCCCGTCTGACAAACATATTTTCATTTACTCTAGGTTTGGCGAGATGATGCAATAAGTTATCTCCCCTATGTGTTATATCCTCAAAGAGTGGACAACTCACACAAAGCAAGATGAGCAAAACCATAAAAATATCTTTTTCGAAAAATTACGCGAATATTACGAGCTGCATTAGCAATTCAAATTTGCCATAATTCATTATTTTGCAACACTGTCTTGATGAACAGAGGCGCTAGATTTGCCTCTGGAAGGTTTGAATTCTACAGGTTCGAGAGTCCCAAACCTATGATAGTTTAGTTATCTCTGGCCAGCCTCGTTTCAGAAACAAAACTAACAATAATTCCAATACTTGATTTAATTAGCATAAATCAAAATAGTTGCCACCAACGACAATATTTACAAACACAATATAATTTGACCCTATTTTATTTGCAGGTGCCGGTCTAGCCTTTGTCATCTATCCCATGGCGGTACTCAACCTCCCTGGATCGCCCTTCTGGGCATTTCTGTTTTTCTTTATGCTGCTAACACTGGGACTGGATACTCAGTTTGCTTTGATTGAGACGGTCTGTACGACTATATTCGATGCTTTCCCCAACCTCATCGCTAAGAAGATGTGGGTCACTCTGGCGCTTTGTGTAGCTTTCTACTTCCCAGGTATGATGCAACAAGTAGGAATCTTGTACTATTAAATATTCCACACAAAAGGCAGTGAGCCATTTTTTGTCATTTGCAGCCAAGCATAGTTTGGTCTGGACTGTGTGGGATAAAACAAATTACATTTTGTTGCTAGGTTTGTATAGCAATGTGTGTCTGAGTGAACCAATACATCTTTTAGGGAAAATCTGACTGATTTTCCCAAATCCTTATTCTATTTGAAATTTACCAATAATCTTACTAAACAAGTTTTTGAATAAGTGAGAAAAATATTTCCTCCTTTTTTTATTATTTGAACACCAAAAACAGAAGCATTGTGGGTAAATTTAATCTTCGACTGTGAAACATATCAAAACAGGAAAAATCATGTCGCGGTAAATTTGCCATCCATCACACAGCTATTATGTTCATCAATTTTCTACGGATTAGAAGTCGTAACCCTCTTGGTACGTTTTCTGTCTTCCTATTTGTCCTCCAGCTTTTGCTGTAATTTATTCAACACAATATGAATAACATCCGACTATAAATATTGTATAATACTTGATCCCAGGTTTGATATACGTTACACAAGGAGGTAATTCTACATACTGAAGATGGTGGACAGTTACGCTTCTGGCTGGAACGTTATAATCATCTGCCTCACTGAAACTGCTGTAATCGCCTATCTGTATGGTTATGATCGATTCGCTAAGGTTGGTATGGTTCGTAGTAAACAAACCTTGACTTGTCTGCATTTCGAGTTGCTCCCCCTCCACTGGGCATGCATGTCCAATGGAAGGGGAGCGACTGGAAGGCCGGCAAATTGAATCATACTTGTTTTAGGTTAGTAGACATAGTACACTTCTTAGAGCTACCGTTGAAGTCACCTCTATCATCACTTTTGTATCGATTCGCTAAGGTTGGTATGTACTGTAGACATAGGACCAGTGCTCTAAGTGGAAATCTTTCTTTGTGGGTACTCAACTCTCTGGCTCGACATCAAATTATGAAAATGTATTGGCATATTGAGTGCTGGCCTAGTGCGAAAAAGTACTAACTGGCGCTTTTGTCAAACTGGGATAAAGGCCTTTTTGTGTCCGAATTGCATTAATGATACAAAGGGAAATTTTTATTTAAACTTCAATTTTTAGCCATTTGTAATTTGAATTATGGTTCATTTTTTGTGAACATAATAATATATGAAACACCCTGCAGAATCCAGAAGTGGTCATAACTCCATTCCTTTTGATTTCGCCAGTTAAGACTTTGTCGTGGTGGGCGAGCGAAATCGAAATGCAGAAATATGGATCTGCATCAGTATCATTGATCATTGATATTACCCACAAAGATATATAGAGAGGGAACTCTTAGAACACATTTCTCACTGGATTCTGAAAAATTGTCTCCTTTTGACCAGACATCAATCATATTATTATGATTGATGTCTGGTCAAAAGGACTGATGTCTGGTCTGTGAGAACTGTGTTCTAAGAGTTCTCGCTCTAAATATCCTTGTGGGTACTCCGTTCCCACTCACATTGAACACTTCTTAGAGCTACCTTTGAATTCGCTTCACCATCACACTGGTATCTGATTTTTGTTGTGTTTTCGAACTTATTTATTCTAGAATGTGCTACAAAGATTACTGCTAGTGCCTTTGTCTTGAAATTAACCACTTGAATTTGTTTGCATGAGTAGTAAAAACACACAGTTTTTGTCTTATCAAGTGATAGTTTAGAGAAATATTATTAAATATTTATTGAAATGATTAACCGCTTTTGTGAACCGGGTAGGTTGACACCTTTGGTTTATACCAGTCGGCGTCAAATTACAATAAGCTATATTATGAAGAGAGACTTTCATTACTAAAGCTCGAAGAGCTAAAAATACATCCTGATATTCTTTGTTTTCGATATAATATTGGAAAGGTTAAGGAATTTGAGAGTCATCCGTGCGAAATATTTTTTGGAAACCCGAGGTCACCCTTCTATAAATAGGACAGCATTTATAGACAATGATATTTTCATAAATACACCTGACTGCTTTATTTTTTTTGGTTTATTTATGCATGGTCTTTATTTGCCATTGACTTTGATCGGCAATGATAAAGTATATATATGTATATGTATATGTATAAAGAGATGGAGTTTGTGGGTAATTTAGTGGTCAGTTATCGCATTCTTCAAATAATATGACAAGGGGAAGAGAATTAAATCGACATCAGTGGGATTCGAACCCACAACCTTCAAATAACAGCTAGCCACCTATTTGTTGTACATTCTTGGACTTTTAAAAGACATTACAATTTTTAACATTTATTGTCATCTCTCATACTTTTAACACCACATTTGCGGTGTTTTACATTGATTGTACTGTCTCACCACGTTCGAATACCACTCTCGGATTTCAAACACATCACAGTTTTTAATATTTATTGTACAAACACTATTTAAAACAACACGGATTTTTAAAATATGTTTGTGCCTGTGCCTAAACATAGCTGTCACTGTAAAAATTCTAACACATTTACGCTTTTTAATATTTAATGCACAAACACTATTTAAAACAACTCGGATTTTTGAGATATATTTGTGCCTGTGCCTAAACATAGCTGTTACTGTACAAATTCTAACACATTTACGCTTTTTAATATTGATTGCACAAACACTATTTAAAACAACTCGGATTTTTGAATTATATTTGTGCCTGTGCCTAAACATAGCTGTTACTGTACAAATTCTAACACATTTACGCTTTTTAATATTGATTGCACAAACACTATTTAAAACAACTTGGATTTTTGAATTATATTATTTTGTGTCTGTGCCTAAACATAGCTGTTACTGATCAGGAATAAATAAGCTATATAATAAAACTTGTCTCCATGAAAAATTGTTGAATATTCTGGTAGTACGTAGTCAATAAGGTGATCATGTGTGGGTAACGGACCAATTCACTTTGTGAGTAGGAACCTCGAATTCAGTTTTTTACTTCAACATGCTACTCATTGGGAATGTCATGAGAAAAACACAAAGCCTAGGAATGTGAAATGCAATTATAATATGAGTGGGCAACGAGTTCTGAGATACTTATTACCCAGGATAAGGAGTTGTCTCTCCTAAACCTGTAATCATGGTGAGTTTGTTTGAAAAATCCATTGGTTGGGAAATCCCTGGCTTTATTTTTTGCAAATTGATCATAAATCAAAGCATACTGCATCATGTTTTGATACCATTATTCTTTTATCGAACAACTATTTTCTTTCTTTTCTCCCTTTCCCTCTTTCCCCCTCGGCACGTGGCACATTATCCCCCAGCTGAAGTCGACGCGCCAACCATTGCGCCACGAGGCCAGATATATGTAGGAAAAAGGGGACATTTTTGGGCGGCACAGTCCAAAACAGACCCAAAATTAACTCCCTGTAATAACATACAACCAATCTCAAACATACAATTATCTCACTTATCACCATGCATACAGTTTTATCAGGCTGATGATTATGAATGCTTTGGCCTGGGGGGAAATTCATCCGCTCCCAGTAAATAATATAGATTGGTAGCTCCTAGTCTTGAAGATTGAAATGGCAATATGTCACAGTCTTCTTTATCTCTAGAAAGTTCAAGCTAATTTCCTGTTTACGAATCTTAACATGTAATGCTGCAAATGACCATATAAATAAGATATAAGATATAAAATATAAGATGCTCACCGTTGACATCATTGCTATCATTATTATCGTTCTTATCAACATCGATCACTAACAAAACTGACATCATCATGATGAGGATCAATTCTGTCATAAATATCTTCATTATTGTCATTGCTATTGCCATCACTGCTGGGATCATCATGACCACTATTATCATCATAATCTTCAATATTGATATCACCATCACCGCAATCAATATCATCATTGTCACCATCTCCATCATTGTCAACATTGACACTATCAGTATTCACATCATCATTAACATAATGACCGCTATTGTGTCTTTCAATCATTCTAATAATACATTACCTTCCTTTACAAGGTTTATGATTGGAAGGAAGCCGCCATTATTCTGGAAGTTTTGCATTATGGGTATTAGCCAAGTCACAATATCCGTTAGTAACTTATAAAATCTTCCTTAGCATGTCCTAGTCCCGATAATATAGCCTGGACTGTGTGTGTATAATAGTGACCATCCCCAATATTCACACATGCTAACTTTGACATCAACTTTGTTAAAAAAATCTGTTTCTGCCTCATATTTTTGATGAGTTGAGATTCAATGAATACTTTAGTTATTGAACTGTAAACATTCTGCATACCTTTGTAATTTCTAAAGAGTGTGTAAACTCCAGCTTATCTACCTAAATATTGATCCGTGTGCAGCTGTGCAATTAAACTATTTTGTCCAACTCCTACCTACCATTGACTTGAAAACTTTGGACTCTAGATCCAGATCAAGTTGTCAAAGGGAGAACATGATACCAGTTACGCAATTTTTATCTACAATCTCTGACCAACATCTTCTTCTCGTTTGCTCCTCTAGTTTGTGCTAATATTCGACTGGGCTAACTTCAAAACACTGAAATATGGAAACTATAAGTTCCCTATGTGGGCTCATGTAATAGGCTGGGGGATATCCATCTATGTGGTGGCAGCGATTCCAATCAAAGCCGCTGTCAATGTCGGGAGAACAAAAGGAGAGTCTCTGCTCGACCGCATCGTATGTATAGTAGAAGTTTTTCATATCTCTTTTCTTCTAATACAGAGAGAAAATGTGGGTTTAGTGAAGCATCGATTTATTCTCATCTACATCAATCTTATATAATAGGAGAAAACTTCAACCCTAAATCGTCAATTAATATTGTGTAAAACAGGATGACACACACAGTATACCTTGTACAGGATACATATTATGTCAGATTCATTTATGTAACCTGCCCAAGATTTTTTTAATATCCGGGTATATAGATTTAACTGAATTTTGATTTATGAAATTATTTAGTATAAGCGGACATTTTGCCAAGTCCTGATGATTAGAGAGTTAGAATATAACAAATTTACGATGAGAAAAACGGCGAAATTCACAACCCAATGGAAATATTTACTGGTAGGGTAATTTTTTCACAGGCATTAATAAAGATTCATGATTTTGTGAGCCTTGATACTGTTAAAATATTTTAACAAGAAAAGTTTTGCTATTAAGTAAATAGCGCATTTTCCAAAATTGCAATTTATTATTTTTTCGATAGCTGTCAATCAAAATAATTATGGTCATGGCCCTGAAATCAAAACGCAAAACTGATTATTGTAAAATTCTGAGAACTTGTTTGAATTACCATGCCTGGATATAATTTGTTGGTTATGCTGAAATTTTGGTTGCAGAAAAAGTGTGCAAGGCCAGCGTATGATTGGGGTCCAGCACTGCCCAAACATAGAATGTACATAGAATATGTACCAAACTGGCAGGTACACCCGATCGGGGACGCTGAAAGTCTAGGTTCTGAGGTGAGATGTCTCAGTTACACCCATTACTTTTATGATCAATTCCCCGCTCAATTTGGGTTCCCTGTTATAAATGTATTATATTTATAGAATTATCACAAGAAGCCTAATGATGAAAGTCCATACTTGCAATGATATTATTATATATGGATCTATCAATATTAAATTGTGCAAACTAATAACAACCTTACAATCATATCCTTTATCTATATCAATACATTATTGAGGGTAAGCCTCTCACTTTTATCAGAATAGAAATAGTTATGCAATCATAAGCTGGTGATAGTAAGAAACATAATATTATGTGAGTTGTTATCACTGCATGATACAAACATATACTTACACATATACTTACACATAACCTACACACTAGTTATGATAATCGAATCAGTCATACAAACAAACTATAATCACCCGGTTATCTCAACATCCCAAGACCTGAGGGCTATGAAATTACCATCTACTTTGTAATAACACTTATGGTAATAACGACATGTTGTCAAGGAAAGATCAATTACCAAAACATGTTTTGTCATTACAGGTGATTGCGCAACGTGACTATGATAAGCGCATAGCAGTGGAATCAAATAAAGTCAGCCCCACCCAACCTGCACAGCCGGACCAAGGAGGCCACTCTGAACGTAATCCGGACACACAAAACCAGTGAAAACAGTGACACATGAAGTCTACATAATAATGTGCAACACCTCAACTTTTGCGGTGATACGCCCAAAGTTCCTTATTTAAAACATTCGACATAATTACTGACGATGTGTTCAATTTGTTAACCCGGTGTTGTACATATTTGTGGCACAGTGCTTAGAGCTAAATACATACCATTATAAGGTATCATGACGCTGCATGATTTTATTTCTTTCTCACTGTAGCTGAGGAGCATCAGTATTTTTGCAGGTTGAATTTGCTTTAATATAGGTGTGATGTTCGGGATTTGTGGTTTATATTAATGAGAAATAAAATGACCTACAAAATAATGAATATGCTTGTGAGTGACTTAGGGTTGCTCTCTTATTAAGAATGTTCCCGTTTGTGGTTTTGTGTCTTATGATGAAGTTCTTGGATGCCAGTGTGACAAAATGTTCCCTGCTACATACCCGAGCAAATCAAATAAGGAACTGTTCCAAAGTCTCATTTTCGAATATAGGTTATTAACTAAAAATAGCACCACCGTGGTAATGATAACCTCTCAATAAACTTATCAAGGTTTTAAGCTAAAAAGACTCATTATAAAAATTTGACAAAGTTGTTGGTTCAAGTTGTCATAACCTGCATAACTTCTCAATCTATGACTCAAGACTGCACTTCATCGAAGTTTCAAATACGTATCCACCAAGAAATAATTAACCTAACTAGCAAAGAGTCCGTTATGATATTGGCTGTTTTCAGACTTCAAAGGCAGCTGTATTGTTTTGGTAAGCAAAGAATCACAATTTTCACTTTTCTATCTTGCTTTGTGACAATTTTTGAGCACCACATAAATGCAACAAAACGATAGTTACCAGGGACAAAACCATTTAGTCTTAACAGCGCAATAAGACTAGATTTGTCACCTTGAAATCTCCTTCCGTTTCAGTTGTCGGCTGATTGAAAATCAATCTAACACAGTTTTCTTGGATACCTTTCAGAAGTGGGTGTGTCTTGTTGATTAAAAAAGGTTGATTAAAATCCGGTGGCATATCACTCGCCCATCCCGAGGCATGGGCGGCGAAATATTAACGCCTTCATGGCAAGGCCGCAATATCTGCGCCAATTTGCTCTCAGTTTGCAGGCAGGTCGGAGCACACCTGGGGGCCAACCAATCCCCAGTAGAAGATGGACTGCAGTGGGATTCGAACCCACGACCTTCAACACTTGCGTGTTGAAGTCCGGCGCTCTAACCAACTGAGCCACCTCCTGTTTGAGATTCAGGTCACAATTAGCGGTAGACTGCAGTTTAGACCATATCAAAGGTTCGCAGATTGTGTTGTTTTGACAAGACCAGTAACCCAAATTTCATGGCACAATCACACATTTATCTGTTTAGAATTATATGAAATTATATGACGATGGTAAATGGTATGGTATTACAGGCATAATAATCTGTGTTGTATTATCTCAATTGCTGCCAGTGGTATTCCCTCTATTCACATTAACGTTCAGCATTGGCCTACAGTCTAATAATTTTGTCGGCTATGCTGCTTTCTTCCCGAGTTTTAATGCCTAGGTTTCCCTGCAAACATTGTACAACATTGGCGTAGTCGTAGCCCTGTGAGTCCCCAGAAACATTAGAAGGTCCCAATTTATAAATAAAAGGTTCTACGAAAATTATCCAATTTTACAAATTTCCGACTTCCTGGCTTATAACAATCACTCTTTATCACAGGGTCAAAGTTAATTTTCTCTGTGTTTAGTATAAGAGGGAGCGCGTACCTGAGATAGTCATTCACTTTCTTTGCAAAGTTGAGTAAAATCGGGCTGCTGATATAGAATAGCTTGATTATTAACTTCGATTATTTGTTTGAGAAGCTGACTATAAAGACAAAACTCCGTGATAGATATGATGAGAATATTTTAGATATTTTTGACATTTTATCGCAGTGTTCCCTTTGAGTTCTTTCTCCATAGTGATCTGTTTTCAGTCCATTTGAATGCAGGATAACTCAGAAAAACAAATAAGTTTTTAACCTGACTTGGAGTTTACTGATCAATTCAGTCAATCTTAGTTCCTTTGTTCATACAAAATCTCCCATCAGAAACGTTCTTGTGACTTCTGAATGCTTTTATTTCATTGCCCTTTACCTTGTTTACCACCTGTTTCTCCCTGATGTTTGTAGAAATCATGCAGATCATCGCTCTCCTTGCTGTTCTTATTGCTGCTGTGGGTGCCTGGCCAGGATCCTACAGCGGATCCTACGGAAAGGGATACGGTGAGTTTTCTCTCTAGCAGTTTCAAAATTAAAATTGAAAAACTCTTTACCAGAACATCATCCAATATCTTCTCATGTTATTGGTGTATAATAAAACAGGCAATATCAATGAACTCAAAGCATTACCAGGCTTTACAAAAAGAGCTTTTGAATTAAAATATAATACCTAGTAATGTGCATCTACATGTTTTAAAAATTCAATCCAACTATTTTTGTCCAAATACTAACTATACTTCAAACTCAGCTGTTAAAATATTAATTGTGTCATAATCCATTCCATTCCATTCCAAACTCCATGCTCTATGCTGGGAGGGTTGCGGTCTGTGACATTATACCAACTGCACATTCGCTTATAACATTGTTGAAATAATTATAATAGATTAATCAGCAGAACAGGGAAAAGCCTTTGATACACTATTCACTATTCTTTATACACTCATGAAATGATTGTTAATACAGTGTTGAGTTTACTAAATCTCTTTTATTATAAAAGTGCTGATCAATTAAGAGAAAATAAGCAAACATCTACTTATACAACTTTATAATGGGTGGTCTATAAACACAATACTCTATTTAGGATTACCTGGGGAGTTCAACTATGTGTCAAAAGTTAATCCCCTATATTTCGTAACATGTGGTTATTATCTATAGAAAATTCTAAAAGTTGTGTTATCTTGTTGAGTTATAATGCCTCAGTCAATAAAATATCTCAAACTCCGAGCCAAAAGCTGCTGAGTATATAGTTAGGTGCTATTATAAAAAAACATGGCTAAAGCGGCAATGTCATCTTTTAGATACTACTGTAGAAATTTCATTCATTCATTCATACATTTTAGCAGGTTACCATAAGAATAAAAAACATCCACATCCGGAATTTGAAAAAATGCGTTAAAGTTCCAAATATTACACCAGGTGGTTCATACGGCCACTCAAAAAAGGAAACTCAGTCTAAATAGAAGAGCTTACGTAATAGAATCCTTAAAACTGTAATTCAAGGTTAATGATAATATTAAATGTGTGACTTATCTCGACAACAGATTGAAGCATCTACTGATTTGTTAATAGCAGGTCATTCAAAACAATGTGATGTCTGACCAGTTGGGCAAGAAAACATTCATATCGATCTGAAATAATGAATAACTAAATGACAACCTTTCTCTAGGTAGCTGGTGGTTCATATACTTGGTAATAAAAAAATCAAATAAAATCTATAAGCCTACATAATAGCAGTAAATTAGATATGTAAACATGTGAGCAGACAAAAGGTAGACCATTTATATATGGTTGTTAGCCAGCCGGTAATACTACTAATTACTTTATATATATATATCAATCAGCACAGCAAAGTCAGTTCCATAAGGGTCAATAGTAATACTTCTTATGATCCTGGAGATCCCTTGAAATACCTGCCTTGTCATGGGTGTCTAGTGGTTGTCTGATTTCTGCACATCGAAATTAAGATCCCCACGACTATTTCGGCCTGTGAAAAAAGAAGAAATTGAAAAACTATACTACCAATGTTTGATTGAGCCTTGCGATTTAAAACAAAAATTAATCAATCCTAACATCTCTTGATAACCGTATTATTAAATTTTTGACACATTATAAGACTTGTATGCTTTTTCTGTGGTTGCAAAAGTGTAATGCTCTAATTGCTTGGTATTTCCAAAATGAAAAAAATACTAGACTAAATAATTAACGTATGGCCTGGATTTGATACCACACTCTTTCTGTATCATAAAGTTTTCAATAGAAAGCATGCCGCGTTTTACGATTATACGCCGAAATATCAACCCAAACTTGAGTGATGCATACCCTTTTATTGCTAGACCTAGATGCAAGTGGACCGAAAAGGACAGTATCACTTCAGTGAAATTCACATAGATGTATCAAAATACAAATTTTTAGTGTACTAAGTTTCATGAATAAGCTTAAGGTTTTGGTGACCAACAACTGATGGTTGAAGCACAACCCCACAAAGCGCTACTTAAGCTCACAATGGAAAGCTGATGCCATCATTGTAACTTGGCATCGATTTATTTCCAATTTACTTAGTTATTAGAAAATGGGGAAAAACAAAAGACACATGTTGTTGGCGTGTGGGATATGATTTATAAACTTCTACAAACATTGAAGAACCTGACTGACCTTGAAACACCACCTCACTCTTAGCAGGATTCGGTGATACAGGATTGACCAGCTCATCTGGATGAGTAGTTCTCATATTAACTCCTGGTGATAGATAGAGCTTCCTATCATTAGTGAATGTACTGATGGTGACAGGAAGCTGACGTTCAGGACTCCCTTCTCTTGGTGCCGAGTTTCTCACAACTGATTGGATCTAAACAATAAGGAGAATTAAACTGATTGACTGGTTCAGATTAATATCAGGCATTAGACACCAGCAGCAGGGAGTCCTGCTGACATTCCCTTGTCCTTTTTTTTCAAAAATGCAGCAATGGTAATATTTTGATTATTTCAATAAGTTCAAAGAGAGGAGCATGATGGGTATCGTCTATATGTCTTATGTCAAAGATTGAAATACTTTACAAAATAGAGCAGTGTCTGTCAAAAGTGTATTAGACACCAGCAGGAATCAGTCTATCTGAAATCCCCTTGCCCTGGTTTTTCCATGATTTAATTACTTTTGATCTGGTTCAAAAAGAGGATCAAGATGGTTAACCTAAATTTGAGACCATGCCTTATTTTGACGATGGAAAAACTTTACAATAAGATATAACTTCAGAATATAAAGTAAGCGTTAGTTGAAGATTAAATTCTATGTATTGATATGTTTATCTTTTGTAAAGCTATCAATATGAGAGTTATAATCTGTTTTGTATATCACTGTAAATTTAATGACCTTTGAAAAACATGAGCAGCTGATTTTTTACCATATTACTTTACATTGAAGTGTAAATCAAATTATTCAGTGGGTAAAATCTAGTGAGTCAAATCAAGTGAGTCAAATTTAGTCGATGAGTCATCAGAGTTTGGTGAAGCACTTACCAGTTTACTGAGTTCTTCGACATGTTTACTTCCGGCCTGTTGATAGAATGTTGCTACGAAAGCTCTGATGAACACTGAACCGTAATTTTCATCTCTGAAGGCGGCATACTCTGGGCAAAGGAAAAAAGAGAAAGATTAAAAATATTCACTGAAATTATTGATTAAAAAGAATTGATGAAAACGCTGACTCAATATAATTGGCCTAATAAGAAACTTTTCAAAAATCTCTCAATACCTATTATTGGGGAAATGGCATGCTTATTTATAGTAGTAATTTCATCCCCATTCTAAATAAAGGGTAGCGATCAGAAAGCAGAATTTATAGAAAATCTGATGATGCTATGCAGTTATGTATCGGCTCACCTTTTTAGAGGTATACACCCGAGGGTGCTGGGGGCTGGAACAATCAACAATGAAAGCTCCCACTGGGGGAGCTTTCATTGTTGATTGTGCCAGTCCCCAGCACCCTCGGGTGTATACCTCTCCTAATTTCATCCCCATTCTAAATAAAGGGTAGCGATCAGAAAGCAGAATTTATAGAAAATCTGATGATGCTATGCAGTTATGTATCGGCTCAGCTTTTGAGTGTTTGAGTTTATGGTTATATAACACAAGTATGAGCCACATAAATAAACAGTTTATCGCTGTTATTCATACCAAACTAATTTCTCAAGCTGACGATGGACAGTAAGGTATTGACATCGCATTGGTATTTCTGTTGGATGCAATACCAACATAATTGCTGCACAAATACAATTTCTTATCACCTGGGAAACTTGGATAGAAGACAATCAGGTCATCCATACATAAGTGGCTATCCTCTCTCAGTATGTCTCTAGGATTGGTAGGAACAGGATCAGCTGCCATGTCTTGAGGTTGTTGTACTGAAAATAGGGAAAAATAGCGGCTTAGTGAGAAATCATTTCAGAGTAGGAAGAAGAAAACAATTTAGATTAATTGCATAATTTTGTTGTTAACAGAACAAATGTCTGACAATAAGAGACATCTGAAGTAAAGAAAGTGTGAGAACCATAACCCATTGTGAATAGCAGGAGGGCAGAGCTGGATGGATAATTTTCAACAGTGAGATTTATGATGAAATAAATGTCAGTGGTATGTTCGATATTTGATAAGATGTTAGCATCGTAATCCTTCATTCATCACACGTAATATTAAAATGGCAAAAATTTTCATTTATGTGTCATGAAGATCATAAATGGCTCAAAAAGTTTGCTAATCCTGGATTTTGTTTCACTTTTTTCAAAACCCAGTTAAAAAAGATTAGTCTTTCAGGTTTTTTAACTGAAGTTGATCACTTACTTCGTCTTCTCTGGGTTGCTGATCCTTCACTCAGTGTAACAACAGGATCCATTCTCATGATGTTAGCTGAAGGGAGTAGAGTGAGCATATAATAAATCATTATTATGCACAAAAGAGAATCTATTGCAAAGGAGTTGTGCTCTTTAAATAGAGATTTGAAATAGGGATTTATATGGATCAGTATTCAATTAAGATGGTTAGCTAGGGCTGCAAGTGGTATTCCACACCAGTATTTCAGTATTTACTTGTACAGAGATAATAAATAAGAAAACGACCTCCTGAACATGATTGTAGTACAATCATCTTTGGTTTTCCTCTCATAGCTTGAAAGTTCTGAGGTGAGAGAAGTCTGTAGATATCCACCAATCTGATCATCTCGTTACCAACAGAGATAGTACCACTTCCTCCATGACTCATCAGCACCAGTACAAACATTCCTAGATTAGCATGTACAGATGTACGAGTTCTTCTATCCACATACTGAGTCTCACTGTGGATTGTCTTTATCAGCTCCTTCAGAAAAGAAAGTTAGTAAGATTCGATCGGAAGTAACGTTGATCATCAGGTATTTTTCAAATTTCAGCAATCGTATGATTTTTAACGGCATAACCATCTAAGAATGTCTAACAAGAGAGGCTCAAAGCATGAAATATGAAAGCCAAATATAAACAATGGTATGAGTACCTTTGCATGCCATTCTTTGTCTTCAGACAAATCACTTATGACAAAACCGAATCGCTCTAACATCCTCTTTATGTTAGCATAGTCATTCTGAGAACCTTCTCGATCTGTTTTATTGTTGATTATCAGAGCTCTTCCTCGTGTCGCAGTCATCACATAAACCTGCAAGTAAAGGCAACAAATAGATAACTGCAACTTATGTTACTACCACTAGATTTTGAATAAAGAATTCATTGCATGCAACTGATCACTCTATGCGTGGTAAAGGCAAGTGCACATAAACGTATTTGCAGTCTTATTGAGATACTTTAATTGACGTCAATCCTGAGAAGAACGATGGTTCAATAATATGTGTTTATTAATCAATCCTCATCAAAATCTTTGATATTTATACACCCCACATAAATTAAAGGGACATATATCTTAAAAGGAAACATATTTCACCTCCAACAAATATTTTTTTAAACAAAAAGGAGCTAGGTGTCAAATACAAAACATTTCCTGCATCATACCAAAATGATTTTCTTTATTTTGATAAATATCTGGTATTTTCCTTGAATTCTAGCTGTTAATTACCTTGTCCATTGGGGATGCTCTGTACAATGATGTTTGAAAGACAGGATGCATATCGATGTCCTTTTCTCTCTCAGAAACAATCTGTGTGATTGCTGTCACCTCATTCAGCCCCTTCTTATTGATATAGTGTGTGAGTAATCTGATCCCCTCCTCTCCTGGGTAAGTACCTAGAATACACATCAGGTCATTAATCACTACCTCTATTTTTTGTATCAAGATGACAAACTACTGCAGACAAGGTAAGTACTGAGGATATGTCCAAAACATGAATTTAGTGAATTAGAAAAGTGAGTGCTAGTTGTACACAGATATCCAACAAAGATGAGTGTTGTTCAAACGAAGAAGCTTTGCAAAATAATGATGAACTCACATGGTACTCTGAGCAAAGCTGGTATATCCGTTTCATCGCCACATTCAGCAATCTCTGTAGTGAGTCTTTGTGGATGAGCCGTTACCGCCTGGAACTCTAACAGTGCTGGATTTGGCCTACCAAGAATGAGACAGTGGAGGCAAGGAATGTCATAATCTATCTTTATGGCAGGCCATGTTGATTTTGCTTTCCCAGATAACACTTTGAGGAGGGTGGAGAACTTTGCCCAACATTCAGATATAGTGGTTGCACATCCGTCAACTCTGATGATTGCCCTTTGCGAATCTCTCTCATGTATGAAATGAACATCAAACTGCTCCTTCTTCTCATTGCCAGATCTGGTTGGTGCTTGCAACTTTGCAGCTGCTCCATTCCCATAGGGGAAAATTTGATAGCTTTCATCCATATTTTCGAGAAATGAAACTGTTAACTGATGAAATGCATAGTCAGGCGCCTTCAATCCGATAAAGTTCATTGATGCATATAGCTGAATCTCAGCTCTATGATGAGAAAATGAATGTTCAGGCATGAAGTATGGCATCAGGTAGCATTCATCCTGATTATTGATAACTGTTGGGCCAAACAGAAGTTTGAATTTTACCAAAAGAGCAATAGCAATTTCAGAAGGTATTTTGGAGGGTAGGTCAGAAATGCGGGAATGAAGGTCAGCTTTGCTCATCATACCATTTCTTTGATAGCTGCTGGGTCCTGAAGTCACATTTCCATCTGCTGATTGTTGTATGACAATTTCTGGAATCATGGTGTGACCATACAATGATCCTATGAGCTCTGTTAAAACTGGTATTTTATGGAACACAGTATTTGCCAGGCTAGGGGTAGAGGAATCTGGGTACCACAATATCTGACCAGATCGCTTCATGAAGTCAAAAACAGTCCGAGGGTGCTTCAGAGAAGGAGAAATCAGGTCATGTTTGAGATAGCTGTCATTATTCTTGATGAAGGGAGAAAGCCAAATACTGGGAATGGAACATTTTGAACCCTGTACTCTGTTGTAGAGGGTTCTCTCTAGCCTCTTGAATACTGTGGAATAGACTTTGTCATCTTGAGAAAAGCCTACTGAGAACAAATTCTTCTTGCTGAACACAGATGAAACATGATCCCCGTCAGAATGAACAGCAAGCCTTTCTATTTGACTGTTTTCATTTAGAAAGTCATCAGTCAAATCTTGTAGAGTGCGAATGAAGTCACCAGCTATTTTTTCATACAGGTCTAACTTAGTTCTATATTCATCATGGTGGGTGAGAACTACGAGGGGCTCTTGGATCTTTTGAACTGCTGTCCCAAGGTGTGCGACCCAATTGAAAGCGACTTCCCTTGTGGCTTCACGTGGTCCTCGCTTTTTGGCTATTTCTTCGAATTCTGACATATTCACCACGACTATTGGTATGCAGTCTTCACGCATTGTCAGGTGGTAGCCGTGATGGTACATTTCATCACCACCAAAGTCAATAACCTCGACATCACTTTCCTCTGAATCAGGGCCTTGAATCTGTACCTTCTCAAAACCGAAAACCTTTGTTTTTTCAACGCTTGCATCATGTGGACTTCGAGCTTCGAACTTATGCTTCATGACACTTAGAAGAGAAGACTTCCCTGCCTCTTTTCTACCAATGAGGACTATAGGTGATAGAGAGATGACTTCTTTTCCACTTTCCATGTCTGTGTAGTAGTGTTTTATGTCGCTCCAACCTCCTTCACACACAGCATAGGGTGGCTCTATTAGCTTGTTGCACTCCCCACAGTTGAATGTGGAGAGATTCAGCGAACAAATACTGGAATGTAATCGGATGAGATCAGAGTTTTCATCAAGGTTCAGAGAAGTTAGAGAGACTAGTTCACCGATCCATTCAGGTAACTGTTTGATGTTATTATAGGGCAACGCCAGCTCTTTCAGTCTCCTCATGGTTCTTATACTGAATAAGATGAGATATTTACGTGTATATTATACAAATCAGATAATTATGATTATTTATCTTATTTTGATTTCATTTTGGTCAAATTTGTGGCTCTCCAAATACCAAGATCAGCTCAGTTATTTGTTCAACAGTATATTCGGCATCCAATGAATTTATCTGCAGCTGGGAGCCAATATATTTGAGCATTCCACAGCATAAATGTGGATCAATGTACCACTAGGTAAGCCGTCGATGTTAAAATAAACTGATGTGGGTTAAAATCGCAAGTGTTGTCTCCGTCCGAGGACTGAGAAATATCAGTGCCTTAAGTTGCTCTCAGTTTGCAGGCAGGTCGGAGCACACCTGGGGCGTCATATGAGCCCAGTAGCCAGTATACCGCAGCGGGATTCGAACCCAGGACCTCCGCGCGTTAAAGGGCAGGCGCTCTAACCAACTGAGCTACTTCCTACTCCTGAAGGGGACTATTGCTAGGCAATTATGATTGAAACCGGATTGTATTTTCATCTTTTTCAGAGTTGTCTTAAATGAGAGTGATGTTGCAAACCCCTTCCCATCAGTCACATTCATAAAAATGTCAAAATAAAATTAAAATTTGAATCGGCTGCAGGCTCACTTGAAATATGTAGTTAAAAGGTGCATCATCTGTGGTTTTGACACAAATAAAATACCACATTTATACATACAATATATTTTTCACCACAACCAATGCCTTTATTTTCTGAAGCTATGTCTATCGGCCGTAATGAAGGCGTGGTTGGGGAGATTGAGACACAAATAATGGCACCTCAACATTTATTTCACCTGATGAGAAATCAAATCGGCAAAAACGAGAAGACAATATCATCAAATAGCCGGAGAAAATTTACCAACCTACTTCACCCCAACTGGGAACTACCTTTACCAGAAAAAAAAACAAGGCACTATAGTGTCCAATATTTGAAAACTATAACTGAACCCAACGGGCAAATCACCTTGAATTATCCTCCAAAAAAACATGGCGCCCGTATTAACAACAATCACTGTGGAAGTGGACAGTTCAATTGAGAACTGTATGGCCGCGTGGAGGGTGAATATAAAAAATCAGAGGGCTCCCTTGAGGCAGCAGATAACAAGACTTATATATCCCGGAGAAATCGGGGTTAGACCAGCTGACTGCTTTATGCCTTTCATAATCATTATAAAATGTCATTTAATAAAGACTACAATTCTGTGAGTCTGCTCTCTGTTACCAAGAGCATCCACATTCCACACAAATATGTTAGCATTGTACACAATATCATGTGACCTGGATTTTCCATTACAATAGTAGGGGTTCTCCCATTTCATATGATAGTTTTCTCCTAATGTAATTTTTTGCCCCCTAAAAACGGCCCCAGCTCTCTATTGTGTACACTGAGAAGTGTAAATTTTGCGGTTTTGAACATTCCTAAGCTTCTCATGAACCGTAAACATTCAAATTGAAGCCCCAAAGAGATATCATTAAACTGAAAGCTAGCTATTAGTTGCTTTCGTCGGACTACCTGTTGTTATGTTGCATTTATGGTTGCTACAGGTCTACTATGAAATAATTTATTCCTATTCGGATTAACGGGATGACTGCAATCATGACCACACATCATGCACAGAATATTGATAGGGGGAGGATGGCAATTGGTATTGTAAATTTTCTGCAGAGCTAATTGATCATTTAATCTGTTTTAAAATAAAAACCAGATTCAACAAATATGTGTCCTATTTAAATGATGGTGATAGCAGTTTTACTTCAATAGATTCACTAATTAATATGCAGACTTTATTAGCACATGTTATTTGTTGAGAGGAGTAGCAGTGTTAATTTATGATTTTTTGATATCTGAGCAGGATACAATCCACATATCCAGTGCCTCATATCACTTTTTCAAAAAGTGTTTTGGAAAAAAATAGAAGAAACGGCTGAATAACAGTCCTGTGTCCTACCGCATATGCGTAGTAAAACCAGAAGAGGGTATGCTTACTTTACCCACATATCTCAAATATAAATCAATGAAAATCTGTAAGCTTCAGCGGGACGGCGTGGCCGAGTGGCTAGCATGCTCGATCACAGTGAGTGGTCCAGGTTCAAATCCCGGTTGAGAGCAAAGAAGCAAGAAGGTGGAAGGGTATAACCGACTTTTTTATATATTACTACTTACACCCACTACATCATTAAATTTAAATACCTTGAATATTTCACACTGAACTTTGCTAGCTTCAGCGGCCAAGCGTGGCTGAGCGGTTGATCTCAGCACCAGAGGCCGGAGTTCAAATTCTGGTGAGGCCAGATTAAAAGCCGTGAGGAAGAAGCATGGTATGACCCTTTTATTTATATATAATATATATATATATACCACAATTATAACATGTTTGTTGCGCTATATTCTATGGCTGAATTCACTGAAAATAATTGTAGAGGGAGTTCTGCCATAGGTCTCAGTGAAGAAGATGTTGCTTGTCTCTCAATAACAAATTAAGTTTGATGCGATCTACGTTCCAGAGAAATGGAAGGAAGCGCAAATCCGACCAATCCCAGGGTTGCTTGCCCCTCCAAACACAAAGACTATCAGCCAGGGTCAATATTGTTTCACCTTGGATTCTCTCTACCTGGGATTCTCTCCTGGGTAGGAGATCGGGCGAGCTATCCGGCTATCAAGTGAAGGGAAAAGGGAAAACTTCTCAAGACAGCAAACTGCATAAAACTCAATCTAGGTACAAATTTAATCATAGTCACGGACTGGGGTAAGTTTGGGAGCATCCAATGAAAAAGTTATAAAGAATGATAAATTATCTACCCGAGGAAATCAACTTAAGTAATCAGTGACTTTGCTCAATGAGTGAAACAAATTAGCACCAAGTAACAACACCTGATAATAAGATGTTGGTCTTGTACCATTGCCTGAACAATTGTTCAATACCGGTGAGTGGATGGTATAATTCAGGAGTTCGGACCAGATTTGCAATTAATTTTCTGTTAAACTAGTTGAACACACCATAAATTGTGGAATTTGAATGAAAAAAGGTAAACTCAAACACCACCCAAGGTAATATCACAACCCCACAAGCCTGTTGCTCATTACATAGACTCAACGATCAATGTTGCATTTCTGATTATTACACAATGTAAAGTTATATTTGTGAGCATCTTGAGAACCTACAAGTGTGTATAACTTTTTGAGCTGGTGACCCTGCACTTGTCATTTATAGCAGTATGGTTCAAAAGATTGAAAAGTGATGACATTATCTCTCATGAAAATTTTACATAACTTTACATGATTTCTTTACTTCAAATTTTTAAAGGTGTGTACGCTATTTTATTAGCGTACCTGTTTTATTAGCCTACGTTTTATTAGCATACCTGTTTTATATTCGTAATTTTCACAGAATTGTAGAAACATAAATAAAGAAAGCACATAACTAAAACCTGTATGACCATATTCACTGGGCAAAGTACAGGTTCGGATAGTTGTTGCTCAGGATAATCTAAACTGATGATGATGACCAATGTGTCTTCCTAAAATTCATAAATGTGTATGGCCGTTCACTACCTCCCAACAACCTTGCCACTTGATAGGTGTTATGCTGGAGTCAAAAAAGTTGCCGATAACAAACTATGGCAGACCTTATCAGTATTGAGGACTGCCAAATTTACATTCAGCAGATTCAGCTCTCAAATATGCAATCACTATCCTGCAGCAGTTTGATGAAATCAATCCCATTCGCAGCCAGTGAAATAGTAGCCATACCTTTTGTGATTTTCATAAAGGCTGTCAAGTACTATTGCTAAAATTCACTTTTATTATTGGTTGAGTGATTATAATTTGTTTAATGGTGTTGGCATTTGCAGCGTAACAGTTGATAATCCCTGAAAACTTATAGTAGTTGTAGTGGGACCTAATCCATGTTTATGCACAATAATTATCATAGGCAATGGATCTAAGTGATAATTAATTCCTATAATTACAGCTACAACAATTAACTACTGGCAAGAATCCAGTCAGACAGCCCAAATTTGAGTCCTTTGTGTCAAAATAAAAATATCTCAATATAAAACATTGTTGATAGCTAAAGACAATACAGCCAGCTTTTACTGCGTGAATAGCATAAATTTTCCCAGGAAATAGGCTTCATTTAACTCTGGCAAAATTAATGTCAACACACAGCATTGAGTTTTGAATTTCGTTCGTACACACAATGGAGTTAGGGCTGATATCTTCCACAAGATACCATGCCGGTTACATGTTGAGTTATCATCTAATTTTTTCAACTCCCACCACAAATTGCAATATTCTTGCTTAGCAGACATCTTGTATACAACATTTACATTGATACTAAGTTTTTGACTCCTTGCGGTCAAAATATCATCGATCCATATTGATATAGGTCGGAATTGTATTGACAAACTGTATGACAATGGACAATGTCTCTACAGTTCTTGAGTTCAATTCCATCAATGACTTAGGTCAACGGCGATCATTTTGGATTCCAGGAGGAAGGCAAACAGCACAACCATAATTATATGTTTAATGCAGCTTTGTTTGAATGAATTAAAATCAGGAATCCATCATCCCGAGTTAAACCCCAGATCACATTTTAAAGGATAATGATTTCAATGCTTGCTGCTCATGTGTTAATCTTACACCTGTCAAACTGTGCAAACTTTGATGATTATACTATGTGATTAAGTCAACCAAGGGATTAAATTTTGATCTCTTGGTGTGAAAGGTTTGATACTACTGTTCCATCCATTCTGTTGTCACCGAAGTCTAAATATATTTTGACAAATCCGTGATTGTGTTTGCACTGCGAAGATACTCATGTTAGTATCGCCTGAGCCTATTTTCTGACAACATTTACAACTTTTTGATGGGGTCGTAATTTATAATTTGTAATTTTACTTTGCTGGACGATACAATAGTATAGCTTATGAACGGAGGCACTTTTCATTGATTTAATATCAGCAATTCTACTGCTAGCTGCCCCACTCATTGGGGATAAATTTACCTTTATGATGGTAAACACTCTGATATCTAGTAGTTCGACTCCACATTATGGCGATGTTTTTCGGCATTTTCAAATTCCAAGAATATTTTGAAGGTAATATAATTTTAAAAATTTAAACACATTCCATCGATCTGTGGAAGTGATGTAACCATTTTCTTGACAGTGGGCTAAACATTGAGTTTGCCAAATTGAGATTGATTCCTAATAAAGAGATTGATGTGAGATGGTTCTTGAAAACAATTTCCATTGAGAACTGAAAGGCATCCAGATTGCATTACATTGTGGTAGCCAGTGTTTACCTTTCGGATTGATTCTGACACTTCTCACTTGTGGGTGAGCACAATTCCAAAAATTTTAAAATCAAGACACATACATACATACATGCGATATAGTTGTGTGATATATGTGTTTTTTCAATAGCATAATCCAACAAACAAACTGAACATACCCTGAAGGTAACTCGACCAGATCACAATCGCTCATTATCAGTTTCTCTAGTCTTCTAAGTCCAGATAGCGTATCACTCAACTGATCATCTGTACTCAGATTGTTGTAACTGACATCCAGCTGCTTCAGTGATACCATCTTTGAAATGCTGCAAGGTACCAACAAAACATTGAAATTTGTTCAAAACAGAGAGTGGTGAAATCTGAATTCGACATTGATAATAAGATGTTGAAGGTTGCAGTTGATTGCATGCCTCTGAAAAGTTCAATGCGCCACTTTTACATTATGGTTGTCAAGCTCTGATGTGAAATCATCAAGCAGTTTGATCGAGGCGTCGACTGTCCCAATGTGCGTCTTGTAAGCAAACTGTGGGCGCTCGGAGTGACAGGCTGAACTCACACAGATATCTACAATTGTTGTCTGTTTGCTAGTTTATCAGACTATCAAGTGAAGGGAAAAGGGAAAACTTCTCGAGGCAGGCAAACTGCATAAAACTCAATCTAGGTACAAATTTAATCATAGTCACGGACTGGGGTCAGTTCGGGAGCATCCAATAATTATAAAAAATTATGAATTATCAACGAGAGGAAATCAACTATAGTAATCAGTGACTATGCTAAATGAGTGTACCAAATTAATTGTAGATAGTGATTTACTGCCGACAATTGAAAACAGAACTACAATTTTCATGCGACCATCAGGTATTAAGAGGATGGCAGCAACTTCAATGTCATTTGGTACAATTATATTCGAATATCCACAATTTGATAACTATTTTACATTGGTCCTAGTTTCTTTTTATTAGGATGACACTGAGACTCATAAAAAATCCTTTTCATTGCTTTTAATCAGGTTTGTAACATGGAAGTTGTCAAACTACCTTTAGAGATGGGGCAACTCCCACTATATTTGACGTTTTGACGTCATCATGTGTAATTAAGTAAAGACTGTGCCTAACATCACTTTCTTCTATCTATTAGTATGCCTTGGGAAACTTCTGCCTAAACATTTCAGTCTGTTTATCAAAGATCTTAACCATATCTCCAAAGCCGATCTACGATCAATTATAGGGACCTTATGGGCTTCATACTGGCCATAAAGGATTTCAAATCTGAGCTTAAAAATATGCAGTGCCCTGAAAAGGGCTTCCCAGGTTTATCTCCTCTGCTGAAACTGGAAGCAAAAGAGTAAATGAGATGATGGCCATGAGAAATGTGCAACAAAAATGAACTGACATGAATGCCTTATAATACTAGATCACTTGGGATTGAATGTAATTTCCAAACTGCCTCTACTGCTGTCTTGGAACCTACAGTTGAGGTTCAAAAATCAAAAGTCATGTTTTCATAAGATTCCTAAACCTTTTGAGAATTTGTGAGCATCTCGAGAACCTACAAGTGCGTATAACTTATTGAGCTGGTGACCCTGCACTTGTCATTTATAGCAGGATGGTTCAAAAGATTCAAAAGTGATGACATTATCTCTCATGAAAATTTTACATAACTTTACATGAATTTTTAATTGAACTTTTTAAAGGTCTGTACACTATTTTATTAGCCTACCTGTTTTATTAGCCTACCTGTTTTATTAGCATACCTGTTTTATTAGCCTACCTGTTTTATTAGCCTAACGTTTTATTAGCATACCTGTTTTATATTCGTTATTTTCACAGAATTTTAGAAACATAAATAAAGAAAGCACATAGCTAAAACCTGTATTCTCATATTCACTGGGCAAAGTACATGTTTGGATAGTTGTTGCTCAGGATAATCTAAACTGATGATGATGACCAATGTGCCTTCCTAAAATTCTTATGCTCCTTATGCGGTCAAAATATTATCGATCCATATTGATATAGGTCGGAATTGTATTGACAAACTGTATGACAATGGACAATGTCTCTACAGTTCTTGAGTTCAATTCCATCAATGACTTAGGTCAACGGCGATCATTTTGGATTCCAGGAGGAAGGCAAACAGCACAACCATAATTATATGTTTAATGCAGCTTTGTTTGAATGAATTAAAATCAGGAATCCATCATCCCGAGTTAAACCCCAGATCACATTTTAAAGGATAATGATTTCAATGCTTGCTGCTCATGTGTTAATCTTACACCTGTCAAACTGTGCAAACTTTGATGATTATACTATGTGATTAAGTCAACCAAGGGATTAAATTTTGATCTCTTGGTGTGAAAGGTTTGATACTACTGTTCCATCCATTCTGTTGTCACCGAAGTCTAAATATATTTTGACAAATCCGTGATTGTGTTTGCACTGCGAAGATACTCATGTTAGTATCGCCTGAGCCTATTTTCTGACAACATTTACAACTTTTTGATGGGGTCGTAATTTATAATTTGTAATTTTACTTTGCTGGACGATACAATAGTATAGCTTCTGAACGGAGGCACTTTTCATTGATTTAATATCAGCAATTCTACTGCTAGCTGCCCCACTCATTGGGGATAAATTTACCTTTATGATGGTAAACACTCTGATATCTAGTAGTTCGACTCCACATTATGGCGATGTTTTTCGGCATTTTCAAATTCCAAGAATATTTTGAAGGTAATATAATTTTAAAAATTTAAACACATTCCATCGATCTGTGGAAGTGATGTAACCATTTTCTTGACAGTGGGCTAAACATTGAGTTTGCCAAATTGAGATTGATTCCTAATAAAGAGATTGATGTGAGATGGTTCTTGAAAACAATTTCCATTGAGAACTGAAAGGCATCCAGATTGCATTACATTGTGGTAGCCAGTGTTTACCTTTCGGATTGATTCTGACACTCTCACTTGTGGGTGAGCACAATTCCAAAAATTTTAAAATCAAGACACATACATACATACATGCGATATAGTTGTGTGATATATGTGTTTTTTCAATAGCATAATCCAACAAACAAACTGAACCTACCCTGAAGGTAACTGGACCAGTTGACATTCAATCATAGACAGTTCCTCTAGTCTTGTAAGTCCTGATAGCGTATCACTCAACTGATCATCTGTACTCAGATTGTTGTAACTGACATCCAGCTGCTTCAGTGATACCATCTTTGAAATGCTGCAAGGTACCAACAAAACATTGAAATTTGTTCAAAACAGAGAGTGGTGAAATCTGAATTCGACATTGATAATAAGATGTTGAAGGTTGCAGTTGATTGCATGCCTCTGAAAAGTTCAATGCGCCACTTTTACATTATGGTTGTCAAGCTCTGATGTGAAATCATCAAGCAGTTTGATCGAGGCGTCGACTGTCCCAATGTGCGTCTTGTAAGCAAACTGTGGGCGCTCGGAGTGACAGGCTGAACTCACACAGATATCTACAATTGTTGTCTGTTTGCCAGTTTATCAGACTATCAAGTGAAGGGAAAAGGGAAAACTTCTCGAGGCAGGCAAACTGCATAAAACTCAATCTAGGTACAAATTTAATCATAGTCACAGACTGGGGTCAGTTTGGGAGCATCCAATAAAAAAATTATAAAAAATTATGAATTATCAACGAGAGGAAATCAACTATAGTAATCAGTGACTATGCTAAATGAGTGTACCAAATTAATTGTAGATAGTGATTTACTGCCGACAATTGAAAACAGAACTACAATTTTCATGCGACCATCAGGTATTAAGAGGATGGCAGCAACTTCAATGTCATTTGGTACAATTATATTCGAATATCCACAATTTGATAACTATTTTACATTGGTCCTAGTTTCTTTTTATTAGGATGACACTGAGACTCATAAAAAATCCTTTTCATTGCTTTTAATCAGGTTTGTAACATGGAAGTTGTCAAACTACCTTTAGAGATGGGGCAACTCCCATTTTATTTGACGTTTTGACGTCATCATGTGTAATTAAGTAAAGACTGTGCCTAACATCACTTTCTTCTATCTATTAGTATGCCTTGGGAAACTTTTGCCTAAACATTTCAGTCTGTTTATCTAAGATCTTAACCATATCTCCAAAGCCGATCTACGATCAATTATAGGGACCTTATGGGCATCATACTGGCCATAAAGGATTTCAAATCTGAGCTTAAAAATATACGGTGCCCTGAAAAGGGCTTCCCAGGTTTATCTCCTCTGCTGAGACTGGAAGCAAAAGAGTAAATGAGATGATGGCCATGAGAAATGTGCAACAAAAATGAACTGACATGAATGCATTATAATACTAGATCACTTGGGATTGAATGTAATTTCCAAACTGCCTCTACTGCTGTCTTGGAACCTACAGTTGAGGTTCAAAAATCAAAAGTCATGTTTTCATAAGATTCCTAAACCTTCTGAGAATTTGTGAGCATCTTGAGAACCTACAAGTGCGTATAACTTATTGAGCTGGTGACCCTGCACTTGTCATTTATAGCAGGATGGTTCAAAAGATTCAAAAGTGATGACATTATCTCTCATGAAAATTTTACATAACTTTACATGAATTTTTAATTGAACTTTTTAAAGGTCTGTACACTATTTTATTAGCCTACCTGTTTTATTAGCCTACCTGTTTTATTAGCATACCTGTTTTATTAGCCTACCTGTTTTATTAGCCTAACGTTTTATTAGCATACCTGTTTTATATTCGTTATTTTCACAGAATTTTAGAAACATAAATAAAGAAAGCACATAGCTAAAACCTGTATTCTCATATTCACTGGGCAAAGTACATGTTTGGATAGTTGTTGCTCAGGATAATCTAAACTGATGATGATGACCAATGTGCCTTCCTAAAATTCTTATGCTCCTTATGCGGTCAAAATATCATCGATCCATATTGATATAGGTCGGAATTGTATTGACAAACTGTATGACAATGGACAATGTCTCTACAGTTCTTGAGTTCAATTCCATCAATGACTTAGGTCAACGGCGATCATTTTGGATTCCAGGAGGAAGGCAAACAGCACAAGACTGAACTCACACAGCTATCTACAATTGTTGTCTGTTTGCCAGTTTAACCATTGAGTACAGTATTAAAACCTATACTAAAATGCAGCAACCAGCCCACAGATCGCTGTCGTTTATGACTCATTGAATAATACGCTATAGCAGAGAGCAGTTTAGAAACTCAATATCTCAGGACGTTGCCTCTACCATCTGTTCAAATACTGGAGTCTGATATGCATTTGGAGCCTCATAATCTGGTAGAAATCCCTCTCATGTATAAGTTGGATGTTGAGAAGTCAACATCATCTGAAGACTTCCAGACATGGATCTCAGTAGAGGGTGAAGAAGATGTTTGCTTGCCTCTCAATGACATATTGAATTTGATGCAATCTACATTGGAAATTCCAGTTAAATTCAAGTGAGCCCAAATCCGACCAATCCATAGGGTTGCTTGCCCCACCAAACACAAAGACTATCAGCTAGTGTCAATATTGTTTCACCTTGGAACCTCTCTACCTGGGATTCTCTCCTGGGTAGGAGATCGGGAGAGGTAGCCGGCTATCAAGTGAGGGGAAAACGGAAAACTTCTCAAGACGGGCAAACTGCATAAAACTCAATCTAGGTACAAATTTAATCATAGTCACGGACTGGGGTCAGCTTGGGAGCATCCAATGAAAAAATTATAAAACAATATGAATTATCCACAAGAGGAAATCAACTATAGTAATCAGTGACTATGCTAAATGAGTGAAACAGATTAATTGTAGATAGTGGTTTACTGCAGACAATTGAAAACAGAACAGCAATATTCAGGCGACCATCAGGTATTAAGAGGATGGCGAGCAACCTCAATGTCATTTAGTACAATTATAATGAATTATCAACAATTTGATAACTCTCTTACATTGGCCCTAGTTTTTTTTTTATTAGGATGACACTGAGACTCAAAAATTCATTCTCATTGCTTTTAATATGGAAGTTGTCAAACTACGTTTAGAGATGGCGCAACTCCCATTTTATTTGACGTTTCGACGTCATCATGTGTAATTCAGTAAAAACTGTGCCTATCAACACTTTCTTCTATCTATTATTATGCCTCAGGATACTTCTGCCTAAACATTTCAGTCTGTTTATCAAAGAATCTAACCATATCTCCAAAGCCGATATACCGATTACCGAGGATGTTCAACTGCTTACTTTCGACACAGTCACACAATATCTATCACAATATCTTGATGCTAAACCCTAGGACTGTTTAAAATCCTTCTCTATTGATTTTAAAGCACCGTTAATACGATATCCTCAACAGTACTCAAAAACAAACTTATAAGCACCAACCTTCACCCAAACATCATCGATTGGATATACAGCTATCTAACAATTGCCCCACACTTGCCAACAACGAGTAATATCATCAGGAAAGAAGTCAGATTCTATCATAACATCTACGGTTAGCCCGCAGGTGGGCTTAGCAGCACATCACAGAATATACATAATATTATTATATATGCTGACAATACCCTCATCTTGGAGTTATCTTAGCTTTGGCTGTGTCGACAACAAAACATACAAGAAACTGGGGATTACAAAAAAATTAAGGCGGTAATGTTTTGATTTTCTTAAAAATTAGTATGATGTATCAACACCATGAATAAAATCATATAAGTAATGTTTTTGCTTTTCGGTTTCTCAACAGAGCAATGCAAACAAAACTTTTGCATATTAGCGCTCACTACCCAACAATAAAACAAAAACCTAAATATTCCTTTGCGTTTATGATGACTGTTTTCGATCAAAGTTTAGAAACAATTTACGAGTGTAGGTCCTTGCTTGGCAGCTAAATTACCTGAATGTGGAGCTGACCCGTTATCATACCTATCAAAATACGACAGAATTAACAATTTTGACTTCTTAGAAATTACAAACGACATTACAGAGACTGTCATAAATAATTCCTCTGCAAAAATAGCAGTTGGGTACGATGGGATTTCCATGAAAATCATTAAAGAAAATAAAAATGCTATCAGCCCAACCTTGACCCACATGATCAATCTTATTGTTCCAACATCAGAATTTCCAGATAGCCAGAAAATTGCCAGAGAACGACCACTGCATAAAAAAGGTGATAAATTTGACTGTAACAACTCTCGGCCGATATCGATATTAACTGCAATATCCAAAGTTACGGAAAAAGTATTAGCTATCCAACTTCGATCTTATTTGGAAAATTCTAATATTTTTATTGACAGCCAGTTTGGATTCCATGATAATTTAATGAAAAGATTTGCCATTTTAGAATTTTACAAATGATGCATGTGACTTGATAAAATCTTATTTAGAAAACAGAAAATAATTTGTCAAAATCAACGATCATTCCAGTACAATGAAAAAGGTCGATATAGGAGTTCCTCAGGGATGTGTATTAGGTCCAATTCTATTTTTAATATTTATGAATGATTTGGTAATATCTGCGCCAATGTTTGAATATATTCTCCCATTTTATTTGACGTTTAGAAGTCATCATGTGTAATTTAGTATAAACTGTGCCTATAACATCACATTCTTCTATCTATTAGTATGCCTCGGGAGACTTCTACCAAAACATTTCAGTCTGTTTATCAAAGATCCTAACCATATATCCAAAGCCGATCTACGATCAATATAGGGACCTTATGGGCATCATACAGACCATAAAGGATTTCAAATCTTAAAAATATGCGGTGCCCTGAAAAGGGCTTCCCAGGTTTATCTCCTCTGCTGAAACCGGAAGCAAAAGAGTAAATGAGATGATGGCCATGAGAACTGCGCAACAAAAATGACTGGCTGACAATATTAAACTTGGGATATGAGACTATAGATGATTCTAACAATTAATCAACAAGACCTCAGCGGTAAGCAGCACGACTAGTGTACAATGTGCAAAAGTAATATTGCTGAGCACTGGTTTCAATTTGGTTTTGTTGTCAAGTATTTTGACTTGTTTTTACTTTGATTCATAAAATTGTACAGCATTTTGGTTTCAGAAAATTGGTGAAACAGTCCCACGCTGTGTTTCACTATAAGGTGGTATTTAAAAACTAGTTTTTCTCATTTCATGTCCAATGATATGGAGACAAATACCTCAATACTAATTTTGTGTTTTGCCTTAAGCTTGGCTCAAATATTCAAATAATTGGATGTCATAAATATCCCTCAACCTAAATCTGGATACCTGTCAGAGTAGGGTTAATGTCACTGTGGTTCTGTATGTTGATGTCCTGAACTAAATTTCTGTTGTAATATTGGCTATCATCTGCTCTGTGAATATCTCAATTTACTGCCGTCGCCCAGTGCAGCTTAAGGTGTATATTCTATGTTCCTATACCTGTGGCCTCTTGAGTCAAGTGATCCAAGTAGATATGCTGCCGTTAGCCAGTGCAGCCCAAAGTATGGATTCTGTATCCTTGTGTCTAGGGCCTCTATATGTCAAGCCGTCCTAATATGTGTGCTGTCGTTAGCCAGTGCAGCTTGAAGTATAGATTCTGTGTCCTTATATATCTTGGCTCTGTTAACCAAGTTGTGATCCTTTTCTGTCGACTTCATAACAGAATCTTTGTGTGTCTGGGCTATGTTAGCCAAGTGTCGAATTCCACTGCTTCCTTCACTGCATCAATTTTGTCAGTGGGCCTTGTTAGCCAAGTGGTAAATTCCTCTGTATTGTTCACCTAGATTTACTATTCTTCTTATTGTTTGTAGGCACTGTTAGGCTATGGTGACTGATTCTTCTGTGACTCAGCCTCAATTTTTCTGTGCCGTGAGTAGCTATGTGAACCGTTCTCCCGAAGTGTAGGCCTCAGATATGAGCTCCTGTATGGTCTATGAAATAAAAGTGCACATTAATCGTCTCTGTGTGTGCTGTCCTATTCTGCAATGTCCTCTAACTGAAGAGGGCTGTGTGTCAGGCTCCTTGTAGCCAATCAATCATAATCTTCAATGCAACTCTGGGAAAAATACTGTCCTTTCTTGAAGGTGCTGTCGTATTCTGGTATCTTCACTGTACTCTGATATACTACTATCGTCTCTATACTGTCATATTCTGTACTGTCATCATCTGGTCCTTGGGGCTGGCTCCTTGGTTTGCTGTCTGTGTGCCTCTGCCTTATAAAGGTGGTGTTCATTGTCATGTAAGCTTATGTCAGCATTGCAATATTCTCTTTCCATTGTCTTACTTTCCTCCCTGAACAGATTTTTAGGCAATTTGTCATCGCCCACTTATCTTCTCTTTTTGTGTTTGAATATTTCTTCTCCTTAATTATGTTAATTTGGTCCTTTGAGTCCTGTGCCCTGTAGAGGATTTTGAGGGGGTTACCCTAAGGCGGCGATACCTGCCACTGCAACCACGCACATTGCCTATTTATACTGAGTACGCCGACTCTCTAAAACGAGTATGCCGACTGTATCTGCCTGGAAATATATCGAGTACGACGACTCTATCTGAGGGGGAAGGTAACGAGTACGACAACTCTATCTGATGGTGAAGGTAACGAGTACAACAACTCTATCTGAGGGGGAAGGTAACGAGTACGACGACTCTATCTGAGGAGGGTAACGAGTACGACGACTCTATCTGAAGGGGAAGGTAACGAGTACGACGACTCTATCTGAGGGGGGTAACGAGTACGACGACTCTATCTGAAGGGGAAGGTAACGAGTACGACGACTCTATCTGAGGGGGAAGGTAACGAGTACGACGACTCTATCTGAGGGTGAAGGTAACGAGTACGACGACTCTATCTGGGCTGGGAACATAATTGACCTGACTTTGGGACTTGCTTTGGGGGTGGGGGGGATGGGAGATGCGGACAAAAATAGGTGGTTAACAATAGAAAATCAATTCATAAGATTTATAAATATCTTTCAGCCCATCGTATCAATCTCATTAATAATTTGATTATGTGACACTCTAACTTTAAAACTTGATCTCAACAGCGCTATTGTCTACCACTGAATAATCTTAGAAGGATAATAATTACTCATTACACATTACTCATTGGTACTGACATCTACTACTTGTTTACAAAACTCTCGTACCATTTCCATGTTATATTTTTGCACTAAAAGCCCAGTTGGTAATAAAATAAAATATATCCGCATACGATCAAATGTTGGTGTATTTTAACTTTAAATTGACAAATGCAAAACAGCCGCCCGTCAAAGCTGTCCTGTTTGTCAATTTATGATCCTTGATTATGTGAGGAGACAACTTGTGTTACAGGGATTATCAGATAAAGCTTCCATAGTGATATTGTGTACGATAGTGTAGCATGGTTAGTGAAAAAGTTTAAAAAAAGCAAATACACAATTATTCCTTGTAGATCAGTCTAGTTGCCATAGAAAGTCATGAAAAAGTTAAAAGAGCTCTTACACTGCTTTTCGATACGATATTCTTTGGTCAATCTCAAGCTTACTAAAGAGAGGGTGAGACGATGTTGGCCGTTCGCAGTTGTGATCTCCTGAAAGAAAGTGCTGGGCTGGAGCCGCGTAGCCAAGAATTGACCTGATGTTAGTCAATTAAAAGGTCAATAATCCACACTTGTATATACAATAGTCTTACATTTCCTCACCAGAGTCTAGAGCTGTACTTTGTCATTAATAATTCTTCATGTTTGTCGCATGATAGCTTATTATCAATAACAACTCTGAGGAATTTTGTGTAGGCACTAGGGGACATTGAAAAATCATAAATCACTACATCCTGTTAATACTTGAACCTATAGCTAAGATTGGTGTTTATGACTCAGTCTTTGCAAAAATCAGCTGCATATTATTATCAGCAGCCCATCACTGCTTCCTTAATACTGAGGTGGCTACCGGTGATGTGTGACTGAGGTCAACCACCAGGTGTAAAACATGTCAGGTCAGGACAGCTTCCATTTCCAAGTGATACAGCTATTACCTTCCATATTTTCACTACAGCACCACTCCTATCTTTGTAGTTATGGTCTTTTTTATCATAAATAGGAGGATATGATTTTACTACAGATATTATCAACTCCTCCATTTTTGATAGCCTGTCACGATTTGATAGATGACGTGTTTAACCGCGTAATTATTGAAGCAAGCAATCAACAACCAATCAACATAGAGGATCGTCCAGATCACTCGGGCAAAAGACCAACAAGTTCGATGTCCACTTAACGCAAGTAATCACTCGTGCAGATCCACCGATTAACCACTCGTGACCCCAAATCGATGTAAAAATCGTGTCATGTAGCCATAGCTTTACAGTGAACTCACACAGCTCTCTAAAATTTTAGTCTGTTTGCCAGTTTTACCTTGGAGTACAGTATTGAAATCTATACTTAACTGTTGCTACCAGCACACAGATCGCTGTCAAATATGACTTATGGACTAATAGGCTATAGCAGAGAGGTTGTTCTGGATTTCAAAAATTCGAATTCTCAGTATGTTGCCTACTATAATCTGTTCAAGTCTAAAGTCAGATATGCATTTAGAGCCTCTCAGTCTGGGAGAAATCCCATCTCATGTATAAGTTGGATGTTGGGAAGTCAACATCATCTGAAGACTTCCAGACATGGGTCTCAGTGGAGGGTGAAGAAGATGCTTGCTTGCCTTTCAATGACATATTAAATCTGATGGGATCTACATTAGAAATTCCAGATAAATGCAAGAGAGCGCAAATCCGACCAATCCCAAGGGTTGCTTGCCCCTCCAAACACAAGGGCTATCAGCCAGTGTCAATATTGTTTCACCTTGGATTCTCTCTACCCGGGATTCTCTCCTGGGTAGGTTATCGGGCGAGCTAGTTGGCTATCCAGTGAAGGGAAAGGGGAGAACTTCTCAAGACAGGCAAACTGCATAAAACTCAATCTAGGTGCAGTTTGGGAGCATCCAATAAAAAATTCATAAAGTATGATAAATCATCTACCAGCGGAAATCAACTTTAGTAATCAGTGACTATGCTAAACGAGTGAAACAAATTAATTGTTGATAGTGATTTACTGCGGACAATTGAAAACAGAACAGCAATTTTCAAGCGACCATCAGATATTAAGAGGATGGCAGCAACTTCAATGTCATTTAGTACAAATATATTCGAATATCCACAATTTGATAACTCTCTTACATTTGACCTAGTTTCTTTTCATAAGGACGACACTGAGACTTAAAAAAAATTTCATCGCTTTTAATGTCGTTAACAACATTGAAGTTGTCAAACTGCGTTTAGAGATGGGGCAACTCACATTTTATTTGACGTTTCGAAGTCATCATGTGTAATTTAGTAAAAACTGTGCCTAACATGACTTTCTTATATCTATTAGTATGCCCTCTGCCTAAACATTTCAGTGTGTTTAATAAAGATCCTAACCATATCTCCAAAGCCGATCTACAGAGGATGTTCAACTGCTTACTCGCGATACAGTCACACAATATCTAGATGCTAAACCCTAGGACTGTTTAAAATCGCTATCCATTGATTTTAAAGCACCATTAATACGATATCCCCAACAATACTCAAAAACAAACTAATAAAGACCAACCTTCACCCAAACATCATCGATTGGATATAGGCTACAGCGTCTAACACAAAGCCAACAACCAGTAATATCATCACAAAAGAAGTCAGATTTTTCATAACAACCACGGTTAGCCCGCAGGTGGGCTTAGCAGTACATCACAAAATATATATAATAATATTGAATATGCCGACAGCTGCTGCAGAGAAAACAATAATATGGTTTTCACATTATTCCTAGTTTTATACAATTACTTTGCCGTTAGCTCAGAGTCACTTTGAATTCTTCTCCACGCAGAATCTTCCTAAAATGGAGTGTATTTCAAGTTTGATCCATTTCTCCCTTGTATTCAGTTTGAACCCGTTGAGATCATGCCTGGCAAGGATTCCTTGGTATAAGCTACAGGTTGTTCCGGACGGTAAGTAAGAGAAGGAATTCGATGGCAAACTGATGTGGGTACAAAGTGCATCAAAGCGGTTGCAAGGCCGAAACAAGAAATGATATACAAACTGATTCCTTCACCTGGTTATTTTGAAATTTCATGTTAAATTTTGTCAAAATGTCGCAATGGAACAACTCTGAATGCAGACAAATGCACAAAACTTGGTAGTTGGTCTTACAGAGTTAATTAAGGGGCCTTGGCTGTCTTGACAACAAAAATACATAAAATAATTGTTTAGAAACAAATTGAGGCTGTGATGTTTTAATGTTTCTGCAAATTTCGATGATGTATCAACACAACATGCAATGTCAAATAACTTTTTGCGTTGCAGGTGATATCCGTAGAGTTGTTTTACCAGTTTTTCAACCATAGACAGAAATTTTGTTTAGCTATTGTAGATTTCTCGGCAGTGCAATGCATAAATACTGTCGCATATTATCGTTCATTGCCATACACTGAGAGAGTGACAACAAAAAATAAAGATTTCACAACGTATATGATGATTGCCTTCGACGAAGATATTGAGATCACTTTCCAATCCTCAGGCAAATGATTAGTACTCAAAATAAGAGAACTGTGAGGAATCTTTTGACAGTTCTAAGTGGTGAAACAACTCATAATCCATTTGATACTGACATAGATTTTAACTTGACGCATGTGGGTTTTTGTATCTTTATGAAGATTATCTTTCACATGGCATAAACCTCAACGATGACAACAGTAGGATAAGGATAATATACTGAGGTATCAGCCAATGAGTGTCATTACCTTTCAGGTATCTTTGTCAGCTGACAGCTTCTCAGGTCCAGTTTCTCCAGATTCGTTAGTGCTGACAATGTCTGACCAAGCTGATCATCTCTACTTAGCTTGTTATTGTATAAGCCTAGGTCCTTCAGTGATGTCATCTTAGCAATGCTGCAGAAAAGAAAATATGATTTCCATATTATTCCCTGTTTTATACAATTTCTTTCAATCAGTCCAGAATCACTCTGATTTTTCTGCATCATGGGATTTTCCTAAAATGCAGTGTATTCTTAGATCAAGTTCAATCCATTATTCTCTTTTATTAAGTTTGCGCTCATAGGAGAGCAACTCTGAATGCAGGAAAATGGACCACACTTGGTAATTCGTCTTACAGAGTAAAATAAGTGGCCTTGGCTGCCTAAACAACAAAAATACATAAATAATGATTGTCTAGAACATAATTAAGGCTTTGATGTTTTGATGATTTGCAAATTTCGATGATGTACAAAAACAAACAAAGTTTGTATAGCTATCAAAGATTACCCAGCAGCGCAATGCATAAAAACTTTCGCATATTACCGTTCAGTCTGGGTATATCCATTTGTCAAGAGAGAACAACTCGAAAATAAATTGTTACAGAAGTGAGTTCGGATTAAAAAAGAAGAGTTGCTCGATTTGGTTATATGGGTCAGCTTATTTAATTTGCAACACACTGGCTTATTTTTGTCAAAATTTTAAACATGCTGGAATTCAATTTATTTAGGTTTGTAAGGGTTTTCAAGCATGGTGAACAAGAATATGAAGGTTTTTTATGGAATCAATTGCCTGCTGCCGAGCTATGGCAGCATTTGGCATGAGATCAAGAGAAGGTCAAATGCTTAGCAAACAGACGAAAACACAAGTCATGGGGTAATAAACCCTCAAGAAACTGAGTAATGCGATGCAAATTGTCTTAATTGATCCGCTGACTACTGACGGCAGCATTTGACGTGACATCATGAGAAACTCAAATACTTTACAAACAGACAAATACCCTAGTAATGAGGTGAAGACCTCCCAGGGAACAGAATACAGTGTTGAAATTCGTCGTAACTGATAGTATGGAATAAATGGAGTACATTTTGTTATATTTATTGTTTTATTTCATTCATATTTACCTTTTTCAAATACACAAATTAAGGAATTAATTGTCTCATATCAACCATTCACCATCTGTTCCTCACATAGACTTAATAATACACCTAGACAGGTCACTATATACAGCTGAAGTGAGGCACTTAATTGTGGGGCTACGTAACGTCATTGGAATGTGTAGAAGCAATGATGCTATCATTGATTTACTGTCCATAATCCAGGTTTTTTGCTGATAACTCTCGGATTTTGAATTTGAAAATTGCTAATTAGGCTACTCCTATTGATGATTGTATCACATACCCATTCATGTATGCAAAAGAATGATCAAGTACATAAACTGACTCTTCATTCAATAAAAATTCTAACAATGACACTGTAAAAATAAAAATGGGAATTTAAGACTTTGGTAAAGATAAAAAATAGTAATATCGTCAGGGTGACCGGCCAAATAGGCAAATGTAACTGTAAGAAGATTCTGGTTGGTTGATTTGCAAATATATCAGCACCACTGTACGAATCTCTAGAGCAAGCATGATCCAATTTGCCTGCATTTAGGTTTTGAGCTGCAGGCAAAAGGGATCATGAACTTTCGTTGGAGTTGTCCTATACTATGTGGACAGTTGGTAGACACTTGAATTTGTTTGGCATTGCAGCATTTGAAGGGCATCTTTTGTATGGAACCAAGTATGAGGACTTCAAATCTGGAATTTGTTTAGCAAGGAGCTGAGAAATTTTAGAAAATGTCCATATTTAGACCAAACTATAACTATAATAGAGTTCAGAGTGTTCTCCCTTGATTGACCAAACACTTCATTCACTTTGATACAAAGATCACATGCAGGATTAAATAATCAGTGATGTGCAGCCGGATGCGTTTGAAAACATAGGCAATTGAATATGGATTTATACCACTATGAAAACGCCACAAATAAATCGAGACAAATTTATTTGTTGAATTTTAACGTTTTTCATTGTCCATTGCACCTGGAGTTGTCCAACTACCATTTTAAAAAAGGCAATTTCTTGTTCTTTTTTTATCTAAATTATCAAATAACTTAATCTTTGCTAACAGGTTCTTACATGTATACTTTCAAATACAACTGTGAATATCCTGAATTTTAACCAGTGCATATATTGTGTGTACTGAGCGAATATTTTCTATGCATATGATATAAACCTAGAATTAGTGATCACGATAAGATCGCACAGAAAGTCTGTTTGCTTATAAATTAAACTTCTCCTGTTAATGTGAGTCAGGTGCAGAAGGCTCAAACTATGGAACAGCAATGCATCAATACTGCTTCTACCTGATGTACATGGTGATGTTAGTGAGCTGTAATGACAGGAGTTATCACCGTTTTAAAAATCAATCTATGATCATTTTTTAATATCTCACTATTTATTATAGATCAATTTCACATAATAATCAGCTTGAATACAAATACATAATCACCCTAACATACCTCATTATATGTGATGGTACAATGTAAATTTTGAATAATTATCAAAACACAAAACACAGGACTATCACTTACCTTACTGAGGCCTGACTGGCGTATAGTAATACAATTAAGTTGGCCAATAATCTATACCATTCAGATTATCTTAAATTGTCATAATTATTGTAGCAAGTTATGCCATTAGCTTTATAGGCTCAGTTTATAATTTTACTGATATTGTTATATACAACATTAAGACAACGTAAATGGCCCACACAGAATATGTACCATCGTTAGTTTAATAGGAGGTTACAGATGGGCTGTGTTATATAATATTTATAGTAATTAGTATATAATGTGCCGACATGGTAATCTTACATCCTGCTTATATTGATGATATATTTACCTGTCGGGCATCTTAGTCAGATAACAGGCCGACAGAGTGAGAGATACCAGATCTGCAGTTAGTGTGGATAGACACTGATTCAGCTCATCACTTCCACGTATGTGAACCAACAGATGCTTCAGTGATGTCATCTCTGATAATCTACAACATACCAATACAGGTATACATACTTCAAGTATGTCAATCGCATTAGAGCCTACACTATAACCTCACATCAATTTTTCTACCCTTGGAGAATGGTGACTAACATGGTTTGATCAAACTCTGCATGCAAACTTGGTACTGATATTAACAGTAAAGTCAGCATTATTCTGAAGGGGGAATATGTGAGAAACTATTTTGGATCTATAAAATTAAAATCAGTTTGATAAAAATCTGAGCTCACTAACCTCAGGCTTTTGAGGCTATTTTCTTGCATCTCACTCAGCAACAGATATTTCACTGATTTAGATAGCCTCTCTGATAACTCTGCAGGTACATCACCAAAAAAGTATAAAGCTATCTGACCAGCTGAAGCTGTCTCTCTCTCCAGCTCTACTAGAGTCAGATATCTAGCGCTGAATAGTAATCGCCCCAAGGTTTGTCCCCGTACATCAGGATCATCCCAGTTACTGTCACCCTGCTCCTTCCAATCTACCCTGTATCCTGTAATAATCAGAAGCAAAATAATAAAATGGTCATGAACGAACCTTTGAAATAAAGGGAATATTATTATTATGTTTTAAGTGAAGATTCTCAACATTCATTATCTAAATGTTGTAAAAATCTTTAAATCTGGAACAAATACTACATGCATTATACACACATGGCATCAGCTAATGATTCCATCCCACAAAGTATAGTTATATAATTTGCTGAAGAGATTATTCTTGTGAAAATAGTTTGCAATGAGCAACGCAATTTACTACCAAAATTGATGTTCAATTTGGAGTTGTGTACTCTTGTTGTATCAATAGTCAACCGCAAACTCTCTCTTTAAAAAAGGATTTTGGCTGTTAGCCTATTTTTGCAATAAGCAGGAGTGAAGGTTGAAATTAAGACCAAGACTGTGTGCACTGTTTTTTTGCCAATATCCTCCCAGTATCATCTCATATCAATAATATGATGGTTCATAGCATCACAGTGAAGCTCTTCATAGTGTGGTTGAAGAGATTTACTTGTTAGATCATAATGTTGCTGATGCAGTCACACATCCTCGAGATTCTAGTTGTTGTGGAACTGGTATACAGTAGATGAGACCTCAGTCCGTAGACTGTCAAAAAAACTAGGTCAGTACCCTAAACTCTTTCGGACTTCGAACCAACTAATCAGCGAAAGCAATGAACATTACGGACACCTTATGAGGCCATGTACACAATTTGATATGCTGTATTCACCCTTTAAATGCTGAATCAACCTCAGAACTCACTTTTGTCTGTGCTAAGATTTCCCTCTTCTCTGCCTTGCTCCATGATTGAAAGCTGCAAGTTGTGGGATTCACAGGACAGCTTTGGCAGCAATCTGAAGTTAAAGAAACAATTATTATGAATGCCATTTCTATGGTGTAATCTGTTTGGCTTTCTAAATGCGTAATTCTGGTCAGGTTGTCACAAGTGCCTAGATGTCTCATGACTTTGAAATAATGGTTAGCTATATTTCAATACTAATTCGGTGTATCACTCACTCTACTTAGTCCTCTATTCCAATCACCATGTAGTAAGCGCCTAACTAATTCAATTTGAAACTAAAACTACCCATCACCATGCCCTGAATGCCTAAGTATGTTTGGTCTCAGTTTACCCTATAAGTGAAAGTTGGTTTTAAACTAATTTTGATTTACTTTGTTTGTTTGTTTACAGGTCGTGTGGGTAAATGGTGATTTCCTGTCTTCACAGTACAGTGTGCAACCTTTATTCTCTAAAGAATACTTTACCACACTACTGCTAGAACTCATCTCATATCTATAACTTTAAAGTCCTTGAGTTTTGTTTAATTTTGTATCATTTGGTTAAAGTTAATTTTCCATGTCTGGTGCCCTGAGATGAACCCTTGGTTCTAATTCCTAACCTTTTCAAGATTATTGAAAACAATAACAGACAATAATAGATAATTAATTGACAGCTTATTGTGTCAATTTGACAAATGACAAATGTGTTTAACCCTTGAATTTTGCACTCAAGATCCATCAATCATAATTAGTTGACACAAGCTCAGTACAGTTCACTTATTAATAATAAATCATTGGATCGGAGAATAAGGATATACTTCAATATGGTGTTGTGTAAGTGATCATTGCACATTCAGAAGAAAATATGGCTGCTCTTATACCCTAAGGTAATTATAAAACATAATGTTTTTTATGATGATTACATAAGAAAATGTCATCTGACAGAATGCTTCTTCTTCAACTGGCTATGTAATATCAGAATAGTTTGTATACAAAGGGCTGTCTATCTGCAAAAAATGAACAGTCCTCTGATAAGCTGAAATTGTAATACCACAATTTGCCATAAATCTTTAAATAAACAGCTCAATTAAACATCATCACGTCCCAGGTCATTATTAGATTATCGTAACATATCTGGTCTATAGCACTGCAATGTGTGATTTCACAGCATTAGCCTATAATTAAAAACACCACTGGTAGTAGCTGATGAGTTAAAATTCATCGATTCAAGATGAATTCAAGGTAAATTATGACAGGCACTAAATATTGACATCTTTTCTCACATCCCTGGTATGTCTAAACAAAGTTTTCCATTTTCCTGCATTCAGAGTTCCTCCAGAACAAGTGGTCACGCCACGGGTTACGCCGCGGGTCACGCAACAGATCACGCCGCGGGTCACGCCGCGAGTCACGACGCCGGTCACGCCACCGGTCACGCCGCCTGTCACGCCGCAGGTCACAGCGCGTGTCACGACACTGGTCACGCCTGCGGTGAAATCAATGAGAGGGAGCAACTGGAGTGCAGGCAATTAAATTAAACTTGATCTATGGTAGATCTGAAAACCAGCAGCAAAAGCTCGTTAAACGTATCTACCCCTCACCCCACACTTTCTTACCTAGAGAAAACTTGTTTTCAGAATGATTTCACTTAACTTACCTAAACAGATAATTGAGGATTAAATCCTTTTAGAGTATAGAGGTGGGCCCCTGTGATCCCTCAGGTAAACCTTTTGAGATTATCTTCAATCTGTTCTCCTGAGACAGTAATCTGTAAAATATTTGCAAATTAATATTCATAGTTCCATTATATTCTCTTAAACATGTCAGGCCACAAAGCAAGTTTTAGTTAATCATAAGAAAATCTAATAATATACCATTAGACCATGAGATCACAAGGATTAGTGAATAGCAGGCTATCTAATTAGCGCCATCGACCCATTCTTTTTTGGGGATGGTGAGATGGCGCAATCGGTTAGCGCGCTTGCTATTCACTGCCAGGCGATTAGTGCCGCAGGAGTTGTGGGTTCGAGTCCCACTGGGGGAGCTTTCATTGTTGATTGTTCCAGCCCAGGGTGTATACCTCTCCTTCTTAAACATGTCAGGCCACAAAGCAAGTATTAGTTAATCATAAGAAAATCTAATAGCCTAATATACCAATAGACCATGAGATCACAAGGATTAGCCAATAAAAACAAACACACCTGTTAGTTACTATTATATAACAGATATATCCCATCGCAAAGCAGTGGAAAAGACTTAGGAAGGTGCAGCATATGTGAATAAAACACCTATTACAAAGAGTCATTTTTTCATATTTTGTTCCGTCAAACTGATATCTTGCTGCTTTGGTTTGTCCTTGAATATTGTGCAGAAATAAGAAGCTATTCTTTTGTAAACTGACCGGATTATCTAACTAATTTCACCGCCTGTTAAATCCATATTAGGTCAACATATTGCTAGATTTAGATCCATGAAGTGACAGCGGCCAGAGTTACATCAGATTGATGATTCATACATTCCTTTAGATATCAACGCAATAACTAATTGCACCTTTTGGTTTTTAGATTGAGGAGGAAAGTCACTTCCCGCTAAGAATGGTATGTAGTACAAAACAGTAATAATGATATTTTAAAGCGTTACCAGATGTTGATTTCCTGGTCAGAAAAGAAGTTTCTTTGTGTCCTCTTTGGGTCTCAACACCGAAGAGAAGACTGCTGATTGTTTGTACTGCGTTTAATCTGTTCACTTTGTGAAGAGAGATTTAGATCAACAGCAGAAAAAGCGCGCTAAAAGTATCTATCGCTACACCCCACACACCCCACACCCCCCTCGCCCACACCCCACACCCCTAATCATAGCACTAAGTTATAATATACAGATCAGTATATATAAACCCAATGCTATTCTTTGCTGCATCCTCAAGTATTCAAACATAATTGCATACCGAGACACCGGTCATGGCCAACCTCCGGCAAATTATTCAAATGTGAATGTGGCCGAATATGTTTTTTTGTTCGGCCAGCTACACCCTTACCACAGAGAAAAGTTGAAACACACTCACTCGTCTGGTTCGAAAATTGGCGTACACTACATTCTGTATTGTCACATCTGAAATTCAGGAAAATTCTAGTTGTTGCTCTATTGCAGTAAATCAGAACTACTTGTAAAGTTCATGGATGAGGCAGGTCAAAAAGACGGTTGCACAAAAATTAGTGCATCTAATTGGAATACTCCCAAAAACCGTGGCCAATCCCAAAAAGTCCCCTAATCGTCCATCCTACTACATGGGTGGCAAGGTGCGATAACCAGAAAGTCTAGCCCTAAACTCAATGACCTTTTTTAGGGCTACCCATTATGAGTAAGGTGACTGTTCACAACTTACATGAATGCATGACATCATCAGATTTGCTGGAACAAATCACTCAGGTGGCAGAAACTCTGGTGAACTACCAGTCTACTAACAGATTGCGTTATCTGTAAGTCCCAAAAAGGGGATAAGTTGATGATGTTCATTAGCTAGCAGGGTCAAAACACTCATACGTCATCCTCATATCCTTACACAGACCTTACAGTTATTGCGGACCTTATAATCTCCACCCCTACCCTCCAGGTTTGTCCGCCATTAGTGTCAAGTAGGTATACATAACAGAATTAGTAGGTAGAGACCAGTATATCAAAAACACACACTACTCTGACCAAGGACAACAGCTAATGTGGCCATGAGTAGTAAGAAGTAAGAATATGACAAGACTAAAATATGTCAGCAGAAGCATTTAAATAAAATCTCACCTCAGGTTATTGATTCCCTCACAGGTTATATTCTGTCATCTTCCTAGCAGATCAGACATTTTATGTTCCTGCTCTCGCTTCCTATGTAGGTGTACCTCTTTACTCAATCCACTACTAAGCAATCCTGTACAAAGTTTACCATTAGTATATGGCGTGATCCTTGTTGACTTTAGATAAGATAAGCGGTAGCATTGTGCAGAATGGTACAATCCATTTATGAAGATAACCCTACTTCATCGTGTAATATTGACCATAAAATCACACTAAAATTGATAATTCTAGGTTAAAAGCTTCTAAGCGTCAAACCAAGGCCAATGTAAGGCCTCATCCTTTGCAAACAGCAACGCAAAACTTTCAAAAAAAATGCTAGCATTTGCATAGTTTATGAGTATTGTATTGGTATCTGTTTTGAATAATTTTAGAATGAGCGTTGGATGGGCCGAAACCCGACCGGATTTAACGTAGCTGGTAGCTTAGAGGCGTAGACTGGTATGAAAGTCTAAAATCCTGGAATGAACCAAGAAAGTACTGGATTGAACGTAGATCACAAGGTATATAGAATCAATGACAGTGCAACTCCCTAAAATAATTGAGTAAATTGATGATGACCATTCACAAAGGCACTCGCATCGGTTTATCATGATGGTGACCTAATTTCTGATGGCTAGATGGAAACCAAACAGTCATCTAGTGTAGAAAATGAAATGGTAATTAAGTGCAATTAATTAATCGTAGTTTAATGTCATTTATGAAACTTCATTTTTGTAATGGTAATTGTGACAGTGCACAAGTTTGTCCTGCGCGCTGTCCACCAGTCGTCATTTAAAGTGGACGACAACCACAACAACATTTTGATATTTGATGCGTAATGGTGTACTACTTCTAAATTTAGATGTTATAAATAAATTTTGAATTTGATAATTTTAATTATTTCAATTACAAACTCTCTTTCACCATTTTGTTTCAGTAACACATATACCGGTACTCTCCAAATAAATATATTATTGGAAAAAAATTATGATATAAAATAATTATTTCCAGAATCGAAGCAGTTATCTTTTGTTGTGTCATTCAAAGTTATTATTATTATTATCTTTATTACTAACCATTGGAAGCAGACTAAAAATTAGCAGCGACCCTTATAGGGTTTTTGTAGAAAAAGAGGAGGCATCCTGGGTATAAAAAGTGAAATATAAAAACTGATCAGTTTAGTTTATTCTTTATAATTAATACAGCCGGCATTGCTATACTTCATTAGTACTGTGCTCGATCTCAGAGCAGAGGTACACTTGGTGTCCGTCTGGCGTTGTTTTAGTCTGGCTGATCGGCGTAGAGTAGAAGGGATTGGCTGTAGCAGTTTGTTGTTGCAGTGTGCTGGGTTTCCAACTTTTCTAGCGTAATCAGTACATGATTTATCTAAAATCGTGGCGAGCGAGATGATGTTAAGAGCAGACAGGCGCTCTTCATAGCTATCGTGGCCTGGGCAGATGATTTTCAGAGGGAGATTTTCTAACCTGGTTAGTCGCTCAAGTGCGTCTACTGTTGTCATCCGATACCACACTGGACTCGCATACATCATTATAGGTCGTATGCAGGTCACGTAGTATTTGGTGAGGATGTTTTGTGGGATTCCAGCCCACTCGAGTTTGAGCAGTACGAACTATATAAGCAGTCATCTCAGTTACAAAATCATCTACAAAAACAATATCATTACTTTCTATAAAAAAAATTAAGCATTTTCTTTGAGAATATAATAGCCTCTCAACTTAATTCAGTTTATTGCAGCCATTTGGTGGAAGGGCTACTGACTGCCCTGTGGTGCAGATCCGAAGTTTATACCTAGGATTTCTATTGTTGAGTATGCTTCCTACTGGGGAAGGTTAAATTGCATCTTTATACGTATTTAGTGGTGTCAGTGTTGTCTTCTACTTTAACGACGCCGGTCACTCTTTATTCGAAGAGGCAAGTGCAAAAAAGACCTCCTGTATTTATGGATCTAGGGTGAGTGGCTTGCCTGTGCCGAATCAGAAATGATAGCCAGCGCCATAAATCACAATCACAAGTCCTTACCCTTAACCATCAGACAACTCCTGACTCCATGATTTAGATGTAAGGCAGAGTAGCAGCCTTGACACCTTGGCCACAATTCAAGAACCCTGGCTACAGCCAGGAAACCCTGGTCATAGCCTTTGAACCAAGGCTGCAGCCGGGAAAGCCTGACTAGAGCTTAGAACCTGGTGGTCCTGGCTACAGCCTCATCAGATATGACGTTAAGAAGCTTTTCACAAATAGTCTGTATAGAGTTTGTCATTTAAAAGCAAGTAAAAGTCTATTGGACTATAACATGTAATCGGTACTGGTATGTGGTGTTAGGAGCGAGAACTCAAAGAGAGTTCCGGTGTCCATTTGATGCTCTTATTTGGGACATCGGACTGTTGTGGTGGTTTTGGCTAATTGGCTTTGTTGTAGATCCCTTCTAAGCGGGTTAAGTGGAGAGGGGCGAAAATGCATAGGATTTCCCTGTAACAAAAGGATTCAGAAAACAAAGTACAGATTCGAAGATTTATTTATATTTCGCTGTTGAAATACCGTGGGGTATTACATAAAACAGTTGGCGAACACTGGTAAAATTGGAATTGGATTTCATAAAAATCTCTTGACGCCATCAAGGAAAAATAATTTTCTGTGTTATAGTGTTTCCCTTAAAAAAAATTGTCCATCATTTGACTAGAGCGTCTATATGATGATGACTGTCCTCAGGGACTAGCGGGTGGAACTGATGCCTACTACAGTGACTGGCTATCTTGATTAAGTGATTTCGATTTCATTGAACATATGAGGTGATCAGCACATCTTGGACCATATGTCTTACTGCTAAAACTTACTCCTCCACAAAAGATAGAATCAAATGTTTGGATATTCTCGTCATATTTACACCATTGAAAGTTAGCCCCTGCCCCCTCCCTCCACCCATTCTAGCTACAGCCCGCCAAGGCTCAAATAACATGTTTTCACTTGAATTGAGTGCAGTCTGATTCTTGAATTATCATTTTTATCTTCTAAGTGAAAATCCTTAGTGACAATGGACAGATCAATTTCGTCTGCAAATGGACTCAGCTCTTTCTTCCATAGAGTCAACTCTGACACATTGCAGGTGTGTAATATATTACACAGGCTACCATATGAAAGCGAAACTGCTACATGCAATGAGCATGTGAAAGGTTTAGCGCCTTATGACATCAAAGTTACCATGTGACCAAATTGAACCAATTAGATAAATTGTACAATTTGTCAATGTTGACATTTGTAGCACTATTCAGACTGCTTTATGGCAAGGATGAGAGATTGAAAATTATTTCTTATCCAAACAACAGATTGATCAACTTAGTTGATGCAAGTCTCTGCATTAATGTAATCGGAGCTCAATTTGTTTGACTTCACAACAAAGACTGGATTAAGTAGAAGACTTAGGTAACAACTGAGGTGAGTTAGAGTCTTAGAACAATAACTCCCTCCAGTTTCCACCCTGACTGAAAACAATTTATTTATTTTCTTTTCCTATTATTATTATTTTATTCTTGTAGGCCTAGGTAGTTATATGGGTTGCTCATAATAAGTAATCCAGACAAAAACAAGATCATAAGATACCACACCTTTTATACCTTCATCTTGTTAGGTACACAGCCATCTCACACACCTATTTATTTCTGTACATAGATAATTAGATAGAGACATTGTTATCATTTTCTTGTATTCAATAAATAATACAGACATTGATTGTTGTAACTTCATTAGTTTAGCGTACACACTCCTATGACTCTGTATGACTTAGAGAAATGTTTGAGCATGGAGTTCTAGGGCCCATTAATCATAATAAAATTATATCATATATGTAGAAGTGACTGCAGTAGGTAGGCCTTACACCTGGACAGTGTTTGCTTTCTTGCTCCAGTACATAGAGGACTTCACCTGCAAGTTCACAACCAAAACTGGCAGAATTGGCATTAGAGTTATTTTCTCCAGCAGGACACATACCCTCATACTACAGCTAAGTGATAAGGCAGTCCTCTGACATTGGGACTGAGGTCCGGCCCAGCCATATGATAGAAAACGCTCCATCATCATGGAGAAATTTGAACCAGGAAGATTGTCTTGCCACTTCTATACAATGTATCATGCCATAGTTTAGTGAGTTCTACTCTACTCAGAGCCGCACAGAACAAAAGTTCTTGGATGGTGTGACCTCTGGTGTCTTGCTTTCTCATTTCTTAAGCTATTGATATCCCTGTAGTAGGTGACTGACCCAACCGATTGTTCAAAAGCTGCTATTAAATTCTTGCCTTCTTACTTCTCTGATACTTAAATCTACCACTGAGCGAGCTGATTTGAGATGAGGTCCCATTCAGTATTATAGAGGATGACCTAGTACCACTTGCTTACCATCATAACACTAAGTTAGTTACCGATATAAAAGGTCAACAGAATGTGAAGAACCAAAGTTGAATCAGTCACTATACTTTAAAAGATAATAGATGTGTAAATCACCAACATATTGTGGTCATAAATCTGAGGTTAGGATGACGTATTCAAGCAGCTTGGCTTTTAGCCATTGTCACACAGAAACTTATTTAGTTCAGGTAATATCTGTTTGTCCTGATCGGAGCTAAATATGTGAGTATACAGTGGTGAAAAGCTACAGAAATAAATTCGTACCCGATTCAATCTGTGGGTCATAAACCCTCTACATTGTCTATCGCTCAGTAATAAGGTACCAGTAATCTAACAGGAGGGAAGGGGGGGGGGGGTCCTGAGTCCTAGCTGCACTGAGATATTATATGTCATTTGTGTTTTTGATCTGTGGCTTGTTTAGAATGTTAAAACTTAAGCTGAATCAGATGTTTTGATTAAGAGCTGATCTTCCGAACTTATGCTGAACATTGGGTGGCCTAGCTCAAGGACTAAAATTTTTAGTGCAAACGGAAAAGTCTAGGCTATTACTGTGACTTTTTATCTCAAATGCAAAACAAGTGAATGAGCCACCAATATTTCAAAATGAGCCATTTGGGCTCGTTAGCCATGGCTTGGCACAGCTTTCTAGGATGTGCTGGTCTAATATAGTGTGCTATATTTAGTTTAATTGTTTTCGTGGAACTTATGATTGTAGAATGCTCAAGAAGGCGAAATCATTCCGAGAAAAGTTTAGACGAGGCGCTCTCAACAGGGCCTCAGCATCAACCTCCGATCTTAGGGCAACGCTAGCCCGTAGTCTCTCTATCACTGGTAAAGACAGGAAGCGGGGCGATGCAGGTACCCTCGACAAGCAGACAGAAAATGGAGAGGTGGCTGGAGGAGGAACTAGGCCTACCAAGCTCTGCCCTGATGAGAAGAGTTTGAGTCTGCTGAATGCTGAGTCTGTACATCCGGTAAGTCTCATTTTTTCGATCATTGAATGACTCTCAGATGATTTTATCACTGATCGGTTCATCAATCGATCTGTGAGCCATTCTAATGGTTTGATTGCCTCTCAATAGATATTACATACTGTTTGAATTGAATACCATATATTCCATAGAGCAGGGGTGCTCAAACCTTTTTGCCAGCGGGCTACTTTTAAAAATAAACAAATTGAAGTGGGCCATTAGCAGGCTGTCAGTCAGGGGCGTAAAAATTGAGTTTATTATTTAACTCAACATCTGCGCCATGAGTAAACTTTCAGCCTAAATAAACCAGTCGCAACGGGTGAGTTTTAATATCGGCAAGTGGGCCACCTAAAAATGGCAAGTGGGCCAAATTTGGCCCACGGACCATTAGTTTGTGTACCCCTGCCATAGAGTGTTCTTGGGAATCATATGCTCTCATGGTGCGTTGGAACAGCTAGCTTAAGTACTGTGCGCAAAATGTAGGACTGCACATATAACTTTGACATGGCACTAAAAAGTAATTCAGACACAACTCCTCAAACTGAGATATAGTAGACTAGTTATGTTGATACAATATAGGAGTGGCATTTTTTGTAGCAGCCAAGAACTCCTCAAAGAGTACCATTCGTCATACAATATAACAGCCTAGGCAGGATTCTTATGACAATGGCCTTATAAGCCAAAGTTACACATTAGCACCTCAAAGTTAATCCTATTAGGTAGTAGACCCTATCCTGGGTCACAGCAGGGAGAATTGTTACAGCAGGAGCCTCAATCAGCTACTTACAATAGTGTCATAATATCATATAGCTTTTTATGACTTTTAGGACACCGTGTGCCATGGGGAGTTAGACAGTAGTAAGTTGATTAATTTAGCTAGCCCACTGTATAGATTGTGTTAATGCGGAAAGAATATAGACTGTTTAGACAATTGACAAAAAATCTGTCACTCAATGCTAACTTAATTATCTAAATCAACAATCAGTGTAGCATGCTGAGTAAATTACTACTTGCACAGACTATCATAAATATGAGCTTTAGCTGCAGTGCCTGATGCTGTTGTACCAAAAATATCTTTGTTATTAAAACTATCTGTATGTCCAAAGCTTACAGCCGTGCTAGATAATAACAACATTTCAATTGGGAGTCGTGATTTATCATGAGATATTACTGAATGCCAACTGCAAAGAAAGTTAAGGTTTTAGGAATCCTCTAACCAGGTTTCTAGTTTCCGCCATTTGCTACCCAGAGATCCTGATTCTGTCAAAATACGACTTGCTCTAGATTCCGCTGATGGGAAGTAGAGCCAAAAACTCAAACCGCAATCCAGTTATAATCCAACTTGACAATGTTTGAATGGATTAGTAGACTCCTAGGTACCAGAGGGTGTCAAACATTTCTCTTTTGCCCAGGGATCCTGATTCTGTCAGCAGCTTACTCAAGATTTTGCTGGTGGGAAGTAGAGCCAAAATCAAAAACTCCATAATCCAGTTATAATCTTAGCTGACAAAATTACAATGGATAAGGAGACTCCTAGGTACCAGATGGTGTCCAACATTTATCTGTAAAGGCCTGTCCTTGGGAATATAACATTGGTGGCTGATGTGGTGGTCACATCATGATGATGGCTAATGGATGTCATTGTAGCTGGAACCTCAACTACTTTGATGTGAAAAAGACTTGTTACAAATATTTTTATTGCCCATAGTACCAGTATAAGTTTCAGCTAACATGTAAGTATTATATAACATTGTCACACTCATACAGTTAGATGATGTCACCCAGCGCATTCTACAGTGTCAGTACAAACATCTGTAGGTATGATGAGTGATTACAGGGTATGAGTATCTCATACACTCTGACAGTCAGCGGGTGAATAAAAACCAAATAAAGAACTGGGAGTTGTCTCATTTGTACTTATAGACTGGTTGTTAGGAATTAAGGAATGCCACTAGACCTTCCTCGATAGATAAGAGAGAATCGGCAAACAGTTGGTAATGTTAAAAATCACAGTAGTATTAGTGATGAAGATAATATTACTGCTTGTTTCGGGGAAGTTTATCTCCATGTAATATAAAACACTGAAATAAGAGAGCAGAGTGATGAGGAAATAAAACTGTTAGGAGTAAAACTTATCCATCTACAAAAATCACCACTCGAGGGACACTGAAGTTATCATTCAACTCTAATATGACACATCTATTTGAAGTAGGCATACAATTAGATAGCTTCCTCCTTGTATTCCATTGGAATGTATGTTACAGGCGTACTGTGATGGTTTTATTTATAGAGTTTGGGTAGAAAGTTTAGTGGCTCATAGTAGGTTGTATAGCAGCCATTCATTAGAGGCATAAGGGACCATGTCAACCCACATTCTAAACCCTGATTAGATATAACCAGCCTGAATGTAGAGGATATATTGGTATATGAGATCTACTGGTGTTTTTTAGAATCCTAGGATGTAATTTCCTTTAACAGTTGTGTATCTATGATAACATGCGATGTAGTTTTATACCCAAGATATACGTGGGTGCTTGTAGTGGTATTCAACTATTAACGACAGCCCCATCGTTTAATTCAACTATTACTATTCGACTGCTAGTAATAGCAAGTTTGAGCACAGTCAAACTAAATTTATGCTGTGCGTATCATTACTTGGAAATTCAGATCTTAAAATGCTCTAAGAGGCTATTTTTCATGTGTCACAGCCTCTATGTCTTTGGTGTCAGGACAGGACAGCTAGAATAGGCTAGAAATATTATCCTATATACTCGCTGTCCAAAAGATATCAGCTGGTGCAAATGTTGGTAGACTTCAGATTATGCTATTTTCTCGCTTTCTATGTGACTCGTGATAACATAGCCAAAATATTCATTAACTTGCCGCATGGTGGGAGCGTAGTTTTCATTCACTGATTGTGTTCTTGTAGAATGTCAGGAGGGTACAGAATGAAAAGAGGAAGGTAACTCAGGCTCTCAAGTATATAAACTTTGCTATAGATAAGAGTAACATGATATTATTACCAGGCTCTGCTACTGTAGCTCTGGAGGAGATATTCGGACTTATCACTCTTATCACTGGTCTTATGTCTAATGAGGATCCCAGGTAAGTGAGCAATGGAAACTCTTGGTGCTTCAACACGAGGACCAACCATAGTTGGGCTATGTGCAACTTAAGCTCTGACTGTGGGTTCAATGATAAAGTCAAATCATTCCAGACGTAAAACGCTGATCACGGATCAGCTTGTCTTATTAGCAAAATCTGAGAACTCCCAGCTCTCAAGTGATGAAGTTTTCACTGGTTAATGACTTACACTGAGCATCCTATAACCGTTTACCTCGCCACTCCCCCACAATCAGCCCCCTAGCGGTTAACTTTGTTTAGGTCACAATTAGAGCTGTTGTTGGTGGTTGGTAGTTGCCATAACTAAACCAGCAACCAGGAATAGACTAGACATGATAACTTTGTTACAGGAGGAGTTGTGTGATTACCTCCACCTAGGAGTTAGAGTTAGGAGTTGTCACTAACTCCTTGCCTCCACCACTCCAAACATTGATAAATAAAGATATGTTGTGTGTTTGGCAATTTACATATTGACATGTCTAGTATAAACTCTGCTATATTCTCTTGTTGCTATTTTGGTAGCGCATAGCTGACTTATTACCTACACCAGACATGTAATGCTCTGGCTGAGCTCATAGAGTGGGCTGACACCGTCATGCTCATGGATATAAAAACCCATGTCATCAATGCAAAGTGAGTCCGGGTTCTGTTAGATGAGGAAACTTTTGCTTTTTTTGTTACTTGTAAGCTATGTAATAACGATTTGAGAATTGATATCGTTGATATACGAAGGTCCCTTAAGATAATTATTAGTCCTTAGGAGTTCCTTACTTTGGCTCTTGTTTTTGAAAGTCACAAATTAATATAACTGTATTATAACATCAGTTGAAAATGTTTGCTTTGTGTTCCTTAGCTACTAGTTATCCCAGGCACCAATCATTCCAACACATTGGATATATTGTATATTACACTGGCTGAAACTTGTAATTGATTTCTACAATGACTTCCTTATGATTTGACAGGAGAGTGAGCCGAGGTATCGAGACATCAGTAGATGACCTCACAGAGTTTAAATGTGAAGTGGTATGGGATTGTAGTTATGGGACCAGATGGTAAAACCTACCTACAAGCACCGCTGGCTCAGAGCGAGGATTTGTCCCCCATACAACCGATTCTCAGACCTGCTGAAGCTGCTACCGGTACTGGATTTAATTAAGTTATTCTTTGTGTGTAAACTGATGTCATTTTATTCTGTTGGGCGCGAGGAATAGCAGTCATTATCATTGACACAGTTTGTGTGGTATATTTAGTTTGTTTATGCCTCGTTCGCACTTGCTCTAGCTAAGTTAATTTCATCATTATTTGCATAACTATATATGTATACATTCAACTTATTGACTTGCTACACAAAACCACCAAAAGTTGTGCCCTCTTTGACATTAAGGGGGCAACTCCAACATGAAGCTACGATGCATGCGTTTTTATCCTTTGAATGATTTCTCAAACAGAATAGACCAGTTAACGTTGGATTCATAGCTAACTCTGCTACAGGACAGAAGGGGAGAGCCCCCAATTTATCTCATCCACCCTCAACCTCTGAGAGAAAACACAGATCAAGAATAGGCTCTGATTATGATAACGACAGCAATAATTGTAAGGATAATCGATAACTTTGCGCCAGGACAAGGCTAACTTGAGGAGCCTAGTAACTTAATTTTCTCTAATAAAATTGTCCATTTACTCTGTTAAACTTTGCCAGAGCTGCTTGTAGTTGTATTCCATTATTGACCGTTGATGAATGATGATGGAATGCCACTACCAGCAAACTAGGATAAACCTCATCACTCAGGAACTATCTATTGTCAGTACTGAGAGCTAAGAAACCTCATTGCAGGTCAAACTGTCCCTGAGCAAATCACTAGAAAAAAGCACATCGCTTACTGTTATAAAACATCATTCATTTTGTTTCCTTTTTATGAGCAGCCTCGTATGACAGTAACACCAAGTCACCTGCTGTTACACCGATGATGGCTGCCTCTGATTCTTGAACCACCAGTAGGGACAGAAATCTGATGAACAGAAGCTTTGCTGGCCTGCCGTCTGTCAACCAATGGCACCAACAACATATGAGAGAAAAGAACGGGGTATGTCTGGCCTTTCAAAAAGATTTTTGTTACCTCCAGGATTTTTTCAGAAGGGTCATATTTAGAGGCCAGTACTAAACATATAAAGGAAATCCAAAGTCCCAAGTTGATACTTTCAGTCAATTTTATCTTTCAGTTTGATGGGAAAGTTCAAAATACCCTCCCAGTATTAATTTATAGTGATTCGAAAAATTTACCAAATCTAGGGTTTGCTAATTGGTTATAAACAGTCCACTCCCGAGACTCAGATCGAGACATACCCAGAGTGTATCATAGCATTAGTGGAGAAATCATTCACTTCCCAGTATCCTTGTTTAAGTAATATCACATAGCCCTCTGTATATATATATATATATATAGCCTGCTGGTACATTGTCCTATATCATTAGGGCGTACCAGTCCAAGGCATTGAGCTGAAGGTAGGACTACTCATATCGTATGAATTGAGCATTCCTGGTGGTGACTTTATGATCCATAGACCCACGCTCTATTGTTATCAACCAGCTAAATCTTAATTCCCTACAGCCGAGCAGGAAAATGAAATGCCTATCATGTTATGAGGTATGAGAGTCGCAAACCTTTCCTGTTATAACACAATGTCTGCTGCCTATGTGTGAGCCAGTGGTGGATCTAAAGGGCACAGGCTCCCCCCCCCCCCCTTAACGATAAATTTTCAAGAACAGAAGAAAATCATCTCAACCTGCTGTTGTCCCAGTTGATAAATGTGAAATCACCACCAACTGATACTTGTATAGTGGTGATAGCTGAACAACGTCACACATTACAACCGTTTGGCCCTACAGACCTCCTCCAGCCAAAACTCTAGATCCGCCACTTATTATGCTTATAAATGATTGAGGATGATGATAAATGATAAATTCATAAATTCAAGTTACAGATTTTTGATCGTGTATACTTTTGGGCCTTGCTCAAATCATGTTCTATGATTGGTTGGAGCCTTTCAATGATTATAGGTTTTTGATATTATTTCCCCACCACCGCCAATGTTACATATTCTCGTCTGGAAGTGGATCTTGTTGAATCGAGCCGCCTAAATGCTGGCAACATTTGGTAATCAAGTTCCTTTATTTTGGTTTGATTGGTTTGGGATACTCTGTGGAGCAATTTGAATACTACCTCATGGCGATCAGTACGCATTGGCCTCCATATCTTTGCTAACCATTGATAGCAGGATTGTACCTTTGATGACGTACCACGTTGCACCTTGACCTTGATAGTCTTATAGTCTGTGTTGTTATTTATACCCAGCATGATATGCCATGTATGGTCACCGGTATGGTTGTAATATTTATCTGACCATTCCGGTGAACATCTGCGGCAAACTGGTTCAGCAGCCCAGCAAAGCTCATAGGCTGTGATATTGGTCTAATTTTGACGCTGGCCTTTGTCCAGTTTCAATAGATCACCAGTAATGCTCATAGTTTGTTTAGTACTCTTGGTCACAACTATACAGCTTATTTTATTGGATCAGGTTGAGAGCTGAACCGAACCGACCAAAGCTTGTCATGACAGGCTAGTGTTAGCCCAACCTCATGTACCCTGCCTGACATGATATATCATCATGTGATATACTATCAGGTGATATACCAAATATGGTCACTGATCTGATTGTTATAAATATATGAATATTTGTGTGCGGATAAATTACCCAGAAAAGTCAAGCAACACTGCTAACCAGAATTCTGCTTCTCATCTTCGTTCTTAGTAACAGGAGTTGCCCTCTTTTGAAAATTATTTTCTTTTTACCAGTGAAGCCAACACAGCACTGCATACTCATAGGCTGATTATATAAATGTGCAGCCTTAACGGAAGGCATGATATCCGAATGATTCAATTCAGATTAATTGAAGATGATTTGTTTGTTTTTTCAGTATTTTGTCAAGATCCAGTAAAGCTTGGAATTATTTATGATACTGTATTACCAATATCACCTCACCAATTTATGTGATGAACTAGACAAGTTCAGATCGAAAATAAATTATCATAGTCAAGCCTGCTATATCAAGCTTCATGTAGGGTAATTTGATGACAACCAGCTCTGAAGGCTACAACCCAAAGCGAAATATATTCATAAATATGGTCGGATGGTTTTTAGTATCTTGGTTGAAACATGCATGTGCCTAGATCAACAACAGAAAACTCTCTGCCTCAAGCTTTTTAGCTATCGGAGGTGATCAGGGAGGAATTTTGGAGAATTCCCATAATAATGAGTTTAGACACTTTGGCAGAGCTACAACAAATCCAACATTTTGAAAAAATTATTTGTGGATAAGTGAGAATTTAGGAGATCAATTTATTTGTTTCTATTGCTGACTGCGTCAAGTCCTGCAAGACTGGTGATTTTAATTGAGGATTTTGAAAGTTAAAGTGAGATTTAAAAAAATTACTTCAAAGTTTGAGAAGACAAAGTCATCTACAGTTTGCTTGTAGGGATTTAACAAGTAGGGATTCAGACCCTCTCCCCATCTCTGTCTATTGACACTTTCGCATCAAACTCACCGAGCAGACATAAACCTCTAATGGCAAGGGATGGAGAATGTATAAGATTTTTTCATGTATGAGCAGGGGAGATAACTAATTGTAATAAAAATAACGTTTTGTCTATAACAGTCTCTCTAGTGAGCTGGTGTTGATCTGCTGCCCAGTTGTATGCAGGTAATCAGTCCCAAACTGAGCTGATCAGAGCTTCCTGTAAATTTTATTGCAGTATGTCAAGGCAAAGACTCTACGCCCGTAGCTTGGCCCTGTGACCCAAATCACTTCAAACATCTTGTCTGAAAGCATGGCAAATCACTTTTCTTTTTTGCCTTCTACATTCTTTTCTTCTGAGTGGAAAATTTGATTTTCAAGTTGTCAATGCATTGTCTTTGTCTTTTATTTTTTCTTTGACAGCGCTAAATGTAACACTATAGCCAAAAATTCCGCTAACATCAATTGAAATAGAATACTGAGAGAAACAAGGCTCTGAGCATTTGACAATCAGCTAGCCGTGTAGTCAAGCTCCGCTATATACCTCACCAAGTCAGCGACCTCTCCCTAACCCTATCTACAGCCAGACTTCAGTCTGAGTTGAGTACTAAGGGTTGTTACACTGGCAGTCAGATGCCTACTCTAATTATTGGATGTCATAAAAGACTTTTGTCATTTCACTATGTCGGCCAGCAACATCGATGTTTCTTAATCAGCAAGTATATTTCTAATTACATTGTGGACATGATAATTAAAATCACAACAATGTATATATTTCAGGTCACACTCTTCTTCGATGGAGACTCTACCAATTCCGCATGTAGAACAGTCTGTGGAGCGCCCTTCTACTGGCACTGGGACAAGTATTAGCATCAGCCTAGCTAAAAGCTCTGACATCAAATCCCTACCTAAATCCGCTGTTTTATCTGGACCTGATCGGATCTGATTTGACCAAGCCATGATCGCTCAGGTGGCTCAAGTTTGGGTGCGTCTTAGGATGGCCCTATGATCTCTGCTACCGGTAAACAATCAAATATGATCTCTAACTCATAACATACGAGTACAGGCTGTGGTTCTCAGACTATGAGGTATAATTTAGTTATGGGACCAGACTGTAAAATTTACTTACAGGCACCGCTGACTCATAGTGAGGATTCATACCCCATTCAAATGATTCTCCGACCTGCTGGAGCAGCTACTATTACTGGGTATATGAAAGTTATTCTTCGTCTATAAACTAATGCCATTTTATTCTCTTAAGCATTAGGAATACCAGTATTTATCATATTTTTTGTGGTTTATCTAGCGGGATTCTTTAATCCTTGTCCAGACTTGGTCTAATTAATCATAATACCTTCATCATTTTTGCATACATTCTGCTAGTATATATTCACACAAAACATCAAAAGTTGTGCCCTCTTTGGCATACGAGGAGCAACTCCAACATTTATCTACACGGCACAAATTTTCGACATTCTATTTATAGGGGTGCACCTGTCGATTTGAATAATCTCACGAGCAGAATAGACCAGTCAACGATGGGCTTCATAGCTCACTCTGCAACAGGAAAGAACGGGGCGGCTCCTAATTTATCTCATCCACCCTCTTTATGGATTTTTTCACAGGGATATTTAAAAGTTAGCACTATAATATAAAGTAAATCAGATGTCTTGAACTGATACATTCAGTCACATTGCCCGCTTTGTCCAAATACTCTCCCAGCATAAAATAATTACAGTGATATGGATAAGTGGCAATATCTAGGGTTTGCTTATTTGTCAAAAACCCTTTCCATTAACCTAACAGACCCATTGACATAAATTCTCTGTCAGGATCATCCATTTCACGGTATATCATGTTATAGCTATGTCAAATAACCCTCTGTATATATACAGCCGAATGGTATTGAGTCCCATATCAAAAGGAGATACAAGTTGGAGGAATTTAGCTGTTGGTTACATTACTCATATTGACTGATTTTAGCATAAATGGCGTCTTAGTTGCTTTAATAGAGAATTGAATGTGAAGATTTCTGTGAAGCTTCATAAACCCAGACTAAGCTTTGCAACACTCCCAGATCTTCAAAATGATCAAGTACTTTTTTTGGTATAATATTCTAAATTAGTGATTATCTTAAGATTGTTTTAAGCATTTATTATTTTACAGCTATTGTGAGAAGGTCAACTACTCATGAATTCTGCCAGCACAACATGAAATAAAATATGCCATGTATGGTCACTGGTCTGGTTGTAAGTATTTTCTGACCATTTTGGTGCACATCTACAGCAATCCAATGAAAAACTTGATCAACAGCAATGCTCATAGGCTTATTTACTGCCCTCAGTTAGGAGGTGGCCTTCGGCTAGTTTTATGGTATTTTATGGTAGGCTACAGGTGTATATGAGGAGAACAGGCTTCCTTCTCCAATTTTAAAGGTAGATTTTTGTTGACAAATCAATCATCACTTGCTTTTGCGACATTTAGACAGCAGGGAGGGATGGTAAAGTACTGCTGTCGCCATCGTGTGACAATAGCTGCTAATGGTATTGGAGGTAAGTAGACATCTGTTAGTTTTGTTGATAGTGCGTCACTCATGACTGTCATTGGCTTTATGGATGCTGTTATACTCTCATCGCAACATTCTAGGATGCGATTGAATATGGACTACAATTAACAGCAAGATGAACTTGTCACCGACACTATTACCTGGATTGTGCTTGGCCTATATACCTTGGAGTTGTAATGCCGTGCTTATTTAACAGATTCTTTCTATGTACAAAGCAATTTCACATTTGAGGGATCTTCCAAATTATACTGCTCATCAATTATGCATTAACATCTTTGTGACCTCATATTTTCCTATCATTTTCTTGGGTTTATGTAATACATTCTCAACTAATGAGTAGGCCCCATCGGTTAGTGTACAAGATACATAATGCAGATGAGTTATAAATGGTCAGGGTTCTTCTCCACCAATACTCCCAGGTGTGCCTGATTATGCTTAATGCTCAAAATACTGCTATTCCCATTGAATTTTGTATACCTTAATGTTAACAGAAGGCTTAATCTTGTAGCCTGAATAATAGGGAAATTATGAGCAGACAGTTGCTCTCAAAATCCGGAAGTGAAATAATTGTTATGATGACATCATTTTTTTCAAACTAGAAATACCGTCAAGGCGTCACTCTTTCACATAGTCCATTAATTCCAAACCCTGATTCTGACAACCAGATTAAGCCAACTAGTTGGCCATGAGATAAAAATTCTGAAACAAAGCATATTTTCATGTTAACTTTTTGTCCACTGGTGATAAAATCATAATTGTTTCAGATTTTGGGACATTCTCATCACATCTTAGTAGAAACAGGAGTGCACAAATCATGAATTAGCTTGAACTGGCCCTATGACAAGTTTCAAATGGCTAAGATTATGGATCTGATAAATCACTCTCTATATTGTGTTAGACGAAAAAAACCCTAAATAGGATATGGAGTTTTGAAAGGCTAAAATATTTGTGTCTTGTTAATTATTTTTCTTATGACTTGATAGCTATAAGAGCAATCAGAAGCACATCTTGTGATAAGGGTCAATAGTATTAAAATTCCTCCCCCAGAAAATATGGTATTGAACACATTCTCAAAAGGACTTTTTCATAACTTCACTCTTTCCATGTCCGACATACCCAAGAGGTCAAAGTCTGTGCTATGTATAAATACTCATATTTGAATTGATTCTAGGAGATAATCAGAACAGTTTGAGATAGAATTTTGATTCTAACATCATTTCTTTGACAGCTAACCAGAATTATCTTTTTTTTCTCTTCTATTGTTTATGCTAAAAGTTAAGTTCAATCAAATAAAATAATTTGGCATAATAGTATATGAAATAAATAAAGAAGAGCAAAGGCTCAGCCAGATAGTGTGGAGACTAGAGTGACAGCTGTCCCGGTGGTCACCCATGAAAAACACCAACACAAGCTGATATGTCGGATCACGAGTCAGCACAACTCCCGACTGTCGAGCCTAGACCCAAAGGCGCATAGCAAGACCAAAAATGGGATTGCTTCTTGATGCTGTCCAATCTTACCAAAGGTACTGGTTTTTCAGTTTTACACCTGTGTACAACAAGGACCTCCCCTCCCCTCCCCTCTGCTTTTGCCACCTTGAATGGTTTTTAAGGGCTTCTGATCTTGTATCTTGTTCTGGCAAAGCTTTTAAAATTTCTTCGATTGTATGTCTTTTCAAAAGCAATCTTATTGAGCTATATTCGAAAAGAATTTTTAAAGAAATTATTTTGAAATTTTCCAAAATATAGATATGAGATAAAGCCAGATAAAAATTCTCAAGATTTTGTTTCGATGGCTCCCTGCAGGCCGCATGACTTGCCAAAAGAGTACCGGCAGCAAAAGCCATACTTTTCAGATACGCCTACAGAAGAAGAAGAGATAAATTATTATATGAGGACTGATGTGTCCCTTACGCTCGTATTAATATCAAAGTCTGATCATACCATCTGCCTCGTGATATCCAATGAAACAACAAATACTATCAATGAAAATAGTAGATACAAATGGGAATTGATTGAAACAAGTGTCCAAGCCTAAAACTCAACCGAATATACTGACAAGTCACATGAAGGGTCTGGTAAGGAGACTAATAACTAAATAAAGATGATATAATATAATATGATATAATCCTGCGTATAATTGAAGTACCAATCGTCGCAAATTTTCCTCTATATAGCTAGTCTACATACTGACTAATCCCTCCTGTTTTTACAAATTGATAGAACACAGATCCTTTTTGCATAAACCCAAAGTCACAAGATGCAATATATAGTATAAGTATATGGAAATCTGAAGCTTATTGAGTGGCCACTTCAATCTAGCTTTGAGCAATTTTGTTAACAGTAGTTTATACCAGGGTTCTTATTCTTCTTAATAGAGCAGTTAAGAATAGTTTTTAGCAAGTTTCAAAATTTTCCGCACTAGTTCAATTCAATCCAAAACATTGTGCATCATTATGGGTGCTGTGATATTTCTGAATGATCATCTGATACTGTTTTACAGCTACCAACTCTATGGCCCTGACTGACACTGTGTGATAGCTGTGAGAGATAATGTCTCATCAAAATTACTAATATCTTCATAGTTCATAACATTTCTTAGGTGAATATTGACACAACAAACTATTGTTTAGTGTATTTCTCATCACTAAAGTTTTTAAGATGAATATTATCAAGCGATAGATATTACTATTACATTGAAGTAGAGAGGCTGAGAATTATATATGATTTTACTATAAAATGATGAAGGGACATTTATTATTTTCCATAAGACAATGAGGGCATAGGATACTACCAAAATATTGGAAATAGTACACATCACTATCAGCTCCAGGTGCAGAGCAGTCTGCATCCACTGTCGCAATCATGCGCAGGATGGAGGCAAAAAAATAAAGAATAGATAAATATGATATAAAATGATGATACTCAGTAATAATTAATATCAATCTAGAAACATTACAGATCACATGAAAATATTAGGTGTTCTTAAGTATAATGTATACCTCTATGGATAGTTAGCTTACAAATATGCCATATTTTGGAGGATTTAGTCAGCTGCTCTTATTTGTACATACAGGTAACGAAACAGGTTGACGATAGTTCTTGTATAAGAAAGAAAATCCTGATGTTACACTTTATAGGGGAATATCTAAAAAGCTAAGTATATTGCGAGTCTTGCAGTTTTTCATGAAAGGGAAGGCATCATGTACAAGCATGTCAGTCAAACCTGCTTCCGAGAAGGAGTATCTGTCTCCGTTCTGCCCTTTTGACAGATAATTTTATTTGGATGTTATGGTAGCGTTTTGTTATATGGTTGTTCAGTTCAGAGAATCCTGTTTTGGTTTATTTAGACTTGGAGGTAGTACTGGTTCAGTGAGCTCTTTAGGATGTTCTGTTCTCATATTAACTCCTGGTGATAGGTAGAGCTTCCTGTCGTTAGTGAAAGTGCAGGTTGTTACAGGAATCTGACGATCCCCTTCATCCTCATCTTTGAATGGTGGAGTCTCCCTCACAATCGACTGAATCTAGAATATTACAACATATTTAAATCAGGTTTTTGATCATGTAACTTGTGGAGGCTGAACAAAATATGCCAATCAGGCATTCACGTATTTGAGTCAATGTCAGAAAACAGTTCCATCAATCTACCATTTGGGCATAACCTCAAAATCAAACTTCACCTCTACATCGGTATGTTTCATAGCAAGCATCATTTGGTGTATAACCAGTATAACAGTTTATTGGTGGTATTTTCACCTGACCTGGACCTGATGTGTCGTTCTCTTTCTCAAAAGCTACATATCGGTAGTCACATTTTTTAGTTTTCCTTAATTTTTTATGCGGAGCCCACTATTTTCAAATATCATCACTAATTTGTCAGATAAATTATTGTGAGCATTAATGTTGAACAACTGACAAAGCATGTTGTAGTAGAAGGTTTGTAAGCTGGTTAGAGGACCTGACCTGTAAAACACTAGGTTTTGAATCCCGCTGCAGTCTAAGCGCCGAGTTCGGCGGGTGCCGCCTTAAGAATCTTGTGATCATATCCAACATTAAAATAACATAGAGAGAAAACTTACCAGTTTACTCAGTTGTTCTACATGCATCTTTCCCGCCTGCTTGTAGAATGTTGTAACAAGAGCTTTAATAAAGACTGACCCTGTTTCATCCCTGTATGCAACATAATCTAAAACAATGATGAATAGCGAATGAAATTATGGTAATGGTTGTTTTTGTATTGTGCTTTTTAACAGTCAACGCTCTATGAATCAGGTAATGCCACTCACCAGTTCAATATCAAAATGTCATAATATATTAACCTTTGACGTCAAGGCCATCACAACTCAAAATATTCTTAAACACGCACAGTTCTAAGCATTTTCTGCATCATTTTCAGGGAAACCAGATTTGCAGTGCAGAATCTGATTTGCATTTCCTTTGGTTGATATATGTTTGATTGTATGCGAAAAATTGTAATGGAGTCTGCATGGCTACAATTACAGTCTTTCTGTCAGCATATGCGACTTTGAGTGCGAGAATAGAGACACACTGTGTGTCTGCATCCCATTGTTGATAGTATTGATGATATATCAGCTTTAATGTCAAAATTAAGTGCGCATATAAATGGGAGAGCACTTTTGATAACATTATGTCTTTACTATTGTAGCTAAATTATTACCAGGAAAGCTAGGCTTGAAGATAATTAGATCATCCATACACAGATGACTGTCATCTGGAAAGTCCTCTGTATACTTGGTTTGGTCTCTTCTGGTGCGTGAATGTTGATCTACCATGAGTAAAAAAAAGTGATTATCAACAAGCAATTTAAGCCAGTCTCCACCTATAATCATCATAATCTAATACATAATATTACAGTGTAAGTCACTTAATTCAAACTCCAGGGGACCCAAGAAATTAGTTCTAATTATTAGTTAATTTAATTACAATAATGCCAGCTCGCTGGGATTTTCAACGGATGTGGGGCGTAGTTCAGGGGTTTGACAAACATCAACTTTTTATTTTTTGTATTGTGCAATGCAAGTGATAATGGAAATAAAACACTGATGACTAGTGAACAGTAGGAACCACTGAATTGGATATGCGGAGTTGGCAGCTTTGTTTAAGAGTGTTAAGTCCAGATATTGATCACTTCCTTTGTCTGCATTGCCAAAAACAAACATCTGAACAAGGAGTTACAATATTCCTTGGTTAGTAAAGACAACTTCGAATCATAAACCCTCTGAATATATTGAGTTATTTTCTTCCTAGGTAGGGGAGGACAATTTCGAATTACAGTTACATTTTCGAATTAAACGAGTCTAAAAACCATTGGCTGAGCTGGGACCACACTCAGTTGTCTGAATGAACAGGAATTTCGAATTATCAAGATTCGAACTAACCAGCTTACACTGTATATTATATATTATATAATATATAGATTGTGTTGGTTTTGTATGTGATGTTTTTGTATGTGATGAACTTGTCTGCATATGAATACATCAAACTTTGATTCGACTTAGTTACTACAATGAAGAGCTTTTACAATTGTCTCTCCTTGAGGCACTACGGAGCAATTTCAACTTAATTACTTAAAAATAGCATCATTACAGTTACCTGCGACAAGTGAATCGGCCAGTGCAGGGCACACTATAAAGGCACACAAAATTTTCATTTAATGTTAAGTGAGTTAGAGATATCTTTGAATGACTTCAGACCCCCTGCAAGAGTTGATTTTCTTTTCAGCAATGGGACTAACATGAATACATCAGATCTTTTAATTTTGATTGACAGTTATAATAGTGAAGAAGCATGACAGGTACCTGTGGTTTTCCTTTTCTTTTGAGCAGGACCTGGTGTAGGTTCTTGTGTTCGCTTTTTGTACTGTCCATCTGATGTTGAAGGCATATCTCCGTCTGACAATGTTGTGGCAGATATTGTCTGGATATCTTGGTTCTCTAAAATAGATTTCATCATTCATGATTTGCAAATAATAAGGGCACAATTATATACTTTGATATTAATTTCACATACTCAAGCATTTTGATCAAACTGATATTTTATCCTAGGGTGATGGACAACAAAACTTTTTTTAACTAATCGACATTTTTTTTATATTTCATTAGCTTCATCAATGTCCAAATTCTTATAAATACACAGTCTCAACACAATTAAATACTTTTACTACTACTGCAATTTTCTGCAAGAAAGTATAAACATAATACAAAGCGCTCACTCACATATAAGTGATCACATGAGCTGATCAGATAGCATGCACAGGATTCTACTTACCAGTCAGAGTATATGTACCTGCTGATCTTGTGGGTACCCGCTCTAGCTTCATCTCCTCTTCTGAAATGTAAAGCAGTCTTTAGTTTCAAGTACCCTGCAAAACGTGGTCCTAAATCTAGCATTTTGAACCTGCATTTTGAAAATATATTACCGCTCCATAAGTGTGAATATACCCTGCTGATATGTCTAGTAACACTAGGTGTTAGTATTTTGATGACTCACACCTTCCTGTGTTTCATATGCAAAGTAATCTTAGTAAAGAAAGCAGTGTTGCTGGAATGACCTTTTTTACTTAACGCCACAGCCTCAAAAAAAGTAAGCGAAGCCATGTGAACATTCCTGATAAGTAAACTAAGTTCACCTATGTTTAATAGCCTTTTTAAAATCTTCAAACACATGCATCACAGTTACACAATTTGATGATTCATGTACAATGAATAAAGAATAAGAGCATTTATTTAGCAAACCTCACCTCCCGAGCAGGCTTGTAGTATAATCATCTTTGGCTTTCCCCTCATGGCAGGAAATTCATCTGGTGCCAGAAGTCTGTATATATCTTCAAGATACATGTCCTTTGTTTTAGTCTTCATACATCCATATCCACCATGACCCATCAGCACCAGTGCAAACATTCCAAGATTAGCATGAACTGACGTTCCTGTGTCCTTGTCTACATACTTGGTCTCATATGCAATCGCTTCATACAGTTCCTGTTGGCAATTCAAAATGACCATTAAATGCGATCAAACATCAAAGTCATGAAATTAATTATCGCAGAGCTCATTCATAGCAACAATCAATATGACTAATTTCAGAGCTTATCTTTGGCTCTAACCAGATACACTTTGTGAGGAAAAATTCTAGTCATAGAGAAGTCATTCAATTATATTTATCCTAGCTAAGTACCTATAATGGCACACAAATCGTACCTGATGGCTCCAATCCTTGTTCATACTTTGTTCACTGATGATGAATCCAAAATTTTTGAACATTGTTATGAGATTTTGGTAGTCATACTGGGAACCTTTTCTCTCTCCTGTTTTGCTGTAATTTAGGATAAGGGCTCTACCCCGAGTGGCTGTCATTCTGTAAACCTTAGAAAATTCAAGTGTTCGTTGTATACGATGATACGAGAATGCTAAAGGATAAATAAATGTTTTGTTCGATGGAAACATCTATTCAATAGAATCTTATGTATAGCAATAATGATCAACGAGGCTTTGAATGCTGGGACCTCAAAGTTATTGTAAACTGCAGACGCATTCCAGGAATGGAATTATTTATGTTATTCAGTCATGAAATTCTGAACCTAAGATTAGGATGCTTACTACCTTTTCAGTATAAGGTGTGCCATACAATGACGTCTGATACTCAGGCACCATGTCTATAATTCCTTCCTGTTCTTCAACCAGTCGCTTTAACTCATCTTTAACATTGAGTCCTTTCCCAAGAATATATTCTTTCAAATCATTGTATTCTTCGAGGAAACCTAAATCGAAAACGAAAAGAGGATTCAGATTTGGAGTGAGCGATGTGCGCCAGGCAAAATTTTTTGAGTTTGGTTAAAACCACAAAAAATAGATGGTCCCTGGTAACAATACTGAAATATTTTGTTTATGAATTTATTTGTTCATTGCAAAGCAAGGGAATGGTAGTTTAACTTGTAAGTTATCATACATGTGGTTACCAATGATATTGAGTTTGATCTGTCTGGTAGTTTTTTGCCATCATCCTCTAACAAACTAAGTATAACATATTATTAAACCTACATTGTCCTAAAAGTGCAGATGGTATTCCAGTTTCACCACTACATGAACCTGTTCTCTCCGCTAGTTGTCTGGTTGTAGGTGGGTAGTCCATCAGTGCTGGATTGGATTTCTCTTTCATGTAACAATGTGGGCAGGGAATTTCATATGCTATCTTTGTTGCAGGCCAGGCTTCCTTTGCTGCTGATGACAGATTTCTGAGAAGCAAATAGAATATCTGCCAACATTCCTTAATCACAGAAACAGACCCATCTACTTTGATTACCAATCTCTGTGCTTCTTTCTCAGCAACTAAGTGAACATCAACATCCAGTTGATTAGATCTTTGACCGTGTACTTTTGCGGATGCTCCATTACCATACGGGTAAATTTGATAACTTTCCTGCATAAGCTCAAGGAATGTCACTGTCAGCTGGTGAAATGCATAGTCAGGCACTTTCAATCCAACAAAACTCAGAGATGCATATAGCTGAAACTCAGCTCTATGATGAGAAAATGAATGTTCAGGCATGAAGTATGGCATCAGATAGCATTCATCCTGATTATTGATTACAGTTGGGCCAAACAGAAGTTTGAACTTTACCAAAAGCGCAATAGCAATATCAGACGGTATCTTGGAGGAGAGGGTAGAAATGCGGGAATGAAGGTCAGCTTTGCTTATTATACCATTTCTTTGATAGCTGCTGGGTCCTGAAGTAACTTTTCCATCTGCTGATTGCTGCATGACGATATCAGGAATCATGGTGTGACCATACAATGATCCTATGAGCTCTGTTAAAACTGGTATTTTGTGGAACACAGTATTTGCCAGACCAGGGGAAGAGGAATCTGGGTACCACAATATCTGACCAGATCGCTTCATGAAGTCAAAAACAGTCCGAGGGTGCTTCAGAGAAGAAGAAATATGGTCATATTTGAGATAGCTGTCATTATTCTCGGCGATGGCAGCAAGCCAAATACTAGGAATGGAGCATTTTGAACCCTCTACTCTGTTGTAGAGGGTGCTCTCTAGCCTCTGAAATACTGTGGAATAGACTTTGTCATCTTGAGAAAAGCCTACTGAGAACACATTTTCCTGGCTGAACACAGATGAAATATTATCTCCGTCAGAACGAACAGCGAGCCTTTCTATTTGACTGTTTCCTTTTAGAAGCTCATCAGTCAAATTTTGTAGAGTGTGTGTAAAATCCATTGCTAGTTTGTTATACAGGACTGATTCAGTTTTATATTCATCATGGTGGGTGAGAACTACGATTGGGTCCTGTATCTTCTGAACTGCTGAGCCAAGGTGTGCGACCCAATCAAATGCCACCTTTCTAGTGGCTTCACGTGGTCCTCGCTTTTTGGCTATTTCTTCGAATTCTGACATATTCACCACGACTATTGGTATGCAGTCTTCACGCATTGTCAGGTGGTAGCCGTGATGGTAGATTTCATCACCTCCAAAGTCAATAACCTCGACATCACTTTTCTCTGAATCAGGGACTTGAATCTGTACCTTCTCAAAACCAAAAACCTTTGTTTTTTCAACGCTTGCATCATGTGGACTTCGAGCTTTGAACTTGTGCTTCATGACACTTAGAAGAGAAGACTTCCTTGCCTCTTTTCTACCAATGAGGACAATAGGTGTTAGAGAGATGACTTCTTTTCCACTTTCCATGTCTGTGTAGTAGTGTTTTATGTTGCTCCAACCTCCTTTACAAACAGCATAGGGTGGCTCTATTAGCTTGTTGCAGTCCTTACATCTGAATGTGGAGAGATTCAGCGAACTAATACTGGAATGTAATCGGATGAGATCAGAGTTTTCATCAAGGTTCAGATAAGTTAGAGAGACCAGTTCACCGAACCATTCAGGTAACTGTTTGATGTTATTATCGCACAACGTCAGCTGTTTCAGTCTCCTCATGGTTCTTATACTGAATAAGATGAGATATTTATGTGTATATTATAATAATCAGATAATTATGATTATTTATCTCATTTTGATTTCATGTTGGTCAAATTTGTTGCTCTCCAAATACCGAGATCAGTTCAGTTATTTGTTCAACAGTATAAGCGGCACCCAATGAATTTATCTGCAGCTCGGAGCCAATATATTTGAGCATTCCACAGCATAAATGTGGATCAATGTACCACTAGGTAAGTCGTCGATGTTAAAATAAACTAATAATCTGAAGGGGATTATTGCTAGGCAATTATGAGTGAAACGGATTGTATTTTCATCTTTTTCAGAGCTGTCTTAAACCCCTTCCCATCAGTCACATTCATAAAAATGTCAAAATGAAATTAAAATTTGAATCGCCTGTAGGCTCACTTGAAATATGTAGTTAAATGGTGCATCATCTGTGATTTAGACACAAATAAAATACCACAACAATATATACAATATATTTCACCATAACCAATGCCTTTATTTTCTGAAGCTATGTCTATCGGCCCCAATGAAGGTGTTGTTGGGGAGATTGAGACACAAATAATGGCACCTCAACGTTTATTTCACCTGATGAGAAATTAAATCGGCGAAAACGAGAAGACAATATCATCAAATAGCCGGCGGAAATTTACCAACCTACTTCACCCCTCACTGGGAACTACCTTTACCAGAAAGAAAATAGGCACAATAGTGTCCAATATTTGAAAACTGTAACTGAGCCCAACGGGCAAATCACCTTGAATTATCCTCCAAAAAAACATGGCGCCCGTATAAATCACAATCACTGTGGAAGTGAACAATTCGATTGAGAACTGTATGGCCGCATTGAAGGTGAATATAAGAAATCAGAGGGCTCTCTTGAGGCAGCAGTTAACGGGACTTATATATCCCGGAGAAATTCGGGGATAGACCAGCTGACTGCTTTGTGTTTTTCATAATCATTATAAAAATGTCATCATTACTTTTCCTCTTCTGAGATCTAGGGAAGATTACAGTTCTGTGAGTCTGCTCTCTGTTACCGACAGCATCCACATTCCACACAAATATGTTACACTGTTTACTAATACACTGTCAGCATTGTACGCAATATCATGTGACCTGGATTTTCCATTACAATGGTAGGGGTTCTCCCATTTCATATGATAGTTTTCTCCTAATGTAATATTTTTTGTCCCCTAAAAACGGCCCCAGCTCTCTATTGTGTACACTCAGAGGTGTAAATTTTGCGGTTTAGAACATTCCTAAGCTCTCTCATGAACCGTAAACATTCAAATTGAAGCCCTAAAGAGATATCACTAAACTGAAAGCTAGCTAATATTTGCTTTCGTCGGACTACCTGTTGTTATGTTGCATTTATGGTTGCTACAGGCCTACTATGAAATAATTTATTCCTATTCGGATTAACGGGATGACTGTAATCATGACCACACATCATGCACAGAATATTGATAGGGGGAGGATGGCAATTGGTATTGTAAATTTTCTGCAGAGCTTTGATCACTTAATCTGTTTTAAAATAAAAACCAGATTCAACAAATATGTGTCCTATTTAATTGATGGTGATAGCAGTTTTTCTTCAATAGATTCACTCATTAATATACAGACTTTATTAGCACATGTTATTTGTTGAGAGGAGTAGCAGTGTTAATTTATGATTTTTTGATATCTGAGCAGGATATAATCCACGAAACTGCAGTATGTGTATATAAAACCCATATCCAGTGCCTCATATCACTTTTTCAAAAAGTGTTTTGGAAAAAAATAGAAGAAACGGCTGAAACACAGTCCTGTGTCCTACCACATATGCGTAGTAAAACCAGATGAGGGTATGCTTACTTTACCCACGTATCTCAAATATAAATCAATAAAAATCTGTAAGCTTCAGCGGGACGGCGTGGCCGAGTGGCTAGCGTGCTCGATCACAGTGAGTGGTCCGGGTTCAAATCCCTGTTGAGACCCAAAGAAGCAAGGAGGTGGAGTGGTTATCCCACTTTTTTATATATTACTACTTACACCCACTAGATCATTAAATTTAAACATCTTCAGTATTTCACACTGAGCTTTGCAAGCTTCAGCGGCCAAGCGTGGCTGAGCGGTTGATCTCGGCACCAGAGGCCAGAGTTCAAATTCTGGTGAGGCCTGATTAAAAAACGTGAGGAGGAAGCATGGGATGACCCTTTTATTTTTATATAATATATATAAATTTACCACAATTATAACATGTTTGTTGCGCTACATTCTATGGCTGTATTCACTGAAAATAATTGTAGGGGGAGTTCTGCCATAGGTCTCAGTGAAGAAGATATTTGCTTGTCTCTCAATAACATATTATTAAGTTTGATGTGATCTACGTTCCAGATAAATGCAAGGAAGCGCAAATCCGACTAATCCCAAGAGTTGCTTGCCCCTCCAAACACGAAGAGTATCAGCTAGTGTCAATATTGTTTCACCTTGGAACCTCTCTACCTGGGATTCTCTCCTGGGTAGGAGATTGGGCGAGCTAGCCGTCTATCAAGCGAAGGGAAAAGGGAAAACTTCTCAAGACAGCAAACTGCATAAAACTCAATCTAGGTACAAGTTTAATCATAGTCACGAAGTGGGGTGAGTTTTGGAGCATCCAATGAAAAAGTTATAATGCATGATAAATTATCAACCAGAGGAAATCAACTTAAAGAGGTAGGAATCGAAGGGGGTGCACGGGGATTAATCATGTGAAGTGACAGGCAAGACCATTGGCTGATCAATGTAATTAGAGGCGGAGAATGGCCTTGGTCTCCGCCTCTAACAGCCAGTCCACGTTGCATTCTCAAGTGGTCAAGTGTGTTATATAAGAAACTGTGATTCGCAGACATCCATAAATAAAGTTGAATAGAAGCTATGATATAGCTATTGTTGTGCAGGCTCATCACACTTGGGATTATAGGGTTTAATTACAACGGTCAATTTCAATCTTGACAACGGTATCTAGGCAACCTCTAAAACCATAAATCATAACGTCAAAATTGACCAATAAGAGCTCGTATATTTTGAAGCGGATGATTTGAAATCATCGGAACTGGGCAATTTCGTATGACATCAGTCATATTTTCACCACTTTCTAATGCCATTATTGGAATGAAAATTTATTGGGTATGTGTATCACACAATTCCGCATCAGCTTGTCTGATTCCCATTAAAAATAATTCACTGCTTCTCCTCTTAATTCCGAAAAAGCAGGAGGAATTTGAATGCTGCTAACCCCATTTGAATTTGATATGGCTGGGTGATCGCTTTACATTGACTGGCCCTTATATACCGGCACTTTAAGTAATCAGTGACTATGCTAAATGAGTGAAAACAACTAGCACCAAGTAACAGCACCAAAACAGGATGACTAAGCCAACCGATCATTGACTTTTTTAATCATGTTCAAAATCTTAGCCCAGGATCTGTGAATACCGTTATTAAAAATTTTAGCACCAGATCCTTTACAATTTTACACATCAATATGCGTAGTCTAACCAACAAAATGCCTTTGTTTGAAGCACTCCTAGCTCAACTCAATGTTGATTTTTCATGTATTGTTATTTCAGAGACTTGGTTTTCACAAAATGAATGTTTAGAGAAGTTTTCACTATATGGCTATAAAATGTTTTGTAGATCTCGATTTCATGGCGCTGGCGGTGGAATTGCTATGTATGTATCAGAGGAGTTTGTGGCTAGTGTGACGGATGTTCGGTTGTCTGGAGCGGAGGCTATGGTGGCTTGTATGATTTGTTCTGGCTGTCCAGTCTGCTCTGTGCTGGCAGTCTATCGCACCCCTTCGGTGGGGCCGGCGGATATCCTGGTGGACTGGGAGGCGCTGCTGCCTTCGCTCCCTATCAACTCTATAGTTGTTGGAGATCTAAATTTTGACGTAAATCTTTCAAATGAAACTGAAAACTTTACCCTAGACTATATGAGAAATATGAGCATGAATGGCTTCTTTAATATTATTGAGTCGCCAACACGGTGCGGCCGCACGAAAGACAGAATTTTAGATCATATTCTGGTCAACAACACCAGTAATGAAATTTTGTCATGTACAGTTAAGACTGACATGATAGCTGACCATTTTCCAGTTAGGCCTGGTACCCATCAACTGCATAACTGTCCCAGTAACTCATCTGCGATCATGCACGGCCACTTGTGCATTGCTGTCTGTGATTGGTGGGTACAAAATACACAGACATCGTGCGCTTACAAATACCTTCGCACGAAAATAGAATTGATTCTACTTTCGTGCGATATGTTGTGCGATATGTTGTGCTGCATTTTGTGGTATCCACAAATTCTTTAATGATTGCCAGTGCAAAATCTTAGAAATTCCTGAGATTAAAAAAGCACATTGGTGGGTACAAGGCTTTATTAGCTCCATTGCTTTTCCAAACACATGGAAGCCAAACCAAGCTAACCAAATTTTAATTACTAAGCTTGATCCAAACACACTTTACAAAAAAGTTTATGACCCTGAAGTATGACAGGGAGTGCTCAAATAGCAGTAATCCAATGAAATTTTTGAAAATACTCTACAGAAAGTTGTAGCTGAGTCATTCATAACTAAACCTAAAAAGCTAAGCGAAAAATTCACTTTTAAAAAGCCTTGGATGACGCACAAAATCGTCAAATTGATTCAACAGCGAGTAAACTTGCCCAAAAATTTAGGGATGAGCCTTTCAACAGTAAACTTCTTCAAAAATATTCTAAGATAAAAAATCTGACATGTAATACCATCAAAGATAGAATTTTTACGAAACTGAATTTGAAAATGTAAAATCGAATCAAAATGAGAAATGGGCTTTTAAACAGAAAAGCAGACAAGTCTTCATCACCAAGTTGTATTGAAACAAATGGACAAAGGTACACATCTGAAATTGAAATTGCTGAATGTTTTAACAAATTTTTTACGAGTGTAGGTCCTGGCTTGGCAGCTAAATGACCTGAATGTGGAGCTGACCCGTTATCATACCTAATACGACAGAATTAACAATTTTGACTTCTTAGAAATTACAAACGACATTACAGAGACTGTCATAAATAATTCCTCTGCAAAAATAGCAGTTGGGTACGATGGGATTTCCATGAAAACCATTAAAGAAAATAAAAATGCTATCAGCCCAATCTTGACCCACATGGTCAATCTTATTGTTCCATCATCAGAATTTCCAGATAGCCAGGAAATTGCCAGAGAACGACCACTGCATAAAAAAGGTGATAAATTTGACTGTATCAACTATCGGCCGATATTGATATCAACTGCAATATCCAAAGCTGCAGAAAAAGTTTTAGCTATCCAACTTCGATTCTAATTGGAAAATTCTAATATTTTAATTGACAACCAGTTTGGATTCCGTGAAAAACGGAACACAACTTCTGCTTTATCTAGACTAATGGAACACCTGTACGACAGTTTCAATAACAGTAAAATTACGCAAGGAATATTTTTAGACTTCAGCAAGGCTTTTGATACCATCAACCATGATATGTTAATCAAAAAATTGCCTTTTTATAATTCTACAAATGATGCATGTGACTTGTTGAAATTTTATTTAGAAAACAGAAAATAATTTGTCAAAATCAACGATCATTCCAGTACAATGAAAAAGGTCGATATAGGAGTTCCTCAGGGATGTGTATTAGGTCCAATTTTATTTTTAATATTAATCAATGTTTTGGTAATATCTGCGCCAATGTTTAAATATATTCTCTTTGCCGACGACACAAAATATATTTTCCAATGATCCTGAAATTTTAAAATCAAATGTTCAAAAAATTGAACAATGATGCTTGAGTAATATATTGATTTTAAACTATACAAAAACAATTCAGGTAATTTTTTAAATTCCAAAATAAGCAAATTTTAGACCCCGAACAGTACCAAATTAAACTTGGTATTCAGGCTTTAGAGACAAAAAATAGCACCAAATTTCTCGGCATTCACCTGGATGAGAGCATTATTTTTAAAACCCATATTTTAGAAGTTTGCCGGAAATTGAACTACGTCCTATTTTTAATGCGTAGTGTACGACCATATTTCAATATTCCTACGATGATCAATTTGTGTTGCACATTCTTTTTTCCACATTTAATCTATGGTATTGAGTTTCATGGTCATGCCGCAAATTGTAATCTTAATCACATCTATTTACTTCAAAAGTCAGCTCTCCGTGTCATACTCAAAATCCGCCCACGTGGTCATGTGACCTCTTTCTTCTCTTAGTATCAAACTATGCCCATTGAAATGCTTTTTAAATAACCCTATTTGTTACATTTTAATAATATTCGCCTTCATGGGGAGTTAGAAATTCGAGCCCCTGCCATTACAGCCACTAGGTCGAAGGAAAAATTTGCTCCAAAGAGAGCCAACAACTGTAGAGGGGAGAGGTCACTGTTAACCACAGGTGTTAACCTGTGGAATTCACACCTACTGGGGGAGGAGGGGGGCGGCTCCTTCTGCTTTGTGTGGGAGGTTGGCGTCCTCGCTGTGGGGGTGTGGATCGCTTCTTGTCGTGTAGGCTGCGTGTCTGGGCTCGCCCTGGGAACAGTAGCCTTTGTTTTCCGGCTAATCGGATGGTCGCCATACTAGTCCTGGACTAATCTGACCATGCCGTTGCCTTATTCTATTTGGCTATTTTAGTCCTTTGATTTTAAATACAATAAATTGTTGCAGAAACCAAAAGAAAAAAAAATTGCAAATAGTGATTTACTGCGATAAATTGAAAACAGAACAGCAATTTTCAGGCGACCATCAGGTATTAAGAGGATGGCAGCAACCTCAATGTCATTTAGTACAATTATAATCGAATATCAACAATTTGATAACTATTTTACATTGGCCCTAGTTTATTTTTATTAGGATGACACTGAGACTCGTAGAAAAACCATTTCATTGCTTTTAACCTCGTTCACAACATGGAAGTTGTCAAACTACGTTTAGAGATGGGGTAACTCCCATTTTATTTGACGTTTCGAAGTCATCATGTGTAATTTAGTAAAAACTGTGCCTAACATCACATTCTTCTATCTATTAGTATGCCTCAGGATACTTCTGCCTAAAAATTTCAGTCTGTTTATCAAAGATCCTAACCATATCTCCAAAGCCGATATGCAGAGGATGTTCAACTGCTTACTCTTGGCGCAGTCACACAATATCTAGATGCTTAACCCAACGGATGTTTAAAACCCTTCCCGATTGATTTTAAAGCAACGTTATTACGATATCCTCAACAGTACTCAAAAACAAACTAATAAAGACCAATCAAGTGGATGTAGGCTACAGCTATCTGACACAACGCCGACAACCAGCAATATCATCAGGAAAGAAGTCAGATTCTATCATAACATCTACAGTTAGCCCGCAGGTGGGCTTAGCAGTACATCACAGAATATACATAATATTATAAAATATGCTGACAATACCCTCATCTTGGAGTTATCTTAGCTTTCGATGTTATACAAGTTATACAAATACAAGAAACAGTGGTTTACAAAAAAATTAAGGCGGTAATGTTTTGATTTTCTTCAAATTTGGTATGATGTAACAACACGACAAACAAAGTCAAATAAGTAATGTATTTGCTTTTCGGTTTCTCAATAGAGCAATGCAAAAAAACACTTGCATATTAGCGCTCACTACCCAACAATAAAATAGGGACAACAAAAACCTAAATATTCCTTTGCGTTTATGATGACTGTTTTCGATCAAAGTTTAGAAGCAATTTATGTTTGTCAGGCAAATAAACGCATGACTAATTCACTAAATTAGAGAACCCTGGAATTCGTTTGACAATTTTAAGTGATGAGAAAACTCCCAATCAATTGAACAATCTGATAAGCGGTTTTCTTGCTGCATGTGGGTTTAAGTGCCTTAATAAAGATACACATTCATATAAATTGACCTGGAATATGACAACAGTATGAAAAAGATGAAAATAGACTGAGGTTTAGGCCAATGGATGTCATTACCTGTCAGGTATCTTAGTCAGCTTACATCTGCTCAGGTCCAGTTTCTCCAGAATAGTTAGTGCTGACAATGTCTGACCCAGCTGATCATCTCTACTTAGATTGCTACCGTCTAAGTCCAGCTCCTTCAGCGATGTCAACTTTGCGATGCTGCAGACAAAGAAATATAATCTTCACATTATTCCCAGTTTTATACAATTATTTTTCGGATAGCCGAGAGTTACTCTGGTTTCTTTGTCTCACAGGAACTCCCTAAAATGTAGTGTATTCTAAGATCAAGTTTGATCCATCATTCTCTTGTATTAGGGTTGAACTCATAGGAGAGCAACTCTGAATGCAGGAAAATGGACCAAACTTGGAAATTCGTCTTACAGAGGGGCTTTGGCTGTCTCGACAACAAAAATACATAAAACAGGTGTTTACAAAAAAGTTAAGGCTGTAATGTTTTCTTTCTTTTTGCAAGATTTGATGATAAATCAACACGACAAAAAAGGTCATAATAAGTAATGTTCTTCTTTTAAGGTGCTGTCTGTACACTTGTTAAATCCATTTTATCAACCAAAGACAGAAATGTGGTATAGCTACTATAGGTTTCTCAACAGAGCAATGCAAAAAAACTGTTGCATTTTAGCACTCAATACCCAACACCAAAACAGGGAAATGAAAAAACCTAAATAATTTTCAGCATATATGATGACTGTCTTTGACAAAAATTTAGAAAATTTTTTTATTTGATGGGCAATTGTAAACACATGACCAGTTCTCAAAATTAGAGGACCCCGAGAAATCATTGGACAATTTTAAGCGATGACACGACTCCCAATCAATTTATTATTTATATTCATGTTTGTTATGCTGCTTGTGGGTTTTAGTGATTTTTAAAGATAAACTTTCATATACCTTGACCTAAATGATGATAACAGTAGGATAAAGATCAGTATACTGAGGTATCAGCCAATGAGTGTCATTACCTTTCAGGTATCTTAGTCAGCTGACAGTATCCCAGGTGCAGTATCTCCAGATTAGTGAGTGCTGACAATGTCTGACTCAGCTGATCATCTCTACTTAGATTGTTATTGCATAAGTTTAGGTCCTTCAGCGAGTTCATCTTTGCAATGCTGCAGACAAAGAAAATATAATATTCACATTATTCCCAGTTTAATACAATTATTTTTCGGATAGCCCAGAGCTACTCTGAATTCTTCGCCTCACAGGAACTCCCTATAATGCAGTGTATTCTAAGATCAAGTTTGATCCATTATTCTCTTGTATTAAGTTTGAACTCATAGGAGAGCAACTCTGAATGCAGGAAAATGGACCAAACTTGGAAATTCGTCTTACAGAGGTAAATAAGGGGCTTTGGCTGTCTCGACAACAAAAATACATAAAACAGGTGTTTACAAAAAAGTTAAGGCTGTAATGTTTTCTTTTTTTTGCAAGATTTGATGATGTATCAACACGACAAAAGAGGTCATAATAAGTAATGTTCTTCTTTTAAGGTGCTGTCTGTACAGTAGTTAAATCCATTTTATCAACCAAAGGCAGAAATGTTGTATAGCCACTATAGGTTTCTCAACGGAGCAATGCAAAGAAACTGTTGCATTTTAGCATTCACTACCCAACACAAAAAACGGGGAAATAATAAAACCTAAATAATTTTCAGCATTTTTGATGCCTGTCTTGACAAAAATATAGAAACACTTTTTTTTTTGGCAAGTAAACGAATGACTAGATCTTAAAAAAGTAGAGAACCCTGGGAAATAATTGGACACTTATAAGTGATAAGATGACTCCCAATCAAATTAACATTCTGACGTACTTTTTGCTGCATTGGGGTTTCAGCACCTTTAGCAAACCTTATATACCTCTCATATACCTTGACCTGAATGATGAAATCAAAAGGGTGAAGATGAATAAACTAAATAAACTGAGGTTTTGGCCTATGGGTGTCATTACCTGTCAGGTATATTATTCAGCTTACAGCTTCTCAGGTGCAGTATCTCCAGATTAGTGAGTGTTGACAATGTCTGACTCAGCTGATCATCTCTACTTAGATTGTTATGGCATAATTTTAGGTCCTTCAGCGAGTTCATCTTTGCAATGCTGGAGAAAAGAAAATATGATTTCCACATTATTCCCTGCTTTATACAATTATTTTTCGGATAGCCCAAAGTTACTCTGATTTCTTCGCCTCACAGGAACTCCCCAAAATGCAGTGTATTCTAAGATAAAGTTAGATCCATTATTCTCTTGTAAATAAATAAGGGGCTTTGGCTGTCTCGGCAACAAAAAAAACATAAAACACGTGTCTACAAAAATATTAAGGCTGTAATGTTTTCTTTTCTTTTGCAAGATTTGACCATGTATCAACACGGCAAAAAAGGTCATAATAAGTAATGTTCTTCTTTTAAGGTGCTGTCTGTACACTTGTTAAATCCATTTTATCAACCAAAGACAGATATTTTGTATAGCTACTATAGGTTTCTCAACAGAACAATGCAAAAAAACTGTTGCATTTTAGCATTCACTACCCAACAACAAAACAGGGAAATGAAAAAACCTAAATAATTTTCAGCATATATGATGACTGTCTTTGACAAAAATTTAGAAAAAACTTTTATTTGATGGGCAATTGTAAACACATGACCAGTTCTCAAAATTAGAGGACCCCGAGAAATCATTGGACAGTTTTAAGTGATGACACGACTCCAAATCAATTTAATATTTATATTCATGTTTGTTTTGCTGCTTGTGGGTTTTAGTGATTTTTAAAGATAAACTTTCATATACCTTGACCAAAATGATGATAACAGTAGGATAAAGATGAGTATACTGAGGTATCAGCCAATGAGTGTCATTACCTTTCAGGTATCTTAGTCAGATGACAGCCTGTCAGGTTCAGTTTCTCCAGATTAGTGAGTGCTAACAATCCCTGACCCAGCTGATCATCTCTACTTAGATTGTTATCGAATAAGTTTAGGTCCTTCAGCGATGTCATCTTAGCAATGCTGCAGAAAAAGAAATATAATCTTCACATTATTCCCTGTTTTATACAATTATTTTTCGGATAGCCCAGAGTTATTCTGATTTCTCCCCCAGACAGAATCTTCCTAAAACGGAGTGTATTTTCAAGTTTGATCCATTATTCTCTGGTATTAAGTTTGAACTGATAGGAGAGAAACTCTGAATGCAGGAAAATGGACCAAACTTGGTAATTCGTCTTACATAGTCAAATAAGGGGCTTTGGCTGTCTCGACAACAAAAATACATAAAACAGGTGTTTACAAAAAAATTAAGGCTGTAATGTTTTCTTTTTTTGCAAGATTTGATGATGTATCAACACGACAAAAAAGGTCATAATAAGTAATGTTCTCCTTTTAAGGTGCTGTCTGTACACTTGTTAAATCCATTTTATCAACCAAAGACAGAAATGTTGTATAGCTACCTCAACAGAGCAATGCAAAAAACTGTTGCATTTTAGCAGTCACTACCCATCACTAAAACAGGGAAATAATAAACCTAAATGACTTTCAGCATATATGATGACTGTCTTTGACAAAAATTTAGAAACACTTTTTATTTGTTGGGCAATTGAACGCATGACTAGTGCTCAAAATTAGAGGACCCTGAGAAATCATTTGACAGTTTTAAGTGATGACACGACTCCCAATCAATTTAATATTTATATTCATGTTTGTTTTGCTGCTTGTGGGTTTTAGTGATTTTTAAAGATAAACTTTCATATACCTTGACCTAAATGATGATAACAGTAGGATAAAGATAAGTATACTGAGGTATCAGCCAATGAGTGTCATTACCTTTCAGGTATCTTAGTCAGCTGACAGCCTTCCAGGTTCAGTATCTCCAGATTAGTGAGTGCTGACAATGTCTGACCCAGCTGATCATCTCTACTTAGATTGTTACCCTCTAAGTTTAGGTCTTTAAGCGATGTCATCTTAGCGATGCTGCAGACAAAGAAATATAATCTTCACATTATTCCCAGTTTTATACAATTATTTTTCGGATAGCCTAGAGTTACTCTGATTTCTTCCCCTCACAGGAACTCCCTAAAATGCAGTGTATTCTAAGATCAAGTTTGATCAATTATTCTCTTGTATTAAGTTTGAACTCATAGGAGAGCAACTCTGAATGCAGGAAAATGGACCAAACTTGGTTATTCGTCTTAGAGAGTTAAATAAGGGGCTTTGGCTGTCTCGACAACAAAAATACATAAAACAGGTGTTTACAAAAAAATTAAGCCTGTAATATTTTCTTTTCTTTTGCAAGATTTGATGATGTATCAATACGACAAAAAAGGTGATAATAAGTAATGTTCTTCTTTTAAGGTGCTGTCTCTACACTTGTTGAATCCATTTTATCAACCAAAGACAGATATGTTGTATAGCTACTATAGGTTTCTCAACAGAGCAATGCAAAAAAACTGTTGCATTTTAGCATTCACTACCCAACACTAAAACAGGGAAATAAAAAAACCTAATTAATTTTCAGCATATATGATGACTGTCTTTGACAAAAATTTAGAAACACTTTTTATTTGTTGGGCAGATAAACGCATGACTAGTTCTCAAAATTAGAGGACCCTGAGAAATCATTTGACAGTTTTTAGTGATGACACGACTCCCAATCAATTTAATGTTTATATTCATGTTTGTTTTGCTGCTTGTAGGTTTTAGTGATTTTTAAAGATAAACTTTCATATACCTTGACCTAAATGATGATAACAGTAGGATAAAGATGAGTATACTGAGGTATCAGCCAATGAGTGTCATTACCTTTTAGGAATCTCAGTCAGCTGACAGTATCTCAGGTTCAGTATCTCCAGATTAGTTAGTGCTGACAATGTCTGACTCAGCTTGTTGTGAACGAGTTTAGATGAATGTGGTTACGCGTAATGTGAATCCTAGTAGAGATTGTGAGTATGAGGAATTTTATGTATTACATTAGCTAGTTGCCTTCTCGTGTACAAGAGAAGACAACTACAAAGTATCACAAATATGTTTAACAGTATGAATGGGAAGCCCTGGTTCATACATGATTGAACATGGATGATTAGGGAGAGTGAGTGAGGTATTAATAGCAAGTAAAGAGTTTAGCTCAGGGACTCTTGATCCACTGAGAGAGCTGAGCACAACAAAAATATTAATTGGAGCTGAAATATGTGGCAGCAGGACCCAGATATCTAGCCACATATTCAGTATTAGATAGTATTATAAAACAACCAGAAAATAACAACAAAAACAGCAACAAACAACAACAAACAACAACAAACAACAACAAACAACAACAAACAACAACAACATGATTGCGTGATTGTGCTTGCGAGTTAATATCTTGTTCTGTTTATACTTGTATATGTTTTCTATCATGACATTGTCTCTCACCCATGTTTTTGTCTATCTCTAGGTTCGATATCACCGTAACAGGACAAGTCGATCAGGATTAAATTACTTTGATGGTTGTCGATTCAGAGGTAGAATAGTGTAATTCGGTGAGTTGTATATTTATATGAATTGAGCATCTGCCATTAACTAGTTGTTAGTGTACACCCCAAAGTGCACCATTTCAAGTGTATCAAGCTGATCATCTCTACTTAGATTGTTTTGGCATAAGTCCAGCTCCTTCAGCGATGTCAACTTAGCAATGCTGCAGACAAAGAAATATGATTTCCACATTATTCACTGTCTTATACACCATTTTTTTGCGGTCAGTTCAGAGTCACTCTGAATTCTCCCCCAGACAGAATCTTCCTAAAACGGAGTGTATTTTCAAGTTTGATCCATTATTCTCTTGTATTAAGTTTGAACTGATAGGAGAGAAACTCTGAATGCAGGAAAATGGACCAAACTTGGTAATTCGTCTTACATAGTCAAATAAGGGGCTTTGGCTGTCTCGACAACAAAAATACATAAAACGGGTTTTTACAAAAAAATTAGGGCTGTAATGTTTTAGTTTTTTTTTGCAAGATTTGTTGATGTATCAACACAACAAAAAAGGTCATAATATGTAATGTTGCCTTTTAGGGTGCTGTCTGTACACTTGTTAAATCCATTTTATCAACCAAAGACAGAAATGTTGTATAGCTACTATAGATTTCTCAACAGAGCAATGCAAAAAAGCTGTTGCATATTAGCGTTCTCTACCCAACACTAAAACAGAGACAACAAAAACCTAAATATCCTTCAGTGTTAATGATGACTGTCCTCGACGAAAATTGAAAATCACTTCTCATTTGTTGGGCAATTAAACGCATGACTAAATCTAAAAAAAGTAGAGAACCCTGAGAAATCATTGGACAGTTTTAAGTGATAAGATGACTCCCAATCAATTTAACATTCTGACATACGTTTTTTTTGCTGCATACAGAAATTTTGAACTATGGAACAGCACTGCATTAATACTGCTTCTACCTAATGTACATGGTGATGTTCGTGAGCTGTAATGACATGAGTCATCACCGTTTTAAAAATCTATCTATGATCATTTTTTAATATCTCACTATTTATTATAGATCAATTTCACATAATAATCAGCTTGAATACAAATACATAATCACCCTAACATACCTCATTATATGTGATGGTACATTGTAAATTTTGAATAATTATCAAAACACAAAAGACATGACTATCACTACCTTACTGAGGCCTGACTGGCGTATAGTAATACAATCCAATCGGCCAATAATCTATACCTCTCAGATTATCTCAAATTGTCATAATTACTTTAGTAAGTTATGCCATTAGCTTTATAGGCTCAGTTTGAAATTTTACTGATATTGTTATATACAACATTAAGACAACTTAAATAGCTACACAGAATATGTACCATTGTTAGTTTAATAGGAGCTTACAGATGGCCTGTATTATATAATATTAATAGTCATGAGTACATAATGTGACGACATGGTAATCTTACATCCTACTTATATTGATGATATATTTACCTGTCAGGCATCTTAGTCAGATTACAGTCCAACAGACGCAGAGATACCAGATCTGCAGTTAGTGTGGATAGACACCGATTCAGCTCATCACTTCCACTTATGTAAACCCACAGATGCCTCAGTGATGTCATCTCTGATAATCTAAAACATACCAATACAGATATACATACTTCAAGTATGTCAATCGCATTAGAGCCTACACTATAACCTCACATCAATTTTCTACCCTTGGAGAATGGTGACTAACATGGTTTGATCAAACTCTGCATGCAAACTTGGTACTGATAATAACAGTAAAGTCAGCATTATTCTGAAGGGGGATATGTGAGAAATTATTTTGGATAAAAAATTAGATCTCAAATTAAAATCATTTTGATAAAATAACTGAGCTCACTAACCTCAGACTTTTAAGGCTTCTTTCTGGTATCTCTTGGAGCATCAGACATTTCACTGATTTAGATAGGCTCTCTGGTATCTCTGCAGGTACATCACCACTAAAGAATAAAGCTATCTGACCAGCTGAAGCTGTCTCTCTCTCCAGCTCTACTAGAGTCAGATATCTAGCGCTGAATAGATATCGCCCCCAGGTTTGTCCCCGTACATCAGGATCATCCCAGTTACTGTCACCCTGCTCCTTCCAAGCTACCCTGTATCCTGTAATAATCAGAAGCAAAATAATAAAATGGTCATGAATGAACCTTTGAAATAAAGGGAATATTATTATTATGTTTTAAGTGAAGATTCTCAACATTCATTATCTAAATGTTGTAAAAATTTTTAAATCTGGAACAAATACTACATGCATTATACACACATGGCATCAGCTAATGATTCCATCCCACGAAGTATAGTTATATTATTTGCTGAAGAGATTATTCTTGTGAAAATAGTTTGCAATGAGCAACGCAATTTACTACCAAAATTGATGTTCAATTTTGAGTTGTATGCTCTTGTTGTATCAATAGTCAACCGCAAACTCCCTCTTAAAAAAAGGATTTTGACTGTTAGACTATTTTTGCAATAAGCAGGAGTGAAGGTTGAAATTAAGACCAAGACTGTGTGCACTGTTTTTTGCCGATATCCTCCCAGTATCATCTCATATCAATAATATGATGGTTCATAGCATCACAGTGAAGCTCTTCATAGTGTGGTGGGAGAGAATTACTTGTTAGATCGTAATGTTGCTGATGCAGTCACACATCCTCGAGATTCTAGTTGATGTGGAACTGGTATACAGTAGGTGAGACCTCAGTCCGTAGACTGTCAAAAAAACTATGTCAGTACCCTAAACTTTTTCGGACTTCGAACCAACTAATCAGCGAAAGCAATGAACATTACGGACACCTTATGAGGCCATGTACACAATTTGATATGCTGTATTCACCCTCAGAACTCACTTTTGTCTGTGCTAAGATTTTCCTCTTCTCTGCCTTGCTCCATGATTGAAAGTTGCAAGTTGTGTGATTCACAGGACAGCTTTGGCAGCAATCTGAAGTTGAAGAAACAATTATTATGAATGCCATCAAAAAATTATCAAAAAATGGTCTTGGTGTGTACGTTACCAGGAGGGAATGGAGTGATGTGAGCTGATGTAGATACAATTATAATTGGTGGATAAGTGAACAAATCTGAGAACAAAGGTATTACTAGAGAAAAATTTAATCTAGCAATATTCAACGGTTGAAGGATAAATGGACCCCATAGTATTGGTGTTGAAAGTTGAGGAAATGTACATGATTGTTGGCTTTCTTAGCTCTCTAATAGTCATTTCCTACACCTTTCATACAGATAATTTGATGTAAAAGAAATTTGATTTAGTCTATAAAACCTTCATGTTGCATCAATTCAAATAAGAGAACCATGGATATATATCTGTATTTTATTTTGCAGCCGATCTCCATGCCGTAATTATGTGTGGCCTTGAAGAGATAGCCTACTGTTCATTGTTGAACGTTTGGTGATATCAGGTTTTCTCAGCTAAGTGATGGCACTGCTTCCAACAGTGACTTATGCGGATGAATACGGCCACCGAAACGCATACCCTTGTAAGAGATACTGAAAGTTTACATTTTCTAGCGTTTCGAAAGGTTGTAGATGCAAGATGATTTCAAGAGTTGATTTACAGTTTCAACTAATTATTGACTAGAGTTTTGGATATGGATGGTCCCGTTAGCAATGTCAATATTCAGATGAGGAAACTTTCTGGATTCAAATAAAGGGAAGTGATCAGATTTTAATTTAGATTTTAGCGCAGTTCAGTCATCTGTTGTATAAATCTCTCTATATTAGTTTATAGTCTCTTACCGAATTTGATATTTTACGGTTGACTAACTTCAGATTGTTGACCTCCAGAAATTCTGCTGCATCTGCTGTATTAGTGCTGAAAGAATAAATGAGCGCTTTTTACACAGATTAAGAGTCATACTGATCACTACAATTATACAGAGAAAACACCATATTAAAACCTTCCTTTAGGGTGCGAGGGAACAGTTTTCAGATCACTTCATTTGGAAATCTAGGGGATGCAATGCCTCCCTGCCTTCTCAGAACTATGCGCCTGTAATCGAATACAGTTTCAGTCTGATGTTTTGGAATTTGATTCTGAATTTTTGGGAAACACCAGTTATTTCTAAGATTACAGTCTGATAGGATTGGCTCTGATAGCTTGAGCTCCAAACCACTGAATTCACTTCTCCCTACAGCATTGCAGCAGGAACATGCACTACTTTATGTGAATGAATTAGCGTAATTGGATTTCAATAGGATGATTTATTGTTCTTACTGATGATTGTATAGGATCTTTTTGATGTCAGCACTGAAATTATCACACTATTTATTTGTAGATCGATGAGGAAGTAGCTCATCTTGTGAATGAAGGAGCACACACCCATAATGATGATGTATGTAAGCATTAAAGCCGAAAAGGTCACTTTGTTTGGCCAGTTACACTCTCACCACAGAGAAAAGTTAAAACGCACTTTCTCGCATTGTTCTAAATTTTGGTGTACAATATATTCACTATGGTCGCATCTGAAATTCAGGAAATTTCTAGTTGTTGCTCTATTGCAGCAGATGGGAATTCCCCACTACATATAACATTCATGGAAAAGACAGGTCAAAAAAAGGGTTGCATAAAAATTGTTGCGGCTAATTGGTATACTCCCAAAGAAAGTAGCCAATCTCGAGAAAAAAGTTTGGTGATGCATGCCCTAATCCTCCATATGTTCGCCATACATGGACGACAATGTGCGACAACCAAAAGGACAAGCCCTAAACCTAATGACCTTTTTCAGGACCACCAACTATAAATGAAGTGATTGTTTATTTATGTCACATCATGAAAAACGTTAGTAATAATGTTTTGTTCACAATAATATACACTAATACATGACATCATCATACTCGTGTTTACTCGAATCCTTTATACTTTATCATACTAATCTCTTAGATGAGATACATTGAGTTTTGGTCATTACAACCCTCACAAACTCCCAAAATGATCGATAAGAATAGTGTTTATTTGTGGCCGCTTGTTGGCTGAATGTTTCTAAATGTTTTTAGACAATTTTCTTTGCTTGTAGAACATGCCTCATTGGGCTGACTAAATCAGATAGTTATCTGATTAAATATGTTTTGCTGTACGTCGTGAACCCCTCCCCCCCCCCCCCCGGCGCTGACTGAATCAGATAATTCTCTGATTATATGTATACTCTTATATGTCGTCAACCCGCCTCCTGGCGCTGACTGATTTTTACAAGTGTCAATCAGGCTTTTATAGTGCTGGTTTGCTGTCCTGTTATTGTGCAACGTTTGCATTTACAGGCGTAAAGGTGTTAACCTTGTTATTGCTTTTTGCCTTAATTTCTTCATTAATCTCCTTTGATTTGATTTGTTTTGTCATTTTTGATTTATCTAGCTGTCAAAACATCATTAGTCTGTCCTTTGCTTGACCTTCCCTCGATTTTTGTTTTAGTTATTTTTAGATAATTTAAGGTGTCAAGTGCACCTGTTTATCCATGGTGTAATCTGTTGGTTTTCCAATTTTGCAATCTTTCCAGAGTTGTTTCACGTGCCCAGGTTTCTTGTGGCCATGTAATAATTCAAAGATCTATGTTGTAACGTGCACCTATTTCTATGGTGTAATCTGTTTGGCTTTCCAATTGCGTAATTCTGGTCAGGTTGTCACAAGTGCCCAGATGTCTCATGACTTTGAAATAATGGTTAGCTATATTTCAATACTAATTCGGTGTATCACTCACTCTACTTAGTCCTCTATTCCAATCACGATGTAGTAAGCGCCTAACTAATTCAATTTGAAACTAAAACTTCCCGTCACCATGCCCTGAATGTCTAAGTATGTATCTGTTTGGTCTCAGTTTACCCTATAAGTGAAAGTTGGTTTTAAACTAATTTTGATTTACTTTGTTTGTTTGTTTACAGGTCGTGTATGGGTTAATGGTGATTTCCTGTCTTCACAGTACAGTGTGCAAGCTTTATTCTCTAAAGAATACTTTACCACACTACTGCTAGAACTCGATCTCATATCTATAACTTTAAAGTCCTTGAGTTTTGTTTAATTTTGTATCATTTGGTTAAAGGTAATGTTCCATGTCTGCTGACCTGAGATGAACCCTTGGTTCTAATTCCTAACCTTATCAAGATTATTGAAAACAATAACAGACAATAATAGATAATTAATTGACAGCTTATTGTGTCAATTTGACAAATGACAAATGTGTTTAACCCTTGAATTTTGCACTCAAGATCCATCAATCATAATTAGTTGACACAAGCTCAGTACAGTTCGCTTATTAATAATAAATCATTTGAGAATAAGGATACTTCAATACGGTGTTGTGTAAGTGATCGTTGCACATTCGGAAGAAAATATGGCTGCTCTTATACCCTAAGGTAATTATAAAACGTGATGTTTTTTATGATGATTACATAAGAAAATGTCATCTGACAGAATGCTTCTTCTTCAACTGGCTATGTAATATCAGAATAGTTTGTATACAAAGGGCTGTCTATCTGCAAAACATGATCAGTCCCTGAAAAGCTGAAATTGTAATACCACAATTTGCCATAAATCATTAAATAAACAGCTTAATTAAACATCATCACATCCCAGGTCATTATTAGATGATCGTAACATATCTGGTCTATAGCACTGCAATGTGTGATTTCACATCATTAGCCTATAATTAAAAACACCACTGGTAGTAGCTAATGAGTTAAAATTCATCGATTCAAGATGAATTCAAGGTAAATTATGACAGGCACTAAATATTGACATCTTTTCTCACATCCCAGGTATGTCTAGACAAAGTTTGTCCATTTTCCTGCATTCAGAGTTCCTCTAAAACGAGTGGTCACGCCGCGGGTTACTCCATGGGTCACGCAACGGATCACGCCGCGGGTCACGACGCTGGTCACGCCACCGGTCATGCCGCCAGTCACGCCGCAGGTCACGCCGCGGGTCACGACACTGGTCACGCCTGCAGTGACATCAGTGAGAGGGAGCAACCGGAGTGCAGGCAATTAAATTAATCTTGATCTATGGTAGATCCGAAAAGCAGCAGCAAAAGCTCGTTAAACGTATCTACCCCTCACCCCACACTTTCTTACCTAGAGAAAACTTGTTTTCAGAATGATTTCACTTAACTTACCTAAACAGATAATTGAGGATTGAAACCTTTTACAGTATAAAGGTGGGCTCCTGTGATCCCTCAGGTAAACCTTTTGAGATTATCTTCAATCTGTTCTCCTGAGACAGTAATCTGTAAAATATTTGCAAATTAATATTCATAGTTTCATTATATTTTCTTAAATATGTCAGGCCACAAAGCAAGTATTAGTTAATAATAAGAAAATCTAATAGCCTAATATACCAATAGACCATGAGATCACAAATTTTAGCCAATAAAAACAAACACACCTGCTAGTTACTATTATATAACCAATATATCCCATCGCAAAGCAGTGGAAAAGACTTAGGAAGGTGCAGCATATGTGAATAAATCACCGATTACAAAGAGTCATTTTTTCATATTGTTCCGTCAAACTGATATCTTGCTGCTTTGGTTTGTCCTTGAATATTGTGCAGAAATAAGTAGCTATTCTTTTGTAAACTGACCGAATTATCTAACTAATTTCACCGCCGGTTAAATCCATATTAGGTCAACATATTGCTGGATTTAGATCCATGCAGTGACAGCGGCCAGAGTTACATCAGAATGATGATTCATACATTCCTTTAGATATCAAGATATCAATGCAATAACTATTTGCACCTTTTAGTTTTTAGATTGAGGCAGAAAGTCACTTCCCGCTAAAAATGGTATGTAGTACAAAACAGTAATAATGATATATTATAGCGTTACCAGATGTTGATTTCCTGGTCAGAAAAGAAGTTTCTTTGTGTCCTCTTTGGGTCTCAACACCGAAGAGAAGACTGCTGATTGTTTGTACTGCGTTTAATCTGTTCAATTTGTGAAGAAAGATTTAGATCAGCAGCAGAAAAAGCGCGCTAAAAGTATCTATCGCTACACCCCACACACCCCACACACCCCACACACCCCACACACCCCACACACCCCACACACCCCACACACCCCACACACCCCACACACCCCACACACCCCACACACCCCAACGCCCACACCCCACACCCCAAACCCCTAATCATAGCACTAAGTTATAATATACAGATCAGTATATATAAACCCAATGCTATTCTTTGCTGCATCCTCAAGTATTCAAACATAATTGCATACCGAGACACCGGTCATGGCCAACCTCCGGCAAATTATTCAAATGTGAATGTGGCCGAAAATGTTTTTTTGTTCGGCCAGCTACACCCTTACCACAGAGAAAAGTTGAAACACACTCACTCGTCTGGTTCAAAAATTGGCGTACACTACATTCTGTATTGTCACATCTGAAATTCAGGAAAATTCTAGTTGTTGCTCTATTGCAGTAAATCAGAACTACTTGTAAAGTTTATGGATGAGGCAGGTCAAAAAGACGGTTGCACAAAAATAAGTGCGGCTAATTGGAATACTCCCAAAAACCGTGGCCAATCCCTAGTCCCCTAATCGTCCATCCTACTACATGGGTGGCAAGGTGCGATAACCAGAAAGTCTAGCCCTAAACTCAATGACCTTTTTTAGGGCTACCCATTATGAGTAAGGTGACTGCTCACAACTTACATGAATGCATGACATCATCATATTTGCTGGAACAAATCACTGAGGTGGCAGAAACTCTGGTGAACTACCAGTCTACTAACAGATTGTGTCATCTGTAAGTCCCAAAAAGGGGATAAGTTGATGATGTTCATTAGCAAGCAGGGTCAAAACACTCATACACCATCCTCATATCCTTACACAGACCTTACAGTTATTGCGGACCTTATAATCTCCACCCCTACCCTCCAAGTTTGTCACCATAAGTGTCAAGTATACATAACTGAATTAGTAGGTAGAGACCAGTATATCAAAAACACACACTACTCTGACCAAGGACAACAGCTAATGTGGCCATGAGTAGTAAGAAGTAAGAATATGACAAGACTAAAACGTGTCAGCAGAAGCATTTAAATAAAATCTCACCTCAGGTTATTGATTCCTTCACAGATTATATTCTGTCATCTTCCTAACAGATCAGACATTTTATGTTCCTGCTCTCGCTTCCTATGTAGGTGTATCTCTTTTCTCAATCCACTACTAAGCAATCCTGTACAAAGTTTAGGTTAAGTTCACCATTAGTATATGGCGTGATCCTTGTTGACTTTAGATAAGATAAGCGGTAGCATTGTGCAGAATGGTACAATCCATTTATGAAGATAACCCTACTTCATCATGTAATATTGACCATAAAATCACACTAAAATTGATAATTCTAGGTTAAAAACTTCTAAGCGTCAAACCAAGGCCAATGTAAGGCCTCATCCTTTGCAAACAGCAACGCAAAACTTCAAAAAAAAATGGTAGCATATGCATAGTTTGTGAGTATTGTATTGGTATCTGTTTTGAATAATTTTAGAATGAGCGTTGGCTTGGCCGAACCTCGACCGGATTTAACGTAGCTGGTAGCTTAGAGGCGTAGACTGGTATGAAAGTCTAAAATCCTAGAATGAACCAAGAAAGTGCTGGATTGAACGTAGATCACAAGGTATATAGAATCAATGACAGTGCAACTCCCTAAAATAATTGAGTAAATTGATGATGATCATCCACAAAGGCACTCGCATCGGTTTATCATGATGGTGACCTAATTTCTGATGGCTATTTGGAAACCAAACTGTCATCTAGAAACTGAAATGGTAATTAAGTGCAACTAATTAATCGTAGTTTAATGTTATTTATGAAACTTCATTTTTGTAATGGTAATTGTGACAGTGCACATGTTTGTCCTGCACGCTGTCCACCAGTCGTCATTTAAAGTGGACGACAACCACAACAACATTTTGATATTTGATGCGTAATGGTGTACTACTTCTAAATTTAGATGTTATAAATAAATGTTGAATTTGAAAATTTTAATTATTTCAATTACAGACTCTCTTTCACCATTTTGTTTCAGTAACACATATACCGGTACTCTCCAAATAAATATATTAGTGGAAAAAAATTATGATATAAAATAATTTTTTCTAGAATCGAAGCAGTTATCTGTTGTTGTGTCATTCAAAGTTATTATTATTATTATCTTTATTACTAACCAATTGAAGCAGACTAAAAATTAGCAGCGACCCTTATAGGGTTTTTGTAGAAAAAGAGGAAGCATCCTGGGTATAAAAAGTGAAATATAAAAACTGATCAGTTTAGTTTATTCTTTATAATTAATACAGCCAGCATTGCTATACTTCATTAGTACTGTGCTCGCTCTCAGAGCAGAGCTACACTTGGTGTCTGTCTGGCGTTGTTTTAGTCTGGCTGATCGGCGTAGAGTAGAAGGGATTGGCTGTAGCAGTTTGTTGTTGCAGTGTGCTGGGTTTCCGACTTTTCTAGCGTAATCAGTACATGATTTATCTAAAATCGTGGCGAGCGAGATGATGTTAAGAGCAGACAGGCGCTCTTCATAGCTATCGTGGCCCGGGCAGATGATTTTCAGAGGGAGATTTTTAAAGCTGGTTAGTCACCCAAGTGCGTCTACTGTTGTCATATGATACCACACTGGACTCACATACATCATTATAGGTCGTATACAGGTCACGTAGTATTTGGTGAAGATGTTTTGTGGGATTCCAGCTAGGGGTGGAACGACCTCTTGAGGTTGGAGTTGAATTTCGGATAATTGACCTCGGATCCAACCAAAAACCGGATCGGATATGTGTTATGTCTGTTCCGAGATGATACGTTTTTAATCAACACTTACTTAGCATCATATTTATCTCACTAAAACTGACAAGGAAGGAAGTATGATAGTCATTAATTTGTGGTTCAGATAAGATAATTGAGTTTGGCTAAAACCACTCAGTGGTGATCAGTAGGAATTCAATACCTATCTCATTTTCATAGCTATCTATCGTTGCTGATTAAGTTTGATGGATGTGTTTTTTTTTCTGCTGAAATTGATAGAAGCAGCTTTACTCAGATCGTTGTGAATAAGTTTGTTACAATCTATCAGATGGAAGTACTCTGATATCATATCCTTCTCCTGTCTCGGCCAGTCGAGTCAACTAACCGGAGCCGAGTCCAGAGCGCTCAGTAACGCCAGCAGTGAGTTAAAGTTGTTGTGTTTCCGTAAATGCTGAATAAGATTAAAATTTAATTACGCAAGGCACAGTCACTTGATTGAAGTTGAATACTTGAACATAACAGGCAATTATTACAAAGAGAATTGGCTAAGCAAAAACGTTAGTGAGTCTATGCAAACATGGTTGTTATCATTTTACAACCGTGATCTTGTTCAAATTTTGAAAGAGTAGATACTGAGCTATTTGGGTTTGCTTCGTAATAATTGCCAGTGTGTTTCTACCTTTTGTCACAGAGATCACTAAATGTGACACTCTCATAAAAACATAATGGGCAGGCGTGTCTCACTACATGATGAGCACTCCATTGGAGCATCTTGTTTTTGAATCACCCTACCCTAGAGGAAAAGCTCGCGTTTAGCAAGAGCTCTGATAGCTAACCCTAAATCTAGCTAACATTGACTCACCCTCTTTACTTTATATCAAATCCCACCTCAAGTAGCCAAAATAATTGGTAGCCAAAATTAAGTCACTCTTAATCTAGCTAAACCAAACTCTAGCTAACATTCCCCCCCCCACCCTCCATTTGTTGATTCTCTACACATGGTCCAAGCTCACAACCGGCTGTGTTTAACTGTTCCATATTTTAAGGCTAATGGACAAGGAATGGACTGAGAGACTAATGGATCTCAGATTTGGAATCTCCATGCCTCATTACTTTACTGTGCTGCTATCCAGTGTTGAGATATAGGTAGCGATGCCTGGTGCATGTAAAAACGCAATGTAATGAAGCGTAGAGATTCTACATTTGGCATCCATGAGTCTCTCAACCCATTCCTTGTCCATTAGCCTTGGTCATTTAAGCCATAAAAAATAGAATATATAATTGATTCCTATTCGCAAATCTACGCTGATAAAATGATAAAATCTCTCCCTACACACTCACCTTGAGTATATGTACAAATTTGATGAAGTATTTCTCTCTGATTGCCTGATCGTCTGGTTTGAGTATTACATTCCTACACCACCATGACATCTTATTAAAGTGCTCCGTAAACTGTACCAGATTGGGGCACCTGTAGAGAGCAAGTAAACACAACTTTACTGATGACTGATACTCCTTACACAGCAGACTGAGTGTAGGTAACTTGTACAGGCCATATTTTTTTAATCGTAGTCAGATAATTGATCTACTGCTAGCCTGCCTGCTTGAAAAGATTCTATGAAAGCCATCTCCAAATGGACAGACAATCATGATTTGATATCACCTGGGGTCTCTGCCTATTGCTGCCTGTTTATGGCACTACATTGACGGTTGATGGTGGGGTGGGGGTGGAAAAGTCAACGATGCCCTGTTTGAAACGCTTAAAACCGCTTCCATCTCGATGGAATTTGGCCTCACTGAACTACATAAAGCTCAGAGAAGACACCTCGATATATGAACTGTCAACTAATGGGCATATTATTTTCAGATTAAGATAGTTGAAATCAGAATTCGGAATCAAGGAACTTAGTAATGACCGGAGTATGACCTACCATTCTGAGAGTGAAGTCTCAATTAGTATTAATATTTTAGATAAACAGAACTCAATGAGCACAAATTTAACTGACTAGCAGCAGCACCTGTGACTTGCGAATATAATCTACACTTTACTATACAATCTATCATATTGAGTCCATCTGTACCACATGCTAGGTCAAATGGAGCACTGCTTGGGTCTTGTAATCAGACAGTGTAACTGATCAAAACCTCCTCAGTTACCATCAGAAGCTCACCAAAGATGTTTTCATTAAATATATCTATGCTTAGTATTTATACCCCATAAGATTTGTCAAAGTGTCCTAGTAGAGTGTTGTATATATATATAGGTTTTTTTCCCGAAAACAACATGGTACCAGAAGGATTGCAGGGTAGACCATCCCGCCCAGTAGCTTTGTTGCTCATTGGTCCTCAGTCTAATATAAGTGAGTGTATAACTTACTTTTCTTCGTTCTGTTCTCTAGACCAGGTGAGAAGCTCAGGTAATTCTAACCTCTGATAGAAGTCTGTCTCTATAAGTGTGAGATGCTCAGCAATCTCGTGTGACTTGAAATCCACCAGCGTTAAAACTCGCCTGGGAAATACAAACAGAACATGTGTTATAGTGCTTGTGAGAGAATCAGATCTTTGGTAGCATGCTGAGTTCTTAGACTAATATTTGTAATAGTGCTCTAGGCTCATAAACAGCCTGCAGCTCAGTTTCTAGTGATTTTCACAGTTGAGATGTGAAGGTACTAAAAAGGTACTACAGAGAAACTCTTTTCATGATAGCATTTACAGTAGTATTATTCATTCACAATCACGCTAGGTCATGATGGTGAATGCTGAAACCTTTGCGGATGGATCAGATGCAAATCGATATTCTCGGGAGCTCATTATATTGAGCTAGTTTTTCTGCAGGTAATTATGTGTCTGGCACATCGGATAGGGGCTTAGAGTATACATTAATTTGAGAGAAAATGAACTGCAGAAAAAAACATACTGATCTTTGATCCGGTAGCATTAGCCTTATTCACTCGGCCACTGGTTTGGTTTTTTGTGGTGTTCGCGTGAACAAGGCTAGGTAGCATCAATTGCTTATTACTAGATCAATTCAGGGAGTGATTAAAATCACATGAATCGTTGACAATTTGCGCCAGTCATGTGCTATCAAGCATTGACTGAATATTTGAGCACAGCACGATTATCAATTTCCTAGAGGGGTAAAGAATTCGCGAGAGAAAAGGTTCTTCATTACCAAGAAGCTTGAAGTAGCATAATTCAAGGCTGGTTAAAACTATATATATTAAAAAGAGTGAGTAAAACTCCAACCTATATTAGCCAGAACCTAGTGCCTTTACATTAAGTCGGCATAGGTAGAACGAAAGGGGCTGACTTAATTCAGCTCCTTTCATTCTACCTAGTCAGCTAAACCTGAAGCTGAACTTAACTCAGCTGATATTTACTCCTCATGCGTATATCAGTCTACTTTTACTTACGATGGAGATTTGGGGCCGGACGAGGGAGCTACAATCTGCAGTTCCTGAACAGGCCTCTGATTTGGGTCACATTTCTCAAGCACTTTACGTCTCATGATCTTAGCGAGCGTCAGTTCTCCCTCCCTTGCCAACTCTGTGACTAGCTTCAATAATCTCAGGCTAATAGCCTCTTTCAGTTCACTGGATCTGTATAATGGTAGATGACATGAATAGCGTTGTGTGAAATTAGCATTGAAGTTATTTCCACGTGACAAGCTACCACCAACCCTTCATTGTCATCTATATCTGATTCTGCGGCCAATTTATGCCTCTTGTAAATCCATTGTGGTGTCTCAAATTTACTAAGTACATATCGAGACTAAAGACTGGTTCACATTGTCCCAGATAGGGTTGGGATGGCATCTGGGATGCTGATCCCAAATGGTCCCAGAAAGAGTATGTCTTTTGTTTACATTGCAAAACTGATCCCAGATAGTCCCAGATCATCCCAATGTTGTATTCACATAGTACCAAGATGAGAAATGCGTCTGTGTCATTAACGGGAAAGTTCCTAAGCATCAAACTCATTTCGATCGTGTCGTATTTATGTTCACAATGTCTAGGTTGGCTGCAATGGACAATGTGAACTAGGCTTAACAGCCTGCTAAACTACAGGCAAATGCTACTTTAACTTCGGTTTTAAGCACCGCAATGACTAGATAAGGAATCAACGTTCTAATCAACTTTTACGAGGGAAGAGATTAATGAAATGATGAGACTTACGTCAGCTCATCCAGAACTCTGACGAGGAGGGAGAAGGCGTTTCTGGACAATCTCTTCTTAGAGACATCTTTAGAGTGAGCAAACTTGTTATATCTGTATAGCAGTTTATCTATGAGATCTTCTGGTGTGATGAATGTCCTGTAGGTCGTCAGAAAAGCCTCCTGATACATGAAATCTAAAATAGAGACAGAAGGTAAAATATATATCAGGGCAACTATATTGTCATTACCTGATTGGCGAGTTTTATTTTAGGTCTAATTATGCAGTAATTTTGGGCATATGGACTTGAAGGTAAGGTCAATATTATGTTAGCATGTATTGTAGTTTTGTTCAGCCCAAATCAGTAACCAACAGGTCCTCAGTTTCAAGAGTTAAATTCAAAATCTAAAAAAGGCGCAAATTGTGTCAGATATGGAACAAATTGTGGTAAATGCCGATAAAAGCAATTTTCCTCTACAAATTTGTGGCTTTCTAAGATATAAGTAAAAAGAATCATTTCTATATAGGTCAAGTCTTAAATAATGGCTAGCCTATGCTTGGAGACTGAAATAGTGTAAGCAAAGATTGTAACATTGAACTCCCAAGCCTCCTCAAAGATACCAGTGAAGTCCTTACATAAATATTCTATTTGTGATCATAAGTTTACCCATAAGCGAAATGAAAAGAAGAAACCTAATGTATATCTACAAAGCCCAGTGGGGTGTAAAACCAAACCAGAAAATTATTGCTGCCCATATAGTAATCAATTCATACTTTTGCAGCTTATTGTTCCAACTTAGCAAGACAGGATCTTTGATTTTCGATAAGATTAGTCCTAATAGATTAGATGATTCATAAAAGATTTGTATTGAAAGTCTGCTTTGTAAATTAATCGCAAATAGTAAGGCTTTTTCCTGTTCAACAATCAATTAAATGTCCTATAAAGTTGGGAACACGTAAATAAAACGGGTAAAATACAAAAGTAAGAGGATCTGAGTTGACCCAGAACTAAATAAAGACATAAATATACAAGCAGCGCTGACGCATTAAAGATAAGCTGAGCAGAGCCAGATCACCATGCCTCAGACAGATCACCATGCCGCGGACAAATATCAGCTAACCTCGCAGGAAACCAAGAGAAATACTACCCAACTTGATCATGGTGAAGTGAGATTGATCAGATTTTATACTGAAATACAATATTTGAGCTTTCCCCTCCCTCTCTCTCACCAAATGTGAACCCAATTAAATAAGGAGGCTTCATTCCGAAGCTGACCTGTTTAATAACTTTAGAGTCAAGGACAATCTCAGAATCCCGCATGAGAACAGGAAGGTTTTTGATGGATATTTTTGCATTCGGATTGCTCAAGCGCCATCTTAACATTTCTAATCAGTTGGCATATCCAGTTATCATAGCCTGGTCATGCTGCTACTTTTTGGGTTTAGGGAAACCAAAAATGTAGCGGCTTGTAGCGGCTTTAGTTATTTTACAAGTGGTTATAAGTGAGGTTTGTATTATTTACTCTAAATCAACAAATCAACTCAACTGTAGTGAAATGGAAGGTCAGATTACAATGGCTGTCAAAACATAGAGAAAGCTGTGCAGCATGTTATTGAAGAGAGGCTATTCCAGCAATATTCCCATAATGCAATTCATCACATTCTGGGCCTATCGACAACTACTCGCCTCTGCTGAGCATGCAAAAGGAGACTCACTGCAAATTAACATGCCAGAGCTAAACGGACTGAACTGATGCTCAAGGACAGATTCTGAGCAAAAATGTTTGCAAGATGAGCAGCACATTGGTGCGCAACCATAACGTCAATCAGCAGAGCAGAGATAAATCATATGAGGGATTAACGTAGCACTGCATTCGTAAGTGAGAAAATTGCAAAGTTTCACATTCAGTGATGGGATAGCTGCTAGGAGTCATTAGGATACCGAAACGAATATATAAAATTCTTCATTATAATATCTGGGCTGGTTTGTCTTGTGAAGCTTGTTCTGGTGAAATAATTTGTAAAAAACAAAATTTAATAGGATAGACTAAACAAGGTAAAGCCTTGGACCACATAAAAGTAGTTTCACTACATGTGCCGCCTCAGCTCCGTTCAAACAACAAGTTTAGGTGAAACCTCTCAAAATACAAATTCTATAGACCTCACCCTATGGGCGTACAACGCCAAGAAAAATAACATTTAAGTGCAAGTGATCCAAGATTTGCCCTCTAAATTCAGCCACATCATAAAAAAGAAACCCTGTTATAAGTAATACCAATATCCCACTATATATGTGAATGTGTTAGATTCTTGCCTGAGTGCCCTGTCTGCTTCAATAAGGGATTGATTGAGATCACTTGGGCACACAGGCTAGTTAGATATAGAAACATGATCTAAATCGCGTAAAATGCGTAATTGAGTCCAACACACTGCTTTTCTCAGGGATGGTAGAATTCACAATGATAAAAAAGAAGAAGGCTGGATCTCGGCTGAAAGGAGGGCAGAATGTAGAATTACCTGAATCTGCGTTTACCAGTGACATTAAACTGTCGGCTGGCCCTAAATCTGCACACAAAACACAGCTAAAGTTAGAGGATGAATTATACACAAAGTAAGCTTTCATGTTTATACCCCTCCAAATCTAATACCCACACATTTAGTATTTACCGAGACATGGACTCGGACCTGGTACATTTTAATGGTGGACTTCTATGGTACATTTTTTGTTCTATAACCGGCAGCACAGTAGCATGAAAAGCTAGTTATTGGCGACAGCGGACGGTGTATGATGCTCATGACATATGAGTTTATACATGGATGAATGGTCTGTCTGTCTACAGAGAAGGCTTTTCGACTCTAAAACTAAGTCTGAGAACCGCCCATTCATAGAACATCCCTATGTAAACTCACATATGCCTACCGCAGGAAAATTGAGCGGCCGTTTCAAGCAGCGAGTTGGCTGGTAGCAGAAAATAATATTAACAGTACTATCAGCAAAAAAAACGCTGAAATCTAGCAGCTGGTCTATCATTATAGCAACGTAAACTGCAATGCGATGAGATAAAGTTACATTTGCCACCAGCTCAAATGCCAATTAAATGAGATGAGATATAATTGTTTATCATACCGTGTTTTCCTACGTGTGTAGCGTACACTACGAGGGCGTCTACACTACCACCCTTCAGCCCTGACATGATCTTTGACGAGCCACCCTAAAAGCAAAACATTGGTAAGTGAATGAAATATACAGGCAACAATACGAGCATCGGCAACTTACATCCAAATATTGCACTATAGGAGTTATGTATTTGCATGAGGAGAAGCTAGCCATTTCATATACTATCAAACTACCTGACAATCAACCTTAGCTAACATTTACTCACCTGCTTTGCTCCATATAGACTCCCACCTAAGGCAGCAAAAATATAGTGCAAGCTAACATTAAGTAACCCCTAAACCAGCTAAATTAAACTCTTCCTAACATTTCTGATCTAGGGTCATAGTAAATTCAGCAATACAAACAGTTGCATAAGGGAAGGCAACTCCCATCCATCAAATTAACAAAAATTAAGAAGCTAACATCCTATTGTATACATAAGGACAACAGTTTGTAATACAAGGACTCCGCTTCGCACATATAATTACAAGATTACCTAATATCTACCCTAGGAGAATAAATATCAGCTTGATTCCAGCTTAGACTGTTTAGGGGTGACTTAATGTTAGCTACTGCCAATTAAGGCTAGCTAAAGTGGATGTGTAAATGTTAGCTAGCAATAATATTCACTATTCAAAGCATAAAAGCGAGTTTTTTCCTCCCTCAAATACCTTACTCATAGCATCTAGCATCTTGCGCCCCTAATTGTAGTACTGACCTTACGATGATGGTGATTGGTTGTTTTAGCAGTGCTGGAGGAGGCGGTACTCACCTTACGGTGATGGTGATTGGATGGTTTAGCAGCGCTGGAGGAGGCGGTACTTGCCTGACGATGATGGTGATTGGTTGGTTTAGCAGCGCTGGAGGAGGCGGTACTTACCTTACGATGATGGTGATTGGTTGGTTCAGCGCTGGATGAGGCGGTACTTACCTTACGATGATGGTGATTGGTTGGTTTAGCAGCGCTGGAGGGGCGGTACTTACCTTACGATGATGGTGATTGGCTGGTTTAGCAGCGCTGGAGGAGGTGGTAGTATTAGATGAGATACTACCGACAGCACTGTCACTGGATGTGCTACTACCTTCACTTTCTCTGACTAAAATAGAGATATTAGGTAAATGTCAATGTTTACTGATAACTAACTATACTGCTATTATTCACAGGTGCTACGTTATTCACAGCCACTATATGCTACCTTATTCACAGGAGAATGAGGTGGCTCAGTTGGTTGGAGCACCGGTCCTTTAGCATACAAATGTTGGGGTTTGGTTGCACTAAGGTGTACTCCGATCTGCCTGCAAAGAGAGACCAGCCTGGCGCGGATATTACGCCTCAGCCCCCTTTTTCAAACAAGTCACTATATTACAGACTTTGTATAGATCTAAAGTGATCTATGACTAAAATGGAGAGATCAATTCATGGGTTCTGTTTACTGAGAACCAAGTTTACAGCTAATATGTATGATATTTTACTATAATATTGTCTTAATTGAAGTAGGATACATCTCTGAAGGGCCATCATACACATTAAAAATGTACTGCTTGATAGACTGACTAGCTACATAGAACGCTAATATATATACATATATACATAGATTCAAATCTGTGCTCTTAAGTGTCATCTGTGTGTATTTGGCCCCAACTAAGTGTCACTCAAAAATAAGGAGTCATTTTATATGACCCACAAAAAAATCATGACTTTAATCCTCTCAAATAGTCATGTTGGGCATCCTTAACCCAATAGTAATTAATGGTAGATAAAATAGCCTGACATGGTCGGACAACTCCAATGCAATGATTTGCCCTACTGAGTCATTCATATATATGAATCACTAATTGTCCAGGGTTTTTATAGTTACCAATCGTGGGATATATAATATATGACACTTTATTGCACAAATGTGTGTATATATATATCGCTGAATTCACATAATTGTCAGACTTTGAGCATGTTTGGGATTATGAGACTGATAGTCTGCAGTAACGCCTGAGATTGGTATCTTATGAATCCTCCTGTCAGGAGTAGTTCTATGTGTCAGGCAACAACCTTCCTCTGTCCGATGGTTGGCCCTGTTGTGCCACGCTGCAGTTGGACAAGCGCCAGGAAATGGGCCACATCACATATAGTGACGCAAAAGTTTATTGTAATAAGGAGACACCAAACTCCCCCCCCCCCCCCCAACATAAGACAAGACACAGGAGGAGCACTTACGGAGAAGGTCTCTCACATCCACCATATCCAGAGGATTCAGCTCGGCGTACTCAGGGTCCTCAGGCTCAGTGTCTGAGAGAGCTAGTGATGATCTCTGTGAGGACGGGCCGTACGACTCATCACCCTCACTCACCTACAGCATATTATAAGAAACTAGGTTATAGTGAACAGAAGGGTTACTGATGGCAAAAGAATCTTCCATCCTGTGTATGGGATTTTTTATTGATTATTAATAATAAAATTTCTCTCCACAGCACATGTCGGCTTGTTGCTGGTTTGTTGAATTTGAACGAATTTTTATTGATCATTAACTGATGTGACATCTTCTCTTTGTCAAGTAGTCGGTTTGACAGCGCCAGCAAAATATTTTATGTTTTCAAATCCAGATTCTGACCTCAATGAGATTTTTTGCTGCCGCTCCCTCAGTCCCCTCCATACCATCATGGAGCATCATAGCATGCCTGTGTTCTGGACACTGATGTTGCGGGTGGTACATGTAGCCCCCGGCTCCGCCATTGTGCATCAGCATAGCCTGTCAACGAACACAATTCATTACAGTTCCAATTATCATTCGAAGTTCACTATACATTCATAAAAAACACAGTCAAATTGGCTTTTTCCAAAGAAAGCTATCACATAATTAAAAGCCTGTAATTCATATAGACCACTTTATATTCATAAGGATATAGTCTACCATATGAGGGGAACTTAATCATATTAACCAGTAGTCTAAGCCCCCCCCCCTCCCGAGAATCTCGCCCCCCTCGTTTGACGGGGGCAAAGTCTGAGAACTATGTAGGAGTTTGCTAAAATTGTCTGCTCCTGTAAAATACAAGTACTAAAGAGAGAGATCTTTTAAATCTGCAATATCTTTTGAGTTTTACTCCTTCCTGAAGAAAGATGATATTCTGTAGGCCAACATTGAAATGTGTGCATCTTTTGTATACCATCTACAACTCTAAATATCCCCAGAAGAAGCTAAGGGACAAACGCCAATGTAGTCTGGGCCCTCCAGACCTTTGTCCCATGCCCGATGGCCCCCGGCGAGGGAGTCGCCAATGTCTTTATTTAGTAACCACGTCCCGCGGCTCCTTTTTTTGGTTAGGGGAAAGTAGCTGGGTGACAAGGCTATTTATTTAGTATTAAGTATGTTTGCAGTAGCCTGTAATTTGGACATGATGACCTAATGACTGGATTATGGATAACATCTGCAGACAGTGAGATCCAGTCAAATATATCACTCTGACCTGAGTTGACTTGATATATGGGGTATATATGAGTCTTATAAGGCTTCCTGCACTACAAACTAGCCTAGTGCCATATTATAATGCACAATTAAATGTTCTAAATTTTTGCTATGTCGAGTACTTAGATTTTTAGTGTGTGGTTATATGGTGTTTTTAAGTGAGAGCGCATGTGGGCCTACTCAGTGTCAAAAGTTAATCCATTTTTGGTAAGCAAGGCTGCCACATTTTCTGTGATGGCAGGTTCAAATCAGAGACAGCAACAGAAGTTCAGGGGCGTGTCTGGGGGGACTGTCCAGCGGGGGTCGAGAGTCTCGGGGCTCAGACTACAGATGACATATAGTCAAGTCAAAAATAGATGATATTCTTTGGATAAAGCAAGCCTTAGGCGTTTATGTAAAACAATGTGCTCAAACATTGTCATGTGGACCCTACACAGCCAATGACCGACTAAATAATGCACATTTGGAAGTCTCTGTACTTTGTGACCTCCTGTGTGGATAACGAGATTTACTCACATGATGCTGGAAGAGTTCCCGCTGATGTTGCTCTTGCATGTGGAGGTAATATTGACGTCATGTAAAACTGTCGACGGGATTGAACTCCGATAGTTGTGTCTCAGTGCCAAACACATGCATGTATGACTCAACTGTGAAAATATGAGAAATCAGTGATGGTTAAAACAAAGTATAGCATTCGGAATAATGTTAACTTAACCTATCCAAGTTCCTAATCATGTGTAGTCAATATATCATCCCCCTCCCCACCCCTACAGGTAGAGGGCGGGGTAAGATAGCGGATTGTCGCTAACTAACTACTGTATGGAGCCTGTGAACAGAAACTAACAAATCACTCTTAGATAATGTCAATCATGTACGCCTTGATCAAAGTTGCAAACCAAAATACCCTGAGCCACAATAGATTGACAATAAAAAGCATACACATAAAATAGCATAAAAACTTATTTTTGTAGATAATTTACTAAAGTTATACCAAGTTTAGAGTTAGTTGGTTTCTTTTTGTGCGCCATGTCGCACCTGCTCACAAGTTTATGACTAGTGCACTTTGTTACATCTCCAAACTCAAAGTGTCAAGAATACAACTCGAACAATACATTATTATCTTAATACCAGGACAATTACAAGTGATATTATCCGACCTAACCAATCATGACTTGTGTAACAAACTCTGAACCAATCAGAACTCAGTTCAAAATGCTCAAAACAATACATTGTGGTGGGGAAACTATCCAAATATTCTAGTGCCTTTATCTAACCCGGATAGATCAATTAGAATATCCCAAAACAATAAACAACCAATCAGTGATCTTGATTACAGAAATAAACCTAGAATAAAATATCAGCCAGTTGATTGTAACCTTGTCTCCCAGCACATAACCAACATGCACAACATGAATAATTGATGCCTATGAGCTCTTGGTCATCCCCGTGACTGTATACCTTTATAGACGTTGACACAGACCGCACAAAAAGAGCATTCAGCACCCCACCTGGTGATACTGCACGCCCTCTCTCAAACAATCTTTGCTCAAATACGTCCCTGACACCTAATTTTTGGATTTTTCAAGTCTTTTACATCTGGAGGACCAAGTTTCAAATCACTGTGACCAACATTTGAGGAATAATGATCTGAAGTAGAAGTGCTGGCTCAATTGGTAAGAAAACTTTTTATTCACAAACCTCAACTTAGCAAGACGCTACAGTCGAGCTAACATTACCGCAATTACTGTACTAAGCCGACCATTGAGTGTGTCTGTTGTTGTTTTCTCCTCATGAAACACTTATATTGCGTCTTGTAACTCCCTCCCTATTCAATTGAAGGACATTAACAAGGGGAGGGAGGTGTTGAGTATTTCATAAGGAGAAAACAACAGCAGACAAACTCAATTTCCAGCTTAAAATATAGTCAATATCATAATGTTAGCTCCGCCATTACGTAATCCTGAAATTGGGATCCCCGAAGAGCAAAGTTTTTGAACCAACAAGTCAGCACTTCTGTTTCAGGACATTACTTCTCTCAAAATAATCACAGAGATTTGAAACTGGGACCTATATATTTGTAAAAAGACATAGATAAACAATATATATTAGGTTAGAGCACCCTCTATAATACCCACATCATTGTAGTGTCTCCTGTATTGGTTGATATCTAAAGGATATAGTTTTACTCAAGTGGCAGCAGGAGAGATTTTGTACAATTCTGTTTGATCAACAAATCCAAGACATTTTATGTATACTTGTGATCTTATAACTTGTAGATCCCTAATGATATAATCATCTTGTCTTGTGGATCTAAGAATATTATTAATATTATTCTTAGATCGTCAAGACAAGATGATTATATCATTAGAGATCTACTGTTAGGGTTACCAAGTGCTCAGATTATCTTTGTCACTTTATTAGCCCTGATTTTTAAATTTGTTACTGAAAATATTTATAATTTCTCTTCCTGCTAATAGCTTTTGTTTGGAATAATTTGAGCACAGCAGGCTAACTTACTGTCTATAGCTCGCCCTCAAAGATTTCCACTGGACTGTATCTTACTAGACAGCGAGTCTTCTACCAGAACATCAGACCAAATATTCCTTCTCTTTCTGACCTGAGTCACTGCTAATAACGTCAGGATAATAATAACAGTTGAAGTAACGATTTATACATTTAGTGTTGAATCTAAATTAAAGAGATTACTTAGGTTTTACATCTCGTACATATCATGATGTCATTTATAGCGGAGGACAGCAAAAGACTGGCTGTTTTTAACAAAACATCATATTAAATAAAAAAGATTCTATTAGCCCCACTTTGGAGTTGCTTCCCCTCTACACGATTGACTACAAGGAGGCATGTGATACAAATTCAGACACACTGGATACGAGTGAGCTTTGCGTGCATTTCTCATAGTACAAATGTAGTGTTTGATACAAATCTTCGTTAAACATACCGCCATCTTCTAGCAGCTTGAACTTGAAAAGTCGAAACAAATCAAGACTACATTCAGCTGAATCAAAAATTTAGAAGCAAAACTTATAAGGTTACTAGAGAGATATTAAGACTATACACACACTATACCTGCATGCTGCCGCCTGTGAGTAGATAATGATGCCGAGCCGTTAATTTGGAGTTTTCTCTTCTTACCGCTAATATAAACTCTGTCATCACTCAGCTCCGAGTCTGCATCATCTGAGTCGTTTCCTCCTAACCTGACTCTCTCTCTGAATGTGTGAAGTTGTAAATTGAATCAGCACCAGCCAATATGATGAATGATATATCAATTATGACAACCGAAAAAGCCTGGCTTCTGATAGCACTGGTAGAGATAAGATAAGATATTAATAAACTGTAGCTATCATAAGAGTCAAGGCTTTTGAAAACAATTTAACGTAACAGTATTTTCGGTATGATATTGAAAAACCAGCGTTGAGTTGGCTGAAAGCGCAACATCAGCGGCTCGTATATCAGCAAGCCGACACATTAAACTGTGTCAAAACAACACTGCTTCATACTCAGATTACATTCTCATAAACCTGATAATAGGGTGGTTGCTTACAATCCTCTCCACTCCTAATATAATCTTTAGAATGCTTCAACATTACAAGTCAAACCAGAAGTCTATCTATGGTCTAGGACAAATAATATGACACGTTTGTGATAGCTAGGTAGGGAGGGTTAGTTAAGCAAACATACTACATGCATACCATCACAATATGGGCTAACTTAATCATCATCAGATTAGTCTGTCTCAGGTTAGACAACTGATGCCTCTCTGGGAAGTTTGTGCTTAGAATGGATTCTGTATCGCTCAAAGATAGCAAATCGAGGCCTTAATCCCAAAATTGTCACCGAACAGGCCCATAATTTGCACAATCTGATTGCCAACAGTATGGAATCAAAACACTCCCTGTTATTGACACTAAACTTCTGCAAACAATTTGCCCATCAGGTGACAATCCTGAGAATGAAGCTTCTATTAGTCATCGATACAGAATTCAATGAGTGAACATTTCCCTGACTGGCAGCAGTATGTTAAACTTTAATGTGACCTGATGACATCATAAGCACACGCTGATGACCGAATCTTACCCACACTGGTCACGTGATATACTATTGCATGTATATCTCTGATCGATAGAGAGTGAATTAATTCATTTAGCAAGAGTACCATCACAAGGAATTTGGTGTGACCACCCATGTTCAATTTTATTAACTAAGGGTTGGTACATGTTAGGTACTCATATTAAATTGACTCTAACGATCAGAGATACACATGATAATAGCGTAGTCTCAATGTCAGTGTGAATCTTATCTTCCCTTATACTAACCTTGAGGTGCTCTGTAGCTCATAGCCGGATTATTCGGCCGAGGTACAGATCTGGAGCGACGTAAGAACTCTTTGAACTGCCGCCATCATCACTAGCTTTGATCTGTCCGACTTCCTCGTCACCAGAATCAGTGCTCTCTCCTTCCTTTACTTCTCCATCTTCCATTGGTTATATGTAAGGGGATCATTGCAAGCAACTCTCCTAAAACAAGATTATCACAATGTTGGCTATCAGGTATTGCGTTCTACGTTTAGGCCTACGCTATGCGTTGACATTTTATGGTCTTATCTTATGGTAGACAAGTTATAGCAGTAGACATGATTGCAACTCCCAGCTACAGAGAGGATGTTCAGAACAGAATATATTTTCATTGCAGAATCAGCCAAGTTCGTCGTCTGCAACTCCTCCCTCCTAGATGGCCCTAGATCTTAAACATGATTCTTTCTATTTTAAAATAGTCTATTAATTAAAATTATGAATGAAATGAAGCATGAATTGAATAAGCCTAGAACAACATGGCCCCAAGAAACAACAATTGCAAAAGATTGCTATTAAAAGTATGTTTCTTAATGCCTACTGTGGATCTATATAAGTGATCACTGCTTGCTTAGATAATCATTGTTTGTTTTGTAAAATCTGCTACTTCTTACAACAACGAATTCACAGAAATCCTCCAGCTAGGGCTAGGCTAGTAGGGAAAGCTACTTATCTCAGATCCACCACAATGTCAACCATAACTGCGCCACGCATATAAATATTTCACTACAATCACCTCACCTCAAGACTGCAGACTGTACATAGCTCAATTTGGCTAGTTCTGCAGACAGTCCATGTATTTTTTCTTCTCTCCTCACTTATCATTGTCCAGCTTTGACTTTTCTTTTTCAATTGCAACACTCTTAGAATAGGAGATAAAAGAAAACCCTCACTTTTTGTAACACATGATTTGATTGGCTGCATTATGATATGGAGTATTGGTATAAGTATTCTTAGAGAGAAAAAGTTTGTAGGGCACTCAGGATTACTTTATTATCACATCATTTGTGGTGTCTTTGACATTTGGAATCTACTGCTTTAAAGATGGTATGTGCTAGCAATTGCAATTTGATATAGCCCAATATAGAACCAGGCCTATGGAATTATGCCTGATAGTCATGAGAATGAAATGGTCATGAAGAAATGTATGAAATGATGAAGCAGTTTTTTTTATTTTTACTTGCTAACTAATAACATCTTAATTAATTTGTAAATAGATTTTCTCCTTGCAAATTTGTATAATAATCTTGTAGTGCAGTATGAATGATTATTTGTATAATTCTGCCCTACCCATGTTAGGGTACTTGTAGGCATGGTGACACTCAGCAGGTAGCCACACAATGACTGATTTAACTGTGTGCATGATTTTCTATTCAACCAAACTTTACCTAAGCTAAGCGCTGACTAACTGACTTGAGTGAGTAGCATGATCACAGACAGTAACCCTACTCTCAGTACAGACTAGCTAAATAATAGCTCTCAATATTGATTGGCTCCTGTGAGCTTGTAAGCATTTATATTGTCGAGGCGTCTTGCATAAATCATACACTTTGCGCATGACCACCCAATCAATTCAGGGCGGTAATCTTTGCACCTTAGCACTTGGATTTATCCAAATGTGAGTTCTCAGACTGAAGAGTTGCCCTGTTCGCACTGGTTAAACATTAACTGCATGTGCACAATGTAAATGTAATAGGTCAATTGGGCCAGTTTGTGACACTGTCGCTGCGATGCAGAGTGACTCGTATCGTAGAGTCGCTGCAGTGCATAGAAGCTTTTATAGCCTCAGGGAGTATGCAGGCAAATTAACTGTCAGTACATCCTGGGCTGCGATTGATGCAGGTTTTCTTGGTACATCATTGCCATTTATTAGGGTAGTTTTTTTTCAGGTCAATCAGTTCAACATTACACACTGTCATTTCAGATTGATTTAGTATATGGATATGGTTTTCTTTTTGTGTATGACAGTGTTCTGGTCAATATGAGACTGATTAGTCAAAAAATCACTCACATTTCATCATAACTTGCCTGTACCATGAAAGTATGAAGTCATGAGAATTATAGGGTAGTTTAGTTCACCTGCATTCCTTTACCAGATCATATCATCAACAAAACAATTCTTATTTATGTCAGGTCTTCCTCACTTATAGCTTCAGTCATTCCTAAAATACACCATGCTATCTAGGCTTATAATTTGGACTGACCCTATTTCATCCTTGTATGGCTGACATTAACATCACTGATTATGCTTGCTGTTTCAGAGTAGGTTTATTCTGATACAGAACCGAGCTGGTAAGACACGTCTTGCTAAGTGGTATATGCACTTCGACGATGAGGAGAAACAAAAACTGCTTGAAGAAGTTCACTCTGTTGTCACTGTTAGAGACGCTAAACACACAAACTTTGTAGAGGTAACTAACTCAGGTTCCTATTAAAACCTCCATGTATTATTATTGGGTTTTATTCAAGAAGTTCTTACGGAACATACCCGGTTTCAGTTTCTCACTGCCCTAAGTTTGTTTGAGTTACAGGAGCTCTAAAATATTTTTTTAATCTTACCTCAGTTGGCCACCAGACAAACATTTTAAGATCTATTTGATAAATGATTTCAGCTAAATTGGAATCAATCAGTCATCACACCTGTTATAAATAAGTGCCTGCACTCCAGTCCCCAGTTGATAATTGCTCACAATTAACACTGTTCTCACATTCTCTCAAACTCTGAAACAATCCTATCAACACAGAAAAGCATGTTCATATTAAAGTAAGAATCAGGTTTGAATCATTCTAGAGTTCTCAGTGTTGTTTAGACCACTCTGTAAGGTCTATGAACTGTGGCTTATTCGCAACCAATTTTCACTCACTCAAAGTTGAGATGAGAAGGTACTGAAAGGTGCTTTCTTAACGATAAAATATACAATATAGTACCTTTCTAGTACCTTCTCATCTCATTTTTGTCTGAAAATCAGGTGAAAATGGGCAATAGGTAATCAGCGTTATAGTATGTTTCTAAATTAGACTGAGAACTCTAGAATCATATAAAAAATATGTTACATTCACAGTCACTTTAACTAAGCCTAGTCTGATCCATCGTCATACTTATAATTTTATCCAAACCAAACTTCTAGCTCACTCTTTATCATGCTACTCATGTCCTGTTTTGTAGTTCAGGAATTTTAAGATAGTATACTGACGATACGCCGGATTATTCTTCTGTGTATGTGTGGATACCGCCGACAACAGCTCTTAGCTTATCTAGAAGCTATACATAACTTTGTCGAGGTGCTCAACGAATATTTCCACAATGTCTGCGAACTAGATCTAGTCTTCAACTTTTATAAGGTAAGTCTTTTACTGGGAGAGGAGTAAAGTATTCGAAGGAGGAAAAGTTTCACACAGACTTGAAATTATGGCTAGCTAACATTTAACTCAAATTGGTTTCTTTATGATATTATCTACCGCCAATTCCGTGCCCAGTCCAAAGCTAGCAAGAATCGGTGCTAGTTAACATGAAGACACTCCTGTCTAATCGAAGCCAAATTAAACTTTAGCTCATATTCATTCCTCTGGGTATCATGTAACCATTGCCGTTGCCAAATTGTTTGAAGTCAGGAAAACTGAAAAACATTGTCGCTGTAATTTTAGAAAAAAAAATGAGTTGCACCCCCTGATCCAATCCTATATATATTTACCTCACCATGATAATATGAGATGGACCCAAAGCTTTGAACATTAGGTGTAATAAAATTGACAATCAAAGACCTTAACAAAAGAACATCCCTGCCTAACTACAGCATATCCTCCAATAAACCTGAAACAATATGACAAAATAACCCACACTCCCTCCTTATTTTTTGTGGTTTTCTTTTGCCCCCCAGTTCAACAGTTTGGAAGCCTAGTTACTATAATTCGGTTTGTCTTGAGAGTTATCCTTGGGTTATCCTTGGTTGCACAAGACTTGATATTCTGATTGCCTCTGGGCCAAATTGTATAAACAGACAAGGTGTAAGCTCACTTAGCCCGGTACTGGCATGTGAATCTTTAGACTGACCTCTCACCTTACATGATAAACTGGCAGCTAAGTAGATAAAGTTTACTGTTTAATTGTATCCTAGATTCAATCATGTAGATCTGCTTAATCTAACTCTATAGTTGTATATTTTTGAGGAAAGACATCCGCTTTCATTCCCGTATTTTTTCGATGTGTAGTATCAGACCACACAGAACTTATTTAGGCATGTTTATAGCGAAAGCGTAGAGTTTGGTATATTTACCTTTACGCACTATCAAATTGGAGTTGTCCACTCAAAAACAGTGGTTCAAGGAGTTGACAACTCCTGAATGATGCTAAATTGCCTTTGAAATTCCACATTTTGTTTCTTAATCATGCTGATGATACTCGTTTGACCAACCTTAGACTTCTTAGTGAAATTCTGTAACACATTTTTCCATTATATCATTACATAAGGAATTACACCCCCTCCCCCCGCCAATTTTAAGGAGAAAGCTACTGTCACTCACTTTTCATGTTACATATAACTTTTTGTCCTTTTAATGTAGGTGTACAGCGTGGTGGTTGAGATGGTTTTAGCTGGAGAAATTAGGGAGACGAGTCAAACCAAAGTACTAAAACAGCTCCTTATGCTCGGATCACTGGAATAAGTCTACTATACATCATCACTATATCTATAATACGTAACGCGATCGTAATCTGGATATATAACTGTACCAGCCAGCAGGCAAACCTGGAGAATTCATCCTCTACTTATTCATTTGGTCCTTAGTTTTACTAGTTTGGAAGCAGTCTGTAATATAATGACCAGTTTATATATACATGGCTCCCGATATAAAGGAGATTAACATTTCCATACCATAACTGTTGTTGAGTAATTCAGAGCATTAGAATGTGATCGATTTGAGCTTTAGTTATGATGAATACGTCACGTTATTATACATCATATATCCGAAGACCAAACATTCCATGGTGTAGCTGTTGGAAAAGCTGACAATTCTAAATACCATTGAGCTGTTTACTTATTTTTGTAAAGTGTTACGATTTTGTGTAATACATCATCGTCTATATTTTGTATCAGTTATTACTTACTTTATTTTATCAATGTTGCAGCAAAATAGAAAAAAAAATGTGAAAAAGACTTAGAAAAGCAAAGTTTGATGATTTCGCTGCGAAAGTTTCAAGAAAGGCGGAAGAAAACTTAGGTTAGTGTTCACTTAACCTTTTAGTAGAGCCCTCATCATCATAAGTCAACTATTTAACTCTTTGTGCCAGTTTTATAGAACATGTCAGAGCGTATGTCATAACGTAACCCGCCGGTATTCTGAGGGTATCGGTATTTGGCAGGACCGCTCTTGGAATTCCAGGCCGCATTGTCGGAATTATTTAAACATGTTCTATTAATTTTGACACCCCAATTGATATCATTGTTTGGTGTCATGATTGACAAAATAGTCTTCCAGTTTTCAATTTTGACATCAAACATCTACTGCCAGCCTGATAATAATTGGGAGAGTGTGCCGCTTTGAAGCACGCTTAAAAAAAAAGCTGGGAGTTGTGCCAAATTATTCATAATATGTTGACTTATGATATTGATGTCTCACATTTTGATCAGTCGTCAGTTCACAATAGAGCAGTTCTTGCCCTCCCTTTGCGTTTGCTGGTTCCCTTCTCAGGCATTTGGTGTCACCACCTCCCCTCCCTACTGGGATGGAAACTAGCAACTTCGCTATCATTAGGCAGTTCAAGTTTGTTCATTAATGTTCGGTTGAGCCAATATATAGAGTTGACTGACTTCCTAAACTTTAGATTAGATATCTGACTGTTCTCACCGGATGTTGCTGGCAGGCAGATTTGTCTGGGCGTTAGCCACACTAACTGTATATAGATTACAGTAGTCACTCCCATCATATCATCCAAAAAAATCTTGTGCCAAAGACTTCCTGTGTCAATGAGACCTTCCAACCTCACCTCTCGTCTTTTGTGGTATAGAACTAGTACTGACTTCTGTCCACCATGGATGATTAGCCTGAGAGGCAAGATGCCAGACTTAATTTGATGTATTCATGAGAGGACAACTCTGATTTTAATGAGTTTTAACACCAAAATTTTCTCAAAAACAGGGTATGTGAGATTGCAAGTAATACTTGAGAGCTTTGACTGAGTATGATTTTTTTATCATGTACATGGAGAATTCAGTGTTTGTCCAAATGAATATCTGAAGTTATAGAAATGAATATCTGAAGACATCGATTCACCACCGTCCCCGAAATAGCTACTTTATTCTAGCTAATAATATTTACTCCTCATTGGTATATGAAAGCGTACATATGTAAAAGGTCTTACTAATTCTATTCTGTAGCAGAGTATAGCAGTAGGGTTCTTTACAGAGATTGAAGTGGCGGCAAGCCTGGTGTTGTTGTGCACTGGTGATAAACGACTAATTTAGGGGATATATCTGCGATTTTCCCTCTCTGACTCCATTCCTGAAGTGGCGCGATCAGTCGGTATATAGGCCCTGAATATCGAGGGTTTGGGAAATTATGAACGGGAAAAAGATAAAAAACAATTTAATGGAATACAAGCACACAAATTCCCTACTCAATCATCCATTTGATCTCCACAATTGTCCATTCCCGCTCTCAGTGAATTTACCCTGGCTTTGGATTCAGCATCCAGAGATAGCTCAAGGCAAATGTTGATCAAGCGTAATATTTAATTGGGGATAAAAACTTATACTGCCAACAAGATTTCCCCCAACCTTTATATCTTATCGAGGAAGTATTCAGAAAGTTCTATCATAAAATTAATGATCTGTGTAAGTTTAATAATTATATTAACCAATTATGCTAACCGAATAGTAGTGACATCGTAGGCGCCCGATGAGTCTGTGTTTTATCAAGCATGATAAAAAATCAATATATAAAAGTCAATACTATACTGGGTCTAGTTGCCTGTATTCGGGTTTGCTCTCCTTCCGCTGACAAGCCGTTGCTGGTTAGCAGGAGAGAGGTGGGGGGGGGGGATATTCCGAACGCAAGAGAACTGGATCTTACATGATCTAATGCTATACAGACTCCACCATGCTCACCTAATTTTAATACGTTAGCTATTGGAGGTAAAGGATTGAATGGCAACAGATGATATCTGACACAGCACTAGACTGAATAGAGCGGAATAGTCTTCAATTATCTCCACTCACTTTTCCTCATAATTATTAAATATTTGAGCGCAGATAAATATAATCAAAATTTTATTTGACAGTGTTTTGCTATGATCAAAGCTAATGTGCAAGTCATAATTGTTGTGTCTAAATTAAATTGAGTTTTAAGAAAATGAATGAGAAGAGAAAGGCTGATTGTTATTGGGTATGTACATCGAGGTCTACATAAATGTTGCACAGTAACTATAGAGGTATATGACAATGAGTTAAATGGAAAAAAGGATGAAAAATTTAACAGTTAATATGGTTGAAAACTGGTCATATGGATAAGATTCGGTCCGTGGGTAGAAAAAAATTCATTTGCTCGTTATTTATCAAATATGTCTCACAAAAAAAGTAGATGCCAAACACCTGACGTCTGTTTTGTCGACTCAACAGCAGCGTCAATCGTTACAAAAATGCATGATTATATGAAAATAGAATGGAGGCGAGTCAGTGCTGATTGGATTGAAGTCTGATGCCACAAAATGCCGAGTAGACTGATTCTGAATTGTCAGTATTGAGTTTGATCAAGCGTTCATGGAGAACAAAACGAGTATGATTCAACCTATACATAAAAAATCGCACTTTGAAATCGCAGATTTAGCCAAAAACACTAAATGGAACCATAATTGCAGGCCCAGGGAGTCAGCCAAGTATCAACTGTAATGTAAAGAAAGTTTTAATTGAAGCGCAGAGCCTCATTGTCTTCAGTAAGTCATGAATATATAACATGTATGTACAGAGGATACAGAGGAAACATATCAGGTTTGTAAAATGCCAATTGGAGATACAGAATAAGAGCATAAATAATAAGAGCTTTATATATACACCAGGATTTCAATCCATAATAACTTATCGTAGCTCAGAATAGAGTTTGTTTATAATCTGACATTACCCGATCAGACATTGTCAGATTAGCGAGTACCGATCAGGTTTACCCGATCAGCGATAACCCGTTCAGCAATAACCTGATCAGCAATTACCCGATCAGCGGTTACCCGTTCAGCGATTATCCAATCAGCGGTTACCCGATGGTTTAATCTCTTTGGATCTTTGCCACATTTCATCATCGCTGGAGTTGTGATCACTAAAGTTATCCAAAAACTGCAGAATCTTCGGATCTTTCTTGAACGGATAAACTCTACAATATACAGCGATATAAGCAAGTGAGAAATATATATTTTTAATGATAGAAACATTTTACACATTTACAGAGAAAACGGCTCATAAGAATAATTCAGTCTTTTGCAGTATCATTTTAGATATTCTGTCTTCCTCCCATGATGTCTATAAGCTCCCCTTATATGACACAAACTGGGAGGCTGCAATATAACATGCATATTTGATGCTTACGAGGGGGAAAACTCGATTCTTAATATTCCAAAGCAAATGATGACTAGCTGTGTCTCCCAAAACAAAGCTGATAAAGAAAGGCTAAATGTGAACATGTTCCACTTATATCAGTACCTGCTGATGTGTTTGAAGAATTTTATATTTATATGTAAATTAACACATCATATAAGTAGCCTACACTTATATAAGTACACCAATATGTATATATATATAAGAACACATATTATATGTAGGTACAGATCCAGTTCTATAAGATATCTACTTACGGTTTACGGAATCTCCTCAGACATTCGAGTACATTGAACAGATGCCACCTCATCTGAAAGTTTATATTCCCGTCAGCGAGATTAGACGTGTTACCCACGCGTATAATAGTCATATCGTTCAATATCAGACCGCTGTAAGAAAAAATGTTCTTATGTTAATAATAATGATAATGGGTTTATTTATATACCTCTTGATGTAAGCCACAATGGGTAGCGGTTTACTGCACGTCACTGGGTCCAAGCACTCCATAGCCAACCCTGACTAATGAGAACCTACATCGCATAAAGCTCCTTGTTATTATAAAACCACAAAATAAATGCAAATGTGACTGACTACTGTATGAGCAACACATCCAGGACCAACTACATTAGAATCAGACTAGCACAGGCCGAGCAAGCTTTGAGAAACGGCAGAGTACAAGTGGCTCATAAATTATCAGAAGCCTGGAGAGTGGTGAGTCATTTTCTGAGACAGGTATACTTATATAATGTAAAGGTTTGTTTCACAGAATTAAACCCTTCTCATAGAATGGAAATATTAGCATAACCCTATCCAATTAAAACACTCAACACAGGGGCTGATGATCTCATTGGCTGTCCCTACTAGCTTGCAGAATGTAGCCTGGGAAATAGTCTTGAAATTCTGCCAGGGACTGGCTATTTTTGCACTTTGTTTGGCAAAAGAAAGCTAATTATGCAATTCCAGATACTGATTTCGGAAGTTTGTTTCCTTACTTTTACCTCACCAAATTATAAGCCACCCGACACTTATTTTTAAGTGATTGTCACACACAGCTTTTTACATTAACTATTTTTGTTACCAGAGTATGCTTCTAGTGGTGAACAACAATAATAGATTGATTGTGAGAGGAACAGCAGGTTTCTTGGTGTAATTCTGAAGTTCTCCGCCTTGTTTAGAATACTGCTCAAGGTGGCCCAGTTTTCAAAGTTGAGATAACAATGTACTCAAAAGGTACTCTTTTTTCCAAATATTGAAATTACAACCATTTTAGGACCTTCTCATTACAACTACGATAGAAAATCAGTTGCAACTGGGCCAGAGGCTGTTTATGAGCTAAGGCTAGTATACTGTAATAGACTGAGAACTCTAGAAAGATACCAAAGCACCTGTTTCACTGATAATTAAGCTTTTATTGTTGTGTACCACTAGCCTTGTCACGCGGCCACTGGTTTTGGATTTTTTGGTTTTTTTGGTGGCCTTGTATTTCTCGGTATAGTATCGGTAGTTGTCTTCTGCTGTTTTAGCTCTAATCTTCACCACTTTGAGCTTTGTCTTTTTCTCTGTTCCATAGGCAAATATATCAACTTTGTCATTTATCATATTCAAAATATATATAAATAAGTTGATTACACTACATATTGCAGTAATAATGTGAAAACATCGCTAAGTTGAAGAAAATTTAAAACGCCCATGAGTATGACCATGACCTTGACCTTGATCTTACTCATGGGTGTTTTAAATTTTTTCAACTTAGCCATGTTTTCACATTATTACTGCAATATTTAATGCAATCAACTTTTTTATATTTATTTTTAATATGACAAATGACAGAGTTAATTAATTAGCTTATGGAACATAGAAAAAGTCAAAGCTCAAAGTGGTGAAGATTAGAGCTAAAACAGAAGAAGACAACTACCGATACTATACCGAGAAATACAAGGCCACCCAAAGAACCAAAAAATCCAAAACCAGTGGCCGCGTGACAAGGCTAGTGTATCACTACTAGCATACTTTTGTAACGGCGGTGAGCGTTACTGCTGTACAATACATATTATTCACACTTTTTCAAGGCTTGCTCCAATTCATTAAACATGGTAGTACGGAGTTGTGTCCTATCATTCACACACTTCTACTAGGGACATATAACTTACATATAAGGTATACAGGGAGGTTCTGCTTCACTGAGCGCTGTACGATATGATTTAAAGCTGCTTGTACAATCTATCAGATGGAAATACTCTGATATCATATCCTTCTCCTGTCTCGGCCAGTCGAGTCGACTAACCGGAGCCGAGTCCAGAGCGCTCAGTAACGCCAGCAGTGAGTTAAAGTTGTTGTGTTTCCGTAAATGCTGAATAAGATTAAAATTTAATTACGCAAGGCACAGTCACTTGATTTAAGTTGGATACTTGGACATAACAGGCAATTATTACAAAGAGAATTGGCTAAGCAAAAAACGTTAGTGAGTCTATGCAAACATGGTTGTTATCATTTTACAACCGTGATCTTGTTCAAATTTTGAAAGAGTAGATACTGAGCGTATTTGCCAGCCACACAATGGTTTTTCTTCTAATGCAACCAAAGATTAAAAATACTAGTAGTTGATGCAACTGTTTCGCTTTGAAGGTTTGCTTCGTAATAATCGCCAGTGTGTTTCTACCTTTTGTCACAGAGATCACTAAATGTGACACTCTCATAAAAACATAATGGGCAGGCGTATCTCACTACATGATGAGCACTCTATTGGAGCATCTTGTTTTTGAATCACCCTACCCTAGAGGAAAAGTTCGCGTTTAGCAATAGCTCTGATAGCTAACCCTAAATCTAGCTAACATTGACTCACCCTCTTTACTTTATATCGAATCCCACCTCAAGTAGCCAAAATTATTGCTAGCCAAAATTAAGTCACTCTAAATCTAGCTAAACTAAACTCTAGCTAACATTCCCCCCTCCCCTCCCTCCATTTGTTGATTCTCTACACATGCTCCAAGCTCACAACCTGCTGTGTTTAACTGTTCCATATATTAAGGCTAATGGACAAGGGATGGACTGAGAGACTAATGGATTCCAGATTTGGAATCTCCATGCCTCATTACTTTACTGTGCTGCTATCCAGTGTTGAGATATAGGTAGCGATGCCTGGTGCAATGTAATGAAGCGTAGAGATTCTACATCTGGCATCCATGATTCTCTCAACCCATTCCTTGTCCATTAGCCTGGGTCATTTAAGCCATAAAAAATAGAATATATAATTGATTCCTATTCGCAAATCTGCGCTGATAAAATGATAAAATCTCTCTCTACACACTCACCTTGAGTATATGTACAAATTTGATGAAGTATTTCTCTCTGATTGCCTGATCGTCTGGTTTGAGTATTACATTCCTACACCACCATGACATCTTATTAAAGTGCACCGTAAACTGTACCAGATTAGGGCACCTGTAGAGAGCAAGTAAACACAACTTTACTGATGACTGATACTCGGTACACAGCTGACTGAGTGTAGGTCACTTTGTACAGGCCATATTTTTTTAATCGTAGTCAGATGATTGATCTACTGCTAGCCTGCCTGCTTGAAAAGATTCTATGAAAGCCATCTCCAAATGGACAGACAATCATGATTTGATATCGCCTGGGGTCTCTGCCTATTGCTGCCTGTTTATGGCACTACATTGACGGTTGATGGTGGGGTGGGGGTGGAAAAGTCAACGATGCCCTGTTTGAAACCCTTAAAACCGCTTCCATCTCGATGGAATCTGGCCTCACTGAACTACATAAAGCACAGAGATGACACCTCGATATATGAACTATCAACTAATGGGCATATTATTTTCAGATTAAGATAGTTGAAATCAGAATTCGGAATCAAGGAACTTAGTAATGACCGGAGTATGACCTACCATTCTGAGAGTGAAGTCTCAATTAGTATTAATATGTTAGATAAACAGAACTCGATGAGCACAAATTTAACTGACTAGCAGCAGCACCTGTGACTTGCGAATATAATCTACACCTTACTGTACAATCTATCATATTGAGTCCACCTGTACCACAGGCTAGGTCAAATGGAGCACTGCTCGGGTCTTGTAATCAGACGGTGTAACTGATCAAAACCTCCTCAGTTACCATCAGAAGCTCACCAAAGATGGGTTCATTAAATATATCTATGCTTAGTATTTATACCCCATAAGATATGTCAAAGTGTCCTAGTAGAGTGTTGTATATATATATATAGGTTTCTTTCCCGTAATCAACGTGGCACCAGAAGGATTGGAGGGTAGACCACCCCGCCCAGTAGCTTTGTTGCTCATTGGTCCTTAGTCTAATATAAGTGAGTGTATAACTTACTTTTCTTCGTTCTGTTCTCTAGACCAGGTGAGAAGCTCAGGTAATTCTAACCTCTGATAGAAGTCTGTCTCTATAAGTGTGAGATGCTCGGCAATCTCGTGTGACTTGAAATCCACCAGCGTTAAAACTCGCCTGGGAAATACAAACAGAACATGTGTTATAGTGCTTGTGAGAGAATCAGATCTTTGGTAGCATGCTGAGTTCTTAGACTAATATTTGTAATAGTGCTCTAGGCTCATAAACAGCCTGCAGCTCAGTTTCTAGTGATTTTCACAGTTGAGATGTGAAGGTACTGAAAAGGTACTACAGAGAAACTCTTTTCATGATAGCATTTACAGTAGTATTATTCATTCACAATCACGCTAGGTCATGGTGAATGCTGAAACCTTTGTGGATGGATCAGATGCAAATCGATATTCTCGGAGCTCATTATATTGAGCTAGTTTTTCTGCAGGTAATTATGTGTCTGGCACTTCGGATAGGGGCTTAGAGTATATATTAATATGAGAGAAAATGAACTGCAGAAAAAAACATACTGATCTTTGATCCGGTAGCATTAGCCTTATTCACGCGGCCACGGGTTTGGTTTTTTGTGGTGTTCGCGTGAACAAGGCTAGGTAGCATCAATTGCTTATTACAAGATCAATTCAGGGAGTGATTAAATTCACATGAATCTTTGACAATTTGAGCCAGTCATGTGCTATCAAGCATTGACTGAATATTTGAGCACAGCACGATTATGAATTTCCTAGAGGGGGTAAAGAATTCGCGAGAGAAAAGGTTCTTCATTACCAAGAAGCTTGAAGTAGCATAATTCAAGGCTGGCCAAAACTATATATATTAAAAAGATTGAGTAAAACTCCAACGTAAATTAGCCAGAACCTAGTGCCTTTACATTAAGTCGGCATAGGTAGAATGAAAGGGGCTGACTTAATTCAGCTCCTTTCATTCTACCTAGTCAGCTAAACCTGAAGCTGAACTTAACTCAGCTGATATTTACTCCTCATGCGTATATCAGTCTACTTTTACTTACGATGGAGATTTGGGGCCGGACGAGGGAGCTACAATCTGCAGTTCCTGAACAGGCCTCTGATTTGGGTCACATTTCTCAAGCACTTTACGTCTCATGATCTTAGCGAGCGTCAGTTCTCCCTCCCTTACCAACTCTGTGACTAGCTTCAATAATCTCAGGCTAATAGCCTCTTTCAGTTCACTGGATCTGTATAATGGTAGATGACATAAATAGCGTTGTGTGAAATTAGCATTGAAGTTATTTCCGATCTTTGTTTTTCAGAGAAAGCTTGCTCAGGATGATGTCAAATGATCTGACACCAACCTAGCCTAGTCACACAGCTACTTTTTTGTAGCCACGTGACAAGCTACCACCAACCCTTCATTGTCATCTATGTCTGATTCTGCAGCCAATTTATGCCAATTTAAGCGCAATGAAAAGAAGAAACCTAATGTATATCTACAAAGCCCAGTGGGGTGTAAAACCAAACCAGACAATTATTGCTGCCCATATAGTAATCAATTCATACTTTTGCAGCTTATTGTTCCAACTTAGAAAGACAGGATCTATGATTTTCAATCAGATTAGTCCTAATAGATTAGATGATTCAAAAAAGATTTGTATTGAAAGTCTGCTTTGTAAATTAATCGCAGCAAATAGTAAGGCTTTTTCCTGTTCAACAATCAATTAAATGCCCTACAAAGTTGGGAACACGTAAATAAAACGGGTAAAAAACAAAAGTAAGAGGATCTGAGTTGACCCAGAACTAAATAAAGACATAAATATACAAGCAGCGCTGACGCATTAAAGATAAGCTGAGCAGAGCCAGATCACCATGCCTCAGACAGATCACCATGCCTCGGACAAATATCAGCTAACCTCGCAGGAAACCAAGAGAAATACTACCTAACTTGATCATGGTGAAGTGAGATTGATCAGATTTTATACTGAAATGCAATATTTGAGCTTTCCCCTCCCTCTCTCTCACCAAATGTGAACCCAATTAAATAAGGAGGCTTCATTCCGAAGCTGACCTGTTTGATAACTTTAGAGTCAAGGACAATCTCAGAATCCCGCATGAGAACGGGAAGGTTTTTGATGGATATTTTTGCATTCGGATTGCTCAAGCGCCATCTTAACATTTCTAATCAGTTGGCATATCCAGTTATCATAGCCTGGTCACGCTGCTACTTTTTGGGTTTAGGGAAGCCAAAAATGTAGCGGCTTGTAGCGGCTTTAGTTATTTTACAAGTGGTTATAAGTGAGGTTTGTATTATTTACTCTAAACCAACAAATAACTCAACTGTAGTGAGGTGTAAGGTCAGATTACAATGGCTGTCAAAACATCGAAAAAGCTGTGCAGCATGTTATTGAAGAGAGGCTATTCCAGCAATATTCCCATAATGCAATTCATCACATTCTGGGCCTATCGACAACTACTCGCCTCTGCTGAGCATGCAAAAGGAGACTCACTGCAAATTAACATGCCAGAGCTAAACGGACTGAACTGATGCTCAAGGACAGATTCTGAGCAGAAATGTTTGCAAGATGAGCAGCACATTGGTGCGCAACCATAACGTCAATCAGCAGAGCAGAGATAAATCATATGAGGGATTAACGTAGCACTGCATTCGTAAGTGAGAAAATTGCAAAGTTTCACATTCAGTGATGGGATAGCTGCTAGGAGTCATTAGGATACCGAAACGAATATATAAAATTCTTCATTATAATATCTGTTCTGGTTTGTCTTGTGAAGCTTGTTCTGGTGAAATAATTTGTAAAAAACAAAATTTAATAGGATAGACTAAACAAGGTAAAGCCTTGGACCACATAAAAGCACTACATGTGCCGCCTCAGCTCCGTTCAAACAACAAGTTTAGGTGAAACCTCTCAAAATACAAATTCTATAGACCTCACCCTATGGGCGTTCAACGCCAAGAAAAATAACATTTAAGTGCAAGTGATCCAAGATTTGCCCTCTAAATTCAGCCACATCATAGAAAAGAAACCCTGTTATAAGTAATACCAATATCCCACTATATATGTGAATGTGTTAGATTCTTGCCTGAGTGCCCTGTCTGCTTCAATAAGGGATTGATTGAGATCACTTGGGCACACAGGCTAGTTAGATATAGAAACATGATCTAAATGGCGTAAAATGCGTAATTGAGTCCAACACACTGCTTTTCTCAGGGATGGTAGAATTCACAATGATAAAAAAGAAGAAGGCTGGATCTCGGCTGAAAGGAGGGCAGAATGTAGAATTATCTGAATCTGCGTCGACGTTTACCAGTGACATTAAACTGTCGGCTGGCCCTAAATCTGCACACAAAACACAGCTAAAGTTAGAGGATGAATTATACACAAAGTAAGCTTTCATGTTTATACCCCTCCAAATCTAATACCCACACATTTAGTATTTACTGAGACATGGACTCGGACCTGGTACATTTTAATGGTGGACTTCTATGGTACATTTATGGTTCTATAACCGGCAGCACAGTAGCATGAAAAGCTAGTTATTGGCAGCGGACGGTGTATGATGCTCATGACATATGAGTTTATACATGGATGAATGGTCTGTCTGTCTACAGAGAAGGCTTTTCGACTCTAAAACTAAGTCTGAGAACCGCCCATTCATAGAACATCCCTATGTAAACTCACATATGCCTACAGCAGGAAAATTGAGCGGCCGTTTCAAGCAGCGAGTTGGCTGGTAGCAGAAAACAATATTAACAGTACTATCAGCAAAAAAAACGCTGAAATCTAGCAGCGGGTCTATCATTATAGCAACTTAAACTGCAATGCGATGACATGAAGTTACATTTGCCACCAGCTCAAATGCCAATTAAATGAGATGAGTTATAATTGTTTATCATACCGTGTTTTCCTACGTGTGTAGCGTACACTACAAGGGCGTCTACACTACCACCCTTCAGCCCTGACATGATCTTTGACGAGCCACCCTAAAAGCAAAACATTGGTAAGTGAATGAAATATACAGGCATCGATACGAGCATCGGCAACTTACATCCAAATATTACACTAGAGGAGTTATGTATTTGCATGAGGAGAAGCTAGCCATTTCCTGTACTATCAAACTACCTAACATTCAACCTTAGCTAACATTTACTCACCTGCTTTGCTCCATATAGACTCCCACCTCAGGCAGCAAAAATATAGTGCAAGCTAACATTAAGTAACCCCTAAACCAGCTAAATTAAACTTTTCCTAACATTACTGATCTAGGGTCATTGTAAATTCAGCAATACAAACAGTTGCATAAGGGAAGGCAACTCCCATCCATCAAATTAACAAAAATTAAGAAGCTAACATCCTATTGTATACATGAGGATAACAGTTTGTAATACAAGGACTCCGATTCGCACATATTATTACAAGATTACCTATTATCTACGTAGGAGAATAAATGTCAGCTAGATTCCAGTTTAGACTGTTTAGGGGTGACTTAATGTTAGCTACTGCCAATTAAGGCTAGCTAAAGTGGATGTGTAAATGTTAGCTAGCAATAATATTCACTATTCAAAGCATAAAAGCGAGATTTTTTCCTCCCTCAAATACCTTACTCATAGCATCTAGCATCTTGCGCCCCTAATTGTAGTACTGACCTTACGATGATGGTGATTGGTTGTTTTAGCAGTGCTGGAGGAGGCGGTACTCACCTTACGGTGATGGTGATTGGATGGTTTAGCAGCGCTGGAGGAGGCGGTACTTACCTTACGATGATGATGATTGGTTGGTTTAGCAGTGCTGGAGGAGGTGGTAGTATTAGATGAGATACTACCGACAGCACTGTCACTGGATGTGCTACTACCTTCACTTTCTCTGACTAAAATAGAGATATTAGGTAAAGGTCAATGTTTACTGATAACTAACTATACTGCTATTATTCACAGGTGCTACGTTATTCACAGCCACTATATGCTACCTTATTCACAGGAGAATGAGGTGGCTCAGTTGGTTGGAGCACCGGTCCTTTAGCATACAAATGTTGGGGTTTGGTTGCACCAAGGTGTTCTCCGATCTGCCTGCAAAGAGAGACCAACCCGGCGCGGATATTACGCCTCAGCCCCCTTTTTTAATCAAGTCACTATATTACAGACTTAGTATAGATCTAAAGTGATCTATGACTAAAATGGAGAGATCAATTCATGGTTTCTGTTTATTGAGAACCAAGTTTACAGCTATTATATATGATATTTTACTATAATATTGTCTTAATTGAAGTAGGATACATCTCTGAAGGGCCATCATACACATTAAAAATGTACTGCTTGATAGACTGACTAGCTACATAAAACGCTAATATATATACATATATAAATAGATTCAAATCTGTGCTTTTAAGTGTCATCTGTGTGTATTTGGCCCCAACTAAGTGTCACTCAAAAATAAGGAGTCATTTTATATGACCCACAAAAAAATCATGTCTTAAATCCTCTTAAATAATCATGTTGGGCATCCTTAACCCAATAGTAATTAATGGTAGATAAAGGAGCCTGACATGGTCAGACAACTCCAATGCAATGATTTGCCCTACTGAGTCATTCATATATATGAATCACTCATTGTCCAGGGTTTTTATTGCACAAATGTGTGTATATATATATCGCTGAAGCCACATAATTGTCAGACTTTGAGCATGTTTGGGATTATGAGACTGATAGTCTGCAGTAACGCCTGAGATTGGTATCTTATGAATCCTCCTGTCAGGAGTAGTTCTATGTGTCAGGCAACAACCTTCCTCTGGCCCCCCCGATGGTTGGCCCTGTTGTGCCAGGCTGCAGTCGGACAAGCGCCAGGAAATGGGCCACATCACATATAGTGACGCAAAAGTTGATTGTAATAAGGAGACACCAAACTCCCCCCCCCCCCCAACATAAGACAAGACACCGGAGGGGCACTTACTGAGAAGTTCTCTCACATCCACCATATCCAGAGGATTCAGCTCGGCGTACTCAGGGTCCTCAGGCTCGGTGTCTGAGAGAGCTAGTGATGATCTCTGTGAGGACGGGCCGTACGACTCATCACCCTCACTCACCTACAGCATATTATAAGAAACTAGGTTATAGTGAACAGAAGGGTTACTGATGGCAAAAGAATCTTCCATCCTGTGTCTGGGGTTTTTTATTGATTATTAAATATCAATTTTCTCTCCACAGCACATGTCGGCTTTTGCCTATTATCTAATTTGTTGAATTTGAATAAATTTTTATTTATCATGAACCGATGTGACATCTTCTCTTTCTCAAGTAGTTGGTTTGACAGTGCCAGTAAAATATTTTATGTTTTCAAATCCAGATTCTGACCTCAGTGAGATTTTTTGCTGCCGCTCCCTCAGTCCCCTCCATACCATCATGGAGCATCATAGCATGCCTGTGTTCTGGACACTGATGTTGCGGGTGGTACATGTAGCCCCCGGCTCCGCCATTGTGCATCAGCATAGCCTGTCAACGAACACAATTCATTACAGTTCCAATTATCATTAGAAGTTCACTATACATTCATAAAAAACACAGACAAATTGGCTTATATCCAAAGAAAGCTATCACATAATTGGAAGCCTGTAATTCATATAGACCACTTTATATTCATAATGATATAGTCTACCATATGAGGGGAACTTAATCATATTAACCAGTAGTCTTAGCCCCCAAGAATCTTGCCCCCCCTCGTCCGACGGGGGCAAAGTCTGAGAACTATGTAGGAGTTTGCCCCCCCTCGTCCGACGGCGGCAAAGTCTGAGAACTATGTAGGAGTTTGCTAAAATTGTCTGCTCGTGTAAAATACAAGTACTTAAGAGAGAGATCTTCTAAATCTGCTGCAATATCTTTTGGGTTTTACTCCTTCCTGAAGAAAGATGATATTCTGTGGGCCAACATTGAAATGTGTGCATCTTTTGTATACCATCTACAACTCTAAATATCCCCAGAAGAAGCTAAGGGACAAACGCCAATGTAGTCTGGGCCCTCCAGACCTTTGCCCCCGCCCGATGGCCCCGGTGAGGGAGTCGCCACTGTCTTTATTTAGTAACCTCGTCACGCGGCTCCTTTTTTTGGTTAGGGGAAAGTAGCTGGGTGACAAGGCTATCTATTAAGTATTAAGTATGTTTGCCGTAGCCTGTAATTTGGACATGATGACCTAATGACTGGATTATGGATAACATCTGCAGACAGTGAGATCCAGTCAAATATATCACTCTGACCTGAGCTGACTTGATATATGGGGTATATATGAGTCTTATAAGGCTTCCTGCACTACAAACTAGCCTAGTGCCATATTATAATGCACAACTAAATGTTCTAAATGTTTGCTATGTCGAGTATTTAGATTTTTAGTGTGTGGTTATATGGTGTTTTTAAGTGAGAGCGCAGTGTCAAAAGTTAATCCATTTTTGGTAAGCAAGGCTGCCACATTTTCTGAAATGGCAGGTTCAAATCAGAGACAGCAACAGAAGTTCAGGGGCGTGTCTGGGGTGACTGTCCAGCAGGGGTCGAGAGTCTAGGGGCTCAGACTACAGATGACATGTAGTCAAGTCAAAAATAGATGATATTCTTTGGATTAAGCAAGCCTCAGGCGTTTATGTAAAACAATGTGCTCAAAAACTGTCATGTGGACCCTACACAGCCAATGACCGACTAAATAATGCACATTTGGAAGTCTCTGTACTTTGTGACCTCTTGTTTGGATAACGAGATTTACTCACATGATGCTGGAAGAGTTCCCGCTGATGTTGCTCTTGCATGTGGAGGTAAAATTGACGTGATGTAAAACTGTCGACAGGATTGAACTCCGATAGTTGTGTTTCAGTGCCGAACACATGCATGTATGACTCAACTGTGAAAATATGAGAAAATAGTGATGGTTAAAACAAAGTATAGTATTCGGAATAATGTTAACTTAACCTATCCAAGTTCCTTATCATGTGTAGTCAATATATCATCTCCCCCCCCCCCACCCCCACAGGTAGAGGGCGGGGTAAGATAGCGGATTGTCGCTAACTAACTACTGTATGGAGCCTGTGAACAGAAACTAACAAATCACTCTTAGATAATGTCAATCAGGTACGCCTTGATCAAAGTTGCAAACCAAAATACCCTGAGCCACAATAGATTGACAATAAAAAAGCATACACATAAAATAGCATAAAAATTTATTTTTGTAGATAATTTACTAAAGTTATACCAAGTTTAGAGATAGTTGGTTTCTTTTTGTGCGCCATGTCGCATCTGCTCACAAGTTTATGACCAGTGCAACCTAGCGCACTTTGTTACATCTCCAAACTCAAAGTGTCAAGAATACGACGGGAACAATACATTATTATCTTAATACCAGGACAATTACAAGTGATATTATCCGACCTAACCAATCATGACTTGTGTAACAAACTCTGAAATAATCAGAACTCAGTTCAAAATGCTCAAAACAATACATTGTGGTGGGGAAACTATCCAAATATTCTATTGCCATTATCTAACCGGGATAGATCAATTAGAATATCCCAAAACAAAGAACAACCAATCAGTGATCTTGATTACAGAAATAAACCTAGAATAAAATATCAGCCAGTTGATTGTAATCTTGTCTCCCAGCACCTAACCAACATACACAACATGAATAATTGATGCCTATGAGCTCATCCCCGTGACTGTATACCTTTATAGACGTTGACACAGACCCCACAATATGAGCATTCAGCACCCAACCTGGTGATACTACACGCCCTCTCTCAAACAATCTTTGCTCAAATACTTCCCTGACACCTAATTTTTGGATTTTTTCAAGTCTTTTACATCTGGAGGACCAAGTTTCAAATCACTGTGACCAACATTTGAGGAATAATGATCTGAAGTAGAAGTGCTGGCTCAATTGGTAAGAAAACTTTTTATTCAGAAACCTTAACTCAGCGAGATGCTACAGTCGAGCTAACATTACCGCAATTACTGTACTAAGCCGATCATTGAGTGTGTCTGTTGTTGTTTTCTCCTTATGAAACACTTTTATTGCGTCTTGTAACTCCCTCCCTATTCAATTGAAGGACATTAACAGGGGGAGGGAGGTGTTGAGTATTTCATAAGGAGAAAACAACAGCAGACACACTCAATTTCCAGCTTAAAATATAGTCAATGTCATAATGTTAGCTCCGCCATTACGTAATCCTGAAATTGGGATCCCCGAAGAGCAAAGTTTTTCAACCAACAAGTCAGCACTTCTGTTTCAGGACATTACTTCTCTCAAAATAATCAGAGATTTGAAACTGGGACCTATAAATGCAAAAAGACATAGATAAACAATATATATTAGGTTAGAGCACCCTCTATAATACCCACATCATTGAAGTGTCTCCTGTATTGGTTGATATCTAAAGGATATATTTTTACTCAAGTGGCAGCAGGTGAGATTTTGTACAATTCTGTTTGATCAACAAATCCAAGACGTTTTATGTATACTTGTGATCTTATAACTTGTAGATCCCTAATGATATAGTCATCTTGTCTTGTAGATCTAAGAATATTATTAATATTATTCTTAGATCCACAAGACAAGATGGTTATATCATCAGAGATCTACTGTTAGGGTTACCAAGTGCTCAGATTATCTTTGTCACTTTATTAGCCCTTCTATATTAAACCACTGCTGACACAGCTGGGCTTTGCCCAACAGAGCCATAATAATTTGAGCACAGCAGGCTAACTTACTGTCTACAGCTCGCCCTCATAGATTTCCACTGGACTGTATCTTACTAGACAGCGAGTCTTCTACCAGAACATCAGACCAAATATTCCTTCTCTTTCTGATCTGAGTCACAGCAAATAACGTCAGGATAATAATAACAGTTGAAGTAACGATTTATACATTTAGTGTTGAATCTAAATTAAAGAGATTACTCTGGTTTTACATCTCGGACATATCATGATGTCATTTATAGCGGAAGACAGCAAAAGACTGGCTGTTTTTAACAAAACATATTAAATAAACAAGATTCAATTAGCCCCACTTTGGAGTTGCTTCCCCTTTACTCGATTGACTACAAGAAGGAAGCATGTGATACAAATTCAGACACACTGGATACGAGTGAGCTTTGAGTGCATTTCTCATTGTACCAATGTAGTGTTTGATACCAATGTTCGTTAAACATACCGCCATCTTCTAGCAGCTTGAACTTTAAAAGTCAAAACCAATCAAGACTACGTTCAGCTGAATCAAAAATTTAGAAGCAAGACTTATAAGGTTACTAGAGAGATATTTAGACTATACACATACTACACCTGCATGCTGCCGCCTGTGAGTAGATGATGATGCCGAGCCGCTTATTTGGAGTTTTCTCTTCTTACCGCTAATATAACCTCTGTCATCACTCAGCTCCGAGTCTGCATCATCTGAGTCGTGTCCTCCTAACCTGGGAGTCTCTCTGAATGTGTGAGCTCGTGAACATGGCTCTGAAATAGCGCAACAGATTGAGTAAAGTGGTGAGAAACAATTCAGGGCCTTATATGCTTGACTTTCTATACTTGACTCATTTTATAACTCCAGAATTTACCTTTTAATTATTGAGGTTCAATCATAACTTTCTAAATGGTACCAACGAAGTTGTAAATTGAATCAGCACCAGCCAATATGATGAATGATATATTAATTATGACAACCGAAAAAGCCTGGCTTTGGATAGCACTGGTAGAGATAAGATAAGATATTAATAAACTGTAGCTATCATAAGAGTCAAGGCTTTTGAAAACAATTTAACCTAACAGTATTTTTGGTATGATATTGAAAAGCCAGCGTTGAGTTGGCTGAAAGCGCAACATCAGTGGCTCGTATATCAGCAAGCCGACACACTAAACTGTGTCAAAACAACACTGCTTCATACTCAGATTACTCAGATTCCCATAAACCTGATAATAGGATGGTTGCTTACAATTCCTCTCCACTCCTAATAATATAATCTTTAGAATTCTTCAACATTACAAGTCAAACCAGAAGTCTATCTATGGTCTAGGACAAATAATATGACACGTTTGTGATAGATTGGTAGGGAGGGTTAGTTAAGCAAACATACAGGCATACCATCACAATATGGGCTAACTTAATCATCATCAGATTAGTCTGTCTCAGGTTAGACAACTGATGCCTCTCTGGGAAATATGTGCGCAATGGATTCTGTATCGCTCAAAGATAGCAAATCGAGGCCTTAATCCCAAAATTGTCACCGAACAGGCCCATAATTTGCACAATCTGATTGCCAACAGTATGGAATCAAAACACTCCCTGTTATTGACACTAAACTTCTGCAAATAATTTGCCCATCAGGTGACAATCCTGAGAATGAAGCTTCTATTAGTCATCGATACAGAATTCAATGAGTGAACATTTCCCTGACTGGCAGCAGTATGTTAAACTTTAATGTGACCTGATGACATCATAAGCACACGCTGATGACCGAATCTTACCAACACTGGTCACGTGATATACTATTGCATGTATATCTCTGATCGATAGAGAGTGAATTAATTCATTAAGCAAGAGTACCATCACAAGGAATTTGGTGTGACCACCAATGTTCAATTTTATTAACTAGGGGTGGGTACATGTTAGGTACTCATATTAAATTGACTCTAACGATCAGAGATACACATGATAATAGCGTAGTCTCAATGTCAGTGTGAATCTTATCTTCCCTTATACTAACCTTTAGGTGCTCTGTAGCTCATAGCCGGATTATTTGGCCGAGGTAACGGATCTGGAGCGACGTAAGAACTCTTAGAACTGCCGCCATCATCACCTAGCTTTGATCTGTCCGACTTCCTCGTCACCAGAATCATTTATCTCTCCTTCCTCTACTTCTCCGTCCTCCATTGTTTATATGTAAGGGGATCATTGCAAGCAACTCTCCTAAAACAATATTATCACAATGTTGGCTATCAGGTATTGCGTTTTACGTTTAGGCCTACGCTATGCGTTGACATTTTTTTTATGGTCTTATCTTATTATGGTAGACAAGTTATAACAGTAGACATGATTGCAACTCCCAGCTACAGAGAGGATGTTCAGAACAGAATATATTTTCATTTCAGAATCAGCCAAGTTTGTCGTCTGCAACTCCTCCCTCCTTCATGGCCCTAGATCTTTAACATGATTCTTTCTATTTTAAAATAGTCTATTAATTAAAATTATGAATGAAGCATGAATTGAATAACCTAAGCCTAGAACATGGCCCCAAGAAACAACAATTTCAAAAGATTGCTATTAAAAGTAAGCTTCTTAATGCCTACTGTGGATCTATATAAGTGGTCACTGCTTGCTTAGATAATCATTGTTTGTTTTGTAAAATCTGCTACATACAACAACGAATTCACAGAAATCCTCCAGCTAGGGCTAGGCTAGTAGGGAAAGCTACTTATCTCAGATCCACCACAATGTCAACCGTAACTGCGCCACGCATATAAATATTTCACTACAATCACCTCACCTCAAGACTGCAGACTGTAGATAGCTCAATTTGGCTAGTTTTGCAGACAGTGCATGTATTTTTTCTTCACTCCTCACTTATCATTGTCCAGCTTTGACTTTTCATTTTCAATTGCAACACTCTTAGAATAGGAGATAAAAATAACCCTCACTTTTGGTAACACATGATTTGATTGGCTGCATTATGATATGGAGTATTGGTATAAGTATTCTTGGAGAGAAAAAGTTAGTAGGGCACTCAGGATTACTTTATTATCACATCATTTGTGGTGACTTTGACATTTGGAATCGGGTAACTGTAAATTGCTGAACAGGCTGAACAGACCGAACAGCTGAACAGAATTTCTCAGACTACTATTTGCTTGATTCTTTACATGATCGGCTAAATTTGCATAAGCATGGACGATTCTTTATATTCTTCTCATTAAATTATTTATTTTAAGTTTGTATTCACCTTGGTTTCTTTCAATTTTATTCACAGTAAATTATTCGGCATTACACTACTAGTGAATGGATGGAAAGTAGCCCCCCCCCCCCCCCCCCCCTATAAACAAAGCTTGTGAAGACTGGCTAGATGGAAGGTTGAGCTGGATAATGTTTCTGGTTTCAAATTTCCAGAACACCAGCAGATTTTGTCCGAATTGGCACATTGATTGCTTCATTTGCTTGCCCTAAATTGGCTATAATAGGTGCCAACAGGAACTTAGTGACTTATCAAATCATTTGGTTAGGAGGAATGAGTTGGAGAAGTGATAGTCAACCAGAGAAATTATTACAAATAATAATTTTAGTCTGAGAAATTCTGTTCAGCTGTTCAGTCCGTTCAGCCTGTTCAGCAATTTACAGTTACCGTTTGGAATCTACTGCTTTAAAGATGGTATGTGCTAGCAATTGCAATTTGATATAGCCCAATATAGAACCAGGCCTATGGAACTAATGCCTGATAGTCATGAGAATGAAATGATCATGAAGAAAGAAATGTATGAAGCAGTTTTTATTATTTTTACTTGCTAACTAATAACATATTAATTAATTTATAAATAGAATTGCTGCCTGCAATTTTGTATAATAATCTTCAACTTGTAGTGCAGTATGAATGGTAATTTGTATAATTCTGCCCTACCCATGTTAGGGTACTTGTAGTCATGGTGTCACTGACTCAGCATGCTGTCAGCCATGGGCCCCTGGGACTTGCATGTCTTTACTTTGCCAATGTCCACTATCAACCACCCAAAAAACACCAAAGTTTGGTGTTTTTTGGGTGGTTGATAGTGGACATTGGCAAAGTAAAGACATGCAAGTCCCAGGGGCCCATGCTGTCAGCAGGTAGCCACACATTGACTGATTTAACTGTGTGCATGATTTTTTATTCAACCACACTTTACCTAAGCTAAGCGCTGACTAACTGACTTGAGTGAGTAGTAGCATGATCACAGAAAGTAACCCTACTCTCAGTACAGACTAGCCAAATAATAGCTCTCAATAATGTTTGGCTCCTGTGAGCCTGTAAGCATTTATATTGTCGAGGCGTCTTGCATCAATCATACACTTTGCGCATGAGCACCCAATCAATTCAGGGCGGTGATCTTTGCACCTTAGCATTTGGATTTATCCAAATGTGAGTTCTCAGACTGAAGAGTTGCCCTGTTCGCACTGGTCAAACATTAACTTTGCAAGGAACACAACATCTTGACAGAAGAAGAAAATGATAGCAGCAAGACAAACAAGAAATTCTGGGCTTACGTCAAACAGAAAAGATCAGACAACTCTGGAGTTGGCACATTGCGAGTCAACTCGAAACTAATTACGGACCCTACAGAAAAGGCAGAGGCACTAAATAAACAGTTTCACTCTGTCTTCAACCCTGTCTCCCCATCAGAGCCTGTAAACACCGCTGGCTCCAATGACATGTCAAAGATAAAAAATCTCTGAAAATGGAGTCCTAGCTTTACTGAAGAAACTCAATCCCTACAAGGCCACAGGACCTGATGACCTCAGCCCTAGACTATTAAAGCAGTTGGCACCAGTATTAGCAGGACCTTTAACCCATCTCTTTCAGAGATCCCTGGACACCTCAACGATACCATCCGACTGGAGGAAAGCACGAGTCTGTCCAGTCTTCAAAAAAGGAGATAAAGACCAGCCTTCTAACTACCGACCCATTAGCCTCACCTGTGTCGCGAGCAAACTACTTGAGCATATCATCACTAGCCAAGTAGCACACCACCTGGAGACTACAGAGAAACTGACACCAAAACAACATGGATTTCGACCGAAACGATGTTGTGAGTCGCAGCTCATAGAGCTTTTGGCAGATATCTCGGCACTCATGGACCAAGGGAAAGAAGTTGATGCTTGCTTCTTGGACTTTGCAAAAGCTTTCGACAAGGTTGACCATGTCAAACTTGTCCACAAGCTAAAAAACATCGGAGTCAATAATCAAGCCACCAGATGGATTGAGGACTTCCTTTCAAAGAGAACCCAAGTCGTGGTTGTGGATGGCTTTCCTTCCACTCCCTGTAAAGTAACATCAGGAGTTCCCCAAGGCTCAGTCATTGGGCCCCTACTCTTCACCATCTTCATCAATGACCTCCCTGACTCTGTCAGGTCCAATGTCAGACTATTTGCGGATGACACTGTCATCTATAACACTGCTGACAATCGAGATAAACTCCAAGAAGACCTCCACACACTAGAGACTTGGGAGAAAGAATGGAAAATGAAATTCAATGCTCTCAAATGCGAGCATATCAAGTTCAGCCGAAAACGAGAGCGAGGTGTGAACAATACCTTCACCCTGCACAACATTGACATGCCAAAAGCTACCGGAGTGAAATACCTAGGAATCAAGTTGGAAAACACACTGAGATGGAATGAAAACAGTACGTTTATCACCAGTAAAGCATCGGGTAGACTTGGCTATGTCAGCAGAACTATCCCCCCGTCGCTCCCGGACTTGAGAAGTCGGGCCTACAAATATCTGGTACGACCCGTCATTGAGTACTCGAGCACGGTGTGGGATGGAGCTCTGACCAATACTCAGATAAACTCCATTGAAGCAGTCCAAAGAAGAGCAGCCCGGATGGTGTCCAATGTCAGAAGAACTGATCACACCACCAGCACTACAAAACTTCTGGAGGACCTGGAGTGGGACACACTCAAAGACCGGAGGGAGAGAAGAAGGCTCGGCATCTTCCGCGCTATGCACTACAACAAGGTTGCTGTTAACATCACTGACTACCTCTCTCCACATCCTACACATGCTGGACAGTCAAGGAAACACCAATCGCAGTATTTTATCCCTCACTGCAATACCAAACTGCACCAGAATAGCTTCTTTGTGAGCACTGCTAAACTGTGGAACGCCCTACCGATCGGCAGCACCCTCCTCGAGGGACCCCCAGTGGCAGGCTAAGGTTGATGGCGATCGATCTACCAACCCTACGTTGCAGACCCGGAACGGAGACGGACAGACGAGATGACATATTGCCACAACCTTCTCACAGAAGTTGGCGATTAACCTTCAAGTACCAAGTAAGTAAGTATGTGCAAAATGTAAATGTAATAGGTCAATTGGGCCAGTTTGTGACACTGTTGCTGCGATGCAGAGTGAGTCGTATCGTAGAGTCGCTGCAGTGCATAGAAGCTTATATGGCGTCAGGGAGTATGCAGGCAAATTAACTGTCAGTACATCCTGGGCTGTGGTTGATGCAGGTTTTCTTGGTACATCATTGCCATTTATTAGGGTAGTTTTTTTTCAGGTCAATCAGTTCAACATTACACACTGTCATTTCAGATTGATTTAGTATATGGATATGGTTTCCTTTTTGTTCATGACAGTGCTCTGGTCAATATGAGACTGATTGTCAAAAAATCACTCACGTTTCATCATAACTTGTCTGTACCATGAAAGTATGAAGTCATTGAGAATTATAGGGTAGTTTAGTTCAACTGCATTCCTTTACCAGATCATGTCATCAACAAAACAATTCTTATTTATGTCAGGTCTTCCTCACTTATAGCTTTAGTCATTCCTAAAATACACTATGCTATCTAGGCTTATTTCATCCTTGTATGGCTGACATTAATATCACTGATTATGCTTGCTGTTTCAGATTAGGTTTATTCTGATACAGAACCGAGCTGGTAAGACACGTCTTGCTAAGTGGTATATGCACTTCGACGATGAGGAGAAACAAAAACTGATTGAAGAAGTTCACTCTGTTGTCACTGTGAGAGAAGCCAAATACACAAACTTTGTAGAGGTAACTAACTCAGGTTCCTATTTAAACCTTCCATATATTATCATTGGGTTTTATTCAAGAAGTTTGTACGGAACATATCCGGTTTCAGTTTCTCACTTTCCTAAGTTTGTTTGAGTTACAGGAGCTCTACGATATTTTTTTAATCTTACCTCAGTTGGCCACCAGACAAACATTTCAAGATCTATATGATATATGATTTCAGCTAAATTGGAATCAATCAGTCATCACACCTGTTATAAATAAGTGCCTGCACTCCAGTCCCCAGTTGATAATTGCTCACAATTAACTCTGTTCTCACTTTCTCTCAAACTCTGAAACAATCCTACCAACACAGAAAAGCATGTTCATATTAAAGTAAGAATCAGGTTTGAATCATTCTAGAGTTCTCACTCCTTCTAGACTCCTTACTCCATGATTAAAATGTAAGGCAGAGTAGCAGCCTTGACACCTTGGCTACAACTCAAGAACCCTGGCTACAGCCAGGAAACCCTGGTGATAGCCTTTGAACCAAGGCTTCAGCCAGGAAAGCCTGGCTAGAGCCTCGGAACTCAGGTTACAACCTGGTGATTCTGGCTACAGCCTCATCAGATATGACGTTAAGAAGCTTCTCACAAATAGTCTGTCATTTGAAAGCCAGCAAAAGTCTATTAGACTATAACATGTACTCGGTACTGGTATGTGGTGTTAGGAGCGAGATCTCAAAGAGAGTTCCGGTGTCCATTTGATGCTCTTATTTGGGACATCTGACTGTTGTGGTGGTTTTGGCTAATTGGCTTTGTTGTAGATCCCTTCTAAGCCTGTTAAGTGGAGAGGGGTGAAAATGCATAGGATTTCCCTGTAACAAAAGGATTCCGAAAACAAAGTACAGATTCGAAGATTTATTTATATTCCACTGTTGAAATACCGTGGGGTATTACATAAAACAGTTGGCGAACACGGGTAAAATTGGAATTGGATTTCATAAAAATCTCTTGACGCCATCAAAGAAAAATAATTTTCTGTGTTATAGTGTTTCCCTCAAAAAACAAATTGTCCATCATTTGACTAGAGCGTCTATATGATGATGACTGTCCTCAGGGACTAGCGTGTGGTACTGATGCCTACAGTGACTGGCTATCTTGATTAAGTGATTTCGATTTCATAGAACATATGAGGTGATCAGCACATCTTGGACCATATGTCTTACTGCTAAAACTTACTCCTCCACAAAAGATAGAATTAAATGTTTGGATATTCTCGTCATATTTACACCATTGAAAGTTAGCCCCTGCCCCCTCCCTCCTCCCTCCACCCATTCCAGCTACAGCCCGCCAATGCTCAAATAACATGTTTTCACTTGATTGAGCGCAGTCTGATTCTTGAATTATCATTTTTATCTTCTAGATGAAAATCCTTAGTGACAATGGACAGATCAATTTCATCTGCAAATGGACTCAGCTCTTTCTTTCATAGAGTCAACTCTAACACATTGCAGGTGTGTAATATATTACACAGGCTACCATATGAAAGCGAAACTGCTACATGCAATGAGCATGTGAAAGGTTTGGCGCCTTATGACATCATATTTACCATATGACCAAATTCAACCAATTAGATAATTGTAAAATTTGTCAAGGTTGACATTTGCAGCACTATTCAGACTGCATTATGGCAAGGATGAGAGATTGAAAAATATTTCCAAGGGTGGGTACTACTTACTACTTGCTACTTGCTCAATTTGTTTGACTTCACAACAAAGACTGGATTAAGTAGAAGACTTAGGTAACAACTGAGGTGAGTTAGAGTCTTAGAACATTAAATCCCTCCAGTTTCCACCCTGACTGAAAACAATTTATTTATTATCTTTTCCTATTATTTTATTCTTGTAGGCCTAGGTAGTTATATGTGTTGCTCATAATAAGTAATCCAGACAACAACAAGATCATAAGATACCACACCTCTTATACATTTATCTTGTTAGGTACACAGCCATCTCACACACCTATTTATTTGTGTACATAGCTAGAGACGATGTTATCATTGTCTTATAATGTGTTCAATAAATAATACAGACATTGATTGTAACTTCATTAGTTTGCGTACACACTCCTATGACTCTGTATGACTTAGAGGAAAGTTTGAGCATGGAGGTCTAGGGCCCATTAATCCCAATAAAATTATATCATATATGTAGTAGTGGCTGCAGTAGGTAGGCCTTACACCTGGACAGTGCTTGCTTTCTTGCTCCAGTACATGAGGACTTCACCTGCAAGTTCACAACCAAAACTGGCAGAATTGGCATTAGCATTTATGCCCTGGGTTCGAATTCCAGCTTGGACATTTTTTTTCAATTTTCACTAGTAAGCCTACTAGCGAAATTAAACTCTAGCTAAATTAAACTCCTATAGGGTAGCTAGTTATGACTTTTTATAACATTGTAACATAGTAACATTGTAGCATTGTCACACTCATACAGTTAGATGATATCACCCAGCACATTCTGCAGTGTCAGTACAGACATCTGTAGGTATGATCAGTGATTATAGGGTATGAATATCTCATACACTCTTACAGTCAGCGGGTGAATAAAAACCCAAATATAGTACTGGGAGTTGTCTCCTTTGTTCTTATTGACTTGTTGTTAGGAATTAAGGAATGCCACTTGACCTTCCTAGATAGATAAGAGAGAATTGGCAAACAAGTTTGTAATGTTAAACATCATAGGGGAAGGCGGGGCACGTTGAGCCATGGGGCACGTTGATCCACCCCACTTTTTTCAAACACCATTTTATGTTTTGAGTTTTCTCCTCCATCAGAGGTCATGTGACCAAGGGCACCCTTTTTGAGCAGACAAAAATAAAGATAGCTACTAAGGGAAGATAATTATTTAGTGTTTCATCGTTTTTATCGTAAAAAGTAAATAATGCGCTAATCGACGGAAATTTCATCTATTCTCAACAGGGCGTCACTGAGAATTTGCAACTTTTATTATTTGATAACATCATATTTAGTCTCAATTTCACATAATCTAAAATTATCTCTGATGGAGAGATTTTGTTAAACTTGAGTTGAAAGTGAAAAACAGGCTGTTGGGGCACGTTGAGCCATGCCCTGCAGTATATGAATGTTATATGATGAAAGTGTATATGAAGTATATGTACACGAAAACAGAAACATTGTAATTGATGTTTCTTTAATGAAGTTAGCAATTACTCTGAGTTCATTTTTCCCTTCACTTATCATCAAGTTTGCCGTGTGCAAGTTTTCCTCTACCGCAAATGCTTCGGAGATTTATTTTGTGTTGCGAATTATATTTTATAGTTCAATTGAGTGAAAAACTGCGCTGTTGCAATGAATTAGGTTGCTTTTCTTTATTTCTTATGCTTGCAATGAATTAAAAAGGTGTGACCAGCAAAGAGATGACCATAACAGAGTGGCTCAACGTACCCCATACAAAATGCGGACCCGGCTCAACGTGCCCCGTGCTTGGGGCACGTTGAGTCGCTTTCCAATTTCTTTTGAAACAGCAATATTTCCTTTTCTTGCTGCAGTAGGTTTCTGACCTCACTCATGTTGATGGAAGACATGAAGACCTATTTCAGTGCCAATTTTGGTTAATCTGGCGCCATTCAACTGCATGTTACAATCAAATATGTAAAAACTGGCTCAACGTACCCCGCCTTCCCCTAGTAGTATTAGTGATGAAGATAATATTTCTGCTTGTTTCGGGGAAGTTTATCTCCATGTAATACAAAAACTGAAATAAGAGAGCAAAGTGAAGAGGAAATAAATAACTGTTAGGAGTAAAACTTTCTATCCACAACAATCTACCTTTGCACTTTGAGAAACACTGAAGTTATCATAAAATCCTAATATGACCTACCTATTTGAGTAGGCTTACAATTAGATAACTTCCTCCTTGTATTCCATTGGAATGTATATTACAGGCAGTACTGTGCTGGCTTTATTTATAGAGTTTGGGTAGTGAGTTAAAATTTAGTGGCTCATAGTAGGTAGTATATAACCTATAAATTAGAGGAATTAGGGACCACATCCCATCTTCCTGTTTAGATATAACCTGCCTGAATCTAGTTTAAGAGTTTCATATTTTTGTTAACATGGGCGCTACTCTGAGCTAGTTTGAGCACAGTCTAACTACATTTATGCTGTGCGTATCATTACTCGGAAATTCAGATCTTAAAATGCTCTGCTGGACTATTTGTCATGTGTCACAGCCTCTATGTCTTTGGTGTCAGGAAAGGACAGCTAGAATAGGCTAGAAATATTATCCCATAATCTCGCCGTCCAAAAGATATCAGCTGGTACAAATGTTGGTACCTAGTTATGATTATATTTAAAAATAACTTGCTGCATCGCGGGAGGTAGTTTTCATACACTGATTGTGTTCTTGTAGAATGTCAGGAAGGTACAGAATGTAAAGCGGAAGGTAACTCTCAAGTATATAAAATTTGCTATAGATAAGAGTAACATGATATTATCACCGGGCTCTGCTACTGTAGCTCTGGAGGAGATATTCGGACTTATCACTCTTATCACCGGTCTTATGTCTAATGAGGATCCCAGGTAAGTGAGGAACGGAGGCCCTAGGGGGCTTCAACACGGAATGGCAACCCTAGGGTGCCTCAACATGATAGAGTATCAACCGTAGTTTGGTTCCGTGCAGCTAAAGCTTCGACAGTGAATTCAATGAAAAGTCAGATCATCTAGATGTGCAGCGCAAATAATGGAGCTGGAGCATAATTTATCAAGCTCTGATCTCAATTTAAAAAAACCCGGTCCGGGAGGATTGCAGGCGTCTCTATCATTCACTGGTTAATGATGTCACTTCGCACCCTGAAACTCTGTCAAACCCTCTACCTCGCCACTCCCCCACAAGCAGCCTCCTAGCAGTCAACTTTGTTTAGGTCACAATTAGAGCTGTTGTTGGTGGTTGGTAGTTGCCATAACTAAACCAGCAACCAGGAATAGACTAGACATGATAACTTTGTTACAGGAGGAGTTGTACGATTACCTCCTCCTGTAACAAAGTTATCATGTCTAGTCTATTCCTGGTTGCTGGTTTGCTGGTTTGTGTGGTATATTTAGTTTGTTTATGCCTCATTCGCACTTGCTCTAGCTAAGTTAATTTCATCATTATTTGCATAACTATATGTATACATTCAACTTATTGACTTGCTACACCAAACAACCAAAAGTTGTGCCCTCTTTGATATTAAGAGGGCAACTCCAACATAAAGCTACAATGCATGCGTTTTTATCCTTCGGTTCATAGGGGAGCACCTGTCGATTTGAATGATTTCACAAGCGGAATAGACCAGTTAACGATGGGCTACATAGCTAACTCTGCTACAGGACAGAAGGGGAGAGCCCCCAATTTATCTCATCCACCCTCAACCTCTGAGAGAAAATACAGATCAAGAATAGGCTCTGATTATGATAACGTCAGCAATAATTGTAAGGATAATCGATAACTTTGCACCAGGACAAGGCTAACTTGAGGAGCCTAGTCACTTAATTTTCTCTAATAAAATTGTCCATTTACTCTGTTAAACTTTGCCAGAGCTGCTTGTAGTAATATTCCATAATTGACTGGTGATGAATGATGATGGAATGCCCCTACCAGCCATCTAGGATAAACCTCATCACTCAGGAACTATCTATTGTCAGTACTGTGAGCTAAGAAACCTCATTGCAGGTCAAACTGTCCCTGAGCAAATCACTAGAAAAAAGCACATCGCTTTCTGTAATAAAAGATTATTCATTTCGTTTTCTTTTTATGAGCAGCCTCGTATGACAGTACCACCAAGTCACCTGCTGTTACACCGATGATGACTGCCTCTGATTCATGTATCCCCGTGGGGACAGAAATCTGATGAACAGAAGCTTTGCTGGCCTGCCGCCTGTCAACCAGTGGCACCAACAACATGTGAGAGAAAAGAACGGGGTATGTCTGGCCTTTCAATAAGATTTTTTTTACCTCCAGGATTTTTTCAGAAGGGTCATATTTAGAGGCCAGTACTAAACATATAGAGGAAATCCGAAGTCCAAAGTTGATACTTTCAGTCAGTTTACATCTTTCAGTGTGATGGGAAAGTTCAAAATACCCTCCCAGTATTAATTTATAGTGATTCGAAAAAGTTACCAAATCTAGGGTTTGCTAATTGGTTAAACAGTCCACTCCCGAGACTCAGATCGAGTTATACCCAGAGTGTATCATAGCATTAGTGGAGAAATCATTCACTTCTCAGTATACCTTGTTTAAGTAATATCACATAGCCCTCTGTATATATATATACATATATATATATATATATATATATATAGCCTGCTGGTACGTGGCCCTATATCATTAGGGCGTACCAGTCTAAGGCATTGAGCTGACGGTAGCACTACTCATATCGTATGAATTGAGCGTTTCTGGTGGTGACTTTATGATCCATATACCAAGGCTTCATTGTTATCAACCAGCTAAATCTTTATTCCCTACAGCCGAGCAGGAAAATCAAATGCCTATCATGTTATGAGGTATGAGAGTCGCAAGCCTTTCCTATTATAACACAATGTCTGCTGCCTATGTGTTAGCTAGTGGTGGATCTAAAGGGCACAGGCTCCCCCCTCCCCCATATCTTAACGATAAATTTTCAAGAACAGAAGAAAATCATCTCAACCTGCTGTTGTCCTAGTTGATAAATGTGAAATCACCACCAACTGATACTTGTATAGTGGCGATAGCTGAACAACGTCACACATTACAATCGTTTGGCCCTACAGACCCCCTCCAGCCAAAACTCTAGATCCGCCACTTAATATGTTGATAAATGATTGATGATGATGATGATAAATTCATAAATTCAAGTTACAGTTCTTTGATCTTGTATTCTGTTGGGCCTTGCTCTAATCATGTTCTATGATTGGTTGGAGCCTTTCAATGATTATAAGTTTATTATATTATTTCCCCACCACCGCCAATGTTACATATTCTCGTCTGGAAGTGGATCTTGTTGAATCGAGCCGCCTAAATGCTGGCAACATTTGGTAATCAGGTTCCTTTGTTTTGTATCAATGTGAGTCTGGATCAGGGGTTCATCTCCTTGCATATTACTCGGTGTAACCATAATGGTTTTATTGGTTTGATTGGTTTGGGATACTCTGTGGAGCAATTTGAATACTACCTCAGGGCGATCATTACGCAGTGGCCTCCATATCTTTGCGAACCATTGATAGCAGGATTGTACCTTTGATGACGTACCACTGTTCACCTTGACCTTGATAGTCTTTTAGTCTTTGTTGTTATTTACACCCAGCATGATATGCCATGTATGGTCACCGGTATGGTTGTAATATTTATCTGACCATTCCGGTGAACATCTGCGGCAAACTGGTTCAGCAGCCCAGCAAAGCTCATAGGCTGTGATATTGGTCTAATTTTGACGCTGGCCTTTGTCCAGTTTCAATAAATCACCAGTAATGCTCATAGTTTGTTTAGTACACTTGGTGACAACTATACAGCTTATTTTATTGAATGAGGTTGAGAGCAGAACCGAACCGAACAAAGCTTGTCATGACAGGCTAGTGTTAGCCCAACCTCATGTACCCTGCCTGACATGATATATCTTCATGTGATATACTATCAGGTGATATACCACATATGGTCACTGATCTGATTGTTATAAATATATGAATATTTGAGTGCGGATAAATTACCCAGAACAGTCAAGCAACACTGCTAACCAGAATTCTGCTTCTCATCTTCGTTCTTAGTAACAGGAGTTGCCCTCTTTTGGAAATTTTTTTTTTTTACCAGTGAAGCCAACACAGCACTGCATACTCATAGGCGCATTATATGACTGTGCAGCCTTGACGGAAGGCATTTTATCCAAATGATTCAATTCAGATTATGTGAAGATAATTTGTTTGTTTTTTCAGTATTTTGTCAAGATCCAGTTAAGCTTGGAATTATTTATGATACTGTATTACCAATCTCACCTCACCAGTTTATGTGATGAACTAGACAAGTTCAGATCGAAGATAAATTATCATAGGCAAGCCTGCTATATCAAGCTTCATGTAGGGTAATTTGATGAAAACCAGCTCTGAGGTCTACAACCCAAAGCGAAATGTATTCATAAATATGGTCAGATGGTTTTTAGTATCTTTGTTGAAACATGCATGTGCCTAGATCAACAACAGAAAACTCTCTGCCTCAAGCTTGTTAGTTATCGGAGGTGGTCAGGGAGGAATTCTGGAGAGTTCCTATAATAATGAGTTTAGATACTTTGGCAGAGCTCCAACAAATCCAACATTTTGAAAAAATTATTTGCGGATAAGTGAGAATTTAGGAAATCAATTTATTGGTTTCTATTGCTGACTGCGTCAAGTCCTGCAAGACTGGTGATTTTAGTTGAGGATTTTGAAAGTTAAAGTGAGTTTTAAAAATTTCTTCAAGGTTCGAGAGGACAAAGTCATCTACAGTTTATTTATAAACGCTAATATTTGTTATAATAAGTAGTAATCTATGACAATTAAACACATTTCTAAAAAGTTATGCAGTACAAGCACAAGTCCAGTTGAAGGATTGTCAAATGATGCATTTGGATACAAGGACTATCATGAAACAACATGGGTAATGCCTTGGTCTTATACAGAATAACAGGATACCCATTAGGTATTTTCCCTGTTACTATAAAAATGCTAAGAGTTCACACACACACACACACACACACACACACACACACACACACACACACACACACACACACACACACACACATACACATATGAAGTCTCAATTATGAACTACAGGTAAGCAGTAGAAATATTGGTAAATCAGTCAATCAAAATGCAGGATAATTAATAATGATGATAATAAAAATAATAATAAAAATGATAAAGTTGAGAAATTCACTCAATCGGTGTGCTTGCTTGTACCTAGTATTTGCATCGCAGAGCCAAAGAGTGATTTGAAGATAGTTCCACTGGAACTGGAAATCTTAGCCGTACGATATCATCATAAAGCTGATATTCATTTCATCTATTGGTTCGTTCATCTTCTCTGAGACGTGCAAGAAAAGCTGAGGTTAATCATCCTGATAATAGCCTCAGTGTGCTTATAGTTAGCAGGTAGCAGTTAGCAGGTAATCATCCAGTGTATTATTTAGTGGGGATCTGAAATCATCGTTGGTTGGCAGTCGGCAGCTTCTTCACATAAAATGTCAGCAGGCTGACCCGTTCATTGTTGATCAGTTCAACTCCCTCTGTGAAAGAAAAGCACAACATACTGATAATGTAAGATAAGATAATTCTCTTCTAAAGAATAACTTCCATTGACATTTCATTAAACTTGATATTCTGACCCCCCTGTGTATCGAGAGTTGCAGAAAAATGTAAAGATGGTTCAGTAAGCAAAGCATGTTTACCCATATTCCAGAGTCCTGGCTTTGGGTTCCATGATAGCTGCAATCAAGTATGTATGGAAAATTATAGTTCTCTCACATATATTTTGCATATCTATGGAAAAATAGAGCTCATAGCTATTGCAAGAGTCGAATAAAAAGTTGTATTCATACCGCTATAAACTAGTTCAGTCACAGCAGGATTTGGAGATACGGGATGAGTGAGTTCATGAGGATGTTCTGTTCTCATATTAACTCCTGGTGACAGATAGAGCCTCCTCTCATTAGTGAATGTACTGATTGTAACAGGAAGCTGTCCTACGCCTTCCTTAGGAGCCTCCTCTCTCACTAGGGTTTGAATCTACAACCAAACAGGATGTTTTACTAGGTCAGGTAATACTTTGAGGCGGTGGACAATACCCTGAACCTAGTAGCAGTCTCTGATGTATTGAAAGCTGGTGGTATCTTAAACACTTGATTGGAGGTAATCTTATCTGATGAAAGAAGATTTTAACCAAGACAAAAATATCACAATATCACAAACTATTCCCCAAAAAACAAATTTGTATTGACAGTGCACAAATGTAAAAATAAATTTGGATTTTTTCACATAATTATCTCTCGAACTGGTATATACTGTGCCTGAGCTTAATCAGACAGCAAGTGTAAAACCAGTATCAGGTATGTGCAATAAGGAAAACAGTCTTACCCTTTGTGGAAAAGAAACATTAAAAACCAACAAACATACCATTTTACTGAGTTCTTCAGCGTGTTTTGATCCTGCTTGCTTGTAGAAGGTTGCGACCAAAGCACGAATGAACAAAGATCCTTTGTTCCTGAATCTCCATGCAACATAATCTATCAACATTTATCATGGGATTTACAATTGAACATAGTATATGGGTTCACTGTGGAAAACGTTGGTTGTGTTGTGCAACTTTGACATTTCATATGTTTGCCTCTAGCCTTTGAAATATGGTGAAGTTGATAGGTTTTCCCTAAGTGCTGGTCCATTTGCTATGATATGAGGGTCTGTATATCGATATTCGTTAAACTTGGAAATCTCATACCGTGTGGGATAGAAACTATGGAAGAGTAACAAGGAATCAAATCAAGGGATTGCATTGAGTTGCGGGAGAATCAATTCTTATCGGGTAATTTTCTATGGTTAATCCATTGCTAACAACTTTTTAATTGGCTTAAAAATGAAGCAGTCACATTTATAGTTACCTGGAAAGCTTGGGTGGAATACGATAAGATCATCCATACACTGATGGCTATCATCTGAAGGTCTTTCTGTGTCTTGTTGTTGCTGCTGTGGTTGTTGTTGTTGTGACGGTTGTTGTTGCTGTTGATGTTGTGGTAGCTGTTGATACTGTCGTTGCCGTGGCTCTTGTGGTCGTTGTGGGGAGGGTACTGGTGGCACTCTTTTGACTGAACTTGGTACTTGTACATCATGATTGAAGATGATTTGTTTGTTTTTTCAGTATTTTGTCAAGATCCAGTAAAACATGGAATTATTTATGATACTGGATTACCAATATCACCTCACCAGTTTATGTGATGAACTAGACAAGTTCAGATCAAAGATAAATTATCATAGTCAAGCCTGCTATATCAAGCTTCATGTGGGGGAATGACAACCAGCTCTGAGGGCTACAACCCAAAGCAAAATATATTCATAAATATGGTCGGATGGTTTTTAGTATCTTGGTTGAAACATGCATGTGCCTAGATCAACAACAGAAAACTCTCTGCCTCAAGGTTGTTAGTTATCGGCGGTGATCAGGGAGAAATTTTAGAGAATTCCCATAATAATGAGTTTAGATACTTTGGCAGAGCTCCAACAAATCGAACAAATTGAAAAAATTATTTGTGGATAAGTGAGAATTTAGGAGATCAATTTATTGGTTTCTATTGCTGACTGCGTCAAGTCCTGCAATTAGACTGGTGATTTTAATTGAGGATTTTGAAAGTTAAAGTGAGTTTTAAAAAATTACTTCAAAGTTCGAGAGGACAAAGTCATCTACAGTTTATTTATAAACGCTAATATTTGTTATAATAAGTAATAATCTATGACAATCAAACACATTTCTAAAGAGTTATGCAGTACAAGCACAAGTCCAGTTGAAGGATTGTCAAATGATGCATTTGGATAAAAGGACTATCATAAAACAACAGGGGTAATGCCTTGGTCTTATACAGAATAACAGGATACCCATTAGGTGTTTTTCCTGTTACCATAGAAATGCTAAGAGTTCACACACGCATACACATATGAAGTCTCAATTATGAACTACAGGTGAGCAGTAGAAATATTGGTAAATCAGTCAATCAAATTACAGCATAATTAATAATGATGATAATAAAAATAATAATAAAAATGATAAAGTTAAGTCATTTCATCTATTGGTTCGTTCATCTTCTCTGAGACGTGCAAGAAAAGCTGAGGTTAGTCATCCTGATAATAGCCTCAGTGTGCTTATAGTTAGCAGGTAATCATCCAGTGTATCATTTAGTGGGGATCTGAAATCATCGTTGGTTGGCAGTCGGCAGCTTTTTCACATAAAATGTCAGCAGGCTGACCCGTTCATTGTTGATCAGTTCAACTCCCTCTGTGAAAGAAAAGCACAACATACTGATAATGTAAGATAAGATAATTCTCTTCTACAGAATAACTTCCATTGACATTTCATTAAACTTGATATTCTGACCCCCCCCCCCTGTGTACCGAGAGTTGCAGAAAAATGTAAAGATAGTTCAATGAGCAAAACATGTTTACCCATATTCCAGGGTCCTGGCTTTGGGTTCCATGATAGCTGCAATCAAGTATATATGGAAAATTATAGTTCTCTCACATATATTTTGCATATCTATGTAAAAATAGAGCTCATAGCTATTGCAAGAGTCAAATAAAAAGTTGTATTCATACCGCTATAAACTAGTTCAGTCACAGCAGGATTTGGAGATACGGGATGAGTGAGTTCATGAGGATGTTCTGTTCTCATATTAACTCCTGGTGACAGATAGAGCCTCCTCTCATTAGTGAATGTACTGATTGTAACAGGAAGCTGTCCTACGCCTTCCTTAGGAGCCTCCTCTCTCACTATGGTTTGAATCTACAACCAAACAGGATGTTTTATTATGTCAGGTAATAATTTGAGGCGGTGGATAAATAATTTTCATCAAGAGGACAATACCCTGAACCTAGTAGCAGTCTCCAATGTATTGAAAGCTGGTGGTATCTTAAACACTTGATTGGAGGTAATCTTATCTGATGAAAGGAGATTTTAAACAAGACAAAAATATCACAATATCACAAACTATTCCCCAAAAAACAAATTTATATTGACAGTGCACAAATATAAAAATAAATTTGGATTTTTTCAAATAATTATTTCTCGGACTGGTATAATATACTGTGCCCGAGTTTAATCAGACAGCAAGTGTAAAACCAGTATCAGGTATGTGCAATAAGGAAAACAGTCTTACCCTTTGTGGAAAAGAAACATTAAAAACCAATAGACATACCATTTTACTGAGTTCTTCAGCGTGTTTTGATCCTGCTTGCTTGTAGAAGGTTGCGACTAAAGCACGAATGAACAAAGATCCTTTGGTCCTGAATCTCCATGAAACATAATCTATCAAAATTTATCATGGGATGTACAATTGAACATAGTATATGGGTTCACTGTGGAAAACGTTGGTTGTGTTGTGCAACTTTGACATTTCATATGTTTGCCTCTAGCCTTTGAAATATGGTGAAGTTGATAGGTTTTCCCTAAGTGCTGGTCCATTTGCTATGATATGAGGGTCTTGCTGTATATCGATATTCGTGAAACTTTGAAATCTCATACCATGTGGGATAGAAACTATGGAAGAGTAACAAGGAATCAAATCAAGGGATTGCATGGAGTTGCGGGAGAATCAATTCTTATCGGGTAATTTTCTATGGTTAATCCATTTTATTTGGCTTAAAGATGAAGCAGTTACATTTATAGTTACCTGGAAAGCTTGGGTGGAATACGATAAGATCATCCATACACTGATGGCTATCATCTGGAGGTCTTTCTGTTTCTTGTTGTTGCTGCTGTGGTTGTTGTTGTTGTTCTTGTGACGGTTCTTGTTGTTGTGACGGTTGTTGTTGCTGTTGATACTGTCGTTGCCGTGGCTCTTGCGGTCGTTGTGGGGAGGGTATTGGTGGCACTCTTTTGACTGAACTTGGTACTTGTACATCTTCTTCTGGACCGGAAGCTGTTTTGAGAAAACAAAGGTAATCAAATCCAGCCCCAAATTCTGATTTGTCTTTGTTAGCTCTGTAATATTGTCATTGAAAAATAATCAGCCTAAGACTGGTCCATGTCAAAACTGCACAAATAATGTTTTTAGGGAACAGAATGAACATGAAATAATATTTACCAGCTGTCTTTGTTTCCACTTCATCTAGTACACATCTCTGCTGTGATTCAGGAGATGCAGTGGATCCTTCATCAGTTCCTGTCTGGATTGTCGACGAATCGTCATTCTTCATTTTTCTCACTTAAAAACAAATTTTTTTTTTACTTTCTGGCTTGTGAAATTAGGATTATGCTTCCATAAAGTGATTAATAATTAATGCACTGCGAGATTTCAGATATTCAACATTGCAATTACAGAAATCATGGCATACTTTCATTGCAAATCTCAATAATCTATTATGGATATCAATCAACAGATCTTCACACAAAATAGATGCCAGTGTTAAAAGTGCCACACCAAAGCTTACACACCTCCTGAGCAGGCCTGAAGGATCACCATCTTAGGTTTTCCCCTCATTGCAGGAAAGTTTTGTGATGAGAGCAGTCTGTATATGTCCACTAGTTTGAGGGTTCCATCTTTGGTTGAGATTGTACCATAACCACCATGACTCATCAACACCAGTGCAAACATTCCCAGGTTAGCATGTACAGATGTATCAGTGTCTCTATCCACATACTGTGTCTCTTTGTGTATCGCCTCAACCACCTCCTATATCAAGAACAAATGGAGAAGAAATATTGCATTACCATCAGTAGATGTCCCGTTTTGGTTGATTCGGTTGATTTGGTTGACTTTTTGCATAGTCTAGATTCAAATACTTTATTATGATAATTCATGAAATAGTCAGTTGATATTTTTAAAGTAATTTTTTTCTTTTACTGTATGCAAAAAAGTTTATCGTCAAGCATTGAAGGGAGTAACCTTCAAAGGGAGGGGTCCAGTTTGGGGCTGAGATGTAGTCACGTTTTAATTTTGATTAAGTTGTGAGGTCATATATTTTGATATCGCTCTTTCAAAGAAAGATTGCCGGCTGCAATGTTTTAAGACACCAAAATTTGGAGATAAGCCCTTGCTACAGGGTACATAAATTTACATCTCATTAGTTGTTGGATGATATGATTACCTTGGCACTCCATACTCTATTACCGCTCAGCTCGCTTACAATGAATCCAAACTGTCTGAACATTTCACCCATGTTTTCGTAGTCATACTGAGATCCTTCTCTGTCCTGTTCATTTATGGGGAATCTTATATTGATTATGAGAGCTCTTCCTCGAGAAGCAGTCATAGTATAAACCTTAAAACGGACAAAAAATTTCAATTTTTTTTAAATTCAATGTCCACTGATATGGAACCGTTCGCCTCAGACCGACTTGATCAAGGTGCTAATCGCTTAAGAATGCCAGTCAGCATTTTCAATCCTTACACAGACAAAAGCTTATGTCTCTGAACTCATTATGGTAGGTTATAGCATCAATCTTCAGTAGATAAGAAGACATATTACTAGGACTAATTAGTTTGTCTTAACATCACAATTACCTTATCTTTGTGAGGTGTAGAATACAAGGTGGTCTGGAAGTTTGGCAGCATGCTGATGCGTGCTTGAGTTTCATCATTCATGATTCTTCTGATTTCATCAGTTGATGGGTCCAACTTCTTCACATATTGAACTAGTGCTTCATGAGCAGAGTCAGAGAGTTTGAGGCCTTTTATGGAGTGAGAAAAAATATTCGTATTAATGACGATCAAGTTATGGACTTCATACTGAATATGAGCAGTGAGAATTTCATCAAACTCTATGAGTGAAATATATTCACCACTTGTTGGATAGTAGCACAAGGGGATAATCAAAGTCATAAAGAAGATCAACCAGAAACATCATTTCACACAATTCCACCAATCTGTGATATTTCAATCAAAAACTATTGGACTCGCAAACTATAATGTGACTCAGCTAGCAGTAAATATAATGAACACCGTGGAGAAAATAATTCAACAATTTAATCTTACATGGTGTCTTGAGTACAGCTGGAACATCATGTTCTGATCCACATGATACAGTGTCTGCTGTCGGCTGTTGATTGCTTGATGGAGCGCATATCGCCTGGAAGTCTAACAATGCAGGGTTAGGCTTTTCACGAATGAGGCAATGGGGACAAGGAATGTCATAACCTATCTTTGTAGCTGGCCAGGCAAGTCGCGCTTCTGCTGAAAGCTTTTCAAGTAGGTTGGAGAAAGTCTTCCAACATTTCAAAATCGTTGAGATAGACCCTTCAACTCTGATGGTGACTTTTTGTGCCTCTTTCTCGTTGATAAGGTGAGTATCGAACTCAGCTGCGTCAGACCGCTTACTACTTTTCGTTTTAGCTGAGGCACCGTTTCCATAGGGGAAGACTTGATAGCTACTAGCCATGACTTGAAGAAATTTCACAGTTAGCTGATGGAAAGCGTAGTTAGGTACTTTCAACCCAACAAAGTTCAAACAGGCACCGAGCTGAATCTGAGCTGTGTGAAGAGAAAATGTATGTTCGGGCATGAAATATGGCATCAAGTAGCAACCATCCTGATTGTTGACAACAGTCGGGCCATGCAGGAGCTTGAATTTCTTCATAAGTGCAACTGCGATTTCAAAGGGTATCTTCACAGAGTTGGACAGGCACATTTCCAGATCTCTCTTGCTAATCATACCATTTCTCAGATAGCTGCTTCCTGTAGACACATTGACAGCAGAGGGCTGTACGACTAAATCACTGATCATGGTATGATCATAGAGTGATCCTATGAGCTCTGACACAGCTTCTATATTGTGAAATATTATATCAGCTAACTCACAGTCATTTGGTGACTCCTCACCAACATCATCTTCATCTGAATCAGACTCATCTTCAGCATCTGAATCAGACTCAGGCGCTGGATACCACAATATTTGACCTGATCGCTTCATGAAGTCGAGAACAGTCCCAGGGTGCGTCAGAGAAGAATAAATCTGGTCATATGTGAGAAAGCTGTCAGTATCTCCAGTAAAAGGCTCTAGCCACACAGACGGGATGAAGCACATAGAGTTCTTCACTCGCCTGATAAGACACTCTTCTAAACGCTTGAGGTCTTCTGAATAGTCTCCTGCATCAACAGAAAATCCTAGTGAGAATACGTTATTCGCACTGAACATAGACAGAGTTTTGCTGCCATCAGAGGATACAGCCAGGTCGCAGAATTCATTTCCATCATCAAGAAGTTCACTTGTTAACTGTTTAACAGTATTTCTAAAATCCCTGCACAGTTCCTCATAAAGCTCTTTTTTGTCCACATATTTGTCAAGGTGAGTGAATATGAGGATAGGCTCTTGTATTCTATCAGTTATCTTGATCAGGTGCGAAAGCCAATCAAAGGCCACCCTTCTGGTGGCCTCCCGCAGTCCCCTTTCTTCTCTTAGGGTCTGGAACTCCGGCATATTCACAACAATCACTGGTACGCAATCCTTTCGCACTGTCAGGTGATACCCGTAATGGTAGACTTCGTCGCCACCAAAGTCGATCACCTTGACGCTTATTGCTTCTGATTCAGGACCTTTCAGCTGGACTTCCTGAAAACCGAAAACTTTGGTTTTTTGAACTTTAGGATCATCTGAAGTTAGAGGCTTGAAGTTCTGCTGCATGGCACAGAGAAGAGACGACTTTCCTGCCTCCTTTCTACCAACGAGGGCGATTGACGAAAGTGTTATTTGGACTTTACCTCTTTCCAAGTCATTGTAGTAGGCTTTAATGGCACCCAAACCTCCTTCACACACAACATAGGGAGGCTCGATAAGGCTGTAGCATTCATCACATTCGAGCTGTGTTACGTTCAGCACAGATGGATGAAGACGGCAGAGAGAAGAGTTATCACTGAGGTACAGGTCCCTCATGGAGACTAGTTCACCGATCCATTCAGGTAGTTGTTTGATGCTGTTTCTCTGCAAGCCAAGCCATGTTAGCTTTCTCATGTTTCTCATACTGAAAAAAAGGTAAAGAGGATGCTACAATTGACCTGCTTCAGATCTAATATCTTGCTATTAATATATTCACGACACACTTTCTTTCAGCTTGCCAACAGCTGTTTTGAGAGTGGTAGACATCATGACATGTTCAAACTAGTAATGCGGCTTAGACAATGTATGAAGTTCACTTTCTATCCTGGCATCACAGTGCTGACAAAAAAACATAGGATAATACAACAAAGTGCCAATCAAACCTTCACCTGCTTTATGTGTTGCAATAGATAGAATATCGATAGGATAATATAAACTTGATGTGGCCCACTGACACAAAGCTATTCTATCTTTGCATAAGGATATGCCCACAAAAAAGGATGAATGATAATTGAATAACATATCCTGTTTATCTAATTTGACTGATTGGCTTCTAAATCTTGTGACCTGGTCTTCATAACCAGTTTAATAACTGCTATTCATTCAATGGTTCTGACTATACAATGCATAAGCCAAACTTCCTTTGTTTAAAATGGTTGTATAAAGCAGTTTTTTATATTTTGGGAGCTTATCCACAGCTCAATTTTTTCATCAGTCAACCCCTCCCTCATTTCACTCTCCTGTATGTAACTCTTACTATTCTAACTAGTGCTTTGCAGAGGATGTGTACCCATTAATGCAAAATTTTGCATTCTGTTAGTCATATGAGTTCATTTTTACTCTCTGATTGAATCAACGGCACCACTTTAAATAACTTGCTGCCTTTTTAAGAGCAAGCCTTACTACTCAATGAACAAGATATCCCTCATTTATTTAAATATGAAACTTAATGTCAACTTTTAGTTGTTCTCTTTATAGCTTCCAATCTTACGCTTCGGGCTAATTGAAATTTTGAGAGATCAACAATCAAGTTTGTACCCGAGTCGAAAGTTTTGTTTACTTAGGTTGTTTTTTAGAGGTTTCAGGACGTGGAGAACTCAAATATGATTGCCGCCATTTTATTGAGAAATTTCATAACCAAGCTCGTACCCGAGTACTTCAAGTTTTGTTGACTTAAGTTGTATTTAGAGGTTTTTTGAGCGTGGAGAACTCAAAAATCATATTCGGCGGTTATATGCCTTGGGTTGTTTTCTCAAGAGGGCCCTTTTGGGTGTTTTCCTTAGTAAAGCATCGCTCTTTCTTATTGAAAGACCCCCAGTATAGATAACCGGAGGGATTATATACCTGATTGTATTGATGACACACAAAGGGGTGAGAAGATCTGGTATCGGAAACAGAATAATCTGCTGCTTTTCAAGATTCATTTCGTATCATATTGAGACTTCTAACCGTAATAGCTTCAGCTTATGCTCCTTAAAGGTTTCCTAGCAGTGTTCCATACAAGACAAACCAGTAACACCATGTCGTGTGCCAGAGGCTTTTACATACCTGGTCAAATTTTCATTGCATGATTATAAATGTACTTTTCATACTGAGTACCTAGTGGGTAATAACTAAGCAGAAGTCATGTGACATTATGGCTTATCAACTCACATTAAAAACTGAATTTTGCACTAAACTATGGTATTTCTAACATATCAGTTGATTCAATACTCAATAAATTATATGTCTGTATTCTCATTTCAAACTCACCAACACATTCTAGATAATGAAATAATCAAATTATGTCTGATTTTAACCAGCCATTATACCCCAAAGGTCACATGACTTATGCTTAGTTATTAGCCAATAGGAACTCAGTATGAATAGTATATGTAATCTAGGAAAGAACACACATCATCAAAAGCCTTCATCAACTGAGGCATGTTTTTGAGGTGTGGTTGAGAGACATTGGTGCATTTGAGAAGCTGATTTGTCTTGTATGGATCCCTGCTAGGAGACCTTAAAGACATGTTACTCATTTTCACTTGTATTCATTACTACAAATTTACATCTGTGATGCAACAGACTACCTGTCCCACAGTTGCGTTGAACTTGTTAATCACCATGTTTCCATGTGAGTTTCAAGGTCGGCCTAGATTGAGCTGAGTTGTCACCACCGGGATTTGACCCTGGAATCCCGCGGACTGTGAACTGTGGAGCTCAGGGTGATCTCGGAGGCAGTTCTATAGCTCAAAGCTAAGGCTAATTAGCCTCAGTTCGAACTCAAAACTACCATGGAAATGCAGTGATTGTATTATAGACAGTCCAGTTATAGCATCTGATAATAATAACTGAGCTGAATGACATCTGTTAATTTACAGGGCAGTCACACTGTGAATCAATAAATCAAATGTCAATCATAGTGAATAGACAGACGGGTCAGAACATCTCAGTTCATTTAAAGTAGAAGACAACACTGGCACCACTAAATACGTATCAATATGCAATTAACCTTCACCATTAGGCAACATACGCAACCATAGAAATCCAAGGTATAAGCTTTGGATCTGAACAACAGGGCAGCCTGTGGCCCCTCCACCCTATGGCTGCAATAAGCTGAACTAAGATGAGAAGCTATTATAATCTCAAAGAAAATGTTTAATTTTTGTTATTGAAAGCAATGATATTGTTTTTGTAGATCTCTTTTAACTGAGATGACTGTTTATATATCAAGATTGACACACCAAAAGATAACTGCTTCGATTCTAGAAAAAAATGATTTTTTACATCATTTTATTCCAATCATATATTTATTTGAAGAGTACGGGTATTTGTATTACTGAAACAAAATGGTGGAAGAGAGTTTGTAGTTGAAATAACTAAAATTTTCAAATTTAACATTTATTTATAACATCCAAATTTAAAATGAGTACATCATTATCAAATATCAAAATATAACTTTTGTGGCCGTCTGCTACTTTAAAGTATTGGCTGAATTGAGTGTTTATCTCCTCCTGACCAAACTTTGAACTTCACTCTAGGGAATTGTATTTATCATTGGTGAATTAAACCCACATATAATTATGTATTATACCAATTTAAACCCAATGAGCCACAATAATATTTTAAAAAGTTTCCTTTCTCAAAGAAATTTACAAAAAACGGCCTTTACTAGCAAAGTAATGTATCGCAAACCTATTTCCAATAGTCCTATTTCTTCCTTTTTTTCTGGTTATTTAGAATAGGGCTGTCCAGATGTGCCGATATGATTGAATCCGAGGATCAATATCACGGATTACCCTACCACCTCGACAGACTTAAAGCTATCCACAAAAAGGTCAGTAGGGCACAACAATTAAAATCTGACATTGAAATTAAGGGCACTTCAAAAAACCCTCAAATCACTATCAACCTGGATGCGGCTAGATACGAAATCATAAAGAAAGTCCTCCCTGTTAAGATCAAAGGGCTTGGCCTCCTTGTCGAGGATAAGACAAGAGCAGTCGTAAGTTCCTCTCTAAAAGTCAGCTCCGATAACGGTTCAGCAATGTATACTATTAATATGTACAACACAACATCGTGTCTGTTAATAAACGGTGCAACGGACATATCAGCTTTCCTCAATCACTACGAGGAGATAATCAGTAGTATCCCTACTGATATCGCAATGTCGGCCAACGACCAAAGCAACCCAATATACAAATCTACAAAACCAGCTAATTCTAGTCCAAAATCTGCGAAACGCAGTAGAAGTTTTTCATGTTCTAGACTCTAGAGTAAGCACCTCGGCACTCCCAAATGATCCAACCAATACCAACAACATCGCAGGTTCACAGCCTTGTGGTAGTAAAACGGATGCGCATGACCAGCCGAATTTGAATTGGAATTGGAAAAAATAACACAAATGAGTGAAAAGCAAGACATCATTCTAAACAGGTTAGCCAAGGCAGAAGGCGCTATCCATCAACATTTAAAAGGAGAGTTCACTGTGCTGACAGATGGCTAAGTAGTAGAAATAAAAGTAGATCGAAATTTCAAAATAATGTAAACAACAATCAAAAATCTGATTCCGCCACAACATCACAACAACAGACCAATTTAATGGAATTGTCTCCAACAACGAATCACAATGTATGGCAAGATGTTGACAACTCCAAAGTTAAATCCACCAACACGACCAAACGAAATCGCCCAAGACAACCACCTACCCCAGCACCTCAAAGTAACACAGAGAAACGCAAGAATACTACAGAATTCAAACCTGATAACAACATAGTTGTTTCTATCCAGAAAACATCGCAAGAATTCACAGGATTCTCTCATGACCTAGTGAGAAGGACGATAAACCAGGAGTATGGACCCATTCTTATCGAAAAAATTAGTCCATACAAATTTAACTTCGACAATCCACGTATTATGATCCAGATGGATTCTCCTGCAGCAGCTGACGCTATGATAAAGAAATGGAAAACAACAACTTTTGGGGATTCCCATGTTAGGAAGACCATTCACCCCAAGACATTTACTGTCAATGTGGCTGTGTTGAAAGGTGTGCCACTGGATGTCATTGACGCAGAACAGGAGGAGCAAGTACAAAGTCAGTTCCCTGGAGCAACAACTATCAGGCTCCAGAAGAATGGTAAACTTCTTCGTACTTTTAGGGTTAAGTTCATTAATTCAACACAACTTTTAACAGCCATCAACCAGAGAGGTTTATCACTTCCCTCGGAACAAATTATATGTCATATTGAAAAACATATCAATTTTTCAATATTGCTCATTTAAATATTAGAGGTTTAGCCGGCAAGCTTGATGAGGTAAAGAGCATTTTACAAACTGAAGATTTTCCCATTTATTTTTTTGTTTAACTGAGACTTTCATAAATCAGAATGAAAAGAACAATTTTCACACCATTCCTGGATACGATATGATTCGGAATGACAGACCCACAGAGTTATTATATGCTCTAGAGTGGACAATGCAGTGCTAAAAACGTCCTACTTAATTATTGCGAAATCCATGACACAACGCAATCTGGTTGTGCATGGCTAGTGCCTCTATCATATAACTTATGATTGAGAATATACGTATTGGGCATGGTAATTTAGATTTTTAGAGCGCTTATAGCCATTTTTTGCGGAAAATCATTTTTGTGACAGCAAGGTAGTTACAGCAGGTACTCTCTCTTTCTATTCCATGACGCAACAAAATCTGGTTGTGCGTGGATAGTGCATGAATCATTGACTTTCTCATTTAAAATATTAGAATTAGACATTCAAATTTAGTTTATGGAGCACCTATAGCCATTTTTTCAGATAATTTCACATGTAACACCATTTACATCACATGCAGGTATTTCATCTTCCAGTCAGTATAAAAATTTTCTTATTCGCCCATTAAAATATATATTTATCAACCGCAAACACATGAGCTTAAATCGCAATGACAGAGCTTTGACTGTGTCCTGTCACTCTAACTAATATGTCGCACACTCAGTCGGTTCATTTTATCTGTTCAGTTCCAGCTACTGATGATGATTTGTGATAACATGGGGTACAAGTAGCCCGTGGAAAAGCGATTGGAGGTGAAAAAGTTTGCTGCTTGCCTTTATCGTCTTTAGATTTTTTAGCAATATCTTAGTAAAACTTTTCATGTCACACTATTAGATGACTTGCAAGTGATTTCTTTAGCAGTCAGGGGACAAAAACGATTTGTGTTATCCCCTTAAAACACTAAAAATCCCAACCACCAACACATCATCAGGATAAAATCTGAATTACCTGGCTAACCAGTTTTTGCCCCTACCACTTACCTGCCAGTTTAACTGTGTCCTTTCTCTCTAACTAAAATGTTACACACTCAGTGATTTCATTTTATCTGTCTAGTATTGTAACTTCATATATACAATGCGTATAAGTAACCCGTGGTTCAAAAATTTTGAGTTTAAAGATCTCGGGTTTTGGTTTGTCTATGTCATTTATCGCTCTAAATTCCTTCTCCGGGGTGGCCACTCGTGTTTGTATTGCCGAAACTATTCAAGCCAACACAGCAGTTTAAATCAATAAATACATAAACGCTTCTGCTGAGTCACTGAATATCAAGAAAGCGTCAAATGGAAAACTCAAGATTCATACTTGTCCAGATTGACTCTAGATTTTCTTAAATTCCCTATCTCAGTCTGGAAAATTGTGTGAAAATTGCAGTAAGTTATCAGTTGCAACACATTATGTACTTTGCAACTCCAATCTTCAGTTGAGAAGAGTACAGAGGGCGTAATGTAATTTATTTCATCTTTAGACCACATAATATAATAGTATACAATGTGAATTAAAATCTTTCAACCCAATTTATATATATCATTGGATCAAATCTTTCTTTTCGCACTCACCCTCTGCGTTCTACCAACTTTCAGAAAATTCCACCCACACGACTGATATTAACATGGTTATATGAGTGCTGAGAAAGCCAATATAATTTCGCATTCTTACCGATGTGACATTTTTAAGTTTGCAGATATTTCAGATTTCTCACCATACTCAAAAAAAGAGATCATATGGCTCAGGGGGGGGGGGGGGGGGGGGTGTGTGATGCAATTTTCTCTGATGGTTGTTTATTTGTAAATGTAAACATCAACATCATATACTATACTTTTACACCTTCGCATCCGATCATTCCTACACAGTCTGCTTGTACTTCATTAAATCAAAAATAAAATAAGCCCCCTGAGTGTGTTACGTGTAAGTACGAGAGACAGGAGACAGCTAATATTGCTGGCAAGTGGCAGGGAAAAAATTAAGCTAGCCCAGTAAGTTCTATTTCATCACAATGATGTGTTTGCGGTTGAGATTTTGGCTTATTTTAATGGGAAAACATAGAAATATTTTCCAATGGCTGCGAGTGATAATACCTGCAAGTGATCCACATAGTATCACATAAAAATCTTTCCAAAAAAATGGGTATAAGCAATCTAAAAATCTAATATTTCCATACCCAATACGTATATTCTCAATGATAAGTTATATGATACAGGCACTAGCCATGCACAACCAGATTGCGATGTGTTATGGATTTCGCAATAATTAAGTAGGACAAAAACTGATGCTATATTTGTACACATCGTCCACTCTAGAGTATATAATAACTCTATGGACAGACCTGAGAATGCTGGTGGGGGTCTTCTATGCTATATAAAAACTTACATAAAATATGAACTTTTACCATCACTTGATCAGTCCGTGCCTGAAAGCTTAAGTTTAGTTGTCAAACCAGATTATCAGAGAAAATTTGTTGTCTCTTTTGATTTACAGGCCTCCATCTAAACCAGTTTCTTGGAACAACGACTTTTTGAGACACATTGACAATTGTTCTGATATATCAAATGATGCCATCATCATGGGTGACTTTAATGTCAACCTAAATGACGAAAAAGTAAAGAAAAACTGGTTCAGAAATATTGTTTCCCAATTCTCACTGACTCAGTTAGTGTCAAGTGACACAAGGGTCAGGGAAAGGTCAAGCACTTTGATTGATCACATCTATGTTTCAAATCCGCAACAGTTTAATGACACTAAAGTTCTAAATTATTCCCTGAATGATCATTTCCTTATTTATACATCAAGAATTCTAGGAAAGGGTTTTAGAGGACCTAGAGAGAGGACAAAGATCACATACAATGATTATCGTCATTTCACAGATATTAACATCCGCAGAGTTTTTGGTAATATTGATTGGAACGAAACCTTGATGGAAAACGATCCAGACATGATGTTAAACAATTTCAGTCAAAATTTCATGGAACTTGTCAACCAACTAGTTAAAGTAAAATCCAGATTTGTTAAGTCAAAAATCCTCCTAGTGTGGATGGATGATGAAGTGAGAAGGGAGATGAAGTTGCGGGATACATTCAAATCAGACAAGGATTGGGTTGACTATCGTATCAAAAGAAATCTAGTGACAAACTTGATCCGTAAGAAAAAGAAATTGCACATGGTAGACCTTGTCAAAAATAGTGACTCACATAATACAAAACCGTTATGGAATGCTTTGAACGTCAATCCGAAAAGATGTTCTTTTTCAGTGTCGGACCTAAATGCAGAGACTTTGAACACTCACTTCACTACTATTGCAGATGTTTTGACTCGTAAATTGCCAACTCTTCATGCCAGAATGGACCCTCTCACAAAAGCGAAAATGAACCGAATTCCGCATTTGACACCATCAGACTGTATCAAACACATGTCTAGTATCTCAAACAATAAATCTACTGGTTCTGATAATATTTCAGTGAAAATACTGAGAAAAACATTCCCCTATATTGTTGACATCCTTACTGACATGATAAATAGATTTTTGTTTGAAGGGGTTTTCCCAAAAGAATGGAAATCAGCTAGAGTCACACCTATTTTTAAAGGTGGTGATAGAAATGTTCCATCCAACTTTCGACCAATCTCAGTTTTACCAATTTTATCCAAAATCTTTGAGAAACACATCACCTTCAGGCATATTTAGAATCAAATAAAATCCTATACAATCTACAGTCAGGTTTCAGAAAAGGTTTCTCTTGCGCAGATGCTATGCATAAGATATTTAGTGATTTTCTAGACTATAAATCTCAAGTTTAGTACATTTCTATAATATTTCTGGACTTTAAAAAAGCGTTTGATTGTGTTGATCATGCTATACTTCTTCAGAAATTGTCTAGATATGGCATAATTGGATCATCCCATAAACAGTTAGTTTCTTTTTTAAATAATAGAAAACAATATGTAACATTCAACCAGTTAAATTCCACATCACTACCTAGCTACCTACCTAGGAAAAGTGCCCCTCAAGGCTCAATCACTGCCCCAACATTATTTTCTATTTTCATCAATGATCTTGTAAACTTACGTTTTTTCTCAACTGTCAATGCTTACACTGATGATACTATTTTTATAGCCAAAAGTCACAACATTTCTCAGTTAGAGAGATCTTGCAATATTGATCTCAGTGAGATAAATCGATGGTGTAAGTCAAACAAAATGGTGTGCAACACACAAAAAATCAGACACCTACATGAAAATGACCCAACCAATCATGCACCTACATGAAAATGACCCAACCAATCCTTGAAGGTGTAACTGCGTCACATACACTGTATGTGACACGCCTAGGTGCATGACTCTACATGAAGTTAGGCATTGTATATTGCACTGTCATGGTTGCCATGGTCTTAATCTGATTAATTGTTATACTCTTCCGCATTTACTTCCATTTTTTGCACATTTAATTACCATCTAAATGCGGAGGTTGGCCATCAAAATATTGACGTATCATCCCACCTGTTTCTATTTTTACGACCTATTTATACAGGTCAGTATAAAGAACAGTGGTTTTTGCTCTGAAGATGCAGTTACAACTTGGCGTTGCAATTTATCAGTTGCCTGGGGCATTTGCCCCAGGGTGTAGTTCAGTAATAAAATCATCAAAACTGCCGAAAAACTGCATTCAGTATTATAAAGTAATCTCATATGAACTCTGCCAGCAGTGAACTGTCGTGATCTTTCTCGATCCGACAACTGCACTGTATTTAAATATTGTCATAGTTAAAGGTAAAGTGAGAAATATTTACACAGCCTTGGCAGGCTGTCTGGGATGGTGTGACACACCCCCTACACAAGAGATCAAGCCTAGGCTAGTTACACACATGTATCAGTTTCACTTTGGTAACCTTGCTATTATGTTGACTCTAGTATCTCTTGATCAATGAACTTCTTTATTGATTTTATGGTGGGCATGCAGTATTGTTCGTTATGATAAAGTATCATGGTAAGGGTACACCGCACATTTTGCTGTCTATAACATAGCATCAGTGTGTACACTGATTTTGGATAGGCTCTTTTGCTCCTGCCCATTGTTAATGTTAATTAGTGGTCGGACACTAGGCGTTTTTCCAAAAAATGCCTAAGTTTACATAGCATTACTTTGTAACCAGTTGTGCTATCCACAATCTGTAAAAATATTTGAATTCTCCAGCTCTTTATCTGTTAGGATTTAAATTTTGGTATGCATTGGACAATGCATGTATACATGCTGCCCATTGACCTAGGGGAGGAATAAAGCATTTGTGATTTCTGAAGTTTTATTTTCAAACTCACTTTATGACATTTAGTCACAGTACAGATCGCCCAATAGAGTGTCTGAGTTGGATTTATATGCACAGATGTGTCGGTTATTGATTTGCGATATATGATCTTATGATATTTATTGCTGTAAAGCTGAACTTACATAAAAAACAGCAAAAAATGATTGTTATCGATTTGAAAAAAATATTTTCTGATGATCAAAATATTATTTTAGTTTTTGATAGTAAAAACAAAAATGACTACCATGCATCAAAAGTATGAGTCACCATCAGAGTTGTCAATCTCACCAACATGACTGACTACAACGTTCTGCCTCAACCAGCTCTCCTTTGTCGTTCCGCCCTCCCAGAAGCTCCATGTCCAGCCCCAACTATAACAACTTTTCGTGGTGGGGAGCCTGAAACAACAAAACAGGAAAGCGTGTTATGATGTTGTGTATAGCATGTGAAATACAATAATTGTTACACAAAGGTGTGTGGTTTATACTGTATACTGTATTGGGGGGGGGGGGGGAGACTCACCATCAAAATCTGAATCATCAGCATCAACGTCTGTTGCAGAGTATCGGTTATCCATCTCATCAACTTCACCAACTTGACTATCCTCTTCTGATTCACTCACTGCCACTTGACTAGTAAAAGAAAGAGTTTCTTTATATTGTGAAACACAATGCATATCATGAACCAGAAAATTTTGTGTAGTAGAAGGCTTACTAGTTGCACAAGTATATTTTTATCTTTTGACAAATTGAATTTGATAGAAGGTCAGGTGAATGATATTTTTCTCATATATCATTTTATAATTTAGCAATTTTATTTAGATATTCAGATTCACCATAATTTGTAACCCTACTCACCTCATTTTCATCATCAAGCTCTGAGCCAACTCCTCCTGAACATTCATTAAGCGCGCCAGACTCATGAATCCTAGTCCTAGAGCTTGCCATTGAAATATTTTTGTGACTGAAATTTTCTGAAATCCTAACTTGAGTTTTGTTTTTCAAAGTGAAAGCAAAGTGAGTCCCCAAATATCTTTTCTAAAACTCTACCCAATCACATAAGAGTATGAGGAAGATGATCCAATAAAGATTTTGAAGAAAAAACTGCACTATCATTGGACATTTGGTTGTCATAGTGACTGAGCGTATATATCCGTCATTGGTATTAGACCACACACTGCATGAATGCGTATATATACGTCATTAGGAGGCAATGAGTCTAGATTGGGTAGATATTTTCAGAAGTCAAAACAAAACCCTCAATACCTTTTTATGATTATTCATAATTCCCTTAACACATCAACTTCAACATTAGCATTGAGTAGCAGGTAGCATATATATTTTTTCTAAGCGTGTTTATTGCAGGTGCAATTATTTTTATTATCTTTATTACTAACCATTGGTAGCAGACTAAAAATTAGCAGCGACCCTTTTAGGTTTTGTAGAAAAAGAGGAGGCAAGGCTACCCGATTGCCGTAATATCTTTGACAGTCATGTGGGTTGTCACATGCCCCAATTTTCTAGCGATGATGGCAACAAAAACCGATAAGTAGGTATAGGAAATTTGGATATTTACACCGACATGATCCATTTCGTATTGTCGGTTTTGCACGTTGTCACACTTTGTCCAGGGTTTGTTACGTTTTGCACATGGTGTCATGTTTTGTGCATTTTTCACCTGATGTGCCTCAACAAGCAAATGATAACTCCAACTTTAGCAAACATTGGCAACCACAAAGTTCATTTACAGACTTTATATGATGTTATAGTTGGTATCGAGCATTGTTCTCACCTTTTTACGATCTACACTCTGATGACTAATCAACCTCAGACCCTCTCTCTCAGATATAGGTAGTCATGATAAATGTCAGTTAACAAATGAATTTGGGATAGATTGCCAATCTGGACGCTACTGCACAACTTATGAGGACTACAGAAGCGCATCGAACAAATATAGTATTTTGCGCTATGTAATTTATTATTAAAAAATTATTTCTTTTTCTATGCTTCTTAGTTTTTTAAATTTTGATATTTTGATAATTAATTTTAACACCGTTGAATTCAAGGAGCAAATGTGACCATGTATTTGTGAATAACATCAAAAAATAAGAAAGGTATTGATGTAGTTAGGTGAATTTTTAAGAAAAAGGCTTTTTCCGCAAAGAGCTGTGTTAAATTAAGGAAGGGCCGGGGTTTTATGATGTGACGAGGTTTGAATGTAGGTAATGGTGAAGTGGATGGCTGGTGTGCTCTGTTACATGCGGTTGAACTGCATCCTCACTCCAGGATGCAGAGTAGTTCTCCAAGTTTGGAGTCCGTCCGCGGGAACCTCCTGATTTCTGGGTCCAGCAACTTGTCAGGCATGTATGTGTGGACACAGCATATGAGTTATATGCAGGCTGATTGGTCATACCATGGATTAAAAACCTCAATTCTATAGCATTTCATGGAAAATTTCATACTTTAAACTTAATCAATTTAATTTACTATAATAGTGAACAGTGAAATTACAGGATAAACATAATTAACAAGAATCTACAAACAGGACACATTATTTTGGAGGTATCTCTTCATACAACAAGAAAAGATAACCCCCAAGCCAATTGTTTGTGATAATTCAGAGTCCTCATGTATGTTTACCTGTAGACTGATTTAAACTCCTTGCACGGTATAACATATGTCAAGGTTAACTTAAGGTTATTTTCATGCTCAGGTCATTTTCATCAGGTCATTTTCATTCTGGGTCATTTTCAATGTTTTCCGTATTATATCTCAACAATATTTTTATTCAGGTCTAGTTTAGTTGTTATTCCCATGTATGTATTATAGGTTTTTTTGTCAAACATATGATTGTCGGGGAAGCGCATGAGTTTTATACTATTCAATTGACTTGCTCCAGGACCAATAGAGCTCCCTGAGCCAAGCTACTAGAAGTGCATATCATGCTAAGGAAACCATGACTTGAATGGTTATTATTATTATTATAATCTCATATGGCACATAGCTCCACAATATACCAACTCTATGGACTCGGAAAGATCTTCCTTGTGATTTTTTGATGGTTTATTTAGTCAACGCAAACAGGTATGCATCTTTCAATGTCAATTGTCAACCGGCAGACATGGGTTACTTTGATTACAGATTTTAGCAAGAAATTGATCTATGAATACTGAATTGCAATCCACCTATTATGATAAAGGGAAGGTAACCAAAATATGTGCAGCTCTTCATTCATAGCTCTAGATCAATTTTGATCCAATTTGCTTGCATTTAGAGTTTGAGCCACTGGCAAAAGGGATCAGGATATTTTTCCCTAGTTTTTGGAGTTGTCCTAGGCCATGTGGATGGTAAGAGTTAATAGTTGGATTTATTGGGATTGAGAACCTAAAATCATAAACTTGATTTGAAAATTTTGCCATGATGACCTGAGAAATGTTTTAAAATTAAATAGAAGATGCGAGTAACATGCTCTGATAGTACAGCATGTTTTGCGTGTGTTGACATCAGTCGAAGAGGATGACCTTACAGGCTTAGTCAAGTTTGTCAACCAGATTAAAACATGCTACTCCAGATTAGGTGATGTTGGACAGCTAAATTACAGCTAAATTACATCACTATGCTCCAAATTGATGACCTAAATGACCTACTTCCTCCCATGTTCCGGTAGGAATGGATTGAGAAACACAGACTAGCCAGTACTGAGGATCAACTTTATCCTTTCCTGCCTTGATGTCCTTCCTAGAAAGGAAGCGGAAAGTGGGAATGAGGTTCGCTGCGAGAACTGGTGAGGCTATATCAGTAACAAGAACAGATACAAGGTCACAAAAGGTAAACTCAGATGCAGGTAGTAACGCAATTACCGAGCCAGTCAATAAGTCAGTCACATGTTGCATTCATCCCGAAACAAAACATTCATTGATTGACTGCAAGCGATTCTCTAGTCTCTCTATAGATGAGAAGTACAAAGCTTTGAAAGTGTGTCATTTCTACTTTAGGTGCTTGAGTAAACACCCCAGGAATAAATGGAAAGCTATTTCAAAGCCTGTCTCTAAATGGCTGCTTTAGACTTGACGCCTACATCAACAATATACCTGGAGCCATACTGAGATGGCGGGAACAGCAAGTTGCTTTAGTAGGAGACATCTGCTAGATGTACAACTCCATCCATATAGAGATGCTGGTACAGCAATGCCATAGACTCTTGCGGCGTGACATAGATTCCCGCTGACCAGATGTATACTCTATAACCAGAGTTAACACGGGAGACCGCCCAGCAGCCGTCATAAGTGCATAGGCCGTTTACATGACTGCAGAGATGAATGCATCCTACTTTCCAAAAGTAGCACTACTACTAAAGCTCTCCACCTATGTGGACGACATGGTTGACTCTGCCCCTGAGAATCTGGTAAACCCCTCTTCAGATTCAAACCCTACATATAGGACCTAAGTGCTCTGTGTTTAATAGGAACCAGTCTCAGAAATGATAGTGACAGAGGTCAAGCTTAACTTTTCTCCAAAGAAGAGAGGAGTTGATCCAGGACAGAACTTGACACAGGATCAACTACCATCAGCCATACCAAATGTCCTAAGTAGACGCATAGTTTTAGAGCAGACAATAAAGACTTATGATCCATTATGAGTGTACTGTGCTTTTACACTGACAGCCAAGACTCTGCTCAGAGCAACTTGGTCACCGAAACTAGGATAAGATGAACCTTTGCCTGAGCAACTCAGGACACAGTGGATGACTGTTGCGATTTAAACAAGTATGCAATATAGGAAACAAGGTTCCTAAGCTTTCTCTAGACACTGAACAAATCATTCCACAAAACTATATTACCAAAAGCACCAAGTGTGATAGTGTGATAGATTCTGAGGGTGTTCACATGACATTTCCCACAAATATGTTCTCAGTTGGTGCTGCTGTGGCAACTTCATATAGGCTGGTAAGACTAGGTTCAATCTCACACATGATATGAACTTGTACTATCTCTAAACAAAAGGTAGGCCTACAACAGCATATACCACTAAGTCCCTCAAACAGTGGCACATCGATTTAGGTCACAATATGAATTATGAAGATATAGTCAAACTAGCCGACTAGCCGGCATGACTATCAGTAAGTCGTCCCAACCAGGTTCCTGCATAGTGTTTCAAGAGAGTAAGATGACCAAACAGTCGAAAAGTCAGGCTGACAAACCAAGCCTGACTGCTGCACCTCTGCTGCGTGTCCACAGTGACATACGAGGCCCTTTAGGTCCCCCATCCAAACAAGGCCATCGCTATTTTATCAATTTTGTTGATGAATACTCTTCTATGTTTCTTTATTTATTGTCTAATGTCCAACGATGAGTCACATGTAACTTTCAAAAAGGTCCTTGGTGATATAGCTCCTATAGGGCAGGTAAAACAGTTACACACGGACAACGGCGGTGAGTACACAAGTAAGGACTTCCTGTCAGTATTACTCGCAAGAGGTATAAAACATATTACAACAGCTCCACACTCACCATATCAAAATGGTAAGGCAGAACGCTTCTAGCGCTGTCTGATGGAACTGACAAGTGCTAATACTCCAAAACAGCTTTTGCCAGTACGCAGTCTATCTCTGAAATAGAGGACTCCAGCGAAGCACTGGTAAAACTGCATCTATGAGCTATTTTCAAAATACAAGCCTGACATGCGAAAGATCCATACATTCAATGCTAAGTGCACATACAACATCAAACCGTATAAACAAACTAGACTAACAAGTTAAACGTGGCATCTGCATCTGCATCTCCTTGTTTAGTTTAAAGAAATCTGATGACAATGACAATCTAATGCTCTTGACACCTGGTTATTTTGAAAGGTGGGGGTGACCAAGTCAATTTTCATTATCAGAATTACAGTATTGTCGAAATGTTGTAATGTATAGTAATGAGTAATAGAGCAACCTAGAGTAAGACTCGTTTGACCTCTTCAAAAAGTAAGGGCATGTTGAGTACTCTGACTAACTAAATAAGGGCACTGCTAAATATTATCCGAAGCTATACCTGCTTCAGATTCCTCTCAGTGTGCATACAGCAGCCTCGGCTAACCCTCAGAGATTCTATAATCAGTTGCAACCTCAGAGTTCAGATGGTTTGCATGGTGTCACATTAATAACATATATGCCTGTGCTGATCCTCGGAGGATTAATGTGTATATAAACACTCTTTATACGATTCTCTGAGGTTGCAACCTCTGTCAGTTTGTTTAGACCATAGCATCATTGATAATACGCTGTCGCTTTCTGTGAAGGACAACTTTGGTTATAACCTTTATGTGTCAAGCAGCAATTATAGTTATTACCTTGATTTTATCGAACTGATGCTGCCCAGGAAATCTTGAAAGGCTGAAATAAGTTGCTAGTGCAGTCTTGTCAACATAAATAAATCAATAATGATTGATTAGAAATAAGTATGTGATTTGTTGATGTTTTTTTAGAAACTTGCGTGATATATCAACACAAAACTCAAGGCCAAGTAGTGTTTTGCTGTTCAGGCGATGTCAGCTCACTGGTTTAACCATTTAATCAACCAGAGACAGTAAATTTTGTATAGCTTTTGTAGATTTCACCGTAGAGTAATGCAAAAACTTGTTGCATATTAGTGTGCATTGCCAAAGACTTGATGAGTAGCAACAAAAGCCCAAAATTTTCACACAAACCTAAGAATGACTTTTCAATTGTGAGGCATGAACTGTTGTCAAAATAGTAAAACGGAATAGAATTATTTGACGCTTTCAGACAACTCCCATTCTATTCAACATTTTTACATACATTTCCTGTTGCCAAATGCGGGATTTTGCGTTTCTATAAAGAATATCTTTCATATGCCATGATCTCAATACTGACAAATATGTACTTAGATTGTTACCATGTAAGTATAGCTTCCTCAGAGATGTCATTTCAGCAATGCTACAGACACAGAAATATGATTTCCACATAATTCCTTGTTTTATACCATTTTTTTCAGATAGCCCAGAGATTTCTTTGCCTTTGACAGATCTAACTAAGGGGCCTAGGTGAAATAAATCTTTAGAAATAAATTAAGGCTGTGATGTTTTGATCTTTTTGCAAATTTAGATGATGCATCAACACAACAAGCAATGTTTAGTAATTTTTTGCTGAGCAGGTGCTGTCCGTACACTGGTCTCATCATCTTATCAACCAGAGACAGAATGTGTTTAGCTATTGATGATTTTTCCTCTGAGCAATGCATAAAAACTGTTGCTTAGTAGCATTCATTGCCCAACACTAAAGGAGTGACTACAAAAAAAAATCTCACGAGGTATATGATGATTTTCTTCAGCCAGGGAAAAAAAAGGATCACTTTTCAATTGTCAGGCAATTAGGCGCATGACTAATTCTCAAAATAAGAGAACTGTGTGGAATCGTTGACAGTTTCAAGTGATGAAAGAACTCCTAATCAATTCAATTCTGATACTCGTTTTTTGCTACATGAGGGTTTTAGTGCATTTAGAAAGATACCCTTCATGTGCTTTGACCTGAATGATGACAACAGTAGGATAAAGATGAATAAACTGATGCATCGGCAAATTGGTGTCATTACCTTTCACAATCTTTCACTGTTGGCAATCATCAAAATCACATCGTCAAATTCAATTGCTATTCTACGCCATCACTATCTGCTACACACTACTATGGCTAGTAAACCTACTTCATAATCATTTGCACCTATCATAATAGTGTGTAGCAGCTAGTGATGGCGTATAATGACAATTGAATTTGACGGATATGATTTTGATGAAATTGTCTCCAACTTATCAATTGAGAAAAGATGAACAGAGGTGTACAAAGCTGTTGTGAGCCTTTCAAGTTTTTCAACTGTGTTTCCGAAAACTTATAAAATTATTATACACTTGACCACCAAGAACCCAGTTGTTTAAAAATAAATAAAACAGTTGATTGAAATCAGTTGTCATATCACACGCCACATCCCGAAGCATGGGCGGCAAAATACTATTATATTAGCTCGATAACTCACAACACAACTCAACCAAAAAAAAGGATTTCTCTTTACAATTAGTTGATTGGTTTTTTTGTCTTTTCTTCTTTTGTGGGGATAACTTGGGTTCACACAATTTCCTTATTGCTCTGAAAAGGTTCAAGGTTAAAACTACTTGTAATGGCAATTGTGCAATCTATTGACTCTAAGAATAGGTCAGAACACTGCGCAATGAATCACAAGATATTTGCTAAAGCTAACCGTATAGGACATTAACCATTCTATTTCCCAACCAGTAAAGGAATCAGATAGTCATAGCTAGCGGCCCCCACAGGCAACCAGCATAAAAGGTTCATTGGACACCCCCTGTTGCAATAACCGCATCAGTTACAGTTTCAACTGATAACCCAGCTATCCGGTGGCGAGAACATAGGCCATAGATTATGACACTTCACCAAATCATCAGCATCAGCCAAATAAAGAGGACATCAATATAGACTAGCCTGAGGACCCACACCAGCCTATTACGCTTTGACCAAGCTTCTAAGCCCCCAGTAACGACTTGAAATCAATGCTCACTCCTTCATTGGGAACTCAACCAGAAACATAAGTGGTACAATAGTCATGGTGCTCTTATATGTCAATGGAGAACTATGGCAGTGAAGATGAATATCAAACAGCAGAGGGCAACAGATAGCAGAAATTGATGCAGAAGAAGCAGAGATAGACCGGCGGTCAGTCAAGGATTACATGTCCAAACACTGACAATTATGCTGAAATTTCAACTCACTATCACCAGTTAATCAGTAAAAGCTCCACTTCCAATTATAACACTTCTGGGTAATCAGATTTACTACTTACTATTGTCAAGCAACATAATGACTCAATTAGCTTTACATTATTCTTTTTATCGAATGCTAACATCTCAAAGGGGGCTTTGATATGAACAGGAGATACGTCCACCCCTTTTTACATAGCGATCACTATAGTACCTTGAAACTTTAAGCTATCGAAGATTTCCCTCTTCTTCAAACAATTAATTGATTGATGGATGGGTCAAAGCAGAAATGACAGATGTATTTATTTCGAACCATTGGAATGCTCAAAATACTGTGAGTGGCAATATAGGGACCTTATGGGCATCATACTGGCCATAAAGGATTTCGACTCTGAGCTTAAAAATACCCGGTGCCCTGAAAAGAGCTTCCCAATTTTATCTCCTCTGCTGAAACCAGAAGCAAAAGAGTAAATGAGATGATGGCCATGACAAATGCGCAACAAAAATGAACTGACATGAATGCCTTATAATACTAGATCACTTGGGATTGGATATAACTTCCAATCTGCCTCTACTGCCCGAGTTTAACTCCAGATCACATTTTAAAGGATAATGACTTCAATGCTTGCTGCTCAGGTGTTAATCTTACACCTGTCAAACTTTGCAAACTTTGCAAACTTTGATGATTATACTATGTGATCAAGTCAACCCAGGAATTAAATTTTGATCTCTTGGTGTGAAAGGTTTGATACTACTGTTCCATCCATTCTGTCGTCACCGAAGTCTCAATATATTTTGACAAATCCGTGATTTTGTTTGCAATGCGAAGATACCCATGTTAGTATCGCCTGAGCCTGATTTTCTGACAACATTTACAACTTTTTGATGGGGTCGTAATTTATAATTTGTAATTTTACTTTGCTGGACGATACTATAGTATGGCTTTTGAACGAAGGCAAATTTCATTGATTTAATATCAGCAATTCTACCGCCAGCCAGTTATGATATTACAAAACTGAATGGCAGCTGCCCTACTCATTGGGGATAAATTTACCTTTATGATGGTAAACACTCTGATATCTAGTATATCGACTCCACATTATGTCGCCGTTTTCGGCATTTTCACATTCTATGAATGTTTTGAAGGTAATATAGTTTTAAAATTTTCAACACATTCCATCGATCTCTGGAAGTGATGTAACCATTTTCTTGACAGTGGGCTAAACATTGAGTTTTCCAAATTGAGATTGATTCCTAATAAAATGTAACAGATATTGATGTGAGATGATTCTTGAAAACAATTTCCATTGAGAACTGAAAGGCATCCAGATTGCATTACATTGTGGTAGCCAGTGTTTACCTTTCAGATTGGTTCTGACACTTCTCACTTGTCGGTGAGCACAATTCCAAAAATTTGAAAATCAAAACACATACATACATACATGCGATTTAGTTTTCGATGTGTTATTTCAATAGCATAATCCAAAAAACAAACTGAACATACCCTGAAGGTAACTCGACCAGATGACAACCTCTCATATACAGTTCCTCTAGTCTTGTAAGTCCTGATAGCGTATCACTCAACTGATCATCTGTACTCAGATTGTTTTCACTGACATTCAGCTCCTTCAGTGATACCATCTTTGAAATGCTGCAAGGTACCAACAAAACATTGAAATTTGTTCATAACAGAGAGTGGTGATAAATCTGAATTCGACATTGATAATAAGATGTTGAAGGTTGCAGTCGATTGCATGCCTCTGGAAAGTCCAATGCGCCACTTTTACATTATGGTTGTCAAGCTCTGATGTGAAATCATCAAGCTGTTTGATCGAGGCGTCGACTGTCCCAATGTGCGTCTTGTAAGCAAACTGCGATGGCTCTATTACCTCTGTCAATTTGGATCTCATTTATTTTATTATAACCTCATCAGTAAGCTTGTCAAGGTCAAACAATATTGACACTGACCAATGGTCTTTGTGTTTGGGAGGGCTACGTTGGAGCTGAGTGGGCGCTCGGAGTGACAGGCTGAACTCACACAGCTATCTACAATATTGTTGTCTGTTTGCCAATTTAACCATTGAGTACAGTATTAAAACCTATACTAAAATGCAGCAACCAGCTCACAGATCGCTGTCGTTTATGACTCATTGAATAATACGCTATAGCAGAGAGGAGTTTAGAAACTCAAAATCTCAGGACGTTGCCTCTACCATCTGTTCAAATACTGGAGTCTGATATGCATTTGGAGCCTCATAATCTGGTAGAAATCCCACCTCATGTATAAGTTGGATGTTGAGAAGTCAACATCATTTGAAGACTTCCAGACATGGATCTCAGTGGAGGGTGAAGAAGATGTTTGCTTGCCTCTAAAATTCATATTGAATTTGATGCAATCTGCATCGGAAATTCAAGTTAAATGCAAGAGAGCCCAAATCCGACCAATCCATAGGGTTGCTTGCCCCTCCAAACACAAAGACTATCAGCCAGGGTCAATATTGTTTCACCTTGGATTCTCTCTACCTGGGATTCTCTCCTGGGTAGGAGATCGGGCGAGCTAGCCGGATATCCAGTGAAGGGAAAGGGGAAAACTTCTCAAGACGGGCAAACTGCATAAAACTCAATCTAGTTACAAATTTAATCATAGTTACGGACTGGGGTAAGTTTGGGAGCATCCAATGAAAAAGTCATAAAGCTTGATAAAATATCTACCAGAGGAAATCAACTTAAGTAATCAGTGACTATGCTAAATGAGTGAAACAAATTAGCACCAAGTAACAACACCTGACAATAAGATGTTGGTCTTGTACCATTGCCTGAACAATTGTTCAATACCAGTGAGTGGATGGTATAATTCAGATCTAATTTTTCAAAATTTCACACTAATGACATTTTTGGTTTCAGGAGTTCCGACCAGATTTGCAGTTAATTTTCTGATAAACTAGTTGAACACACCATAAATTGTGGAATTTGAGTGAAAAAAGGTAAACTCAAACACCACCCAAGGTAATATCACAACCCCACAAGCCTGTTGCTCATTACATAGACTCAACGATCAATGTTGCATTTCTAATTATTACACAATGTAAAGTTTTATCTCTGCAGGTGAGAACCCATGCCGAGCTGACAGTGGTCAACAACACAAATTCACTGTTTATGAATCACACTACCGTAACGATATATGACACATATACAGAGGCGATATTGCAGCAATTTATGCTGCATTTCATATCAAATTGCGATGGCCTGAAATCCTTCTATGTAGCCAACATCAAGTCTGTAATCGCCTACGCCTGCACTGCATGTATAATCTGCTATGAGAAACCAATAAAAAAGACTAGAGAGGCCTCATTCACTTCAATTTCTATAATCATAATTAATCTGTGATTATCTCTTTTCCTAAGAGAGATACAGTTATATAGTTTTTTTCATCATAAAATTCAGCTATGTCTGCGATAGCTGAATTTAATCTGTTTTTGCAAATTGTTCCGATCATCACTGTACAGGCAGCTGATTAGCATGCTGTTGCTGGGATTTACAATGGATTATCTCTGGTTCAGATAATCTGATCAAAAACCCCCTTGATTGTACTATGAGATAGATCCTATCAAACAATTTCCCGAAGGTTTTTTATCCTAGCTGTTTTAAAAGTGGTCTTCATTCCTGATCCTTGCTGATTTCTTTTAAATAATCCAGTTAATCAAAGTTGTATGGGACTTCGAGCATTATTCAGGAAGTTTATGTTTTTGTGTGTATATTGAAAAAAACAGAAACGAAATCGAATAACTGGTTGCCAAGATATTCACCTGTAAAGACCATTTTTGGAAAAGTGCACAAGATCGCGAATGTGTATGTAATCGTACTCAACACAATTTATGTTTTTTTTGGACTTTATTGGCATAAATTTCATTCAATGAGAATCTTGAAGGTTTTAAATGTTTGAAGGTTTTAAAATGTAAATATCACACAGTTTCTTCATGCATAATCCAACTTTGAAATAGGTATGATATAGATGCTTCCACTTAATTTTAATGACCAAGCTGTCAGGTTTACCATTTTCGTTGCTAATCAGGAGGTTCAATTGTGTTTTGGGTTATGGTTGTAATTTGTTGGTTTGTGGATTGATTTAGGAAAATTTTGATTAATGAATAATAATTGTTCGATTTATTTTCAGAATAAAATAATGGTCCTGGATCCTATGGTTCTGTGGTCAGTTAATGGTACTCGCTCAACTAGACTCAGTGGCTGACAATATTAAACTTGGGATATGAGACTATAGATGATTCAAACAATTAATCAACAAGACCTCAGCGGTAAGCAGCACGACTAGTGTACAATGTGCAAAAGTAACACTGCTGAGCACTGGATTCAATTTGGTTTGGTTGTCAAGTATTTTGACTTGTTTCTACTTTGATTCATAAAATTGTACAGCATTTTGGTTTCAGAAAATTGGTGAAACAGTCCCACGCTGTGTTTCACTATAAGGTGGTATTTAAATACTAGTTTTTCTCATTTCATGTCCAATGATATGGAGACAAATACCTCAATACTAATTTAGTGTTTTGCCCTAAGCTTGGCTCAAATATTCAAATAATTGGATGTCATTAATATCCCTCAACCTAAATCTGGATATCTGTCAGAGTAGGGTTAATGTCACTGTGGTTCTGTATGTTGATGTCCTGAACTATATTTCTGTGGTAATATTGGCTATCATCTGCTCTGTGAATATCTCAATTTACTGCCGTCGCCCAGTGCAGCTTAAGGTGTATATTCTATGTTCCTATACCTGTGGCCTCTTGAGTCAAGTGATCCAAGTAGATATGCTGCCGTTAGCCAGTGCAGCTCAAAGTATGGATTCTGTATCCTTGTGTCTAGGGCCTCTATATGTCAAGCCGTCCTAATATGTGTGCTGTCGTTAGCCAGTGCAGCTTGAAGTATAGATTCTGTGTCCTTATATATCTTGGCTCTGTTAACCAAGTTGTGATCCTTTTCTGTCGACTTCACGACAGAATCTTTGTGTCTGTGGGCTATGTAAGCCAAGTGTCGAATTCCACTGCTTCCTTCACTGCATCAATTTTGTCAGTGGGCTCTGTTAGCCAAGTGGTAAATTCCTCTGTATTGTTCACCTAGTTCACCTTGATTTACTATTCTTCTTATTGTTTGTAGGCACTGTTAGGCTATGGTGACTGATTCTTCTGTGACTCAGCCTCAATTTTTCTGTGCTGTGAGTAGCTATGAGAACCGTTCTCCCGAAGTGTAGGCCTCAGATATGAGCTCCTGTATCGTCTATGAAATAAAAGTGCACTTTAATCGTCTCTGTGTGCGCTGTCCTATTCTGCAATGTCCTCTTACTGAAGAGGGCTGTGTGTCAGGCTCCTTGTAGCCAATCAATCATAATCTTCAATGCAACTCTGGGATAAATACTGTCCTTTCTTGAAGGTGCTGTCGTATTCTGGTATCTTCACTGTACTGTGATATACTACTATCGTCTCTATACTGTCATATTCTGTACTGTCATCATCTGGTCCTTGGGGCTGGCTCCTTGGTTTGCTGTCTGTGTGCCTCTGCCTTATAAAGGTGGTGTTCATTGTCATGTAAGCTTATGTCAGCATTGCAATATTCTATCTCCATTGTCTTATCTTCCTCCCTGAACAGATTTTTAGGCAATTTGTCATCGCCCACTTATCTTCTCTTTTTGTGTTTGAATATTTCTTCTCCTTAATTATGTAAATTTTGTCCTTTGAGTCCTGTGTCCTGTAGAGGATTTTGAGGGGGTTACCCTAAGGCGGCGATACCCGCCACTGCAACCACGCACATTGCCTATTTATACTGAATACGCCGACTCTCTAAAATGAGTACGCCGACTGTATCTGCCTGGAAATATATCAAGTACGACGACTCTATATGATGGTGAAGGTAACGAGTACAACGACTCTATCTGAGGGGGAAGGTAACGAGTACAACGACTCTATCTGAGGGGGAAGGTAACGAGTACGACGACTCTATCTGAGGAGGGGTAACGAGTACGACGACTCTATCTGAGGGGGAAGGTAACGAGTACGACGACTCTATCTGAGGGGGAAGGTAATGAGTACGACGACTCTATCTGAGGGGGAAGGTAACGAGTACGACGACTCTATCTGAGGGTGAAGGTAACGAGTACGACAACTCTATCTGAGGGGAAAGGTAACGAGTACGACGACTCTATCTGGGCTGGGAACATAATTGACCTGACTTTGGGACTTGCTTTGGGGGTGGGGGGATGGGAGATGCGGACAAAAATAGGTGGTTAACAATAGAAAATCAATTCATAAGATTTATAAATATCTTTCAGCCCATCGTATCAATCTCATTAATAATTTGATTATGTGACACTCTAACTTTAAAACTTGATCTCAACGGCGGCTATTGTCTAGCACTGAATAATCTTAGAAGGATAATAATTACTCATTACACATTACTCATTGGTACTGACATCTACTACTTGTTTACAAAACTCTCGTACCATTTCCATGTTATATTTTTGCACTAAAAGCCCAGTTGGTAATAAAATAAAATATATCCGCATACGATCAAATGTTGGTGTATTTTAACTTTAAATTGACAAATGCAAAACAGCCGCCCGTCAAAGCTGTCCTGTTTGTCAATTTATGATCCTTGATTATGTGAGGAGACAACTTGTGTTACAGGGATTATCAGATAAAGCTTCCATAGTGATATTGTGTACGATAGTGTAGCATGGTTAGTGAAAAAGTTTAAAAAAAGCAAATACACAATTATTCCTTGTAGATCAGTCTAGTTGCCATAGAAAGTCATGAAAAAGTTAAAAGAGCTCTTACACTGCTTTTCGATACGATATTCTTTGGTCAATCTCAAGCTTACTAAAGAGAGGGTGAGACGATGTTGGCCGTTCGCAGTTGTGATATCCTGAAAGAAATTGCTGGGCTGGAGCCGCGTAGCCAAGTATTGACCTGATGTTAGTCAATTAAAAGGTCAATAATCCACACTTGTCTATACAATAGTCTTACATTTCCTCACTAGAGTCTAGAGCTGTACTTTGTCATTAATAATTCTTCATGTTTGTCGCATGATAGCTTATTATCAATAACAACTCTGAGGAATCTTGTGTAGGCACTAGGGGACATTGAAAAATCATAAATCACTACATCCTGTTAATACTTAAACCTATAGCTAAGATTGGTGTTTATGACTCAGTCTTTGCAAAAATCAGCTGCATGTTATTATCAGCAGCCCATCACTGCGTCCTTAATACTGAGGTGGCTACCGGTGATGTGTGACTGAGGTCAACCACCAGGTGTAAAACATTGTATCCTCAGCATATTTGATGTGGTTAATGCCATCCCAGCCAGGTCGTTGGAATACAAGAGCCATAAAATTGGTCCTAGTTTGGTACCTTGAGGAGCGCCAACCATAGTGCTGCTGCTCATTACAATATTTCAAACATTGTAGTCGGTTATCCAAAGATTTAGATATAAGTGGGAGGGTATGAGGGTTAAAATTGTAGCCCTCTAATTTCTGGAGATGTACAGCAGTCAATGGAATGCCTCCAAAAGGTCCAAGGCGGCAGTTTGAATGTACTTTAAATTTGGGGTGTCAGGCTCCGATGTGAAATCATTGAGCAGTTTGATAAAGGCGTCAACTGTCCCAATGTGCGGCTTGTAAGCAAACAGGCTCTATTACGTCTGTCAATTTGGATCTCATTTTGTTTATTATTACCTCCTGAGTAAGCTTGCCAAGATGAAACAATATTGACACTGGCTGATGGTCTTTGTGTTTGGACGGGCTACCTTAGAGATGAGTGGGCGCTTGGAGTTACAGTGAACTCACACAGCTCTCTAAAATTTTAGTCTGTTTGCCAGTTTTACCTTGGAGTACAGTATTGAAATCTATACTTAACTGTTACTACCAGCACACAGATCGCTGTCAAATATGACTTATGGACTAATAGGCTATAGCAGAGAGGTTATTCTGGATTTCAAAAATTCAAATTCTCAGTATGTTGCCTACTATAATCTGTTCAAGCCTGGAGTCAGATATGCATTTAGAGCCTCTCAGTCTGGGGGAAATCCCATCTCACGTGTAAGTTGGATGTTGGGAAGTCAACATCATCTGAAGACTTCCAGACATTGGTCTCAGTGGATCGTGACGAAAATGTTTGCTTGCTTCTCAATGACAGATTAATTTTGATGCAATCTACATCAGAAATTCCAGATAAATGCAAGATAGCCCTGATCCGACCAATCCCTATAGTTGCTTGCCCCACCAGACACAAAGACTATCCGCTAGTGTCAATATTGTTTCACCTTGGAACCTCTCTACCTTGGTTTTTTTTCCTGGGTAGGAGATCGGGCGAGCTAGCCGGCTATCAAATGAACGGAAAACGTCTCAGGACCGACAAACTGCATAAAACTCAATCTAGGTACAAAGTTAATCATAGTCACGGACTGCGGTCAGTTTGGGAGCATTCAATGAAAACATTATAAAACATTATGAATTATCCACCAGAGGAAATCAACTATAGTGACTATGCTAAATGAGTGAAATGAATTAATTGTAGATAGTGATTTACTGCCGACAATTGAAAACAGAACAGCAATTTTCAGGCGACCATCAGGTATTAAGAGGATGGCAGCAACCTCAATATCATTTAGTACAATTATAATCAAGTATCAACAAGTTGATAACTCTCTTACATTGGCCTTAGTTTCTTTTTATTAGGATGACACTGAGACTCATAAAAAAATCATTTCATTGCTTTCAACTTCAATCGCAACATGGAAGTTGTCAAACTACGTTTAGAGATGGGGCAACTCCCATATTATTTGACGTTTCGAAGTCATCATGTGTAATTTAGTAAAAACTGTGAATAAATCATTCCGAGTTTAACTCCAGATCACATTTTAAAGGATAATGACTTCAATGCTTGCTGCTCAGGTGTTAATCTTACACCTGTCAAACTTTGCAAACTTTCAAACTTTGATGATTATATTATGTGATCAAGTCAACCCAGGGATTAAATGTTGATCTCTTGGTGGGAAAAGGTTTGATACTACTGTTCCATCCATTCTGTCGTCACCGAAGTCTACTTATATTTTGACAAATCCTTGATTTTGTTTGCACTGCGAAGATACTCATGTTAGTATCTCCTGAGCCTGATTTTCTGACAACATTTACAACTTTTTGATGGGGTCGTAATTTATAATTTGTAATTTTACTTTGCTTGACGATACTATAGTATAGCTTCTGAACGGAGGCAATTTTCATTGATTAAATAATCCAACAAACAAACTGAACATACCCTGAAGGTAACTCGACCAGATCACACCCACTCATATTCAGTTTCTCTAGTCTTGTAAGTCCTGATAGCTTATCACTCAACTGATCATCTGTACTCAGATTGTTGCGACCGACATTCAGCTTCTTCAGTGAAACCATCTTTGAAATGCTGCAAGGTACCAACAAAACATTGAAATTTGTTCATAACAGAGAGTGGTGATATCTGAATTCGACATTGATAATAGGATGTTGAAGGTTGAAAGTCCAATGCGCCACTTTTACATTATGGTTGTCAAGCTCTGATGTGAAATCATCAAGCTGTTTGATCGAGGCGTCGACTGTCCCAATGTGCGTCTTGTAAGCAAACTGTGATGGCTCTATTACCTCTGTCAATTTGGATCTCATTTACTTTATTATAACCTCATCAGTAAGCTTGTCAGGGTGAAACAATATTGACACTGACCAATGGTCTTTGTGTTTGGGAGGGCTACCTTGGAGCTGAGTGGGCGCTCGGAGTGACAGGCTGAACTCACACAGCTATCTACACCTGTTGTCTGTTTGCCAATTTAACCGTTGAGCACAGTATTTCAACCTACACTAAATTGTAGCAACCAGCCCATAGATAGCTGTCGTTTATGACTCATTGAATAATACGCTATAGCAGAGAGGAGTTTAGAAACTCAAAATCTCAGGACGTTGCCTCTACCATCTGTTCAAATACTGGAGTCTGATATGCATTTGGAGCCTCATAATCTGGGGGAAATCCCATCTCATGTATAAGTTGGATGGTGAGAAGTCAACATCATCTGAAGACTTCCAGACATGGATCTCAGTGGAGGGTGAAGAAAATGTTTGCTTGCCTCTCAATGACATATTGAATTTGATGCAATCTACATCGGAAATTCCAGTTAAATGCAAGAGAGCCCAAATCAAACACAAAGACTATCAGCTAGTGTCAATATTATTTTACCTTGGAACCTCTCTACCTGGGATTCTCTCTTGGGTAGGAGATCGGGCGAGGTAGCCGGCTATCAAGTGAAGGGAAAAGGGCAAACTTCTCAAGACCGGCAAACTGCATAAAACTCAATCTAGGTACAAATTTAATCATAGTCAAGGACTGGGGTAAGTTGGGGAGCATCCAATGAAAAAGTTATAAAGCATGATAAAATATCTACCAGAGGAAATCAACTTAAGTCATCAGTGGCTATGCTAAATGAGTGAAACAAATTAGCACCAAGTAACAACACCAAAACAGGAAGGCTAAGCCAACCGATTACCAAATCATTGACTTTTTTAATCATGTTCAAAATTTCAGACCAGGATCTGTGAATACCGTTATTAAAAATTTTAGCACCAGATCCTTTACAATTTTACACATCAATATGCGTAGTCTAATCAACAAAATGCCTTTGTTTGAAGTACTGCTAGCTCAACTCAATGTTCATTTTTCATGTATTGTCATTTCAGAGACTTGGTTTTCACAAAATGAATTTTTAGAGAAGTTTTCACTATATGGCTATAAAATGTTTTGTAGATCTAGATTTCATGGTGCTGGCGGTTGAATTGCTATGTATGTATCAGAGGAGTTTGAGGCTAGTGTGACGGATGTTCGGTTGTCTGGAGCGGAGGCTATGGTGGTTCGTATGGTTTATTCTGGCCGCCCAGTCTGCTTTGTGCTGGCAGTCTATCGCACCCCTTCAGTGGGGCCGGCGATTTTCCTGGAGGACTGGGAGGCGCTGCTGCCTTCGCTCCCTATCAACTATATAGTTGTTGGTGATCTTAATTTTGACTTAAATCCCTCAAATGAAACTGATAACTTCACCCTAGACTATATGAGAAATATGAGCATGAATGGCTTCTTTAATATTATTGAGTCGCCAACACGGTGCCGCCGCACGAAAGACAGCATTTTGGATCATATTCTGGTCAACAACACCAGTAATGAAATTTTGTCATGTACAATTAAAACTGACATGATAGCTGACCATTTTCCAGTTATTAGCTCCATTGCTATTCCAAACACATGGAAGCAAAACCAAGCTAACCAAATTTTAATTACTAAGCTTGATCCAAACACACTTTACAAGAAAGTTAATGACCCGAAGTATGACAGGGAGTGCTCAATAGCAGTAATCCAAATGACGCCTTTGAAATTTTTACAAATACTCTACAGAAATTAGAAGCTGAGTCATCAACAACTAAAACTAAAAAGCTTGTAAAAAGCCTTGGATGACGCTCAAAATCTTCAAATTGATTCAACAGCGAGAAAAACTTGCCCGAAAATTAAAGGATGAGCCTTTTAACAGTAAACTTCTTCAAAAATATTCTAAGATAAAAAATCTGATATGTAATATCATCAAAGATGTAAAAAATAGAATTTTACAATACTGAAATTGAAAATGTAAAATCAAATCAAATTGAGAAATGGGCTTTTGTAAATCGGCTTTTAAACAGAAAAGCAGACAAGTCTTCATCATTAAGCTGTATTGAAACAAATGGACAAAGTTACACATCTGCAATTGAAATTGCTGAATGTTTTAAGGAATTTTTTACGAGTGTAGGTCCTGGCATGGCAGCTAAATTACCTGTATGTGAAGCTGACCCATTATCAAACTTATCAAAATACGACAGAAGTAACAATTTTGACTTCTTAGAAATTACAAACGACATTACAGAGAGTGTCATAAATAATTCCTCTGCAAAATTAGCAGATTGGTACGTTGGGATTTCCATGAAAATCATTCAAGAAAATAAAAATGCTATCAGCCCAATCTTGACCCACATGATCAATTTTATTGTTCGAACATCAGAATTTCCAGATAGCCAGAAAATTTGCCAGAGTACGACCACTGCATAAAAAAGGTGATAAATTTGACTGTAACAACTATCGGCCGATATCGATATTAACTGCAATATCCAAAGTTGCAGAAAAAGTATTGGCTATCCAACTTTGATTCTATTTGGAAAATTCTAATATTTTAATTGACAGCCAGTTTGGATTCAGTGAAAAACGGAACACAAATTCTGCTTTATCTAGACTAATGGAACACCTGTACGACAGTTTTAATGACAGTAAAATTACACCAGGAATATTTTGAGACTTCAGCAAGGCTTTTGATACCATCAACCATGATATTTTAATCAAAAAATTGCCTTTTTATAATTTTACAAATGATGCATGTGACTTGCTGAAATCTTATTTAGAAAACAAAAAATAATTTGTCAAAATCAACGATCATTCCAGTACAATGAAAACGGTCGATATAGGAGTTCCTCAGGGATGTGTATTAAGTCCAATTTTATTTTTAATATTTATCAATGACTTTGTAATATCTATGCCAATCTTTAAATATATTCTCTTTGCCGACAACACAAATATATTTTCAAATGATCCTGAAATTTTAAAATCAATTGTTCATAAAATTGAACAATGATGCTCGAGTAATAAGTTGATCCCACCGAAAAACCGATAGGTTTGGAGGTGGTATTAAGGTAATGCCCATGAAGCAACTCTCATAGGGGACTTCTGACAACTTATGTGGCAGCTGAGCCCTATTTTTGCACACAATAAACACCTACAATTTTGCCTATCCATCATCAATTATTGTCAAGATAACTAGATTCATACCTGATCTTCTCTTTGGGACTAGTATGAAAAACAGCAGGTGATGCTATGACATAGAAAACTTGCAACAGCCAGCACAGGTTTTTTGGCTTTTTCTGGCCATTTTTATTCAATCCAATAGACATAGTTTTGTCTATGTCTATGAGGTTGCATAAAAATGTTTTGTCTATGTGCAATCCTCAATCAATCATCAGTGCAACTTAATAAAGCCTAAGTGCCTGGGCAAAATGTGTAAAATCTGCTTCAATAGAAATGTTGATGGTTAAAATTTGCTCAAATAGAAATTTCTATGGCTCAAAGGCTAATATCTAAACAAACAGTCATACCTGAGCAAATCATTTAAGCCTTAGTGCCTGGTCAAAGCTTTTAAAATCTGCTTTAATAGTAGTATCAATGGTTCAAAGCCACCTGCTTTGATAGAAATTTCCAAGGTTCAAAGTTTAATCACTAAAGCACCAGGTCATATCAAAGCCAGGCTGAATAGCTCATTGTGTAGAGCGTCTGCCTTGTACTCACTGTTTAATAAGAATGTATGGGTTCGAGTCTCAACAAGGTCAGATTTTTTTCCAAATGGGTGCTTTATAACTGGAGCATTTTTACCGTGATCTTCTACTGCTATTGAGTTGTTTTCTGCAAGTACCCAACATCTCAGTGGGCTATCGAAATACCTCTCTGCTTGCACTATTTTGCTACCGATATGCAAAGATTTCTGTGGTGAGAGGGCGCTAAAGCGCCCCTCCCACACCCTCCCCGCCACGCCTACGGCATGTGGATCGGGCTGCGCCCGATCATTATGCTCATCTCTAAAAAGTCAGTGAGTGAAATTTTTTAGAATATACGGCCCTGGATATACCCATTGTTAAACTCTGTGCTCCTAGGAGTTATCTTATAAAATAATTGTCATGTAATCTGCTTTACACTTCTCCCATGTGAGTTTAAATAACAGCAGCTATTGCTATGATTGCTTAATTATTTTCATTCATTCATGCAAACTTGTCACAGATTATACTATTATTCAGTTCTCTTATAGTAGCTGCCCATGTACAGCCTGTCATAAGTTCAGATAGCGGCAATTGCAATCTCCTTATTATGTTCATTTTTTATCTAGACCAAATCGCCTGTATAATTTGTTGTGTCTTGTATGGGCTGCAAAAATGGGCTGCAAAAAAAGCTGTGGGTTTAATTCTCAGACATAGTTGTGTTTGTGAGATATTGTCGGATTTTAGAATTTTACACCGCTAATTCCTATTGGGTGGAAGTAAAAGTCCTACATACCTCTAGATCAGCTGTCGGAAACCTGGTCTATTTTCCAGTGCGGCCTATTAAACAATATTTTGCGTGCTGATTGTGGCCTTATGCCTGAAAAGATATATATTACACATTAATTTCGATCCCCATCTCGCATTTTGTAATCTTGATATTCAAGTATGTAGGCACAATATATTTCAAAATAGTGGCCATTCAGCATTAAGCATGTAGCTTCCAAAGCCGTTTCTAGACATAATCATCTTAACTGTATTGGTGTTAACTCCTTTTTCAAGTGCTTTATTTTCAAATTAACCCAGAACGGTGACCTTTGGAAATTTGAATAAAAATTTTCGTTAATATCATAGTAATTAGTTATTTTAGCAAATCTGTCACCTTGAACAAGAAATGCAGATGAGTATCAACAAGTTTACATGTTACAAATGCTCCTGCTTTATCGCTGAAATGTTCCAGATTGCATCTAATTTTACAGGCATTCGCAAAAAACTTCCCCGTTGCGGAGGGGTGCCAGCACCCCTCCCACACCCACCCTGCCCTTTTCCATACACATGCAAAACTTCACAAGATTTTTTAAATTAAATTATTATTTCTGTTGAGCTGAAGTTCCTTGCAACATACCACAGCTTTTACAAATAAATCTGTTTTAGTTTGTACATAGTTGTTACTCCGGTTCCGATTTTTTACCTGAAAGATATGTTGCGCCTTATTGTGTTGAGCCTGTGTGAAATGTGGAATTTTTTTAGAAAAAGGTTGCCCACCCATGCTCTAGCTAGATCAATATTGATCTATTTGCTTAAATTCGGAGTTGTTTTTCCTCCAATGGACAGGGGAGCAACTCCAAATACAGACAAATGAATCGTATATATGTTCACTCTGACCAGTGAACCATGAGTGAACTAAGCTATGATCTGTCCAACTGAGCCGAATAGTTTTGCTCCTTTTCGGTGGTCTCTGATCTTATCAGTTCTAGTTCTAAACTATACAAAAACATTTCAGGTAATTTTTAAATCCACAAAATAAGCACAGTTTAGATCCTGAACAGTACCAAATTGAACTTGGTAATCAGGCTTTAGAGACAAAAAATAGCACCAAATTTCTCGGCATTCACATTTGTCTTACATAGTCAAATAAGGGGCTTTGGCTGTCTCGACAACAAAAATACATAAAACAGGTGTTTACAAGAAAATTATGGCTGTAATGTTTTCTTTTTTTGCAAGATTTGATGATGTATCAACACGACAAAAAAGGTCATAATAAGTAATGTTCTTCTTTTAAGGTGCTGTCTGTACACTTGTTAAATCCATTTTATCAACCCAAGACAGAAATGTTGTATAGCTACTATAGGTTTCTCAACAGAGCAATGCAAAAAAACTGTTGCATTTTAGCAGTCACTACCCATCACTAAAACAGGGAAATAATAAACCTAAATGACTTTCAGCATATATGATGACTGTCTTTGACAAAAATTTAGAAACACTTTTTATTTGTTGGGCAATTGAACGCATGACTAGTTCTCAAAATTAGAGGACCCTGGGAAATCATTTGATAGTTTTAAGTGATGACACGACTCCCAATCAATTTAATATTTATATTCATGTTTGTTTTGCTGCTTGTGGGTTTTAGTGATTTTTAAAGATAAACTTTCATATACCTTGACCAAAATGATGATAACAGTAGGATAAAGATGAGTATACTGAGGTATCAGCCAATGAGTGTCATTACCTTTCAGGTATCTTAGTCAGCTGACAGCCTCCCAGGTACAGTATCTCCAGATTAGTTAGTGCTGACAATGTCTGACTCAGCTTATAGTCTCTACTGAGATCGTTACCCTCTAAGTGTAGATCCTTCAGCGATGTCATCTCAGCAATGCTGGAGAAAAGAAAATATAATCTTCACATTATTCACTGTCTTATACACAATTTTTTTGCGGTCAGTTCAGAGTCACTCTGAATTCTCCCCCAGACAGAATCTTCCTAAAACGGAGTGTATTTTCAAGTTTGATCCATTATTCGCTTGTATTAAGTTTGAACTGAAAGGAGAGATACTCTGAATGCAGGAAAATGGACCAAACTTGGTTATTCGTCTTACATAGTCAAATAAGGGGCTTTGGCTGACTCGACAACAAAAATACATAAAACAGGTGTTTACAAAAAAAATAATGCTGTAATGTTTTCTTTTTTTGCAAGACTTGATGATGTATGAACACGACAAAAAAAGTCATAATAAGTAATGTTCTTCTTTTAAGGTGCTGTCTGTACACTTGTTAAATCCATTTTATCAACCAATGACAGAAATGTTGTATAGCTACTATAGGTTTCTCAACAGAGCAATGCAAAAAAAACTGTTGCGTTTTAGCATTCACTACCCAACACTAAAACAGGGAAATAAAAAAACCTAAATAATTTTCAGCATAATTATATGATGACTGTCTTTGACAAAAATTTAGGAACACTTTTTATTTGTCGGGCAATTTAATGCATGACTAGTTCTCAAAATTAGAGGATCATGAGAAATCATTTGACAGTTTTAAGTGATGACACGACTCCCAATCAATTTAATATTTATATTCATGTTTGTTTTGCTGCTTGTGGGTTTTAGTGATTTTTAAAGATAAACTTTCATATACCTTGACCTAAATGATGATAACGGTAGGATAAAGATGAGGATTCAGAGGTATCAGCCAATGAGTGTCATTACCTTTTAGGAATCTCAGTCAGCTGACAGAATCTCAGGTTCAGTATCTCCAGATTAGTTAGTGCTGACAATGTCTGACCCAGCTGATCATCTCTACTTAGATCGTTACCGTATAAGTCCAGCTCCTTCAGCGATGTCATCTTAGCAATGCTGCAGAGAAAGAAATATAATCTTCACATAATTCCCTGTTTTATACAATTATTTTTCGGATAGCCCAGAGTTATTCTGATTTCTTCGCCTCACAGGAACTCCCTAAAATGCAGTGTCTTCTAAGATCAAGTGTGATCCATTATTCTCTTGTATTAAGTTTGAACTGAAAGGAGAGATACTCTGAATGCAGGAAAATGGACCAAACTTGGTGATTCGTCTTACAGAGTAAAATAAGGGGCTTTGGCTGCCTCGACAACAAAAGTACATAAAACAGGTGTTTACAAAAGAATTAAGGCTGTAATGTTTTCTTTTTTTTTTGCAAGATTTGATGATGTATCAACACGACAAAAAAGGTCATAATAAGTAATGTGCTTCTTTTAAGGTGCTGTCTGTACACTTGTTAAATCCATTTCATCAACCAAAGACAGAAATGTTGTATAGCTACTATAGATTTCTCAACAGAGCAATGCAAAAAAGCTGTTGCATATTAGCGTTCTCTACCCAACACTAAAACAGAGACAACAAAAACCTAAATATCCGTCAGTGTTAATGATGACTGTCCTCGACGAAAATTGAAAATCACTTCTCATTTGTTGGGCAATTAAACGCATGACTAAATCTAAAAAAAGTAGAGAACCCTGAGAAATCATTGGACAGTTTTAAGTGATAAGATGACTCCCAATCAATTTAACATTCTGACATACCTTTTTTTTGCTGCATACAGAAATTTTGAACTATGGAACAGCACTGCATTAATACTGCTCCTAATGTACATGGTGATGTTCGTGAGCTGTAATGACATGAGTCATCACCGTTTTAAAAATCTATCTATGATCATTTTTTAATATCTCACTATTTATTATAGATCAATTTCACATAATAATCAGCTTGAATACAAATACATAATCACCCTAACATACCTCATTATATGTGATGGTACTCTGTAAATTTTGAATAATTATCAAAACACAAAACACAGGACTATCACTTACCTTACTGAGGCCTGACTGGCGTATAGTAATACAATTAAGTTGGCCAATAATCTATACCATTCAGATTATCTTAAATTGTCATAATTATTGTAGCAAGTTATGCCATTAGCTTTATAGGCTCAGTTTATAATTTTACTGATATTGTTATATACAACATTAAGACAACGTAAATGGCCCACACAGAATATGTACCATCGTTAGTTTAATAGGAGGTTACAGATGGTCTGTGTTATATAATATTTATAGTAATTAGTATATAATGTGCCGACATGGTAATCTTACATCCTGCTTATATTGATGATATATTTACCTGTCAGGCATCTTAGTCAGATTACAGGCCAACAGAGTGAGAGATACCAGATCTGCAGTTAGTGTGGATAGAGTCTGTTTCAGCTCACCACCTTGATGCCCGTAAACCGCTAGATACATCAGTGATGTCATCTCTGATAATCTAAAACACACCAATACAGATATACATACTTCAAGTATGTCAATCGCATTAGAGCCTACACTATAACCTCACATCAATTTACCTACCCTTGGAGAATGGTGACTAACATGGTTTGATCACACTCTGCATGCAAACTTGGTACTGATATTAACAGTAAAGTCAGCATTATTCTGAAGGGGGAATATGTGAGAAATTATTTTGGATCTATAAAATTAAAATCAGTTTGATAAAAATCTGAGCTCACTAACCTCAGGCTTTTGAGGCTATTTTCTTGCATATCACGCAGCAACAGATATTTCACTGATTTAGATAGCCTCTCTGATAACTCAGGTGCGTCATATATAAAGATTAAAGCTAGCTGACCAGCTGAAGCTGTCTCTCTCTCCAGCTCTACTAGAGTCAGATATCTATGGCTTACAGATAATCGCATTGAGGTTTGTTGCCGGCCATGAGGATCATCCCAGTTACTGTCACCCTGCTCCTCCCATCCTACCAAGTATCCTGTAATAATCAGAAGCACAATAATAAAATGGTCATGAATGAACCTTTGAAATAAAGGGAATATTATTATTATGTTTTAAGTGAAGATTCTCAACATTCATTATCTAAATGTTGTAAAAAGTTTTAAATCTGGAACAAATACTACATGCATTATACACACATGGCATCAGCTAATGATTCCATCCCACAAAGTATAGTTATATTATTTGCTGAAGAGATTATTCTTGTGAAAATAGTTTGCAATGAGCAACGCAATTTACTACCAAAATTGATGTTCAATTTGGAGTTGTATGCTCTTGTTGTATCAACAGTCGACCGCTAACTCCCTCTTAAAAAAAGGATTTTGACTGTTAGCCTATTTTTGCAATAAGCAGGAGTGAAGGTTGAAATTAAGACCAAGACTGTGTGCACTGTTTTTTGCCGATATCCTCCCGGTATCATCTCATATCAATAATATGATGGTTCATAGCATCACAGTGAAGCTCTTCATAGTTGTTAGATCATAATGTTGCTGATGCAGTCACACATCCTCGAGATTCTAGTTGTTGTGGAACTGGTATACAGTAGATGAAACCTCAGTCCGTAGACTGTCAAAAAAACTAGGTCAGTACCCTAAACTTTTTTGGACTTCGAACCAACTAATCAGCGAAAGCAATGAACATTACGGACACCTTATGAGGCCATGTACACAATTTGATATGCTGTATTCACCCTCAGAACTCACTTTTGTCTGTGCTAAGATTTTCCTCTTCTCTGCCTTGCTCCATGATTGAAAGCTGCATGTTGTGGGATTCACAGGACAGCTTTGGCAGCAATCTGAAGTTAAAGAAACAATTATTATGAATGCCATCAAAAAATTATCAAAAAATGAAAAAATGTTTAGTGTCTTGGTGTGTACGTTACCAGGAAGGAATGGAGTGATGTGAGCTGATGTAGATACAATTATAATTAGTGGATAAGTGATAACAAATCTGAGAACAAAGGTATTACTTTGTTCTTTGGTCATTATTAGCGAAAAATTTAATCTAGCAATATTCAACGGTTGAAGGATAAATGGACCCCATAGTATTGGTGTTGAAAGTTGAGGAAATGTACATGATTGTTGGCTTTCTTAGCTCTCTAATAGTCATTTCCTACACCTTTCATACAGATAATTTGATGTAAAAGAAATTTGATTTAGTCTATAAAACCTTCAGGATAGGTATACACCCGAGGGTGCTGGGGGCTGGAACAATCAACAATGAATGCTCCCCCAGTGGGGCTCGAACCCACAACTCCTGCGGCACTAATCGCCTGGCAGTGAATAGCAAGCGCGCTAACCGATTGCGCCATCTCACCATCCCCAAAAAAGAATGGGTCGATGGCGCTAATTAGATAGCCCGCTATTCACTACTCGGAGTTGTGTTCTCTGCACATTCTATTCCACCATTGCCACCCTATGAAACACAGCGTACGTGTTAGGGTTATTGGCCTTACATGGCCCATTGCTGGGACCCCTTGTAGTAGGTTTAGCTGTCTTTCCAGCTTGTCAGCATGTCTTTCCATGCTGTCACATGTCTTTCCATGAGTCAGTTGCATCAATTCAAATAAGAGAACCATGGATATATATCTGTATTTTATTTTGCAGCCGATCTCCATGCCGTAATTATGTGTGGCCTTGAAGAAATAGCCTACTATTCATTGTTGAACGTTTGGTGGTATCAGGTTGTCTCAGCTAAGTGATGGCACTGCTACCAACAGTGACTTATGCGGATGAATACGGCCACCGAAATGTATACCCTTGTAAGAGATACTGAAAGTTTACATTTTCTTTGCGTTTCGAAAGGTTGTAGATGCAAGTTGATTTACAGTTTCAACTAATTATTGACTAGAGTTTTTGATATGGATGGGCCCATTAGCAATGTCAATGATGAGGAAACTTTCTGGATTCAAATAAAGGGGAGTGATCAGATTTTAATTCAGATTTTAACGCAGTTCAGTTATCTGTTGTATAAATTTCTCTATATTAGTTTAGAGTCTCTTACTGAATTAGATATTTTACGGTTGACTAATTTCAGATTGTTGACCTCCAGAAATTCTGCTGTATCTGCTTAATTAGTGCTGAAAGAATAAATGAGCACTTTTTACACAGATTAAGAGTCATTCTGATCCCTACAATTATACAGAGAAAACACCATATTAAAACCTTCCTTTAGGGTGCGAGGGAACACCAATGTGTGATCTGGGGTATGACCCTGAACAATATATATATATATGAAATTCAGTCTCCAATGAATGAATTCATACATAGAATATTCAACTGTGAAGTTTTCAGACCACTTCATTTGGAAATCTAGGGGATGCAATGCCTCCCTGCCTTCTCAGAACTATGCGCCTGTAATCGAATACAGTTTCAGTCTGATGTTTTGGAATTTGATTCTATATTTTTGGGAAACACCAGTTATTTCTAAGATTCCAGTCTGATAGGATTGGCTCTGATAGCTTGAGCTCCAAACCACTGAAATCACTTCTCCCTACAGCATTGTAGCAGGAACATGCACTACTTTATGTGAATGAATTAGCGTAATTGGATTTCACATGGATGATTTATCGTTCATACTGATGATTCCATAGGATCTTTATGATGTCAGCACTGAAATTATCACACTATTTATTTATATCAATGAGGAAGTAGCGTCATCTTGTGAATGAAGGAGCACACACCCATAATGATGATGTATGTAAGCATTACCCTTTATTGATTCACCTGCTATTCTGATGATATGAAGTACACTAAATTGTACATACTTAAAGTGGAACGAGACAGAGGGAGTGCACGGGATTAATCATGATTAGTTTTTGCTATTGACAAGCAAAACCATTGGATAATGAGTGTAATGTCACGCCTAGCTACGCCTCTTTTAGCCCAGTCCACTGGCATTTGAGTTTTGCAGACATCGAGCTTGCATGTTTCAAGTGTTTTCTCAAGTGTTTTCTCAAGCCGACTGCAATGTTTATGTGATGTTGAAAGGAAGCGACACTTCATATCAGCTGATGAAAACATTTGACTTTGTGTACAAACAAGAATTATTTGTATCCTGCTATTCCACTGTATAACAGGGCCATAGATTAGAAAAGATGGTAGGGGAGGCAAAGGTCCGAGGCGAGTCCAATGCATCACCAGTAACCTCCTCCCCGAGAAATTTAAGCTCTGTAATAAGCAACTGGAAATCCCCGAGGAGCTGATTCTGACATGGATGATTGAATTAAAGTGTTGTTAGGCCACTGTATTTAGTTTTCTAGGGGAGGCAGTACCTTTCTGCCTCACCTAGAACTACGGTCCTGTACAATAAATAGTGTAAACTAATTCCAACTATAGTAGAGGTATAATTGTAATAATCTTTGACACAATGATAATAAAAATAATCTTGCAGAAATGAAAGTGAATTAGAGAGATGCTGCTGCATTACCTTCCTCTAGAAAAAACTTGTTGCGGAAAACTTTGCGGTACAAATTTTTAATGGTATGTGTTACATTAGAGGCCTATGGGCAGATGAAGATGAATGCAAAAGACGGAGGATGTCCGTGGTATAGTGAACATCCGAAGGGAAATCATGTCGACTGTGGTGTGAAAGTGTGTGATAATCCGGCCAGAGCCAACCTCCGGTCGATTGTGAGTTTTGCCGAAAAGGTCACTTTGTTTGGCCAGTCGCACTCTCACCACAGAGAAAAGTTGAAACGAACTTTCTCGCATTGTTCCAAATTTTGGTGTACAACATATTCATTATGGTCGCATCTGAAATTCAAGAAATGTCTAGTTGTTGCTCTTTTGCAGCAGATGGGAATTCCCCACTACATGTAACGTTCATGGAAAAGACAGGTCAAAAAGCAGGTTGCATAAAAATTGTTGAGGCTTATTGGTGTACTCCCAAAAGAAGTAGCCGGTCTCGAGAAAAAAGTTTGGTAATGCATGCCCTAATCCTCCATATGTCCGGTATACATGGACGACAATGTGCGACAACCAAAACGACTAGCCCTAAACCCAATGACCTTTTTCAGGACCATCAAATATAAATGAAGTGATTGTTTATTTATGTCACATCATGAAAAACATTGGTAATAATGAATTGTTGCTGAGAAAAAAAGTATATATATTGTTTTGTTCACAATATACACTAATACATGACATCTTCATACTCGTGTTTACTCGAATCCTTTTTACTTTATCATACTAATCTCTTAGATGAGATAAGTTGAGTTTTGGTGATTACAACCCTCACAAACTCCCAAAATGATCGATAAGAATAGTGTTTATTTGTGGCAGCTTATCTGCAACATCAATGAAAAATACTGTATTCAGCAGTGCCCTTGGATAAAGCCCCTATAGCTATTTTATCTCATCTCATGTAAACTTGATTGTAGGATTTTAATAGCATATAATTGCCAATTAATGACAGCAACCGTAACTAGGTACTTGAAAAAAATTCTAGGCACTATATAAATCTGTCAATCGTATTTAAAAATCGACCAATAAGAACCAGTAAAATGTGGGGCGGGTAATTTGAAATCTCTGCGGCTGTGCAATTTTGAGTCAGAGCTGATGCATTTTCACCACTTTCTAAGGAGATTTTTGGAATAAGATTTATATAGGGATGTGTGTATGAAAAATCTGCATCAGCCCATGCAATATTCATCTCAAAAAAGTCAAGACCGCTCATCATATAGAATTTGAATGCTGCTAACCCCATTTGAGTTTGATATGGATGGGTGATCGCCATACTTGCCAAATAATCTAAATAAAAAATAGAGAGATTCCATTTTACGGCGATACTGCACCACAACGTGGTGCTTCGATGGTGCGAAGCACCCGAGTCACCCACCTGGGGGTTTGGGGGGCGGTGTGAGCCCCCCCAACGGGGTACGGGGCGGAACCCCATCTGCAGAAGCTCTGTGAGCGTTTCCAGCCACTAGGAAGGGCTAAAAAGGTATATTTAACCCCAAATAAATTCATATTTGTACTAGTACTAAAATATCAAACTGAGGTGAAATACACTTTAAACAATTACAATCAATCCATGGGCCCCTGGGACTCTTACATAGATGCCTCTAGATTGTCAATGTCCAGTATCAAACACCCCATTGGCAAAGTAGAGGTATGTAAGTCCCAGGGGCCTTTGCCTGTCAAGACAGGCTACAAGTGCCCATGCATCATCAAGATCTGAATATGTGCTCAGTCACAGACAGTGAGAATCCAGATAAGGTACTATATTTTTGTTTGACTAACATTAAATATGTTTCAAAGTCTTTGGTCCGAGGTTTGTTAAATTGTAGTGGACCTACCTTTGGAATTGTTAGGTTTCTATTTTCCTTCACTTAAATTTAACTAGTAGACAGTACAAAATTAGTACTAAAAAATGTGTGATCTGAAAGGAAATGAAAACTAAAGGTATGCACTTGACTAGCTACTTTATATTGTGACCAATGACAGTCAGTGTTGTGAGTTATGAGAGGATGCTATTGGTCATTTACAATAATAGGCTGAATCTTAACAGAACAGGTAAATTTGTTAGGATTGTTTAACATACTGACTCTCGTGATCTGACTGGGCATGTAGATCACTGATAAACTAGGCTATAGTTACCACAAAGTAGATGTCGTAAGGCTAAGTATAAATCATGCGTGACTTTAAATTGCGCATGTGCAAGAACAATGAGTTTAGTCTAGGTCCTGAGAGAAAATTTGGTCAGGGAGAATGGGATAGCCCCTGCATGAACTGCCAATCAAAATCAACTAATAGTGACAAGAGAGAATAACTATCAATATCAATTCCGCACGCATTGAAGAGCATACCACCAGAGCAGGTAGCCAATCAGATGGCTTCGGAATTCCGAGGCTCAATTTTGCAGAGATCAGCTCATGCCCAGAGCTGAGCATGCGCAGAATGATTGTTTAATTTGATAATTCCTTTCAATTTTGTGTGCAAAGACCTTAACAGTAACTAGTCAACAACAACATGTGCTTGGATTACTATCAAAAAATTGCTATTGGACTGTTTTCTCTAAAATCTGGAGGAAATAGTGAGATTTACAAAAAGTGGGAGGTGGGTGTCAAAATCTGGAGGGTCACGCCTAAATCGGGAGACTTGGCAAGTATGGTGATCGCTTTACATTGACTGGCCCTTATATACCGGTCGAGCCACTTTAAATCTGCTATCTGCTACCTGCTTTGCTATGAATTTGTTTCCTTGAAGTTAGTCTTATATTGTTTGATATTAGTTCATAATTAATATACCCCTCACCCAACACCCCACACCACACCCAACACTGTCTCGCCTACAAAAACTATGTCATACGATTTCTGATTCAATAAGCTTTGCTGTAGAGTGTTTTACTAAACTATGGTATCCATGTTTGCAGCTAAGTTTCACTTCACTTACCTATATAAACAGATAATTGATGGGTTGAATCATTCAGAGTGTTGAGCTGGTCGCCTGTGATCCTTCAGAGTATCGAGCTGGTCCCCTGTGATCCCTCAGGTAAACCTTTTGAGATTCTGCTTGATCAGTCCTTCTGAGACAGTAATATTCTGTGTAATATTTACAAATTAATATTCATAGTTACATTGTTTTCTCTTTTCCGTAGGCTGTGTACTGTTAGATATCCTTATTCCTAATGTCAGAATATTTTTGAAGAATGACCTAGTGTGCTTTCTCTACCAATGAATTAATATCTGTCTGTAAGTATCTAACTGAACTTCCTCTAACCTCCCTGCTATCCATTGAATATAATGACTCAATATTTGTCTGATATTGTTGGACGTAAGCAGATACCAACCGCTTGGCTGCACACTTTTGTTGCAAAACCCTTTTATCTGGCCGCTTGCCAGTCTAAAAAATGATTCAGGTTAAAATCTGTCACAACAACATTTAATAAAACTAGCAAACAATCTCGAATCTACGCTCCAGAGGGGTAGGGATTTCTCACCTATGAATATGGATCATATTTTGAGAAATTATTTATTGAAAGAAACTAAGCAAGTAATAAAAAATATGCATAAGAATTCTCTTTTCCAGTATTAAAAGTGAAGATTGAGATCAGTAACAAAACCATCTACATTAGATCATAAGGGCTGTAACCACCACAGACATGCGAGTCTGATCGGTGGAGATAAACCCTAACTCTGCTACTGTCTCCTGGTCATGTGATCCTCAACACATTATATACCAGTAATAATGGGTGGTATATTCAGGTAATGCACAAAGCTGAAAGTAGTCAGAGTTTTACGAATACCGATCCCTATACCTCAGACTCCTTCCCCATTGAATCAGAGTCATCTACAAGTGGGCGGTGCTTGTAATGATTCTATTGTATTATTGTCATTGCCGAATGTTTGCATATATAGCTGCTGTATTTACCAGTTGGCTATGAATAACATTTTGCTATAGGTTGTTTTCATTTGATAGACTGTGAGTTAGTCCAAAAATGAAAATAAATTTAGACACTGAGCATTAATCCCCATAGACCATACAATGGTCTTTTTCTAAAACCATCTTTTGCTTTGTCGAATAGCTTCGTAAAAGTGTGCAGTGCGTTTCTAATGCTAGCCTCTATCAATCATTTTGTGTAGCTTAGTTCGGAAATTGTTCATCTTTGAATTTGCGGAATGCGCAGGAGTGATCTTATCTTCTGGAAAATAAAACGAGTGAAATTGCATCATCTTCCCCTTTTGTTATAAGCAAATGGAATGCATCTCACAGTATAGAGTTACCAGTGATTGTCATTTCAAACATCAGCTCAATTGTATTTACTCTTCAGAAGAATTAGGGATTCAAATATCTTTTATTCAAAGTAGGATAGGATAGGTATAAAAAATACATCAAATTTCAAACGAGAAAGTGCAGTGACCCTAATTCCCCTACTGTAGCAATCATACTCCAATAAGAGACAACTTTTGAGCGTTTAAGAGACCTTGTTGGGCCTCGATTGTAAGTCCCTGCTCTATTTCCTCTTTGCAAGAAAAACTTTCACCTGCATGCTACTAGCAAAACAAACTGGCATATTACTTGTTCCTGGCACCTCTCAGCCATATCACTCGATAGAACCTTTCTATCTTGCTTATCTGTGTCCAGAATCCAACTCATCACTCTTACTACACATGGGAGACAGAAGTGTGCTCAGAACCTGCTCTTGTCTCCAGGTGGTATGACCTATACACTAATCTATATATATATATATATATATTGATATAAACGCAGAATATAGTCAAGGGGTTTTGTATATGATTCCCATATCTGCCCAATTGAGTCAGTAAATGGGGGCCTCAAATTTGTGCGAAACAATCTGAGAATTCTTCTCGCACTATCTTAACAACTAACTTTTTTAAAAAAACTTCCGGGTACAAACTCAAGCTAGTTTCAGTTTTGAGAGATATGGAAACTGTTTATTTATTGAGAGCAACCAGTAACAAAAATTATGCATAAGGATTTTGTTCTGTAGTGTTTTGAGTAAAGCCCAAGATCAGTAACAATACTATCTACATTAGATCATAAGGGCTGTAAACACCACAGATATGTGAGTCTGATCGGTGGAGATAAACCCTAACTCTGCTACTGTCTCCTGGTCATGTGATCCTTACCACATTATATACCAGTAACGGGCAGAAAGGTCAGGTAATGTACAGAACTGAGAGTAGTCAGAGAGGTTTATATATATCTTGTCAGCTGAGCACTCCAATTTCTATATCAGGCTCCTCCCCCATCAAATCAGAGTCATCTATTAAATCAGTGGGCGGGGCTTGTAATGATTCCGATGTATTATTCTTATTGCGATACTTTAATTTTCTATTCTTTCTGTCTTTTATATTCATTTTTTTGGCAAACTTTTGATTTTCTCTCTCCAGTGAGAAGATTTCCTTCACCATATCTTTGGTTATATCTGTAAATAAAGAGATAAGCGCCTATGATACACAGAAATACTTGCAGCACACCATGTCAGAAAATAGGAGAGAGAAAAACCCAACACTGCTTTGAGTCGCTCAAGATTTGACCTGACTGATCGATTGACTGATTCTTTATTCATACACACATACAAAACGATTCCCAAACTCAGGGAATGAATGGTGTAAATGACTTCTATAACCAAATGATGACCAGAGAAGTAATCGGGGTCATACTAACGTGGAGGTTATTTGACCTATAGCCACAGGGTGAGAACTGAATAAGCAAAAACAACTTCCTGTATGATATTGTAAATTTTGGTGCTGTTATGGAACTCTGCTACTCCAAATTAAAAGCATATTGTCGGCTTTGTTGGGTAGGGAATCCTGAAACATTATTTGTATTCCAGGAGTGCTCAGTTATTATATGAGCTTGTTTTATATCCAGCCAGGACAAGGCCTTTTTCTAGAGATGAAGTATCCCTAAGAAAATTCAGAGCTTTGAGAACAGAGCCTGGCTTTAGCTGGGATCTCTCCAACATAATTGATACTTTAAAAATCTACTCTCCATTAACGCATAAAAAGAGGTAGTTTAAAACAAAAAGTGGTACCCAAAAACAGATATGAAGCTAAGTTACTGAAATAATCCCAAGGGGTCGATCGATGACTGCAGCTATTTATGATAAATATAGACAGATACATACTTTTATCAGCTTTGAGCAGCTGTAGAAACACACCACCAGGAGTACGTCTTGTGTCTCCTCTCTGTAAGTATAAAACAATCATTTACTGTCTGTATCACACTGGTCTGTATTATACGGGCTGTCCACACACCCCACCCACATGCTATTATACGGGTATGAGCTTATAACCTATCACTCTACTAATGATATAAATGTAAATACTAGAAGTGAAGGTAATCCAATGCCAAGTGCTTTTTTGGTCCTCCAATGACCCGTTAAACTTTGGATTGGGCAACGCGGTGAGAAATTTTCTCTGTGGTTTATCAAAAAGCCACTAACTCCAAAAATGAGCAATGTTCAGTGAAATCAGACACCCCAAATTGATCACAAAAGTGGCTCAGAGACCTTAGTCTATGTACAAACCAAGTCTTCATTCCACCGGCCGCCTCCACATCCATTGTAGGGTTGAAGAGATCTAAGGCTTTTTGACGGCTGGTGTAGCGTACCACCCGCTCTATAAGTACTATTTTTGGTTCGTTCAGATTTCTGGCTATGTATCGAGCTATTACCCTCTCATCATCGTCTGTGCACACTTCTGTCGGAAGGTTCAATACAATAAGTTAATAAATATTAATGTGGATTGATACCCCGCATCATGTATAAGGGCATAAGTAATCTAATGGGAATTATGTGTGAGTATCCCACAATGCCACATACACCTTATATATCAAGTTAGAGATATGTGGGAAATCCAGAATATTGCATTGTGGGATACTTCAGAAACATTTCACATTGCCCTTCTGAGAAAATATTGAGCCTTTGGGGTCGGTGCTCAGATAAAGCTAAGATGTATATGGATTTTAATCTGATTGGTAACAACATGACTCATCATGGTGTGAGGTAGGCACTCTGTCCCTGTTTAGAGGAGAAAACAATAACACAAAGTGATGTTTGCCTACCCCTCCCCCCTCTTGTTGCCTTGTACTTTATAAGATAGTGAATAAGAATAATAATAATGAACTAACCTCGTCATAATAATCATCGTCTCCCCCTCCTCCTCTACCAGGGTGTATATCTGTAATATAGATAATAATACAATGATATATTATACTATATATCACTCCACATTATATAATATGTAACGCTGGTCAACAGCGGCAAATAATGTACTGGCACTATACTACATACACACACATACAGTATAAAGTCATCACAATGCTTGTTTATAATCTGAGCAGGTGGCTGCAGAGTTATATTAGTCAACAGGAGTCATTTGGATTGTCTGATTCGATTAACCCACATGATTTACCCACATGGGAGGCGAGGGTGGTTGGTTAGTCGTAATCAGCTCTTCAAAATAGCGAATTTGTTGGGAGTATAATTCACATAGATACATGTAGTTGTCTGATACATGACTCGTACATTGTGTTTTGCTTTATCATGCCTGTCATAATAATTTACTCATGTTGCCTAACTCTTGTATTTTTGACTTTTGTCACATTTTACGCTTTGCTGGTTTTGGCACTGTGTGTTACATGATACCGCCGTAGCTGTGCTGTATGTGATATATCGTAACCTGTGTTGTGTAGTAGCAAGTCGTGCTTTGCTTGATAGACTAGATATTATCAGTGACAATTAAAGACTGTAAATAGTAAAAAACTAACAGAATTACACCCGTTTTACTGACTAAGTTAGCTGCTTGAAATTGTGTTTTGCTTCATCATGCCTGTCATAATAATTTACTCATGTTGCCTAACTCTTGTATTTTTGACTTTTGTCACATTTTACGCTTTGCTGGTTTTGGCACTGTGTGTTACATGATACTGCCGTAGCTGTGCTGTATGTGATATATCGTAACCTGTGTTGTGTAGTATCAAGTCGTGCTTTGCTTGATAGACTAGATATTATCAGTGACAATTAAAGACTGTAAATAGTAAAAAACTAACAGAATTACACCGGTTTTACTGACTAAGTAAGCTGCCTGAAGCGATATGGATTTGAATATTCACAGCACTGTCCCAGCACAGTACAATCACATATACTTGATGAGTACACACGAACTGGCTGTCATGCAGTGGAAGTGATTGGACTGGCGTGTTAAACATAACGTTGATAGTATTACTGAAAAACCCGAGTCACTGTTCAGCCGAGATGATTGATCCTAAGTATTGAAGGAAATAAGATACCAATGGTTACATTTAAATCCTACCCAAAGATCGATGCATGTTATAGTCAGGCAGTTCTTATGATACAGTTTTGTCAGATTTGCATGGTAAAAAAATTCAGTGCTCTCCTATCTGACACAACTTTATCATAAGTAACTGCCTGACCATAACATGCTTTGGTCTTTGGGTAGTCTTTAATGTATACCATATCATGACTCACCGAGTCGGTGTTTGATTCTTGTCGGCTCGTTTTCTCATACTATGATTGTCTGATTCTCCGTCATCGTTTACATTCCACAGCTGGTCAGCTCCTATCCTGGCTGCTGCTTCTGATAACTCAGCATCAAACTCATCAGAATCTACAGTTCTACTCTCACCTGAAGGGACGTACGACTTTACACCCCTCTCTATCGCTGTACAACAGAAACAAGGCTAACAACTTTATTGAACTGTTCACAGGCCGCAGCTAATTGTCACATCAATGTTTTGTTGTAGAGTCATACCAACAAGGGAGGTATTGGCTGATTTAGCGTCTTTGTTGGCTGTTACATGATAAATATTATCATGTAACGGCCAACAAAGACATGATAACCATCACATCGCCATAAATATGACAGGAATTCACTTCCACCAATACTTTTTACCAACAGGAAATCCCTGTAGCTATTTATCGCGTATTTTGCTATGAAAGGAGATGTTACTGCTTTGATAAGAAAGAAAAGTCATTAAAATGCTCAGAGCTCAGAGAGTGGGCAACTCGCACATTTAATTAGCACAATGAGGAATTTTGTGGAACTCTTGGGAGTTCCTGCTGCTGTGGCTATTTAAAAAAAACAGTATTTCTGTTAGTATATATAACCCAGATCTATTGTTTTATAGTAGTATAGTCTCTTAGAATGCTAAATAAGTGGTCTAACAACAGACTAATAACAACATGATAGTTAGTGAATATTCAAGTGTATACCTTGATACACGTTGACACAGACCTCACAAAATGAGCATTCAGCACCCCACCTGGTGATACTACACGCCCTCTCTCAAACAATCTCTGCTCAAATACATCCCTAACACCTAATTTTCGGATTTTTCAAGTCTTATACATCTGGAGGACAAAGTTTCAAATCACTGTGACCAACATTTGAGGAATAATGATCTGAAGTAGAAGTGCTGGCTCAATTGGTAAGAAAACTTTTTATTCAGAAACCTTAACTCAGCGAGATGCTACAGTCGAGCTAACATTACCGCAATTACTGTACTAAGCCGACCATTGAGTGTGTCTGTTGTTGTTTTCTCCTCATGAAACACTTATATTGCGTCTTGTAACTCCCTCCCTATTCAATTGAAGGACATTAACAGGGGGAGGGAGGTGTTGAGTATTTCATAAGGAGAAAACAACAGCATACACACTCAATTTCCAGCTTAAAGAATAGTCAATGTCATAATGTTAGCTCCGCCATTACGTAATCCTGAAATTGGGATCCCCGAAGAGCAAAGTTTTTGAACCAACAAGTCAGCACTTCTGTTTCAGGACATTACTTCTCTCAAAATAATCAGAGATTTGAAACTGGGACCTATAAATGTAAAAAGACATAGATAAACAATATATATTAGGTCAGAGCACCCTCTATAATACCCACATCATTGAAGTGTCTCCTGTATTGGTTGATATCTAAAGGACATATTTTTACTCAAGTGGCAGCAGGTGAGATTTTGTACAATTCTGTTTGATCAACAAATCCAAGACATTTTATGTATACTTGTGATCTTATAACTTGTAGATCCCTAATGATATAGTCATCTTGTCTTGTGGATCTAAGAATATTATTAATATTATTCTTAGATTCACAAGACAAGATGATCATATCATAAGAGATCTACTGTTAGGGTTACCAAGTGCTCAGATTATCTTTGTCACTTTATTAGCCCTTCAATATTAAAATATTAAATTTGAATAGAGAGTTGTTGCATCAAAACATCTAGCCAGTAGCTTTGAGTGGAGATATACGAGCGCTCATAATGTAGGGAGTATCTTCTTCCCAAGCCATCCACCATTAGAGATGACAAATTTTTTGTTGTTGACCAATCAGGCGGTTTTAAAATCTAGCTGAGATCCAACACTAATAAAAATGTTGGATCTCAGCTAGATTTTAAAGGCAATCATTTGCTAAACTAAACTCTAGCTAACATTCCCCCCCTCCCTCCCTCCATTTGTTGATTCTCTACACATGCTCCAAGCTCACAACCTGCTGTGTTTAACTGTTCCATATTTTAAGGCTAATGGACAAGGGATGGACTGAGAGACTAATGGATTCCAGATTTGGAATCTCCATGCCTCATTACTTTACTGTGCTGCTATCCATTGTTGAGATATAGGTAGCGATGCCTGGTGCATGTAAAAACGCAATGTAATGAAGCGTAGAGATTCTACGTCTGGCATCCATGAGTCTCTCAACCCATTCCTTGTCCATTAGCCTTGGTCATTTAAGCCAAAAAAAATTGAATATATAATTGATTCCTATTCGCAAATCTGCGCTGATAAAATGATAAAATCTCTCCCTACACACTCACCTTGAGTATATGTACAAATTTGATGAAGTATTTCTCTCTGATTGCCTGATCGTCTGGTTTGAGTATTACATTCTTACACCACCATGACATCTTATTAAAGTGCTCCGTAAACTGTACCAGATTGGGGCACCTGTAGAGAGCAAGTAAACACAACTTTACTGATGACTGATACTCGGTACACAGCTGACTGAGTGTAGGTCACTTTGTACAGGCCATATTTTTTTTAATTGTAGTCAGATAATTGATCTACTGCTAGCCTGCCTGCTTGAAAAGATTCTATGAAAGCCATCTCCAAATGGACAGACAATCATGATTTGATATCACCTGGGGTCTCTGCCTATTGCTGCCTGTTGAAGGCACTACATTGACGGTTGATGGTGGGGTGGGGGTGGAAAAGTCAACGATGCCCTGTTTGAAACGCTTGAAACCGCTTCCATCTCTCTTTGGCCTCACTGAACTACATAAAGCTTAGAGATGACACCTCGATATATGAACTGTCAACTAATGGGCATATTATTTTCAGATAAAGATAGTTGAAATCAGAATTCGGAATCAAGGAACTTAGTAATGACCGGAGTATGACCTACCATTCTGAGAGTGAAGTCTCAATTAGTATTAATATTTTAGATAAACGGAACTCAATGAGCACAAATTTACTGACTAGCAGCAACACCTGTGACTTGCGAATATGATCTACACCTTACTGTACAATCTATCATATTGAGTCCACCTGTACCACAGGCTAGGTCAAATGGAGCACTGCTCGGGTCTTGTAATCAGACGGTGTAACTGATCAAAACCTCCTCAGTTACCATCAGAAGCTCACCAAAGATGGGTTCATTAAATATATCTATGCTTAGTATTTATACCCCATAAGATATGTCAAAGTGTCCTAGTAGAGTGTTGTATATATATATAGGTTTTTTTCCCGAAAACAACGTGGCACCAGAAGGATTGGAGGGTAGACCACCCCGCCCAGTAGTTTTGTTGCTCATTGGTCCTTAGTCTAATATAAGTGAGTGTATAACTTACTTTTCTTCGTTCCGTTCTCTAGACCAGGTGAGAAGCTCAGGTAATTCTAACCTCTGATAGAAGTCTGTCTCTATAAGTGTGAGATGCTCGGCAATCTCGTGTGACTTGAAATCCACCAGCGTTAAAACTCGCCTGGGAAATACAAACAGAACATGTGTTATAGTGCTTGTGAGAGAATCAGATCTTTGGTAGCATGCTGAGTTCTTAGACTAATATTTGTAATAGTGCTCTAGGCTCATAAACAGCCTGCAGCTCAGTTTCTAGTGATTTTCACAGTTCAGATGTGAAGGTACTAAAAAGGTACTACAGAGAAACTCTTTTCATGATAGCATTTACAGTAGTATTATTCATTCACAATCACGCTAGGTCATGGTGAATGCTGAAACCTTTGCGGATGGATCAGATGCAAATGGATATTCTCGGGAGCTCATTATATTGAGCTAGTTTTTCTGCAGGTAATTATGTGTCTGGCACTTTGGATAGGGGCTTAGAGTATATATTAATTTGAAAGAAAATGAACTGCAGAAAAAAAACATACTGATCTTTGATCCGGTAGCATGAGCCTTATTCACGCGGCCACGGGTTTGGTTTTTTGTGGTGTTCGCGTGAACAAGGCTAGGTAGCATCAATTGCTTATTACAAGATCAATTCCGGGAGTGATTAAAATCACATGAATCGTTGACAATTTGCGCCAGTCATGTGCTATCAAGCATTGACTGAATATTTGAGCACAGCACGGTTATGAATTTCCTAGATGGGGTAAAGAATTCGCGAGAGAAAAGGTTCTTCATTACCAAGAAGCTTGAAGTAGCATAATTCAAGGCTGGCTAAAACTATATATATTAAAAAGATTGAGTAAAACTCCAACCTAAATTAGCCAGAACCTAGTGCCTTTACATTAAGTCGGCATAGGTAGAATGAAAGGGGCTGACTTAATTCAGCTCCTTTCATTCTTCCTAGTCAGCTAAACCTGAAGCTGAACTTAAATCAGCTGATATTTACTCCTCAAGCGTATATCAGTCTACTTTTACTTACGATGGAGATTTGGGGCCGGACGAGGGAGCTACAATCTGCAGTTCCTGAACAGGCCTCTGATTTGGGTCACATTTCTCAAGCACTTTACGTCTCATAATCTTAGCGAGCGTCAGTTCTCCCTCCCTTACCAACTCTGTGACTAGCTTCAATAATCTCAGGCTAATAGCCTCTTTCAGTTCGCTGGATCTGTATAATGGTAGATGACATAAATAGCGTTGTGTGAAATTAGCATTGAAGTTATTTCCGATCTTTGTTTTTCAGAGAAATCTTGCTCAGGATGACAAATGATCTGACACCGACCTAGCCTAGTCACACAGCTACTTTTTTGTACCACGTGACAAGCTACCACCAACCCTTCATTGTCATCTATGTCTGATTCTGCAGCCAATTTATGCCTCTTGTAAATCCATTGTGGTGTCTCAAATTTACTAAGTACATATCGAGACTAAAGACTGGTTCACATTGTCCCAGATAGCGTTGGGATGGCATCTGGGATGCTGATCCCAAATGGTCCCAGAAAGAGTATGTCTTTTGTTTACATTGCAAAACTGATCCCAGATAGTCCCAGATCATCCCAATGTTGTATTCACATAGTACCAAGATGAGAAATGCGTCTGTGTCATTAACGGGAAAGTTCCTAAGCGTCAAACTTTTACGTTGCTGACCAAGACTCATTTCGATTGTGTTGTATTTATATTCACAATGTCTGGGTTGGCTGCAATGGACAATGTGAACTAGGCTTAACAGCCTGCTCAACTACAGGCAAATGCTACTTTAACTTCGGTTTTAGGCACCGCAATGACTAAATAAGGAATCAACGCTCTAATCAACTTTTATGAGAGAATAGAATAACAAAATGATGAGACTTACGTCAGCTCATCCAGAACTCTGACGAGGAGGGAGAAGGCGTTTCTGGACAATCTCTTCTTAGAGACATCTTTAGAGTGAGCAAACTTGTTATATCTGTATAGCAGTTTATCTATGAGATCTTCTGGTGTGATGAATGTCCTGTGGGTCGTCAGAAAAGCCTCCTGATACATGAAATCTAAAATAGAGACAGCAGGTAAAAGATATATCAGGGCAACTATATTGTCATTACCTGCTTGGCTGGTTTTATTTTAGGTCTAATTATGCAGTAATTTTGGGCATATGGACTTGAAGGTAAGGTCAATATTATGTTAGCATGTATTGTAGTTCTGTTCAGCCCAAATCAGTAACCAACAGGTCCTCAGTTTCAAGAGTTAAATTCAAAATCTAAAAAAGGCGCAAATTGTGTCATATGGAACAAATTGTGGTAAATGCCGATAAAAGCAATTTTCCTCTACAAATTTGTGGCTTTCTATGATATAAGTAAAAAGAATCATTTCTATATAGGTCAAGTCTTAAATAAAGGCTAGCCTATGTTTGGTGACTGAAATAGTGTAAGCAAAGATTGTAACATTGAACTCCCAAGCCTCCTCAAAGATACCAGTGAAGTCCTTACATAAATATTCTATTTATGATCATAAGTTTACCCATAAGGGCAATGAAAAGAAGAAACCTAATGTATATCTACAAAGCCCAGTGGGGTGTAAAACCTAACCAGACAATTATTGCTGCCCATATAGTAATCAATTCATACTTTTGCAGCTTATTGTTCCAACTTAGAAAGACAGGATCTATGATTTTCAATAAGATTAGTCCTAATAGATTAGATGATTCAAAAAAGATTTGTATTGAAAGTCTGCTTTGTAAATTAATAGCAAATAGGAAGGCTTTTTCCTGTTCAACAATCAATTAAATGTCCCATTAAGTTAGCTTTGCAAATAAATTTGCTTCTTGGGAACACATAAATAAAACAGGTAAAATACAAAAGTAAGAGGATCTGAGTTAACCCAGAACTAAATAAAGACATAAATATACAAGCAGCGCTGACGCATTAAAGATAAGCTGAGCAGAGCCAGATCACCATGCCTCAGACAGATCACCATGCCTCGGACAAATATCAGCTAACCTCGCAGGAAACCAAGAGAAATACTACCTAACTTGATCATGGTGAAGTGACAGTGATCAGATTTTATACTGAAATGCAATATTTGAGCTTTCCCCTTCCTCTCTCTCACCAAATGTGAACCCAATTAATAATAAGGAGGCTTCATTCCGAAGCTGACCTGTTTAATAACTTTAGAGTCAAGGACAATCTCAGAATCCCGCATGAGAATGGGAAGGTTTTTGATGGATATTTTTGCATTCGGATTGCTCAAGCGCCATCTTAACATTTCTAATCAGTTGGCATATCCAGTTATCATAGCCTGGTCACGCTGCTACATTTTGGGTTTAGGGAAACCAAAAATGTAGTGGCTTGTAGCGGCTTTAGTTATTTTACAAGTGGTTATAAGTGAGGTTTGTATCATTTACTCTAAATCAACAAATCAACTCAACTGTAGTGAAATGGAAGGTCAGATCACAATGGCTGTCAAAACATTAAGAAAGCTGTGCGGCATGTTATTGAAGAGAGGCTATGTGAGCAATATTCCCATAATGCAATTTAACACATTGCGGGCTTATCAATAACTACTTGCCTCTGATGAGCATGCAAAAGGAGACTCACTGCAGATTACATGTCAGAGCTAAACCAACTGAACTGATGCTCAAGGACAGATTCTGATGAGCAGCACGTTGGTGCGCAACCAAAACGTCAATCAGCAGAGAAAAATCATGAGGGATCAACGTAGCACTGCATTCGTAAGTGAGAAAATTGCAAAATTTCACATTCAGTGATGGGATAGCTGCTAGGAGTCATTCATTAGGATACCGAAACAAATATATAAAATTCTTCATAATGATATCTGGGCGGTTTTGTCTTGTGAAGCTTGTTCTGGTGAAAGAAATTCGTAAAGACAAAAACAATAAATCTTATAGGATAGACTAAAAATAAGTGAAGCTTGGGACCACAGAGTGTATGAAAGTAAAGGTTGACTATATTTGGTGCCTCTTCTCCCGTCAAACAACAAGTTTATGTGACACCTCTTGAATAACATATCAATAAATCAACCTTGAAGTACAAATTCTATAGACCACACCCCCTATTGCTTTCAGCACCAAGAGAAATAACACTGAAGTGCGAGTGATCCAAGATTTTCCCTCCAAATTCAGCCCCATCATAGAAAAGAAACTCTGTTATAAGTAATACCAATATCCCATTATATATGTGAATGTGTTAGATTTTAGCCCGTGTGCCCAGTCTGATTTGATCAGGGTCGCAACGGAACATGTAACAGTCCCTTATTGAAATCGCTTGGGCACTCAGGCTAGTTAGATGTAGAAACATGATCTAAACGGCGTAAAATGCATAATTGAGTCCAAGACACTCTGCTTTTCTCAACGATGGTAGAATTCGCAATGATAAAAAAAAGAAGGCTGGATCTCGGCTGAAAGGAGGGCAGAATGTAGAATCACATGAATCTGCGTCGACGTTTACCAGTGACATTAAACTGTCGGCTGGCCCTAAATCTGCACACAAAACACAGCTAAAGTTAGAGGATGAATTATACACAAAGTAAGCTTTCATGTTTATACCCCTCTAATTCTAATACCCACACATTTAGTATTTACCGAGACATGGCCTCAGACTTGGACATTCCAATGGCGGACTTCTATAGTACATATATGGTTCTATAACCGGTGGCACAGAAGCATGAAAAGCTAGTTATTGACAGCGGAGGGTGTATGATGCTCGTGACATATGAGTTTATATATGGATGAATGGTCTGTCTTTCAAACCCTTAAATTTGGACTGAAAAACGCCCATTCATGGAACATCCCTATGTAAACTCACATATGCCTAACGCAGGAAAATTGAGTGGCCGTTTTAAGCAGCGAGTTGGCTGGTAGCAGAAAATAATATTAACAGTACTATCAGCAAAAAAACGCTGAAATCTAGCAGCGGATCTATCATTATAGCAACTAGAAACTGCAATGCGATGACATAAAGTTACATTTGCCACCAGCTCAAATGCCAATTAAATGAGATGAGTTATAATTGTTTATACCGTGTTTTCCTACGCGTGTAGCTTACACTACAAGGGCGTCTACACTACCACCCTTCAGACATGATCTTTGACGAGCCACCCTAAATGCAAAACATTGGTAAGTGAATGAAATATACAGGCATCGATACGAGCATCGGCAACTTACATCCAAATATTACACTAGAGGAGTTATGTATTTGCATGAGGAGAAGCTAGCCATTTCATATACTATCAAACTACCTGACATTCAACCTTAGCTAACATTTACTCACCTGCTTTGCTCCATATAGACTCCCACCTCAGGCAGCAAAAATATAGTGCAAGCTAACATTAAGTAACCCCTAAACCAGCTAAATTAAACTTTTCCTAACATTACTGATCTAGGGTCATTGTAAATTCAGCAATACAAACAGTTGCATAAGGGAAGGCAACTCCCATCCATCAAATTAACAAAAATTAAGAAGCTAACATCCTATTGTATACATGAGGATAACTGTTTGTAATACAAGGACTCCGCTTCGCACATATTATTACAAGATTACCTATTATCTACGTAGGAGAATAAATGTCAGCTAGATTCCAGTTTAGACTGTTTAGGGGTGACTTAATGTTAGCTATTGCCAATTAAGGCTAGCTAAAGTGGATGTGTAAATGTTAGCTAGCAATAATATTCACTATTCAAAGCATAAAAGCGAGTTTTTTTCCTCCCTCAAATACCTTACTCATAGCATCTAGCATCTTGCGCCCCTAATTGTAGTACTGACCTTACGATGATGGTGATTGGTTGTTTTAGCAGTGCTGGAGGAGGCGGTACTCACCTTACGGTGATGGTGATTGGATGGTTTAGCAGCGCTGGAGGAGGCGGTACTTCCCTGACGATGATGGTGATTGGTTGGTTTAGCAGCGCTGGAGGAGGCGGTACTTACCTTACGATGATGGCGATTGGTTGGTTTAGCAGCGCTGGAGGAGGCGGTACTTACCTTACGATGATGGCGATTGGTTGGTTTAGCAGCGCTGGAGGAGGCGGAACTTACCTTACGATGATGGTGATTGGTTGGTTTAGCAGCGCTGGAGGAGGCGGTACTTACCTTACGATGATGGTGATTGGTTGGTTTAGCAGTGCTGGAGGAGGTGGTAGTATTAGATGAGATACTACCGACAGCACTGTCACTGGATGTGCTACTACCTTCACTTTCTCTGACTAAAATAGAGATATTAGGTAAAGGTCAATGTTTACTGATAACTAACTATACTGCTATTATTCACAGGTGCTATGTTATTCACAGCGACTATATGCTACCTTATTCACAGGAGAATGAGGTGGCTCAGTTGGTTGGAGCACCGGTCCTTTAGCATACAAATGTTGGGGTTTGGTTGCACCAAGGTGATCTCCGATCTGCCTGCAAAGAGAGACCAACCCGGCGCGGATATTACGCCTCAGCCCCCTTTTTTAATCAAGTCACTATATTACAGACTTAGTATAGATCTAAAGTGATCTATGACTAAAATGGAGAGATCAATTCATGGTTTCTGTTTACTGAGAACCAAGTTTACAGCTAATATGTATGATATTTTACTATAATATTGTTTTAATTGAAGTAGGATACATCTCTGAAGGGCCATCATACACATTAAAAATGTACTGCTTGATAGACTGACTAGCTACATAAAACGCTAATATATATACATATATACATAGATTCAAATCTGTGCTTTTAAGTGTCATCTGTGTGTATTTGGCCCCAACTAAGTGTCACTCAAAAATAAGGAGTCATTTTATATGACCCACAAAAAAATCATGTCTTAAATCCTCTTAAATAATCATGTTGGGCATCCTTAACCCAATAGTAATTAATGGTAGATAAAGAAGCCTGACATGGTCGGACAACTCCAATGCAATGATTTGCCCTACTGAGTCATTCATATATATGAATCACTCATTGTCCAGGGTTTTTATTGCACAAATGTGTGTATATATATCGCTGAAGCCACATAATTGTCAGACTTTGAGCATGTTTGGGATTATGAGACTGATAGTCTGCAGTAACGCCTGAGATTGGTATCTTATGAATCCTCCTGTCAGGAGAAGTTCTATGTGTCAGGCAACAACCTTCCTCTGTCCCGCCCGATGGTTGGCCCTGTTGTGCCACGCTGCAGTCGGACAAGCGCCAGGAAATGGGCCACATCACATATAGTGACGCAAAAGTTGATTGTAATAAGGAGACACCAAACCCCCCCCCCCCCCCAACATAAGACAAGACACCGGAGGAGCACTTACGGAGAAGGTCTCTCACATCCACCATATCCAGAGGATTCAGCTCGGCGTACTCAGGGTCCTCAGGCTCGGTGTCTGAGAGAGCTAGTGATGATCTCTGTGAGGACGGGCCGTACGACTCATCACCCTCACTCACCTACAGCATATTATAAGAAACTAGGTTATAGTGAACAGAAGGGTTACTGATGGCAAAAGAATCTTCAATCCTGTGTATGGGATTTTTTATTGATTATTAATAATAAATTTTCTCTCCACAGCACATGTCGGCTTTTGCGTATTATCTAATTTGTTGAATTTGAACGAATTTTTATTGGTCATTAACTGATGTGACATCTTCTCTTTCTCAAGTAGTCAGTTTGACAGCGCCAGCAAGATATTTTATGTTTTCAAATCCAGATTCTGACCTCAGTGAGATTTTTGCTGCCGCTCCCTCAGTCCCCTCCATCCCATCATGGAGCATCATAGCATACCGGTGTTCTGGACACTGATGTTGCGGGTGGTACATGTAGCCCCCGGCTCCGCCATTGTGCATCAGCATAGCCTGTCAACGAACACAATTCATTACAGTTTTAATTACCATTCGAAGTTCACTATACATTCATAAAAAAACACAGACAAATTGGCTTATATCCAAAGAAAGCTATCACATAATTATAAGCTTGGAATTCATATAGACCACTTTATATTCATATGAGAGGAACTTAATCATATTAACCAGTAGTCTTAGCCCCCAAGAATCTTGCCCCCCCCCCCTCCTCCGACGGGGGCAAAGTCTGAGAACTATGTAGGAGTTTGCTAAAATTGTCTGCTCCTGTAAAATACAAGTACTAAATCTGCAATATCTTTCGAGTTTTACTCCTTCCTGAAGAAAGATGATATTCTGCGGGCCAACATTGAAATGTGTGCATCTTTTGTATACCATCTACAACTCTAAATATCCCCAGAAGAAGCTAAGGGACAAACGCCAATGTAGTCTGGGCCCTCCAGACCTTTGCCCCCGCCCGATGGCCCCCGGCAAGGGAGTCGCCAATGTCTTTATTTAGTAACCTCGTCACGCGGCTCCTTTTTTTGGTTAGGAGAAAGTAGCTGGGTGACAAGGCTATTTATTTAGTATTAAGTATGTTTGCAGTAGCCTGTAATTTGGACATGATGACCTAATGACTGGATTATGGATAAAATCTGCAGACAGTGAGATCCAGTCAAATATATCACTCTGACCTGAGCTGACTTGATATATGGGGGTAGAGTCTTATAAGGCTTCTTGCACTACAAACTAGCCTAGTGCCATATTATAATGCACAATTAAATGTTCTAAATGTTTGCTATGTCGAGTACTTAGATTTTTAGTGTGTGGTTATATGGTGTTTTTAAGTGAGAGCGCATGTGGGCCTACTCAGTGTCAAAAGTTAATCCATTTTTGGTAAGCAAGGCTGCCACATTTTCTGTGATGGCAGGTTCAAATCAGAGACAGCAACAGAAGTTTAGGGGCGTGTCTGGGGGGACTGTCCAGCGGGGGTCGAGAGTCTAGGGGCTCAGACTGCAGATGACATAAAGTCAAGTCAAAAATAGATGATATTCTTTGGATAAAGCAAGCCTTAGGCGTTTATGTAAAACAATGTGCTCAAACATTGCCATGTGGACCCTACACAGCCAACGACCGACTAAATAATGCACATTTGGAAGTCTCTGTACTTTGTGACCTCCTGTGTGGATAACGAGATTTACTCACATGATGCTGGAAGATTTCCCGCTGATGTTGCTCTTGCATGTGGAGGTAAAATTGACGTCATGTAAAACTGTCGACGGGAATGAACTCCGATAGTTGTGTCTCAGTGCCAAACACATGCATGTATGACTCAACTGTGAAAATATGAGAAATCAGTGATGGTTAAAACAAAGTATAGTATTCGGAATAATGTTAACTTAACCTATCCAAGTTCCTAATCATGTGTAGTCAATATATCATCTCCCCCTCCCCACCCCTACAGGTAAAGGCCGGGGTAAGATAGCGGATTGTCGCTAACTAACTACTGTATGGCGCCTGTGAACAGAAACTAACAAATCACTCTTAGATAATGTCAATCAGGTACGCCTTGATCAAAGTTGCAAACCAAAATACCCTGAGCCACAATAGATTGACAATAAAAAGCATACACATAAAATAGCATAAAAACTTATTTTTGTAGATAATTTACTAAAGTTATACCAAGTTTAGAGATAGTTGGTTTCTTTTTGTGCGCCATGTCGCATCTGCTCACAAGTTTATGACTAGTGCACTTTGTTACATCTCCAAACTCGAAGTGTCAAGAATACAACGCGAACAATACATTATTATCTTAATACCAGGACAATTACAAGTGATATTATCCGACCTAACCAATCATGACTTGTGTAACAAACTCTGAACCAATCAGAACTCAGTTCAAAATGCTCAAAACAATATATTGTGGTGGGGAAACTATCCAAATATTATATCGCCTTTATCTAACCGGGATAGATCAATTAGAATATCCCAAAACAAAAAACAACCAACCAGTGATCTTGATTACAGAAATAAACCTAGAATAAAATATCAGCCAGTTGATTGTAACCTTGTCTCCCAGCACATAACCAACATGCACGACATGAATAATTGATGCCTTTGAGCTCTTGGTCATCCCCGTGACTGTATACCTTTATAGACGTTGACACAGACCCCACAAAATGAGCATTCAGCACCCCACCTGGTGATACTTGTGAATTCTAAGAATATTATTAATATTATTCTTAGATCCACAAGACGATTATATCATTAGAGATCTACTGTTAGGGTTATCAAGTGCTCAGATTATCTTTGTCACTTTATTAGCCCTGATTTTTAAACTTGTTACTGAAAATATTTATAATTTCTCTTCCTGCTAGTAGCTTTTGTTTGGAATAATTTGAGCACAGCAGGCTAACTTACTGGCTATAGCTCGCCCTCGTAGATTTCCACTGGACTGTATCTTACTAGACAATGAGTCTTCTACCAGAACATCAGACCAAATATTCCTTCTCTTTCTGACCTGAGTCACTGCTAATAACGTCAGGATAATAATAACAGTTGAAGTAACGATTTATACATTTAGTGTTGAATCTAAATTAAATAGATTACTCAGGTTTTACATCTCGTACATATCATGATGTCATTTATAGCGGAGGACAGCAAAAGACTGGCTGTTTTTAACAAAACATCATATTAAATAAAAAAGATTCAATTAGCCCCACTTTGGAGTTGCCTCCCCTCTACACTGGATACGGGTGAGCTTTGCGTGCATTTCTCATTGTACAAATGTAGTGTTTGATACCAATCTTCGTTAAACATACCGCCATCTTCTAGCAGCTTGAACTTGAAAAGTCGAAACAAATCAAGACTAAATTCAGCTGAATCAAAAATTTAGAAGCAAAACTTATAAGGTTACTAGAGAGATATTTAGACTATAAACATGCTATACCTGCATGCTGCCGCCTGTGAGTAGATAATGATGCCGAGCCGTTTATTTGGAGTTTTCTCTTCTTACCGCTAATATAAACTCTGTCATCACTCAGCTCCGAGTCTGCATCATCTGAGTCGTCTCCTCCTAACCTGACTCTCTCTCTGAATGTGTGAAGTTGTAAATTGAATCAGCACCAGCCAATATGATGAATGATATATTAATTATGACAACGGAAAAAGCCTGGCTTTTGATAGCACTGGTAGAGATAAGATAAGATATTAATAAACGGTAGCTATCATAAGAGTCAAGGCTTTTGAAAACAATTTAACCTAACAGTATTTTTGGTATGATATTGACAAGCCAGCGTTGAGTTGCTGAACCACAACATCAGTGGCTCGTATATCAGCAAGCCGACACACTAAACTGTGTCAAAACAACACTGCCTCAAACTCAGATTACTCAGATTCTCATAAACCTGATAATAGGGTGGTTGCTTACAATTCCTCTCCACTCCTAATATAATCTTTAGAATGCTTCAACATTACAAGTCAAACCAGAAGTCTATCTATGGTCTAGGACAAATAATATGCCACGTTTGTGATAGCTTGGTAGGGAGGGTTAGTTAAGCAAACATATAGGCATACCATCACAATATGGGCTAAATTAATCATCATCAGATTAGTCTGTCTCAGGTTAGACAACTGATGCCTCTCTGGGAAATATGTGCTCAATGGATTCTGTATCGCTCAAAGATAGCAAATCGAGGCCTTAATCCCAAAATTGTCACCGAACAGGCCCATAATTTGCTTAATCTGATTGCCAACAGTATGGAATCAAAACACTCCCTGTTGTTGACACTAAACTTCTGCAAATAATTTGCCCATCAGGTGACAATCCTGAGAATGAAGCTTCTATTAGTCATCGATACAGAATTCAATGTGTGATCATTTCCCTGACTGGCAGCAGTAGGTTAAACTTTAATGTGACCTGATGACATCATAAGCACACGCTGATGTCCGAATCTTACCCACACTGGTCACATGATATACTATTGCATGTATATCTCTGATCGATAGAGAGTGAATTAATTCATTTAGCAAGAATACCATCACAAGGAATTTGGTGTGACCACCCAACTCCTTGGACCACCCATGCTCAATTTGATTAACTAGGGGTGGGTTCATGTTATGTACTCATATTAAGTTGACTCTAACGATCAGAGATACACATGATAATAGCGTAGTCTCAATGTCAGTGTGAATCTTATCTTCCCTTATACTAACCTTGAGGTGCTCTGTAGCTCATAGCCGGATTATTTGACCGAGGTAACGGATCTGGAGCGACGTAAGAACTCTTTGAACTGCCGCCATCATCACTAGCTTTGATCTGTCCGACTTCCTCGTCACCAGAATCAGTGCTCTCTCCTTCCTCTACTTCTTCGTCCTCCATTGTTTATATGTAAGGGGATCAATGCAAGCAACTCTCCTAAAACAATATTGTCACAATGTTGGCTATCAGGTATTGCGTTTTACGTTAAGGCCTACGCTATGCGTTTATGGTCTTATCTTATGGTAGACAAGTTATAACAGTAGACATGATTGAAACTCCCAGCTACAGAGAGGATGTTCAGAACAGAATATTTTTTCATTGCAGAATCAGCCAAGTTCGTCGTCTGCAACTCCTCCCTCCTAGATGGCCCTAGATCTTTAACATGATTCTTTCTATTTTAAAATAGTCTATTAATTAAAATTATGAATGAAGCATGAATTGAATAAGCCTAGAACATGGCCCCAAGATACAACAATTGCAAAAGATTGCTATTAAAAGTAAGCTTCTTAATGCCTACTGTGGATCTATATAAGTGATCACTGCTTGCTTAGATAATCATTGTTTGTTTTGTAAAATCCGCTACATACAACAAAACGAATTCACAGGAATCCTCCAGCTAGGGCTAGGCTAGTAGTAGGGAAAGCTACTTATCTCAGATCCACCACAATGTCAACCATAACTGCGCCACACATATAAATATTTCACTACAATCACCTCACCTCAAGACTGCACATATGTAGATAGCTCAATTTGGCTTGTTCTGCAGACAGTGGATGTATTTTTTCTTCTCTCCTCACTTATCATTGTCCAGCTTTGACTTTTCTTTTTCAATTGCAACACTCTTAGGATAGGAGATAAAAAAAAAACCTCACTTTATGTAACACATGATTTGATTGGCTGCATTATGATATGGAGTATTGGTATAAGTATTCTTGGAGAGAAAAAGTTTGTAGGGCACTCAGGATTACTTTATTATCACATCATTTGTGGTGTCTTTGACATTTGGAATCTACTGCTTTAAAGATGGTATGTGCTAGCAATTGCAATTTGATATAGCCCAATATAGAACCAGGCCTATGGAATTAATGCCTGATAGTCATGAGAATGAAATGGTCATGAAGAAATGTATGAATGAATGAAGCAGTTTTTTTTATTTTTACTTGCTAACTAATAACATCTTAATTAATTTATAAATAGATTTGCTCCCTGCAAATTTGTATAATAATCTTGTAGGGCAGTATGAATGGTTATTTGTATAATTCTGCCCTACCCATGTTAGGGTACTTGTAGTCATGGTGTCACTCAGCAGGTAGCCACACAATGACTGATTTAATTGTGTGTGTGCATGATTTTCTATTCAACCAAACTTTACCTAAGCTAAGCGCTGACTAACTGACTTGAGTGAGTAGCATGATCACAGACAGTAACCCTACTCTCAGTACAGACTAAATAATAGCTCTCAATATTGATTGGCTCCTGTGAGCTTGTAAGCATTTATATTGTCGAGGCGTCTTGCATCAATCATACACTTTGCGCATGAGCACCCAATCAATTCAGGGCGCTAATCTTTGCACCTTAGCACTCGGATTTATCCATTTGTGAGTTCTCAGACTGAAGAGTTGCCCATTCGCACTGGTTAAACATTAACTTTATGTGCAAAATGTAAATGTAATAGGTCAATTGGGCCAGTTTGTGACACTGCCGCTGCGATACAGAGTGTCTCGTATCGTAAATTCGCTGCAGTGCATAGAAGCTTTTATAGCCTCAGGGAGTAGTATGCGGGCAAATTAACTGTCAGTACATCCTGGGCTGTGGTTGATGCAGGTTTTCTTGGTACATCATTGCCATTTATTAGGGTAGTTTTTTTTCAGGTCAATCAGTTCAACATTACACGCTGTCATTTCAGATTGATTTAGTATATGGATATGGTTTTCTTTTTGTTCATGGCAGTGCTCTGGTCAATATGAGACTGATTAGTCAAAAAATCACTCACGTTACATCATAACTTGCCAGTACCATGAAAGTATGAAGTCATTTAGAATTATCGGGTAGTTTAGTACACCTGCATTCCTTTACCAGATCATATCATCAACAAAACAGTTATTATTTATGTCAGGTCTTCCTCACTTATAGCTTCAGTCATTCCTAAAATACACTATGCTATCTAGGCTTATAATTTGGACTGACCCTATTTCATCCTTGTATGGCTGACATTAATATCACTGATTAGGCCTATGCTTGCTGTTTCAGATTAGGTTTATTCTGATACAGAACCGAGCTGGTAAGACACGTCTTGCTAAGTGGTATATGCACTCCGACGATGAGGAGAAACAAAAACTGATTGAAGAAGTTCACTCTGTTGTCACTGTGAGAGACGCTAAACACACAAACTTGGTAGAGGTAACTAACTCAGGTTCCTATTTAAACCTTCCATATATTATTATTGGGTTTTATTCAAGAAGTTCTTACGGAACATACCCAGTTTCAGTTTCTCACTGCCCTAAGTTTGTTTGAGTTACAGGAGCTCTTCTATATTTTTTTAATCTTACCTCAGTTGGCCACCAGACAAACATTTCAAGATCTATATGATATATGATTTCAGCTAATTTGGAATCAATCAGTCATCACACCTGTTATAAATAAGTGCCTGCACTCCAGTCCCCAGTTGATAATTGCTCACAATTAACGCTGTTCTCACTTTCTCTCAAACTCTGAAACAATCCTATCAACACAGAAAAGCATGTTCATATTAAAGTAAGAATCAGGTTTGAATCATTCTAGAGTTCTCAGTGTTGTTTGAACCACTCTGTAAGGTCTATGAACTGTGGCCTATTTGCAACCTATTTTCACTCACTCAAAGTTGAGATGAGAAGGTACTGAAAGGTGCTTTCTTAAGGATAAAATATACAATATAGTACCTTTTTAGTACCTTCCCATCTCAATTTTGTCTGAAAGTCAGGTGAAAATGGGCAAGGGTAATGAGATTTATAGTAGGTTTCTAAATTAGACTGAGAACTCTAGAATCATATAAAAAATATGTTACATTCACAGTCACTTTAACTAAGCCTAGTCTGATCCATCGTCATACTTATAATTTTATCCATGCCAAACTACTAGCTCACTCTTTATCATGTTACTCATGTCATGTTTTGTAGTTCAGGAGTTTTAAGATAGTATACTAACGATACGCCGGATTATTCATCTGTGTATGCGTGGATACCGCCGACAACAGCTCTTAGCTTATCTAGAAGCCATACATAACTTTGTCGAGGTGCTCAACAAATATTTCCACAATGTCTGCGAACTAGATCTAGTCTTCAAATTTTATAAGGTGAGTCTTTTATTGGGAGAGGAGTAAAGTATTCGAAGGAGGAAAAGTTTCACACAGGCTTGAAATAGTTACAATTATGGCTAGCTAACATTTAACTCAAATTGGTTTCTTTATGATATTATCTACCGCCAACTCCGTGCCTCGACCAAAACTAGCAAGAATCGGTGCTAGTTAACATGAAGACACTCCTGTCTAATCGAAGCCAAATTAAGCTTTAGCTCATATTCATTCCTCGGGGTATCATGTAACCATTGCCGTTGCCAAATTGTTTGAAGTCAGGAAAACTGAAAAACATTGTTGCTGTCATTTTAGAGAAAAAAATGAGTTGCACCCCCTGATCCAATCCTATATATATTTACCTCACCATGATAATATGAGATGGACCCAAAGCTTTGAACATTAGGTGTAATAAAAAATGACAATCAAAGACCATAGCGAAAGAACATCCCTGCCTAACTATAGCATATCCTCCAAAAAACCTGAAACTATATGACAAGATAACCCACACTCCCTCCTGATTTTTTTGGTTTTCTCGGACACATTTTGAACGACTATGTTTCTTTGGCCCAGTTCAACAGTTTGGTGGCCTAGTTACTATAAATCGGTTTGTCTTGAGAGTTGTGGGTTATCTTTGGTTGCACAAGACTTGATATTCTGGTTGCCTCTGGGCTAAATTGTATAAACAGACAAGGTGTAAGCTCACTTAGCCCGGTACTGGCATGTGAATCTTTAGACTGACCTCTCACCTTACATGATAAACTGGCTGCTAAGTAGATAAAATTTACTGTTTAATTGTAGCATAGATTCAACCATGTAGATCTGCTTAATCTGACTCTATAGTTGTATATTTTTGAGGAAAGACATCCACTTTCATTGCCGTATTTTTTCGATGTGTAGTATCAGACCACACAGAACTTATTTAGGCATGTTTATAGCGAAAGCGTAGAGTTTGGTATATTTACCTTTACGCACTATCAAATTGGAGTTGTCCACTCAAAAACAGTGGTTCAAGGAGTGAACAACTCCTGAATGATGCTAAATTATCTTTGAAATTCCACATTTTGTTTCTTAATCATGCTGATGATACTCGTTTGACCAACCTCAGACTTCTTAGTGAAATTCTGTAACAATTTTTTCCATTATATCATTACATAAGGAATTACACCTCCTCCCCCCGCCAATTTTAAGGAGAAAGCTACTGTCACTCACTTTTCATGTTACATATAACTTTTTGTCCTTTTACTGTAGGTGTACAGCGTGGTGGATGAGATGTTTTTAGCAGGAGAAGCTAGGGAGACGAGTCAAACCAAAGTACCAAAACAGCTCCTTATGCTCAGATCACTGGAATAAGTCTACTATACATCATCACTTATCTATAATACATAACGCAATTGTAATCTGGATATATAACTGTACCAGCAGGCAAACCTGGAGAATTCATCTTCTACTTATTCATTTGGTCCTTAGTTTTACTAGTTTGGAAATAGTTTTCTGAAATAAAAAATGACTTTACTGGTTGAAGTCATGTCTTACTACTCATGTAGCTGAAAGTGGTTTTATGGCATCAAAACTTCTTTCATCTTCATGTGTACTATGACTTGCGATGTTTGGTTACTGATTCAAGTAGATTTAATGGTGGTTATTTTTCCTCACTGGTCCCTGTAATATCATTCCATGGTGCAGCTGTTGGAAAAGCTGACAATTATCATAAAACTCTAATATGACACATCTATTCGATGTAGGCTTTCAAGGTTGATTGTTCCAGCCCCCAGCACCCCCGAGTGTATACATTCTCCTGTAACAGCCCCTCTGCCTATGGGGGTCAGGAAAATTCAGTGATGAGGTCGAATAATCTTGAAACATTATCATGTTATGTTATTTTCTCACTTACTTGACGACTCATATAATTAGCCAATATAATTAAATAATTTGCTGCATTGTGGGAGTGTAGTTTTCATACACTGATTGTGTTCTTGTAGAATGTCAGGAAGGTAAAGAATGAAAAGAGGAAGGTAACTCAGGCTCTCAAGTATATAAACTTTGCTATAGATAAGAGTAACATGATATTATTACCAGGCTCTGCTACTGTAGCTCTGGAGGAGATATTCGGACTTATCACTCTTATCACTGGTCTTATGTCTAATGAGGATCCCAGGTAAGTGAGGAACGGAGGCCCTAGGGGGGCTTCAACACAGAATGGCAACCCTAGGGTGCCTCAACATGATAGAGTATCAACCGTAGTTTGGTTCCGTGCAGCTAAAGCTTCGACAGTGAATTCAATGAAAAGTCAGATCATTTAGATGTCCAGCGCAGATAGTGGGGCTGTTTATTTCATAATTTATCAAGCTGTGATCTCAATTTAAAAAACGCGGTCAGGGAGGATTGCAGGCGTCTCTATCATTCACTGGTTAATGATGTCACTTCGCACCCTGAAACTCTGTCAAACCCTCTACCTCGCCACTCTCCTACAATCAGCCCCCTAGCAGTCAACTTTGTTTAGGTCACAATTAGAGCTGTTGTTGGTGGTTGGTAGTTGAATGCCATAACTAAACCAGCAACCAAGAATAGACATGATCTCCTGAGACATGATAATTTTGTAACAGGAGGAGTTGTACGATTATCTCCTCCTAGGAGTTAGAGTTAGGAGTTGTCTCTAACTCCTTGCCTCCACCACTCCAAACATTGATAAATAAAGATATGTTGTGTGTTTGGCAATTTACATATTGGCATGTCTAGTATAAACTCAGCTATATTCTCTTGTTGCTATTTTGGTAGCGCAGACCTGACTTATTACCTACACCAGACATCTAATGCTCTGGCTGAGCTCATAGAGTGGGCTGACGCCGTCATGCTTGTGGATATAAAAACCCAACTAGATGTCAACAATGCAAAGTGAGTCCGGGTTCTGTTAGATGAGGAAACTTTTGCTTTTTTTGTTACTTGTAAGCAATGTAATAACGATTTGAGAATTGATATCGTTGATATACGAAGGTCCCTTAAGATAATTATTAGTCCTTAGGAGTTCCTTACTTTGGCTCTTGTTATTGAAAGTCACAAATTAATATAACTGTATTATAACATCAGTTCAAAATGTTTGCTTTGCATTCCTTAGCTACTAGTTATCCCAGGCACCAATCATTCCAACACATTGGATAAATTATATATTACACTGGTTGAAACTTGTAATTGATTTCTACAATGACTTCCTTATGATTTGACAGGAGAGTGAGACGAGGTATCGAGACATCAGTAGATGACCTCACAGAGTTTACATGTGAAGTGGTATAATGTAGTTATGGGACCAGATGGTAAAACCTACCTACAAGCACTGCTGGCTCAGAGCGAGGATTTGTCCCCCATACAACCGATTCTCAGACCTGCTGGAGATGCTACCGGTACTGGATATAAGTAAGTTATTCTTTGTGTGTAAACTGATGTCATTTTATTCTGTTTGGCACGGGGAATAGCAGTCATTATCATTGACACAGTTTGTGTGGTTTATTTAGTTTGTTTATGCCTCGTTCGCACTTGCTCTAGCTAAGTTAATTTCATCATTATTTGCATAACTATATGTATACATTCAACTTATTGACTTGCTACACAAAACCATCAAAAGTTGTGCCCTCTTTGACATTAAGGGGGCAACTCCAACATAAAGCTACAATGCATGCGTTTTTATCCTTCTGTTCATAGGGGAGCACCTGTCGATTTGAACGATTTCACAAGCAGAATATGTCAGTTAACGATGGGCGTCATAGCTAACTCTGCTACAGGACAGAAGGAGAGAGCCCCCAATTTATCTCATCTACCCTCAACCTCTGAGAGAAAATACAGATCAAGAATAGGCTCTGATTATGATAACGTCAGCAATAATTGTAAGGATAATCGATAACTTTGCACCAGGACAAGGCTAACTTGAGGAGCCTAGTAACTTAATTTTATCTAATAAAATTGTCCATTTACTCCGTTAAACTTTGCCAGAGTTGCTTGTAGTTGTATTCCATTATTGACCGGCGATGAATGATGATGGAATGCCCCTACCAGCAAACTAGGATAAACCTCATCACTCAGGAACTATCTATTGTCAGTACTGTGAGCTAAGAAACCTCATTGCAGGTCAAGAATTTTCCTAAACAAATCACTAGAAATAAACTTGAGTTGAGTTGTATAAACATAATTAATTTTGTTTAATTTTTCATGAGCAGCCTCTTATGACAGGAACACCAACTCTCCGGTTGTAACAACGATGATGGCTGCTTCTGATCCTTCGACCCCCAGCAGGAACAAAAATTCTATGAATAGAAGCTTTGCTGGTCTTCCAGTGGGAGTATGGAACAGCATTTGTTGCACCTTTCAAAAGCTTCATTCCTTATCTTTATGGATTTTTTCACAGGGATCATATTTAGAAGTTAGCACTATGATATAGTTGTCTTGAATTGATACATTCGGCCACATTGCCCACTCTCCCTGCATAAAATAATTACATTGATATGAATAAGTAATAACCTAACAGACCCATTGACATAAATTCTCTGTCAGGATCATCCATTTCACAGTATAGCATGTTATAGCATTGTCACATAGCCCTCTGTATATATACAGCCGACTGGTATTGAGTCTCAAATCCAAAGAGAATACTAGTCTGAGACATTTAGCTGTTGGTAACATTACACATATCGACTGATTCGAGTATCGATGGCTCCGTCGCTGCTTTAATGGCGAATCAAATGCAAAGATTTCTGTGAAAATTCTCAAACCCAGACTAAGCCTTGTAACGCCCAAGATCTATAAATCGATCAACTGCTTTGTTTGGTACAAGATTCCACATTAGTGATTTAAGTCTAAGTCGTCATTGCTGAGAGGGTTACCCCTCTAGAGGACAGGCACCCTATACCCTTGTCCGCTGGAGTTCCGGCTACTCCTTTTATCGAAGAGGCAGATGGGGTCTTTTTACAGCATGTTGGGTGTGTAAACACACAGCGGACCTCCGGTATTTTAAGTCCCGTTCCGCAAGGACCTGGCTAGGATGGATTGTGCGCCAGTACCAAATCAGAAAGGACTGCCGGCGCTGGGAATCGACCCTGGACCACACAGATCGGCACTCTTAACCATCAGACCACTCCTCACTCCTCATCATCTATATCTTTATGCAGTTATTATTTTACAGCTATTTGGAGTTTTCAAACAATTGTGAGGAGGTGAACTACTCATGACTACTGCCAGCAACATGAAATGAAATATGCCATGTATGGTCGTCGGTCTGGTTGTTATAATTTTCTGACCATTCCGGTGCACATCTGCGGCAATTCAAAGACTCAAAATGTTTCAGTAACCTTGCAAAGTTCATAGTCTGATTACAACATTATGCAGCCTCATGAGCCCGAGTATGGATATACTCGCTTGCTGTATCTTCTTGTATAGTACTCATAAGATAGGTTACCATCTGCAAAAAACTGTAAAACCTAAATTAGAGGAATTTAAACCTCGCCCCTTTATTTAGGTTTTACGGTACCTCAAAAGTGGTTATCAATCTCATAAGAACTATAAAAGGTTTAAACTCCTTAACTATTTCATTTTTAACATTGACTCATAAGAAGCAATAAGATAGATGGTGTTCATTGAATGAGCTCATCTACAATATAGATTTACACCATCATATCACCCCAGCTCATAAGTTGACAGCTATGCAAAGGAACTACCTCACTGCTAAACACAGTGCTCATCCTGCAATTGAATTTTAGTGGTATGGTGGGACGGACAGTGAATCCCTCCTTCGTTCTAACCCACCAATAAATAATGATAAATCTGACTTTATGAACTCGCTTACTTTTTTACCGATGACATCATTTTTATATTACTTAAAAATAATTGATTAAAATTGTAATAAAATGCAATTGGAATGCATCTCACAGTAGGCCTGTAGACTGCTCATCAGCTCAATTGTATTTACTCTTCAGAAGAATTAGGGATTCAAATATCTTTTATTTAACGTAAGTGGAATGTTGCTCTCCAGGCTAGGTATAAAAAATAAATCAAATTTCAAACGAGAGAATGCAGTGACCCTAATTCTCATACTGTAGCAATCATATTATTCCAATAAGAGACAACTTTTGAGTGTTTAAGAGACCTTGTAGGGCCTCGATTGCACGTCCCTGCTCTATTTCCACTTTGCAAGAAAAACTTTCACCCGCCCGCTACGCGCAAAATAAACTGGCATATTGCTTGTTCCTGGAACCTCTCTGCCATATCACTCAATAGAAACTATCTGTCTTACTCATCTGTGTCCAGTATCCAACTCACCACTCTTACTGCACATGGAAAACAGAAGTGTGCTCAAAACCTGCTCTTGTCTCCAGGTGGTATGACCTATACACTTATATATTTATATTGATATAAAAAGCAGAATATAGTCAAGGGGTTATGTATCTTGACAGCCACTGATTCCCATATCTGCCCAATTGCGTCAGTAAATGGGGCCCCAAATTTGTGCTAACCAATCTGAGCATTCCTCTCGCACTATCTTAACAACAAACTTTTAAAAAAAAATATCCGGGTACAAATTCAAGTTTGTTTCAGTTTGGAGAGATATGGGAACTGTTTATTTATTGAGAGCAACAAGTAAGCAAAAATATGCATAATAATTCTGTTCCGTGGTGTTCTGAGTATAGACCAAGATCAGTAACAATACTATCTACATTAGATCATGAGGCTGTCAGCACCACAGATATGTGAGTCCGATCGGTGGAGATAAACCCTAACTCTGCTACTGTCTCCTGGTCATGTGATCCTCACCACCTTATATACCAGTAATGGGCAGAAAGGCCAGGCAATGTACAAAACTGAAAGTAGACAGAGAGGATTATATATCTTGTCAGCTGACCACTCCAATTTCTATATCAGGCTCCTCCCCCATTAAATCAGAGTCATCTATTAAATCAGAGGGCGGGGCTTGTAATGATTCCGATGTATTATTCTTATTGCGCTATTTTCTCTTTCTATTCTGTCTGTCTTTTATATTCATTTTTTTTGGCAAACTTTTGATTTTCTCTCTCCAGTGAGAAGATTTCCTTCACCATATCTTTGGTTATATCTGTAAATAAAGAGATAAGCGCCTATGATACACAGAAATACTTGCAGCACACCATGTCAGAAAATAGGAGAGAAAAACCCAACACTGCTTTGAGTCGCTCAAGATTTGACCTGACTGATCGATTGACTGATTCTTTATTCATACACACATACAAAACGATTCCCAAACTCAGGGAATGAATGGTGTAAATGACATCTATAACCAAATGATGGCCAGAGAAGTAATCGGGGTCATACTAACGTGGAGGTTATTTGACCTATAGCCACAGGGTGAGAACTGAATAAGCAAAAACAACTTCCTGTATGATATTGTAAATTGTGGTGCTGTTATGGAACTCTGCTACTCCAAATTAAAAGCATATTGTCGGCTTTGTTGGGTTCAATACAATAAGTTAATAAATACTAATATGGATTGATACCCCGCATCATGTATAAGGGCGTAAGTAATCTAATGGGAAATGCCACATACACCTTATATATCAAGTTAGAGATATGTGGGAAATCCAGAATATTGCATTGTGGGATACTTCAGAAACATTTCACATTGCCCTTCTGAGAAAATATTGAGCCTTTGGGGTCGGTGCTCAGATAAAGCTAAGATGTATATAGATTTTAATCTGATTGGTAACAACATGACTCATAATGTTGTGAGGTAGGCACTCTGTCCCTGTTTAGAGGAGAAAACAATAACACAAAGTGATGCTTGCCTACCCCTCCCCCCTCTTGTTGCCTTGTACTTTATAAGATAGTGAATAAGAATAATACTAATGAACTAACCTCGTCATAATAATCATCGTCTCTCCCTACTCCTCTACCAGGGAGTATATCTGTAATATAGATAATAATACAATGATATATTATATTATATTATATACCACTCCACATTATATAATATATAACGCTGGTCAACAGCGGCAAATAATGTACTGGCACTATACTACATACACACACATACAGTATAAAATCATCACAATGCTTGTTTATAATCTGAGCAGGTGGCTGCAGAGTTATATTAGTCAACAGGAGCTATCTATCATTTGGATTGTCTGATTCGATTAAACATTTACCCACATGGGAGGCGAGGGTGGTTAGTCGTAATCACCTCTTCAAAATAGCGAATTTGTTGGGAGTATAATTCACATAGATACATGTAGTTGTCTGATACATGACCCGTAAATTGTGTTTTGCTTTATCATGCCTGTCATAATAATTTACTCATGTTGCCTAACTCTTGTATTCTTGACCTTTGTCACATTTTACGCTTTGCTGGTTTTGGCACTGTGTGTTACATGATACTGCCTACGGCAGACGAGCTGCGCCATGTGGTAAAAATAATTCGGAATGGCGCAGCTCGGCTACATGCAATTTACATGTGGCGCAGCTCGGCTAGAGGCAATTTATGTGCGGCGCAGCTCGGCTAGTTTCAAATTTTGAAGCCATGAGAACACAACTCATGAATTTGATAGTCTGTCACTACTCAGTCGGAAAAAGTTAGAGTCAACTTGGGTTTTGGAGGTATGATTGTTAACAACTAAGTCTGCACCATCTTGATAGCTGAGTCTGATAATTGGGTCCTAGGCCTGACTTTGAGGTTAGAGCGTCACTCACTGGCCTGATCACTGAAAGGTGACCTTTTTAATGTTATCACTATCAGATATTCTCAACATAGAGCCACCTTAGAAAAGATATATGCAGAGGAGAGGAGTCTGTCAGGTGAACTGTCACCAACCAATCTATCTTACCAAGGAGTCGGACCAGCAGGGACTAGCTAGGAGCACTCCTTGATCTTTCACTACAGACAGTTCCTGGACCAATCTGTAGAATCTATGTATGTATGTATTTATTTTTTGTCATTGAATCACTCATTGTTACAGTGAATGGTGTAGTGACTACTACTTTGGAGTTGTTTACTCCCTAACTTATACATTACTACTTTGGAGTTGTCTACTCCCTATTGTGGCTTATTACAGCAGCCCAACTTGATACCAATTATTATTGTCAACCATCTTGAACATGTTTAGATTTCTTGGTTAGAGATCATCATCATTTATTATCAGAAGAATAAACAGACTATTCATTGCCATCACAAGTAGCAGTTCTTACAATGGCGACGAGGATGGGATTATGAGTTCAAAAAAATATCACAAATAGTGAATCTGACAAGATAAGCTGCTAAACTTTCTGTGTGAAGAAATAGCTGTGAGCTCTCTGGAATAGACAGAATAAGATAAGTATTGTTTACTATTTATTGCTGTATCAATCCAAACTGGCAAATGGATACCAGAGGCCCAAGTCATTTCACACCAGATGGGGATGCTAGCACAGTATCAGTCAATTGGGATGCTTGGCTTGAGGAATTTGAGGCTTTTGCTGATTCAAAAGGGCTGTTCAATTTGGCAGGGGAAGATAATGCAAATATGAGAGCCCAGAGGAAAGCTTTATTACTATATCATGCAGGCCCAAGAGTAAGGGAAATTCATAGCACACTTGATCAAACACAGAGAGATCAATATACTGAAATGGTAGCTGTTCTACAAGGCCATTTCCATATAGCTCCTAACATCACCTATCAGCGACACATGTTTAGGCAATGTATACAGAAGGAAACCGAAACTATATCCCAATACTGTGCTAGACTCAGAAAATTGGCCACCCATTGTGATTATGGCGATGCCCAAGCTGTGAATAACCAAATCCGTGATCAAATAGTAGAAGGTTGCACAGCCGATAAGTTGAGGGAAAAGCTATTGGAAGAGGGAAATGCACTCACATTGCCAATACTATTGACACGGTCAGCAACACATGAAGCTGTGGTCCAAAGGTCCCGGGAGATGAATAATGCCTCGGCAATAAACCGTGTGGCCTCTGGATCCACTGCCAGAAAACCTAGTTTCACACAAGAGACTGAGGGTGCTATTGTATGTCCCCGTTGTAATCTCACACACAAACCTCGTGAGTGCCCGGCATATGGAAAACAGTGCCGTAAGTGTGATGGAATGAATCACTATGCTCGGTGCTGTCAAAACAAGGCCAAACAGAATGGCCAAGGTGCGAATGCAGGATATTACAGATCTAGAAGGGCCAACAATGTAAATGTGGGGGATCACCAGCAAGCCAGCCCTGAAACAGTGAACAATAATTCTGAGAGCCCAGAATTTGTATTCAATTCTTACCATGTACCTTTAGTGTGTAATAGTAACTCTCTAGACAGAGTTAATGTCTATGTCGGTGGTGTATCAGCGAGGTTTATAATAGACTCAGGGTCAGAGTGCAATGTGATGTCACGGGATACCTATGAACGTTTGAGAGCAAGTAAGTTTATTATCAAACGGTTCATCAGTGGAGGACCAAAGATTCTCCCGTACACAGCCAAAGAGCCTATTCAGCCAGTAGGTAGGGTATGGTGTGATTTACAGCTGCATAACAACACTGCTGTTTTAGAAGATGTCGCATTTACTGTTATTCCTAATAAAGGTGAATCTTTGTTAGGAAATGAAACAGGTAAACAACTAGGTGTAATCAGGATTATAAATAGAGTAGGCTTAGATGATTATGAAGCTAGATATCCAAGGCTGTTCTCAGAGGTATTGGGTAAGTCTAAGAATGAGATAAAGCTGACAATTAGAGATGATATAGCGCCTGTTGCTCAGCCATTCCGAAGAGTGCCACTGTTGTTGAGAGATAAACTAGCCGCTCACTTAGATGAGCTTATCGCACATGATATAATAGAGAAAGTCGAAGGTCATTCAGGGTCATCATGGGTAAGTCCAGCAGTGATCATTCCAAAGAAGGAATCCGGTAAGATTAGGTTATGCATTGATATGAGGAGAGCCAATGAGGCTATAGTTAGGCACCAACACCCAGTCCCCACCGTAGACGAGATGCTATATGACATGAATGGGGCTCAGTACTTTTCGAAGCTGGACATGCGCATGGGGTTCCACCAATTTGTTCTTCACCCTGAGTCCAGGGATATCACAACTTTCAGTACTCATTTAGGCCTATATAGATATAAGAGACTCATGTTTGGGATAAATGCGGCTCCAGAAATATACCAGAAGGAGGTCGCCAAAATTATCCAAGGCCTGCCGGGTGTAGCAAATCTTGCCGATGATATCATTGTCCATGCCAAAACAAGGGAAGAGCACGATCGTAGGCTGGGTGAGGTGTTCAGTCGTCTAGAGCAGGCTAACATGACTCTGAATAAAAAGAAGTGTGAGATTGGGGTTCAGCAGTTAGAGTTTCTCGGACATCTCCTTAGTTACAAGGGTATTGATCCCCATGGTTGCAAAGTCAAGGCTGTCAAAGATGCTGCTGTTCCTAAGACAGTTGGTGAGTTGAAGAGTTTCCTCGGTTTGACTAGTTATATGTCTAAGTTTATTCCACATTACTCTCACACAACTGATGTGTTGAGGAGGTTGTCAGCGGGTAAAAATTCCCGAGAGGCTATATGTTTGTCAGATAAGGAGATTGTGGCTTTCAATCAGCTAAAGGCTGATTTATGTAATCATGATACTCTGACTCACTTCGATACTAGTTGTGAGACTCTGCTGTACACAGATGCCAGTCCTGTGGGGCTAGGCGCAATACTGGTACAGATTCAAAATGGCGAGCCCAAAGTGGTTAGCTATGGAAGTAGAGCATTGTCTGATGTCGAGAAAAGATACATGCAGACAGAAAAAGAAGCTCTAGGTATTGTCTGGGCATGTGAGAGGTTTCATCATTATCTCTTTGGTTGTCGGTACAAAGTGGTTTCTGATTGTGAGCCTCTTGAGTCCATTTATGGAAACAAAACCAAGAGGACATCCCTTCGTATAGAGAGGTGGCAGCTTCGTTTACAGTCATATGATTTTGAGATAGTTCGCGTAAAAAGCTCAGATAATATTGCTGACCCCCTGTCAAGGCTTCTATGTTCGAAAAAGGCGACTGAACACCTGGTAGAAAGGGAAAATGTTGAGCTCTATGTACGTAGTGTTGTGGAGGACAATGTGCCATCGGCAATCACACCCCGCTATATTGAGGAAGTCTCTTATATGGATGAGGAGATTAAGGCCTTAAAACAAGCTATAAGAGCGAATTCATTCGACAATGTTGATATACCAGCTGTATATAGGGCCATTAAAAATGAGTTATGTGTCATAGGGGAGTTAGTTTTGAGGGGAGGTAGGATAGTAGTACCTCAAGAGCTCAGACAGAAGATGCTTGAGATAGCTCACGAGGGTCATAGTGGGATGGGAGGCACCAAGAGATATCTACGAACAAGAGTCTGGTGGCCCGGAATCGACTCTGATGTAGACAAGTATGTTAAACACTGTCACGATTGTCAGTTGACCAGTAAGCCACTAGATAGGCAGCCAGTAAGGGTGACAGAACTTCCCAATGGACCATGGGAAGATCTTGCCTTAGATTTTTTGGGTCCCCTGTCTAACGGTAAGTCAGTTCTAGTCTTAACAGACTATTATAGTAGGTGGAACGAAGTAAAGTTCATGACAGTCACAAAAGCTAGTGATGTTATTTCTTGGCTGAAATCAGTATTTTTTACGCATGGGTATCCACTCAGCATGAAGAGTGACAACGGGCCACAGTTTATCTCTCATGAGTATGGTGAGTTTTGCTCCGGGTATGGTATCGAACAGTGTCTGACAACCCCTAGGTGGCCTGAGGCCAATGGTCAAGTGGAGAGACAAAACAGATCCATAATGAAGCGTATTCAGATTGCACACAACAATAGGGTAGACTATGAGAGTGCCCTCATGACATGGCTGTTTACATATCGTAATACACCACATTCCATTACTGGCAAAAGCCCAGCAGAGATGTTATTTGGGCGTGTGCTTAGGACTAACTTGCCAAGTCTGCCTAATAGTTTTGATGACGTTGAAGCTAGAGATAGAGATAGTGAGATGAAACATAAGATGATAGCCACCCGTAACGAGAAGTTGGAAACTGGTAGTGGCAATAATCACCAGCTAGAGATAGGCAGTTTTGTTTTGGTTAAGAGAGATAGTCCATCTAAATGTCAGACACTGTTCCACCCAGATCCATTTGTGGTAATGGACATAAAAGGCTCTCAGATCACTGTAAAATCCAGGGCAGGCCGGCTGTATAAGCGTAACATAAGCCATGTTAGACCGTATTACTGCTCTGAGAAACCTGTTGTAGATGCGGACGTGGATTCTGAAACGCAGGGAGCCTTAGTAGCCACCCGCCCATCACAGATGATACCGATAATACCAAGGTCAGAGAACGATACTGAGACGGTAACAGATAGACCAGTTCAAGTGACGCCGCCTACAGTACCACCGGCACTTGTCGAGATCGAAGATATACCTCAGGCAGCCAATATGCCCAGCTCATCACAACCAAATGTGCCTACTCCTCGTAAATCTGTACGAGCTAAGAATCGGCCAGCTAAATATGATGGTTTCGTGACCGAGTACCACACCTAGTGACTGGATGTTTCAAAAGAAGCATGAGAAACTGTGGAGTCAGTCACCATGAGAAATCATGTTACACAGATATCTCCAGTATACAACAAGTATAATTACATACTGAGACACAAAACATTCTTAGTTGCCGCCACCATGAACCTGGTGCTCAACGTCAAAGTAATTGACATAAAAGCGGATGTAGTGACTACTACTTTGGAGTTGTTTACTCCCTAACTTATACATTACTACTTTGGAGTTGTCTACTCCCTATTGTGGCTTATTACAGCAGCCCAACTTGATACCAATTATTATTGTCAACCATCTTGAACATGTTTAGATTTCTTGGTTAGAGATCATCATTTATTATCAGAAGAATAAACAGACTATTCATTGCCATCACAATTAGCAGTTCTTACAAATGGGAGTCAAGGAATTGGTGGAATGTTGATGATGATGCAGCAGCACCCTCACTGGCAGACTACTATCTTATCTATATATGACCCCATGGTCCTACTCCAAAACCTGTCTGGGTATGTAGCAATGTTTGACTTTCATATTACATTCAATTCTTTCATTCAATGACCTCTTAGTTCTATCTCTAACCCAGGCATATGAACTTTTTTTCACAGTTGAGCATCTCATTTGGTTTCTGCATAAATTGATCCTATTAATTATAATTTTCCCTTTCAGAACGGTTGAAGACAAGGTGATGACCACAAAATTAAAACCAGCCTATGGCCCAGCGGTAACATAATATTGTTGGAAATAAATTCATCTGGATGATCAATATGCCGACACGCAACTTGCCGATCAACTATGAGATACGAGTCCGCAATGTAGTGCCACAAAGAAGCCCAGATGACCTCTTTACAGAAGTCTAACTCCTCGGTCTTAATATCTATTGATTTTTTTTATTGCTTGTGGGTTAGGTTTTCAGTTTAGGACCTCAAGCAGTCAAGCACATTTGAATTGTAAATGCCCAAAGTGCCACTGATAAGCTGATTCAAATCAATCGTGAGTTCTAATAGACAAAAAATACATCGGTGAACTGACTTGACCAACTGTAATCTTTAAGTGGGTACCAAATTATTATCAAAGTTTTCTCTCTGGTCGGATTTTTATTTTTTCTTCTTACATACCATGCTTGTTTGTTGTTGAGCTGACATAACTGGCTCCTTTATTTCTTTTTTCATTATTTGTTTTGTGTAACGTAATTTAAGCACAATAATAATTATACTATGCCTAAGAAAGTTCACTTGACGCATTTTGTGACAGCTGTATTACCATCTATATTCATGCAGGGATGATATGACTTGGCTGTTTAGTCTACAGAATAATGCATAGATAGATGAGAATTTTGTCAAGAGTGACTGAAAGTTCTTTGAATAAAAAACAGCTTAGGTGCCCTACTTAGGTCTCGTTCCCAAATCACTCTCTCATAGATAAAACTATACCTATGCATTCTGAGTAAACGATTTGTGCACGAATTGTCTAATTGAGCTAAATGACCAGACTACCCTGGGAGGAGGATTGATTTTAGTTGAGAGGACAACTCATATGTCTGATACAATCATACCAGGGAGTTAGGGACAAATGTTATATTTCGTCCCCAACTCCTAGATCATACATACTCCCTGATATCTTTTGTTCGCCCAAGGACTTACTATCACTCTCCAAAGTTGGAGTAAGGATATGCGTTTGGTTTGACCCAAAAAAGTTGGATCAATGTGACTACGAGCCAGAATACCTGTGGCCGTTATATATATTATATTCAATGTACCTAAAAATAAAAATGATCACAAATCACTGTGAATCATTTGATCTGGTTATTATTGATAGATTTAAGCAGAGTATAGCAGGGTGCGAGGACTGCCTTACGCAATGAACCTTCATCTCAGTTCTCTGGGGCCTGCACCCAGTGACCAAGCACCCTGATGAAGTTTGTTCATCTAATTGATACCGCAAAACTCCCTAGGTATCACTATCAACAGCATTGGATACTAACTGAAGTTGCATGCTTGACATTGATTTATCATCTACAACTTACAGTTAGATGTTGCAAGACTAGGAGATGAGCTGTGCTACGGCATTATTATTGTGTATAAATTCTCATGGATCTCTAGATGTTCATTGGAAAATACTTTTACTTGGCGAAGTCTCAGCATCTTAAATCTGTCTTACCAAGGAGTTCCCTCTAACTCCTTTGTCTTACCAATGCAATCCTGATACATGTTGAGGTTTATATGGGATCAAAGATTAAGTCGGTCTAGTGATGATTGCATATGATTCCTATGGCTTATCTCTGGTTAATCTCTAAAATGCTCCTTCATAATCATACAGGCTGTAAAATAAAACATGTAAACATACAAAAATGTTATTTGGACAGATTACTGACACATCAATCACAGTCAAACTTTAAACAAAGTAACTTGATGAGCTCTAAAGCCCTCTCTACGCTTGCAGTATATGCCCTACATCTAGCAGACATGACTATACACCTCACACTGTATACACGAGTTACTCCAAAGCCTGGGTTGGTCTCTGGCAACGTCTGTCCCCTCCCCCCCTGGTTGGGTTTCAAACAACAAAAAACCCATAAGGGCAGTCAAATACTCACTGCCATTGACCCAGATGTTGGAGTAGGCCGGTGACCATTACTCACTCAGTAGCAGCCTGTAGTACTAGTACTAGGTAGCCTGTGAGTGTGAGTAGTCACTCTTGATTGATACATATTTCATCAACATCATTACCAACTATCAAAACATTGGGCAGCTCATTGCTTTGTTTGTGCACCCACACAATAGAGCCCAAACTAACCAAAATAAGAAAATGCAATGATGTGAGTGGTAGAAGCAAGGAGCAACCAGGGAAGCTGATACTCCTTGGACTTGGTAGAAGAGAGAAGTAGGTAGTACAAGTAGCCCTATTTAAATGATCAACACATCCAATCCAATCATTCCTTCACATGATGACAATGATATAACTTTCATACCTTATTGTGGAGAATACTATACTATACTTACAGCCATATCATCGGTAGGGAAAGTCAAGCAACTTCTCAAACACTGACTGTGACTCCCTGCTGTGACTGCCACTCCTAGTTCAACTTATGTAAAATAGTCCTCTTGCTTTTTCAGCTAGATGTTGAACAATAGAGCTGTGATAAATTCCCGCTCCTTTATCAGTTCCGACAGATGAGCAAGTTTTTACAAGTCTATCAATATTGGGAATCATGTGCTCTTGGTAACAATTTTTGAAACTAGCCGAGCTGCGCCACATGTAAATTGCCTCTAGCCGAGCTGCGCCATCTGAAATTAGTTTCTCCCCTTGCGCAGCTCGTCTGCCGTACTGCCGTAGCTGTGCTGTATGTGATATATCGTAACCTGTGTTGTGTAGTAGCAAGTCGTGCTTTGCTTGATAGACTAGATATTATCAGTGACAATTAAAGACTGTAAATAGTAAAAAACTAAGAGAATTACACCGGTTTTACTGACTAAGTAAGCTGCCTGAAGCGATATGGATTTGAATATTCACAGCACTATCCCAGCACAGTACAATCACATCCTAGATCACATATACTTGATGAGTACACACGAACTGGCTGTCATGGAGTGGAAGTGATTGGACTGGCGTGTTAAACATAACGTTGATAGTATTACTGAAAAACCCGAGTCACTGTTCAGCCGAGATGATTGATCCTAAGTATTGAAGGAAATAAGATACCAATGGTTACATTTAAATCCTACCCAAAGATCGATGCATGTTATAGTCAGGCAGTTCTTATGATACAGTTTTGTCAGATTTGCATGGTAAAAAAATTCAGTGCTCTCCTATCTGACACAACTTTATAATAAGTAACTACCTGACCATAACATGCTTTGGTCTTTGGGTAGTCTTTAATGTATCCATATCATGACTCACCGAGTCGGTGTTTGATACCGTTTTTCTTGTCGGCTCAGTTTCTCGTACTATGATTGTCTGATTCTCCGTCATCGTTTACATTCCACAGCTGGTCAGCTCCTATCCTGGCTGCTGCTTCTGATAACTCAGCATCAAACTCATCAGAATCTACAGTTCTACTCTCACCTGAAGGGACGTACGACTTTACACCCCTCTCTATCGCTGTACAACAGAAACAAGGCTAACAACTTTATTGAACTGTTCACAGGCCGCAGCTAATTGTCACATCAATGTTTTGTTGTAGAGTCATACCAACAAGGGAGGTATTGGCTGATTTAGCGTCTTTGTTGGCTGTTACATGATAAATATTATCATGTAACGGCCAACAAAGACATGATAACCATCACATCGCCATAAATATGACAGGAATTCACTCCCACCAATACTTTTTACCAACAGGAAATCCCTGTAGCTATTTATCGCGTATTTTGCTATGAAAGGAGATGTTACTGCTTTGATAAGAAAGAAAAGTCATTAAAATGCTCAGAGCTCAGAGAGTGGGCAACTCGCACATTTAATTAGCACAATGAGGAATTTTGTGGAACTCTTGGGAGTTACTGCTGCTGTGGCTATTTAAAAAAAACAGTATTTCTGTTAGTATATATAACCCAGATCTATTGTTTTATAGTAGTATAGTCTCTTAGAATGCTAAATAAGTGGTCTAACAACAGACTAATAACAACATGATAGTAAGTGAATATTCAAGTGTATACCTTGATACACGTTGACACAGACCCCACAAAATGAGCATTCAGCACCCAACCTGGTGATAGTACACGCCCTCTCTCAAACAATCTCTGCTCAAATACGTCCCTGACACCTGATTTTTGGATTTTTCAAGTCTTTTACATCTGGAGGACAAAGTTTCAAATCACTGTGACCAACATTTGAGGAATAATGATGTGAAGTAGAAGTGCTGGCTCAATTGGTAAGAAAACTTTTTATTCACAAACCTCAACTTAGCAAGACGCTACAGTCGAGCTAACATTACCGCAATTACTGTACTAAGTCAATCATTATGTGTGTCTGTTGTTGTTTTCTCCTCATGAAACACTTTTATTGCGTCTTGTAACTCCCTCCCTATTCAATTTGAAGGACATTAACAGGGGGAGGGAGGTATTGAGTATTTCATAAGGAGAAAACAACAGCAGACACACTCAATTTCCAGCTTAAAATATAGTCAATGTCATAATGTTAGCTCCGCCATTACGTAATCCTGAAATTGGGATCCCCGAAGAGCAAAGTTTTTCGACCAACAAGTCAGCACTTCTGTTTCAGGACATTACTTCTCTCAAAATAATCACAGAGATTTGAAACCAGGACCTATAAATGTAAAAAGACATAGATAAACAATATATATTAGGTTAGAGCACCCTCTATAATACCCACATCATTGTAGTGTCTCCTGTATTGGTTGATATCTAAAGGATATAGCTTTACTCAAGTGGCAGCAGGTGAGATTTTGTACAATTCTGTTTGATCAACAAATCCAAGACGTTTCATGTATACTTGTGATCTTATAACTTGTAGATCCCTAATGATATAGTCATCTTGTCTTGTGGATCTAAGAATATTATTAATATTATTCTGAGATCCACAAGACAAGATGATTATATCATTAGAGATCTACTGTTAGGGTTACCAAGTGCTCAGATTATCTTTGTCACTTTATTAGCCCTTCTATATTAAACCACAGCTGACACGGCTGGGCTTTGCCCAGCAGAGCCACCAGTCAAATATTTAAATAGAGAGTTGTGGCATCAAAACATCTAGCCAGTAGCTTTGAGAGGAGTTACATGAGCGCTCATAATGTAGGGAGTATCTTCTTCCCAAGCCATCCACCATTAGAGATGACAAATTTTGTTGTTGATCAATCAGGCGGTTTTAAAATCTAGCTGAGATCCAACACTAATAAAAATGTTGGATCTCAGCTAGATTTTAAAGGCACCTGATTATACTGGGTCAAGGAGTGATAGGGGGATGGGAAAGTGCTATATATTAAGCTTGAATTCATTTGACTGAATGAGGGGCTCTGCATGGGTTTGCAACATAGACTCCCCCAACTCAGCCAAGTGCCACTCACAATATTGAACCACTTTTATATACTTTTCCTGTGGATTCAAACTCATATCCAAGACAATGGGCTGTATAGATTTGGAGTTATCTGCTCTCATTTTGCTAAAATAATTCATTTGATTTTTTACCTGCAAGCTTTTTTTTGGGACTATGATCAACAATGGAGAAAATTCAGATATGCAGAAATTCTCAATTACATAGGAAAATAATTTTAATATTGACATTGGTTAGTTAATTTTGACCATCAATCATTGTCATCGCTCTTATTTAATGCCGAGATTATTCAAGATTAACAAATAATAGATTTTACAAGGGTGAGTAGTACGGATCATGAATAAATTAGAAATTGCCTTCCCCAGGCTAACTTACTGTCTATAGCTTGCCCTCGTAGATTTCCACTGGACTGTATCTTACTAGACAGCAAGTCTTCTACCAGAACATCAGACCAAATATTCCTTCTCTTTCTGACCTGAGTCACTGCTAATAACGTCAGGATAATAATAACAGTTGAAGTAACGATTTATACATTTAGTGTTGAATCTAAATTAAAGAGATAACTCAGGTTTTACATCTCGGACATATCATGATGTCATTTATAGCGGAGGACAGCAAAAGACTGGCTGTTTTAACAAAACATCATATTAAATAAAAAAGATTCAATTAGCCCCACTTTGGAGTTGCCTCCCCTCTACACGATTGACTACAAGAAGGAGGCATGTGATACAAATTCAGACACACTGGATACGAGTGAGCTTTGCGTGCATTTCTCATTGTACAAATGTAGTGTTTGATACCAATGTTTGTTAATAATACCGCCATCTTCTAGCAGCTTGAACTTTAAAAGTCGAAACCAATCAAGACTACGTTCAGCTGAATAAAAAATTTAGAAGCAAAACTTATAAGATTACTAGAGAGATATTTAGACTATACACATACTATACCTGCATGCTGACGCCTGTGAGTAGATGATGATGCCGTTTATTTGGAGTTTTCTCTTCTTACCGCTAATATAACCTCCGTCATCACTCAGCTCCGGGTCTGCATCATCTGAGTCGTCTCCTCCTAACCTGGGAGTCTCTCTGAATGTGTGAGCTCGTGAACATGGCTCTGAAATAGCGCAACAGATTGAGTAAAGTGGTGAGAAACAATTCAGGGACTTATATGCTTGACTTTCTATACTTGAGTCATTTTATAACTCCAGAATTTACCTTTTAATTATTGAGGTTCAATCATAACTTTCTAAATGGTACCAACGAAGTTATAAATTTAATCAGCACCAGCCAATATGATGAATGATATATTAATTATGACAACTGAAAAAGCCTGGCTTTGGATAGCACTGGTAGAGATAAGATAAGATATTAATAAACTGTAGCTATCATAAGAGTCAAGGCTTTTGAAAACAATTTAACGTAACAGTATTTTTGGTATGATATTGAAAAGCCAGTGTTGAGTTGGCTGAAAGCGCAACATCAGCGGCTCGTATATCAGCAAGCCGTCACACTAAACTGTGTCAAAACAACACTGCTTCATACTCATATTACATTCTCATGAACCTGATAATAGGATGGTTGCTTACAATTCCTCTCCACTCCTAATATAATCTTTAGAATGCTTCAACATTACAAGTCAAACCAGAAGTCTATCTATGGTCTAGGACAAATAATATGACACGTTTGTGATAGCTTGGTAGGGAGGGTTAGTTAAGCAAACATACAGGCATACCATCACAATATGGGCTAACTTAATCATCATCAGATTAGTCTGTCTCAGGTTAGACAACTGATGCCTCTCTGGGAAATATGTGCTCAATGGATTCTGTTTCGCTCAAAGATAGCAAATCGAGGCCTTCATCCCAAAATTGTCACCGAACAGGCCCATAATTTGCACAATCTGATTGCCAACAGTATGAAATCAAAACACTCCCTGATATTGACACTAAACTTCTGCAAATAATTTGCCCATCAGGTGACAATCCTGAGAATGAAGCTTCTATGAGTCATTGATACAGAATTCAATGAGCGAACATTTCCCTGACTGGCAGCAGTAGGTTAAACTTTAATGTGACCTGATGACATCATAAGCACACGCTGATGACCGAATCTTACCCGCACTGATCACGTGATATACTATTGCATGTATATCTCTGATCGATAGAGAGTGAATTAATTCATTTAGCAAGAATCACAAGGAATTTGGTGTGACCACCCAACTCTTTGGACCACCCATGTCCAATTTTATTAACTAGGGGCGGGTACATGCTAGGTACTCATATTAAATAGACTCTAACGATCAGAGATACACATGATAATAGCGTAGTCTCAATGTCAGTGTGAATCTTATCTTCCCTTATACTAACCTTGAGGTGCTCTGTAGCTCATAGCCGGATTATTCGGCCGAGGTAACGGATCTGGAGCGACGTAAGAACTCTTAGAACTGCCGCCATCATCACTAGCTTTGATCTGTCCGACTTCCTCGTCACCAGAATCAGTGATCTCTCCTTCCTCTACTTTTCCGTCCCCAATTGGTTATATGTAAGGGGATCATTGCAAGCAACTCTCCTAAAACAATATTATCACAATGTTGGCTATCAGGTATTGCGTTTTACGTTTATGCCTACGCTATGCGTTGACATTTTATGGTCTAATCTTCTTATGGTAGACAAGTTATAACAGTAGACATGAGTGAAACTCCCAGCTACAGAGAGGATGTTCAGAACAGAATATATTTTCATTGCAGAATCAGCCAAGTTCGTCGTCTGCAACTCCTCCCTCCTAGATGGCCCTAGATCTTTAACATGATTCTTTCTATTTTAAAATAGTCTATTAATTAAAATTATGAATGAAGCATGAATTGAATAAGCCTAGAACATGGCCCCAAGAAACAATAATTGCAAAATATTGCTATTAAAAGTAAGCTTCTTAATGCCTACTGTCACTGTGGATCTAAATAAGTGATCACTGCTTGCTTAGATAATCATTGTTTGTTTTGTAAAATCTGCTACATACATACAACAACGAATTCACAGAAATCCTCCAGCTAGGGCTAGGCTAGTAGGGAAAGCTACTTATCTCAGAATCAGATCCACCACAATGTCAACCATAACTGCGCCATGCATATAAATATTTCACTACAATCACCTCACCTCAAGACTGCAGACTGTAGATAGTTCAAATTGGCTAGTTCTGCAGACAGTGGATGTATTTTTTCTTCACTCCTCACTTATCATTGTCCAGCCTTGACTTTTCTTTTTCAATTGCAACACTCTTAGAATAGGAGATAAAAGAAAACCCTCACTTTTTGTAACACATGATTTGATTGGCTGCATTATGATATGGAGTATTGGTATAAGTATTCTTGGAGAGAAAAAGTATGTAGGGCACTCAGGATTACTTTATTATCACATCATTTGTGGTGACTTTGACATTTGGAATCTACTGCTTTAAAGATGGTATGTGCTAGCAATTGCAATTTGATATAGCCCAATATAGAACCAGGCCTATGGAATTATGCCTGATAGTCATGAGAATGAAATGGTCATGAAGAAATGTATGAAATGATGAAGCAGTTTTTTTTATTTTTACTTGCTAACTAATAACATCTTAATTAATTTGTAAATAGATTTTCTCCCTGCAAATTTGTATAATAATCTTGTAGTGCAGTATGAATGATTATTTGTATAATTCTGCCCTACCCATGTTAGGGTACTTGTAGGCATGGTGACACTCAGCAGGTAGCCACACAATGACTGATTTAAGCGCTGACTAACTGACTTGAGTGAGTAGCATGATCACAGACAGTAACCCTACTCTCAGTACAGACTAGCTAAATAATAGCTCTCAATATTGATTGGCTCCTGTGAGCTTGTAAGCATTTATATTGTCGAGGCGTCTTGCATCAATCATACACTTTGCGCATGACCACCCAATCAATTCAGGGCGGTAATCTTTGCACCTTAGCACTTGGATTTATCCAAATGTGAGTTCTCAGACTGAAGAGTGGCCCTGTTCGCACTGGTTAAACGTTAACTTCATGTGCAAAATGTAAATGTAATAGGTCAATTGGGCCAGTTTGTGACACTGTCGCTGCGATGCAGAGTGACTCGTATCGTAGAGTCGCTGCAGTGCATAGAAGCTTTTATAGCCTCAGGGAGTATGCAAGCAAATTAACTGTCAGTACATCCTGGGCTGTGGTTGATGCAGGTTTTCTTGGTACATCATTGCCATTTATTAGGGTAGTTTTTTTTCAGGTCAATCAGTTCAACATTACACACTGTCATTTCAGATTGATTTAGTATATGGATATGGTTTCCTTTTTGTTCATGACAACGTTCTGGTCAATTTGAGACTGATTAGTCAAAAAATCACTCACGTTTCATCATAACTTGTCTGTACCATGAAAGTATGAAGTCATTGAGAATTATAGGGTAGTTTAGTTCACCTGCATTCCTTTACCAGATCATATCATCAACAAAACAATTCTTATTTATGTCAGGTCTTCCTCACTTATAGCTTTAGTCATTCCTAAAATACACTATGCTATCTAGGCTTATTTCATCTTTGTAGGGCTGACATTAATATCACTGCTTATGCTTGCTGTTTCAGATTAGGTTTATTCTGATACAGAACCGAGCTGGTAAGACACGTCTTGCTAAGTGGTATATGCACTTCGACGATGAGGAGAAACAAAAACTGATTGAAGAAGTTCACTCTGTTGTCACTGTGAGAGACGCCAAACACACGAACTTTGTAGAGGTAACTAACTCAGGTTCCTATTTAAACCTTCCATATATTATCATTGGGTTTTATTCAAGAAGTTTGTACGGAACATATCCGGTTTCAGTTTCTCACTTTCCTAAGTTTGTTTGAGTTACAGGAGCTCTACAATATTTTTTTAATCTTACCTCAGTTGGCCACCAGACAAACATTTCAAGATCTATATGATATATGAATTCAGCTAAATTGGAATCAATCAGTCATCACAACGGTTATAAATAAGTGTCTGCACTCCAGTCCCCAGTTGATAATTGCTCACAATTAACTCTGTTCTCACTTTCTCTCAAACTCTGAAACAATCCTATCAACACAGAAAAGCATGTTCATATTAAAGTAAGAATCAGGTTTGAATCATTCTAGAGTTCTCAGAGTTGTTTAAACCACTCTGTAAGGCAGGGGCGTATATTCTAAAAAGTTTCACTCACTGACTTTTCAGAGATGAGCACAATAATCGGGCGCAGCCCAATCCACACGCCGTAGGCGTGGCGGGGAGGGTGTGGGAGGGGCGCTTAAGCGCCCTCCCACCACGGAAATTTTTGCATATCGATAGCAAAATAGTGCAAGCAGAGAGGTATTTCAATAGCTCACTGAGCTGTTGGGTACTTTCAGAAAACAACTCAATAGCAGTAGAAGATTACGGTAAAAATGCTCCAGTTATAAAGCACCCATTTGAAAAAAAAACTGACCTTAATGGGATTCGAACCCACATCAATCTTATTATCAGTGATTATAAAGCGGACGCTCTACACACAGAGCTATTCAGCCACTCACGGAAATCCGTGGGCCGTGAGTGCTAATATACGCCACTGCTGTAAGGTCTATGAACTGTGGCCTATTTGCAACCTATTTTCACTCACTCAAAGTTGAGATGAGAAGGTACTGAAAGGTGCTTTCTTAACGATAAAATATACAATATAGTACCTTTTTAGTACCTTCTCATCTCATTTTTGTCTGAAAATCAGGTGAAAATGGGCCACAGGTAAAGAGCTTTATAGAAGGTTTCTAAATTAGACTGAGAACTTGAGAATCATATAAAAAATATGTTACATTCACAGTCACTTTAACTAAGCCTAGTCTGATCCATCGTCATACTTATAATGTTATCCATACCAAACTACTAGCTCACTCTTTATCATGTTACTCATGTCATGTTTTGTAGTTCAGGAGATTTAAGATAGTATACTGACGATACGCCGGATTATTCTTCTGTGTATGCGTGGATACCGCTGAGAACAGCTCTTAGCTTATCTAGAAGCCATACATAACTTTGTCGAGGTGCTCAACGAATATTTTGACAATGTCTGCGAACTAGATCTAGTCTTCAACTTTTATAAGGTAAGTCTTTTACTGGGAGAGGAGTATAGTATTCGAAGGAGGAAAAGTTTCACACAGGCTTGAAATAGTTACAATTATGGCTAGCTAACATTTAACCCAAATTGGTTTCTTTATGATATTATCTACCGCCAACTCCTTGCCCAGACCAAAGCTAGCAAGAATCGGTGCTAGTTAACATGAAGACACTCCCGTTTAATCGAAGCCAAATTAAACTTTAGCTCATATTCATTCCTCTGGGTATCATGTAACCATTGCCGTTGCCAAATTGTTTGAAGTCAGGAAAACTGAAAAACATTGTCGCTGTAGTTTTAGAGAAAAAAATGAGTTGCACCCCCTGATCCAATCCTATATATATTCACCTCATCATGATAATATGAGATGGACCCATAGCTTTGAACATTAGGTGTAATAAAAAATGACAATCAAAGACCATAACAAAAGAACATCCCTGCCTAACTATAGCATATCCTCCAATAAACCTGAAACTATATGACAAAATAACCCACACTCCCTCCTGATTTTTTTGGTTTTCTCTGACACATTTTGAACGACTATGTTTCTTTGGCCCGGTTCAACAGTTTGATGGCCTAGTTACTATAATTCGGTTTGTCTTGAGAGTTGTTGGTTATCTTTGGTTGCACAAGACTTGTTATTCTGATTGCCTATGGGCCAAATTGTATTAAAAGACAACGTGTAAGCTCACTTAGCCCGGTACTGGCATGTGAATCTTTAGACTGACCTCTCCCCTTACATGATAAACTGGCAGCTAAGTAGATAAAATTTACTGTTTAATTGTAGCCTAGATTCAATCATGTAGATCTGCTTAATCTGACTCTATAGTTGTATATTTTTGAGGAAAGACATCCACTTTCATTGCCGTATTTATTCGATGTGTAGTATCAGACCACACAGAACGTATTTAGGCATGTTTATAGCGAAAGCTTAGAGTTTGTTATATTTACCTTTATGCACTATCAAATTGGAGTTGTCCACTCAAAAATAGTGGTTCAAGGAGTGAACAACTCCTGAATGATGCTAAATTGAGTTTGAAATTCCACATTTTGTTTCTTAATCATGCTGATGATACTCGTTTGACCAACCTTAGACTTCTTAGTGAAATTCTGTAACAATTTTTTCCATTATATCATTACATAAGGAATTACACCCCCTACCCCGCCAATTTTAAGGAGAAAGCTACTGTCACTCACTTTCCATGTTACATTATAACTTTTTGTCCTTTTACTGTAGGCGTACAGCGTGGTGGATGAGATGTTTTTAGCAGGAGAAATTAGGGAGACGAGTCAAACCAAAGTACTAAAACAGCTCCTTATGCTCGGATCACTGGAATAAGTCTACTATACACCATCACTTATCTATAATACGTAACGCAATCGTAATCTGGATATATAACTGTACCAGCAGGCAAACCTGGAGAATTCATCTTCTACTTATTCATTTGGTCCTTAGTTTTACTAGTTTGGAAGCAGTTTGTAATATAATGACCAGTTTATATATACATGGCTCCCGATATAAAGGAGATTAACATTTCCGTACCATAACTGTTGTTGAGTAATTCAGAGCATTAGAATGTGATCGATTTGAGCTTTAGTTATGATGATTACGTTACGTTATTATACATCATATATCCCGAAGACCAAACATTACATGGTGATGATGAAACTGCATTTTTCTAAGAGATAGTCCTGCCCAAGTCAATAAGTTTTCTGAAATAAAAATGACTTTACTGATTGAAGTCATGTCTTACTACTCATGTAGCTGAAAGTGGTACTATGGCATCAAAACTTCTTTCATCTTCATGTGTACTATGACTAGCGATGTTTGGTTATTGATTCGAGTAGATTTAATGGTGGTTTTTTTTCCTCACTGGTCCCTGTAATACCATTCCATGGTGTAGCTGTTGGAAAAGCTGACAATTCTAAATGCCATCGAGCTGTTTACTTATTTTTGTAAAGTGTAACGATTTTGTGTAATACATCATCGTATATATTTTGTATCAGTTATTACTTACTTTATTTTATCAATGTTGCAGCAAAATAGAAACAAAATGTGAAAAAGACTTAGAAAAGCAAAGTTTGATGATTTCGCCGCGAAGGTTTCAAGAAAGGAACAAAGGCGGAAGAAAACTTAGGTTAGTGTTCACTCAACCTTTTAGTAGAGCTCTCATCATCATAAGTCAACTATTTAAATCTTTGTGCCAGTTTTATAGAACATTTCAGAGCGTATGTCATAACGTAACCGGCCGCTATTCTGAGGGTATCGGGCCAAGGCTAGATATCAGAATTTGGCAGGACCGCTCTTGGAATTCCAGGCCGCATTGACGGAATTATTCAAACATGTTCTATTAATTTTGACACCCCAATTGATATCATTGTTTGGTGTCATGATTGACAAAATAGTCTTCCAGTTTTCAATTTTGACATCAAACATCTACTGCCAGCCTGATAATAATTGGGAGAGTGTGCCGCTTTGAAGCACGCTCAAAAAAAAGCTGGAAGTTGGGCCAAATTATTCATAATATGTTGACTTATGATGTTGACGTCTCACATTTTGATCAGTCGTCAGTTCACAATAGAGCAGTTCTTGCCCTCCCTTTGCGTTTGCTGGTTCCCTTCTCAGGCATTCGGTGTCACCACCTCCCCTCCCTACTGGGATGGAAACTAGCAACGTCGCTATCATAAGGCAGTTCAAGTTTGTTCATTAATGTTCGTTTGAGCCAATATATAGAGTTGACTGACTTCCTAAACTTTAGATTAGATATCTGACTGTTCTCACCGGATGTTGCTGACAGGCAGATTTGTCTGGACGTTAGCCACACTCACTGTATATAGATTACAGTAGTCACTCCCATCATCTCATCCCAAAAACTTCTTGTGCCAAAGACTTCCTGTGTCAATGAGACCTTCCAACCTCACCTCTCGTCTTTTGTGGTATAAAACTAGTACTGACTTCTGTCCACCATGGATGATTAGGCTGAGAGGCTAGATGCCAGACTTAATCTGATGTATTCATGAGAGGACAACTCTGATTTTAATGAGTTTTAACACCAACATTTTCTCAAAAAGAGGGAATGTGAGATTGCAAGTAATACTTGAGGGTTTTGACTGGGTATGATTTTTTTATCATGTACATGGAGAATTCGGTGTTTGTCCAAATGAATATCTGAAGTTATAGAAATGAATATCTGAAGACATCAACTCACCACCGTCCCCAAAATAGCTAGACTTAATTCTAACTAATAATATTTACTCCTCATTGGTATATGAAAGCGTACATATGTAAAAGGTCTTACTAATTCTATTCTGTAGCAGAGTATGGCAGTAGGGTTCTTTACAGAGATTGAATTGACGGCGAGCCTAGTGTTGTTGTGCACTGGTGATAAACGACTAATTTAGGGGATATATCTGCGACCTTCCCTCTCTGACTCCATTCCTGAAGTGGCGCGATCAGTCTGTATATAGGCCCTGAATATCGAGGGTTTGGGAAATTATGAACAGGAAAAAGATAAAAAAACAATTTAATGGAATACAAGCACAAAAATTCCCTACTCAATCATCCATTTGATCTCCACAATTGTCCATACCCGCTCTCAGTGAATTTACCCTGGCTTTGGATTCAGCATCCAGAGATAGCTCAAGGCAAATGTTGATCAAGCGTAATATTTAATTGGTGATAAAAACTTATACTGCCAACAGGATTTTCCCCAACCTTTATATCTTATCGAGGAAGTATTCAGAAAGTTCTATCATAAAATTAATGATCTGTGTAAGTTTAATAATTATGTTAACCAATTATGCTAACCTAATAGTAGTGACATCGTAGGCGCCCGATGAGTCTGTGTTTTATCAAGCATGATAAAAAATCAATATATAAAAGTCAATACTACACTGGGTCTAGTTGCCTGTATTCGGGTTTGCTCTCCTTCTGCTGACAAGCCTTTGCTGGTTAGCAGGAGAGAGGTGGGGGGGGGGGATATTCCGAACGCAAGAGAACTGGATCTAACATGATCTAATGCTATACAGACTCCACCATGCTCACCTAATTTTAATACGTTAACTATTGGAGGTAAAGGATTGAATGGCAACAGATGATATCTGACACAGCACTAGACTGAATAGAGCGGAATAGTCTTCAATTATCTCCACTCACTTTTCCTCATAATTATTAAATATTTGAGCGCAGATAAATATAATCAAAATTTTATTTGACAGTGTTTTGCTATGATCAAAGCTAATGTGCAAGTCATAATTGTTGTGTCTAAATTAAATTGAGTTTTAAGAAAATGAATGAGAAGAGAAAGGCTGATTGTTATTGGGTATGTACATCGAGGTCTACATAAATGTTGCACAGTAACTATAGAGGTATATGACAATGAGTTAAATGGAAAAAAGGATGAAAAATTTAACAGTTAATATGGTTGAAAACTGGTCATATGGATAAGATTCGGTCCGTGGGTAGAAAAAAATTCATTTGCTCGTTATTTATCAAATATGTCTCACAAAAAAAGTAGATGCCAAACACCTGACGTCTGTTTTGTCGACTCAACAGCAGCGTCAATCGTTACAAAAATGCATGATTATATGAAAATAGAATGGAGGCGAGTCAGTGCTGATTGGATTGAAGTCTGATGCCACAAAATGCCGAGTAGACTGATTCTGAATTGTCAGTATTGAGTTTGATCAAGCGTTCATGGAGAACAAAACGAGTATGATTCAACCTATACATAAAAAATCGCACTTTGAAATCGCAGATTTAGCCAAAAACACTAAATGGAACCATAATTGCAGGCCAAGGGAGTCAGCCAAGTATCAACTGTAATGTAAAGAAAGTTTTAATTGAAGCGCAGAGCCTCATTGTCTTCAGTAAGTCATAAATATATAACATGTATGTACAGAGGATACAGAGGAAACATATCAGGTTTGTAAAATGCCAATTGGAGATACAGAATAAGAGCATAAATAATAAGAGCTTTATATATACACCAGGATTTCAATCCATAATAACTTATCGTAGCTCAGAATAGAGTTTGTTTATAATCTGACATTACCCGATCTGACATTGTCAGATTAGCGAGTACCGATCAGGTTAACCCGATCAGCGATAACCCGTTCAGCAATAACCTGATCAGCAATTACCCGATCAGCGGTTACCCGTTCAGCGATTATCCAATCAGCGGTTACCCGATGGTTTAATCTCTTTGGATCTTTGCCACATTTCATCATCGCTGGAGTTGTGATCACTAAAGTTATCCAAAAACTGCAGAATCTTCGGATCTTTCTTGAACGGATAAACTCTACAATATACAGCGATATAAGCAAGTGAGAAATATATATTTTTAATGATAGAAACAACTTACACATTTACAGAGAAAACAGCTCATAAGAATAATTCAGTCTTTTGCAGTATTATTTTAGATATTCTGTCTTCCTCCCATGATGTCTATAAGCTCCCCTTATATGACACAAACTGGGAGGCTGCAATATAACATGCATATTTGATGCTTACGAGGGGGAAAACTCGATTCTTAATATTCCAAAGCAAATGATGACTAGCTGTGTCTCCCAAAACAAAGCTGATAAAGAAAGGCTAAATGTGAACATGTTCCACTTATATCAGTACCTGCTGATGTGTTTGAAGAATTTTATATTTATATGTAAATTAACACATCATATAAGTAGCCTACACTTATATAAGTACACCAATATGTATATATATATAAGAACACATATTATATGTAGGTACAGATCCAGTTCTATAAGATATCTACTTACGGTTTACGGAATCTCCTCAGACATTCGAGTACATTGAACAGATGCCACCTCATCTGAAAGTTTATATTCCCGTCAGCGAGATTAGACGTGTTACCCACGCGTATAATAGTCATATCGTTCAATATCAGACCGCTGTAAGAAAAAATGTTCTTATGTTAATAATAATGATAATGGGTTTTTTATATACCTCTTGATGTAAGCCACAATGGGTAGCGGTTTACTGCACGTCACTGGGTCCAAGCACTCCATAGCCAACCCTGACTAATGAGAACCTACATCGCATAAAGCTCCTTGTTATTATAAAACCACAAAATAAATGCAAATGTGACTGACTACTGTATGAGCAACACATCCAGGACCAACTACATTAGAATCAGACTAGCACAGGCCGAGCAAGCTTTGAGAAACGGCAGAGTACAAGTGGCTCATAAATTATCAGAAGCCTGGAGAGTGGTGAGTCATTTTCTGAGACAGGTATACTTATATAATGTAAAGGTTTGTTTCACAGAATTAAACCCTTCTCATAGAATGGAAATATTAGCATAACCCTATCCAATTAAAACACTCAACACAGGGGCTGATGATCTCATTGGCTGTCCCTACTAGCTTGCAGAATGTAGCCTGGGAAATAGTCTTGAAATTCTGCCAGGGACTGGCTATTTTTGCACTTTGTTTGGCAAAAGAAAGCTAATTATGCAATTCCAGATACTGATTTCGGAAGTTTGTTTCCTTACTTTTACCTCACCAAATTATAAGCCACCCGACACTTATTTTTAAGTGATTGTCACACACAGCTTTTTACATTAACTATTTTTGTTACCAGAGTATGCTTCTAGTGGTGAACAACAATAATAGATTGATTGTGAGAGGAACAGCAGGTTTCTTGGTGTAATTCTGAAGTTCTCCGCCTTGTTTAGAATACTGCTCAAGGTGGCCCAGTTTTCAAAGTTGAGATAACAATGTACTCAAAAGGTACTCTTTTTTCCAAATATTGAAATTACAACCATTTTAGGACCTTCTCATTACAACTACGATAGAAAATCAGTTGCAACTGGGCCAGAGGCTGTTTATGAGCTAAGGCTAGTACACTGTAATAGACTGAGAACTCTAGAAAGATACCAAAGCACCTGTTTCACTGATAATTAAGCTTTTATTGTTGTGTACCACTAGCCTTGTCACGCGGCCACTGGTTTTGGATTTTTTGGTTTTTTTGGTGGCCTTGTATTTCTCGGTATAGTATCGGTAGTTGTCTTCTGCTGTTTTAGCTCTAATCTTCACCACTTTGAGCTTTGTCTTTTTCTCTGTTCCATAGGCAAATATATCAACTTTGTCATTTATCATATTCAAAATATATATAAATAAGTTGATTACACTACATATTGCAGTAATAATGTGAAAACATCGCTAAGTTGAAGAAAATTTAAAACGCCCATGAGTATGACCATGACCTTGACCTTGATCTTACTCATGGGTGTTTTAAATTTTTTCAACTTAGCCATGTTTTCACATTATTACTGCAATATTTAATGCAATCAACTTTTTTATATTTATTTTTAATATGACAAATGACAGAGTTAATTAATTAGCTTATGGAACATAGAAAAAGTCAAAGCTCAAAGTGGTGAAGATTAGAGCTAAAACAGAAGAAGACAACTACCGATACTATACCGAGAAATACAAGGCCACCCAAAAAACCAAAAAATCCAAAACCAGTGGCCGCGTGACAAGGCTAGTGTATCACTACTAGCATACTTTTGTAACGGCGGTGAGCGTTACTGCTGTACAATACATATTATTCACACTTTTTCAAGGCTTGCTCCAATTCATTAAACATGGTAGTACGGAGTTGTGTCCTATCATTCACACACTTCTACTAGGGACATATAACTTACATATAAGGTATACAGGGAGGTTCTGCTTCACTGAGCGCTGTACGATATGATTTAAAGCTGCTTGTACAATCTATCAGATGGAAATACTCTGATATCATATCCTTCTCCTGTCTCGGCCAGTCGAGTCGACTAACCGGAGCCGAGTCCAGAGCGCTCAGTAACGCCAGCAGTGAGTTAAAGTTGTTGTGTTTCCGTAAATGCTGAATAAGATTAAAATTTAATTACGCAAGGCACAGTCACTTGATTTAAGTTGGATACTTGGACATAACAGGCAATTATTACAAAGAGAATTGGCTAAGCAAAAAACGTTAGTGAGTCTATGCAAACATGGTTGTTATCATTTTACAACCGTGATCTTGTTCAAATTTTGAAAGAGTAGATACTGAGCGTATTTGCCAGCCACACAATGGTTTTTCATCTGATGCAACCAAAGATTTAAAATACTAGTAGTTGATGCAACTGTTTCGCTTTGAAGGTTTGCTTCGTAATAATCGCCAGTGTGTTTCTACCTTTTGTCACAGAGATCACTAAATGTGACACTCTCATAAAAACATAATGGGCAGGCGTATCTCACTACATGATGAGCACTCTATTGGAGCATCTTGTTTTTGAATCACCCTACCCTAGAGGAAAAGTTCGCGTTTAGCAATAGCTCTGATAGCTAACCCTAAATCTAGCTAACATTGACTCACCCTCTTTACTTTATATTGAATCCCACCTCAAGTAGCCAAAATTATTGCTAGCCAAAATTAAGTCACTCTAAATCTAGCTAAACTAAACTCGAGCTACCATTCCCCCCCTCCCTCCCTCCATTTGTTGATTCTCTACACATGCTCCAAGCTCACAACCTGCTGTGTTTAACTGTTCCATATTTTAAGGCTAATGGACAAGGGATGGACTGAGAGACTAATGGATTCCAGATTTGGAATCTCCATGCCTCATTACTTTACTGTGCTGCTATCCAGTGTTGAGATATAGGTAGCGATGCCTGGTGCATGTAAAAACGCAATGTAATGAAGCGTAGAGATTCTACATCTGGCATCCATGAGTCTCTCAACCCATTCCTTGTCCATTAGCCTTGGTCATTTCAGCCATAAAAAATAGAATATATAATTGATTCCTATTCGCAAATCTACGCTGATAAAATCTCTCCCTACACACTCACCTTGAGTATATGTACAAATTTGATGAAGTATTTCTCTCTGATTGCCTGATCGTCTGGTTTGAGTATTACATTCCTACACCACCATGACATCTTATTAAAGTGCTCCGTAAACTGTACCAAGTTGGGGCACCTGTAGAGAGCAAGTAAACACAACTTTACTGATGACTGATACTCGTTACACAGCTGACTGAGTGTAGGTCACTTTGTACAGGCCATATTTTTTGAACCGTAGTCAGATAATTGATCTACTGCTAGCCTGCCTGCTTGAAAAGATTCTATGAAAGCCATCTCCAAATGGACAGACAATCATGATTTGATATCACCTGGGGTCTCTGCCTATTGCTGCCTGTTTATGGCACTACATTGACGGTTGATGGTGGGGTGGGGGTGGAAAAGTCAACGATGCCCTGTTTGAAACGCTTAAAACCGCTTCCATCTCAATGGAATCTGGCCTCACTGAACTACATAAAGCTCGGAGATGACACCTCGATATATGAACTGTCAACTAATGGGCATATTATTTTCAGATTAAGATAGTTGAAATCAGAATTCGGAATCAAGGAACATAGTAATGACCGGAGTATGACCTACCATTCTGAGAGTTAAGTCTCAATTAGTATTAATATTTTAGATAAACAGAACTCAATGAGCACAAATTTAACTGACTAGCAGCAGCACCTGTGACTTGCGAATATAATCTACACCTTACTGTACAATCTATCATATTGAGTCCACCTGTACCACAGGCTAGGTCAAATGGAGCACTGCTCGGGTCTTGTAATCAGACGGTGTAACTGATCAAAACCTCCTCAGTTACCATCAGAAGCTCACCAAAGATGGGTTCATTAAATATATCTATGCTTAGTATTTATACCCCATAAGATATGTCAAAGTGTCCTAGTAGAGTGTTGTATATATATATATAGGTTTCTTTCCCGTAATCAACGTGGCACCAGAAGGATTGGAGGGTAGACCACCCCGCCCATTAGCTTTGTTGCTCATTGGTCCTTAGTCTAATAAAAGTGAGTGTATAACTTACTTTTCTTCGTTCTGTTCTCTAGACCAGGTGAGAAGCTCAGGTAATTCTAACCTCTGATAGAAGTCTGTCTCTATAAGTGTGAGATGCTCGGCAATCTCGTGTGACTTGAAATCCACCAGCGTTAAAACTCGCCTGGGAAATAAAAACAGAACATGTGGTATAGTGCTTGTGAGAGAATCAGATCTTTGGTAGCATGCTGAGTTCTTAGACTAATATTTGTAATAGTGCTGTAGGCTCATAAACAGCCTGCAGCTCAGTTTCTAGTGATTTTCACAGTTGAGATGTGAAGGTACTAAAAAGGTACTACAGAGAAACTCTTTTCATGATAGCATTTACAGTAGTATTATTCATTCACAATCACGCTAGGTCATGGTGAATGCTGATACCTTTGCGGATGGATCAGATGCAAATCGATATTCTCGGGAGCTCATTATATTGAGCTAGTTTTTCTGCAGGTAATTATGTGTCTGGCACTTAGAGTATATATTAATTTGAGAGAAAATGAACTGCAGAAAAAAACATACTGATCTTTGATCCGGTAGCATTAGCCTTATTCACGCGGCCACGGGTTTGGTTTTTTGTGGTGTTCGCGTGAACAAGGCTAGGTAGCATCAATTGCTTATTACAAGATCAATTCCGGGAGTGATTAAAATCACATGAATCGTTGACAATTTGCGCCAGTCATGTGCTATCAAGCATTGACTGAATATTTGAGCACAGCACGGTTATGAATTTCCTAGAGGGGGTAAAGAATTCGCGAGAGAAAAGGTTCTTCATTACCAAGAAGCTTGAAGTAGCATAATTCAAGGCTGGCTAAAACTATATATATTAAAAAGATTGAGTAAAACTCCAACCTAAATTAGCCAGCACCTAGTGCCTTTACATTAAGTCGACATAGGTAGAATGAAAGGGGCTGACTTAATTCAGCTCCTTTCATTCTTCCTAGTCAGCTAAACCTGAAGCTGAACTTAAATCAGCTGATATTTACTCCTCAAGCGTATATCAGTCTACTTTTACTTACGATGGAGATTTGGGGCCGGACGAGGGAGCTACAATCTGCAGTTCCTGAACAGGCCTCTGATTTGGGTCACATTTCTCAAGCACTTTACGTCTCATAATCTTAGCGAGCGTCAGTTCTCCCTCCCTTACCAACTCTGTGACTAGCTTCAATAATCTCAGGCTAATAGCCTCTTTCAGTTCGCTGGATCTGTATAATGGTAGATGACATAAATAGCGTTGTGTGAAATTAGCATTGAAGTTATTTCCGATCTTTGTTTTTCAGAGAAATCTTGCTCAGGATGACAAATGATCTGACACCGACCTAGCCTAGTCACACAGCTACTTTTTTGTACCACGTGACAAGCTACCACCAACCCTTCATTGTCATCTATGTCTGATTCTGCAGCCAATTTATGCCTCTTGTAAATCCATTGTGGTGTCTCAAATTTACTAAGTACATATCGAGACTAAAGACTGGTTCACATTGTCCCAGATAGGGTTGGGATGGCATCTGGGATGCTGATCCCAAATGGTCCCAGAAAGAGTATGTCTTTTGTTTACATTGCAAAACTGATCCCAGATAGTCCCAGATCATCCCAATGTTGTATTCACATAGTACCAAGATGAGAAATGCGTCTGTGTCATTAACGGGAAAGTTCCTAAGCGTCAAACTTTTCCGTTGCTGACCCAGACTCATTTCGATCGTGTTGTATTTATATTCACAATGTCTGGGTTGGCTGCAATGGACAATGTGAACTAGGCTTAACAGCCTGCTCAACTACAGGCAAATGCTACTTTAACTCCGGTTTTAAGCACCGCAATGACTAAATAAGGAATCAACGTTCTAATCAACTTTTATGAGAGAAGAGAATAACGAAATAATGAGACTTACGTCAGCTCATCCAGAACTCTGACGAGGAGGGAGAAGGCGTTTCTGGATAATCTCTTCTTAGAGACATCTTTAGAGTGAGCAAACTTGTTATATCTGTATAGCAGTTTATCTATGAGATCTTCTGGTGTGATGAATGTCCTGTAGGTCGTCAGAAAAGCCTCCTGATACATGAAATCTAAAATAGAGACAGCAGGTAAAATATATATCAGGGCAACTATATTGTTCTTACCTGCTTGGCTGGTTTTATTTTAGGTCTAATTATGCAGTAATTTTGGGCATATGGACTTGAAGGTAAGGTCAATATTATGTTAGCATGTATTGTAGTTCTGTTCAGCCCAAATCACTAACCAACAGGTCCTCAGTTTCAAGAGTTAAATTCAAAATCTAAAAAAGGCGCAAATTGTGTCATTTATGGAACAAATTGTGGTAAATGCCGATAAAAGCAATTTTCCTCTACAAATTTGTGGCTTTCTAAGATATAAGTAAAAAGAATCATTTCTATATAGGTCAAGTCTTAAATAATGGCTAGCCTATGTTTGGAGACTGAAATAGTGTAAGCAAAGATTGTAACATTGAACTCCCAAGCCTCCTCAAAGATACCAGTGAAGTCCTTACATAAATATTCTATTTATGTAAATAAGTTTACCCATAAGCGCAATGAAAAGAAGAAACCTAATGTATATCTACGAAGCCCAGTGGGGTGTAAAACCAAACCAGACAATTATTGCTGCCCATATAGTAATCAATTCATACTTTTGCAGCTTATTGTTCCAACTTAGAAAGACAGGATCTATGATTTTCAATAAGATTAGTCCTAATAGATTAGTCCTAATAGATTAGATGATTCAAAAAAGATTTGTATTGAAAGTCTGCTTTGTAAATTAATCGCAAATAGTAAGGCTTTTTCCTGTTCAACAATCAATTAAATGTCCTATAAAGTTGGGAACACGAAAATAAAACGGGTAAAATACATAAGTAAGAGGATCTGAGTTGACCCAGAACTAAATAAAGACATAAATATACAAGCAGCGCTGACGCATTAAAGATAAGCTGAGCAGAGCCTGATCACCATGCCTCAGACAGATCACCATGCCTCGGACAAATATCAGCTAACCTCGCAGGAAACCAAGAGAAATACTACCTAACTTGATCATGGTGAAGTGAGATTGATCAGATTTTATACTGAAATGCAATATTTGAGCTTTCCCCTCCCTCTCTCTCACCAAATGTGAACCCAATTAAATAAGGAGGCTTCATTCCGAAGCTGACCTGTTTGATAACTTTAGAGTCAAGGAAAATCTCAGAATCCCGCATGAGAACAGGAAGGTTTTTGATGGATATTTTTGCATTCGGATTGCTCAAGCGCCATCTTAACATTTCTAATCAGTTGGCATATCCAGTTATCATAGCCTGGTCACGCTGCTACTTTTTTGGGTTTAGGGAAACCAAAAATGTAGCGGCTTGTAGCGGCTTTAGTTATTTTACAAGTGGTTATAAGTGAGGTTTGTATTATTTACTCTAAATCAACATATCAACTCAACTGTAGTGAAATGGAAGGTCAGATTACAATGGCTGTCAAAACATCGAGAAAGCTGTGCAGCATGTTATTGAAGAGAGGCTATTCCAGCAATATTCCCATAATGCAATTCATCACATTCTGGGCCTATCGACAACTACTCGCCTCTGCTGAGCATGCAAAAGGAGACTCACTGCAAATTAACATGCCAGAGCTAAACGGACTGAACTGATGCTCAAGGACAGATTCTGAGCAGAAATGTTTGCAAGATGAGCAGCACATTGGTGCGCAACCATAACGTCAATCAGCAGAGCAGAGATAAATCATATGAGGGATTAACGTAGCACTGCATTCGTAAGTGAGAAAATTGCAAAGTTTCACATTCAGTGATGGGATAGCTGCTAGGAGTCATTAGGATACCGAAACGAATATATAAAATTCTTCATTATAATATCTGGGCTGGTTTGTCTTGTGAAGCTTGTTCTGGTGAAATAATTTGTAAAAAACAAAATTTAATAGGATAGACTAAACAAGGTAAAGCCTTGGACCACATAAAAGTAGTTTCACTACATGTGCCGCCTCAGCTCCGTTCAAACAACAAGTTTAGGTGAAACCTCTCAAAATACAAATTCTATAGACCTCACCCTATGGGCGTTCAACGCCAAGAAAAATAACATTTAAGTGCAAGTGATCCAAGATTTGCCCTCTAAATTCAGCCACATCATAGAAAAGAAACCCTGTTATAAGTAATACCAATATCCCACTATATATGTGAATGTGTTAGATTCTTGCCTGAGTGCCCTGTCTGCTTCAATAAGGGATTGATTGAGATCACTTGGGCACACAGGCTAGTTAGATATAGAAACATGATCTAAATGGCGTAAAATGCGTAATTGAGTCCAACACACTGCTTTTCTCAGGGATGGTAGAATTCACAATGATAAAAAAGAAGAAGGCTGGATCTCGGCTGAAAGGAGGGCAGAATGTAGAATTACCTGAATCTGCGTCGACGTTTACCAGTGACATTAAACTGTCGGCTGGCCCTAAATCTGCACACAAAACACAGCTAAAGTTAGAGGATGAATTATACACAAAGTAAGCTTTCATGTTTATACCCCTCCAAATCTAATACCCACACATTTAGTATTTACTGAGACATGGACTCGGACCTGGTACATTTTAATGGTGGACTTCTATGGTACATTTATGGTTCTATAACCGGCAGCACAGTAGCATGAAAAGCTAGTTATTGGCAGCGGACGGTGTATGATGCTCATGACATATGAGTTTATACATGGATGAATGGTCTGTCTGTCTACAGAGAAGGCTTTTCGACTCTAAAACTAAGTCTGAGAACCGCCCATTCATAGAACATCCCTATGTAAACTCACATATGCCTACCGCAGGAAAATTGAGCGGCCGTTTCAAGCAGCGAGTTGGCTGGTAGCAGAAAACAATATTAACAGTACTATCAGCAAAAAAAACACTGAAATCTAGCAGCGGGTCTATCATTATAGCAACTTAAACTGCAATGCGATGACATGAAGTTACATTTGCCACCAGCTCAAATGCCAATTAAATGAGATGAGTTATAATTGTTTATCATACCGTGTTTTCCTACGTGTGTAGCGTACACTACAAGGGCGTCTACACTACCACCCTTCAGCCCTGACATGATCTTTGACGAGCCACCCTAAAAGCAAAACATTGGTAAGTGAATGAAATATACAGGCATCGATACGAGCATCGGCAACTTACATCCAAATATTACACTAGAGGAGTTATGTATTTGCATGAGGAGAAGCTAGCCATTTCATATACTATCAAACTACCTGACATTCAACCTTAGCTAACATTTACTCACCTGCTTTGCTCCATATAGACTCCCACCTCAGGCAGCAAAAATATAGTGCAAGCTAACATTAAGTAACCCCTAAACCAGCTAAATTAAACTTTTCCTAACATTACTGATCTAGGGTCATTGTAAATTCAGCAATACAAACAGTTGCATAAGGGAAGGCAACTCCCATCCATCAAATTAACAAAAATTAAGAAGCTAACATCCTATTGTATACATGAGGATAACAGTTTGTAATACAAGGACTCCGCTTCGCACATATTATTACAAGATTACCTATTATCTACGTAGGAGAATAAATGTCAGCTAGATTCCAGTTTAGACTGTTTAGGGGTGACTTAATGTTAGCTACTGCCAATTAAGGCTAGCTAAAGTGGATGTGTAAATGTTAGCTAGCAATAATATTCACTATTCAAAGCATAAAAGCGAGTTTTTTCCTCCCTCAAATACCTTACTCATAGCATCTAGCATCTTGCGCCCCTAATTGTAGTACTGACCTTACGATGATGGTGATTGGTTGTTTTAGCAGTGCTGGAGGAGGCGGTACTCACCTTACGGTGATGGTGATTGGATGGTTTAGCAGCGCTGGAGGAGGCGGTACTTGCCTGACGATGATGGTGATTGGTTGGTTTAGCAGCGCTGGAGGAGGCGGTACTTACCTTACGATGATGGCGATTGGTTGGTTTAGCAGTGCTGGAGGAGGTGGTAGTATTAGATGAGATACTACCGACAGCACTGTCACTGGATGTGCTACTACCTTCACTTTCTCTGACTAAAATAGAGATATTAGGTAAAGGTCAATGTTTACTGATAACTAACTATACTGCTATTATTCACAGGTGCTACGTTATTCACAGCCACTATATGCTACCTTATTCACAGGAGAATGAGGTGGCTCAGTTGGTTGGAGCACCGGTCCTTTAGCATACAAATGTTGGGGTTTGGTTGCACCAAGGTGTTCTCCGATCTGCCTGCAAAGAGAGACCAACCCGGCGCGGATATTACGCCTCAGCCCCCTTTTTTAATCAAGTCACTATATTACAGACTTAGTATAGATCTAAAGTGATCTATGACTAAAATGGAGAGATCAATTCATGGTTTCTGTTTACTGAGAACCAAGTTTACAGCTAATATGTATGATATTTTACTATAATATTGTCTTAATTGAAGTAGGATACATCTCTGAAGGGCCATCATACACATTAAAAATGTACTGCTTGATAGACTGACTAGCTACATAAAACGCTAATATATATACATATATACATAGATTCAAATCTGTGCTTTTAAGTGTTATCTGTGTGTATTTGGCCCCAACTAAGTGTCACTCAAAAATAAGGAGTCATTTTATATGACCCACAAAAAAATCATGTCTTAAATCCTCTTAAATAATCATGTTGGGCATCCTTAACCCAATAGTAATTAATGGTAGATAAAGAAGCCTGACATGGTCGGACAACTCCAATGCAATGATTTGCCCTACTGAGTCATTCATATATATGAATCACTCATTGTCCAGGGTTTTTATTGCACAAATGTGTGTATATATATATCGCTGAAGCCACATAATTGTCAGACTTTGAGCATGTTTGGGATTATGAGACTGATAGTCTGCAGTAACGCCTGAGATTGGTATCTTATGAATCCTCCTGTCAGGAGTAGTTCTATGTGTCAGGCAACAACCTTCCTCTGTCCCGCCCGATGGTTGGCCCTGTTGTGCCAGGCTGCAGTCGGACAAGCGCCAGGAAATGGGCCACATCACATATAGTGACGCAAAAGTTGATTGTAATAAGGAGACACCAAACTCCCCCCCCCCCCCCAACATAAGATAAGACACCGGAGGGGCACTTACTGAGAAGTTCTCTCACATCCACCATATCCAGAGGATTCAGCTCGGCGTACTCAGGGTCCTCAGGCTCGGTGTCTGAGAGAGCTAGTGATGATCTCTGTGAGGACGGGCCGTACGACTCATCACCCTCACTCACCTACAGCATATTATAAGAAACTAGGTTATAGTGAACAGAAGGGTTACTGATGGCAAAAGAATCTTCCATCCTGTGTATGGGATTTTTTATTGATTATTAAATATCAATTTTCTCTCCACAGCACATGTCGGCTTTTGCCTATTATCCAATTTGTTGAATTTGAATAAATTTTTATTTATCATGAACCGATGTGACATCTTCTCTTTCTCAAGTAGTTGGTTTGACAGTGCCAGTAAAATATTTTATGTTTTCAAATCCAGATTCTGACCTCAGTGAGATTTTTTGCTGCCGCTCCCTCAGTCCCCTCCATACCATCATGGAGCATCATAGCATGCCTGTGTTCTGGACACTGATGTTGCGGGTGGTACATGTAGCCCCCGGCTCCGCCATTGTGCATCAGCATAGCCTGTCAACGAACACAATTCATTACAGTTCCAATTATCATTAGAAGTTCACTATACATTCATAAAAAACACAGACAAATTGGCTTATATCCAAAGAAAGCTATCACATAATTGGAAGCCTGTAATTCATATAGACCACTTTATATTCATAATGATATAGTCTACCATATGAGGGGAACTTAATCATATTAACCAGTAGTCTTAGCCCCCAAGAATCTTGCCCCCCCCCTCGTCCGACGGGGGCAAAGTCTGAGAACTATGTAGGAGTTTGCCCCCCCTCGTCCGACGGCGGCAAAGTCTGAGAACTATGTAGGAGTTTGCTAAAATTGTCTGCTCGTGTAAAATACAAGTACTTAAGAGAGAGATCTTCTAAATCTGCTGCAATATCTTTTGGGTTTTACTCCTTCCTGAAGAAAGATGATATTCTGTGGGCCAACATTGAAATGTGTGCATCTTTTGTATACCATCTACAACTCTAAATATCCCCAGAAGAAGCTAAGGGACAAACGCCAATGTAGTCTGGGCCCTCCAGACCTTTGCCCCCGCCCGATGGCCCCGGTGAGGGAGTCTCCACTGTCTTTATTTAGTAACCTCGTCACGCGGCTCCTTTTTTTGGTTAGGGGAAAGTAGCTGGGTGACAAGGCTATCTATGTAGTATTAAGTATGTTTGCCGTAGCCTGTAATTTGGACATGATGACCTAATGACTGGATTATGGATAACATCTGCAGACAGTGAGATCCAGTCAAATATATCACTCTGACCTGAGCTGACTTGATATATGGGGGTAAAGTCTTATAAGGCTTCCTGCACTACAAACTAGCCTAGTGCCATATTATAATGCACAACTAAATGTTCTAAATGTTTGCTATGTCGAGTATTTAGATTTTTAGTGTGTGGTTATATGGTGTATTAAGTGAGAGCGCAGTGTCAAAAGTTAATCCATTTTTGGTAAGCAAGGCTGCCACATTTTCTGAAATGGCAGGTTCAAATCAGAGACAGCAACAGAAGTTCAGGGGCGTGTCTGGGGTGACTGTCCAGCAGGGGTCGAGAGTCTAGGGGCTCAGACTACAGATGACATATAGTCAAGTCAAAAATAGATGATATTCTTTGGATTAAGCAAGCCTCAGGCGTTTATGTAAAACAGTGTGCTCAAACATTGTCATGTGGACCCTACACAGCCAATGACCGACTAAATAATGCACATTTGGAAGTCTCTGTACTTTGTGACCTCTTGTTTGGATAACGAGATTTACTCACATGATGCTGGAAGAGTTCCCGCTGATGTTGCTCTTGCATGTGGAGGTAAAATTGACGTGATGTAAAACTGTCGACAGGATTGAACTCCGATAGTTGTGTTTCAGTGCCGAACACATGCATGTATGACTCAACTGTGAAAATATGAGAAAATAGTGATGGTTAAAACAAAGTATAGTATTCGGAATAATGTTAACTTAACCTATCCAAGTTCCTAATCATGTGTAGTCAATATATCATCTCCCCCCCCCTATAGGTAGAGGGCGGGGTAAGATAGCGGATCGTCGCTAACTAACTACTGTATGGAGCCTGTGAACAGAAACTAACAAATCACTCTTAGATAATGTCAATCAGGTACGCCTTGATCAAAGTTGCAAACCGAAATACCCTGAGCCACAATAGATTGACAATAAAAAGCATACACATAAAATAGCATAAAAAATTATTTTTGTAGATAATTTACTAAAGTTATACCAAGTTTAGAGATAGTTGGTTTCTTTTTGTGCGCCATGTCGCATCTGCTCACAAGTTTATGACTTCTGGAGTCTAGAGACAATCCTAGTGCACTTTGTTACATCTCCAAACTCAAAGTGTCAAGAATATGACGCGAACAATACATTATTATCTTAATACCAGGTTAATTACAAATTATATTATCCGACCTCACCAATCATGACTTGTGTAACAAACTCTGAACCAATCAGAACTCAGTTCAAAATGCTCAAAACAATACATTGTGGTGGGGAAACTATCCAAATATTCTATTGCCTTTATCTAACCGGGATAGATAAATTAGAATATCCCAAAACAAAGAACAACCAATCAGTGATCTTGATTACAGAAATAAACCTAGAATAAAATATCAGCCAGTTGATTGTAACCTTGTCTCCCAGCACATAACCAACATGCACGACATGAATAATTGATGCCTATGAGCTCTTGGTCATCCTCGTGACACTTAGGAGTTGATGAGAGAATCTGCATTAACATAGTATTATTATTTATAAGTCGTACTTTGACTATCTCATGGATAATCTAGAGTTTGAATCTTTGATTAATGCATCAGTGCAGGCTTGAAATTGCAAATGACATGCAATTAGGATTGGTTAGGTCATATGGTATAAGATTTTCAGTATGAATCCATAATTCGTGCATGTTATTTGTCAGGTAATTTCTAGACCACGTTTGATCCAATTGCATGCATTTGGAGTTGCTCCCCTTCGCTAGTCATACATCAGGCAATAAGGCTTGCCTGGGGCAGACCAGTTTAAGTGGAGCAAACTAAAATGCAGGTAAAATGGATCATTGATCTTAGTATGCTGATGCCCCCCACACCACCAACAAACAGAGCTTGTCACAGCAGGTTAGTATGACCCAAGTTCAGACATAGCTTGAGTAACCTAAACTGAATAGGGATGGTTATGGCGCATCTAGCTACACCTTAGGGCTAGGCACTCAGGCTAACACTCACCATGTTTTCTCTTCGGTGGTAGCGGTGGTGGCTGAAACTGTCCGGAGATACCAGATAGTCTGTGATTGTCCCTCATAACCACCGGTACGCTTGCACTCGATGGTGGTCTGCTCGCTGGGCCGTGACTGCTCTCAGTGATCACCCTTAGTGATTCACTAGAGTTAGTTGTAGTGTGTACAGTGAGAGAGCTGGCGTGTCTCAGAGTTCCGGCAGCGGCCATACTGTTCAGATACGCCTGACCGGACATCTAGAAGAGAGAGAGGGAGGATAAATGATGGTTATGGCAGGGTGGAATACAAGTCATGTGGACCCTATCTTAGTCTATAATACGGCTAAAAAAATCATGATATTGGGCAACAACCATCATGTTTTGACTGTACAATCTGTCCCCCAATGTCTATTGAATTTGCCCGATGGGGAGGCCGCATCAGTTGCGTTCACAAATTAGTTTTAAACTATTGGACATTTTTGGCCTTAGTCTTATTTGGAGTTGTACCCTCCCAACAATAGGTGAGTCATGTAATCCAAAAGTTGACATTTTTTTCGTAGAAATGTTTCCGGACAGATTTTGCAGCCTCTCCATTATCTTTTTCAGACAGTAATTAATTCATTTTGATGTTTGATTTCATGTGTAGGGATTGGTTCTGTGTCAACTACACAGAGCCCGAGCTTATAGCTACATATATATTGGAATAAGAACCTTCTGCAGTTTGTTTAATTTTCACCATATTGTTAATCACGATTACATCAGTAAGATAACACCGTAGTTACTGGTTAGTTCATACAAGGTCACCAAACTGCTCTCAACCTTATACAACTAAATTAGCTCTCAAATTAAAACCCTGAACCGAATACAAACCATGAGCATTACTAGGGCTTCATAAAAAAAACCCAGCCAAATGCCACCACCATTATAAGCCAGATACACACAACATCCAAAGCAGATACTTCCAACCAATTGTATAACTATACAGGCCATGTTATAACACCAAGATATTCAGCCATAAGTTAAAAGGCAACAAATATAACTACCGCACACCAAAATCACATAAGATAGGCTTTGTCAGCTATAATATCATAGATAGGGCTCTATAAGCAGGACTTTTCACAAAAGTCTGCTCGTCAGAATAAGTGATATAGTGGCTAAACGACAGCCAACATCATCAAAGGTAGTTACAGCTAAACGCCCGTTTGGAGCAGTTATTCCCCTACACAACTATCTACCCCAATACCTCACCTATAAGGCGGCTATAAGAGAGGAGCATATAGGCGCGTCTATCATTTGAAGCATTTTTATATTTATCTTGGACCAGATCCATATGCTACAAGTGAGGCTGAATAGTGCATAAAGCGGTTCGAGTGCAGTTCGAATCCCATCCAAGCCATTTGTTTTCATAGCTGTGGGGTGCATTACAACTGGAGCATTTAAATTTTTTCCAAGGGAGGTGCTTCACTTATAAGGCCGGTGCCTTATAAGTGAGGTATTACGGTACACACAAGATAACCCAGCCCACCGATCTATTACCTGAACCTTGTGTTGTGAAAACGATTCCTCATAAAAGAATCTGGTACTCTATAAACAATTATAACAAGGTATGTATTAAAAATATGATCCTTATAATTACGGATTACCATCTCTTGGCCAACACAAGATAGCTCCCATCACCTACTTTCACTAGTCTAAAATCTTTGACACAGCTTTTGGGAGAAGGATTGGGGGGGGGGGGGTCCCAGCTCCCCGTAAAACTTAGTGGCCACATGTCAAACCTATATTATGAGGCAGGTATGATGGCCATGATCAGCTGACGCCGGTACATAATTGAGAAGTTGTACATCCATTAGATAAAGCTGCACAGCTAACTTCAGTCATTTACCCTTCACAACAATGACACTGTTACGGAGACAAGCAACGAGCTGCTGTGTTTACATAATGATGCACACACAATTAGACTAAGTTACTACTGAGGGTCAAGGTGAACAGCGGTACGTCATCAAAGGTACCATCCTACTATCAATCGCTGTCAGTAAGACTGGGCAAAGAAATTGACGCCAATGGGTAATGCTCACCATGGGATAGTATTCAAATTGCTTCATGGAGCATTACAAACCAAGCAATAATTAAACCGATATTGTTACACCGAGTAATATGAAAGGCGATAAACCACTGACTCAGACTAGCATTGAGAGACACCAAAGCACCCAAATTACTACATGCTGACAGCATTTAAGCGGCTTGATTCACTTCAAATACAGCGAATATTTAGACGGCTTCTTTCAACACGACCAGCTTAATAGATGGTAAACCAAAGCAGACAAGTACTCGAAACCGTGAGCCCCTAAAAACCCGAGTAGTACAATATAGGTACACAGGCTTCAGCACAGCACAAGAACAGCACACAGGATACTGATTCTTTTCTCTTGATCATTTTATCATTAGGAGTTTTAGTAACAACTTAAACACAATAATGGGAAGCAATCAGTTTGAATCCTCTCATCATTGGGGATTAAACAAAACTATAGACAACACAACATATTTCAAGTAGGACTATGTTACTCTGTTATATAGAGATAACTAATTTGTATTCATTAACAGTTGATGGTGTTCGGTTTTGTGGGTTATAGAAACGATGATTTAGTAAGGATAGGGAGACGAGATTATATAACATTGGTGGTGGTTGGGAAATAATATCAAAAACTTATAATCATAAAAAGGCTTCAACCAATCATAGAACACAATTTGAGATCGGCTCAAAAGAATACCAGATCAAAAACCTATAACTTGAATTTATGGATTTGAAAATCGTTTATGAACTTTTCAAGTGGCGGATTCAGAGTTTTGGCTGGAGGGGGTCTGTAGGGGCAAACGGTTGCAATGTGTGATGTTATTCAGCTATCGTCACTATATCAGTATCCGATTGGTGGTGATTTCACATTTATCAACTGGGATAACAGCAAAATTATTTTTTTCTGTTTTTGTATATTTATCGTTAAAATAGGGGAAGGGGAGCCTGCGCTCTTTAGATCCACCACTAGCTAACATATAGGCAGCAGACATTGTGTTATAATAGGAAAGGCTTGTGGCTCTCATACCTCATAACATGATAGGCATTTGATTTTCCTGCTCGGCTGTAGGGAATAAAGATTTAGCTGGTTGATAACAATGAAGCGTGGGTATATGGATCATAAAGTCACCACCAGGAATGCTCAATTCATACGGTATGAGTAGTGCTACCGTCAGCTCGATGCCTTCAATCACTGCTGACACAGTTGGGCTTTGCCCAGCAGAGCTACCAGCCAAGAATTTAAATAGAGGGTTGTGGCATCAAAACATCTAGCCAGTAGCTTTGCATAGAGTTATATGAGCTCCCAAAATGTAGGGAATATCTTATTCCCCAGCCATCAACCATTAGTGATGACAAAAGTTGACCCTGACCAATCAGGTTCCTTTAAATTCCAGCTGAGATCCAACATTTTTATTAGTGTCGGATCTCAGCTAGATTTCAAAGGCACCTGATTGGTCAGGGTCAACTTTTGTCATCACTAATGGTGGTTGGCTGGGGAAGAAGATACTCCTTCCATTTTGAGAGCTCATATAACTCTATGCAAAGCTACTGGTTATATGTTTTGATGCCACAACCTCTATTTAAATTTTTGACTGGTGGCTATGCTGGGCAAAGCCCAACTGTGGCAGCAGTGGTTTAAGAACAGTACGTCCTAATGATATGGGACTCAGTACCAGCAGGCTATATATACAGATTGCTTTGTGGTATAACTTAAACAAGGTATACTGTGAAGTGACTATGTTGCACTGATTCTATCGCGAGCTGAATCTTGGAATGGACCGTCTGACCGAACCCTTGATTTGGTTACTTATTCACATAAATTTACTATAAAGAGGGCAATTTGACCTTTCTGGCCAAACTGAGAGATGTAAACTGACTGAAAGTAACAATCTGGAACTTCAGTTTTCCTCTATATAATAGCATTGGCCGTTAAATATGACCCGTATGAAAAAATTCTGAAGGTAAAAAACTTATTGAAAGGCCAAACTCTCACCTGTTGTTGGTGCCACTGGTTGACAGACGGCAGACCAGCAAAGCTTCTGTTCATCAGATTTCTGTCCCCGCTGGGGGTCCAAGAATCAGAGGCAGCCATCATAGGCGTTACAGCCGGAGAGTTGGTGTTACTGTCATAAGAGGCTGCTCATAAAAATTAAACGAAATTAATGATGTTTATACAACAGAACTCAAGTGTTTTTTTCTAGTGATTTGCTAAGGAAAATTCTTGACCTGCAATGAGGTTTCTTAGCTCTCAGTACTGACAATAGATAGTTCCTGAGTGATGTGGTTTATCCTAGTTTGCTGGTAGGGGCATTCCATCATCATTCATCAACGGTCAATAATGGAATATAACTACAAGCAGCTCTGGCAAAGTTTAACAGAGTAAATGGACAATTTTATTAGAGAAAATTAAGTGACTAGGCTCCTCAAGTTAGCCTTGTCCTGGTGCAAAGTTATCGATTATCCTTACAGCCATTGCTGACGTTATCATAATCAGAGCCTATTCTTGATCTGTGTTTTCTCTCGGAGGTCGAGGGTGGGTGAGATAAATTAGGGGCTGTCCCCTTCTGTCCTGTAGCAGAGTTAGATATGAAGCCCATCGTTAACTGGTCTATTCTGCTTGTGAGATCATTCAAATCGACAGGTGCTCCCCTATAATCAGAAGGATAAAAACGCATGCATTGTAGCTTTATGTTGGAGTTGCCCCCTTAATGTCAAAGAGGGCACAACTTTTAGTGGTTTTGTGTAGCAAGTCAAGTAGTTGAATGTATACTTATAGTTATGCAAATAATGTTATGATGAAATGAACTTAGCTAGAGCAAGTGCGAACAAGGCATGAACAAACTAAATATACCACACAAACTATGTCAATGATAATGACTGCTATTCCTCATGCAAAATGGAATAAAAATATATCAGTTTACAGACAAAGAATAACTTACATATATCCAGTACCGGTAGCAGCTCCAGCAGGTCTGAGAATCGGTTGTATGGGGGACAAATCCTCGCTCTGAGCCAGCGGTGCTTGTAGGTAAGTTTTACCATCTGGTCCCATAACTACATTATACCTCATAGACTGAGAGCCACAGCCGGCACTCGATTGTGATGAGTTAGAGATCATACTTGCTCTTTTACCAGCAGCAGAGATAATAGGGCCATCTATTGAATCCCTAGATGCGCACAAACTGGAGCCACCTGAGCGATTACTGCTTGTGTCGAATCGTGTTAGATAGTGTCCAGATAAAACAGCAGATTTAGGTCGGGAGTTGATGTCAGAGTTATTGTCCAGGCTGTCTATTGATGAGCTGTATGCTAATGCTTGTCCCCGAGCCAGTAGAGGGCGCTGCTTAGACTGTTTTACTGGCAGCTCTGGTGGAGTCTCCATCGAAGAAGAGCGTGACCTGCAATATATACAAAGTTATCAGTAGATGGGAGTCGATGGCCATGTTGCATTTAGAACTTCACAGGAAGATCCAATGTTGTGGGGTCAACAAAATAACAATAGTCGTTTAAGACATCCAATTTCAAACCAATAAGAGTGAGCATATCTGACTGCTTACTACTCACAGAGTTTTTCTTAGACTGAACTCTGGCGGTAGATAAGGCTTGGGAGGGGGCGCCTCTAGGTCCTCATCTATAGCCTGAGCTAGCTGACTTGGTGAGGTAGGGGAGATGGGCTCAACTCTCTCTAAGGCTAGTGGATTGTCGAATGCTCCGAGGCTAGTTTCTCTCAGTATCGTTTTTTCTCTCGGTGTTAGCGGAACTTCAGGCATAGAGTTACGCTTAGCTCTGTCAAAACAATAATAGAAGTTAGGTCATCAAATTCATGGACCACACTCAATTACCAGCATGGATGAGTGTCAACTTGAGCAAGTAAGAAATAAAATAACACAACTACAAATTAGAAATTGTCCCTTCAGAAGAAAGGAGTGCAGAGGGCAGACAAGTCAAATGATGTGTTGACACTTCTAGACAAGAGGACTAATAAAAAACCAAAATTCTTATTCATGTCATCCTAAAATTGTACTTTCTCAACACAAAAAATTACTGGAGACTTTATATAGATATAATGCATAATTGTTGTAATATAATTATGATGGGAACTTGACAGGGAGTTGTTGACATTTGATTGATGAGGAAGAATATAATCAAGAATTACAGTTCTGTAGATGGACAGAGGAAGGCGACTATCCATGACAAATACCTACAATGATTATAATACACCTACAGTACTCAATTAGAAATGCTTGTACCCTGTAGAGCAGTGATACCATGTACATAACTGAAGAGTTACAAACTTGATTACCAGACCATATAGATGTTTGAGCCTATCTAGAGTGAAAATTGAATCAATGCATTGAAAAATCATTGTGTAAGATTATAATTTCTGAGATGTATGTCAATCAGAGTAGGTATATTATAAGAGCAATCGAATGTGGTAATTTAACCGTATCCTATCAGAGTGCAGCTCACCTATCTTCAGGAGTCGGAGCGGAAGCTCGCTTAGATCCAATCTTCCTAATAGTTCAACATAACAATGAGTACAAAGTTACTAAGAATTAGGCTATCGGCAACATTGAAGGAGGGACATCAATATTCAAAATTCAACATTCAAATCCTACAGTAACCATAAATGCCAAAGATGTGCTTCAAACATCTTAAAATACTGTTGGCCTGTGATGTCAGACTCATACACTTTATCAACTGTAAACCACAGACTGATAAACATCTGGGTCGCTACCATTATACATAGCCAGTGTGGTTATGTCAACAGTTTTACCACGTCACTTACCTATCCTCAGCGGTCTGAGCGGCGGCCCGCCTCTGTCTCGATTTACTCGGTAGTGTCATGGTGTAGTTATTAGTTGGAGTTATTTGTACTTTGATATGTTTGGCCACTTCACATGTAAACTCTGTGAGGTCATCTACTGATGTCTCGATACCTCGTATCACTCTCCTGTCATAAGGAAGTCATTGTAGAAATCAATTAGAAGTTTCAACCAGTATGATATATAATTTATCCAATGTGTTGGAATGATTGGTGCCTGGGATAACTAGTAGCTAAGGAATGCAAAGCAAACATTTGAACCCATGTTATAATACTGTTATATTAATATTTGACTTTTAAAAACAAGAGCCAAAGTAAGGAACTACTAAGGACTAATAATTATCTTAAGGGACCTTCGTATATCAACGATATCAATTCTCAAATTTTCATTGCATTTCTGTAAGTCTACAAGGAACAAAAGTTTCCTCATCTACAGAACCCTGACTCACTTCGCATTGTTGACATCTAGTTGAGTTTTTATATCCATGAGCATGACGGTGTCAGCCCACTCTATGAGCTCAGCCAGAGCATTATATGTCTGCTGTAGGTAATAAGTCAGCTCAGCGCTACCAAAATAACAACAAAGAGAATATAGCAGTGTTTATACTAGACATGCCAATATTTAAATTGCCAAACACACAACATATCTTTATTTATCAATGTTTGGAGTGTTGGAGGCAAGGAGTAAGAGACAACTCCTAACTCTAACTCCTAGGTGGAGGTAATCGCACAACCCCTACTGTTACAAAATTATCATGTCTAGTCTATTCCTGGTTGCTGCATTAATTGTGATCAAAGTTAACTTCTAGGGGGCTGATTGTGGGGGGAGTGGCGAGGTAGAGGGTTTGACAGAGTTTAAGGGTGCAAAGTGTCATCATTAACCAGTGAATGATAGAGACGCCTGCAATCCTCCCTGACCGGATTCTTTTAAATTGAGATCAGAGCTTGATAAATTATGAAATAAACAGCTCCATTATCTGCGCTGCACATCTAGATGATCTGAATTTTCATTGAATTCACTGTCAAAGCTTTAGCTGCACGAAACCAAACTACGGTTGATACTCTATCATGCTGAGGCACCCTAGAGTTGCCATTCCGTGTTGAAGCCCCCTAGGGCCTCCTTTCCTCACTAACCTGGGATCCTCATTAGACATAAGACCGGTGATAAGAGTGATAAGTCCGAATATCTCCTCCAGAGCTACAGTAGCAGAGCCAGGTAATAATATCATGTTACTCTTATCTATAGCAAAGTTTATATACTTGAGAGCCTGAGTTACCTTCCTCTTTTCATTCTGTACCTTCCTGACATTCTACAAGCACACAATCAGTGAATGAAAACTACGCTCCCACCATGCGGCAAGTTAATGAATATTTTAGCTGTGTTATCATTAGTCACATAGAAAGCGAGAAATTAGCATAATGTTTCAAGATTATTCGACCTCATCACTGAATTTTCCTGACCCCAACAGGTAGAGGGGCTGTGACAGGAGCGATCATATGCATCAACGGGTGCTGGGGGCTAGGACAATCAACCTTGAAAGATCCCCAGTTAACCAGGCTAACCAACTGCGCTAACCAGTGACCACTATTTGTAGATGCAGCAAGTTATTTAAAAAAAGTGTTATTCACAGGAACCAACATGCACCAGCTGATATCTTTTAGACAGCGAGATTATGGGATTATATTTCTAGCCTATTCTAGCTGTCCTTTTCTGACACCAAAGACGTAGAGGCTGTGACACATGAAAAATAGTCCCTCAGAGCAGGGACTTTGCAGAGCATAGTCCCTGCTCTGAGAATTCTGAGCAAAATGCTCAGAGCATTTTAAGATCTGAATTTCCAAATAATGATACGCAGAGCATAAATGTATCTAGACTGTGCTCAAACTAGCTCAGACTAGCGCCCATGTTAACAAAGATATGAACCTCATTCCTCCAATTTACAGGTTATATACTGCCTACTACAGACACGAAATTTCAACTTTCTACCCAAACTCTATAAATAAAGCCACCACAGTACTGCCTATAATATACATTCCGATGGAATACAAGGAGGAAGTTATCTAATTGTACGCCTACTTCAAATAGATAGGTCATATTAGAGTTTTATGATAACTTCAGTGTTTCTCGAGCCGGCGATTTTTGTAAATGGATAAGTTTTACTCCTAACAGTTATATATTTCCTCTTCAGTTTGCTCTCTTATTTCAGTTTTTGGATTACATGGAGATAAACTTCCCCGAAACAAGCAGGAATATTATCTTCATAACTTATACTCCTATTATGTTTAACATCACAAACTTGTTTGCCAATTCTCTCCTATCTATAGAGGAAGGTCAAGTGGCATTCCTTAATTCCTAACAACCAGGGGGGTCTTTCAATTAGAAAGGGCGATCCTTTACTAAAGCAAGTTATCACTATCACATCGCTCAAAATTATTACTCACTTGGTCTTTCAAATAGACAAAATCGCTTCCAAATCGCTCACTCAGAATTTATATAGTTCCATCATGTGAGTGAGCGATCTGAAAGCGAGAGCCTAGCAGGTATCACTCACTCAGTGAGTGAGCGATCAGATTGCGATTTTGGCTGTTTCTAATTGAAAGACCCCCCCCCAGTATAGAAGTACAAAGGAGACAACTCCCAGTACTTTATTTGGGTTTTTATTCACCCGCTGACTGTCAGAGTGTATGAGATATTCATACCCTGTGATCACTGATCATACCTGCAGATGTTTGTACTGACACTGCGGAATTTGCTGGGTGATATCATCTTACTGTATGAGTGTGACAATGTTATATAATACTTACATGTTAGCTGATACTTATACTGGTACTATGAGCAATAAAAATATTTGTAACAAGTCTTTTTCACTGCTTAAAAGAACATCAAAGTAGTTGAGGTTCCAGCTACAATGACATCTATTAGCCATCATCATGATGTGACCACCACATCAGCCACCAATGTTGTATTACCAAAGGTCAGGCCTTAATAGATAAATGTTTGCCACCCTCTGGTACCTAGGAGTCTAATAATCCATTGAAACATTTTCAACCTGCATTATAACTGGATTGTGTTTTGAGTTTCTGATTTTGGCTCTACTTCCCATCAGCGAAATCTAGAGCAAGCTGCATTTTGACAGAATCAGGATCCCTGGGCAGCATTTGCCCAAAACTAGAAACCTGATTAGAGTATAATACTCTAATCAGTATAATACTCTAAACATTAACTTTCTTTGCAGTTGGCATTCAGTAATATCTCATGATAAATCACGACTCCGAATTTGAACGCTGTTATTATCTAGCATGGCTAGTAAGCTTTGGACCTACAGATAGTTTTGATAACAAAGATATTTTTTGTACAACAGCATCAGGCACTGCAGCTAAAGCTCATATTTATGATAGTCTGTGCAAGTAGTAATTTACACAGCATGCTACAATGATTGTTGATTTAGATAATTGAGTTAGCATTGAGTGACAGAAAAGTCATTTTTTTGTCAATTGTCTAAACAATCTATATTCTTTCCACATTAACACAATCTATACAGTGGGCTCGCTAAATTAATCAACTTACTACTGCCTAACTCCCCAGGGCGCATGGCATCCTATAAGTCAAAACTAGCAATGTGATATTATGACACTATTGTAAGTAGCTGATTGAGGCTCCTGCTGTGACCCAGGATAGGGTCTACTACCTAACAGGATTAACTTTGGGGTGCTGATATGTAACTTTGACTGATAAGGCCATTGTCATAATAATCCTTTTTAGGCTGCTACAAAAAATGCCACTCCTATATTGTATCAACATAACTTGTCTACTATAACGCAGTTTGAGGAGTTGCGTCTGAATTACTTTTTAGTGCCATGTCAAAGTTATATGAACAGTCCTGCATTGTGCGCTCGTTGATAAGGCTAGTTGTTCCAAGGAACTCTGAGAGCAACTTTCCAAGAGCACTCTTGGAACACAAGCAATCCAAATCAATTCAAACGATGTGTAATATCTATTGAGAGGCAATCAAACCGTTGGAATGACCTACAGATGGATTGATGAACCGATCAGTGATAAAATCATCTGAGAGTCATTCAATGATCTATAAAATGAGACTTACCGGATGTACAGACTCAGCATTCAACAGACTCAAACTCTTCTCATCAGAGCAGAGCTTAGTAGGCCTAGTTCCTCCTCCAGCCACCTCTCCATTCTCTGCCTGCTTGTCGGGGGTACCTGCATCGCCCCGCTTCCTGTCTTTACCAGTGATAGAGAGACTTCGGGCTAGCGTTGCCCTAAGAGCAGAGGTTGATGCTGAGGCCCTGTTGAGAGCGCCTCGTCTAAACTTTTCTCGGAATGATTTCGCCTTCTTGAGCATTCTACAATCGTAAGTTCCACGTAAACAATTAAATTAAATATAGGCATATTAGGCCAGCACACCCTAAAAAGCTGTGCCAAGCCATGGCTAATAAGCCTAAATGGCTCATTTTGAATTATTGGTGGCCCATTCGCTTGTTTCACAATTGAGATAGAAAGTCACAGCCTAGACTTTTCAGTCGGCCAATATTATAGAGCTTTAGCTAGGCCACACAATGGTTAGCATAAGTTTGGAAGATCATCTCTTAATCAAAACATCTGATTCAGTTTAAGTTTTAACAAGCCACAGATCAAAAACACAAATGACATATAATATCTCAGACCAGATAGGACTCAGGACCCCCCCCCCCTCCCTGCTGTTAGATTGCTGGTACCTTATTACTGAGCGACTATATAAATGATGTACTCCTGTAGTTTTGGATAACTCTGCAGCAGCAGGTTTTAGCAGCACATTACATACACAACAGGGATGTTGTGCAGATTATGATTACATCCTTCACAAGGTTCTAGAAAAGAAAACAGACGAGATAATTATACTAGGCTTTCAAAACATGACAGGCAAAATCACTTCTTACTGCCTTGTCAGTTTTAATTTTCTGCCCAGGTATACATTTGAGCGTTGTTACACAGTGCTCGGGTCTGATGAGTTTGATTTGACTTCTCATCGAAAACCATAGCCCTACTTTGACCAATGAACTCTCTCTTCATTGCTTTGACAGAGTGAATTCTCATCATAAGCCTGTGTGCTTACTTTCAGCACTCAGGAAGACATGGTCTTTGTATCAACTTATAACAAATAACTGAAACTATGTATCTTGCAAGGTTTCTTATGTGGAGACACATAAATAATTATACCTTTCAAACCTGCAATATTAGCTACTGAGATTACACTTTGATATAAACCCAAACAGGTGACTAATGAACTGTAAAAATCTCAACTGATAAGTGAGCATAACCCACACAGGGTAGCATACTATAGAGGAGGCTCAATATTGAATATTGGTCTCGATCAGGATGGACTACTAAACTATGGGACATTTTACTGAGATATATCAAACAGTGGTACAAACTAGGTGCTATATGTTACCTACAATTACCTACAAACTGTTCGTAATAAGTACCTGAAGGCTTTGGCTGGGAAGGTGATTTTGGGGCTAGATAAATCTCTATATAAAAATAATACCTGCTGCATTGAACGAAATGAGTCAAACTATATAACTGACTAAACCCACAATGACTAATCTAAGATATGAAATATACACAGACAATCCTCTTACTAAACAAACACAACAAATCATAAAATAATCACTTTTATTCTTCTGTAAAGCAACACACACTAATCTGATATATAAAATTTTATGCTGTCCATGATCAGCAGCTATCTGATGTATTTCTGTTTTAGTGGATCACACAGTCATTACAGCTTAGTACTAAATTCTATACATTTTCTTATTGTTGGTCTTTGATACCAGGGAAAGTGGGGGACACCTTCGACTCAAACTATTATTTGTCCGGCCCTTACAATCTGACCTTAATACTAAATACTAATACTAAATACTAAATATTCCCATTGTTGATTACTGCAGGATTAGGGATGTTAATTAGGCTTGTCTTTATTTACTCATCATCATCATTAGGCGATGGACTATCAGAGCTAATAATAATTTGAGTTCAGCCAAATTTATAATTACTCTCTTGGATGAGAGAACTTAGATACTGAAAGACAGGGTATATCAATGTAATGTTTTATCTATTTAGCGGCTGCTAAACCCACATCACAGACTTGGACAATGTAGAGGGTTTATGACCCACAGATTGAATCGGGTACAAATTTATATCTGTAGCTTTTCACCACTCTATACTCACATATTTAGCTCCGCTCAGGACAAGCAGATATTCCCTGAACTAAAAAAGTGTCTGCGTGACGAGGCTAAAAGCCAAGCTGCTTGAATACGTCATCCAAACCTCAGATTTATGACCTGCACAATATGTTGGTGATTTTCATTCTATTATCTTTTAAAGTATAGTGACTGATTCAACTTTGGTTCTTCACATTCTGTTGACCTTTTATATCGGTAACTAACTTAGTGTTATGATAGTAAGCAAGTGGTACTAGGTCATCCTCTATAATACTGAATGTAACCTCATCCTGAATCAGCTCGCTCAGTGGTAGATTTAAGTATCAGAGAAGTAAGAAGTAAGTAAGAAGAATTTAATAACAGCTTAAGAACGATTGGTTGGGTCAGTCACCTACTACAGGGATATCAGTAGCTTAAGAGATGAGAAAGCAAGACACCAGAGGTCACGCCATCCAAGAACTTTTGTTCTGTGCGGCTCTGAGTAGAGTAGAACTCACTAAACTATGACATGATACATTGTATAGAAGTGGGAAGACAACCTTCCTGGTTCAAATTTCACCCTGATTACGGAGCGTTTTCACGCTCCGCCGGGCCTGACCTCACTCCCAATGTCAGAGCACTGCCTTATCACTTAGGGTATGTTTCATGCTTGAGAAAATTACTCCAATGCCGCCAGTTTTGGTTGTGAACTGGCAGGTAAATTCCTCTATGTACTGGAGCAAGAAAGCAAACACTATCCAGGTGTAAGGCCTACCTCCTGCAGTGCAGTCAGTACTACATATATGATATAATTTTATTATGATTAATGGGCCCTAAAACTCCATGATCAAACATTCCTCTAAGTCATACAGAGTCATAGGAGTGTGTACGCTAAACTAATGAAGTTACAATCAATGTCTGTATTATTTATTGAATACAAGACAATGATAACAACGACGTCTCTATCTATGTACACAAATAAATAGGTGTGTGAGATGGCTGTGTACCTAACAAGATAAATGTATAAGAGGTGGGGTATCTTATGATCTTGTTGTTGTCTGGATAACTAATTATGAGCAGCACATATAACTACCTAGCCTCTAGGCCTACAAGAATAAAATATAATAAAAGGAAAAAATGATAATAATAAATCGTTTTCAGTCAGGGTGGAGACTGGAGGGATTTATTGTTCTAAGACTCACCTCAGTTGTAACCTAACTCTTCTACTTAATCCAGTCTTTGTTGTGAAGTCAAACAAGTTGAGCTCCCATTACATGAATGCAGCGACTTGCATCAATAAAGATGATCAATCTGTTGTTTGGATAAGAAATATTTTTCACTCTCTCATCTTTGCCATAAAGCAGACTGAATAGTGCTGCAAATGTCGACCTTGACAAATTGTACAATTATCTAATTGGTTAAATTTGGTCACATGGTATCTGTGATGTCGAAAAGCGCCAAATCCTTCACATGCTCAATGCATGTAGCAGTTTCGCTTTCATATGGTAGCCTGTGTAATATATTACACAGCTGCAAGGTGTTAGAGTTTACGGACTCTATGAAAGAAAGAGCTGAGTCCATTTGCAGACAAAATTGATCTGTCCATTGTCACTAAGGATTTTCATCTAAAAGATAAAAATGATAAATCAAGAATCAGACTGTGGTCAAGACAAATGAAAACATGTTATTTTAGCCCTGGCAGGCTGTCTGGAATGGGTGGAGGGAGGGGGCAGGGGCTAAGCTTAAGCAGTAAGGCATATGGTCCAAGATGTGCTGAGCAATGAACTAAATAAACTAGGTTTAGATTTAGTTCATTGTGCTGAGCACCTCATATGTTCAATCAAATTTTCTAGTAAATCATTTAATCAAGATAGCAAGTGACTGTAGGTATCAGTGCCACAAGCTAGTCCATAAAGGCAGTCATCATCGTATAGACTCTCTAGTCAAATGAAGGACAATTTTTTTTGAGGGAAACACTCTATAACACAGAAAATCATTTTTCCTTGATGGCACCAAGAGATTTTTATGAAATCCAATTCCAATTTTACCAGTGTCCGTCAACTGTTTTATTCAATACCCCACGGTATTTCAAGTGGAATATAAATAAATCTTCGAATCTGTAATCTGAATCTTTTTGTTACAGGGAAATCCTATGCATTTTCACTCCGCTCCACTTAACCCGCGTAGAAAGGATCTACAACAAAGACATTTAGCCAAAACCACAATGATAGTCTGAAGTCCCCAATAAGAGCATCAAATGGACACCGGAACTCTCATCGAGATATCACTCCTAACACCACATACCAGCACCGATAACATGTTATAGTCTAATAAGCTACTGTGCATTAACTGTGTTGGAGGTTATGGGGGTGATAACTTCCAACACAGTTAATACACAGTAGCTATAGTCTAATAGACTTTTGAAAGCATTTAAATTACAAACTATATACAGATTATTCGTGATAAGTTTCTTAATGTCATATCTGATGAGGCTGTAGCCAGGATCTCCAGGTTGTTACCTGGGTTCCAAGGCTCTAGCCAGGCTTACCCGGCTGCAGCCTTGGTTCAAAGGCTTTACCAGGGTTTCCAGGATGTAGCCAGGGTTCCCGAGTTGTAGACAAGGTGTCAAGGCCGCTACTCTGCCTTACATCTTAATCATGGAGTCAGGAGTTGTCTGATGGTTAAGGGTAAGGACTTGTGATCTTGTGATCCAGTTTCGATTTCTGGCGCCTGTCATCATTTCTGATTCGACACAGGCAAGCCACTCATCCTAGATCCATAAATAAAGGAGGTCTTTTGTGCACTTGCCTCTTCGATTAAAGAGTAACCGGCGACGGCAGGCAAGGGTATAAGTTGGTGATCCCACACGAGCAACCCGAGCTTAAGGGGGCCCGTTGTATAGGGCGACCAAATAAGACTTAGCGTATGGGAATAAGACCATATTAAAGTTTGCTTTTCATGCAAGCGCAGCAAGGATACACCTGGCTTAATTTGTATCTGGTTAAACCGAAGCAGCTTGATGTTTATTTGCACAACCATGATATTTTCTGGTAGCATAGTGTCATATTACATAAGATGAAATAGCGGGCAAAGTGGGAATTCAAGACTTTAGTGGCAGCAACTTTGATCCTTATCAACTGAGCTAACAGGGCAGATGATGTAACGGTATTAAACTGATTATTCCAACAAAATTTTTTACTTAAGTCAAAAAATATTTTCCGATATCTCAAAATAACTTCAACTAAAAACACCCATATGATATGGCGGTGATGTCTTAAGGTGTTTCCAATAATTGTTTTAGACATCATCATCAAATTCAATATGAATAAAAACCTTTTTCCGTCTTTTCGAAATTAGCGGAAAATAATTTTCCGCTGTGAAATCGATTTACTGCCTTATCCACGCTTTCCAGAACCCGGTTATAAACAATGACTTTTAGTCAACCCTAACGTTGAAACAATTATTGGTGAAAGTTCCTGCTTGTAAAATTCTATTGAACTTATAAAGTTTTAGATACCACAAGGCTTCAATTTTGATCGAATTGATGTAGTATATTTTAAACTACAAAACAGTGTTTTGTCAGCGGGTTTGTTTTAAACTTTGAACTTCAATATTTATTCATAACTCAAATAAAATGGCGTTATATTTTGAATTCTATGGTGTAAAACGCCCATCATGGTTCGCTTTGCTTGCTTCGCTTAGTTAGCTCTGTAGAGAGTAGCGTTGTAAAATATAAATTGACTGAATGCCATTCATATCTGATAATCTGATCATCCATCTATAGTGAGATATTTTTTTATGGGTTGATGCAGATAACAATATGAGAAATGTTCAACATATTATGAACACCATGGTATATATTTTAGAATCGAGCAATTTTTTCTCATGAAATATTCTGTGAACCTTGAATATGCATTGACCCCAATGATTAGAATGCTCCGCGCTGCAGGGCCCATTGACAGGCAGAAGGTTTGGGCCATACATACTCCAATTAACCCACGAGATTCCCTGATAGCACAACAATTTTGGTTTGAAATATTGAACTTTATTTTCACGCTGAAAGCCATGATCAACTCAGTTTCCGGCCGATGACCTGCATACAACTGAGCAGTAGGTCTTCACAAGCCCACTAGACGGGATGTAAGGTTGTGATAAGTACCATTCACTGATTTATAATACATGTATTATAAATCAGTGGTACCATTACATTGTTAGTCTCAAGTTATCTCCTCCGATGATATACAGATGAGAATTTACCTAAAGATTTACACAAATAGCGACAGGAGCAGTGGATAATCATACAAAAAAGACGAGCTGCGCTTGATAAAATATTCAAATAGGCGGTTGGAATGAAAGTTGGCAGGACCGAACGTCAACGGGATTGAGCGTAGCTGGAATTAATGGCGACTGGGATGAGAGTCGAAAAACCCGGAACGGAAAGTGCTGGATTGGACGTTGATCACATTAGTTAGTATATAGAATAATTGGGGGAGCAACTCCCAAAAATAATTGTGTTATAAAAACCAGCATTCATCTTATAAAAAATGCTTGTCACAATCAAGGTTTAGGTTTAAATTTATAATATATGATTATGCTAAGGTAATTGAATATTGCCATGCCAAACCACATGTGCTGCACATTTGGTACTATTTATATCCATATTTATTTATTTTTGTTTGGTACCAATAGCAGTGACCAAGTATTACCTAGACACTAATCCCCTATACTAATACCATATCTACGGTACTTACAAATTGTTACCATAGCTCTACCTTAAATATTGGGGTAGCGCCCTGACGGCAGAGTTTCTAAAGTAAGTAAGGGCGTAGAGTTAGTTGCCTACATTCTAAAGTAGTGTTTTTAATAACTTCAGTAAAGACCTTTGACAGTGATGGGACTTGACAGAACTCAACATGATTTTGATATGTTTCCATAAAATGTACATAGGTGATAGATAATACATATCTTTATGTTCTTATCCCAGACATGTCTGATGTGCTAACTACACTGTATTGGTGATTTGAGTTAGCTAGCTCGTTAAATGATGACTGGTGGACAGCGCGCAGGACAAACTTGTGCACCGTCACAATTACAATTGCAAAAATGAAGGATCATAAATAACTATAAACTACGCATAATTAGTTGCACTTAACTACCATTTCAGTTTCTGCAATACATTACTGCTTGATTTCCATCTAGCCATCAGAAATTTTCTAACCATCATGATAAACAGATGTGAGTGCCTTTGTGAATGATCATCATTAATTTACTCAACTATTTTGGGGAGTTGCGCTCCCAACGATTCTTAATACCATCTAATGTTATCTACGTTCAATCCAGCACTTTCGACGTTCATTCCAGGATTTTCGACTTTCACACCAGTCTATGTTCATCCCGGCTACGTTCAATCCCGTCGAGGTTTGGCCCAGCCAACGCTCCTTTTAAAATTATTCAAAACAGATACCAATACAATACTCATAAACTATAGAAATGCCAGCAATTTTTGGAAATTTAGCGTTGTTGTTTGCAAAGAATGAGGCCTAACATTGGCCTTGGTGTGACCCTTTGAAATTTTTAACTTAGAACTCTTATCAATTTTAGTGAGGTTTTATGGTCAATATTACTTTATGAAGTAGGGTTATATTCATAAATGAATTGTACCATTCTGCACAATGCTACCACTTATCTTATCTAAAGTCAACAAGGATCACGCCATATACTAATGGTGAACCTCACATAAACTTTGTACAGGATTATATAGTAGTGGATTGAGTCAAGCGACACACCTACATAGGAAGCGAGAGCAGGAACATAAAATGTCTGATCTGCTAGGAAGATGACAGAATATAACCTGTGAGGGAATCAATAACCTGAGGTGAGATTTTACTTTAATGCTTCTGCTGACACATTTTAGTCTTGTCATATTCTTTCTGCTTACTACTCATGGCCACATTAGCTGTTGTCCTTGGTCAGAGTAGTGTGTGTTTTTGATATACTGGTCTCTACCTACTAATTCAGTTATGTATACTTGACAGTCGAGGCGGACAAACTTGAAGGGTAGGGGTGAAGATAATCAGGTTGGCAAAAACAATACAAATAAGGTCTGTGTAATGATTGACCCGGCTAGCGAATGAACATCATCAACTTTTCCTCTTTTTGGGACTTACAGATGACACAATCTGTTAGCAGACTGGTATTTCAGTAGAATTTCTGCCACCTGAGTGATTGATTTCAGCAAAATTGACTGATTGTTTCAGGCCAAGCAACCCTGTGTGGTTTGACTTAATTTCTGATCTGATACAGATTGCCTACATGAGTTGGTAAGGCAGAGCTTAGGCTAACCAAAGGGAACTTCATACGTCACATGTATGTATCGATGTGAACTGATAACCACTTAGTATGATTGAGCAAGTAAAACGAAATGTGCTTCACTTGGCTGTGCCATACAAATTAAAATAAACACTTTGGTTAATAACTTTTATTCAATCATAATTTTTGCTTAGCCTGTATTCTATAGAAGTCCTAGGGTTAGTAACTTGGTTTGTTATGTGTAGCCTCTATGGTCACTTTTAGTGAAGACAAAATATGTGTGGCCGCATGACAAGGCTAGTTGACCTCTACCTAGTGCCCTCAGGGTCACTCAGCTTCCGTTATCATTAAGAGAGTTTATTTACTGCGGCATCATTCTGCCCTTATCTATAGTAAACAATGATCACACCATACATCACATGTTTATCATCACGCACACATTGTTCCGGTGTGTGTATGTGTATGTGCATGTACTTTCATTATCTCAGGGGTGATTGAGAAATAAAATTCTGGTCTGCTGCGGTAAAAAATTATTAATAAAAATGCTGATGTCTAAAACTGTTAATGATTGCATAAAAACGATTTGTAGTTTATATAGAATACAACAACACAACAAGGTGGAAAACAAACTAAAAGAGTGATTTATTCAAAATACAGATAGTCTGAGATCTAAAACGGTTTCTACAGAGATTAATGCGGTAGCATAGAGACTTAAAACGGCCAGATGGTAGTGTGTCGAAGGAGAGTAGGGGGTTAAGTACATTAGTGGCAACCATTCTGAGGGATTTGGTTTTAAATCTGTGCTCAATAGTATCTGCTAGTTGGGGGAGAGGGGCTTTGGACAACTTCTCGGATCACTTGGTGATTTTGTACAGATCAGAGCGTTCTTGGGCCGAGAGATGATAGTATATGGCTAGTAGGTTGTGCACTATTCCGCTTGTTACCATAAATGTCGTTTTTTTCATTACACGCAGCTTCTTACGAGCTTTCTTAACAAGATTTCCAGTGTTTTTGAGGAATTTTACTTTGTTTGTTATCGTGGTTCCTAGATATTCATATTCCTCAACTCGCTCAATGACGACACCACTGAGAGATAACTCCTCTTGACTGGGATTGTCCCTCGCATTAGATAAGATAAGTTCTTTGGTCTTGTTCTTATCCAATATGAGATGGTTTATCGTTGCGCCATTGCACCAGTTGTCTTCTCTTGCTGCATAGTTGAAGGTTGGTTTTGGGCTAGATTTCGAGAAATGATAAGTCAGCATATTAATACTGGATGGTGCTAGCTGATCTGTGGGCTTCCTGTTGATGTTGTAGCTTATGATGATGAGGTGAGGTTGGTACTAACTTTCTGCTGGCGGTTGGTGAGAAAGTTAAAGGTCCAGCTAATAACATTTGGACGGATTTGAGCTTCTCTATTAGTATTGCAGGGCATATCGTGTTGAATGGTGATGTTAAGTCAAGGAACTACCCCTTTTGTAGCTGGTAGCATTAGCGCCAAGTGTTTTTGAGATGGTTTAAAGCGGTATTATCAGTGTATCTTCTGTTGAACGGTGCTGGCGGTAGGCGGACTGGTTGTTGTCAGTTACCAGGGGGTGTAGATAGGTGATGACCAGCCTTTCAAGACACTTAGCTAGATGGGAGGTCAGTGCAATGGGGCGGAAATCTTTTGCTTCCTTGGCGCCTTTGGATTTTGGTATGGGGACAATATTAGCTGATTTCAAAAGTTATTGAGTACAATCTGGACTGGTTCACATAGGGTGTGTGCGGCTAGTTTCAACAGTCTGGCTGGTATGTTGTCGGGCCCTGGACTCTTACGTACATTGATTGAGCTTAAAACACGATATACTTGGTCAGTAGAAAGAAACTTGTCAGCTAATTCGCATGTATCAGGCAAAATGGGTGGATCAAAATTTCTCTCAAATCTAGAATAGAAAAAATTCAGAGAGTTAGCACCAACATTGTGTTAGGTGATCCCACAGCAACAGAGTCATTATTATTAAGGGCGTTGCACCTGTCTGCTATGAGTCTCCAGATTTTGCTATTCATCCAGTTCTGGTCACAGCGGTTGCATATCTAACTGATGGTATACATTTGTCGACGCAGTAGTTTGGGTAGTCTCTAAGGATGAGGTGACTTGGATGTTGACATCAGGATCATCTAGAAGTACTGGCCAGCTGAGCAGATTATCGGTGTTCTCTGATGACCAGATCTTCTTGCTTACATATTTTGGTGGGGTTTTACTATTGGGTTTTACTTTGGGATTAGCATCACTGGGTCATTATCTGAGCTTCCAACACTAGGGAGTTTATTACATTTGCAGCTGCCTTTTGGGGCAGTCACATAACACTTGTCTAGTTGTCTATCTTTCCTAGTGGAGCATGTCACTTGATTGAGGTACTGTTGAAGTCTCCTAGGGCATACATGGTTGAGTTAGGATAGGTTTTTTCCAGTGTGTCAAGTTGCTCATAATTTTGTTTAATGTTTCCTCTGATGTGGGAGGAGCAAATACTATAGCATGGATTAGCAAAAATATGATCCAGCCTGGGAGTCCAGATTGGTTGGACGGTAAGAACCATTTTCTCTAGTTGTTGGTTGATATGTGTCGCTTCAATCTTAATTGATTTGGCCCATCTATTGTTTATGTAGCTTAGTAATCCTTCTCCTATTGTTTTCCCTGATTTGTCGAATTTTCTACAATTTAATTTAGCAGTTCTTCTTGTGAACCCTCTATGTTGAAGTGTTAATCTGTAACAGGGGAGATAACATACTCTAGACCCTTTTAGACCCAGGGTTTTTGCATTTTAAGTTAGGTTACATTATTCAATAATGTCCTTCTGTGAAAAAAAATTCTTTTTTTGTGCATTGCTATGACAAAGCTTCAAAATGAACAGTTGTAGTTTTTTGCTTTCCTAAAAACTTTAATGAACCTTTTTATTTCTTTTACAGCTTGTTCAGTTACTTACACCTTACAACCACCTATCATGGAGCAGAATAGAGGAAACGTAAAGGTCGGCACAGAGAAAAGTGAGTTTTGAAACAAATTGGGAGAATTGTGAGAGCAGGCTCAAAGTATACTGAATGGTGAACTTGACCTCCAAGTATATTCTGCTTGCTAACCATGAAACACAGCGGTAATAAAATGCTCTCCAAGTATGAACCAACCCATTTAGTAATCCGCTCGCATCCTTAGAATGCGGAGGAGATAAACCAGATAACCTGAGCCCATGAACGCAATATTGTTTGGGCCTCTAGTAATTTGAATTTGGGTTAACTTTTTGACTACACATGTATGTATGGTGATACTGAGAGTCTAGATGCGGTCCATATTTTTATGATTTCGCCAGCTACCATTTTGCACTGTTGTCCTGCATCATTTATGTAGACAAAGTCTTTGTCTTCACGTGTAGACCTATGGTGTAGCTTATTAGTTTCGTGAAAACGCAAAACGTTCTGGTGGTCAACGAGAATGGTGTAGGCAGATTTATGTACATCAACCCCCTTCTAAGTCCCACATGAAATACCAGGAATACACTGCTCACTCTATTTGAACAGGTCATTCATGATGAATTCTTTCCATTGATAGAGGAGAATGGGTAGCTATCATAGACAAAACACACAACACTAGACTGGACAATAGGGCTCCTATTGTGTCTCCAATAATTATTATGACGCAACGACATCTCACTGTGGTAGGAAAAGCGATGATGCGTGTGTTTTTCGGAGTAATCTCCCTTTGATGCAGATAATTGTATAAATTTTATAGAATTTGATACAGAATAGCAGCAGCAATCTTTTGCAGCACAGGTAAAAGCTTTGTCTATATTCTGTCTAACTCATCACTTATTTTGTTTGAGAAAAAATGACACAGAAATATTAGTTAAACAGCATATCATACTTGCCAAGTAATCTAAATTAAAAAGTGGGAGATTTCAATTTACAGCGATACTGCACGTCATCGCAATGCTCCGAGCGTGCGAAGTTCTTGAGCGATCCACCTGGGGGTTTGAGGGCAGTGTGATGCCCCAACAGGGTCCGGGATAGAACCTGGCTGCTGATGCTCTGAGAGCAATTCTAGCCACTAGGAAGGGCTAAAAACGCTCTGAGAAATATGAAATTATTTGGGATCAAGACCAGTCACTCATCGACAAGTGCTTGGAAAGTTACTAAAAATTGTGATAGGGCTGTTTTCTCTCAAATCTGGAGGAAATAGTGCATGAGAATTGTTAAACAGTGATTGTAAATATAATGCTGATACTTGCTACCCATTGGAGCCTAAATCATGGTACTTAACATTTTGAATACGTAGATGAATGTACCTGCTCGCTACACTGCCATGATAACAGATGTAGCTATTTGCTTTGAACACCATTGTTCTAGTGGCTAGAAACGCTCTCAGAGCATCAGCGGCAGGGTTCTATCCCGGACCCTGTTTGGGGATCACACTGCCCTCAAACCCCCAGGTGGATTGCACGGGTACTTCGTACCCTCGGAGCATTGCGATGACGTGCAGTATCGCTGTAAATTGAAATTTCCAATTTTTGAATTTAGATTACTTGGCAAGTATGATATGCTGTTTAACTTATGTTTCTATGTAATTTTTGCTCAATCAAAATAAATGATGAGTTAGACAGAATATAGACAAAGCTGTTACCTGTGCTGCAGAAGATTGCTGTTGCTATTCTGTATCAAATTCTATAATTCTATAAAATTATCTGCATCAAAAGGAGATTACTCCGAAAAAACACATGCATTATTGTTTTTTCTACTACAGTGTGATGTTGTTGAGTCACCGAATATGCAGTAATTATTGGACACATAATGCTTCAGTGATTTTACTGTGTATTGTCCAGTCTAGTGTTGTGTGTTTTGTCTATGGTAGCAATCCCATAATTGTGCGTTGCTGTGTTTAATTGATTGACCAGTTTTGGGTACCTCATTTTTTGACGGCCCAGTTTGCGGACTGAAGCTCCACCCACTGTATACATGTTCCGTATCAACTAGAGGATTTGTGACTGCATCACTGACATTATTATTTTCTCAAAGTACACTAGAACATGGCTATGAACATCATGAAATTGACAGAGGCACGATATTTGGAGGACAGAAGCATGAAGATATTGATTAACCAGTCACTTTGGATCCTAATATTTTAACCCTCATGCCTGGTTACTGCAAAATATCAGTCAGGCGCAAAAAAATTGATTATAGAGATTTTTGGCTGGCACTTCAGTTTTCATTTTCGTTAAGGCATGTGTGCACCACTCCAATTTGAAAATAAATTTGTCTAGCCCTTTGCATCAAGAGTAAACTAATTTCACAAGAATCTTTTCCTTGGCAATTAATTATGCTAGCGTGAATGGCATGATATCACTAACTCATGCCCTGTGTGTATAATGCATGTAGTATTTCTTGTGGATGGAAATATCTGAAACAGAATTTGGATCATAAATAACGACAAGCTTCACTAAAAACATAAATATAATCCATGCATTCTAGTGGTCCTATCAGGACCATTTTATTATTTTGCTTCTGATTATTACAGGATACAATGTGGCTTGGGTGGAGCAGGGTGACAGTAACTGGGATGATCCTCGTGTACGGGGACAAACCTGGGAGCGATTAATAAGCAGCGAAAGAAAGCTGACTATAGTAGAGCTGGAGAGAGAGACAGCTTCAGCTGGTCAGATAGCTTTATTCTTTAATGGTGACGCACCTGCAGAGTTATCAGAGAGACTATCTAAATCAGTGATATATCTGTGGCTCCAACAAATACCAGGAAGTAGCCTTAAAAGTCTGAGGTTAGTAAACTCAGTTATAGATAAGAATTATTTTAATTTGAGATCTAAAATGATGCTGACTTCACTGTTGGTATCACTAACAAGTTGGCATGCAGAAGTTTGATCAAACCATGTTAATCACCATGCATTCTCCAATCGCAGGAAAGCAAATGTAAGGTGATGAGGTAATTTCTAATGCAATTGACATAATTAATGTAAGTGTATCTGTATTGGTATGCTTTAGATTATCGGAGATGACATCACTGAAGCATCTATTTGTTGCCTGGTGTAGAGGTGATGAGCTGAATCTGTGTCTATCCACACTGACAGATCTGGTATCTCTGAGTCTGTTGCACTGTAATCTGACTAAGATACCTGAGAGGTAAATAGTTCATAACAATATAAATACAAGCTGAGTGTAGGATTAACACCTCACTTCATTATAATATATAACAAGTGTTTAATATAATACAGAAAATCTATATCCTGCTATAAACCTAACGATTAAGCCTGACATCTACTGTGCTATGTATGTTGTCTTTATTATGTATATAGTATTATCAATAATATCATTATCCTGTTCGTATAAAGCTAATGGTATAACATACTATAGTAATTATTACAATTTGAAATTATCTGAGCAGCACAGATAATTGTCCGTCATTGTATGATTACTATACGCCCGTTATCAGTAAGGTAAGCGATAGTTCTGAGTTTTGGTTTAAATACATATTTTTCATAATTTATGTAGTACCATCATCAGGGTAAAGATTTATTAATATTTGAGCTGGTTATTATTTGTAATAGATATATATATATATATTTATTTAGTGAGGTAATTAAAAATGATCAAATATTGATTTTACAAAGTTGATAACCCAATGGTGAAGTAGTTACAGTATAGGCACCTCACCAGGTACATTAGGGACAAGCAGCATTAATGTAGTGATATTCTAAGGTTTAAACCTACTGTAGGTGGTTCAAACTAACGGGAAAAGTTTTTATTTGTCAGACTTTCAGTTTGATCTTATTGTGATCACTAATTCCGGTTTTATAGCATATGCATTTACCCTACTTGATCAATATACACAATATATGCGGTGATCAAAATTCAGGATGCTCACAGTATTATTAAAAAGTATACATGTAAGAATCTGTTCGCAGAGAAAAACTTATTTAGTAATTTAATGTAATTTCATGTTGATACATCATTAAAATTTGCAAAAAAATCAAACATTACAGCCTATATTTTTTTATAAACAACCGATTTGTGTATTTTTGTTGTCGAGACAGCCAAAGCACCTTATTTAACTCTGTAAGACGAATTACCAAGTTAGGTCCATTCGCCTGATTTAGAATTGCTCCCCATGCGAGAAAACTGAAATTGCAAGCGGGCAGAATGGATCAAACTTGAACTTAGAATACACTGCATTTTAGGAAGATCCCATGATGAAAGAAATCAAAGTGACTCTGGGCTGATAGAAAAATAATTGTATCAAACTGGGAATAATGTGAAAATCATATTTCTTTGTCTGCAGCATCGCTAAGATCACAGCATTGAAGCAGCTAGAAATAGGTTGTATTGATCTCAGCAGAGATGATCAGCTGGGTCAGACATTGTCAAAACTCACTAATCTGGAGATGCTGGACCTGAGTAGATGTAAGCTGACTAAAATACCTGAAAGGTAAGGAAACCTCTAGATCAGTACATCAGTTATTCATCTTTATCTGATTTTTGTCAGTATTGAGATCATGGCATATGAAAGATATTCTTTATAGAAACGCAAAATCTCACATTTGGCACAGGAAATATGTGTAAAAATGTTAAATAGAATGGGAGTTGTCTGAAACCGTCAAATAATTCCATTCAGCTCTCCTATTTTGACAACAGTTCATGCATCACAATTGAAAAGCCATTCTTAGGGTTGTGTGAAATATTTAGTCTTGTGTTGCTACTCATTAAGTCTTTGGCAATGCACACTAATATGCAACAAGTTTTTGCATTACTCTGCGGTGAAATCTATAAAGGCTATACAAAATCAACTGTCTCTGGTTGGTTAAATGGTTAAATCACTGACATCGCCTGAACAGCAAAACACTACTTGGCCTTGTTTTTTTGTGTTGATACATCACGCAATTTTCTAAAAAAAAATCAAGACAAGACTGCACTTTTAAGATTTCCTGGGCAGTATTGGTTTGATAAAATCTAAGTAATAACTATTGCTGCATTACACATAAAGGATATAACCAAAGTTGTCCTTCGAAAAGTGCGACAACGTATTATCAATGATGCTATGGTCTAAACAAACTGACAGAGGTTGCAACCTCAGAGGAGCCTCTAAGAGTTTGTATATACTCATTAACCCTCCAGGGATCAGCTGGCCGAGAACCGAACCCTGGGGAGCACCGATCATGACAGGCAGTAAACCGACTTAATTCATTTACCAATAAAAACTGTTTTCTATTTAAAAGATAATTTTCTAACAGTCGCTATGAGGGGGATAATATCTGAAAAAATATCTGTTTACTTATTAGAACGATTAGAAGATTTATTGTATCAAAAACTTTTGAAAGATATAAAATTAAACCCTGGGTGATTCTTCCATCAATAAAATGGCCGTAAAGTTGTTCCATTATAATGTTGATTTTTGCTTATTTTGTGAAGTTTAGTACCCTCTTTGGTGAGTGTAAATAACTGCTTAGTCATCCAAGGTTTCTTGATAGTAGGACGTTGTTGCTTTCTGGCACTAATTTTGTTGCTGGCATTATCAATGCATGAGCTTGGTTTTCCATTGAAAGATGGTGTCAGATATTTCTGTAACAATTTTGTTATTGTATAATTTCTTATAATAACACATTAATTTATTTTAGTTGTGTTCATCCGTAAGGAATTATCGATCTGAAATGTTTAAATCTAAGGTGCACATTTTTATGTTCGGAATTAATAATAGTAATAGATAATATAAAATAATTATGTTGGTTTCACAAATTCTGGTTCGGTATCTAATAAGAATATAAAAATATTGGCTTCAACTCAACTTGCTTTAGTCTTTTGAAGCTAAGTCAAAATTTTTTTCTGGACTCAAATCAATGTTGATGTCACCAACAATAAGGCAGTTTGTGGGGAGCTAAATCCTCCAAAAAGCTGCCAAAGAGCCCAAGGGTGCCGGTAGACAGCGAGCACAGCGCACGCATCTCGTGAAAACTCACCATCTGCACGCGTAACGCCTCATTGAAGAACTTAAGTTTTATTTGAGCCTATTTTCTCTGCTACAACAATGTAAAGATTATTTTGTACTCAGGTAGGGTTGGTCTGTATATGTGGTTTGTTTTATTTTTGAATAAATTTGTAAGTTACACTTCATGCGTATCACTACCCACTGATCCCATTTTCTCTTTTGCTGCAAATACCATTTGCTATTTATATAACATGGCAAGACAAAATCATTGCACCACCAACACAGCAGACGGATGGTTCACAAACATGCCTTTAGTTGATATTTGCGCTAAGCAAAGCTCCAAAAAATTGCATCTTTGCAAGTCTAAAAGAAGGTGGAAGATCAATATCAATATTTTTCACATCATTTATGTGTGAGAAGTATATAGTTCTTATGTGCAATTTATTTGGTAACTGGTAAGTGATAAATGACCAAGTTTACTGCTGTGCCGTCTTCACCTATCTCTCTGCAAACCTCACACCATGTGGAAAATTCTATCATTCGATTATAGTGGATCAATGTAATACATTGCAACACAGAGATTGTGAAGTGCCTTCTATACTAATCATTCCATCTTCATGCCATTACCATTTCGCTCACTCATTATCCTGTCATGGTTGATATGCATACTATGCACCAATCTCTAAGAAAAGAAGTTGTCCACTTACCTGACAGTGGAGGATAACTCCTCAGATGAATCAGTTGACCAAACTGTACAATTATCACTTATTTAACTATGCTCTATAGAGTGACATTATCAAGTGTTCATGACATAATGTCATATACAGAAGTCTCGATGTGCACCATGCCATGAAAATTTATCTGCACTTGCTATCAAAGTAGTTTGTCTTTTCCTTTCTAACAAAATAAAAAAATGGCAGCTCAGTTGAGGCTTTTGCCATCCAACAACCCTGGTGGAAGGAAAATGCACTTTCAGGGTTTTTCATACACTGAGAGGAGCGACACAAACATATCAATTTTTAGGCTTTGCTCAGAAAGAGTGAACTTTGGATGTAAAGGGACGCTAAGGACAAACAAAGACCTCACAAATCCCCAGGTATATATTATATGTGTGTACATCGTATGTATTGCATACTATTACTTTTGTCTGAAAGCACAATATGTATTGCTGTATGTGCTGTGCTGCATCATGCCACAGGTTAGCTTTGAGAAATAAGGATAACTTGTGACAGAATTTGCGGCTAAGTTGTGACCAAGCTGGCTGTGTTTCAAACAAACAATCTCATAGATATCTTTGGATATGACATAGTAGATCCTGAGAAAGCCACAATTTTACCGAACTGAATTGTAGTGATTGGCTTGATTCTCTCTTGAAAAACTCAATATGGTTACTGGGGTGAAACCTTCGAGGGACATATTTTTTCTCCCCATGTGATTTTTCCGTGTCCAATAATTTTCACTTTGTTACAGCCGCTTATCCCACACATCATGATGCTGACGACCGCAAGATTGATGTCGATCTGGGAAGGACAGAGTTGAAGCGAAGGGCCGCTGATACCAGAGATAAGCCGGGGACAATCAGAACCATTGTACTACAAGACATGCCTGATGCCAGTAAAACTGTAAGCTCATTCAAACTAATCTTCTCCTGCAAATTTAGGATCTGACTGAATAAATAAATAGTGGCGATAATTCATAGGGCTCAGATATTTCATGTTGTGAGAAGGATTACAAGGTGGCTCAGTCGGAAAAATCATTGGTTGTGAATGTCTGTGTCACAGGCGGTGCATCAACCTGTCTGCAAATGCCAAGTGTGCACAGATTGTACTGTCTCACCATCGAGTCTCCAAGAATTATAAATCAATGAAAATGTTTTCAGATGTCAATTGCCTTCTAACAAATCCACATGAGGTTACAAATATATTGTACGTTGTATACCTTAGGATACAATACATGAGAATGCTTACGCAAAACAGTTAGATTCTATACCCACCTGTATCCAAGCCATACACCTGGAAAAATGAATGGAGGATAACTATCAGCCTCACTTTGAAACTGTGTTTTTTTCGAAATATCTAAGGTCTATCAGTTTTGTGAGGGAAAAATTAAAAAGAAGCCCGACTCCTAACCAATACACCACCCTGCTACCTGAGCTTTCAATATGTCAATATGAAGTATACTGTTGTATTTTTTTATCATTATTATTACAGTTATTGTTTTATTAATTGTTTTTCCTCATTTTTTTCAGGAATTCGTTTCCAACAACGCCTAAAGGAAGACAGTACAGAGAGCTAGAGCTCTGCAGCTTCAACCACTCCCCCAAGATATGGAGGTTATTGAAATCCCACACATTTTACGGCAGACAATTGGTGATGTACCGTTGCCATTCTTGCTGCATGATAATAGGACATAGGGAAGGCGGCTTATTATATTTGCTTCTCGACAATGTTTGCAGCAGCTCAGTGAGGCAAGTTCATGGTAAGTGTTTGCAGTTAAAGTTAAAGGCATTGACCTATATTAATCGTGTCTGATTAATTGAACATTAGATCTACAGTGTCAGAATTAAGCCAAAACTGTAATGCTGGAGATGTTATTCCAAAATCGATTATCAGCCTGTGCGATTTGGCTTTGCATCAATAACTGCATCAATAGACGGAGTAGGTGCTTTTTAAGGTTATTTTGCACGCTATCAGAGATTCACAGCTTGTAAAAGTAGGCTTTCAATTATTTCTACCCAATATATTCAATAGCATTTTCTTAAATATGAATTGTAATTTTAGGTTCATGGATGGAAATTTTGGAATGCCACCCCACATTTAACCAACATATGTTATGTATGATAACTTGTTCACCAACTAACTCTGACTAATTTCAACCTTGTTTGATGATTTTTCTATTTTCTATATTTCATTGGTCTCCTTATTTCAGAGTACGTGGCGGCATGTACAAATGATAAATGGACTGGTTCAACAGTATATGGCATATGAAGAAGTCAAGCTCTTCGTGGGGATGGTTGATGGCCTAGCATTCCTACCAGAAAATGATGTTGTTGGAGGAATGAGGTTGCTAAGAAGGATAGTCCCTAATATCGAAGATATTTGCAGATGACAACACATATGGTTGGCGTTCAATGTACCTACAGCAAACTTGTGCTGCAGTCGTCATTTGTTTTGCATAAAAACCATAGTTGATCTCATTTGGTAGTCCCAGTCAATGGCTTAGGCTGGGGTTTATGATGTCCGTGTGTTGGAATTCAGATCAAATTCTTTTCATTAATACTTTTATATGTCATTGAGTATATCATTTGTTCATGGTGTTGGGTGGCATGGAAATATGGGAATTGTTAGATGTTTGTTAAGCTCCATGAAAAAAAAAAATGATGTTTTATGCTCACAAACTGTTGTCATTTTGAAATAATAGAAGACATTTAAGGCTATACAACATGATGTGTAATACTAACAACTCCTTCATGGCACATGGAAGATGCTCAACTCCTAATATGATGTTAATTGCAACTCAAATTTTTTTAGGATTACCAGACCTTCTGGACTATTTTGACACTAACTATGTATGTGGTCCTCTGATAGCGCAGCCAGCGGCAAATGGATTAGGATTCTTGGCAAGGAGGAATGGGGAGCCTCGCTTTCCTCCAAGCAAGTGGAATATGCATGAGATAACAGTGAATGACCTACCACGGACGAACAACTCTTGTGAGTCCTGGAATAGTAGGTGAGAAACAAAGCATAAACAATACATCATCTGCGACACTTTGTAACTTGTAGAACAAATAATGTGTCAGCCAAAACCATATTGACTCATAAAGGACAATTACAAAGTGAATTTTATGCAGAGAAATAAAAAAAGCTGTTATCTTGAAACGCTCGCACAGAAGCTTAGTTAATGTTCATCCGGATTGTAGTATATTTTCAGATTTGATCATCACGAATTGGCAAATTGATATTTATTTGACCAATTTATTGAATTACTTAACTAGAATATAACCCTTTGCACTTTCAGAATGAAGAAGCTCAAGGGAACAGACCATCCAACTCTGTGGGATCTCCTGAAAACCCTAAGAGAAGAGGAAAGTGTGGCCAGACTCGATATTAACAATACCGCCATCAGCAACCCTCCAAAGAAGGTTGTCAAACGGGTATATCAAGAACTAACAACCAGGCTCAAGGAACTGTGCAGGCAGTGCGATGCAGGAGATGTCAGTATGGAGGTCTTTCTCCGCCGAATAGGGCACAACATTCTTGACTACATAGCTTGACTACTTTTGTACTACTACATTCCACTTGTTAATTTATTTGATTACATTTTAAGAGTTGTCTCATTTGATAAAAGTAACAGACAACTCCCATTTTGGTCATAAACTGTTTAAATATATAACCCTAACAATATATATCTCAACCTACTCTGAAAGCTTTGAATGAATGATCCTCGTCAAACACCCAAGAGTCCCAATACAAAGATAAATAATAACAATAGGGTAGGGGCCATTTTGTGCAAACCAAAAGCAGATGATAACGAAGTTTATCTAATGCAAAAAACATTTTCCTTTTCCCTTAAACTATAAAGTGTATATATGGCAACGGATTTATGACTTATAACCACATACATGACAATATTTCTGTTGAATATCTTCTCTTTAAAATCTATTGAAATATATTAATACAATTGGTATCGACAGCAGTATCCTTGTGTCACAAATAATGCATCAAACTTTATATTTGCTAATTATACATAAATGTGAGATGATAGTGGTCGAACAGTGTTCTTGATTCTCCTTAATTTGTCAGAAGAACTATTTCACATGGAAACATCGGTTCTCTGCTCTTTTTAAAATTCATGGTCAGCAGTTCCATTCCCAGATGGATAAAATACTCTTTAATTTATCGCTCCTGTACCTTGCAATGTAGGTATGCCTCAGGGCAGCGTACTAGGCATGATGTTGTTTAACTGTGTGATTGCCTCATTACCTAAGCTCCTAGATACTATCGGGGTGAAATGCCACTGTATGTTGATGACACTCGGTTCTGGGTGAGTTTCTGTGCGCGTGATTTCATCAAAAAATGTGAAAACAGCAATTGGTCGATAGTCAGGCAAGCTTTCTCCATCATCCCTCCTTCATGGTAAATAGCCATTTAAGACTGCGCTATTTAAGACTGAACACCACAAAAAAACCCAATTCACACCACTTTCACTCAAGAATCAATGATTTCTAGACGTTTTACAAATAAACTTCCTTATTATTATTATTATTGAAGCTTTAATGACCAATGAATAAAAGTTGTGACGCGTGGGACTAAAAATTAGTAGTATCACAATTGGAAAGAATAATTCTGCATAAAATGTGTTGCAGAGTTAAAACTTCCAATGAGCACAAGCAGGCTCAATCCCATCATAAAACATGTTTGAATAGTTTCTGTTCTCCACTCAAAATCAAATGTGAAATCAAACAGAAAAAAGTGGGATGCTTGATCAAGGAGTAAGAGACAACTCCTTGGCATGACTAATGTATAATTTAATATCCTGTACGCCGACCTGCGCATCACAACACTGGTGGGTTATAGTTTGGCATACATATCGGTATAGGAGAATTTTGTTCTACACTACAATAGTCACACATTTCGTTATATTAATTAATTTAATTTACACAAGTTTTGTTATAGCTTGTTATAAGTTTGTCAGTATGTTTTCAGTCCGGTGGGTAACAAAATAATCTTTTAATTCACCAATATTTCTTAATTTTGTGGCATAGGTTCTGTATAACAAGTTCTTTGCTGTGTATTACAGCTTAAATGCTTGTGCTATCTGAATGGTTATTGTTAGATTTTCCATAGTAAATATGACGTAATTGTGTGTCCTGTGGATTTTACGCAGTCCATTACAGGTGGAAGGCAACTTTGGTGATTTATCGTAATTAAACCAGTAAATTTTTGGTGTTGAACATATAAAATTCTCAACATTCTTTTTAAATGGAATCAAAATAAGTTACATTACATAACTATTTAAGGGAAACAAAAGCTCTGCATAGTAACACCACATTTTGACATACGGCTCTGTAGACTATGTAGCTTTTATACCCTCGAGTAGGAAAACAAACTTTGTTGAATGTGTATATGGTCAGAAGAGATGTTAAAAACTTATCCATATCCATCATCATTTACATTAAATTTACAACATGAAATTCAAGTTGTGAACATCCTGTGAGTCACAAGCCCCTAATAAATGACTTTGCTGAAAACTATGGCGATGGCCTAACCGTGAGAGCTCATTTTGGGTGAACAGAGTTTTTCCTTCCTGTTAGTTGTAACTGTAAATTTTTATACAACTAATAAATACAGAGATAACCTGCTCTATGTTCAATCATCGTAGTCTTATCAATGTAATTAGTAAGCATGAGTCTCTAGAGCAGCGATGAGTCAAGACTTGGCTTTCAAAAAAAAGTTGGTAAAAATCCAAAGTTATTTTGATATTATTCTAAAGAATGGTTGGGAAATATTTGTTACAAGTCACTGGCTCTCAGTTTGTGGATCCCAACATACCCAGATATCATTGAAATTGAACGAAGAAACTTCGAGACTTGATCAGTGAAAGAGATGGCTCTAACCAACTGAACCAGCCCCTACTCTGATCAGGCAACCCGCAGCTGTAAAGTGACTAAAAAAAAAAACAATGTGGCTTGATCTCCTTTGGTTATATATTATGGCATTTTGACAATGGTATTTTGGGATATGGTATGTTGTCCCGCATGGTATTATGTCCAATCTGGCTTTATATCCACTGGTATTTTGACACATCTGGCTTTATATCCACTGGTATTTTGACACAACTGGCGTTTTGTACAACTAGTATTTTGGCATTGGTATATAGTGCAGTGGTATTTTCACCTATGGCATTATGGCCATGGCATTATGACAATGGCATTATGGCAATGGCACTTTGTCCCAATGGCGTTTTGGCCATGGCATTTTGACACGGAATCCAATCCGACCTAACAACCCAGAAGAGGACCCTGAGGCAGTGACTGGAGGTCAGTCACACACCCCAGACCCAGGAGTTGATGTGTTGTTGTCACAGCGAAGGTGTTATTAGCTAGACTGGCAACAGATACTTAATTCACAGCGATTGTACCAACAGTAACAGCCACAGCATTAGTATGGGCACACCACTGACTGGGACAAGAGTTGATACTTCTTGCAGCTTTAAGATGAAGAAAAGGAGGAGCTGGATCGAGTCGGCCCTTGTATAACTAAATGATAAGCTGTCCCTTCTGTTATCCCAGATGAGTCAAAGTCATTGTCTGCCCTCAAGTGGATGTGTCCATTCCAGCAAAAAAATTGTGGTTAACTGATACTGGGAGCGAACCAAGTCTTTGTGAAAGCAAATACACAGCAATCGTGAAACATTAAAAATGATCAATAATTTTGAAAAAAGATCTGGCATTATATAGTAGGATAGTAGATACAAGTTATCTAATCATTCCTTCCAATTTTTGCTCTTCGAGTTTTTTTTGACACCAGCCCCTCTTGCTAGAGCTGCCAAAACTCCAAAGCTATGACCAATCCTCACTTCCCTCTGCTGAAAGTCAGATCATTTATGACCTCACAGAGTGGCCTGGGGCCCTATTCCTGGCACTCATAGCATGCAAATTTCTCACCCTTGATGGTCTGCCGACATTCATTCCTCACAGCGCCAGATGTTCTTTTCTCTCTGCTTCTCCTTGTCAGCATTTTGCTTGCGTTCTGGAACCACCTCTACAGGCTCAGTAAGTAAGAAGTCGGTTCCAGGAATATTGAACTTCATTGAGTTAAAATCTGAAATAAAAGATTACAATGATTGACCAGACACAAAGCTTGCCTATGTTTCTGCCAAAAATACCACTACAATGAATGTTTGCGATTACGTCTAACGACAGAAGGACCAACCTGCACCAAGTAGACTTGTGGGGTGGTGTCAGCTTTAACTAAAACCCATTCACGACCCCGATCAGACTTAAACCCAAACTCGCTGATTGGGCTTTAAAGGATATAAAAACTAAGCAAGAAATCTCTCATTCCATTTTTTCTCCCTCGACTCACATTGTCGCCTTCAACCTCTTCATACAAATCATAATTGACCAAGAGTACTCTATTTAACTTAATGGAGACCTTAAACTTCCACCAAACCTCAATTCACCAGGTGTAAACACAGGATTCAGAGGAGGGGTTCAATGTGACGTCATACAAGAATCATGTTCGCTACATTTTCGAACCAATCTCTCGACAACACCTACAGATCTTTCAGCTAACCCGTTAGATTAGAGCTACTGGTTGCATGACTTAAGCCATAGTCACTTGCAAACTGTCGGAATTCCAGCACTTTAATACCCCGGAATATTGTCATTATACGGAGGTTTCTAGCGACTCCAAGAGTGGAAAATACTCTCTTGAAGGCACCTATAATTCCTAGGCTCGTCTGCGCTGGTATAGGCACAGCTTCAATCCACTTACTATATAATAGTCTACAAGGATGCAGTACAATTTGTTTTTGGAGTCAATGACATCAGATGTAATTTCAACCCAATGCCCAGAAGGCAATGGGGTTTCATGACAAGGCTCATATGTCACTCTAATGTCTCTGATACAAGCATTACATTGATAGATGTAAGTCTCTATATGATTGAGCATGTTAGGCCACAGGGCCACCTCTCGAGTAAGTCTACAGGTTGTACCAGTGCCCTGGTATCCAGCATGTGCTCTCTCAATATAGACACTATGCAGACTAGCAGGTACACGAAGTCTGCCATTAAACATAAAACAACCTTTGTGCACATACAATTTATGACGGCAATTATGTAAACACTTCAAATCACCTGTTTGCTGCTCGTATCTTGGCGAACCTTCGACCTGATACTGCTTGCATTGAAGTTAAATGCAAGCAGCATCAGGTCAAAGGTTCTCCAAGATACGATATAATACTCAATATTATGCTGGATTAACTTTGAACCTCGTTGAGTTGGCTCAAAGTATCAGCAACAAACAATTTAAATTTAATGAAAGATTTCATATCCATACCTCATCATCCTCATTTTGAATCACTCAGATCTTTTCCAAACTTTTCAATCTTTTGACCTATCAGAACTTCTCACAAGCCCATGTGATGGTGAGAGCTTCCCTCTCCACCATCCTATAGCCCATCTCAGTTTCAGTCATCTTAGGGGAGACATACTCTACTGGTTGCCAGATATATTCACCAGATTCCTGGAGTAACACAGCACCAAGTGCAAGCTACTGGCATCGGCTGACACACTACGTATTTTAGACATATCAAACGCACACAACAAGGAAACTGACAGTAGTGGTTACAAACTCGCATTTGTCTTTTCTCAAGTTCAAACCAACATGATTACATATATCTAAGATTAATTCCAGTCTATCCCAATGAGTTGCCTCATCCTTAGCATAGATCAAAATGTCATTCATAAGACATATAACTCCTTGAAGGCCATTTAAGATCTTATCCATGCAACGCTTGAAAAACTCTGTGGCAGAGGATATTCCACATTTTGGAGCAATAAATTATTTCCCACCTTTGTAGGGTCCTCTCATTGCTTAGCATCGGAACATTTAATGGCTTGTGAATAACTTACAGGTTCTACTATTTACTAAACTACCAGTAAGCATGCTCTACTTCTATATTAGTATACTTATCACTGCCAAACCTGACTGGAGGTTGACGCACACAAGAGTCACCCTGTTCACTCACAGGTGGGTTGCTACGACTCCCACTATCATCTATAACATCAGGTTGTTTATCAGGGTCAGGAATCATCACCTCATTGTCACACTACTCAGCACTCTCTTTAGTTGGCACACATGGTAAGCCATCCCTTGCTCATCCCAATATATCCTACAAAAACCAACCTCTCAGCCCTATCATCAAGCTTACTATGAAGCTGAGGCGGCACATGACTAAGCACAGTTGCGCCAAACACTCAAATATGACTCACATTTGGCTTGTGTTTGTTATATAACTCATATGTAGTCGTCCCCACTTTAGATATTGGTGGGCAGTCTATTCCTGAAGTGAGCAGCTTTGGCTGCAGCTTCAGTCCAAAAGCGCTTAGGCATACCTGACTGTAGTACCATGGCGCGCGTTGACTCGACTATGGTACGATTGTACCGCTCTGCAACACTATTTTGCTCAGGTGTGTACCGCACAGTAAGCTGGTTTTGTATGCCTCGACCAGAGATATAGCGCTCAAAATCTGTCCCTACATACTCCTCACCATTATCACTACATAGTGAAAAAATATTGAGCCATTCTCGCAGATAAAATGCACTTGGGCAAATCTAGAATAGTCATCGATAAATGTCAAACAATAAATCCTCATAATCCTCATTCACCAATAAAAGCCATTTATAAATATAATCCAGAGGGAACGCTGGATTTCATCTTACACCACAACCCGACAAAGCATATTGGTAGGGTATTTACCAACAGGCGTGGAACAATTGATGAAGAGCTTAGCAGTCTTCATTGTTGATGGGCACTCATCTAATATGCTTGGGGGATTTCCTTACAAAATTGCTGACATGTGGGTTTATATAAGATAAATTTAAACTCTGTATAAATTGATGGAAGCCAGACAAACTGTAAGATTAAATCAGATTAAGCTACATTTGGCTATGTGGGGATTGAAGGCCTTTATTGCAAATGTTACACATTTTTGTTTTTATTAACAGCATGCTGAGTCAGGTGTTTTTAGAGTTGTCATTTCATTTTTGACTCAGATATATCTGATGAGACAGGTACTAGATAAATAATGAATCAATTTCCCTTAAACTGTATGACACTTGAATGTTTCATCTACCTGTAACTTAATTTACAACTTAATGTTTCGTTTCCTGCAAGTTATTTTATGTCTGCTTAATAACAACAGATGATAAACCCTTATTTAACTCTGTAAGACGAATTACCAAGTTAGGTCCATTCGCCTGATTTAGACTTGCTCTCCATGCGAGAAAACTGAAAATGCAAGCGGGCAGAATGGATCAAACTTGAACTTAGAATACACTGCATTTTAGGAAGATCCCATGATGAAAATAATCAAAGTGACTCTGGGCTGATAGAAAAATAATTGTATCAAACTGGGAATAACGTGAAAATCATATTTCTTTGTCTGCAGCATCGCTAAGATGACAGCATTGAAGCGGCTAGGCATAGGTGGTACTGATCTCAGTGGAGATGATCAGCTGGGTCAGACATTGTCAACACTCACTAATCTGGAGATACTGCACCTGAGCAACTGTCAGCTGACTAAAATACCTGAAAGGTAAGGAAACCTGTAGATCAGTACATCAGTTATTCATCTTTATCTGATTTTTGTCAGTATTGATATCATGGCATATGAAAGATATTCTTTATAGAAACGCAAAATCCCACATTTGGCAACAGGAAATGTATGTAAAAATGTTAAATAGAATGGGAGTTGTCCGAAACCGTCAAATAATTCCATTCAGCTCTCCTATTTCGACAACAGTTCAAGCATCACAATTGAAAAGTCATTCTTAGGTTTGTGTGAAATATTTAGGCTTTGTTGCTACTCATTAAGTCTTTGGCAATGCACATGAATATGCAACAAGTTTTTGCATTACTCTGCGATGAAATCTATAAATGCTATAAAAAATTAACTGTCTCTGGTTGATTAAATGGTTAAAACACTGACATCGCCTGAACAGCAAACACTACTTGGCCTTGTATTTTGTGTTGATACACCACGCAAGTTTCTAAAAAAAAATCAAAACATCACATCCTTACTTATTTCTAATCAATTTTTTGATTTATTTTTGTTGACAAGACTGCACCAGCAACTTATTTTAGCTTTTTAAGATTTCCTGGGCAGTATTGGTTTGATAAAATCTAAGTAATGTCTTTTGCTGCTTTGCACATAAAGGTTATAACCAAAATTGTCCTTGAGAATGCGACAACGTATTATCAATGATGCTATGGTCTAAACATACTGACAGAGGTTGCCACCTCAGAGGATCCTCTAAAGAGCTTGTATATACGCATTAATCCTCCGAGGATCAGCTGAGGCATATATGTTATTAATGTGACATCATGCAAACCATATGCACTCTGAGGTTGCAACTGATGATCGAATCTCTTAGGGTTAGCTGAGGCTGCTGTATGCTCACTGAGAGGAATCCGGAAGCGGGTTTAACTTCGGGTATTATTTAGCAGTGCCCTTATTTGGTTAGTCAGAATACCCAAAATGCCCTTACTTTTTGAAGAAGTCAAACGAGTCCCTCTCTGTGTTGCTCTATTACACATTACTATACATTAAAACATTTCGACAATACTGTAATTTTGATAATGAAAATTGACTTGGTCACCCCAACCTTTCAAAATAACCAGGTGACAAGAGCAGTTTTTACAATATTGCTGGTTTTGGACCCTGCCACTGGTTAAATGAGCTATGTGGCCATGTCAAGTTGTCATTAGATTTCTTTGAATTAAGCAAGGAATGCTTGCCAGGAGTGACCGCACTAACCACTTGGGTGACTGACTGAGGCCGCAAAGCAACATCAGGGCAATCCTCCTACTCAGCAGTAGAGGACAACTTCTGGTGCTCATAATGAACAGAATACTAGTCCCCTCTTCTGCATCACTTACATTCATAGCCTCCATAATCAGACTTGCTTCACTAACATCACTAGCTTGTGATGCAGCAGTCCGACGGTACCCGGCCCTAATGCCATGGCCTAAATGCCATTGGGACAAAATGCTATTGCCATTATGCCATTGTCATAATGCCATGGCCATAATGCCATAGGTGAAAACACCACTGCACAATATACCAATGCCAAAATACCAGTTGTACAAAATGCCTCATTGAAGAACTTAAGTTTTATTTGAGCCTATTTTCTCTGCTACAACAATGCAAAGATTATCTTGTACTCAGGTAGGGTTGGTCTGTATATGTGGTTTGTTTTATTTTTGAATAAATTTGTAAGTTACACTTCATGCGTATCACTACCCTCTGATCCCATTTTCTCTTTTGCTGCACATACCATTTGCTATTTATATAACATGGCAAGACAAAATCATTGCACCACCAACACAGCAGACGGATGGTTCACAAGCATGCCTTTAGTTGATATTTGCGCTAAGCAAAGCTCCAAAAAATTGCATCTTTGCAAGTCTAAAAGAAGGTGGAAGATCAATATCATTATTTTTCACATCATTTATGTGTGAGAAGTATATAGTTATTATGTGCAATGTATTTGTTAACTGGTAAGTGATAAATGACCAAGTTTACTGCTGTGCCGTCTTCACCTATCTCTCTGCAAACCTCACACCATGTGATAAATTCTATCATTCGATTATAGTGGATCAATGTAATACATTGCAACACAGAGATTGTGAAGTGCCTTCTATACTAATCATTCCATCTTCATGCCATTACCATTTCGCTCACTCATTATTCTGTCATGGTGGATATGCATACTCTGCACCAATCTCTAAGAAAAGAAGTTGTCCACTTACCTGACAGTGGAGGATAACTCCTCAAATGAATCAGTTGACCAAACTGTACAATTATCACTCATTTAACTATGCTTTATATAGTGACATTATCAAGTGTTCATGACATAATGTCATATACAGAAGTCTGGATGTGCACCATGCCATGAAAATTTATCTGCACTTGCTTTGATAGTTCTATCAAAGTAGTTTGTCTTTTCATTTCTAACAAAATAAAAAAAATGGCAGCTCAGTTGAGGCTTTTGCCATCCAACAAGCCTGGTAGGAGGAAAATGCACTTTCAGGGTTTTTCATACACTGAGAGGAGCGACACAAACATATCAATTTTTTGGGTTTGCTCAGAAAGAGTGAAGTTTGGATGTAAAGGGACGCTAAGGACAAACAAAGACCTCACAAATCCCCAGGTATATATTATATGTGTGTACATTGTATGTATTGCATACTATTACTTTTGTCTGAAAGCACAATATGTATTGCTGTATGTGCTGTGCTGCATCATGCCACAGGTTAGCTTTGAGAAAGAAGGATAACTTGTGACAGACTTTGCGGCTATGTTGTGACCAAGCTGGCTGTGTTTCAAACAAACAATCTCATAGATATGTTTTGATGTGACATAGTGATCCTGAGAAATCCTCAAATTTACCGAACTGAATTGTAGTGATTGGCTTGATTCTCTCTTGAAAAACTCAATATGGTTACTCAATATGAAACCTTCGAGGGACATATTTTTTCTCCCCATGTGATTTTTCCGTGTCCAATAATTTTCACTTTGTTACAGCCGCGTATCCCACACACTCATGATGCTGACGACCGCAAGATTGATGTCGATCTGGGAAGGACAGAGTTGAAGCGAAGGGCCGCTGATACCAGAGATAAGCCGGGGACAATCAGAACCATTGTACTACAAGACATGCCTGATGCCAGTAAAACTGTAAGCTCATTCCAACTTATCTTCTCTTGCACATTTAGGATCTGACTGAATAAATGAATAGTGGCGATAATTCATAGGGCTCAGATATTTCATGTTATCCGAAGGATTACAAGGTGGCTCAGTCGGAAAAATCATTGGTTGTTAATGTCTGTGTCACAGGCGGTGCATCAACCTGTCTGCAAATACCAAGTGTGCATAGATCGTACTGTCTCACCATCGAGTCTCCAAGAATTATAAATCAATGAAAATGTTTTCAGATGTCAATTGCCTTCTAACAAATCCACATGAGGTTACAAATATATTGTACGATACCTTAGGATACAATACATGAGAATGCTTACGCAAAACAGTTAGATTCTATACCCACCTGTATCCAAGCCATACACCTGGAAAAATGAATGGAGGATAACTATCAGCCTCACTTTAAAACTGTGTTTTTTCGAAATATCTAAGGTCTATCATTTTTGTGAGGGAAAAATTAAAACGAAGCCCGACTCCTAACCAATACACCACCCTGCTACCCGAGCTTTCAATATGTCAATATGAAGGATACTGTTGTATTTTTTTATTATTATTATTACAGTTATTGTTTTATTAATTGTTTTTCCTCATTTTTTTCAGGAATTTGTTTCCAACAACGCCTCAAGGAAGACGGTACAGTGAGCTAGAGCTCTGCAGCTTCCATCGCTCCCCAAAAATATGGAGGTTATTGAAATCCCATACATTTTACGGCAGACAATTGGTGATGTACCGTTGCCATTCTTGCTGCATGATAATAGGACACAGGGAAGGCGGCTTATTATATTTGCTTCTCGACAATGTTTGCAGCAGCTCAGTGAGGCAAGGTCATGGTAAGTGTTTGCAGTTAAAGTTAAAGGCATTGACCTATATTAATCATGTCTGAATAATTGAACATTAGATCTACAGTGTCAGCATTAAGCCAAAACTGTAATGCTTTCCTCCAAACAAGTGGAATATGCATGAGATAAGAGTGAATGATTATGTTATTCCAAAATCGATTATCAGCCTGAGTGATTTGGCTTTGCATCAATAACTGCATCAATAGACGGAGTAGGTGTTTTTTAAGGTTATTTTGCACGCTATCAGAGATTCACAGCTTGTAAGAGTAGGCTTTCAGTTATTTCTACCCAATATATTCAATAGCAGTGTATGACCTACCACGGACAAACAACTATTGCGAGTCCTGGAATAGTAGGTGAGAAACGAAGCATAAACAATACATCATCTGTGACAGTTTGTAACTTGTAGAACAAATAATGTGTCAGCCAAAACCATATTGACTCATAAAGGACGATTTCGAAGTGAATTTTATGCAGAGAACTAAAAAAAGCTGTTATCTTGAAACGCTTGCACAGAAGCTTAGTTAATGTTCATCCGGGTTGTAGTATATTTTCGGATTTGATCGTTACGAATTGGCAAATTGATATTTATTTGACCTATTTATTGAAATACTTAACTAGAATATAATCCTTGGCACTTTCAGAATGAAGAAGCTCAAGGGAACAGACCATCCAACTCTGTGGGATCTTCTCAAAACCCTAAGAGAAGAGGACATGGTGGCCAGACTCGATATTGACAATACAGCCCTCAGCAACCCTCCAAAGAAGGTTGTCAAACGGGTATATCGAGAACTAACAACCAGGCTCAAGGAACTGTGAAGGCAGTACGATGCAGGAGATGTCAATATGGAGGTCTTTCTCCGCCTAATAGGATACAACATTTGGTGGAAAGCACCAGCCCACCATATTGAGCATTGACGAGTTAATAGCTTGACTACTTTTGTACTACTACATTCCACTTGTAAATTTATTTGATTACATTTTAGGAGTTGTCTCATTTGATAAAAGTAACAGACAACTCCCATTTTGGTAATAAACTGTTTAAATATATAACCCTAACAATATATATCTCAACCTACTCTGAAAGCTTTGAATGACTGATCCTCGTCAAACACCCAAGAGTCCCAATACAAAGATAAATAATAACAATAGGGTAGGGGCCATTTGGTGCACACCAAAAGCAGATGATAACGAAGTTTATCTAATGCGAAAAACATTTTCCTTTTCCCTTAAACTATAAAGTGTACATATGGCAACGGATTTATAAATAATAACCACATACATGACAATATTGCTGTTGAATATCTTCTCTTTAAAATCTATTGAAATGTATTAACACAATTGGTATCGACAGCAGTATCCTTGTGTCACAAATAATACATCAAACTTTATGTCATCCAATGGATGTTCACAGGCGATATTTGCTAATTATACATAAATGTGAGATGATTGTGGTCAAACAGTGTTCTTGATTCTCCTAAATTTGTCAGAAGAACTATTTCACATGGACACATCTGTTCTCTGCTCTTTTTAAAATGCATGGTCGGCAGTTCCATTCCCAGATGCATAAAATACTCTTTACTTTATCGCTCCTGTACCTTGCAATGTAGGTATGCCTCAGGGCAGCGTACTAGGCACGATGTTGTTTAACTATGTGATTGCCTCATTACCTAAGCTCCAAGATACTATCGGGGCTAAATGCCACTGTATGCTGATGACACTCGGTTCTGGGTGAGTTTCTGTGCACGTGATTTCATCAAAAAATGTGAAAACAGCAATTGGTCGATAGTCAGGCAAGCTTTCTCCATCATCCCTCCTTCATGATAAATAGCCATTTAAGACTGCGTTATTTAAGACTGAACCCCACAAAAGACACAATTCACACCATTTCACCCAAGAATCAATGATTTCTAGACGTTTTACAAATTAACTTCATTATTATTATTATTATTGAAGCTTTAATGACCAATGAATATTAGTTGTGACGCACGGGACTAAAAATTAGTAGTATCACGTTTGAAAAGAATAATTCTGCATAAAATGTGTTGTTGCAGAGTTAACACTTCCAATGAGCACAAGCAGGCTCAATCCCATCATAAAACATGTTTGAATAGTTTCTGTTCTCCACTGAAAATCAAATGTGAAATCAAACAGAAAAAAGTGGGATGCTTGATCAAGGAGTTAGAGACAACTCCTTGGCATGGCTAATGTATAATTTAGTATCCTGTGTGACTTTGCTGAAAACTATGGCCATGGCCTAACCGTGAAAGCTCATTTTGGGTGAAAAGAGTTTTTCCTTCCTGTTAGTTGTAACTGTAACTTTTTATAGAACTAATAAATACAGAGATAACCTGCTCTATGTTCAATCATCGTAGTCTTATCAATGTAATTAGTAAGCATGAGTCTCTAGAGCTGCGATGAGTCAAGACTTGGCTTTCAAAAAAAAGTTGGTAATAATTCAAAGTTATTGTCATATTATTCTAAAGAATGGTTGGGAAATATTTGTAACAAGTCACTAGCTCTCAGTTTGTGGATCCCAACAAACCCCAGATATCATGGAAATTGAACGAAGAAACTTCGAGACTTGCTCAGTGAAAGAGATGGCTCTAACCAACTGAACCAGCCCCTACTCTGATCAGGCAACCCGCAGCTGTAAAGTGACTAAAAAAAAAAACAATGTGGCTTGATCTCCTTTGGTTATATATTATGGCATTTTGACAATGGTATTTTGGGATATGGTATGTTGTCCCGCATGGTATTATGTCCAATCTGGCTTTATATCCACTGGTATTTTGACACATCTGGCTTTATATCCACTGGTATTTTGACACAACTGGCGTTTTGTACAACTAGTATTTTGGCATTGGTATATAGTGCAGTGGTATTTTCACCTATGGCATTATGGCCATGGCATTATGACAATGGCATTATGGCAATGGCACTTTGTCCCAATGGCGTTTTGGCCATGGCATTTTGACACGGAATCCAATCCGACCTAACAACCCAGAAGAGGACCCTGAGGCAGTGACTGGAGGTCAGTCACACACCCCAGACCCAGGAGTTGATGTGTTGTTGTCACAGCGAAGGTGTTATTAGCTAGACTGGCAACAGATACTTAATTCACAGCGATTGTACCAACAGTAACAGCCACAGCATTAGTATGGGCACACCACTGACTGGGACAAGAGTTGATACTTCTTGCAGCTTTAAGATGAAGAAAAGGAGGAGCTGGATCGAGTCGGCCCTTGTATAACTAAATGATAAGCTGTCCCTTCTGTTATCCCAGATGAGTCAAAGTCATTGTCTGCCCTCAAGTGGATGTGTCCATTCCAGCAAAAAAATTGTGGTTAACTGATACTGGGAGCGAACCAAGTCTTTGTGAAAGCAAATACACAGCAATCGTGAAACATTAAAAATGATCAATAATTTTGAAAAAAGATCTGGCATTATATAGTAGGATAGTAGATACAAGTTATCTAATCATTCCTTCCAATTTTTGCTCTTCGAGTTTTTTTTGACACCAGCCCCTCTTGCTAGAGCTGCCAAAACTCCAAAGCTATGACCAATCCTCACTTCCCTCTGCTGAAAGTCAGATCATTTATGACCTCACAGAGTGGCCTGGGGCCCTATTCCTGGCACTCATAGCATGCAAATTTCTCACCCTTGATGGTCTGCCGACATTCATTCCTCACAGCGCCAGATGTTCTTTTCTCTCTGCTTCTCCTTGTCAGCATTTGGCTTGCGTTCTGGAACCACCTCTACAGGCTCAGTAAGTAAGAAGTCGGTTCCAGGAAGATTGAACTTCATTGAGTTAAAATCTGAAATAAAAGATTACAATGATTGACCATACACAAAGCTTGCCTATGTTTTTGCCAAAAATACCACTACAATGAATGTTTCCGATTACGTCTAACGACAGAAGGACCAACTTGCACCAAGTAGACTTGTGGGGTGGTGTCAGCTTTAACTAAAACCCCTTCACGACCCGGATCAGACTTAAACCCAAACTCGCTGATTGGGCTTTAAAGGATATAAAAACTCAGCAAGAAATTTCTCATTCCATTTTTTCTCCCTCGACTCACATTGTAGCCTTCGACCTCTTCATACAAATTATTATTGACCAAGAGTACTCTATTTAACTTAATGGAGACCCTAAAATTCGACCAAACCTCAATTCACCAAGTGTAAACACAGGATTCAGAGGAGGGTTTCAATGTGACGTCAATAATAATGTTCGCTACATTTTCCAACCAATCTCTCGACAACACCTACAGATCTTTCAGCTAAACCGTTAGATTAGAACTACTGGTTGCATGACTTAAGCGATAGTCACTTGCAAACTGTCGGAATTCAGCACTTCAATACCCCGGAATATTGTCATCTATAACATCAGGTTGTTTATCAGGGTCAGGAATCATCACCTCATTGTCACACTACTCAGCACTCTCTTTAGTTGGCACACATGGTAAGCCAACCCTTGCTCATCCCAATATATCCTACAAAAACCAATCTCTCAGCCCTATCATCAAGCTTACTATGAAGCTGAGGCGGCACATGACTAAGCACAGTTGCGCCAAACACTCTAATATGACTCACATTTGGCTTGTGTTTGTTATATAACTCATATGTAGTCGTCCCCACTTTAGATATTGGTGGGCAGTCTATTCCTGATGTGAGCAGCTTTTGCTGCAGCTTCAGTCCAAAAGCGCCTAGGCATACCTGACTGTAGTACCATGGCGCGCGTTGACTCGACTATGGTACGATTGTACCGCTCTGCAACACTATTTTGCTCAGGTGTGTACCGCACAGTAAGCTGGTCTTGTATGCCTCGACCAGAGATATAGCCCTCAAAATCTGTCCCTACATACTCCTCACCCTTATCACTACATAGTGAAACAGTATTGAGCCATTCTCGCATTTGCAAATGCACTTGGGCAAATCTAGAATAGTCATCGATAAATGTCAAACAATAAATCCTCATAATCCTCATTAACCAATAAAAGCCATTTATAAATATAATCCAGAGGGAACGCTGGATTTCTTCTTACACCACAACCCGACAAAGCATATTGGTAGGGTATTTACCAACAGGCGTGGAACAATTGATGAAGAGCTTAGCAGTCTTCATTGTTGATGGGCACTCATCTAATATGTTTGGGGGATTTCCTTACAAACTTGCTGACATGTGGGTATATATAAGATAACTTTGAACTGATATAAATTGATGGAAGCCAGACAAACTGTAAGATTAAATCAGATTAAGCTACATTTGGCTATGTGGGGATTGAAGGCCTTTATTGCAAATGTTACACATTTTTGTTTTTATTAACAGCATGCTGAGTCAGGTGTTTTTAGAGTTGTCATTTCATTTTTGACTCAGATATTCTGATGAGACAGGTACTAGATAAATAATGAATCAATTTCCCTTCAACTGTATGACACTTGAATGTTTCATCTACCTGTAACTTAATTTAGAACTTAATGTTTCGTTTCCTGCAAGATATTTTACTTCGGCCTAATAACAACAAATGATAAAGAGTTTTTAATAGCACTAAATGTCAGTAAAGAGAAAGAGTAAAGGGCAAACCATCACAGTCATGACTTTTAGAAAAAAAGGATACAAATTCACTACGATGCAGAGAGGGTTAGGGGGAGAAAATAGATGCCATAGACAAGTTGTTGTCAGAAATCTTTAGATCTTTAAATTTAGAGAGATTTGGATTTGGTGCACTCTCTTTTCTCACTTTTCACCTTTTTCTGTTTGAAGATGATCTGTAAAAGTATTAAATTTCTTTCTAGTGGTTATCTTCTTTTCCCATTATTAATCCAGCTGCTATAGAGGGTGAAATCCTGAGGTAACGTCCTTTTAGGATGTACACAACATACTGAAATGATTATCCAATCAACTCATAGTGGGTGCACTGCTCACTCAACCAAGCTTGCGAGCTTTGTGCAAAACACCGCATGGCATAACAATGACCTGTCTTTAAGAAGCCAAGGATTATTTCGAATCTGATTCTGATATTTGACTGTCCCTCCCGGAATACAAGTTAACTCCTCCTTTAACTGGAAAAAAGTGAATTAAAAATTGGCAAGATCAGAGAAGTCCTAATTGAAAAAAAAACAATTTGTCAAAAAAGTGTACATTTTATTGGTGTTTTGTACAATATTAAATCTGGTTGTAACTTTGTCTTTGTCTTTAGTTATATCACCGTCGGGCGTTGATGCTCCTCTATAGTGACTTACAGCTGGTCTGTACAGTGATTGGTAAGGCAGGTAGTCAGTGACAGCTGAGTGTCCAAAGAAAATGGCAGGATCAAAGTTGCAGTTTTTAGGAACAGTTTATAGCAGCCGGAATTCCACGACTCACAACTAGATCACAGTGTGAGATTGAGATTGACCAGAAGCTTAGATTTGAAGCCCACATCCAAAATGTTGTTCGTAAGACAAATCAAAGAATGTGTATAATTAAAAACTTTCTGTATTTGAGTACCAAGCCACTAGCATGAATGCTTTTTCAAAGTTTTATTGTTTCTCTTATAATGTATTGTCTACCAGTCCTCTATCCTGCCATTTATCAACAAGATAAGAAGGACATGCGCAAAATATTTAAAGATGCTTCCTCGCTAGGATTACAGCTTAATTATGATCTTGGCACTCTAGTTAACACTCATTTAAAAAATCGTGTAATGCAGATATTCACTGACGACGAACACTTTATCCAGAACTACCTCGAACGGTGCCCCTCAAGGCGGCTTAGACACCCTAAATACCGCACTGCCTGGGGCAAAGACTGTTTTTTAAGACACCTGTGCATTGATATTAATAATACAATTTTTTAACTACTTTTTAATAATACTATTTTTGCAGGCAAGGCAGCTTCACTATTTTTTAACAGAGTACGTGTACCAGCTACCTTTTTCTCGCAACTCTTACAGTTAGTGATAGAATACAAATCAATCAATCAATCAGTGAAGTATGTGAAAAAGACCCTGATTACAGAAGGAGAGTTTCGAATCTCAAACCATAGTGTGGGCGGTTAATCGGGTTTGAGGGGTAATAATCCTCAAGATGTTTTAGGATCAGTAAGTTGGTAGTACAAACCCATTCGCATGCAATAGAGATAGAAACATGGACGGATCGTACGAGACCACCGGCCTGAAAAATCTCTCAGTGGCACATCTGAAGGAATTGTGCATGCCTAGGCATATATGAGGTGTGAAATTCAAATACGCAATTATGAGGAAAATATCACAGAGAACAATTATCAATATTGCAGACACAAATTAGCACACTGGAATGGGGAGGGAGTAGATGGGCTGTCGGGTAAGGTCTGGTCAGGGAGCTCTGTGTACATACCTGTCAAGTATCCCGATTTGGTCGGGACCCTCCCTATTTCAAGACCCTAATCGCTCTCACTCCCTATCTCCCTATAACCTCCCTATTTCAGCCTCAACATACCGGAAAAAACCAGTTTCTGTTTACACAGGTGCTATAGAAACAAGTTAGTTACATCCTGGTCATAAAGTGGGTACAAAAGTCATGAAGTGAATAGACTGATGTAATTAGCAAACAACTGATAGGAAAATAATAAAGAATCAATGTGAGATGACCTCAATTCAAAACTGTCTGACAGTCTATGAAAAATCGAAATCCCAAGGAATAATAAGGCACTTGTTGACGACAAAATATTCTACACATGCATGTGACTGACTGGTCTAGTAAAAATAAAATTTTGAACATGTCTTCACCAACAAGAAAGAGACCCTATCAACAAGCTGAAAAGTGTTCTTCCCATTATCAAAAAGGGTGGGAAACAAAATATACTTCTGTCAAGCAGTCAGGGAAGGGAGATACATATTTTACATGTACCATTTGCAAGAAAGATCTGAGCTGTAGCAATGGTGGAGTAAATGATGTGACTAAACACCAAGCCACTAAAGGCCACTCAGAGTTGGAGTCTCAATTGAAAAGAACGGCTAAGCTTACAATCAAAAACATCCAAGTAAAGAGTAATGAATTTGATAGAAGTGTTTTAAATCCTCTAAACCTCAATCAATTCAATTTGGAGATCAAGTGTAGTTTTTCTGTTTCTGTGTTTATATGTTATAGTATAGACAATGTGAGCTTCAACTGAATACAATGTACACATCATCATGCAGAATTTAAAAATAACACATCTGTTTGACTTTCCTCCTAGAATGCTGTAGATGCTGTCTTCACTGAAATATGACCTAGAACAAAAATCTGGGGTGCTCAAATTGCTCATATGCTTCGGCGGTCGGGGCTGCCCCAAACCCCCCAGGTGTTTGTCTCAGCACTTCGTGCCTCGGCCAGGACGCAAAGCGTCCTGGAAGTGTCACATCACCTTAACTCCCTATTTTTATTCACAGCTACTTGACAGGTATGTCTGTGTAGTCGATTGGTGAAAAAGTACTTCTTCACATCGGTGTTTATGTTTCCCTTGGTGCCTCCGTCTCTTGTCGAGTGTTCATCTGCTTGGCGTGGTAGAAATCGCTCTTTATCAAGAGCGACCTGACCTGTAACAATTCTAGCGTACATAGAAAGATCACAGTCAGCTCTTTCTTGTTTTTGTGAAACAACATAAGAAGAGGAATACTATCAAATTTATTCATGCCATAACACCAACGAAAAGCTTTCTATTGCAATTTATTTTCAAGTTGAGGTGAGATTCTGCTAGCAAAGCTGAATTGATTTGATTAAAGGCACAGTGCGCGTTTGTATCGCGTTTCAGGCACCGATATTACAGAGGATATCGCCTGACAGCTCAAATCAGGTGACCTTTCTATTGCAAAGGCTTCAATCTGTTGAAATCCGCCATCAACCAGCAAGTTGTGGACTCAATTGGTCTGAAAGGGCATCTGCAAAGTATGACTTTTTGAGGTAATTTTAGCGTTTTGTTTTGGAATTGTCACCATATGTGGAATTATCCTCTCTTTCCCTATTTGCCTATTTCCTAACTACATCACCGATGTCTTGGTGTCAGTTTTATTATATGTCTGTTATGTACATGTTACAATTGACTTTTATTTTTGTGGGTTGGCATGCCCTAACCAGTTCTTGATTGTTAATTAACTGTTTCATGTTAACACAATCTTTCACTTCGGCAATCATCAAAATCATATCCGTCAAACTCAATTGTCATGATACACCATCACTAGCTGCTACACACTATGACATGTGCAAATGATTATGAAGTAGGTTTACTAGCCATAGTAGTGTGTAGCAGCTAGTGATGGCGTAGAATAGCAATTGAATTTGACGATGTGATTTTGATGATTGCCGACAGTGAAAGATTGTGTTAACATGAAACAGTTAATTAATAATAATCAATAAATGGTTAGCGCATGCGCAACCAACAAAGCTAAAAGTTAATTGAAACATATACATACCAGACATATAATAGAACTGACACCAAGACATCGGTTATGTAGTTAGGAAATAGTCAAATAGGGAAAGAGAGCATAATTCCACATATAGTGACAATTCCAAAACAAACGGCTAAAATTACCTCAAAAAGATGGTTAAACCAGTGTACAGACAGCACCTGAACAGCAAAACATTACTTGACAATGTTTGTTGCGTTGATACATCATCCAAATTTGCAAAAAGATCAAATCATCACAGCCTTAATTTATTTCTAAAAGATTGTATCATGTATTTTTGTTGTCTAGACAGCCAAAGCCCCTTATTTTACTCTGTAAGACGAATAACCAAGTTTGGTCCATCTGCCCACATTAAGTGTTGCTCCCCTATGGGTGCAAATTGAATACAAGGGAAAAATGCATCAAACTTGATATAAGAGTACACTGCATTTTAGGAAGTCCCTGTTAGGTGAAGAAATCAAAGTTTCCCTGGGATTTCCAAAAAATATTTGTATAAAACTGGGAATAATGTAAACATTATATTTGTTTGTCTGCAGCATCTCTAAGATAACATCGCTGAAGCAGCTGAACTTACACGGTAACAATCTAAGTAGAGGTGATAAGCTGGGTCAGTCATTGTCAGAATTTACTAATCTGGAGATACTGAAACTGGGGAGCTGTCAGCTGAACAAGATACCTGACAGGTAACGACACCCATTGACCGAAGCCTCAGTATATTATTATCTTTATCCTACTGTTGTCATCGGTGAGGTTTATGCCTTGTGAAAGATAATCTTCATTAAGATATAAAAAACCCACAATATCTCAGAATGTTAAATTGGGTGGGAGTCGTCCCATCACTGAAACTGTCAAATGATTTCTCAAGGCGAAGTAGTCATGCGTTTAATTGCCTGACAGATAAAAAGTGTTTCTAAATGTTTGTCTCAGACAGTCATCATACGCTGAGAAATATTTATGTTTTTGTTGCCCCTGTTTTAGTGTTGGGTAGTGAACGCTTATATGCACAGTTTTTTGCATTGCTAAGTTGAGAAACCTAAAGTAGCTATACAACATTTCTGTCTCTGGTTGATAAAATGGTTTAACCAGTGTACGGATAGCAGCTGAAAAGAAGAATATTACTTATTGTGTCCTTGTTTTTCGTGTTGATACATCATCAAAATTTGCCAAAAATCAAAACATTACAGCCTTTATTTTTTTGTAAACAACCGATTTGTGTATTTTTGTTGTCGTGACAGCCAAAGCCCCTCATTTAACTCTGCAAGACGAATTACCAAGTTAGGTCCATTTGCCTGATTTAGAATTGCTCCCAATGGGAGAAAACTGAAAATGCAAACGGGCAGAATGGATCAAACTTGAACTTAGGATACACTGCATTTTAGGAAGATCCCTTGATGAAAAAAATCAAAGTGACTCTGGGCTGATAGAAAAATAATTGCATAAAACTGGGAATAATGTGAATATCATTTATTTCTTTGTCTGCAGCATCGCTAAGATTACAGCATTGAAGCAGCTATACCTAGGTGATAATGATCTCAGTAGAGATGATCAGCTGGATCAGACATTGTCAACACTCACTAATCTGGAGATACTGGACCTGAGTAACTGTCAGCTGACTAAAATACCTGAAAGGTAAGGAAACCTCTAGATCAATACATCAGCTATTCATCTTTATCTGATTTTTGTCAGTATTGAGATCATGGCATATGAAAGATATTCTTCATAGAAACGCAAAATCCCACATTTGGCAACAGGAAATGTATGTAAAAATGTTAAATAGAATGGGAGTTGTCCGAAACCGTCAAATAATTCCATTCAGCTCTCCTATTTTGACAACAGTTCATGCATCACAATTGAAAAGTCATTCTTAGGGTTGTGTGAAATATTTAGGCTTTTGTTGCTACTCATTAAGTCTTTGGCAATGCACACTAATATGCAACGAGTTTTTGCATTACTCTGCGGTGAAATCTATAAAAGCTATAAAAAATTAACTGTCTCTGGTTGATTAAATGGTTAAAACACTGACATCGCCTGAACAGCAAAACACTACTTGGCCTTGTTTTTTGTGTTGATACATCACGCAAGCTTCTAAAAAAAAATCAAAACATCACATCCTTACTTATTTCTAATCAATTATTTGATTTATTTTTGTTGACAACACTGCACTAGCAACTTATTTTAGCTTTTTAAGATTTCCTGGGCAGTATTGGTTTGATAAAATCTAAGTAATATCTTTTTCCTGCTTTGCAGATAAAGGTTTTAACCAAAATTTTCCTTGAGAATGCTACAACGTATTATCAATGATGCTATGGTCTAAACAAACTGACAGAGGTTGCCACCTCAGAGGATCCTCTAAAGAGTTTGTATATGCACATTAATCCTCCGAGGATCAGCTGAGGCATATATGTTATTAATGTGACATAATGCAAACCATATGCACTCTGAGGTTGCAACTGATGATCGAATCTCTTAGGGTTAGCTGAGGCTGCTGTATGCTCACTGAGAGGAATCCGGAAGCGGTTTTAACTTCGGGTATTACTTAGCAGTGCCCTTATTTAGTTAGTCAGAATACCCAACATGCCCTTACTTTTTGAAGAGGTCAAACGAGTCCCTCTCTGTGTTGCTCTATTACACATTACTATACATTACAACATTTCGACAATACTGTAATTTTGATAATGAAAATTGACTTGGTCACCCCCACCTTTCAAAATAACCAGGTGACAATAGCAGTTTATACAATATTGCTGGTTTTGGACCCTGCCACTGGTTAAATGAGCTAGTCCCCTCTTCTGCATCACTTACATTCATAGCCTCCATAATCAGACTTGCTTCACTAACATCACTAGCTTGTGATGCAGCAATCCGACGGTACCCGGCCCTAATGCCATGGCCAAAATGCCATTGGGACAAAATGCAATTGCCATTATGCCATTGTCATAATGCCATGGCCATAATGCCATAGGTGAAAACACCACTGCACAATATACCAATGGCAAAATACCAGTTGTACAAACTGCCTCATTGAAGAACTTAAGTTTTATTTGAGCCTATTTTCTCTGCTACAACAATGCAAAGATTATCTTGTACTCAGGTAGGGTTGGTCTGTATATGTGGTTTGTTTTATTTTTGAATAAACTTGTAAGTTACACTTCATGCGTATCACTACCCTCTGATCCCATTTTCTCTTTTGCTGCACATACCATTTGCTATTTATATAACATGGCAAGACAAAATCATTGCACCACCAACACAGCAGACAGATGGTTCACAAGCATGCCTTTAGTTGATATTTGCGCTAAGCAAAGCTCCAAAAAATTGCATCTTTGCAAGTCTAAAAGAAGGTGGAAGATCAATATCAATATTTTTCACATCATTTATGTGTGAGAAGTATATAGTTCTTATGTGCAATTTATTTGGTAACTGGTAAGTGATAAATGACCAAGTTTACTGCTGTGCCGTCTTCACCTATCTCTCTGCAAACCTCACACCATGTGAAAAATTCTATCATTCGATTATAGTGGATCAATGTAATACATTGCAACACAGAGATTGTGAAGTGTCTTCTATACTAATCATTCCATCTTCATGTCATTACCATTTCGCTAACTCATTATTCTGTCATGGTGGATATGCATACTATGCACCAATCTCTAAGAAAAGAAGTTGTCCACTTACCTGACAGTGGAGGATAACTCCTCAAATGAATCAGTTGACCAAACTGTACAATTATCACTCATTTTACTATGCATTATATAGTGACATTTTCAAGTGTTCATGACTTGACAGAAATCTGGATGTGCACCATGCCATGAAAATTTATCTGCACTTGCTTTAATAGTTCTATCAAAGTAGTTTGTCTTTTCCTCTCTGACAAAATAAAAAAATGGCAGCTCAGTTGTGGCTTTTGCCATCCAACAACCCTGGTGGAAGGAAAATGCACTTTCAGGGTTTTTCATACACTGAGAGGAGCTACACAAACATATCAATTTTTTGGGTTTGCTCAGAAAGAGTGAACTTTTGATGTAAAGGGACGCTAAGGACAAACAAAGACCTCACAAATCCCCAGGTATATATTATATGTGTGTACATTGTATGTATTGCATACTATTACTTTTGTCTGAAAGCACAATATGTATTGCTGTATGTGCTGTGCTGTATCATGTCACAGGTTAGCTTTGAGAAAGAAGGAGAACTTGTGACAGAATTTGCGGCTATGTTGTGACCAAGCTGGCTGTGTTTCAAACAAACAATCTCATAGATATGTTTTGATGTGACAGTAGATCCTGAGAAAGCCCCAAATTCACCGAACTGAATTGTAGTGATTGGCTTGATTCTCTCTTGAAAAACTCAATATGGTTACTGGGGTGAAACCTTCGAGGGACATATTTTTTCTCCCCATGTGATCTTTCCGTGTCCAATAATTTTCACTTTGTTACAGCCGCGTATCCCACACACTCATGATGCTGACGACCGCAAGATTGATGTCAATCTGGGAAGGACAGAGTTGAAGCGAAGGGCCGCTGATACCAGAGATAAGCAGGGGACAATCAGAACCATTGTACTACAAGACATGCCTGATGCCAGTAAAACTGTAAGCTCATTTAAACTTATCTTCTCTTGCAAATTTAGGATCTGACTGAATAAATGAATAGTGGCGATAATTCATAGGGCTCAGATATTTCATGTTGCCAGAAGGATTACAAGATGGCTCAGTCGGAAAAATCATTGGTTGTTAATGTCTGTGTCACAGGCGGCGCATCAACCTGTCTGCAAATACCAAGTGTGCACAGATTGCACTGTCTGACCATCGAGTCTCCAAGAATTATAAATCAATGAAAATGTTTTCAGATGTCAATTGCCTTCTAACAAATCCACATGAGGTTACAAATATATTGTACGTTGTATACCTTAGGATACAATACATGAGAATGCTCACGCAAAACAGTTAGATTCTATACCCACCTGGAAAATTGAATGCAGGATAACTATCAGCCTCACTTTAAAACTGTGTTTTTTCGAAATATCTAAGGTCTATCATTTTTGTGAGGGAAAAATTAAAACGAAGCCCGACTCCTAACCGATACACCACCCTGCTACCCGAGCTTTCAATATGTCAATATGAAGGATACTGTTGTATTTTTTTATCATTATTATTACAGTTATTGTTTTATTAATTGTTTTTCCTCATTTTTTTCAGGAATTTGTTTCCAACAACGCCTCAAGGAAGACAGTACAGAGAGCTAGAGCTCTGCAGCTTCCACCGCTGATCCAAAATATGGAGGTTATTGAAATCCCACACATTTTACGGCAGACAATTGGTGATGTACCGTTGCCATTCTTGCTGCATGATAATAGGACACAGGGAAGGCGGCTTATTATATTAGCTTCTCGACAATGTTTGCAGCAGCTCAGTGAGGCAAGGTCATGGTAAGTGTTTGCAGTTAAAGTTAAAGGCATTGACCTATATTAATCATGTCTGAATAATTGAACATTAGATCTACAGTGTCAGCATTAAGCCAAAACTGTAATGCTGGAAATGTTATTCCAAAATTGATTATCAGCCTGTGTGATTTGGCTTTGCATCAATAACTGCATCAATAGACGGAGTAGGTCTTTTTTAAGGTTATTTTGCACGCTATCAGAGATTCACAGCTTGTAAAAGTAGGCTTTCAATTATTTCTACCCAATATATTCAATAGCAATTTCTTAAATATGAATTGTAATTTTAGGTTCATGGATGGAAATTTTGGAATGCCACCCCAAAATCTTCAGTTTCAACAGCTCTACGTCATAAGAGGAAACTTAGCTCAGACTGCGGTATCACTGGTATACATCCTAATGGAGAGACTCGACCAGGAGGCCTACACAGAAGCACTCAATGTCATTCAACATCAGTGCAACCATCTTAACATTCCTCTCAATCCCATGTACATTCACATGGATCTTGAATTGGCTGCATGGAATGAAACAGCCCTAGTATATCCTCAGGCAACTGTATCAGGTTGCTTCTTCAACTTGTGCCAGGTGGGTGAGGGGATAATAAGCTAAGGATATCCATCCTCCGATCTCTTTATTAGACTATAACAAGGATACAATATGATGCAAAAATAGGATACAAAAAATTGGATTTGGATCTTCATGAAAACCCAAACCAATGAGCTGCAGCAAAATTAAGATTTTCTTCATCAAATTATAGATCTATTACAACTGTGTTTGGAGTAGGATGTTGCTCAGTTGGTTAGCGCGCCTGCCCTCTAACGCTCACGATTTGCAGGTCTCAGGTCCGAATCCTGCTGCAGTCTTCCGACTACTTGGCTCAATTGACGCCCCAGGTGTGCTCCGACCTGCCTGAAAACTGAGAGCAACTTGGCCCCAAATAAGGCGGCCGGGCCCTCAAGGCACCTTTATTTCTCAGTCTTCGCCTTGCGATTTTAACCCACATTTAACCAACATATGTTATGTATGATAATTTGTTCACCAACTAATTCTGACTAATTTCAACTTTGTTTGATGATTTCTCTATTTTTTATATTTCATTGGTCTCTTTATTTCAGAGTATGTGGCGGCATGTACAAATGATAAATTGACTGGTTCAACAGTATATGGCTGATGAAAAAGTCAAGCTCTTCGTGGGGATGGTTGATGGCCTACCATTCCTACCAGAAAATGATGTTGTTGGAGGAATGAGGTTGCTAAGAAGGATAGTCCCTAATATCGAAGGTATTTGCAGATGACAACACACATGGTTGGCGTTCAATGTACCTACAGCAAACTTGTGCTGCAGTCGTCATTTGCTTTGCATAAAAACCGTAGTTGATCTCATTTGGAAATCCCAGTCAATGGCTTAGGCTGGGGTTTATGATGTCCGTGTGTTGGCATTCAGATCAAATTCTTTTCATTAATACTTTTATATGTCATTGAGTATATCATTTTTTCATGGTGTTGGGTGGCATGGAAATATGGGAATTGTTAGATGTTTGTTAAGCTCCATGAAGAAGAAAATATGATGTTTTATGCTCACAAATTGTTGTCATATTGAAATAATAGAAGACATTTAAGGCTATACAACATGATGTGTAATACTAACAACTCCTTCGTGGCACATGGAAGATGCTCAACTCCTAATATGATGTTAATTGCAACTCACTTTTTTTTTAGGATTACCAAACCTTTTGGACTATTTTGATACTAACTACGTAAGTGGTCCTCTGATAGTGCAGCCAGCGGCAAATGGATTAGGATTCTAGGCAGGGAGGAATGGGGAGCCTCGCTTTCCTCCAAACAAGTGGAATATGCATGAGATGAGAGTGAATGACCTACCACGGACAAACAACTCTTGTGAGTCCTGGAATAGTAGGTGAGAAACGAAGCATAAACAATACATCATCTGTGACACTTTGTAACCTGTAGAACAAATAAAGTGTCAGCCAAAACCATATTGACTCATAAAGGACAATTACGAAGTGAATTTTATGCGGAGAACTAAAAAAAGCTGTTATCTTGAAACGCTTGCTAGGAAGCTCAGTTTATGTTCATCCGGGTTGTAGTATATTTTCAGATTTGATCGTTACGAATTGGCAAATTGATATTTATTTGACCTATTTATTGAATTACTTAACTAGAATATAATCCTTGGCACTTTCAGAATGAAGAAGCTCAAGGGAACAGACCATCCAACTCTGTGGGATCTTCTCAAAACCCTAAGAGAAGAGGACATGGTGGCCAAACTCGATATTAACAATACCGCCATCAGCAACCCTCCAAAGAAGGTTGTCAAACGGGTATATCAAGAACTAACAACCAGGCTCAAGGAACTGTGCAGGCAGTGCGATGCAGGAGATGTCAGTATGGAGGTCTTTCTCCGCCGAATAGGGCACAACATTCGGTGGAAAGCACCGGCCCATCATATTGAGCGCTGACGAGTTAATAGCTTGACTACTTCTGTACTACTACAATCCACTTGTAAATTTATTTGAAGAGTTTATAGATTACATTTTAAGAGTTGTCTCATTTGATAAAAGTAACAGACAACTCCAATTTTGGTAATAAACTGTTTAAATATATAACCCTAACAATATATATCTCCACCTACTCTGAAAGCTTTGAATGACTGATCCTCGTCAAACACCCAAGAGTCCCAAAGATAAATAATAACAATAGGGTAGGGGCCATTTTGTGCAAACCAAAAGCAGATGATAACGAAGTTTATCTGATGCAAAAAAAAACATTTTCCTTTTCCCTTAAACTATAAAGTGTATATATGGCAACGGATTTATAACTTATAACCACATACATTCCAATATTTCTGTTGAATATCTTCTCTTTAAAATCTATTGAAATATATTAACACAATTGGTATCGACAGCAGTATCCTTGTGTCACAAATAATGCATCAAACTTTATATGTCATCCAATGGATGTTCACAGGCGATATTTGCTAATTATACATAAATGTGAGATGATTGTGGCGGAACAGTGTTCTTGATTCTCCTAAATTTGTCAGAAGAACTATTTCACATGGACACATCTGTTCTCTGCTCTTTTTAAAATTCATGGTCGGCAGTTCCATTCCCAGTTGGATAAAATACTCTTTAATTTATCGCTCCTGTACCTTGCAATGTAGGTATGCCTCAGGGCAGCGTACTAGGCACGATGTTGTTTCACTGTGTGATTGCCTCATTAACTAAGCTCCTAGATACTATCGGGGCTAAATGCCACTGTATGTTGATGACACTCAGTTCTTGGTGAGTTTCTATGCGCGTGATTCAATCAAAAAATGTGAAAACAGCAATTGGTTGATAGTCAGGCAAGCTTCCTCCATCATCCCTCCTTCATGGTAAATAGCCATTTAAGACTGCGCCATTTAAGACTGAACCCCAAAAAAAAAACAATTCACACCACTTCACCCAAAAATCAATGATTTCTAGATGTTTTACAAATTAACTTCATTATTATTATTATTATTGAAGCTTAAATGACCAATGAATATTAGTTGTGACGCACGGGACTAGAAATTAGTAGTATCACGTTTGAAAAGAATAATTCTGCATAAAATGTGTTGTTGCAGAGTTAACACTTCCAATGAGCACAAGCAGGCTCAATCCCATCATAAAACATGTTTGAATAGTTTCTGTTCTCCACTCAAAATCAAATGTGAAATCAAACAGAAAAAAGTGGGGTGCTCGATCAAGGAGTTAGAGACAACACCTCGGCATGACTAATGTATAATTTAGTATCCTGTGTGCCGACCTGCGCATCACAACACTGGTGGGTTATATTTTGGCATACATATCGGTATAGGAGAATTTTGTTCTACACTACAATAGTCACACAATTCGTTATATTACTGAATTTAATTTACACAAGTTTTGTTATAGTTTGTTATAAGTTTGTCAGTATGTTTTCAGTCCGGTGGGTAACAAAATAATTTTTTAATTCGCCAATAGTTCTTAATTTTGTGACATAGGTTCTGTATAACAAGTTCTTTGCTGTGTATTACAGCTTAAATGCTTCTGCTATCTGAATGGCTATTGTTAGAATTTCCATAGTAAAAAGGACGTAATTTTGTGTCCTGTGGATTTTACCCAGTCCATTACAGGTGGAAGGCAACTTTGGTGGTTTATCGTAATTAAACCAGTAAATTTTTATGTTGAACATATGAAATTCTCAACATTCTTTTTAGAGAAAAATAAGGGAGTAAATCGCAACGATATTTGACCTTTTTTAAGAGTTATTTTTGAAGCGTTAGTGGCTGTTACTTTAAGGGTTAAACATGGTTGATTTCAGTTTTTATTTTGCGCTGGTACTGAAGCTAAAGAAGTACCCATTTTCCTGTTTAAGTAGGAGCATGATCCACCCAATAGATGGTTCAATCCAGAGTAATCTGTGATAGTGTTTTTAAAGACTTTGTTTTAGGCTGCTCTTCTGTATCACATCTTATTCTCCATATTTTATTCTATCATGTGAGTGATTTTCAGCTTTAGAATCCAAATATTGAGGAAGTTATGGCCTCTCAAACTTCCAAGGTGACGGCAATTTATCGGCAGTAAAAATCAGCCGGCAATCCCTAGGGTACGTCACAACCAGCTTATCTAGTTGGTCCAAGTGGCGTGATGGTAGCGTCGTTGCCTGTAGGTATGGGGACCCGGGTTTGATTCCCACCCAGGTCTGAATTTTGATCATCAATTATTATGTGATTATTAGTGTATTAACTAATAACTCATGTCTATGTCACATGTCTATGGTTGTGACATACCCCAGGGGAAACATCCGCTTATTCCCAATGCCGATTGAAGGCAATCACCCTGGAAGTTTGAGAGGCCATAACTTCTCAGTTCATTAAAGTCAATTTGGGCAAATCTTAGGCTAAGAAGTTGTCTTCTCTTATTGTTGAAATTTGGTGGCTCATTTGCAGTATAGAGTTATCACTCTATCTATCTGTGTAAAACATTTTAGTTTCAAGCATGTGGATAGACTGCTTCTCAGAGTAAAGGGATTCAGAGTAAATTTTTAAACAATAGTCAAGGAAAGAGTTTTTTACTCCTCGGTCAAGGTACCTGCAAGCTTTGCGTCAAGGGGAAAGTTATGGGAAGCTTGATGCCAAAAACTCCTTTCATCTATTTGTCACAATTATAGGGTTCTGGAGAATGAACTGAATTCAAAGTTTTTGATTACAGTAAAAAATAGAATATGCAGGCTCTCCCGTAAAAATTTCTCTTTGTACAGCCTTACTCCACAATTAGACATGAAGTTTTATGCTTAAATTACACCTAACTATCCTAGCTAAATTGATACGGTGGGTATAGCTAGGAAGGCAGTATTGTGGCAGTTTTTACAATAGGATTACCTATTACAATCCTTGAATGATGCTGCCACAATGTACCCTTGGTCTGTGCAATCATTTAACCTTAAATTTATCGAAAGGGCCTCATATCAAATGATATCTTCATCCAGCTTAGGTCTCAATTGTACTTGGATCGTTTCAATGCACCGCGTCGAGAATTGCTTCAGATTTTGTTTGGAGGCCATCTCAGATTTGTTGTTTATTGAGGAAGCCCACCTGTTTGGCTAACCGAATCCTCAAAAGTAACAACATTATAACTTGTTGCAGTATAGATGCAGTCCCAGGGCACCCTCTACTTGATTGTGCAATAACTCCCGGAAGAAGGTTTACCCGGCTAACCAAGAGTGAAGTGATCGCAACCTTGTATAACTTTTTAGAAGCATGGACCATGTTTTTGTTGAGTAAAGCGAGTGTGGATAATTGAATGTCGACAAGGTGTCATGCTCGATTGCAAAAATGTAAATATATGAGTAGCCAGCCACTAGAGCCTATTGACTCAACATAATATGATATGATATTTTAGATGCAATAAAATTGGTGTAAAAAAACGGGGCACTCAATATGGGCTAAATTTTTTGTATCAGAACTGGGGTTTCGGGCTTGGAATGCTGGTTGGAAAATATATTTGGACTGAGTAGGAATTACAAATTATCTAGCACTGGGCTTTGGTTGGAACCCAGGTGTGCTCCGACCTGCCTGCAAACAGAGAGCAACCTGGCACAGACATTGCGGCCTGGCCACTAAGGCAACAGTTTTGCCGCCTATGCTCCAGGATGTTGCTTGCGACAAGACATCTGATTTAATTCAACCTTCAATTTTAATCTGATGTAATAATGCTATAGTACATAAATATCATAAGAAGCAACAAGTCTTGAGACACAAAGGTAATCCTCAGGTTTTGATATTCTAAAATTACATTGCCTTTAAATCCTTTGGAAAAGATAAACAAGGCACAACAGTAACAAATTCTTTCCCTGTAATGAAACACAGAGACTGCAATACACTGGTTGTTTACAAATAAGATTTTCTTGAGAGATTAGAAAATTTACTCTGAGAAAACAATGTCTGTAATTGCTCTAACTGATATCTTCATCCAGCAGAGGTCTCAATTGTACTTGGATCGTTTCAATGCACTGCGTGAAGAATTGCTTCCAATTTTGTTTGGAGGCCATCTCAGATTTGTTGTTTATTGAGGCAGCCCACCTGTTTGGCTAACCGAATCCTCAAAAGTAACAACATTATAACTTGTTGCAGTATAGATGCAGTCCCAGGGCACGATTTTAAAAAAGATTTACAAATTCAACCGTAACATGAATGCTGTCAATGGTGATTTCAGGACTGCAATTCCTTAATGGTGATAAATACACCAAGGTCGAACATACAGAAACCAGCTCACTGAAAATGCAGCAGAATATTTCACATAGAATATCATGTGTGTTATTGAGGGTGAGCCCTCCAGACACACAGTTATCATAATCCTATACGCATCCAGCATAGTTACATTAGTGGTTTTCAATAATAAAAATATTGGGATGACATTCGAGTAAAATTTAAGCTCAAACATTTGGGTGTAGTTTGAAAATGCTATCATTGAACAGTATCCACTGAAAAAGCCAAATCCAAACCATGTTTCGGAATATTAATAATATTAATTGTTTTGAGGTCTATAGTCATTCTGATAGAATTTGATGGGTGACTGATGGGTCACCACGATCTATACTGAAAACTTATATCAACCAACAGAAATATTCTTTTGTTTAAGTTCAGTATAGCATCTCCATTGTCATTTGTGAATTGCTCCACTCCTTTGATAAAAGGCAATTAGAATTTGTTTGAAACTGTACACAATGGCACAGAAACTACAAATATATAGGCTCTTTGCACTGCCTTGTGCAACATTGCCACTGCACTGATGGATGAAATAAACACCGTAATGAAAAAGTAAATCGCAATTTTAAATATGTTTAAAAAATATTTCAAACATGCCCTCAAAAGCTCATTTAGATAATGTGATGAACTGATGCTCCAAGAAAAACCAGATCTCTGTGAGTTACCATGTCGAAATGTAGTTCTGCCCAAACAGAAAAACACGACCTTGGAGATTTTTTGTCAGATTTGGAGTTTTTTGCAGAAAAAGATAAATGAATAGTTAGCTGATTGACTAACGATCCAGGTGACCAAATGTGGTTATTCTGAATTAAAAACTGTAGGAAAGAGATAGCATTTGTAAAAGTAAGGAGGAGATAACTACAACTGAGCATTTTTGACTTTAAATAACTGAGAATCCTCAATATTTGGATTCTAAAGCTGAAAATCGCTCACATGATAGAATAAAATATGGAGAATAAGATGTAATACAAAAGAGCAGCCTCAAACAAAGTCTTTAAAGGATGATTGCAACTATAATAGCAGAGTAATTTGAGGTAGTCATCAGCTAGGTTTCAAATCCAAGAAATTAACAACTAACAGCATGGTAGGAACCAAATACTACTGCATACAGCACTGTTAGCTGGCCATCTTGCTGCGGGGTGTTCATAAGCACTGAGCGTGATACATCAGTTTCAGCTAACTGGCTGGCCTTCTAGTGTGTGGCTATGTGTTGTGAATTCCTGTAGTAAACATTCTATGGTCCAGCTTCATCAAGAATTATTTTCAAATTGTGTCCAACTGGTTACTTTACAAATTTTATTGGGTGAAATCTGACGAATATACCACTGCCTTTGAGTATGCTAACTGGCAGGTTAGTCTATATTTTTTGTTCTTGTAAGACAATCATTTCTATTTGAAATATTATATAATCAAAGCTGATTTGTTAACAAGGGAAACAATTCCTACTCACTTAAAATTTGTTCAGAAGTATGATAATTATAGGATTAAGAGTGTTTATAATTTGGTTCACTTAACACATAGGCTTTTGTTTACCGATGTCTCATGTCAACTAGATCATAATTGGTGGGGGATTACCTTGGGTACACTCAAGAATTACTCCTTGGTACTTTACCAATGACAGTGACTAGAACTTAAAATCTGTGGTACTACAGGTGACTAGCAAAAATAAATGCCAGGTTATGCAATCAAGGAGTTGTAGACCCTTGATGCAATCAATGAAATTTTGAAGTGACTTTCACAACATCATGAGTGCAACACATTACTTAAATCAGGCAATAGTTTACTGGTGTGGCCCATTTTTAGCCAAACACAGTATATCACATGGTTAAAAGCAGTCGAACACCATCATTTACATTATCATTTGTTTCACATGTTCAATGCGCTAGCTAGGTTGATGATCAACTATTCAATCAATCAAATGTTTTTATGATTGCTCTATGTCATCTAGGTTACTCTGATTTTACGCTGTTCCAGCAAATAAGCAATTTTCACTCTATTTTTACACAGCGATGAATTTACTCTTATTGTAACAGCACTGTGAGCAAAATATGCGCTTATATCAACTGAAGTTTGCACTGCTCTGAGTTCACTGACAATTAAGTTGTTTTTCACCCCATTATTTTTCTCTGTGTGGAATCAAAAGAAGTTACATTACATAACTATTTAAGAGAAAAAAAAAACTCTGCATAGTAACACCACATTTTGACGAAACGGCTCTGTAGACTATGTAGCTTTTATACCCTCGAGTAGGAAAACAAATTTTGTTGAATGTGTATATGGCCAAAAGAGATGTTAAAAACTTATCCATATCCATCATCATTTATACTAAATTTAAAACATGGAATTCAAGTTGTGAACATCCTGTGAGTCACAACCCCCTAATAAATGACTTTGCTGAATACTATGGCCATGGCCTAACCGTGAAAATTCATTTTAGATGAACAGAGTTTTTCCTTCCTGTTAGTTGTAACTGTAACTTTTTACACAACTAATAAATACAGAGATAACCTGCTCTATGTTCAATCATCGTAGTCTTATCAATGTCATTAGTAAGCATGAGTCTCTAGGGCAGCGATGAGTCAAGACTTGGCTTTCAAAAAAAAGTTGGTAATAATCCAAAGTTATTGTCATACTATTCTAAAGAATGGTTGGGAAATATTTGTTACAAGTCACTAGCTCTCAGTTTGTTGATCCCAACAAACCCCAGATATCATTGAAATTGAACGAAGAAACTTCGAGACTTGAACACTGTAGGAGATGGCTCTAACCAACTGAACCACCCCCTACTCTGATCAAGCAACCCGCAGCTGTAATGTGACTAAAAAAAATACAATGTGGCTTGATCTCCTTCGGATATTTTGGCATTTTGGCAATGGTATTTTGGGTTATGATATGTTGTCCCGCATGGTATTGTGTCCAATCTGGCTTTATATCCACTGGTATTTTGACACATCTGGCTTTATATCCACTGGAATTTTGACACAACTGGCGTTTTGTACAACTGGTATTTTGGCATTGGTATATTGTGCAGTGGTGTTTTCACCTATGGCATTATGGCCATGCATTATGACAATGGCATTATGGCGATGGCATTTTGTCCCAATGGCATTTTGGCCATGGTATTTTGACACGGAATCCAATCCGACCTAACAACCTAGAGGAGGACCCTGAGGCAGTGACTACAGGTCAGTCACACACACCAGACCCAGGAGTTGATGTGTTGTGGTCACATTGAAGGTGTTATTAGCTAGACTGACAACAGATACATAATTCACAGCGATTGTACCAACAGTAACAGCCACAGCATTAGTATGAGCATTCCATGGGCTGGGACAAGAGTTGATACTTCTTGCAGCTTTAAGATGAAGAGAAGGAGGAGCTGAATCGAGACGGCCCTTGTATAACTAAATGATAAGCTGCCCCTTCTGTTTTCCCAGATGAGTCAAAGTCACTGTCTACACACAAGTGGATGCGTCCATTCAATCAAATTGTGGTTAACTGATACTGGGAGCGAACCAAGTCTTTGTGAAAGCAAATACAAAGTAATCGTGAAACATTAAAAATGATCAATGATTTTCACAAAAGATCTGGCATTATAGTAGGATAGAAGATACAAGTTATCTAATCATTCCTTTCAATTTTTGCTCTCTGAGTTTTTTTCTGACACCAGCCCCTTTTGCTAGAGCTGCCAAAACTCCAATGCTATGACCAATCCTCACTTCCCTCTGCTGAAAGTCAGATCATTTATGACCTCACAGAGTGGCCTGGGGCCCTATTCTTGGCACTCGTAGCATGCAAATTTCTCACCCTTGATGGTCTACCGACATTCATTCCTCACAGCGCCAGATGTTCTTTTCTCTCTGCTTCTCCTTGTCAGCATTTGGCTTGCGTTCCGGAACCACCTCTACAGGCTCAGTAAGTAAGAAGTCGGTTCCAGGAAGATTGAACTTCATTGAGTTAAAATCTGAAATAAAAGATTACAATGATTAACCATACACAAAGCTTGTTTATGTTTCTGCCAAAAATACCACTACAATGAATGTTTCCGATTACGTCCAACGACAGAAGGACCAACCTGTACCAAGTAGACTAGTGGGGTGGTGTCAGCTTTAACTAAAACCCATTCACGACCCTGATCAGACTTAAACCCAAATTCGCTGATTGGGCTTTAAAGGATATAAAAACTCAGCAAGAAATCTCTCATTCCATTTTTTTCTCCCTCGACTCACATTGTAGCCTTCGACCTCTTCATACAAATCATAATTGACCAAGAGTACTCTATTTAACTTAATGGAGACCTCAAAGTTTAACCAAACCTCAATTCACCAGGTGTAAACACAGGATTCAGAGGAGGGTTTCAATGTGACGTCATACAAGCATCATGTTCACTACATTTTCGAACCAATCTCTCGACAACACCTACAGATCTTTCAGCTAAACCGTTAGATTAGAGCTACTGGTTGCATGGCTTGAGCCATAGTCACTTGCAAACTGTCGGAATTCAGCACTTTAATACCCCGGAATATTGTCTCTAGCGACTCCAAGAGTGGAAAATACTTTCTTGAAGGCACCTATAATTCCTAGGCTCGTCTGCGCTGGTATAGGCACAGCTTCAATCCACTTACTTCATATGTCTCTCTAATGTCTCTGATACAAGCATTACATTGATGAATGCAAGTCTCAATATGAATGAGCATGTTAGGCCACCAGACCACCTGTCGAGTAAGTCTACAGGTTTTACCAATGCCCTGGTATCCAGCATGTGCTCTCTCAATATAGACACTATGCAGACTAGCAGGTATGTGAAGTCTGCCATTAAACATAAGACAACCTTTGTGCACCTACAATTTATGACAGCAAGTACGTAAACACTTCAATTCACCTGTTTACTGCTCATATCTTGGCGAACCTTCGACCTGATACTGCTTGCATTGAAGTTAAATGCAAGCAGTATCATGTCGAAGGTTCCCCATGATACGAGCTGTAAACAGGTGAATTAAAACAACTCTACTTCATGTATATCAGGGACTAAGTCCTCAAAAAATACAATCGTATAATACTCAATATTATACTGGATGCACTTTGAACCTCGTTGAGTTGGCTCAAAGTATCAGCCACAAACAATTTAAAACCAGGAGTATGAAAGATTTCATATCCACACCTACTCATCCTCACTTTGAATCACTCAGATCTTTTCCACCTAGAATTTGCACCAAAGGTTAATGGTCCGTTTCAACTTCAAACTTCTGACCTATCAGATAAAAGTCGAACTTCTCTCAAGCCCATGTGATGGTTAGAGGGGTAATAATCCTCAAGATGTTTAGGATCAGTAAATTGGTAGTATAAACCATTTCACATGCAATAGAGATAGACACATTGACAGACCGAACGAGCCCACCGGTCTGAAAAATCTCTCAGTGGCACATCTGAAGGAATTGTACAGGACTAGGCATATATGAGATGTGAAATTCAAATACGTAATTATGAGGAAAATATCACAGAGAACAATAAACAATATTGCAGACACAAATTAGCACACTGGAATAGGGAGGAAGTAGATGGGCTGTGGGAGCTCTGTGTAGTCGATTGGTGAAAAAGTACTTCGGTGGATCGGTGTTAATGTTTCCCTTGTTGCCTCCATATCTTGTTGAGTGTTCATCTGCTTGACGTGGTAAAAATCGCTCTTTATCAAGAGCGACCTGACCTGTAACGATTCTAGCGTACATGTAAAGATCAGTCAGCCCTTCTTGTTTTCAAGTCAGGCCAATTGTGAATCAACATGAGATGAGAAATACTATCAAACTTATTCATGCCATAACACCAACGAATAGCTTTTCTATCAATAGCCATAATCATGTCCACATGCTAATTCAGACGAGGAGACCATATTTGACATGCATATTCTAATTTGGGCCTACAAATGGTAGTGAAGGCTAGTCTACGGGTTTTGGAATGCGCCTTTTAAGATTACGCATGAGCATAAACAGAACCTTATTCGCTTTGCTACAAATGTCAATAATATGGCTGTGATAGGAAAGTTTGTTATCAACAATAACACCTAGGTATTTTACTTCATTGACATTATCAATGATCTCATAAGACATTGAGTACTAAGTTACAGTGTGATTTGAAGATTTCCTAGTGATACACATATGCTGACATTTGTCAACATTAAAAAACATTTGTGAAGATTTTGTCCAGTCATAAAGTCTGTTTAGGTCAAGTTGGAAGTCCATTTTATGGGATGACACAATAAGGAGTCATCGGCAAAAAGTTTGAGAGTACTAGATGATACTTACAACGGCATGTCAATTATAAATATCAAGAATAACAGAGGCTCTAAAACGCTGCCTTGAGGTACCCCAGACGTAGCTGGTCTAGCCGTAGACTTAACAGAGTTTACGGTAACAAATTGAAGGCGGTCGGATAGCCACGGATCTATCCACATTCGAGTTTTGTTGTTTATTCCAATGACGCGCATCTTCTTGGATAGTTTTTTATGCGATACGACGTCGAAGGCCTTCGAGAAGTCGAGAACCGCGATGTCCACAGGAATATTTTTATCATAAAAATTTACAAGATCCTGTACAGTATTTAGAAGCGGGGTGTTGCACCCATGCTTTTTACGGAAACCGTGTTGATGTTTAAATAAGAGGTCATGATCTGAAAAGTAATTGTGAATGTTATGAGCTACAACATGTTCAAATATTTTACATAGAATGCAAGTAAGGAAGATAGGTCTGTAGTTTAGAGGGTTAGTTTTATTACCTTTCTTGCTCAGAGGAATAACATGGGCAGACTTCCATACACTTGGAGAAGTGTGTGAGTTGTAAACATACTGAAATAACATTGTAATGCAAACAACAACATATGGAGCAAGAAAGCGAACAAAGGCAGGGGAAAGCTGCTCAGGGCCGGCCCCTTTACGGACACCGAGATTCAACAGCTGAGTCATCACACCGGACGGATGAAATACAATTTTTTCAGATTGAAGTGATGCGGAATTAATATGTAGAGGTGGAGGTTGACCATCATCTTTAGTGAAAACTGAAGCAAATGCATAGGCAAAGGTCTCGGCAATAGAAACGCTATCGTTAGGGGGACAATTGTTTAGTTGATTAATGGTATTATTACTGTCCTTCTTGCTAGCGATGAATTTAAATAGCGGTTTGCTGTCAACAACTTTTTTTCAGAGCTTAGACTGTACCTGGTACCTTTCGATGTTGGTAGGGACCAAACAAACTTATTTGGTCCCTACCTTGTCCACCATATCATGGGTGCACTCCATCATTGCTTTAGTATTGATGCTCGACAACACCAGTTGATTGTAGATCTATTTTTTTCATCTAGTTTAAGACACATGAGAAAACTGGGAATTCTCTACCTGAATGATAACCTCCTCAAACAGTTACCTGAATGGATCGATGAGCTTGGCTATCTAAGTCACCTGTACCTCCAAGGAAACTCTACACTCACCAGTCTACATCCTAACATTGCATTACTTGATCTTGCAAGTTTGAATTGTGGCCGCTGCTACAATCTGACTGAGCCTCCTTATGCTGTGTGTGGGGGAGGATTAAGCGATGTCAAACAGTACTATCAGGACTTAGCAGATGGTAAAACATCAATCACTCTCTCAACACTAGTTTTACTAGGAAGGAAAGAAGCTGGAAAGTCTACCCTGCTAAACGCAATGAAAAAAGGATTTCAGATCTCGACCGATGACAAAGTGGAAAAGACAAGAGTCTTTGAGTTTCAGCAAATCACCCTCAGAAAGGCGGATTCAGAAGACAAACACATCAACGTCATCGACTTTGGAGGAGATGATGTCTATCACTACTCATATCAAATAACAGTTCATAAGGACTGTATCCCAGTTGTTGTAGTGAATCTGAAGGAGTACGAAGACTTGAGGCAGCAATTTGGAAAACGAGAGGCAACCAGACGAGTGGCATTCGACTGGTTGTCTCATTTGATCACAATATCTTCCGGAACTCAGGAACCTATATTTGTGATCACCCACAAGGACCTATTTGAGGATTCACCTGGAAAGTTTGAGAATCTGTGCACAGAGTTTTGCTCAACTGTCAGCACACTTAGAGATGAGCTCATCAGTGAAGTAGGAGCAGCAGCAACCGCTTTCAAAACAGTCACTCTATTCTCAGTCGGAAAACATGTAAACCAATCAGTGGAATTGAAGAAACTGCAAGACTGTCTATTCATGTGTGTTGAGAAGTCTGAGTGCTCTATTCCAAATGCATGGCTGGAGGTTCAAACAGGTATCATCAACAAACACGAAGCAGGCTGTCTCGATTACAACATACTTTTGTCGGAGACAGACAAAAAAAGCACCCTGAAAGCTGTCCTGAGTTTCATGCAGCGATCTGGGCAGATATTGTGGTATGCTAATGACAAAGACAGACATTCGCTAAGCAACAGTCTGCTACATCTGCATAATGGCAATGGCCACTCGCTTGAACTGCGTAATGCTATTTTTCATGATATACCGCTTGTAGCACAACTCATAGGCTACCTTTATGACCACAATATGACCAGAGGAATTGTGATGCAGGCTTCAGATGATAATACAGCATCAAGTGAAACACGTGACAGTTATCTCTGCAATGGGATCATAAGCAAGTGTGATCTTGAACAGCTTTTCGCAAAGCTGCCGAAAATCAGCCAGTTCAAAATCTTTGTTGATTTACTGCTGAAGTTCAGACTTTTGTTCGGGCCAACCAAAATCAACGAGCTCAGAAACTGCTACCTGTTACCGTATTTCATGCCGAAACATACCTTCACCCCACATAACGCTGAGATTCCTCTCAAAGCCACATTGAATTTCCATGGTCTGAGAGTTCCTGACTATGGCTTCCAACAACTGACTGTGAGCTTCATTGAGCATGTCTCAGAAGAGAGCTATCACATATTCCCACACGGAAATGGGGTTTCTGCAAAGCTGGAACTTCATTCAGGGTCAACAAAAGAACAAGTTGATCTTCATCTGATCCATGAAATAGAAGCTCAGAAGATTTTCGTTAGTGTTGAAGGCTGTAGCTCAGTGGTACATCAAGCATGGCAAGTCTTCATCAGTTTGCTACAAAAGCTGGCAGAAGAGATAAAAGATACCTGGCCTGCTTCTTTAATAAGATACGAGATCCCTTGTCCCCATTGTCTCATCCTAGACAAACAGAATCCAGCACTGGTCAACTCAGACCCAATCTTACAAGGGAACCGGCCAGGTGATGCTACAACACCTTGTACCACAGACTCGAATGTACCAAGATCACTACTTGGGCCATGTAAGTTAACATATGGATTCTTGTTCCTTTTTCCCATCACAAGAAACCCTGACATTGTGTAATGACAAATAAATCATGAAATGCTCTGCTTATTAGTTGTAATACTTCTTCGGTACATTGCCTGACAATGGCGAAGCTCTCATAAGAGACCATGTCTAAATAAAATATGTCTAGGTAAGATCTACAAGAATGATCACCTGATACTCATTACCCAAGAAACTGACAGATTTTCTTGATTTGTTTTCAAATAGGTAGCATATTGACTCAAGATGAAATCAAATACCTGGAAGACTATCTGAGAGATGTCAAAAGTAATGGAGACGAAGAAATCAAGCACATATTGAGGAGGCAAGAACAGGACCTAAGCATGTTACCCATCCCCCAGAAAGCTCTAAACACAGCTCCAAATACAGAGAGAGTAAGAGACTTTGTCCAAAAAAAAATAATGATCCGTGTTTCATGTATTTTGGAACCGATAACAGTCTCTCAGGTGCTTGGTGAACATGAGCAGCAATACATTGATAAAATGATAATTTTATGATAATTATTGTGATGTTCCTCATTGTCTTTTATTAAGGTTTACAGGATGACAGCTACAAGGGGACGAGCTTTGGTTATCAATGTCAGATCTCCTGAAGACAGAAAGGGGTCACAGTACGACTACGAGAACCTCCGTGATATGTTTGAAAAGTTTGGTTTTATTATCAGTGGGCTGAGTGGTGATAAGGACTGGAGTGCACAGGTCAGACATATCTAAACATATCTTACATTAATTCTCGTCAGTCAGCTCCCCTACTTATAGCAAGTAGGACATTATGGTCTATTCTAAATTACAAAAAACAGCAAATGACTATACATCTTCTCATAGTTCACATATACAAACATTGGTATTAGTGTGATATATACATTTAATATTGTATTCTCGTTGGATTTTTTTCTTCTCAATTTTTGTTGTCATAGTTACACAAATATTCTGTATTCACTTCAACTCTTCTTCATCCTCAAGCTTCCATTTTTAATTTTTCCTTATTTTTTCAGCACTATTTGGAAAACATTCCGCTACTGGAATGAAATTGGCTGCCAATTAAAAGTGTTGAAAAAGTCTGCAACTTTCAATTGATTTTATTGAAGGAACTTATTGAAGCCATTCATGAAGAGACTAATTATGTGGATAGAGGTACTCGGAGCTCTATTCATACCAGCCTGGGAATGTTTGTATTGGTCCTTATGAGCCATGGAGATGATGGATCTATCCTAACCAAAGATGCAGATATCAAGCTGGTTGACATATACAGGCTTCTATCATCAAACAACTTTCCTGCTATGGCTGGAAAACCGAAGATGATTATATTACAATCATGTTCTGGAGGTTCTGTTGACTCTTTCTCTCTCATCCAAACCAATTTTGCCTTTATCAGAATTAAAAACTGTCTGCTAGGCTATAAACAGAAATCAGTCAGCAGATCTGTGGTATAAATTTTATCGATTTCTTTCAAACTTGCAAGATATAGGAAAATAACAGTAATGATCCCCATAATCTTCTTAACTTCAAAGCTGAGTAATCAGCTTTCTGCATAGACAATGCTTTATCATACAAGCAATATTCTTTGTTTAAGATAAAGAGATGAGAGGGAATCCTGGAGCTCGAAATCCATTGTTAAAAGTTCCAGCAACACCAAGTCATGCAAATGTCAGAAGGAACCAATCAACTGAGAATCTGCCTATAGATGATAGTTATATGTGTATGGATGATCTGATTGTCTTCAAACCCAGCTTTCCAGGTGAGCTAGCGATATCTGTGTTATGTTATTTGACTGAGCAGTCATCACATTGTGGCGCCGCTATAGTATACTAGTCTATGGTTTAAGATCGAGCCTGCATTCGATATTTTAAAGAAAAGCCATCCATGGAGAAATGAGTTTATATTTCCTTACACCATTTTCTTACTAGGATACGTAGCATACCGAGATGAAAACTATGGATCACTCTTCGTACAGGTACTGGTGTTGACATTCTACAAACAGGCTGGGCAGAAGCATGCTGAGCAACTCAGTAAAACGGTAGGTTCGATCAAAGTGAACATTAATGATTAAAAGCTGACAAATTCAATATTATTGGTGAAAATACAGCTAAAACTCACTACACTGACAAGTACGCTGTGTTGCATAGGGCGGCAATGGTGGCACGGACTGCTCTGTGGGATGAGAGAACACAACTCTGAGTAGTGAATAGCAGGTGTACTAATATGCGCCTTCAACCCACACTCTCTTGGAGATGGCAAGATGGCGAAATAGGTTAGCATGCTTGCATTTCACAGCCCAGCAATTGGTGCCACAGGAGTTGTGGGTTCCAGTCCCACTTGGGGGGCTTCCAAGGTTGATTGTTCCAGCCTCCAGCACCCTCAGGTGTTTACCTCTCCGGGTATATGATTGATGAGGGCAAGATGTCTTTAAAGCATAACTATGTGTCACACCTTGGTTTCTTTTTGTGATGTTTACCAACTGTGTTGGTTTAGCATAATAAGCAGTCTAAGCATTAAGATATGATCCAAGAATTCAAATAGTGGCCGCAGCCAAAACATCAAGAAAGCGTTTTGTCATCAGCATGTCACATAACGGAATCGTTATATTGTGATCATATATGTTTTGGACTGGACTGTAATAGGCTTTATGGCCTCCTATGTTCGCACATTTTGAAATTACTAAACTATAAACCACAATTTTCCTTTTCCCAAAGATTCAGTCTATAGTGAGAGAACTAGCCCCGGAGAGAGGTGTGGGACAACTACCTGTCACAATCAGTACATTCACTAATGAGAGGAAGCTCTATCTGTCTCCTGGAGTTAATATGAGAACCACTCATCCAGATGAGCTCCATGATCCTGTACTATGATATCCTCGGAGATCCAAGATAATATTCAGAGGTCAGTCTAGTGCACTTATGCAGTGTTCTATTGGATTGAAAAGTAATTTAATATGATGATGATGATATTGATAATTTTCTATACCTGAAACTACGGCTAGCAAATTGAGTCATTTTTCTACCTCCCAATGAGTTCCCTGTCAAGAAACTGCAGGATGATTCAACACTCGCGTTGCTAAACTGCCCTATAATTCCAGTAATGGAGGAAGGAGCTCCCATAAAAAATTGATTATTGAGATCGTTTAGTCATATCTGTCAACCCCATGCAGCTTTTCGTAAATCATAGCCTATTTAACAGGTGCTAATTTCGCATGAAATAACAGTTTCATTTTTTTAAACTAACTGTAGGGCCAGATGCCATGAATGGTAACCTCAAGTTTGGTGTGGAGAAACTGAGAAACAATTAGACGGAGTGAGGGAGTCGGTATAAGAGTACGGAGAACTAACTGCGCAAACTAAGTGTGTGTTTGTGAAAATGTATTTAGTTCTAATGTTTATGATTTATACTTTTTATCATTATTCAAAGTTGGTATGAGAGCAGTTGAGGTACGAACATTTTATCTTACAAAGTGAGGATATTCATATATCCATATATCGTGTGTTATTATTGATCATCGGGTTTTTCTTATTACCAATATTGTCACCGCATATTATTGAGTGAAATTATGCACTGTTGAACCTAACCTAGTTGGCAATGAAAAATTCTTTAGGAATTAGTTATTACAAATCTGCCTATGGTGATTATTTTTAGTTTTTAATGCTACTCCTGACTAGAAATTCCATGCACATTAACCACTAATTTATAATATTGTATCACTATAAAATATATCACATAATCAAGTTTTGATTCTCACATTGGAAAAACTGGAGTTTGTGGAAACCCAGTGCTGTTACCGGCAATTATGTTTCTGTATTTGAAAAGATATATTGCCATGCACTGCAGCATAGCGATTATCATTTGTGCTCTACAATATGATATACATGGAAGAATTAGGATCTCTAAGTTGTCAGCCGAGTGTGTGAATTATCAATTGTAATATGCAATTGAGTAATTCCAATCATGTCAAAAAATTCCTGCCAAAGGAGTACTCATACTGATATTTATTCTGTTACATATGAGACCAGTAATTATTGTATTCATAATCCATCAAATACTTCAATTATTTATGGTAGTATGACACATGGGAACACATCATGGGAATGGTTAGAATCCGCTGGATTCTAACCATTCGAAATTGGAGTGAACCACAAAATCGAAGCGTGGAACCATAGTGATTCATTTAGGTGAAATAGTTGATGGGCTGTCTTGCATACTTGAGCTCTAGGGTTAACAAAAGATATGTCATAATAAAGTGCAAAGGCAGTTTCTCTGGTCCTGACATTAGATTTTAATCAATAACTAAGAGTCTGTGAAATAAATAGGAGTTGTGTTAGCATCATAGCATCTAAAGCATCATAACACAAAGTCGGAATGTTTTTGGAAGTGTAGCTAGTAGCATCAGCTAGTAATAGGAATCCTTTGTAAACTTCTGGTATCAGTTTCATGAGCTCGACTGAACAAGGAGGGCAACAAAAGTAACTGTAATGATGAGGGCATCACTCCTAATAATTGTGAGTTGATTTGATGCAGTGCTTCAATGCCAAGTTCCGAATATGTGTGACGTAAACACCAGGACAATATTACATGTACCTGATACAACAGAGGATCAAAATGATGATGATGTATCAGCTCTTCTGTCACCCGCAGTTGGTATTTAATGAATTGATTAGTTCTTGATTGGTTATGGTTAATAGAAATATATAATGAACAAACTGATGCTGTAACCAATGCTGGAAACAAGTGTTAGCCAAGGAGTAAGAGCTGGCTCAGTTGGTTTGAGCGCTTCATGGGTTCGTATCCCTCTGTAACCCATCGACTACTGGGGTTTGGTTGGCCTGCTGGTGTACTGCAACCTGCTTGCAAACAAAAAGCAACCTGGCCAAGATATTGCTGCCTCGCTAACAATGCAAGGAATATTTTGCCACCCATGGTTCAGGAAGCGTAATGTGATTTTCGATTTGTTATGCTGATGACTGTATGAGTGCTTCGAGTGGTATGGTTGCACCTATCTGAAATTATCTATTGGGATGTAGTGGCAGAGGAATAGGCAACTCACCAGGCCTTTGAAAATAAACAGTTTTCATCAAGTTGTCTTTCCTTGGAAAAGGGACAGTGTCATTTAGCTCATCATTAGTAATGACAGAATTCACGGAGTAGCTCCTATTCTGAGAGAGCTAAAATTAAGGGGTTTCAATAGGATAGTGTCAGTGTAGTAAGGTATCTGATGGCATAGTTTTCAAAACCCTACTCAGAATTATTTTTTTTATTTTTTATGTATTGCCCAGTGATTTTCTTCAGGTAATAACAGTCAACGTTAGCCTGTCTTGACAAGCTTTGTTCGGTGGGGGGGGGGGGGGGGAACAAAGCTTATCAAGTCTTGCATGCTCGACTTTCGAGCAGCCGATATTAAATATTGTCTTCTCTTGCGATCGAGAAGATAACTCCTTCATCACACTAATCAATTTGTATACATTCCTATACAAATTGAATAGTGTGGTAAAGGAGTTATCCTCCCGATTTCAAGAGAAGACAATATTTAATATACGCTGCTCGACTAGACAATTTGATTAGTAAGATAAAGGAGGTATCTTCCTGATCGCAAGAGAAGACAATATTTAATATCGACTGCTCGACGGTCGAGCATGCAAGAGTTGACAAGCTTTGTTCCTTCCCCCCCCCCCCCACCGAACAAATCTTGTCAAGACAGGCTAAGTCAACGTATGTTGCTGATCACAGCAATAAATTGACCGAATGTACACCAGTACACAATACAGTACACAATACACATATCATTGTTTCAATATGTTATGCTATGTGTATAGTCTGCTGTGATCAGGTAAAATAGAGGTTATCATGCTGATGACAAGTGAGGGCACTGTGCATGTACCGGAATAAGTGAATGTTGGATGACGCCATTATAATGTGATTAGAATACCACAGGAAATAAGGCCACAAAACTTCAGGGGAATGGAAAACAGACTATTTATTTTGTGTTTTAGGTTAATTTGGCGATTGATTCGTGTAAGGTGAATTTTGACTGAATTATCCAGTATTGGTTTTGGGTGTTTGATACATGACATTGGCAAAATGCAGGCTTGGAGGATTACAGATCCCAGGGGCCTATGGCACAAACCCTCCCAAGCCTTCTCTTCAGACTATATCTATCCCATGCTTAATGTGGTCCATATGGCCAAGTGGGGGGGATTGATTAACTCAGTTTTTTTCCTCATGGTGTTTGATGCTGTAATTCTGCCTTTCCGTGCAGCTTTCCACAAGGCACTTTTACTCTGGACCATGGTGTGACACTGAACACCATATGATATTTCTCCAGCAGTGAGGTTCATTTTCTGCAAACGCTATGCTATAAATTGGTTTCTTTGACAGTTATTGAGCAGCAGCGATTGTAGCTGTAGATAACTGTTCAATAATTATAATAGCAGGTTCTTGTGGAGTTTGGTGGCAGTCCTGAACTTGACCTGTTACCACATTTTCAATTGTCTATTAGGGCAAATATTATAGATTATTGTTAGAAATATGGTACTGGCATTCAATTTACTGTTATCCCTAATGACCTGTAACATCATGTTACAGCTCTGTTATGTAAACCTCTATATACTCCTCAAATCAATTCAACTGCAAAATTTGAGTTCACACTGTAAATCTGCCTGGTGCTCAGTTATTTAAAGTAAAAAATGCTTAGTTGTAGTTATCTCCTCCTTACTTTTCCAAAAGCCATCTCCTTCCTACAGTCTTTAATTCAGAATAACCACATTCGGTCAACTGCATTGTTAGTCAGTCAGTTAACTATTCATATATTTTTTCTGCAAAAAACTCAAAATCTGACAAAAAATCTTCAAGTTCATGTTTTTGTGTTTGGGCAGAGTTACATTTTGACACGGTAAGTCACAGAGATCTGGTTTTTTTGGAGCATCAGTTCATCACATTATCTAAATATGCGTCTGAGGGCATGTTTGAAATATTTTTTTAACACATTTTAAAATGCAATTTACTTTTTCACAACGGTGTTTATTTCAGCTATCAGTGCCGTGACATTGTTGCGCAATGCAGTGCAAAGAGCCTTTTTATTTGTAGTTTCTATGCCATTGTGTACAGTTTCAAACAGATTTCAATTGCCTTTTATCAAAGGAGTTTAGCAATTTACAAATGACAATGGAGATGCTATACTATTGGTTACCAAGTGTTCAGTTTAGATTGTGGGGACTGTTTGGCAGCCACCCATCAAATTCTATCAGAATGATTATATAGCTCAAATTAATTAATCTTCACTATTCTACATACATATTCAGAACTTACCAGAATCTAAATATGACTTGATAATCTCTTTTGTCTTTTTGTATTGCACTTTTTAACGTCTAATCTGCACTTTTACCTCGAGAGATTTTTTGAGTGATACATGCAGCGCTAGATATTTTGTAATTCCTGCTCAGACCAAATACATTTTCCAACCAGTATCACAAGCTCAAAACGCCAGATCTGATAAAAAAAAGGTTTATATTGAGTGTGCCTCGTTTTTTATACCAACGTTATATTGCACCTAAAATATTATATCATATTATGTTGAATCAGTAGGCTCTACTGGCTTGCTGCTAATGTATTTACATTTTTGCAATCCATGACCATGACACCTCTTTGACAATCATAACCTTCTTCCCGGAGATATTACTTAGCCATGTAGAGGGTGCTCGGGGGAGAGGTGTTTATGCTATACCATCCTCACTTAATATGCTTCTATATCCCGAAACATGGCATGGATATGGCTTTTTCATCCATTCAGATTTGCTATGAATTAGATTTTGCCTATTTTACAGCAATACAAGTCTGAGCGAGATGCTGCAAAGATGTTGCCAGCTCTAATGGATACTGTCTAAGAATAGCATTTTTAAAATACACCCAAATATTTTAGGTTAAATTTTACACACATGTGTTTTGCTGAGTTGATATTCTATGGTATTTAATCATCCCAATGTTTTTATCATTGAAAAACAATGATATAATTATGCTAGATTCTATAGGATTGTGATTACCGCGTGTCTGGAGGGCTCACCCCTAATAACACACATAATACTCTTTGTGAAATATTCTGCTGTATAGTCTCACACTGATTTCGAGATTACACTATTAGTATGTGTATCTCTGATCGATAGAGCTTCTGTCGCAAATATTGAGCACCTACATTTGGCTGAAAGAGAGGACAACTTTAATTTTATCAAACAGACATGATCGAAACAGGATTACCTGGCTCTGCATTATTAGTTCTCTTTTCTGAGCTTAGGCTAGCAGTACACAGTTTCGATGTCACTTTTCTTGTCAAAAATATGTGCTAAATGCTCTTCTAAAACTGTTAAAAGGTGATATCAGATTTTCTAAATATAAATTAGAATATTTTAACAAAGAATGAGAAAATGATATGTGTATATCCAAAAGTTTGGGTAATCATCCATACGTCTCCTAAATACTGAATTTCAGCTGCACTCAAGCTAAGTGAATTAATTCACTCTCTATCGATCAGAGATATACATGCAATAGTATATCACGTCATCAGTGTGGTATAGTCTAGTGAGCTAGTATCTGTATGGTCGACCTTGGTATATTCATCACTATTTAGGAATTAAATTCCTGAAATAACCACAAAAAGGACAGGGCCAGTGAAAGAATTCATTTAACTTTTGAATTTGTGCATTTTTTCAAAATCTTACTCTGGGACTGCATCTGTACACAGCAAGTTATAATGTTGTTACTTTTGAGGATTCAGTTAGCCAAACAGGTGGGCTGCTTTCATAAAGAAAAAAATCTGAGCTGGCCTCCGAACAAAATTCAAAGCATTTCTTCACCCAGTACTTTGAAAAATCCAAGTACAATTGAGAACTGAGCTGAATGAAGATATCAGTGGATTGTTGCTGGCGCAATGGGGTTGTGTCAGGAGTTGTCCCTTATTATAGGGTGCGCCGAACAGTTGAGACCATAAATTGGCACTTTTTTATATGAGCTATCTTTGGAGCAGATCACACTTTTCGGTCAGCCAGGGAAAGAAACAAAATGAGGGTAATTTCATAGGCGGATTATGATGACCCACTTAATGGGACAAAAAAGAACTGCGAATATGATTTGATATTTATTATATTATATAATGTAATAAATATATCATTAAAAAAAATATTAATATTCCGGCTTTGAATTTTGAATATTATATAAATCCAACCTGAAAATATTGATTGGAGAAAAGAAATTCAGAATTACATAAATATATTTTATGTTATTGTAATACAAAACGATTCTATATTTAATACAATAACTTAATATAATTATGTGGATTTTTTTGCAAAACAAATTTAGCTGTGTATTTCATGACACCTTCCTTCCTGACACTAAATTTCATTGTGATTGATCAGGTTTGTATAATTTAATGTATAATTTAATTTTAATTGTATTAAAAATAAAGATTTCCCGAACCTTTTTTTTATTTCAGCATATAGGTCAGATTTTTGGATTACCGAAAAAAAAATCAATAGTAGTTAGCAGAAACCGAGGAGTTTTTACAGCAAAAGGTCTCATCTGCTTCCCTTATGGCTTATATAAAACTTTGCAAAAGTATGGTCTCATCTGTAAATAATCAAGGGAGATTACTCCGAAAAACACAACCCCATTACAGACATTGTTTTCTCAGAATGAGTTTTCTAATCCCTTAGGAAAATCCTATTTGTAAATAACAACTTGTATTACATTCTCTGTCTTTACAGTGGAAGAATTTGTTACTGTTGTGCCTTGTTTATCTATTCCAAAGGATTTGAAGGCAATGTAATATCAAAACCTAAGGATAACCTTCGTTTCTCAAGACTTGTTGCTTCTTATAAAATTTGTGTTTTAAGGCATTAATACATCAGATTAAAATTAAAGGTTTATTTAAATCAGATGTCTTGTCACAAGCCACATCCCTGAGCATGGGCAGTGGAATTCGTCGCCTTAGTGGCAAGACCGCAACATCTGCGCCAGGTTGCTCTTTATTAGCAGACAGATCGGAGCACACCTTGGTGCCAACTAAAGTCCAGCAGTCAATGGACTGCGGATTTGTTTAACATGAGGCCATTTCGATAAATTTAAGGTTCAACAATTGCACAGACCAAGGGAACTTGGTGGCAGCATCATTCTAAAATTGTAATAGTTATTCTTATTATTAAAACAGTCGCAATACTGCTTACCTAGCTACCCACCTTACTGATTTAGCTGGGATAGTTACAGGTGTAACTTAAGCATAAAACATGTTATATCTTTCCGTAGAGTAAGGCTGTACATAAGGAAAATCTTACGGGAGAGCCTGCATATTCTATTATTTACAGCAATGAAAGACTTTGATTCAAACCTAGCAAGAGCCGGTCCCTGTCTTTGTGTAAAGGCAAACCTGTACCAAATACCTACTTCATAGGAACAGAGCGTATTCCCACGCTTGCAGAGCAGTCTGTGAAGAGCTTAGGAAGATGGTATAGTTTACTGATCACAGACAGGTTTCGCAGAAACCAGGTGAAAAAGCAACTCATTACAGGGCTGGACGCGATTGAAAAATGTGGTCTGTCTGGCAAATACAAAGCCTGGATTCTCAAATTTGCACTCATGCCTCGAATGTTGTGGCCTCTGACAGTTTATGATATTCCGCTAACACCAGTTGAGAGAATGGAGCAAATGATTAACAAGCACATGCGTAAGTGGCTCGGAGTTCTAAGGAGCTTCAACACTAATGCACTGTATGCCAGTTCGTTTACTCTTTCACTACCTATGAAATCGCTTGTGGAAGAGTACAAAACATCAAAGGCGAGACTGGATATGATGTTGAACGAGTCACCGGACCAGGTGATAAAGGAATGTGCTCCAACACTTGACACTGGTAAAAAATGGTCTGTCACAGAGACTGTCAGAGGTGCCAAATCTCGACTGGAGATAAGTGAGATTGTGGGTGCTGTGACAACTGCACGTCATGGCATCGGCTGGAAAGCAAACCGGTGGTTTTAAAGGAAAGCCCAAAGGTTAGACGGGAGATGGTAGTTGATGAGGTGCGCAAGATGGAAGAAGAGCGCCGCCAGACACAAGCTGTAGGCCAAGCCCAACAAGGCAGGTGGACTTGTTGGGAGTCTGTTGAGCAGCGTCAGCTCAAATGGACAGAATTGTGGTCGATGGAGCCACAAAGGATCAGCTTTCTGGTTGGTGCAGCTTATGACCAACCACCGACCCCAGCAAACCTGGAACGCTGGAATTTGACCGAGAACTCGAATTGCGCCGAGTGCTCGGCTAAGGGCACACTTCGACATATACTGTCGAATTGCCAACAGAGCTTGGGAAGATACACGTATAGGCATAATCAAGTCCTGAAAGTGTTGTGTAAGTATGTCACGGAGAAGTGTGAATAAGCTAATGCTGGTGGTGAAGCGCGTGAAAAGATTTTGCGCAAAAAGGGATTGATGAACAGCGGAGAATGGCAGGTGAGATGCGACCTCACAGAGCAGCTCAGCATGCCACAGCATATTGTGATCACGAACCAAAGACCAGACTTTATTGTTTGGTCTGACAAAGTAAAAGCACTAATACTGATGGAATTGACGGTGCCTTGGGAAGAAAATCTCTCATACGCGCATGAGAGAAAACTGACAACATACGAAGATCTGGTCACACAATGCCAAGACAAAGGTTGGAATTGCGAATTATTCGCAGTGGAAGTTGGCTGCCGTGGATTCATGGCTAGATCAGCTACCAAATTTCTGACTAGATTTGGGCTTTCAGGAAGAGCACTCAAACAAGCCACAAAAAGCATAGTACACGAGGCAGAATGCGCATCTGCATGGATTTGGCAACAGCACTGTGTGAAGACAAAAGCTAAGTAATCCTATTACTTGTAAGCTGGGATTTAACACACTCACTTTGTTTTGTGGAGTTGGCCAGCATTTAATTCCTTTTGTCATAACCCTTGTAAGGATTAGAATGAGGGGATTAAGTGATGATAAGCAAACTGCTTGAGGTAGAAGGCTAAGCAAGATTATGCCTTTAATACTCAAATTAATCTCTGCGGGGTGAAAAATCAAAGTGAGTCTGAGTTAGATCTAAGGTTTTACAAACATAGGATTAAAAGCTTGGCCCTCGCATAAAAGGCAGGCAGAGCGAGACAGGAAATCACAGTCAGCGCACCACTGTATGTTGTATCTCATGATCCAGAACCCTATATTTGTGACAAATAGGTGAAAGTATAGTTTATGGCATCAATCTTCACATAATTTTCCCCATTGAAACAAAGATTGCAGGTACCATGACCAAGGAGTAAAAACTCTTTGCCTTTACTATTGTTGAAAAAATTACTCTGTATCCCTTTACTCTGTGAAGCAGTCTAGACACCTGCTTGATACTTAAATGTTTTACACAGATAGCTTTCCATGCTCAACACATTGATCACAGTTGAAAATTAAGCCATTTTAATGGAAACTGATGTAAAGTTGCTCTTGACATCGCAAACAGTTCTTATCTTGAAAGCTGCAGTCATACGGTACAGCTTGAACATTATGGCCATGTTATTATGTTATTAATACTAACAGGATTTTAAAGTTAAGCTAGAGACCTGCTGCCATGTAATGAGAAATTTCTCACAATAAATAAAATACAAGGGGTGATAACTTTATTTTGTAAATGAGCCACAAAATTTCAACATTGAGAGAAGACAAACTCTTACCCTAAGAATTGCCCAAATTGACTTTAATGAACTGAGTGATGCATGAAAATAATTGCTCACTGCTTCGGACAAAGAAAATCCTTGTGACATCATGACCAGAAAATGTATATTTGTCATGACTTGATATTTATTAAATTGTAGGAAAATCAGCGTGTTTGCTCTCACAAGAAACAGTGTTGGCGCTGTATCCATAATTGGGGATTCAGGGAGAGCGTATTCATTTGAGGATTTTTTTTGCAGCGGTTTTCTTCTTACTTGAAATTCAAACATTATATTGATTTACTGACACAAACGAAAGCGACAAATTGATCATGATATTTTATCACAGTCGCTTCAAATTTGTTTGATAAATACTTATTTAATGTTTGCACTGAGTGTTGCTCATCTCTCAGACGATTACTCGGAATACATTTTGCTTTTAGATAGCAAGATGATCTGCTTTCTTTGCTTATAGTGTCGTAAAAAACCTCCTGTCAGAGAGAGAGAAGGTCCAAGTCTGGTGATAAATTTTATTATCTCAAAGTATGAGATGGGTGGCAATTTTTCATGGCAGCATCTTTGGCTATCGACTAGGATCTGGAGCTGAATCTTCTATGTTGAATAATGTCATATAGTCCCTTTTTTGATATTTTCTGGAACCTTAGGTCAGGTTAGGTCAATTCCATTCTTGTTACAGTGCATTCAAAACCACGATGCCTTCAGTAATCTTTCAGTGCTTCTCTGTCCCCTGTTTCGACGTAATTCAATGATATCACAGAGTAAGGATAAATATAAAATTTTACTCTGTGATAACATCAACTTCCTGCTTACAAGATCTAGGTATTGTGATGTTAATTGGAGTCTGATGACCAAATAAATTGACACGTTGGCCAACAACAAATACATATGTCGCTTATAATTCACACTTCAGTGTTTTGTGGTACACATACCAGGCTTGATCAGCCAGACCATATTTCTGCAGTATATTCCTTGCGGTGCATCATTCAGACCACTGTTATATCACAGAGTAAGGATTTATATTATTGATACAATGAAAAGTTAGAGCTTGATATGATATATACTTACTACTTACTTAATTTTATCAAATCATGCTCAAATTTTTCATCGTGTGTATCAATCACTTCTATGCTATTACAGAGTTGTTACCACATATCCTAGAAAAATAACCTTGTTTGTTATGACACTGCAAGAATAAAATCGCTAATTTGAAGGTTTGAGGTGCTAGAATTATTTTCTCCTTCCCAATGTGTTGCTCGTTAGATTAAGTACCGGATTGGTGAATGCCACTTCCAGAAAATACGCTTCTACCGAGCTAGCGAAGAAATAGGAATACTTTATTATACTTCCAATGGTAAAGTGTCCCTTTTTCATGGGCTTGAAGACATAACTCCAAATCAAAAAAAAAAAATTTTGGGCTATGTAAGTTGTATATGTGCCTACAAAAACATGCGATCGGCTCTCTTCCCCTCCAAACAGGAAAACTATAGCCAAAACCTTTTTGCTATAAGTTAACAATATGTTTCTTTATTTCAGGTCCTAGTTACTGCTGGAATTATCCACCCATGTGGTTCTCAGGGTAACGATAAGCTAGTCAGTAAACATTTCATTTATTAAAGGAACTGTGTAATTATTTCATTGTAGATAGCGCATACTGACAATTATTTATGCTTGTTTGTTTTGTGCTCCATATGTCGTTGGTGTTTTATCTGATGTTTCCTCTAATGCAGTGAGTGTTGGCATTTGAGTTGAAGTAACGGTTAATTGCTCCACAACCATTTCGTGGTCAGCTCAATTTTCTTTTCTACATCCAACGCGTTTAGTAATCAAAACGGATCAAAACCCCATTGCAGCGACTTCTCCTTCACATCTAGAGTGTTCAAGCGAATATCTTGAACCTACAACAAAATACATTCTGATAATCAATATCAATTATTGACTGTGAAGTTCACAAAACATTCATGGCTGGTGTTGAGAAATGATATCTAGCCTAATGGTGCTGGAAAATGCGACAACATTCAATTACCTGTATATAATATTATTTTATATTCATTTATATATATATACAAATTCTGTGTAGAGTGTGGTAAGGTAAGGGACGTAAATATTATTTTAATTGAGCGGAAACTAGACTTCTTGATTTTGGTTGAATTTTGAATGAACCCACTCTGACTCTGTATCTTGCAATGTAGGTGTGCCTCCGGCCCTTCTTTGTTGAATTCCTACCACTTTCACATAAGAATGAATCATCCTCATTTGCATCAGTTGAATAAGATGATTATGACTCTGTTCTTCAATCAGCTACTGTTTGAATTCTTGACATGATGATGGACTCTCATTTAGATTTATGTAATCATGTCAGTGATGTTCGTAAATCATGCTTCTTTCAATTAAAACGACTAAGATTTTTAAGAACTTATATTTTCTGAAAACCAGTTGACAACCTCATCCAAAACTTCGTACCAAGCAGGCTTGATTTTTTATTCTTTATTTCCATGCATAGCTTGAAAATCTTTCTAGTCTTACCTATTCAGGTCCTACAGAATCCCTGATCAAAGAGTTTACAGGTACAGATCCCTTTTCATATTTAATTTGTTTATAATCGCCCATAAAATTTCCCACCATCCCAAGCTCATTCCTTCCAATATGACTTTCTCTACATCTAAGCATTCTAGCACCACTCATTGTAACATCGCCAACAGTAGATTTAAATGTAGATTAGTTACAGGGGGTCGGCAATCTACTAACATTACATTACCTGATGTGTGGAACTCCCTTCAATCCTACCTTTGCCATTTCACCTCCACTTTCTCTTTTAAATATTGTTTGAAAACCCATGTTTAGGATGCTGGGCAGTTGCCACTCATAAGTCACATTTATCTCAACATAATACTTTCTTATCAATTTAATATTTTAACAACATTTTTTTACAAATTTATTCACTTTACCTGTCTCAGGCTTATTTTTAAGAATTCAACTTTCATTTTGATACTTTATCACGTGTTTGACGCCTAGAAGTCATTGATAAAAAATAAATTTTATTATTATTATTTAAATTTAACACGACTGGAATTATAAAAGCATCCACATGAGTTTGGTGATCAATTTGTTACTTTATTCTGTATGAGAAATAAAAAGTTTTCAATTGTGTCCTGGCAAACAAGCTAAGAACAATTGTGAACAGATGCAATCAAACAATTAAGCAGTAAACAAAGATATACAATTGTCAAAAATTCCCGAATTCAATCTAAGTAGATTAAAAAATATATACTTTTTTGAGACAATTTGTGTCCACCCTGTGGTGATGATCGGAGAACTAACTAGCCAGAATGCGGAGATGCCCTGGGCCTTTATGAATGGAGGATCTTACAATATTGTTTGTCCTGAAGCATTCAAAGCACCAAAGGAAGGATCTGTGTGGAAGTGCCTTGATACTATATGGGTAGAGGGAGTTGATTGTGTTTGTAAGTATGTAAAACCTATCAGCATCAACATTGTCACCATCATCGTCATCACCATCATCGTCACCATTGTCATTATAATCATCATCATCACCCCAACCACCCCCATCAGGGTATGAAATCACCTTGTGCGCTACTTTCCTGATTTTGAAGATCAGTTGTGCAAATCAGTTGCCCATTAGTTGAGAGTTTTGAGATCAATACCTCAATTAGTTATCTCGGAGCCATACATCATTCGACGAGCACAGATTTGCCTAATGGTCATCAGTAGTTCAAGTAACAATATCCTTACTCAGTTTGAGGATTTAGGGTCCCTCTTAAGGGGCAGCAAAATCTGCTTCTTACTTAACCACAAAACATGTCGCTTCATGTCTGATTTCTAAATTGGTAATATGCACCAAAATGCATATCTTACCATTTTGAAAGCATGATCAAGCAGAAAAAAATCAATTTAACCTCTTAGCTTGATTGGCTTACAGGCCTTGATTTTCGAGGACATCTTCAGCGCACAGGGACTGATGTTATTATTAGGCACACAGTCCACCCTCTTCACCATGTTTACTATTGGCACTGCAACTTAAGTTGGTATCATCAGGATCATCTCACACCCCAGTGCCTCATATCCTCATGTTATGAGCTTGACACCAACTACAGCCAGATGCTCCAAGTCTAGGGCCAGATAATCATCAATCAACTCTCACAATTTCCTAACAGAGCAGTTTAATCTAAATATGAAATGAGATTCAAATTATTAAAACATCACAACAATTGATTTTTCATACATTAAATACTTTAAATATACATAGAGGAAACAATATCATTGGATTTGCATTGAAATCTTGCTTAGTGTTTGTTGCTGTTATCAGCCACCCACATTAGTAAGAATAGTTGTTTGAATACACAATAACAGGCTCTCTACCTGGGAGGATTCATCTCTTGAGTTTTACGTTACTGTGTGTCGAGTAGTGCCCTTTCAAAGGCGCAAAATGCCCTGTTCATAAACAGCTGGGGATATGGGTACTCTGTATGCCATCCTAACAGGTCCGGTCGCCGAAGACTAGAGAGCAATTAAGGGTTCTGCAGATGAATTATATCGTTTTTTAGAGTTCAGATCAACATCAGCATCACTATTAACAGCACCCTGGTTATTGATTTTCATATATTATTACAACTTAAAAATATTTTATTTTAATCACACACAAAAACCACACTGAGAGGATTTCCCATCTTAAATGAAAATGAGGAGTTTTAATCTCATTGTCCCAAATAACCTGAGTTGCCTTAGTTTAACCCAAAATAACTGAGTCACTCGGGATAAATCTGAGTGGTTGAGAGCCCTGACAAAATTATATGCAGGTTCAAAGAAAGGTATTTATAGAGTTATGTGCTTTGATAGCTTTGAAGCTTTGATAGCGCAAATGATCACATCCTTTGCTATCAAGCGAGAGGTCCCGGTATCGATTCCCGCTCTCGTCTCGAGGGATTTACCCTGGCTTCTCCCTACCCACAAACCACAAAACTCAAATCATATTTCAACCCACAACTCACAAATCACAAACTTCTCAGACTCAGACAAATCATGTAATCACAAAACCAACCGAACTTTGAATTTGAGTGATTTAAGTTTATCCTAAACCGAACATACATGTTGGAAACATGTACACACATATTTGTAAAGTTTCCGTTGATCGGGAAGTTGGTATGATGAGGGTTCTGAGAGAACTTATGTGCGAACTATAGTATTCAAATATCCAACCCTGCTCTTGGTCACAATAAGTGCGTTTATATTTACCCTTAATCATATGAAGGCATTTGGATGATGTCACATCCAGACAGTCTGCTGGATCGCTTCCCAAAAATTAATCCTAATGATAAACACTTGCTCAGTCAATGCGATCTGAATACCAAAAATAATCTATGTATGTTATATTTTAGTAGCAAACAATCTCAAATTGGAAACTCAATGAAGTCTGCTGCAAGAGTAACACGAGTATCAGAGATGAATGTGATGCGCCCAAAACTTTACTAGAAATCTCTCATCTATAATCTAATTAATCTCACTCGGAGCGCTTTGGCTCCCTTATCGGGATGCAATCGTGTATGAACAATTGTTTAAATTATCAGTAGTAAGGGAAAAAAAACCAGTTTGTCTATGACATAAGAACATAGTTAATTATGCTTCGATTCAAACCTCAATAGCAAGCTACTGCCAAGAAAAATAAACAAATGAATAAATGTATATACACAGCACAGCTTCAAATGTTATGAAGCAGAGTCAGTGATAAGTGCTTATAATCAGTTAGGCAAAGCAGCTAGAATCATTAGAAAAGTTTATGGTTGCGATGTTCATATGAATGTTTGGCAGTTTTGGTGTTGATATTACACTTAATAGCACCATGTCTGGTATTGTGAGACTTGGCAAAATGAAGGGAGAACCGATCTTGGTCTATAGCGGCACTACCAGAAAGCATACGAAAGTACATTTTTTGGTCTGTTTTAACACGTCTTTGTGCAAGGGTGTCCCAATTAAAATGTGTCATGAGCTCAGTAATATGGTCTCGTCTCTTACAGTGTGTCCACCTGAAGGCCTTTCTATTTATACCTTCTATGATATTGATGTTTTTTAATTTAAATGGAGACCAGGTGTGGGTAGCAAATTCTAGTATAGGGCGACAGACTGTTTTATAAGCTATGGCTCTGGTTTTACTTTTAGCCTTTTAAGACAGCGCGTCAGAATGTGTTATGATTTATTAGCTTTGGACCAAATGTTTATTATATGTTGATCGAATGACAGTTTATCGTCAATCGTGACACCATTACTAAAAAACAGTGAACATTGCTCTTGATATTTCTAAAATATTGAGATTTAAGATCAATAAAGAGTTTGCCCACCCCCATTACTAAAAAACAGTGAATATTGCTCTTGATGTTACTATAGTATGAATCATTTTTACAATTGTTAACCTCTGACCCCACAATCATTTCAATCCTTTATATGCATGCTATGTTGTATTCAATAGAACATGAATCAGTTAGTGTTTAACCCTCTACAAGTCAACACGTTTATTTAAACATCTCACTATAAGCTACAACCCCAAGTGAAGATAATTCTATATCAATCAAACACGTACTGCATCAGCCCTCCTTCAGCATTCATAACAAACAACAATATCATATTACTAAAATATTGAGATTTAAGATCAATAAAGATTTTACCCATACACATCAATATAATGAGGATTTGATACGATAGCCATCAGAGTGTTTATTATTGGTAGGCACTAATATCCCTTTAGGAGTATTCATCGTGCAAGAACCTTCTGAGAGCTTTTGTCTAGCTTTAATTAAGTGTATGAAAATTCCAGGTCAGTCTTAGAGAATTTTTCGCCTTTCATCATTATGAAGAGACCATCCGACGGATATCATCTGGCGGAGATCATCTGGCAGATTGTTTTCATTACAGAAATGGAATAGTCAGCTCATACCCTGATGTTCTTGCCTTGATCCTTGGTACACATACAAGTGATGAAGCCCATTCACTATTCTGAGCAGACACGAGAGACGAGAGAGCCATCTGAGACTCTTTTATCTAGATCAGTGTCCACATCAATGGAACTGGTCCGGCTTAAGATAATATGGGTGTACAATCAGGTTTCAACTCTATAGAAACCTCATAAATCTCACCAAGGCGATAACTATGAAAAACCGGAGCGTGCTTTGACAACGCCTCATTGAGAGTATGAGATTTGACCTGACCTACTATTGGTACCTAGAATCTTTTATTCCAGCTCCACCGTATGTGAGAAAGCTAAATACCACCTATCAAACCATTACCCCTTACTACTATGAGCGGCAAATTATGTGACTGAGCTGCATATACTTCATCAACAGAAATCTCACCTAAAGCCTATAATCATGTTATGTCAAGTCAGAACATGCAGACAACTTACAATGACTGAATTTTGACTGGTACATTTTTGATGTTTTAAGACTCCGACAACACCATGTTGCCAATTGTGAATTGACAGATTTACCTTCAACCTGCAGTTGGTATATGTACAACTGGCAAGGAAATAAGTACCGTATCAGAACTCATGCAAAATGCTCTGTCAAAAATCCAAAATTGGTGCGTAAATGTAGGATTGACAGTCAACCCCAACAAAGCTGAACTGCTTTTATTGACAAACAAGAAAAAATACTCGATGCAGCAACTTAGTATGTTCAATACTTCTATACCAAGACGACAAAAGGTGAAGAACCTTGGTGTAAACATTGACAACAAACTAAACTGGAAGTCTCATGTCGAAATTAAGTTAAACAAATGTACAGGCCTTCTTCTACAATGCAAGCGCATAACTGGAAGAAAATGGGGTGTTCATCCTATAAACTTAAGTTGGATTTACAATGCAATCATTGAACCAATCTTCCTTCATGACGTTATTGTGTGGTGGAAGTTTTGCTCATCAGAAAGTTATCAAAAATACATCTCTCGACTCAACCGACTGGCAGCATTAATATTTTCAAATTCATTTAAGACAATTCCTACTGCAGCCCTTGAATATTTGCTAGATCTCGCCCCTCTTCATACTATGATTCAATCACATTCTATGAAAACCTGTTACAGGCTTATGGCAAGCAATCATTGGGACTCAAATCATAAATATGGTCACAACACACTTTTCAACTTACTAACTACCATCTGCTCACCAGCCTTGATGCCTTCCGACTCTATACCCCGCACTCTGGTGTTTGGTATGACTCACATGAAATTTGAGGTACCAGACCATGAGCGGTGGATAGAACGGGATGTTGAACCTGACTACAACATCAATGTTTATACAGATGGTTCACGAAATGATCTCGGCGTTGGATCAGGTGTATATATTACTAGTAATAATAATCCTCCTTTTGTACGAGATATATAAGAGTTTCAATGCCTCGGAAACACAGTAACAGTATTCCAAACTGAAATTACTGCTGTCTCAAATGCTCTCACAACTGTTCAATTTTTAGAAGGTCTGAATATTGCCATCTATATTGATAGCTAGGCTGCAATGCATGCGCTTAATTCACACATACATACTTCCAAAATAGTCTTAGAATGCCGAAACAAGCTGAAATTACTTGGACATAGAAATAATATCAAGGTCATTTGGGTACCAGGACACATTGGCATCTATGGAAATGAACAAGCGGACTTACTTGCGAATGCTGGTTCAGCCCGTGACTTTTATGGTCCAGAACCAGCACTCCCTGTAACCCAATCAGTCATAAAGCAGGGAATCGAAGAGTGGGTGTTGGATTCGAAAATTATTTATTGGAGAAATTGTAAACATGGTAGTCATACAAAATCATTCATTAGTGAACTGAATCCAAGATTTGAAACTGGGCTCCTCTGCTTTGGACGCTCAGAGATTAGTTACCTCATATCAGTTGTAACTGGTCACAGGCCCTTCAAGGTACACCTGCAAAAACTCAAGCTAACAGATTAAATAGACTGTCCAAAATGTGGTCAAGACAAAGACACAGCCCTTCACTTTGTATCCTCATGCCAATTCTACAAACAGGTGAGGCAGCGAACCTTTGGTCAATACGTCCTAAAGGGGGCAGCTAAGCCAATGTGCATCACAGTTTCAGATTTGCTCTGATTCATTCATATTTTGGGGCGTTTTGAACGACGATGCTAGATTAAATTTGTGTTATGGAAGGCTTGAGTCCTATGGGTCCAAGAGACCTGAACCAAGGTTGATCTGAGTTACCTCGGACAGCCCGTTCTCAAAGACAAGACAAGACAATTGGTTCACGTACACCAGCCATGAGATTTATTTCTGGCGTGAAGTCCATCGCTCAAGCACTCATGTGACCACCTTTGCCACCATCATCAGTCCTCGCTCTACAACATTTAGCAAAATGCTCTATATACCATGTGCTTTTTTGTACATATATAAGTCTTGTGGGGACCAGCACAGCACGTACATTTCATGTGTGTTTATCATGAGGATTTTCACAACTCTTTCTATCCACACCAGCATTTAAGCTACTTGCTGCTGGTTTGCTATTGTCTACGCTGGGGTGCTTTTGTGCTAAATCAATTGTCATGGCTAAAGATTGCGCATTGATCCATCACACTTTTCAACAAGGCCTGACCAATTTCATTATTGCAAACATGCAGGCCACAAATCAGATTATTGCGGAGATGGTGTAAATTTTTAATTAATTTGTACTGAACCCTGCATTTATGCTGAATTTTGATATGGCTACACAATAATCTGGGATAGATTCATTAATCTATTGATTTCTGATATCAAACCCAAGAGATCCCGACACCACATCTAAAATGATCATCCAGTAATGTAACAAAAGTTTATGGAACTCCGAGAGTCCATCACATGGAGCGAGTAGCTAGTAGGATTAGGAGGTGGCTCAGTTGGTTAGAGCGCCATTACTTCGGCATGCAAATGTTATAGGTTGTGGGTGCGACTAATGGGGTTAGGCTGGCCCCAGGTGTGCTTTGACCTGCATGCAAACAGAGAGCAACCTGGCGCAGATATTGCCGCCTCGCCACTAAGGTACTAAAATTTGACGGTGTTACAACAAATATCGCCTTTAGATTATACAGAGCTAGACATCACAATATACAGTTGTCACAGAACTGTATATATATGCCCATCAACTCCAAAAAGACTCAGCTCCGTTACATACATCACTTTGCGGGAAACTTCGTTCGTCCCCTGACTCAGTTGATAGTGGTCATATCATAGCTAAGCATGAATTAATGCTGTCTCATGAATAACCTGCAAACTACCCTTCATGAAAAGATTAAACAGATATGATGCTTCAAAGAAAAACCTTAACACTGTTTTACTACCTGCATTCTTTTTCAACCTGGTCTTCATGAGTGAATGATGGTAGCAGGAAGAGACCAGAGCAAATCCAAGAGTACTCAAAGTTATGAGACCAGACCAACAATATCTTCAAACATTTGCTGATTGCTCTCTAACTCCTTCAAATCTCCTGCTTGTTGAAAAAGACTATTATTTCAATCAATTGTGCCCTTCAAGCCTTACATTAAACTACTTGAATACAGTTTTGTTTTTTTTTATGCTCCGCCATATCTCTTCTTGATTGCAATTCTTATCTTATTAATCCCAGTGACGCCTCCATAATCTAATCACGTCTTGTTCATTAACAATGCTAGTCGTTCATACAGTGTTGTTACTCAAAGAGATGTAAACTTGAAACACAGAAACGGTGCCTTAAACATTGATGTTTCATAAAGACCTCTCACAGATCTAAACATAATGCTTATATGACTAGCATTAGATTGACAAAGCAATAAGGATTTTCATACAACAGAATTCATTCACGTTCACATTGTGTAGAAGAAATCAATTTATTGAAAGCATATGTGGTTCTGGTTTTTAAAATTATTTATTTGATAATTGTATGACCTTATGACCTCGCCCACATCTGATAGCTAACAGCATGTATTGTATTTTCTACTGTTATGTAATATATAGCTTCGTTATGTGACGCAATTGCCACAGGTGATCATCTCACACATGAATTGTAATGTCTAAGTCAATGATAATATAACATAATGGTTAATGAGTTAGGGTACTGTCAAACCTACAAGCTGCTTAAATCCTACACTATTCCTAGAAATATACCTTCTATGTATCCACGGGTTATATAAACTCACAGAAGGGGGAGAATATTAATTAAGGATGACATTTATTATCTCTGATATGCACATTGAGATTATTATCTATCAACTAGAACAATGATCCAATATGAATGATTATCTATCTTCTATGAAGTTTTTCACCTTGAGTTTACTATATAACCCTCTACTGGTGTATTCTACTTGCCTTTGTCTCCCCTTTTTATTTGTGCAAAAAAGAAGACAACCCATTTTATTAAACTATACTGCCTTTTCGTCATGCAATGCATTGCAACAGCATTTTTATGTCAAGGTATGTAAAAATTGATAGAAATCTGCCTCCCAAGGAACTTCTGAATGTGGAATGCTATAGACTTTCAACTGAAAACTTGGATATACTATAGGGGATAAAGATGAATACTCCCGCTACTATGTATTTATGTTACCATTTTGTATCCTTGTGGGCAAATAGGAGGTTCAAATGCCAAAAGAAGCAGACTAACAAACTTTTTCGTCATGGCCTTGTACAATTTTCCCTTGCTATAATTTTGAGGAAAGGGCAACAGGAAGAAAATAACAGACCCAGAGAACTGCAGTTTATGTCGTTTCGACAGTCCAGTCCAATTTTCTGAGTTAAATATATTTATGAAATCTGCCCAAAGGCGATCAAAGTATTTTGAACATTTCTGTTTGGCGCAGTTGTGAATAGAAAATTTCACAGGAGTTAACCAGTCAGATAATTATTGATGCATTGATCAATTTATGTAAAACAAATCTTGTTGTCAGCTTTATATCCATGTAACTCAATCATTTGAGGCTGCCTCAGTGTGATGGTGTTCATAAGTTGTTACACAGGGACACTTGAATGAAAAAAGAACATAAAATTATGGGGCTTGGATTGACCTTTAGTATATATGGCAATAAGCAGTATGTTGTGCAAGGCACACTGTAATTCAGAAAAAAAAGACTATGAAGATAAGCCATTGATTATTATTCCTAAATACCGAGCAACTGTAATTTTGTCCTGTGAATAAGTTGTTTCAAACACTCAGAAGTTTGATGTCCAGGGGAGGCATACTTAACTTGTTTCATTATTCGAGTTGCTGATACTCTAAACGGGTTGATTGCAGCAGCATCATAACATTGAATAAATTTGTACCATCGGGTGAATGCAGATGATACTGGAATACTGCTGCATGAAGTCCCAGGCAGAGCACACCATATAAGTTTGTACCAAAAAAGAAAGATTTTCTCTTCATTATGAAAACATTGTGTTACTATCACTCTCCTTAGATATAGACAGTTAGGTCAGTGACATTCTTACATGATTGTAAACTTACATCCACTGGTTTCATTGAATCTTGAATATTTTAAGCATTGGTCACAGTAGCAGGAATCAAACGCTGTTCACTAGGCTTTACAACCACTGTGGTTGATATGTTTCCTTGCATCATAACCTTCCCTCTTTTTGAAAGTTTGCTGTAATAAAACTGACTTCATTTTCACATCTCATTATTGATGTGATCAGATAGTGTTGTTAATGAGGTACACTCGAATATGAGCCACCTCTGTTCACACATATATGGCAGTCTCAAGGATCAGGGTCATATTAGATCTAAATGTTTCAAAGCCATGTCAGACTCTTGCTCATCTATTCAAACTTGTTTGTGATATATTGGAATATGGAATTATGGGTGAAGTTATTTAAGAGATGTACTCAACAAGCAGGTACTTGCTGATTAAAGATGATGGCTAACTGTAACTATAATTACATTGAATGTAATTGTAGTATGAATGAAAGCATGTTGTAATTGCAAAACTAATATCTATATTACAACTAGAAAATACTCATCTTGAGTTCAAATAACTTTCACCATGATTGTAGCGATTGCGATTACAATTAATATTAGTCCGCCAACTGCAACGCCGATAGCCAGGGAAACTCCAGATGAGGTGTCCGCTTTCAAAAAATTAACAACAACACCATTTTTGTCTTCAATGATGAAGGAGGGTATAAAACACGAATTTCAAGAATGCAAGGTTTGCGAGTAAACTAAATTTAATTGAAATTAGAAACTGAAATGATTTTTGACTGACAAAAGGATTTCCGACAAAAGAATGTGTGACTTACGAACACAATCAGCTCCTTTTTCCCAAATACCATTTGTACAGCTCCACTGCGTGCCATTTCCTGGTTTGAAGCCATCAGGACAAACAAGCTGGTAAGATCTCCCATCAATAAAATACACAGATAGCTGTCCAGTTTGGTTGACAAGAGTGCCGATTGTTTCATCAGGGCGAAAACAATACGGTTCTGAAAAATATTTTGTTCTCATCAACAAATCAGACTTAATTTTGGATTGCTTGATTGAAATATATACATGCTATTTCATTCTTTAATCTAAAATGTCATGAGTTGAACATATCTACTACACAGGAACCTGATGAGGACTTCTCTGGAAAACAAAAATACCATTTACAGTCACAGGCCACTAGTTGATAAAAAGAAATGCAAATCAGTTCAGATCCTACTCTTGCGAGGGACAGCAAAAATGGTAGAATGTGAGACTTGGAAGTAGTAAAAGTGGGAGCAGGTCGTTAGCCCGAACCCATTGAAACGAATGAGCGGCTCGATCCCTTTTGTAACGTTCCTGGTGGAACGACTACTCATATTGTATGGGAGTTGTCAATTTCTACTCTATCATTTTGTATGGTGAGGATGGAAGTTTGTTTATGTAATTCTTTTTATGTATATTTATTCATGATAAATGAGATGCTTGTGTGGGTAATGTGATTGATCACATTCACTGTTAGCTAGTGTTGTTGTAAATATTAATGAATTGAGTGTCAGTTTGTTTGTGAGGATAAATGTTCATTGGTACAGGGTAGAATGATAAATTGATATACAAAATGAGCAGCTGTATATATATGTTCATTGAAGTGTTAAAACAATTTCAATAAAAATCTGAGGACAATGCGGCAAAGACAAGGTTTTGAAATGAGATACATGCATAAAATCACATAAAATAACACGGGAATAAATGAATGCAAAGTTGACAGATTAGGCATCTGACATAGCCCATGGAACAGATTGTACTAGTTTACATGTTACTGGTAGCAGGTGCAAGCATTCCTGATCTGACAAAATTGGCAACGCAATTTGTGAGTGCTCCCGTAGGCAGCAGGGTAACAACGTCAGACTCATGCTATGACTTTGATGAGCATAAAGCTGATGAACATAACTTTGACACCCACCATTCCAACGCAAATTACGCTGCCCTGGATAAAAACAACAAAAAAGTAGAAAAACAGATAAAAAAATTAACAAAAAAAAGAAGAAAAAATGATTAGTTATCAATTAAAGATTACAGACTGTCTTTAATTGCCATTCGTCGTAGTTTTTGTCTCATATTTCTATCTAACTCTGCCTCTGCTGCTGCCAATTCCCTGAGTGTCGCTCTTGTTTTACGCACCAGATCCGATCTCATAATTTTGAATCGATGTTGCAACCTCTTTACATCTACAACACAGAAGTTTGAGTTCACGTATTAATGACAATTGCCTTCAGGAATGTAATGAAAGTATCACTACCTTCAGAAAACATCGATGGTTAGTGTACTGAATGTATGTACTTACGTTTGGCATCCATTATTGGCACTCTACTCTCACATGTCGGACAGTGAAAACTTTCAGCAGCAAATATTTCTTTTAATTCATCTGAAGTCTTTGCCGTCTGTCTCGTGAGGCACAGCTCCTCACCATTAGGAAACATTTCTTTGGCGCATTCTGTACAGGAACGAGTCTGCAACAAAAAACCCATGACTAGTTACCAAGCCAACATAGTATTCTGAGCAATGGAAATTCACATAAGCAATTTGTCAAGTCATATACAACAAAGGTAAAAAAATTGAAACATAAAAAATATTATAATTATAGTAGGAAAAATAAAGCAAAGTACATGTGTATACTCACATGTTCCATAGTGATAAAAGTGTCCTATAATAGATCAAACAAATAGTCACTTTGGTAGTGTGTAAGTCCGTCTGTGTGTGTGTGTGTGTGTGTGTGCGTCCGTGAGTGAATTTGGTAAGCAGGCAAGCACTTAAATACCAGTGAACCAAGTGGTTATATATTACTCGGAAGATACCTATTCATATTAGTGTTTCCTAGGCAACCTATGATGGAACGGTTAGAAGAGACAAGTGATTATATTAACCTGTTGAAACATCTGTGTTCACCCATCAATGCAAGGCAATATTTGCTAAGCAATCTTGCAGGCAAATGTTATCCTCTATCTGTGACATTGATGGATGACAAATCCAGCACGCTGTACATGATTCAACAAAATGTGGAAGAATTGTATGTAAATGATATTGAATTGATATCAAGAAAAATCTTATCTGCCAGCCAAACTTCACAGACCTATGCCTCCCTCTGTGAAGAAATCTTATCTTCTTCCACAAACAGCAAGAAGTTGCTGTTTCATTCTATCACATTATTGACTATTCTACAAAAGGTATTTTTGTCATTGGGCAAAAATGAAGTGAGGAGTATAATAAGCACCCAATCAATAAACAGTTTTTGCAGAACTTTAAATAAAGCTATCGTTCGCATGAGATTTCAGACAGTGACACTGCAGATACTTTATGTATTGGTTACTTTGCTGTTATTTAGCATAATCAGTCTATGGCTACTACATAATGGATAAAACAGATGCATCTATGGCTGCTACTTTGTGGGAATTAATCTCCCTTCAGGTCAGCAAAAACTGTCAAGGCTGTAATTCTAAAGGCTATACAGACTTCTCTCATCATGACTGTCAACTTATAAATCAATACATGTATCTTTTGCACACTGACAAATTACGTCACCATTTTGATATTTGGTATGAAATCGCAATGCAGATGATTCCATCAGGACTTCATAGACCTGTGACAAGATATTTAATAAAGGCAAAGAAAGAGACTTTGTTCAGTCAGATCGTGGTACTGCTACCAGACGCACCCTATACTGTGACATTACCCCCTCATTTACGTTAGTTTACCATGCCTGTGTCTGATATCACAACCAGACAGTTTTTATCACAATACCGTGCACTTCTCACAATTATCCTGATTACCATAGCCACCATATGTTCGCTGTGTGCAGCGTTTTTTCAACAAGAGAAAGGAGAGCTTCATTCTATCATAAAACTCCTCGGTGAAAACTTTGAATCCACTACAAAGTCAACAAACTCTACACTCTAGTATGGCTTCAAATCTTAAGACGACAGAATTTCAACTTGAGACACCGTTCACATCTATAATCTCAGGTAAGAATTTTATCTAGTTGTTTTTTGACCTTAAGCATGGTTATATGTGCCTCATATCCATAGCGGAGGTGAGCCTTCATGAAACTTCATGTTGGGATTTATGACAGCGAATTTGCCGAGCAAACAACCAAGGGTATTTGTAATTGACGTCAAAGGGTGGTGCTGAATGACTAACTAATCTCCTTAATGCGTTCAAAATTAGAGCAGAAGCGGAACTTTTGCGGGTAAAAACTCCCATATTATCGGAAATTTTGCGGGTAAAAACTCTCATAAAATATGAAATTTATTGAGCATTTCATTACCGCAATCCTTCCCTTAATTTTCAACACACCCAGTACTTGGAGGTACAGTTATCATGTGATGGTTAGCTTGCATAACAGTAATTACATCTGTGTCTGCAGAAATTTAATGAGCATTTCATTACCAAAATCCTTCCCTTAATTTTCAACACTTCCAGTACTTGGAGGTGCAGTTATCATGTGATGGTTAGCTTGCATAACAGTAATTACATCTGTGTGTGCAGAAATTTAATGAGCATTTCATCACCAAAATCCTTCCCTTAATTTTCATCACTTCCAGTACTTGGAGGTGCAGTTATCATGTGATGATTAGCTCGCATAACAGTAATTAATCATCTGTGGTTGCAAACTTGAAACAAACACTTAAGAGGTCATAGTGAAATGATGAGCAATATTCGATGTATGTGTGTAGATGAGAGAATTTTAGTCACAATCTCTGACCTGCTGACTGTTTATGCTGTCTGTTTCTAGGGCCAACATCAAGTGGTAAATCTACCCTACTAAGGGAGATTATTTCCAATGCTGACAAAATCTTTGTTCCACTGCCTGTGGAAATAATTATCTGTTACTCAATCTACCAACCACTTTACAACTCTTATGATGCCTCGGTGCCAATAAAATTTATAGAAGGGCTAGCAACAATGGAATCATTACCTAAAGATCGACAGCATAGACTTCTAGTCATTGATGATTTAATGGAGGAAGTCTCCAGCTCTAAGGATATTGCTGACTTTTATACAAAATTTAGTCATCATTATAATTATAGTATAATCACACTGACACAAAATCTATTTTGTAAAGGACCATTTTTTCGTACGATTAGTTTGAACTCACACCATTTCTGGTTGATGAAATCTGTGAGAGACATTTCAGTAATCAAAACAATTGGCAGACAAATGGGTAAGGAAAAACTTGTGATAGAAGCTTATTTGGATGCAGTGAAAGATCGTTATGGTTATCTGTTTTTGAATTGCTCCCCAGGTTGTGATGAAAAAGCTCGTGTGCGAGCTAAGATTTTTGAAAATCCAAGCGTTGTCTATTTAACAAAGTGATATTTTTTTCTAAAGAACTGATGTTTCCACAAGGGTTAAACAGCACTCATCAATTGATTTTTCAAAGTCTAAGTGGTAGTCAATAAATTATCTCAGAACACAGAAATATCTTAGTCATGGGTTGTTGAACACAGTAATCATTGGAGCTACAGGCAAACATTAATATTTTTTCATGCAACAGAAAAGTAACCCTCCCTCTAAGACACCTCTAAGCTGTGTAGATTTTAGACTGGAAACCAAGGTATAAAAGCTCAGCGCTGGAATAGCCAACACATTCTTCCAGTTTAGTTTGAATTCACTAAGCTCACAAGAAGCCACCACTCTTCTTTAGCAGATTTGATCTTCCTTCAAATATTAATCGTAAGTTTGTTTTAAATGTTTTCACATACAATGATCTTTGTTTTTTTCATTTTTATTTTTTTACTTTTGTTTTGAAATTCTTTTTTAATCTTTTTAATTTTTTTATATTATAGATGCTAGACACTTGTTTTGGATGTCAATATGACAAACCCGGGCAAAGATCCCATATGGGAGATGGTGGTTGTCTGTCAACAGACATGAGGACCATCATTCATGTAAGAATGCTGACTTTACTGGTTAAGTTTCATTGTAGTGTGCTTTTTGTAACTTGCCCAAGATTTTTTTTTCAGTTTTTTTAGCGAAGATTAGGTCCACCCTGAGGGCGTGTCGAAAACGCTCATCTTTTAACTCATTATTTTCTTTTTGTAACCATCTGTGTTTGGGGTGTACCTCATTCAATAATCGTTGTAGAGACTAAATTTCAATGATGCGTGAACAGAGTATTGATTCATATTTGGTTTAAAAAATTTTTTTTGCAATAAACAGTTTTAAATTGATAATGTTGTATTTTTGCATAAACAGCTGCATTTCAGTTTTAAGCAAACCATTCATTTTTCATTTTGTTTCATTTTAGATGCCCAAGAGAATTGGAGGTGATGCGATGAGCTCCTATGCCAAACGTATGTTTCTTGACGATGAAGCTAAGGAGGTTAAATTGTCTGATGGTGCATATGATGATGAAATGGTAAGTAACTTTCATGAATTATTGCCTGATGCATAATTTGATGTGCGGGGATTAAATGGAGTGAAGTACATGTTATTGTAATTACTGTTACCATTGCTAGGCAACCTAGCATTGAATTGACTTGTATTGAATTGATAACTCCAAACTTGTTTGGTTTCAGGAAGAATTTGAGAATGAATTTCAGATACAGTGCCCAAAAAAAAGACCAGCTTCAAGTAAAGGGAAGTCCCCGGCAAAGAAACTAAAAAGAGTGAGTTATTAGAGTCTGTTTTTAATTCAATTCACATATTATAATGTACTACTTTTACAGCGTTATAATGCATAGTAACTACACATCTTATGTCAAAGTTTGATTGATGAGAAAGTCAGGTGAATAATGACCTGGCTGTTATTTCAAAGCAACACTCTGAAAATAGCTTGTTTCTCTTTTTGAAAGATTAATGTGTAATGAGCATGGAATTATTCATTTCAGCTTGATAATGAAGTTGACGACGAACCTATTGTCCTATCGTCGGAAGACGACGAAAAAAGAGATGAGTTACATGCTTCCCACTCCAAGAAGCGCAAAGCTTATCAGCGGGTAAGCACATTTTACTTTAGATTATCAAAGTATCAAACTGTCATTCACGAGTGACTTTCATTGATGCATATTTATCTCCGACAAAGTCCAATGTGTATACCATCGTACCTAAGTGTGCTTGTTGTCCGCATTGCGTTGGACTTATTTTAAAAATTATTTTTTATAGATGTTCAGCGATAGTGAGGAGGAGAATGTTGATGGTAATGGTGATATGCTTGATGCACCGATTCCAAAACGAAAGAAAAAAACCATCCAACCATCCAAAAAGGTGACTCACGTTTCTTAACTTGCATTCCCAAATTATAAATGATACCATGCATCTAGTTTGGTGGTGTATCAAATCATTTTATCAGATTCCATCTCTCAACCCAAGGTATATCTGTGATCAATACATCCCTGTTTGAATTCATAATAACATACTCTCAAATAATTAAATAATTTTCTGATTATGATCATTTTAGAACATGACGAAGCTGAGTTTAATTAAGCTCCCACTACCAAAAGTGGATGATGATGGAGAACTCCCTGACTTAGATGACGAAGAGCCGTCTACTTCGTCAGTTGTGAGGGAGTTCAAGCAACAACGTGCAAAGAATTCCCAAAAGCCTAGCACCCCAGAGCCAACACCTCCACCACCACAACAAAGGCCCCTACTTCTACCACCAACTCCTCCAACAACTCAATTTCCTGGACTAGTGGTTTTCCCTGTGAAGGTGGAGGCCTTTGATATTGATGACGTCGAACTAAACGTATGTTTTCCATTTATTGATTCTTCTTATCCTTCTCATGACAAACTCTCCACATTCATATCATATGTTTATCATAATTAGAGTATTAGCATAATCCTTAAAACTGGAATTCATATACATGTAAATTGCACATTATAAATAGAGTGTAACGACAATCCTTAAATATAACTTATATATTTACGATTATAGGAGGATGGTGACGTCTGGCACAAGTCGGACACACTCAGAAGACCATTGAGCATCACTGCTCTTCACCAACTGTCGGAAGGATGTAAGTTTTATAAGTTGTTTCTTCTCTGAACTGACTTTGCAAAAAAAGGACAACTGTAAAAATGGTTAACTATTGGTATTGTGTTTAGTTTTGGGAGTTATGTCTTTGCAAGGATAGGACAACTACTAAATATTTAAACACTGTTATTGGACTTACACTGCACTACATTGAGAATAGAATAAGTGACAAATGCTTCAGGTATTTTTGCAGTGGTGTCATTTCAAAGTATTGACAGCTGTTGTATGATGTGTCGTTTTACTATTGTCAAAATGTCATTATTTTTCTGTTGTTTTTGTAGTTATTAGCCCAAGGTACCAATACGGAACAAAAACAATCCGCGGGTATCAGGTTTCACCGGCAGTATCTTCGCCGTTGGCACGGGCGCTTGCTGCAATAGAGAGCAAGTATGAGAAATGTTTTATGGGTACCAAGGTCAATAAACGTTTCAGAAGTCAGTATGCTCGTCTCAGGATAAGAGGAACACCAGAGAATACTGATACAGTGTGAGTAATAGTCTTCTTCTCTTCATTACCTATATACAGCTTTGATTTGCCAGTTGGCTTCGTAGTGTAGATTATAAAGTGACTCATTGTCATTTCTATCACATTTGCATGTAAAACCTTCACAAATCGATAAGTAATCCCCGAGTTTTTTTGTTGATTAGATTATACAACTGTCAGCAGACACTCACACTCGAGAATGCATTGGAGCTAGGAGCAGTGTGCAAAGGAAACCAAACACGTGTATCATATGTTGTCCAGCTCGGACTGGCAACAATTGGAGAGGCAGTTAACATCATGCCAAAAATCAATATAGCAAGATTGGAGGAGATACTCCCCACAAGGTCAGGAAATCTTCCTAATCCCGTGGCAGACGGGTCTTTTGACTATCTGTCTTTATAGTTATATTAGTTATTAGTTATATTTTCAACTTGTTTTTCTTCCTACTACTACACTCATTTAATCTGTTTGGAAAGCAAATAACACTTTATCAATGCACATGTGCAAAGTGTGTTTAGTTGAGTTCTCAACCAAATCCAATCTCAATAGGCATTTTAAGACCAAACACGACAAAAACTTTATCGGTTTTAAATGCGATAGCTGTGGCAGGAACTTTACCAGGCGCCACCAACTGAACTTACACAAGCAGAAGTGCTCGAAAGCAATCAATTCTACTGTGTCAAGATCAGATGGTGCCTCCCAACAGATTGGCGGTGCAATCAATCACAATGACACAAATGAATCCACCCAGGTAGAAACCTTTGCACATGCATCTCCTCTTAAAGACATCCTTAAGTCAAATTGGGAAGCCATCAAAACGTACTTTCGTTGTAGGAAAATTGTTGACATATTCAATTTCCGACTGATAAATCAATCTGTGACAATATATGATGCTCTATGCAACCTTTGGCTTACAAAATTATCCAAACAAGTCAAGCTTCAATGCTGCTTAGGTTATGTGCTCAAAAACTCCAATACCGACGAATTAAGATACTACCATAGTTCTGCAAACAACACGATGATTTTCGATAAGCCCATGACTATTAAATCATTAACAGACATGCAAGATGTTGCAGAGCTTCTAGAAAGTGTGGACTTATGTGAAAAGGCAAAAGCCAATCGACCCAACAGTTCATGGGGTGTCCTTCATGTGACAAATATATCATTTTACCTGAGTAAACTTCCGTTTCCCAAGATTGGATCACCCGGTAACATTCCATCACATATCTAAAAACTGAAATGTGTCAAAACTCTAAAGAGGGGAGTAAACAACAAACCCATCTCTGATAATCTTTGTTTCTTCCGTGCTCTCTACTTGAAACAAAATTGCACTTGTAAAAAGCGATGTGACTGTTTATTTCCAAAAAGCAGTTTGGCAAAAATACATGACTTGCTCCATAGATTTGTTGAATACATTGGTGGATCTCTACCTTCAGCCTCTGAGTTCCAAGGGGTGACTTTAGATGATTTGACATCTATCGAAAAGATTTTTGACCTCAAGATATCAGTATACAGCTTGTCAAGTGATGGAAACTGCACACTGTTGTTTCAATCATTCAGTAAGTCCAAAGTAGAGCTAAACTTGTGTATGGTTGGCAAACACTTCTGTTACATACAAGATATGTCAACTTTTTCTAAGTGTTTTACTTGCAAAACATGCAAGTTGAGCTTCCCTAGAAAAAATAACCTTCTGCGACATAGGAAAATTTGTGCTAAGCAGCAATCACGCTACAGATTTGATAAAGATGTATTTCACCCACCGGGTAATATCTTTGACGAGATAGAGAATAGGACAGGACTTACCATTCCTAATGAATTACGGTTTTATCCCTATCGTGTGACATTTGATATCGAGTGCTACTTACCCAAGTCCACTTTAGAAAACACACCCAAGCTGACTTTTAACAATGACCACAAGCTCATGAGCATCAGTGTGTGTTCCAACATCCCTGGGTACCTTGATCCATTTTGTTTAGTAAGTGATGGAGACACTGACACGCTTGTTAAAAAATTTGTCATTTACTTGTCTCATCTCAGTGATATTGCATACTCTCTGTGTCTAGAAAAAGTTTCCCCCCTGCTGGAAAAACTTGAGAGCTTAGATAGCATGCGCATGCAAACCGAATTAGAATACTCACAGAAACATTGGTCCCATCCCGCAAAATATCAATCCAATAGTATTGGTAGTCTTATCGAAAAGCTCAAAGACCACTTAGCGGAACTGCCAGTGGTCTCTTTTAACGGTCAAAAGTATGACTTAAATGTCATCCGTGCGCCTTTGATCCGTCACCTATGTCAAACAGATCAAATAAAATTTGCAATAAAAAGAAACAATTGTATGAAATGTATTAAAACCAAAAAATTAAAATTTGTAGATGCCACTAATTATATCGCGCCAGGATTTTCTTATGAGTCCTTCCTAAAAGCTTACAATTGTTCTGTGCAAAAAGGCTACTTCCCGTATGAATACATCACTTCTTTGGACATGCTTGATGCGACTACGTTACCCCCTCACTCTGCATTTTATTCATCCCTTAGACAGTCCAATATTACGCATGATGAATACGACTACTGCAAAAAGATATGGCGTGATCACAATATGGAAACCATGCGTGATTTCCTGATATGGTACAACAATTTGGATGTGGACCCATTTCTTGAGGCTCTTGAGAAACAGTCCTCTGTGTACATCTCAAAAGGTTTAGACATGCTCAAAGATGCTGTCAGTGTCCCATCACTTGCTACAAAATGGCTTTTCAAGGAGTCATTGACAAATGAATTTTCTATTCCACTCATATCTCAAAAAAATTCAGACTTACATAAGACAATCAGAGATAACATTGTTGGAGGGCCAGCACTTGTGTTTCATAGGTACCATGAGTGTGATAAAACCTATCTTAAGTCAAATAAATATGGTCAGCAGGCAAAAATTTGTAAACAGATAAAAGGCTATGATGCCAATAGTTTATATCTATATGCAGCGATGCAGCCTTTACCAACCGGCTGTATGATCAGACGACGATGTGACGAAAATTTCTATCCATGCTTTGTGGATGTTCGAGGGCGTTTAGCCAATGAGTGGCTTGAGTTCAATGCTCACTTGACAAAGACACATATCAGACACAAATATAACCAAGGTGAAATGTATTTGGGTCAGCATGCCTTACCAGTTGATGGATTTTGCAAAGAAAATAACACCGTATACCAGTTTCACGGCTGTATTTTTCACGGATGCCCAATCCCACAATGCCCAAACACGAACAATCAGGGAACAAATCCCATTAATGGTGTCCCTTATCAACAATTGTATCAGGACACAGTAGAAAAGGAGGGATATTTACAAAAGCTAGGTTTCAAAGTTGTCTCTATTTTTGAGTGCAAGTGGTTAGAACAAAAAAAATCATCTAGGATGGTCTCTAGATTTGTGAAAAAACTTTCTTTTAGAGATATGAGTGAAAAGAAATCGATGACTGAGAGTGAAATTATTTCAGCAATAGAATCAGAGAGCTTTTTTGGTCTTGTAGAATGTGATGTACATGTGCCAACTGATTTACAATCTAAGTTTCAGGAAATGCCACCAATTTTCAAAAATGTTAGCATCAGTCGGGAAGATCTCTCCCCTCTGATGAAGAACTTTGCGATTGAGAACAATCTGTATCGAACTCCACAGCGATCCCTCATTGGTAGTATGTTTGGTAAAAAAATTCTGGTATTAACATCTCTGCTGAAATGGTACATTGACCATGGACTAAAGATCTCGAAAATTTACCAAATAGTTCAATTCAAAAAACATCGGTGTTTCCGTGAGTTTGGAGAAGCAATCTGTGATGAAAGAAGACAAGGTGATGGTGACCCCTCAACCAAGGTCAGATCTGACACCGCTAAGTTACAGGGTAACGTTATTTTTGGGGCCACTATAATTAATAAGGAACGGTTTACCGATATCAAATATACAACTGACCTCAAAACAGCTAACTCATATGTCAACAACAAAAATTTTATGTCTATAGAGGAGTTGGATGACGATGTATTTGAGATCGAGTTGAGTAAAAAGAAAATAAAACTTGATACTCCCATAATAATTGGCTTCTCTATTCTGCAAATTGCCAAGTTACGCATGCTGCAGTTCTATTATGATTTCATGCAAAAATTCTTTCACGATTCTTCTTTTGAGTATGTGTGCATGGATACCGATTTGGGGATTTGGAATCTTTGGTTCCCATGAACTTAAGACAACAGTATTTTGAAGAATTTGGTGAATGGTTTATCCCTGAATTCTGTGCGGAGCATAAAAAATCCTTCGTTGAGACTAAAGTTCAAGGTCTTCCATGGACCATGCAACCTTGCTGTAAGACTGTACATGTATATCATAAGCGAACACCTGGTTTGTTTAAAGAGGAGTTCTCAGGCACTGGGATCATTGCACTAAACGCCAAAACCTATCACACTTTCAATGCATCAACCAGTAAAACTAGCACTAAAGGAATAATGCGTAATTTGAATTCTTTCAACAAAGCACACTTTCTTGGCACACTTACCACCAAAAAACCTGTTTTTGGTACAAATAAAGGGATCATGAGAAAGAAAAACTCAATGGTCACATATACCCAATTAAGGTCTGGACTTTCTTTTTTCTACGCGAAACGGTTAGTTTGTGATGATGGTGTGTCTACTTCACCTATTAATTTATAGTGTATTATGAAAAATATTGCGCTAAATACTATGCATGAACACTGATTTCTGAACTCACCCTTGAATTTCTTTAAATGATAACATGTACATGCTTCCACTTATGGTGTCTATGCTTCTATGATATTTTTCTAATGTCTCACCTCCTTTTATCGTGATGAGAAATGCTTACTCTTGTGGTTTATTAAACTTCCCATGTATATTCATTTGCATTTGTATTCCACATGGATGTTTACTGTATAAATCTGTGCTCTGTTAAAATATTTATTGATTTTCATTATATAGCATATTTTTATCAAAAACTTCTACCTTTTTTTTTAAAATATTTCCAAAATAAAGGTCATTGATCACTTGGCTAACAATAAAGTCCCTCTCCCTTGATGAGTCAACTTGTCTCAATTTAGATAAAATATTTTTGTATGAGTAGTTTCTTGCTCGCATCAACAGAAAAATAAGACAATATTGTCCACAAACTGTAGAAATCCCTTGCAATACATGTTTACTACGCTTTATTCTTCCCATTTGTTTTAGTTTGGTATCAATCAAAATATTTTGGACAGTGTCTCCATATGAGTCAAAGTACTCTATGCTTCCGGAGTCTGTTATATTCACCGCGATCCAATGGCTTCCTGGCTGATGAGATTGGTCAAAGTTGACAATATTCATTGATGGAATAAATATCTCGGTGTTCACAAATTCATCCAATGATTTAACACTCGGGTTCAGCCTTGATGTGTGCTCATCACTGTTCAAAATATTCCTTAGCTGTTGTGAGTTCATGATACCGATGCCAAACTTGCATTCCTCAATTCATCAATATTCAGTAATTCGTCATACTCATAGTAAACCATCAAATTGACAGTCTCATTCAGTGGTTGGGAGAAAGTAAGTTCTACTTTTGTGTCACTTATGCGCTGCAGATGGGTCCCTTCACCATGACACCAATCGCTTGTCAAATCAAAAGCATAGAGACAAAGGCTGCTCTTAAAATGTTCTGGTGTTATCCCGTTACCTTGCTCTGTGAAGGTTTTCTCACACACTGTTTGAAGATTATGATAAGCTCTCATATAGATATTCTTTTCAAAGTCAACTACTAGTGGTTTCTTCAGCGCATAGTTGTTGTTAACCATAACATTGATGGATGATAGGTGAAATGGTTCAAACTTAAATGGGGAGTGGTTGTAGGACCCATTCTTGGCAGAGTGCTTTACCATACCAAAAATGATCAGTTTGGGCTCCTGTTGGTTTGATAATACCGTAATTGTTTCACTTCCTCTTCCTGGTGAGATCGTAAAGAACTTGACATCCGACCCATTCATTACATACTTGGCTGGTGTTTTACGCAGAGTCTCAATATGTGAGATGCTGACAGACGGATGCACTTCTAATCTTCTCATCAGCATTGATGCCTTAACAATCTCAATTTTGTAATCATGCGGATCCGTAACACCTTTAATATGTTGTAGGACAAATTGTGGGCTGTTAAATTGCAATTCAAACCTCATTGAAACCCCTGGCAACATATACTTTTTTTGCATGAAAATCGGGGAGTTCAATCTTCCAATGAGGTCTAGTACTGGACTTCCCGCTAGCTTTGCAGCCCTTGCTTTCATTTTTGCGTCTTGAGTACCAGTTAATTGCTCAGAATGCTCCTCAATCATGTCGTCTGATATCCATCCAACTGTTCGCAAATGAGTGTGCTTAGCTCCGTCATCATGATTCAAAATGTTGGTAAGAAATGCTTTGTGTGCATAATGTACATTATCTTCAACTTGTTTGTGATTAAGCAGTACTGAGAACTTAGAAATCAAGCTATGAAAAATCTGCTGTGATGGAGTTACAACAACTTTCGTTCCATCAGTATCCAATTTAGTTCCATCTGAATTCTGAATCATGATCTGAAGATGAAGTAATGAGTTTGCAAGATCATAGTAGTGAGTATTGGATCCGGTTATTTCGAATGTCACTGGTTCTAAGCCTTGAGGATGCGTCTCTGGTGTTATCTCATGGATCTCAGATTCCTTAAGATTTGTGTTGACGTGAATGTTGTCAAAGATCTGTAATTCATCCATAGCAATTTCCACAGCATGTTTGTCAAGTTTTTGATATTCACCTGTTGTTGTCATTTTGCCTATGAGAAAATGTCGCGCTTCTTCTGTAGCCGTCGCTTTTTATTGCCCTTCAAACCTCCCACAGCCAGTTTCCTCTTGACTCCTCCCCTTTTGCCTCCAGTTATGTCTGAGGTTAGAGTTCTAATAAGTTTCTTCCCACCTAAGGTCAAATTTTTGACTGCAGCAGTGGAAAGTTTCTGTCCATCAATCAAATCAGAAGCAAAGTTAGCACCTGTCTTTAGTAGTTGCTTGCCAGCTGACTTTGCTACAGTTTTGAGAGTTGGCGCAAAACTTCTAAAAATACGCGTGAAGACACCTCCTAACCCATAGCCACGCTGTCTTGTTGCACCGCGAAATACAGGTATAAAGCCACCTTGTTGGTACGCATTTCCTTTGTAATGTTTATGTAATATGTTTGACGGGGAATCAAAGCTATATGATCTACTCATGGTTTGACTTTCCGGAAATGTAGCGTCACGTTTGTCTTTCCTTTCTCAAATGCAATTATTCCTCCATCGTCTCGTCTTATATTCACCTCCACAGTGTCTGTATGTGTGGAGGCAACTGGAACATATTGCACGTCTTGAAAAGTAACCCACTTAAATGTTGAGCTTTGGCGAGATGGCTCAGCCGGTACAACTCTGAGCAATGGCACCATTACGTCTCCAACCAATCTACGCTGAACAATATCTGTGTACACAAATAGCCCAACCAAACCATCATTGATATCGCTAGCTGCGCCTGACCAATGAACTCCATTTAGAAATAACTCGCCATGGTTTTTGTTAAAACCCATGATCTGTATTAGGTTTTCTGTGAAAGTCACACCGGCTACTTCATTACCCTTCACTGTTATAGCTGTTCTATCACGAAGCTCGTCATAGTATATACTTAAATTACCCGTGCACCCAGCATTGCTGATGACCTTTGTTATTTCGGAGACCAGCTTTTCAACAGAGGGGTAAAACCCATCGTGCAAACTGAACTCAGTCATTGTTCCGTTGGAGAATTTAATCCAAACCTTTGCATTCATGACATTTGGCCATCTGGCAGGAAACTGAATTTCTGTCATTCCCACCTCCAAGGCACCATCATGAATTGGAAGTTTTGGGACTTTAGTCTTATATGAATGAAGTTTATTATCTGGAAAAAATTTTAAAGATGCATTTGATGGCAGAACTACATAAAATGAATTGCTCATGACTGCCCTGGAGTGCGTAGAGACAGTAAGTGAGGAGACAAAATTATTTATCGCAATTTTATTAATTGTTCAGCACTAATCCATTCATTAAATTTGCTAGGGTAGCCTCTATATGTCACAAAGTATTCCTTATTACGCTTATTTCCTCTTTCTTGTATAATATCCTCGATAATGAATGTCTTTGGCAAAGAGACCTTCTGTAATTCGTTTGCATAATATGTTCCATGAATCTTTTCTTCTTTTTGATCTCGCAACCTGTATGTTATTGGAAATGTCTTTTCGATTTTGTCAACAAAAAATACCTCACTTGACCAGTTTTGGTCATATCCTTTTGCAAAAACATGCTTATACTTGCTTATTCTCACTGGGTCATTTATGTTAATGTCATTCTTTTTGTGTTTCTGGAGACTCTCTCGGAAGTGAAGGTTGAGCCATATATCTTCTTGGTTGGCTTTTGCTGCATCTTTGGGAGGAACCTTGGTCGCAGAGTGTTTGGTGGCATTATACCCTTTCGTTATATCATCTATCACTTGGGTCCATCCATATGTGTTAGTATATGTAAACCAACGATGGAGCTTAGATTGAATAGTACGATTGAAACGCTCCACAATTGACGCTTTAATATCATCATTTTCGGTAGAAAAGTGCCTTATTTGAAGCTTTTTCAGCAGAGTTTTGACCGATGAGTTGTAAAACTCTTTTCCTTTATCAGTCTGCAAATCCTTGCATGGTGAAGTGGATAAAATCTTTCCCAATTCTGCACTTATTTCTTTCCCTTGTTTCGTTTTAAGAGGAACACACCAACCAAACTTCGTAAACACATCAATCAATGTGAGGATATAATTATAACCGGAGTTGTGAGGTGAATATTTGCGCATATCTACCAAGTCAGCTTGGTATTGAACGTTTGCCCCACTCACAATTGTTGGTCGTCTCAAAAAATTTTTGCGTGCTGTTTTATGCAAAGTATATGCATCTTGTGTTGACAACCACTCCTTTATCATCTGCTGTGGAATATCAGCTGCTTTGTCATGAAGGTGTTGTTGCCCTCCAAGAGATGATGGGAGGGAAGGTTTATAGTACAATTGTGTAAGCTTTTGAGACATTTGATTGCTCAGCTGTCGAACTTTTCCCACTTTATTGGTTTTGTTCCTGTTGGTGTGCTTTTTAATCCTTTGTTTTTGTCTTTTCGCTTTAGCTGTTTCCATGATGGAGATGGAAGTTTATCAACAATCACTCGTTTCTTATCTAGAGCTTTTAACTTACGGGTATAGGGTAATGAGGAGGTAGGGAATCCTGCTTCTGCTAATGCCGCGACGAAATTATTAACTGTCTCCCTCTGCTTTCCAAAAATGTTCCTATAAGTTACCGCACTCTTAAACAATTCCTCAGCATCTGATATATTCCATTCATTACCCTTGTATTTCAACACTCCTGGGGTGGTCATAGTGAAATCCTTTGATGAGTTAATGAATTTAGAAAGTCTGACAGCGCTAGACTGATAAGATTTTGGAACAGTTTTTAATGTTTCAGTAAAAATGTTTTTTTTTGATGCTTTTTCCAGTGTCGGTGTTGAAGTGTTTGTGGATGAATTGCTGGGATGAGCATTAGAGTTTGAATCGGAGACAGATTGAGTTGGTAGCTTAAGTGTTTGCAAATTACTTTCTCTTGGTATAGGGTCAGTCAAGAATGCATCCTTTCTTGAAGTTTCAATAGCATTTCGGAAATTCCTTTTGTATCTATCTAGATTAGAGTTGTACTCGTCAAGCTTTTCCACATCTGAAGTTGTTGGTTCCTTGAGAATATCATCAATCTTTGTATCTATTTCTTTCAAAACCTTGACATTCGGGTGTGTCAACAAATCAGTTCTAGACTTGGAGTGACTGACCAATTCATTATACCTTTCTGGTTCAATTAGGAAATACTTTTTCAATGAAGACATCTCCTTACATTCCTCCTAGTAACACTTTAACAAGTGGTTTTAGTAAAAGCCCAATAAATCCTCCTTTCATTAATGTCTTCCTTCTGCTCTTGCGAGATAATGACTTTTTGCTTAGCTGTTTCAAATGTTTGTGATATGGCTTCAGTGCCCTGAATTGGTGTGTCGTAAGTGGAACATTACCATTCCTTATATTACATGCACAGTCGCTCAAGGCATCAACTGTGTCATCACCCAGATTCTGAAGTATGCGCTTGCGGTTTGCTCCTCTGCTCCTATGCAGGTCTCTTAAGACATGAATATTACGCTGTAGCCTAGCATCCACCATGTTACTTCTAATGCGACATAAATGCAAATAACAAGTACTGAAAATATCCATAGATTAAGTATGTATCTTATTATTGTGATAGGGTAGAAATTGACAACTCCCATACAATATGAGTAGTCGTTCCACCAGGAACGTTACAAAAGGGATCGAGCCGCTCATTCGTTTCAATGGGTTCGGGCTAACGACCTGCTCCCACTTTTACTACTCTTGGATCAGAATTGTTATCCACAAAATATAACACGAAAAGTGTGATGAAATTAGATAGGCTGCAAAATCTGTATGATTAAACGAAAGGAAACAAGGACCAAGCATTCAGATACAATATAACACATTTCAGGTTGTAAGACAGTTTTTTAATTGTTGTGAGGCCGTGTTGATCCAGATCAAAAAGACACCAAAAGAACCGTCAGTCATATGTTTTTATCACTCGAGTGCAGAGTCACTAATGTTTAATGATGATAATGACTTACTTATAGGCCTTTTGACTTTCAGATCCCGCTATGCCATTGCTATAAGCAGTGATTGAGAAACTGTAGTTTACTCCTTTGGCTAAAATGTCTTTGCTGATATTAAAATGGTCCGGCAAGCCTTCTTGCATCTTGTTGACAGTGAAGTTCTTTTCAGGACATTTCGTCAGGCTGCAAACCTTTATATAAAACTCATCTACCAAGGAGGAAGGGTCAAAGTCCCAAGCAGCGTGTAGTATTGGCAGCCTAGAAGATGTCGCTATCACTAAGTTGGAGGGGTGATTAGGCACTGTAATATATCAAATCATACTTCAATGGTGATCATAGAAATAACAATGTTTATTGCACAGGTTTGGATGGTCAAGAATCGCGCTAGTTACATTTTTAGAAAGTTATATCACTTGTTGTGATTGGTAACGCAATCTGAATGATGCTGCTTTGTGACAAATCACAGCAAGCAACTATGGGTTGATCATAATAACAAGATTCACAAGACAATAAGATAATGTTATTCAGGTTTCAAGATAACCTTCTTTCAGAACGTTTTTTCCGATGCGGTGTGGGTTAAAAGTACAAAACTGGAGAGAGGACAACTCCAAATTGAGGCCTAAATCCTCAGAGCTCATAAAAACTGTCTATTAAAAGAAGTGTGAATTGTACCAATTGTTCTTAAATTATCTTTAGTTCTTCCTGCTGTTGTTCTTCCGTGTTGGTTCTTGCTGTCCTTTAGAAAGAGATTGAATTGATATCTCTGACCTGGCTGCTTATACAGAGAGTTTCTCAGGTTTAGTTTTCGATATATTGTAGAGTTAAAAGCTTTAGTCATCAATTCATCTGATATAATAAGATATCAATATAGTGATAATATTCCTTCTTCATCACAGTTTGTCAGAGATGGCTTACAGACATGTCACTGTACAGGCTATTTCTAATAGTATGTTATTTCAACACCTGTCTACCATCATTTTCAAGCGCATGGGTGGAATTGAAATTTCGTTTCAAGAACTGAAGTCAGATAGATAAACTATGTATATCTCAAATTTAATTGGGCCAGAAGATCATTAACTTAGGTTTCTCTATAATACCTGTGATGGACGTGGGTGAAATAGTGTTTAAAATCACTCACAATTCTTCTCTACAGTATGATTTTGAGCCTTGAAGAACCCTTTTCCGTCGTTTATCTCAGCTTGTACAATGATATCAAGTTTAATAGACAGCTTTGCAGCAGGAAGAGTCAACTTTAAATTGAACGAACCATCTGTGACAGAACTCCCTTTGTGCAGATAAGATATATTGAAGAAATGCTCCTGAGAGGGATCTTGAACATAAAAGCTGGTTTTAGTCATAATTACTTACATATTCCTTTTTGGATAAAAGTTAAAACTGTTCACAGCTGTCAGTTGCAGTTGTACATAATGAAAAATAGAATTTGCGAATTTGATCAGTAGGACGATCAGTGTGATTGGACAGAGTCATTTGCACCACTCTTCTTTAGAAGAGAAAAAATTTCAAAAAGTTCTGGTCTGAACCCTGAGAACAGCAACCATTGGAGTCCACTATGAACCACCAAAAGCCTATACTGTAAAATCAATCCGACCATTCATCTAACACAACTCAATCGCCAAATTAAAATTTTCAAAAATAATGAATCTGTTAGCGATTCCCAGGTCTGAAGTTTTGTGACATTCATTCCTGTAGTACTTCTAGTATTCATCATCAGGAAATTGGAAAATTAAGCAGTTTGTAATCTCTATTTCGGTTAGGTTTTCTGACAACATGGGCATATCAATAACAGACATTTACACATGGTATTTAATATTATAAGGGTTTCATTTACTTGCTAACAAAATCGACTGTAATATGCTTACATAATACGATATCAAACCATTCGGATGGCTCTGATTGTGTTTGGTAGATGAAGGATGAAGTGCGAAGCTGAAATCTATATTTCCTTGCTCCTTGCAGGCGAGTCAGGACCATACTATTCTGTGATTGAACGTTAATCTAGAACACAAATAAACTGGGGAATTGTAGGAATAGGGGGAGGCTAGAGTGCTGTACCTTCAACATGCGAATGCATCTGGATAGCCCCCAGGTGTGCTCAGACCTGGCTGCAAACGGAGAGCAACCTGGCGCAGATAATGTGACAACGAATTTCGCTGCACATGCTGTAGAATATGTTAGAGAGACATCCGGGTTTATTTAATTTTGTTATCTCACTGCATCAACATGGTATCAGTGGAGAACCAAAATAGGTTCCTTTGAATTTTTTACATCTTATCTGTAACATATATTTGAATCAATATAATATTTATATTGTCAAGTACAATTTTAAACACGTTGCACAACGCCTGCTCAGCCAGATTTGGTACTCACGTCTTTTTCTGGGCAGCTGGGAGTACATGTTATGATGGTGTTGATAAAGTGGTCTGGTACATGGGTTCATTTGATCAGTACCGATCCCTCATCAGGTGCCATAAAAGGGATTATCTCTATGTTCGTTGGTAACTGTGGGGCTAAAATTTGTACTATGAATCAAATAATGATTTTCATTATTGTGAATGAATTTTATATTCAAGCTTTTATCAACCAAGTATTCATTCCTATATACATTTGTAGACGCCTGAATAATAAGTATATGGCCAATTATTATTTATGCACACATAGAATGCGATATTGAGAATAAATATATATTTATATATTTTTAAATAAAAGTATCCATACACTGTTGAGGTGAAGAATACAAATTATCAGTACATGCATACGTGCTGGGTTCATGCTAGAGTCTATCTCATGTAATATGTTTAAAAAAATGAAGTTTAACGGCATCTATATTTGGTGGTCTTATTTGAATTTTGCATTTTGATAAAATAAATAATATTTATATTTACCAATTGGTAAGTCCCACATTTGGTTAGCACTCTCCGTATTGTTGCTTTGAATGTAAAATGTAACTGTGTGTTGTTGACTGTAGTACAGAGAGAGCTGTAATACAAAACAATGACAATTTATAATTTTTGCGTATTCAATGAAAAAAATAGGGCAAATGATTTATTATGAGTTTTCGGCCACATGACATGTATGAAAATGAGATCGGTATTCCTCATCAAATAGTGGAGCTCATTGTTTACAACCCAATTCATGACCATCAGACACATCATACCATGCCATGCCAACAGTTTGTGTCACCTTCTGATATATATAAGAACATAATAATGTCAACCTCCATTTTTCATATTGGCTTTTATTATTATTAAACAATACACATAATTGATAGTTTCAATATCAAAACATCATTTTTACGCCGTAGTAGTGTTTTTCAATGTGTGCCAGGTCAAAAATTCAATGCAGGGAGCTTCTAGGATTGATCAAAATGCTGACATAAAGTGGCTTTGTGTATTTAAGTCTTGTTATTTTAGATGTATATAAATTTCCATGCGACCATAGTGTTCAACAGATACACAGCATGATACTCTATAGTTTTATATTACATTAATGAAACAGTTGAAGGATTCACACATCAGCTACTCACTTTGATAGAAAAGTTTGATTCTCTTTCAATCAGACACTCCACATACGAGATTTCAACTAGGTTACACAACACTACTAGATAGGATCCATTAGGATATCGTTTTTGGTATTTTTCTTGAATTCTATATACTGCTAATTTGTTTTCCTTTCCATAACCAAGAAAAGTCTCAGTTGTTGTTGGTCGGGGCAGTTCTGAAAGAATGTGATCAATCTTCATCATGCTATTACGTAACAATATTACAAGACATAGAAAAAATGATAAATTGACTCAAGACATAAGAAAGAACAAGCCATTACCATCCATGAAAGAAACTCATTCGATACTTTACTTAAGAGGAGATAATTTAAATGATGGGCTAGGTCCACTCCCAGATTCATTTCTGGCAGAATTCCCAGCGGTGAAGTTTCTTGATCCAATTACCATATAGATCTAAAATCATTGCATATTTTAACAGTCTGCCAAGAACATGCTCAATCATTTGGATATATAAGTGACCTATCATGCTTCAAAAGTTGAATTCAATCCGTCTTTAACATAGGCGAGTTGTTTGTCACCCTTAACATACAATCTTTCGAGCAGCCGTCTTCAATTGAAGCACGGTTGACAATTTTGCTCCGCCCATTTGACCATTACCATTAGTTCGTCTTATAGATAAACTTTCATCCTATTCCTACTTTAAAGCATCATATTCCCCTCCACGATTTGTTCAAGATTGCAAACCCCGTAGGCTTCATTTTGTTTGATTTGTAGATTTAAGAAGAATTTCAGCTGAAGAGTGAGTTTTAATGATAAGCCCTAATCATCAGTGTATCCAAACTTACCATGATAAGCAAATTTACCCTCATTATTGTTTCCGGTGCATGGTCTCTTTCTAGTCACTAACTGGTAACTCAACTTTACCAAAATGAAATATTACTATTATGGAATTTAGCTCAAACGTTTCTATGCGTAACAATGAATTAGCGCAACAACCATGCATGCATGCAGTGTTAACATCGGTTGTCTGTTGTGTGTAAGTATATTGATGTGTTTGGTTTTTTATTGGACTCTTGATACAATGAACTAAACCCGCATTCTCAAACAAAATGGAGCCTATGGGGTTTGCAATCTTGAACAAACCGTGGAGGGGAACATGATGCTTTATAGTAGGAATAGGATGAAAGTTTATCTATAAGATGAACTAATGGTAATGGTCAAATGGGCGGAGCAAAATTGTCAACCATGCTTCAATTGAAGACAGCTGCTCGAAAGATTGTCTGTTAAGGGGTTTAGTTCATTGCTTGATCCGCACAACTTATTTGTCGAATAAAACAAAGATTGACATTGATGAAAATTTTCATGGCGAATTCTCCATACAAAATGTTGGGGTTGTAATGTTGGAAATATCAAACCTTAACATCAAGCACACTCTTGTACTTTGCTGAGATGAAAATTTAGTCAATAAGATTGCGAGAGGAAAAAATCAGAGGTCGCAATATCCTGAAATGGACAACTGGCAGAAGATTTTGAATGTTCTTTTTGATCTCTTTTTTTTAAAGGAGGCGGGTCTTTATTATCTTGAGAAGAGGAAGTTATATTGGACTTCAATCTTATGTTTGAAATACTTGTCAGAAGTGACTGTTATCCTTTGGGCTGCTATCTTGTATCAGCCAATTATAAATCAGTTTCGTCACGTGTAGTTTATGAGAGAACCCTGTCTATCCTCACCATAAGATGTTGAATACTGAGAAAAGAACTTTGAGAACGCATATCCGCACCATCCTGTCATTACAGTTGGTTACAGTGATGTAGGATAAAATTTGATATCATCACTCTTCAAACTACACTCATTTTCACAGAATGACAATGCTGTATGTGCTAAAGGATCTATAGATAAATGAAGAATTAGTCATTTTATTTGTGTTTTGCTGAATTTTGAGATTCTAGGTTCCAGTAATCTAAAAATTAAATGACAGATTAATTTGATTAAATCACCGGCTTGTTACGCTAATGGGCAGATTTTGTGAATCATTCACGGGTGGGCAGCTCAAGTAACCTACTCTAACTTGAGTTCACTTGATTTTGGATAGTTGTCGAAATGACTTTACTCTGCTTGAATGGGCATCAAACATGATTTACTCTTTCTTCACTTTTGGCGGTCATGATATCTCTCCAATCTTCTCTTTGTCTATCAACTCAGGCCTACTCTACTCTCAAGGTATCTGTTCAATACCATAACTATACTCCGAGAGTGTAAGCTTTTAATCTAGTAGACAGGAGTGTTATTATTTTTTGCACTCTCTTTCATATTCAATATATTATCAACAGTAAGCAGTGTGTGCATGATACTATTTTTTTACTTGACCCCTGAGCCAAGGTTTTTGAACATATCTTATATTTTCTTGACTCTGAGACCAGTTCAACGCTTTTTCATTCTTAACACTGAAAATACTATGTTTACTCTTCCTTGTAGATCTGTGGATACTTTTGATTTGAGTCTATACTACTTTTGGTACTGTTGGCTGACTCTAAGTCACTTTAGATTAGATGGGTACATACACAGTTCTACTTGAAAGTGAGATAACATGTGCTCACCTCTTTTATTATCATATTGTAACAATAATATATTCACTTTCTTTTCAAGGTTACAATCAGTTTTCCTGCAGAACAGAAATGATTCGGGCTTTACAGACCCAAAACACATAAAGTCAATGCTAACTTCTACAACCTTTTATCCAATCTCCCCAACGCTTGAACAGTGGTAAAGTATGTTAGCAAAGACAACTCCTAAAACATGATGAACAACTACAAAGCTACATGCTGAGTTACGTGTGCCCATGACTCATATCTCAAATCATAACCCAAACATCACATCTGATAGTTTGTGAGCTTAGCGGCCTGTTGGTTTATCTGTCCGGGAGGGGAGCGATCCCAAATGCAGGCAACTGGATAAATCTAGATCTCAGCAGTTGATAACCTCTTCTAACAATGGTGGGGTACCCAATAGCATACTCAGTGAAAATCATCATGCGACTTGCATACCATATGGATACAGATGTCAGACATCCATTAGCATTACTAGACACTATGGCAGCCTAGCAACAGTAGTGCACGAGTCTTTATGAAGTTCATGTAACTAAGACAATATGTCAAGACATATCACAAACACACCCAGATCAACAAATTCAATTTGAATCCAAATCCTAATCCTTATCCAAGAGATAACTCCCTGTACCATCCTGACTCTCCCCCTGTAGCCAAAGAATAACGTGGGAGGCAACAGCACCAGTCCCAACCAAGCCGGGTAATTTCATCAGTCATCGCACATAAATCCACTTTTACGGCTACATGAGGACAAATTTAAACACCTTTACTTCTACTGAGCAAAAAGGCATCCATAGCATGAACAAAAAATACTTACTTTACTTATTCTGATTGTCTGTTTGTCTGTTCATGTCAGTTACTGAGTTACCATGGAAGAGTTTCAATATTTTGAGTTTCATTTTATTCTCACAAATTAAAAATTCAACAATATGGGGTTCTATAGCTTTTGAGCACATAGCTCAGTCATAAAAAGGAAAAGTGATGATCATTGTTCCTGATCTCAAACTTATATATCTGAGAACATCATTGTTTAGATTTTTAGGTTTCCAGGGATTCTCATTTAAATGGGAAGATACACAATCATCACATCACATTGATATGATTACGTAATAATTGTGTATTATTGTCTAGAATAATTTAGGCTGACCAAACATAAATGATAATCTTAAACATTGATGCACACAAACAATTGCTTTCTGTTGGTTAATAAAAATATTCATCAAAAGCAACAAATGGCTTGCAAAAGTCACTATGATTGAGAAAAACATTCAACATTGTAAATTGAAGGACCTATTTCTTTCCTTACCGAAAACAACAAGCTGCGTGTAAAGTCCGCTCTCTTGGTGTTTAATATGTCAGCAATTGTTATGTGAGGGAACTGCAACAGGATTCTATCATCCAATGAATTACAATTGCAAAATGAAAAACGGTACAGTCAAAACCCTAAACTATATCATATCCCATGCTTTTTTTAAACAGATACCTTCTTTGTGTTTAAGGGTAGCTTAAAGTCACAGAAAGGCAAGAATACTATTGATGTAGACAGTTACTTTCTCTGAGATACACGTATTTAGATTTTTATCTTTCCGCTAGAATACTGATCAAGCAAAAGGTCCAATATGAAGTTTTCCACCTTTAGTTTATGTAATATCACACCACTGATTGGTGAACGATTGCTTGTCTCTGACTATGTCTTCTCGTATTCTCTGTGTAACAAAGGAGGGAACTTCTATGATATACTATAAAGCTTTTCAATGCATGCCATATTATGCCAAGGTTTTAGTAAATGATAAAGTGATAAAAATATAATATCTGCTTCCACTGAAAATAGCTGTTTGTATTCCATTGTAGAATTTTGATTGAAAGTGCTCACTAGGGGACATAGATAGAGTTTGGGCCTAAATATATAACTGTGTACCATAAAAGAAGGATTTTTGCTTAATGATTAAAACATTGTGTTACCTTCAGCATGTATATAACTGACACAACCATCTAGGTCTGTGATAATCTTACTTGAACCTTGAAGTCTCGATCCGTGAGTCACTCGAACTGAAGGTTGTTTCTGAGGCTTCATGCCTGCTGTATTTGATATATATCCTTGCGTCTCACTTTTTCTCTTTTTTGAATTGTTGCTGTAATAAAACTGACATATTTATATCTTATTATTGTTGTGATTGGATGGTGTTGTCAATGAGGCACACTTGAATGTCAGTCACCTGAAGAATACCTTGGCTTAAAGACCTATGTGGTAGTCTCAGGAAGCAGGACCCCAATTGATCTGAACATTTTAAAGGGATGTCGGTCTTACGCTCATGTATACAGAACTTGTTAATGATACAATTTAAACCTAATAACAGCTAAAAGCCTCCCAAAGACCAAAACATGTTATGGTCAGGGGCACTTACTTATGATAAATTTCTGTCATATTTTCATGGAGAAAAACTCAATGCTCCACTTGGCAATAATTATATATAGTGGTAAGAGTGCCTCCCGTAAGGGAAGGTAACTCTCATTCTCTGTATTATTTTCCCTTATGGGCGACACTATTTCCACAATCAATAATCCATACAAATAAGAGCATTGAATTTTTTACCATGCAAATCTGGCACAATCTTATCATAAATGACTGCCTGACTATAACATGCATTGCATTGGTCTTTTGGTAGTCTTTTAAAATAATTAATGTGCTCAACTAGCAGGAGTTGGCCAACAGTGCCTAGAACTACAGTAGATTTAATCGTAATAAGGAAAGCATGCTGTAGTTGCAATAAAAAGATGCTTCATCTTCTTTTATGGCACAAATTGGACTTTCTTGAGTTTACATAACTTACACCATTTTTGTAGCAATAGCGATTCCAGCTAACAATACCAAACTCGCAACAACACCGAATATTACTGTTGAAACGTCAACTGAGGCGTCTGCTGTTGTGGAAAGAGCAGAATATCATGGTGATATATTCAAAGATGGTAATGTGCAATATCCGATAGCCATATCTGTAATAGTCTGGAACCACACCTTATACCGATCTCTGACACTAAACACGGGGAATACACAGATACCAGTCATGTCCACGTCAAACCTCAGGTATTCTAGAAATCAGCTCTTATCCATCAGAGACACTTCCATCAATTTAGCTGATCATTTGACTGGTGCGACATAGACAGTATCATTCCCCTCAAGCCTGAGGATACTATTCATAGAATTGAGGCTAGGATTACTCAAAGAAATGTGAGTAATTATTGTAACAAGCCAAGGACACAAACTCTAACGACAATACCAACTGCAGTTTCAATATGTGATTATGCCAAATCACCACCCAGGCCAATCTGCAATTATAAAGCTGATTGAATACCACATCTGACTCCTATACCTAGAGATCAAGGCGTATCAAGAAATAACGAGGCCTCAAACTCGTAGCCGCTCCTCCCTCACCTATTTTGTACAAACCTACAACAACAAACGCTGTTAAACATCATGAGCTGAACAACCTTATTGTCTCTGAGAACTCTGACATGTTAATGCTCACAGAAACCTGGTACAATAAACACAAAGAGAAAAGCTTCAACTTTGCCGGTTTCAATAGGTTTTGTGTCAATATCGAGTAGGAGGTGGAGTAGCTATTTATGTCAGAAACAATGATCATGTAAAAACACTCAGCTCGCACACATCCACCACCATGTCAGCTTTGTGGTCGCTAGTGAAACTCCCGGATGTAAGTGACAAACTGATGTATGGTGTGCTCTATCATCCTCCTGGCATGCAAAAGACCAGAAAGATCAGACTATGCAATATAGTCAGCTAAAGTGACATTATATGGCGACTTCAATGATCCAGACACCGGTCAATCAAAAAGTTATTCAATCTGACACAGCTGGTGAACTTCCCTACCAGGAACGAGGCCTATCTAGATAAGCTGTAGACCAATGTTCCTGAGTATGTAAGAATGGCTTGTAAAAAAGCAGCACCTGTGTGCACCAGTGATCATAGCTCTGTGGTTGTAGACTCTTGTCACAAGAGACCAGTTCAATATGAGACAATTGCTAAACGTATGATAACCATCAGCAAAGATTAAGATTTGTCACGATCTAGAGAATCCGGACTGGTCTGATGTGGTGAACGAGACAGACATCGATACTAAAGCTGATCAGTTTCACAACATGGTACTAGGGATATTCCACAAGCATTGCCCTGCTCGCCAGGATCGTAAGGTCAACGGCAAACCGTCCCTTGAAACACCACTCACAAGGAAACTGCGAAGAGCAAAAAACAAGGCTCATCGGAAAAACAAACCAGCATGGAAGTTCCTTAAAAAAATCCTGAAAAAAACAGTTCAGGAAACTACGCAGAAATCATGCTGAGCTCAACATTAACAAGGTGATGTCAGATTCGCGAAAATGGTAGGCAATATAAAATCCCTAAAAAATCCAGCTAGTAAACCAAATGTCTCCACCATCCATAGAGATGACAAACGGCTCACACCGACAGAGTTTGTGAACAATCTAAAGCTTAGATTGTTCACAAACTCTGTCGGTGTGAGCCATTTGTTTAGATTCTAAACAACCACTATACCAACAACAGTGAACAGGAATTCCCTACACGATCAAGCATAATGAGGATTGCTCAAAAGTGTTCGATAACATGAAACCTGACACCCTAGCCGCCATTATGCTCCCTCAAGGGAATAGCCAAAACACTGTGAACCTCTGTATCGACTATCTAACTGATAGAAGACAAAGGGTAGTGCATAAGCCATTGCACACCACATCAGAGGAACGAACAAACAATGTTGGTGTTCCGCAAGGAACAAGTTGTGGACCTATTCTGTGGAACATTTTCATCAGATCCCTACATGTAAGCAAAGACACTATCAAATAGGCTGATGACTTAACAATATTCACTACCATCTGCAAATTTGAGTCAACCACCGTAGGTGGAGGTCAGAAAGCAACTACCGACATGAACAGCAACAATCCAGCAGCTGAAACCCTAGAGTGGTGTATGCGCAACCATATGAAATTGAACACCTCCAAAACGAAACTAATGGTCATATCACTATGCAACGATGTACGTCTCACGAACCGGGATAAAAACTGTGAAAGATTAGAGCATCTCCAGCGCTCAGCCTCAAAGATTATTCTGCCTGATCATGGCTATGAAGATCGGCTAGGAATGTTACACATTCCCTATCTTTGCAATTTTCTCTTTGATAGCTCATACAGTCAATTCACAAAGATTTTAAACGATGAATCCCATCCATTTTATAGTTGCTTAAGTTTTAACAGTAACAGAACTTCCTCTCGAGCCAAACAAGTATTCCGTCCAAAACGATGCAGAACCACAAAGAGGTCTAACAGCTTTTTTGACTATTTTATGACCTATCATGATAATGGTCTTGTGTATCATACTTAACTGCAGTATATCCTTTTAGTTATGTATTTTTATTTTTGCAACTACAAGTTTTTTAACCCACACTTACGTACATTCGATATAGTCTCGTATACATGTATACTGAGTATGGCAGAATGTATTCCAATAAAATTACAACTACAAGATGAGATGAGATAGAACGAGTTAACACCTTCAAGCTGCTTGGAGTTCATATCGGTGAGCATCTAAACTTCACCCATCATGTGAACGATATCGTTGAGAGAAGCCACACCAAGTATCATGCATTACAACTCCTGAAACGCTATGGTGTATTACACTTGTGGTGTGTGCCAGTACTACTCCAGTATTATCCGTACGCTGCTGCTGCCTGCCAGGCTTATTCCCCCTTGCTCACTCACTATGACATAAAGAAGCTAGAGGGCATACCAATTGATGTCTCAAAATTATATTTCCTAAGCTAGACAATTATTCTGAGAGGCTCAGTTCATCAAAGCTTCCAACCCTAGAAATATATACATGTCTAACCTCTGCTCACAATATGATGCCAAAGTTATCAATGACCCTAACCACTGCCTATCACACCTTGTACCATCTAGACAGAACAGAGAGCATGAGAAATACAATTTTTTACAAATATGGCGTTTGAGTTTGTTTTTTTTAACTCCCATGTTTTCAAAGACATTTCAAATACACATTGATTTTTTAGTTTTTGCCTTTCATGTTGTTATACTCGCTCTTATTATGATAGACATGTTACCATGTACTATTTTGAGCGTTAAAACTTAAGTGGATTATCTATCTATCTATCTATCTAATGTGAATGCTGGAATGCCGCTAGTACATCACATCAATTTGAAAATGAGAACATCATATTACTTAAGGATAGTTGAAGACTTGGTTTGACTTACGAACACAATTTGTTCCCTTTGCCCAAACACCATCATCACACAATATGATATCAAACCATTCAGATGGTTCAGATAGTCTTTGGTTGATGAAGGAGGAAGTGCGAAGCTGGAATCTATATTTACTTTCTCCTTGCAGGCCAGTCAATATCATGCTATTATTATGTGATGGCGCATAATACTACAACACAAAAAGGAACCTGTGGAATATTCATACTGCATAAGCCCTCAGTAGGGAATCTCAATGATTCCTAGGAAAATTTCCTATCTGTTAAATTGAGTCATATAAATATGTATAATAATATATAAATAGTCAAGCAATACATCATTTTTGAGATTTCTGAATGTGTTGTGATTGGTACAGATACAATTTCAGACAGGTGCAAGTTTGAATGGAACACTTTTGCACAATGCCTGCTCAGCCAAGTAGTGTACTCACTTCTCTTTCTGGGCAGCTGGGAGTACATGTTATAATGGTGCTGTTGATAAATTGGTTTGGAACCTCAGTCCATTTGATCAGCACCGATTTCTCATGAGGTGCCAGAAGATGGATTACTTCAATGTTCGTCGGTGGAAATGTGGCTAAAATATGAAATCAAAATTTTTTTTTAATCCATTCATCAATTTCACATTCAGGCTGTAATCCTACATTAGGAGTATGCATTCTGATATATAGTTTAAGCTGCCTGCAAAAAAAAGCGTCTATTGCAAAACATTATTAATTGATGCACTCATTGAATGCGATATCGGGAACTGATATGAAATCCTAGGAATGAAACTATTCACACGCTGTTGTGATGAAGCATCAACAATTTAACAGTATATAAGTATTTGCTGTACCCATTGTAGATTTTATATGTATCACTTTCTTGAGTATACAAATCTGTATCAGTCTCCCAGAGATATAAACAGTGTATGCGATCATGATGAGCTAGCATTGCACTACTGTCTTATCATTCATGGTAGCAGCGAGACAATGACTGGCCTTCCAAATTTGAAGTGGTTAATGATTGTTCTTGTTGTGGTTTTCCAAATATGCTTAAGTTTTTGCTTAGATTCTTCAAATTAATGTTTGGTGAGTTTGAGGATTTGCTCACCTGGCTGGAAAATCCGGATTAGGCTTTCGCTCATCTCTCCGAGGTTGTATGCCTGCGCAGTTAAATTATACTCGATACCAGATTTGAGATTTAACTGTTGCGGACAAATAATGAAACAAGGTCTATCTCACCAGTGTTAAAGTAATTTCTCGATAGATTTACCACCTATGCATAATTTTAATTAATTAATCTTGATTTCAATAAATTTTAGAACATAAAACAGCAATCTTAAGTTTTACCCTGAATATGTTACGTAGTTGGCTCAAAATTATAATGAAGGTTAATACCATTCTGTTGTCTCTGTTTATTTCTGAAATCCCACAATCAACTTCCTCAGTGAGAAGCTCCAAAGCAGCCTTTTGAACTTTGCATGAAATATTCAAAGATGAGTAGTGGAAATCTTGAGATTGAGTAATCATGGTGTACAATCTGTATCCATTATCGTGACTCACTTCAGTGAAGGTAAGTTTCGGCTTCTCCGGAGCTTAAAATTAACATCTTATATTCAGATTTCTGATGGTCGTCAACAGGCAAAAGTCAGTCTCAGTAGAAAAAACAAAGCAGAAGAAGTAATGTTTGATTATGCTTGAATAGCAGATAACTGCTCATGCCATATTAATACAAAACTCATACTCGTCAATCCTTTCGATATAATCTTTGCATGATTTAGGGGATAAAGTGATGATTAGCAAACTACTCAGGATAGTAGACCTATAATACTCCATTTAAAGTAGATTAGTTTAGAGTAATCTCTGCAGGGTACAAAATCATGGCTTGGCAGTCTCCCTGGCTGCGCAACAGCGTAAACACATCCAAATCATAAAGGATAAGTTGAACTATCATTACATTCAATACAAAGCTGTCTCTTAGAGAATTGCAAAACCCACATCACATTGTTTGATTAATCCAATATATCAAGGCGTAGCATTGTTTTCTTTGTACCTGTTTTGAATGTTGGTGTCTAATTTGAAGGAAAAACTGTATAATTACCAACTGTGATATTCAACACAGTCCATGGACTTCTTTGGCCCTTGATTATTCCTTTAGCTTGAACTCTGAATCGGTAGCTCAAACCTGCGTGCAGACGAAGCTGTAATCCAAATTAATATAAATGTTTGTTATTTTAAAATAGATAGTGATAAAAAAGGGCAATCGCTTGTCACTATGTCAGAAAGTTGTCTGCAAGTTCTGTGTTGAGTCCCTCCATCGATAATAACATAATCAATAATTTTACCATTTTAGGTGCAAATGCACTTCACTACATTTTTTTGTGTTCCAAAGGTGCACAGCATCAAAGGAATTTTCCCTGGTAGTTGAATTAAGAAATAAGTTACTTACTCTCCAACCAAAGTCACTGTATAGAACATCTACACCACATTCTACATGGTTTAGGCCATTCTCTGCCTTGCAGTCAGTTATTAAACGTTGAATGAGTTCCGGAGAATACTGTGTATCATTCGCATGAATGACATATATGGAGTATCCATTATGCTTACTAATATAATCCATCTCTAGATATGGGGCGGCCAATTCTGTAAGAAGGCAATTAAAGTCAATGACAGATATGAGGTAGATCAGTAGCACAGCCATTTATCTGCAAGTTTAGAGTCTAAAGTGTCCCAAAAAAGACGCAACAAATTCTCAGTATTCTCAGGCTTTGTGATTGAATCACCATTCAGCCAATTTTGAGCTAACAATAATAGTAGACTTGATAAGTATACTCTAAAGATAAGAAAGATGTTTAACTTGTAATACTTTAAGGGAATTCAATGGAGATCCTACTCACCATTAGTTTCACTCTCCAATCCATTGCTCACAGATATGAAGTAATCTACACCCAACATCAGCATAGTCTAAAATCACTGTATACTTTGAGCAATGAGCCAATCACTAGCTCAAGCGGCTATGACAGAGATTAGGTGTTTTGTATACAGAAAAAGCTGTTGTGTTAATCTGAACTTTAAATGTTGTGTCAATCTTTCATATAGAGAGAACCATTTATCCACTTTGAACCCAATCATATATTTCACATTTGCATGGTATGCCCGGCAAAAGTAATACTGCTGCATAATATGATAACTTTGTTCAAAAAATATCTCACTTAGACAAATTATTTTTGTGGACTTAATCTTTGATAAAGATTGTGGAATCCTTGATATGCATCAGTTGAAATTGCGTCGCAGTGTGTTCTAGCAATCGATATGAAATATAATATTTCATGTCGAAATGTGCACATCAGTAACAACTTGCTTCATGGCATATGCATAATCAATTTAATTGGCTTGAAAAACAAATGAAAGAAGTTTCAAAGAGTAACATTTGAATCCAAGTGTTGCGCATCAGTGTATTCCACACACAAAAACAAACTCACGGTGATCACCAGCTTTGCCATCATCTTTACAGCTCCTGGTAAATTGGCTATTTATAAAATCTTGTCACTGAACTTTGATACTAGCTACAGGAGCATCGTTCAGCTGTCGTTATGCCTAACCATGAATCAGTTAGCTTGATTCAACAATTGTTTGTTCCATAGTTGGTCGACCATTGTTCTTGAATCTGACTAATGTGTTTTATTCAAATTGGTATTAGTATGATCACCATACTATCTCTTTTATCAATAATGAAGCATTTCCGGTTAAGGTCAATGAGCTATTGATCACCAAATTGTGAGCATGTTCAGTCAAGTCATCAATTGCATCTTATTTACTGCTTTCTGATATGAGTTCCGCTTGAGTTTGTTGCTAATGTATTACTTACAGTTCCCAATCAGTTTTGGTAGCGCCTGATCATCTTGAAATTGAAAATAGGCGTTTGTGTTAGTTAGAAATAGTCTTTTGATGTAAAATAATTTACCAAATGGTATGCAACAAGCAATCACCATAATTATCATGACAATTATTGTGTACATACAGGTCAGTGTATTTTGGAGAGAAAATGTATTTCTTCATCAAAGATGGCCACCGGCCGACTGACCAAGATTGCTGCCGATAACATGTGTCAAAGACATTGTCTCAAGAACCTCAAAGGTTACAGAACTCTTAAATACCTAACATCTTCTTGTTTGTCCATGCAAAATTTTTAATGAGTAATTAAAATAAGAGAACAATGATATATGGAATAACATTGTAACTACGTATGTTGTAGTAGTAGTACAGTCCAGTACAGTCAACATAATAAGCCTTGGATTCTTCACGCCAGCTTTGTAATAATGACAGATTAAGTAACTTTGGATTATCGAATCCAACTCTGTAGAACCATAGACAGTTGTGTTCTCTGATAATGTTATGTTATCAATTATGTATATTCTGTGTCACTAGGCTTTGTCAAAATTTAATGATATATACTTTCACTAAATTGCTTAGGTTGTCTCCCCTGCCTCCTCAGACAACTTTTATTTGATTCGGCCTGTTTAATTTCCTGTTGTTCACTCACTCCAAGATTAGTATTAACCTGTCCCGAGGTGTATCAGTTCTGTCAGCATTATTACTGCTTGCTGCACCCAATCCGGTAACAGAAAAATTAACAGAAGGTTGCACCCGTTGAATTTTACTAGCATTTTTATCAAAAACCTTCTAGTCAGGTCTTCTCAGGGTGATGTTAGAACCACATAAATTTGTAACTTGTACTGGGACTGGATAGCAATCAGACTAATATGGGCAACATTTTCTGCAAAAAAAGCATCCCCTGCCTTTATTTTCCTTCAATTTTGCCCTTGTAATTTGCATCTCAGTCAGACACCCACTGATCTGCTCTTGGTGCAAATGTAGAGGTTTTCTAGGGGGGTTTACCCTAAGGCTGTGAGACCCTCCCAAAGTTACCACGCACCTTATATATATCTCACTGAGTATGCTGACTCTCCAATAACACGAGTATGACGACTCTATCCTACTGGGAGTAATATTGAGGGAGGGAGAAATAGGTGAAAGGGGATAGCTTTATTCATCCTGCAAGGCGAATTTGGGAGGGGCGAGACAAAAGGAAGCAAATGGGCCAGGGGAAGAGGTTTGGAAAATAGGAGAGGTATACACCCGAGGCTGGAACAATCAACAATGAAAGCTCCCCCAGTGGGGCTCGAACCCACAACTCCTGCGGCACTAATCGCCTGGCAGTGAATAGCAAGCCATAATTAATGGGAGGGAAGGGGTATTGATAAAATAAATAACTAAATGGGGGGGAAGGGAATGGCTTTGAGTTATACAACCACCTTTGCAAAATAGTTGGGAGGAACTTGACTAGGAATCAGGTCAATCAATGGTTACAGTGGGGCAAAGGGGGGTCATCACTAGGCCTCTACCTACTGCCCACGGGAGGCTACGGTTCAACAACATGGCGCAAAGCAATCCGATATCAAGGCAGGGAGGTCTGCCAACAGGTGATTTAAACACTTACTTTAATTCAGTTGGTTAAGTTGTGTACTATGAGCTTTTATTTGGTTGCTGACTGGATGAGTTTTACAGATGTGTCTAGTTTGATTGCCAAAAGATAACTGTCCTGAATCCACTCTTGTCCAGTTATTAAAAGTATAAAGGAAACATGTTGTGTGGAGGTAGGAAAAGGTAGTAATGACAACAAGTAAATAATGGATGGATTCTAAAATTGTGAGCATTGAATGTTTATGATGATTCAGCTGTTGTAGTAGGTGGATCCACTACACAAGATAACTCTGACTTTGTGTTCAAAAATCAACTCATTTAAAGCTTTCCCAGTACCGGGATGTTCTCAATCATGGTAGGCCTGAAAATACTTTCTAATTTCACTCCTGTAGCAGCAGCTATTTTTTTTGAATAAGCAATGTGTCCATGCGCCTCCCAAAGACCAAGTTTGTCTCTCTATTTCATAATGAGCATGTGGCAACCTTCAAGTGACATTAAGCACATCAATCCATCTAACCTTACACTAATTATGGAACTTCTTATGGAACTGGCTCCATTACCAGGGTGGATACTGTAGAGATACCCATGAGTAATAAATACATCATTGAGGGCTTTTTTCTCAACTATGATGATAAGTACCTAAGTTCATTAAAGTCAATTTGGGCAAATTCTAGGCCAAGAAGTTGTCTTCTCTTATTATTGAAATTCGGTGCCTCATTTACAAAATAGAGTTATCACCCCATGTATTTTGTTCATTGTGAGAAAATGGCCATTACTGTGAAGCATGAATCAAGCTTATCCTAAAAATCCTATTTGTTGTCGGAAATTGTTTCTTATCCTTTGATCATCACAACTTCTTCATAATAACATGACCATATGTTCAAGCTGTGCCGTATGACTGCAGCTTTCAAAAGTAGAACTGTTTGCGATGTCAAGAGCAATTTTACATCAGTTTCCAATTACATAGCTTGATCTTTGTTGGGGAAACATTGTGTTGAGCATGGAAAGCATGTGAATTCTAGCTGCTGGTTGGAGATTAATCTATATGAACCCATCTATCCGTGTAAAACAATTTAGTTGGTCGCTAGACTGATTCACAGAGTAAAGTGATACAGAGTAATTTTGTTCAACAGCAGTCAATTCAAAGAGTTTTTTACTCCTTGGTCAAGGTACCTGCAAGCTTTGTGTCACGGGGAGAATTATGTGAAGCTTGTTGCCAAAAACTCCTCTCATCTATTTGTCACAAATATAGGTTTCGGAGCATGAACCGAATTCAAAGTTTTTGATTGCATTGAATAGAATATACAGGCTCTCACGTAAAAGAAATTCCTTCTGTACAGCCTTACTCCACGATTAGATTTGATGTTTTATGCTTAAGTTAAACCTGTAAATTTTTTAGCTAAATTGGTAAGATGGGTAGCTACGTAAGAAGCATTGTGACTGTTATAATAATTGGAATAACTATGATAATCTTGGAATGATGCTGCCACAATTTTCCCTTGGTCTGTGCTATCAACGAACTTAGATCTATCTAAAGGGCCTCATATCAAATGTATCTGAGGTCCATCGACTACTGGGCTATGGTTGACACCCAGGTGTGCTCTGACGTGCCTGCAAACAAAGAGCATCCTGGCAAAGATATTGCAACCTCGTCACTAAGGCCATGAATTTCGCCGCCCGTGCTCCGGGATGTGGCTTGTGACAAGACATCTGATTTAAATCAACCTTGAATTTTAATCTGATGCCTTAATGCATAAATTTCATAAGAAGCAACAAGTCTTGAGACACAAAGGTTATCCTGAGGTTTTGATATTCTAATATTGCATTGCCTTTAAATCCTTTGGAATAGGTAAACAAGGCACAACAGTAACAAATTCTTCCACTGTAATGAAAGACAGAGACTGTAATACAACTTGTTGTTTACAAATAGAATTTTCTTAAGGGATTAAAACATTCATTCTGAGAAAACAATGTCTGTAATGGGGTTGTGTTTTTCAGAGTAATCTCCCTTGATTATTTTCAGATGAGACCATACTTTTGCAAAGTTTTATATAAGCCATAAGGGAAGCAGATGAGACCTTTTGCTGTAAAAACTCCTCGGTTTCTGCTAACTACTATTGATTTTTTTTTCGGTAATCCAAAAATCTGACCTATTTGCTGAAATAAAAAAGTATCGGAAAATCTTTATTTTTAATACAATTAAAATTAAATAATAATACATTAAATTATAAAAACCTGATCGATCACAATGAAATTTAGTGTCAGGGAGGAAGGTGTCATGAAATATACAGCTAAATTTGTTTTGCAAAAAATTCCATATATATATCAAGTTATTGTATTAAATATAGAATTGTTTTGTATTACAATAACATAAAATATATATATGTAATTCTGAATTTCTTTTCTCCAATCAATATTTTCGGGTTGGATTTATATAATATTCAAAATTCAAAGCCGGGATATTAATATTTCTCTTTATTTTAATGATATATTTATTACATTATATAATATAATAAATATCAAATTATATTTGCAGTTTATTTTTGTCTCATTAAGTGGGTCATCATAATCCGCCTATGAAATTACCCTCATTTTGTTTCTTTCCCTGGCTGACCAAAAAGTGTGATCTGCTCCAATGATAGCTTATATAAAAAACTGCCAATTTATGGTCTCATCTGTTCAGCACCCCCTATAATAAGGGACAACTCCTGACACAACCCCATTGCTCCAACAACAATCCACTGATATCTTCAATCAGCTTAGGTCTCAATTGTACTTGAATTTTTCAATGCACTGGGTGAAGAAATGCTTTGAATTTTGTTTGGAGGCCAGCTCAGATTTTTTCTTTATAAAAGGAGCCCACCTGTTTGGCAAACTGAATCTTCAAAAGTAACAACATTATAACTTTCTGTGTACAGATGCAGTCCCAGGGCAAGATTTTGAAAAAATGCACAAATTCAACAGTAATATGAATTCTGTCACTGGCCCTGTCCTGTTTTTTGTTATTTCAGGAATTCCTAAATAGTGATAAATATACCAAGGTCGATCATACAGATACTAGGTCACTGACTATGCAGCAGAATATTTCACAAAGAATATTATGTGTGTTATTTGTGGTGAGCCCCCCAGACACACAGTTATCATAATCCTATACGCATCCAGCATAATTACATCAGTGTTTCTCGATAATCAAAATATCTAGATGATTAGATACCATAGAAGATCAACTCAGCAATACACATACAACTAAAATTTAACCTCAAACATTTAGGTGTATCTTGAAAATGCTATTCTTGAACAGTATCCATTGGAGGTGGCAACATCTTTGCAGCATCCCGCCTCAGACTTTTCTTGGCGTAAAAGAGGCAAAATCTAATTCATAATATAATATAGAAGCATACAAAGTGCGGAGAGTATAGCATAAACATCTTTCCCCGAGCACTCTCTACTTGGTTGTGCGATAACTCCCGGTAGGATGTTAACCCGGCAAGCCAAGAGTAAAGTGATCGCAACCATGTATAATTTTTAGAAGCATGGACCATGTTTTGGTTGAGTAAAGAGAATGTTGATAACTGAATTTCGACAAGGTTTCATGGTCGATTGCAAAAATGTAATAAATTAGTAGCCAGCAGGTAGACCCTACTGATTCAACATAATGATATAATATTTTAGATGCAATATATTTGGTATTCAACAATGGGGCACATTCAATTTGTGCCAATTTTTTATCAGAACTGGGATTTTGGGCTTGGGATACTGATATTTGGTCGGAGCAGGAATTACAAAATATCTAGGATTGCTTATACCAATCAAATATTCAATCGAGAAAAAAAATGCATATCTGACTGGATAAAGGTGCAATACTACAAGACAAAAAAGAGATTATCGAGTCATATTAAGATGCTGGAAATTTCTGAATATGTTTGTAGAATAGTGAAGATTAACAATTTTAAGTTATATAGTCATTCTGATAAAATCCCAACAGTCTACACTGAAAACTTAGTAACCAACAGAAATATTCTATTGTTAAAGTTCAGTATAGCACCTCCATTGTCACTTGTAAAATGCTCCACTCCTTTGATAAAAGGCAATTAAAATTTGTTTGAAACTGTACACAATGGCATAGAAACTACAAATATATAGGCTCTTTGCACTGCTTTGCGCAACAATGCCACAGCACTGGTGGATTAAATAAACACCGAAATGAAAAAGTAAATCGCATTTTAAAATGTGTTAAAAAATTATTTCAAACATGCCCTCAAAAGCATATTTAGATAATGTCATGACCTGATGCTCCAAAAAAACAGCCAAAGCTCTGTGACTTTCCATGTCGAAATGTATCTCCGCCAAAACAGAAAAATATGAACTTCGAGATTTTCTGTCAGATTTTGAGTTTTTTGCAGAAAAAATGAATGAATAGTTAACTGACTGACTAACAATCCAGTTGATCAAATGTGGTTATTCTGAATTAAAAACTGTAGGAAGGAGATAGATTTTTGAAAAGTAAGGAGGAGATAACTAGAACTGAGCATTTTTGTCTTTAAATAACTGAGTAATCTCGACATATCTAGAATAGTAATCATCCAAAGCAAAAGTATATTCACCACAAGAGAGCTCTGTTGCATGGATTTTACTAGTGTCTTGGAGCTATCAGTCATTTGATCTATGCAGCCCTTCACTGTTCTATTGTTTGATCCATGCATGGCCAGTAAACTCTTGACCTTAGTGCAGCCTTTGTTCCAAAAGTTCCCAAATGACCTTTTTGTGCAAGCTCTACTAGGCTTTCGATCTCTGTGCTTCTGAAAGGACAATCATATTGCCCCATAGCAATAACTTACCTAGCATGCATAACTCGCCTGTTAAGGCTTTGAGGACTTTGTGCCCTCCTGATGTGTGATAATTACCACTATAGGTGTACACATATGGCCTGTCTGCATTGGAATTAATATTATGATAATTTGTTCATAAGAGTTGTGTATCCTGTGTGTTATGCTTGTGAAAAATCTTGGGAATCCCAAGTAAGCCCAATCAAAAATGTCAACAATGACTTCAAAGTGAGATTATTTGGGAAATGACGAGAATTGAAACTGTACACGATTATGACAACATACTTATGTTCGATCAAGACAGTGTCTTGCTAATCGCCCTATCAATCACAATATGTCAAACATCGATCATCTAAACCAACAAATTGTGAAATGCCAGGCATTGATTGACGATTATGTTTATACTAACTAGGGACCACTGGTGGGCTGCATAACCTAACTATACTGAATAATACAGCGAGAGTGGGCATATGCGTTTTATAGTAGTTATCACCGAGATAGTTATGGGATTTCTACGTCTTTTTCAGAGTGAGTGGTCGAGGCTTTCAGCTGATTATGTTCTACGACTGTTCTTACCTGGAGAAACACATCATCTTGGCACTTGGTGACACCTAACCCGAATGACTTACAACTCACCAGTCAAGTTCCTTTTAACCATATATAGTAAATAATAGTTCATGGTCTGTCATGATGGCGAACTGTGTACCTACCAAATAATCCATGAAATGTTAACAACTCCACACTAAGGCTAGGACCTCCTTCACATGCTGACTGTTTCTTATCTTGACATCACTCAGACTCCTTTATCCAAAGCCTTTAATAACCTGTCCAACCTGTCCCATCCCTTGAGTCAACTGAGAGGACAAGAAACATTTGAGAAAAATGAAGTCATCAAGTAGTATTAATGTATTTATTTATTCATTTATTTATTGAGGTTTTCTAAAAGTTTATAATTAAAGCAAATTAAAAAAACTTGTTGACCTCACACACATTGACATAGATTCAAAAAATGACTTGAATTAAAAGACATAAGTGGTAGGGTGTTACATACTATATAGTGAGTAGGATAATGAAAGCATGGTATCATAAATTGTCTGAATAAAATGAAAAAAGAAAGGAAGAAACAGAGAGTGGCAAACAAAAGTACAAGGTAACAACATTAGGTAGGATTAAATGATAATGATTCATGAGGCTTGGTTGATTTAGTTACAAATGTATGAAAAATATTTAAAAAGGCTGATTTGCCAAGTATTGATCTAAATGAGGGTTTAATTATTACACAGTTGCTACGAAGTGATCGTGTATGTCTGTTTGATTTGCTAACGAAATGAAGTATTTGCTTGGATGTACGCCCTTTATGGACCCTCGATTTGACAAAATTGTGAAAAAGAAAATTCCTTCTACTGTGGAGAGTATGTAAATTTAGGAGTAAGCGGACAGATGTGACAGAAAATTGTTTGGGGGCCGAAGTTATGATTCTGAATGCTTTATTTTGTACTTTTTCTAATGTTTCTGAATTTTTGGCTAAATCATCAAGGTACAATGATGAGCAGTATTCTACTATAGGTCTGATCAGTGATTTGTAAGTCTTCAATGAATTTTGTACTGTCATGTATTTTTTTAGTTTTGATAACAAGTAGACCACTATTGTTTGCTTTAGAGGCGGTGGCATTAGCCTAAGGGGTTAAACTAAGTTCTGAATCAAGAATAACTCCAAGAAGATTGAGCGAATGCTTGGATTCTATTTTCAAATTGTTTATTTGGATTTGGTAAAAATCTTCTACTTTCCTATTAGAGAGAATACAGTATTTGGTTTTGGATAAGTTGAGTTGAAGGAGATTGTTTGAATACCAATTCGATACTTCTCTCATCAATGACTCAGATTTATCCATTAAGGTAGAGATATCTGTTGCTGTGCAGTAAATAATGGTGTCATCAGCGTAAGCGAATGCAGTTTTGTGCTTGTTAAGGAGATCATTGATAGCAAGATTGAATAAGATTGGACCTAGAACACTTCCTTGGGGTACTCCACATGTAATCGGTAGTGCACTGGAGTGATCATCATCAACTTTCATGATTTGGGTTCGATGTGAAAGATAGGATGTAAATAATTTTGTTGTTGACTCTGCAAAATTTAGTCGCTTTAGAGTGTGGATGAGTTGTCCATGATTCATAGTGTCAAATACTTTACGTACGTCCAAAGAGAGTGCACCTATGAAATTCGGTTGAGGGTTGTCTAGCGTTGTTCTCCAATTTTGTAAAAGAGAAAGTAGTAACTGTTCACTGGAATGGTGCTTACGAAAACCAAATTGTCGATCTGAGAGTATTCCATGTATTTCGATAAAGGTCATAATTTGATTTTTCATATCTAACTCAAACACCTTTGATATGATTGGCAGACTGGAAACTGGTCTTTAGTTGCAAGGGTCTGTTTTATCGCCCTTCTTAAAGAGTGGGGTGACCAGGGCTGTTTTTAGGCAGTCAGGGAATATTGATTCCTTGTAGCAATTGTTAATGATCAGGGCTATGGGAAGAGCTAATAGGTCTGCAACAGTTTGGTACAGGGAAGCTGGAAACATGGTCAAGCCACCACGTTTATTCGGTTTGAGGGACTTTATCAGTTTGTAGATTGTTTCGCTCTCAACATATGTGGAAGAGAAACTTGGACCTTGGAAAAGGTCAGGTTGTGGGTCGATCTTAGGACTAAAAACCGATTGTCCAGCGACCGTGGTGAAATATCTATTAAGGGCATTTGTCTTGTCAGAGTTTGAGGTGTAGGTAGAGTTTTGATAGCTAATTTTAACTCAATTTTATCAGAGGATTTCTTCTTTCCTGTCAGTGATTTCAGGCAGGTGAAAAAACTTTTTTCATCTTTAGATAACGAGTCATTTATAAAGTCTTTCTTAGCATTACTAATTTTATTTGTAACAAAGTTTCGAAACTTGTTGAACTGTTTGACTTGCGCTGTAGCTGGATTAGGTATATCCTTGAATACCCTCTTGTGAAAATTGTTTCTTAAATTAATGAGATGCTGAATATCAGGGAAAAGCCACTGGTTTTTAGCCCCTCACACTCTTTTTGTTTAAACTGGAGCATGCTTGTCAATCAGGTCAGAGATAAAGTTTTTAATTTTTTTCCATGCTGTGATGCAATGATTTGTTCATGTCAGTTGCTGTTTGCAGTAGTGGAAGTTTCGAACAGTCATTATAAAATTCCTCATGATTAATGCTGTGAATATTTCTGGTTCTAATTAGTTTGCTGGCTGTTTTATAGCATGATGTTGATTAATTACTAAGTATGTGGCATAGTGAACAGAAATTGATCTATCGCATGTCAGGATCTTGCAACTGTTAATGCTAATGTCACTGTTGACATAGTTGTGGTCTAATAAGCTTTCTCTCCCTAAATGCCTGCCTGAGACAAATAGACAGAGTCAGCAGGAGAACATCACAGTTTGCTGGACAATGTACTAAACAGGGATATCAGGATGGATCCACTGCTTTGTTCAACAACCCACACTCTGTGATAAAAGATCAGAAGAATCCCAACCAGCTGATTGTTACTGATACTAAAAACAGAGCACTGAGGTCAGTAACTATCACAAGCAGAGTCGTTCAGACACTGATTAAACTGACTGGGAACGGATATTTTAACGGAGGGATTACCCAGATAAGTGAACCAGGAGACGTCCTCATACTAGCAGGTCACCAAATACTCAGATATGACCACAACTCACAAGCACTCTCAGTTCTTTCCGGATCACCAATGTCAAGATACAGGGATAGAGAGTTTCATTCCGCGCTATTCTCTTCTCCCTCAAACATTCTTGAGTTTGATTCAACTACATATTTGATTGTCGACCGAAATAATGGCATAATAAGAATTGTCAACATGGACGTGATTGTTTCCATGTTTTTTGTTTTTGAGTCCTGTCCACCGGACGTTAACGCATCAATTCATACAGGTTATTGTGTGAAGTTGGATGGCTCAAAAAGTCTGCAGAACTTGAATGAAACACTCCTCATTGCTGGTAGTGGAGGTGGAGGAATCATACAGGGTATGTATTCGGATTATGTAAATTACCCCCAGGGATGTCATCACTGCCTGATCGACCCTATGTGGCTCTTAGGCCAAACTGCGACCTCAAAGTACCCACAAACCTCAATATTGCGCCTCCAGACACAATAAATATCCCAAGCCGATGCAACATGTGCATTCATGCAGAATCAAAATTTGAATGGGGTCTATCTAAAACCATCCTTTTTCAGTTGTACCAGAGATCAGATCAAATGTCCAAAACGATAATGAGACAGTGAAAGAATCTCTGCAGCCTGCGATATGTGAAGACAAAGAATATTACTGTGTATGACAGTGATGATGATGAGAAAGTCAAAGTTGATGTAACTGAGGAACTGGTTGTACAGGTTGGAGTTGGGCAGTTCACATTTTATCCAATCAATCAGGAAAGCAAGTTGTAAGGTGTCAGTGCAAGTTATAAAGAACGGTGAGAAAATTAATTTGTCACAACTAAGAAAAATTGGGATGCTACTGGAAAAATTATTAAACCCCTTCGTTCAGTTATTTTTTCTTATTTCATATTTTTGTAATAATTTCTGGCACACCATTTAAATTGGTGCAATTTTTTATTTTTCAAATGCAGCCACCAGCCAGCTTGAATTAAAAGGTATAAGTGGTAGGGTGTTACATACTATATAGTGTGTAGGATAATGAAAGCATGGTATCATAAATTGTCTGAATAAGATGAAAAAAGAAAGGAAGAAACAGAGAGTGGCAAACAAAAGTACAAGTTAACAACATTAGGTAGGATTAAATGATGATTCATGAGGCTTGGTTGATTTAGTTACAAATGTATGAAAAATATTTAAAAAGGCTGATTTGCCTAGGTTTGATCTAAATGAGGGTTTAATATATTGTACTATCGATTCATAGAAAGATATTCAATTCATAACAGAGACAGACAGAGAATTTAGATGCCCTGAGGAGATTGTTGCTCTGATTTCACCGGATAACAACCTTGCCAGTTTCAAGTTCGAGTTTGGAGACCAGCTACATATATTGAGACTTCCACGTGGTAGATACCCCTATTCAGTCAAGGACAATGATAAGATATGCAACATAACTATGGTTTCAGAAGGTATGTAAAATGTCTGAAAGTGATATAATTGCGCAGCACAGTTGCAATACATTTGGTATCCAAATTTCAACAAAATTATCTATCTAGGCTCTTGTCCAGATCCAAACGTGTTACAACCAGATACAGATATTTGCTTAGTATTTCATGCTGAATTATTCAGCACCTTTAAATAATGCTTATAAATAATGCATTATCCGATATCTTATTTTTTTATTTACTTTTCTTTCTCTCAATTCTAGACTATAGGCCAAGGAGAGTCTTAGAGGTCAAGGCAGATTATGACATCAGTTGTGATGTCATGAATGATACATCATCCTACAAATTTATTAAAGACATGACCAAACTACATTACGCTAAAGTGGAGGAGTTGTGCTCAGACAGTGAGTGAAATTAACGCCCCATAGGTTACTGCAAACAGAGATTTTTTTCTTCCCTCTCTCTTCAAAAGAAAGAGGATAGAAATTTTCTTTATAGGAAGCATTTTTATACAGTATATTGATTATAGCTACGGCTCATATTCTAAACATCTTCAGTAACGCTAGATCCTTTTCTAAGGTTGGTTTTCCAGTTATGAAGCTAGCAATCAAGCAGAGTCGGATTTGTCATTCTTCCTTTTTGGTTATTTGGAAAATTAATGATTGCATTACCCACTTCTCCATTTCACTTGTACTATTTCAGGGTGTAAACAACCACAAGACTCTACTTACCAAATCATTGATTGCACTGCAGATGACAAACTTAGAGTGAGATGGCCAACAGATCTTATATTTGGAGCAGACATCACCAAAATTCCAGCTTAACTTCTCGAGACACTAGAGAAGGGAATCATGAGTGCTGGACTCTTCCTTGACGTCGTAGTTCTCAGCAAAGTACCCCCGTAAGTGAGAACGTAGCTGATTTTGCACAACTTAAACTCAACTTTTACATTTTAATATTGTGTCCCGATATGTTATATATAATATATAATATATAATATATAATATATCATATTTGTAAGTGTGATTGTAAATCATAACCAACAACTTAAACTCCACATTTATTTTCTTGTCTCGAAGTATACATATCAATGCACATTAAAACAGTACTTAGTGTAATTTTTCTGTTCATTTTAGAATTGTTTATCCAGTGAAAGCAGTCAATGGAGGATATGCATCTATCAGATTGGCTAACAGCTGTATGAATAATCTCCACTATGATGAGCTTAACAATATGTGCATCTAAGAATCAGATATAGTGTTATAGGAAGCGACTCACTTGTATGGAATCCAGGCTGGATAATTATCCATATTCGCTTCTTTGCCCATAAAAGATTTCCCTTTGAAGTTCTTGAGAAAAAATCACAAAAATTTTTTAGTATCAATGAAACCTAATTTTATTGTCTTCGACTCTATTGCAGTATGTTAAATTTACAGCAAAATTTTATTTTATGTGATGAGTTTTGAGAATTTTTAAAAACTGTAGATACAAAAATTGAATAGACAGGAACATACAATGACCAATCTAACTTCTTTTTTATATCTATGATGAAAACTATTTGTATTATCTTACACATTATTGTAGTACACAAAATTGTCAACCTAATTTTTAAATAACCTGCTAAACTCAATCGTAATATTGCATATTTAATTAATTTGACTCTAATTCTAGCAAAAAATAAAATGACAGGCAACTGTGACCAGAATTCGAATTATTTTGCGCTCACTGAGGCATCGAAAAAAAACATAGCCTGGTCTTGGCAAGACATATTTCCAGTGACATTCCATGTGTCCTTGAGAAAAACATCACTTCAACAAAGAATTTTACTCATTGCTTCGATAAACCAGGCATAGACATGACGTAAATTGACAGGGTGAGGGAGGGAGGGAGGGAGGGAGGGAGGGAGGGAGGGAGGGAGGGAGGGAGGGAGGGAGGGAGGGAGGGAGGGAGGGAGGGAGGGAGGGAGGGAGGGAGGGAGGGAGGGAGGGAGGGAGGGAGGGAGGGAGGGAGGGAGGGAGGGAGGGAGGGAGGGAGGGAGGGAGGGAGGGAGGGAGGGAGGGAGGGAGGGAGGGAGGGAGAGTCTAAGCACAATCAGAATAGCGCTCTGATATATATTGTTTGTGACACCTGTCAGGGGACAATAGAATACGCCGGCCTCGTGGTGTTGATTGAAGTTGTCTGCTTTTGAAAAATGACCAAACTACTCGTAATGATCTCATACAATTTCAACATTGGAAATAAAATACAGTAATGTAATAGAGGAGTTTAGTTTAAAAGCGATGATTATCTTTTTCATATCCCCTTGAATTACCGAGAGCTTTTAATAAAAGCATTCTGATGTCACTTCAAAAACAATCAAGAAAGAGTAATATGGTTCGTTGATATGTGACGCTAGGTTTGGAGTGTAGTAAATGAGTTCACGGGCCCCTAGACGATGAGCTATCTACATCATGATGTTGGTTAGCCTGTCTTGACTATCTTTGTTAGGTGAGGGGAAACAAAGCTTGTCAACTCTTACATTGGTTTTGATTAAGGATTGTCCCCTCATGAGATCGGGTAGATAACTTCTTTATCACCCTAATCAATATGTATAGGAAAAGCATAGTTGATTAGGACTATAAAGAAGTTATCCAACCGATCTCGTGAGGAGACAATCCCTAAACGAAACAGCGCAACATCGAGCAGGCAAGAGTTGACAGACCCTGTCCCAAATTTACCCCCCCCCCCCCCAGCGAACAAGGCTTGTCAAGACAGGCTAGATATTGGTATGAGATCGATAATGTATTCGGAGCATCATAGGTTGGCTATTATTAAAGACTAGTGGGAGGATAATGTTTTTTGTACAGTTGGTCTAAAGAGAACGAAAAACAAATTGAATATAACATGTCAAGATTTACTTCTTAGGCTTTTATTTGTCGAAATTTAAATTGGCTGCACTTGAAAGGCTGCATCCAGCAAAAACGAAGCACTAATGACATTGTCAGCCTCCATTCTTCGCTGCCGGCTGGCTTAAATCTAACTCGGTGTGAGATTTCATAGTTTGTAATAGAATACTGCGCGGGGACTGCCCTTATACCTCCGACTCTTCAGGGATCACTGGAAACATATCTTTTATAGCTTCACGGTTCTTTGCATGACCTGCGTGATTAGGGAGAGAAGCTCAATATTTTATCAAATACTCAAATTTTTTATCAAAATACAGACTGTAAATTATACTCATGTGTATAGTCTAAAAAGGCATCAATGAATGATCTTACAAAATCTTAATGTTGAAGACGGGTATCGTCAGACAAATCAATAACAATTATTCTGGGTCACTGAATTCCATATCTGGAATAGCATCATTAGCTTTCTTATGCAAAACAAAGGGCTTGCAAAAATAGCCAGTCTTTAGTAGCAATCTAGGAATGCCGAATTCATCGACACTGTAGGGGTATAATTACTTTTTGCAATTTTATAAACAAGACAATTTCTCAGGCTAATTATTCATGCTACTAGGGACAGCCACTCAGATAACAGTCAGATGGGTCCCTGTGTGTAGTGTCCTAACTGTATAACGCTATGATACTATTTCCATTCTATGAGAAGAATTTAATTCAGTGTTCTGGGTATTTATCAGGGATAATTCACCTGTGACAATAAGCGGTGACATTCTGCCGCTGCTCATTGTCGGTGCCATGAATCCATCAGGTAGCCTGTTGACCTGCCTTTTCAGAAATCTGACTGCCTTAACAAAGTGTTTTGGTCTCGTCCCGGCTTCCATTTCTTCAACGAGAAATTTGTGCGTTGCAAATGTCACACAAGAAAGATCATGCTCCAATCTACTTTTTATGTATGTGCAAGCCCGCCATCATTCCTTTCATTGTCATCGTGTCATACAGGCACTTAACTTTGACACATTGAGTTATTTTTCACTGCCAAATTCTTACTCATAGGTTATAATAATAATAAAATTAATAATAATAATGAGTTTATTTTATACCGCTAAATGTAAGCCACAATGGGTACTTCTATGCGGTGAACACTACATCATTAGCACCCGGTCACTGGGTCTAAGCACTCCATAGCCAACCCTGACTAATGAGAACCTACATCGCATGAAGCGTTGATACTCATTGGAACACCCTACCGAACTCGGCTTCTCAGGTAACACCAGTGGATATGGGTGGGATTTGAACGCTGGTCGTCAGATCGATGATCCAGCCCGCTAACCACTATGCTAATTTGATAACCTATGCCAATGTTGGATTTTAAAATGTCATAATACTTACCAGTATATTGGGGCATACCGATAAAAGGCTTTGTCCTGAAATAAAACTTCTTTGTCTCTTCATTGTGGTAAACTTGGTCTGTACGCTGATTTTTCCTGAAAAACAAAACATTTAAAAAGTGGGTGAGTGCAAAGTTTATGGATAATGTGCACCTGGGCAAGGGTTTGCTTTTTGATGCTAGCAGATCCACGATGAAGAGCCAAACAGTCGGAATATGTGACCTTGGCGCCCACGTTCAATTCAATGCTCAAATCATAATCATTATTTTGGACTGTTTGGATCAGAAGCATAGAAGTCTATGCTATGGATAGCTACAGGAAACATCTGTCTATTGATGAAATATTGAGGTAGGTGGTCCAAGCTCTGGGATAGAATGCATAGTTACTTAGCCTGAGAGTTGTCTTACCATGCAGCAACCATTAATATAGTACCCAGTGTTCCCAAACCAGCAGACCACTTTTCTCCTTTTCCCCATCCTGTCTTTAAAGGTAGCTGGCCTTTCCAATTGGTGTACAGCTTACTTAATGCAGGCAGGCCCAAACCAGTACAAAGAGGGAGGCCATATTGCCAACCCCGCTGTGCAAAGTCACATTCCCTGTCCGATATCAGTTTCCCTATAGCAAACATGAAATGTGTTCATAAACACTATGAGATTGTAAAGATATTGAATCATCACTCCTGGCTAATCAAAGCTTAATTTAGGTGCTAATAATTTAGGTGACCTACAGAATGAAAGACAATTTCAACTTTAAATATATTATCACTAAATATGCCGTGGAGACAATTCATGCCTGGCTACTGAGAATTAGACTCTAAGAAATCGAAGTAGAAACTGCCAAGGAGACTCCCTAGAACAGTCACACTTTCTCAGTAGGAGGTAGCCCAGTTTGTTAGATCGCCTGACCTCTGATGCGCAAGCGTTGGAGGCCTCGGGTTCGAATCCTGCTGCAGTTTACCGACACCAGGCTCAATTGACGCCTCAGCAGTGCTCTGACCTGTCTGCAAACTGAGGGCAGCTTTGCACTGAAACATGGCTGCCAAGCCCTTAAGACACCTTTGTTTCTCAGTCTTCGGACAGAGACAGAAACTTGCAATTTTAACCCACAATTTTAACCTACTCACCCAAATCTGCAGAAGAAGGAGGAGGGTTCACATCACGAGGTTTTCTTCGGGTAGGGCACAACCTCTCACAATTCTTCTGATCTTTGTCTCTGTTTGCGAGAGCTGCAAGGTCCTCTACAAACATGGATACTTTATTAAGAGACCAGCTGGCTACACACAGGTTTTTCATTGGATGTTACTACCCGCAGCAAGTGTCAGATTAAATCATATCTCAATAAGGTAAAGTACAATTAGATCTCTCCTTGAGTTCGCTGCTGACAAGAAAAACCAGGAAGCATTGGCAATAAGATATTTGTTAGAGAGCTATGGTGCTTGCCACACGCCGTTGCAAGAGTTGTCACTGTAGAAGCAACTTAAATTTAGTTTGCCAACACTGCAGGACTCCAATTAGAGTGTTGTTCCTCGACAGAAATTTGTTAGTGGTATGAGATTGAGGGAATATCTCTCAAAGATATGACTAAGCCACGCACACTGTGCTATGGAGGGTTTTATAGTTTTTGAGTAATGTAGGACAGTTGTTGCAGTGTCTCAGGCATTTGAATTTTATATAACACAGAAAAACCTGCCACATTCATATTCACTGCCATATGTATGACATTTTGGCCACCAAGTTCGGAATACAGCCTCGGCAATAAGCTACAGCTCCAATGTAGGTCTAAACATACTTGAGCTGAGGTCTTTGAGATCCCGCTCAGCAGCCTGGAGAGTGTATGATGCAGTCTTAGGACGCGGTGCGTCTGAGTGTGTCACCACTTCAAGCTTAGGAGCACTCATCTCAGCTACTGTACACAGCTGTATCTCACTCTTACTCGATCTACTACAAAATAAATCAGGCATGATTTTTTTGTCATCTGGTTTGTCGCGAGAACTTTGCCATAACAGGAGTTGACAAGGTTGAATGCTCAATGACAAGAACAACAGGACCAGTGGTATTACTAGCCTGTCTTAACAAGCTTGTTAAGACGGGCTAGAGTATTACCTGCCAAAGAATAATTTAATCCATTATAGCAGACAGATAGCTGAACTGAAGGCAGCCAAATCAACACAATCTTAGAGATTGGGATGACCTACTTTACCAGATTTCAACTTCCTAGCTTGCTGTGAGTTGACTAGTTTTCTCTTTGAACAAAGAATAGTAATAGGCCACTTACGGTTTTGCCTGTTTTTCTGAACACGTTGCTCCCTTTTCCATGCTTGAAATTTTCCAGTTTCGATAGTAGGGAGTTGTAGGCCTACTATCTTTAATGACTTATTATGAGTCGTCAAAGCCACATTGACAAAATGCTGAGAATGCAACAATCATGATTGGAAGTTGTCCCACCCATTTTTTTATGCCTCAAATAAGTTTCGTTAAAATGTTTAGGTGAGGTTTTTTATTTTTTAACACTTTTTCACTTATCAAAGCCAAAAGGGTTTTGTTACTTTAATTTAAGTAGATAACAATTTGATGAAAGAAGCAATCTGTTAGTGTTGAACAAAATTCTAACATTTTTTTCCGACCAGCAATATTCCTTCCCTTAAATAATGCTTTCCTCTAATAATGATATTGTTAAATTAGGTTACTTTTTTATATTGCTCTGGAGAAATCAAGCATGATGTCTCGTGTTGTATCATCATCTCGAATAAATCATAAATTTACAATAACAATTTCGACCAGCATGTCAGTGGTTGAGGTGTTTAGGCAACCTAGTCTGGTCACATTTTACTAATCAAGTAATATTATTATGTTATATATCAACTTTATTACTGATCAAAACTCCGGAGAGCACATAAGATCATATTTACAGTATAGGAGATGCACAAGGTTGTTATTCAGGGTATACAATGTGTGTGTACAGTATTCTGTCAGCAATCTCCCACGCAGCTCCAAGTTGGTTCCCATACTTGTCGAAAGGGGACAAGGAGATTGTTGGAAGACTACAGAAGTTATGCCTCAGGGTTATTTTGCCATATTTAGAATGTTACAATGATCGTGGCTTGCAGCATTAAATTTAACAGAACTAAGTGTTTATCAGGACATATTATGCTGCCTGAAGTATGTCAATAATGTGAGAAAGAACACCAGCCATCCGCATCACCGTCACCTACATTCAGTAACAATCAATTACAGGCGTCACCACAAAACCCGAACTTCCCTATATACAACACTACTATTTCCGGGAAAAGCCTTTTTATCAATACACCCAAGGAATTAAAGACTTTATCTCCTTGATACACCTAAACACATAAATACCTGAATACATCAATGCCTTTGTATTGTTTTTTTTTCACATGGTCTTATTTGCTTCTTGCATTGATCGATGTTAAACAATGTTCATAATAATAAAAATTTTGCATCTTGGGACGCGCACAGCTGGACCAAATTTGATACCATTATCCTGCGTCCTGAGTCGTTCCCTTATATTATGTGTATAGATAATTTATTTTGTTGTGGTGTTCCCGCTGTGGTTTAACTAGTTTGGGATGTCTTTTTGTTAGCTATACCATTCTTCACTTTGCAATGTGGGATTTGATAGTTGTGAGATTGGGTAGTAACTTGGCAATAATTTTCCTGAATTCCAGCATATAATGCCACAGATTTCCTCCTACAACATTCACAATCACTTTCAGGCTATATATGCGAGTGATATCTTCAAATATCTAAAACTATGTCTATCTCCCTAACACAACTGTAACCCATACCGTCTATCACTCCCTCAACATCAGATATTTTTGAGAGTAATAACAAATGCATGCTTTGGCTCAAAAAAGTGATTTTTTAGAGATAATTTTAAGTTGTCTTCTTTTTGTCATAGTAAAGACAATCCTCCAACTTTCTTAAAGCATAATATATTCTTAATTGACATCTGTCATATTCCTATTGCTATGCAGCTTGTTAGTGCTCTGATCTTTCTGAATTAGTATCACAGCAAACTGCAGGGGTACTTAAGTTCCCTAATTACTTTTATAATGTGACCTATGTTTTCATTATCAACCAACTCTGAACTGTATATCTTTATGATTCTCACAGATGAAATATATTCAATCTCACACCATTCGTATTTTTGTTATATAATTAGGGAGAATAAAAAACATTATCTCCTCTGGCCGTTTTAAGTTACACTCTCACAACATAACCATACATAATGCTATTGTTGGCTTCAACAGAGGATGAAGAAATTTTTAGTTACTAGTCGGAAAAATACACTCTCAGTATCACAAACTAGTCACTCACTCACCTAATGCTATGGCATTCTATGGAGCACTGGGACAGCATCCGGGAGGTCCTTCACATCCAAACTTACAAGTAAGTCCACAAAAATACAGATGAGTTGGATTAACTCATAACAGACTCAATCTGTCTCTTAATTAAAGTTTGTTCACACATATTTATGAAATCACTTTCCAAGTGTTTGATGAGATTGAAGTTTGGTATTTGCAGTTATTTTGCTGTGAATTAGATAGTTGGACATGAACTCATATGACATGTATTATACCTTTGCAGTTCTTTAACGCTGAAGCATTGAATTCCATATCTGGAATAGCATCATTAGCTTTCTTTTGCAAAACAAAGGGCTTGCAAAAATAGCCAGTCCCTAGTAGCAATCTAGAAATGCCCTAATCATCGACACTGTAGGGGTATAATTACTGTTTGCAATTTTGTAAACAAGACAATTTCTCAGGCTAATTATTCATGCTACTAGGGACAGCCAATCAGATAACAGTCAGATGGGTCCCTGTGTGTAGTGTCCTAACTGTATAACGCTATGATACTATTTCCATTCTAAGAGAAGAATCTAATTCAGTGCGCTGAAGTTAATGCAGTTTATGTGATATTTATGAGCTACAAAGTATCACGTCTCTGACATTGATATCTGATATATGATATTATATATTATATATGATATTATATCTGATATATGATATTATATATTATATATGATATTATATATTCCTTAAACTATAGGCTGCTGCATATGGACAACAAGCATATCCTATAGTGGGAGGACTATGGCCTGGCAGAATGATACGGGTGACTGGTATGCCCACCCCTACAGCCAACAGGTTTACGTTAGGATTACAGACTACAGATGACATCCGGGATGCTGATATAGTATTCCAGATGGATGTCCGTTTCTTATGGGGAGGTGACACGATGATGGTACTAAGGAACACTAGGTGACCTATTAACATAAATTATATGATATGGTACCCCTCATCCTTAACAATATCAGATATACAGCATGAAGTTTTATACACGTTTCAGAAAGAAGGATGGCCAAGATATCAATCTCATAATACAAACATGTTTTAACACAGCATGTATTGACAAGCATGGTTCCCCCACCGAACAAAGCTTGTCAAGACAGGCTAGTTTTTTACCATACTTAGCGATCTTGCCACTCAGACAACTTCTTGAGCCTGAATGGGTAGCCTCAGACACCTAAGATGATTGCAAAAGATTATAGTTTGGGTTCTACCATTTCATTCTAGGATAGACGGGGAGTGGCAGATACCTGACAGGTACACACCTTTCTTTCCACTTCTACCAGGAGCTTATTTTGAGATTGTTATATTCATAGAAGGGCAATGTACTAGAGTGAGTATAGTGTACATCATCAGATATTGAATTGCATCATGGGAATAAAACTGCTATAATCTTTGGATAACACCTGCATTTAGCCATGGGTTGTTAGTTGCTTTGCACTATGTGATGAAAGCAGCATCGATCATGGATGAAATCTGCATCGCATCAGAAGCTCACAACGTTTTTGGAGTTGCCTGTCCATGTTTTCAATTTCAGACGTGTAAAACATTACAAAAATTATGCTGCCCGTACAGACCAATGGATATTTTCTCTAATGATTAAAGGTTGATTAAAATCAGATATATTGTCACACGCCACATCCCGAAGCATGGGTGAAAAATTTGCTACCTTAATGGCGAGGCCGCAATATCTGCGCCAGGTTGCTCTCTGTTTGCAGGTGGGTCTGAGCAAACCTGGGGATCAACCAAACCTCGGTAGTCGATGGACCACAGTGGGATTCAAAACCATGACCCCTGACCTCTAACTCGACGCTCTAACCAACTGAGCCACCTGATACTCCTTAATTTACCCATTTCTTTTCTACAGGTACTTGTGAATAACCAGCCATGGTTTGAGTACAGCCATGAGAATCACGGCTTTCCTCTCCATGTCATATCCTGTCTATGGGTGGCTGGAGACATCATGTTACATCATGTGCAGATAACTTGATCATAGAAATATGGCCATAACTGCAGCTCAAGAAACCGCGATCTGAGGAGCACCAATGATTTTTACCTATGTACAGACGCGACTCATTTCCAAAAAAAAACTCTTCAATGTCAATTAGTAGTATGGTTGAGAACTGATCAAATCCTTTTAATAATCGGTGATCAATTTACTATCTTTTTCTCTTGATTCATTACCATGTTAGATTTTTGGTGCTTTATGACAGAGACTCACTCTCTTTCCAAACGATACAAGTTTAAATTACAGTTACATATTTTTGTGATAATGTAGGACTCTGCTCAGACTACTTGCGCGCATGTTTGATTTTGGTGTATTTGATTATGATATTCATTTCATGAAGTACCATGTTCATACTTTACATATAAAAATAGTCCATTTCAAATACATCCATTGAATTCATCTTTGGCGACTTGCCTCATCGCTTTCGCGAATGATTCAAATGTGTCGAAGTCTGACACGCCGAATGCGAGATTTGCCCCGTTTCCTGTGATGATATCAAGCTCACAGGCTCGGGAACTAGAGGACACCCCAAGAGCAAATAGCTGAACACCTGGACCCATGTCTCTTAGCTTCTCCGCTTCTGTATCCAAACTGTCACAGCTACAAGCATATCATTATCTATTCACACATGTAAACATCATTGCAAAAATCGGAGTTATCCTATTGCCGTTTAGGTGTTTGTAACCGTAGCCCAGTGTTACAGCTACCTAGTTAATATTCCAATGACACTAAATTGTTTCATGATGTTTCATGTTGAATTATGGGTGCCAGTGTTGTTGTTGCTTGATTGCCACGCCTTAGTAAGTTACTATGAAGATGCCCATTAGTTGTTCTCAATTTTAAAGGTCAACGATAATCAGTTAGATAACTTCAGACAGAGAAATCAGACCCAAACTAGCCAAATTTATAGAAAAATTATTATTTCTATATAAAATAAATTAATATATATATTAAACTAATATATATATTTAATCATATATTAATATTTAAGATGAATATTAATAATATTATAATATATATAATATTAAATCAATATATACAAATTAAAAAATATATTAAATAAAAATGTTATTTCTACTCCAGGCAATGTTCTGCTGAGGCTATAAATGCCTTTATAGCATATGAATGACCCCTAATTGATGAATAATATAATTTGCGTTTTGTTGCTCCGCTTCGTTTTCAATTTTGTTTAACCTATCTCTTTGTGTCTTCTAATTGCAAACTTTAAGACCGAAGACAACTTCTTTTCTTCCTGACACTTAGAACGCAGTAAATAGCAATTGTCATTCTGACTTGTGGATCGATCTACTCACAGCTGATTGCATTTCCCGTCAGTGACGACGATGACATGGGTGGATGTGTCAGGATCACTCAATCTTGCCTTCTTTGATGCGAGAATATTTTTCCTCACATAGCGGAGAGCTTGTGACGTAGTTGTTGAGCCTTTGGACGGGGCTTCGTCTTTTATCTTTTTTGCCACCCAATTTACACCTGCAATGAAATAGTACGTCTTAATTTACAACTAGCAGCCTGACTAAACAATGAGCTCGACAACCCACACTTAATATCTATTCATGTCCGCAAACAACGTGAAATGCCGAGTCTTTTTGTAGGAACACTAGGCGTAATAAAAAAAGTTGTTCTTACTGTGATTGACAGTCAGACTTTAATTCAAAATTCAAAATCAACTTTATTTCAATAACATGTCCATACGTCAAATGGTCATATGACAAAGAGATTTTTCCAACTTGATGATGAAAAATCTCATGTCATTACACATACAGATGTATAATAGGCTTTATTATTGCCTTTACATGACTGTGAATTTATTAGGTGACTTGAAGTGGTAGCTGGTGGGGAAGGAGGGGAATCTTTTATTGTTCTCAATGTTACCTTTTTGGCTATCATTGAAGCTGACAACAGTCCTTGGCTCTGTACTGAACATTACAACAGCAATCTGTTTATCCTTTGGACCTGTGATGAGAAAATAGAGCTTTGAGAGTGACACTTACACCTGTCCAATGCTCAGTATTATTTCAACATGGCAAATTATCGAGATTGTATTGTATATCCCAAGACAGAAAAGACCTCAGGGGAAAGGGGCAACAAATATCAAAAATAGTTAAGCTTAGGCTTGAAGTCGAAATGCAAGATACATTTTTGTTCGTATCATTAGAATGCTCATAATACTGTAAATAGCAATAAAGCACCTAACAGTGCTTTTAAAATGGATCCGTTGTAGTTAGGCTCAAAAGGTGTCTCTGGGTTGGGAAAACTCGTCCAAACAACAGTGTAGAATGGTAATGTAAACATATACTTTCCCAGCAACTTGATTAACAGACATATGCAGGGAGACATTCAGTGGTCCAGTTTCTCACCGAGCTTTTGGGGACAGAATGAACTGAGCAAGTTGATTACACCTTCCTTTGCCTTCTCAAAGTTCTGCTCCGATATGCTTCCAGAGTCATCTACCACGAACACGATGTCTCTCTTTGGCTTTCCTTGAAACTGTATTGGAATGAGACATATTGTAGGCATTTTAGAATTATTTAGTAAGATATATTTGAGGTCTTGTCCACCCTACCCTTATCTATCAAGTCTCAAATAAGAAGGACTCATTCTAAATTCGCAAAAAAACAATATAATATTTCAATGGCAAAAATCTAGCCTAATCACCAGTAGCAATTATGCTCACAGATATTTCTCAGGTTCGATTAAATCACCAGATAATGAGACCAAGGACGTCTAAAGAAAATTGTACAGTTTATAAAACCGATGTTTTATCAAAAACAAACAGAATGAGACTTACCTGGGATTCCTGACGCTTTCCCCAGATAATCGGAAATTTGGGAGCTATTGATAAAAACAAAAGTCACAACAGATTAAGAAATTATTCAATTGCCACACCAATATCGAAAGTACCTGTGATGAAACATTTCCAAAGAATGGCAATTGCCAGCTATCAAGGATTGCCCAAACTTGAGTGAAATTCAATTGTTGATTACACATAAAATCAAAACTACTTATACTAAACCAAGCTCTGTCTATTATTTATGGTAACATGTTCTTGGCACCCTTGACCTTTATGACATAGATAAAAACTTACGGGGAGGCGGGCTGTCACAGGCATCACCGTAGACACCAGTCGGGTAGGTACAGTTGAGGACACCTCTCTTACCAAACATCATACCAAAAGTGCTAGCCATTGCTTTCTGATTTGCTCCTGTGTAAAACAATAAAAATACTAACAAAAATTTGAGTAAATTATAATTATGTTGAGACAAAATAAACAGTTTTGTTGATTGGGTGGTGAAACAAAAGGAAACAAGATTCTGATGACCTTTCTTTAGTTACAACTGACTCAATGGGCAAAAAAACTTAAATTCATAATGTGTTCTTAGAGTTATTCCACCCTGCAGATGAGTGATGGGACCGTTATAAAAGGATTGTCACTAAGAGACTGTTTAATCCTATAAATCGTGTACAAAAACAACTTTGAGATTTTAAATATTTCAAATTAATCATACCACTGACAGAGTTCATGGAGTTACACAGCACTCGTTTGGCTCTGTGATGAGTCATCATACTATCTAACCGCACATCCTCATTGTCCTCGGTTGCCCACACTGTGCTCGCGATGCTGCAAACAATATAAGTAGATGGTAGTACACAAAACACTCGTGAATTTCATTTTTTGAAGCTGTTACACATGGCTCTGATATGATTGGTCATTGGGTGGGAAAGAGAGCCAATGGCAGGTCACAGAGAGCACATAAAAACTAAATAGGTACTTTCAGGATAGAACCTTGGCATTATCTCTCATCCCCCTCAAGCCAATCAGAGCCAACACATTGGCTAAGCATCACACTCATTTAACAATTATTGATAGAGATGTGATAAATATTGTTGTGGCGGCTTGCTACAAATACCGAGCGCTAAATAGACCACAGGTAAAAGGGTAAGTTACAATCGTCCCGTAGTGTGAGACCAGCTTGAAAATCAGTGAAACTAGGTCAACGTCTTACAAATCTTACACATCAACTCTTTGACTATTTGTCTTGTACATTGAATGACAATGTTGCGCACATGAAGTAAGTAAGCATAAAAGTAAATTGTTGACCAAATTTCGCAGAATGGCCAGAAAACAGTGAGAAAGCGCAAAAGATATCAAAGGGTGCTCACGGGTATGTATCAACTTAATTTTCCAACAAATTAATGATGATATAATATGGCTTTGGCAGAGACATTCTTACTTACCACAAAACGGCCAAAGCACAACACATTGATGTATACACTCTCATTTTGTAACAACAACCTTGGAATGATTCCCATAGAAGTACTAAGCAGTGCAGTTTGTCATTTCAGGGGAGCTCCATTGACAGTAAAATTCCAAATAAGGGCTCAACAATTTGTCAAAATTCGAAAAACAGTAAGCCAATGCCAAAATAGACCAACAAGATGTTAAGCACAGCACAGCACTGCACTTCAAGTTACAAGGTGTTCTAGCTAAGATCCAGCTTTTCAAAGTAGATTTACGGTACGTTGTGATGAGAGACCTTGATGCGGCTTGCTATCTGCCATGAGAAGCTCCATATGGCTGAGTACAATGCATAATATTAGTATGAGTATCAATTACAGAGCTATAGCCAGTGGTGGATAGTGGCCTCATGTCAGGGGTAGGCAGGGCCGTAGTTTAGAAAAAATGGTAGGGGAGGCAAAAGTCGGGGGCGAGTTTGAAGCATCATCAGTAACCTCCTCCCCGAGCAATTTAAACATATAATGAAGAAATGGTAATCTTAGAGGAGCTGATTATGACATGATTTGTTCAATTATAGTGTTTTTAGGCCACTGTATTGAGCTTTCTAGGGGAGGCAGTGCCTCTCTGCCTCCCCTAGAACTATGGGCCTGATATGCTCTGACCAATCAGAGAAGAGAATTATTCATTCGCTTGTGATCAAGCAGAAAAACTGAGATGGGATGGGACTTAAAATTTTACTCCTTTGAAAAATATGATTATGTAAAGATGATCAGAGAACTGTCCAAAGTATAACTGTCGAGGTAGCGAACATCCAGCAAAGTGGATGACATGAGTGAGTACTTTTAGACGATCCTCTCCTTGTGCCCTTGACTTTTGATCACTGCTAGACCAGAAGTCAGTGCCTGTCACAACAAACATTGACAAGACAGGCTAGACCACGTGGAGGTTTTTATGATAATAAACGCCAACATAGCAGATTTGATAAATCTGCTTGAAATATGTTCACATCTTGGCGATGATTTGTGTATCAAATTCCATGTACAGATATCTTCAATACTATTTTGTTTATTCCACGTGCCTTGGCTTGAAGGTCTGTACAGAGATGTTTAGTTTATGATGGTCAATGAGTGTGTGAAGAAAATTGTAGAAGAGAGTAGAAATTTTTGCGTTCACATTTTATTTGTTTTACATCAAATGACAGTGCATGATGACAGGACAGTCAGTCATATATTTAAATGCAGCCATTGAATTCATCCTTGGCGACTTCCTTCATCGACTTAGCAAATGACTCGAAAGAATTAAAGTCAGAAACACCAAAGGCGAGATCTGCTCCATTTCCTGTGATGATGTCAAGTTCGCAGGCACGAGCATTTGAGACTCCCAAGGCAAAGAGCTGCACTCCAGGGCCGGTTTCTCTCAATTTTTTAGCTTCAGATTCTAACTCATGACATCTGTGAATATACAATAAGTGAATGTTAGATAAAGGTGGGCAATTAGACTATCACAACACAAACAGTAACCAACCAAATTCTTTATCACACGAGGAGGGAGTTATGGAACGGGCCGCATAAATCCTGTTTCAAGGCTGATGTCAAATAGTCGAGAAAAAGAAAGGTATTGTTATAACACACTTGGCATGGCACAGACAAGGCAAAATTAGTCACAGTTAAAGATTTGTCCGTACCATTATACGACTGGAAGTCTTGCAGCAAAACCTACATTATCTTCTCATGCACCCAACTATATTGAAATTCATTGACACAATGTGCAACCATGGCTCACTGTAGTGTTACAAAGTATTTCGATAAGGCCGATATAACACAAGTACGGGCTTCGACTATGCCTATGTATATGTATAGTGAGAAGTAACTAGAGGCGTTTCTGCCTGATAATGATTTCACCAAATATAACCATAATTCACGTTTCCCTCACATAATGATTCACCCAACCTCATACCCTCACCACTACCCGCACCGCTATTTTCACATCAGACACAATTGATTGAGCCTTGATGAAAAATCATTGCAGAAATGGGCTGTTAATTAGTACTGGTCTTACCCTTGGTTACAGTTCCCATCAGTTACTACAATCACATGTGTCGAGGTTTCCGGATCATTCAATCTTGACTCTTTAGAGGCGAGAACGTTCTCTCTCACATGTCTAAGGGCGGCGGCAGTGGCAGTTGACCCCCTTGACTGGCTAATACTTTGAATCTTAGTTGCGAGCCAATCTGCTCCTGTGGATCAAAAGAGTTTCATAACCAACTTTTAAACATCCTGAAGTAAAGTGTGGTTAAAAAGGTCGGTTAAAATCCCAATAGTTATTCACTCACCACATCGTGGCAGCGAAATAGTGTGCCTTAAAGGCGAAGCTGCAATGTCTGTGCCAATTTCCTCTCAGTTTGTAGACAGGTCGGAGCACACCTGGGGGACCAACAACTCCCAGTAGTCAGTGGACTGCAGTGGGATTCGAACCCACGACCTTCAGCACTTGCATGCTGTAGGACCGCCCCTTAACCAATGAGCCACCTTCTACTCCTAAGTACTGGGCACAAGATAATAATTTCATCTAAAATTTGATTGTCGGATGGTCGGCACTAGTCAGCTGCCGAAACAGAGCTTTGTTGTGATAAATGTTCACATCTGATGTGCCGAAATCTGTATACATCTCAAAATTAGTCTCTCAGAGACGGGCCAAATTTTTGAGTGATATGGACCCTAACAGGATCAATCCCACCAAGATAAGATAACCATGTTTGCAAATTGACATGGTTTTATCCTGCCTTAACTTTAAGAGAAAACTTCCAAACATTATCCTTCTGCCCTGATAAAACAAATACCTTTTCGACTTTCCTTGAAATCTACAACAGTCCTGGCTGCAGTGCTGAACAGAACTACCGCAATCTGCTTGTCGTTAACACCTGGTAAGATAAACAGAGAGGGTAGGAATTTTATTCCATGCACATATTCTAATTGACCAATTAATTAACAGAATTTTCATATTATAATGCAGTTACCAGACCTAAACCTCATAATGGAAGGCACAGTCTGGGTTTGGGTGTTTAATTTATACGTGGTCTTGGCGAGCACTAACAACGTCTTTAGGAAATACTATGGTGGACTTTGACCATGTCAGGCATGTCTACAGTCACAACCTTTTGGGTTAACACTTTTTCTCTCCCCCACGCACTCACCAAGTTTCTCAGGGCAGAACGAGGTGAAGAGGTTGACAGTTCCTTGTTTAGCTACATTGAAAGAGCTGGCAGAGATACTTCCTGAGTCATCAATGAGGAAGACAATGTCTCTCTTAGGCTTACCGATAAACTGTAAATGGAAAAAAATAAAGATGTCAGCCATGGGAGCATCGATGCAATACACTCTGCCTTTGAAGTTTGGTTATTGCCATTTAAAGCCATCCTAAATAGTAGGTTAGTCGTATTGAGACGCAAAACTCAAAAAATCTCATATATACAATGTTCAAAAAGGTAGTCTGTCTCTTTGATGTCCTGCACTTGTTTGGCGGTATAGGCTTTCTAGGCGACAGCATGTTTTATTGCTATTTTTTTAAGGCACCTCATTAAAGACTAGGGATCCAGGAGTATGAGCAGTACAACCACAATCAGGAGAGAAATGTTGTCAACAGGGGGCAACGGCTAAATGCAGGGAATGTATCTTAGTTGGAACAAGAATCATACTTGGTCACTGCAAAGAGTTCACTTCTATAAATTGTTGCAGTCACCAATAAAAAAGTTTTCTCTTCCATTTTAAGAGTGGACAACTCAGCTTCTCAACAGCTCGTTCGCAAGAATTGAAAAGCTATTTCCCCCAAACCCACCCCACAATAAAGCTTGTCAAGCCAGGCTAGTCTAGAACATGATACGGATACAAATGGTCATAAGTTTGATTACCCACCTGTGACTGATCCCGCTTTCCTAGGATGAAATGATTGTTCTGGAAGTTGTTGTTGTTGTTGATACGAGATCCTCCTGCAAAATTGGAGGAAGTTTTATGAAATATTATATAAACAGCGTTAGATCATTAATACAAGTTGGCAACATGCGCATCCCCTTATCAATGATCTTAGCAATTCCGCTTTTTCCTCTTTCTCTTAGAAAATAAAGGGGACGGGGGTTAGTGGGTTTCATGTTTTATATCTAACTCTCCTGACACACATGAGACTTAGTTGGTTGAACTCAAATGATTGGGTTTTAAATGTCCGCTCAACCTTCCTACTTGGTTTATTACTAGTACTACTAATAGGCTACTATACTGCTTCTACTACAACATTGCATTTGACTTCTGCATACTTCTCTCCTCACTTACAGTTCTCCAAACCTGTACTAAAATATTTAACTACTGACTAAACTGTTCTTACCTATGGTGCCAAAGTTGAGAGAGCCGATTCCACTGGATTTCTTTGTATAGTCACACGAGTCTGCGAATCGCCCTGAGGTCGGCTGTGTGCAGTTAATCAGCTGTCTTTTCCCAAACACCAATCCTAGATTATTAGCCATTACTCTCTGGTTTAGCGCTGTGGTGTAAAGAAATAACATCAAAGTACGCACTAGAACTAATTGCTCTTTGTCTGCATGAATATGTTCCTGAAACATGTACAGGTCCAAGACATCGGGCACGTGCACAAAGAGTTCAGCGGCATTTGGAACATTTCATACTGTTCCTCACCAACTTTGATATGAAAGTATATCGGAACATATATCAACAGGTTAACAATCGATGTCAAACGATCGAAAGGTGTCAAATGATCGATCGATCAATCAATTTATTAATCACTCAATATCAATAAGATATCGGCCAACAATAACAATCTCATACTCACATGTGACAGTGTTACACAGCACTCTCTTTTCTCTATGATGAGTCATCAGTCTGTCTAACTCAACATCCTCATTGATCTCTTCTGTCCATACCTGACTGCTCAGGCTACAAAGTGGAAGATATCAGGGTGACTGACATGCAAGAAACAAAGAGCCATCTTCAGTTCAAGTCATGGCCGCAAAATCACCTCACTCTGTAGTGGTGTTGTTAAAATGTTCTGTCCTGTCTCAGAAAGAAGACTGGAAAAAAAATGGTGACAGAAGGGTGGCCGCAATATAAAGCGATGTTTTTAATTTTCAGGGAGGGTGGAGCGAATTTATTAACTAATAAATCTTTAAAACCTCTTCGAATGACAAAAGTACTTGTAATAATCAGATTGTCAGGACGATATTACCAGGATCAGATAGATGAAGCTGGAATAACTTACCATATGAGAACGATAACATTACACACTGTAGAGACTTTCATCATGCTGCGGTTGCTTTAATGCCTGCTGCTATGTGGTGCACTATACAACTATGAGTGTTAATGTGCGTACTGGGGCCTAAATGTCAAATAATTTACCATGGCTAATAGCCAAATCATGAGAACAACCATATGGTCTGATGCCTGCAACGCCTGAAGATAATATAACACTACCAAGCCACAGCTCTTTCTATCTACGATGAAGATTTGGCTAGCAACAAAAATTAATACACAGAAGAGAGTTGAATCACACCAGTAAAAATTAACACTTGGAGGTTGCAATCTCAGAGGTTTGCACAGTGTCTTCATTGTTAACATATATGCTGACAGCAGCCTCAGCTGATCCTCAGAGGTTTATTCAGCTGTTGCAACCTCAGAGTGCAGAGCGGTTTCCATGACATCACATTACTAACATACAAGCCTCAGCTGATTCTCAGAGGATTGATGTGTATAAGAAAACTCATTGAGGATCCGCTGAGGTTGCAACATATCCAGTGTGTTTAGAACATAATGGTCTAACCACACTTGAGAGGTTGAAACCTCAGCTGGTTTTGATGTTAATATATTACCAGCATGTTTTCTGTCATTCAGAAGACTCAGAGCCAAAGGCTTTGAGTGCAGATGTAAGATTTAAAGCCGCTACAATAAAAGAATGACCGTCCAGAAAAAACTTAACTCAGCAACCTGACTAAAGGAAGAAAAAAAAATTAAACTGTTAGAAAAAGTTCCAGATGTGTTGCCACTACATTTATTATTTTAAATAACGTACAATGACCAAATTAATTATGAGAGATCCATCTTAAGCGACTCAAGATGCAGACTAGATACATCCGTTGTAGTCGTCCTTGGCAACCTGCCTCATCGCCTTCGCAAAAGACTCAAACGAGTTGTAGTCAGAGACACCGAAGGCGAGATCAGCTCCATTACCAGTGATGATGTCAAGTTCACAGGCACGTGCGTTTGAGACTCCCAATGCAAAGAGCTGCACTCCTGGTCCCATTTCTCTCAACTTCTTAGCTTCAGATTTCAAGCTCTGACACCTGAAATGGAGATAAAGGATCCAGCATCGGAAATTATGGTAATATTGTGTATCAAAGTGTTGGCACAGGTGATTCTTAGATGGAACAAAGTTAGTCATTCCATTTCATGATAATATAGTTGACATTGTTTGGTATCACAACACATAATTTAAAACTAGAATGCGTCGGAACCCAGTTTATACATCTAGCTGATTCGGTCGAGCAATCAAGTACAGTCAAGCGCAGTGATTAACATCAAACTAGACTCCTGCTTATTTTATTTTGCAGCATTGACGTCGTATCTCAAAATGGTCGCAGGTGTTGTTGTGATACAAAAAAGGGACTCTTACCCTTGGTTGCAGTTACCATCAGTGACTACAATTACATGGGTTGAGGTGTCTGGATCATTCAATCGTGCCTCTCTTGAGGCGAGAACATTTTCTCTCACATGACGGAGACCCTCAGCTGTGGCTGTTGATCCTCTTGACTGCCCTATTACCTGGATCTTTGTGGCTAGCCAATCAGAACCTGGATAACAGATTTGGGCGTGTACATATAAACTGACTAATTATAATAATGGATCATCTGATAACATTGTAACTCATCTTGATTTAGAGAAGGAGCACTTGGAATAGGAGTAAGAGAATAATACAACGAAGCACTTGTGTTTGAAAATTCCTAGAGCTGCAGTTACCTTGGTGACTGTCCTTGAAGCTGATGACTGTCCTTGCGTTGGAGCTGAAGAGAACTACAGCAATCTGTTTGTCATCCACACCTGTCAGGGTAAAATCAGAAGCTAGTTAAAACCATAGTTTGATTAAAGCTGGTTTTTCACAATGCTAAGTTCGGATGGACAAAGTTATGACAGGGTCAGGATGCGTGAGGCTAAGCTTGAACACGGCCAAGAAAGGAGTCAAACATATTTGATGGAACACAGTTTGTGAACCAATATTCCACAACCAGCTAGCCATCACCTGAAACGATTGGTAAATGTCACCAAATCCATATCTGTTGCTACACACATTCATGCACGATCTAATTTGATTCATATAAAGCAATTTTCTGGAGAAATATGGTAATCTTCAAATCTAACAGATACAAAATGGATAGCATAACGCAGTATTACTCTCTTATCCCTTCTAGACTTATAAGAAGAGATCCCCCCCCCCCCACAATGGGATCGATTACTATTCCGATGAGAGTTAGATATAAATGCTTACGGTTTAAATACATGTCCTCCTTTCCATACTTTTACTCACCAAGTTTCTCAGGGCAGAATGAGGTGAAGAGATTGACTGTTCCTTGTTTGGCTACATTGAAAGAGCTAGCGGAGATACTTCCTGAGTCATCAATAAGAAAGACGATGTCTCTCTTAGGCTTACCGATAAACTACAACAGTGTGAAAGAGATTTTTAACTATTTCATCATAAACTAGTTCTTTCCTCTCCAACTAAATAATATTTCAGCCATAATCAAATGCAATTAATTCAGTTGGTGGTCGGTTTCCTCAGAATGGTCGATGATAAAACCTACCTTAGATTGGTCTCGTTTTCCAAAAAGTTTTGTCCATGGAGAGCTTCCACCAAAACCTGTAGGCCTACCTGAAGATTTGTAAAAAAGAATATATTTTAATATCTTGTAAGGATTAATATCAGGCAAAATTCAAGATTACTATACTGTTAAATAAGATTTGTTGTTAGTTACACTACGCCTGTCCAGTTAATATGGATAGGGGAGACTACCAGAGGCCAAGATAGACAGTGGCTGTACAATTTTGTTTTAAACGCAATCTATTGCACTCAATTTCTTCAGTTAAATAACCTTTTTTTACTTTCTTCTCTGCACTACTTGCGTACCAAAAAAAATCAAAAACTGAATCCGACCAATCATTACTATGTAATTATTAGGTACATGACTTACTGGCGGAGTTACTATAGTCGCAGGAGTCAACAGGTGCTCCGCTGACAGTCGGCATCGTACAGTTAATACCGTTGATCAGTACTCTTTTGCCGAATAGCTTTCCCCATGTTCTAGCCATTCCAGCTTGGTTTTGAGCTGCAAAACACAAAATTATAATCAAACAGATACCACGGAAAAGGCACAGAAGTTCATTACTAGTATGTAATTTTCAGCTGTATATGCAAAGGGCGTTTCACACTTTTGAGTTGCCACTACGCGATACTGTTAAGGTGGCATTCAACCCTGGCACCACTAGATATAAATCCATTTGCAATTTGCCTTCATACTCAACAATGAAAATCCTAGATATAAGCGCTGGTTCGGCACCACAGGGCAGTCAGCACCCCCTAAACCCCAATGACTACAAAAAACTTAATTAAATTGAGAAGCTATGTTTTGTTTATGATCTCATAAAAACGGTCTTTTTGTTGAAGGCAAAAAAATGTTTTTTTGTAGATAGTTTTTTCGATTGACATGACTGTTTATGTACTTAGATTAAAACAAGCAAAAGATAACTGCTTTAATTCTAAAAACACTCGAATTGCCAGACACCGTCCTAAAAGCCGGTCAGACAAGGTCAGTCAACCGTTTTTGTTATTCACACTACACAGTCTCGGCCTCCGTCTTAGTAATTTTGTCGGTCAGACTCAAGACTCGACCAAAAGACGGCCTAATGTAAACGCAGCTTAAGGCAGAACTCAGGATATGAATCTTTCCAGGTTGAGAGCCATGCCTCATTTAAAAATCAAGGTTCATCAAGTTCACATATTTACCCTACGAAGGATATGAACAATTGCTGCTATATGAATTTGTTAAAACTATTCCCATCAAAGAAACCTAATGCTAGGACTTGGAGTTTACTTCTTAAATTGTTGAAGTTGCAGAGACTTCTCTTTTTTTGTTGTGGAAACCATTTATCAGCCAGTTTGCCTGAAGGATAGACCCCTTTACCGTAGTCAATATTACGATACCACATCCAACAAACATCTTATTAATATAAACAATAAATACTCTGATAATCTCATACTCACATGTGACAGTGTTGCACAGCACTCTCTTTTCTCTATGATGAGTCATCAGTCTGTCTAACTCAACATCCTCATTGATCTCTTCTGTCCATACTTGACTGCTCAGGCTACAAATGGAAAGATATCAGGGTGGATGATATGCTGACTAACATGTTCCACACTTATGATGTGATATACTCTTGGATCCCTGATTGATAGAGAGTGAACTAACTCACTTAGCATAAGTACCACCATAAAGAATTTGGTGTGACGACCAGTGGCTGATTTAATCAATTAGGGGCAGGAACATGTGAGGTACTCAAACCAGAGACTATAGATATATAGATATATAGATATATCTATAGTCTCTGCTCAAACTACATTAACGGTTAGAGATACATATTATGTTAATAGTGTGATCTCTATGTCTGTGTTAACATGTTCACCGAGATGAAACGCAAAGATCAGACATGATGCTTAATGCAGGTCCCTACAATGTAACAGGTTAGTTTAACACACTATGTACAAACTTGTATATCTGCAGCGAGCACCCCAGTACAGAATGTAGCAAAGAGTGTACAATGAAAGCAATTACCAACAAGATGTTTTCAGCCCTTACGATTTGTTTGCTCTTTAATGTTGTAGGTTAGCTTTTGTGATGGCTCTGAGCCAACACATTGGCTAGTTGTAGGTGCGGCCTAAGTTTGTTTGTGACACACATGCATTATCTGAAATAATATAATTCTACTTTTGCACAGCAAAGTCACTAGCCGCAAGTGTTTCTAAAGAATCTTTGAAACATACAATACTCACCTCAGAAAGAGCAGAGACAAACTGAGAGCAGCAGCAAGCATCTTACACTTCTCTTAGCAACGATGTTATTGATCTGAATAGAAATTCCAATTTTACACGAATACTACTGTAGTGCATGAGATTTGGGTGTGTGTGAATAACCATATGGGGTGTAAGTGATAGGCCACAGCTTTAGCGTTGGATCGTGTGGGGGGAAGAACCACAAGAGGGATCCACATTCTCTCTCCGAAAGAGTGAAAACTTTGAATAAAAGGGTTGAGGTGCAATAGCAGTCGACACAAGATGTTATCTATTTTATTGATATCACCTCAATATGGGTTATAGCAATCGTTGCTTTTATTCTTAACCAACTTTCTCCCCCACCCCCTTTTTCTAGGTCTATTTCGGTCACTGTCAGCTGATATATTATATAAGCGGTAATCAATGGCCTTGATAAGAAAATTATACCACAGACCAAGGTGAGAAAACTTTGCCCAATACATCCAGGGTACACCTTTGGCTTTTGTTAGAAGCAGTTAAGGTGGCTTCGTCTCCACTAAGCCAAATTTTGGGTGAGCCATCGCCATATTCTGCCTGCGAGCAGTCTATGAACAAAGGCTATGTCTGCAGCACAGCATTTCGTCTCACAAAAAAAAACTTACTCAGAATTGTGTCCCCCGATTTAAAAGGAACATGATATATTATGGGGCCATGAAGGTGATGTTCAACGCAAACAAAGTACATCAGCATATTGAGATGTAGTAAGATTCAAAATAAAATGATAATAAGCCTATAGTGAATTTATTGATCAAGTTGATTTTTGTGCAATTAAAAAGAAAAATTGTATAGATAACAAATTAAATCTTGGATAAAATTAATAAAAACTCAACACAGTTGAGATGAATAAAATTAGTCATATTGCACACACAAGACAATATAATTCAGTTATGACCCTGTACTCGGCTTATTCCAGGTTTTAAGCAGGTAATTAAGAACTTAATCTATGACGGACAGCACGAAATCTTCCTTTTAAACTGTTAACCTTTTCTTGTAGCAGTTAAAGACTACTCAATACACCTATTTTTAAACACTGGCGATGCAAAGAATACCATTATTACAAAAAAAAAATTAACGCTAGGCATACTGGCAGACAGGGCAACAGCCATCTATCATCCAAGGAATGCTCCGTAACATTAGATACTAACCTTGTACAGGGCCCAGCAAAACAGAAAATGAAAAAATAACCATTTTGAATTTCGCTCTGTCTTGTGAAACTATTTGTTGAAGTTACCAAAATTCATTTTCAGTTGTATACTTGGTTTGTTGGCTTGTTCTTTGCGTTTATTCACCTCTTCCATTCTCTTTTGTTCAGCGGCTTTGTTCGTCTGGTTGAGCATAGCTGCCTGTTCAATGGCCGACTTAAGTGCTGGCGATCCACCAATCACAGCACGGAATTGCTCAGAGTAGGCGGAGCCTAAATAAGTTATGGATGTCAATGACGTTGTGAACAACTCTTTCCTGTGAGCTGATGCAGTAGAATAATTGGCAGAGGATAAGAGATGAGTCGATAGGATAGAACATAAAACAGCAACCAGTCCAACACCTGTAATACGAACAAAGTTGCTGATTACCATTCATTTTTCATGTTTATATACAACACAAATTGGCACCAATCGGGTTGCAGCCTGAGGGAATTGATTAAACCGCGTTCGTCTCGCTTGCTAAAATTGATGGTTGGTTTGGTACACATATAGTACTTAGGGTAGATGAGCTCAGTCTATCACTGAAACTCATTCCATTGTTGTAATATCCATTATCCAAAAGACAACATGGGAAATGTAGTAACCAAAGACCTACAGCATGTAGATCTTAGTATTAACCAGGCACTGGAGGTTGCTCTATATAGGCAGGCTTGGTGAGGCATAGTGTACAAAATGAGCAGTAGAAACAGCCAGTGTTTGAAGAAACGCTTCAAAGTCAAGTCAAGGCTAAATGAGCTCTGCCTATTACTAATTCCAGTATCGTAACATCCAAGTTAACGTTGAGTAGATGAGCATGGCTCGAGTGTTTATTACTCACGCTGATCGACAGAAGCTAGCTGGATTAACACCTCCATAGTACCGACACACAGGCTGACCTCCTGTTTATCTATGGTCTGGTTATGAGTCGCTTGGTTCAGGTGAGTGATAAGTAGAGGAGTGAGTGAGCGGATAAAGGTGTGACTGATCACAGAGTCGTGATGCTGAAATAGTGATCTACACGTCTGTATGAACACCAGCCTCATCTACAAGGTCAAGGTCAAGTGAAGGTTATATACATAACACTGTTGTAGGGGATGATATTTTTTGTAAGCTATTTTACAGTTATGTCAAACAGTCAAACAAAATTTTCATTGTGAGAGATGTTGTAAACTGATGTGTTCCTAGCCTTCAGAACAATCAGAACAGAATCAACACCGCAATACCACATGAATATTTATTTGTACTAAGTATAGTTTTGTTCACAGATACTGTAACTCGTACATTGGCAAAATTAAGTGTCAATTGATGGCATTAATAGTTTGTTTTCGAATTCAGTAATTAGCATTTAAAAATCTATCATTGATGATCTCTGCAGAAACCTGCACTTGATGCATTATTGTAGATCTATACATGGAATCCTTACAACAAATACATACCTTACTGCTCTGTATTTTACTCCAGACATCACCGACTGTCTGTAGTAGTTTCTGTATGATCTCCGGCGAGGACACAACATCTGGTGGACATGACTGACAGAATATAGCAATGGAGTAGAGAAGCACCTGGTTCTGTACTCCTTTACTGTCGTAGTAAGCTTCTATCAGGTAGAGTACTGCACTCTGCAGTAACTGAATAAGAAAACAGTAGATAGATGTTAGACATAGGGGTATTTTTAGCAGGATGAGAGGGACAGGTCATTTTCATACCTCTCATGGTCTTTCAACTTGGCCAAATACTTCTTTGAATCATTCACAGTGAACTCAATTAGGCCCAAGATGCATTGAACTTTTCCAAAAAGGGAAATTTTTATTGGTTAACCCGCGAAAATTGTACAAGGGAAAGGGGATAAAATAGCTGCCAGTAATCATATCTGATACAGGCACTGGCAAAGGTAGGCTGTCCAGCAAACACCCATAATAGTGCAAAGTCCCAACGAAATTCCGTTTGCTCTGTTACCTGAGGTAGAAGGAACAGAACTCTCCAACTATTCCTACACAGTTTACAACTGTAAATAATCTTACCTGTACATCAGTAAGCCAAGAACACCTTACCTTTGAATGCTCTTACCTGTATGTGCTGAGAGGAGAGCTTCTCAGTGTCCTTGTTGAATGATTTAGCTGAGCAAAGCAGAGTTAGAGTTTTCAGAGCTACAGTCACAACATAGCTGACTTCCTCTTCCTGTTTGCTGGCAGGAGACGACTCTCTGATAGTACCGATCACCAGATAGAGGAGAATGGGCATGATGGCATCTCGTCCTGAAACACAGAAAATTGTGTCAGAGAATATTGTAATCAACTCAATTTATCGTTACTGTTCAGTAACAAAAGTCGGAAGATTGGAGCTTACTAAGGGTGTGATGCATCCGAGTAACGAGAATGTATCTAAGAAGTGTGAGGCCATAAATGACATATTAAAATACACAGCGAGCTGCCAAAACTGTACAATGCACTTCTCTGTCATTGGCAGTTGATCTTAACAAATAGGCCCGTAGTACAAAATTCCTTGCGATGCTAAAGGAATTATTTCTCTCTCTCGATCGATTGATCGAACCAGATATCCATGCAATAGTATATCTCATGATTAGTGTGTATTGTGACTACAGGTCAAAATCACAAACATCTTATCTTATCAGAATACAGAGAGAATAGTGAGACTCACCATTCTGAGAGCAGAGGTGGGGTAATTCCGCTATCACATTCAGTACGGAGGAGACAACCACGTTCATCTCCTTCTCATTACTATGTTTTAGTAGAGCTGCAGTCTGATATATACCACTAGTAATGAGGGCGGAGTTAATACTCGGTATATGTCTGACTATGATAGCAAGACACACCTCCAAACAGGAGAAGACAAATGAGCTGCCTGGCGTAACGTCATCCTCACCTAAAACAAAATCTGTGTCATCATCACACAAGAACATCGTATTATCCTGTCATCCTGCAAGGACAGTAAGAATGGCTGGCATTTTGTTACACCCATATACTTAATAATAACAATTATAGTCCATATTTCCCTTTGGAATGTAAAATATAAGGAGTAATCGCTATCTAACTATAACATCCTGCAAAATTTTGAGATCTGCCTAAAGCGCCACCCAGGAGCACAATTTAAACAATCTAATCTGAAGAAAGGTGAGTTAAAATATCACAATTTAAAAACTGCCAGATGTAAGGACAAATGTGGTATAATGAGGCTTAAACTACTGCTGCCACTCATGCAAATTTGTGCTCATTGAATTCTGCATAGCTCCAAGATAATTAATTGAGACTTAAATCTCATAATTGTCACCTAATAGACAAATAATTTGCACAAACTGATCTTCAAAATCAGGGCATGAAATCCAGCTTATGACAGCTTAGTGTACAGTGTGCACTAGTAAGACGGTAACTACGTCACCCGATGCTGTAGATAATTAATTTCATACCCTAATTTTGACGATCAGTTTGTACAAATTATTTGCTCATTAGGTGACAATGCTGAGATTGCAGCCTCATTTCATCAGTTTTGAGCTATACAGAATTCTATAAGCACACATTTGGCTGTGTGGCAGCAGTGGTTTGAGGGTTATAAGTTTCATATCGAGGTAAGGGACTATAATCACAAAGGTAAGCCTAGCCAATGTGTTGGCTCCGATTGGCTATGAGGTTGGGCCTCCCAAATCCATCATTTATGTCGGACATCTAGACTATGACAGCGTAGTATATAACCTATGAACTCAAGTTACGACTTGACTCTGACTGAGATTATCAAGCCGGCTCATGACCAGACTGCACAATGGTGAATGTGTTTCATCACTATCATGGTTTGACCTTGTCTTTCTAGACTCCATGCCATTCTATACAACCAGTAGACTAATAATATGATATATTAGGTAGAGACAAGAAGGTATGACAAATAAGGACACATGTATTAGAGCTGGGATAAAATCACCAAATCAACATTGTTCACCTAAGTCAACATTCTTTTAACATTCAAGTCGCAAGTCATGACTTGACTTTTTTCAAAGTGCGACGTGACTAATCAGGACGGTTAGATAAGTTTGGAGGTCTGACTTAGTTTGGTATGGTACACAACACTCAGTGAGTGTACACAATCTAACTGTGGATAGATCCAAAAAAATAGGTGAAGTAGACTAAAGTGCAAAAATCAAAATTGTTTCAGCGGCTAGTATGAAACTCAACTCTCATTAAAACATATTCTCATGTGCATTCATGATGATGGTTGTACCATGACAGTGTACATACAATATATAATATATATATATATCATATATAATATAAATGAGCAGATATTTACAATACTACATTATACCATCTATGACGCTAGCGTTGTCACGCGACTTCTTTTTTGTAGCGGCGTGACAATGCTAGTATGACACATATATAGCGAGGTGTAACCCTACTAACAGTTTAGGGGTTCTATCACATATCGAGACAACCTACTGTTCCGTTAAGGAATAAAACAACATAAAAAATTACCTGTGAATTCCTTGTTATCCGGCGCTATAAAACAATTCTAAGTGTTTACAGCTCAGAATCTATGCATGGATGAATCCAGTTACTATACCAGTTACTAGTTACCAGTTACTCTACCATATTATTGCATTTTTTATGCAGACATTCCAATGCAAGGGAAACAGGAAGGACACATAGGGGCAGTCAACATGTGATCTAGAGTAAATACAACATCTGTATCAATGTATTACTATAGTACTGATATATTGCGGGGGGGGGGGGAGGGGTGGGAGGTTGATTGGTTGGTCCTTTAGTCACCAGTCCAATAGGGTCCTTGGATACGACATGAGATGTTTATTCATTGATATGATTGTCATTCATCAATGCAAACATATCAGGTCACGGTCACAGGTCACGGGGCACTGAGGTCATATTCTGTGCAGTGGTGTATTGGCATGTTTCTCTACCCCTGATTTGCTTATATAGATACCAGGATTGATGATGATGATAAGAAATTTCTTGGACAAACCAAACAACACTGTATAGTTTAGTGTACAATGATAAAAATCCTAAAGCAGTGAGTCCAGATTCTATGAAGAGTCTATTTCAACTTAAGCTCATCAGGGACACTTTGCGCCTGTGCACCAAGTTGGTTTTCTTGGCATCGTAGCGTTTAAATTAATCCAAATGTGCTTGAGTTTCCAGTTCTCCAGTTCGGGTGGGGGGGGGTGACTTTTCAGTTTGAGAACTCAAGCACATTTGGATTAACGCAAATGCTATGGCGCAGAGAGACTAGTATCAGAGAGTCGATGCACAAACAGTGTGCATCAGGGGATCTCAGTTAATACAATACGCCTCTGCCTTGAGGACATATATAAATATAGTACTTACAGTGGGTATTAGTTTTGGCAGCCAGCACCAGCTGCTCTAATACAGTAACACTAAGATTTCTTATCTCTGAGCTATCCCTAGTAAGCATTAGCCTGTGTATCACAGCTAGTATCTCACGAGAGACTGCGGGCGACACCACACCCTCCCTCTTAGATGTTAGCAGCGTTTGTACAGACTTTAGACACGTTATTATAGTATCGTCTGACTCGGCTGATGTTCTGCTGCAGAGGGCTTCCATTGCTACACCTACAGAGTAGATATTATATTTCTAAGTATATACATACATATCAGTAAGGGTCTACGGACTGGATCCTGATGGGGCACAAAAGCATTTGAGGTCGGATGCTCTTCCTGACACCACCGTGACACGCCGGAAATTGAACACGGGACCTCTCGATTGAAAGACCCATGCCTTACCCATTGCACCACGGCCGCTCCCAGAGTAGTTATTATATATATAAGTATTTGCATGAGAAGTTTGCCATGTCGAACTAGCCAATGTGTTGGCTCTGATTAATGGGTGGGGGGGGGGGGAGAACCAACCAGAGCCAACACCTTAGCTAATATAGCACAGGCTTGCCAGATTCATGACTTGCCATCATTTTCTCACCCACATTACTTTATAAAAAACATAATCTCAGCTGCGAATATTGGTGTTAGCTTTTACTGCTTCGCCCTCAAACTAGCAAGTATTTACTCCCCAAGAGGAGATGTAAATGACCTTGACCTTGTTAATGACCTTGACCTTGTTAATGACCTTTCCATAAGGGAACTTAGAGCTGAACTTCCCAGGGAGACCAAAAAAAGCACAATATATAGGTTATCATTGACCTGATAATTTTGAGCCAACATTCTTAAGTTTTATCATTATTCTCTATTATACCAAGTTGTTGCAAAGCACAATGCCACGGTTATGTTTGATAATAATACCAGCGCTTTTCACCAAAAAGTAGACCACGGTCACACTCGATATCAATGTAAGGAATATTTACTGAGTATAAGACCAAGGTCACGCTCTATATCAATGTTAGAACTATTTACTGAGTATAAGACCAAGGTCATGCTCGATATTAATATTAGGACTATTTTACTAGTTTACAATTTTACAATGATTATTAGGACTATTTTACCGAGTAGTAGATGGAAGCGATCGTTCTCCGACATCTCCCCCTCATTATTAGGTGGAGGTAGAGCCTGGGTGTTCAGTTTGACTGAGAATCCCTCCTGTTTGAGGTATAGAGAGGCGGCATGGAGACATGCTGACCACACTGTCTTATAGTGACCTCTCACAGCATCTCGTGTCTCTACAGAGAAGAAGGTACCCCCATCTGCAGGTAAACGTCCCTGGTATTCTGAAATAATAACAATATGTAACATCAATTTTATTTGCCGATCAAGTCATAAATGACACATAAGACCGTGCATAAAACAGTTATCCTAATGAATCAGGTGAAGTTGTTAAAAATATTGTTATCTAGTAGGGCAGTTCTATTAAATGATTGACGGACTTCAAAAAGAAATAATGCTCTACGCTTTATCACAAAATAAATGGATTGGATTTATTTCTGTCAACATAGAAAATGACCTGAGCTTCAAAATTGCTGGTAGATATTTATTCAGCGTGGTGTTACAAATCAGACCATTGTTACACATCGAAATGTGTAGGAGAGTTTGCATTGTCTGAAAATGGGTACATTGCTCTCATATATGATACGAGAAATGATTCCATTTGTTTATTGTAGCAGGAAAGTGATCAGTCAAGTTTAGCAAAAATAACTTTTTCTGCTGTAGTATATTAGTTATTCAATATGTCTCTGTCACCACAGAAAACCATCCTTATTTTGAAATCGATAAGTTGGTTAAGATTGAATTATTCTTGCACACGGTTATGAATAGTTAAAATATGTCAATTGTTCTCAGATATGATATGTGGAGAATGAGATGGTTTAGACAAAGAGCACAGTGTGTAGTTCTTAAGCTCTGTCCAGTTCGAATGATAAAATTATTTAAATGTTTATCCAGTAACTTCTTTTCCAACACTAGTGCTGAGTTTCAATGCCTTTCAAAACATTTATCTCTCAACAGCACATGGCAGAGACAGTATATATTATATTTAGGAGATGTATGAGGTGTAACCCACCACTAGAGAGAGATAAGAGAGCGTGATCTCTTAGTATCGCTATCCACAGTCTCGCTAACTCTCTCAGCTCTGGCTTCACAAGATCTAATAAACTCTCTGTATCTCTACTAGAGCTGCGCCGATCCTGCTGCTGTGAGGTGTCCTTGTTACTAGAGCTGCGCAGTTCATGACTTACTGCCTCTATATACACCTCGGCCCAGGCTCGCAGCACAGCCAGCTTCTCCATAGAGCCGGCCGTCTCCGAGTAGATTAGTGTTTTATTAGCTCTGCCCTCTGACTTCAGTTTATCTGTGGTATAAACGCAAACAAGTATGTAGGAAATAATCAATCAGAAACTTAGAGGAAGAGTATTTATGAGACATTGTGATTAAATGAAGGTGGAATTTAAGGTTTAGGAGTTCAAACAAAAATATCCAGTCAGTATGATCAAATGCACTGCACAGCATTGGAGTTGAGTTGCTTCTCTTTACCCACTGCCTAAAGGCTACATCTACCAATTAGGGCAGGAGAAACTCAATATGCAGGCAAATGGGACCGTTATTATATTGTTTTGAATGTAATTGATACCCCTGAGAGTTGATTTGATGAGGTAATTATGGTGAGCTTATTTTGTAGTCTTATTATTTGATTTGAGAGGACTATCCACCCTTAGTGTCACACTGATCTCCTACCTAGACTAGAGCTCAGTAGTTGATGTACTCTCCTTAGATCGTTTAGATCTCTAGCCACTCCACTACGTATCCAGGTACTACAGACCTCACAGGCAGCTGCTGTTACATCAGAGGGCGTGTCCGGAGCGAACGCCGGTCTCAACGCTGCTGATACCTACAGGGGCAGAACAAATCATATGTCAATATATATATATATATATATATATAGATTCAAATCTGTGCTTTTAAGTGTCATCTGTGTGCATTTGCCCCCAACTAAGTGTCACTCAAAAATAAGGAGTCATTTTATATGACCCAAAAAAATCATGTCTTAAATCCTCTTAAATAATCATGTTGGGCATCCTTAACCCAATAGTAATTAATGGTAGATAAAATAGCCTGACATGGTCGGACAACTCCAATGCAAAGATATGCCCTACACCAGGGGTGCCCAACCTTTTCTCTCACATGAGCCATTTAAAAAATTAATTAAACCAAATGAGCCGACCACGTCGCGTGTAGACAACATGGAAACAGTCAGTGATATATATGTATCATATTCACTCATGTATAAGTGTTGGCAAATATTCCAAAGCAAAGTCATTGTGCGAGATTATGCGCGTAGCGCGAAAAAATTTTTGAGGCACTTTCTGGTCATATAAGGCGCCCTGGAGTTTTGTAAGCATTTTAAGCATTTTGCAAATATTTGTAAGCATTTTGGAAAATTTAGGTTGGCAAGTCTGCAAGAAGACAACTCTACACACATATTACAAAGCAGGCACCCAGTACAATGAACTTGTATACACTATACATACATTTAATGTACATTGTACATGCATGAATTGAACGCATGAAATTTGTGCCAAAAAGCGCGTGAAATTTGCAAATATCAAAATGAGCCACCCAAAAAGCCAAAATGAGCCGAGGTGGCTCATGAGCCATAGGTTGGGCACCCCTGCCCTACACACTGATAGCCACTATATAATAATATATATATACATATATGAATCACTCATTGTCCAGGGTTTTTATGGGTACAATAGTGGGATATATAATATATGACACTTTATTGCACAAATGTGTGTATATATATATATCCAGTGCAGTTCACTTAATTCAAACCTCTGGGGACCACAAAAATTTGTTCTTCCCAGACTGCTGTAGTCTGGTAACCCCAGCCTACAGCACAGTTTGGGCTCACCAGACTACAGCAGTCTAGTTACCCCAGACTACTGTAGTCTGGTAACCCCAGACTACAGCACAGTTTGGGCTCACCAGACTACAGCAGTCTAGTTACCCTAGACTACTGTTGTCTGGTAACCCTAGACTTGTGTATTACATACCTGAGCCTGGTACTGCTCCAGCACTACATGATCAGGGAACTCCGGCTCTCTCACAGAGGAGTAAGTCTTTATAACATCCTGAAGTAACTCCAAACCACCTGATGGTAGGAATTATACATGATTACAACTACAGTCTTCAATTTGTGAATTTGTCCTTATTGAAAATATTCTGAAGTAAGTGACAGTAGAACACATTGAATTATGGCATAAGGAAAGATGTTGCAATGTTGTTCTAATGAAATAAAAGGTGAGGCATGTATGTTGGGGGGGGGGCGGAAGGGGGGCAAAGTACTACACTATTAAAGATTGTTTATACAATATCATCACAAGGTCACAATATATGATAAACAGATCATTTCATTTGGGGGTGAAGTCATTGAAAATGATCTCCAACTCATCTAAAACACAGTTAACCGTTCCCGTTATGTTTGAAAAAATAACACATACCTAGCCTCAGTTTATCACTGTCTGATGTGGCTGCTATGAATGCCACCCGCACCAGCTCACTGAGGTGCAGCACCAGATAGTCCTGTCCATCATCCTTCTTAGCCTTTAGTTCTCGGGCTAAAGCCAGATCCACATGTGCCCTGTTATTCTTACATTCCTAGCATAAATAGAGAACGATGTTGTGATATTATATCTTGGACGCAATACAACCGGCAGAAAACATAACAGAAATATATAGTGTTTGGGTTGTACTCGTTGAGGTGATCACCACATTTTAGAAATATCAGATTTAAACTCCAACCCCATGTTATATTCAATAAGAGAAAAGTGCAAAACATTCGATCATAATCTCCAAATGTTTTACAGACATCCCAATATGAAAGGAAAATGCAGTATCTTTACTGTAAAACTTCACTTATAAGGCACCGGCCTTATAAGTGAAGCACCTCCCTTGGGAAAAATAAAAAATGCTCCAGTTATAAATCACCCCACAGCTATAAGGCACCCCTTTGAATAAAAAACTGACCTCGATGGGATTCGAACCCGCAACATCCTATTTATGCGCCTTATAGGTGAGGTATCACGTACCAACTTAACTAACTGAACCTTCCATACCCTATTAAATCAATTTTGATTGCTTGGTCGAAGTAGCACTCGAGTTGTTGGCAATTTTTAACTTGGATGATCAGGTAATATGTATTTTGATGTAACCATGGTTACCATACCTGCATCAATTTCATCATGCAAGAAACAGCAAACACTCTTGTCGGCCATTTTGGAGCGAGATGTGACTTCACTTCCTTTTCCTGTACACCTTTAAACTGTTCATCATCATCATCATCATCTGAGCCCTGAGTATCGTCAGTATTAGGAGAGTTCAGGGACGGGTCGTTATCCCCGCTAGCTAAATCTGACAATAAAGAAAAAACAACACTTCTCAATAGTAGTACGAGGCTCACTTGACACAATTCAATGCTATGCTTTATTTCATTACAATATCAGCATTCGACCATTCAATTTCAAACTAAGCGTAAAGGCAAAGGTAGGCAAGCTAGGCTAATTTACGGAAGACTTTACCTCCAGTAACAGCACATGCTGTGACAGGGATTTTAACCAGCAACCCTCAGATTGTCTAGCTCAAATCCCAACCACTACGCCACCCTGCTCGCGGATAATACAGACAAGGCCCAATTGTTAGCATGAATCCCAGACTACCTATCAGTAATAATTCCTAGCTGACCTACCAGTAGCAGCTGAGAGAACATTTCTGACGAGCTGGAACCAGTGAGAGAGATTAGCTCCAGCTAAACTTTGTAACATACTCATTAGAGTGTCTCTTACATTCTGAAAGAGTAGAGGAAGTAACTCAAGTTAGTGGTGGAGCCTAACTATCCCTCAACGGGGAGGTTGAATGATATGTTGTGCCAAATATTGAAGATGAACTAAGCACTATAGCATGCGATGCATAGGTTATACAAACAAGTCAGAACGGACAGGAAGGGGAACAATAATGATAAACACAGGGGCGGTGCATCAACAGCCTGAGTATCTGACCATATGTCCAGGCAGATTTTAGGCTGTAATCAAATATGAGTACACAAACCCGCACTGACCACATGATATACTATTGCATTAATCTCTGATTGAAAAATCAATCCATGTAGCCCATATATTATCCGAAGGAATTTGCTCGGAAAACCCGAGGAAAAAACATAGATTTTTGGGTGGTATACGCTAAGTACTTAGTCTATATTGACTTCTACAATCAGATTGATTAATTGATTAGAACCTATTCCAATCATTATATGTTGCAAGGAAAGGATGCATATGCTTTCTCATAAAAAGAACTTGCTACCAGTGTATAGAACTTGTGGTTTGAAAAAGAATCTTATTTAGCAGGATGAACATTCTTATACAGTGCAGTTCATTTATTTCAAACCTCTGGGGACCACAAAAATTTGTGCTAATTAAGTGGAGTTTGAATTAAGTGACATTAGAATACATTGAGATCTGACTGAAGGGACCAATTTTCCTTGTCTGAAATAACAGGACTTTTGAATTATAAAGTTTGAATTAACCAGCTTATACTGTAGTTTGTTATCGATGTGACACAGACCTTTCTGAGCGGCCTGTCTGACTCCCTGTCCAGCAGACTGAACAGAGCACCCTCCAGTCCATTCTCAGCTATGATTTGCTGCTCGTCCTCGTCGTTAGGCTTATACAGAGTCCTAGCGTAGTCGCTTATCTCGTTAGCCTCACGCTGTGCAAGCTGTCTCAGGCACGCCACCGCACTGCGCCTCAGTAACAAGTGTGAGGACCTGAGGCTCTCCTAAAACAATAGCAATCAAAGTAATTAGACCTCTTAGTAATCAGAGAGTTGATTCATTTGTGGTAGGGTCATCCTTCAATCAGATGATCTGTTGATAAATTCTACCACTGATGCTTCATTGAATGCAGGAACTTAGTAGCAATCGATGTTAATGATTATGAGCATGAAGTTCATGATTCAAAGAATTCTAGATATTCCCTGTCAATACCTGGTGTATACCACATGTGTGACAAAATGGAAAACTGGCTTGAAACATATGTCCTAATAACACAAGCTTGATTACACACATAGCGTCACCATGCCAAGTATTAAAAATAAGTTCAACAGGGTTTTATTATAACTTACACATAGCCTTGGGACCAGACTGGACAAGTTGACATGTCGGGGCGCAAACAAGTGAAGCTGCTGTAGACAGGAGATAGCCTGAGCTTGTACCAGAGAATCTGGGTGGTCTGACATGATAGCACAGCTTATCAGACATGAAAGCCTGGCGTCATATATCGGTGAAGAGGTACCTATAAAATACAACCAACTTGTCAACTTTTGATATATATATGGGGGGGGGGGGGGTACAGCCCGCCCCACGAGACAGCAAGTAGTTGATCAACAATTTTGAGCTGATGCTTGTGGTATATATAGTGGGTCATATGGGAAGGGAGTAAACACACAAAAATGCTGGCTAACTTTCAATATCATGCCACCTGACAGGCACACTTGCGAACCCCTAATCTGACATCATTTACCAATATGTCTGACATCTGCATATTTTGTGGTGATCTCACAGATCAACCTTGTCAAGACTTACCCTGTCATTTCCCATATGCGCAACGTCACATCAGTACACATAGTAGTGATGTCACATCAGTACACATAGTAGCGATGTCACATCAGTACACATAGTAGTGATGTCACATCAGTACACATTGTAGTGATGTCACATCAGTACACATAGAAGTGATGTCACATCAGTACACATAGTAGTGATGTCACATCAGTACACATTGTAGTGATGTCACACCAGTATACATTGTAATGATGGCACATCAGTACACATTGTAATGATGTCACATCGGCACCCATAGTGTTAGACTTACCCTGTAGTTCAGGCCCGAGGTTTGTTATAAGCGCAGCAAGACATTTACCCAGACACTGATGTACGTCTGTGTGAGATGGAGGGACTGTGAGCAGTGAGTTCAGAACGAGGCTGAGCGTTGCGTCAACATAAGTACGGAACATCGGACCACCAGAGTCCGCTATCAATCCTAAAGCGTGTAGAGCCCATACCTGGATAAAGATCAGAAGAGGATGTAATATTCGAAACGTAAAAACAAAGATTATTTATCAAAGTGATGGGCCAAGGTATTCTCAGCGCCCATGTGAAGATAATTTAACAAAACAGGACTCTTGTGTTTCATGATTCGAATGTTCGAGAGACAAAACCTGTTGCGTAAATTACCCACATTTTGAATATTTCTCATACATATTTAGAATTATTTGCGACTGATTTTCTTACTCTGACCACACATAGCGCTAATAAATTATACCAGAAGCAAAGTGTCAATAGCCTGGACCACACACAATGTGTCGATAGCCTGGACCACACAAATTGTCGATAGCCTGGACTACACAAAGTGTCGATAGCCTGGATCACACAAAGTGTCGATAGCCTGGACCACACAAAGTGTCGATAGCCTGGACCACACAAAGTGTAGATAGCCTGGACCACACACAAAGTGTCAGTAGGCTGGACCACACACAAAATGTTGATAGCCTGGACCACACACAGTGCTACTTACCTGGACCACAGGAGCTGAATGATCTTTAGCTAGTGCCAGTAAAATACTGACACTTGTAGACAGGTGCTGGCCTGATGACATGCCTCCCACATATCGATGTAAACAACCCAGAGCTAAACTATGTCCTGTCCTCGACACAACGTCACGGGCTGACTGCAACCTGGATATAATAAAAACACAGAAAATTGAGGAAAAGTTGAACCTGCTGATGGTGAATCATCAAATAGCATTGCGCACTCAACAATAACAAATCCCTCAGTGAATTGATATGAGGTATGAAATCCAAACCAATGGATCATCATGACTGGATGAACAACTATATCGTGCCAGGTATCCTGAGCAATTATGACTGTGGTGAATAAAATTGTAGCAAAATTGCAAAATTATAATGACTAAAAGTGATGCTCCTGTCGTTGGATGAGTCAAGGTAATGCCATGAATCAATAAAAAGCAAGGCAAGGTAGATTGAGATGGGAAAAGGTAGTCATATCAAAGTTGGAGTTGTCTCACTTATAGAGGGCAACTCCATAACTGTCTTATTGATCTTCAATGGTATAACTTACTTCTCAAAGCTTTTCTGTGCCATTTCGGCGACCAGTTTACTATCATCACAGCATTGTGTCATTCTACCGAGAGCTTCACCTGCTGCGCATCTAAGTAGAGCACTCGGACTAGCCAACATATCCTACATGTTATAAGTGTACACTAAGATTACACGCGCAGGTCATAAGTTCACATTTAATCAGTCAAAATATCACATATCATCATGAAGCTGATGATAATAATTTGAGGGAAGCAATTCACATAGTATAGTTTTACTGTAATTTTTTTATGCCATGACATAAATGAAATTTTTCCAGAATGGAGCACCTCATTTATGGTTAAGAGGTGAAAACTTACGGACTTATGGACCAGTATATTGATTATGGTCTTCAAGCCGCACACACAGCAATGACGACAGTGACGCAGTGCAAATGGTGCACCAAAATTGAGCATACCCACATGATGTAACAAAAATAGGGGGGAATATTATCTTTAAGTAATCTATTTGATAAAATTTATCACACAGTTTACTGATAATTATGTAGTATTTTAGGTTTATCCCTGTATATGTAGCAGCCTTACCATGATAAGAGCTAGACATGATGTCCGTACATCCTTAGATCCCAGAGGTGACTTATTGTCTGCACAGTACTAAAAATATAACATAACAGCAAAGGTATGAATGAAATAAAACCACTGTGGACAATCTTATCAATTTGCTTCACGCAAACAAATTTTTGGCTATGATAATTTGGAGTTGTCTTTTCAAAAGAAAAAAGTTCAATGAGAGGACAAATCTTCTGCAGTTTTTGACGCCCAATTTTTTGGACTTTAAAAGACTAAATAAATACCTACAGTTTACCTTAGGTATACTGTTATTTTATTAGCATGATTCTTTAAGTTTAGAGGCTGATCGGAAACATAGAGGTATGAACTTTACATAAAACGGGCAGAATAACATTATAGCGTTTGGGCATTCTGAAGTGTTGTTGGCATGATTGTGACAAAGTTTATGGTGGTCGGTGCGTTTATTAGTGCGGATCCAGTTCTTTTACCACTGACACGTTGAGCCTAGTATGACCGTGTTAGGCAATGATGTGTTCACGAGTACACCTACATTGTGCTATAAATACATTTAGATTTATGGATGGTCTTATGTGCTATTCTAACTAGACTTGTTCACGCGGCCACAGGCGTTTGAACAAGGCTATATTCTAATTAGGTGGTCGGCAGGATTAAGTTGATTATATTATATATATTAATATATATACATATAGATATTATATTATATTATTAATTTATCAATGATATCATACCTTTAGAGCACAGAGTACAGCAGTGAATATATTGATCTGTATAGCCTGCTGCCGCGCTGCCTTAGCTTGTCTCATACACTCCTTAAAATGAAGCAGCATCTGCTGTTTGTGTTTATCGCTGACTCGAGGGAAGAGCATACCGTAAAGTCTCACTGAGCTGTCAATGACGGCTACACCAAGCGGCAAAGGGCCCGGGTCCATCTAACAAAACAAAGGGTATCATAAATAATCATAATCCTATCATAATAATAACTAAAATAAGTGGGCAACTCCAAAAGAGAGATGTACCCGACAAAAAAGCGTAATGATACACATTATTCTACCATAAAATAAACTCAAACAAGCAGACAACTCCAGGCAAGAGCGATTAACTCGTTTTACATTGCTGCCTGTTTGCATATTCAATGTATATACTTTGTAAGTAAGTAATGCATAAGCTGACATATGCTCAAACATCCGTAATGTGCACTACATAAATGAAGCTATGACTTTCTAAGCTAACAAAATCTGCAAACGACTCCTGATTACATTTATTCCTCTGACGCAACAAAATTAAACGACTAAGGAAAAGTCAGTTTAACAGCATTCCCAAAATACAATGCCAAGACAGACCAGGTCAGTTTGGCACCTTTTATTCCTCAAGGAGCCGGGGTGATAAGAAGTGATGAAAACTTGCTCTCGCTGGGAGTGGGGAAAATGCTGGATACTATTCAACGAGCCTATTTGACTGCATTATAAAACATGTATGTATGTATGACAAGTAAGACTTACGCTGTTACTTGTACAGTAGAGATATGACGCGTCGTGCTCCAGTGCCCCTGATCCAGCAGCGCTGTTTGGCTGTAACTATGTAATAAACAAAAGCAACACTGTATATACAGATACCAATATGTGGTAAAGGTAATAGGGTATGGGTATCCCACAATGCAATCCTAACCTGGAATTCCCATTATGATTATGTAAATGATAACATGATAGTAGGTAAAAGCACGACTTGTTTCACGATAGAAAATTCATCATTTGTAATCAGTGTAGATTCCCACTGATAGTAGCTCTCAACTGTGTATGGAATTTTACATTGATTATTGATAATCAATTTTATAACTGTGGAACAAGTCAGCTTCTACCTATTAATTTTTTTATAACTTCATTATATTATGACAATGACCTGATCTCTCAGGGAATTCCAGGTTGAAGTTACATTATTGGGATGTTGATAACATGCCCTATTCTAAAAATCATTCCACACTATAACTAGCTTGAGTGGCTGAGCTGTTTTGATCAGGGCAGTAGGGGGTAGTGTGTCTTTTTCTCACAACAGCTTCAGATCAAAACCTCCCAAGCCTATCAAGCTACTCTACAACATGCACTTACACAGAACAAATAATTTGTTCTGTGTAGTAAGCTAAATTTCCGAAGCTGTAGCTAAGAAAGGACCTTATCAAATGCAAGATGGTTGACAACCCAAACATGTGCACTTGTTACAACCCTGGATCGAATTTGGAATAGGTTCCCTACTTTTGGTAAAGGGGAGCAAACCCGAATGCAGGAAAACTATATCCAACTTGACCTACCGCAAGTGACCCTTGGGCTTTTTGCTGTCTCATAGGGGTTGAACATGGCACTAATTTCATGCAGCACAGCTCGTTATGACTTAAAGCATGGTCAGACATTCATTCAATTTCACAAAGCAGTGTGGTCAAAACAAAAGCATACTGTGGAATTGCCGTAATGCTAAGTCATGCTGGGACCCTTCAAAGGGGGCGGGCAACTTCCATCAACGAAAACTAAAAGCATTCTCGCAGGAGAAATAATTGTCACAGATGAATACCACAACACGACATGATCAGATGACGACAAAAGGCTTAAAAAAGTACAATATTGACAAGATAATCATAATTTGTTAATACAAGCGAGTCACAATATTGATACAACATTTGCGGAGAAAAAAATGCTTCTTTTCCTAGAATCCTAAACTATAAATAAGGATGGCTGTTGATTTTAGTTTTTTGAGCAATTTGAACAGTTTCAAACAGGTGACATATCACTTAGGCGATTTCCAAAAGAGAAACTTTCAACAATTTTGACTGTCCCCGATCTATAGCACTTGCAAAACAATTCTGAAATCATCGTTTGTTAGAAAATTAGACCTGGGTCATATTTGATTTTGAATTGAATAGGTTATTATAATTCTAAATTAGCTACTCTCAGCATTTCAATATAAGCTAGGTGAGTCGATCATGCATTGTACAAGTTATAGGCTCAATAAATGGCATATCTGGTTCATAATAGAGTTTCACTATTGCAGGCCAGATACACCTAGTCTTGTCACGCGGCTTCATTTTTGTTTTGGGGGAAAACCCCCAAAACAAAAAAAATAACCGCATGACAAGGCTAAGGTACACCATCGATAACAGCCAATACTTTGACGGCCTTTAGAGCCTACTATGAAGATGTTAGGCCATTCAAGCTTTTCAAGGCAGCCTATATTTAAACAGCTGGGCTATGGCTGTTTTGGTCACATGGCACAAGATAAGTACAGACTCGCTGTTTTCTGGGAGGTTCAGAACGATGCAGACTTCCTAGTATTGGGGGATTTACTTACATTCTCGTAATCTATTCGACGATTTGGTTCAAACTGTAAAATTTTCAGTTTGAAAAAAAATTAATGAACAACATAAATTGTAGGATGTGGCAGAAAAGTGGTCATGTGATGGTGGGGTCGCATTCATACCTATGACTATTTTCAACAACAAAAATTTGCCAACCATTTCAGAGTATTTTTTAATAATATTATCGATTGCTCTCATTAATGGCAACAACAAAGTTTTTCTTGAAAAAAGTCATAGCTATCAATGGCGGAGATGTTCAGCCGTGCTGCATGAAATTTCGTCTTATTGGGCTTCGATTTAACAAGAATAATGAAGAATAATGAAGATATGTGGATGGAAAAGTCAAGAATCGAAGTTGTCTTTTGATAGTAGGCTTAGAGGGGACAACTCCTGAGTATACCTTCTGGCTCGATCTGTACAGAGAGTTTTAGACCTAACTCCCTGATCTGTATACATGGTAAAGAGGAGTTACTTTCCTTTGTTGCACCATAATAATAAGCTCCTCCTACACCTACCTGATCTTCTATATCCTTATGATCAGTTTCCTGTAGCCACGCCCCCAGTATTACACTATCATCCACATGACACATGTCTCGCAGTAGAGATGTACAGGTGTTAGCTGGATTCTCTGGTAAATATAAAGGTCAAGGTCATAGGTCAACCTTACTCACACTTATGTCTGCGGACAAAATAACTGGGCAGAATCTTTGCTACACTATTCTAAACTTTGTCTATGGAGAAAGCATCCATTCTTAAGAAATCACCGAAAGGTTCATGTACAATCATGGTTTAGTCCACAACATCATTATTACTGTGCAAGTTTTCATCTCTTTAGCGCAGAAAACTTCTGTAAGCTAACCTGTCAATGTGAATTCAGCTACTAGCTCTCTGAATAGATGTTTGTAAGCCCCTTCATAAGCCGCTGGAGGTAATCCACAGAGTATATCATATAATCTAAGTCTGAGCATAGCAGCACATGCCTTCAGGTGAGCTCCATGCTCCTTTACTATCGCAGGCATTCTACAAGCGAGAGAAAACAGTAACTTTTGCACCTCAAGGCAGTCAGCGAAGCTATCAAGCAGGCGTCCTTCAAAACATTGTCATCTCTTCGTAAAGATGTCATTTTGCAGAATTCAGAATATGACTCTTACAATGTCATAGAAGTTTGACAAAGATATGAAATCAGATTCTATGGAAGACAGTGATTCACACTCAACCAAATACAAGACTTAGTTACCATGTAACATTTGCTATTTAACAATTTTACTCACTTCTGTAGAAGAATAAAAGCACACTCCAGCGGTACTAGGATACGTTTAGTAGTCTCAGCTGTCAGTAGCTCAGGGCACCTGCTCACAAAGCTGTGTATGGAGGCTAGAGCACCTGCTCTCCCATCTAACGCCACCTGCCAGGTGAACGCATCACCTTTACTGTTCTCAGCTTCTAATTCCTTGCAAAGCAGAGAGAGATAACTATAACTATTTTCTGATTGCTTTATCCATGTCAAATCAGGAAGGGTGGGTATCCCACCCTCCCTGGTCTCCTGAAGGAAGAAAGGCTAAGGCCTCAAAACTCTCGCTCCCGACGACACCCAGCCCAACAGCCCCTCCTCGACGGGTCCTTGACAGGGGGGAGAGAGTCAAGGGCTTTTGCTGCCTTAGTTACATCACATTCTATTGCCTTAACAACCTGTTTAAGCTCATGACGAGGGTGTTCTTTATCTAGATATTTCGAAGATCTTGTCTGCCAAATAGGATGCTAATGTTATCAACCTTCTTAACTGCTGCTCAAACATGCCCTATATCTTACACCAGGGAGGGTGGGAGAGGTGGAGCATGCATTCATACAAATTGACCAATCAGAACGCAGTACTTGCTCTCAATCATGGGTACTGGACTGAAAATATTAAGATATTTTTCAGTCTGATATGACATTTTGTATATGGTAATCTCACTCATATGAGCATTCTCTCAGTTATGATGTTACTGCCCCAGCCTAAATCCATGTCAATCAATCCATATTTACATTATATCACCTGCCATCAAGCACAAGAGTTGATTACACGCACCTTGACATTTCTAGGGAATGAGTTTCTCCACAGCTGTAGTAGTGTAGGTAGACAAGGTTTGACTACAGAGCTGCCCAGAGTCATGAGAGCGGATATAATCAGCCAGCCGGACTGAATACGAGCGAGGGACATACGAGAGCTCTGGGACGCTGATCTCAGTAACTCCTCGGCAAGGTTAAATACTTTCTATGAGATACAGAATATGATGATATATAACATAATATTATATAATGCTATAATTCTATAATATAAGATACAGAATCATAAACTTGAATTTGTTTGGTATTTAAATATTAGACTTAATACTGAGTAAGTAGTGCGATAATGGAGGCTAGAATTGTGATGAAAATGCAAATCTCAAAAAGTCTGCCAGCTTCCACGGCCCAATTTAGCCCTAGGGCATAGGCTCTGTGGAATTAAATCAACAAGTGATTATCTGGGTCAAGTATTTGGAGTCATCCTTTCAACATAAATAAAATCAATATTGAGTGAGCAGCCTTTCTTCTTTTCTACTGTTTTCTAATACATTTTATTGACTGTCGAAATCATCTCAAAAAATGTTTTCCATTAGGCGTCAAAAAGCTTGAAGAGGGCAACAAATTATATCATGCTTTCTTGCTACGATATTCATTCCATGAGCATCAAAATTCTCAGGAGAGTGAAAACACCCAACAATCATTAAGGAGGGAGTGAGTGAGTAACCAGGGGGTCAGAGGTCACATACCTTGCCTATAGAGTAGGGAACACCGAGTGGACATTTACATACAGCTCCGAGCAGTGCTGCTATAGCATAACTATATCCATTCAGCGCATCGCCGGTGGACTTCATCTATAAGAAACAAACAATCAGTTATAAGAGGTCATGGGGAGCATTATAAAGTGCAACAAAACCAAAAACTTTCAGTGAATGAAAAATCATCATATCACTTAACTATTTGACCAATGAACTTAATAATCAATACATTTATTGGGTGGCTTATAGAGTGTAACTTTAGATAATAAAAGTCTTACAAGTATCCACCACTTGTTGAGCCCCAAACCAAACTATTGCTGCCCGTCCAACACTCCTCCCCCGATCCTCCCCTGTACCTGATCTAGTGGCTTTGTAAGCATGCTGTTCTCTACTATACCGTCTGCAGTAAGACGTGCCTAATACTGTGTCCACTTCATCATTTATATATTATATATTTATATTTTATATATATATATAATAAATTGTATATATTTTATATATATTTATATTATAAACATAGGCGACAAGTGGCGATCAACGAATTCTTGCATGCTGTCACCATCATGACCCACACTTGATAGGAATGCAAGAAAGAAGCATTATGGGATACACTAAAAGTCGAGGACTCAGTTAATCAGTGACACAGGGACTTAGTGACACAGTGATTTAGTGACTAAGTGACTCAATGACACAGTGATTCAGTGACTGAGCGATTCAGTGACTCAGTGACACTGTGACTCAGTGACACAGTGACTCAGTGACCCAGTGACTTAGTGACTATCTGACTCAGTGACTCAACGGTTACCTTATCTAAGTTCTCCATATTCTTCTCTAGTAGAGGAGTAAGTAGAGCTGGTACAGCTATAGCTATAGATCTGAGACACCAGGCGGCAGCTAGTCTAGTCGCTGACGACGGGTGTGTTAGAGCTGATATCGCTGCTGACACAATGTCTCCTGTCAAGTAAATAATCATAGGTGATATACAGGGTATAGAGTATGAGTGTGACTAAGGATTAACAACTGACTTTTGGTTGTTACCAAATTTCAAAGATCAGCAGTTTTTCAAGCAATTGTCACAACAACAAACAGATTATATGGCAATGTCATTGGAACTCATTCAGTCATGAGTATAACAAGTAGATAATAGTTTGTAAGCTCAGTACTTTATTAGCATCTAACAGAGACTTGAAAAAACATTGTTCAAAATTTTTCAAAAGAAGGAGACAAATTCGTAAAATTGTTCATCAGAAGCTAGGTGTCATCAAATCCTAATGACATTCTTAGCTCTGTCTAAAAGAACTGAAAATAACATCACAAATTCAACTTTGTAATGAGATTGTAACTGCAACGGGAGACAACTCTGATTGCATTCAACAAAATGCATACACAGTTAAAAAGAGACTTTGGACTAGTCCGGCTTGCAAAGCTTTGCTGGCAAAGGGAGTGGGTGGCTTTTTCTCTGCCAACAGGACCTCAATAATAATTATTTGGAAATTCATACCTGAGTTAGCCGAGTCATCTATAAGTTGTATAGTAGTAGTACTGAGGCTCCTGACTATCCCCCCGAGTTCCTGTAGACAGCAGACCAGAACATGCTGAGTAGCTGATATAACTGACTGCTGGGGAGAATCGGTGTGACTCTCGGCGCCTGGTACGGAAAATATCGAATATATCAATTAAAAACATTAAAGTGACAGTCCTACTAGGCCTTGTTTGGTATAGTTTTAAAGATCTCAGGCTGAAAATTCATTCGGGCATAAGAAATAAAACAGCCTGTGAACCTAGTTGCAGTAAAACTGCTGCAAAGTCTGAAAATTGGGATCATAGTGGATCATAGTGATTTATTGCCTTCCCTCGACCACTATGATCCATTATGATCCTTACTAAAATAATTGAAACAAAACTAATTGCTAAGATTTAATTCTTATCATTTTTAATTGCCCCATGAACTCACAACATTTGATTTACTGGGGTAATATATCCACTTTTCTAATAGGACTTTGAACAAAAAAAATATGGTTACCAATGAGTAGAGGGTTTCCAATCCTGAGGAGCACTCATTCAAGTGAGGCAGTAAAGGTAATCACCAATAACTGTTATCTCTTCTCTCACTTCCCATTTTTCCCTCAATTTAAACAGCTTATGCCCTTAAGTTATATGTCTGATCAGCTTTGCCTGATTAGAGGGAGAACAACTCCTAATGATCACAAAACTTAAATATCTTCCGTCTTCATTTTAATAACCTTTAATAACCTGGTTCGGGATCACATTTCAATTTTGATGGTCAAATCTGGGGGGCAATAATAACATGCATATAGGTGCACCTGTTTCATTCTAAAGCATGCTTTGAATCAGCAAAAGCTAAAGATTGAGCCCATGTCCTAACAATGGGAAAAATTCTCTCGGTAGGAAAGAAAAGTGTATAAATATTTCTCCTACCAAAACAAATTTTCATACAGGGTTTAATTTCGGTAGTTGTGCATGTGTAAAAATAGATGTGTTCCTCATTCGAAAACTTTGCACCTCTAAAGTTTAAACTGATTCAACCCCAATTACATAAAGGAGATTATGGAGAGTCAATGACCTTGACCTTCATAATGCAATATGAAGGGTCTATGACCTTGACTTTCATAATGCAATATGGAGAGTCTATGACCTTGACCTTCATAATGCAATATTGAGAGCCTATGACCTTGACCTTCACAATGCAATATGGAGAGCCTATGACCTTGACCCTCATAATTTGATGACTTACTCATCAGCTCCATCTCCTTGTTGATGACCTTAGCGAGCTCCTTGGCAGCGTTAACTTGAGCCTTCTCACCGAGCATCCCCTGTACCGAGCTGGACATGATAAACACTATACACTTCCTGGCGTACACGGCGTCTATGTGTGTCTGTGAGGAGCGAGGGTTAGCGGCCAGGGTGACCATGTGCTGTACGAACAGAGCCATGTTCCTCTCTAACCACTGTGCTCCCATCAGGTGAATAAACTCTATATACGCCTACAGTCAGATAGTACAGCATTCATAGAGACGTTAAAACAAGTAGTACTTAACAACTGATCCATTGGAGTTTCCCTATAAGAAATTACTATGCTTTTTCACAGTAATAAAATTGGATAGGCCTGGCAAATTTAATTTAATTTGCTTGAATTCTTCCTCTTTTGATTGATAGATTGATAGAAAACTCTATGTACCTATACAGTTAGAAAGTACAGCATTCATAGAGACAGAACAGACTGATCGATTGGAGTTTCCCTCTAATAAATGGATATTCTTTTTCACGGTAATATTGGGGTGATGCCTAAATCAAGTATAATCTGATTGCCTGCATTCTGGTTGTTGATTGGGAGCGACTCCGAATGCAGGCAAATAGACCAAACTAGGCCTGACAATCTGATCCCTGCTCTCCTACCCTTCTCACATGAATTGGGTACACATATTCTTCCTCTTTTGGTGGACTGATTTGTCCTTCCTAGTCAACCAAGTCTCGTTAATTAATACAAAAGCTCTTCAAATCTGACATTGGAATAATTAGGTCAATCCAGAGTCATAAGATACATGTAAGCAAGGAGTTAGAGACTCCTTGATGGAAGGAGGCATTTCATAACAGGAGCGAGGGTTGCTGAGTCAATAGTTTGGTTGAACAAATAGCTCGGCATGTCAATAGTCAAGTCATCGAACAGACTTACTGGATCGATCAATGTACAGCCGTGTAAATTGATCTCCACAGAGCTGACTGTCTCACATAATAGACATAACTGATATACTTACATGAGTAACTCCGACGCGTATCTCTCTGTTTATAGCTGACGAGCCCCGTACTATCTCCACAGCTGACGAGCCCTTCCCAGCCTTAATAAAACCTGAGGCTAGCAGGGCTAGTACCTCCTTTATGTCATACTTCTTAGCCTTTGAACCTGAAATCAAGAAAAGAGACTGACATTCGGCTCACGGTTTTTTTTTGGTTCCTCTAAGAGCTGACCTCAGCTATCTAGTAGAATGGAAGTGACAGCAAATACAGGTGGATCTAACTAATCTCGATTTTGGCAAATATTACATCATGGCTTATTTGAGGGGGTAACTCCAGAACACCAGGAAAATAATCACAGACAAATTGATCAGCAAACTTTCAAAGCACCAACAAACTGAGATAAGACTATAGCTCTTCTTATACAGGTGGCGCACCAACCGAGCTGCTGCCACAAGGGCTGGAAAAGGGACAGTTCAAGTGCCGGTTGCTGATAGCGAAAGTGGGTGATAATGCAATGCCACTTCCAGCAACTCGGAAAGACTTTGAGCACCCAAACTAGCACAGAGTATATAATCAATTGTTAGGGGAGCAATAACTTTGTGTGTAGGCCTGCACATACTTAAACATAACGATTTCCATATAATTTGCAAGGATGTTAATTTCCTATATAGCAGCATACTTGGGATGGTGTTATTATGACATCATTTTAATGCACATAACGTTACAAGATTGTGAAGTACTACGATCATCCCTAGAATAATATATTTTACTAACAGTTTTTGCTTGTGTGTCCGGCCAAGGATTTAAGTCTTTAACTCCTTGGTCCGGCTGTGCTGGCCGAAAAGGGAGCACATCAATATATTAAATAATGTGACCAGCTACTGCACCCTCAGATCCGAATCGCTGATGTAGTGCAGCTTACAAAACTATTAGGACACGTGATGAGCATATTAGATTGAAAATTTTTTTCAGGCAACGTCACACAGTACACAGTATACATATTTTATTATTCCTTAGACACACAGAGTGTTTTCTTACTGAGTGATCATTACGTCAGTACAGCTAACAGTTATAAGCCAGGTGATAAATCTATTAAACTAGAATTGATTTAGTCAATAATTTTTTATGCGTTTCTGTCCCAAAGGAATGGCATCAAAACAAGCGAATTCAATGTGTTTGTCGGTTGTGGTCCTACTGATATTACTCACTCAAGGTATAGCCTTGGGGTCATTGCCAGGCGATATTACACCTACAGTAGATGATAGCTAACCCACACTACTAACAACACAATTATAAATGTGGATATTGAAGCTATTCCCCAAGGTGAGGTGCGTCTTTTTGGCCCCACTTGGTCTTCGAAGAGTCCGCCAATATTGCAAATGGTTTTGTCCTCTCAAGCCAATATTCTCTAACATTTTACAGCTACCATTATGCGTTGCCACCAAAGGTAAAAATACATCACTATTTCAAATAACCGAAAGTAAAAAGTTTGTGACTGTTTTCAGTGAAGTGGAGACCTGCTATCGCTTAGTCCTTATTAGTACATTTATAGCATAGAGATAAGAAATAAGACTGTGTTCCGGTCGCCGGAGGTCGACGGGCAGGGGGCAAAGCCTGGGGGGCTCAGACTGTGTTCCCGTCGCCGGGGGTTGTCGGGCAGGGGGCAAAGCCTGGGGGGCTCAGACTGTGTTCTACCGTGATGGATGTTAGTTTTGGTCCACCCTTCTCTCACAATTTGCTGACTACTAAAGTTCTAAAGCACACAGTCATCTCACTCTGAGTGTGTCAAAGCAGTTGTGACATTATTATAGCAGATTTAGTGATTGTTAGTCTACGCACTGTGCAGGATTTGCTTGGATTTTTCCTCTCATTTCTTTTACATTAATCTTACTTCATATAGCCTAGGGTCCAATAATACACATTGTATGACCTTTTGTCAATGTCATGAATGACCGCCCTTATTCAAAATGAAAGAAATTCTGGCTGACATTTTCTTCACTACTTGGCAGTGAATATCTCTGCTCATGGGTATTTCCCAAACATGAGGCTACTTTTCCCAGAGTCTGACTGGAATACTCTCATACCTGGAGCAATATAGTAGGTGGCATGAATAGAAATCAATAGATATTGCAGTTTTAGTGCTCCCCTTGATTAACTTATAACTTTCAAGAGCAGACAACTCCAGCGAAATCTTGCATTGTTCTCAGACTTTTTCCCCTCCGGGGGGCTGTCGGACAGGGGGCAAAGTCTGGGGGGCTCAGACTAAGTGATTGTCTGATATGTTGTACGTTATCAGTGTGATTATGTGTAATCCCTATTCTTGTACATCTAAGAGCTAGGGATGTGTACACAACACAATGGTGTGGGCAATCTTGCATAAAACAATAATATAATACAGCCTGCTATTTATTATTTAGTGGGATTCTTTTGTTTTTAGCACTGATTCAATCTCTTAACTATTCTTAACTATTGTTTCAAGATTTAGTATGGAGCTAGTTTGTCTGGTCTTGTTCAATTTTAATCCAGCTAGTATAGAAAGGTGACAATGACAAATCTGGCAAAACTTAGGCCCTCCTGGATACAGCTTGATCAAGTGAGTGTAGCTTTTGGTTTGAGTGATTTAAATTTAGATATCAACAGCATCAAGATATCATCCATTGCCAGTTGCAGACATAAGTTCATATTAGAATGCAACAGCAACACACGCCAAAGTTAAAGCCATCGAGTTATTATATAATAACTCTATGGTTAAAGCAGTGTACCAGACTTCTCAGGTTTGATTGTGAGAATTTGCTGATTTCAACATGATGAACAATCACCTCGCAGAGGAAAATCAAAAGTTGCTGCAAGAGCTTGGCTATTTTACCTTTAATCTTAGTTGGCGAGGTGGCACCTGAAAATTTACACGCAGATTATAAATAAAAGTGAGATAAATCTAAACTTGGGATAAAATTGAGAAAGTGAAGCAAAGTGCAGTCTATCCTCTCAGATATTGTGCAAAAACATCGGACTAACACCTCGCGCTGTGATTGCTTTTTTGTGGCACTTAGCAATCAGACATGAGCCTATCTAACTAGAGTTTTATGGTGTGGCGCTCATCCGGTCTAGGCACTTAGAGCAAGCGAACATGCAGAGAACATATTAAGTGTAGACCAAGTTTGGGAGTTTTGCCTGTATTCGGAGTTTCTTCCGATCCACTGGTCACGCCGCAGGCAAAGGCCTACGGCATGACCAGTGGGAGGGAGCAACTGGAAAGCAGGCAATTGGATTAAACTTGATCTATATTGAGTGAGACCAATTGGATGATGAGACAATTACTCTCATTCAGATCTCTAATATCACAAGATCTGTATTCTCACTCACCTGAGCCGAGGTTCTTGACCTTGAGACATTCTGACAGTAGGAATGACATGAGCTGCGACACGTGACACCTGACGTCGTAGTTAGACCCATCTAGTGCTCTGATACAGGTGGAGATAATAGACTCCACCTCGGTGTGTAAGATAAACTGTGACTCACAAACCAGGGACTTCATACACTACAATAACATTATATACATGAGGGATATAACGTATACTATATACATATAGTTTATAATATATATAATATATATAATAAATATAATATAAAGTATATATATAGTATATAGAGTATATATAGTATATAATATATACATGAGGGATCATATATATTGGAATAAATCAGCTTCAGTCAGGACACAACTAAATGCGCATTTACAATTTAGATTATTTGGTCAGATTTTTGCTTTTACATTGCAGAATTTGTGGACATATTTCTCAATGGGATTTCTGCTTTTGTATATTAGCTTTCATTTGGAGCAACTAAAATTGTAGTTTTGTGATATTATTGCCATAAAACGCAGATTTTATGTCGCTCCCAATGATATCTTATATAAACGAGAATCTCACTGAGAAATATGTCCGAAAATTCTGCAGTGTAAAAGCAGATTCAGGCTGAGAGTAAATGACAGGTTAATGGTGGTCTCTCTCAACCAGTAGGGTAACAAAAGGGAATGTGGTGTACTGCGCATAGTCATGCTTAGTCAGATTTCAGGTTAAATGTACACTGCCATACCAGGAACTGAAGCATGGTACACAACCAAGAATTCGAGCGGTCTGCCCTTGAATTCATAACAAGCTGAGCTACTTACTTCTGATTCGCAGGTTTGGGACTTCATTCCCATCTTTTGTGAGAGCTTTATTTAGACATTGGGGATCGGAATGCAGTATGCATGAATATTTATGAAGGTTATTCTGTTTACTATGATGTTGATATGTGGCCAACTGTGTACTAGTGAATCTATCGGGACCAATTGATTCATTTAGTAGCAGATAGCTGGTGCAATAGACAAAGATGTTTTTCCAGCCAAGTGAAGATAAACCCGAAACGAAAAGTTAGTTCTGCTATGACAGCAGCACAGGCCAGACCTACTTTTCAAGTTACAACCTGGCACTTACCTTGGAGGCTGAGCATCTCACAGCCATATTACTGTCCACTAGTAGTTTGAGGGCAGCTTTGAATATATCCTTGTGTACTGATTTACCTGCGCTGCCTAATCCTGAGACTATACGCTCTAATGTCTTCATGACCTCATAGCGACCTTGAGACTGTAAAATGTTAGAGACATTATTGTAGTTAGGACCAGGTAGACAAATACTGCTGCGAGTGAATGGAAGTTGCGAGGCCATGATACATTCTATTTGTAAGACAGTTTGAGGTGGTGGGGGGGGGGCATTTATCAAATTTCCCTGCACACAATATGCAAATGACATCCCCCAAAAATGTTTTGGTCAGAGATTAAAGTTTGAACCCTTTCTTGGCCACCGTCAGTGTTTCAATATACCGTCTCAACATCACAGTTTCCTATACAATACTTTTTCTTTATCTTCATTTACTTCTTACACTTAGTGGAAAAAAATGTAAGAGGCGTGCTCTTCGCTGCTAACAAATATGGCATATTTTCCACCTAAGGTATCACCTCTTTAATCTACAGCCTACTGTATTCATTCCAGGGCAGCATTTAAGGGAAAAGTAGAATAATTAGCGCAAATCCTACATCATGTAATATAGCTTGGCCTACTTTATAACATCATAGAGTAAGGATCTATCTTTGCTCTGTGTTAATGCCATAGAAGCCCACCAGACTAATTAGCTTTGGTAGCTAATAGGCTGACTAAACACAACATTGCTGCCTGCTGCCGATAGATTATAATGATGGGTTATATACTTGATTACTGTCAATCAAAATAGGAATGTTGTGTAATACATGTTGTTACTTTCGCTGCCGTACTGCCGTACAGTGAGATTGGAATGGTAGCAGTTAATGTAAGAGGTCTCCTGGGAGCTCTGGGCTTACACTCTGGCTAATGCTGCCATTTAGCATAGCAGTACATTAAGTTGTTGTAAGTAGAGAGCGGTTAAAAATAACTGTATCGGATTTTACAGGAAAGCATTGAAATCTTAGACGTCAGCGTGGAAATTTATCTATGTCGTGGCTAGTGCCCCTCACTCCCCCCCCCCCCGTCTATCACATGTGCCAAGATATTTGGCAGTATGAGTGTTAATAATGTTGCCTAAATAAGTGTTTGAAAGCTGTAATATAATTAAACAAAATTTGTTAAGCTATCTAACGCACCCATCTCAACAACAACTGCTTTCCAAATTAAGTTTTGGACTATCATAACACTCTGTAGTTAATCATCAAAATTAGAAATAATTGTCACTGCAAAAATAATCAAAAGTTTTACTTCAGAAGTAAATCAAGACAAGGAATTGAAGAGAAAATAGTCTTATTTTTACTGAAACGGAGAGATTGTTTACGTTCTGCACCGACTGGCCATAATTGCGAATTTATTATTGAGTTGGATTTTATCTCAGAAAATCTCACACACTTCAGAAAAATTTAGTTGAGGCTACTCAAACATGTATTCAAAATATAATTCAAGCCACTTGAAAAGTTATAAAAGTGTTTAGGAACAATAAAGGAGATTTTACTGAGCAATAGACTTCACTTTTAATGCTATAAGCCCACAATGCAAATCCTGTTATCCCAATAATTCTGAGAATTTTGCAGCTAGGCTTATTCATAAACTCAAAAGCAATTAAATTTTATTCTGTTAAAATTGTCACCTCACTAGATAAACAGACCTGCAGCTATGGGTCTGGCGAGTAACATTTCAACAGGATATTGCAGAGTCTGAGCCCCAAGACTTCCCCCTCTCGCCGACGTCTATAACCATGTCTTAAAACATACAATTTTCGTAAATAAATGCTTGTACATTTTTCTCTGTTCCCTCCATGCCTGAAAATCCGACAGCCTTAATTAAGTTCTCATTGTTCATGGCATCTCAACTTGGCATATCATGCTCTCGATACTATCTCAAAGAAAAGAGTTGATTAGCCCAGGAAAATTTCATAATGTCTGTAAAACCTGGTTTTTTCAATAATTTCCTTGTGTTCATGTTGCTGTACAAAGTTTCCCTACTGCCTCGCTAATAGAAGTCATGTTCTTATTACACAGTCCTCGTTATCTCAATGACTTTGACTCACCTCCGAGTTTCTTAGAGATTTCATGAGACTGGCGACGGTTTCCTCATAAGATCGGCCGACGATCCGTCCCATCTTCTCATATAATACACCAATAGTCGTGATGGCAGCTCTAGAAAATGATACAAAATTGAGCAATTGTTTTACTACATAATTGCTGAAGCTTAACCTTACTCCAGAATAAAAGATCCAGGGGCGTGATCTCTGTTAGATAGGGTCACACTCCAGAATCTAGTTTCATTTCACACTAATATTTTCCCAAAAATTCCATTTACCCCCCCTCCCCCTCCTCTCAAGGCATATGCCAGTAGAATTGAATAAGCCCAAAACAGCAAAGCAAAGAACATGAAGTTTTGGACTGTGGGAGAAAACATTGCATTATGGGATTAATAATTATAATCTTTTAGGTAGATAGGCCAGTAGAAGCAAATAAGCTCAAAAGAACAGAGTTTAAGATTTAACATTGCATTGTGGGAGAACATTGCATTGTGGGAGAACATTGCATTATGGGAGTGATGATGTATATATAGACCGAGCTTACAGTCTATTAGGTAGATAGCTGGGAGAGTCGTCTCTATTTCTGACCATATCATTACACTTATCTATAGTAGTGAATAAGTGGTTAGTATCTCCGATAGAGAATAGAGTAGACAGACACTTAGCTATGAGACAGCGAGTGGGCGGGCCAGGACTCTTAGTCAGCAGTGTCGTCAGCTGGTCCGTCAGAGTCTTCTCACTGTCCTTTACATCAGCCTGATATAAATATATAAAACAATAATATAATTCATTTATTTCTAAATTTATTTATTTCTCAGTATGTGCACTTGACTTTTGTGCAGAGGTTGCTGCAGTCAATGGGTAAGGAGCTGGTATTTCGTACACTAGATCATGTATTGGATTCCGACGTAAGCAGCGGTGTCAGGAAAGGATACCAAAATCCTCTGGATATAAAAACAGTGCATATCATGTAGGAGACTATGACAAAGTCATATATGAACGTTCATTAATGTATGGATATGGAAATGACTGTGAAGGGGGGGGGGGGAGGCAAGAGTCTCACATTATACTTGGTACATCAATTACATATAGGAGAATCAAATACAGGATTTTAAATATGTCTTTTACATTAGAAGCAGCACTTGTAGTGACATAATTGAGGCAGCAGCGGCAGCAGCGAGAGAATTCCGTGAGACCATTAGACTAAGCATAGACTAATCAGCCCTAAATTAATCAATAGATAGTTCACTAAGCTGATTAGAGAACTTTTCAAAATATAGCTTCAAATCCTAATGAAAATAGGATAACTTCTAGGGAGCTGAATAAGTCAACCCGTCATTGAGATAGCTAACAGAGCCAGGTTTTATAGGCTTAGTTAGGGAGCATCTTATCTTATGGTAATGATACAATTATTGTTCGACTTGAGAATGCTCTAATCGACAGGAGAGATGGCTGTTCACATTTGAAGCCAGTTAGTGGGTTTGTTGTGAAACTACAAGGTTATGGAAAACTGGTGATAATGCCTTCTATCAATGCCGAAAATATTCACTATTAAAACGCTAACATTTAAAGTACTAGCAACAATTATAACACTATGAAGGCTGACTCTCAGTCAAACATTTACAATAGGCTAAGTTACCCCAGCCTACACTCTATAAACCCTATGTAGTCAATTATTAGCACCTCCCTCAACTCTAACATCTGAATGATGAGGAACCAAATCGCAAGATGATAGCCTTAAATTTAAAACCTAGTGTTTTAGGGAGTATTTTAGAGTCACCCCTCACAGGCTGAATACAAAAGACAGGATAACAATGGATGCACTGTGATCCACAGCGCAGAGATCTTACACAATGACTAAATATTATCATGATAGTCTGTTTCAGTAGGTCATACCGTACTTGTTCTAATGCACATTGGATTTTCAATAATTACGTACATTCGGTATATTTTTCCGAAGCTCGAGTCCTCAAAGGGATTGTATCTAGGACCTCTGCAAAGCAACCCTGGTGACATTTTTAAATGAATAAAAGATTGTAGGCCCATGTATCTAGTTCTACCTGTTTATAAATTAAGGCATAAAGTGCATGAATATTGATCAGGCTAGTTTCCTCAACAGTCCTAACATAGATTTATAACATGTCAAACTAAGACATATGGCAGCATTAAAATCACAACATCAGGCTTCAACTGGCATCAGGACATAAATACAATGAGCTCATTGAGACAACAGACAACAGCTTATTAGAGACGTATATTATATTCATCGATGACTCATCCTATCATGGTATCAGATCAATAACTGTTTTTGTCTCCTCACTTCAAGTAGTATATAACTGTATACCCTATAAGTGTTAGTGTCTATTATATGATGCTGCCGCTGCCGATGATGTTAGTGACCTTGTAAGCTGACACTGATGCCATCTATCTAAGGCTCACTATACAAATATTGGTACAAGTGTCCAATATTACACACATTTACACACATTAGCAGAGTCAGTGTAATGCATATTTATCTAATATGTAGGCCAAATAGATATCGTTATCTATACATAGCACTTCTATTCTTATGTTAGCCAAAGTAATGTTGTTAAGATTTTGGAAATGAGAATTCATTGGATAGGAATGCATAGGGATTGAAAAGTAGGATTATAAATCTAGATGAGTAAACTATGACAGTGAAATTGCTCGTTTTGCCTATTTAGATTAGGCGTGGGATCCATTCTAGATTTTTCTAAACTCTCTGGCGGGCAGGATATGATGATAAATTGGAATGCTGTCTACCGACCAGCAATATAAATCACACTGAACTAAACAAAACAGGAGAAAACAGTCATTCAATTCCGTTGGCCAATTTATTATAGGGGATAATTTGAGTTTAAAATCTAATCTAGGCTTCAAAATCCCATGATTGCACTTCTTTGTTGCCATTCTTCCCTGAGTGTGATCAATTTTTCTGAATGTTTGTTGAGAGCACATGGCCTGGTCATGGGCTTAATGTGAGTGCAAGTTACTAAGATCAGAAATTTATGAAAAGGCAAACAAATAATTAATAAAATAATTTTGCCTTCTATATTTTCAAGTTGCTAGTAGCCTAGTTGTATTCTGGGGGACATTTAGGCAACATGATAATGTACGTTGGGCCCTACAGACAACTTAGAATTATTTCCTTCCCATGGTGGGAAGTATCAAAATTGATAATTTCCGCATTTTTAAAACACGCCAATACTTTCTTTAGAGTTTCAACGCAAGATGCGCAACCAGATTTGGGCATATTATCAGGGTGTGTGAAGGTAGTCTGAGACAGAGTCTGTATGTGTAGGTAATAGTGTAGGTAAGTTATAATTACCCGATTGAGTGCAGATAAGACTTTATCCAGAAACTGAAGCCACTCAAAGATAAACACGCTTCTCTTATCCTCGGGCAGGGTTTTGACCACCTCCTCATTAAGTGTGAGATTGTGAGCTAACTCCATCCTGCTGTCTGACTGCTTCTCTCAGCAAACTCTAATCATTAATCGGTGTTTGCTAGGAAGTCAGCACAGTTATATAGTAGTAGGGGTAGTAGTAGTAGTAGCTGTATGAACGGCTATAATCCTACATCACTGTTGTCCTCAGTCATTTACTCTGAATATAATGTAGTAAATTAAACATGAGCAGCCCTCAGGCCTCACTGTGAATGAGTTTGCTTGTATCTGATCATTTAGGTGGGACTTGGCTCATTTTTTAACTATTAGGGAAACAAAAATGCAATATGGTAGACAGCATGCTAGCAGCAAGGGTCTGGGTCATAGACAACCAGTGCAGCATTATAAAGAGTACATTTACAATAAACACAGCCACAAGAACCAGGAGCGTCTGTAAAATATCAATCAGGTTTTGTGATCTTTAATTCAATAAAACTCATCAGCAAACACCAAACTCTGACTGCATCCAGCAATGTGTTCTGGGAATTCTCAAATACTGGGTGCCAATGTAATGAACTATATATTTTGTTTTTTTTTTGTATTAAAGACAGTGAAATTGAATCAACTGAAGACCAGGAGTACTATGATGGTGTTGTAGAAATGATAATCTCCAAACAGACCATGCAGATGTCACCATCTTGGAAGGTCGTTTTATGCTTTAGTCATATTATGTACACAGATCTTCAGGCCTGCAACCATAGGGCATTGAGGCCTTTATTACTTTTCCCTGTTCAAGGTAGTTTTTTGTCGGTTAGTACTGGTCATGGGTAAAGAAATAGGACTCTCATCGCCCATGTATGCAACATTGACCTTCTAATTTTGAAGTGAACCGAGTCCGCCGCGCCCACACATGCACATATTGTTTTGCTTACAAGTGCATGAAGCAGATTGGTCTCAGAAATAAGTGGCTGTGTGACACGGCAAGTTTGTAGTGTCTTAACCGTGGGGTCTATGTTGTTATGATAATAGATCTCAGCTGACCATACTCATGTAGTAAGTCTATCAGTTAGTCCTTCTCTGTGTATGTCTCAACTGAAGGTCTGTGACTAGAACTTCATACAGTGGAGAGATTAAATGTGCGATGAGGACAGTAGTCACTTAATTAGTGATAATTAGCTATTCAGAAGAGTAGGCCTATGTCGCACACAAACAGACTCTGTTTGTGTGTCTTTTGTGGGACTTACATAAGTGTTAAAACAATAAAAAAAATATAGAGAGAATCATAAAACACTGAGAGAAATACCCTGATGTATGCTTCATTGGGCCCAAGTATCTAGTCACTATATTGTTAGACTGCATGTGAGTGGGAGGGTGGGAGAGGGTATCCCACCCTCCCCCTCCCTGGTGGGAGTGGAAGGTGGCTTGCAATATCCAACACTAACACGGGAAGGAGTACATGTATTTATTTATTGAGGTTTTCTAAAAGTTTATAATTAAAGCAAATTAAGAAAAACTTGTTGACCTCATGTAGTTGGTCGCAATACAAAAGTTCTCTCTAGTTTATTCAGGTCCCGTTTCTTATTGATGGCCAACTGGAACTTTCCAAACAGCAGATGGCATGTGTTTAGGCAGTGCCTAGCTAGTGCTATTTATTAATAAATATATATACTTTAATTCTAAGACTTTTAAAAACTTTTATTTGTTTTTTATTTGTAGAAATACACTTTGTTTTGAATTTGTGGAGTTTAATGCAAGAGTAAACTCCTGCTCCCTGGCAGTATGACAAACTACATTCAATCAAATATTATTGAACCGAAAATTACTGGCCTAAAGAGTGTCACAATCTAATGTAAAAATAAACTCAAACCTGTATGTCAGTGTGTTTCGCTCTGTTTTATTTTTTCAGAAGTGGGCCGGAGCGGAACCGGAAATAAGTATTAAATGGAATAATCAATAAAATGTGCTCGTTAAAATGTACATAACCATTATTAATATTCAGCTTAGAGTTGTCCTCTTATTCTTAAAAAGGGGACAATCCCTAAACTGAAATGTCCAAGACCTGTGCCTTGACAAGATTCTCGTTTGGTGGGTTGATCAATGAACTAATGAACTAGTTCATTGGGTTGATTAGGCTTGTCAAGACAGACTTCCTACTTGGGCAAAAATAGAATCCTACATTACATCAGGTCAGGACCGAGTGCTTTTTATGTATGTTTACTAGAACACAAGTGGACCTTTATCTTTGTCGGTGGACATCGGCCCCACGGGCCACATTGCAGACCGTAGAGGCATTTCTAGCAAAAATTCTATCAAATTATGCAAATCTATGCATGCAGAACATAAAATTTGATATCTTATAAGTTAACTCATACACTAACAACTTCTATACCTTGGGCCAATAGAACCTGTATACCCTCGCTACCAATGGCATTGCGCAGGGCACACAACTTCATCTCTTGGTCAAAGATGCCAACAGAAGTATCTTCACACGAAACAACAACTTTCTTTTTTCCTCTATTACAGATTGCAAACCGGGTTGCAACCACAAAAATTTTCCATGAACATTTTCCACAAACATTTTCCATGATCCAAAAATATCTTTTGGGTTGATAGTTAGGATCGGGAAATTTTCCCCAGCCTGGTACTTATTACTAGTAGCCATACTTTTACTACTTAGTTCTTTTAGGTTTGACTATCTTTTCGTTTGGTAACTATACAACAATGAGCTTGCAGTCAACACCAATGCACTATTATTCAATCAACAGCAAGATTAAAATGACACAATATTCAAACAACAACAAGTTACAATCATCACAATATTCAAACAACAACGTCAACAATATTTCTTGTACCAACACCACCACTAATTCACTATACCTTCACTGTAATACTCTTTGTGAATTAACAAGTAACAATTAATTTAGAAAAATAATTTCTGATCTTTCTCCAGACAGGCCAGACAGGCCAGACAGGCCAGACAGGCCAGACAGGCCAGACAGGCCAGACAGGTCAGACAGGCCAGACAGGCCAGATAGAGTGTCGAATCTTTTACCATGCAAATCTGTCACAACCTTCTCATAACATGCATTGGTCTTTGGGTGTCTTTAATATTATGCATTGGCTGACATCCAGTAACGACCTCCAGTAACTCAAGCAAACTGCTTGACAAATTTTTACAAGGGGTCGGCTGTAGCATTACTGAACATTTCGATCGAAGATGAGAAATTGGTTTCCTGCAATCATGCATAAATTGCCATGTGCTTGTTCAGAGTCAGATGTTTTACCCTAATCCACGGTATATCAGTGCCTGCAACTAAGGAATAACATCAAAAACATTTAGTCATAAGAAGAGAATCTGATTTCATTTTCTCCATATATAACAGATTTGATTATAAAAAGGTGGTTGTACAAAAGAGCATTTCAACACAGTTTTGGCACAGAACCCAGTTGGGGCTGTGTTTTATAGCTCAGCCTCTGTATTTATTTGTTGGCACTCAGTTCCCACCAGTTTCCACTCACTTCTAATACTATGTACATGTATTGTGTACTATATATATATATGATTATAGCTTTGAAATCTGACCATAATAGCTGTTGATGAGAATAATTATGCCATCAGGGTTCTTTAGGCGTCACACAAACGGATCTGGATGTCTTCTATCCTGGACAATTTACCTTCACTTGTTACTGTCCGTTCCCCGCTCCGTCACCTTTACAAGTTCATGGCAATTAAATTGAAAGAGTTGAGCAATATCGTTATCTCAGCACGATTATTACACCCTAGCCTGTCTTGACAAGCTTTGTTCGGTTGGGGGGCCCCCCACCGAACAAAGCTTGTCAAGACAGGCTAAATACACCCAAGCTCAACTTCACCATCAATACAGAGAAAACTATAGAGAAATAAAATAAAAGACTTTTTATCATTGAAACGACTAAATAACATTCAGACTAGCAGTAAGACCAGCAATCTGATATATACAGCTTTTATAGAGAGCGCCCTATCCAATCATCTCCCTACGCTCTATGTCTCTTGGCTGAAGAAGACAAATAACATCTCCCGAAGCTGACAAAGACTGCAAAAGATCTTAGTGGTGACAGTTTAGTATGTAACTCTGTTCAGTCTCTATAAGAACAAAATTTTGAAACCAGATCTCGAGTACTTACCCTATTTTAGAGCTGGACAAACTATTATCCGTCAGGTGTAGGATCCCCAAACAGCAAGTAAACTGCCAAAAGTTCTGTCTTAGAACCCTCTGTACCAAGTTTTATAGTGAGACTTTTACTTTTGATACTTTCACTTTTATTTTTCGACAGTTTTTAGAAACCATCTTTTATTTTAAATCTACAGAGCACTTTTTTACAACCTGTATGTTCTCTGCAAAGATACATTAACCACTATACATACATTCATTCATTTAGCTGCACTTCAAGCTTGTAAATTCAACTCTGAATTATCTTAATTGTGAGATTGTTAAATCTGCTGTGTATGAATTAATTGTGTCAAACTATTAACTCTGTAACATATCAAACTGTGTTTGCCTGTCACTTTTTACAAGTTGTCTCTCCTTTTTGTATTCTGCTCGCTCGAATCAGCAACTCCTAAAGGATAAAACCTTAAATTACATGAGATGGATAAATTAAAGGGAAGGGCAACAATTCAAATTCATACCCGGCCTGTAGTTCTTGGGTAGGCCGGGAGGCACCGCTGCCCCCCCCCCCCCATAGATAGCTCGAGACAGTAGTTAGTTTTGACAAGTGTCATGTTTTTATGGGAATTCTAATCCAGGTTATGATCTGTTATTAATTGTATGGTTTCGGCTCAAGGTCTGGTACAGAAATGTATTTGTTGAATATTAACTAGTTATTTATTGGTCTGCGTCTTTATATGATATGTGATTGACCTTTAGTTTTGTACTGTCGCACTTAATAATAAATCATTTGAGAATAAGGATACTTCAATACCATGCTGTGTAAGTGATCGTTGCACATTCGGAAGAAAATATGGTTGCTCTTATACACTAAGGTAATTATAAAACATGATGTCCTTCATGATGATTACATAAGAAAATGTCATCTGACATTATGCCTTAAATTGATTGGGAAGCAGCTTACGACCTCCTTACAGTGTATCATATTTGTAAGAGTCCTAAATGGTGATGCGGTGTAATCAAAATTGTATGATATATAATGATATTATATGAAAATACTACAATGAACAATAAAATTATGCAAAGATGGAGTTAATTGTGTTAATGACGGTATCAACAATGCAAGTATAGTTTTTTTCATGAAGATCAGAACCACATCAGATGCAAACTAAATTTTCCACTCAGCAGTAACTAATTATCTACTCTAAATTCACTCGAATCATCGCAATTATAACCTGCTCATCACTCTGCAGATTATTCAGCCTACAACTAAACCTTTTAACGGATGTGAAATAAGATTGTGTCTGATTGATGTCTTTGAACCATGTTTACCTCTTTAATTCTGTTCCTGTCAATTTTATTGATGTCATAGTTATTTATCGCCAAATTAATTATTATAATGAGTTTAAGTTTGATTAATGAATTTACCTTGCCGCTGCATTTAACAAACAGCCATTTGATCATTGCGTATTACAAAGTTACAGGCTTTATTAAAAATATCTAATTGCAGATTCTGAGTAACTAAAGTGATGTAGTTCTATTATCTTTACCAGTGCTCCAGCAGGCCCCCAGTGGACGATGATGGGCAATAACCCCCGTCCCGCATCAGTGCCAGTATCTAAATCGGGCTTTACAACTCTATGATACTCAAACATTTCATGCAACATAAACTACTGCTGCCACTCAGGCAAATTTGTGCTTATTTAATTCTGTATATAATCAAAGATAACTAAATCTCCAAATTATCAACCTAATGGGCAAATAATATGCACAAATTGATCGTCAAAATCAGGGAATGAAATGTGCCGGAAATGTGTGGCAGCAGTGGTTTAAGAAGCACAAAGCAGTATGTATTGAGAATACCTTGATTCTTTTCACACACAATCATACACATAGCTCAATAAATCATGCGCTGCCAAACGAATTTGGGCTAATAAAATTTTATTGATAAACAGGTTATGTATTTCTCCAAAACTTATAGTAGCATTTCTTCAATAACAACTCTACCCTAGTTGGCCATTTACACTTGATCACCACATGCCACGAGTTAACAATCACCTCCGCTGAATCCCCCCACCCCCTTACGTCTTTACAAAATATTGAATAAAAAAGCTTTCATTTTTCATATAGTATTATATTTTATTCATCTCAGCGATCGAGGATGATGAATCAACATTCGCTTATTGGCGGGTAATGACATTGAAAGCTTTTAAAATTAAGTAGTTCAAAAATGTTTGGTGACCAAAATAAAAATACTCCCCTTTAGCCCCAGGCCTGAATCCGTCACTGGCTCCTATCATCTCATGTGGATTCATTCTGTACAATAATAAAAACAGCCGTGGCAATTAATTCCCCTCGTAGTAGATATTATGTATACTAATTAAGCTGCAAAGTATCTTTAACGTGATTAGCACAGTCTTCACCACTGACAGCTTCATGTCTGTCACTCCCTGGAGGGGAAGTGTCCATATCCTTGTGATTGGCAGCGTGGCAGCAGGCAGCCTCTCTGGCACTGCAGGACAGCATAACAGCAGTAACCAGTGACGGATAGAGAAGGTTAGCCCTTATGGGTAATTTGCGTCCCATCCATCCTAATCTCCAAATTTCCAGGGTAATACCAATTGAATAATTCAGCAAGTGGTATTAGCGTCATTAGAAACATTTGTTGTTGTTTGAACAAAATTTTGAGTTCTCAACTAAATTCAATTTTGCTTGGCGACTATAATCGCCTCCCCTTCCCTTAACCTGATTTCTACATCCACCACTGGCAGTTATCATCCACTATCATGTATCGTATCTCTCACTTGATGTTGTTTATTATAGCAAGCAGGAAATTAACTTTGGTGAATCTATTGTTCTTTGACAAGACACTTCACAAAGTTAGATGTTTTGTCTATTTTCTCAATGGCACTCTTGTTGATTACTTTGGATATGAAAAGGAAATCGTTTTATCAGCTCTTTGACATTAATTCCCAAAGCTGCACCACACAAGACAGTGGCCGCTTGTAATCTACCATGTATATGTGACTAACTGGAATTCTTGGTACATCGTTAGCGTGGGCGAGCAGAAAGCATATAATACTATCACAGTGAGAGTGATAGACAGATAGACGGATTGTTTCACACTACCACAGTCACGCTCAATCTCTAGATATCGTAAGTAAAACTCATTTATTTCTTTGCTATAGCTTAAGAACAAAATAACCATGTAATAGTGAGCTTCTCGGTTTTATTCAAGTTTTTAATTAGTCAAGTTTGAGATCTCCTTTTTCAAATTATGAGAATTTAATATTATAGTGATTCTGGCACTGTTAAACACCTCTTCCTTTGAAAAATACTGATCGGTCAGGTTGTGCTGAATGATGAATCAGGGCCGTAGTTTAGAAAAAATGGTAGGGGAGGCTAATGTCTGAGGCGTGTCCACAGCATCACTAGGAGGGGTGCTGTAAGTTCTTCCCCAAGCAATTTAATGCATTACATGACATGGATTATTCAATTATAGTGTTTTTAGGTGAATGTATTTAGCTTTCTAGGGGAGGCAGTGCCTCAGTGCCTCCCCTAGAACTACGAGCCTGTAAGTTTTGGTTTATGATTGAGAAATGGAGGGTTCTTATTCTTACACATTGTGAGAATTCACTTCCAGGATCAAATTCGACTGCATTCTTCTACATCCTGTCTGAAATTCTGGTCTTGTTCGATAAAAATTTGGCCAGTTATAATGATTGAAGAAACTTAGCGATGCTATAGGCTGAAGGCTGAAGTACGCTGAAAATTCTGTTCATACTATATACATAATTTTAGGTTCAAGGCAGTCTGATGAATTTAATAGTAGAAATTCACATTGGTACACCAAAAATATCTCATACTTGGAATTCTGACATTATTTTTCTTGCCATCCGTTAATTTAATAATTATTGTTTTCAATTGTCTACATTCCAATAAGAAATGTGGTAGAGTCAGGAGTTGGAATTTAAAGCCCACATAAAGTGTCTTGTTGTATATTTATTGTCTTGCCTTGTCTTTGAAAAGGGGCTGGCCGAGGTTATTCGATTGACCTGGGTTCAGACCTCAAGGACTCATAGAACTCAAGCCTTCCATAAGCAAAGTTTAATCTAGCATGTTGGTTCGAAACTGCTGGAAATACAAATGAATCAGTGCAAATCTGAAATTGTGATGCATATTGGCGTAGCTGCCCTCTTTAGGATTGATTGACCAATGGTTCGCTGCCTTGCTTGTTTGTTGAATTGGCATGAGGTCACAAAGTTTATTCATTCATCTTATCTTTTTTTATCAACGCATGTGTTTTGCATTAAAAAAAATATCATACATTTCATCCAAACAGGTCTGCGGGTGAAAGAGATGCTAAAAAACATTACTGACAAAGTCTGTTGTGTTTTGCAAAATATTTTAATTTACTTCCTGATCGTAATATCTAATAATATTTTGTGGCAAACTATTTCTTTGTCATAGCCTCGTTAGTTACGAGAAATAACAAGCTAGATTATTTTCTCTGATGACACCTTTTGCTGTAGGTGAACCTCAATTTCTATGCATATCAATAAAACACGGAAAGTATACTCTCTACCACAACAATAACTTTGTACCAATAGTACGATATCTCTGAATATAATCAGTCTTCTTTTTTTACAGGCAAAGGACTTGAGAGAAGGATAAAATATAATGAACCGTACTATGAGTTTTGCTAACAACTCTTCACAAACAGTCAACCAAACAGTCCAAGAACCTGAACTACACAATGTAGATGACTTTTACTATGCAGTAAGCATAGCGCAAACGGTTATCGCCATTATTGGCATCATTTTCAATTCTTTGAACATATATGTGTTAGTATGTCTGATTAGACGCCGACGCGGAGTGTCACCAACCTACCACCTTCTCCTCGCCATGGGGATAGCAGATCTTACTGTGTTAGCTATGATAGCATTCGTGTATCTTCAGGTCTACACTCGAGATCCGCCTCTTAAGTTACAGGATCTCACGGATGAACACCTTGACTACTTTCACATACTTCACTATCTATGGACATTACCGATTAATCTTTTCAGTATCTCATCAAACTGGCTGGTTGTGGCCACCACAGTATTCAGGTTTCTGGCTGTTGCATTCCCAATGAAAGTCTGTCAGTGGTGAGTACCATAATATTAAAACTCTCTTGATAAATTTTGTGCTGGAGGGCATGTAAGGATTATTCATGTTTGTGATATTTTCCCCATTACTGAAAACATTCATACTTTCATCGGATTCCACTCAACAAAAACTAGACAGTGTAATTTCATAATAATGACAAGACAACACAAATATTTGTAATACTTAATCTCACTGCAGGCCCGTAGTTCTAGGGGAGGCAGGGCAGGGATGCTCTGCCTCCCCAAGAAAGCTAAACACAGTGGCCTAAAAACACTGTAATTGAACAAAACATATCAGAATCAGCTCCTCTGGGATTTATATAAGCTAATTATATGCTTTAAATTACATGGAGAGTAGCTTACAGCACCCCTACTGGTGATGATTTGGACTCGCCTCGGACTTTTGCCTCCCCTACCATTTTGTCTAAACTACGGCCCTGCTCAGTTATATCTTATTTCTGTTATAGGTGCACCTTACTCAGAATAAGGATTTCCATCATGTTGGTGTTTTTCGTGGCTGTCACTGTAAACATACCAAACTGGTTTACTCTACGGATTTACAAGAGAGAGGATGGCCGCATACGGGCAGGGGATACTGAACTATACGACTCTATTGGACCTTATTACTTCGCCTACCATGTAAGCCTTAAATTAGATCTCGTCCGAATGAGAAAGGATGACACACTCCCTTATTGTCTGTAAACTTTCCAGTCAAGTTTGAAAAGCCGGTTGAGAGGTCCACAAACATTTACTGCCTTTCATACAGAAATGCTATAGAATATTTTTTTTATTTGTTGTGCAATATAATTCAGATTCCTACAAACTTCCGATGATTTTGGATGTGCTTTGATGCTTTCTAATGCCATTTCTGGCTGTAAGTTAACCACAGGAGGGTTCAGAAGTTTAATTTCAGCAATTCAACTTTACACAAGACATTCCACATCCTCAGCAGCTTAAAGCCAACTTAGCTAGACTGCTGTACTTCCAACCTTAACCACAAACACCTGTAGCTGCCTACATTGCACACTCATGACAATGGACTAGCAGTGAAGTGATGTTTCACAATTTCGATAGCATACCCGGCCTCCTCTCCATTTTGGGAGGACAACTTCTATACATTGGCTATTTATGCTTGATTGATTTTGTTTCGATTCATTACCAGAATGTGACCCTCTTGACTTTCTTCAAACCTTTGTTGCTATGTTTTAAACCTGTATTACTGCTCTTACAGATAATAGAAATCTACGTACCATTCGTAGTGAACCTTCTTCTTGTGATCTTTCTAATAATAAACTTGAGAAAAACTCGCTCATCAATGGCGAAGTCTATTCAGGACGATAACACTGCTGCTAGAGAGAGGGAACATCGTAAGATAGGAGTTATGCTTATAGCTATCGTCATCTGGTTCATCACTTGTAATATACCTGCGTGAGTTGGAATCATGTGCTTTGTCAAGTTCAAGTAAAGTTTGGTTTGAGCTATGTTTGAGTTCAGTTTATCTCATGTCGCTTAATGTTAAATCATCTAAAGTAGTTGTGTTGTTCGGTCATTCTATCAACCTTAATACTACGGATTAAGATAACATCTTGGCATCAAGCTTGAAAGAATTGAGCTGATGACGTAAAATCTTGCCTTGAATTGGCAGCATTGGAAGCTATAGAGACCACTTTTAATATGACTACAAATCACAGTTGCTCAATATTAGGTGACAGTGATCGGACATATTTCCTTAGAAATTCCATTACCAGCTTCATGACCATTCTGAACTGCAGGAGTTTAATTCAAAGAAAGTAATTATCTTAAATATTAATTAAGATTACAAGCAATGAAAACATTTCTTGCAATGCTGCCGATTGCTCACGCAGTAACCTCTCAAATTTAGGGATTCGAGGTAATTTACTATAATTAGCTGTTTGGATAATACTTTTATAAGATTTATTGTAGTAATTAGGGGAAAGATGTAGGTCCAATGGAGGTAGCATGATAAGACAGTTAGATATTTTGAGTGCTTAAATTATTAGGGATTGGATGGTTATGGCCTGAAGGAGTAGGTAACAATCTGGAATTCAGGTGAAATCCTTATGATTAATTGATTTAAATTTCTTTGCTAGTATTCAATAATAGAAGATCTCAGATTGAGCAATATAATCTGTTGGTTCTGATGTTTTTGGAATGTCTGATTAATTACTAATGGGTATAACTTCAGTCCGAAAATGACATGTCCTGGTGATCATTTCAATTCCATGATGGGGCTCCCATATATTTTACTGAAGATTGAAGAATGGCTGTTTTAAAGTTGAAGAAATGATTTGGTCAGTTTAAATGAAACTTATAACCGATACAAAATTGGAGGGAAGATCACCTTGATTTAATTTACTTTTAAACTTTTTACAATTCCGGCTCAGTTCTTCAGAATAAAGTTCAGTTTTATGTCCAGTCATTTGGTTGTATTTAAGAATTGAAGATGATAGATTTAAAATTGAATATTGCTCTATTTTTCCGAAGAATCTGAAGACAGCTTTGTGTGCAGGGAGCCCCATGATTGGGAATATTATTAATATTCTTTAACGGTAGCTTAGATTTGATATCTTAATTTGACACTCTGCCCCTGTCAGATTTCACTCCAGAACTTGACATGCATGCATTACACACAAGAATTGATGAATCAAGCTGCATAAACGATTCCCCGATGAGATAACCAATGTTGAATATGCAATCACTGATTTGCATAGAGGAGGCGATTTCTGATTGCAATTAATGTACTCGTAAACTTATCATGTCACGAAAGAAGAATGACCAAGAATGATCGATGATTAGCTCAAAGAAAATCCATGATTCTATGGCTAATGTTCTATCACCATAAAATTACTCCCTATCACAACCATTTCTTTGCAAGGCTGTGATATTATATATAGTGGTTATCAAAATTTCATAACCACTATATATGTGAGTGGTTTCTTCATTTTTCACATTTAATGTTAAAAAATAATGAAACCACTTTCATTCCAAAGCTTCCGAACGGACTAATTAGACCTTTGGGTCATTGTTGGCTTGGCCTGCAACTCATGATAGACTGCTAGTTGGAATGAAGCTTGTCGGAATTCGGAGTTGAAGGAACAAACTTGCTTATGAAATGTGTGAGATACAGAGTCAATGGTTAATTACGCATTGTGGTTAGTCAATTCAGGGAGGGTCAATTCATGTTAGGATATATTCTTATGAGTTCTCTCTCCATAGAGTTTACTAAGCAAACAGTGGGCAACTCTCAAAAATATAAAAAGGTAGAAGACAACTCAAATAATAGTATACCAATATGGTTGAGTTAGGGAGGGTTAAGTGATAGGTTAAGCTATCAGTGGTTTAATGTGATGCTGTCACAGCACCGGTGCCATCATTATCACTACTAAATACTACAATCGATATTAACCATTGACGGCTGCCACTGATCGGTACCAGATTGACGTATACTTATTGTAGGTTATTAGTTGCCATGTTTTCTTCTTTGTTTCAGTATTATTTACCAAATACTGCGTGATACATCTGGTGACAAACGGTCAGAGATAGAGAACACTCCAGAGTTCATGAAGTTCAGTATCCTTAAAGACCTCGGTCCTGTCCTGAATCATTCAGGGAACATAGTATTCTATTGTCTTTGTAACAGCACATATAGGTAAGACAAATGTGTAAGGGGATGGGGCAGTGCCCGTCAATATCCACTTATGAATAATTCATGAATTTGCCAAATTTTGATAAATTCATCAATAGCATACCAATTGAAATAACGGGTGATTGCATTTCAATGTTTTGTCTGATACATGACACATACAGCAGACTCATCTTTCAATAAATATCCTGCCCGACAGTCCCCTTAAACTATTTACTATTAATTTTCTTTTCACCAGGCGAATGTTTACCAGTACTCTCCTCTGTAAAAAGAAACAGTTCAGCGCTCACTCGAGAGGAACTCAAATCACTACAGTATCCACGCGACATGGTAAGAAGCTGTTATTTGCTGATGCCGACAGAGCTTTTGTTTATTCGACACAGCGGTCACTGTTTGGTGTGGTCGTTTATTTTCCACACGAATGTAGCCACAATGTATAAGTTTGGAAAGCCCTCATCGTGGTGCATTTGCGTTACGCTTGGCTTTCAGCATGTTGCATCATTGTAAAATTGTTTCAAACGTCTATGGTATTGTTATATGTCCGCTGTGTATTCTGGTAATTTCACTACATCATGGTGTTCTTGTTTTTGTGGCTAACAAGTGAACTTTGCTTCATGCTTCATCTTTTATTATTTGCAATGATTACGTTTCGACGATTTAGAATACTTTGCTACATGTTTGACCACTTGTTACTTTGATTTTCATTTGTGATCTAGTTAAAAAGTCACACCAAATATATACGACAGAGATCGCTAATGTAACTGCAAATTATTGATATTGCTTTCAATCGAGCACAAAACTCCCCAAACTCAGTAACCTTGATCAGGAGATATTGACTCATTTTGTGACTTTTTGTGACTCTCAAATTTCACCTTTATGCAGAAACCCGTTCTTACCTCCTAGGCCTTGGATACCATTAAAGTGTTTGGTTCATCAAACTTTCGACTTCATACATTCATACATCCTCGGGCTCGGATACCACTAAAATGTGGATCAGCGAATTCTGAAAGTAACTTGTGTAACAATAGTTTGATTGAAGGCAAAGTCACAAAGCTGGAATGAAGCCTTATTTGCTTACAGTCATTTATTGCAGTTTGATCAAAGGGGTAAACTGTAGCTGGAGTTTAGTTTAGCTAGCTTTGAGTTAATCACTGTAAGTTGTTCGCAAGTTCAGGTAGGAGGCCATAAAAAGTAAAAAGATTGAGTTAATTCTCGCTCATATTGGATTACACTACTTCAAACTTGTGCAAAATAGCAATCTTCTAGGGTACATTCTACTATCTAGATGCTCATCTCAGATAGGCAAATTGATACCATTTTATAGTGTGCAATTATAAGATTAAATAGTACAAGATTGAATTATCTTATTATGTATTCATTATATTGTTACAGAGTATATGAGCAGACTTCGAGCAAGCAGACGTCCACAAGTCAAACATACCGAAGCTCAACACAACAAGCTGAACATACCGGGTAGGGAGTCGTCTCCTTTCCTGAATAGTAACGGTACAGCTGACAGCAGACGAGTGTCGCTGGCTAGTTATAGTACTTATAGCAGGTTCTCTGATACATCTGATACACAACAAGAGAAAGAGCAGGTGCTCTGAAATATATATCTACAGCATTGTTAATAAAATTCCTTTCGATCCCCGTAATCTTGTTTGTGTGTTTGAGGACGTATGTCCCCAAGATTTTCATGAACGTGAAATGCTCTTTCAACAATGATTCTTTCAACATGACAGTAAAAATTTGCAATTGAGCAGTACGACTTATTCAAGTTGTGGGTATATTGAGAGTTAAAGGATGAGACAGAAAAATCACTTTTCTCAAGTTTTTATATTGTTTATATTCTGTGTTATCCGCCAATTTAACTGCTTACTATAGCTAAATCTCTCCTTTTTGTGTTTCTATATACAGAAAGATTTTGCACACGTTTTTATTTAAATTCCACTGCGCTGCTGTCGTTATTTCCAAAAATGACAATCAAATAAATAAATCATAAGATAGAAAAGATTGACATGCGCTTATGACAATATACTCTCGAGATCACAAAGAATTCAACTTGACAGCAGTGTAGTTATGTCACTAGATAATTTCATAATTTAACTTGAGAAGGCTAGTTCTTTTTAAAAGTGCATTATTTTCTGCCAGTACACAAAAAAAAACAACCAGTAATCCCCATCAAGAAGTAGAGGGGTTGTTAGGTTATAATTTTGTATGCAGCAGAGCATGCATGCCGCACTTACTGTTTTGTACACAGCATGATGATTGTATTGCAAAACATGACATTTTAGGGATGCAGAAACTTAGTCTTTCGATTATGAACAATTTCCGTCTATTGAAGATCACTATTTGTGTTTGAGTTAGAATGGTCTAAGAGGTATGCAGGATTTGGATGCAACATGCATGAGTTTCCATGCATACCTTGTACTTGGCTGTTAATTTACTGTAAGCTTATATGACTGTAAATGAATTTCATATTATATCTGCCTGAGATGAAGATACTTCACAGCTGGGAACACAGAGATCCTAAATCGTATTTTAATATTGTAGAGCACAAATGACAATGACTATGTTGCAGTGGATGGCAATAGATCGTTGAACTCACAGCAACTTTATTCCTGGTAACAGCACTGAGTTTCCACACATTCTAAACTTCCCAATGTGTTAGAATCAAAACTTGATTTATTTGATATATTCTATAGTGATACAATATTACAAATTGGTAGTTAAAGCAGATGGGATTTCAAGTCAGAAGTAGCATTAAAATTAGAAATGATCATTCATAGGCAGATTACGACTAGAACATCAACTAGACTTAGAGATCAGGTGAGAACTGAAGTATGACTAGAACATCAACTAGACTTAGAGATCAGGTGAGAACTGAAGTACGACTAGAACATCATCTAGACTTAGAGATCAGGTGAGAACTGAAGTACGACTAGAACATCATCTAGACTTAGAGATCAGGTGAGAACTGAAGTATGACTGGAACATCAACTAGACTTAGAGATCAGGTGAGAACTGAAGTATGACTAGAACATCAACTAGACTTAGAGATCAGGTGAGAACTGAAGTACGACTAGAACATCATCTAGACTTAGAGATCAGGTGAGAACTGAAGTACGACTAGAACATCAACTAGACTTAGAGATTAGGTGAGAACTGAAGTACGACTAGAACATCAACTAGACTTAGAGATCAGGTGAGAACTGAAGTACGACTAGAACATCATCTAGACTTAGAGATCAGGTGAGAACTGAAGTACGACTGGAACATCAACTAGACTTAGAGATTAGGTGAGAACTGAAGTACGACTAGAACATCATCTAGACTTAGAGATCAGGTGAGAACTGAAGTACGACTAGAACATCAACTAGACTTAGAGATCAGAAGAGAACTGAAGTACGACTAGAACATCAACTAGACTCAGAGATCAGAAGAGAACTGAAGTATGACTGGAACATCAACTAGACTTAGAGATCAGGTGAGAACTGAAGTACGACTGGAACATCAACTAGACTTAGAGATCAGAAGAGAACTGAAGTACGACTAGAACATCAACTAGACTTAGAGATCAGGTGAGAACTGAAGTACGACTAGAACATAAACTAGACTTAGAGATCAGAAGAGAACTGAAGTACGACTAGAACATCATCTAGACTTAGACATCAGGTGAGAACTGAAGTACGACTAGAACATCAACTAGACTTAGAGATCAGGTGAGAACTGAAGTACGACTAGAACATCAACTAGACTTAGAGATCAGGTGAGAACTGAAGTACGACTAGAACATCATCTAGACCTAGAGATCAGGTGAGAACTGAAGTACGACTAGAACATCATCTAGACTTAGAGATCAGGTGAGAACTGAAGTACGACTAGAACATCATCTAGACTTAGAGATCAGGTGAGAACAGAAGTACGACTAGAACATCAACTAGACTTAGAGATCAGGTGAGAACTGAAGTACGACTAGAACATCATCTAGACTTAGAGATCAGGTGAGAACTGAAGTACGACTAGAACATCAACTAGACTTAGAGATCAGGTGAGAACTGAAGTACGACTAGAACATCAACTAGACTTAGAGATCAGGTGAGAACTGAAGTACGACTAGAACATCAACTAGACTTAGAGATCAGGTGAGAACTGAAGTACGACTAGAACATCATCTAGACTTAGAGATCAGGTGAGAACTGAAGTACGACTAGAACATCATCTAGACTTAGAGATCAGGTGAGAACTGAAGTACGACTAGAACATCATCTAGACTTAGAGATCAGGTGAGAACTGAAGTACGACTGGAACATCAACTAGACTTAGAGATCAGGTGAGAACTGAAGTACGACTAGAACATCATCTAGACCTAGAGATCAGGTGAGAACTGAAGTACGACTAGAACATCAACTAGACTTAGAGATTAGGTGAGAACTGAAGTACGACTAGAACATCATCTAGACTTAGAGATCAGAAGAGAACTGAAGTAAGACTGGAACATCAACTAGACTTAGAGATCATGTGAGAACTGAAGTACGACTAGAACATCAACTAGACTTAGAGATCAGAAGAGAACTGAAGTACGACTAGAACATCAACTAGACTTAGAGATCAGGTGAGAACTGAAGTACGACTAGAACATCAACTAGACTTAGAGATCAGGTGAGAACTGAAGTACGACTAGAACATCAACTAGACTTAGAGATCAGGTGAGAACTGAAGTACGACTAGAACATCATCTAGACTTAGAGATCAGGTGAGAACTGAAGTACGACTAGAACATCATCTAGACTTAGAGATCAGGTGAGAACTGAGGGTGCCTGTGAGTGTTTAAATGTTCTTGGCATCAATGCATCTCATGGTCTATATCAGGGCCGTAGTTTCGAAAAAATCGTAGGGGGGGGGGGGTAAAAATCCAAAGGGGCTCAAAGCTTCATTAAGGAGGGTGCTGCAAGAAAATAGAAATACCTGAGCCTGCTTTTGATTATTCAATAATGTTTCTTTCTTGTTGGTGAGCACAACTCCAAAAATGCTGATAACAAAATAGCATGTGGTGGTCTAGCCTGTTATCGCAAGCTTTGTTGTGGGGTAGGGGGTTCAACAAGCTTATCAAGACAGTTGGGGGTCACTCAAACATACTTGGCTATGTGACGGCACTTACCCACTATGCCGCACACTGAGCGGTTACTAGGGCGAGTTGACGAGACTTTTAATTGCACACCAGCATCTTTATTGCTCTCTCAAACAACACACACTAAACTGAGTAAAAACTATCTCTTATAAAGTATTACCAAAAGGATGTGAAAATAGGATATCATATGATATCAATGAATTGCAAAAACTAGGTAACAGCAAAGCGATAATTAATTGGCTCACACTCATCAAGACGGCAAAGCGTAACACCACAGACCAGGACACAGCCCATTATTCGGTCATTGTTATTGTAATAAATGTCCATTGAAATGTCATTATTTCTGCCACTGGAAGTTGATAAGAAATGATTATTATTATGGCATTTCCAGTGACAGCCAGAATGGTCACTGTCATGACCTGATACATGACAGGTGATGACTGTCACAGCTAAATCAAACTGATGCATCAACTAATCCAACACACAAGATCATCTTGTAACATGGAAAGGTGAAAGATGATTTCCCACAATGCAATTCTAGATTGGAGAATTTTTTAAAGGGGATCAGAGGAAAATCCTAAATCCTATAATAATACAGATTGGTATTAAACCACAATGCATTATGGGATATTGCTGTAAGATGATTGAGACCCTGTTTTCAGTCGTTGTGTTAGGAAATGTAGAAATCATGACTATTAATTATTACCTAACATCAATTATAGAATTTTAGCAGATCAAAGCCTATACAACAAAACCTGAAGATAAACCCATGAAACAATTTGAGCATAATATTGCGTAACAGGTGCATTAGGTATATCAATTTCAGCATGGTTGGTGTTGAAATGGTACAATAGCCCACCCAGTCCTTTATCGACCGCCTACAGCTGCAATCGCCATCCCGAACGCCGTATAGGCTGGCTGTACATAATAGCGTGCAAATATCCCCTATAATGGTGTGGAAATCCAAAGCGGTCAAAGTTTTAGTGGTCTATCATATACCTTCACGAAATGTTGTCCTTTTCCAACCAAAGTTGGGGGGGGGGGATGGAATTCAATTTCTTCGTTTTGTCCTATACTTAATTTTTCAATTTAGATCGTTAGACGTGATGATTGAGCAGAAATAATGACCACATACAGACTACACTCATCCCATCTAACAGTGGGAAGGCTATTATACATCTTGCAATGCTTTGTGGGAAGAGCTTTAATGATATTATATACTGATGAGAATTCAACCACTACATATGTATCATGGTATATTTCAGCAAGGTTTTGTGTGACCCGGTGTTAAGCAGTTGTCCTATAAAATGAAGAATTCATACCAGATAATTTTTTTAAAGCATTATGTCAAACGATCCTTCAAATCATTGTATTTAACAGATTGATGACCTTGAATATTCCTAAAAAAAAACGATGCTCGGTTTTATTCCAAGAACAAATAGCTATAATATAGCTATTTGCTCTTGGAATAACATATATCATTTTTTATGTTATCATAGCCTTCAAGATGAGACAGTGTAGCGTGCAGGTACATTCATTTACAAAATGTTCAGTACCATGATTTAGGCTCCAATGGGTACTAAGTATCAGCATTATATTTACAATCACTGTTTTACTAATATTTCTATGTCATTTTTGCTCAATCAAAATAAGTGATGAGTTAGACAGAACATAGATAAATATGTCAATTATGTGTTTCAGCGCTTCCTAGTGGCTAGAAATGCTCTCAGAGCATCAGCGGCCGAGTTCTATCCTGGACCCTGTTTGGGATCACACTGCCCTCAAACCCCCATGTGGATCGCTGGAGTACTTCGCACCCTTGAATCATTGTGATGACGTGCAGTATCGCTGTAAATTGAAATCTCCGACTTTTGAGTTTAGATTTCTTAGCAAGTATTATATACTGTTTAACTAATATTTCTAAGCCATTTTTGCTTAATCAAACTAATTAATGAGTTAGACAGAATATAGACAAAGCTGTTACCTGTGCTGCAGAAGATTGCTGCTGCTATTCTGTATGAAATTCTATAAAATCTATAAAATTATCTGCATCAAAGGGAGATTACTCCAAAAAACACATGCATCATTGCTTTTTCTATCACAGTGAGATGTTGTTGCGTCACAGTATTCAATGAGGACAATTCTTGATAGGATATTTACTACACAGTGTCCAGTCTAGTGTCTAGTGTGATTTGTCTACGGCCACACAAATGTCAATGTCATGATACCAAAAACTTTATTCACAATCACAGTAGTTTACAGGCCAATTTTTTCTGCCTTCAAGGTCATGACGAAAAATAAAGTCTTGCATACCAAAACACAAACTAGCATTGAGGAACTCTTCTGACTTCTCAATATCACCATACACGTATTAGCTATCAATTCAACCAAGTCTCTATTGAGAAAAGAATAAAATCCAGTTATAAGATTTTTCACGTCACAATACAGAAAATATAGGAACAAAACCATCATTCAGTTCAACACGCTTGACCTATTTTTAATGTAATAACGTATTATTGTCATCTTTAGTACCATTTTTTTTATTTAATTGTTTACCTGACTGACACAAACAACATTCATGCATATCTCATGTAAATCACAATCTCATTGGTATCACATGATATACTGGTTGGATGAATAAAATTTATATTATATTATTTTTGTTCTTATCTTTATAGTGCTCTGGTGTACTGGGCCAGCAAAAAGTCAAAATGTTTTTGGAGCAAGGAAAAAAATATCAACATTTGCTAGTAGGTTTTGAATAAATCAAAGATCTATCCAAAGTTTTCACGGACTGTAATATATTCTATGTCCCATCATTGCTCTGTAAGATTGGTTCAGGTTGTAAAGCTTTTTATCTGTCAGACTAGAGTAACTGTACATTCTCCAAATGCATATTCTTCATATAATGTCTCTCCTTGCAAAAGTTTGAAAGTGAAAAAGAAATTTGTGTGGCACATTTTAATATTCTTAGTACATGTCAATTCAACTACGAACAATTCGGTAAACAGGTAACACTCATTGTGATATTGCTGAAGAAATACATAAAGCAACACTCAACAATGACTGCTTGTTTCAGGCACGCAATTTTAGTAGGCATTTGATATTGGATTTAAGTAGTACCAAGCATTGGATATGGAACTTATATGATGTTGGTTACTTCACTAAACATTGTGAGTTAATGAATTAATAGTTTGTGTATGATACTGATGTTTTGACATACTGTCTTTTCACACATTTGATTAGCCTGAGATAAGGTAGAGGTAAACAACTGGTGTAGAAATGTTGCAGATTGCGTCAAACCAACGAACATATTCTCAAACAATAACAAGATTGAGGAAGATTGTTTTACTTAATGATAGTCGATCACATAACCAAGGGTGCAGTATGAACTTTCATCAAATTATCAAGCCTATTCAATGATCCCAAGAAAAATAGTGCATGTTATTCATACCGGCACCAGTTAACCTTCATAACCATTACATATTCTTTAGATATGATTCAATTACTTGTGCATATATTGCTGCTCTGCTTTTTCCAGGTGATAGTTATTGCTGGGCTGCTGATCCAATGTGGCTGTCAACTTGTTGGTAAGTTTATTAAATGGTTGCTTCTTTATTGCAAAACTGTCACCAGAAATGTGTCCATCAGGACGATATCGAAGAATTAAATACAGAAGCACCTGGGGCAGAGATTCTTTTATACGCCAGGCAGCACTCAAGCTAAATAAACTAGTATAATAATTCATGTTAAATGACTGCCGGCGACAGAGACTTCTTACTCCTATTTTTAAGCCATGTATGTTATACTGTTATCATTTTTTACATCATGGGCACCGGTGTTTAATACCTTTTTTCACAACATTTATCATGTTAGTGTATGAAAAAAAATGAATCAATCAAACAATCATAAAGATCAGTTTGTGAAGGGACACAACTAAGACGCACATACTTGCCAAGAAATCTAAATTCATAAGTGGGGTATATTTCAATTTCCTTACGTTTGAGCCCCAAAAGTGGACTGCTACCTACGGAAAACATTGTCTAGGGTCCCCGACCCTTTCCAGCATTAGCACGGTCCTGAACTCGACAAGCACAAATAATGATCACTTGGCCAGGCTAATGTATCATCCGATGAGAGTATGTAATGGACAATATGTAACAATTTTACGACAGAAAAATTCCTAGTCAGCATTCAATCATGATATACAAGATTCATCATAAATTTGGTGAAGTGAGAGTTTTAGGGAGGAGGTGGGTGTTCACAGACTCTTACCAAACTTCTGAGAGATTAGTGCACTAGCAAGCTTGCATCCGACTGCCAGTGGGAATGACAGTTGTCAAATAAAACTATGAGATAAGAAAGTTGGAGGTTCATTGATGCAAAAAGAAGTCAACTAATAATTAGCCCTCCAAAAGAGATCGCTGGTTTGAGAAGAAAGCTTGTGTTTCTCATGAAACATTCATACAATTGGATTCAATCACTTGCATTATGAAACGTATCGGCTGTTCATTTTTCAGGCACCATAGAGAAATGCATCTATTGGTGTATACTGTGAGAGTTTTATCAGTGTCAGTATACTGCTTAGCGAATAACCATCATATTTATACCAGGCGTGTTTCTCAGGAGGCCACAAATTCCTGTGTCAGTTCACGTTGCCCTCATTCATAATTTAAGGGTTCAAAAGGGTGTTCCTTGCATGTAAAGGGCTTTATTTTTTTCTTTCCGATTATCATCTGCAGCCCTTACAATTGGCTCATTTGAAACATATATCTACATATACTTGCGGAGTGCAAGAAACAAATTATTTTGAGTGACTTCAGAGGTTAGGCTCAAATTGAACAAAAAACATCATATACTATGCCAAGTAATGGCACACTTTGCTCCAATATATTTTTGTTAGGAAAGTTCAATGAAATATATGATCCTAAATTAATACTGGTTGCTTTAAAAATGCCAGAATTGAAGCGACTAAGATGTATGTGAGTTAACATCAAATATGAAACAGACATTAAGTGTCTGACTAACTGAGATGGTCATTGGTGAAAACATATCCTAGAGCCAACTCATTAGTGTTCCGCTGAGAAGAATCAGGATAAAGTGGAGATAGAAAGCATCAAATATAGTTATACCTGTTATAACTTACACTAATCTTTTTTTTCCAGACCTGGCCATCCCAACAGTAACGGTGGATCATGATAACGTACGTTATGAGAATGGATATGCAGTGTATATGGTTACTCTGGCTTCTGGACAGGAGAGTAAAGAAGTAGAACTTGATTTAGAATGTATAACAGACCCAAGTGCTAAGTCCTTTGCTGGAGATTGTAAGAATGAGAGAGTTAGTAAAGATTCTTTCAAAGTAAGAATATGTAACATCAAATTTGATTCTACATCATTTTCATTATACTGTAGTCATGAGGTTATTTCTTTTGTTAAAGAGGAGCATATTGAAGTGACATACAAACCACAATCAAATTTGAAGATTACTACCAATTAAACATAATAATCAGCCAACAGAATTGTTGTATCATCTATAACTGAGATAGATTATGTTTGTTGAAATTCTGGTCATGATCTCCAATGCTTTTGTAATAAACAGAATTTGCCTTCCGTATTCCCCAAAAGACTTGGCCATTGCCCTCGAGAGAATAACAAGCAAGCTAACTCCGAAAATTACGAATAACTAGCACTCTGAAATTCTACCAGCGATTAGAGTTCCATGTGAAGTGATTGATGCGCTGTTGCTAATTTAAGCCAAAAGCATGCTATAATTTTTATAAATCCAGGCAAGTAAGTTATATTGAAAGTGGTTGTGCATTACAAATTTGATAAGGTACTTTTGTTTTATACAGCTAAATTATTTGGCATTAGCATGTTGTTAAGATTTTCTGCAGTAAAAACTTCAAAGTTTAAAACCCAGACAGGGCAAAGATCAGACTCAATTGTTTGTGCTATGAACATAGTTAATTAATACTAAACTTTTAGATCAAGCGTTTGAAAATTAGCAAAGTTAGAACTCAATTAGACTCACAAAAACTAGAGTTGACTCTCATTTTTTTAAATAATGAAAAAGGAAAAATATAAGTAAAAAAATATAGAACAAATACTAAAAAATTAGTCAGCTAACATACCTGTGCTGGTTTGTGGCTCAGGGTGAACTGGTTTAACATGTTTTACCACTCCAGCTTTTATACCAGAAAAATGTTGAGAAAAGCTATTAATTACCTCAAGAAAAATGGTTATAAAATATTCTCGAATAATCCAAAATCCGCTATAAAACACGTGTTGTGCGGTGAAAAATTGCAAGCGGATCTTATTCGAGCTGAAAATGCAAGGTACCACTAGGTGCAGATGGTCAGTGGAAGTAAATCCATAAAGTTATTTATTAGTATTGTGAAACATGATGATTCGCACATAAAGTAAGCCATACAGGGAACCGCCCTGTTGACCAGAAAGGCGTATTAATTATAATTATGCAGCGGATTAACTTTGCACCGGACAGAGAGAGGTAATCCTCTCGGAAAACCCACATGTAAGGGCATTTATGGGGTTTGGTAATGGACTTTTTGACAAATGGGCATGACAATTGGTAAAAACAAGAACAAAAACAAGAGCTAGCGAGGAGCAAAGGGTGAAACTTAGGTCACAGAAAAACTTGGAAAAATTAGCTTGGGGTGAAAATTGTTTCAAATGAATTCTGCTGTCCGTGATGTTTACAGTTATGTTTACACTTTGCAATCTGGTTGAAACTTAATGTGTGATCTAAAATCAAATGTGTAACCTTTGATCATAACGATGTTGAGATCTGGCACATTTCCTTGTAAATTATAGTTAACCTTAAACCGTGGAGTAAAGTACGATGTATCAGCGATAGCCCAGGGAGTATCAAGAAGTAGTCAACAGTCACAACCTACAACAATAGATGTTGGTGAGAAGCATTTATCATGTACTACTACTAGTCACTTTTAAATTTAGAAGCACGTTTGCAATTCAAAACTTGAGTATCTTGCCTTCATGGTAATGAGTAACACAGATAAACACAGCGTTTCTGTGTATTATCCAAAACGCCAGTGCAGTATATTGAAAGAGCTTGGTTCACTTTTGCAACTAAATTCTTCAAATCATTACTGGTTAAAACATATTTTTATTTTGGAGAACTTGGAGAACCTGATGTCGAGAAGTATGAAGAGCTAACTCCTGTAAATGGATACCGCTTCTTTAGTGTCAAGTTCTTGGTACCAGATAGTTGGAGATACCAGTCAATCAGTCTCTCATGCGTTCCCGATTCCAAAGATCCGGATCCACAATATGATGGATTTCAACTTGTTGCTACTTGCGATCAAGAAAGCACTGGGAACATTACTCGAAAGGTTAACTTATCATAATTTTGTAGTTTATTATGTGCAAAACATATTTTAGTTTTTTAATACAGCAGTCTTAATTGGCTGAAAAGCTTAGTTTCCGAAATGCAAATGAGGAGTAATACAATTTGACTATTACATGCAACATTATTTATTAATGTGTGATATCTTTGTAGCTGAAGTTAAAGCCAACTTTCAAGTACATTCTGAATGCCTCCATCAAAAGTTATTATGAGAATACAGGTCCCATTACTATACTCCCGGAAATCATTGCATGTAAGATCTACAAACAATTCGCATAAAATTCAAGGAAAAGAAAAATTACCATATATTAGGGGTTCACAGAAACATGTATTCATCCAATTGCCATGACACTTCAATCCGTTTTGAGAAAATTTTAGTCACAGGATCACTTTTTTTTCTCATCTGAATTGATACAATCAACGATGAAATTCATAATGTGGAAGGGTTACCCTTTGGTCAACAGTTGGCTTACAAGCTTTGTTTCATTTGGTCCTTGCCTTGTCGTGCGTTTAAGAAGAGGCTGGCCAAGATACCTCAGATAAACCTTGGTTCAGGTCTCAGGGACCCATAGAACTCAAGCCTTCCATAAAACATTTAATCTAGCATCGTTGTTCAAAATAACTCGAAACACAAGTTAATCGGCGAAAATATGTAACTGTGATGCACATTGGCTTAGCTGCCCCCTGTAGGACGGATTGACTAAAGTTTCGCTGCCTCGCCTGTTTGTAGAATTGGCATGAGGTTACAAAGTAAAGGGCAGTGTTTTTGTCTTGACCACATGTTGGGCAGTCTATTTCATCCATTAGCTTGAGTTTTTACAAATTCCCTCCTTCTCAAATTTTTTTAAATAGTGCTTCAAAGGATGTTGACTTGTAATCTTGGATTCACATTGATTGCACTACAAGAAGAAGAAATTTTCATAACTGCTCATGTATATTTCTTTCAGTACCTTTTCCACCAAGAAATATTACAGTGACTCCCTCAGGAGTGGGTAGGGCTGGGGAGGTCATAGTGAGGTGGAGCAATGTACCTAATCAGTACTTCTCTCTGACTCATGCAGTACTTCCGGGAAATGACTATCCAGTCGTGAGTCTCACAAGTACATCTTGGGTGGGGAAAGAACGTGTTTCGTTTCTGAAGTTGGTTAGAGTTAATAACCAGCGAAAGTCCAATCAGGAGTTTGCATCGTAGGGCACACCTGAGGATCGAACCAATAAACTTGCAGTCAAGAGTCTGACGTCAAATGAGCTATGCTTTTTTTGGATTGTTGACCTTCCAATCTTAAAAATTGATAAAGCTAAAGCTGATATAACATCAAATTATCACTGTGGAAACAACTTCACTTAAAGGAACATGTTTCAATTCAAGAGTTATGAAGGAAGGCAGGCATAATAAGCTCTATATGTCCCGTTACAAACATAGGTAAATGGATTTGAAGTATTGAAAGGCTGAATAAATGCGCAAAGTTAAACAATTGTCTTTTATTTCAGAACTAAAGAAGCAGCATGAAGAACATACACTTCCATAATTACTTTCCTCATTCCTATTGTTGAAACGAATTATCAAATATTTGAAACCTTTTCTTATCTTTTCCTGTCATATCAAAACACTGCAACAGAAGGGACCCTCACATGGTGTGCTGGAAAAATGTATAATTGGTTATTGTGGACACAACGTCTTGAATGGAAGTCAGAAACCGTTGCATCCCCAACAGTGTATTCATGTAAGCAAATCCGAAAAAGAAGACAAAACTTATTGTATTAATACACTGACAGCGGTTGCAACCTCAACATATCCTCAATTCATTAATTTCCTGAGGATCAGCTGCAGCTCACATGCTATAACTGTGAAATCATGCAAGCCTCTCTGAACTATGTGGTTGCAACCTATGATCAAACCACTTTCAGCATTATTGGTATCATTGGAGATGTTGTGCAAACCTCTGAGTTTATAACCGCTAAGTGTGTCTTGACCATTACATGTGAAGCTTTAATTAGTGCATTATTCCATGTGAATTTTGTCCATACATGTAGGCATTAACAAGAAAGCACAGTCCACTTTCCTGTCACTATTTTACAGCTGTAAATCAAAATCATCATCAACAATCAATCAATCCATCATTCTATCAATCCATCAATTTCTCAATTTATCATGTTAATCAAAAGTGAGATTATGATTTTTGTTATACATCTTCCATTTCAGACCCTGTAACTCCTAGAATTGGTTTGACCTACAGCAGACTAAACACTCAAAAACTGCGCGTTTACACTTTGAAGACAAACCGTTATAAAAATGATTGTGATGACTATGAAAGACTTGTGGTGACATGTATCACACATCCATCACTTCAACCAGAGTTTGGTACCGTGAAACCTGTTATAAAAAGCAAAGAAATAGCTGAGGTACGGATCATACAAATTCTCTAATTCTCAAACAAATAATTTCAAAATCTGTTTGTCATGATGTGCCTATGACACCTTTGAATGAAACGCAAACCCTCTTACTCTGGTTCATCCACCCTTGAAAAAGATATAACTGTCATATGCATTTTTTTAATCAACTTGTTCTTATGCTCTGTAGCTTACACTGTATGAAGGCGTGAATTATGAGATCAAAATTCAAACTATCTTCCATGACCAGCTTAGTGAACCAAAATATATCAACTTCACAGAAGGTAATATGTGTGCACTAATAAACAACAAAATAATAGCACTATACCAAATTTGTGGATAGCGTCAACTTGAGTGATCATTTGATTTCTTTTGCATCTGTAAAACTCAGGCAAAGAAACATATTTCCCTGATGTTCCACCAATCTAATAGAGTAATAAAGATCACACTCACTGGTTCAATCATAATCTTCTAATTTTAATGGAAAACTGTACAATTAAGAAAACTTCCAATCTGTTGTCTTTTACATCAGAGCGTTTGCAAACACCTGTAATTGTCTACTTCACGAACATGGAGTTGCCCCCACATATACCTTTTACGCTGTTGGTCACTGTTGATGCTAACATGATTTGGAGTTACATGTTCGTGACAACTTACAGATATGACAGTAACTTACAATGCATTATCAATTATGATGTACTGGGACATGTAAAAGCTGTCGTACTATACTGAGCATAAAAAAACAAGTTTGTTTCTCTGGAATGAGAAGTTGTCATATTTTGTTGTTTCACATTCTGAGCTTTAACTTTGTAATAACAGTTGTATTTCTCAAATTAAATCTGTTTTTTTTTCAGCTCCAGCTTTGCCGGCTCTGAAAATTACTGAAACAAACAATGATGAAGAGGGGTACAGGTCGTTCATTGTACAAGCTCACCAACCAGTCACAAAGTCCTACTATTCTTCTTTGAATATTACCTGCCAACCTAAGGAACTCCATGTGAATTTACTCTCTGCTCAGATCGAGTGTGAAATCAAAGGAATAGACAAAGACAAAAGACTGGTAAACACCTACCAATTAATATTATGAAACAGTGTGAATTGAGTAATCTGTAGACCCAATTGTTTTTTAGGTATGTTTTTGCCTATGTTCTGTTTGTTGAATAATATACTGAAATTTCATGTGTAGGTGTTCAAAATTCTTTGTTTCTGATCAAACCAGATTTTGAAGCATGATGTCTGGGAAATGTTCGTCCACAGTTTTATTGTTGATTAAACTCAACCATCTTCACTTGACCAGATGTGTAAACTTAGTCTTTATCATGATATGAAGTAATTTTATCCTTTCACAGTTCAAGCTGCAATCTGGGCTCGTGTATGAGACTACGGTGCAAGCAGTTAGCTTTGGGAAGACAAGCAGAATAGGGCCCATCTGGAAAATCACATCAGGTAATCATGACCCCAAGAGTATTTGAGGTCCGCCCGCTCCTAAAAGCACCTGAAGTAATTATCATTAAGAGTTTATCAAAGATCGTAAGAGTTACCTTACTTTGTATTTCTGTAACAGCATAATGAATTGAAAACATCTAATTTCTAATAATTATCTCACTGCAGTTTTAAAGTTTCCTAAAATAACATTTCATATTATGAAACACAATTTTCCACCAAACATCACTTTCCACACATATTAATATAAGAACAGCAAATTCCAGTGTGAAAAAATCAAGGACAATGTAAGGAAATAGTTCACAGTTTACAGATATTGTGGAATTGTAGCCAAGAGTTAAAATAGAGATTCATATCAGTTTTATATACAAAATACATGTACACAGCATATATCTGAGAAACAGTTATCTCTGTTGAGAAAAACTAAGAATTATAATGTTAGATAAACTAGTAAGTGAATGTTGATGGCTAAAATTGGGACAAAGATATAACCTTTTTAAAAGGAAAGAGTGCTATATTGTCGCCTTTTACTAGATCACCACGAGAACTATGATCATGAATAGATGGTCAGACTTGTAATATGGCTTGCTATCAATTTGATTGTAGCCTCGCATCCTCCGAAAAACGTCATGTTGATTCCTCATGCGGCTCCGGATGAACATAAATTGGATATTCAGTGGACTAATGTACAGCATCAATTCATCGACAATACTGTCATATTTTGTGATAGAGGCTGCAGCCAGCAAAAAGTGAGTAGCCTTTCAGAATATCTGTTTTCTATCTGTTTAATGTTTAGAGAGAATATAGTTAATTTCATGATTTACGCCATGATCATGCTCAAAAATATATATATCCTTTCATATTTGACAATTGAATAGCAGATTGATCATGATAATATATCAGTAGGTTTGAGTGATTAACCTAACTCTGTGAAATCCTGTTCAAGTAAATAAACATTAACAACCCACAGTTCCAAGGTTTTAACTGGTACTTTCACTGATTCATATTTAGGGGTATTTTTCCTGTGTATAAGTCCTGTTGGGTTTAACCCTTGCTCTTTCCCTTCCACTCAGAACTGTATAGTCACACCAGTTGTACACTTTTCCACTAGTACTTTAATGTTCTAGTTGGTCAAAACATCTTCAATTTAGATGTGTTATGTAATTCAGGGAATAATTGTCATATGAATAAGGAATTTTTTAATCTACCACTTGATGTAGGCCACAATATGTTCTTCTAGCTAGTTTTATAATAAATCATTACTGCCCAGTCTTTGGGTCCAAGCATTCCATAGCCAGCCCTGACTAATGGGAACCTACATCGCATTAAGATCTGCTACCCATTCAAACATCCTACCAAACTTGGCTTTTGAGGTTACACCTGCGGCCATGCCCAGGAATAGATTCCCAGTTGTCCCACCAATGACCGAGCCTGACAACCAGTAGGCTTACCAAAAATCCTGCTATTTTTTACATACCATAAATCTTTTTTTTTTGTTGTTGTTGATATTGACTAGTCTTTAATAGCTTTCATGGTCTGCTTTTTTTTGCAGTTGTGATTTAAACTAATTGCGACTTTATGCTTGGGCTTTGGTAACTCCTGCATTCTTTGTCTAAAAAATATTTTTCAGCAAAAAGCTGATTCTGTAAGTTGCTATTTCACACCCAACCCAACCTATATCTGTGTTCTAAGAAATACCCAGTGCCCAATCCACCAATTTATAGTACTCTAGAGGTGGGGAAAACACATCATATCTTATACTGTTTTGTAGACTAAAGTCTCAAAGAATGTTGAGAGTATGACTTTGACTGGCCTGCAAGGAGCTCATGCATATCAATTCAAGCTTCACACTACATCCCTAGCCAATCCTGAGCTGTCGGAAGGAACAGAATGGCATAAAGTCTCATTATGTAAGTATCCTTTTTTAGGCTTTTTATTGTAAGACAATCCCTTTTTCTCCTATGCAAGCTAATATTAGATATTGATTTTGTAAAGATATCATCAAAAAAAGTTCCAAAACCAATTTGCCCAGATAAAGTAATCATAAAGAATATTTTTTGCTTGATTAAGGCAAACAATTCATATGTGCCCTCTGCTTCATCAAAGACTCTAGATCTAGAACCTTATGTCTTTCCTGATTTAACTGGTTGCAATGGTACTCTAATCTGTGTTCCCTGCTGCTGCCCATACCCTTGAGGCAGCAGGACATAAAATAAAGGAGCCTCAATTGGTTTTGTGGCGGAACGGGAATCAATAATAATGTTTACTCTCTTTAGTCCCCCCTCAGGATTCTTACTTCAATATATCTCACCGGTACACTGGAGACATGGTCGGAGATGGCTCATTCTACTTTGATGTCACTCTTCCTACCTCAAAGCAGACAATAAGGTTAAATATAATCATACAAACAGAGATCTTTGATGGTAAAAATGGCTTCATCAAGGCACTCAACAGCACGGAGTTTCCAAGCTGTAAGTTATTTGAGACACTCTTTCACATAACTGCCGCTATTCATGATCCCTTTGTTGGAAAATTCTCATTAACCTTTGGGGATATAAGTGTATTGATGTTATGCTTCATAAACCTTGTTAGCAATAATTCAGCACAGTGTTTGGGTTTGTTTTGATTTTAATATATTATAATATAATTGGGCACATTGATATTCACATTATTAACATCCATATCAATATGATATCCATGTTCGAAGAAAACACTTAGCTTGCTGTTAAAGGCCAAATATGATATAATTGGATGGTAGTAAGAGGTTGTCCAAAGCAGTACAACTTACTACGTAACTTTGTTATTTTATTTGTCAGGGATTGGAATCCACAATAGGTTTGTAATAACTGATCGACAAATAAACCTACGCAGCCCTGAGTATAAACAACCTGGTCAGAGGTATCAATTTAACCTCTTTATCAAAGACGACAGGAACGATGGGAAAATAACTCCTGGAAGCACAAAGAATATCATTAGAACAATCGGTAATGCACCCTATCATACCTCGAAATTTAACTAATGAACAACCTTCTGGCACTTCTCAAATAAGAGTCTGACCAACTAGTTCAGATTACTCAGTCAAACTAAACTAAAATCCAGCGTCCACAACAACTCCAGTCACCAATCTTTTCTACTTTTGTTGATGACTATACTGTTTTACACTAAGTCCAAGTTGTCATTGTGGAGAGGGTTACCTGTCTAAAGTACAGGTAAAGAGACCCATGGGAGCGGCACCCTATACCCTTGCTCGCCGGAATTCCAGCTACTCTTTTTATCATAGAGTCGGAACTTTTTACTGCATGTGGAGTGTGAAAACATTCAGTGGACCTCCAATGTTTTAAGTCCCGTTTCGCCAGTACCAAACCAGAAATGACTGCTGGTGCCAGGAATTGAACCTGGACCTCAGAGATCACAAGTCTGTACTCTTAACCATCAGACCACTCCTGACCCCTGGCTGTTTTACACTTCTGCATACATTAACTTCATATACCCTCCAACTGCTTTTCTCCTCTTATATTAAATTTCATCGTATTACGACCCTAACCCTTCTCCTAGACATTATTTCCATACGTACATCACATCAAACTGTTAGTTTCTTGACATATGCTACAGAGATGATAAGACTCTAGGTTTACAAAATGCAAGGTGTTATTGGAAATCGAGTTTCGCAAGCTGTCAAATGTTTTTAGTATATGAAGGGTGGCTTATTACCTCAATAAATCCTTTCTCTTACTTGGGATGGTGCGATTGAATTGCGATCGGTGCCACAGGAGTTGTGAGTTCAAGTCTGACTGGGGGAGCTTTCAAGGTTGATTGTTCCTGTCACTAGCATCCTTTAGTATACCTCTCCTCCATCCATTGTTTCTGTTAAACAATGGCTTTAAAGACGTTTTCTAGAACAACTATTAGATGGCCCTTTCATTCACGTTGATAGAGCCCCCATCCATACCTCAGGCATGCACCTGCCAAGTGTTCGATACATTGTAAATGCTCACAAACCACGTTTATACAAAATGTATATTCTTACAATAATTGACATCCTTAGCAATGTAATGCAATTTTTACAGTTCCAAGTACCCCTAAAAATCTCACTATACTCAACTCTCCAATATCGCCAACACTGGTTGCTGCCTGGATTATTGACAAACGTTCACGGCTAGATGAGATACTCATGAAGGTCTACACTACAGGAAGATTACCTAATATGACATTCACCGTGAAAGGGGATCCAAGTCATTTCCCAAGCCATCATAATATCAGCACACAGATTTTTGCTCAAGGAGTAAACTACAGCTTTACAGTCACAGCCTTTAGTCATGGTCTTAAGGGACTGGAGAGTCAACGGTCATTCCTGACCACAAGTGAGATATCATGTCCCAAAGTTAAAATCATTGACATTAAAGTCAAAGAAAAACATCTTGCTTTATACTAATTTGTAGTATGTCCGTTATCTTGAAAAATGCATGCTGGTTTTATATGGATTATTTCAGACAAAATAATTCAAGAGTAGCAAGGTGTATTGATATACATTTTCAGAGACACTATGTTTGCATCCTGAGGTGACAATTGGCAATCTTATAAACCAGCAGGAGCAGTTGACCTGGTATTTTATTGATGGGAGATCTTACAATCTTATCTGTCCTGATGGCTTCAAACCTCCAGAAGAGGGAACACTTTGGGAATGTTCAGATGGTAAATGGCTAAAGGGATCGGACTGTGTTCGTAAGTTTCTCCTCATTTAGGACTTGTGATAGAGAAACAAGATAGACATTAGACATACCATAACTATCGCCATAATAATCTGTAGAAGTGTCTGTAAAACTATTGAAGAAAGTAATCAACAGTCAAATCCTTCCCCAATATCATGTTTTTTCCTGTTTGCAGCGGACACACCTCAAATATTCGTGATTGCCGGCATCTTCACAGGAAGCCTACTAATAATTGTCGTCATTTTGGCTACAATAATGGCGTAAGTTTTCATACCAAAGATGACCCTGTACGGTTGACCAAAACCGCCAATTTTTCCCACATAATATCCGCAGTGCCTATAATTATTGGCAGTTTTGGTTGACCAAAACCGCCACTGTAGCTGCACATCATACTTGTTTTCTTTTTTAGTGGCGGTTTTGGTCGATCAAAACTGCCACTGTAGCTGAAAATCATACTTGTTTTTTCTTTTTTAGTGCCGTTTTTGGTCGACCAAAACCGCCACTGTAGCTGCAGATCATACTTGTTTTTTTCTGTTTTGTTGTGTTGGTCAACCGTAGACCCCGAAATTAATTGAGCTAAAACATCTCACTGTTCAAATTTCAGTTTTAACAAACCACTTATTCCACCAACACACAGTATCAAATAGTCCCTAATTAAAAGGCGATGCAGCCTTTTAAATGAACATCTTCTCATAGCGTCTAACTACTTCAGAGCAAAGCCTACAGCCAATTCAATATAGAGAGCAAAATCGATTGATACTTCTGTATATCTAGTTTTCTCAGGTACTTCATTAAAGGATTACCATCACAAACAGACTTACACAACAACCAGATTATCTCTGAATCATTATTTTCTCTGTTTACAGTAAGGCGTCAAAGAAGAGGGGACAAGTGCAAACAGATATAGCCTTGGAAGATGAGACTGTAGCTGAAAAGCTTCAAAGACACCTTTCAGTATCCGCTGTCAAGAGGGTTGTTGATGACAGCCTATCGACACATCATGCGCTGTCACGGCACCAAAGCCAATCACAGGGTGCATGTGAGATCATTATGGAATATGTTTTTGATACTAACGGCTGCATATAGGGAAAACCACATGCTAAACATGTAATGTGTCAGCCATGTGCGATCATTCATCTCATTTCATTACAGACCTGTAGGCAGTGAAACATTTAGATCTCTTCTAACAACAATAAGTATTTACGAGTTTCCCAGACAGCATTGAGAAGTCAAACTCAATTGCAAATTGTTACAATTTAATTAAAAAAACTAGAGAATAAAGAAGAAATATTGTATGATGCCTGTCTTTATCTATCGTGCAGTGATTGTTAGAGGAAGGAGTGCAAGTCAAGCTATAATCAATACAGCACCAAGGCAGTCCGGCAGGTCAAGTGAGTGTATTATAAACTCTCTTGCTGAATTAGTTAATTGGTTGGATGGTTGGTTGGTTAGTTAGTTTGTTCAAATACCTGACCACAATAGCTCTGCTGCTTTGTTTCTTTGTCCTCCTTAGAGAATTATTCTTCTAGAGTCAGTCCTGTGCTTGAGGGGGCCGGTCAAGCCCATTGAGTAGGGCGGTCAAATTAAGTGTATCAAGAAAGAAAAGAAAAGCCTCGGATAATAGTTTTATTTGCTGAGAAATAAACAAAGGGTTAACAATAGTTCTATATTACTCAGTCAATTAAAAGGCTTTTTACACAGGACATCAGCAGTCAGTATTTCCCATTCAGAGGCTTGACTTGATGCTTCCAGGATCCCATCGTCGTTTCAGTGTAGACACTATAAATTACCCCTCTTAGTTGACAATTAAAATTTTGCATATTATGAAAACCAAGCACTTAAATACTTTTGTTGGAAGTTATTATTGCTTTGCCATCATCTGATCTACTACATACTAATAAATAAGTCCCTGTGTGCTGATTATGTTCCCAAAAATCAAAGCCAGTATGTTAATCAATCTAAGAGGTCTTGAGTTTTTTCTGCTTGATTATGGTTTCAAAATGTTAAGATTATGCACGTTGGTTCACATTAACCAATTTAGAAATCAAACATGAAGCAACATGATTTGGCTGCCCATTAAGAGGGACTCTAAATCCACAAACTGAGTATGTGATCCATCCTAGAAAACTAGAATGCATCCTAGATGTGATGTCATGAAATATCTCCTGAACTGGATGTGAAAGCTGTAAAACTGAAACTGACGCTAAAACACACTATCAGGGACCTAAGCAAACAGCTATTTGAGGCCATCAATCTGCACACTAACACAATGTTGAATAAGGTAGATTTCAAAGGGTGTAATGAGCGTGTGTGATGGCTAATTAGCCTCATCCACTCATTCTGTTTGATGATTGTTTTTTGAGACAGCCCCGAGCTCCGCTAGGTGTATTTACCTCCATATAAGAAAGTTCCTGTGAAATTGATTCATATATGTGGAATGATTTTTTGATCTTATTAACTTTATGGATTCTATCGTGTTTGTATCTACACCTGGACAATCGCTCCATAGAGACATATCAGGCCAGTCCCTGCCTCTCAACACAAAATAAGTGATCGGAACTACATGCAGTGCACCAGCATTATATCTCAAAAAGTCAATTGTTAAGATTGATGTATCGCCAGACCAAACTGTTCAGTATATTGAATCACAGGAACAGACCACAATGATAACTTTAAAAAAATTAATGATGATTATAAGTTTTCTCGAGAACAAAGTGAGTTATTGTCTCCTCAAAAACCAATTCACCAAGTAAATGACATGATTGCCTTTTATTTCATGCAGGGAGCCTAGGAAGGATGAGCACAAGGCACCATGGGAGCAAGGGAAGCAAGGGACGAAAGAGTACAGGGCGAAGGAGCCATTCCCATGCAAGTAAGAATATTATGAAACCACTTAGCTGTTGACTTTGAAAGGTCAAACAGCTCAATCACAAATGCCCTGTCATGATAAATTGCTTTTATGGGTACAAATAAAATGTGAGATTTTTTATTCTATTATTATTATCTGTTGATGACAAAAAAAAGAGAGATGCAAGCTATCTGTACTAAGAAATGCTCGCGTCAGTATTGACTGCAAATTAAACAACTGAGCATTCCACCTTGAATGGTTCTAAATTATTCCATAACATCCTTGAATACGACTATGCAAACAAAGTAGTTGTCGAAGACTGCTGTTTGATAATAAATATCTTCCAGTTTAAGTGGTTTTTTGAGATTGATTCATTGCAATTTCTGTGAAACATTTTTTGGTAATAAGGGCCCTTGTCCCTAAACCATCAGACAAGTTGGCAGACATTTAACTGATGCCTTTGGGTAATTTGCCAAAAAATCAATTTAGAATATAAAGCCCATAAAGATGGATGCTTAGCGGATTATGCCCGAAAGTTATTCTTAGAGCTTACACAAAAACATAGTGTGAGTTATCTCTTACTGTCTGAGTGTAAACTGTATACCATACATGGCATGTACACATACATGTACCTACTTTCTTTTCAGAAAGAAGCAGAAAGGGGAGCAGGAGCAGGAGTCAAGGCCATCTCCAACCACGGGAGAGTCATATAGCACCATTAAATGCCGGGCAATCTGTTGCATCATTTGGTGGATTATTCATACCACAGTATGGATGACATTTTACCTGATAGAAAATATGAATAATAGTAACTGAATCATTGAAGATACTTATCAGTAACTACAACGATACTATGATCATTGTAACTCTTCACAACAACACATATAAAACTGTGTTATATCGATATCCGACTCTTGCATAGGAATATCAAATGCTGCAAAAACATGTCCTGACTTGTAATGTAAATTGCCTAGTGACATCAATTTTATCAACATGTACAAGCCATAATATATTAGCCTATTATATACGTCTGAGCGAATGAGTATTTAGTGATGAATCTATCTGAATTACACCATGTGATTTCAAATGCGTCGAGATATTTTGTAAAACATTAAATGTGAATATGAAATATTATGAATATACATATATAACGAATATACAAATTATACATGAGTGCTATGTATAGCAAGACATTTTATTACAGAAACTAAGCACAAAGTTTACTCTCTCAGATAACAAATCTGAGATCGAAATGTGTGTTAGATTAAGCTTGGGGGCTATACCTGTAGTATCAAGGAAAGATTATTATTCATAGATGCTAAGAACTAAATATAAGGATATTATCTTTGATTCTCAACCACAAAGGGAATGTGAACAGATAGCCTGTACCATATACTCAAATAATTTCAGAATTTCATCTGCGAGTTAAGAGTTTACACATTGTTTAGCCTTTACTACTGCATTGAATGCTGCATCAGGAGATGTATTTTATATGCTGCTGCTGTAGCTACTATTGCTGTTGTCCGGGATATAGTTGCTGTTGTTTAGACCCTTTCCATATCACTTTCTGTGCCTCACTCTCTGCAAAAACAACAAGGTAATAATGTATTGACAATCCTGTTAGTGACATCCCCCATATAACTAACACGGTCAATACAAAACTGGAATATTGTAGATCAAGTGGTTATCCCAGTCACAGTTCAGTAGTGGTTTGAGACCTTATTCTCTGGATAATATGATGGGATTGCAACACACAGATATCAAAGATAATATGCTGGTCATGCAATGCGCCTTCTAACTTAGAACCTCCTATTCACTATCACCTGCAGATACACCATTGAGGAGTAAATGTGGATGACTTTGGTTTGCTGTTTAGTATCGCCGTTTTTATTGTGTATCTGGACTTGCAGAAAACTTCTGCTGCATGAGTTTACCCAGATTGTTTATGTAGACACGGGATTTAATATCTGAATGACTAATCAAAAGAAACAATGCTTATTAACTTACCTGATTTTTTAGTCTGATTTCGTTTCCATTTATTTACCTTCCATTTATCAGACACTTCATTGCCAAGGTCAACGTCAGGGGTCAAGCCTCCAGCAGCAGGCCCAACTCTCACCGGTCCAAAACGATTTCTGACATCTCCTCTCCCGCGTGACACAGTGGGATTCAAAAAGCCTTTGTACAGCCGCTCTGAAGTTGTATCGCATTTTAATCTTATGATTGACTGCATAATCACCCTCCTCCTCTCTGATGTTTTACTACAATATAAACATTTATAAAAATTGACATGTTAATATGTGTGGGTTTGTAGGAGATTGCACGCAGGGAATATCCCCTGTGGGTGAACCTGTCATGCCAGACAAACCATCATGTGATGCCCAAAGCATGTCAACCTGATTTGCAATAGTCTGCAAAGTTGCGTTAACCTTAGTATAGCTTTATTAATTTTAGCAGTTTGATCATCCATGCTGCAAAGTTCAAAAAAGCAAATTTGGCATCAAAATTATGATTTATTATGTTTATTATGTGCAGAATCAAATTTCTCAATATGTTCAACACCACATCAATAGTGTGATACATATATATTTATGTTTATGTATATCTATATCTGAGCGTTAAGCGCAAAACAATGTATTATCAAATTCTAGAAGCAGTAGCAGATAAACATGAAGTGCTCTGCTTTGTTGACTCTAGCAGTCAGATACAGCCATGCTAATATTGTGATTTTGGCTTCAGTGTAGTTAAACACGCCCTGACAATCTAACATTAATGTAACTTACATCATTATGGTAATGATTGTGATGAAAGCTAAGAAAAGGCCAACCACTCCAATGGCAATAAATGCAAAAATAATGCCAGAATCATCAGCTACAATCAGAAAAAAAAACAATAAGGGCGATATTGAATCAAAACTAGTGTTAGCATATCTCTCCATCGATGCTATGATAGAGTGACACACACATCCAGGTTTCAGATAGTTTAATAACGTTAACTATGAAATTGCAATTGCCTGTCAGCAAATTGTATATTGTGGCGCATTGAGCTGTTCTTATACTCCTTAGAGACAAAACTAACTGATGATATTTTGATGATGATGATGTTGATGGCGATGACTATGACAACAACGACGGCGAAGACGACGATGATGATGATGACGATGATGATGACAATGGTTTACATACTTACGAACACAATCAGATCCGGCCACCCATATAGTATCAAGGCACTTCCACACAGATCCTTCTTTTGGTGCTTTGAATGCATCAGGACAAATAATATTGTAAGATCCTCTATTCATAAAGGCCCAGGGCATCTCCGCATTCTGGCTATTAAGTTCTCCAATCATCACCACAGGGTGGACACAAATTGTCTCTAAAAAAATTGTATATTTTTTTATCGGCTTAGGTTAATTTTGGACTTTTGAACAATTGTATATTATTTGTTTACTGATTAAGGCCATATAATTGTTCGATTGCTTCTTTTTACAAGTTTTCTTAGTTTGTTTGCCAGAATATAGTTGAAAACCTTTTTTTTCCCATGAAGAATAAAGTAACAGACTGATCACCAAACTCATGCGGATGCTGAAATATTCCAGCTGTGTTAAATTTAAAGAATAATTATATTTATTTTTATCAAGCTTAGTAAATCGGTCAGAAGAATGATTTCTAAGTGTCAAACAGGTGATAAAGTATCGAAATGAGAGTTGCCTGTAACAGATCAAATGAATAACATGGTAAAAAGGCTTGTTAAAATTATTAAATTGATGAAGTGTTATGGTGACATAAGAGTGACTTAAAAGTGGCAACTGCCCAGTATTCTACACATGGGTTTTCAAGTGGAAGATTAATGGCAAATGTAGGATAGAATGGAGTTCCGCACATCAGGTAATGTAGTATTAACGAGATTGCCAACCCACTGACAGGAGTAGGAGGTAACTCAGTTGGCTAGAGCGCCTGCCCTCTAGAGTGCAATCATTGGAGGTCTTGGGTTCGAATCTGGCTGCAGTCTACTGACTACTGGGCTCAATTGATGCCCCAGGTGTGCTCCGACCTGCCTACAAACTGAGAGCAACTTGGCGCCGAATATGGCGTCCGCGCCCTTAAGGCACTGCATTTTGCGTTCTTCGGACAGGGACAAACTTGCGATGTTAACCAACATTTATCTAATCTACATTCAAAACCACTGTCGGCGATGTTACAATTAGTGGTGCGAGAATGTTTAAAAGTAGAGAAAGACATATTGGAAGGAATGAGCTTATGATGGTGGGAAATTTTATGGGCAATTATAAAAACCTAAATACGAAAAGCGATTAGTACCTGTAGGACTCGGTGCACAGGAATTCTGAAAGACCTGAAAATGTGAGACTAGATTGTCAAGTGATGCATAGAAATAAGGATAAAATTAAGCCTACTTTGTATAACGTTGCGGATGAGTTTGGCAAACTGGTTTTCGGAAACAAAAAGTCTTCATCTTAGACGTTTTAACTGAAAGAAACATGTTTTACGAACATCACTGACATGATCACATAAATCTAATTAAAAGTTCATGATCATGTCAAGATTTCAAACAGTACCTGATGGAGGAAAAGAGACATAATTGTCATATTCAACAATAAGTATGATTCATTCTTATGTGAAAGTGGTAGGAATTTAACAAAGAAGGGCTTGAGGCACACCTACACTGCAAGGTACAGGGTCAGACAACCCACTAAATCATTTGATTCAAACTTCAACCAAATTCAAGACGGATAGTTTCCGATCAATTGAAATTAGAATTAGAAATAGAATTTGAGACTCCTACTTTCTTTATCACATTCTACACAGCCGTTGAGGTATATATAATATGAATGTAAACTAGTATTATATACAGGTTATTAAATGTTGTCACATTTGCCAGCACCATTAGGCTAGATATCACTTCTCCACACTAGTCATGAAAATTTTAAACGCAACGTGAACTTCACGGTCAATAATTGATTATCAGAATGTGTTTTTTTGTTGGTTCTAGTATCTCCCCAACAGAAGCAATAAGCTAATGTCATATCGGGTACACTCAGATGTCAAGGACAAGTTGCTGCTATGGGGTTATCATCTGTTTAGATTAATAACTGCGTTTAAGGAGCAAAAGAAAATTGAGCTGCCCATGAAATTATTATGGAGGCGCCAGTGAGCAAGTTACAGTAACTTCAATTCAAATGCAAACACTAAATGCATTAGGTGAAACTTCAAATAGAATTTCCTTGCCCAGTGACAATTGAAAGGCTCCAGACAAAACATCAATGACATTTTAAGCACTATTGACAATAAAATAATTACACAGTACATTTAATAAATGAAATATTTACTGAGTAGCTTACCGTTACCCTGCGAACCACATGGGTGGATAATTCCAGCAGTAACTAGGACCTGAAAGAAAGAAACATAACATTAACGTTATAGCTAAGGTGGTGGCTATAGTTTTGCTGTTGGGAGCGGAAGAGAGCCAATCCCAGGTTTCTGCAGGTACATATTATTGTTATATTTGAAGTGCATACAATTCCACTGTCACTACTCTCAATAGGCAATATCTGATAGGTGTGACTATACCACTCCAAGCAATCATACAACCATCAACATAACAAATCGCACAGTTATTATTAAACATTGTTTGCAGGCAGGTCACAGAAAACCCTGGGGCCAACCAACACCCAGTAGTCGATGGGATACAGTGGGATACGAACCCATGACACGCCGGCCATGACACGCCGGCCATGTCACGCCGCCCATGACACGCCGGCCATGACACGCCGGCCATGACACGCCGCCCATGACACGCCGGCCATGACACGCCGGCCATGACACGCCGGCCATGACACGCCGGCCATGACACGCCGGCCATGACACGCCGGCCATGACACGCCGGCCATGACACGCCGGGTCTTACTCCTTGGCTAACACTTGTTTCCACCAGAATTATCGGTTAAATTACCAGTTTATTCATGGTAGATTCCTATTGACCATTACCAATTAAGAACCAATCAATTAATCAAGTACCAACTGAGGGTGACATAAAAGCTGATACATAATCATCATTTTGGTCCTCTGTTGTATCCAGTACATGAAGTATTGGTCTGGTTCTCATCCTAGATATTTGGAATTAGATATTGAAGCCCTGCATTCCAAATAAAATGAACTCACAATTGCCAGGAGTGCTGCCCTCATCATTATAGTTACTTCTTGTGCCTTTCTTTATCCGTTGTAATTGATACCTTAACTTTACCAATGTTTCCTAGCAACTATTGCTAGATTTTGCTAGTAGCTAGTCTTCAAAAACATTCCGACCTTGTGTTATTATTCTTTGGAGGAAACATAACTCCATGTTATTTCACAAACTCTAAGCTAGTGATTTAAATCTGGTTTTACAACCAGAGAAACTACTTTGCTACTTATTATTACATAACTTTCGAAAGACCTAGAATTCAAACAGTTTCGGCAGCACGCAATACCACCCGTAAACTATTTCACCTGAATGTATGTTTTGCCTCTTTGCAATTGATAACTATGATATGCTATGTTGCCACATCCCAGAATATCGTGCCCCATCTGACTGAAAAACCGCCATCCACCTTAATGTTTGTGCATGGATCAATTTGATATGGGCAACAACAATTATTTAAACTATTGGTGTTATGGATCAGAAGCGTGTACCATTTTCAGTTTTACCATGAGGTATGCAGTCTTAGTTTTACCATGAGGTATGCGGTCTTAGTTTTACCATGAGGTATGCGGTCTTAGTTTTAGCAATTTTTAAGCGAATAGTTAAATTGATAGTAACATAAACCACAATGGAAATTACAGGTAGAATAGATGTCAAAACCGAGTGATTGGAACCCATAACTCCTGCAGCACCAATTATCTGGAGTGAATAGCAAGTGCGCTAACCGATTGCGCCGTCTCATTATCCCCAAAAAAGAATGAGTTGATGGTGCTAATAAGCATGCCCGCTATTCACTACTCAGAGTTGTGTTCTCACGTCTCATAGCACTGTCCACTTCACCATTGCCACCCTTAGCAACAGAATGAATGTGGTAGGGTGGTTGGCCTTACATGGCCGATTCCTAGGACCCATTTGAGTGAGTTTGGAGTTGTGAATAATTCTTACTCAATGTGACGGGTTGAAAACTGATGATTATTTTCAATTTCATTTAAGATCAGTATGAGTGAAACATAAAAACACAACCTCTGGACTCTACTTAGGGCTTATGCGTATATAATATCCTTGTGTAAAATTAACTGAATACATCGACAGTAAGGAGATAGGGAAACTGATATGGGGAAATACGTATCAGAAGGTAGTTGAAGGAGGTATAGGAAGCAGTAGGACAGAAACGTGCTGCTTTTAAGGAGTGGCAGAGAGCGAAGGAAAGACTGGAGATGGACCCAGAGGAGGCTGAAGCCAAAGAAAGAGACTATAGAGAAAAGAATAAAACAACAAAGGAAAAAGTGGCAATAGCAAAAGAAAAGGGGTATGAAAAGTTGTATGAAGATCTCAAAGAAAATGGACCAAAGAACCTCTAGAGGCTTGCCAAAACCAGAAATAGGAGGTCTCAAGACATAGACAGGATGATCGTTGTGAAGGATAGAGAGGGCAAAATCTTGTGTGGAGATGAAGATATTAAGAAGAGACGGAGAGAATATTTTGACAAGTTGCTCAACACCAAAAATCAAAGGAAGGACTTGCAGAGGAGTGATGAAATAGAGGGACCGATGAGGCTTATAAGCGAATCCGAAAAATACAGTTAGAGAAGATGAAAAATAGAAAGGCAACTGGACCAGACGAATTCCCGATAGAGGTAGTGAAGAGTCTTGGGCAGACAGGTTTGACCTGGATGACAGCTGATGTACAGGAAAATGAGATACCACCAGAATGAAGAAAAGCAAAATCACGCTTTTGTATAAGCAAAAAGGAGATCCTCTAAACTGTTCTAACTATAGAGGGATAAAACTCCTCAGTCACTGTCTAAAGCTCTGGGAGCGAGTGATAGAGGCAAGGATAAGGGAAATGAGTAGGATCAGTGGTAGGCAGTATGACTTCCAGAAAGGGAAGTCAGCAACACAGCCCATGTTTTGTTTGGGAGTACTCCAGGAAATGATGAAGGAACACTAAAAGGACTTGCATATGTTTTTTGTTGATCTAGAGAAGGCGTTTGATACAGTACCTAGAGACCTAATCTGGTATTGTCTGAGGAAGCGTGGAGTTCCAGAGACATATGTTAGTGCAATCAAAGACATGTACAAGGACTGCAAAACATCAATTGTGACAAGTGTAGGTGAAACAGATGAGATTGAGATAGAAGTAGGATTACATCAAGGATCTGCACTTAACCCTTTCCTATTCATATTGATCTTGGATGTCATCACCAAGGAGATTCAGGAGGACACGCCATGGGCAATGCTGTTTGCTTACGACCTTGTTCTCTGCGATGAAATTAGGGAGAGAATGGAAGAGAGACTGGAGAACTAGAGAGGGTGTTTTGAAGATATAGGATTAAAAGTAAGTAGGCCAAAGACAGAACATCTACTGCCAAAAGGAAACTTACAAAGGATAGAAATGAAAAAGTATGATGAAGAAGGTTCAACTGATCTGGCGCAGGTATCAACATTCAAATACCTGGGAACCACAATAGATCAAGAGAGAGGATGCGGAATAGAAATTGCAAAGAGGATAGAGAAGGCATGGAATAGATGGAGAGAGCTGACAGGAGTGCTTTGCGATAAGAAAGTTCCGACCGAGCTCAAGGTTCTGTTGTACAAGACGGCAATAAAACCTACACTGATCTATTGAAATGATATCTAGCCACTGACTCAAAGACAAGAAGAAAATATAAGTGCAACTGAGATGAGGATTCTCCGAAACATTTATAATATAGACTGGGAAGAGCATAAAACAAATGAGAGTATAAGGGAGGAGGCCAAAATAAAAGCGACTGCAATAGGTATGAGGACGAGACGTCTTCAATGGTATGGGCATATACGCAGGAGAGATAGGAAGGAAGATATTAGAATGGTGGCTGAGATGAGAATACAGGGAAAGAGAAAGAGAAGGAGGCCAAAGAAAAGATGGATGGATACAGTGATGGATGACATGCTGAGATGGGGCCTCTCAGATGAAGATGATGATGAAAGAATCAGATAGCATTCCCTGATAGAACTTGGTGCCCTGCAGGACTGACACCTATCCCGGATCACGGCGTACTAGGTGAGAAAGGTGAGAAATTTGGCAAAATAACGGGTTATTCAAAGCACAAATCATAAAGCAAACAACAATGGTTTTTGTGTTATTGAATAATTAAAAATCATATAGCCCACAATTCTATTTAGTTGTCCATTCGAAACAAGATGCCAAACAACCCAAACTACACACTGCACATTAATTATTTGTAGCTATTTTATTTGACATAAAATCAGATTCAGATTACAGATAAGAACGAAAATCCGTAATTATGATCTTCATATTGTATTGAATTATCATATATTATTATCTATTATCTTCTCCCGTATTAACCAAGGTGACATAGTGAGTTATATCACTTATCAATTGCTTATTCTGTTCAGGTCATTAAAAATCATTATTGGTAGAGGAAAATTATATTTTCAGGTATAACTAGAGTGTTCTGCTAAGGTCGAAGAATATTAATAATTTTTTTTTTTTTACACTTTTATTGGCCGTCTATTTCATTCCAGTAGCGGAATGTTTTCCGAATAGTGCCGAAAAAAAAGGAAAAGTAAAAGAGAAAAAAAGGAAAGCTTGAGACTGAAGATGAGTTAAAATGTTTCAGCAGTGAGGTGGAAATAGATAGGATGTCTTTGAGAAGAGAGAAAATAAAAATGTTGAGATATTTTCATTATAGTATTGTGCAGAGGCAAAACTTGTTGCAGAGATAAAAAAGATAATGTCATAATTGAAACAAAAGATATTTGAATACGCCAGATTTAAATGATGTTACTTTGCTCAGTGAGCGTATTGACAAAGGAAGATTATTAAAAGATGAAGCAATTGCAATGTTTAGTTTATCATTAGGAGGTAAAATAAGAAAATTATCGCGCTTGGGGTATCTTCGATTTCTAGAAAGAAAAAGATCATTAATATAGCTAGGTGTGATGTTATACATTATTCTGTAGGCGTAGAGAGAACTAAAATATATAAGAAGACTAGGAAGTGGCAATATTTTTAAAGTACGACATAAGAAAAACGCATTTGATAATTGAACTGGATTGTAATGAATATTTGCAATAATTCTTAGCGCAGCTTTCTGATAAACATAAAGTGAATCTAGCTGATATTTTGGACTGATATTCAAGAAAAGTTGTATTCTATTTATGATGTGGCAATGTATGAATTAAAAGTAAAACTGTCTGGCTGATTGTGTGGTACAAAATGTTCTGCATAATTGTAACAAATTGGTATTTTTTTGTATTTTAGTTTTTATATATTCACTATGATTATCAAATGACATTGAATCACTAATTGTAAATCCTAGTAGTTTAGTGGTAGATGATCGTACCAGGGTGGTATTGGAGAATTTTAAATCAAATTTATGTTTTGCATTGCCAAAACAAGGTAATGGGATTTTTTTATATTTATGGTCATCCGATTATTATAGCACCATTCTTGGATGACACCCAAGTCACCCCTACAATGTTGCTCCAGAGACTGTGGATCTTTCTGATGGCATATAAATACAGTATCGTCTGCATACGCATAAGCAGTTGAGGACAAGGGTAATATTAACATATCATTTATGACCACAAGAAATAAAGTTGGAGCTAAAATTGAACCCTGTGGGACATCTGTGTTAACTGGTTTTTTTTCTGAAACAATTTGATTATAAAATACATATTGTTGCCGGTCATCAAGAAATGATTTTATCAACTTCAATGAGGGACCAATTATTTTATAGGAAACGAGTTTATTAAACAAGATATCATGGTTTACACAGTCGAAAGCCTTACAGAAGTCAAAGAACATTCCTATAACACACGTATTTTTTTGCTTTTGCTGGAGCACATCTGACACCACTTTATGTACAGCATCAGAGCAAGAGTAATTACCTCTGAATCCTGATTGAAGAGGGTGAATAGCTTTTATGTCAGTCAGGAAAGTCATTAAACATTTATTTATATGTTTTTCAAAAATCTTTGACACTATAGGCAGAATCGATATAGGTCTGTAATTCGATGGATCATTCGGATCTCCACCCTTAAAAACAGGGGTTACTCTAGCTGTCTTCCAACATTTGGGGAAATCACCCTCAATAAGAATCTGATTGAAGATGTCGGTCAATATATCAACGACAAAAGGGAGCGTCTTTTTAAGCATCATAACTGAGATACCATCAGTACCAGTCGATTTCTTATCAGAAAAAGATTTGAGATATAGGCAAATTGATGCAGGAGTAAATCTTTTAAAGTTAGGCAAGAATTTTTCCTGAGAGTTTGTAGGTAGTATATTATCTCTGATTTCAGGGGTATTTTTTGAATGATTTTCCTTTCTAAACCCATGACCTAGTATATCAGCGATTGTTGAAAAATGATTGTTCAGGTCTTTGCTGGTAAGAGTTGAAGAAGAACTAGAAGACTTTTTCTTTGTCTTTCCGATGTTGAGGGCGTCCCAAATTGGTTTTGTATTATTATTTGCTGAGTTTTCAACCAAACCAGAAAAATACGTCTTCTTTTTTTTGTTTATAAGATTTGTAACTAAATTTCTCTGCTTTTTGTAATCATCCCAGTTTTGAGAGTGTTTTAGTGAATCCCTTATTTCCTTTGTCTAGAGACCTATCAAGCCATGGTGGTAAAACTTCTGTCTTTACAAAACGGACTTTCCTCCTAACATTTAGACTAATTTTCTCCAAAAACAACTGATTGAAACTTTCTATCATCTCATTAGATGACCTGAGATATCGAACGATATCCCAATTAACATCTGAAAAAGATCTGCGTAAATTTTCTGGGGTCATTCTAGAAAAGTCATTGAAGCGTATTTTGAATTTTTTTACACTTGGGACAACACCTATTTTTCTTATGCTATATGTGAGATAGTGATCACTTACAGCTGTTTTTAATACTGAGGTATGTCGTTAGTCACAATCCTTATTTGTGTAAATATGATCAAGCATGCTAGATGAATTTTCGCTGACACGTGTTGGCTCATACACCATTTGTTTGAAAGAAAATCTGGAGAAAATTGGTAGCCATTTTTTCTTTCTACTATTTTCCAAGAGATTTACATTAAAGTCACCAAGAATGATGACTTCTTCTGTGTGCTTGGTGCAACAATCTAGGTAAAGTCTCAAAGAGTCATTCCAAGAAATTAACGAGTTCGGAGGACGATAAATGAAGGAAATTTAGAAAGCATGAGATGCTTTATGGCGAATTTTGATGGTAATAGATTCATCAATTATGTGATTGAAATCATTGATTAATTCATACTGAATACCCTGCTTTATATAACATATTATACCACCTCCAGGTCGAGGTTTCCTATCTCTTCTTAACATATCCTATGATGGAATTTGATAAAAAGAATCTGGTTTGTTTCCATCCAGAAAATTCTCGCTTAAACCGAAGATTGAAAAATTGTAAGTAGACAATACGTGTCTCACTTCATCAATTTTTGAAGTGATTCCACGAATATTCAAATGGGCAAAAGAAAAACGATTTTTGATCACTTTTAAAGTGTCAAAATTAGGTTGAGTAAAATTTGTATTGAAAGGTTGGCCTGTTGTTTGGAGCTTACTCATCTATATGTCTTGTTGTGTTCTTTTATCTCCTGGTGTTTTCAATGATGATATAATATTGTACATTGAAGGGAATTTAATTTTCCCTATCTCCATAGCTTTCTTCGTCTCATTTTCCGACCGGAACTGGATACTGATGGCACGTAGTGGTCTGTCATCTCTATCCCTCAGTCTCTTGACGCAAAGTGCTCTAAATTCATGGTTGACATCTCTCAAAATGTCCTCGTCTCCAAATGCCAATGGCACATTAGGGACAATCAGGATGTTTGTAGGCTTTGCTACAGTGTGCCTCATTGATGATCCACCAAGGAAATTAGTTTTCAGCCTTAATTTATACGTGTTCTCTGTGTATCATCTTCAATTTGTATGATAAACTTACACCTATCCGGGTATTCTCTACTTAATTGATATTTGTTTATAATTGTAATATCCGTTGGTCCAAAATCTTATTTCTTCTTTTTCATCTTATATTTTGTTTGTTCTCTCCGCCATTGCATTGGCTCATCTTTTTTTCGGTGTTGCTCCTGGTGTTCTGGTGTACGATATTATGTTTGAGCACATCAGAGGCGAGGACTTTATGATTTTTCAACTCATCTGTCATGCTCTTCATCTGTGTAGAGAGGACTTTTATGTCCTCTCCTAAACATGACATTTTTTTTCTATGTTTACGGTGTTATCACTGTATTTCCCTTCTAAGAGTTCCAATGTTTTTCGCAAGTATGCGAAATCACTCGTTAAGGTTTTGACTTGGAGTGCCAGGTACTTAATATTAGTACACTCCGATGTAGTCATTGTTGGTGCTTGATGAGATTTATTAAAGGTACAAATACAAATACCAGTGTCTGAGGTACTATTACCAATATCAAAGTTTTTGTTGATGATACCCTTCAATGGCGATCTACTTCTTGACTTTCTGCTTTCTAGCTCGTCCAATGCGTCAACGTATTCCTGCTCAAAATCTACCCAGGTACATTGTACTCCTGCCTTGTTCAAATATCGCTCAGCATTTTCAAGGGTGCGAAAACCCTTGAATGATGCACCACTGACTTTATTCACTGAGTCGTTACATTTAAGCCAGTTTTTAAAAATACCTGTTGTCTTTCCTGTGGCAACAGCATAGAATGCGTATCCTTTCTTCTTCTTAGTATCACTCATGTAAGGTGTTATTATTGTCAAATTTTGGTTATTTATGAGAAAATTCTGAAGAGAACTTTTCACACCCAACTGTCTAGCATGACGTCACTCACAACAATGTATGTTGTGAGTACCATACTCAACAATAATATGCAATAATAATGAACAATAATAAAATCAACAACAACAACAATAATCAACAATAATATGTTGATATTATGATCAAAAAAAAGATTATGTATCTCTCAGTTTACTTTATGTCATTCAGCAAGACATACAACTATAATTAATAATTTAATTATTTGATGGATAATGAATAAAATAAAACTGTCCACCACAATATTTATCAATAGCAATGCTGCAATCATAAGATATACATTTACTATCAAACCTCCTCAATTCTCTGTGATAAGGGAAGCGATATTAAATGGTCACATCTTCTTGCCTTTTACTTTTTCGCCCGAGCTCTTAAGTCCCATGCTCGTTTGTACTACACTCCTTCGCCCTGTGCTTTTCCTTTTTACGTTCTCTGCACAAAATAAAAGGCAAACTGTCACATGTTTTGGGAAATGTTTTGTGAGGAGACAAAAGCTCACTTGAGGAAAACCAGCAAACCAGCAAACCGAGATATTATGGTCGGGCCAATTATTTGATTTCCACCAATAACATCCGGAGTAAGAACACTAAGCGGGATTATATTATACTAACTTGACTTGCCGGACTGCATAGGTGCTGTCTTGTTTTTAGCTTTACTTGTAGTCCTTCCTGTTTCTTTCACTGCACAATAGAGAAAGGCAAGCATCATACATCATTTCTTTTTTTTTGCAAATTTTTCATGATATGGTAAGGTTCTTGCTTGGCTTCTTGCTGCTGTCTGTGGGAATTTTTAATCTGATATTTAATGTCATTAGGTGGAAGCTAAGCGCTTCCCTGTCAGCAGCTGTTTAGCGAAAGAAGATTCAGTTGCAGAACAAAACATATGGATGTCATTGTCATGAATGAGTTAATAGGCATTGGATGATAAATTGGGGGTATACCCTACATTAGCGTTCACTCAGAGATGATGTTATACAGAACATATTATACTTCTGGGCCAAAACTGCTATCTCATGCTCTCCCAAGTATTTATGAGTAACTTGTTCTTGTTATTTGTTTCAAATAAAGACATAAGAAAACACCACTGTAAGGGAGTTTGGTTGTCTCACATGGCTAATGTATAATATGATTAGCACATTGTTTTCTCTATATAAATGCAGCCCTAGGTATCAAATGAATATTCCATATTGTTCTCACATGCACCCTTTGAATGGCTTTTATTTTGTGCTATCCCATCAACAAGCATCTTGGCAGCGGATACTGAAAGGTCTTTTTGAAGCTTCTCAGCTACAGTCTCATTTTCCAAGATGATATCTGTTTCCAATTTCCCCTCTTCTTTGAGGTCTTACTGTCAACAAGAAAAAAATATTTGCTGTTTATTGAGTTGGCGCTATGATATGCTGTGTATTATCAGGTTATGATTGGTTGTTATTTTTTCTGTGTTGCTTTGTTGCTTTGCATTCTTGATGTATGTATGCTATTTTATGTATTTTTGGGAAAAGTGGTTTCTCAAAACTGAAACTTAAATAGTTTCATGTTTAGTTTCAACCAAAGCTATATCTGGGTCATCTTTGGTACCCAAAACTTACACCATAATTGTAGCCACGATGATGACAATTATCAATAGACCTCCTACTGTCAAACCAACACTCACAAATATTTGAGCTGACTTGTCCGCTGTAAACAGGAAAAATATGACAGGAAGAAAGGATTTTGCTGTTGATTCTTCAATAGTTTTACACACACTTACTACAGAATATCAAGGAAATAGTTATTATTCATGTCTCGTGTCTTTACTTGGTCTTATTATCACATGTCCTGAAAGTCGTAAAACTTACGAACACAGTCAGATCCATTTAGCCATTTACCATCTGAACATTCCCAAAGTAGTCCCCCTTCCAGAGGCTTGAAGCCTTCGGGACAGGTAACTTTGTAAGATCTCCCATCAATAAAATACCAAGTCATCTGCTCCTGCTGGTTTGTAAGATTGCCGATTGTCTCCTCAGGATGCAAACATATTGTCTCTGAAAATGTATATCAATACTCTTGTTGATATTTTTTACATTAAATATCGAAAATCATCTGCATAACAGCATAACTGATAGGGAAATCTTGATGAATTTGTTGGTTCAAATCGCAAGGTTCAATCAGTCATCACATTCAAAAGATTTGGGGGGGGGATGGAGCGAAAAAGTGGGTGCCTTTAATTTGAGCCTGCAAAATCTCTACCAACTTGATATCTGTTTGCAGGTAGGTTGAAAAACACCTGGAGGTTTTAACAAATCACAGTAGATGGTGGACAGCAGATGTATTTGAATAAGCAACATTCACACTTGCATGGTGAAGATCTGTGCTCTAACCAACTGAGCAACATTCTAGGAAGTAGTATGATGCAAGATACATGCTTCAATGATTTTAATGATGGTTATTTTTAAATTTTGGTCATGATATCTCACTTGTGGTTAGGAATGCTCGTTGACTCTCCAGTCCATGAATACCACGATAAGAGGCAGTGACTGTGAAGCTGTAGTTTACTCCTTGATCCAAAGTCTTTGTGCTGATATTATAATGGCTTGGGAAATGACTTGGATCCCCTTGCACAAGGAATGCTTTATTAGGTAATCTTCCTGTAGTGTAGGCGTACACAGTTATCTGATCTACAAGTGAACCTCTGTCAATAATCCAGGCAACAAGCAGCGTTGGTGATAGTGGAGACTTGATTATAGTGAGATTTCTTGGGGTGATTGGAACTGTGAATAATAGAAATATATTGCTAAGGATATCTGTTATTGATGTCAATTAGAATGAAAAATGAAATTGAAAATGAAAAGCCTAAGTATATGCTTTGGCTCTGCACCACAGCGCAGTCAGCAGCCCTTCAACCCCATAGCGGCAATAAAGCGAATTTAGATGAGAAGCTATGTTTTGTTTATAAGCTCAAACAAAACACTTAATTTTCATAACTGAAAGTAATATAATTGTTTTTGTTATTTACTTTTAACTGAGATGACTGTTTATGGATTAAGATTGACACTTATAAAGGATAACTGCTTAGATTCAAGAAACAAATTCCTATATGCATCATTTTTTTCCAATAATATATTTATTTTGGGAGTATTGGTGTTCCAGTTACTGAAACGAAATGGTGGAAGAGAGTTTGCAATTAAAACAATTAAATTTTTCAAATTTGATATTCATTTATAATTTAAACGTTGTACATCATTATGGATCAAATGTCAAAATATTACTTTTGTGGTTGTCTGCTCAAATAATTCCTGAATAACTTACGTTCACCATAAGAACCAGCAGTCATTATTACCTGAAAGAGAGTGACATAAATTTGACTTAATTTTAGATTTGCTGATGGGTAGGAAGAGAGCCGATGCCAGGATTCTGTGGATACATATTTGGGTAAAGTTGTATTGGAATGCATCCTACTTCCACTTCACTACATCTCAATAGATAGTTTCAGAAAGGTGCAACCCGACCACACCAAGCTAACAAACAATTATCAGTGTGAAGAATGAGTCATTATAGTGGTTTAAAACTTGTTACCACCAGAATTTTTGATGAATAAATCAATTTTTGGCATGATATGTTTCTATTGACCATTAAAAAATTGGTGCCAATGAATAAATCAGGTACCATTAAAGAGAAACAGAAGAGCTACATAACCTTCATTCATGCCCTCTGTTGTATCAGGTTCATGTAATATTGGTCTGGCTTTCACATAATAGATATTATTGCAACTAGGCATAGAAGCACTGCATTTTAAATAAAATGAACTCACAATTACCAGGAGTGCTGCCCTCATCATTATAGTTACTTCTGATGCCTTCATTTATCCGTTGAAATTGATAGTTAAACTTTACCAAGGTTTCCTAGTAACTATTACTAGCTTCTGCTACTAGCTTGTCTTCCAAAAACATTCTAACTTTGTGTTATGAAGCTATAGAGGAAACGCAACTCCTCATTTATTCACAAATTCTTAGCTATTGATTTAAATCTGGTTTCAGGACCAGAGAAGCTACTTCGCACCTAAATATAACAATGCTTTTATAAGACCTAGATCAGCCCATATTGCTAAAATCATATTCTGCAGGTAGAGACATGAATGTGCTGCTGCTGCTGCTAAGGTTCACAATGATTGAACAATTCAATGACTGACTAGTTCCCTATCCTAATTATAAGCCAGCATTTCGCTCTGTGGATTGTAAGTAGGTGAGTAATCCAGGGCATTGTGTTATACAAAAAACTTCAAAGGGGGTACTTATTTCTTGATTTGATTCATATATTTTATCACTTGAAAACCTTAACAGCCCTATCCAGTTCCCCATTATCCATCCTTCACTATCAGGTGTGCACGGAAGCTGAATTGTCAACACATACAAGCTAATAGGCCCTCATTGTGAACAAAGCTTGTTTTGCTGTAGCTGTTGACTTGCACTGATAAGGCATCTTCACTCGAAGAATTAAAAACAATCTACAACAACACGGTTAAGGCTAGGCGAAAAGGCACACAGACCTTTATAAGGCAAAATGACAAATTATCAACAACCATGTACACACATGCAATGCTGAGAGAGTCAATGAAAGTGGTTTTGTGATAAGAACAATTTATGATGACCTTCATGTTTTGTTGAATTATCATAATTCATTCGCTGGCCCAGAGTGACAAAGTCCAATTTGGCAGAAGAAAAGAATTTTTCATGCTCCTGATTACAAATTTGGTTGAATTTTTATTTTATCTCTATATCTGGTGCGAATTTGTTCTAACTGGCAGAGTTTGAATATATGCTTAGCGCGATAAAGAACAATCAGGCTGAATCGATTTAATTGGTCAATCATGCGTTGGTTGTCCAATAATGTTATCGATGAGGGATTAGTGGCTTAGCTTTTGATTTTAATAGCTTATAACCTGTATGAAGAATCTCACTTATTATCTCTCACAATCTGAATTGATGACCTTACACATCTACATGCTGACAGTTAAGAAATGTTGCAATACCAGAGCATTTTTGGACATTTTCAGTGCCAGTTAGATCTTTACCGGGCTGTGATTTGATAATTTTCCCTGCGATAAAAGTCTATCTGGCTTTGTTAATTATGATAATTATCATGAACTTTATTAACCACTGATCAATGCATGAAGCAAATAAGACCATGTGAAAACAAAAAAAAAATAAAAGAAGCAATAAGAAGGCATTGATGTTTCGATGTGTATTTATTAAAAAGGCTTCTTCTGCAAATAGCAGTGTTGGATTAAGGGAGGGTTGTAGTTTTGTGATGGTGCCTGTCATTTGTTGCTAGTGAGTCTAGGTGATGGTGATGTGGATGGCTGGTGTTTTTTCCCACATCATTGACATACTTTATGCAGCATATGTCCAGATGAATACTTAGTTCTGTTAAATTTAATGCTGCAAAATCGCTAATTATAACATTCTAAACATGTCAAAATAACCCTGAGGCATAACTTCTGTAATCTTTCAAGAATCTCCTTGTCCCCTTTCGACAAGTATGTGAATCAACTTGGAGCTGCGTAGGAGATAGCTGACTATAAAATGTGACCAGACTAGATGTGGACGCCCCAACTTTCCTGAGCCGAATAATGGCATGCACAGCATGGTGTATCCAGCGATTATTTCATTGTCTGTCTTATATGCTATATCCTCATAAAAGAATTGTGTATCAATTTCACAGAATTACCTAATAGCAGTTTCACAGCCACAATAAAGTTCCAATTGTACTGCTATATCATTGTACTGCATTAGTCACGGGATATTCAATTGGCAATCCCAATACACCATGACTAGCTGCATTTTTATATTATGTTTGCAAGAATGTATAATTGGTTCTTCGGTGAATGTTGGCTGTACAAAAGCCCCTTTGTATGTTATGATGGCATCTCCAACTTTATCTAGGGTTTGTCTTGTCAACAGAATATAGACTTTGTGAAGAAACAAAAACAAGAAAATATCAGCTATTATTGGTCGTAATAAAATAATACTAGTTTGCATAATTTGCCGAGTTTGTTTTTTGAGGGGTACATTTTTCGAGAACATAAACAAGGTATAAGTTATGTAATGAATGATATGGAAATGACATCACAGTCAGTAGGTTACCAGCTTCCTGATTGTATTGAGAACAATATTTACTAGCAGCGAAAACAGTCAATTGTGCTCACCTAGGATCATAGCAGTTCCAATTTCAATATGTTCCATTGCAAATACTGCTACATCTCCACCAACAGGTGTCAGCAAGTCCTATGAGAAACAGTTGAAGTCTGCTCAATTTTTTTTACAATCCAAAGGTGTAGCGATGACATTCTCACATCAGCAGGCGTTTAAAGCGCATATACTCATAGGTTCGCTATGCATTGACTGGTGAGGCATATTGTCAACCCGAAAAAGGTACAAGCTCGGATTCTTTTTTGGTTGGGAAAACAAGCATGAAGGTTATCGTGAAACATAACTTCTCCATTTTTTCCGCTGAAATGGAAACAGGAAGACTCAGCAAGAAGACAGGTTTACCAGCAGTCTACTCAAACAGGGAAAACTTTATGTATAATATTTTACATGTCATTCCGCTGCTTTTCGTTGTGCAACTCAAGGTTATTGGTTTTCATAAAATTAAATACTCTGCAGTGTGTTGAGGCTGGATATTTTATTGATCCGCACTTAAAATGATTTTTTGGATTTGATTTGCTTATTTCATCTGGTAAATAATTAATGTATCAAAAATGTGTGAGTTTATGGTGATGAGGCTCCATATGCTCAGTAGCATAGCTATCCGAGGCGTAAGAGCCCTGAGTTGGGTTGGAATTCAATTGAATCCCTCCCTAAACATTACCCTTTAGCAGCGGAGGCGCTCACAATGAGGCAATCAGGTGCTGCTTTTAAACCAACTTAAATGATTCAATACACTCAATCCAACAGATTGAAACAGGCAAGTTGTTCCAAGCAACGGACGCTTGGTTGTCAGGTTGACAATGACCACAGGCAGATAGCTGTAGAGAGAGAGTTGGGGAGACATTTGCAAGTGGTGTAGGCGGGACTAGGAGGAGTTGATGTATAGAATATTTTATGTGCGAGTAGACAGATCTTGTGAGTGTAAAGTGATGGAACAGGGCGGACATTAGCATGTCTAAAAAGTGGTTTAGTGTGCTTTTGCAACAAATGTTCCTGATCCTGACAATCTTTTTTTTGGACAATGGGAATTTCGCTCAAATGTGTTTCAGGAGCATTTCCCCAGGCTTCTATGCAGTACTCAATTTTGCTGAGAGCTAAAGAGTTATATACCAGGACGTGCACACAAAAAGCCAAAATTTGAAGCGCAAAAAATTAGTCAAGACACTTGGGTAATACACCTATAACTGGGTGAAGGTCAACTTGTTGCACCCATCCTCCAAAATAAAATGATTAGTATGCTGATACAAATGAGGCTGTAGCCAATTCAAAAGCACTGCTATCAGTGATATTGAACCCTGTTAATATATTCAGATGTATTTTCAATGGAAATTTATTGAATTAAAGTTTGAAATTCTTTTTGCAAAATCATTTTAGGAAGATCAATGCATACGGTTTGGCTAATGAAAATTAGACCAGAAATGTGTGATAAATGCACTCAGTTATTTAAAGTCAAAAATGCTCAGTTGTAGTTATCTCCTCCTTACTTTTCCAAAAGCTATCTCCATCCTACAGATTTTAATTCAGAATAACCATATTTGGTCACCTGGATCCTTAGTCAATCAGCTAACTATTCATTTATCTTTATCTGCAAAAAACTCAAAATCTGACGAAAAATCTCCAAGTTCGTGTTTTTCTGCTTGGGCAGAATTACATTCCGACATGGTAACTCACAGAGATCTGGTTTTTTTTGGAGCATCAATTCATCACATTATCTAAACGAGCTTTTGAGGGCATGTTTGAAATATCTTTTTATCATATTTAAAATTGCGATTTACTTTTTCATTACGGTGTTTATTTCATCCTTCAGTGCAGTGGCAATGTTGCGCAAGGCAGTGCAAAGAGCCTATATATTTGTAGTTTCTATGCCATTGTGTACAGTTTCAAACAAATTCTAATCGCCTTTTACCAAAGGAGTGGAGCAATTTATAAATGACAATGGAGATGCTATACTGAACTTAAACAAAAGAATATTTCTGTTGGTTGATCTAACTTTTCAGTATAGATTGTGGCGACCCATCAGTCACCCATCAAATTCTATCAGAATGACTATAGACCTCAAAATAATTAATATTATTAATATTCCGAAACATGGTTTGGATTTGGCTTTTTCAGTGGATACTGTTCAATGATAGCATTTTCAAAATACACCCAAATGTTTGAGCTTAAATTTTACTCGAATGTCATCCCAATATTTTTATTATTGAGAAACACTAATGTAACTATGCTGGATGCGTATAGGATTATGATAACTGTGTGTCTGGAGGGCTCACCCTTAATAACACACATGATATTCTATGTAAAATATTCTGCTGCATTTTCAGTGAGCTGGTACCTTTATGGTCGACCTTGGTGTATTTATCACCACTTAGGAATTGCAGTCCTGAAATAACCATTGACAGCATTCATGTTGCGGTTGAATTTGTACATTTCTTTAAAAATCGTGCCCTGGGCCTGCATCTATACTGTAACAAGTTATAATGTTGTTACTTTTGAGGATTCGGTTAGCCAAACAGGTGGCCTGCCTCAAGAAACAATAAATCTGAGATGGCCTCCAAACAAAATTGGAAGCAATTCTTCAAACAGTGCATTGAAACGATCCAAGTACAATTGAGACCTAAGCTGGATGAAGATATCAGTTAGAGCAATTACAAACATTGTTTTCACAGAGTAAATTTTCTAATCCCTCAAGAAAATCTTATTTGTAAACAACCAGTTGTATTGCAGTCTCTGTGTTTCATTACAGGGAAAGAATTTGTTACTGTTGTGCCTTGTTTATCTTTTCCAAAGGATTTAAGGGCAATGTAATATTAGAATATCAAAACCTCAGGATGACCTTTGTTTCTCAAGACTGATTAAAATTGAAGGTTGATTTAAACAATGAACTTCATTGATTTAAATCAGATGTCTTGTCACAAGCCGCATCCCGGAGCATAGGCGGCGATATTCGTTGCCTTAGTGGCCAGGCCAGGCCACAATATCTGCGCCAGGTTGCTCTCTGCTTGCAGGCAGGTCGGAGCACACCTGGGTGCCAACCAAAGCCCAGTAGACGATGGACCGCAGATACATTTGATATGAGGCCCTTTCGATAAATTTAAGGTTCAATGATTGCACAGACCAAGGGTACATTGTGGCAGCATCATTCAAGGATTGTAATAGTTAATCCTATTGTAAAAACTGCCACAATACTGCCTCCCTAGCTTTACCCACAGTATCAATTTAGCTAGGATAGTTAGGTGTAATTTAAGCATAAAAAATCAAGTCTAATTGTGGAGTATGGCTGTACAAAGAGAAATTTTTACGGGAGAGCCTGCATATTCTATTTTTTACTGTAATCGAAAACTTTGAATTCAGTTCATTCTCCAGAACCCTATAATTGTGACAAATAGATGAAAGGAGTTTTTGGCATCAAGCTTCCTATAACTTTCCCCTTGACACAAAGCTTGCAGGTATCTTGACTTGACTTGACTATTGTTAAAAAAATTTACTCTGAATCCCTTTACTCTGTGAAGCAGTCTATCCACATGCTTTGAACTAAAATGTTTTACACAGATAGATAGATGGGGTGATAACTCTATACTGCAAATGAGCCTACGAATTTCGACAATAAGATAAGACAACTTCTTAGCCTAAGATTTGCCCAAATTGACTTTAATGAACTGAGCAATGGTCTTACATATGGGGCCACTGAAAAATTCTGACGACGAATTTTCAACGCATAGTCACCAATATGGAAGAGCAGAAGTATACCATCATTTTGAGTGGTATGGTTAAAGAATTGAAAGAACCTGAAGCAGGCCTATTGAGGTGACAAGTCAACATAGTTTGCATGTAAAGCAATGGGGAAATAAATAGAGGTGTTGGACCTTGGTTTAATTTTCCTCAAAGGTCACTTATGTGGAATTCCCGATTCAAACTAGGGTTGATATTGATACCTAGGAATTTCATTGAGTCCACAGTAGAAAGCTCGATGGTGTTCAAAGTTATAGCTTACTCCATGGAAAAGGGATTTCGATGATTTTTGATTATATTGAGTTTTCTTGACGTTTAGTTGAAGCTTGTTTCTTATTACACCGCTCATGCACATCATAAAGATGTGAGTTTACCTCACTAATATCGAGATATAGATTTTTGCTTTTGTTAACAGATCATTGTCGTCTGCAAAAGCTATTATATCAAAATACTATTTGTTTGGATCAAATCATCCATGTACGTTATTAATAAAGTTGGCCCAAGAATAGATCCTTGCGGCACACCAAAATTCACAGGCTGAATCTCAGAGAGTGTTTCCAGCTGGGACAAATTGAGAACTCGATGAGAGATAACTTTCAAACCAACATACCTTTGGCCCATCATGGTCGTAAAGAAACTTTAGCTTTTGTAATAAGACATTATGATCAATCGTATCTAATGCCTTTGCAAAATCAATAAAAATTCCAAGAATCATGTTACCTTGGTCAAGGGCACTGTGTTCCTTGTTACTGAATTTTAGGAGGGCATCAGCTGTTCCTTTCCCTTCTTGAAACCCAAACTGCTTTGGTGATATAGGACAATTTGTGGTTAGAAAATGTTTCAGTTGTGCTGATAGTGTTGATAATTTTTTCTAGAATTTTGGAACAGATTGGGAGAATTGAATTTGGTCTATAGTTGTTCGGTGTTGATTTAGACCAAATGTTCTTATACAAGACATTATTTAAACCTCATAGATAGCTCAATTACAGCGAGGAGTTATACATAGGAAAGACTTGTATTATTTGTCATATTATTATACTGTTCTAAATAAATCAAATTGTAACATAAACACATGCCTATACATAAGAATACACATCGCTTTCAGATTTTCACTGTCTCTAGATAAATATGTGATAATTATTATTCCAGTAGTTTCAACTAACTTACATAGTAATCAAGGAACTAACAATATCTCATAATAAAACAGAACGGGAAAAAAAAAGTCTAAATAATGTATTCTACTATGATATTTTTTTGTCTTGGCACGTCAAGGCACTTCAACAGCCACTCTTATATTAATCTTTATTAATTGAAGCTGCTTTTTCGAAGAAATATACTCATACAATATAAATCATACCATATCAAACTTACTTTTAAGTTTCATAAATGAGGAGAATATTTATGTTGTTCACAGTCACAACTTTGAAAATGCAAGTGTTAGCTTGCTTTAGCTATTACTATCAACGTACTTAAATCCTCATCTGGCAGCATGAGGCTGTTTGTCCTGTTTGTTTGGCAAGTTACATCTCAATTAATATATCGGTGCTCAAATCTGCTGTTTTGTCCCTCTTCTCTCAACGCAAACAAATAAGAGGTCAATGACGGAATTCCATTCAGTTTCCGTCACAAATTACAGCATCATGTACTCAGGGTAGACATAAATTTAGATTCAGGTTGAGGCTTCTGACAATCAGACAATTAAATTGAGTGGTACCCTGGGGAAATGCTGAACTTTGCTTTTGAGTACCCCGGAAAGGAAAACTGCATATGCAAAGTGCATATTGTAATCGCTCTCAGCTTTGGGGAGGTTAAAGTCTAAGAGTTTAATTGTTTGGAGGATTTCTTAACTCACGCTGTAGTAAGTCTATTATAGCATTTTCTTTGCCCTCTTTTACCGTATAAAGTCCTGAAAAGATCAGGAAATAAATGACCAGATGATTTTGTAGCACACAATAATCAATACAGAATGTTTCCGTAACGAAAACCATGCAATATGACAAATGACAAGGTTAATTTGACAACAATTCCCTAATTAATCTAAACCTTATCCAGTTTTTTTTGGTCAACAGAAATAGTTGAATTCACACAAGCTTGTCACAAATAATGTGCACTCCTGTACTATTTTGTTGCATAGTGGCACAGCGCTTATATTTTCTCTGAAGTCTAAGCATATGAATGCACAGGAAAAACAACAAGTAAACTAGTTTTTGTTAATTGAAGTGTTCAAGCTATGGCTGGGCAGCTGGAAACTAAAATTTGGGTTTCAAATTTTCAACAACTAGGACTATTATTTTGTCAATAATGCAATTCTAATACAAGCAACCCGGGTAGGGTTCGAGTACTTAAACTAAGTATCTATCGATATGGCTTGACTCACATGAACATACAACCATGATTTGATTTACTATTAGCATGACTTTACCTCACAGAAATAAGGTGTATAAATTCAACTTACTTGATCCTTGTGACTTTGTATAACTTGATCCTATTGGATGTCGATTAGCAATAGCCATAACAGCAGACATTGTAAGGTTTCCCTGAAGCTTTTCAGCTGCTGTATTGAATTGGGCGCCTTGTAAAATCTTTCTTCTTTTTCTTGATGTTTTCCTTTAATAAAACTATCATCATTTTTGCATCTGTTTATCGCTGTGATTGATTCTAAATGTTGCAAATGAGGAACTTTTCTGTTAAGACACTTCATTATGGATATCTAAGAGATCAGGGCCATCACAAATCTGCAAACATGTGATTACCTGAATATTCCTTTAATAATACGGGGCATTTTCCAACCTAGAGTGAAGTTTGAATGGGTTGCAAACTGCTACTTCAGTCAATTTAGATATAGATATAAATGGAGTGTTAAACTTATATTTCAATTGTCAAATGTTAAATCAATTGTCAGTATTTCATAATACTTCAGAGCACCACTGAAAATTTCTTCAGATTATTTCTGAAACTCTAGAATGGCTTTTCTTAACTTACACAAAAAATGTACCAGCAACTGCACCAATTAACAAGAGTCCTCCTGATACCACTCCGATAACAGTAAAGCTGGCAGCTAATCTATCCACTGTCATACAATACACAAAAACACCACATGGAAGATTCAGAGGTGAAGATGGGATTGGCAGTTAAGTATCCATTCTAGTGTGATGGTTATGGTGAGGGCATTATGCATTTGAAAATAAAATGAGACTTTGCACAGAATATTGTTGTCAAATTCTGACTTACGAACACAATCAGTTCCGTCAACCCATTCACCATCTGAACACAACCACAGTTCTCCATCTTCTTGCGTTTTGAAACCACCAGGACAAACAATATAATAAGATCTCCCATCAATAAAATACCAGGTCCGCTGCTCATTTTTGTTGACGAGAATTCCAATTGTTTCTTTTGGGTGTAAGCATAGAGCTTCTGCAAAACAGGATTTTGTTCTCATCAACGAACCTGGCTAAATGTTGAATTGTTTGACAATTGTATGTACATATACCATTATTTAACCCATATATTAATGATGAATGCCAGCTATTTACCTTATCAAATAAATTTTATTCGGATGGGGTTCAAAAAGTAACCGATGACAGAGTTACAGGTACCTGAAATTGAAACAATAATATGAAATTTGAATATACCTTTGATCAATTCTTGTAATCTCATGACAAAAAGTTATATTTTTTCTGACCTAGCGTGAATTATTCTTTCCCACGAGAGACATATTGGGTCAGGATTGAAGCATGATGATGAGGAGTACAACATAAATGATGATGATGACTCACTTTTGGTCAAATATGCCTTAAGACTTTCTGATCCCATTGTGCCATAGCTAGATGCAGTTATTGAGAAACTGTAGGTGACATTTTTGTCCAAAATATCTTGGCTGATATTAAAGTGGTTTAGCATGTCGTTTTGCATCTTGTTGGCGGTGAAAGTCTTTTCAGGACATTTTTTCAGGCTGCAAACCTTGATATATACCTCATCTACTAGGGAGGAAGGGTCAAGATCCCATACAAGAAGAAGCGCTGGTAAGAGAGGATTCTCGACTACAGTCAGGGTCTTAGGAGTACTTGGTACTGAAATAGACATTGAAGTCTTATTCCGCCATGATCATAATCCTCATTATAGTCCTGTGGCAGCCTACCAAAAATGTGGCTAGAAATGCAACTTCATTTAAAAAATTAGATGGAAAAATTCTAAGAGTGGATTCTAGGGTAGTTTTTGAGGCGGTCGTAATGGTGATGATGTACATTGCACAAATTGCCAAAAAACACTGCCAAAAAACACTGCCAAAAAACACTGCCAAAAAACACTGCTATTTTTTGAGATTTCAAAGGTTTGTCCTGTGCTCAACTTGTGAGTTGGGCTACTCAAACTCTGAGATCAGATTCATACATACATATGTCAGTTTTTGGTATAATATCAGCATGAAATCTGAAATATTGAGTGAATGACAAACCTTATAAAAAAGTGATAAAGTGAAAACCGCTGCCGGGAAAAGGGAGAGTGATGAAAAAATGATTATATGGTCTCAAAACAATAATAAAGAGTATGCCATAATTAGTGGATCTACAATAATCTAACGATCTCTTATATGGGTCTGCTATCATAAATAGCCGAGATGTGGCCTACAACGGTCGCAATACCTCCTGATATCACCGGTGTATAAATATCATTGAAACAACACTACTTTTTCAATTTTGAAGGCGCCTCGAAAAACATCTATGAATGTTTGTATCAATCTGTTTTTTGTATGGTGGTTTGGCAATCAATGACCAATCTTTTTTTTCAGCTCTACGCACCTTGCTGATGATACTTGAAGGAGTTAACTTTTTTTTTACACGCTGTATTACCTTATAAAAACGATTTTTTATGATATTATAAAGGAGACCTAAAAATATGCACTATTTGAAAAACGACACACTCAAAACATTAGAAACTGATGTTATGCGAGTTGAGGGTCAATACACAGTCACCATAAAAAAATCAGATCAATACGGTCATTTGACGCCTGTTTTTTAGGCAGCAGCATAATTAAAAAAGTAGTTTCGCTTTAATGATAGTTATACACAGGTGATAAAAGGGGTATTGCAACCGTTGTTGGCCGCATCTCGGCATTTTATGATAATTTTTTGATCACTTCCCCTTTTACCGGCAGTGTTTTTGGCAATTAGCGGCCGATTGTGCAACTGAGTGCAAGGTACAATATTACCATTGCGATCAGCGTGAAAAACTGTACCAGTAACAACTGACAAACCTTATCCATCCAAAAGTGCAAATGGAAGTGATACGATAGGAGGGGGCTGCCACCGGACTTTTATGTCAGATGCAAACACCGATATGGATTCATTGATTAGTCTCAGTAGTTGATCCGAAATTTGTTTCATGTAAACATAATAAGGTAGTTGCTACATGTGTGAAAAGTGAATTGTAAATGATTACCCACCTAATAGTGTATTCCTATGCAAATTTGTAAACAGAAACCGATAATATGAATGTATACTGTACCGATTGTTCTAATTATATCCTTCGTTGCTCCTGGTGTTGTTCTTCTTTGTTGATTAATGATGGCATGGATGAAGAGATTGAATTGATATCGCTGGCCTGGTTGCTTATAAGCAGGGTCGTCCAGGATTATCTCCCTGTCTGTTATCATAATCTGTCCGGATATCCCTGTGTGCAAAAGTCATAAACTGATCTCACTATAGTCTGTTGCTAATTGCTTGCACATAGATTTTGTGAAGAAAAGGTCTTCTATAGCTCTTTTCATAATAGTATTCATCCCATGAGAGCTGATGCCATAGATATCAAACAAAGAAACAAAGCAATATTAACTGATTTAGACAACTGATACCCTAAGTGATCACATATTATCCGGTGTGATTATGACATTCCTGAACTTGTTTAAAAGATAATGCACACAGTCACTCACATTCTATCAGCACAGTGTGATTTAGAGCCTTGGAGAAGCTCTTTCCGTTAAAAATCTCAATTTGTACAACAATGTCTACTTTTATTTGATGTCTTGCGTTGGGAAGTGTGAGATCAATATAGAAGGAGCCATCAGCCACAGTTGTTCCATTGTGCCGGTGAGATATATTAAACTGAGACTCCTGAGGTGGATCTATAACATAACAGGCGATTCTAATGATTACCTAGAGGCAGTTTTATAATAAAGAATCCTCTCATCCTACTTACATGTTGTAAAGTGTGCAAATGAATTCATAAGGAGTAAACAAGTGGGTTTTATCATGTAGTCTTGATATTGTTAATTCAGGTTATTTTAATGTAGGGAGAATTGTGAGAAAGAATTGTTTGGTCTAAAAAAATTCATAACTGCTTTGAGACAGTTTACTTCTCTCCTAATCAATGCAGGCCCTCGAATTCGATATTAAAACAAAATCATTTATTAGGTCAAAGTTTAGTTCTGAGAAAAAGCTATACATGTTACGCTACACAGGGTAGCGCTCGTTCATCTGAAAGAGAAGATTGGCTGTAATATGCTTACATAATAGAACTTCAGGCTGTTCGGATCGTTTTGAGAGCCTTTGGCCTATAAGGGATGAAGTTCGAAACTGAAATGTATACGCCCGTCCGCCCTGCAGACCAGTCAGTGTTATACTTTCATTCTGTGTTTGAGTATGACTCTACAAACAAAGTATTAATAGTAGGGTCAACAGTGCCGAGTTCATTTAAGTGATAGAACTGTTTAACAGTTTTGTGTCCCGGCCCCAAAATAATAACATGGAAAGGCAAACATAAGGTGTAATTTTGAAGCTTCGGTTTCAGCACCCAATGAAAAGCGGTGGACTGTCAAATTTCAGAAGTTTGTAATATACTCTAAGTGTGTTTCAAATTGTTACATATTAAATTGAAACTGTCAGCTGTTAACAACTGCTTCATCAAAGACGATTACTGATCAGCCAGGAGTGGTACTCACATTTGGGCAATAGTAATCACATGATATTACAGTATTCTTGATAAACTGGTTTGCTATATTGGTCCATATAATCTGCAGTGTTCCCTCCTCAGGAGCCGGATGAGGAATAAACTTTATATTTGAGGGTGGAAATGTGTCTACAATCATGTATTATAACATAGCGGGTCACAACTCTACATCATATTACTTTACCAGAGAGCCAGAGTATAAAATTTTGTTTCATTCGAATGACTGAAAGAGTTGATCAACACAATATTATTTTTTGTGGGAACATTTCTATTCAAATAGGGAAGTCATATTCAAGTTTTACATTATGACAACCCAAGAAAATCTAATCAATACAAATTTGAGATCTTCTACAAAAATGATTCAACTAATCAGTAAACCTTTATTGCCTATAGATAACAGGGAAACAGGTCATGAGCCACGAGAGTTACAGGCAGCAGATATCCCTACATAAGTGCTTGAAGGGAGTTTGAGTTCTATCCCAAACTCCCTGCCTGCACCGCCAAAAGTCATGCCATAAACACACATAGGTATGGTCTGATCCTAACATTTGGAGTGTGAATGCAATTTTGTTGTTGACTATTCATATTTGCTAATGAGTATCTGTCCTTTTTTGTCACATATTCGAGAGAAAACTGGTGCCTCAATGTAGTCATAGATTTTTTCTCATAGGGGGTAAAGCAGTTAACATAGGTTGCATATGTATGTCATAGGTGATGTTTCCTCTCACCCACTGATCGTTGTCCTCACAATTCATGGTAATCAATAGATGGTTATCTTCTAAATATTATTTCATAACCGTTGAATTTCCTCAAAAAATTGATTACTCAGTTCATTAAAAGTATCGGCTGAATTTAGTGATTATCTCCTCCTGACCAAACTTTGAACTTCATTCTAGAGAAGTGTATTTATCATAGGTGAATTAAACCCGCATGTAATTATGTATCATACCAATATTAACCCAATGAGCCACAATAATATTAAAAAAAATATCATTTCTCAAAGAAATCTTCAAAAAACAGCCGTTACTAACAAAGTAATGTATCGCAAACCTACTTCCAATAGTCCGATTTCTTCCAAATTTTTTTTGGTTATTTAGAGGGCTGTCCAAATATGTCGATTTTTGCGTCATTGTAAATTGCATACAAGCAAAATGTAACATGTATTTCTATTTTTTAAAAGTATGCCTGATGTATGCTTACGATTGCGCAATGCACCAGAGACCTTAGCCTTTGATATACTCTCTTTGTCTAAACAAAGCCCCTTCTATAACAAGCTTTCAATTCAATCAATGTATGAGGCACAATAATCATATGTCCCAAATGCCACAAGTACAATTATAATCCACTACAGTTTGCCTAATACTGTCAATACTAAAGATTATAAATTGCTAATACTACGTTTTACAAAATATTGTGATTATGAAATAAATTATTGATTGAGTAATTTAGCAGATAATCTCATCATTCAACATCAAATGTGGAAATAAGTCTTGGGCACAATTGGTCTTGATTGGTTTCCAATCTTATTTCAATGTTTAATATCTCACCAACATTTTATATTCATGCGTAGTTTAGTTGTAATTTCCATGTATTTATAGGTTAGCTCACCTTTGTCAAACATCTGATTGTCGGGAAAGTGCATGAGTTTTTTAATATTCAATTGACTTGCTCCACGACCAGTAGAGCCTCCTGGGCCAAGCTACTAGAAGTGCGTAGCAAGCAAGTGTAATCATGACGTGAATGGTTATTAATATTATTATAATCTCATATGATACAAGCCTCCACAATAATATACTGACTTTGTGGGTTCGAAAATATCTTCCTTGTTCTTTTGTGATGGCTTATTTAGTCAACACAAAGGGGAATGCATCTTTAAATTTAGAAATTGTGGCTAAAATAGATTATATTTTATTGCCTTTGATTATCAAATGCGAAAGCGTGCTAAGAAGAATGAAATGTAATTAAGAGTTGGTGGAATACGTTAAGAGTGTCAGTTGCTCAGCACGCATGTGTTGGAGGTCATGGGTTTGGTTTGCCCCCAGGGCTTGTCAATAGGCAGGCATGGGTAACTCTTTGATTATAAAGTTTTGCAAGAAACTGATTTATGAATAATGAATTGCAATCTACGAAATTGGGAAGGTTACCTAAATATGTGCATATCTTGGTACTGAGCATAGGGATTCATAAGTTAAAATTGAGATGGGAGCCGGAAAATGTTTAACACAGCGTAATTCAATATGCTAGCAATTTCAATTGTTAGCAGAGGCTGTACACACAGCATTCTTCTGATATAGTGTTATCATGTGTTGCTTTTCATAATAATGTGTAATTGTGTGGCTAATTAAAATTGTTTTTAAAAACAGGCGCTTGAGCTATTGTTTGGTGACAAGATTAAGTGAACATAATCTCCTAATTGTGTTGGTTTTCGTTGTCGCAATGTCTCTCTGTTTAGTCCTACAATCAAATGATTTACTATGTAGTGCTCTCATATTTACAGGTAGGCATACTAGAAGTGATTGCTGGCATTGGGCTTACAACACAATGGCTAATAATTTAGGCTAGGCACAATATAATTTTGAATATTATCATGGGCTAAGGCCCCTGTAACTCCTTGCTCTCTGTATGGCAGCACAGCCCTCAACCCAATGAACAATATAGATACCATGGTAAAGACCTTTCATACTGTGATTTATCTGGATGCCCAACTAACCACATTGACTTCAAGCTGTTGATGGCATATGGCCAAGGAGCTATTGGTAATCCACCCGCTCAAAAACTATTACCCAGTCCAGCAAAAATTGAAAGCAGTAGTATTGAATTTGGATTGGAAATAGTAAATCAAATACATCTATAATAAAAATCATATAAATCACTATCTATTCTATTATTATCTTGCAAGTATAAGGGTTTGTGGAGAGTTATTCAATGAGTTTGACACAATTGCTTGGTGCTTGGAGTTTGAAATAATATCTGTATACAGGAAGAACTTGTATGCTGGTAAAATTTCTGATATTTGGAGACATTCAATTTTTGATCATAGTCTTCTTCTGTAAAATTTCTCTATGTTTAGCCAGAAACAAGAACGGGATATGAAAATTTGGGCAAAGTGGGATAAATTCTAGTTCAAGATAAGAACAAAATTGTATGAAAGTGAGAAGATAACTCTACAGCAACTTGAAGCCAAAATACTTTTAATGAACTGAGTATTCTGTGTATCGTAAGTTTTGTTCACCTGGCTTGAAAATCAAATAACTGTTTCCTTTGCTTGCCACTCCAAAGCTGAACGCATGCACAATACTCTTATAATCCAGCCCAGCTTTCAGATTGAACTGTTGAAAAACAAAAATTCTTTATATGTAAGACATTGTATCATAGTATTTTAGCAATTAATCAAAAATTACACCTTTCGGCCAACTTGATGCATTGACAAGATGATATGAAACACCTTATCTCTAGTGCTTTCAATGATTTGATGATTCAATAATCTTGAGGATTGATTTTCATACCGTCCAAGTGTCTCTGTCTATTTGTGTCATATCACAAACAACTTTCTCAGACCTGGGGAGAGTTTGTCCTCGTCTCAGCTGAGGTTCACACGAAAATTTCAAATAAGAGTAGTGGGAATTAGATCGAGCTTTCACAGTGTACAATCTGTATCCGTTATTCTGACTTGTTTCGCGGTAGTTTAGTTTAGGATCTTCTGGGGCTAAAAGAACAATAAAACGGCACTGCTGATTGTGTCAAAAACTTTGACAGTTGGACTCAGCGGACTCAAATTGATCTACATTCACTCATAAGATACAACATACAGTGGTGCGCGTACCACTGCACAACACACAGGTCTTCAGCTAGGAACCATGAGTCAAACGCTGTTTCGAGGCCTCCTCTAGTACAACCTCCTCATGGCTGGCCCCAGCAGCATGAAGCCACCCCTGTGTGTTGCTGAGCATCTGCAAAGTATTGACTGCATGTTGCAGTGCACTTCTTTTAAGTGTAAGGCTCAATGTGAACAATATACAAAAATTGTAAGCAATCGGGTCCAGTCAGTTAGTCTCGTTTTTGCAAATTCAAAATGTTTGCTTGGAAGCAGTGTTTGTTAACCCTGAAACGAAGCCTCATGATATTTGAGCTTTTTGAAAAAATTTCTCACTCGAATAACTTTGGTAATTGTTACTGCAATCAATCAATGTAGCTGAATAATAAGAATTTGTTTTGTTGAACTATCATTGTGTCGCATTCAAGCTGACTTTCAGAATAAATTTAAATGTTTTGATTCATTACTCATTGCACTGAACAGTCATTTAATTCTGCTGTGACACCTCCTCTCTTTACCTATTTTCATGCTTTGTGGACCAGATAGAAGAGAAACATATCTATTGTATCATATATTATAGTATATATATTTACCGACTGTGATGTTTATTGCTTCTTCACTTTTGAAGCTGGAGCTATAAGTGAGAATTTTTATCTCATATTTCAGGCCTTGAATTAGAAACATCTGTAAACGAAAATAAAATTGACAATTGTTGAGATGGGACAAGAGATTCTTACATAGTCTGGCAAAAGTACGAGCATGTGAAACATCACTTGCATAGCAAATGCTTTTGGCAATCATTCAGTCTTCGCTTCATATACAAGGCTTCAAAGATTTGGGACTGTGCACTTCATCATCAGAGATGACAATAAAGGTTGATAAGAGATTGAAGTAATCAAGTAATAAGATTGTATAAATATGATTATTTATAATGTAAAGATAACTTCTCACTTTCCAACTTGGGCCGGTTTCCTGACTTTTGCCAGGTTCTCGTTTCACCAGGCAGTCCCCATACCTCTGTACACTCAAGTCTGGTTTACATTGTACTAGTATACCAGCATCCTTAGGATAGGATGTAGCATTTGGTCTTAGTATGTATATAGCAATTCCGTTACTTTTACTAGCAGCAGTTCCATTATTGTTACTAACAAAAGTCAGGTTTGGTGTGTGGACAGACATACCTGAAAGAGCGTAGGTTAATCGTATGAGAATATGATCATGAAAGCTGAACGTGATTGTTGTAATCAATATGCAGCAGTGCCATTGCCGTATGAATGTAACTCGTGAGGGAATGCTTCGCATGGAGCAAAAGCAACTGGACTAAATTCACAGACAGCCCGGAAAATAAATCGGCGGCAATACTTCCTGAAAGAGCCAGATCAAGAGATCCTCTCTGGATATGGAATAAAATCAAAGACAACCTAGTACAGTCCAAAAAAGAGACAATACCTACTGTTAAGATCTCAAACCACAGGAAACCATATTGGACAGCTGGACTATCAGAACTATCCAAATCTCTGAGAGAAACCAAAAAGAATTTCAAACAAAGATCTGCATACCTAAACGGTGACTTACTAGATCATGCAAAGGAAGCTTTCAAATCTGCATTAGAAGAGGCCAGAAACGTATATCTCCTAGAAAAATCAGATGAACACAACAAGATCAATGGGGATGACTTCTGGAAAAAAGTTCAAGAGAACATTCTACAGATCTAAAAACTTTGCCATAGGAGACATCAAATCTATAGACAACATCTACACCACGAATGAACAAAAATCTCAGTTATTCTATGAGGACATCTCTTTAGGTAAACATATGTCCACAGATTCCCATAGTAAAGAACAAGACACTCAGTTTGGAAACAAATTAAAACATATAAGAGAAACAACCTGCAGCTCCTTCCCAGAACTGTCCAGAAGTGTAACAGCTGAAGAAATAATAATAATAATAATAAGAGTTTTGAAAACTGATGATACTGTTCAATCCCATTCTGGAAACCTCTAAATGGCCATTTACTAACAATGTTGTCACCCTACTACGGAAGCCAGGAAAGAAAGATTACACCGACACAGGAAGCTACCGTCCAATAACTGTCACTTAAATCTGTGGGAAGGTGCTGGAGAGGATTCTCAAATCACGCCTCAGACATATAGCTGAACAACAAAACTGGATACCTGAACATCAACATGGCTTTAGAAATTGCCGATCAGCCACAACATACCTCTGTCCAATGGTAGCAGAAATTCAACATAATGTTGCTGCCAAAGATAATGTAGCAGGTATCTTCATAGACCTTCAGAAAGCCTTAGACAGCGTGTGGCATGACAGAATGCTTGTCAGACTTGCCGAACTTGGGATTGGAGGGCAATTAACAAACCTTATATCAGACTCCTTATCAAATTGGAAGATAAGAATTAAGGTGAATGATCACATCTCTGAGCCATTACCATGCAAGATTAGGTTGCCACAGGGTAGCCTCCTATCACCACTGCTATTCCAGCTATACACTAGAGATATGCTAGTCGGCATGGATGGCACATCTTATCAATACGCGGACGACTGTTCAGTTATATGCACAGAGCCAGACGATAAAACACTCAAAGACACACTAGAAAGAAACTGCAAAATATTCTCAGACTGGATTGAAAAATGGAGAATGAAAGCCAACTGCTCAAAGACGGACACCATGTGGTGCAGAGGCCATCCCGCACCATTAAAAATAAGTAACGAAGATATAAATATTGCACATTCAACGAGTGTGTTAGGTATCACATTAGATGACAAACTGAAATTTCAGACTCAAAGGGAGAAAGCAAAAGGAAACATGGCTAAAAATTGGAACATGCTTAAACCTTTTATTCACACAGGACTGAAACCTATTGTAGCAAGAAAGATACTCACCACAGTCATCATGCCAAAACCATATTATAACTCTTTCATTTGGGACGAGAATAATACACTCTCAGTACACCATTGTTTGAAAGACTTACTAGGCACCTCACTCAACCCATCAACTGAAGCCCTACACCATCTAGGGTACAGGAAAAGCTCTAGCCTCTAGGGACATGTTTAACTACCTGTCGTATGGCAGCTGGGTCATACATATAGGAAACGATGCTTGCCTACACCAGAAGCAAACTAATGAAGCGAGTGCTTAGCAACATAGTAAAACTCAAAGGAAGAAAGTTTAGCGCAGACACACTAACCAAAGAAGACTTCAAAAAGTCCATAATACACAACAAACTCAGCAAAGACAGACAGCAGAGATGGAGGACCGTACTAGAGATTGGCGACTGTGGGACAGGTCTCTTCGCTGACCTTGAGACTAACCATCTGGAGAAACATCCAATCCCATTATATATATCCAGAAGGGAAACATCTATACTAACAGGAATCCTGGCAGGCCATGTCAGCCTACAATGTCACCTGTACCGAATAGGAAAGACGTTCTCACCAACATGTGTCTGTCTCAAAGAAGACGAAACTGTCCAACACTATTTATAGAGGTGTCCATCCTACACCTACCTTAGAACCACATACCCACCAGACATCACCGACTATGATAGTATTTTAAAATACTGCAGGTCAAGTGGTAGATAGTAACCATATTGTTTTATATTGTATGCATATATTGCATTGTATAATACCTTGCAATATATTGTATTGTGCATTGCTCTTCAAATCTCATTGAATCTCCTTGAATCTCATTCATAATATCGCCACCTAACATATTTCACAAATATTGGCTATTTATAAAAATACCTTGCAACTTCAGGCACTTCACATGTTAATCCATTGTTTGTTATTTTCTTGCCCCCCAGTCGAAACTGTCGTTTTAGACACAACCTATACCATCGAAATACCAAAAGTTAACACAGATTAGTCTCTTTTCATGCAGACACGGCCGGGGCTTCGTTGCCTATCAGGCTGCCATGGTAGTTTTTTGCCCTTATACCTACCATGGCGTCAGCCAAGGCGTAGTTACTATAAAATTAACTCTCCACTAATACCACTACTACTGCTACAGTCACCCTCTACAGACAATCTATATCTTAAACCAACTTCACTAGAATCTCATACAACATGCATAATTTCCCTGTGGCATGTTGTTTCATATAAAAATTTCATTTTGTCACACTAGTGACAATGAAACAATTTGTAAAAACATAAATACCTCAACTTATTTCTCCATCCAAATTTGTAAAGCAAAATGACCGGTGTGCATACAGTTTTTACAGAAATTCAACATATTCATAATATATATATCCAATGGCAAGAAACCAATTAATGTGGCAACCCATACCACTACAGGCACTAAGGGTTCATTCCCATCAGGACTGTAGGGCACCCCTATAAATAGTCAGCTGGCGAGGGGCTAAGTACGTTGACAGTCATTATAACGCAGCCTGCCCTCCATTTACATTTAGTCCTGTGAATATAAATACAATTATTAAAATACAAAGCCGTACACTACCAAAATCGACCATATTTAATATATTCCAATATTAGGATGATCACATTATCCTTGAACAAGAAATTTCACACCAGTCATTAAGCTAAAATTTTTTTTATTTTCGCTTCCGCATTCGTATTTTATTGTTATTCATAATATACCTGCAAACAGAGGCTTTTTCTGTACTATTATAAATCTGTACACGAAAATAAGAGATTAGAAACTATCTATGTAACTCAGTAAACATTCTACTCACGAGGAGATAACTCCAATGAAGGGCTAGGATGACTCTCCAATCCATGACTAGCAGATTTCCCAGAAATGCTGTAGTTCTTTCCTATCGCCAGATCAATCTAAAATCAATCCCCAAATTTAGCGTCTAACTTACAGTGGCCATTGAGGTTGAAGCATAGTGATGCCGAACTGAGATGTATAATTAACCTGGATGACAGTTAGATTTGAATGTAATTTATTGTGTACACAGCCAAGGTTTTTGGTTGATTTTCTCTGACAACACTTTAAAGAGGAAGAGTTGGCATTACCTTAAAACTCGCTTGGTAGTTCAGTTCATTTTTCAACTCAGCATCAAAAAATCGCTTCCATATCATGGTATTAATTAATTAAGAAGCCAATAACAATTCAGTATACAATATTCTTGTTCGACAATGTATACTCAATCATCAATGATGACAACTGGGTTTATGTGTGGTTAGCTTGATGACTTACACCCACATTACTGTCATTTCTGACTATTGGTAAGACCAAGACGTTGAATATTCTACAAGAATCTGCCTCAATCGACAAAATCTTATTGTAACAGTTAGCAGCAAGGAATGCAATGTAATCCACAAGATGTAGTCAAACGTAGCTACAGAACAATTTGAGGCACACTTAGTAGGCTCATTGGACATAAAACATTCAGTTTTTCGCCTTACCAAACAGTATTTCCCTCTCACTTTTAGGCCCAGTATACACCATCACTCTTTCTTTTTCTTTTTCATAGTCTGTAACTAATCTTAGAGATTAGGATTGACACTTGTGTTTTTCTATTGCTTCTCTTTTCACAGAGGGTTTATGAAATTGCAAACTCAGCACCACTTCATTGTATGAACATGTATCCCCCTTTGCACCACTTTGTTACATGTAATGATACAAAGATGTGCAAAATTGTATGTTGATGAATTTTGACATACTCACAAAAAAACTGTAGTTTGTTTTATTGTCCTTTGTTTCATTACAAGCAACTTCAGACTGGTTGGTCCTGCATATTAAAATGAACTGATCAGCTATTGCTCTCTCAGTATAAAGCTGAAAGCTGATCAGATATCGTTCATATCCTTGGAAATCGTAGATAGCTGTGCTGCTTATTGCTGGGATTTCAGGGGCTGTAAAAATTAAAACCGCAGTTAATTTAATCTGCCCTGATGATTATCGTCTGAGAGAAAATCTAACAGCATACATTCAAATTTTACATTGGAAAGAAGAGTAATAAAAACCTATCACAGCAATACTAACTTGCAAGAGCCTTATGAGTATACAATGTTTAGTCAGAGTACGATGTAATCCGTGCCACCATCACCAGATTTGGCAAAATTTAGGGGAAAGTATAAAGTGAACGGCATTGTGTACGCTTTGATCGGGGCATTGAGGGTTGACACAATTCATCTGTTATCATCATGCAATCGCTTGCACGATCTTCTCAAATGTTGTCAACAAGGGCAGTAATAATTTAGGTTATGCAATATAGTCAATGTGGTAGAATTTCTGGTTGTAAATAAGAAGCTCTGGCAATATAAGTAATCAGTCTAGTGAATGATATAAGCAGTTTAGGTGGTTGGTGGACCAATTACTTCAACAGTCACATAGCTATTAATCCCAACACCATTTATTGTGAAATGTCTTGACATAGGTTAGAATCAGGTAAATCAAAAGAGAGACTTACGAATAGTAATATTCTTTGTGATGGCGAGAGTGCTTTGTTTTCTTTTCCAAACCACAGTTACCATGACTCGATAGGATCTACCGGGAGCAACAAATTCATCTTTAAATCGCCATGGTCTGTCTGATATGTCATAAGGATTCGATAGTTCTCCAACTAAATGAAGTATAATATATGTTGGCTACGCCTTTATGTCACTGTTTGACCCTCGAAGGGTAATAATTCTTTCTCAATTATTTATGTATGAATACAGTATTATTCGGGTTATCAGGTCTATAAACCATCTAAACCTGATGAACTTTATTCAATTTGAAATTACCCTTTGATGTGATGAAAAAGTTATAATTGCTGGGTCATTTTAATAAACTTAGTGCCAGCGGTACCCTTGTGAAAAGCAAATGGTCATATGGTTGTCATGTGGACAAGATGAACAAAGTTTATGGTCATTTACCTTGACAAGTTATATGGTCAGCACTTTATAAGGTCAGCATGAAAATAATATACTATACTGCTGATTACTATGATGTCTTTTGATAATCAGTTGAGAAGTATATACATTAGCTTCAACACATGGCTAGGACTAGTTTATTTAGTGTACCTTACTCAATAACATTATCCGTAGGGAATAAGGATCACTTTATTTATTGAAAAGGAAGATTTAGAATCAAAGTTCAATTTTTAGATTGAGCTTCAGGGGAAGCATGGGTATGCATAACCCTCCTCTTCTGATATGTCGATGAGGACAATGCCAGGTCAGTTGTGAGAGCTTGGTGATTTCATTGATACAATTATAGATCAACTATTTTTATACCAGACTAGCTACTAAAGGCTGATATTATCACTAATATAAGCGTTAACATATCACTATCAAAAGAAAGTTTTTAGACTTTTGCGTTCATTCCAGTTTTCATTCAAGTAATAATTTCGTAATAAGCATAGAACCTAAAACTGAAGTTCCAAGTCAGACTTACATTGAATTTTGCTTTGCTTTTTCTCATCATCCTCTACACCTGTCTCTTTGCATTCCAATTTGATATTTCGATACTTTGTGGTGTCAGAGTTGAGCCGGAAGCTCCATATAATGCTTCCAGATGACACTGGGTATCCATCAGGGTAAGCATATCCTACATCAGCTGATTTTATCCTTGGGTCTAAAAATACAATTTGAAGGATTGAACTGTATTTTGTAATAATGTGAGTTCATATCAAGATGAGACTTTGATATGGACTCACATTATTACAACCAGATTGTCCTGCAGGACATGCTCTTGGTTGAAATGTTACCTCTAAGCTCATATATTATTCATGTTAATAGATACACCTACTACCTACCCACAAATTGCAAATATATAGATGTGTATTGTTGGCCAACAGAAGACCATGATTGTCTTAATAGCTTTTAGCAGATGTTATAGACCCAAGTCAGAAATGTTCATGGATCGCAGGAGAGAAAATAAATGACTGATTTTTTTTAGTGATAGTGACGACTAGATTTTTAGGCGCAAAGTGAAAAATGAAAAAAACAAATGTCAAATCAAAATTCCAGAATGCCAAAATGTACAAGACATACTGTATCAGCCCTTTCTTATGTCAAATAAATAGATTTAGATATCCTCGCTACTCATGTTTTTGTTCACAGACATCATTGCTTTATGAGACACATTGGTCTTATATTTATGGTGTGACCAAAGAGCTGGTAACAGAAAGGGCAGCTCACAAAGCAATCAAACTAGGTAGATGGTCTAATCTAGTTCATAAGGCACTCTGCAGTATTATGATCACATTTCTTATTTCTTATCAAGTAAAAGTTTTAAGTTATGTGTGGTTAGCGACAAACTAACATGCATGCTGAATTCGAACAACTGTGTACAAACTGTTATTCACATATTATTTTATTGAAAGAGAACTTTTTCCGTTAAAACTTACCGATCGGATCAGACGCGCATTGGTGAAATAGTTCAGCAGTAACTGCGACCTTAAAACCAACAATTAATAGAGCTAATATTTTGATACTGATGTGGGGTTTAATTTACTCTCAAGATAAAAGATTCAACACATGATACGATTCAATTGATGCGTCCACTTAGATAAACATGTCTTGGCTGAAACACAAATTACATTCGGGCTTCTAAACATCATATCAGTCTCAACCTTCTTGTTTTTAGTCATAGTACAAAAACACACAAAAGAAGACATCCCACTTCAGATACTTTATTTGTTTCTAAATAGTTGGTAGATTTACACCAACAGCTAAACCTCTACCATAGAATGCACTGGCTATCACTATGATAAATAATTTTGATGCATTTATTAGCTCCTAACTGCATTGTGGTATATTCATGGTCAATAAAGTCATTCCCATAATTATAATTCATTCATTCCATAGAGTTGTTTTAAAATTACAAGCGTCATAGATAAATATTTTTGTTCAATTAAACAACTCACAGTGATCATCAATGTTGCCCTCATTCTAGCAGCTCCTGGTACATCATCCAGTTCTACTTATAAACTCTACTTATAAAGTACTACTACTAAACACTATCAAAGTCATCTAGCTGATTGTTCTCAGAGCTTTTGCCTGTCCGACTGTTGCTTCACGTAAATATCTGTGCATTATCACAATGACTGTACTGTTACCTTGATTAAATCGTTTGTTTGTTCAAATAATTGTGCCCTAGGGCTACTTCAGAGCATTACCGTCATACTCAAAAGCAATAAGGTTAAAATGGCAAAGCGAGGTTCTGCCTTTAAACCACTGCGGACACAGCTGGGCTTTGCCCAGCAGAGCCACCAGTCAGAAACTCAAAAAAGAGAGTTGTGGCATCAAAACATCTAGCCAGTAGCTTTGAATGCAGTTATATGAGCTCTCAAAATGTAGGGAGTATCTTCTTCCCCAGCCATCCACCATTAGTGATGACAATAATGTTGTTATTGTTCAATCAGGCGCCTTTAAAATCTAGCTGAGATCCAACACAAATAAAAATGATGGACCTCTGCTAGACTTTAAAGGCACCTGATTGGTCAACAACAACATTTGTCATCACTAATGGGGAAGAAAATACTCCCTACATTTTGAGAGCTCATATAACTCCATTCAAAGCTACTGGCTAGATATTGTTTTGATGTCACAACTCTTTATTTAAATTTCTGACTGGTGGCTCTGCTGGGCAAAGCCCAGCTGTGTCAGCAGTGGTTTAATGGACAATTAAAATTTATCACAGGAGCATCCGCGGTTAAAGAGGAAATGTTCAGTATGTCACGTTCCGACTGAAGACACTACCATCAATGATGTTGAACATTATTAGTTTTAACAGCGTAAATATAAAAATCCTAATTTACATAGAATAGATGAAGAGAAATAGTCGCTAATAGTGAACAATGACAGTGACTGGTGCGACTTTCGGTAAACTTTTCCAGGGAGAACTTCACAGTTGCCATCCATCTTTAACTTTTGGCTGGGTAGGCTAGGTAGGTAATAGCAAAATATATGCCAAAAAGGCGCATGTCTCTAATCTAAATAAGTTTTTTTCGGGTAAAACATTAAACTGCCCCCAATAACAATTTTATAGTGAACTTTCTGATAATAGCTGATGTCTTCCCTAATTACAGACAAGTCAACACTTCTACATTTTGCACTGCTTAAGTTAAGTTATTTAGTAATATTTTATTTTCATGTACAGATTTATAATAGTACAGAAAAAACCTCTGTTTGCAGGTATATTATGAATAACAAAAAAATATGAATGCGGTGCAAAAATTAAAAAAATTAGCTTCATGACTGGTGTGTAATTTTCTTTTTTTTTGTTTTAAAACAAGCAATTTTGTTCAAGGATAATTTTATTAATCTTATACTGAAATATATTAAATATGGTTGATTTGATAGTGATGAACATGTTTCAAGGTACTGGTGAGTGTACCGCTTTGTATTTTAATAATTATATTTATATTGACGGGACTAAATGTCAAATGGATGGCAGGCTGCGTTACAATGACAATTGAATGTCAGCATATTTAGTCCCTCGTCTGTGACTGTTTATAGGGGTGCACTACGGTACTGGTGGGAATGAAACACTTAGTGCCTGCAGTGGTCTAGGTTGCCACATTTGGTTTTTCGCCGTTGAATATGTATATAATGAATATGTTGAATTTATGTAAAAACTGTATGAGCACCGGTAATTTTGCTTTACATATTTTGATGGAGAAATAAGTTGATTATACTATTGTTTCATTGTCACTAGTGTGACAAAATAAAATGTTTATATGAAACAACATGTCATGAGGAAAATACGCATGCTGTATGAGACTCTAATGAACTTGGTCTAAGATGTAGATTGTCTGTATAGAGGGTGACTGTAGCAGAAGTAGTAGTATTAGTGGAGAGTTAACATTATAATAATCACGCCTTGACTGACGCCTTGGCAGGTATAAGGGCAAAAAACTACCCTGGCAGCCCGATAGGCAATGAAGCCCCGGCCGTGTCTGCATGAAAACAGATTTATCCGTGTCAAAATTTGGTCTTTTAATGATTTAGGTTGTATCTAAAACAACAGTTTCGCCCCCCCCACACTTTAGCAAACTAAATCTTGTACAAACCACTCAATATTCTTTTTTAAAGCTTATGTCCCATTAGAGAGAACGGAGCCTAAAACAGCTGTGTGCTTGGCTTGCAGCCACTCTTTGTTCTCAAGGTTCAGGACATCAAAATAGTATTTTACCCTTATTTTAGGAAACCTGTGTTGTACCTGTGGGAGAATTCGCCCAATTTGAGTAGCAGCGTTTGTGCATTAGCGTGGTAAATGTGGATCCCATATCCAATACAAACAAAGATTTCTATACTTGCTCTAGAATCAAAACACAAACCAAAACTTTTATGGCAATACTGAGGTTGGTTGCCGATCACTTAGCAAACCAACGCTGACAATCAAACCTGAAGCACAAAATCTTTAGCCGAACAGATATTGCTGCCACAGGGGCACGATACCAATCCAACCAAGCCACAATGTTGATTTATTGGTTTTCACCAAGCCTGAGATTTTCAAGGGGCAATCAGTTTTCTTGGCAGTGAATGTTATTGGGTGAATCCATCAGAACACCAACTCTAGCATGCTATGAGCAGAGAGGATTGCGAAAACGTTTGCTTTACTTTGGCCAACCATATGTCATAGATTTTGCAGGCTATTATGAAAGCTGTTGCAGCACTTTCTCATCTCAACGTTTAGTGGGAGTCAATTTGATCTGGGACATAGACTGCCAATGTCACTGTCATGATACCAAAAACCTGACTTTTTTTTACTGATCATGTAAGATAATACAGTTTTGTTGACCTAAATTAAAAATAGGTATCATATCATGTTAAATGTGTTGGCTTTCAATCTAACCCAATCTATATTAAGAAAAGAACAACATCGGACATGAATTTTTCATTTCCTGTCATAATACAGATAAGATAGGAACAAAAAGCGCCATTTAGTACTACTCCACTATACAGGGCTAGCAAAAATATTAAATTATTAAAAGCGGAGAAAAAGTATCAATGTTGGATTGCATGTCGTGAATTTATTAAATATCTATCAAAACTGTTCGCAGACTGTAGTGTGGTGTATGTCCAATCATTTTTATGTATGATTGGTTCAGGTTGTAAAGCTTTCAATTGCCATTAAATTGGTTGGTGCATTCTCCACATGTTTGAATTTCTCTAAACATTTTTGATGTCTAATATGCAGATTCATATTAAAATACGTCAGTCCAACTACAAACGAGGGTTAACAGTACACTCATTGTGCAATTGCTGAAGAAATACATAAAGCAACAGTCCAACAATGACTGCTTGTTTCAGGCACCCAGTTAATTTTAGTGCACTTTTGATATTGGATATAATATGAGTATGTAGTACAAAACAACAGGCATAGAACTTATATGATGTGGACAATTCCACTGTACATGGTGAGTTATTAAATTGATATATTGTGTCCTTTGACTCACTGCCTTTTCACTCACTTGATTACTTTGCGGTAAGGTATGGGTAAACAACCGGTGCAGAAATGATAAAAACTGAATCAAGCCGACAAAAGTATTCTCAAAAAATAAAATACATGAAATATTAGTTTATTGGTAGTCGATCATGTAAACAAGGGTAAAATAATGATGAAATTGCATGAGGAAACTACCTAGCCTTATCTCGTTTTGAGTGACCTGAAGAAAAAAAGCACAATCATATTCATATTTATTCCCTGTATATTGCAATGGTTTTCTTTTAAACTACAATATAGCTTTGCTATTGGCACAAGTCAACCTCCATTACATATTGTATATTTTGGATTAATATATTTGTGCAATATTGTTACTCATAACATGTTTTAGGTGATCGTTATTGCTGGGCTGCTGAACCAATATGGCTGTCAACTTGTCGGTAAGTTTGGTTAATGACTACGTCTTTATCGCAATATTGAAACATATCAATCGTAATAACTTTAAATCGGTTTTCGGAGAGACACACCTGCGAAGCACATGCTTGCCAAGGAATTAAAATTGAAACTTGGAAAGTTCCCAATTACAGCGTTACCAGGTCCCTGAGGTTCACCAGCGTGGGACTTTGGGCCAGATTGCAAGCGTAGAGGTCCCCTGACCTACATATTGGCGGAGAAGAGACAATCACTTCGCCAGGCTGATGTAACATTGGACGAGAGTATGCACAGGCAATAAGTTTTTACATCTGAAAAATTCCAAAGTCAGCATTCATTCAGGATATGCAATATTCATCGCATTAAGCGAGACTTCACACTTCACAAAGATCTGTGCACTAGCTAGCTGCATGCAACTGACTGGAAATATGAAAGCTGTCATCCCACATTCAATAGGAATATAACTGTTGTCAATTAGGAATATGATATAAGAAAGTTCTTGGATCGTCTTATTTTTGTACAATAAAATGACAAATAAAAATTAACTCTCTTAAATATCACAGTTCTGTGAAAAAGATTGTAATTTCCTGAAACTTATGCAGATGGATTAAATCAGTTTCATTATGACGAGTATACTTTGAGAAATTTAAGAATGATGTATTAGAATGCCGCTCAGCACATAATCATTTTAAAGATAACAGCCATATTTCCTGTGCCAATTACATGTCACCCTAATTTATGACATCAGAAGCAAAGCTCAAATAAAACGGAAAACATAATTAATCAATCAAAGTAACGACAAATTTTGCTTAGATATGATTTTGGAAGCAAACTTCTTGAGACAGATGTTTTTAAACAAATACTGGTTGCTTTAAGAACATCATTGACGCTACAAAGATGTATGTGAGTACACAGCGGATATGAAACAGAAATTTGGTATCTAAGTAACTGAGATGGTCATAGGTGATAACATGACCTGGCACCAACCTTTTAGTTTTCTGCTGAGAAAAATCAGGATCCTGTGGAGATAAGAATTATCCATTCATATCTACCTGTTTTAACTTGCCATATTGTTACAACTTACACACTTTAACTTTCAGACCTGGCCATCCCGACAATATCTGTGGATCATGAAAATGTACGTTATGAGAATGGATATGCAGTGTATACGGTTACTCTGGCTTCTGGACAGGAGAGTGAGGAAGTAGATCTTGATCTAAATTGTATAACAGACCTAAGTGCTAAGTCCTTTGCTGTAGATTGTAAGAATGAGAGAGTTAGTAAAGATTCTTTCAAGGTAAGCAACTGTACACCCAAATTCATAATATATCTCTTTTACTTATTCATCAGCCATGATGAACTTTTTTCTTTTAGTAAAAGAGGACTATATTAAATTGATATACAATCCACACACAAATTTGAAGACTAAACTTTTGAAGTACTGTTAGTCGAACATACCGATCCACCAACAGATTTCGGTTCCAGTAAAATCTACACCTGAGGTTGTTTATGGCCAGTTTATGTTTGTTTACATTTTTGTTATGCTCACCAATGCTCTGCCATATGCTTGAAAGTTAATGTGTGTCCTATGATATCACTATGTTAACACTTGAGCTGCTTGAAACTGGTGTCCTGAGTCACGGGGATCGAATGAAACCTCTCAAGACAGTAACTTGAAATCGATTGACTTCATGAGTTTCAACCGATCACATTCATTACTTACTATAAATGTCATTTTCAGTTACAAGGATGTGACAGTTACCTTTTTTTTTTCAAACAACACTTGGTTGATAATTCTGAGTGATCTTCCTACAGGAATCTTATATTACTTTATCAGAGCTAAGTGTCAGTCTATAATATGCATCCACCTTTGTGTAACCTTCAATCAGAACGATGATGAGATCTGGCACATTTCTTTGTCACTTATAGTTAACCTTAAACAGAGGAGTAAAGTACAAAGTAACAGCGATAGCCCAGGGAGTGTCAGGAAGTAGTCAACAGTCACAACCTACAACAATAGATGTTGGTGAGAAGCATATCATGTATTATCACAATGATCTTGTGCACTTTTGCAAACATTGACTTCACATGTGAATTTCTCGGGAACCGGTACTCCGATTTCCATTTTGTTTTTTTCATTTTACACAGAGTATCAAAGACTCTCATAGTATTGTGCGAAGCCCCATAAAAATGTAATCAATTAGAATTAATTGAAAAATATGTCTGCGGCTCGGAAATGGAGAACATTTCTAAAACAGCTAGGAGGAAAAACTCTTCAGGAATTTGTTGGTTATGATCTATCTCATCATGGGATCAATGTGCTTGTTGATCAGATAAAGTATGACATAGATAATCCACTGTTAATCTGCAAGACAGCGCCTTAATCGGCTGCTTGTATATCCATGCTGTGTTAATTTGAGGGCGACAAATTTATCTTGGGTTTAGCAGACACAGCTGAATATTATGATGTCAAAATATATGAATCTCTACCTGTCTTAGAACAAGAGAAAATCACAGATTAGCAAGGATTAATAAATTTTGAGTAAAATTGGCCTCAGCTCATTTTGTGTTAAATGAGGGACGGTTTGTTGACAACCATTAATTCCTTTTCAATAAGATTTTAGGTAATACAATTCACTGCATTAGCTTCTGATCCCAGCAACGGGCATCACGATAAATTGAACAGAGGTGATGATTGACTCTCTATTCATACCTCAATATTTTTATTTACGCAATATGAAGAGTGAATAGAAGAGGCTAGGTATTATGTAACTTTAGGTGCAGAGTGTGCTGCACTTGATGGTAAAAATTTACAATTCATTTAACCGTTGCTTGGTAGGTTTTGATCAGATTGAAAAGTGTGCCGACATGCACAAGATCACTGTGATTAATTCTAGAAGCATGTTTGCAGTTCAAAACTTAAGTATGTTGCCTTTGTTGTAATGAGTGTGTCCATTGAACGCAGACAACATCTTCCTTACAGATCAGAAAACCAAAAATGAATTGGTTTAATAATCACCAAGTTAAACAATACGTTTTAAATTTTTAGGACTCGGACAGCCTGATGTCGTGAAGTATGAGGAGCTTACTCCTGAAAATGGATACCGCTTCTTCACTGTCAAGTTCTTGGTGCCAGATAGTTGGAGATATAAATCAATCAATCTTTCATGCGTTCCCAATAATCTTGATCCACTATTTGATGAATTAAACTATTCAATTGCTAGTTGTGATCAAAAAAGCACAGGGAAAAATACTCTTAAGGTTAGCTTATCATGATTATTTGATAATTTTATATATGCATAACCGTAGTTCGTTTTGTGAAAAGGCAGTTTTAATTGGCAGATTGCAAGAAATGAGTGACACTATTTGTCTATCACCACGATTATTTACTAGCGATAAATGTTTTAATGCTGTGCTAGTCATGCAAAATTTATTTAAAACAGTGTGTTCTCTTTGTAGCTGAAGATAAAACCAGCTTTCAAGTACTCTCTGGGCGCCTCCATCAAAAGTTATTATGAGAATACAGGACCTACCATTATGCTCCCGGAAATAATTGCATGTAAGATCTTCAAACCATACACACATACTCAAAAGATAACTCACATAAAATTCAGGGAAAAGAAAACGACACAATATTTGGGATTCGCACAGGAACATGTAATCGTCCGATGGTCATTGCACTGGGATCGTCTTGAGAAAATGTTCAGTCACAGGATCAACTTTCATTTATTCAGATCTGAAATGATCATCGATGAGAGATGTAATGTCTGGAGGGTTTAGCTTCGGTCTAAATCTGATTTAGAAATTTAGATTCATTAGTCCTCCTCATTCTCCAATTCAGATTCACATTGATTGCACTGCTGAAGATAAAATTTCAATAACTTCTCATGTAAATTTCTTGCAGTACCTTTTCCACCGAAGAATATTACAGTGACTCCCTTACCACCACCTAATAAGAGGGACATCAAAGTGAAATGGGTGAATGTACCTAACCAGTTCATCTCTGGGATTTATATAGACATTCCAGAAGTCGACCAACCAAAGGTAATTTAGTGAACACACAGCTTGGAAAATTATCTTCGTCAGAAATACCATAAGATAAATTACTTCTTGGGTTGGGAATGAACATATTTAGTTACTGGAGTTGGTTAGAGTTAATGGCCAGTGACAGTCAAACCAGGAGTTTGCACCATAGGGTACGCCTGGGGATCAAACCAAAGACCTTTCAGCCCAGGGTCTGACGTCAAATGAGCTAAGCCTCATTCTAAATTGCTGAAATTCAAATTTGAAAAAGAGATAAAGCTAAAGCTGATATAACTTCGAATTATTACTTTTGAAACGATTCTCCAATTAATTTTATTTTAATTAAAAGTCAATTCAAAGCGGAGCAATACTGAACAATCAGATTAATATTAATTCCTTAGTCCCAATTATCACTTAAAGTTTCAAAAAATGTGTCAGGTTTTAATCCAAGTGTTATGACAGACAGGCTAGATATACAAAGCTTGGTATGACAATCTGCAAAGTAAAATCGGTTTGAAGTATTGAATGGCTGAATAAATGTTCAAAGTTAGACAGTTGCTTTTTGTTTCAGAACTCAAGAAGCAGCGTGAAAAACTCACACTTCCCTGATTGTTTCCCTCATCCCAATGAACATGAAGTAGTGAATAAGAGGTTATTGTTGAAACAAATTATCTAATATTTCAAACATTTCATTTTAGTCTCCAGCGCATATAAATGATACGGAATTCACGTACAACAACCTAAGAGCTGGGAAGGCTTATACTTTTTCATTATACACAAAACATGGTGACTTGGAGTCAGAAGCTGTTGCAACCCAAACAGTGTTTACATGTAAGTTAATTAAAAAGAAACACAACACAATATCTCAACACACTTATGGCGGTTGCAACCTCAACAGATCCACAATTAAATATTTTATACACATCAAACTTCTGAGGACTAGCCGAGGCTTGTTTTCAGTAATTTGAAGTCATGTAAACCTCTCTGCACTCTGTGGTTGCAACCGCCGATCAAACCGCTGAGGATCCGCTGAGGTTGCTTTCAGCATATCTGTTAACATTGGTGATGTTGTGCAAACCTCTAAGGTTACAACCGCTAAGTCAGTATTGACCATTACATACGTAGCTTCAATAATTGTTATTCAGCTTCTATACAGAAACCTAGGATGACACTGAAAAGTTTCATTATTGACAGTGAAAAAAAAAAATGTATCAATTTTATTTGCTGATCAAGTCTGAATGAGACATAAAACCATGCATAGAATAATTATCATAATGCATCAGGTCATGCAACATGTGAATGTTGTCGATACAAACAGCTTTTAACAAGAAATCGAAGCGCAATGTGCTGTTACAAATGACCATACTACGACTTTACCTTTATGTGTCAAACATAATAATCAATCAATCAATCCATCGATCTATCGATCCATCAATCAATAATCAATCAATCCATCGATCTATCGATCCATCAATCAATAATCGACCAATCAATCCATCAATTGATTGATCAATCAATTGATCAATCAATCAATCAATCAATTCATCATGTTAAGCAAACATCAGATTATGACTTTTGATATAATCCTTCCGTTTTAGACCCTGTGACTCCGAAATTTGAGGTGACTTTCAGCGGGCTAAACACTGAAAACTAATGGTGTACAATTTGAAGAAAACCAATAATGACCATGATGGTGATGAGTATGAAAGTCTTGTGGTGACATGTATCACTCACCCATCACTCAGAGCAGAGTTTGGTACCGTGGAACCTGTAATTAGAAGCAGAGAAAGAGCTCAAGTAGGATCATATAAATTATCAAATAGTCATAAAATAGTTTGTGTGTCACTAAGTGCCTATGACACCTTTGACAGAAGGGCAAACCCTCTTTCTCTGACTGTATTCATCATTTCGATTCAAAATTGATGAATAAAATTGTCAGGGTGTCTGCAAAAGATGTCTTTGAGGGACTTTTTCTTCAAAGGGTCTCCCTTGAAGAATATATTATATTTGTAAATTGTACTAATAATAATTGTATTAATAAGCATAATTGTCCTTTGCATTTTTTGATCAACACTTTCTTTTTCTCTGTAGCTTACACTGTATGAAGGCGTGAAATATGAGATCAGAATTCAGGTTATGAGCCAAGACATGAAAATTAGTGCTCCGAAAGCCATTAACTTCACAGAAGGTTATATGTATGGACTGTTTGATAACAAATAGTGCATGGGAAAATTATTGACAGCTTACACTGGAGTGACTGCAAAACACAGGCGAAGATTTATCTGACCCTAATATTCTAACGATCTATTGGAGTATTAAAAAGCATGCTCGGTGCTTCAATTATTATCTTCTAATTTTGATGGCTAACTACACAATTAAGAAAACTTCCAATCCGTTGTCTTTCATATAAGAAAGGATGCCAACTCCTGTAATTGTTTACTTGGCGTACATAGAGTTGCCCTCGCATACACCTTTCACGTTGTTGGTCACTGTTAACATTTTCATGATTTGAAGTTACATGTTTCAACAGAAATGACAATAACTTACAATGCATTATCAACTATCACGTACCAAGACATGTAGAAACTGCCAGACAATATTGAGCATAAAAAAACACGAGATTTCTCTGGAATGAGAAGTTGTAATATCGTGTTGTTTCAGTTTTGCAGAGAGATTTCTCAACAACAGTTATGTTTCTGAAAGTAAATCTGTTTTCTTTCCAGCCCCAGCTGTGCCGGCTCTGAAAATCACTGAAACAAACAATGTCAATGTGGGGTACAGGTCATTCATTGTACAAGCTCACCAACTGGACAAAAAGTCCTACTATTCTTCTGTGAATATTGCTTGCTTACCTCAGGAACTCCATGTGAATCTACTCTCTGCCGAAATTGAGTGCGAAGTTGAAGAAATAGACAAAGACAAAAGACTGGTAACAACCTACCTCAATTCACACTGTTTCATTTGGTTAATTACTAAAAATGAAATAGTGTGAATTGAATGGTCTCTAAACAGATTTAGTTGTTGGGTATTTTTTGACCTGTGTTCCGTTTGTTAAATAATACACCGATATTTCATGTGTGAGCTTACAAAAATGTGTTTCCTTTTCAGATGAGATTCATAAGAAGGTTCTCAAAATGTTTGAATGATTTGAAGTATTTTTATCCTTTTACAGTTCAAGTTTCAATCTGGGCTCGTTTATGAGGCTACGGTGCAAGCAGTTAGCTTTGGGAAGACAAGCAAAGTAGGTCAAGTCTGGGAAATCAAAGCAGGTAATCGTGATCCAAAGATACAGAGCGCATGGAATAATTCTCATCAAGAGTTAAATAATGATTAAACGAGTTAATCTATTTCGCACTTTAGTCACAGCTAAAAAAATTTCAAAAAATTAGCACACTGCACACTGCACAACTCAGAGTAGTGAATCGCGGGCTATCTAATTTGCTCCATTGACCCATTCTTTTTTTGGGGATCGTGAGATGGCGCAATCGGTTAAGGCTATTCACTGCCAGACAATTAGTGTCGCAGGAGTTGTGGGTTCGAGTCCCACTGAGGGAGCTTTCATTGTTGATTGCTCCAGCCCCCAGCATCCTCGGGTGTATACCTCTCCTGTGTACTTGTCTTCTGACTGACTCATGGAAAGACATGTGACAGCATGGAAAGACATGCTGACAAGCTGGAAAGACAGCTAAACCTACTACAAGGTGTCCCAGCAATGGACCATGTAAGGCCAAGAACCCTAACACGTACGCTGTGTTTCATAGGGTGGCAATGGTGGATTGGCATGTGCTGTGGGATAAGAGAACACAACTCCGAGTAGTAAAAAAGCGGGCTATCTAATTAGCGCCATCGACCCATTCTTTTTTTTGGGGATGGGGAGATGGCGCAATGGGTTAGCGCGCTTGCTATTCACTGCCAGGCGATCAGTGCCACAGGAGTTGTGGATACGAGTCCCACTGGGGAAGCTTTCATTGTTGATTGTTCCAGCTCCCAGCACCCTCGGGTGTATACCTCTCCAGTGTCAAGATTCTTTGAAATACAGTGTCACCAAAGTTGATATCAGGACAGCAGTGTTACCGAAATTGAGGACGAGGCAAAAAAATTGAAATTGCAGTCAAAAGTTAAAATAGAGATTCATATCAGTTTTATATATGAGATACCTGTACACAATAGAATATCTGAGTGACAGTAATCTCTTTTGATATATACAAGGAATTATAACATTAAATAACCGAGACAGTTAATGTTGATGACTAAAAATTAGGATATGGATATAACCGTGTTAAAAGGAGTGAGTGCAATATTGCCATTTAATACTAGATCACCAAAAGTACTATGATCATGATCAGTATGCTAATATGTTTTGCCATCGATTTGATTGCAGCCTCATATCCTCCAAAAAACTTCACGTTAATTCCTCATATGGCTCCGGATGAACATAAATTGGATATTAAGTGGACTAATGTACCACACCAATTCATCAACAATACTGTCATATTTTGTGAAAGAGGTTGCAGCCAGCAAAAAGTGAGTAGCGTTTCGGAATATCTGGAGTAAACTCTATCTGTATGATGTTTTGAGGGAATTTACACTCAATACATGTTTATATTATTGTATTATTCACTTTTATTCTTATTTTGTAGACTTATGCCCCAAAATATGCAGAGAGTATGACTTTGACTGGCCTGCAAGGAGCTCAGGCATATCAATTTAAGCTTCACACTACATCCCTTGCCAATCATGAACTGTCAGAAGGAACAGAATGGCGTAGTGTCTCGCAATGTCAGTGTACTTTGTTGAAAGATAATCCCTCTCCCTCTGGTATTTTATGGATATGAAGCTGATTTGAGCTAATATTGGATATTGATTTATTGTAATGATTACATCACAGAATATTTCCAACACCAGTTTGTATTGATAGAGTAATGATGGAGGATATAGTTTGCTGGCCTCTGTCTAAACATCTAGGTTAAGAATATGCTGTACCTTTCCTGATTTAACTGGTTACAATGGCACTCTCATTTGTTTTCCCCGCATCTCTCTTTGTATACTTTGGTGTAAGGAGCAAGTTGCATATGTTTGTGTTACATTCATAACAATCTTATAAACTAAGCACTCAAGACTGCAGGACATAAAATCAAGGAGACTCAGTTGATTAGAAAACAAAAGGGAATCAAAAATAGTTTGTTTTGGCTTTTGAGTTCCCCCACAGGATCGGTACTTCAATATAACGTACACTGCAAACACAGGAGGAGGCTCTTTCTACTTTGATGTCATTCTTCCTACCTCAATGGAGACAATAAAACTAGATATAATTATACAAACAGAGATTTATGATGGTGAGAATGGCTACATCAAGGCACTCAACAGCACAGAGCTTCCAAACTGTGAGTCATCTGAGACACTATTCTATATTACTGGCAATTTTATAGATCACTATGGTGGAGAGTTCTCATTAACATTTGGGGATATGAGCTTTTTGATGTAGTGCTTGATTGACCTTGTTAGCTAAATAGTTGCCCAGTGTTTTAGGCCTCCACACTTTTAACCGACTTTATGTTATTGGACAGAGGTTTATTTTTTACCACATATATTCCATATCCGTAAGTTAACTGTAAAACCAACTATACATTATGGCAAAATCAATCTTCATTAACAGATATTGGAGATAACAAAAGCTTTGTAATAAGATATCAAAAAATAAACCTGGACAGCCCTGACTATAAAAAACCTGGACAGAGATATCGATTTAACCTCTTTATCAAAGACAGCAGGCACGATGGGAAAACAACTTCTGGAAGGACAAAGAATATCATCAGAACTATAGGTAATGTATAAAATTCTTCCTCGAAAGTTAACAAGCTTACTCATTGTACTGGTGCTGGTACTTCTCAAATTTGACAAAACTAGCTCAGACCACACAGTCAAAGTGACCTCTTCCCAATGGAACTATAATATTGTGCACTCACCAGTTCAGTGGTCCCTTGGCTCCTAGTCCTCAGCCGCTATCTTAAGTCATTTTCAGTCGTTCTTGTTCTCTTTGTGGTCTTTGTCATTGTGCATCTCCTATGCGCAGCCCGGACTCTCCCTCTCTATCTACTTTAGGTAATCTCCATCTATAGCTCCTTAACTTTGGTTCCCATATTTTGGAGACTACAGAAACCACCAATAACCAGCAGTCACAACTTCGGCCACCTTAATTAAAATAATTATCTCAAACCAATGCTGATAACCAGGCTGTTTTAACTTCCGCACACATTAACTTAATTCATTAACTGTTGAAAGGACTATACTTCTCTCTCATAATATAAATTTGATCATAATGTAGCCAAAACCCTACTCCTACACGTTATATATATATATAATATATATATATAATTTCATGGCACTCAAATTGATTATCTTGACTGTCATAAGTCTTAGTAAATGTAGAATAGCTTATTATCTCCTATTTTGGATGACGCAAGATAAAAGTTGACTAAATGTGCTTGCTATCAATGCCACAGGAGATGTGGGTTCGAGTCTGATTGGAGGAGCATTCAAGGTTGATTGTTCCTGTCCCTAGCACCCTTGAGTGTATCTTTCCTTCACAATACTTTGATTGTTTCTGTCACACAATCTGAAGCAATCATTTTCATTTTAACTCCTGCATCGAATATCATTTGATCAAACTGGCTCAAAAAGATGTTGTCTAGGACAACTGTTAGATGGATTTGTCCTTTATGTTGATAGAGCTCCCATCCATTCTTCATTCATGCACATGTCAAGTGTTTGCTACCTATGACATTCTCACAAAAACTATTTCTTATTCCAAATAAACACTCCAATTGGCATCAATTATTGACATGCTTAGCAATATCATTTCCTATTTCATACAGCTCCAAGTACCCCGAAAAATCTCACTATCTTCAAGTCTCCACTATCGCCAACACTGCTTGTTGCCTGGATCATTGATAGACATTCACTAGTAGATCAGATAAATTTGAGGGCCTACACTACAGGAAGATTACCTAATAAAACATTCACTGCGAAAGGAGATGTCGGTCATTTCTCAAGTCATTATAATATCAGCACACAGATCTTGGCTCAAGGAGTGAACTACAGCTTCACAGTCACAGCCTCTAGTCATGGTGTTCAGGGACTGGAGAGTCAACGGGCATTCCTGACCACAAGTGAGTTATAATGACCAAGAGTTAAAATCACCATCATTAAAAAAATTGAAGTATGTGCCTTGCATCATACTGCTCTGTAGGGGTAGGATGGGGCTCAGTAGGTCTTCACCATCACTATGATCTCGTGGTGCAATTTCATAAGGATTTCGGGAGTAATTGCCCAATGGAAATGACATTAAAGTCACTTTCAGATTGTGACGAATGACTTATTTGACGCAAATACCCATACTGTGTTTATTTGGCGGCATGGCTGAATGGTTAGTGCGTGTTAGCACACAATGACTTCTAAGGGATTAGACACGGGAGGCCGGGGTTCAAGTCCTGGCCGCGGCAGATGATTTTCATGTTTTTTCCATAATGGGAATGGTTAGCATCCATAATTCAAAATTGGAGTGAAACACAAATTTGAGGCATGGGACCATAGTGTATGCAAGTGTTCAAAGTTTCGGGTTCAAATCCAACTACTGTCCACTGAATGCTGTGACTTGTTGAACCCCAAGGTATGCTCCGACCTGCCTACAAACTGAGAGCAAACTGGCGGAGAACTTCTAGCCTCACCTTAGAGGCATTTTATCATTTTTTTTAACCACAATGTCCCTTTCAGATATGTTGTTATGTAGATGAATTTAGACATTGTAATGCGATAATATCAACTAAAGTGTCATTACATATATTTTCAGAGACAATATGTTTGCATCCTGAGGAGACAATCGGCAATCTCATAAACCAGCAGGAGCAGCTGACCTGGTATTTTATTGATGGGAGGTCTTACAATCTTATCTGTCCTGAAGGCTTCAAACCTCCAGAAGGGGGGACGCTGTGGGAATGTTTAGATGGTGAATGGGTGACAGGATCTGACTGTGTCTGTAAGTTTTACCTCATACAGGTTGATTGATTAAAAGGTTGATTAAAATCCGATGTCTTATCACTCGCCCATCCCAAGGCATGGGCGGCGAAATATTATTGCCTTATTGGCAAGGCCGCAATATCTGTGCCAATTTGCTCTCTGTTTGCAGGCAGGTCGGAGCACAACCAATCCCCAGTAGAAGATGGACTGCAGAGGGATTCGAACCCACGACCTTCAACACTTGCATGTTGAAGTCCGGCGCTCTAACCAACTGAGCCACCTCCTACTCCTACAGGACTTGTGATAAAGAGACAGCATTGCAATCCTTTCATCATATCTTGTTTTTCCTTTTTTACAGCGGACACAGCAGATCAAATATTTGTTAATGTTGGTTTGGCCATAGGAAGTCTGTTGATAATTGTCATCATTGTGGCTACAATAATGGTGTAAGTTGTGTGCACCAAACATAACCCAGATATACATTCAGTTGAAACTTAACATCAAACTATTTAAGTTTCAGTTTAGACAAATCACTTTTTCCACCAATACATAACATAACATACTCAAATCTAAAACACAATGCGGCATACTTTCTGAAAAATAAGCATCGAATCATACCATACCATTAATCCACAATATATGGAGCCCAACTTATGAACAACAGAGGGAACCCTATGGGTGACTAAGCATCAATATTCCTCAAGAGCCTGATTGAAGGATAACCTCCACCAAAAGACTATGACGACAGCCCAGTTAAATTATTGTTTTTTTGTTGACAGTAAGGCATCAACAAAGAGAGGACAATTGCAAACAGATATCATCTTCGAAAATGAGACCGTAGCTGAGAAGCTTCAAAGACACCTTTCATTATCCGCTGCCAAGATGGTTGTTGAGGGGAAAGCACAACATCCAAGCATTTCAAAGGGTGCATGTAAGATCAATAAGGAATAATTTTGTTTGAGACATCGGGCTGCATTTATAAAGATATCACCATGTGTGAACCATGTGTTAACCATGTGAGACAACCACACTCACAGTGTTACATTCTTCTGTGTCAATCTGAAACACAAATCAAGAACAATCGATTCATGAACACTTGGGAGGCCATATGATAGCAGTGTTGTCACAGCAGTATAAAATATTCTGTGAGATATCATCTCTGAGTGAACGATTATGGTAGTGTAAATCCCCACTTTGTCATCAATGACATCCATAAGTTTTGTTCTGCAACTGCATCTTTTTGCATTGAACACCTGTAGACAGTGCGACACTTAGCTTTCTACTAGTGACGTCGAATATCAGATTCAAAGTTTCCACAGTAAGCAGCAATTGCAAGATTCTTACCATATCATTTAAGAATTTTGTAAAAAAAAAAGAAGAAATATTATGCAACACCTGTCTTTCTCTATTGTGCAGTGAAAGAAAGAGGAAGGAGCAAAAGTAAAGCTAAAAACAAGACGGCACCTAAGCAGTCCGGCAAGTCAAGTTAGTATAATATAGTCCATGTTAGTGCTCTTACTTCTTATGTTATAAGTGGAAACAAAATAATTTACCTGACCACAATCACTTGGCAGGTTTGCTTTTGTGACCCCCTAAGACAAATATTAATTTTAGAGTCAATATTGCGCGAGAGGCGGCCAATCAAATTAAGCAGTCAAATAAAGACTTAATGTATATAGAAAGAGGAAAAAATAGCCTAGGATAATAGTTTTCAATGCTGAGAAATAAACCAAATAGTAGGGTTCACCAATAGTTCCCTCCTGTACTACTCACTCACTTAGTTCAATCACTACTTGTTAAAAGTTATGATTGCCATTATCGTAACTTTTAACAAATAATGATAATTATCATTTTCCTCAAGAACAAAGTGAGCTATTGTCTCCTCATGAATACCTTTCCCAAAGCAAATGATACGTTCGCCTTTCTTTTCATGCAGTGAGCGCAGGGCTGAGGAGTGCAGCACTAAAGAGCTCAGGACAGAAAAGTACAGGGCAAGAAAATGTAATCATTTAATGTTGCTGCCTATAACACAAAGAATCGAGGGAGTAAATGTATATCTTTGGGTGTCAGCGGTTGCTTCTAATTAACATTGTGGTGGACAATTGTATTGTGTGCATTATCCATCGGATAATTCAATCATTCATGGTCATTTGTCTTGCTGAAGGACACAAACTGAGAGATACTGGATCTTTTTATTTCACAGTGTCACCAGAATATTCCTCCACCTTTGCAGAAAACTGTTATTATACCTGAAATCTTTAATTTTCCTCTACCAATAATACTTTGTAAAGACCTAAACAGAATAAGCAACTGATTAGTGATAATAGATTTAATATAAGTTATGATAAAACTCACTATATTATGAAGATCATGAGTCATCATCATGAACTATGGTTTATTGTTCTTATCTGTAATCAATTATTTGATTTTCTGTTAAATAAAATAACATCAAATGATTTATTTTTAGTGTTTGATCTGGGCCCTGGGAGAGTGTATTCAATGGACCACTGAATAGTATTGTAGGCAATATTTATTATATTTATTCAATAACACAAAAAGCATTGTAGTTTACTCGATCAGCTTTGCATGTGTGTACATGCTTGTGGATAATTCGTCATTTTGCCTTAAAGAAGTCTATTTTCCTTCGTGCCTTGCCTTAACCGTGTGATTGAAGAATATTTTACTTCTCCGAGTGAAGTTTGCCTTATCAGCGCGAGTCAAAAGTTACAGCAAAACGTCCTTGGTTCACAATGAGAGCATATTAGCTTGTATGTGTTGACAATTAGGCTTCCATGCACATCTGATGGTTAATGGAGAACTGGATAGGACTGTTAGGGTACTACAGTGATAAATATATGAATCAAATCCTAGAAATAAGTACCACCTTTAAGTTATTTGTATATCATATTGCCCAGCATTACTCGCTTGCTTTCCATCTGCTGGCTGATAATTAAGATAGAAAACTAGTGAGTGATTGAATTATTCGATCATTGTTATCTTTAGCTGCAGCAGCAGCAGTAGAACACTCGCGTCTCTGCCTGCAGAATAAGATTCGAGCGGTATATGCCGATCCCCATCTTTTGCAATGTATTCTATGCTCATGAATATTTTGCATCTTCACTTCTGTTCATATAACTCTAACCCACCAGTAATTTTAAGTATTTTTCATGCCTATATTTATTACTATTAAGGTAAAATATTGATGTGACTAAGAGTGCATATTTAATGGTTATACTGATAACGTTATTCTTCTTCTTCCAGGATAATTTTGATTAATGTTCTTTTTTTTCATCTTGAACACTGAGCTCATCATCACCCTGTTATAATTGAAATATGCATTTCAAATTTTAATCAAGCACCAATTTCCCTATCCTGTTCGGAGAGGGGGTGTTCAAAGCTTGTCAAGACAGGATAGGAAAAATGGTGCTTGGCTTGAAAGAGTGGACAAGCTTAGTCCATCCCCCCCCCCCACCACCGAACGAAGCTTGTCAAGACTGACAACATTTTTCAATGATACCAACAGTTTAAAGAAACGTTCCTGCCAATACCAATTTCATCCAGGCCCAATCACTAAGGCTGAGGTCCGCTCATCAGTCGAATAGCGCATACAATTCGAGGATGGGCAACAGAGCATGGCATAGTTATAAATGGCAAAACAGGCAAAGCTTACATTTATGCGAAATAGATTATGAGCGGTATTGCATGCTGTTGTAGATCTATGCAGCCGGAGTTGCGTGAGCCCTAGGTCTTATGAAAGCTATGTTACCATGAGTTGCAAAGTGGCTTCTCTGCTCCTGAAACTAGATTTAAATCAACAGCTGAGAGTTTGTGAATAAATGAGGGGTTGGGTTTCCTCTATAGCATCATGACACAAAGTTGGAATGTTTTTGGAATACTAGCTAGTAGCAAAAGCTAGTAATAGTTGCTAGGAACCCTTGGTAAAGTTTAACTATCAATTTCAACGGATAAAGGAAGGCACTAGAAGTAACTATAATGATGAGGGCAACACTCCTGGTAATTGTGAGTTCATTTCATTTGGACTGCAGTGCTTCAATGCCAAGTTCCAACTATCTATGATGTAAGCACCAGACTGATACGACAGAGGGCATGAATGAGGATTATGTATCAGCTCTTCTGTCTCCCTTAATTGGTACTTGATTTATTGATTGGTACTAAATTTGTAATGGTCAATAGAAGCATATCATGAAACAAATTGATGTTTTCAGCAATAATTCTGTTGAAAACAAGTATTTAGCCACTATAATCACGTATTCGTCACACTGATGATTGTCTGTTTGCTTTGTGTGGTCGGGTTGCACCTATACGAAACTACTATTGAGATGTAGTGAAAGTGGAACTGTATTCACTTCCAATAATTATATATCAAGGTATGTATCCGCAGAAACCTGGCATCGGCTCTTTTCCCACCCACCAGAAAATCTGAGCCAAAGTATTGGCTAAAATTATGTTAACTTTATGTTACTCTCTTTCAGGTCATATTGATTGCTGGTTCTCAGAGTGACCGTGAGTGATTCAGGAAATATTTGATTCATTTAAAGTAGCAGACAACCACAAAAGTTATATTTTGATATTTGATGTGTAATGATGTACTACTTCTAAATTATAAATAAGTATCAAATTTTAAAATTTTAATTATTTCAATTGCAAACGCTCTTCCACCATTTTCTTTCAGACTCTCAAAATAGATATATTATGGAAAAAAAATGATGCATATAAGAATTTGTTTCTTGAATCAAAGCAGTTATCTTTTGTTAGTGTCAATCCTAACACATGAACAGTTACATCTCAGGTGCAAAATCATCTACAAAAAGAATATCATTGCTTTCAATAACAAAAATCGAGCATTTTGTTTGAGATTATAAACAAAACATAGACTCTCAGTTTAATTTAGTTTATTGCAGTCATTTGGTTGGTGCAGAACCAAAGCTCATACCTTGGATTTATATTGTTGAGTGTGTTGCCTACTGGTGAAGGTCAATTCAAACTGGATTCATATTTGGTGGTGCCAGGGTTGTCTGCTACTTTAAAATTATGTTGTGTTCTTCTGATTATAAATAGCACATGCTGACAGTGCTATATTTGTATGTATTGAGGTTAATGTCTCCTGTAACGGGTTTTAACATCAGCGTCTGTGTAGTTTAACATTGACGCTTTTGCTGTTGAATTGACTATCACTAAACATTGAGATGAGAAGGTACTACAACGGCTTTCATGATAGTCTGCAAAACCTATCATAGACAGATTGTCAACGAAGACCAAATATTTTTTACAGGCCTCTTTGGTCATAGCATGCATGGTGGCTTTGTTACATTTGTATGGTGCCCTTGTGGCAGCTTTGTCTGTTCGGCTCAACTTTGGTGTACTGCCTGGGACAATTAAGTCAAAGTTGTGTCAGTCATTGTCATTGGTCACCAGTTATTGACTACTTTGCTACCTGATCTATGTAAAGTTGGAATTATATTTTTATAACTGTGCTTCTGTGTAGGGAAAAAGTTTTGAAATCAGGGATGGAAACCCTTTGATAGCACCTATCCTGGGGATACGATCGAAATATGACACGCTGAAAATTCCTTCTTTAGTCGCAGCTGCACCTGAGATCAATTTGAAATAACGCAGTCCTTTGATAGGCCCATATAAATGCTTTAGGGTGTTTAGTAAAAGCTTTAAAGTAGCCATAAGGCATAGTTATTTGAAAAGTCGAGTAAACAAACAATTCAAGCAAGGTGACAGTACAGTCATTGTGATAATGCATGGATATTTACATGAAGCAACAGTCGGACAGTCAAAAGTTCTGAGAACAGTCAGCTAGATGACCTTGATAGAGTTCAGTAACACAGTTTTTGAGTAGAACTGAATGATGTACCAAGAGCTGTAACAATGAGGGCAACATTGATGATCACTGTGAGTTGTTTAATTGAACCAAAATGTTTATCTACAACGTTTTTAGTTTTTTTCAACTCTATGGAATGAAATATTTCTATCCTCTTGGAAATCACTTTATCGAACATGCATATACCAAAATGTGGTAAAGAGCTAATAAAAACATCAAAATTATTTATCATAGTAATAGCCAGTGCATTCTATGGTAGAGGTTTAGCTGTTGGTGTAAATCTACCAACTATTCAAAGAAGCAAATAAAGCATCCAAACTGGGATGTCTTCTTTTGTGTGTATTTGCACTATGACTAAAAACAAGAATGTTGAGACTGATAGGATGCTGAAAAACCTGAATATAATTTGTGTTTCAGACAAGACATGTTTACTTTATATGCCTTGATGCACCAATCGAATCTTCTCATGTGTTGAATCTTTTATCTTGTAAGTAAACTAAACTTCTTCTCCGATGTGCCTCTGATCGTATCGGTAAGATTTAACCAAAATACTTGGTTTATGTGTACAGTAGACCCAAACCAAATTAAATTAAGACCCTGACTACATAATTGATAATGCTGACCTATTGTAATTGAAGTAAATGGAAATACGTTTTTACACAGCCTTCGCATTCAGCATGTATATAAGTTGTTGTAAACCACATGTCTTAAAACTTTTACATGATGTTACACAGAAAATGTCATCATAATACTGCCTATGAACTAGATCAGACCTAGTTTTATTGCTTCTGTAACCAGCTCTGTATAGCCCACACCATAAATATAAGACCGATGTGTCTCATAAAAGCGACAATATCTGTGAACAAAAAAATGAGTAGCGAAGATATCTAAATCTATTTATTTGACATAAGAAAGAGCTGATACAGTGTGTCTTGTACATTTTGGAATTTTGGAATTTTGATTTGAAATTTGTCGTTTCATTTTTCACTTTGCGCCTAAAAATCTAGTCGTCACTATCACTAAAAAAAATCAGTCGTATATTTTCTCTCCTACGATCTATGAACATTTCTGACTTGGGCCTGTAACCTTCGCTAAAAGCTATGGAGAAAATCATGGTTATCTGTTGGCCAACAATACTCATCTATGATTAAGCAATTTGTGGGTATCCTATAAGTGGTGTACCTGTTAACATGAAAAATATATGAGCTTAGAGGTAACATTCTATCCAGAACATATCCTGCAGGAAAATCTTGTTGTAATAATGTGAGTTAATATAAAAGTCCCACCTTGATATGAACTCACAGTATTTCAACATTAAGTTACATCCTTCAATCCGTATTCTTAGACCCCAGGATAAAATCGGCTGATGTAGGATATGCTTACCCTGATGGATATCCTGAGTCATCTGGAAGCATTATATGGAACTTGGAGCTTAACTCTAGCATCACAAAGTATCAAAATATCAAATTGGAGTGCAAAGAGACAGGTGTAGAGGATGGCGAGAAAAAACGAAATTGCATGTAAGTCTGGCTTAGAACTTTAACTTTAGATGCTATGCATGGTACAAAAGTATTACTTGAATGAAATTTTGTCCCTTCAAAAATTGTTTTCATGTTTTGATTTCAGAAAACATCAGTCTTTATTAGCTAGTTAGGTATAGTTGAGCCATAATTGTATCAATGAAATCACCAAGCTCTCGCAGCTGACCTGGGGTTGTCCTTATCGACATATCAAAAGAGGAGGGTTATGCATACCCATGCTTCCCCTGAAGCTCAATCTAAAAGTTGAACTTTGATTCTAAATCTGCTTTTTCTATAAATAAATAAAAGATCCTTTTTCGATAGAGACAATGTTATTGAGTACTTTCTCATCAACAAATAAATGAAGCTTACCATGAGAAGAGAGTTTTCGTTAAGTTGAGGTACACTAAATAAGCCATGAGTTGAAGCTGCTGTTCATACTGCTTATCAATAGGCATCATAGTTATTTGCAGTATAGTATATGGTTGTCATGCTGACCTTATCAAGTCCTGACCTCATAACTTGTCAAGGTAATAGACCATTGTGTTTGTTCACCTCGTCTGCTTACTTAAAGGGCAACCAGGGTTTTAAACAAGCTCTCACTGATTGATTGCATATTGTACCTTTTGCATAGGGAAAAAGGGCAAATCTAAATCAGATGATTATTCAGTGAGAATTATCTCAACACATTGCAGCCATCAAGTGCTAAAATGCTGCTCAAACTCAACTAAAATTCAACCGGACAGAGAAATTAAGCGAAATCAAACTCTAGCTAAATTAAACTCCTATAGGGTATATTATACTTCATTTAGTTGGAGACCTATCGAATCCCTGTAACATATCAGACAGACCGTGGAAATTTGAAGATGGTGATGAATTTGTTGCTCCCGGTAGATCCTATCGAGTCATGGTGACTGTGGTTTGGAAAGGAAACCAAAGCACTCTCGCCATTATAAAGAATATTACTATTTGTAAGTTTCTCTTTTGAGTTACCTAATTTCAACAAATTTTAAGACACTTCTTAAATACTGGATTTGGAATAATATTTTATGTGACAGTGACAGTGATTGGTCCACCAACTACCTAACCTACATATTTTATTCACCAGATTACTCATTACTGCCAGAATTCCTGATTATTTACAACCAGAAATTCTACCACATGTCTATATTAGGTAATCTAATTTATCACTGCTTTTGTTGACGACAATTGAAAAGAACTTGCAAGCAATTGAATGAGAACAGATGAATTGGGCCAAACCTCAACGCCCCAATCAAATCGTGCACAATGGCGTTCACTTTGATGGTGGCAAAGATTACATCATACTAGGACTAAACATTGTATACTCATTATACTCATGCAAATTAGTATTGCTTGGATAGGTTTTTATTACTCTTCGTTCCAATGTCAAAGTTGAATGTATGCTGTTAGATTTTCTCTCAGATGACAATCATCAGGGCAGATTTAAATAACTGCTGCTCTACTTTTTACAGCCCCTGAAATCCCAGCAATAAGCAGCAAAGCCATCTACAATTTTCAAAGGATATGAACGATATCTGGTCAGCTTTCAGCTTTTTACTGAGAGAGCAAAAGCTGATCGGTTCATTTTAATATGCAGGATCAACCAGTCTGAAGTTGCTTGTAATGAAACAAAGGATAATGAAACAAACTACAGTTTTTTGTGAGTATGTCAAAAATTATTTAATTTACGGTTTTGCACATCTTTGTATCATTAAATGAAACAAAAGTGGTGCAAAGAGGGATACATGTTCATACAATGAAGCTGTGATGAGTCTGCCATTCCATAAACCCTCTGTGAAAAGAAAAAAAGAGCAGTAAAAGAATGAAACAAGTGTCAATACAGAGATCTAAGATTGGTTACAGACTATGAAACAAATAAAAAGCCATAGTGATGTTGTATACTGGGCCTAAAAAACGAGAGGGAAAAACTGTTTGGTAAGGCAAAAAACTTAATTCTTTATGGTCAATGAGCCTATTGAGTGTGCCTCAAATTGTTCTGTAGCTACGTTTGACTACATCTTGTGGATTACATTGCATTCCTTGCTGCTAACTGTTACAATAAGATTATGTCGATTCAGGCAGAGTCTTGTAGAATATTCATTGTCTTGATCTTACTATAGTCAGAAATGACAGTAATGTGGGTGTAAGTCATCAAGCTAGCCACACATAAACCCAGTTGTCATCATTGACGGTTGAGTATACATTGTCAAACAAAAATATTGTTTACTGAATTGTGATTTGCTTCTTAATTAATTGATTACATGACAACACACAGGTCTTCAGCTAGAAACCATGAGTCAAACGCTGTTTCGAGGCCTTCTCTACTAGTACAACCTCCTCATGGACGGCCCTAGCAGCATGAAGCCACCCCTGTGTGTTGCTGAGCATCTCAATCAGTCTCATCAACCCTCAGTGAATTTGGTAAGTTTCGGTGGTTTGACATAATTGGTGTGTTTACGCTGCTGCGCGACCAGGGAGGCTGCCAACTCTTCATTGTTTCAGTGCAACAATGTTCGCCCCATCACTCTCATGCTTATACTCTAAGCCAAACCAGTGCAGGGAGGTTTGCTTTCCATCAACTCATCGGCGCAAAGTCGCTATCGTCAAGGCACCCGCCCCTCGTGCCACTCGTTCACTACTCAAATTCACCACATTGAGCATAGTACAACTCATACACAAGTCAGAGAGATGACTTGTTTGCGCTACAGCCATTGTGATTTCCTGTCTCGCTTTCCCTGCCTTTTATGCGAGGGCCAAGCTTTCAATCCTATGTTTGTAAAACCTTAGATCTAACTCAGACTCACTTTGAATTTTCACCCTGCAGAGATTTAACTACTTTAATTTGAGTATTAAAGGCATAATCTTGCTTAGCCTTCTACCCCAAGCAGTTTGCTTATCATCACTTAATCCCCTCATTCTTATCCTTACAAGGATTATAACAAAAGGAATTAATTGCTGGCCAACTCCACAAAACAAAGTGAGCGTGTTAAACCCCAGCTTGCAAGTAATAGGATTACTTAGCTTTTGTCTTCACACAGTGCTGTTGCCTAATCCATGCAGATGCGCTTTCTGCCTCATGTACTATGTTTTTGTGACTTGTTTGAGTGCTTTTCCAGAAAGCCCAACTCTAGTCAGAAATTTGGTAGCTGATCTAGCCATGAATCCACGGCAGCCAACTTCCACTGCGAATAATTCGCAATTCCAACCTTTGTCTTGGCATTGTGTGACCAGATCTTCGTATCTTGTCAGTTTTCTCTCATGCGCATATGAGAGATTTTCTTCCCAAGGCACCGTCAATTCCATCAGTATTAGTGCTTTTCCTTTGTCAGACCAAACAATTAAGTCTGGTCTTTGGTTCGTGATCACAATATGCTGTGGCATGCTGAGCTGCTCTGTGAGGTCGCATCTCACCTGCCATTCTCCGCTGTTCATCAATCCCTTTTTGCGCAAAATCTTTTCACGCGCTTCACCACCAGCATTAGCATATTCACACTTCTCCGTGACCTATTTACACAACACTTTCAGGACTTGATTATGCCTATACGTGTATCTTCCCAGGCTCTGTTGGCAATTTGACAGTATATGTCGAAGTGTGCCCTTAGCCGAGCACTCGGCGCATTTCGAGTTCTCGGTCAAATTCCAGCATTCCAGGTTTGCCGGGGTCGGTAGTTGATCATTAGCTGCACCAACCAGAAAGCTGATCCTTTGTGGCTCCATCGACCACAATTCTGTCCATTTGAGCTGACGCTGCTCAACAGACTCCCAACAAGTCCACCTGCCTTGTTGGGCTTGGCCTACAGCTCGTGTCTGGCGGCGCTCCTCTTCCATCTTGCGCACCTCATCAACTGCCATCTCCCGTCTAACCTTTGGGCTTTCCTTTGAGAACCACCGGTTTGCTTCCCAGCCGATGCCATGACGTGCAGTTGTCACAGCACCCACAATCTCACTTATCTCCAGTCGAGATTTGGCATCTCTGACAGTTTCTGTGACAGACCATTTTTTACCAGTGTCAAGTGTTGGAGCACATTCCCTTATCACCTGGTCTGATGACTCGTTCAACATCATATCCAGTCTCGCCTTTGATGTTTTGTACTCTTCCACAAGCGATTTCATAGGTAGTGAAAGAGTAAACGAACTGGCGTACAGTGCATTAGTGTTGAAGCTCCTTGGAACTCCGAGCCACTTACGCATGTGCTTGTTAATCATTTGCTCCATTCTCTCAACTGGTGTTAGCGGAATATCATAAATTGTCAGAGGCCACAGAATTCGAGGCATGAGTGCAAAGTTGAGAATCCAGGCTTTGAATTTGCCAGACAGACCACATTTTTCAATCGCGTCCAGCCCTGTAATGACTTGCTTTTTCACCTCGTTTCCGCGAAACCTGTCTGTGATCGGTAAACTATACCAAATTCCTAAGCTCTTCACAGGCTGCTCTTCACAGGCTGCTCTGCAAGCGTGGGAATGCGCTCTGTTCCTATGAAGTAGGTATTTGGTACAGGCTTGCCTTTACACAAAGACAGGGACCGGCTCTTGCTAGGTTTGAATCGCATCGCACATCTCTCTATCAACTCATGCAGTCTATCGATTGAAGCTACAACCAGGACCTGAGCTACCACGCGAGTTTCAAGGTAATGGCAACTCTTCCTCTTTGAAGTGTTGTCATTGAAAATCAACTAAAAACCTTGGCTGTGTACAAAATAAATTACATTCAAATCTAACTGTCATCCAGGTTGATTATATATCTCTGCCCGACATGACTATACTCCAACCTGAATGACCATTGTAAGTCAGGCGCTGAAATTAGAGATTAATTTTAGGTTGATCTGGCGATAGGAAGGAGGTACAACATTTCTGGGAAATCTGCTAGTCATGGATTGGAGAGTCGTCCTAGCACTCCATTAGAGATATCTCCTTGTGAGTAAAATGTTTACTATTTTACATCCATGTACGGCAACGGCACTGCTGTATATTGATTACAACAATCAAGTTCAGCTTTCATGATCATATTCTAATACGATTTAACTGCGCCCTTACAGGTATGTCTGTCCACACACCAGAACCCACTTTTGTTCGTAACTATAATGGAACTGCTGTTAGTAATAGTAACGGAACTGCTGTATACATACTAAGTCCAAACGCTACATCCTATCTTAAGGATGCTGGTATACTAGTACAATGTAAACCAGACTCTAGTGTACAAAGCTGGGGACTGCACATGGTACAACGAGAATCTGAGACAATTGAGATACCTGGACCAACTTGGAAAGTGAGAAGTTATCTTTACATTATAAATAATCATAATTATACAATAATATTACCTCAATCTCTTATCAATCTTTTTTGTCATCTCTGATGATAAAGTCCAAAATAATTGTGTGTTGGTCTTTTGATAAGTCTTTGGAACACCATGTATGAAGCGAAGACTGAGTGCCAGACTATGTAAAAATCCTTTGTCCCATCTCAACAATTGGTAACTTAATTTTCCTTTACAGATGTTTCTAATTCAAGGCCTGAGATATGAGATTAAAATACTCACTATGAGCTCCAGCTTTAAAAGTGAAGGAGCAATAAACATCACAGTCGGTAAATATATATATATATATATATATATTATAATATATAATAAAATAAATCTATTTCTCTTCCATATGGTCCACAAAGCAGAGCAGGAGAGAGGAGGTGTTACAGCAGAATTAAATGACTATTCATTGCAATGAGTAAAGAATCAAAACATTTTAAAATTATTTTGAAAGTCAGCTTGAATACTACACAATGATTGCTCAAAAAAACCACTTCTTATTATTTAGCTACATTGATTGATTGTAGTAACGATTACCAAAATGATTCAAGTGAGAAATTTTGTCAAGAAGCTCAAAAATCATTATGTTTCCGTTTTACCCTTTTTTTGTGGGTTAACAAACACTGCTTAATTGAGAAAAACCTTGGCTTGTAACCAATCATTGTGAATTTGCAAAAATGCAACGCAATAGACTGGCCCTAATTGCTTACAATTTTTGTATATTGTTCACATTGAGCCTTACACTTAAAAGTAGTACACTGCAACATGCAGTCAATACATAATTTTGAGTTGATCAATTTGAGTCCGCTGAATCAAACTTTCATAATTTTTGACACAATCAGCAGTGTCGTTTTATTGTTCTTTTAGTCCCAGAAGATCCTAAACTGAACTACCACGAAACAAGTCAGAATAACGGATACAGATTGTACACTGTGAAAGCTCGATCTAATTCCCACTACTCTTCATTGACATGTTTGTGTGAACCTCAGCTGAGTCGAGGACAAACTCTCCCCAGGTCTGAGAAAGTGGGTTGTGGCATGACACAAATAGACAGAGACACTTGGACGGTATGAAATCCAATCCTCAAGACCAAATCAGTGAAATCACTAGAGATAATAATATCCTTCATATCATATTGTTAAGGCATCGTATAAGCTGACATTTTGAGTAACAGAACAGTTCATACAAATTTGTTTGTTCTAAACATTAGGTCTTAATAGGCTGCTCAATTTAACAGACCCCCTAAGCGCATGTGGCTTGTGTTGGGTAGTACCATATACCTTTGCTCGTCGCTTCCAGCTGAACATTTTCAAATTTGCCGAAAGGCGTCACTTTTTATTCAATGCTAAAATATTGTCATACGATATCTTACATTATAAGAATTTTTGTTTTTCAGCAGTTCAATCTCAAAGCTGGGCAGGAGTATAAGAGTACTGTGCATGCGTTCAGCTTTGGAGTGGCAAGCAAAGGAAACAGTTATTTGATTTTCAAGCCAGGTGAACATAACTTTGGATACACAGAATAATCAATTTTTTGAGGAAATTCAACTAAAGGTGACTACATTGAGGCACCAGTTTTCTCTTGAAACGCACACATGATGGTATGGTATGACCTTTGGCGGTGCAGCCATGGAGTTTGGGATAGAACTCAAACTCCCTTCAAGCACTTATGTAGGGATATCTGCTGCCTGTAACTCTCGTGGCTCATAACCTGTTTCCCTGTTATCTATAGGCAATAAAGGTTTACTGATAAGCTGAATCATTTTTGTAGAATATCTCAAATTTGTATTGATTAGTTTTTCTTGGGCAGTCATAATGCAAAACTTGGATATGACTTCCCTATTTGAATAGAAATGTTCACATAAAATAATATTGTATTGGTCAACTCTTTCAGTCATTCAAATGAATGAGAAACTTTATACTCAGGGGGTTCTTTCAATTAGAAACAGCCAAAATCACAATCTAATCTAATCTAATCACTCACGCACCTTCTAAGGGTCTCGCCTTCAGATCGCTCAGTCATTGATGGAGCTATACACATTCTGAGGGAGCGATTTTGGAATGATTTTATCTAATTGAGAGACCAAGTGAGGGGTAATTTTGAGCGATGAGATAGTGATGAGTTGCATTAGTAAAGCATCGCTCCTTCTAATTGAAAGACCCCCCTGGCTACCTGTTAAAGTGATACATTGTACAGCTCTGACCCGATATGTTATTATTTATGATTGTAGACACATTTCCATCCTCAAATATAGAGTTCATTCCTCATCCGGCTCCTGAGGAGGGAACACTACAGATTATATGGACCAATATAGCAAACCAGTTTATCAACAATACTGTAATATCATAAAGCTAAAGAAGACACTTATCCTTATTTTAGGTGAACAAACTCAGAGTAGTTCTCACAAGAAGATGTTTCAATAACAATAACAAACCCGGGTGAAATCACAAAGCAGGACTTATGGTTTTGGTTAATCTATTGATTTAGGCTTTAGGCCTAAATGAAACGCCGGCGATAAACAGACAAATCATGTAAAAATTATGTTATAAAGCTTTAACAGCTAAAAACAAATGTATGATCAGTATTAGCTATCAACTTTCCAGTAAAATAAGTTTCCTGACAGTGCATCTCAGCTTAAGGAAGAGAAGGAAGGATTCTGGTCACAGTTGCCTGTCATTTTATTTTTTGCTAGAATTAGAGACAAAATAATTAAATATGCAATATTACGATTGAGTTTAGCCGGTTATTTAAAAATTAAGTTGACAATTTTGTGTACTACAAAAATGTGTAAGATAATAAAATTATATTTCATCATAGATATAAACAGGGAGTTAGATCAGTCCTTGTATGTTCCTGTCTATTCAGTCTTAATACCGATGGTTTTTATTAATACTCAAAAATCACCACCTGAAAAGGAATTTCGTTGTAAATTTAAAGTACTGCAATAGCGTCTAAGACAATGAAATTAGGTTTCATTGATACTCAAAAATGATTTTTGTAATTTTTTCTCAAGGCCTTCAAAGGGGAATCATTTGTGGGCAAAGAAGCGAATATGGTTAATTATTCAGCCAGGTTGAATAGATTGTCATCTCCTAGATGCCATACAAGTGAATCGCTTCCTATCACACTATATCAGATTTTTAGATGCACATATTGTTGAGCTCATCATAATGCAGGTTATTCATACAGCTGTTAGCCAGTCTAATTGATGCATATCCTTCGTTGGCTGCTTTTACTGGATAAACAATTCTAAAAATTACAGAAAAAGTTCTTTAATGTGCACTGATATCGATTTCGAAGTATAAAATTGAATATAAGATTCGGAGACAAGAACACACAAGTGGAGTTCACTTACAAATATGAAGTATCGGGACACAAACACAAAAGGTCAAAGTTGAGTTTATGTTGTGCATAATCAGCTACATTTTCACTTACGGGGGTACTTTGCTGAGAACTACAATGTCAAGGAAGAGTCCGTTACTGATTATTTCCTTCTCTAGTGTGGTGAGAAGTTGAGCCGGGACTTTGGTGATGTCTGCTCCAAATACAAGATCTGTTGGCCATCTCACTCGAAGCTTGTCATCTTCTGTGCAATCAATGATCGGGACAGCAGAGTCCTGAGGCCGCTTACACACTGTAATAAATACAAGCGAATATATAGAAGTGGGTCATGCAATCAAATTGGGATATCTGATGTCATTATGAGAAAGCTGTTAATGTACCATTACAATAACTTACTTTACCAACTGACTGAAATGGAGGAATGGAGAATCTGGCATTTCTCGATCGCTAGCTTCATGACTGACTAGATAAACTTATATTCCAAACTATGGTAACTTAAGAAGTATTAGAACGAGACCAGTAACTATAATGAAAGTACTGCTTAACCAAGCTTCTCACAAACAAACCTTATTATCCTCTTTTCAAGAGAGAGGAGCGAAAACTGTTTGCTAGCAGTATAATATTGGATGTTATTTTCACTTACTGTCCGAGCACAACTCCTCCACTTTAGCATAACGTAGTTTGGTCATGTCTTTAATAAGTTTGTAGGATGATGTATCATTCATGACATCACAACTGATGTCATAATCTGCCGTGACCTCTAAGACTCTCCTTATCCTATAGTCTACAATTAAAAGAAATGAATATTATAAATTAATATAATATATTAAACGATATATCATGATATGTTTCAATAATCATAATAAAGAGCATAAACAAGATTTTAGCCTAAAGAGCCTCATGTGGATCAAAATTCTAAGCAAAATATCTCAAATAATGATTGTTGCGTGTTTGGATCAGTAGCTTATAAATTTTGAAATTAGCAATCGAATTTATATTGTAACGCTGCTGCACAATTATATCACCTTCAGATTTTTTACATACCTTCCGAAACCATAGTTACGTTGCATATCTTATCATTGTCCTTGACTGAATAGGGGTATCTACCACGTGGAAGTCTCATTATATGTAACTGTTCTCCAAACTCAAACTTGAAACTGGCAAGGTTATTAACTGGTGAAGTCAGAGCAACAATCTCCTCGGGGCAGGCAATTTCTCTGTCTGTCTCTGTAATGAATTGATAAATAATCTATGAATCGACATATTTCAATTATGTACAGTAAAATGACCAAGCTTCTTGTTTTCTGCATTTGAAAAATAAAAGATTGGTGTGACAGAAATTATTACAAAAGATTAAAGCAAAACAAATGACTGATCGAAAAAGTGTTACAATTTCTTGGTTTACTAAATTTTTCCAGAAGCATTTCAATTTTTCTTACTTTTGACAAATTAATAGTCTTACCATTCTTCATAATTTGCACTGACACCTTACAACTTGTGTCGCTTTGCTGATTGATTGGATAAAATGTGATCTGTCCAACTCCAACCTGTACAACCAGTTCCTGAGTTACATTAACTTTGACTTTCTCATCATCATCACTGACAAACACTGTAATATTCTTGTCTTCACATATTGCAGGCTGCGGAGACTCTTTCACCGTCTCATTATCTGGATGGACATTTGATGCGATCTTTGGTACAACTGAAAAAGGATGGTTTTAGATATCCATTCATCCCATTCAAATTTACGATTCTGTATGATTATACATGTCGCATGGGTTTTGGGTATTTATTGTGTCTGGTGGCACAATAGTGCGACTTATGTTAACAATAAGGTTTGCGGGTACTGTGGGATCGCAGTTTTGCCTAAGAGGCAGCAAGGGTTGATCAGGCAGTCTCTCATGACATCCGGTGAGATAATTTATATACTCTGAGTACATACCCTCTATGATTCCTCCGCCACGACCAATGAGGAGTGTTCCATTCAAGTTCAGCAGACTTTGTGAGCCATCCAACTTCATGCAATAACCTGTACGATCTAATGTGTTTACATTCCTTGAACAGGACTCAAAATCAAAGAACATGGAAACAACATTGCTAGTATTCATGTTGGCGATTCTTATTCGGCCTTGGTCAGCAATCAGATATGTAGTTGAATCGAACTCAAGAATACCCTTTGGAAAAGAGAATAGAGCGTCATGAAATCCTCCATCCCAGTATCCTGACACTGATCCTGCAAGAACTGAGAGTGACTTGGAGTTGTAGTGATATCTGAGTATTTGGTGACGTGCTTGTATGAGGACGTCTCCTGATTCACTCATCTGGGTAATCCCTCCTATAAAATATCCCTTCCCAGTCAGTTTAATCAGTGTCTGAACGACTCTGCTTGTGATAGTTACTGACCTCAGTGCTCTGTTTTTAATATCAGTAACAATCAGCTGGTTTGGATTCTTCTGATCTTTTATCACAGAGCGTGGGTTGTTGAACAAAGCAGTGGATCCATCCTGATATCCCTGTTTAGTACATTGTCCGGCAAACTGTGATGTTCTCCTGCTGACTCTGTCTACTTGTCTCAGGCAGTCATTGCCGTAATCTGCTACAACAATCTGCGTCCTGTTGATCTGTGTGAATCCATATATGTAGAGGAATCTAGCGTCAGTTCCGTCTCCTTCATTGTACCCATAAACTGTTGTGTTTCCTGCAATGATTTCTGATCCAGTGCCGTTTGATGTTCCCAATGAGTGTGTGTCAGTGTAGATAATGTTACCAGGGATATAGTGATCTTCTTCCATGTGGTGGACGGTGCTTGTTGTTGTTGTGAAAACCTCTACGTCGCCAGTCGCTATACTGAAATGTGAAATCAAAAATATATCTATTCAGTACAGTTTGTAGATTGACCACGTACTAGCTCACTAAGTGGACATGTCTTTTCTAAGCTGAGCTATAAAATTAGAATTTCAAATCAAAATTTATGCTGCTATCTTTGTAGCTTTGGTTTTTTGTTTTGTCTGTGGAATACAAAATATATCAATGTAGTTTTTTTTATGTGTTTGCATCCATTGATAAAATATCCATGCTTTATAGAGACTGGTGAGCTATGTGAGTAGAAAGTTTCTAACCCTGATATAAACTGTTTAGCATCATCTGACATTCCAGAAGCCAATCCACAGAAGAAGCATAACATCAACTGAAAATAGAAAAAACTGATTTAAAAAGATATTTGGTATTCGCCTTGTTAGTGAAATAATTTTTTTTGCCATTGTGATGTTGTGTGATTCCAGACCGGCATTCATTGAATATATTTTTGGGACATGTACTTCATTGGGCCCCAAAAGATACAGAGTTTTTGCGATACTTTATTGTAATAAATATTTGGAAGATTGGCGTTGAACACTAATTTATTGATTTGTCAATTTCTGAATCTACATAGTGCCTTTGCATGTTGGTTCACCTGGCTAGGGGATTATCACCGGCATTTGCACAAGACATGCCATCAATTATATAGCCTAACAGAAATAACACCAAACAGTTAGTTATTTTTATAATACATCATGAAAATGACATAATTTGGATGTCAACCAATTTACATTGAGCCTACAGAGTTTATTTAAATAATATGCATGCATACTACATGCACCAGCCCTAAGACACAATTAGGACTGATTTGATAAGCAGAGAGAGCAAGTTCGCTGATTCAGACATTATATTGGTGACAGTGCAGTATACTCTTTTAGTGCAAGCAGACTCGCAGCATACTAAAATACTGGTTCATGAAACAGTCACCTATTTCTAATATTTCATTCTCTTAATTTATTGCCTGTGAAACCTCAAAAGTATTTTTTGCATAACCAGATACGATGCACTGTTTTTATCATTATTTTAAATTTGTATAAATAGCAGAATTTATTTGCTTCATTTAACCTATAATGGCGTCTCTTCTCCAATATTTTGGCTGTAATTATAAACCACCTGATAAGAACGCATTCCAGCGTGTACACTGAGAGTGACTGATAACACTAATTCTAACTTTTAAATGCTTCCCGTACTGTGCAGCGCTGATAATATTGCTTGCAAGCTTTTATGAATTGTACGCTCATACAAGTCAATATGTTCAATTATGTATCAATTAGAAAAGAAAGAACTTGACACTTCCCTTTGCCACAGTTGAGTAATCCTCATAACCATTCCTTTTCTTATTTCTAGCACGGGAAGTCAAAGGCAGTTTGAATATAACAATTTTTTCTTTAATGTCTTACATTTAGATGCTTTGAGATACGATATCTCTAGAGTGAGGCACAAAAGAAGATGAATGGTGGTAAAAATTGAACTGTTGCAATTGAATCATAAATCTGGCTATCAGCCAAACAATCAAAAAGTGCTCTCTAACAATCTAAGGATGGTCAGGAATTGTCTAATGTTTATTTATTTATTTATTTATTGAGGTTTTCTAAAAGTTTATAATTAAAGCAAATTAAAAATAACTTGTTGACCTCATACACATTAACATAGATACAAAAAATGACTTGAATAAAAAGATATAAGTGGTAGGGTGTTACATACTATATAGTGTGTAGGATAATGAAAGCATGGTATCATAAATTGCATGAATAAGATGAAAAAAGAAAAGAAGAAACAGAGAGTGGCAAACAAAAATACAAGTTAACAACATTAGGTGGGATTAAATGGTACAGTCCTGCAAACATCAAGGTCCAGGTTTGTTTCCCGGTGATGGAGTAATTACTGTAGTAGAACTTGGACACCATTCATCCTGACAATGTTCAATGCTGAACAATACTAAAATTACTGTATGGTTGTGCGCCCAATATGCAGGAAAAAAACTCCCTCTACCTTATCAATACGATATAAGGCCAAGTTTCAAGCTGGCATAGATATAGATCGCGGCATAAATACTTGTACTCAGGCAGAGATGACTCTCTCCACTTCGAAGATGATATAATCATCAAATTATATAAAACCTAGTAGTGAGTGGTTATTTTACTTTCTCTTGATCAAACTTACAATAATGCATTAAATAAATGCATCAGATAGTGAGGGGTCAGTTTCATGAGTACCAACCAATGAAGTAATAGTGATGCTGAGACACTCACATACCACAAGATCTATATTATAAAAATGTTGCGGATTTAATGGGTGCCGCTGAAGTCGTTTAGTATGGGACTGGCTCTCTTCAAGGTCACAAAATATTCGGCTGGAAAGATGTAAATATGTAAAATGGTAATGACGGCGGCTTGTTGGCATTGAGCAGGATATTGAAAAGCCACAATGACACCCAATCAGGACAAGAAAAGAGGGGTTTTACATTGAAATACTGTTACTCTCCAAAGTCCTGGCCCCAGATCAATATTTGGTCCAAAAAAAGAAAGAAAAACTCACCAAAGGCAGGAGCCGACATGGATCCACCATTTTTCCTTCTGTCTCTTTCAACATTCAGATAAGTTATGAAAGCCTTTACTGCTACAAGCGGCGACTCAGTCCAGTCTGTGTTGCTAAGCAACTATCTTGTTTTTACGTACATAAAACCTGTTGCACTCTTACTATGTGTGTTAGTTTATTAGCTAGGTATATGTTCATATAGTCTGATAAGAATATTTGTCGAATTTTACATAATAAGATGTGATATTAGGATAGACAGGCGCTAGAACACACACAAAGCCTGACAGGCTCTAAAGGTTATTCTGTAAATGGATGGCAACATTGTGGAAACAAAATAACCACACAATATCACACAGGATTATAGAGATATTTGATGAATGACTTACGATAGGATGTTCAGGGTCTTGAAACAAATCCTTGACTTAGAATTTGGTTTTCTTGAAGTTTCTTTATACACAGTACATCAAAGTCAATTCGAGCAAGTCGTAGTCTATGAAGCTGTTTTCACATATTGTTGAACTTTTGTGGCTCATTCACAAGATAAAGTTATCACCCCATGTATTATATTCACTGTGAGAAATTGACTATTACATAGCAGCATGGCTCAATTCTCTGAATTTTGATAAGAGGCAAGCTCAGATTTGTTGTTTATTGATGCAGCCCACCTGTTTTGCTAACTGAATTATCAAAATTAGCAACATCATAACTTGTTGCAGTATGGAATTTAACCGTAACATAAATGCAGCCACTGGCCCTGTCCTTTTTTTGGCTATTTTTGGAATTCATTTTCCAAATACTAGCTCACTGACTATGCAGCAGCACTTTTCCCAAGAATATTATGTGTGTTTTTCGGTGTGGGTCATTGTATTGTGATGGCTATTATAAATTGTGTGTGTGACGCAGTGTATTGTATTACATATCAACTGGTAAACCTGTGGAAACGTAAAATGAATTAATAATATGTGTAAGAGAGAAAAACACATGAACGAATGAGTATGCTACAAAAAAAGCTGGTGTGATGCTGACAGGCATCAAACAATAAAAAACTCTCTTGTTATAATTAATTCCTCCATTGAATGAACGGTTATGTCATTAGCCCCAGCGGGCAACCTGTCAAAGAACTGAGGGAGATTGGACGTTGATGCCGACGCCCGGCAACGGTTGAGGATTGGTCATGAGGTGAAACACCAAACTACATTGATGTATGTGATGATGAAAGCACATGATAAATAGTCAGAAACATAAAGACGGTAGTGCCTTCCAGCTATGGATACAGCCGGCTAGGTGAGAAAAGAGAAATAACATAAGTAGTTTAGGCTATTAAGGTGGTTAAGTCAGAGGTCGTGATGAGGAACGCTTAGCAGATTCCATTCCGAGTTTAGAGCATCTACTCTTCTTTGTCTGAAAATGGAAATAAGACATCAACAGTAACAAAGAATAATTGTCAGCGCCAATATCATAGTGAGCCGAAGTATAGGCCAATCTGTTGTTTGAATTCTGATATTTAACCGTAGTGCCACAATCACATAAATATCTAAATACATAGTATACTTTGTTTAGGAACTCATTCTTTAAGGGACTCATCCGCTACATGTCTCCCCTCAGCTAGGAGGATAAAAATCTGGAAATAGTAGATATGTTTAGTGGAATTGAAAAAAGGATAATTTACTGTCCAGAGTTTAATTGCAGGAGTCCAGACAATAGCGGCACAAAATTAAATACGTTGCAGGGGCGATTAGATGAGGGCAGATTTAAGACTTTTTGAAGTAAGTCAATAGTGAATGAAACAATTAGCCAGCTTTTTCGTTTACATAATGGATGAGGACTGACTGGTGTTGTTGTGTCAGCTTACCATATTCGGATCTTACGGTGTGAGGTCCGATTCTATAGCCACACATTTTCAGCAACCATAAAAGTAGTGGTGATGCTGAAACACATCCATACCACAATGCATTTATTTGAAAAGGAGCTGCTTAAGTCTTTCAGAGTACTGGCTCTCTCCAAGGTTCCACAAAATTTGACTGGAACCATGTCACAACATAAAATTAAAATCTGTTGCAGGGGCGATTAGATGAGGGCAAGTTTAAGACTTTTTAAAGTAAGTCAATAGTGAATGAAATGATTAGCCAGCTTTTTCGTTTACAAAACGGATGAGGAATGACTGCTGTTGTTGAGTCAGCTTACCATTCCCGGTGCATCTTCCAGGTCTGGTGAGGTGTGGGCCTACATTTGTGTTGGAGTTTTCTTCCCCTGAAAAAGTTAAGACAGGACAACTTTGTGATTAGAATTTTTAGGCCTATGATCATTCATCTACACTCAAAACAGTCAAAGAAATTCCCTCACAAGACATCGCATAAAAGATTTTCAAAATTGATCAGTTGTCAAAGGTAAGTGGCTGTCCAGGGTTTATTCACACTTTGTCCGCAGGAGTCCTGAAAAATGGCAAATGAGTTTAAAATCAAAACCACCCTCAGGATTGTATACTCTAGACACAAGTGAAAGGCTGTGGCAGGGGCGATTAAAAGGGCCAGAGGAAAATTTCATTGTGAATTTACCCTCGTAAGACCATGGCGAGGCAAGACAATATTTCAAGACTTTTCAAAGTGAGTCAACGGTGTATAAAACCATCAGGCAGTTTTAAGCTAACAAATCAGATGGGAGATGAGTGGCGTAGTTGAGTCAGCTAACCTTTCCATGTGCATCTTCCAGGTGTCTATCAAGTGTTTCTCTCCATTACTACTTTCTATTTCTATCTCTGCGCGAGGGCATCTGACAAATATCAAATAAGTTGCTGTGAATCTTAAAGCATCTTCATTTCAAAATTGATGAGGTGTGTGCCCGGTCTGTTAGAAATTAATTTTTCTGCTACATTTTTGTTGGAGTTCCCTTCCCGTAAATTACTTAAGAGAAGACAACTTTGTGATCTGATAATTTCAACTAACAGCATAAGATCATGGTGAGCCAAAGTATAGACCAGTCTATTGTTTGATATCTGATATTTAACTGTAGTACTACGATCACATAGATATACATATATATATATATATATCGTATACTTTGTTTAGGAGCTCAGTCTATTAGGAACATCTCCGCTACATGTCTGCCCTGAGCAAGATATAAGATCTGGACATATAGTGGAAAAGCATCCAAATGCGGAGGTTGGCCATCAAAATAATGACGTATCATCCAACCCTTTTCTATTTTTACGACCTATTTATACTGTTCAGTATAAAGGACAGTGGATTTTGCTCTGTATGATCAGTTACGTGTGACAGTTAAAACTTGGCGTTACAAATTACCAGTTGCCTGGGGAATTTGCCACAGGATGTAGTTCAGCAATAAAACCATCTAACTGCCGAAAAGCTACACTCATTATTATACATGACCAAGTAATCTGATATGAACTCAGCGAGAGAAATGTCACGATCTTTCCTGATCTGACAGCAGGGCAAATTGAAAAAAATCCTTATGAATCCAGGGGGTGACATCGTCAGTTTGCAAGTTGTTGATGATAGACTTGTATGTCTCACTCTTAATGGGATTATCTCAGTTTACACCTTAGATGGGAAGAAGCAGGAGTCCTGGGCTCACCCCAGTTTGGATTCATTTTGGGGCAATCCACTTGTTGCATTAACAAATGGCAACATTGCTTTAGCCAGTTTTTAAGCTAACAAAGTCATCATCTATACAATGAAAGGACAGATCATTAAAGAAATAACCACTAATAACAGATACAATGAGCAAGCATGAAGCAATTACCTTTGTTGTACACCCAGACTTTCTTATCGTATCGGACTATCAAGCATCAACAATATCAAAGATCAGTCTTAGTGTAGTCTAAGTGCTCAGACTCCTATACACAGAGAGTTACCTGCACCAGCTATCAAACTCCTTTTGATAGCTGGCGCAGGTTACTGCGCCTTGGAGTCTGAGCACTTAGACTAGTCTCAGTGATGGACAGCTTGTTTGGACATCTAGAGCCGTACAGAAGCCTCATGGTATGGTTATGTGTGGGAAAGTTTTTCCTCTGGTGGCCAGCAAGAGCAAGAAGGTCAAGCAGTCAGTGCTTAGCAGCGAAAGGGTAATATTTATATTTTTTGCATTTTCACAATTTAAGTGTGATGTACACATGTTTCACAACTACTGACATGTTCTGTATGCACTTTGAAAAGGCTTTCCAGTTGAGTTCAATTATTTTTTTAATGATATAAACATTGTGATTTAACATTAACCTTTATTTCGTTGACAGGTGAACTTTTATCAGTACTTACTGATGATGTACCGTGCACAAATGAGTCATTTGTGCCCAGCCTAGAAGGGGACATTCTGGCCATGCCACGAGCCAGCGAGTGGAGAGTCCTGTTCTACAAACTGACCTTTGACTGATGGGATTGTGTTGGCAACAATGGTCCGGACAACCCAGGAAATGACACAAATGACTGTGGTGTTATCAAAAAGTGATTTCTAGCAATATTTATTTGATTGCCAAATTTGAAACTGTCTTGTCAAAACGATGATGATGGAGTGTTGTCACTAAAATGTGTGTAATAAGCAATATTTCAATGGTTAGTCTCTGTATTTGCAAATGTATAAGTAAATTAAAATTGTTAATCTTCTTTTGTTTCTTGAGCATACAGAGTAGCGAATGTTAGATAGCCTGTGTGACCAGGTTGGGTAGTTTGAGGGACGCCACTTTTAAATGTTATCATTTCATCCTTGACCCCTGAGTTGAGTGTGCCAGGTGTACCTTCACTGACATATGATATAGGATCCATATCTCCCATGTTAGGAGAGGACATCTTCAGTGTGCGAACCTGTAAAATAAAACATACATACAGATTATAATACCTTGTTGATTATCTAACCAGTGTGTTGTCACCAAAGCATTCAAGTGATAAAAGATCCTACAAGGGGATCAAACCTTAGACCAGAGACGATGAACGATGCTACTGGATGGAAATGCCTGATGCCATATTGTGTCTCATGCCTGATCTCTGTGTACAAGCGATCTCGAAACATAATCTATTAACGCCAAATAATTTCTCAACGTAAATGCTGGATATTTATTACAAAAAGCATGAGAAAGCATATTTTCTGCTCAATTTTCAATAGACACATGTATTAAGGACTTGTGACCATGGTACAACCTTACTTATGTTTATTTAAAACCTACAAATATACAAATTAGATCGAACGGGTTGAGGTTGCAGATTTCCCCACTTTCCCTGCAAACATAGTAATCTGTGGCTGGGGGTCCTAGGTGGATTGTATACACTATTCTGAGATTAGGGAAGCCCTGGTAGCACAAAGTCATGAGAAATGCATACATCTCTCTTCTTTAGCACTACTTAGTACCAAATCTTGGAATGATGCTTTAACTGCGACTCATTTCACAACTTAGTAAAATTAAAATAGAATCTGGTGGGCCTGACTTACATCAAACTTTCTGAGGAGGCATTCCATCGTTACGACTTCTACGAATCCAAGCTCAGATAATTTCACACAAACTCTTTGTACCTGCTCCATGCATGGTGAGAAAGAGCAAAGTCTACCACCTATAAACAGAACAGAGGTACATACATAGAATTATTACAAATGTCGGAACAAAAACAGGTTCAACATAATGATAACACTACACTTATTGTCAGCAACAATTCGTGATTTCTAATATTTTTCATGATGTGACAAGAACATTAAGGGCAAACAAGATAAGGAACAGTGTTGCAGTAGCCTGTTTATAGTAAGAGCGCTTCTAAATGTAAAGGGTAAGATATTGAAAATAGTGCTCAAACTGTGGCCAGGTTGCTGGTAGTGGTATTCCATTAGCCCATTATCAGCCTCACTCAGCCCAATCACAAATGGCTGAGTGAGGCTGATAATGAAATCTTTAAAGACAAACAGTTGTGTCAGTCATTTCATTATCACTCATGAGTAGCAAATACAGTGACTTATGTGGAAGTTATCAAATAGCGTTTTGTAACACAGTGCACACAACTCCAAAAACGGCCATATAAAGATTCTGCTGACTGAGTTACAAGAGTGTCATCATTTTCTGTAGGCAGGAAATAAGCTTGATTGCTTATTTGCTTATAATATGTAGGAAGCCTGCTGTACGAAATCAGCGAGATAAAATAGTCCGAATCTATTAAGAATGTGTCTTAGCAAAAGTATCTTTACTTGTGCTTGTAGTAAATTATTAATAAGAGTCGTCGACGGTCATTATTAAAAAGCTAAATCATACACATGATAGAGCATTGCCTACAGCTGTCTGGGTTAGGATAAAGTGACATATCCGGAAGTTTCATTGCTATTGCATCGGATGAGACATCACTAATTCTCCATACTGGCTTATATTGAAGCGTTCAGGTCAGAAGATATCAACAAGGACGGAGTGTTTTCTGTTCTGTTTCCTGTTGCAATCGAGCACTCACCTTCTAGTTTGAGAGCATCCTTGGCGTGTTGTATTGCTGAATGTGGATTCGGTAGATCTAGAAATACAGCGTCAGCTTTGTGTGGTAAATCAAACCCATTCTGGATAACATCCCTGTGATTAGCCGTCACATAGTCGGATAAACCTGTAATAACAAAATACACAATATTTTAGCAAAAAATGTAACATTGAAAATTAAATAGAATATTGATCATTTCCACTAAATCTGACCGAAAGAGAGTTTTGTGTTTACCAACCATTACACATACATGTGGTCGGATAATCCTACCCTAAGCACAATGTTGAATATTTTTACCCGGGATATACAGTGCATTGGATTTGCAATCAATCAGATCTTTTTCGCTAGATCTGATCTAGTTGAAGGATAATCGGGTCAGTTGAGGTGTCAGTTTGGATGTTATCAAGTTTTAAAAATCAAATTTCATCCAATTGTTTGCTTTCGGAGTTGACTTTCTCAAGCCACTGGCAGCTAAGAATTCATAGCATAACAACGATCATACCGTGTTGCTTGAACTCCTCTCTGGCAGTTAAAGACCTCTGTTCATGGAACTCATATGTGTAGAGATGACCTGTGGGTGCGATAGTTCGAATTATCGAGTGTGAGAGGCTTCCACTGCCCGTCCCTGTAAAATAAACTCATTCAGATAAACTCGCGGTCAATATCAAAGCAGAGAGTTTGGGTCAATTAGCAATTTATTTTAAATATGGGAGCGTATTTAGGAATCGTCCATCCATGTAGAACAAGCGGACAGCTCATAGAGAATTGTACTTGCCTGGAAAGTGGTCTATCAAATCACGTTATGCTATTTCAGTTTTCTTATAGTCAAACAAACGATGAAAGTGCATAGGAATCCACAATTAAATTGCCTCAGGAAGCTCCTCAAAAATTAGGTGTACTATCTGGGAATGCATCTATGTACATACACATCTGACCAAGATATGACCGCCATTTCAATTCTAGTTAACTAACAGAATTCATCCTAAGGTTATAACATCGGACTAAATGGTTGCAGAGATTACACACTTATCTGTTGCCTCTTAGATGGACATGGGTAACCAGACGGTCAGCGCCAATTTGCTAACCGATTCCCCCCTCTAGACAATCTAGGTAGTCTCATTTAAGCACTTAACCAAACTTATGTAGATATTCTTTAAAAAGTAAACTCCTGTTTGAAGTGGGCATAATACTAATAATATTATTCTTTCTTGCAAAATATGTATTTAAGTTGACTCACCACTTTCGACGACTATGGAGCCAGGTTTGAGATCCAGCTGAGTAATCACCATACTTATATCAGTACAGTAGAGTATCTGTGTACGATGGGGCAGATTCACAGTCCATAATTCAGGCGTAGGCTTCATAGCGTAGATATAACCCTTAGGGCACTTGATTTTACTTCCAAATTCCTGCCCTATGAGATCATTATGTTTGAGACATCCCCATTTTGTCTGGTATGTAGCGTTTTTCTTAGTTTGTATTGTCTGCATAATGTTGGCTCCCAAATGTAAGATCACAGTGTCATCCTCAGCGATGACATCTCGGTCGCACATGAAACTCATCTTGCTATAAATTGTCTGTAAAGTAGAATGTTAAATAATAATACTCCATGTTGGTATTGGCCATCTTGCTTTTCATGCAGACCATGCAAGAAATCCTGTGAACATTGATTGTGACGGAGTCGTTTTTGGTAACAACATCTGGCCCAGTATCAACAGATTTTCACTAAAAGGGAACAAAAAGGAACTATTTTGTATACATTTTTACTATCCAATCACAACCCTCAGTGAATATCAGTTGAAACTGGGCCACAAGCTGTTTATAAAATTAGAGCAGTATTCTAAATTAAACTGAGAGCTCTAAAATGCCACAACAAACCTGAATCCATCACAATCAAGCGCGAATTGCTATAGAAGCAGCTATAATGTCCATATGACTGTAAAATAACTTTATGTCTTGATGTGTAATGTTCTGTATATGAGCAGCGAAACAAGCAAATACACAAAAACTGGAGGGGTATTTTTATTTTTAACTTCATCATAAATAATGTGAAAGTTCCCTGGGAATGGACCGAGCGGCACAGAGTTTTAATAAAGAATAAACGTGACAGTGGAAGCTTCGGATAGCAGGCTCATAATAACTTCCCAACTTGGCCTTTACTCCCAAGAAAAAACAGTAAGCAGTTATGGAGAACAGTCATTTTGATGTAGATGAGGTTAACCAGGGTCAACTGCATTCGGAGTTGCAGGTAAGCATGATGTTTTTGCCAGCGGCCTATTAGTGGAGGGGTAGCAACCCACAACAAGATAATATGTGGCTTAAACCTCTTGTGAAACAGCAGAGTTGAATATTATTACCACTTATTTCTCCCAGGCAAGCACCAATGATAAATTGATTGTTGAGGCAAGTCGGAATGTCTCGCAGATGGGTTTGTTGCAATAAATGTTACTGTTTCAATTAATGTTCAGTTGTGAATTGCCTGTTACCTGAGTTTCAAGCTTGTGAGCCAGTGGGTTACATAGGATCACTAAAAACCGAAATGTTCATATTCTTGGGCTTGTATATAATGCATCATCACAATATAGGCTTACTGTAGGCCTCACATGCTTTCTGTAATTGGAGTAGTCCAGTAGTCTAGCCTCAACCACTAGACTTGCATCAACTACAGAAAGCCTGTGATAGGTGCCTACTACTACTATTTACCTGCAAATTTACCTGAGATCTTCTTAGTCTCTAGCACCAGCTCCAAAAGCTGTGACTTCAGAAACCGGGTTCTCCAAAATCGGTTTATCGTTCCAGGTCAAAACATCATTTCATAGGAACAGAACAGCTAATGCTAAATGCCAGGAGGTTTGAGGAGTAGGTGATCAAGAGCAAGGAAATTCCTTTCCCTCGAAGCTGGCATAAAGAATGATCAGCGTTGATGATCAGTGATAGACAAGTGGATGGAAATATTTCTCAGGGTGCCTGGGCACAGATGAGTGGGTGGCACGGCTGATGTATTTGCCGAGCACAGCAGGGTTGTTGTGGTGGTAATCACTATGAGACATTCAAGGGTCTTTCTTGTCTGCGTTGTATGAGAGTTGGAATGTTAAGTTTCTGGAGGAGACCTGTAAAGTGCTGGTATAATTATCAGTCCTCCGAATTCCGCATATCATTCTCGAAGCTTGTGCTGCACAGCCTCAAGTTGGTTGGTGTTTGTGGCAGAGTCACAGGAAGAGTATTATAGCACTAGGCGGACGAGATGTTGGAATGCGGTTTGTTTCACATCTTGTGATTTGGTGCGTACATTACGGCCAATGAAACCCAGTGTCGAGTTAGCCTTGGCGGTTATCTTGTTGAGATGATGGCGCCAAGTAAGTTTTGGTCTATTGTAATAGCAGGTAGATGATTGTGTCAGCACGTGGGATTTGTGTGTCATTAAGATGAAGCGGCTGATTGTCAGGTTGGTGTTTGCGGGAGAAAGTGATGTGCTGGCACTTACTTGGATGGAAATGCATCTCCCATGTTGACTCTCAGGCTTCTAGTTGTCCGAGGTCTTGCTTGAGGGTGTGGTGTTGGTCAGTTGTGCTGTAGACTATGGTGTCTCCAGCAAACAATCTTACGGTGGAGTGGATCTCAGGGAGACCATTTTTGTAGAACAGAAATAAAACCGGGAACCCTGGGGCACTCAAGATGTCACGGCTGCTTCTGTTGACTGTTCTCCATCTACTAGTATCCTCTGGCTGCGCATTGATAGGAAATCCTCGATCCAGGATACAACTTGGAAGTTTATCCCAGACTGCTAGTTTGTACAGGAGTTTGTTGTGATCAAATCAATCGAATGCTTTAGAAAAGTCGAGAACACATCCCTCGATCTCTTTTCCCTAGTCTAATGCATTGGTGATAACTGCAGTCAGTTTTATCAACTGTTGCTCACATCCGTGGTTGGCTCTGAAGCCGTGCTGGTTGCAGTTGAAAATCTTATGCTGCTCGGTGTATGGCAATAGTTGGTCAGTCAGGAGGTGTTTCATGATTTTGCTAATTATGCATGTTATGCTCACAGTTCAGTAGTTGGAGGCTAGATATTTACCCCTTCTTGTTTACTGGGCAAACAGATGCTTTTTTTACAAACCTTTGGTCCTTGACAGCTGGAATTGAGTAGTGAGAGGACAAGCTCAGATGATGGCTAGTTCTTGCAGTACGTGGGGATTGATTGCATGTGGGCCACATGCCTACTACGACCCATTGTTACATCTTAGGCTTGTACATAGGTATCTTTCTTATATTATACAAAAGACAACCTACATTGTACTCTTACTTCATTGTAGGTAAAATACTACTTAGCCTGTCTTGACAATCATTGTTCTGTGGGATCAAAGCTTGTCAAGACAGGTAAGTATAGTAATATCATACTACTATAAACTAACCAACAGGCCACTGAGTAGGTTTCTGTGTAGAAGTCCAAAGTTCTTTCGACTACACAGACAGCAGGAACACCCCTGGGTCTCTAGCCCCCCTCTAGTCCCCTGGGTTTTGTTCCCATTTTGAAGTTGATTCATGTTGGGCAGGATATGTATCATACACAGCGAGCAGATACCCAGGAGGGTATTACACTTACAGAAGAGTAGAATAGTAGACTAGCTGCCCTGTCTGTGGATTGGTTTAACCCAAAATGAGGATGAATATCTCAAATTTAATTTCAATCCATTTTCACATATCATTCATTCGATTCTTCTCCCTTGTGATAGTCGGTTGTTAGGAACAGGCCAGGGCAGCAAGTTTTTATTCTTTCAACTCCGACTCAAACAGCTTGTGACCCACACGTCTACTCCGAAAGCTGGGATTTTGGCAATGTTTGACTGCAGTCAAACCAAGGACTAGGAGTAATAGCGTTACTCCTTGGTCAAACATTGTCAAAATCCCAGGTTTTGGAGTAGACCTGTGTTGTGACCTCTGTTTATACAAATTGGAGCTGACATGTTCAAGTCAACAACCTATTAGCAAACATGTTGGGAGAACATTCATCATCATCATACGGTTCCCGTTTGAGTAAAATTCCGTGTCTTTTGGTCAGGATCTATTATTCTTATTAGTTGTCCCGACTGTCCTCTATTCTGTGTTATAGTTTAGAGAACATTCAAAAGTTGTATTTATTTATTTTCATTCCGTTTTCCCATGCTGTTTCCTGTTGTCTGTGCATGCGCATATTGCCACTGCCCTTTCCGTTTCCGCTTCAATTCCTCAACAGAGAAAATTTATTCAGGTCGTATTTCATTTTAGCTCTCTTTGCCATTGAGAGAAGCATAATCATACAGAATGTTTAGCTTCATGAAGAAACAGAAGCCTCCGGAGGTGTATGCCTCCGTCCTGGAAGGACTCAAATCTCTATACAAGAAAGGATTATTACCTTTAGAAGATATGTACGACTTTCATGCCTTTCACTCACCAAAACTTGGTGATGCAGATTTTGACAATAAACCTATGGTTATGCTTATCGGGCAGTATTCAACTGGTAAAACAACATTCATCAAATATTTACTAGAGAAAGAATTTCCGGGATGTCGGATAGGGCCGGAGCCTACAACAGATAGATTTATTGTAGTCATGAATGGTGACAATGATTCTGTGATTCCAGGTTTGTTATTTTCTTTTTTCTTCAATTCTTCTACCTTAATTGTTCATAATAAAATACCAAGTAGGGCAGTAAATGTAGCTAGCCTTGATGTGAATCTATTCGTCAAGCAACATATTATGCTGAACCCTATAACCTTGTTGTTCTGACACATGCCGTAGCCTGTATCTTATTTAGCTGCCCTGGCTTGTTGTTTTCATAAGAGTCATTCTTCTGTCAATGGTATCCAATGGTCAGAACATTCAGAACTAGTACTACCAGCCTTCACTTTCTGCTGACATGATTTTGAATAATCTTAATTTGGTAACAATAACCTTGTTAACAACTGGCTTAGCTTTTCTTTTTAGAACTATGGAGCAAGTTCAATTCTAGCTGTTTATTTTGATGTGTTTGATGACCTGACATTTCCATCACTTTATATTTATCTAGGAAACGCCTTGGTAGTAGATCCAAAAACGCCATTCAAGCCTTTGTCAAAGTTTGGAAATGCCTTCCTGAACAGATTCCAATGCTCAATTACTCGCTCACCCGTTCTCGAGACTGTCACATTAGTCGACACTCCTGGTATTCTAGCCGGAGAGAAGCAGAGAATCGATCGAGGCTATGATTTTACAGAGGTAAGTTTTATGGGCATCTCAGTGGTTGCCCCTCAGCCAAAGGAATAAACACTTAGGATTATAAGGCTAATGTTTTGGGCCAATTCTGTATTCACAATTTTAGGACATTTGATGGGCGCAACAGTGGTCGCCCCTCAGTCAAAGGAATATACACATAGGCCTAATGACCATAAGGCTAACGGGGAGGGAAATAAACTCCTATTGCAAACAAATTATAAATAAATCCCATGCGATATCCAGGCAAGTTCTCACTCAATTCTAGACTACCTGGGAGCTTCTAAGATGATGATTGCTGGCCATAAGTAGGTTATCAACAATTGTAGCGTATTTTAGCAGGGTTAGTGCATCGCCAACGCTTCAGTTTGACCCACTAATTAGAAACACCCCCACTTCACTTACTTCCTTCAAAACAAAATCGACGAGGAACGCCCTTCTCATATTTTTGCCGACAGAATTGATTCCTGACATCGCAGTTGACCCGAGATCACATTATTCCAGCTCATTAGCGATAGCAAAACAATTTTGTGCTGTGATACGACAATTATGTTTTGTGAAAAACTGTGAGAGTGTGAAATCTGATGACGATAGTTTTCAACTGGGAATGTCATTGTATAATAATTGATTGAATATGTCACTTGTTGGCCACATTTGATTGTCATTAGCCTGCAGTAGCTGCGTATGTGAACTTATTCTGTTACCAGAAAGACCTGCTCTAATACTTTTTGTGTTCTGTTAAATGATGGAATTTTACAGCCATAATTGTTTTGGCAGATTTTTCAAGCTTGCCACCACCCAATATGTCTATCAGTTGTGGACTTTGAGTATCCTTGCCCAGTCTTGTGTTCAAACGTTGTCTTGTAGCATTCAAATGTAGACCAGTGCAGATATAAAAGAAAGACAACATCCTCAATTCTGAGGATGTTGTAACTCATTTGGGAGGCCACCGAGGCCCACCTCAGAGTAACGTCATGTACAACCACCTATCCTTACCTTGAAAATTACCAGTCTGATAATCATTTGCCCTAGTAAATGATTGTGGATGAAAACAGTTAGGCCTACATAATGTGGAGGTGGGAGATTAAAAATAGTAGAATAATAAACCCTGTGATGATGAGTCATTAATGTGAGGAGATTAATCATCATCAGGTTATCGCAGTCACCCCATGTTGTAATGAGGTCTGCGTTTATTCAATAATTCTACTTCCTAATTGTTGTAGCCTACTGAACGGGCCGCTGGTCTAATTTAGTCTGGAGTTGGTGCTGCGCAGTGCCCATCAAATGGTCTAATTTAGTCTGGAGTTAGTGCTGCGTAGTGCCCAGCAAATGACTGTGAACAATTTCATACTGCTCTACTGAAATCACTGGCCATGTTTTGTGAGGGCCTCTTATAATGATGCCAAATGTAAAATTGTAACCAGCTTATCCCAGAGTAAGGATATATTTGACAAAAAGCTATGCTGAATATGTGTAGGGTTATGTTACAAACTGTTATCTGCCGGTAAGACTCTACTCTAGCTTGTAATATTGAACTCTCCCTGAGTGTCTGGATTTTGTTTTGCACATACAGGATTCACAGAACATCCTAACTGTTATATAATCATGTAATTGTGATAATTAAATGGTTTACACTCAACAGAGTAGTATAAGTTAGGTTTTGTGGTTTATAATATTGGGCTCAATTTGATTTTCGTCTTGATAAGACAGAAAGTTCCTGGTTATCTTTAGCGCTGCCATATGAAGTCTATATTTAGGACGATTAGTCTCAGGCTATGTATGACTTCTATTGTTATGTTGGCAAACATAGTTCCGACTGACACCTACTGCAGCAACCCCAGGCTAACAGCATCGTCAGACAATTTAACAGTTTAGTATTGCTGTAAATACTTGCCATTCCTATTGAAAACTAAATTACAACCCATGGAAATGCCTCAGAGGAGGGTGGGAAATGGCTTGAACCCAAAGGCAATGATGGCCCATATGACAGACTGGCTATCTATGAATCAATGTTTTATTCTATCGACTCATACTGGGTCTGTTTGTGTGGCACAGTCTGAGCTCTAACCACCTAAAACGCTGCAGCTCTATCTGCTTGGTAATAAGTGTGTCATCTTAACGAAACAGTGGTAAAGTTCTGACCAGCCAAACCAGCACCTTGCTTCGGTAGGAAAAATTGAGGGTTGCAAAGTTATTAGTAAAATATTTGTAATTTAACTTGCTGGTAGGTCTGCGCTCATTGATGTGAGATGGCTAATACCTACTGTCCTTGTTTGTGATTATCTTATTTAAGTTTTACCTCAATATTGACCCACTTGACACTGCTATGGTTATGTTAGCAGTCTATATTAATTCTGTGAACGAAACATCTACTGGCATCCCCCTATGGCCCAAGTCTTCAAGAAAAGTTACCTGCGATAACTAAAGATTCTCATGGCAATTCTCATTAGCCCTTTCAACCATAGAGCCCCTGAAGAATGATTCCTACCGTAGCCTGTGAAGGAAACTCAGTGCAGTCTGCCAATATGTATTTGTAACAACTTTTCTTTGTCTACCATGTAGATTGGTAGAGAAGTCAGTTAGTTAAACAAAGTTCCCATGATGCAGCATTTTGGGATTCCCCAAAAGGTTTGATTCCAATCAACATCAACTTGCAGTGACATGATTTAAAATCTAACTTTACATTTTTTTGTCTGTTACTTACAGGTGTTAGAATGGTTTGCGGAGAGGGTGGATAGGATAATTTTACTGTTTGATGCTCACAAGTTGGACATCAGCGATGAGTTCAGACGAGCCATCGAAGCTCTGAAGACTTACGAGGATAAGATCAGAATCATACTGAACAAAGCTGACATGATCAACTCACAGCAGCTGATGAGGGTGTACGGAGCTCTCATGTGGTCTCTAGGTAACTATACGCTTACATCATCTCTCCTTTTTTCTCATACATTTAGAATGGAGAATGGAATCAACCTAGGTAATAATCACATCAGTATACGCTCTAAGTCTATGATTTCATCAGTATACGCTCTAAGTCTATGATTCTCCCTGATTATAGGCATATGTACGAGAAAAAAGGGGAGATAATCTAGTTTTTACTACCAACCTGTGGGAAAATTTGAAAGGTACCCAGCGTTTGAAATACAGTATTTATTGTTCACTCTAAATAATTATGCACAAAACTCTAACAAGGAAATTAGAGGAAGTTGTAATGAGGAAATTTAACCGGACAATCTAAGCTGTCGTCTACATCATTACCCCTTGTCCCAATATTACTCTCAATTAGGATGTTTTTTGGTAAACTCAATTTAGTAGCAGTGTTGGTAGAACATACACTGGCCTACTTTGGTCATACAATATGTATGCCTCTCTATATAAGTCAGCTGAGCCGTTATATCCATGTCACAGCTGCTCTGAACTACCCCTAACATAATCAGCTGCCTTGTAACTGCAGGCTGTCAAAATATCAATAACCTCCTGAGCTTTGAGTTCAGGGTGCCGTCCAACTCATTGTCCCGATCCTGAGGCTAACAAACACAGTCTGGGAGGGGTTAATGGTCTGCAGGTCAAACCACTATATTAAATGAAAAATATGTGAAAAGGGCATTGTTCATGACATTCCACAAATGCAATTTAGCTGAATATTCCCAAGGTTTGGTACACTCTAGCCTTTCCATTATTATCTCTATTTGAAAATTACACTGTGATTTACTTTCACATATACATTATTGTCCTCATCGCTCAAATTTTGATTTGGATTGATGGAATTTTTCCTATAAAAGGCTTGACATGAATAATTAAAACACTGAAATATGTTCCCGGAATATCCTTGATGGAAGATCATTACTTCCAGCCTAATAGGATGAAAGCTGTTGTGAGAGGAAATGAGTAATCGTGTCCAGATCATTCATCTCCCCTTTCTTGATCAATGACTGTGACAGATGCTAGGGCAAAGAATAATGTGATTAAAAACTTCCATGGACATTCCCGCTCCACTTTGTATTTCCCATCTCAGATGTCCTACAAAGCTTGGCCTCATATTAACTTGCAAGCTATACTGTGTCTGATTACTGGGAGATCTTACAAATACCTGACCTGAATTATTTGCTATTACTACCATAGCCTGCCAATGCTCACCAGCCCAATGCCATTATGTTTGTAGGTAAAATTCTGAAAACACCAGAGGTTTGCCGAGTGTATATCGGATCGTTCTGGAATCAGCCGCTTCACTTTGACGATAACAGGCGACTGTTTGAGCTCGAGGCTACTGACCTGTTCAATGATTTACAGAATCTGCCCAAACACAACACTCTGAGGAAACTAAACGACTTCATACGCAGAGCCAGACTCGCCAAGGTACAATATTTATGTCTTAAATACTACCCAATGACCAATGCATGTTTTAGTTAGGTAGTTACTTATGATTAACTGTTTTCAGATGCACATGATAATAAATTCAATGCTGTTCTTGGTAGGAATAACCGATAGTGGAAAAATTGCTGCATTATGACGGCACAGTCTCCAGGAAGTGCTTGTTTCTTGTATCGCACCTCCAGTAGACAACTTTATCATGAGTAGCTGCCTGACATGCGTTGGTCTTTGGGGAGTCTTTAAAGCCTTCCTAGATAATGTGGGGTGTCGAAACTATGGTCGACTTACATCACTCTCCCCCAACAACTGCCCCAAAGCCATGCAATAACTAGTCCTACAGTAGATAAGTTGTTGCATAGATATTCATGAAAATATGTATATCAATCATCAACAAATCACAATTAAACATCCTCAATTTAGAAACAAAATAATCAAGATCAGAGGCTGATCGCCCAAACAGCAACAGGCCATACCTTGAGCTGAGGGCCTGAAATCATTCACTCACCAACAATAACAAACCTGTAAGGTGTATTTAGCTATTTTCCTGGTTTCACCAGCGAAGCTTTCTGTTGATGTTTGGTTTGTAATCGGGATTTCAAGAAAGGTGCAATCAGTAAAATAAACACAACATCAAGCTAATTATTGTGTTGTGTTGCCATCACTGGTACATTTGTACCTCTGGAATGTCTGGTTAGTAGGGTTAGGTGGGTTTCTCTCAGGCCAAAACAAACATTAGTGAAACCAAGTCGGTGACATCACTCGCTCACTATGTGTGGGAACTCAGGAACTAAAATTAAATTTGGTGTGGAAAACACCACGGCCATTGGAAGCCTTTATGTTAGGTGTTACTATCTATTCAGCATCATGTTAAAGCATGACTGTGTTAGCTAACCCTCATGACAATAGCTGATATGGGATAAGATAACCTGGCCTGATAAGGTGACTGGGAGTGTGTACTGGTCACTATTTACTAAACTGATAATGACATTGTGGTAGCAGGCTTTACTTTTTATGTTCCTGTATTTCCTATAAAATTTGAGATTGCTGAAGTTGTTTAGTCGCTTTTCCCTGGCTATTAGTCGTTAAGCGCCAAAAAAAGACATACAGTTTCACCAGTTACCCATAGCCTTGTTCACGTGGCCGCGTGAACAAGGCTTCAAAACCCTCACATGTTGCCGGTTTTGTCTATGGTTGTGTATCAGAAAGATACTAAAAGGAGCATAGCCAACATATATATCACCAGGAAAATAATCAGTCAACCCTATCTCGAGTTCTGTTCTGGTTATTCCAATTCTTTGACCTCTACATGCTCTAGGGAGGCTACTCTTATTAAAATCACAAGCACTCAGGTAGAAAGTATACTCATACTTGGGTAGAAATATAAATTTAAGATTTTTTTGTCTTTTTATTTAGGGCTTTCATTTCCAAATTGTATCTTCTATTTGTCCTTACAATCACAGAGTAAGGATATTGTGTAACACATGTCCATTAGATCAAAGAGGGCCCATCATAAAATAGCCTAAATTGAGGCAATTTGAGAGACAAGAGTTGAGAAATTACTAGCCTCAAGTCATTGAAATTTAAGTGCAGTTTGTGTAATGAAAAGTGATTGTCAATTTTGAGTGTGAAATAGATTTACGTGATTGACCCTCTGGTGTTTATGGTAACTCTAGACAAGGATCACTGTCTGGGTACAAATAAACTTCATCAACTTTATACCCTGCTACCACAAACCTGCTAAATCTTGTTTATTAGGGGTTATCAAGGGGTTAGCGTCAGCTTCTGTTATACCCATAATATACACAATTTAAATGGATTTATTGATAACTTGTTGACGTTTGTCAACTTGAAACATTTAGCAGTGATGTATGTAGTCGCTGTGTAACCAATGAACTGCTGAATTACTGTAACCTGACACAGTCTTTAAACTGTACAAAGCTGAGAGCAAAGAAAACAAATGAGTGCTGAATGCTATAGCTAGATTGTAGGGTCTAGTTACAACCTTACTCAGAGTTGTTAGTTGTTACACAACCAACCAATTTATATGTCAGTCATTATTGCCATCAACTTGTAGGCCCTAAGCACACTTTCTACAGTGCAGTTGTGTTATAAAACAATTTTGGCCTATTCACCAATATATTGTCTTACATGACAATTCCATCCCAATTCCATCCCATGCCCATACAACCTTTATTGTAGAAGAGGTATACACCCGAGGGTGCTGGGGTTTGGAACAATCAACCTTGAAAGCTCCCCCAAGGTTGATTGTTATATATATTATTATATTATATTATTATATATATTATCATATTACAAATCCATTCCATGCCCATTCAACCTTTAATGCAGTCTTGTTTAGGATGCATCTTCTCTCCTTTTATTTGTTAACTGAATTCTCTTTGCTTCTGCATATCTTTACTAAGTTCAAAGGATGTTTACCAATGTTGGAATTCAGTTGAGTGCGTTTTTGTCATGATTGTGCTTGTGCTACAGTCACGCAGCAGTAATAGCTGATACAGTCCTGGCTTTTCAGGCTGCTGATCGACTGTTGCAAACAACTAAGGGGATAGTATAGCTAGAGTTTGAGTTTGGCTTGTAAATGGGACTTAATGTTAGCTAACGACAATTTTATTTAGCTAGAAGAGAGCTCTTGTAAAGTATCTAGTGTTTGTAAACGTTAGCTGGCAATAAATTTCACTCTTTTAAGCCTGCGACTAAAGGCAGACTTTTCCTCTTGTAAATACTCCTGTAGGGTACTTGCTTATGAGCTATATTAACGAAATAGATTGTTGTTTTAGGTGCACGCCTACATCATATCACATCTAAAGAAGGAGATGCCCTCTATGTTTGGTAAGGACAGCAAGAAGAAGGAGCTGATTAACAAACTGGGCGAGACCTACAAAGTCATACAGCGAGACTTCGCTATAAGTCCTGGAGATTTCCCCAGCATTGAGAAGATGCAGCAGGTTCTTGAGGTAGGCTTGTCACTGTCTGGTGACAGGTTGTATTCAAACTCATAGGATTTAAATGTTATTGTCAATGCCCTAAGACTGACTCAAACCACACTCACACCGAAACTACACTATTATCATGCTTATCTCTGATCGTTGGAGTCAATTTATGTATTGGTACCTAACATGAACCCACCCCTAATTGATGAAATTGAACACTTTACACTAAATTCCTTGTGCTGGTACTAATACTAGATGAGTTAGTTCACTCTCTATCGATCAGAGATATTCATGCAATAATATATCAGGGACTGAATCTCACAATGCAGCTTTCTGAAATTTCCATTGATTTCAAGTTATTCAGACATTGTTATTCGCAGAAATCCCAGCTAAAAGTTGCATTGTGGGACTGCATTTCACTTGATCAAGTACAAATCGATATGCCTGCATTTGGAGCTGCCTCCTTTGAGCGGACGTCGACTCTCTAGTAGAATAGGAACATTTGAGATTTGCGCCATAGAGTTATTATATTCTCTATGTTTTTACCAAGGAATATCCAGATGAAACCATCCCTACTTGATGTCAACCACTGTTTCTGTTTGACTGACTCGCTGGGCCCGCAACGAGATTGCTCAAAATTCAAATGGATTTTATTACAGTTAGGCCTAAGCTTGGGTCCACATTGAACAAGACATGTCATCCAATTTGCCCCAATTTTGGCTGTTCCTTATTCTACTGGAGAGTCCACGCCGGCTCAAAGGGGGCAACTCCAAATGCAAGCAAATTGGATCGTACTTGATCTAGGTTTAACCACTGTCAGCGATCAAAGAAATCATGCCAAGGTAGACCTTATCACACATTTTCTTACATAGGCTGCACTTTTTCCCAGTACTGGCTGTGTTTTTCCCCTGCCAAGTGGTTTCTGTTTTATGATGAGTAAATTATCAATTTCTTGTAAAATTACAGAGGATGAAAGTAAGTTGGATGCTCTTTACTAAAATTGAAAAATTCAGACTAACTTGAAATATATAGGACCTCGTAAATGAAAATAAAATTCAATTTTAATCTCCTAAATCTTGGGATGCTTATAATTGAATAGGGCCCATTCCCTTCAGGCCTAACTTAATGATCAATCATAAGCCAAACCTGTTGACTTGGCCTCAGAACAAGAGAGATTACTTTTGCCCATAATTTTGTGTTTTGACCTTGACATTTGTAATTGTCGGTGACTGGTTTGTCCGATAGATTAAATGTTTGACTGCAGTCTAGATTCTCAGTCTAGGTTCTCAGTGAAATTCTTCTCTAGACCCAAAGAATTTGACTTTGCTGACTCCAAGCTCCGGTTAAAGGGGCATGATGTCACAGCAACCAACCTACTTTTATCCACGTATAACAGTTTGCTCTGTATTAGACATTTCTCTGTGCGATTCCTTCCACATGTTTTTTTTTACTTTCAATCCCCAGCATTGGCTAAGATGCTAAACCCCATTATTGTGCATTCTATGTCTCCATATTTTTTGCATGTTGCTCCTTTTCTGCTCTTGCCTGACCTCGACTCCTGAAGTTTGTGGTCTTATTTCAACTCATAAATGATCTATAACTGAAACACTCAGTTGGTTGCCTAGAAATCCAACTACTTCTAGCAAGCTGATGTTTAGCTGTGTCTACTGAAACAAAGACCAGCCAGCCACTAGAGGCAACAACAACAATATATTAAAGTTTTATAAACAATGTGCATAAATTCTGTTTACACCATCATAATTTCTGTTTTCTCAGGTTCATGACTTCAAGAAGTTTCAGCCGTTGAGGCAGAAGCTCATAGACAACGTAGACAGGATGTTAGCTGAGGAGGTGAGCAGATTGATGTCTATGGTACCGACAGAGGAGAGTGAGATGCCTGCGCCGTCTGTACAGGGCGGTGCGTTCGAGGGAATGAAGGAGAATCCATTTAATCTCGGAGCTAATGAAGGTGAGTTTCTTCTGTGTGACCTGTGTTCATGCACAGGCATTCACCACTCGCTCAGCCCTGCGCACTATGTTATTGATGACCGAAAGACGGCACAGATTTTCAAACAACTTTGTAAGCTGGTTGGTAAGAATAGCCAGAGGTCTCAGCCCTAATCGCAGATATTATATATCGAGATAGACTTCACATCACTTTTCACGTACCCTTCTCGAAGCTGCTCAATAAATATCAACCATAAACCCATACTTCCTTGTTTAGTTTTGAAACTGTAATCAAATTTATTAAAATAAGACCACAAAGTGAATTGGTTCATGATTATTGCAAGCCCTCAACTCAGATTCCATGTTTTTGATTCTCAAGCGCCAGGCTCTAATGGGTGGTGGAACTCACTAACATCCTGGTGGGCGGTTTTCTTGTATCAGGGAGGTCAAGTGAAACTTATCTGAATCATCCACATGTCACGCATCAAAGCCACATCCCTCTGCTGAATCAATCATCTCAGCCGATAAAAAATAATGTATCATTCTTCCAAAATTTTATTAGATTATTGCAAAATCATGCTTTGAGTATTGATTGATACAAGGGCTGTGTCTGTAATTATGGCCAATATTGTCGGTCAAAGGTAATGCTGGACTTTGAAGCCATTCCCAGGCTATCTTGTGCAGGGCTTTCTGCCGGCAAAAAACTGCAAAACATGTTCTTCACTTCCTACTTCATCGAGAGGATGTCAAAAACTTGCTGAATCCCATCGCAACAGGAAAGATTGTCTACTAAGCGGCGCTGTTTTGGCCGCTCGAATACGCAAGTGTCAGCTATGGATGTCACGAGGGAACAATCAAAATATATGCAAAACATCGCGAAAACATTTGAATTAGTGAATTCAGTAATATTTTCCTGGTGAATTCGCACATAAATTGTATAGTTCAGGAGTTGTCCTTTTATGTTTTATGTTAGCCAAAGAAAGGACAACTTCAAGCTACATTAGGTACCTCCCACCAGAGGGGTTGAGACATAATTATGTCTCAAACCTCCTGCTCTCTCAGACACAATTGATTTTAGTGACTCCTGTTGTGCTTACATCAACTGTTGAAGCTGTGTTGACTGTTGACCCTTCGATTACCTGTGTACTATTGACTGTGTATTGACTCACACTGACATTGAGACTACACTATTCACATGTATATCTCTGATCGTTAGAGTCAATTTAATATGAGTACCTAACATGTACCCACCCCTAGTTAATAAAATTAACAATGGGTCGTCACACCAAATTCCTTGTAATGGTACTCTTACTAAGTGAATTAATTCACCCTCTATTGATCAGAGCAATACATGCAATAATATATTACGTGATCACTGTGGTATTGACTGTTGACCGATCAGCTGTTAACTCTGTTCTACCTTTTTACCTGCAGGTATAAACAAAGGAGCCTATGATGATGATGAGTGGATTGTAGCTAAAGATAAGGACAGATACGATAAGACCTTCTGGGATCTCGGACCAAAGGACGGTAAAATATCTGGTGGTGTGGCTAAAACTGAGATGGTATGTTCTGTATGACTATACCTAATGTGTTTATATCACAGTGCAGTGGCCTTCTTTACCAACATGATTCCTCTCAAGCTTTTCCTCTTGAGCTTATATATGTCCTGAAAGTATCATAAACCGCACTCTACAAGACAATCCCAACGCGGTGACCTTGTAATTACCTAGAATAGTTTCATCAGACCTCTAGGTGAATGTTGTGTCTCTTAATTAGAGTGATTGTGGTATTTTGAGCCAATTATGTCACAATAACTTTGCTCAAAACCCTCACTCATTTGGTCTCTCACAAAGAACAACATTTTTCCCAAATCACTGTAAATTAGGCCTATATAGTTTCACCAATGATTGACCAATTTTGGAAGGAGACTTCTAGCAGGTCATTTTCATGCAGCCAGGAGCAAGCAGAAATGGTATTTGGAAGTTTTTGATTGAAAGTCCTCCTATGACTTTTATACTTCACATCTTTTCTTACTGTTAGAATGATTAAGCATTGTAATGTTTAGGAGATGAGGTATATTGTGTGTAGACTTTCTTTAAATGTTGATAGTGGAGCTTTTCATATTCCAAATTTATGATGACTTTTTTTATTGTTTCCCAACCTCTCACAATCACCGCTTCCACTAAATGCCTTTCTGTCTCAGGTAAAATCTCGACTGCCCAACCAGGTACTGGCTAAGATATGGAAGTTAGCTGATGTGGATAGAGATGGAATGTTAGATTCCGATGAATGGGCTCTAGCTAATCATCTAATCAGTCTCAGGCTCGATGGTATGTACTGTCAACTTACGTCTATGTGTGTGACATTGATGTCTATATATTTTTGTCAATTATTTACCGATAAGCTAGCCAATGTACACCCGCAGTCTCGCCTGTCCTGACAAACTTTGTTATGGATGGGGGGGGGAGGCAATCCCACAGCAAAAGTTGTCAAGGACAGACTAGTCTGCACTCGTTTTAAGGCCATAACCAGTTTATATCCATTGGTTTGGCCTCTCATTTAAACTGGAGATGTGTATCTCAATAACTGGCTAATCTTGTTTAAACAACCAAGATTTTCAGTTTGCTGTAGTAACATACTTTCTGTGCCACAATTCTAGATCCATGTGAATTCTTTTTCTTTCGGCTTAGGAGATTTAAATAACATTTGTATTTCATAGGTTTGGCTTCTAATCACATGGTGGGCGGCGATTATATATTAAGATCTGACTATTTCATTGAGACCCAGGCCTAAATTTAATTTTGTACTCACAGTCTAAGACAGTTTCTTTTTATTTTTCCCCACTATTAGAGACAAAAGGTATCATACAAGCTGCTAATACACCCCTTTACTTTAAACTACCGTACCCTAAATCATGTCTGATCCTGCCGTCTCCTTCCTCGGGGCTGCATTCAGGACCAAACATGATTTAATATTAGACTTTCATACTGACAGAAAAGTAATTTTGAGCAATAAAGGGTGATTTGGAAACACTAAAATATTGTGCTTCTTTTAAAACCTGATTGAGTACTTGTCGCTCATTAATGAATTTGAAATAGAACATGTTTCCCTTACGTTTGCTCAAATCACTCTTCTGTCTCATATTTGTCTTACAAGGTAACTGGGATGTACACCTTCAGTTCATGCAGCGCTAGGGTCTCAGCGAATACGTCCATCAGAGTAACTAGTGAATCACTTTTGGTTTAAGTTATGGAATCCACTGGACCAAAAGTATCTGGGAATTTAACCAAGTTTGAGTACATTTTTGCTGACCCTTGTGTTCCATCCTATGCTATCATTTGTACTAACTGCAACTAACATGCATGCACCTAGGGATATTATTTTTATAACGTCCTCCAAGAACATATCGTACAGAACAAATCGCAAGTTCAGCCCAAGATTTATTTGGTATCCCCAACTCAATATGAGAGTATATAGTGGAATCAAGGGATGAAATAACTCCAAATTGTATACTGTATTTTTACCATCAAACTTGTGCATCACTATAGGCTCCTCACGTAAGTCTGGGGTGACATTAGGTTATGCCCCTGCTGTCTGCATTATGTCAGCCTGAAGCCAAACCCCGAGTAAAAATGTTCACCCTAATAAACATTATCTTGTTCTACTTTTTTCATTGCCATGGGATTGTTAAGTTTAAGAAACCAGGAGTTGTTTCCTCTCTTGCCACTGTCTAAGTAGAAATCAGGTTATGAAGCAGTAGGCTCGCCTTATCTAGTGCATGTGTTTAGTCTGTGGGTTCTTCGAATTTTACGTACTTCCATCACCTTATATGTAGTCTTTAGGAGGGCAGCAATGCTTCAGCATTGTAATGACCAAGCTTGTCAAGACGACAATTATTCCTATTTAGCATATGTCATTTAACTTGGGATTGTTAGTGGAAGGGCGATCGATCTGTTTGCTCTCCGTTGGGGTGTTTGTGAAGGTTGGCGGTAAAGCATAAGTCCACTTCAGGCAGTCAATTATGAATGCCAGGTTTTTAGTAAAGCTACCACAAGCACAATCAGTGTTCATTCACTGGACATGTGAGTGATTTCGGATGAAATATAACATGAGATGACTCGCTTTTTCCCCCGGAAATCTTGAGTTTTAAATAGCATTGAGGAATTGAGTGCTGCTGTTATGCCCTGTTTATGTTGTAATTATTTCATGCTCATCTTTTCTAGGTCACGAGTTACCAGCAGAGTTACCTGTACATCTTATCCCACCTAGTAAGCGTATGCTACATGATGATTAACTTCAAATCAAACATAGAAACACAAAAGCAACATCACTCTTCAACAAAGTCAACACGATGCCAAAAGTTTTCTTCAATTATTATGCTGTAGTTGTGACCGACTGATTTCTAAACGATTTCCGAATGTTGATAGAATGTGCAACTTGTGCAATGTTTAAAATTATTTTTAATTATCATATTGAGCCTGCCAGGGATCATCACCTTGTTAGATGTGGTTGATTGAGCAGACCTTTTAATGGTTGTCAGTGGTCTTCTGCGATGATATTTATTCATTTAATCGATTCAGCAACTTCTTTTCCATATTACTGTTTTAGGCAGGGTCAAAGAAAATTCTGTCACATTTTTCTTGGTGCTGTTTTTTGCCCATAAATATGAGTTTAGCGTAGCTTTTTCCCAGCAGTTCTTTTTGGAATTACTTTTTGTCTAATAGTATGAAATATCAAGATGAGTTAATAGTGATAGTGAAAGCTATCATATTCACTGTAGCAGTTGACAGAACGGTCCAGGAAGGAAATATCCAATACAGCGCTTGGTCATCCCAATTACAAGATAGTTTCAACTAGAACTGAAATTCTTATTGTGAGTAAGATTTTGTGTTAACACCATGCTATCTTTTATCATATTAGATTATATCGGTAATAATAACTGTCACAATAAAGCAAGTATATAAGCCACAGTCATGTCTTCCACTTCAAAGATATAACATGTCATTCAAAGTGAAAGTGAAAGTCATATGAGGCAGATATCGAGATTCATGCTGCTATCGTGGCTACACTATTAGGATGTGTACCTCTGATCGTGTAAGTCATTTTAGTGCAAGAACCTAACATACCCCTCCCCTCTTATTCTTGAAATGACCTCGAGTCACCACATGTAATTCCTCTTGATGTTATTCAGGCTATCGATCAGAGACATACGTACAATTGATCAGTGTGTATCAGATATGCAATGGTATAGAGATCCTTGTGGAATATATCAGTCTGCAGTCAGTATGTGTTATGACATCATAAATTTCCCAATCACAACTGTTGTGACGACAAAAATGTAATATATTTTGAGAAGTTGTCTTTTCTATAGTTGAGAGAATGCAAATCCGAATTACATGATTCACTGCCAGGCGATCAGTGCCGCAATAGTTGTGGGTTCAAGGTTGAGTGTTCCCGCCCCCAGCACCCTCGGGTGTATATTTCTTCTGTGTACTCGTTTTCTGACTGACTCATGGAAAGACATGTGAGAGCATGGAAAGGCACGCTGACAAGCTGGAAAGCCAGCTAAAAGCTTGCTACAAGGGGTCTCAGCAATGGGCTATGTAAGGCAAACAACCCTAACACGTATGTTGTGTTGCGTGGAGTGGCAATGGTGGAGTAGAATGAGCTATGGGACGAGAGAACACAACTCTGGGTAGTGAATAGCAGGAATACTAGTTAGCGCCATCATCCCATTTTTTTTGAGGGTGTGAGATGGCACAATCGGTTAGCGCGCTTGCTATTCACTGACAGGCGATTAGTGCCGCAATAGTTGTGTGTTCAAGGGTTTCATGGTTGATTGTTCCAGCACCCAGCACCCTTGGGTGTATGCTTCAATTGCTCTATTCTTAAGGCTAAGATCTAATATCTAATATCCGCTTTCTTATTGTGCGAATATTAGGAGTCGATGCCTCTTTGTACAGAGTATCCTCTTTGTACAGAGTCTCCTCTTTGTACAGAGTATCCTCTTTGTACAGAGTCTCCTCTTTGTACAGAGTCTCCTCTTTGTACAGAGTCTCCTCTTTGTACAGAGTCTCCTCTTTGTACAGAGTATCCTCTTTGTACAGAGTCACCTCTTTGTACAGAGTCTCCTCTTTGTACAGAGTCTCCTCTTTGTACAGAGTCTCCTCTTTGTACAGAGTCTCCTCTTTGTACAGAGTCTCCTCTTTGTACAGAGTCTCCTCTTTGTACAGAGTCTCCTCTTTGTACAGAGTCTCCTCTTTGTACAGAGTCTCCTCTTTGTACAGAGTCTCCTCTTTGTACAGAGTCTCCTCTTTGTACAGAGTCTCCTCTTTGTACAGAGTATCCTCTTTGTACAGAGTCTCCTCTTTGTACAGAGTCTCCTCTTTGTACAGAGTATCCTCTTTGTACAGAGTCTCCTCTTTGTACAGAGTATCCTCTTTGTACAGAGTATCCTCTTTGTACAGAGTATCCTCTTTGTACAGAGTATCCTCTTTGTACAGAGTATCCTCTTTGTACAGAGTCTCCTCTTTGTACAGAGTATCCTCTTTGTACAGAGTCTCCTCTTTGTACAGAGTATCCTCTTTGTACAGAGTATCCTCTTTGTACAGAGTATCCTCTTTGTACAGAGTATCCTCTTTGTACAGAGTATCCTCTTTGTACAGAGTATCCTCTTTGTACAGAGTATCCTCTTTGTACAGAGTATCCTCTTTGTACAGAGTCTCCTCTTTGTACAGAGTATCCGCTTTGTACAGAGTCTCCTCTTTGTACAGAGTCTCCTCTTTGTACAGAGTCTCCTCTTTGTACAGAGTATCCTCTTTGTACAGAGTATCCTCTTTGTACAGAGTATCCTCTTTGTACAGAGTATCCTCTTTGTACAGAGTCTCCCATCTGTTAGCTCTTCCCTGTATCTAACTCACCCTTTCATAAAAGAGCACCCGAAATTCAGCATCAATGAATTATCAAATGGCAATGCCAAGACAGACAGACAAGACAGACAGACAGACAGAGGGCACGCCAGTGTGCACTGGCCTTGTCATGCGGCTACTTTTTTGTTTTAGGAAACTAAAAAAATAAAACAAAACAGTAGCCGCATGGCTAGGTTAAAATTAATGTGCGCTGTGAAGCTCAAAATTCCATCTATAATCAAACCAGGCTAAAAGGAGGAGAATGACAGTCTTCACATTGTGGCAAGTGCTCCTGGAGTCAATCTGTGCACCGATGAAACTAAACAATTGGAGACGAGTATGACTGCAATCACCGCCGTAGTAATTGAGAAATCACCGGTCATGTCTGGGCAGGGAATAATTATATATTTTAGGCCCTTTCCAGGGTGAACCTGCGTCCCTGGCATTTTGACTATATGCGGTCAAGCCGCCCTTGCACTACTTTTCCTCACAATATTATGCAAACTCAAGGTCAATTGGTCAATGATTGAGAGCAGCCACATGTGAAACAGTCCAGGTGCCAAACCAGGCAAACCAAAAGACACACCAACCACCTACTTTACTCACTGTTATTTCAATAGGGTTTGTTTGCTTGGAGATATTTCTATTCCATAATACAACACTCATTGTCATCAACAACTGCATATCATCAAAATCAACAGATTGAAATCTGCATCAACTGCAAAAAATATTTTTCTAATGATTTGAAATAAAAAGATTAAGATTTCCGTTAGGGTGATTGCTAGAAATTCAGCTGGCAAACCAGATTATAAAAAATCGATTTTGACCTTTGTATTTCTATCACAGCGAAAGATAATAACAGTTGCTAGTAATATAAAAGCTATATTGCTCATATAGCTATTGCTATATAAACTCCTCATAGTCAATAATCAGAAGAGAAGACATCCAAATCTTATGAGAAAAATCTAAATTGAATTGTATAATTGAATGAGGACAATATTACAAATTGAAAAAGACATTAGTAATCAAACATCAATGTTCTGCAAAGTTTTGCACAGCAGACATATGTCTCTGTTTATAATATGTTGCGTGTTGTTCACTCTCTTCTGGTGATGAGAATCTGGTTTTTCGAGGATGAAAACCCAAGGTTCAGACAATGAATCTAATTAACTTTATAGTATTAAGTTATGATATGGTCGGAAAAGTTGATGGTAAGTATGAATGGTATTAAATGTTTCCCAGTAAGACGTCAAAATATAGCATCAGGATAATGGGGCGTATAATATTATAAGTTTGTACTTAGAGGATAATAAATGTTATTTCTTTACTTTTTTTGGTATGTCCATTATAACTTCGAGTTCTTTAAAAGCTTACTTCGTACTTCACTTGGGCAAGCAGTATACATGAGCCTCATCTTCCCCACAGCCATCTCCATTATCGGCATCACCTCGTAAAATTCCAACGTTCTCAGAGCAAGTGCCAGCATTGGTCACTAGAAGTGGAATGTCATCAGCTGTAGGGCTGCTAAAAGTATGAGACAAAAATAAATTATTGGTTTTGAAAAAAATTTGACTGTTGAGTTTTTCGTGTTATCGAGGGATGCATCTACACTAGCTTTAATATCATAACTGTACACTAAATGATCCTGCTTGTGTCTTAGGAGTTATTCAGTGTTAGGGGTAGGGACTGATACAGTAATTAAAGTATGTACTGAAGCAGACAGGGAAAGGTAGTTACTGCATAAGAATCAGATCATTGTTTGTAAATATTTATACATGCTTAGTTCCCTGTTACACTTTACCTCTAAGCTGAGTAATAAGTTGGCTGCTTTGCTCTCAACTTCACAATCATCACTCCGATGTTAAAAGCACACAACACAACAGCATAAGATATAATTGCTATCTGAGCAGTAGAAGGTGGTATCTTCAGGGTGGTTTTAGTAGACATCCCTTGCGCTAAAGATTGCAAGGCCAATCAAGCTTTTCACGTTTTGCTAAGGAAAATTTAACTTGGGAAATCTTATCAATAACCAAAATACAATTTCGATACCTGTGTGGGGAAATCTGCTACTTAAAGACTTTTTGACTGTACCATTACGATATCAATAGCCTTGCATCAGCCCATCATTCATCACCTTATTATCCAACAGGCAGTGCTCATATTTTAATAATTTAATACCACTGTTAGTTGCCTATTTTAGTTATTCACTGTATCAATCACCACTGTAATCAATAGATATTATTAGTGGCCGAGCCATGCCTAATTAACATGACTGATCTCAATTCCAGCAACAACCCTGAAATACCTGACTTTTATTATTGTCGTGTGTGTGTATATAATGGAATAACCACAGGCAAGCGAATAACAGTCTCATTAATCTTACCCTGGACTGATCTTATTCGCTGCCATTCCCCAATATAGAGAGTGTTGTTGATGATGAGTAGTCCCCGCGGTTGATCTAGTCTGCAGGAGGTTAAGTTTTGTCCTTGGATACCGGAGAAGATGTAGGAGCTTGTGTTTGTTTTAAGATCGAGGACTTTTAGTCTGTAATCCGAGCCCTCAGACAGAAGGGGGTTATGTTCATCTAAAAACTTTACATGACTATACCGCTATCAGCACTTATCGTTGTCAAAGTGTTACTTTCATTGCTTTAATAACCAATTAGGTTTTCACCAGCTATATAAACATTCCCTGTGACTTTCAGTTGAATTGTATTGTGAAAAAAGAATACCCAACGCAAAATGGTGGATAAACTCTTTGTAACAATATTCAGAGATCGCAAAGCGCCAGCAAATTCAGCAATAATGAGATGATTGGGATTATTTATATCAATAAGAACTGACATGGGAAATCTAAATAAGCCGTCAGTTCTGTCTATGTCACCACTTGATGTACAATTCCCTTCGTAGTCCGATGTTCTGTTTGTCGCACGATCAACAGACCTCACACAATGGTTGTGTGTATCAGCGAGGAGAATCTGATCAGGTGACAGCTGCATGAAACCATCGATGTATACGAACCTGGCATCACCTCCTCTCCCATTCTGATATCCATGTGACTGTGCTGACCCTGCTATTAAAGATGAAGTTATCCCGTCTGTGGTTTTAATTGCACAGTAAACTGAGAAAAGAATATTACCAACTTTATATAAGACCGCCTTCAAGTGGTAGACATAGTTTTCAGTTGTAGCATAAGTTGTCATCTCATTTGCAGGTGATAATCTACAAAACAAAAAAGAAATAAAGCACCATTATTCTGATGCAAATTACATGTTCAACTCCACAACAAATCCTCATGATTATTATCGACAAGGTTATTCTAGGTATTTTTCTCCCTATCCTGTGACCTGTCTTAATAATAGGAATAACTGATATAATCTTGGAATGATGCTACCACAATGTACCCTTTGTCTGTGCAATCAATGAACCTCAAATTTATCGGAAGGGCCTCATATAAAATGTATCGGCTGTCCATCGAATAAATACTGGACTTTGGTTGGCACCCAGGTGTGCTCCAACCTGCCTGTAAACAAAGAGCAACCTTGCAAAGATATTGCGGCCTCATCACTAAGGTTAACGACTTTCGCCGCCAATGCTCCGGGATGTGGCTTGTGGCAATACATCTGATTTTAATCAACCTTTAATTTTATCTGATGTAATAGTGCATTAATACATAATGTTCATAAGAAGCAACAAGTCTTGAGACACAAAGGTTATCCTCAGGTTTTGATATTCTAATATTACATTGCCTTTAAATCCTTTACAGCAGATAAACACGGCACAACAGTAACAAATTCTTCCGCTGTAATGAAAGACAAAGACTGTAATACAACTTAATGTTTACAGATAAGATTTTCTTGAGGGATTAGAAAATTCACTCTGAAAAATTGCTACAACAACAATATACTGATATCTTCATCCAGCTTAGGTCTCAATTTTACTTGGATTTATTCAATGCGCTGCGTGAAGAAATGCTTTGAATTTTGTTTGGAGGCCAGCTCAGTTTTTTTATGAAGGCATCCCACCTGTTTGGCATACTGAATCCTCAAGTAACGACATTATAACTTGCTGTAGTATAGATGTAGTCCCAGGGCAAGATTTTGAAAAAAATGCACAAAATCAACAGTAATATGAATTCTATCACTGGCCCTGTCCTTTTTTTGGTTATTTCAGGAATTTAACTCCTATATGGTGAAAATATACAAAGGTCGACCATACAGATACCAGCTCACTGACTATGCAGCAGATTATTTCACAAAGAATATTATGTGTGTTATTAGTGGTGAGCCCTCCAGTCACACAGATATCATAATCCTATACCCATCCAGCATAATTACATCTGTGTTCTTCAATAATCAAAATATCTGGATGATTAAATACCATAGAAGATCAACTCAGCAATACCCATTTGTGTAAAACTTAACCTCAAACATTTATGGTGTATTTTGAATATGCTATTCTTCAACAGTGTCCATTGGAGCTGGCAACATCTTTGCAGCATCCCGCCTCAGATATGTCTTGGCGTAAGATAGGAAAAATCTAATTCATAGGAAATCTGAAAAAGCCGAATCCGTACCATGCTTCAGAATATAGAAGCATAATGAAGTGAGGATGGTATAGCATAAACATCTTGCCCCGCAGCGCTCCCTTCTTGGTTGTGCAATAACCTCCGGAAGAAGGTTAACCTGCGGCTAGCCAAGAGTAAAGTGATTGTAACCTTGTATCATTTTTGGAAGTATGGAGCATGGTTTGGTTGAGTAAAGATAATGTCGATAACTGAATTTTGACAAGGTGTCATGGTCAATTGCAAAAATTTAAGTAAATTAGTAGCCAGCCGCCAGCCAGAGAGCTGACAGGAGTGCTTTGCGATAAGAAAATTCCCACCAAGCTCAAGGTTCTATTGTACAAGACGATATATTGAAATGAGATCTGGCCACTGACTCAAAGACAAGAAGACAAGATAAGTGCAACTGAGACGAGGATGCTCCGACACATTTATAATATAGACTGGGAAGAGCATAAAACAAATGAGAGTATAAGGGAGGAGGCCAAAATAGAAGCAATTGCAATAGGTATGAGGAGGAGACGTCTCCAATGGTATGGAGATGTACGCAGGAGAGATAGGGAGGAAGATATTAGAATAGTGGCTGAGATGAGAATACAGGGAAAGAGGAAGAGAGGGAGGCCAAAGAAAAGATGGATGGATACAGAGAAGGACGACATGCTGAGATGGGGCCTCTCAGATGAAGATGTTGATGATAGAATCAGATGGCATTCTCTGATAAAGATGGTGCCCTGCAGGACCGCCACCCATCCCGGAACACGGCGGACTAGGTGAGATAGGTGAGATAGCCAGCCGGTAGAGCCTACTGATTCAACATACATGATATAATATTTTAGAGGCGATATAATTGGTATAAAAAATGGGGCAAACTCAATATGGGCCAATCCTTTTTCAGAACTGGGGTAGGAATTACAAAATATCTAGCGCTGCATATATCAATCGAAAATTCCATCAAGGTAAAAGTGCAGATCTGACTGGATAAAAGTGCAATACTATAAGACAAAAAAGGGTATCAAGTCATATTAAGATTCTAGAAATTTCTGAATAGTGAAGATTATTAATTTTGAGTTATATAGTCATTCTGATAGATGGGTGGCTGCCAATCGGTCCCACAGTATACACTGGAAACTTAGTAACCAAATAGAAATATTCTTTTGTTAAGGTTCAGTAGAGCACCTCCATTGTCATTTGTAAATTGCTCCACTCCTTTGATAAAAGGCAAATTGAAACTTGTTTGAAACTGTACACAATGGCATAGAAACTACAAATATATAGGCTCTTTGCACTGCATTGCGCAACACCGTAATGAAAAAGTAAATTGCATTTTAAAATGTGTTTTAGATGATGTGATGAACTGATGCTAAAAAAAAACCAGATCCCTGGGACTTACCATGTCGAAATGTAAATCTGCCAAAACAGAAAAAGATGAGCTCGGAGATTTTTTGTCAGATTTTGAGTTTTTTGCAGAAAAAAACAGATGAAAAGTTAATCGACTGACTAACAATCCAGTTGATCAAACGTGGTTATTCTGAATAAAACACTGTAGGGAGGAGATAGGTTGTTGAAGAATAAGGAGGAGATAACTCAAACTGGTGAAATTTTATTTGGAAAGCAATATCTGAGGACAGCACTTACATTAAACCAAAAGCAACTCCTGACACCAACAGAGGGAAGATTGTCCTCTCCTACAATTTATCAAATACGATTGAAATTATATTCTATGTTAACTTGGAATGCACGTTTTCATGATAGAAGAAACATCTTTGCTGTAAAATTTTCTCGCATTGTTGCAACAACCATTTTAACGTCTAAGACTACATTTGGTGGTGAGGTTGCTCGGAAGAGAGTTAACATTCTGACACAAGGTCTTAGTTTTACAACAGGGATGTGATGTCATGCTTTATTTTTGTCATGTGAAAAACTTGAGACAATTCTTCTTCTATGCTCATCTACACATTTTGATAATTTTGAGCTGCCCACGCAACCTACTATCAACAGGTTATAAGGATCAACTTTGAGCTAGGTAGGGTTTTTTTAATTTAGCCTATTTGCTAATCTCAAGCTCAGATGGCTGAGTGTTGTCTTTTTCACATGTTGGCAGCTTCTTGAACACTCTACATGGTCATATAATATATATTATGGTCACACCCACAAAAGTCTTTGGTATGAAACGCCCCCTTATCCTGTTTAGGGCTAACCCAGATCCCTAATCCTTATTTAGAGTAAATTAGCTGTGTCCATCTAAAATATATCCTCGATCTGAAAAGTGGGGAGTTTGGTTTCTCAATAAACAATCAAGTCAGTTTTGGAAAAGTTGGAAACATTTAAAAATTATATTTATGCATGACTTGTTCCCTACTCTTGTTTTAAGAGATCAACTCTAGTTTCAACCCATCCCCCCTAAATTTCAAACTCCGAGCACTACAACTTAAACCAATAAAACATCACAACTAGCCTGTTTTTAAAAATTTTCATCCTATCGGAGTTGTGTAAATTCAAAGCTGATGTGGACTCGCACCCCTAATCAAACTTGACTGGATATCTACTAGAGCTGTTTGTGTCGGTCGCCTTATCTATGGAGAGTAGGGTCTCATGCGTTGTGCTCCCTCAATTGGTTCTCTTGAATTTTTACGTTATTATATATGAGAAAACAATGTTACTACCAGTAACCAGACAAAGTTTGAGCACACAATGAATTTTAGGTGGTCAAAATAGGTTTGATATTCTCTTACCAAGTTCTGTGATGACAAAATGGCTGTAACAAGTTGTCCTGTAGCTAGTGGCAAAGTAATTCCAACGTTATGGAAATCTCAACTCGCAGGCTTGAAAACCTTGAGGATGTGATAATGATTATCTGGGTCATGTGAAATAATAAAATATGTGAACACATTACTTTGATAACTTGATGTCAATAGGTCATGATGCTATCTGATGATGATCATGAGCAAAAAATTTTGTGCATGACAGCTAAATTTAAATACATATCCAGATTTGGTTTTCAACTTTCCAATTGTCTTTTCTCATTACAGCTGCGGATGATGTATGAACTTTAGATTCACAATACACTTGTGTTCATATAGCACCTCTCATGATGATGATGATGATCGTTTATTACAGTCTCATATTTGAGAAATATTTTGTTTTCGCTGAGCAATAAAAGTTATGGTGTAAACATTAAATAGTTTTGGTCTGGTTGGTTTCAAAAATTGAAAAAAAATAAATAAACAGTAAGAATTATCACTAGTTGGCTAAAAAAGTATACTATTTAACTTCCGCACACAGAGGGATCGGAAACAGTCAGTTCGTATGTTTTACCCTCGCTTTGATTGCTCTGTATCGACCAGACGGAAGTTTATCGAATATAAATACTAGGTCAGCGTGGTCAGTAGCTTCGAGTCTGAGGCATCTTGTTCTCATCACTCTTTCGTATATTGTCTCGATGGTGTCAAACTTGCAGCTACCTAGATAGCCTGCCAGGCTTATAACTCTATTGATCGATTTCCTAGATGACGAGGATAAGTGGCCATATAGAGTGCTAAGGTGGTACAAAAATATACATTCAATAAAAGTAGTATAGCATTGCATTCTAAGAGGCACAGCTATATGCATTGAATACAGCTTCTTCATGATGTAAAGTCTCTTGCGGGCTTTTTTGATGACTTCAATGGAATGTTCTTGGAACTTACGCTTTTTGTCAATAATTTAAAACTGTCAACCTGCTCTACATTATTACCATTGATAACTAAGCTATCAAGTACAGGATTGTCTCTAAGATTGCACAATACAAGCTCCTTTGTCTTTGACACATTCAAAAATAGATCATTATCATGACACCGACCAGCCAAATCTTGGGCAGCATTACCCATACATGAAACATCACTTCTCAACAAAAGCTCAATCAATACTGTGTCGTCAGCATATTTAATCAGATGAAAGTTACCAGAGCTAGGCTTAGGCATATGCTGTACATATATTGAAAAAAGAAGGGGACTGATAACACAACCTTGTGGAGTTTCGACAGAGGTAGTTAGTGCAGATGTGAGGCCCTGTTCAGTGAGAACCTTCTGAGAGCGGTTTGTAATAAAGTCATATACAAGGTTGAGTATTGCGGGATTCAGACTGGTTTCTTGCAGCTGGTTGCAGAGTGTGGTAGGGCTGATAGTACTGAATGCACTTGAGTAGTCTATAAATAGACATCTCGCATGATTCTTAGCATTATTGTCAAGATGTTCTGTGACTATGTCTAGTAGGGATGCTAGTGCATCTTCAGCTGATATGCAAACTGAGTATTATCGGTGAGACATGGTTCGAGAAACTGTAGCAGAAGCTTTTCAAATACCTTAGATATTGTAGGGGTGAGTGCGATCGGACGGAACTCTCTTGGCTCGCTCGCCCCTGCATTCTTCGGAATAGGGATGATGGTAGACATGCACCGCCAGTCTTCTAATACATATGCTAAATTTAAACACATATGAAGATTTCGTTCTCAACTTGCCATTTGTCTTTCCTCTTTATGACTGTGCATGATGAATGTACTCTTTATGAGCGATATATTATGCATGTTCACATAGCACCTCCCATGTACTGCCAGATTTCTACTAAATTTATTATCAAGATAATACAGTTATGTCAGAAGAGATTTTTTACCCAAATTAGCCTGCTATAAAAAGCACTTCATTACTTAGATTTGTCAGTTAAATGCACAGGCACAAATGAAGTCAAGCGCCTGCCCGCTGCGGTCTACTGACTACTGGGCTCATGACGCATGACGCCCCAGGTTAGCCTGTCTTGACAAGTTTGTTCGGTGGGGGGAGGGAACAAAGCTTGTCAACTCTTGCATGCACGACTGTCGAGCAGCCGACATTAAATATTGTCTTCTCTTTCGATCGAGAAGATAACTCCTTCATCACACAAATCAATTTGTATACATTCCTATACAAAATGATTAGTGTGGTAAAGGAATTATCTTCTTGATTGCAAGAGAAGACAATATTTAATATCGTCTGATCGACTATAGAATTTGATTAGTGAGATAAAGGAGTTATCTTCCCGATCGAAAGAGAAGACAATATTTAATGTCGGCTGCTCGACAGTCGTGCATGCAAGAGTTGACAAGCTTTGTTCCCTCCCTCCCCCCCACCGAACAAAGCTTGTCAAGATAGGCTAGCCCCAGGTGTGCTCCGACCTGCCTGCAAACTGAGAAAAACTTAAGGCGATGATATTTCTCAGTCCTCGGACAGAGACAAAACTTGCAATTTAACCCTTATTTTAACCAACAAATATCTTGCAACAGATTGAACCAAACAGATTTATTACACTCGGAAAGAGAAATTTCTATGAATCAGAGCATTAAATTACATGTATATGAAGTATATATGTATGTGACGCAACATATATATCTCATAGTGCCAGTAACTTTGTGTTCCATGAGAAGAGTCCAACTTCCTCTCTCACAGTTAGGCACAGTTCTACTGTAACAAGCGCAGAGATTAAGCTTCTCTGATGGCCTTTTTATCATGGAACACCCCTCTCACTCAGTTGACAGCCTCAGTAGCATTCTTGGGCTTTGTTGATCCTCAGCATCGAACAACATCGGATTCCATATATTGTAGCTTGGCTAGGTGACAAGTGATCTTCCTACAACAAAAAAGAATTAATATCCCTTAACCTAAATCTGTACCTCTTCAATCTGACAAACAAAAAAACAAGTTTTTGAAAGACTTATTCACGCCTCAAATCTGGTATCCGGTTTTCATGTATGATGATGGCAATTAACCACATGCTTCAATGATATCCGTTTCCTGGTGAGATTTACTTTCCCAAGCTTCTTTTTAAACCTTGGGCTGATGATATCATGAATCTGGTATCAGATCAATATTCTACACAATAAAATATAAATCTATTAATACACCCGTGCGAGCAGAAAGATCTGATCAAGTTGTACACGCTTTGCTCATAATAGATTCGATAGTAGCTCTAGGGTTCACTGACATAACACTGAAGATGTCCTCTCCTAACAAGGGAGATATGGATCCTGTATCATATGTCAGTGAAGGTACACCTGGTACATTCAACTCAGGGGTCAAGGACAAAGACAATCAACAATGAAGTTCCACAAAACACCAAACTAGAACAAGTTTGTTTCTTATTTTAATGCGGAAAAATAATAAAAAAAACTGAATCACACTGTATTAGGAAGTTTAATCTGAATCTAAATCTTTAATCTAAAAGAGTTGTCTTATCTTTTCTCAAATCAGCCAATCAGATTTGTGCTAGCCTCATCCGTCAATTCAGTTTGTGTAAGACTGATGAACTGTCAACATCAGCCAGCACAGTTATTCTAATGTGCTCTAAAATATCCTGACTCAGTGTATCTGTATTTAACCATATTCTACATGGCAATTGTATTCAATCAACCATCACAATGAATACTCTGAACAGTTTATAATGGACATCGACCACTGAACACTAAAGCTAGACACCTCTCGATATGGTGGTGAGTTTAATTGTACTCATTTTTCTTATCGTTTTTGGCACTATAAATGTTTTAAAGTTTGGGAACTAAATTAGGTATTAACAATATTGTGTTTAACTCGCTGGGGCAATTCAGCAATAAAGTTTTATCCATCGTGCGCCTATCTACAACATGTTGCCTGAGTAATATCGATCTAGAAATACCACACTACACTTCGATCCGATCACTTCATCTCCAAGTGTATATCATCAGTAATCATATCGATATGATTATTCAATCACTTATAATGCGGCATCGAAGTCAGGCTCTGCTCGTCGATCACAATCAGTTATTGTCACTGCTTATTATTTTCGTTTTCAGTTGCATCAGGAATTTTAAGAGTGCCTTTAGAGTACAAACTCACCCCATTGCTCGGTTTGACATTTATCCCACCAGTAACTGTTGCGCTAGAAGGAACAGATTGAATGTTTACCGATCAATTGTTAAATGGACACCTCATACGCAATTTCTTGTCTTCAATTCCCTTAATGGTTATACCTTTAATTGATGAATTCAACACCGCTTTGTGTATTGCAAGCCTGCACTACCAATTGCACATATCAGGTGTTGGATTCTTTTGCATTTCAGTGCTCTATTCTTCTTTTTTACTACAAGTGTTAATTTCATTACAAGAAGAATAACATTTTTAAAAAGAAATTAAAATATACAAAGAGGCTTATCAGATAGCTTGAAAGTAGAGTTATGAGAGCCCCGTTCAGCACTCGGTAGTCCCCGACAGCAGAGCTCACCAAAGAGGTTACAGGCAATAAAAACATCGATCTCTTCCAGTTTGAACTTCAATTGGCTTAAGTGGATTTTTGAAACTCTCTTATGTTTTAATTTGATAACGACTCTCAATATTATTGCAGTTGTCCTCTCGTTTTAAAATATAATTTATATTAAAACAGCAAGATGAAATTTAAATAAGATATATATTGGCATGGACTGATTCATGCCTAGGAATAATGGAAGAAATTGACAGGAGAAAAGATCTGTAATAAGATGTGGGTTGTAGCATATAAAGGAAAAACTATCTGAGCATACCAACATTTTGCACACTATTGGGGAATTCCACTGAACGGAAATAAAATCCATTGTATCACAGAGGAATTCCTCTGTTCATGCAATGCGTGCGGCCTTTGAATTTGTCTCAGGGGTGTAGTCCTTTTCCCTCTGGCCCTGTGCCTCAGCTTTTGCAATATCACTCATCCACAATAGAGGGATCACATACTTGCCCTACCACCCAACCTTGTCACACATAAGGTCTAACATTTGCTTCTCTTGATGCTCAGAAACAAAAAAGACTGAATTTAATTGAATTGTACATTTGCTTCAATATGAAAATAAAACTAAAAAGTTGCATGTTTGTCTTGATTACCTAAAAAGCCAGCTAGGTTGTCAGCCTAGCTGGCTTTTTAGGTAATCAACAGAACAAGATGAACAGCCAAAGCGTGACCAAAATGTGAGCATGCATATAATTTGTGTGTCATATCTCAGTTACTTAGTATGCTTAATTATTTACGGAAAAATCTGCCTGCGATTTTCAGTGCAAACAAGAGATTTGCGGAGGTATTCATCTATCTAGAGTAGAATAATACTTACTAGATGATATGGTAGGAATATGATAATGCGAACAAAAAAAACTGTCCAAGTTTTATCAGATTGAGAGATTTGCTTGTAATTTGAAAGATTTGTCTGATACCAAATACCTCAGTGAAATTGATATGATAATTCAAACAAAATCTTGTTATAATATCAGTAGAGTTGGAGATACTACAGATACTAAAAATTAATCATAAATAATTGAAATGAAATGACGATATCAACACGCTGATTATGGTTCACAGCTACTACACTTTTCTAATATGACAATATCTTTGAGCTTATTTCATACTATTATCAGAGCATGATCAGCTGGATAATTCACAAAGAGCAGGAATCAGAAAGCCGCAACATATAATCGGAAATCGGGATATAACTGTGAAAATATTGTAGATTATTACGAATTAGAAAGAGCATATTGAGGGACAAGACATATGTAAATTAGTAGAGTTTGACATCCATAATGCCAACATAGTGCAACGGAGAAAAACTTCAGTCAATTAAAACTGTTGTTTTTTCATAAAGCTCTGATTACGTTAGCTGACAATGCTGTCTTGATAGCTGTTTTGTTTGATATCTCAGAGGATGCTTTGAGGGCTGTTTTGACCGATGTTTTGGTTGTTAGTTGGGGGGATTATTTGATTTGCAAGTGCCTCAGAAACTTTCTTTATGAGCTCCTTATGAAGTTTTTCTCCAGTCATAGCTTCAACATCCATCTTTTCAACAGCAATGGCCACTCGTTTCCTGGTTAACTTGCTATTAAGAGAATTTGTAAAGTATATATATCAGGAATTGTCAATTTTTTTATTCACTCAAATCATGGATATAATTGAAGTGATTACCAAATACTGGTGAAAGATGTGAATGAGGAAAGTATCCAAAGTCATTTGAATTTTAACTCACCTAAAACTTCTGCTGGATTTAGACATTTTAGATGATTTAGGGCATCAAACATATTTGGCATTGGAAGTTCGAATGCATAATCAGCTTGTTCATCATAACATCAAAAACAGTTAGCTATCAATTCAACCTGAAGAAAACTTGAGACATTATTATTAATTCCATGATACTCACATTGCAACTATTAAAGCTGCCAATAATATTGTTATGCAAGATATTCCAACAGCAGCAAACAGCAACGAATGACCTGCTGTCTGTTGAGTATCTGTAAGATGATAAACTATTAAATTATGTTGATGAGGAAAATAAAGAGTTCCTCAACTCAGCAGTACACTTGACAATAACTTCACTATCTACAATAATAAGGGATTATAACGTGTTATGTGATGTATACAGTCAATTACTGCAGCGCATCCTTACAGACAGGTGGCATCAAAAGGTGTTTTTACTTTTATGTTTTATTTATTCATTAGTAACATACCTAAACAGTCCTCTCCAGATATCCATTCACCTTCCTCACACTGCCATAAATTATGCCCGATGGGAACTTTGTACCCTTCAGTACATGATAGGTTATAGGCACCTCCGCTCTTAAATTTAGTGGCAATTGATCTGTTCAGGTCCACCAGATAACCCAAAGTGTCTAAAGGCAGGCATTCTTTATCTGGAGAGGTCAATGTTCTTAATTACTCGATTTGGATGTGAAGAACTCTCTGATAGAAAAGCTATGAAAAACTGTAGATTGTGAACATTATCAATATTCGTAACTTCTATGATGTTCCAAGCTGTGGCTAACAAAACACACCTCTGAAAACGGATGCCAACTGCAAGACATTAACAGCAGTTACTGTTCTTAATGCCTTTTCAACTCCATCAAACTTACTTATCTTGTAATAAACTGCCATACTTTCTGTTCCGTTAGTACCATAGCTAGCTGCTGAAATGGTAAAGTTGAGTGTCACTTGTTGTGCCAATGTTCCTATGTTAAAATCATAAGCTTCAGTGATCTTTCTGCCTTCTCGCTCCAATTTGATTGTTTGTGCGGGACACATCTCTTTCCAGCAGGCTTTAATCGTCACAGACTCTTGCTCTGATCCAGGGGCCAGGACCCATGTTAACTTTAGGACAGGCTTGAGAAAGACCTTCTCAATTGCCAAGTCTTGGGGCGCATTTGGAGCTGTTCGAAATAGAAAATATGTCATGATCATCAGAACTAGAACACATTTTGCCTCTCCTACCATTGGCTTTTTTTCAAAGATCAGTGAAGGGGAGTGCCTGTGATCGGATTTCATCTCAATCTTCTCATTAAATGCCACAGTTTGAGCCAGGTAATGTCATTCATGAATGTAAATGCGGCAGAATCGGTCACAGTCAGATGTTAATGAAAGCTTAGCTGTTAACACATACGATATAATATATCTTCCCGGTGAGTTGAGCTTGTTTTTCCGTAGCTGCTGACTTGCACGGATAAGGTGTACTTAACTCCAGGATTCAACAAAAGCTGCAATTACACAACCACAAGCTAAGCATATAAAAACATGCATGTTCATCCAATGGTATACATTGGTGGTTATTCACCAAATATGATGAATAATTATCATGACTGTTTATAAGATGTCGTTGATGTTGTGTGATGTTACAAGTATACATTGATATCTATTTGTTATGGAACAAGGTACCAAGAATTCACTTTTGTTGTATGCGAAGATATAACAGTATAAATCATATACAATTCTGCACATTTGATCTGATTCACTTGGTTTAAAATTATGTTCCACTGCATGAATACTACTTTCTTTTGCACATAGTCGTAATTGATATGTTTACAGGTTGAACTAAGAGTATTTCTCGTCTCAAATACGAAATGAAGATCTTTGGACACATGATTTTGAGCAAACAAACAGAGTCACCCTGAACATTTGGACAAAGAGAGGAGACAAGACACACCAACCTCTTTTCTGTCTTTGTTTAGACTGAGAATAAAAGGAGAGCTGTACTTCGATCGAAGAGGTTCGTCTGGTACACATGACACGTTAAGTAGACTGTAGTTTTGTTGAGGTGAAGGCGAGGCTTGAACTCTGTAGACTACAAGGTCTCCTCTTCTTCCCGCCTCACTCATGGTCAGTGCAGGGAGAATAGGAACTGAATGATAGAAAAAAAGTTTAGTTTACTCTGGCATTGTTGAGGTAGATCAATCCAAAATCTTAGATGCTGAGCTAATTATTTCTGGGCCTTCAAGGCAATGCAATGCGATCAGGATTTTATGAAATCATTGCGAGTTGGGGTTTGTATAGAAGCAGATTCATCATCTTTCTCTTGTCTAACAACATATTTCATATCAGAGGATTGTGAAAATGATCGAAACAAAATCAACACAGGGTAATCATTGTATTACAACATTATTTGCATTATATAGCAAGTTTCAATTACCAATTGTTGTAAAACTCACATGTTGATGCTGAAATGGCTCTTGAGATAGTCGAATTCATCTGTCCTTTGCCAGAAGTAGTCCACATCCAAAATGTGAAAAATGTTCCAGTATTGAGATTGTCAATTGTGTAACTGTTCACAGAAGAATTGACTAAAAACTGAAATAAAACGATCGCTTAGAATTATAACAAATTGTGATAATAGAATTATATTAAGAAGGCTACACAGTCATAATGTAACTATTCTCCCATTTCTATGGTCATCCTCGGTGATGAAACACTCAAACAATTGAACCCTGAGGCCAAGCGCATGCTATATCAGGTCCTCAGTGGTAAGTTGTTGTGTGCTTACCACAATTGTCTCTTCATTCCAAAAAACATTAATATATGTGTCAGATATTATCTGGTTCTCTACATTTTTCCACTCCAATTTTATTTTTCTCTCATTGGGTCGCCGCAACGGCGTAGCACTGAGGAAATTCGGCGGGAATAAATCTGTAATATATAATGTGTCACATTAGTCGCAGCTGTAGGATATATTACCAAGATGGTGATGTACACATCATGATTATTGTTAGAATACTATGCTGAAGGTACACAGAGTAAATTTTTTGAGACTGTAGGACATGTGACTTTTCATGAGCCAATATGAACTAATGATACTTTCCAAAAGTAAAGCTGTTGCAAATTCTTTGGCGCTGTCACGATTCAAACAATCTTATGATCACCTTGTTTAGTTCATTTTTATCATTCTAAACTATCTGTGCAATGAAAATAGATACGTAGAAAGTGAATTTTAAGTGGTTCTAATCTGATCTGGCATCATGGTTCAGTATTTAAGTATCTTACCCACACGATGATGTGTGAATATGGTCACAACTGTCCCATTCTGATGGTGACCAATCAACTGTGCTGTTACATTGTAGGCCAGACCAGCTAACCACTTCAACTAAAACACCATAGTAGCAAATTGTTTAATTCTCATATTATCAGAAACTATTCACAAATTTGCATATTCTTTGAAGCATTCCAAGACATTCGCCGCAATCTGATAGCTGCAACATATCGCTTTCTTTGTGATAACCTATAGTGTAACAACTAAGCTTCCGTGAGATTGCGCTAAGGAAATTTTGGAGGACTGAACCCAAAAGATTTGGGCTGCTCTGAGTAGCTTGCATGGCTGAGTTTTTGATGATTCAGCTCTACATCAATTTGTTGGTACATAATTAGTTTTTATAGTCAAGCCAAAGGTGACAACTCAATCTGAGCATAAACCTACAGGTAAATACGGTGTTTATGTTCATGCCTTTTTATCTGGTTGTCTGATTACTATGATTCTTATGTATTTCTAGAAACCTCACTATAATTTAAACAAAGGGAGGCTCACCCGGCTTATATATATCCTGTTAGTGTCTTCAACTGTACACAATTGTCGACCGGAAAGATCATGAGACAAAGAGCGGCTATGCTCACAAGTTATACTGATATATTGCAATCTGGTCTTATTTGTCCCTTCAAAGTTCAGCTCAATCTCTCTGTAGCCCTCAGTCTCTGAGGAGATAGATCTCACAGAAGGGATAACGGGTACTGTAACTGGTGCTGTAGGCAGATATCATAATTTGCAAAGTGTTCAATTTTCATTTGTTCAGGATATACTTACTTATTTAAAGTGACAGTCCTACTAGGCCATGTTTGGTATGGCTTCAAAGATCTCAGGCTGAAAAGTCATTGGGGCATATGAAATAAAACAGCCTGTAATCCTAGTTGCGGTAAAACTGCTGCAAAGTCTGGAAATTGGGATCAAAGTGGATCATAGTGATTTATTGCCTCCCCCTGACCACTATGATCCACTATGATCCCTGCTAAAATATTTAAAATAAATTAAAATGCTATTTTCCACAATTTTCATTTTTTTATTATATTTATTTGCCCTATGAACTCACAATATTAGATTTACTATGATAATATGACCACTTTTCTAATAGGACTGTCACTTTAAGGTTATGATATCATTAGTTAGTAGCAAGGTATGACCCAGGTGAAACAGGAATAAGAAACAGATCAAATTGTCTCTTATTCAGGGTTGAAAGCTAAATTGTCAACACATACCAGGTATCAGGGTCTCTTTATAAATCAAGCTTGTTTTGCCATAACTGCTGACTTGCACTGATAAAGTATACTCCACACCAGGAGTCAACAAAAGCTACAATCACATGAAAAAAGCTGTAGAAATTATTTTATAAATTTTTTTGAGCTGTAATTTGAGCCTCTATTTGTAGTTGTCTCTCTCCAGTTTTGTACCAATGCCGCATAGGATAAAAGAGCTGAAAAGAGGGTTATCCGCTTATGATAATATGTTGAAAGTGGGACCTGATTCAGCATCAGCATCATTAAAAACCCTGAGCTCAGAAAACTATCTATTGCTTGCGGACAACATTTTCCTGTAAATTCAGTCGACATAAATATATGAGATATTCACTGTCGTAGGCTGGCAATGATGATGAACTATCATATTTTAACTAGATATATTGGCGCTTTTCCAGATAACAGATTATTTACGCTCTCTTAAATTATCATGTTAAAAAATACTTATCTAACTTCATGAGACTGAAATTCAATAGACGAACAAACGACGTAGGCTGGCAACCATGATGAACTATCATGTTTTATACTAGATGTATTGGCACTTTTCCAGACAATGGATTATCTGCGTTTGTTCAAACTATTATGTTAACAATAACTTATCTATGACATCCACTTCAATTAATATATCTGCATGAAACAGTTATTCAATGAACAGAAAAACGAAAATTCCGTTCAACCCTCTGTCAATGATGGGATTTGAGTTAAATGTTCAATTTTTTGTTTTTTGTTAATAATGAATGCCCTGTACCAATAAGGTTTGAATAAGTCGACAAGCAATAAACCTAGACAGGACACTATATACTGCTGAAGTGAGGCACTTAATTGTTGGGCAACCTTACTTCATTGCAAGGTGTAGAAGCAATGATGCTATCATTGATTTACTGTCCATAATCCAGGTTTTAACTAGATCAATTTTGATCAAATTTCGAGTTCGGAAATTGCATAACAATCAGTAGCATCCTGTTATCAATTCAAAATTAGTATCAAACTGTTCAAGACAAGCTGCTTACTCTGTTGTAATTTTCAAACTTCAAATCCGATCAAAATTGATCGAGTTATTGACAAATAACCTGGACTTTGGGCAGTAAATCAATGATAGCATCATTGCTTCTACACCTTCCAATGACGATACGTTGCCCCACAATTAACTGCCTCAGTGCCTCAATGCTAATGGTCCATACAGTGTCCTGTCTAGGTCAATTATCAAGTCTATGTGCTAAACACTTTGATATACACAAGTTACAACACTTAACCTCTTTTCTGTCTTTGTTTGAACTGAGAATAGTCTGGGAGCTGTACATTGACTGCAGAGGTCCGTCTGGTACACATGACACATTAAGTAGGCTGTAATTTTGTGAAGGTGAAGGTGAGGCTTGAACTCTGTAAATGATGATATCTCCTGTTCTGTTCACCTCTCTAACAGTCAGTGCTGGGAGTGTGGGAACTACATATAAGGAAATAATTTCAAATTACAGTCACTCAGTCAAGCCAGAAGCACAATTCGCATCCTTCTTTCAGCAAAGGATTTTCTTCAAATATTTATGGAAATAAGAGACATAGAATTATCACAAGGCATCAAGTTTTAGTGTGAAACATGTGCTGCCGAACCAGTTATATCCATTTCCAGTCCAAATTTCATCATATGATCAAAATGTGAAGAGACTGGTTGAATGACAAATTGAGCTGAGTAAACAAGTGTCTGGCTCATCATTCATTGTTCAAGCAAACCACTGGCAGCATAGAATATGCAGGCAGAAAGGAACTGCTCGAATAACTCACATGTTGATGCTGAAACAGCTCTAGACATAGTAGAATTCCGTGTACCGACATCAGATGTAGTCCAAAGTCGGAAAGTAAACAACGTTCCAGTATTCAGATTGTCAACAGTATAACTGTTCTCAGAAGAATTGACTATAAACTGAAATAAATGACATAAATGATGAGATTCATAGAGCCTGAGGGAAGATAATCGGATATGGAAAGTTAAATTGTGTTCCTGTTATAATTGATAATCATTTATGGTGTCATTTTTGGTTAAGGAAACTTTCAAAAAATTTTGGGGTCATGCTCCAGACTGTCTCATATCTCTATATCTATCTTTATGTATCATCCTGAAACAACCACCAAACTCTCATAGATTTTCGGAATTTCAAATCATGCCAATTTCCATGTTATTCAAATTTCGGTTTATCATCTTTTATTAAAAATTATATACCCAAACAAGAAGACAACTAAAACAATGTTGAGAATCCGTATGAAATTAAAACACGAAACTGTTCGAAAAATCCACTCAAGTTGATTAAAGTTTGAACTGAAAAGGGAAAGAGATCAATGTTTTTCATTTTTGGTGAGCTTGCTTGGGACCTTCAGGATTTTCCTTACGGGGTCTTCCAGAGGCAGTTGACGGCTCGCCTGTGGGAGCTTGATGGAAGTTGATTGGTTGCCTTCTGTTCCCTTGGCGGCACAGCTCTGCTGTCGGGGACTACAGAGTGCTGAGCCGGGCTGTCATAACTCTAGTTTCGAACTATCTGATAAGACCCTTTAAAATCTTTAGTCACTTTTTAAAAACCTTATTCTCTTTGCAATTATAAGACGATAAACGATTGTACAAAAAAAACCATTAAGGTTTGGATCCCTGAGTATTATTAGTTCAAAGCGTGAGGCCAAGACAGAACCAAGGTTTTCAGATGCTTAGTGGTAAAATCTTGTCTCCTTACATATTTAGTACCATTAATCCATGAACACTGAATATGTGTTGCAGATGTAAGCTGATTCTCTATACTTTTCCACTCTAATTTCATTTTTCTCTCATTTGGTTTCGGCAGAGGTGTAGCACTGAGGAAATTCGGCGGGAATAAGTCTGTAAAATATCATGAGTAACATATTATAAAAAAAGTTGTGGGTATATTTCACTGAAGAACACATCATAATAACTGTGAGGTCGAAATTTAGTTGAATAGGTGCAATAGCTTCATTTTATGAAAAAGTTGAAAGCCTGTGGGTTATTGACCCTATTTTGTCCACTTACCAACAAAGTGTTGTGTGACTATAGGCAGAACTGTGCCATTCTGATGGTAACCAACTATCTGTGCGGAAACACTGTAGGTGAAGCCAGCTACCCACTTAATCTTAAAGACACAGTCACAGTTTTTCAGTATAATTTGGAGTAAAACAAAGACTCAACAATGGATTCTATGATCCTTTCCTTCATCACATATAATGGTTCCTGTTATCAATTCTGTGATATTTTTATACATTCTCATTTTCATATCATTATCCATTTTAAATAGCATTCACAATTTGGTATTTAATTTTTTCCATTTCCCTAACAAAGGCAATCAAGGCAAAATAAAAAGCAAAATATCAGTCACCTCTGCAACTTATCGTTATGTCCATTGTTGTGAATCAAAGATGTGATTTAAAAAAAAAGAAGCTTACCCGGTGTACATAGAGGTTGTCAGTAGATTCAACTATGCACACTTGTTGACCAAGAATATCTCGGGACTCAGAAGGACTGTGGACACAGATGAGATTTATTGATTGTAATCTGGTCTTGTTTGTTCCCTCAAAGTTCAGCTCAATCACTCTGTAGCCTTCAGTCTCTGAGGAGATAGATCTAACAGAAGGGGTAACTGGTACTGTAACTGGTGCTGATGATAAAGAACATATGTACAGCGGATCACAATATCTCTAATCAACTAAATACTAAAATCGAAAGCTTTAAGTTTGTGTCTTATTTGTGTAAAAATTTTGGAGGGTATTGAGACATAAGCGGTCATTTTAGTATCTTAAATTCACAACTATGCAGCCAATGGTCTGGGATATTCAACACAGGTAAACCCTAACCTTATGCAAAGGATCGTTGGTGATAATGCTCTAGGGTGTTCAAAAGAGTGACTCCTTAAGACTGTATTGATAGAGATCAACGATCAAATGACCTCAACATATTTCACATACCTAACCTATATACCTCATCAGTGGTTATAACTTCACTCTTGTTACCATATTGAATGATGCTGGTTCTCATGAGGTACTTCACTCCTGGATTAAAAAGGAACTGCAAAAAAAGAGGAGGGAAATAACTGGTAATAATATTGATATGACCTTAAGTCACACTAACTGCCACCTTCAGGAGTATACTTGGTGAACGGCTTGTCAAAGCAGCACACATGTAATGCTGATTAAATAACTACCATGCCTCATCTTAATTATTTACTGACCAAATGACCTGGCCTTAGTTATGAGTACCTTATAATGTGACACATCAAGCTCAATCTGTCTACACTCTCCGAAACCAGTAACTGCGGCGGGCTCTGCATTGCATGTAACATTGAGTGTACCTTGAGAGGTATGGTCCACAAGTAACAGCTCATATACATCAAAACCATCTTCTGTGCCTTCCTTACTAAATTTCACCAATGACAACTTTGGAGCTATGTAATAAATGATAAGGTATTACCTACCTTTAATAATAAGCTTATCTTCATTTAAGAATAGTAATTCACAATGGAAACTACTGAAGTAATTTTTCTCCATGTCCCAGATTGTAAATGATGCATAGTGTAAATCAAAGCTAACAAATCAAAGAAGAATGGATTTAGATCCTGATGCTATATCCACCTGAGGGAGCTGGGGTCTGGCACAAATGATCCTGAAAGCATGCATATGTGTAAAACTTTGCGTCTTCACTACCGAAGTCTTTTCCGTCTCCATATCAGCCATCAGCTTATGCGGGAAAAAACTCTACTTTTTTGATAAAGCTGAATGCATTTTCATTGTTATGATATATTAATATGATTCTCTCCTCGGACCTATGCATGTCTCATGACAGCCTTGTAATTAGTACAAATATAGTTTCGTATCATGATTAGAATGTCTCCCACCTCTTGTGTAGAAGACCTGATATGCTAGTGTCTTTTGTTCTGCAGCAAGATATAAATAAATTCTCACTTCTCCGTCTGGTTTTAAACTGTTCAATATATCACTTTTCCATTGGGACCGATAGAGCCCATATTTGGCATATTTAGCTTAAAAAAGAAATACAACAGAGCATTAATACGTTTAATAATATGAAGCCAAGAGATATTGCTTGCTCAGCATCTTGAAGTAAGTACAATTATTATTCTTGGTACCATGGTAGCCTCTCGCCACCAACCTGCATGTATGTAGCTGATATTCTTTGATTTCAATCGGTTGAGAGTTTTTTGTAAAGTGTCCTCTTACAAGGTGTAGACTGTAGGAATTACCCCGGTAACAATTCAAAAGTTTGATGGAGAGCAAAAGAAGTACAAACTTACTTTTCTTTGCGAACCACGTTACTGTATCATGAATGAGGAGTTTATTGAATACTTTCATAACATATCAATCTCATCAAATCAATTCTGGTTATACTACATAATATATATATTCGTTAATGAATCATGACACAATTGCTGTGGTTGTAGGTACACTTAAATCATTGTGCTCCGACCTGCCTGCAAACTGAGAGCAACTTGGCGCCGAATACGGCGGCCGCGCCCTTAAGGCACTGATATTTTTCAGTCCTCGGACGGAGACAACACTTGCGATTTTAACCCACATTTGCAAAAAATAATTATGCATGTAAGGAAAAAAACACTTACATTGATTGATCATAAATAAAAAGATCATGACTGTTATGGTATGTATGATTGCTATCATGTTTTAAGGCTTACCATAAGTTCCTGTCTTAAAAGTTGCAATGACGGTTCCGTTGTGCAAAACGTACTCTTCTATAAAATCCATTCTGTCATAATGTGTAACACTGCTGTTAACATTCAATGTCACAGTGCATGTAAAAGAGCGTCGCCGTTCCTCAAATCTGCAGTCTAAGTGGAAATATGAACCTTCTGGTATCGGAACTGAAACAATATAATCATATTCCCTATTTGGCAAGGTGTATGCGTGTTTAATTATCTTTGATTTTTCGTGCTTTGTTCATCCGCCATGATAAATCCTTACTTTCCCACGAATGAAATCGTAGAGCAAGATTGGTGACTAGATTTAACGATCTTGTGATAATTAAAATTATGAGGTTCCAATTGTGCAAAGAAATTTTACTGATTACTTAATAGCGGTCGCATAACTACAGCCTGCATGAATTCCATTAACTGCTATTACACCTGCAGCATAATGTTTTGCCTATATTTCAGGATATCGGATAAAGAAAGAGGCTTCAACGATTATGTATACATCAGCATTGTTTTTAAGACTGCTATAACAGAACAATTGATGCAACAAATTTTGATCGCACTGGTATCACACCTACATGTGATGGCCGGGAACATTACAGTCTCAGATCTGATATCAGTTCCACTCCTTTTGTACCAGGCTTCACAGCGATAACTGGTGCCAGGCAATGCCAGGTCAAACCAAGTATACTGGTATCCATATTGACTTCGCCTATATGAAGCATTTAACTTCGGTGGAGACTGTAATGACAGAAAAATATGTATCAGCTCTTCAACTTCTGTGAATGAAGAAACATCCTTTTGGTCCTGCACCATGCCATAACTTCCTGTACTAACATCACATTCCACTAAGCTAGTTATTGCAGAAATAATCAAAGTATTGTAATACAATGTTTGGGTGTTTCTTTTACACAAAAAAAAGTTAGCCTTAGTAATAGGGAGTTTTCTTTGCTGTGAAACAAGTTATTAAGATAACATTTGTTAAAGTTTAGTTTTACTAATTCAAAGGATGAACGATTATCTGAAGTAAAGTGTATGCCCCTTTGAGTTGAAAATGAAGGATTAATTAGCTTCTTTTGTAATTATCATAGCTAGAAACTCAATAAATCTATGATTATACATTTGAGTACAATGCTACACCACGTTTAGAATTGGACTCTCTGTAATTATTCCACATTCAAAACTGAGAGTGTTCTTAGAAACAGATTCTTGCAGGCAAAAGGTAAGACTACATGAACTTGAAATCAAATGACTTGTAGATAAATTGCAATCAAACAGTGTTGAGTTTGAATGTAAATCTAAAAATTGTTGAAAATTTACTATTTGCCTTTTCCTTGTTATCAGCAAGATTAGGACCTGGGAATGGAAAATTAAATGTAGGAAAAGAGCTATGCCCCAATAATTACGACTATTATTGGGGCTAAAAGGGATGGCAGCTATTTCTGCAGTGATTATGCAACATTTTCACATTTAGAAAATCAAGTGCACTTGTGGGTAAAATTATGTGTAGTGTTAAGAACTGTCCTCCCTTCACATCTAAGAGCTATGCGGTATTTATGCGCCCTAGTGCTGTGCCAACATAATAAGCTTACACTGCAAAATACATTTAATTGCCATTCTTTCCCACATAAGTTCAAAATAAATATAGTTCCATTGTCAGGAGACATTTTACAATAGAAGATAACTTCATTTGATAATTTTTACAGTTGTCTCAAGTAGATAGACGTATGAGCTTATTAGGTTGGCACAGCACTAGGGCGCATAAATACCGCATAGCTCTTAGATGAGAAGGGAGGACAATTCCTAACACTACACGTAATTTTTACCCAGAAGTGCTCTGAATTTTCTAAATGATAAAATATTGCCTAATTACGGCAGAAGTATCTGCCAGACTATATATTGATGTGGTCCTTCCGAAGTCTTTAAGCTTAGGCTTAAGAGCTACTTAACAAAGCTGTTTTGCGCCCAACTTACATAATAAAATCTAATAGTAGTATGATAATATATTTTGTCATATGTGCAGTTAACATCAAGTTGGAGAGGAGAAAGGTCGGATTGTAGTGGATTGCTCCAGGTTAGTGCTCCTCTTCTACGTTGGGTTGCAGGATCAATAAGTGTCTCATATTTGAGATGAAGCGGAGGCTTTATGCTGGTATCTGTAGACAAATATTTTATCTTGAATCTTTATTCTGAAGAAAGGGACTGCTATATTATCGGGGACTAGATGGACTGTACAATTACTCAGGTTTAGGTTGAATTTTTGCGCGATTTGTGACCACAAGGCTCATCTTTGCATACTACTATAAGAAGTGAACTACTCATTCCCTATATCCTCTGGATATCACCGACGTGAAACTTACATGAAGAAATGGTTATGAAGGATATTCTATTCCACTACCTGAAGCATAGCTTTTTTTTTATTCAACTCACCTACATCAGCATTGACTTCAGCAACAAAGTAAAAGTTGATGCACAGCAGAAACTGCAATATAGCAAGATATCCAATTCAACAAGAATAGGCACTCATTTATGTCGCTCACTGGTAAACTGATAACTGAACCGGTAACAAAAAAGGCATGTTTCTGACACGGGTGTATTTGAAAAGCGGTCAAGGAGCCCTATTAGCTCAAAATAATTCAAAATTTGTGTGGTTTTTTTTTTAAACTGCTATGTACAACACAATTTTGATGGTTTGTCTTCATTGATGACTCTTGTCGGAACGTGAAAGGTACCAGGGCAAGGACCGAGTTCAAACATATTCCAGTCTTGTTCTAGGGTATCACAGTATGTTTCCTAATCATCTCACACCACAAATGTTGTCCGCGTCGAACAAGGTTTTGCCTATATTAGTTATTTTCCCCAATTGCTATAGAATTTTTTTCATTGACCGTCAGGATAAATAGAGCCGTACCTACAAAAAACAAGATAACAGTAGCAAATGCTAACAATCATCACTTTCATTTTAATATGTGCTTTTGTACAATACTATCCCTTTGTCCATGTTAGCGCTTTGGTCACGCATTGGGACTACTCAAGATTGAAACCGCAGAGGATAAACAATGACTGACAAACGAAACCTGGCTAGAAGTTGAGTCAAATGGGATCAAATCAAACGGTGATAACTTTGCACCAACAAAGATTTGGGGAGGTGAAAATTCACTCAAAGTAAGCACTCACTAGCAAATGCTTTGTCTAAGCTCTAAATATTTGTATACACTGGAGGCTTGATATGGGATTGCACTTTTGGCTAGGAATACACAAGCTACCTTTTCAACACACAAATTAATTTTGTTGTTGCAAGTTCAACACCACACAAATATCATTGGATGTAATCCCCCTTCAGCCAATTGCTTTCAGGTTCCGTTTGGGAGTCTTGCCTTCAGTGTCAATCTCGGCCCCAATTCATGGCATTCAGCATAGAGACCTTGTCAAATTGGGTAAAAGGAATATCATTGACAATAGTACATAATGACATTGAGAGTGTTGATTGATAGCATTTGCTACTGTACCCTTATATTGGCACAGCTCTGTTTATCCTAGCAGTCAATAGAATGAATTGTATAGCAATGTGGGAAAATAACTCTTACAAACAAATGCTTGATTGTAAGAGTTCGTGGACAGATTTAGTATAACTTTAAAGCCACAGAAACACCATAGCAATGTGCAGCCTAGCAGCTAGTTCTGTAGTAGTTACACTATATTTTGGCACTAAAAACTTCATCACAGCACTTTTTGATGAAAATGATGTGCAATGTTAAAAGCTGTCCCTAACTTTCTCCTCTCTTGGATTCGAAATCCTAGTACCGTTCCAGCCAATTAGTTCTATTTTTTCACACAAGTTAAAAATATGAATGTTACAATTGCTAGGGACTCGATACAATAGTAGGTTACTTAACTCATTAACATTGACAGTTCTCTAATCTAGACAGGGATGGTAGCTTGTTGCGCTACTACAGCATTGAGCTTTGAAGCTTCCCGGATGAGAAAAGGGTTGGGGGAATTTCAAGCATTACAGATAATCTTTACCCGGAAGTGATTTGAGTATTTGCCCGTGTCAAAGTGTTGCCAAGCTACTGCAGGACTAGTTGCCAAACTATATATTATTGTATTTGTCCTTCTGCTGACTTAAAGCTGAATAAATATTATAAGACTCACATAACACCATGTAGGGGTCATCTTTAGATGAATTCGACTAAATCAAACACTCAGACAATCCTATCATACCACTAACAATCACCTTGGGTATGTATTCCTGTGTTTCTTTGTTGGCTTCACTTTCAGCATAACAACAAACATTGTGAAGTCATCGTCCCATAGATTTTCAAGAACTGTGATTTCCCTCGTTGTCACATTGTGTGAGTGTAAGTTACATTACTTTACATAATCATAATTCGCTGGGAATTTTATAGTGTCAATTGTCAAACCACACAAAGACATGGGAAACTCAACTTAAAGACTTACTAGATACATTCTCAAGAGGAACGGATGAGGTGATAGTACTGCATGACTTTAACATAAACTTGTTTGACAATAAAATCTACATGACCATCTAAATGTTTTCCATTTTCATTTAAACAGTTAGTTAGAGATCCAACAAGAGAAACAAACGACACAAAGACACTTATAGACCATATCTATAGTAATTATGAATTCAGTATTAGACACAATGGTATTTACTGATTTCCATTGCAGCTCATTACTTGACAAATCTTGTTAGAAAAATCTGAGTTCAAACTACTAAAGTAAGAAATAAATCAATGGGCTGCAACTTCATCATTTGATTCAGGTATTTATTTGTACAACACATCCAAACATTTTAGTAACAGGTCTTCATTTTTGAATAAAAATAAATTTGAGTAAAATCATTTTGGCGAAGAATAGGACGCCGACATTTTGGAGAACACCGATTCACCCCAGCTGTGAAAAATTAAATGTCGGTGATGGAAGTCACTGGCTTCAAGATTGGCCTCCAAGCGCAACTGTTGCTCTCCAGATCATGGGGATGATCGGCCTTCAAAACAGGATAAGCGTTGGTCTCTAAATCATTTCAATCTTCGACTCCCAAATGGTGTCAAAAGAGACTTAGGGGAAAATCCGGCCATAAAATCTCAGGCAATTTTAGCGGTATTGAAGAAATTTCCTTCGATTTTCCCCTAACTTTGCACTATGTCACAGTGGCGTTGATAAATTTTTGATGTTATATCAAGTTTTGTCACCAACAGTTTGTGCCAGTCAAAATCAATGTCACACTGGAAAGTAACCAGCTACCTATAGTGGAAAACCTTTGGCTCAAATGGTCTTTTTGGGCCAAAGTTTACAGAGTAAGAAAACCGGACAAGCCAATTTGAGGTGGTGAAAGTTTCAAAATTTTTTCTGTTAGATGAACAACCCTGTCTATTGAATCATCGATTGACACCATAGACATGATGCCATAGTCAGCAACTTCTCTGGAGTGTTTACAAGTTCAAGTGCATGCTGTTTCGATGAAATGTCTCGATCCTTCATGTAAATGTCAACTTGGAAACAATCGTCTATATTTATAAATTGTCAAATTTGACATCAAAATACAGGCACTTTGGTTTGTAGTATAGTACCAATAGGTGGGAATTGCCCATCTAGCGAAAGGAACATGGCTCAGTATCATGGTGTACAAAACACATCCAAAGTGGGTTTGTTTGGTGAAGAGTAAAAATTAATATTCTGTCTTCTTATTCAAGGGCACAATTGACCACTTCTGTCTATTCAAACTGAGACAAGGACTGTGCATTTGCATGTGGATGTGCATAGACCTATGCATGTGTTTAACTTTATAATTTCATCGCTGTGAAACAGGCATTGTGGGAACTTGTTTGTCAAATAAAATGATCATGTACGTAATATAAAAACTTTTGATCTCACAAGGAGATGAGCCGCAAATTTTGATTCAACTATGACATTAAGCGCTCCGAAGGAAATGCTCCCAATTGAGAAGGGTATTTCCTATATACCCTTAAGTCACTGCATGTATTCTACTGGAATCATTTCAACGCATATGACTAGAGGTTGATGCAAACTTATATTTCAATTGTACAATCCAGCATGTTAATGATGGGAGCCGCTGAATAGTACTTAGCTTTAATTGTGAGTGCTGATTGTCATGTGCTCGGCATGCTATGTGCAGTCCCAGGAGGAATATCCGATGCTTTCTGCCCTGGTACATCAGTGGAATGAAATTACAAATCAGCTATATTCCATCCTATTACAAAGGCATATATGCGCTTCTGTCAAATAAACAGGGAAGGCAGTAATATGTGTACAATACAGTTGTTACCCGGACCAAATTTTAAACAATAAGGAGTTCAAATCTGTAGTTGTGCTCCCTTGTAACTAGGAAAATTGAAAAAAAACAAAGTCTGTGCGTGAAGTCCTATGCCCAGCTTTCCAACCGCATGTAATGAATGAAATCAGATTTCCAAAGCATACACGCACTTAAAATCAATTTGTAAAATTACCTTATCGAATTACTATACACATTGCTATGATGGTTTCATAGTGAGGACATCACAAGCTCACTCCTCTGATTTTATAAAGATGCCAGCGATTCTGACCTTTCACCTTCATCCTCATGTCAGTTCACTGTTGGTGTGCCTTGCACAATAATTCAAATTTTAACATCGATTATTAAGGCTTTTTTCATATGCTTGATTAAAATCATGTTACCAGGAAAGGACACGATAGTTTATGCTCATGGGCACTTTACCTGGAATCTGTACTGAGCCAAAAAAAGAAGTTTTTTCAAATCACCGGCTGTTGGAGTCTAAAACAATATACCAACATATGAAGTACAATTCAAAAACTTGGCAGGTAAAAATAAGGATTTTCCCAGTACACAAAAGCATAAATTGTAAATGTAATTGTGTCTTTCAATACATCTCAACACTCAATGCAGTTAGGAAAATTTTGGACTGGGGTCCAATGCTATTAGCAATCGACCTGAGTCAAAAACATTTATCTGGTTTTTCAGCCTTTGGACTGGTTTCGCGATGCTTACCTATCTTGGCAAAGCAAATATATACGTCCGCATGAAAAACTTAGGCTAAACACCACAGCTTGCATCAACGGCGAAAATTGTTCACTATAGCTGCCATTTGTGCCCAGAATTAGTCTCTCAAAAATGTATTTCATGTACGATCGTTTCTCAATGATGTACTCCTGCATAGAATACAAACATCTTGCAATAAGCATAATAATATTCCATAAACACTGGAAAAAGTAGCAATGTAAAGCGGTCAAAGTCAGCCACTTATGAGAGTTGGCCAATAACGATAAAATTTGCTACAGAAACCCTTTTGAATATACATGATTAGTGGCGTTTGCATGGTACTAAACCATTTGTGTAGGACATTGAAAAATTTTGCACCAACTTTGCACATGGTAAGTTAATGTACGTGGCAAGCTTTTGTACCTGGCCAGCTATCGTACCCGACAAGCTATTGTACCTAGCAAGCTTTAGAACACAATCAATTTCTTCATGTTATAAAAGTATGGCTCAACACTATATCAGGATAGTTGGCAGGCATACACAATGAAGCCAATACCAGTTACATTGTAATAAATCACGATTTATGAGCATTTCCCTAGATATTTTTGTATCCAGCGGAAAAAAAGGGAAACACCGCCATTCCATAGTTCATTTGGTAACGAGTAAACCTGTAGGGCTCTGCAAGATATAAAACTAAGTTTGTTTGTGAAGGGAATACACAGCACTTATTCTACAGAGATTTTTGCGCCAGCTTCATAGCTTTCATGAGTTGTTTTGTTAAGCTTAGGTATTTCTACCTTTAAACCAAAGCCTTCCAACTCAACTTATTTTAGTGTTTAGCTAGCTATACAGGTCTCACTTAACAGTTCAGCTTCAAAAAAATCCAAATCCACAGCAGGTCAATGAATATAAAAATTGGACAAAGCTTCCAATGATTTAAACGATTTGAAGAACACCTAAACGGTGAAACATAAGCACTATGCATACTATAACACTATGTTCGCTTGTAAAGAGAATAAACTGTACTTAAGCTTATGCTATCGTGGATTTATGTGCTGGCCCCTATATATTTGTAACCAGCAGGAAAAAAAGGGAATAGTGCCATTCCATAGTTCATTTGGTTTGCATGCTATCACACTAAGTTTGCTTATACCGAGAATAAAAAGCACTTATGCTACAGAGCCAACTTCATAGCTCTCATGAGTTGTTCAACAACCTTAGGAAGTTCTACCTTTAAACCGAATGCCTTTCAACTCAATTTAGCCAGCTATACAGGTATTACTTTAAAGCTCAGCTACAAACAGTTAAGTTCATAGCAGTTCATGTATGCATCAATTGGACAAAGCGTCCAAATGATCTAAACTTTATTGGGAGGATCCCTTAAACATGGCTGTAAAAGTAGCAATACATGATAAATAACTTAGCTTTGTTGTGTTCCCTTGTAAATTCTAATATCTCGCCTCAATCTTCTGTTTGCAGCCCCAATTGCCTAACATTACGTCATATCATTCAATTATCATAGCCTCTATCACCATATACCAGTGCTGTCAAACTCTTGTGTCGTCCTGGTTGAATCACACCAAGTCACCGGGCAGTCAATTGCGCTGAAGTAAAAACTGGAAAGCAGCAGCATAGCATCCACGTTTCGTGATGACAATAAATTGGAAAAGCTTGAGAAATTGATAGATATAGGTCTATGGTGTTCATTGATTATTAGCCACTGGGTAAGGGAGACAAAGTCGTCGATTGTGGTCGTGATGGAGAAACCTCAAGATGCCATGGATCTTGCCAAACTATGGTTTTATCCTGAATAAATTCTAACCAAAGTTCAATGAAAGCTACTCAGGGTGGTAAATTTAATGTAACTGATTTATCAACAGAGATAAAGACCATACTATCATTATTCCCAAAAGATAAAAAAGCAAAGAAACACCCAAACACTCTTTAAAAAACGTTTTATACCAAATACCGAAAGCTTGTAAAGAAGCTGAACATGGACATTCATAATAGAGACTGCAGGCGTATTTTTTTGCCCAGGCATACCACATACCGTGTTTGCTTTGAGACTAGCATCCGAACAAACATGTAGATCCAAAATCACTGACAAGAAGCATTCTAACAGCTTTGTCTGTGCATTTTTTCCCAACCCACAGACCCTATAGATTTCTAAACTTGTGTCCATGATTTGCCTTCATGCATTTTAAATCTGGACTCTGAGCCTCTCATCTTAAAATGCATCATTGCCCGGCCGCCAAGCAAATTATCAACATTTTCATGCAGGCCACTTTCGTTGCTGGTACACGGGACATAATCCCTGGCCTTCAAACCGGCTTCCATCAAAAGCGTGAGCTGGTACCCAAGATTTCTTAGCATTTGTGCAAATAAAGGTGTGTTCACTATAACATCACAACTCATTTTAGTCAACAGCTGGAGGAGGAGGAAGAGAGAGTAGCATCAGATATGGGTATATATTGCGTTTGCAGGTCCTATTATGATGTTCAAGAAGAGAAGTGATATAATTTAGATTTGACAGATGATGTTTGAGAATCAGTCACATTCAAATGTTCAATGATTTGAAAATCAACCAGTCAGTGTGCTAGTCTTCTTTCCTCTCAGTGCCTTCATTAAGGCCACTACCATTACCATTGCTTAGCTCAACATAGTAAAACTCTCAATAAAGTACCAAGTCTTGGTTTAGAGTTATACTTACATTTTCCAATATTCTGAGCTCAACTGTCACTTCATCAGAGATAAAGCAATGAAAGAAAAATCTGAGTTCAAACTAATCACAGAGAAAAATAACGGGGTGAAAAAAAAAAAAATTGTCGGTGAAATCAGAGCAGTGCAAACTTCAGTTGAAATAAGCGCATATTTTGCTCACAATGCTGTTGCAATAAGAGTAAAGTCATGAGAATATTTGTTCGCTGTGTAAAAGAAGAGCGAAAATTGCTTATTTGCTGGAACAGCGCAAAATCAGAGTAAACCTACATGAGATAGAGCAGTCATATAAATATTTGATTGATTGAATAGTTGATTATCAAGCTAGCCAGCGCATTGAACATGTGAAACAAATGATAATGTAAATGATGGTGTTTGACTGCTTTTAACCATGTGATATACTGTGCTTTGTTGAAACGGGCCACACCAATAAATTATTACCTGATTTAGGTAATGTGTTGCTCTCATGTTGTGAATGGAGTGAAAATGTCATTGATTGTATAACCTGGCCTTTATTTTCGCTAGTAACCCGTAGTACCACTGATTTTAAGTTCTAGACACTGTCAATTAATTTGGTAAAGTACTAAAGAGTAATTCTTGAGTGTACCAAAGGTAATCCCCACCATTTATTATCTAGTTGACATGAGATTTCGGTAAAAAAAAGCCTATGTGTTAAAGTGGCATACAACCCTGGCACCACTAGTTATGAATCCACTTGCAATTTACTTTCACAGATAGGCAGCATACTCAACAATGAAAATCCTAGGTATAAGCTCCGGTTCTGCACCGCAGGGCAGTCAGCAGCCCCTAAACCCCTATGGCTTCAAAAAGAGAGTTTGCTATTAAAATAATTAAAATTTTCTAATTTAATATTTGTTTCTAACATGCAAGTTTAGAAAGAGTAAATCATTATGCATCAAATATCAGAATATAACTTTTGTGATTGTCTGCTACTTCAAGTGAGCCATGGTGGTACAGATAACTCACCAGTCCGTTTGAGATGATTATGAATTATAAACACTCTTATTAATCCTATAATTATCATATTTTCGAAAATCTTTTGAGTGAGTAGGAATTGCTTCCCTTGTCAAGAAGCCAGCTTTGATCATATCATATTTCAAATAGAAATGATTGTCTTACAAGAACAAAAAAATATAGACTAACCTGCCAGATAGCATACTCAAAGGCAGTGGTATATTCTTCTGATTTAACTCAATAAAATGTGACCAGTGACCAGTTGGACACAATTTGAATATTATTCTTGGTGAAGTTGGACCATAGATTGTTGACTATGTTGAGCTATGAGAGACTATGGTAAAGCCATTCACATACACTGGATGGCCAGCCAGCTAGCTGAAACTGATGTATCACACTTAGTGCTTATGAACATCCCGGCTGCAAGATGGCCAGCCAAAAATGCAGTACGCAGTAGAATTTGTCTCCTATCATGCTGTTAATTGTTAATTTCTGGGTTTTGTAACCAAGCTAATGATTACCCTGGATTTACTCTGCTGGCTGGTCATCATCATATAAAAACACTTGTTGGCAGATTATTCTGGATCCAACCATTTATTGGGTGAATCATGCTCCTACTTAAACAGAACAATGGGTGCTTCTTTAGCTTCAGTGCCAGCGCAAAAAGGTCAAATATTGTTGCAATTTATCCACATATTTTTCTCTGTGATGACGCAAAAAATAAAATTCAATTTACTGAGTATTTTGGATGTATGCCATCAAATATTGAAAAACTTTTTTGAAATTAATCATTGGATTCTTCAGATATTCGGTAAATATCCATGATATGTTAACAATTTCAACCAATAAAACCAAGAGAAACTGGCATTAACCATTTGAACATAAAAAGGCACTTAATGGTTAGTATTTAAGGTAAAGGTTGTTTGCTAAATTGTGAAGGTTGTCCAAAGAGTCAGTTAAGGGATGCAACAAACAGTAATGCACATGGCACTGCACAACACACAGGTCTTCAGTAAAAGAGTTTTAGTCAGGGGTTGTTTGGAGGCATTTTCTAGTAAAATCACCTCCAGGCCAGCCCGAGCAGCATGACACAACCCATTTGGCTCAATGAGCATTTAAATCAACCACTACTTTCTCTCAGTGCATATTTTTCAGTTTGGGTATTCTGAGAAAATAGACAGGGAAGCTGCAAACCCAGCGCAAAATCAAACTTATATAGGCTCTTGCCCCTCACGTCATAGTCCACTACTCAAGTATACCAAATAGAGCATTGCACATATGTATCTCTAATCAGACAGTTGACTTTTTTGCACTTCAGCCAGTTGGCTGACTGAATTTAAGCAATGGCAGAATTAGAACAAATTGCAGAATAAAATTATGATTTCATCATCATTGAATCATCAGTTTCAGTTTATTTTTCACTACCTGAGTACTGTTTTTATGCCTGTAGGCATGACATTATTAATCTGATCAAGACCAAAGATGCAGACAAACATTGAGTAGATAAGTAGATCAGACAACGGACCAATTAGATACTTAGCTGCAGATGTCTTAACATCAAAAGCTGTTCCAGGTTGCGACTTTATTGCTTGGTGCCTGTGATGCATATTGTGCTTTCAACTAGACAAATTTGGCTATCATAAATGTCCACCACGGTCAACAACCATAACCTTCAAGGAGGGCAATGACCAAATTAGACATGGGCAGGTTTGCGGGGAATGGTGACTGTCATATTCTCGTTGGTGAGTTGCGCAATAAACCTCTCATAATGCATTCTCCAGGCCTAAGATTTTCATCTCATCTCGATGGATGCTGACATCCACATTACAGCTGACTGCCATTAGGAGTAGGAGGTAGCTCAGTTGGTTAGAGCGCCTGCCCTTTAACGCGCAAGCGTTGGAGGTCCTGGGTTCAAATCCCGCTGCAGTCTACTGACTACTGTGCTCATATGACACCCCAGGTGTGCTCCGACCTGCCTGCAAACTGAGAGCGACTTGGCGCCGAATACGGCAGCCGCGCCCTTAAGGCACTGATATTTCTTAGTCCTCGGACGGAGACAACACTTGTGTTTTTAACCCACATTTTTCTTTTTTTTTATAGGCAATTTGTTTGATTTGGCAGTGAATGTTTGGGCTGGCTATTTTGGATATGGTATATTATCGCTTCTGTCCTCGACCACATAATATAGTTTTGGCAACTAAATTGTATTTTGAACACCGCATTATGATTGCAGGAGACTCTACAGCTGACATCTTTAATCTAGGGTTGCGCTTTGGTTTGGTTGAAATGCTTTACATCAATTACAGCACTCAAGCTGTGTGAAAAAACTCCTAAGACAGGACACATCATTAATGGAGAGCAACACACATTGTAAAGTCAGTCATTATGTTCATGGTTCAAAGCCATGGATTCATGGATTTATGGCTACCATATTTGGAAACTCCAGCCTCAGAGATGACACATTGATAAGGGGAATCTTCTCTATGTCACAGATAACGTTGAAAGCCGTAAATACTATTTCAATATTATAGTATCAATGCAATTACTTGATGTTGATCGTCAGCGGCCAACCATCATATTAGGGCAGTTATAGGTATGTTTGGATTTTCTTTAGCCAGCAGGTAGTCAAGCGTCTAAAAAATGTTTGAAAATAATCCTTATTTTTAGTAATTTTGCTATTATGGTCCCAAATCAAAGGGAGTGAAGAGCGGTTTGACAGTTTAGGCTAGGGACTTATGATCCTAATAACCAGGTCCAAGTCCAAGCACCGACAGTTATTTTTCTGAATTGGCACTGGCAAGCCATTCGTCATAGCCATGTCTGGAACAAGGCCATGAATACAGGAGGTCTTCTGTGTCCTTACAAGCAGTATAAAGATCACCCTCTGCCCTCTTGGTAAAAAGGGTAGCCAGCGATTGGCGACCAAGGGTATATTGTAACTAACCAACACAAGTCACTAGTGCTCGAGGGGGCCCGTTAGATAGGGAAGTGGGCAGTAAAGATAAAAGAATCATGTAATGCTTAGATTTGACTATGAGGACAATTACATCTTTGTTGGTTAAAATATTGGTTGAAATCCCAATGCTTAGTCACTCACCACATCGTGGCGGCGAAATAGTGTGCCTTAAGGGCGAGGCTGCAATGTCTGCGCCAATTTGCTCTTAGTTTGTAGGCAGGTCAGAGCACACCGTGGGATCCAACAACTCCCAGTAGTCAGTGGACTGCAGTGGGATTCGAACCAACGACCTTCCAAACTTGCATGTTGAAGGACGGCGCTCTAACCACTGAGCCACCACCTACTCCTTTGGCGGATGCATGTGACGATAACTTCACGAAATGTACCTGTCACTGCAAAACAGTAACATGCTCACACAAACATGTTTGTCGCTATGCAGGAGGTGAAGCCAACAAAGATTCACAGGAAGACACACTCAGAATAATGCTTACTGGCAAATAAGATTGTCTGAGTGTTTGATTTAGTTTGATGCGTACAAATATGACCCCTACTTGGTGTTATGTAAATTTAATATCATTCATTCAGCTTTAAGGCTTCAGGAGGACCAACGAAATATTTTTTCTTGCGGTTAGTTCAGCATAAGTTAAGCAATATACTTTGAAAGAGAAAATAATCATATCACCTCTGGTTTAAGATTGTCTGCAGTGCCCCCAATTCTCATCTATGAGATTTGAAAGCTCAGTGCTGTACCAGGGATGCAAAGCTACCACTTATCATCATTTATTTTGATAGTTTGGATTATTATGACATGTCTCCCCTTGACCTCAAAAACTTTCCATAGGAGGTCAGTTGCAGAACAAGATTATTAAACTTAAAGTCCAGATCAAAGCATGAATAGATGATTAAGCCTGGACCGGTCAAGGCTAATTCTGCTTAGGTTCCCTTGCAAGCCGTGATTTTACTGCTATGTTTATGTCAGGGTAGAGTTTGATTGTTTACATGCATGTATTACATTTCCCATGGTGCATCATTTTTTAAAGTCTTAACTTGAAAGGAACTTAACTGTCAGCCCAACCCTAAAGGCCTTGTTATCGTTGGTACTCAATGTTCGCTTATTTAGAGGCAAACATGCTAGATCCCATGTCATGTCTAGAAAATTTAAATATGAAGGGCAGCAATTATAGGAACATGACTAAACAAGGATACCAGGCAGTTCTAATATTTGATTTATTGTCTCCCTGTGGGAACAAGCGTGAATGTCAGGCTCAACTGGACACTGTGGTACAGAAGCTATTTTTTATACTATGAAAAATACATTTAAGTGTATAAAAGAACATGGAAGATCTTGATAAATGATGTGATTGTGATGTAAAGTTCTGCTTCCCGAATCCGAACCTGTACGATAGGCCTGACCATTTTTGTAACCTGAACAAGCTCTATCTAGAATTTTAGGTTCTATACAGTGTGAGAAGTGCTTAGATGAAGTCCCTAATTTAACTGAATGATCTTTCTATATTGCAGTTTCTGATGTTCATCAACTTTTACTTTGTGACTGATGTCAATGCTGATGTAGGTGAGTTGAATAAAACATAGCTATGCTTCAGGGGCAGTGTAATGGAATATCCTTCTTAAGGTAATGTCAAAGACCGATCCAAATATCAACATACCATATACCGTTGGAAAGCTGCCGAGCTACTGAAAATGAATACCTGAACAAAAACTGGATTCGATGACGTTGTGTCATTTTAGGGAGGAAATGAGGCAGAAAACGCTGTTTTTGTCAAAGCAGATGGAGGAGTCAAATTAAACGCAATAAATTTCAAACCAGGTGGAATGCATACTTAGAGATTTTGTTCATCGTAAAATTTGATTTTCTTTGATATATGACTAGTCTAAAGTGACTTTTTACGTCACGCCATACAATGCATTTTTTTTTGTGAAGCCGTGAAAATATGTGAAATTTCAATCATTAATTCAGAACAGATCATAGGCTCGAAACAAAATTAATTATGATTTTCCTTGAGAGTACACTTCAAATGCCATATCCCATTAACTTTCAACAAATTAGCTTGCATATTGCGAAAACAGTAGACTCTCGAATACAGCCAATATTTTTTTGCAACTTTTGCATAATTCAAATGTGCTGTCCAAATGACCATTATTGTGGCCAAACAAAGTTTTTTTGAAAGTTCTCACATACGAAGCCGCTTTCATCAGCCATGGTGCACACAGGAAATGCCAAAAGATTTTTTCCCTGCATCTTCGTTTTTCTTGAATTTAACGCAAAAGAATGCCAAAAGACAGCTATTTTTTGGGACTTTTGAGGTGTTTTTGGCCATTCATTTGCGTTAAATTCAAGAAAAACAAAGATGCAGTGAAAAAATCTGTTGGCATTTCCTGCGTGCACTATGGGTAATAAATGCGGCTTCGTATTTGAGAACTTTCAAATAAACTTGGTTTGGCCACAATAATGGTCATTTGGACAGCACATTTGACGTTATGCAAAAGGTGCTAAAAATATCAGGTGTATTTGAGAGTCCACTGTTTTCGCAATATGCAAGCTAGTTTGTTGAAAGTCAATACGTTTGACATTTGAAGTGTACTCTAAGGGAAAATCTTAATTAATTTTGTTTCCAGCCTATGATCTGTTCTGAATTAATGATTGAAATTTTATATATTTTCACGGCTTCACAAAAAAAAATGCGTTGTATGGCATGACGTAAAAAGTCAGTTTAGACTAGTCATATATCAAAGGAATCAAATTTTACTATGAACTCAATCTCTAAGTATACATTCTACCTGTTTTGAAATTTCTTGCAATTAATTTGACTCCTTCATCTGCTTTGACAAAAACAGCGTTTTCTGCCTCATTTCCTCCCTAAAATGACACAACGTCATCGAATCAAGTTTTTGTTCAGGTATTCATTTTCAGTAGCTCGGCAGCTTTCCAACGGTATATGATATGTTGATATTTGGATCGGTCTTTGACATTACCTTAATCATCTGTTCTTGTAGGCATTTCCTAGGTGATCTTAGTAAGGAGTAGTACACTACAAATTGTATGGAAAATTTAACTAGTATGCATGGATCAGCCTTGTATATTGGGAAAAATTCCATGCAACCTCTTCAAAAACACACATATGATCTACAGATATAGGTATTGCCTTTTTATTTCTCACTTAGCCCCAGAGTTGTCATTGGTAAAATTTAATAAGACCAGCACTGAAGATGGTTACGATGTGTATGAGCTGTTACTTGTTGCCTGTAACTCTTCTGGTGCACTCAATGTGACATGCAATGCAGAGCCTGCTGCTGTAGCTGGTTTTGGAGAGTGTAGACAGATGGAGCTGGACAGGTTACATTATAAGGTACTCGCAACTTAGGCCAGGTTATTTGGTTAATCAATTTCCAACATGATGCCTGAAAATGAAAGATTTCGATAAGCATTACATATGTGCTGTTTTAACATGCGATCATCCCCTGTATTTCTCCTGAAGGTGGATTTCAAGTTAAAGTCAAATGCATTGTAATACTAATTATGTCTCTCCTTCTTTGGCAGTTCCTCTTTAATCCAGGAGTGAAGTATCAGATAAGGAGCAGCATTATTTCTAATGGTCAGGAGAGTGAAGTTATAACTATCGATGAGTTTGGTAAGTCACACTGGTTTAGGTCACTGAATTGTTTGTCCCTGAAAAGCCACAACATTAATATGAAAATAACGATTATAAGTGGCCAGTTTTGGTTAAATGTTTACAATTTAGTCTTCCACAGGTGCTAAAGCAGAAATTATAAATTCAGTGTCGCCATTTTTGCAAGCTCAAAAAATCACAAGCTTTGTAGGTTCTCAAGATGCTAACTGATTCTCTGTAATTTCAAACTGCAAATTTTTGATTTTGAAGTTTCCTTTCAACCATCTGTACTAAGTATGTAGTGGAGATGTACCCTATAGACACCCAACGAATTAAGGAACTTTTATTACTCTGAAATTTTTTGCAATATTGGTGCATGGTACATGGTTCCCTTCGTCTCAACAAGGACTTACCAAACATTAGTATCATATGCCTATGATATGTTGAAATTGTGCGTGTCTATGTGAAATAAGTTGGGTCATTTTAACGTCGATCACCCAAAAACATTAATGATACACTGTTCTGAATAGCATTGAGTATTCTAAAATCACAATTTCTTTATATATGTTTGGGTTTACCTGTGCGGAATACTGCAGACTATTGAATGATTAATTGATTGTTAAATGTGTTTATTTCAAGCAGTGTTTTGCCTTAAAAATGAGTTATAAACACCAATTGACACCTTATGCTTGAGTATGCTCTAAAATATTTAGATACAACATACAGTGGTGCGCGTACCACTGCACAACACACAGGTCTTCAGCTAGAAACCATGAGTCAAGCGCTGTTTCGAGGCCTTCTCTAGAACAACCTCCTCATAGCCGGCCCCAGCAGCATGAAGCCACTCCTGAGTGTTGATGAGCATCTCAATCAATCTCATCGAACCCTCAGTGCATTTTGTAAGTTTCGGTGGTTTGACATAATTGGTGTGTTTACGCTGTTGAGCAACCAGAGAGGCTGCCAACTCTTCATTGTGTCAGTGCAACAATGCTCGTCCCATCACTCTCATGCTTTTACTCTAAGCCAAAGCCACAATTAATAAGGCACAAACTTAGTGTTTCTGATTTAAGTATTTATTTGATTAAAGATAGTGTAATAAAACGTACATAATGCTCTTTTTATCAGTACCAGTTGGAAAGCGGATTAGTCAATTTATAAGAACTCTCTCAATAGACCCTGCGACAGGCTACAAAGTGGAATCACTCGACTTTGTACTGACTAAGAAAAAGAGATTACGATTTATAAATGTTGAATGTACCCATTTTCCTTCTGAGTATCAAGATGTTTCTGGTCTTCACATATGCATAGTTGAACCTACCGACGACCTCTTTTATTTCTAGATAAGCCTCATTTTGTTTAAATCACGTCTTTAAATCGCAACATAGGTTGAAGGGGTAAACTGATATGTTTTAAATCTGCGTTGAAAACCTTTGTTAGATACAAATAAAGAAACATATTTAGTACCGACCTGTGAATTATATCAAATTTATGAGATCAAGAATGTATATAATAACACAGAATGGATAAGAGGAACTCTCACGAGTGTTGAAGGTAAGGATTATAGTATCTATTGTTGACAACTTGTTTTACTTCAAGTAATACTGTAAAATGGTGAGTGTGTTTTTTTCAGATTACAGCTTTGCAAGGTTTCAGGCACACTCTTGCTGCAAATATAATTGGTTACCATCAGAATGGGACGGCTCTGAAATGTATCTGGAGACAATTTCAATGTAAGTTAACAAAATAAGGTGAATAACCCACACATGTCAGGTCCTCCAATTTTTCATAACCTGAAACCAGTAAAAACCGAGTAAATTTCAAGCTCAATGTAATAATATGATAATCTGTAATAATAGATGTTCATCAGCGTCACCGAAATATACCCTACAACTTCTTCTCATGTCACTCATGATATTTTACAGATATAATCCCGCCGACTTTCATCAGTGCTACGCCTCTGCCGAATCCCAATGAGAGCAAAATGAGAGCAAAATGAAATTGGAGTGGAGAAATAGTTTGTACCAGCTAATAGTTGGTACATATATTAGGTGTTGGTGGAATAATGGTACTAAGGAGGTAAGGACACCACCTGTTCCCACTGTCTTTGCCTCAAGCATCAAAACAACAATACTCAGTGCTCCAAGGGTCAAAATTCATGTTTAAAGTATAAGAGCTGGTTTTCATACATCATGTAGTCGAAACGTGATATTTTTGTATTCCACCCTCAGAACGAGAATTGGGGGAGGGGGGATTTATGGAATGTCACTCATTTTAAACAGGGGTTAAACAACTACAGTACATAACTTTAAATAGTGACTAAAAGTGTCCCTAACCAAACCTAACCTAACCCAACCCAACCCAACCCATCCCAACCCAACCCAACCTAACCAAACCTAACCTTACCTAACATAACCTAACCCAATGAGTAATCATGTTTATACCTTCATTATTCCACTTTATACAATGATTATACCACATTCCTGGCACAATTATGCAACTATAATTATTCAATGTATGGTATAAGTAGACAACTTATTCAATTCAATTGTAATTATACAATGTAGGTATAAGTTCATCTATTTATACAATCATTATCCCCATGGAATTAGCTCTGAATAGGAACCAATGTTGCATAGTGTTCCTCACACACAGTTCCTGTACTCCCCGCACTGACTGTTAGAGAGGTGAACAGAACAGGAGATATCATAGTTTACAGAGTTCAAGCCTCACCTTCACCCTCACAAAACTACAGTGTGCTAAACCGACTGTTCTCAGTCCAAACAAAGACAGAAATGAGGTTAGTCAGTTTTGAAGCTGGTCTTTATCAAAGTATTCAGCATTGTTTTATCGCCTGTGTACCTATTTAAAATTTTTAGGGTTAGGAATGGATTGGGAATTTTCTCAAGCCTACAGTTTCATTCCAGAGCATTTATATTTTTGTGGTACATAACAATAAGATACCCATTGACATGGCTTCCTAAACATGCATCTGTACTTAAAAGCCAGTATGGACAGGGCAGTGAAGTCCAATTATTTCTAAGCACAGTGAATGATAGATAGCAAACTACTGCAGTGTGTGGTGGTTAGGTCAGATTCATGCATTATATGCAAAATATGCAGGAAAGGTCGATGTGGGCATATTTTCGTGAGTACCTAACACAGCATATTATCAAAAAGGACCCGTATCTAAAGTGAAATCCCTGTCGATAAAAACAGCTTTGGCAGAGAGTTGAAGAAGAATTTTGTTTTCGGTTTTGAATAACTGTCTCATGAAATATTAAAAATAATTTTGTGTTACAATATACAAAAAAAATCCTACATTTTTTGGGAAAGGGCCAATTCATCTAGTAAATAAATGTTGGCTCATCATCATCCCCAGCCTCCGATGGTGGATAACTCAAATATCAAATATATATCAGCAGCATTCATGTGATTATGTATTCTGCAAGTGATTACAATTACTGCAGCTTTTATCATAATTTGATTGTAGCTTTTATTGACTCCTGGTGTGGAGTATACTTTATCAGTTCAAGCTATCAGTTATGGCAAAAAAAGCTTGATCCATAAAGAGACCCTGATATCTGGTGATATCTATGTGTTGAAAATTTAGCTTTCATGCCTGACTGTGAAAGAATTTGACCCTCTCATATTCCTGTTTTACATAGTTCATACTCTGGTACTAAATAATGATAATAATGATTCCATAAACTATGAAAATAAGTGATACCTGAACGAATGAATATTGATCACTTTGTGAATTTCAACATATCATAAATGCATATGATAAGTCGAAATTCCGCCTAAAACAATTGGTATGATATTCACTACAGCACCAGTTACAGTGCCACTCATCCCTTCTGTGAGATCTATCTTCTCAGACACTGATGAGGGTTACAGAGTGATTCAGCTGAACTTTGAAGAGACAAACAAGACCAGGTTACAATATATCAGTTTAACTTGTGAACATAGCGTTCCGTGTCTGAAGATCTTACTAATCGACAATTGTGTGAAGTTGAAGACACTAACAAGACATATATAAGTCGGGTATCATAAAAAACCAGACAACCAATAAAAAAAGAAATAAAAATAAGCACTTTGCTTCCTTGTAAGTTTTTTCCACAAATTGAGTTGTCACCTTTTGGCTTGCCTAGAAAACTATACATGTACAAATAAATTGACGTAGAGCTGAGGTTTCAAAGACCTATGCTGTCAGTGGAATTTAACCAGGGTCACAATATCTGCAGCCTGAGATGCTAAGCGCACAGCTATGCAAGCTACTCAGAGCAGCTCCAATCTTTGCGTTCGGTCCTCCCAAATTTCCTCAGCTCAATCCTATGAAAACATAATGAACTAATAGGTTACCCCAAATAAAACGATATCTTGTCTGTCTCGGAAGGCTTCATAAATGCCTGAGTAATTTCTGATAATAAGAAAATCAATCAATGTTGTTTTAGCTTAAGTGGTTGGCCGGCTCACCTACAATGTTACAGCACAATTGATTGGCAACCATCAGAATGGGACAGTTGTGACCTTTTGGTATTACTATATAAGAAACAGTTTTGACTCAGTTTAGAGAGTGTTGTTTGAGAGAGCAATAAAAATGCTAGTGTGCAATTAAAAGTCTCGTCAATTCGCCCTAGTAACCGCTCAGTGTACGGCATAGAGGTTTAGTTTGAGGAAGTAACATAAGTTCATATCAACTTATGAAAAGTGAGAGGTTTCACAGTTTCATGAAATATGTACTCTGTGCACTTTTCAACATAAAATTCTAACAGTAATCATTGTGTGAAAATGGGTCAGAGAAATATACCCTCCACATTCTACTAATTTTACACATGATATATCACAGATTTATTCCCGCCTAATGTCATAAGTGCCACGCCTCTGCAACACCCCAATGAGAGCAAAATAAAATTGGAATGGACAAATATAGAGATTCAGATGACTTCTGCTACACACATTAGTTTTTTATGTAATAAAGCAACCAATGTGGTAAGGATACAATTTTACCACTGAGGACCTAAAAGGCATTCAAAGGACCTCAGGGTTCAATCCTGTGATACTCAAAGCTTAAAATATTAGATTGTTACATCGTTTTATTACTGAGGATGACTTTCCCAATAATTATAATATGATTCAGTTATTATATTTTCTCAGTCCCTTAATATCATTAATAAAAATCATTTTATTTCAGATTGCAGTGAATTCCTCGGTGAACAGTTACACAATCGACAACCAGAATACTGGGACCTTGTTTACATTTCGGATTTGGGCTACTTTTGGCAATGGGAAGATAAATCCTACTATCTCAAAGGCAATTTCAGCATCAACATGTTAGTGTTACAACAAATTTGTTATTGCTCATCATCTACATGTAGCAATTATACCACTAATGCTCTGTGGCAACGTTGTCTTTACAATTGACATGTTTATTTCATGAAAATCTGTTTTTAGTAAAGAGCAAGAGGATCTACTTCTGCTCTACAAACTCATATAATCCTAAATCAAATTTGCCGGAAACCAAAAAAAAATTTAGCTCTGTTATTAGGATTTTGGACCAATCAACAACAATGAAAAATTAAATTAAACTTATTTCAATATTTGAAAATCCTGTACTCCCTGCACTGAATGTGAGCAAGGAGGGAAGAAGAGGAAACCTCGTAGTTTACAGAGTTCAAGTCTCACCTTCACCTTTACAAAACTACAGCCTACGTCTCTTGTGTACCATTCGAACCTCTTCGAACAGAGTACAGCTCTCCACCTATTCTCAGTCCAAACAAAGACAGAAAAGAGGTTGGTTGGTCTCTGTGAACAAACCTATCTCTATTATTTTAACCAATATATTGTGTCTCCAGATCTTCATCTAATGTCTCATGCAAAGATAAAAATACCCACATGCAAATGATATCAGTAGTCACACAGTGGAATGTCATTTAAAACCAAACCACTTAAAGAACATGGTGCATCTCAAATGAAAGTTTTCGAAGTGTAAAATTGAGAAAAGTTAAAAATATTAAACCTTTTTCCAAAGCAAATTGAGTTCCATATTGTTTATCATAATGCAACTTTACCTTAGTACCAATATGTTTCTCTCTTTAGTATATCACTCTGGGCTTCTGGGTCGATCACTATCTGACCTTTACATTGTATCCATCAATGCTATAACTTTCTGGAAAGTTTCAAGGATGGACGCATATAACTTCCTGAGATATAGCCGGATACCAAAATCCCTTCCAATTAATGTTTGCTTGCTTGTTTTGATGGCTCCCTGCATGTAATATGACTTGTGAATACTCAATGTTATTTATAAAGCTAATGAAATTGCTAGCTGCTGTGGTAAAAGCTTTCACATTAGCGATAGAAGTGACTTCTACAAACCTCATGAGTTTCCATATACGCAGTCATGTTCATTATTCATCATATAAATAAGTTTTGCGATTGTTGCAGCTTTTGTTGAATCCTGTAGTGAAGTACACCTTATCAGTTCTAGTCAGCAGCTACAAGGTCAATTCACCAAGAAGATCTTTTATATCGCATGTGTCGACAGCTAGGCTTTCATTTCAATCTGACTATGAGCAATCCCATTATTTTCAAAAGCATGAATTTTATTACCTGGGTCGATAAGTGGTATTTAATGAGACACAATGGGTTAGAATCTGATAACTACATTTTTTGTAAATCATTGCTGGCATACCTCTTAAATCTCCTCGTTTGTTCGGTTTAAGTGATTTGAATAGTAGTATTACTGTTTTACTGGTTATGGGAGTGAATGAGAAGGTTGGTTGACTACTGCTTGATTCATGTGTGTTGTTGGATCAATTTCTGATTGCCCACCGACCTTGACATTAAGGGCGCTAGCTATGCCTGTTCCATCATTGTATGTAGCGTTTAACCAATAGGTTATTAAATTGGTCATGAACTTTTCATTCTGTCTTGGATTGGACTTTATTATGAAAATCCTTTATTATGATTCCTTAGTCATTGTACCACGAAAACAGTAATATTGATAAAATATGGTGTAGAATTGAAAGTATAAGTTACTGCTATTAAAAAGAATTACAGGTGAAATTACGAAGAATGCATAGATACTAGTTAGCAGGAAACAACTGACTGACTAATTGAGTAGTTTAAGGTTTCCGGGCGGTATTTGAGATACAAACAAGGGATTGACTCAAATTAACATGATTGCATAATTCATTTTCAACTTCGGAGCACCAAAAATTAGCATCAGAGAAGGGCTACAACAAACACTAATGCAAGTACCACTGCAAGGAATACAGCCATTCTCTAGACATCAGGGCATATCAGAATGAGGCGATTAAAAGACTAACTAATGTGGTGTCACATGTGCACAGCCAGGGAGACCTCCAATCCTTCAATTTTTCACTGCGACAATGGCCGCCTTTTTTTCAATCATTTCTTTGGAGTTTATCGTTTATCGAGAATTTATTTTCAAATGCGCCAATAAATAAAGAGCTAAAAAGGGTGAAACACACAAAGATGAATAGTTTTACATTATTATTATTTTAGCATGTAATATTGGAATAAGCCTATTATAAAAGAAATGCATTTATAGATGCTGCATAACGAAACAGGTAAGGAATTAAATTAATTAAGATTTCTAAGTCATATTTTTGCAAAAGATATTATTGCCTCTGTTTAATATCTTGTACTGGGATTTGGATAAATTGATATTCCATGCAAGAATTGGCTGCAGATGAACTGGAAATAAAACTGTCTAGCTGAAAATGTTGAGAGATGTCTTTTTAAATAACCGAATCAGATTTATATCTCTAGCTAATTAAGATGATAAATATTTGACATGGTCATTCCATGTTAGTTGATTTGGAAGATACTTTAAGTAGGGTCTTAAAGTAATAAAGAAAATGTTTACTTTTTGTACCGGTATTTAAAGAGAAATAATGTGATTTTAGAAAGTTGTGTACACAATTACCATAACAACAACATACCTATCACAGAATTATTTTTGTTACCGGTTAACTTTTGAAAAATCCTCCATGGTAAAGAAATAAATATTTTTTCAAGGTCTGCATTGCATAAATTTACAAGACTATGTTAAACACCTTGATTACTGAGAAAAACTGTGTATCGATTTATGTTGATTGTTTGCAATCATCTATGTCCATCGATTTATGTTGATTGTCAGTCACATAGTTGTTACTCTGCTTTTCACAGTTTTGCCATTCATTATTTCTCTTCAAATTATCTCGCCTTCCTAGATTATTCTCAATATTAACTCATCATCAAGCCAAGGGGGTAATATTTCAGATTTACATACCTTATCCTTGTTTTGGCAAGGGAATTGATTTTATGGAGAGTAAAACTGTTGAAATTGTTTATTATGTCATTTCCTGAATATCTGACAGAATCACAAGATCATCTCGAAAAAATGTTTCTACATTTGATGGCGTACATCCAGATATCCAGAATAGTCAGTAAATTAAATTTTATTTCTTATTTCATTAGTTCGAACTCAGAATTTTCCAACAAGATATGTTAAATAATGATCTCTCGAGAAAATCTGTAAAATATCATTGCTTCTATTACTGAATTTGTTATTACTATAGATATGGTCTATAAGTGTCATTGTGTTGTTTGTTACTCTTGTTGAATCTCTAACTAAGTGTTTAAATGAAAATGGGGAACATTTAGATGGTCATGTAGATTTAAATTTATTGTTTATGTTTATGTTAAAGTCACCCAGTACTATCACTTTATCTTTTCCTCTTGAGAATTTCTCTAGCTAGTCTAAAAATTGACGCCTTAAAATACTCAGAAAAATTTGATCATGTAAAGTAATGTAACTTACACTCACACGATGTGACGACGAGGGAAATCACAGATCTTGTAAATCTATGTGACGATAACTTCACAATGTTTGTTGTTATGCTGGAAGTGAAGCCAACAAAGAAACACAAAAATACATACCCAAGGTGATTGTTAGTGGAATGATAGGATTGTCTGAGTGTTGATTTAGTTTGATGCATATGAAGATGACCCCTACATGGTGTTATGTGAGTCTTATATCATTTATTCAGCTTAATGTCTAAAGCAGCTGTGGGCAACCTGCGGCCTTTTTGCCAGTGCGGCCTAATGGGTAATATTTTGCGGCCTAATTGTGGATTCATGCCTAGAAAAGTTATTACGCATCAATTTTGATTCCTCTTTCGTAATGTGGAGAACCAAGTGTGTATAGCGCCTGTACAATATATTTAAAAAATAGTGGCAATTCTGTACTATGAAAATAGCAAAGCTTCCCCAGCCACTCTACACAAAATCATCATAACTGTAGCACTGGTGTCAACGACTATCTAAATTTGTTTTTCTTTCAAAAATAGCACAAAACAGTGACCTTTGGATGTTAAAATTACAAAGTTCTCTACCATAATAGTTATTAGTATTTTTTGCAAAACGGTCATTTTGGACGAAGGCAGATTTGTATCAAAAAGTCTCTTTGTTACAAGTGCTCCTGCATTATGCTTGAAATGTTCAATAATGCCTTTCATTTCACAACCATTTGCAAAAGAATTCTCCCTTGCAGGAGGGTGGGCGCTGTAAGATGAAAATTATGACAGGGCGCGAAAAATCTCAAAAATTTTTTCGCTCCGCGAAAACACTTTATTCTCCATCACAACAGTCCCGTCATGATCTTTTTACACTTTACACAAAGTCCCAACTATTGTTGAAATCAGAGCATCTCAGTTACATAAATGCAGGTTTGCGGCGGGAGGCTACCATAATACCAAAAATAATAATTGTATTTCTTTCAAGATGCTGAGCAAGCAATATCTCTCGGCTTGAATGTATTAACCATATTGATGCTCCAAATCTATTTATTATTTACAGCCAAATATGCCAAATATGAGTTCTATGGGTCACAATGGAATGATGATATAATAAACTTTTTTAATCCACATGGAGAAGTGAGATTTAGTGTATATATCGCTGCAGAATTAAAGACACTAGCATATCAGGTCTCCTTCACAAGAGGTGGGAAATGATTTAATCCTGATACAAATTTGCATTTGTATTAATTAAAAAGCTGTCATGTGACATGCATAGGCCTGAGGAGCAAATCATATTAGAATATCATAACAATGAAAATTCATTAAGCTTCATCAAAAAAGTAGCGTTTTATCCCGCATAAACTGATGGCTGATATGGAAACTGAATATATTTTGGTAGCGAAGATGCAAAGTTTCACACATATGGATGCTTTCAGGATTGGTTGTCCCAGACCCAAGCTTCCTCAGGTGTATATCGCATCAATATTTCTAAATCAATACCTATTTGATTTGTTAGCTTGGCTTAACACTATAGATCATTTACATTCAGGGACATGACGAAAAAATACTTAAATAGTTGCCATTTTAAATTACTATTTTAAAATGAACATAAGCTTATTGCTCAAACGTAGGTATTGCTATTTAATTCCCTACATAGCTCCGAAGTTGTCATTGGTGAAATTTAGTAAAGAAGGCACAGAAGATGGTTTCGATGTGTATGAGCTAGTACTTATTGACAACAACTCTCAAGGTACATTCAAAGTTACATGTAATGCAGAGCCCGCGGCAGTAGCTAGTTTCGGAGAGTGTAGACAGATGGAGCTTGATGTGTCACATTATAAGGTAGTCATAACTAAGGCAAAATTATTTAGTAAGTCAACAATCAAATTGATGCCTGATAGCTATTATATCGGCATTAAATGTGTGCTTATTTGACAAACCATCCACCAATGTATTCTCCTGAAGGTGGCAGTTAGCGTCAGCGACTTAAGGCCATAGCAATAATTATTACCAATTATGTCCCTCTTCCTATTTTTGCAGTTCCTTTTTAATCCAGGAGTGAAGTACCACATAAGAATCAGCATCATCCCTTATAGTAACGAGAATGAAGTTATAAATATTGATGAGTTATATAAGATAGGTATGTGAAATATTGCAGTCACTTCATTGTTGACCTATATCGACATGGTCTTAAGGAGCCACTATTTTGAATATCCTTTGGCATTATCACAAACCATCCTTTGCATAAGGTTAGGGTTTACCTGTATGATATATCTCAGACTATTGGATGCATAATTGAGCATTTAATATGCTGAATTGATCGCTTATGTCTCAGCATGCTCGAAAGTATTTACACAAACAAGACACAAACTTAAAGCTTTCGATTTTAGTTTTTAGTTGATTAGAGATATTGTGATCCGCTGTACATATGTTCTTTATCATCAGCACCAGTTACAGTACCAGTTACCCCTTCTATGAGATCTATCTCCTCAGAGACCGAAGGCTACAGACTGATTGAGCTGAACTTTGAAGGAACAAACAAGACCAGATTACAATCAATAAATCTAATCTGTGTCCACAGTCCTACTGAGTCCCGAGATATTTCTGGTCCACAAGTGTGCATAGTTGAACCTACTGACAACCTCTTTGTACACCGGGTAATCCTTTTTTTTTTGATAGAAAAAGTTTAACACCAAACTGTGAATGCTATTTAAAAATGGATAATGATATGAAAATAAGAATGTATAATATGATATCGCAACAAGGATAGTAGGAACTATTATATGCGATGAAGGAAAGGATCATAGTATCCATTGTTCACACTTCAGTATACTCCAAATTATACTAAAAAACTGTGACTGTGTTTTCAAGATTAAGTGGGTAGCTGGTTACACCTACAGTGTTTCCGCACAGATATTTGGTTACTATCAGGATGGCACAGTTGTGCCTATAGTCACACAACACTTTGTTGGTAAGTGGAAAAAATAGGGTCAACACCCAACAACAATTCTACTTTTTCATAACTTGAAACCATTGCACCTACTTAACTAAATTTCAACCTCAGAGTTATTATGTTGTGTCCTTCAGTGAAATATACCCAACAACTTCTTTTAATGTTGCTCATGATATTTTACAGATTTATTCGCGCCGATATTCCTCAGTGCTACACCTCTGCCAAATCCAGATGGGAGCAAAATGACATTGGAGTGGAAAAATATTGAGAACCAGTTAACATCTGCTACCCATATTCGGTGTTCATGGATTAATGGCACTAAGGAGGTAAGGACACAATATTTTACCACCGAGTATCTGAAAAGCCTGGCACTGTCTTGGCATCAGGCTTTGAAATAATAATACTCAGTGCTCAAAATCTTTATGGAGAAAAGTTTCCTTAATCACAAATGACAGCGCGTGATTGAAAATTTTAACAGGAACACAATTTAACTTTCCAAATCATACTCCTTTCACTCAGGCTCTATGAGTCTGATTAATTGTTATTAATTATTTCAGTTTACAGTCAATTCTTCTGTGACCAGCTTTACTCTTGACAATCTGAATACTGGCACGTTGTTTACTTTTCGCCTAACGGCTGCTTCTGATACCGGTAAACAGAATTCGACAATGTCTAGAACTATTACAGCATCAACATGTAAGTTATACAAGCAGCTCCTTTCTATTTGCATATCTAATGCTGTCAGTGGTTTGCTTGATCATTGGAAAATGCTGGGCCAAACACTCGTTTACTCAGCTCTATTTGTCACTCAAGCAGACTCCTCACATTTTGACTTTATGATGAAATAGGAACTGGAAATCGATATAACCAGTTCGGCAGCAAATGTTTCACACTAAAACTTGATGCCTTGTGATTAGTTTGTCTATTATTTTCATAATTATAATATGAACAAAATCCATTGCTGAACTAAAGATGATAATTGTGCTTCTGGCTCGACTGAGTTATAAGTTAATTGAAATTATTGTCTTATTGTCTTTGCAGTTCCCACACTGCCTGCACTGACTGTTAGGGAGGTGAACAGAACGGGAGATATCATAGTTTACAGAGTTCAAGCCTCACCTTCACCTTCACAAAATTACAGCCTACTTAACGTCTCATGTGTACCAGTGGAATCTCTGCAATCAAAGTACAGCTCTCCGAATATAACAATCAATAACAAAAACAGAATAGAGGTTAGTCATCAGTCAGTCTTGTAGATTTTCTATGTCAAAGTGTTTATCATCGTATTATTTCCTGTGAACCTATTCAGAATTAGTTTTTATTACAGGCCTGTAGTTCTGGGGGCAAAAGGGAAGCACTACCACCCCTTAGAATAGTAAAAGAAGTGACCTAATAACATCATAATTGGAAGAAAAATATGCAGGTCAGATTTTTAAAGCTCTGGCAGGATTTCCATTGTTCATTTATACTGATGCTAACGGTAACCAAGGATGTTGTGCCTGTTTTCCAAGTCTTAAGTAGGGTTGATAGGCATCTCAGACTAATTTGCTTTGAGAGTTTAGCTGAATTTGACAAGCTATGTAACCTCATATTGGAATAAGGGAACTAAAGGGGCTTCATTGATGAGACCCATCGATCAATCAGATCCTGAGTTAGATTTGCTGTTAAAGTTTTTTTCCTTGGTGAATTGGAAAATTCAAGAACTATCAAGGATTTCTTTGCTCTTCAGCAAAGTGAAGAAATGCCAGTGACCCTCAACTAAAATTACAGCCAGTGTAACTACATGGAATAATTGAGTTTGGTGATCTTGATATGCTTTTGAAAATATTTGATTTAGCAGACTCTGGTGCATTACATAATATGATCAGGCTAATGCCTTTCTACTGACAATACTGATCCTGTGCTGTTCTGTTGATAATAGAAAGGTCCAGCCCATTCATGTTGTCCTATGTGGTCTAGGAGGTTGATGCTAGTCACTGACTGTAGTACGTTGTTTACCAACCTCAGCTAAGTTGAGATAGGTGGACAACCAACTACTGACCTATGCAATGCCTTGTCTGCTTCACAGGTAGTTCACTGTCGTAAATGCGTGATGTACTACTTTATAATGTTCATCAAATAAAATAGTGAAGTCTCCCTAATGTCTAATAATTGCTGACCTGCCTTGTTTCAATCTTTACACATACATGGCACATCAGTGCACCGTTACAAGCCAACAGTCAATACTACTGTTAAGATAAATATTTTTTGACCCTTGACACCCCTCCAATACGTTCCCTGGGCGGCCAACCAAGAACCCCAGCTGGTATTACTCCGGTGCCTCCCCTAGTACTCTTCCTAATCTACAGCCCTGTATTACCTGGCAAGACTTACACAAAGTCAAACAGAATCAGTATGTTCTCACCTTCTTGGAAACCACAATGCAGCTAGAATGAGCCTGAGCTTATTTTGGTGTAATAGGATTAAACATGACCACTACCATGTTAAATTATCCAAAAGAAATCACTGAAATCATACAGCTTGCGTTGTTGCCTCGCGAGGATTGTAATGAAGAAAAATAGATTGTTTTAAGTCTGTAGTTTCTATTCCAGAGCATTCAAAAACTCATTGTTTCAATTTGTATCAATCCAAGACAGGCAAAAATTCCCCAATACTTACTATATTACATCACAACAGTTGCAGCGAAGACCAAATATTCCACTGAACAATGCATCATAATGCATGAAAGTGAGCTGTGATTTAGGGTCTTCAACTGCGTGAATAATTATGTATTGTAAGCTAAGAATATGAGGGAATCCTTTTCATATGAACTTCACTCAGCATATTATGAAAATTCAATAGCAATTTGATTGCGTTCCCTCTCGATACAAACATGGCTGACCGAGGGTCACTGTGCAAAATCAGTTCCTATTCAATGATTAAACACTGGGCATAAGTCTGAATAATCATGTTTATACCTTCATTATTCCACTTTATACAATGATTATACCACATTCTTGGCAAAATTATGCAACTATAATTATTCAATGTATGGTATAAGTAGACAACTTATTCAATTCAATTGTAATTATACAAGTAGGTATAACTTCATCTATTTATACAATCATTATCCCGCTCTGAATAGGAACCGATTTTGCACAGTGGGTTCTGCTTACAAATTTGGATTGGTTTATTAAATGTCTGGATAGGATCATTGAGGCGGATGTTCATAATTCTTTTGTTTTTTTGTTTTCATATTCATGAAAAAAACATAAAATTAATAAATTATCGGCAAAAATTTATCCAGTATAAAATATGATATTTTATTAACTTCGCCAGCCTCCGATGGTGAATAACTCAAATATTGATATCAACTGGAGGTGCGTAAATAGGATAGTCTACAAGCGGTATCGATTACAGCAGCTTTTATCATGTGATTGTAGCTCTTATTGACTCCTGGTGTGAAATACACTTTATCAGTGCAGGCTATCAGTTACGGCATAAAAAGTTTGATTCATGAAGAAGTGCTGATACCGGGTATGTCTGTGTTTACAATTGTCAGCAATTATTGTAAGATTTTAGCTAAACACTGATGCATAGTATTTGATTTTTCAGCTCAGACACACACCTCATCATGAGCAACACCATAAAAATTTAGGCAAGGCTTGGAAATTGAGGTTCAAAATGCTTTTAACTACTACAATCGCACAAGGAGATAACCCTAACTCAAATACAGGTATTGCCTTTTCATTTCCTACGTAGCCCCAAAGTTGTCATTGGTGAAGTTTAGAAAGGAAGGCACAGCAAACGGATTTGATGTATATGAGCTGTCACTTGATGACCATAACTCTCATGGTACACTCAATGTTACATGCAATGCTGAACAAGCTGCAGTGGCTGAATTTGGAGATTGCAGTAAGATTAAAACAGATAAAGGTTTCAAGCTAGTCATTTCTAGTGACATGTTATTTCGTAAACAATAGAGAAACATGTTGCCTGGTGGTGGTTGGTGGTTGAAATCTTAATCCCATCTAGTAATTGAAACTTACGAATAAATTGATAAGGCTGGATACAATCCAGTGATGAGTTTCTTTTGAGGACGATGAACGATGATAGATGAACCAAAATCTTTTCTTCGCAGTTTCTTTTTAACCAAGGAGTCAAGTACCATATAACAAGCAGCATCAAGTCTTTTGGAGTTGAGAGTAACGTTATAACTATCGATCAGTTAGGTAAGTCACATAGGTTTAGGGCATCAGGCCCTGAATTTCTTCAGAGCCACTAACACTAATATGAAAAGTATTTACAATATCAATGACCAGCTTTGAGTATCAGCTTGATTTTTTGATTTTTTTTGGTTATGTCCTCAGAGAAATGGGTTCATCTTGAACAAATATAAAGTTACACTGTGATTTTTACCTTCAGCACCAGTTACAGTACCCGTTATTCCTTCTGTGAGATCTATCTCCTCAGACACTGAAGGCTATAGAGCCATTGAACTAAACTTTGAGGGCACAAACAAGACCAGATTACAATATATCAGTATAACTTGTGAGCACAGCAGTTCTGTGTCTCAAGATCTTTCTGACAGACAGTTGTGTACAATTGAAGACACAAGCAGTCTCTACATGCGTCAGGTGAGCTGCTCTGTTTGCATGAAATATATATGTATATATATATATATATAAATCATAGAGATTGGACTACAAAGTGAAAAAAATCATGAAAATAAACATGGTGTTTCTATGTAAAATTTGAGCTTGAACTGAGTTGTCACCTTTTGGCTCACCCTTCAAAAAATGATGTACCAATTGACTCAAGTCGAGCTGGAGGTTCAAAAATATCTTATGCTGGGTCTTCAGATCTGCTGCCTTTGATTTTAACTGTGAGCCACTCTGTGCGGTGCAAACTAGAAGGCTAGATGAAAAATTGAAACACAGCTCATAATTATTAGATTTTCGTCTGTTTTTGTTGTTTTAGCTTAGGTGGGTGGCTGGCCTCACCTACAATTTCACGGCCCAGTTGTTTGGCTACCATCAGAATGGGACAATTGTGACCATATTCACGCATCGCCGTGTCGGTAAGGTGCTGAATCATGCCATGAAGCCATGAAGTCAGATCAGATGTGTAACTTTTGAGTTTCACTCTCCATGTATTTATTTTCATGGAAATGACACAAATCATTTAGTTAAGATTGCAAATGTAAACAATACAAGGCGCTTCGAAGATTGTTTGGACCTAGATTGTGACAGCTCTAACATCCTTTTAACATTATAATCTAGCAGTGAACATGATGTGTACATCACCATCTTAATAATATATCCTACAGCTCAAACTTATGTTACACACAATATTTTACAGATTTATTCCCGCCGAATGTCATGAGTGCTACACCTCTACCACAACCCAATGAGAGAAAAATAAAATTGGAGTGGAAAAATATAAAGAACCAGATAGTATCTGACACACATATTAGAGGTTCTTGGAATAATGAGACAATTGCGGTAAGCACTTGATAATTTACCACTGAGTACATGATATAGCATGCGCTTGGCCTCAGGGTTTAATGCTGTTGCTCGCTTGTGTGTTTCATTACAAAGGATGACCATAGAAATAGGAGAAAAGTTAAATAATGACTGCGGAGCTGTATTAATATAATTATTTTCTAAAGTTTTGTATCATTATAAGCAACCGTTTTACTTCAGTTTTCAGTCAATTCTTCTGTGAACAGTTACACAATTGACCATCTTAAGACTGGGACCTTGTTCACATTTTGGATTTGGGTTACTTCTGGAGAGGGACAGATGAATTCAGTTATCTCAAGAGCCATTTCAGCATCAACATGTGAGTTTTGCAACAAGTTATTCGGTATTTGCTATATATTGGAAATATGTTGCATAACAAAGACCGATTTCGTCTCGATCATTTTCACAATCCTGTGATGAAATATGTTCTTAGAAAAGAGCCAGAGGCTGAATCTTCTTCTATACAAACCCCAACTTGCAATAATTTCAAAATCCTATATGGAGATTGCCTTGAACGCCCAAAAATGATTAGCTCGGCGTTTTGGATTTTGAATCAGTCTACATTAACATAATAGAGTAAAATGAACTTATTTTCTATCATTCAGTTCCGGTACTTCCTGTACTGAATGTGAGCGAGTTGCGAAGAAGAGGAAACCTTGTAGTTTACCGAGTTCAAGCCTCACCTTTACCTTCACAGAACTACAGCCTACTCAATGTCTCATGTGTACCAGTTGAACCTCTGCAATCAAGGTACAGCTCTCCCTCTATTCTCAGTCTGAACAGAGACAGAAAAGAGGTTGGTGCGCCTTGTTGCCTCTCTTTGTCCAAATGCTCAGCGTTACTATGTTTGTTTATTGAAAATCTTGTGTCCAAAGATCTTCATATCAAATTTGAGGTGGAAAATACTTTTAGTTCAACCTGTAAACACACCAATTACAACCATGTGCAAATTTTTATTCATGCGGTAGAACGTAATTTAAAACCAAGTAAACCAGGTCAAATGAGATTTTGTGGTGCAGGAATGATGTAATTCCTATTGTTATATCTTTGCATATGAGAAAAGTGAATTATTGGTAACTTTGTTCCATAACAAATAGGGTTCTATGTACCTTTATCATCACACAACATCAATGGCATCTTCTATACGCTCATGATAATTATTCAACATATTTGGTATACCATGTATCCCATGTATACCATTGGATGAGCACGCAGGTTTTCTTATGATCAGCTTGTGTTGTGTGATTGCAGCTTTTGTTGAATCCTGGAGTGAAATACACCTTATCCGTGCAAGTCAGCAGCTACGGAAAAACAAGCTCAAATCACCAGGAATATATATTATATCGTATGTGTTAACAGCTAAGCTTTCATTAACTTCTGACTGTGACGGTTCTGCCATTTATAAATTCATGAATGAGATTACCTAGTTCAATCTATGGCATTTATTAAGAACCATTGAGGTGTAATCCAATCACAGCCACATCCCCTCACATATGTTCTATGTTCTAGTTCTAATAATCATGGTATACTTTCTGTTTTATACAGCTCCAAATGCACCTCAAAACTTGGCAATTGAGAAGGTCTTTCTCAAGCCTATCCTAAAGTTAACATGGGTCTTGGCCCCTGGATCAGAGCAAGATTCTGTGACGATAAAAGCCTGCTGGAAAGAGATGTGTCACGCAAAAAAAGTCAAATTGGAGCGAGAAGACGGAAAGATCACCGAAGAGTATGATTTCAACATAAAATCGTTCACACAACAAGTGACATACAACTTCACCATTTCCGCAGCTAGCTATGGTAATAACGGACCAGAAAGTATGGCAGTCTATTACAAGACAAGTGAGTGTGATGGAGTTGTCAAGGGATCAAGAACAGTAACTGCTGTGATTTTCTTGCAGCTCCGCCCCTCCCCCTCCATTCAGTTGGCCTCTCTTCTCAGACGTGTGATTTGTTAGCTGCAGCATCATAGAAGTTTACAGATTTATTTTGAATATTGATAATGTTCACAATCTACATTACTATATGCATGTATACAATTACTGGATGATCTTTTAAAATTAATTGTACATTCAGTAATCAAAAGCGATTTGATCATCGACGGTTTTTTTTTACATTTTCCATTAAGTATGTTGTTCTCTCAAACAATTCATCACCTCCAAAATGAGTAATTAAGCACATTGACCTTTCCAGATAAAGTATGCCCGCTTTTAGACACTTTGGGTTATCTGGTGGACCTGAACGGATCAGTTGCCACTGAATTCAAAAGCGGAGAGGCCTATAACCTATCATGTACCAAAGGGTATGAAGTTCCTCTGATGGATAATTTATGGCAGTGTGAGGATGGTGAATGGATATCTGGAGAGGACTGTTCAGGTATGTTGTTAAACAAGAAATAGAATACCAAACTCAAAACAGCTTTTGATGTGATGTGTCTGATAGGATGTGTAGCTGCGTTGAGCTGCTGGATTTGTCCTGCCAATCGCTGAGTGTGCATGCTAATTGGGCTGTCATTGTATGGCTTTGGTGCATTTGGGGCTTTGTAGCTATTGTGCCCAATTAGATGCACTGTGTATATGACACTGTGGATATAATACCTTAGTTGCCCTCTGGAGCTCTGCGATGATTCATGTTGTAAATGTAATTTTAAATGCTCCGGTTCATAAAAATGTTTATTAATTTCTGGGCAAAGGTAAATTTGAATAAGATTAGGAAACTTCAATGGTAAGCTTTATTACTTTATTTTCTTGATTAACTTGTAATTGAGTAATTAATTGATTGAGATTAGTTTGAGTAAATATTAGATTAAAGTAGTTAAATAGATTACGACGGCTAATATTGAGGCACTTTTTTAACATCTTTACCTGCACCTGATTATTCACCTCTTTTATTACAGTTTCACGGCGGTTCAGTAACACCAATAAATCATTGCCAGTGACACAAAGTTCACTAAATTGAAACAAACACCTCAGGCTCAGAACAGTGAAACATTCCCACAGTACTGGCACTGCTCTCCACGGACTGGCTTACTCACAACATTCGCAACTATGAACGCATACTCTACGGCAATTCGCATCAATACCTAGATGCAGTGGATTAATTCAATCGTATCCACCACCAAGCCAGCCATCAGTGACACTCTTAAATCATAAAGCCACACTTGCCGTTTACTCCTAACGTAAAGCATCATGGAGTTATTACAGCAAAGTTAAAATCTCTTGACTACACTTTGCATGGCTCGAGTGTCACCTGCAGTGTCAGAAATAGAAATACATATATATATATATATTCTGTTATATATATATATATATATATCTCTCTCTCGTCAGCTGACGCATCTTCAATCTACATCACAGCTGACAATAACACTAACTTTAATCTAAAGGATTAAAATAATCTACAATCATCAAAGGACGACGGAGCACTTTCTTGCACTATTATCACAGGTGCGTGCCTCAATAATTTTAAGCCATCGATTTTTGTAGGTCATTTTTTTTGAAAATATTCACAAGGTCACATATATAGTGTAGCTTCTTGGTTGCGCGGGTTGGGCGTGTCCTGTGCTGGGCATTGACTGTTCATTGGTTTGTGCATCCGGCGATTGTTGGGGCCGATCTTGTGTGCTCATCATTTGCTGCACTCCTGTCCATCGATTCTTGCGGTGTTGTCACTATGGCCGGTCATGAGTTTTCTCGGGCGGAGCTTGAGGCTCTCAGGGTTTCGGATTTGAGGGAGATTCTGAGAGCTATGGATTTGCCAGTGGCTGGTCTTAAACTTCAGTTGATTGAGAGAATTATAGAAGCTCAATATAACTATAAAACTAAGGCAGTCGTGCTAGAATTACAGCTGTCTCATCTAGAAAACTCGTGTAAAGAATTAGAATTATCAAGATTCCTCAGAAATATGGTTAATCTTGACAGTACCAGAGTGAATGTACCTAGTCAACAGAACGCTGCTAGTAATTTGCCGCGTCAACATAATGTGCCTAGTGTTCAAAGAATAAACATTCCCCATAGACAAGGTGGAGATAATCCACCACAAATTCAGGTCAATGCTAATTTGAGTAGGCATCACTTACAAGACATGGACTTAACATTAGCAGGGTCAGAGGCTAACAATAGCATTCAGTGTGGCGAAGTGAAAGCTAATCACCATTCTATTGTTAAATCAGTAGCTACCTCTGATAGTTCAGATTGGCTTATCAAACGCTCAAAACCTGAGGAAGCTATTACTTCGCTACGACCCATCAAGTCTCGTGCTGAGTCAGACCATAATTACCCTGCTACTGCTCAAAGGCCTGCTAGATACAATACCTGGCTTTCTAAACCCAAGCTGACTGTTGAAGATAGATCTAATAACGCTAGGGTTTCAGATTGGCTTATACCTAGTCAACAAGCTGTAAGCTGTAAACTAGATTTAGGAGTTGCCCATAATCAGTCTATACCAAATCAAACCGATATGACGTTATGTGCATCTAATCACTGTGCTCCCCATGTCTCCCACAGTTGCTCCCACAGTGAAAGTGCAGATAATTCCAAAGCTGATTCTCTATTCCGTGCCCAGGAGCATAGAGAGTTAGTTGAAGCCATAAGGGCTCCAGGTATAAATCCTCCAGTATTCTCAGGTGATTTGATAGATTATCCAAGGTGGAGAAAGGCATTTAATGTCTTCATAAATCAACGGGTCAATCCTTCCTCTAGCGATAAGCTGTACTATCTAGACAAATATACAGCTGGTCCAGTAAGCGAGGTAATTCAATCATATATCTATCTAGACTCAGAATCGGCCTACCAAGATGCCTTGAAGGACATAGAAAACTTGTATGGGAATAATTTTCTGGTAGCTGAAGCTTTCAAGAAAAAGCTATTATCCTGGCCGAAAATACAAATCAATGACTCAAGAGGTATATTTAGTCTGACCAACTTCCTAAAGCAATGTCGTACTGCGATGAATGATATTAGCGAACTCAAGTGTCTAGATCTACCTGAGAAGAATCAACAAATTGTTAGGCTTCTTCCTGATTACATATCCAGGCAGTGGAATTCCAAATCTACTGATTATCAGATCAAGCATGGAAATTCTTTCCCTCCATTCAGTTACTTTGTAGAGTTTTTGATGTTCGAGTCAGCCAAAGCGAATAACCCAATAACTTCTGTGAATGCTTTGAGAGAGACCCAAGTCTCTGACAAATCAGGTCACAGCCAATCTAAATCTAAAACTAACCGTGATAGCTCAAACGTTAACAAATATGCGGTTACACATCACACCACCACAACCAACAAGACAAAACCTAAAGAGAATCGTAAATGTTGTTTATGTAACACAGCTGATCATTTCTATGTCTCCAAATGTCAAACCTTCAAGGATCACAATGTCGATGATCGTTGGAAGGTAGTACAAACCCATAAGCTGTGCCATCGATGCCTTGGGCCTAATCACCCACAGAGTAAGTGTAACAAAGATTGGAAGTGTAGTAAATGTTCTAAACAGTATCATCACACGCTACTCCACAGAGAATCGATGGCACCAGCTGGGTTTCCTACTTCAACAAACACTGTGTGCAACGCAACACAAGAGCAAGTATCAACAGATTCAGGGTGTATATTTTCACCAATTATTCCTGTCTGGGTGTCTTCATTGTCAGACCCTAACAATGAGATTCTCACATATGCCATGATCGACTCTCAGTCTAATCGGACATTTATTACCGAGGATTTAGCAAGTTTAGTGAATTCCAAATCATCTCCAGCTAACTTAGAAATCTCAACTATGACCAGTGTTAGAAAACCTGTAGCCTGTCATGTATTCTCAGAGCTAAGAGTAAGAGGTTTCTATAGTTCAGTATTCTATGATCTACCTATGACATTCACTCGACAACAAATTCCATGCTGTGTGTCCGATATACCATCAACTGAAAATATTCACAACATAAGTCACCTAGAAAATATACGAGACTACATAGCTCCAAAGCTGAACTGTAGTCCTGGTTTGCTGTTGGGTAGGGATTGTCATAAGGCAGTCATTATTCAGAAAGTCATCGAACCACCGGAAGATTGTGCTGCTCAAGCCATCAAATATGCTCTAGGGTGGACTGTCGTTGGACCTAGTCAGCCAAGCTCCAATACCTTATTTACTGATCAAGTAGGGGTGAGCCATTACACCTATTTTGTGCCTAAATTATCAGATGAAAGTCCAACGACATCTATTTGCTTCAAGACCCAAATCAATGATGTCACACCTAGAGAACTGATGAAGCAAATAGATGGTTTGGAGTTTCAGGAGTCCAACATTACAGGTCCAACCTCTCAAGATGATCTAAAGTTTATGAATATATTAGATCAGTCCACATGCCAAGATGATAGGGGTTTTTATGTCATGCCATTGCCGTTTAAGCAGAGTGGTATACTACTAGACAGTACTAACTATGAACCCGTTCTGAAGCGCTTCCATGGCCTGCTGGCCCAGTTTAAGCGAAGGGATGATGAGTACAAGCGAAAATACAGCGAATTCATGAACGGTTTCATAGCTAGGGGTGAAGCAGAGATAGTACCACAAGCTGATCTCGAAAGGGGGGAGGGTTGTTGGTATTTACCTCATCATGGTGTGCTCCACAAAAAGACCAAAAAACTCAGATGTGTGTTCGATTGCTCTAGTGAGTATATGGGACAGTCTCTAAACGATAAACTACTACCGGGACCAGACTTAAACAACTCACTACTGGGTGTTCTGATGAGATTTCGCCAAAAGCCTATAGCATTGTGTTGTGATATAGAGAAAATGTTTCATAGGTTTTATGTCGCTCCAGAACACAGAGACTACATGCGATTCTTTTGGCTAGATGATGAAAACTGTATCAAGACTTATAGAATGTGTGTTCATATCTTTGGCGCTCGCTCATCTCCTAGCTGTGCTAAATATGGTCTGAATAGATTAGCTCAGGAACACGGAAACTCTTTTCCACTAGCACAACAATTTATACAGCGCAGTTTCTATGTAGACGACGGGCTATACAGTGTATATACAACAAGACAAGCTATAGATCTCCTGCAGGAGACTAGGGAAATATGTAGTAAGGGAAATTTGCGCGTGCATAAACTGTTATCCAATAGTGTAGAGGTTTTGGAGTCGTTCCCACCTGAAGATGTTATTCTCGACTGTACCAAGGACATCACACTTGTAGACTCAGAACGAGCTTTAGGCATGCTATGGTCCATATCATCAGACTCATTCAAGTATAGTTATAAACCCATAGATAAGATATACACTCGTAGGACCTTACTAACTAATGTAGCTTCGGTATATGACCCACTTGGACTCTTGTCACCCCTGCTGCTGTCTGGTCGGAACTTGATACAGCAGACATGTAAGACTGGCTTAACTTGGGATGATCCTATAGATGATGATACTGCTAAAAATGCAAGTTATGGGATATAGCTATGTCAAAATTATCTCAAGTCTCTATTCCACGATGTATACATCCAATAGACTTAGTACCTGTCCGTAACGAAATCCATACTTTCGCTGATGCTAGTCTCAATGGTTACGGAGCATGTACATATGTCAGATCCTTCAATGCTGAGAATAAAGTTCATTGCTCTTTATTACTAGGTAAATCAAGAGTAGCGCCATTGAAACCAACAACTATTCCTAGATTAGAGCTTCAGGCTGGCTTACTGGCAGCAAGGCAGTCTAAGAGTGTTCTGAGTGAAATGGGATGGGAGTGTGAAGCGTTTCTATGGTCAGATTCACAAATAGTACTGGGTTACATTCATAATGATGCGAAGCGATTTCAGACTTTTGTAGCCAACCGACTAAGTCAGATCCATGACATCTCTAAAGTTTCCCAATGGCAGTATGTCAGAACGGACAAAAATCCAGCTGACATAGCGTCACGGGGAGTTATCTCCACCACAGAATTATGTGATTCGATGTGGTTCTCTGGTCCATCATTTTTATGGAACAATGATGTTGATGCCATGCACGAGGCTGCTGAGAAGTTCGTAGTCAACCCGTCTGACCCAGAACTTAGGAAAACAGCAGTCACATTGAAAACTGAGTCTAAACAATCTCTTTCTGGTCTAGAACAATCAATCATAGAGATTTCAAATCGGTCATCCTCTTGGACCAAGACCAGGTTCAATGTGGCAGCTATGCTAAACATTCTATCAACATCCTCATTCAAATCTGCTGGCAAAGTAACCTCTGATCAATATCAAACAGCAACAACTCAGATAATCAAAGCTATTCAAAAGTCATACTTCTCTGAGGAGTTGCGTTCACTCAGTTCAGGACAATCTGTAGATAAATCTAGTAGCTTGCAAAAACTAGATTGCTATGTAGATCAGGATGGGATTATTCGGGTTGGGGGTCGCATGAAGCATTCTATATCATTATCAGAATGCGAAAAACATCCAGTGGTTTTACCAAAACATGGCAATCTATCTAGTCAAGTTATCAGATATTATCATGGACAGGCAGCTCACCAAGGCCGAACTACAACCATGTCTGCGGTGAGATCGGCTGGGTACTGGATAGTTGGCCTTAACTCAGTTGTTTCTTCCATCATCTATAAATGTGTGCTATGTAGGAAGTTACGACGTCCAGTAGAAGTACAGAAAATGGCTGATCTTCCCCCAGATAGGGTTGAGGTGACGCCTCCGTTCACTAACGTCGGCTGTGATGTTTTTGGACCATTCCCAGTGAAGGATGGAAGAAAGTGAATGAAAAGATACGGGCTGATATTTACATGTCTAGTCAGTAGGGCAGTGCATATCGAGGTATTGGATGACTTATCCACAGACAGTTTTCTACAAAGCTGGAGATGTTCTATATCCCTGAGAGGCAATGTAAAATTACTACGCTGTTAGAACGGCACCAATTTTGTGGGTGCACAGAACGAGATATCTAAACTCTTATTTGAAATGTCAGATTCTCCAGAAGTTATCAAACTGTTCCGTGAGGCCAATTGTAAGTTCATGTTCAATCCACCTCAGGCATCTCACATGGGAGGTGTATGGGAAAGACTGATTAGATCTATTAGAGCTGTGTTTTCCGGTCTGACAGCTCAAATGCACAATCTTTCTTCCACAAACCTAAGAACCCTCATGTACGAGTGTATGAACATCATAAACAGCAGGCCTTTATCTTCCATAACTGATGAGTGTAAGCCACTTACGCCAAACGATCTATTGCATATGAAATCTGATGTGATTCTACCTATGCCTGGTAAATACAGTGAGAACGACCTATACTCTCGGAAACGGTGGCGTATATGATTCAGCATCTAGTAAACAACTTCTGGGATAGGTGGAAAAAGGAATATCTACATCAATTACAGGGTAGAAATAGATGGCTTGGGGTTAAAAGAAATCTCTGTGTAAATGATGTGGTTATTCTGTATGATGAATGCAACAGGCTAGGCTGGAAGTTAGGTCGTGTGATTGAAATTGTTCCAAGCTCAGATGGCTTAGTTCGATCAGTAAAGGTTATGACAGCTGATGTCGATGGAAGCAAGAAGGAGTATTCTCGCCCAGTGGCAAAACTAGTGTGCATTCTCGAATCTCATGAGAATGTATAATGATAATTTTAGGATATCGTGGTAATACAACTCCACAACCCAGTATCATGACACTTATCAAGTTGTTTAAATATAACGATTCTCAGTCTTATTTTGCACATTATTATTTCTCTCACAAAGATTGAGCTTCGTTCCGTCTCATGATACTTTTCAACCAATTCTTTTTCGTACACAACATACCTAACATAGGTTTGGTTGTGTGGTCAACACTTGTTCACTTTGTTTCAATAGTTTAGCCGTCTGTTATTTAATTTCTGATGAGCTCATTTGTTTTCTCTCAGATATCGATTGGTCACAACACAGTTAAGTCCTTGATTCTTGGGGTCTCCTTGGGCCCTGGAGCTCTTTGAGTCTTTGGCTCTGCTTGAGTGTCTTGATAGTGTTGCGTAGGGATAAGATCATGAGGTGATTTGGCGGGGAGTGTAGCTGCGTTGAGCTGCTGGATTTGTCCTGCCAATCGCTGAGTGTGCATGCTAATTGGGCTTTCATTGTATGGCTTTGGTGCATTTGGGGCTTTGTAGCTATTGTGCCCAATAAGATGCACTGTGTATATGACACTGTGGATATAATACCTTAGTTGCCCTCTGGAGCTCTGCGATGATTCATGTTGTAAATGTAATTTTAAATGCTCCGGTTCATAAAAATGTTTATTAATTTCTGGGCAAAGGTAAATTTGAATAAGATTAGGAAACTTCAATGGTAAGCTTTATTACTTTATTTTCTTGATTAACTTGTAATTGAGTAATTGATTGATTGAGATTAGTTTGAGTAAATATTAGATTAAAGTAGTTAAATAGATTACGACGGCTAATATTGAGGCACTTTTTTAACATCTTTACCTGCACCTGATTATTCACCTCTTTTATTACAGTTTCACGGCGGTTCAGTAACACCAATAAATCATTGCCAGTGACACAAAGTTCACTAAATTGAAACAAACACCTCAGGCTCAGAACAGGATGCCTGCAGTAATTGACTTTATTTATCAAATCACACATTATAATCCCTTATTATTGTAAATACTGAAGTTAATGTCACTTGTACTGCTGAGTTGAGGACATCTTTCTTTCCCTCATCAAGTTAATTAAATAGTGTATAGTATTTCAGATCTTCAACAGGAAGCAGTTCAATCAATGCTGTTTGCTGCCATTGGAATATCTTGCATATTGATATTATTGGCAGCTTCGATAGTTGCAGTGTGAGTATCAATTAAAAATAACGACTCAAGTTTCTTTCAGTTTGAGTTGATTGCTAACTGATTTTAATAAAGATTACAATATTACCCATTTATCTTTTCAATGTTCAATTATGTGTGTATATGAGTTTGAGTGCAAAAATACCATACAAAACTACTCTACAGTGTCAAAAGCTGCCTAAATACGATGTCCTGATATGATGTTATGATTATTAAGCTTTTGATGCATTTAAAACACCAATGCCCAATATGTGTGCTGCCCTAAATTATCTAAAATGTCAAAATCCAGCAAATGTTCTTGCAGAGGTAAAATTGAAATGCAATTAAACACTTGCCCCATTCATATCTTTCACCACTCTTGGTGATCACTTCAATTACATCCATGCTTCAAGTCACACATGATTTATATTATTTCAACAAACAAACGGATGATTCCCAATAAATAAACTTTACAAATCCTGCTCTAACAGCAAGTTCTCCAGGAAACGAGTGGCTATTGCTGTTGAAAAGATGGATGTCGAAGCTATGAAAGGGGATCAACTTCATAAGGAGCTCATAAAGAAGGTTTCTGAGACCCTTGCAAATCAAATAATCCCTCAAACTAACCACCAAAACATGGGTCAAAACAGCATTCAAAGCATCCGCTAACAATCAATCAAAACAGCAATCGAGACAGCATTGTCAGCGCAACGTAATCAGAACTTTATGAAATACAACAGTTTAAATTGACTGAATTTTTCAACCTTACACTGTGTTGGCATTATGGATGTCAAACTTTTCTGATGTACACATGCCTTGTCCCTCAATATGCTTATTCCAATTCCAAATAAACTACAAGATTTTCATGGTTATATCCCAATCTCCGATTATATGTTGCGGCTTTATGATTTTTGCTATTTTCTAATTATCCAGCTAATCATCCTCATTAGCCCAAAGATATTGTCATATATGAGAAAAGTGTAGAAGCTGTGAACATCAAACAATGTGTCGATATCGTCATTACATTTCAATAATTTTGTTATTTATTATAGTAACTGTAGTATCTTAAGCGCTATTGATATTATAACAGGACTTCGTTTGAATAACCATATCATTTTCATGGAGTTTTTGGGCGTCAGACAAATATTTCAAATTAAAAGCAGATCTCTTAATCTGACAACACTTAGACAGATCTTTTTGTTTGTTGAAGTTCTTAGTATCCCATTATAGCATAATCGTATTCCTAGTATAGCATCTAGATAGTATAAATCTACTCTAGATAAATGAACACATCTGCAAATTTCTCTTTTTGACTGAACATCGCAGGCAGATTTTTCCATATTATGATTAAGCATAATAAATAGTGAGATATGACACACCTATTGTACCCGATTTTCATTCCATGTCATAGCATTACAATCAAATTGATATTAGATAGTCTAGAGTGGACAATAGTGCTCAAAACGTCCTACTTAATTGTTGTGAAATACATGACACAACGCAATCTGGTTGTGCATGGCTAGTGCCTGTATCGTATAACTTATCATTTATAGTATATGTATCAGGCATGAAAATTTATATTTTCAGAGCACGGAAAGTTTTCATGTGACACCACATGGATCACTTGCAGGTATTATCAATTTCAATTCCATGAGCCAACCAAATCTGGTTGCGCATGGATAGCACATGAATCATTGACTTTATTATTAAAAATATTGAAATTGAACATACAGACCCAGTTCATGGAGCACTAATAGCTATTTTTCATTTCACATGTAACACTATTTAAATCACCTGCAGGTATTTTCTCTTCCAGTCAGTACGAAAACTTTCCTTTGTTTTTATTAAAATAAGCGAATTATCAACAGCAAAAACATGACCTTAACTCGCAATGACAGAGCAAGCTGGTTTCTGCAACTTTCCAGGCATCAAACTGTGTCCTGTCTCCCTAACTAATATTTTGCACACTCAGTTGCTCTATTTTATCTGTTCAGTTCCAGCTACTAACGATGATATAAGTAGCCGGAGGAAAAGCGATTGGAAGGGAACAAGTTTCCTGTTTGCTTTTCCAATTTTAAAAACACCTATTTAAATAAAAATTTAATAAAATATTTTTGAAAACATTTCATGTCACACTTTTAGATCACTTGCAAGTGATTTCTTTAGCAGCCAGGGGAAAAAAGATTTGTGCTGTCTGAGCCGCAAACACATCATCGCGATAAAATTGCAATGAGCTGGTTTGTCGGTTTCTGCTACTGCCAGATTAACTGTGTCCTGTCTCTATAACTAAAATGTTGCGCACCCAGTGGGTTCAAGTGGCGTACAAGTAACCTGTGGTAAATAATGTTTGACTTTTTGTTAGCTATGTCATTTAAAGCTCTTAATTCTCACTCCGGGGTGCCACTCGTTTTTGTATTGCTGAAACAATTGAAGCCTACACCGCAGGTTAAATCGACAAACGGAAAAACTTTTCTGCTGAGTCGCTGAATATCAGGTAAACATCAAATGGACAACTCAAGACACTGCTTAAACTCAGAGGCTGATCTAACAGAATAATTTTCAAAAAGACACTTGCTAAATTTAAGTGATATTATGACATTTTCATCCTAATATAAAGAATTAATAGTTTTATATTAAACTAAGTAATGAAAGAAAAGTTTTAAAGCATTATTACTGCCCATGTACTCTAAAGCAGTACAGATACCACACAGAATCTTTAGTAAAGTATCAAGTTTAGGTCTGACGCTTAAGTATTCTAGTTCCAATATGAATTGATCATTTGAAGTGGGAGAATCCTGTCGCATTGAAGCGGCAGCGATGTAAACAAAATGATAGCTCCTGGCCGCGACTCATCTCTCTTCATGTTTTTTTATCTTGAAAATTGTATGCAATCTTTGTTTGATATGGGAATTGACCACTCATTCGAAGTATGGAACCATAGCGTATGTGTCATGAATCTTTATGTGTGATTCACAAACTGGGACTTCCTCTTGTTGACCAGTATCAAAGCTGCAGGGGTTCTCACCTGAAAGGATAAACAGCACAATGTGTAATAATAACAAATGCAACATTGTTAAAGTCTACCTAATGAGAAACAGGCTAGTGGGTTTCTGATATTAGCTTGGGTAAAAAGAATTAAAACATCTACGCTTATAGTCCTATTTATCTAAGATTTCCCTGCGCTCCAGTGGACTTTGCTCTGAAATATGAGTACCTCATACATCCTTGTATCCTATAGAGCTATAAATAGGGGACAACTTGGTGGTTGGTAGAATTTGAGAGGAATTATCTTTCCGCTTAAGTTCTTAAGATATTCAACTGTGTCCAGATGTTTTTTTTAATAGTTGTGCATCTACCTGAATAAGGCTCAGACCGTCGATATGATACTAGATAAGCCGGTCATGTAGTATATGAAGCAAATATACAAGGAAAGTCGCTGTAGATCATTTCAATTTTTTTGGATTTTTGAGTCATTCAGCTGTATAAATCTGAATCTGATCAAAATTTTCAGAGTTTGAGTACACGCAGACTCTCAAAAGGTATGCAATAAACCCTAAAGGATAATCTCAGACTCTGATAGACCTAACAAAGGAGGATATCAGAGTTAATATGGTATTTCAGAGTTTGATATCATAATTTTGCAATAACAGTGTAGCATGTTGGGGTTTCTGACATTTGGCAAATTGCATTTTTCAGTCATTTTTCCCAACTTTAAAAAAACCATGCTCTGAAAATCGAACATCTCATACACATTTATATTTCATAGAATGATAAAAGAGGACAACTTGAGCGGTTGAGAAAAGTTAAGAAAATTGTTTTTCCGGTGAAGCCAATAGTGTCAATTGGCCATTTAAAAGGTTGCCAAAAAGCTCTTAATACCAAATACGGGGAGGCACAACGAAACTTTAAATATATTGCAAATCTCTTTCTTATCTAGTTGGTAAATGGCAGGACAGAAGATTGTTAGACAATACATTATAAGTGACACAATAAAACTTTTCAAGAAACGTGAATACTATACTTTTTATTTGAGGAACACACCACTCAAATAAAATGCTTCCAATTATATTTCCTAAATCTGCATTACGAATAACTTTTTTTAAATGTTGGCTTCAAATCTGAGCTACAGGTCATTCTCTACACCAATATATTTATTTATCAAAGCTAAAAAAAAAAATAACTGCCCCCTTTTTTATCATTTATGCTATAATATTATTTAAATCAAACAAAAGACTAGAGTGACGGCTGTCCTGGTGGTCACCCGTGAAGATGATGATAAGTCGAAGCACAAGTAAGCAGAGCGTCCGTTGTCGAGCATTGACCCAAAGGCGATCAGTAAGAGACTATATTCTGTTTACTTCATAAAAGAAAACAATCGGAATCAGAGGATGAACCATCGAGCCCAATCAAAAAAGTATCATCTGCTGATTTAAAAACATGAAATTTCTGACATCTAGATGTAATACTATTAGTACACGATAAAAACAACAGGGGACTAACTACAGATCCTCAGGGTGCCTGTTTTTTTGATGAGTTTGTCTAAGAGTAATTTTTTTATTGGATATTGTAAGTTGTCTGTGATCACTGAGAAAGGTTTATAATCCATTGTGCAGTGATGAGATTAGATATTATAATTTATGGTAATTCTATTGAAGGCTGATGCAGAATCAAGGAAGAGCGAGAAAGCGAAGTTTGTCTGAGCTTTATCAATGAGAATGCTATGGTTGGTCATAACTGCATTTTGAGTCGAGTGGTTCATTCCTTCACATATGCAAGTTTGAATAGGTCCATTGGTGGTTGTTGTGTTTCTCAATGTTTGATGAATCTCTCCAGCATCTTACAAATGCAGCTTATATGGGCTATTGTTTGGTAATTTTCAAACCACTACCGCCATACAGCCAGATGTGTGCTTATTGAATTCTGTATAGCTCAAACTAATAATATGAGGCAGCAATCTCAGCATTGTAACCTAATTAGCATATAGTTTCACAAACTGATTGTCATAATCAGGGTGTGAAATTCAATATCAATTGTATCATGTGACATAGTTACCGTCTTACTAGCAGATATTATCAACAGCATCATCTAGTGGGTAATATTTATGCCCTGATTTGAAGATCATTTTGTGCAAATGTTGTGCCCATTAGGTGAAAACTCGAAGGATAAGGCCTCAATAAGTCTTGGTGCTATACAGAATTCAATGAGTGGCAGTAATGTTTTAAGCTGAGTTGGTTTTCTAACTTTTAATGATAGCTTTTTAGTAAGAGTGTTTGTGTTGTATGGTATTCAACAGAGCATGTGAAGAGTTTGGTAAAAACTTGTGCTAGCTGGCAGGCACAATTTTGTAATATAAATAATGCACACAGCCCATCTCTAGCACAACATCCTCATGGCCAGTCCAAACAGAATAGATCCACCCCATTGCTGATCATTGTTGATTACATACCCTGATTTTGAATATGAGTTTGTGCAAATTATTATAGTTGATAATTCTGATATTGAAGCCTCAGCCTTAGTTATCTTGGAGCTGTACTGAATGTAACTTTGCTTGAGTGGCAGCAGTAGTTTAAGGGCAAGTTAAAACACACATACACAACTTGATTTTGATTGCCGATGCAGAGAGTGAGAGAGAAAGTATCATAAGGGCAGAAAAAAACATGTAGTGCCAAAACTTTGCTTTTCTTTTTACTTTTACAGAGGCAAAAGATTGTCAGTGATACATATTATAAACATAAGAATGGACACCAGTATACTTGGTTCGACTTTATGTCTGGCTGAGTCTTAGCTGCGCAGCCTGGTACACAATGTTTAGAACTGATGTCAGATCTGAAACTGTGAGGTTCCAAGCAATAACATGTAACAGTGTGATACCAAAGCACTCAAAATTTGTTTCATCAATTGTTTATTACATAAATAATATAACAATCATCTTATGTGTCTATCAGTTCTCATAACAACTGAAGCCTTAAATTTATCTGATCTCCCCAAATATAGGCTAACCATTATATTGCAGGTGAAATGTGGGCTAATAAAAATTATACAGCTTGTAGGTCTCAATCATTCAATAAAATGACTTCGCACAACTGGAACCTCGTAACTTAAAACTATCACAAGATAATTAAATCTAGTCACCAGTATTGTGCTACGATTTCAGAATTTTAGGATATGGCATGGCTGATGAACAGGGTGCAAAAAAATCAAAGCATTAAATATACATATACCTTATCAATTATTGGTAAGAACTATGTTTATTTCAGATCCAAGATCAGAGGATTCATATTTCCACTTGGACTATGAGTTTAGATTTGATGAATAAACCGCCTTTATATACATATAACCTGACGGTGAATGTTAACAACAGTGTCACACGCTATGTCGAAATCAAGGTTATTGAAGAATACCTTTTGCAAAATGGAACTTATACTGAACATCAGACTAGAACGGTTGAAGGTTGGTCCTAAAATATCATGGCAATCATACATGTCACAGCAGTTTAAATCTTAATATGTATCATCAAACTATGTAAGTTTGCCTCTGCATGTATTCATTTCTTTGCATGCAATTGCTTTATATGTGCCTATAACCACAACAACTATGTCATGGTTCAATATGCAAATATTCATTTGAGCATAATTATGTAATATTGTGACTAGAAATACCATTATTGTTATGTCTCACCAATATTGATCTGATGTATTATTTTCAAGATAAAGAGCAAGGAATTATTCCGCCTTGAAATATTTTGAATAATGAAAAATGTGGTCTTCAGTCGTACCAAGCCTTCTCATCCCAAATGGAAAATGGAGATTCAGTGTATATCTTGCTGCACACAGGCACAAACTACACAGACTAGCATATCAGGTCACCTACACAAGGAGTGAGAGATGTTTTATAAATTTTCATTCTAGACTAACTGTGAGCAATCCTATCACTTCTCATTTCATTCTCAATCTGTGATATTTAATGAGAATCAATGAGATGGAATCTAATACACTACCCCATAGATGTTAAAATTAACACAGGGAGATGCAAGATGCAGATGTAGATGCATGATATGCTCTATATAATCTGATGCCAGAAATATTGATTTGTAAACAGCTCCAAATGCGCCTCAAAACTTGCAAGTTGAGAAGGTATCTGGCGAGCCTGTTCTAAAGTTAAGATGGGTCCTGGCCCCTGAATCTGTGCAGGATTCTGTAACGATAAAAGCCTGCTGGAAAGAAATGTGTCTCGCAAAGTTTTTTTTTTATTGCACTAAATTAATATACCAAGATGGATATTTAAAAACATAAATGGTTATAAAAGGCAAAGGGACAACCAGATAGCCAGTCAAAGGCTAGTGTGAATCTGCCCAGCTCAAGTTTTCCTCCCCTACAGCAGGCAGAAGCATGCCAAACCAAAGCCGGCCTAGGCCGCCACCCACAGCCGCCCTGCAAGACCTGCCATGGCGACAGGCAGAGAAGCGACCTCCCATCTCAATAGGTACCTGTTGTATAGTTCTATACCACTACACAACAAGGACCTTTCACCTCTATTGTTGTTGGTTTTAATTGGTTTCAGTTTATTTGATCGTGTATGATAATTGGGAGATTTTGAAAATTCATCTAGTTTTTCAGAACTATAAGTTTTTAAAAGCAATTTTAATATAGAATAATTGAATACCATATCGATCGGCATAATTTTAAATTTTTTAAAATACATTGTGACACGAGAATTTGGTTTAATTTTGAGTATGACCCTTATGCTTTCATTTGGAATAATCAAAACACGTTTTAAGTCTGTTTTGTTTCCATGCCCCCCAAAACTCTAGACCGTATAATAAATGAGGATAAAAGAATGTATAATATGTCAATAAGAGTTTTTTGATGATGAAGATGTGACCTTGGAGTAGAGGTGGAACAGGTTAAAGACGTTCACCTTTTCTGCAGCAAATGAAATTCTAGGAAAACCAGGATGGAAACATCAAGATTGGTTTGATCAGGATGATGTGGAGTTGAATGCATTGCTTGATGCAAGAAATAAGGCGAAACTGAAAGTACTACAGAGAAAGACTAGAAGTAACGTTGACAGACTAGCAAAAGCCAGAAGTATACTAGAGAGAAGAAGTCTGAATGGTGGGAGGAAAAAGCGAAAGAACTCCAACGAGCAGCTGATAAAAATGACATGAAGGCATTTTACAATGGTATTGGCCACAAAATAGCGGTACTGCCCAGTTGCTTGATGAGGATGGTGAGACAGTATTGACAGCGAAGGATGAAACCTTAAAAAGGTTTGCACAGCATTTAGACCACCTGCTGAATGTACCCAGGACTGTCACTGGATCATGAAGCTCTAAGCAGTCTCACAGACATGCCGCCTGATGAAAGTCTGGATGACACGCCAAGCTTTGATGGACACACACGCCAAGCTTTGTGTGGAAGCATGGCGGACTGAAGTTAAAAGAAAGACTGCATGACCTGATTGTTTTCACCTGGAAGAACGAGCAGATTGCAGCCTCATTTTTTTAGTTTTGAGCTACACAGAATTCTATAAGCACACTTTTGGCTGTGTGGCAGCAGTGGTTTAAGCTGTTAAGATGTAACCAGTTACAACATTAAACGGACTCATCTCCTATATAGGGTCTGTTTACGAATGAGAGGTACTGCTGGTTTGTCATTTATCTTATGGTAACTTGGATATCAGTGTGTGCCATGATAAACACTGCGGATATATACGAGAATATAGTGAGCATCCTCATTAATTCATTATATGAAAACAAACAATGAAAATATTCTGCCTAAAGTTTTACAAAATTTCACTTTTTCGCTTTTTTTCATGGCTTCTGTTGGCGCTGATGACTTGACCATAATTGTGGTTTGATATAACCAATCCATATTTTACTATTAGTATTAGTGTAATTGTATATATTGCCTGTCTATCATGTAACTGGTGGCCATGTTAAAGAGGATCCAGAGTAACTTGTTTGGCTCAGACTCCAATTAAGGTGGAGTTTTGTATTACTGTCTTATTGACAACAGTGAAACAATCACTGTCTGGCTAATTAATAAGACTATCAGACAAGGACAAAGTGATAATGACAACAGGATGACATTGTGATATTGTGCCCCTTTTGTAGCCTTACTCGCGGTGCAATTTGAGTTCATTTTTTATGAGTTGTCCATCAGAAGCAAACTCAGCAGTTTTTTGTAGCCTTTCACCAAGGCTAAACATCATAAGTGAAAGTTGATTTTCTCTATTGACGGAAAAACGTTAAAAAGTTTTGTATCAAGGAACAGGAACCATAGATCCTCTCCTTTCTCAATATATCCAGGCACTAGGGATGCAAACTTTTCCTCAATCATTGTATCTTAATTCCATTATTATATACATACTGAGTATGATGGGTGACTAAATAAGGTAAGTCTTTCAGAGTAGAAGGGTACTCTCAGTAGCAGGCTACTTACTCAGGGAACTGTGATGTACATACGACCAAAGATTTGTCACTGGAACATGTATTAGCCAAAACACCTCTCAGAGTATGCGCTTCAAGGCTTTTCAAACAATAGTGGCAAAAATAATAAGGAAATGAAACACTCTTCCAAAACTGACCAATTCATCATCTGTTGCAACAAAGTGCTAATGAATTGTGATTCATGGTATAGAAACCTCATTCAATTAATAGTGTTGTCTATTTGGGAAGGTCTGATTACTAAAACCAGCGATGCTTCCCTGACGGCTGTCTTTGCGGCTGTCCTGATGACTGCGGCTTGCACGCTCTTGGACGATTGATGCAATTGCGACTCTCTGGGCAGCTTCTTTTATGAGCTCCTCGTGAAGTTGGTCACCAGTCATAGCCTCAACATCCATCTTCGCCTCAGCGATGGCCACTCGCCTCCTGCTGAACTTCCTATGAACAGGAAATCACTGAAAATCACTGAAATCATATTGAATTAACAATTTTTGTATCGCAGGAAAGTATCAATGTTAAACAGCTATTCTTGAAGTTAATACAACAAAGTGGGGAAGTTTATCAATGAGGCAAGGATCCAAATTCATTTGAGTAAAACCTCAATTAGAGCTCATGCTAGATTTGAGTTTTTGAGACGATGATAGGATAATTTTTATCAAACATATCAAAGAGTGAGATTTCAGATACACAGATAGACTGATTAATTTACACAATATCAGCGAAAATAATCTGATAGTTTTTTTGACACTGTTTAGTAGTTTTTGGGTAGCAGTTTTGCTCTTAAAGTCAAATAGATACTCACACAACAAATATCCAAGCTGCTAATAATATCAATATGCAGGATCCCCCAACAGCAGCAAACAGCAACGATTGAACTGCTTTCTCTTGAGTATCTGAAATATTATGTGTGCTGGGACAAGTGGTAACATTAACCTTTCCTAACTACAATTAAAGAGTGCTTATGTTACAATGGATGAGTTATGTAATGCAATGTGTATAGCCAATTACTATAGCGCATCTTAAAAGACATAGAAAAGTGTTTTTCAAGTCTAGATTCGTTCTTTTTATAACTAACATACCTAAACAATCCTCTCCAGTTATCCATTCACCATCCTCACATTGCCATAAATTATGCCCCATGGGAACTTCGTACCCTTCAGGACAAGATAGGTTATAGGCCCCTCCACTCTTAAATTCAGTAACAAATGTTTCGTTCAGGTCAACCAGAAAGCCTTTGGCACCCAGAGCGTCTGGAGATAGGCATACTTTATCTGGAAAGGCAAATATACTTAGTTACTCATGAAAAGACTTAGTTTGAGGCTGCTATTTTGTATCATATCTTATTCTCCATTTTTATTCTATCATGTGAGCGAAATCAGTTTTAGAATCCAAATATTGAGGAAGTTATGGCCTCTCAAACATCCGCTTATTCGCAATGCCGATTGATGGCCACCAGACCACCCTGGAAGTTTGAGAGGCCATAACTTCCTCAATATTTGGATTCTGAAGCTGGAATTGCTCACATGAATATAATATGGAGAATAAGATGTGATACAGAATGGAAGCCTCAAACTAAGTCTTCAAATGTAAAGAATTCGTTGAGAGCACGATGAACATGATAGAAAATAATTACACGGGTTTAAAAGCCATTGACAAGCTAATCACTTTGGATTACAGAAGGGTTATTCTTATGTTTGTGGTTGATTATGAAGTTGAAAATAGTTTACAATCAAATGTAAATGTAGATCATGAATGTTTTCATGTTATGAATTATTTGAAAACAACTATGATCTAACAGACAGTATCAAAACACACTTATGAGAACAGATCTAATCTGAGTGGGGGATAGCTGTGCGACTCTCAATGCACTTACTGTTTTGAACGTCTTGCCAAGTTCATCGAACTTACTTGTCCTATAATAAACCGCCATGCTTTCTGGTCCTTTGGTCCCATAGCTAGCTGCTGAGAGGGTAAATTTATATGTCACTTGCTGTACCATTGTTTCTATATTGAATTCAAAGACTTCAGGGATCATATCACCCTCCCGCTCCAGTTTGACTAATTTCGCTGGACAAATCTCATTCCAGCAGGCTTTAATCCTCACAGACTGTTGCTCTGATCCAGGGGCCAGAACCCACCTTAACTTGAGAACTGGCTTGAGAAATACCTTCTCAACTGTCAAGTTTTGAGGTGGACTTGGAGCTGTTTAAAATAAAACACGCTAGGGTTATTTCGGAGGCTTAGTATGTATTACGAGATCACATGCATCATAGTTTGTATTTCCAATTTGCATAACTGATTTGTATACCAATGATGGGTATTGTGGCTGTGTAATAATACAATTCTTAAATACCACAGGCTGAACCTCGTAATGTTATTCATGATGAGAAAATGGCAGGATATGAATTCTGACAAGTTTGAATGGGTGCTCCAAGAGCTGTCACCACATACGGTATAACATTTCGGTGTGGTTAGTCAAGCTTGTTTTGCCATAACTGCTCACTTGCACTGATAAGGTGTACTTCACTCCAGGGTTCAACAAAAGCTAAAATCACACAACATAACCTTTTAATAGCAAAAAAAGTGTGTCAATCATTCTGGTGCATTGGTATTGGTATCTTATGTCATAAAAGATTATTCATCATATTCGATGAATAGTTTCTTATGACTTAAAATAAAGACAACAATAATGCTGTTTGATGACAAAGACTATGGAACTATATTTATTATGGAACCAAAAAATAACTGAATCCTACACAACAATAACTGTCATTTTATTCGATAAATTTGATTTAAAAACATTATTTCTGCATGAATACTTTTAAAACTTTGAACTGTTGAACTGTGTGTATTTATTGGGTCAACTATAAGATGAATAAATGAACATGGAACACTGAACATTTAGACAATACAAGACAAACAAACCTCTTTTCTGTCTCTGTTTGGACTAAGAATAGGTGGGGAGCTGTACTTTGATTGCAGAGATTCCACTGGTACACATGAGACGTTAAGTAGACTGTAGTTCTGTGATGGTGAAGGTGAGGCTTGAACTTTGTACACTATAAGGTTCCCTCTTCTTCTCAACCATTTCACAGTAAGTGCAGGGTGAACAGGAACTGAATATAAGGGAATAAGTTTTAATTACTTTTTTATTTAGCTCAATTAATCTGAAATCATTCATGTGGAGCTAGTTATTTTTGTATTACAGGCAGTGTGGAATCAGGATTATGTTGAATTGTAGAAAGTTGGGTGTGCATGAAAGTAGAGTGCTGATCTTGACCTTTACTAATAACATAATAATAATGAATTGGCTGCAGCGGCAACTTTGCAATAGAACTCACATGTTGATGCGGAAATTGCTCTTGAGATGGTTGAATTCATCTGTCCATCACCGGAAGTAGCCCAGATCCGGAATGTGAACAATGTCCCAGTATTTAGATTGTCAACAGTGTAACTGTTTACTGAAGAATCAACTGAAAACTGCAATAAAGTGATCGATGATAATTATAACCGACTGAATGAAATTGCAGTAGGTCAAGAAAGCTACATTGCCATATCCAAAAACGCTGATTATGTAGCCAAGGTCATCCTACGTTAAACACGAATGTATCCAATGGAGCGGGAATAAATGCATCAGTTGTAAGAAATTGAGTCCTTACCAACATAGTGCCATCGCTCCAAGAACAACTAATATGTGTAGCAGAAGTGATCTGATTTTCTATATTTGTCCATTCCAATTTGATTTGACTCTCATTGGGGTGTGGGATAGGTGTAGCACCGAGGAAATTCAGCGGGAATATATCTGTGAAATATCATGTGTAATATAAGTGGAAGCTGAACAAGTAATGTACTGTGTAGTGTATAAATGACTGAGGGAGCTACTATCACCATGTTTACATTAAGAGTAAAACATTGAAAGTGCACTGTGTTTTGTCACATTGTAAGACCTGTTGTATTTTCACAAGCCAAATTAGTCAGATAAAAACTCCCAGAAAAAATCTTCTTCACTTAGTTTGACCAGGGCTGTCATGATCTTCTTTCAATAAATTTGATAAGCCGCTTGTTTACTTAGTCATTCCAAATGTTTTAAATGTGTAAAATCGGTATCATAAACAAACACAAATACTGGGAAAGTGAAACTCAGCGAGTCCGAATCAGATCTGGCATCTGCCAATCAGATGAGTGCAATCTCATGGTTACAAATTTGAATGTCTTACCAACGCGGCGATTTGTAAATATAGTCACAACTGTACCATTCTGATGGTAGCCAATTAACTGCGCTGTGACATTGTAGGTTAGCCCGGCTAACCACCTAAGCTAAAACAACAGAGTCGCAAATTGATTAATCTTCATATTATACAATATCTCTCACCTTTATGTAGATATCTTTGAACATTTCCAAAACAGGCATTGCAATTTGGAGGCTACAAGATATCAGTTAATTTTGATAACCTATTCTTATGTTCATGATTATTTTTAAATGGTGGTCTCCTTTCATTTATTCATATAATGATTCAAGCAAATAATGTTTATTGTCACGCTTTTAATTGAATGTCTGATTTCTATGATTCAAATACACTTCATACAAACATAGGCTTACCTGGCGTATATAGAGACTGTTAGTGTCTTCAACTGCACACAATTGTCTGCCAGATAGATCTTCAGACACAGAACCGCTAAGTTCACAAGTTATACTGATATATTGTAACCTGGTCTTGTTTGTCTCTTCAAAGTTCAGCTCAATCACTCTGTAACCCTCATCAGTGTCTGAGAAGATAGATCCCACAGAAGGGATGAGTGGCGCTGTAACCGGAGCTGTAGGTAAATATCATACCAATTGTTACAAGCAGAATTTGGCATATCATATGCACATGTAGTTTAAACGCTTAAACTGATGCATTTTATGACAATAATAACCGAAGCTACAATATCCGTTAACTTTTCTCCCTTCCAAAGAATCAGCATAGAATAACCTCCTTGTGCTGCATGCATATTGAAACAAAAACTCAACAGGTGAGACTTACCTGACACATTGAGATTTATAACATCACTCTCGACACCGAAAGATTTGATGCTGCATGTTATATGGTACTTGACCCCTCGGTTTAAAAGAAACTGCAACGCAAAAACGAGATTAAAGATATGTTAATAATACATTAAGCTTTATTCATCACATCCGTGATGTAACACATTGGTCCAGTCATGCATCCACTCATGCCAGTTTTCTTCTCATTGCCTGATGTTTAATCATGCAGATAAAAGGGATTATGATTTCAACCTCCCTTAATATAGATATCATGTGTCTTTGTTGCTTATCAAATTACATGACCTAAGTCATGAATACCTTGAAACCTTGCTCATCCATTTTCCTCTGTCTGCACTCTCCAAATTCAGCCACTGCAGCATGCTCTGTATTGCATGTGACATTAAGTATACCATGTGAGTTGTGTTTACCGAGTAACAACTTATGTACATCAAAGCCATTCTCTGTGCCTTCCTTACTAAATTTCACAACTGACAATATCGGAGCTATGCAGGAAAAGAAAGAGACATAACTGCTGTAATAAATACCTTTTCATGCGCTTGTATTGTTTTAAAATACATATTTAAGTTTTCGATTAATGCATTTAAACATGAGCAGAACATAAATGTCCAAGCCTTGCTAACAATGTTTCAAGTTTTTTTGTGATGCTTATAATATGATGTGTATCTAGGTAGACAACTCAAATAACATTGATTGGTATTTAACGAAGTCGAATGTCAACTATTCTCCTTCGATTCCTATTTACTAGTTCGTTGAGAAGAATTTGTAGATATTCCTTGACGTTCTAGCCTTAATGACAATGGGCACTGTCAACAAGAAATTTTATAGAAGCTAACAAGCATTAAAAATTGTTTTATTTAAGAAATTTTCATTCCAAAGTTACCGATTGCATATCAAGGTATGAACCAGATAAAACATGAACGTGTAAATCATTGGATTTATTCACATTCATGTGTCAATGCTAACTAACACATACCAACTCTTAGGTCCTGTTTGTAAGGCACACTTGTTTTGCTGTAACTGCTGACTTGAACTGATAAAGCATACTTTACTCCAGGATTCAACAACAGCTACAATCACGTGATACAGTTGTATGAAAACTCAAGTTCTAGAGTTGCTCATTAAAATATATGCATCCACTCACAATCTTTTTTTGCAAAACACCAAAATAGTTGTATCAATGTCTTTTCCCAGAATACTGGTGGATATGGTTCCAGGTTGTGCCATGCATAAGCTTTGCCATTATAAACAAAAGAAACGCTCACAAACATAAAATTTTGATGTAAGTTCACAGGCGATGAATTAAGTCCGTACACTGTGCCATGGACAAATTACTAGACTGACTCACATCTCTGCTGTTTTTTCTCTGGTTGATGATTTGCGGAGAGTCATATATTGATTGCAGAGATTTGACTGGTAAACATGACACAATAAGTAGACTGTAGTTCTGTGAAGGTAAAGGTGAGGCTTGAACTCTGTACACTATGTTATTTCCTGTTCTGTTCACCTCTCTCACAGTCAGTGCAGGGAGCATAGGATCTAAAATAAGCAAATTAGTTCCATTTACTCTTACCTCGTCAGTCAAGCAGTAGAGGTCATACAGTTGAAAATTAACCGGAAAAAACACTATCAGCATTCATCCAGCAATGATAGGCACACAACTTATCACATTGCATCAAATATTAGCTTGATACAGCTGTTGCTGCACTAGAATTATCCACAATCACTTCATGATTCTAAAGTTCAGAGTCTGCTTTAGTAAGAGCTAGGACCAACTATATGAATGTTCAGCAGATCGTCAGTCATATACAATACAAAAATTCAGCAAGAAACTTAATGATCAACTCACATGTTGATGCTGAAATAGCGTCTGACATGGTCGAATTCAGTTTACCATCTCCAGAAGTGACCCAAATTCTAAACATGAACAATGTCCCAGTATTTAGATGGTCCACAGTATAGCTGTCCACAGATGAACTCACTGAAAACTGTAATATCACAGTATTGATCAGAATTGTCAAAACCTGATTGAGAAGGGGAAATTCGAATATTGTCGTCCTTATCATTTATGTGCTGTCATTCTGGGTTAGGGACACTTTTATCTATTAATGCTTGAAGCCCTAAGTGTTGTTAGTTTAAAGACTGAAACAGCGGCATGCCTCGCAAGCATGCAACGCTAAAATGTTGTGTCCTTACCACCTTAGTGCCATTATTACATGAGCAACTGATATGTGTTGCAGATATTATCTGATATCCTACATATGTCCACTCCAATTTTATTTTGCTCTCATTGGGAAACGGCAGAGGTGTAGCTTTAAGCATATTTGGTGGGAATATTTCTGTAAAACATCAATATAAAGTAAGTGAATGCTGTTGGATACCCTCTACTAAGACAGATTCAATCATCATATTGACTGTGAAGTCAACATTGGGTTCAGGAGATTAACTTGCTTCCAGTTATGTAAGATTGAATGAGCTGCTATTTACTTTTTCTTGCCTACTTACCAACAAACTGTTGCGAGAATAAAGACAGTATTGTTCCATTCTGATGGTACCCAACTATCTGTGCAGTAAAGCTGTAGGTCAATCCAGGATACCACTTAATCTGAAAGAGAAGAGTCAATTTTTTAAGTATATTCTTTGATATTATACATGTCCCCCTATTATATTTATTTCGGATATCATTCACTGTTTGGTACCTATAATCTTTTCAAATAATCTTACAAAGGCACCCAACGCATATTTTAAACCACAAGAAGTCCGTTATCTCCACAACTTTTTGTTTTGTCTAGTCTTAAGAATCTAAAATTTGCTCTTAACTGAATGAGGCTTACCCGTTGTACATAGAGATTTTCAGTAGGTTCAACTATGCACAGTTTTTGGCCAGAAGTATCTAGTGACACAGAGCGACTGTGGGTACAAACAATTTTGATTGATTTAAATCTGATCTTTTTTGATCCGTCAAAATCCAGTTCTATCACGCTATAGGCCTCATCAGTGTCTGAGGGGAGAATTTTCACAGCAGGAGTTGCTGGTACTGTCACTGGTGCTGAAGTTTAAGAACATGGTGTACATTGTATTAAACTTCTTATCAAACAAATAAAAAAATCAGGAAAATACGGTTTGTGCTCAGCGTGTGATTTGTGTAAATCTTTTTGATTATTCTCAGGCGCAAGCTGTGAATCTGTGTTTATAATTTTTAAAATTTCAATGGGTTATGTTAAGTGCGCAATCTTTCCATAGGAGCAGCATGTGAGAAAGCCACTGGACAACAAATCCCACATCCGGTAGATTGAGATATTCTACACAGAGAAAAGGGAACTTTATACAAAAGTTGCTTTGTGATAATACTGTAGTGGTGATGGATAACAATCAATGTTACAGACAAATTCCACATACCTAACTCATCAACGGCTATAACTTCACTCTCGTTTCCATAAGAAATGATGCTGCTTCTTATATGGTACTGCACTCCTTGATTGAAAAGAAACTGCAAGAAAGGAAGGACATGATTGGTAATAATATTGATTTGGTTTTAACACACACTACTGCCACCTTCAGGAGATATACAGAGGAGGATGGCATGTCAAAGCAGCACACATGAAATGCTAATGAGTTCAAATCGACCAAATAACCTGGCCTAAGTTGTGAGTACCTTATAATGTAACTTATTCAGCTCCATTTGTCTACACTCTCCAAAATTAGCTACTGCCGCTCGCTCTGCATTGCATGTAATATTGAGTATACCAGTAGACTTATGGTCATCAAGAATTAGTTCATATACATCGTAACCATCTTCTGTGCCTTCTTTACTAAATTTCACCAATGACAACTTCGGAGCTATGAAGGAGAAAAGACGATACCTAAGTATGAGTAATTAGCTTATTTTCACATAAAAGTTAAGAATGGCAATCTTTTGTCATACCATCGCTACCTAATGATGTATAGTGTGAATTCAAGTTGACAAAACAACTAATAAAGGATCAGCAAAGATGGATGCAATTACAACTGAGGGCGCTGGGGGCTGGATCATACAGCATTGAAATCGTGCCCCAGTAGCAAATCTTATATTTTAATTACAAAGGTTAATATAGTTACTGTATCTGCCGTCAGTTTATGCCAGATAAAATGCTATTTTTTTGTTGAGGTGACTTTGCTGCTATCAGCTGAATGCATTTCTATTGATATGGTCATATGATATTTTCTTATTATAACCTACTCAAGCTTTGGCTTATGCATGCCTTATGGCAGTCTTGCCATTAGCACAATACAGTTTTGTCTCACAAATAGAATATTTCTTACCCCTTGTGTAGATGACCTGATATGCTAGTGCTCTAAGTTCTGCTGCTATATATACACTAAATCTCCATTTTTCACCGGGATTAAAGAAGTATGGAATAAATGAAGACCAACGCTCTGTATAGCGCTCATATCCAGAATGTATGGCTACAAAAATGATATAGGGGCATATATGTATACAAATAAATTTAAGTCAAAACAAAGTTCTAGCACATCTTCAAATCAATATGCTGCCACAAAGTAATGGCCTTTGTACCATGGTAACCTCAACATCCCTGCTAACCTGCAATGATTTGAACATTGAAGGGGATATTTTGAGTAAAGTCACTGTGTATTATTTCAAGGTCAAGACTGTAGGAATGTCCCAGGCATCAAATTGATTTAGAGCAAGAGAGCATAATTTCATAAAGTTGAATTTGCAACAATGTATCAATTCTATCAAACATATTCTGGATGTTACAATGATATGGTATAATTCTTAGCCACAACATAGGATAGTTCTGCTCATATTATTGTGTTTAGATCATGGGACAAGAATTGTTGTTGTAGGTGCAATTAGATGATCTCTGAAAAGTATGCATGTAAGGAAAATTGTCAGGAAGATCAGAAGAAGAAGAAAAAGAAGAAGAAAAAGAAGAAGAACAAGAACAAGAACAAGAAGAAGAACAAGAACAAGAACAAGAACAAGAACAAGAACAAGAACAAGAACAAGAACAAGAACAAGAACAAGAACAAGAACAAGAACAAGAACAAGAACAAGAACAAGAAGAAGAACAAGAACAAGAACAAGAACAAGAACAAGAACAAGAACAAGAACAAGAACAAGAACAAGAACAAGAACAAGAACAAGAACAAGAACAAGAACAAGAACAAGAACAAGAACAAGAAAACAAAGATTACATAACTGACACATGAGGTTTTGTTAAATATTCAGACTGATATGGTATGATTATATAACACTTTCATGATTTAGAACCAACCTTTAATCGTTTGAGTCTGATATTCAATATAGGTTCCATTTTGCAAAAGGTACTCTTCAATAACTTCGATTTCATCATAGCGTGTAATGCTGTTGTCAACATGCACAGTTAGGTTATATGTATACAAAGGTGGTTTTTCAGCGAATCTAAACTCATAGTCCAAGCGAAAAACTGATCCTTCTGGTTTTGGATCTGGAAGAAATATTATTACATACAATAATCAACAACTATTTGTGCATTGCGCTCATCACTAACGATGAATCTTAAGTGTGTCACATTGAAAACCCTAGCACAGGATTGATGTCTTGATTTAATTCTCATAACATATTGAAGGTGATAATGCTCTACTTGTACAATGCTATTTATCTTATCACATTTATCAGTCACATAATCAAAACCTGTAAAGTTCGGCTGGCTGCCATTATCCCACAGGCATATTTCTTGACTATATTTTGGATCAGAAGTAAGAATATTGCATAATGTGGAAGCTGAAAATATTATGAATAGTGATGTTTGTATATCAACATGTTTTTTAGACAGTAATGACATTTTGGGTACTTAATAATTGATGTAACAAAATGTAGTTGATCTTGTATAACACTTACAGACAATACATAGGAACCTATCAGACCATAAGGATCTGATACGTTTGTCAAATGTGAGTGTTACTAAGTACGAGGCAGTGCAGTTAAAACTGCAGCCGGGAACTAAGTCTATCCATCCATTTCCTGAACTTATTTCACTGTATAATTTTCTGAAATTCTGTGGACTCTGTAATGGCAGAATTAGATGTATAAGGTTTTGCCATCCTTGAAAGAAAGCAACATCTTCCGTACCCTATACAATACTATAGTTTCAATTGCATTTCCCTGTGCTAACATTCCATTCAACTAGGTAAGTTTTAGAAGATGAAGTGTGATATCATTATTACTTTTGCATGTTTAGAGGCAACCCAAAAGTAATATCAGGGGCTTATGGAAGCATGAGAACCTGAACCTGACATTGATATGATTATGATATTTTGACTGGCTGAGGTTTATTGTGTTGTCATATTCTTTCAGTGAATCCTGAGATTTCTTCGATACAACTATAATATGTCATTATCAGTCACAGGAACACCAGCGACAAAGACCATGAACCATGATTCCATCTGCATGCTGCTGGTGGGTGGGTAATGCTGCATATAGAGGAGCTCCAATATTTTTAGTATATGAGTCTTTTAATTTGACTGTAGGTCATACTTGCCAACCTGTACGCATAAAGCGTTTGTAAACGCTTATTTGACACTAATTGAGTTTTAAACGCAAAACGCTAGTTGTACTCATTTATGGTTTTCCAAACGCCTGTTCATCTAATTAGGCAATCAAAAACGCATCTTTTATCTTTAGTGTTTACTTGGTTGTCATGGTTAAATAATAGACTAAAAATCTGGTATTGGCTGCAGAAAACCATGATGTTGATTTACAGTTGACTTTTTACGTGTCCAAGTTTTGCATGAGCCAAATTGCAACTTTTCTTCAATGAGACACAACATAACTAGTAATCCATTGTAGAATATGGTGGTTCTGCCAACTTCAACTTTTCTTTAATCAGAGTAACAAAGTTGTCTACCTCCTTGTTGGGGTGAGATAACTCAGATCTCCTGCCCCAGTGTTTCAAGGGCAAACCAGGGAGGATGGGCAAACAGGGTTTCAAATAGCCTGTCTTGTCCAGACAGGCTAGGTTACCAACATTTTCTCATTTATTATTAGCAGATTGCACCTTACAACGCAAAGGGAAAAAGACTAATGTTGAGTGATCTGCACTCCTACGCTACTAATGACTACTTACTGTGATAATATCATATTTCGCGCGTAGCGCGAAAAATTTTTTGGGGCCTTTTCTGGTCATTTGAGGCACCCTGGAGTTTTGTACTCATTTTTAAGCATTTTGCAAATTTTTGTACTCATTTTGGAAAAATTAGGTTGGCAAGTCTGCTGTAGGTCCAACAATTGGCAAGAGTAGGATCTAGGAATGGAATATTAAACATAAGGATGTAGCTTTGGCCAAGCTTTTAAAACTATCTACAGGATTAAAAGAGAGTTACGCTTCAACATGTACTACTTAACAAACTTAAAACTAGTTCAACTTACATAATACCCTTCATAATACCATGCATTTTGACATGTACACTTAACATCAAGTTGAGAACCAATTATGATATAGTCTCGTATATTGACCCAGGATAGTAATCCTCTTGAGAGTTTGGTTTCAGGATCAATGACTGTCTCATATTTCAGGGAGAGCGGACTCTTTAATGATACATCCTCTGTAAATACAGTTATTTATTTATAATGAATATTTTAAAGAGCGCACATGATTTACTTGTCATCGGCAAATGTTTGTGCACAAGCATTATGTTAATAGCCTATACTGCAGGAAATTCATTAAACCCTGTGTGTGTATTGGTGCATTTTGATGTACTTTGCTGATTTACCACATATTATAAGTCGTAGTGAACTAAACCTTCTTCCAATCTCTTTGTAATCACCTAAGCAAAGCTTTGGAGATAAACAAATATAAAGGATATTTCATTGCACTACCTGTCACATGGCTATTATTTATTCAACTCACCTGTATCAGCATTGACTTCAGTCACAAAGTTATGGTGGATTGAAATGAATAGCAGTAACTGCAATAAGGCAAGAGAAGCGATCAATACAAATTGTACATCAATAATTATGCACTCTCAACTCGTACAGCTTATGATTCTCAAAGGGAGTTAAATGAATAACAAAAACCCGACCGGTTGGTTTAGGGTTTTGCTATCCTTCAGGTTCAGATAAAGATGCAGTGAAGAGAAATTAAAATCGGAATTCCAAGGAAATTTCTGTGTAGATCTAGATTTTCTTTAATTTCTAATAAAATTTATTCGAAGAAACAAAAGCTTCCTGACCGCAGTATCCAAATAGGAGAATGACTTGGTAACCTATTTGGCCTGGGTTCCATGTTTATGCCCCTCAAATTTGAATTATTGAGACATTGCATGGTATATAGAATCCTTACCCCTTGCCTAGACAAGTTGCCTCAGGGGTTGATTATCGGCAGTAATGAGGTCTTTCAGGTTTCAACCGAACTCTCAGTCTCGGAAAACTTGAAAAAGGGTTGTACTACTTGTGGCTATGCCCAGTTCTTCGCAAATTGCAGCTTTGTGTGAATGCAACAACTAAATATGGCGAAAGAACAGACATGACCAATGGCCCCTGGTTATTGAACAGCAACAACACTTTTTCTAGGTCTGTGAAGGACCTTTGCACAAAACAACTGCATGAATTTGCCCGCGTTTGTGACACTTTTCAAGACTTGCAAGGTAGTAGGGTGAGTACTGGCTTTGAAGATGTTCTAACCCTATTCTAGGGCATCATAATGATGATTCCTCTTCATAGCTCTTTAACTGATACCATATACCATAATCATTGTAACCCTTTTGTTGCTAAGACATCCAACCATCAAAATAGTTCATTTATTTTTAAGCCAATGCAGCACATTGAATCGCAATTTTGTGCCAATTACCTAACTGACTAGATCAAAATTAAATTAGATGAATATGGTTTACGCTCAAGTGAATGATAGCTCAAGTTATCAGAAATATATCGAACTTACATAACACCAAGCAGGGAGCATCTTTAGATGCATTCAAATAAATTAAACACTCAGACAATTCTAACATGCCTGATATGATTCTTTGAGCATCTCCTCCTGTGTTTCATTGTTGGCTTCACGTTCAGCATAGCAACGAAAATGTGTGTAGTGAGCTACATTATTGCAATGACTGGTATTTTTAGTGAAGTTATCGTTACTTGGATTTGCCAGTGTTGTGATAGCGGCGCCGGAACTTTGCCGACCTGCCGACTGCCGACAGGCCTGTTATCAGATATTTCAGTCTTACCATTTGATTTCCAACCTAAATGCATAATGCAAGTGCGTATGCTAACAGTATGCAAGTGCATATACTAACAGTACCCCCAGCACATGTTGGTAACCCATTTAGGTCAGTGAACTGACTGAACTTACCATGTTTCCTTGCTTTTTCCTCTCCCTTGTGAAAACTTTTCTTTTCGCATGGGGGCCGCCATTTTGAATTATAATTTATGTATAATATTTTGGAGTTGCAGACTCACTGACAAAAAGAGGACAACTGCTGCATTAAACTAAGCTTCATGCAAATATGAATTTCATTAATTTATTTATTTATTTATTGAGGTTTTCTAAAAGTTTATAATTAAAGCCAATTCAAACCATTGAGCAACATCATGATCCTTAATGGCGCTGCTGATGATGGATCAATTGAGACGATGAATAGAGAAGCGAGGAGTCTGACTGAATATTATGAGCGATGTCTGAAATGAGACCAAGTGCTCGGAATCTGACATGGATCATTTGATCACAAGTCCTTACCTTTGACTGACGGACATGGATCAAAGGCGCATAATGGTATTTCACTACCTTTATAATTCCTGACACTACAGATAGTTGGAAGATGGTATATCGTAGACCAAAACTTGTTAAGACACCTGAATGGGAAAACAAGGTAACTGGGCTGTGGATGGACAATGCATTCTCCACAAAATCTGTCAGTGACACATCAGAGCTCTATCAGGATGGGCTGAGTGCGCGAGTACTCAAAAGCAATTTGGTTCATTTCTGGAGTCAACTTCAAGTGGGGAAGGTAAGGAATTGATTAGTTGAGAAGTTTTTAAGTTTTGGATAATTGAAATTCATTCGACATCATTTTTATTCAAGCAAACTTTTCTCTTGATTTTTGTAATGATATTCATTTACGCTTTCGTATTATTGTTCTGCTTTGAGGAAATTTCAATTACGAATATATTTGGCGCCGAAAAATGGCGGCCGTGTTTTGAAAGGGCTCCTGTAATTATCAGCATTTTAACTGTTTTATACCAGTTAAAGCAATCTATCATCAGCTTACTGCATCAACATAGATCGTAAGACCCTCCTACACATTGGCAGAAGAACTAAATCTGTACAAAAAGAACTCTGGAACAGTAAATATAAGGACTTAGTAAAATCCCAATCACCGGAGATTCTATGGAGTAAAAAAAGGGGGAGAAGATCAGGAGCCAGACAAAAAGTCAGGGACAGCTGTTCCAATAACAAGATAAAGTCAGCCTTACCTAGCATCTTACTGTCTAATACCAACAGGATTTACAACAAAATAGATGAACTAGAGGCAGCAATACAATCAAAACATCTGAAAAATTGCTGCCTGCTTGCTTTCTCAGAAACATGGTTGACATCTAATATCCTTGACACTCAAATAGCCCTAGATGGATATTGGACTCTCAGGAGCGATAGGGACCACATCACCACCAATAAAAATCAAGGTGGAGGATTATTAATTTATATTAATGATAAGTGGTGCGACAGTGGAAGTATCATATCGACCCATTCAGAGCGCACCCTGGAGATGATGGCAGTCAGACTAAGACCCTACTGGTTGCCAAGGGAAATCCCCTGCATTATTGTGTTAATGGTATACTGTACACTGTTTGGCGTGCCCTCTAGTGGCGTTGTCAAGGAGACTGTTAAGAAAATCCATGATACAATAGAAACATTAGAAAGGGGAAATCCCTCAGCTACAATCTATGCTCTGGGGGACTTCAATAGCGCCTATATACAGCTCCCACACTTCAAACAGCAAGTTACCTGTTCCACCAGAGGTAACAAAATCCTTGATAAATGCTACCTGAATATCAAGAACAGTTACAAATCTATCAAGCTCCCAGAGCTAGGAAACTCTGACCATGCATGTGTCTATCTTCTTCCAACATATAAACACAGGGCATTGGTCAGTCAGCCTGTTACAGTCACTAAGCAGATATGGAATGAAGACAACATGAATAAGCTACTAAGCTGTCTAGATGATACCAACTGGGATGAACTGCTTACTGCTCCTGATGCAAATGAAGCCGCTGACACATTTGTAGACTACCTGAACTTCTCAATGGAAACAAGTATACCAACCAAACGATTAGTCATACCAGCCAACAACAAAACGTGGATGACTCCTAGAATCAGCCGGCTGATTGGTGAGAGAACCCAGGCTTACCAAAGTAACTCAGCTGAACACCGCATATTGAAAGGGCAAGTCCAGAAATCCATAAGAGAGGCAAAGCATAATCATGCCTCAGACATTGAGACTAGAATGCAATGTAATAGTAGACTAGCATGGAGTCAGTTGAAGTCAATCTTGAAATTAAAAGATAATGCAAAAGGGTGCTCTCTTGATTCTGATATATTGAATGCTTTTTTCAATCGTTTTGATAAACAGAGTGAGTGTCCAGACTTACCATCTCTTGAACCTATTTTTGATGATTTTTCTTTTGAGGAAGTTTATGCAACTCTATGTAATGTACAAACGTGTAAGAGCCCGGGTCCAGACAACATCACCGCAAAAATGCTCAAATGTGCTGCATCCACCTTAGCACAACCCCTGACACTGCTTTTTAATCGATCACTTCAGGAAGGTGTTATGCCTAGAGTTTGGTAAACAGCAAATATCAAACCTATTCCTAAGTGTGCAGGGGCATCAGATCCTAAAGATTTTAGGCCGATAGCCCTCACCTCCATCGTGGGCAAATGTCTCGAGCGTCTGGTTATGAAACGACTCTCACCATTACTAGACGATCCCCACCCAGTTTGCGTATAAGTCTGGCAGGTCTACTGAAGATGCTCTAATCACTCTGATCGACTCGGTAACTGAACATCTTGATAGCCATGCTAAAAATCAGGTCCGAGCTCTTTTTATAGACTTTTCTAGTGCTTTTAACACCATTAATCCTGCCACAATAATCAGCAAACTCGATAGCTACAACATCAATCCTAACATCATCAACTGGCTATATAACTTCCTTACAAATAGAACACAGCGAGTTATTACATCACTCAACACGTCAAAATCATTGAGCACTTCAACTGGAAGCCCTCAGGGATGCGTCATCAGCCCACTGCTATTCTCCTTTTATGTTGTCGATATGCCATCAACAAGCAACATCAAACTAGTAAAATATGCCGACGACACTGTGATCATTGAATTGTTGACAGAAAACCAGCCATCTGAACTTCAAACAATGACTAATACCATCAACTCATGGTGCGCGGATAATGACCTAATACTCAATGCAAAGAAAACAAAAGAAATGGTCATGTGCAATGCAAGGGATAACCCAAGCTACCCACAACTGCTTGTAAACAATACTTCAATTGAGCAGGTAGAACAATTTACATACTTAGGCACCATTATTACCAACAAACTGGATTTTACTCTGAACACCTTGAAAACTACAACGAAAGCTCGCCAAAGGCTACATATAATCGCCAAGCTATACCATCTCGGTGTCACTGAGAAACTAATAACGACCTGCTACAAGTCCTTCATAGAGTCAGTAATCACCTACCACCTGGTTGTGCTATATAGTCATCTGAGCGCAGACTCTAAGAAAAAGTTAAAATCTGTGATAAGAACTGCAGGTTACCTATCAGGCGAACTTACGTTCACACCCGTAGACGACCTTTACTCTAATATACTGAAAGTAAAGAGCCTCCGTATGATTGCCACCGAAGATGAACCACTACTCCGTCTTAACCAGCTGCCGTCAGGCAGATATCAATCAGTCAAGTTCCGCGTGCAGATCCGTGCCAAATGTTTTAGAGCAGAATGTATCAAATACCTAAATAGTGTCTTCCAAAAGTAATAGTAATTTTTATGGTCTTATCATTTTATTTATTTTTACAGAATCAACAGTTTTAATAATTTTTACAGAGCACCCTACAGAGACAGTTTTATTTCTCAGAGATTGAGACCAAATATAAACATACATACATACATACTGAATTAAAATGTCACGACGTCCATCATAGCAGATGTACACACAGAAAATGACTTTGCAATAATCAAAATTTCTTTAAAGGTCCGTCTTGGAATACACGAAGGAAGAATAGAAGTTAAATCTGTGATATTCTCTGGAAGTCGAACAAGTGATCAGTCATGGCTGACAAAGAAAAAACTAATCAGCGGTAGTTGGACTACTTTGAACTCACAGAGTCTGCCTTTGGATATCGATTGGTGGTGGAAACAGTAAGTAGCTTACAGGAGTTTCTCACTTGATGTGTTGCGAATAAGATAAGATAAGATTTATTGGTTACACAACATCAATGATGAGGTAAAACTAGTGTGGCATGAAGGTATGAGTACATATGCACCATATTGTTTCAATGATTTTTAAAGGTTGTTCATGTCGTCTTTGGTAGCTTAAACCATCTCATCTCCAGTTTATATCTTGCTTTATTCATGGCTATGAGGCTAAAACATAAAAATAGACTTTGATTGTAAGGCTGTGATCACTTCTTGCTGATGATTATGGCCTCCTTCCTAATTAAAGGATCAGGATGCCTAGCAACATGTATAAAACATTTCGAAGTTCCCTTTCATGGCTGTGATTCATCTCAAATAAACTGTCGATCTGAAATGCAGCATGGTGAGTCTGTATGACCATACACAAGGCACTAAGTATATCTGCTTTATTAATATAGGTTAATATGTATTGCAGTTTATGAATAGTTCATTATTATGAACAGAAGTTTCAAAGGATGTGGTTTCCTTTGTATATTCCTATTCCACATTTGAAATATGATCTTGTTTGTCATATAAAAATATCATGTTCAAAGGAAGTAATGGTCGGTAATACTAAACTTCATGCATTTATCGTTCATGAAATATAATGATGATAACCACACAATCTAAAAGGAAACAGGATAGAAAGGCCTTCAGCGCTGAACATCAGCTGGCTAACCAAAGACCATTGTTTCACACAGAGATTTAAAACACAGTGTTTTCACTACAACTCCTGGTGTCCGGGTTATACTACCGATTATCATCGGCTTAAACAAAAATGTAAACACTCTTTCCTCATTAAGTATGCGTCTATGATATTCTATACCTATTTATTTTTTTAGATCAAGAATTATTATTTGCCGTAGATTCTATATCCCCCAGTATCACAGAGGTTGTGGATCAGACTATGTGTACCTAGTTGCTATTCAGAACCAAAAGGATACAGTATGTGGTTGGGAAAGGTTCCCAGAGTCTTCACTGCCTAAGATTCTCTACTCTCCTTCCTCCACTGATGCTGACCACACTAGCAGAAGTAAGTGGTACAATATGTGAATATTATTAGGAATTTGATGTGTAGTGTATGTACTGCATGTAGGTGGTGACACAAATTTTTTAATTTATTTTTGACACGGTTGCCTCACAATGTTAGTGATTTTATAAATGTATTTTTGGAATGCTTGAGGACTTTTTGTTGGAATTCTTAGCATTGAAGTTTGTGTATAGTTGGTACTAAGGTAGATCTGTTTGAATCCTAATACCGTAACCTGGAATACAGGCTGTGTGGTGGAGGGACCTTGATGTTTTTTTTAATTTCACCAGTAAACAGTGAACAGTGAACAGCGAACAGCGAACAGCGAACAGCGAACACCGAACAGCGAACAGCGAACAGCGAACACCGAACACCGAACAGCGAACAACTAACAGCGAACAGCGAACAGCGAACAGCGAACAGCGAACAGCGAACAGCGAACAGCGAACAGCGAACAGCGAACAGCGAACAGCGAACAGCAAACAGTAAACAGTAAACTTCCAACTCGCTTCACCATTGTTGGTGAGGGGAGAAAAACTTGTCACTCTGTCACTGTAACCTAGGTGTAAACATAAAGGAGAAAACCCTCAATTTATTGATGGCAATAATTTACAAGCCTTGTATACCCCCCCCCAACCTCAAATCACCAATAAAACCTATCTCGAGGTATATGAGATCTATGGTATTTATTTGTAAACATAGAGCAATGTCTTTTGATAGAATTATGTTTTGTAACAACTGGGCACCAGTTGCTAGTCGGATTTGTACGTACTGTGCAATACCTATGGACTACCATGAAACCTGCATGATTAAGACAGCTACTTAAAGTGATTGCATTTTTCTCTGTTGTAGTGCAAGAAGCAGACAGTCTCACCATATCAATTCAGATGTAAAGAAAACATAAAACCACTTATAACCGGAACCCGACAGAACCATGGAAACAAATATGATTAATTCGCAGAATCTACTAAACTATACTGAAAATAAATCATCTATGCTGAGCCTGACTTATCCATCACAGATTCAAATTTAATCATTGTTACTTTCAACTCTTGTCATCTAACAATCCTTCTATTTTCTTTATAAATAAAACAGCACTGAAAACCAACCACTCATTCTTGATGATGAAACGTGATCGTTCTTTGAAATCATATCACATAATACTATCCATAATTGTTTTTTATTTTTTTCTACGATTGGGATATTCACCAAACATTGTGAGGAATAGAACATGCACGGTAAAAATCAAGGTGATAGTTAGATAGTCCAGGGACAAGAGTGACAGAGTTCCCATCTTTTTAAACAACATTTATTGACAGCAATATGCATGCATAAATCTTTCCTGCATAAAGGCACAATGACCCATCAATAAGCTGTGGAACGGCAGTAGCTGACACTATTCGTCCACCAGTGGTCGGCAGACCATTATTGGGATAAGCACAGTCTATGAGTTGTCTACAATTTGCTAATTAGTTGGCAAAGTTTGATGTCATCCAACAAGATGAGGTTCTAAGTTTGTCTCAATTTTCAAATATTAAATAAAACAATGTTTTACTTGGAGTCGTTTTCCGTGTCCCTCACCAGACAAGCTTACTTACAAGTCTTAATGATGAAGCTTTGAGCTCAGTAGGTCTTATATCTAGTGATGAGGGCGCATGGCCAGAATAATCCCTTAGCTAGGAAGCACAGACTAACACACCTACTTTCTCCAATTGTATTTTTTTACACTGTGGTTATGATTTGCGTCATGGGAGAGTGATATATACGTAATAGTTTTTGGCCAAGATTATCAGTTAAGATTGCGAGGATAATTACAGTAATATGGCACAACACTGATTTCTTGTCTTCGGATATTGATAAACCTCTTAATGCTTTATTGTTCCAAATGATATTACACACTTCATCGGACAAAAAATAGTCACTTTTGCTTCCCAGGTTTATTCGTTGTCACAGCAACCATTCATGAATGATTGCCAGTAACGTGCCAGACTCATTCCCAATAGTTTCATCCTGGGTTATGACTGGTATTAATAGTATCTGTAACCACACAAACAATTCACTTTTACAATCCTTCAGTCCAAATGTGATCTCGTTATTCGATTAATATGAGAGAGAGAGAGAGAGGGCAAAATAATACCTCTTAGCATAACATCAGTCATCCGTCATAAAAATTTGATGAAACAAAAACAATAATTGCGTTATGAAAATGAGCTTTTATTTCCATTAAGGCTTGAATATTTCCCAGAAAAATTTTTTGGGGATTACATTAAGATTAAGATGGTTATGGGCAAGAAAATCAGCAATGGTTTATTACAAGTTTTAATAATGTTTTCCATAATCTCTTATCTAAGCTGACAAATACGCACAACCTTACCTAGATTGACGCCAATTCGAACATCAGAGAAAAATGTGTGATAACTGCTAGGTATAATTTACTCTGCTTCCTCACTATAAATTAATACAGCCTGCCTTACAACGTCATCACATTGGATCTTATCATGTGCCGAACCACAAAGTCATCATCTCAAGACTGTAAGTATATTGGAACAAACACAACGGCTCTCCACATCATTCAATTACTGAGCTAAAACAGAGTTTCAGTAATAGATAACGTGCAGATAACATATCATGAGAATTAAGCTATGTTAGAAAGTCCTACTGATGAAGATGATGATGACGTTGACATTGTGGTTGTTGGCTGTGAATATGGCTGTGATCGGAGCTCAAGGGGTTTCTAATCGTTCTGATTTAGTCGCTGAACTACAGCCAACTGTTCACACAGACTTTGGTGAATGGGGACCAAAAGTTTACTGCCCAGAGGGAACCTTTGTCTATGATATGAGAATGAAGTATCAAACAAAACAGGGGTTTGGCGATGATACAGCTGTGGATCGCAAAGCTCTCGATTGCGAGTAAGTACATGTGGAAAATTCTATGTTGGCTATGTCTCACTGACATTGAGATAATATAGTCTGTGTTATGATAATTATAGGCTTCAACATGGCTCATAACAGTAATATATTTGGTAAATTTATAAATCTGCAAGTCTGAATGCCAGTGAGTGACATGGTTAATTAATGCAGTTTATTCTGACGGTCAAAGTCTAACAGTCAAAGTCATGACTTTATGAGGTTAACCAGCTCTTTGGGTTTAAAACTGTTTGTAGTAAATAATCCCTCATTTCTCTTTTCTCTGCACACCTTTAGCCACGGCAGTTTGCCTTATTCAATACGAACAAGCTCAGATTACGTAATAGAGTCGGCAGGCGGAGACCAGGGTGAATGGAACAATGGAACAAATCCTCATAGGTTGTTCCACCCCTAGTTCCAACCCTATTCTAGGGCATCATGATAATGATTCCTCGTCATAGCTCTTTAACTGATACCATATACCATAATCATTATAACCCTTTTGTTGCTAAGACATCCAACCATCAAAATAGTTCATTTATTTTTAAGCCAATGCAGCGCATTGAATCGCAATTTTGTGCCAATTACCTAACTGACTAGATCAAAATTAAATTAGATGAATATGGTTTACGCTCAAGTGAATGATAGCTCAAGTTATCAGAAATATATCAAACTCACATAACACTAAGCAGGGAGCATCTTTAGATGCATTAAAGTAAATTAAACACTCAGACAATTCTAACATGCCTGATATGATTCTTTGAGCATCTCCTCCTGTGTTTCATTGTTGGCTTCACCTTCAGCATAGCAACGAAAATGTGTGTAGTGAGCTTTTTCACATTACTGCAATGACTGGTATTTTTAGTGAAGTTATCATTACTTGGATTTGCCAGTGTTGTGATAGTTGTATTCATCTGTAATTAAAATGGAACATAAATATTCACACAACCTCAAATATTGGTTGTTGAGACATTATGAAGGGCAGCGTTGTAAAAGGATGTACTTCCCTTGTATACTTCCTTCTCTTCAGCTGTAATGAAATTGTGTTTGTCATGAAGAAAATATCATGTTCAAAGGAAGAAAGTCGCGTAATTTTATTCACCTATCATGTTCCTTAAATATTAAGGTGTACAGGAAACAAGGAAACATGGAGGAAAAGGCCTTGATCAGTTCTCTCTTATCTAGATGTATCTTTAGATGTAAAAATCAGAAAGCGCCTATATCTTGGCTCATTAAGACCTACTGCACAAGTTGAGGAAAAGTTCTCAACTATGAGGTAAGAAAGTGTGAATTATTTGTTTCAAAGTACCAGTCTTCTCAAACGATAATCTACTGATTGTTTTGGGAAATGGTTTCTCCATCACAAATGTAGTTTCATTGTGGCCAATGTCAGAGGTTCCAAAAAAATGGTGATAGGCTGCCCTCTGTGACATAATAAATTAATATTACAAGTGTTTACTGAACGCCCAAGATGCTTTTGTGTGCTTTGTATCATTCTTGTAAATATACATATTATACAAAATTTCCATATGCATGTTTATCTGTTTACCAGAAGATTGAATGAGATTCTGATTTGGGTGACCATTGTATCTGTGGTGTGTGGCAGCACTGAAACATCACATGGAGAGACGCTGAAAAGTACTCTTACACGACTAGGTTATCTAAATTGTGCCTGCACATGCGGGACAACCACAACAGAGGGTAAGTGGTCTTCACTCCGTTATACTTGTTTACATTTTTTGATCGGATTGAATGATCTGAACTCGATGTTACTTGTTGTTAGATCTTTTTTGGTATTTGTGGACATGAAAATTGGCATGATATTCTATGTGTCATAGCATGATTAAGGCATAAAGATATATTTGCTTGTGATAAAATTAATTTTCATAAGTATTGAGTAATGTTCACATCAGTGTGCTGACCAAGAAATGAAAAAAAAAACATCTGCTTTTGTTTGCATACTGCGGTCTCACAGGAATCACTTTCAGACCAAATTCTGCAATTGCTACAAAATACTACCAAGTTATCATTGCATCCATAGAAATTGAGAATCTAAAGGAGCGGCTTCAATTCAAACCATTGAGCAACATCATGATCCTTAATGGCGCTGCTGATGATGGATCAATTGAGACGATGAATAGAGAAGCGAGAAGTCTGACTGAATGTTATGAGCGATGTCTTTCTGTGTTCGGAAACAAGTGTGGTGTTTACAGGTTGTACAATGTTATCTTTTCATTGAATCGTCTTTGTGAGATTGTAATTATAAGAAAGCTTTTATTATGCCATGCTATTTGCAAGGGCGAAGAATACATGCATACATTTTTAGTAGCAATTTTCTTAGACAACCATTTATAAGAGGCGATTTGAATCATGCTGTGTGATCAAAATATTTGCCAGCTCAAGCATTACTGTTTTGTGAAAACATTGATTTATTGCTTTAGCAGACATAGACCATGCAATCGGTAAAAAATGAAATACAATATTTATGCCCTAACACTTTCACACATCCAAAACTTACTATACTTCCACTGCATGCTTATCATATGGCAGAACACTGTTGGCACGCCCCAATTGCAGCTGAAAGACCCACATCTGCTTCTTAGATGGTCATGTGGGCAAGGGTATGGGGTGCAGCTTGAGTACAGCAAGTACCCAAGCATAGAAAACATAGACCAAACTTTAACTTATGCTTTCAAACTTTGTAGTTACAGTTCTAATGACAAAATGTGCCGCATTTCCGATATGGACTTTTATGAATCCTGGACCAACACATTCTTTAAGGCTGGTGTAACCAGTTACTACCAATACAAACCTGGTAAGAATTGGATATATTCCCATAACATTTATGTGTAACGTTTACATTAGTATTTTCAGCCATATACAACGGACCCTCTTAACCTCTGGTTATTTATGGTTCTGATCTGATAAGGCCTGGCTAGCATAAAAAAGGTTGCCCATGCAAAATCAGAAATGAGACCAAGTGCTCGGAATCTGACATGGATCATTTGATCACAAGTCCTTACCTTTGACTGACGGACATGGATCAAAGGCGCATAATGGTGTTTCACTATCTTTATAATTCCTGACACTACAGATAGTTGGAAGATGGTATATCGTAGACCAAAACTTGTTAAGACACCTGGATGGGAAAATCAGGTAACTGGACCGTGGATGGACAATGCATTCTCCACAAAATCTGTCAGTGACACATCAGAGCTCTATCAGGATGGGCTGAGTGCACGAGTACTCAAAAGCAATTTGGTTCATTTCTGGAGTCAACTTCAAGTGGGGAAGGTAAGGAATTGATTAGTTGAGAAGTTTTTAAGTTTTGGTTAATTGAAATTCATTCGACATCATTTTTATTCAAGCAAACTTTTCTCTTGATTTTTGTAATGATATTAATTTACCCTTTCGTATTATTGTTCTGCTTTGAGGAAATTTCAATTACGAATTACTGAATTAAAATGTCACGATGTCCATCATAGCAGATGTACATAGAACACACAGAAAATGACTTTGCAATAATCAAAATTTCTTTAAAGGTCCGTCTTGGAATACACAAAGGAAGAAGAGAAGTTAAACATGTGATATTCTCTGGAAGTCGAACAAGTGATGAGTCATGGCTGACAAAGAGAAAACTAATCAGCAGTAGTTGGACTACTTTGAACTCACAGAGTCTGCCTTTGGATATCGATTGGTGGTGGAAGCAGTAAGTAGCTTACAGGATTTTCTCACTTGATGTGTTGCAAATAAGATAAGATAAGATTTATTGGTTACACAACATCAATGATGAGGTAAAACTAGTGTGGCATGAAGGTATGAGTACATATGCACCATATTGTTTCAATGATTTTTAAAGGTTGTTCATGTCGTCTTTGGTAGCTTAAACCATCTCATCTCCAGTTTATATCTTGCATCATTCATGGCTATGAGGCTAAAACATAAAAATAAACTCTGATTGTAAGGCTATGATCACTTCTTGCTTATGATTATGGCCTCCTTCCTAATTAAAGGATCAGCATGCCTAGCAACATGTATAAAACATTTCGAAGTTCCCTTTCATGGCTGTGATTCATCTCAAATAAACTGTCGATCTGAAATGCAGCATGGTGAGTCTGTATGACCATACACAAGGCACTAAGTATATCTGCTATATTAATATAGGTTAATATGTATTGCAGTTTATAAATAGTTCATTATTATGAACAGAAGTTTCAAAGGATGTGGTTTCCTTTGTATATTCCTATTCCACATTTGAAATTTGATCTTGTTTGTCATATAAAAATATCATGTTCAAAGGAAGTAATGGTCGGTAATACTAAACTGTATACATTTATCGTTCATGAAATATAATGATGATAACCACACAATCTGAAAGGAAACGGGATAGAAAGGCCTTCAGCGCTGAACATCAGCTGGCCAACCAAAGACCATTGTTTCACACAGAGATTTGACACACAGTGTTTTCAATACAACACCTGGTGTTCGGGTTATACTACCGATTATCATCGGCTTAAACAAAAATGTAAACACTCTTTCCTCATTAAGTATGCAACTATATATGGTCTGTGATATTCTATAGCTATTTATTTTTCTAGATCAAGAATTCATACTTGCCGTGGATTCCATATCCTCCAGTCTCACAGTGGTTGTGGATATGACTATGTGTACCTAGTTGCTATTCAGAACCAAAAGGATACAGTATGTAGTTGGGAAAGGTTCCCAGAGTCTTCACTGCCTAAGATTCTCTACTCTCCTTCCTCCACTGATGCTGACCACGCTAGCAGAAGTAAGTGGTACAATATGTGAATATTATTAGGAATTTAATGTGTAGTGTGTGTACTGCATGTAGGTGGTGACACAAATGTTTTAATTTATTTTTGACACGGTTGCCTCACAATGTTAGTGATTTTATAAATGTATTTTTGGAATGCTTGAGGACTTTTTGTTGGAATTCTTAGCATTGAAGTTTGTGTATAGTTGGTACTAAGGTGATCTGTTTGAATCCTATTACCGTAACCTGGAATACAGGCTGTGTGGTGGAGGAGACCTTGATGTTTTTTTTTAATTTCACCAGTTAACAGTAAACAGTAAACAGTAAACAGTAAACTTCCAACTCGCTTCGCCATTGTTGGTGAGGGGAGAAAAACTTGTCACACTGTCACTGAAACCTAGGTGTAAACATAAAGGAGAAAACCCTCAATTTATTGATGGCAATAATTTACAAGCCTTGTATACCCCTCCCCCCAACCTCAAATCACCAATAAAACTTATCTCGAGGTATATGAGATCTATGGTATTTATTTGTTAACATAGAGCAATGTCTTTTGATAGAATTATGTTTTGTAACAACTGAGCACCAGTTGCTAGTCGGATTTGTACGTACTGTGCAATACCTACGGACTACCATGAAACCTGCATGATTAAGACAGCTACTTACAGTGATTGCATTTTTCTCTGTTGTAGTGCAAGAAGCAGACAGTCTCACCATATCAATTCAGATGTAAAGAAAAAATATAACCGGAACCCGACAGAACCATGGAAACAAATATTATTAATTCGCAGAAACCACTAAACTATACTGAAAATAAATCATCTATGCTGAGCCTGACTTATCCATCACAGATTCACAATTAATCATTGTTACTTTCAACTCTTGTCATCTAACAATCCTTCTATTTTCTTTACAAATAAAACAGCACTGAAAACCAACCACTCATTCTTGATGATGAAACATGATCGTTCTTTGAAATCACATCACATAATACTATCCGTAATAGTTCTTTATTTTATTCTACGATTGGGATATTCACCAAACATTCTCTGTGAGGAATAGAACATGCACGGTAAAAATCAAGGTGATAGTTAGATAGTCCAGGGACTAGAGTGACAGAGTTCCCATCTTTTTAAACAACATTTATTGACAGCAATATGCATGCATAAATCTTTCCTGCATAAAGGCACAATGACACATCAATAAGCTGTGGAACGGCAGTAGCTGACACTATTCGTCCACCAGTGGTCTGCAGACCATTATTGGGATAAGCACTGTCTATGAGTTGTCTACAATTTGTTAATTAGTTGGCAAAGTTTGATGTCATCCAACAAGATGAGATTCTAAGTTTGTCTGCAATTTTCAAATATTAAATAAGACAATTTTATACTTGGAGTCGTTTTCTTTGTCCCTCACCAGACAAGCTTACTTACAAGTCCTTATGATTAAGCTTTGAGCTCAGTAGGTCTGATATCTAGTGATGTGGGCGCATAGCCAGAATAATCCGTTAGCTAGGAAGCACAGACTTACCCACCTACTTTCTCCAATTGTATTTTTTTACACTGTGATTATGATTTGCGTCATGGGAGAGTGATATATACGTAATAGTTTTTGGCCAAGATTATCAGATAAGATTGCGAGGATAATTACAGTAATATGGCGCAACACTGATTTTTTGTCTTCGGATATTGATAAACCTCTGAATGCTTTATTGTTCCAAATGATATCACACACTTCGTCGGACGAAAAATAGTTACTTTTGCTTCCCAGGTCTATTTGTTGTCACAGCAACCATTCATGAAAGCTGACAAATACGCACAAAACTACCTAGATTGACGCCATTTCAAGCATCAGAAAAAAAAGTGTGATAACTGCTAGGTATAATTTACTCTGCTTCCTCACTATAAATTAACACAGCCTGCCTTAAAACGTCATCACATTGGATCTTATCATGTGCCGAACCACAAAGTCATCATCTCAAGACTGTAAGTATATTGGAACAAACACAACGGCTCTCCACATCATTCAATTACTTAGCTACAACAGAGTTTCAGTAATAGATAACGTGCAGATAACATATCATGAGAATTAAGCTATTTTAGGAAGTTCCACTGATGAAGATGATGTTGACGTTGTGGTTGTTGGCTGTGAATATGGCAGTGATCGGAGCTCAAGGGATTTCTAATTGATCTGATTTAATGGCTGAACTACAGCCAACTGTTCACACAGACTTTGGTGAATGGGGACCAAAAGTTTACTGCCCAGAGGGAACCTTTGTCTATCATATGAGAATGAAGTATCAAACAAAACAGGGGTTTGGCGATGATGCAGCTGTTGATCGCATAGCTCTCTATTGCGAGTAAGTACATGTGGAAAATTCTATGTTGACCATTTCTCACTGACATTTATACAATATAGTCTGTGTTATGATAATTATAGGCTTCAACATGGCTCATAACAGTAATATATTTTGTAAATTTAATAAATCTGCAAGTCTGGATGCCAGTGAGTGACATGAGTAATTAATGTAGTTTATTCTGATGGTCAAAGTCTAACAGTCAAAGTCTTGACTTTATGAGATTAACCAGCTCTTTGGGTTTAAAACTGTTTGTGGTAAATAATCCCTCATTTCTCTTTTCTCCGCACACCTTTAGCCACGGCAGTTTGCTTAATTCAATACGAACAAGCTCAGATTACGTAATAGAGTCGGCAGGCGGAGACCTGGGTGAATGGAACAATGGAACAATTCCTCATGGAAGGAGCTGAGCTCAATTCTGAACCTTTTCAGGGGGATGGATCTTTTGTTTTGGATCACGACGATGGTTGTAAGTCTTACCTTCACATTTTCAACAGCTATCAAACAAACCATTGTCAGATGAATTGACCTATATGTTTGCATATTGAAGCACGCTCAATTGAGTTTTGAAGTTTAATAAATTTGAAAAATTCTTTTTCCATGAAATTCATAAGCAGCAGATAGATTTTTTGGCCTGTGACGACCGAAATAATCTGTGTAAGTAGTTTTGTTATATCTTTCATTGGATAAAAATTGTTAATTAATTAATTTCTAATCATCAGATCAAAAGAGTTTGCTTTTAATTGAAATTTCACTACTTTTACTTTTCTCATCCAATTTCATAGTTGGCATTGTTTCATGAATTCTGGTCTAACTTGAAAGGTATAGGCTCTCTATCAGTACATCCGTGTAAATTAAGGAGTTACTCATATTGCAGTGAACGATGCCCGTATCATTTGTGTTACTTTCACAATTTACATGGTAAGACTTTTGGTGAATGGACTGGACAATACCAATGCCCTCATACAACTTATGTATGCAGGATACAGACTCAAATGGCTCCTATCAGAGGTACGGGTCACGATGACACAGCAATTAATGGTGTCAAGTTCTTCTGCTTTAATTATAAGAAAAGCAAATTGTAACCTAGAGTTTTTCAGATCATTCATCGGTGATATGTTATGTTCCTTTTATGTATGGCATGTGGTTATTTTTTTCCGTAAATTGCGAAATCTAGATGGTTTGTATCAGGCAGTGGATCCTGATTGAATGCTGATACATGAAAACATATTATGGGTCACATAATGCAAAATGTATAACGTTTTTATGAATCTGAACCATCAAAATATTTAGTTTTAACCTTATATGATAGTATTTACTAATATATATATATAGTATATACACACACACGCGCAGTTGACACAACTTCCCAGAAATCAACATTGTCAACCCACACATAAAGACACACACACGGACATGCACACACACACACACAGATACATCCAAGTTATCACACAGATGCCCAATCAATTGTTAAAACCCAGCGCTATATAGACTGCGATGGATTGACTGATATGTAACAAAGGATCTGCCAGAATATAATGTTTCATTATCCAAAAATAAATTTTCCGTGAAAGAGGTGTCAATCGAATAACCGTCACTGTACAGTTTACCTCAATGGCTCTTCCTTTCATATAAAAAGATATTCAAAAGGTAATCTATATTTGGTTACCATAATTCTCAATTTGTGACTGCAACATTGGCAAAGGTTATATAAGGTATTTCCGTAATTCATAGAGTACAATCTTTTAACCCAATAAACTCAATAACCCCAACAATTAGTAAAGGCCATTTGTGCGTAGTCCATAGCAATGATACAATGTCCTTATTTGAGATGTTTATGAGACTAGCAGTTCATTATCTTATTCGTTTAACCGCTGAAATTTTCTGAAGCTGCAATCTACAGACTTTACATATAGTTACTATTATGCTGATAGAAAGGAATGGTTGTAAAGATTTTTTTCAAATGAGTTTTAGGGTTGTCTTTTCTTGTGAAAAAGAAGACAACAAACTAACAATTTTCTTTCCGAATAAATTATTGCTTTTTTACGACAATTAGAATTAGTGTCAACTATTCAAGCTTCCACAATATCAAGCAAGTCAGATTTCATGATGTCATAGGTAATAATTTTAGTGCAATGAATCAGAGTGGTAAACTGTTCTAAACTGAGCAGATCTTATGTTACATGGGTTATCTCAGCTTGCCAGTCACTGACAACACATCGTGGGTAATCACCTATTGTAATTATGAGAATCTGCATTTTTATCAGGAGGTACATGACAATTTACTGTTATTTGAACTGAGTATTGCACCCCCCCCCCCCAAAAAATCAGTGTTTCCAAATTCGAATCAGCCATAGGAGCAGAATGACCTCAATACTTCACAGACCAGCTCCACTTATCAACAATGCATATCAGTTAGAACCTCTCATAATTTAGCATTACACAGACTGACACAATGGTGACACAAATTCTTTTGAAAAAGAAGGAAATATCAGGCAGGACGATGTTTCAGTCTTCCAAAAATAAGTTTTGCAGCGGCAGAGCTGTGAATTAAATAACCATTCCCAGCAAACATGCAAGATTCCCAATAATGTTGCAAAACCTTCACCTTCACTTTACTTGCAATTGCCTCACAATATTGGGAGGATATTGTCTAGCAATATTGGGAGGATATTGTCTCACAACATTAGCAGGATATTGTCTCACTATTTTGGGAGGATATTGTCTCACAATATTGGGAGGATATTGTCTCACAATATTGGGAGGATATTGTCTCAGAGTATTGGGAGGATATTGTCTCAGAGTATTGGGTGGATAATGTCTCACAATATTAGGAGGATATTGTCTCACAATATTGGGAGGATATTGTCTCACAATATTGGGAGGATATTGTCTCAGAGTATTGGGAGGATTTTGTCTCACAATATTGAGATGATATTGTCTCAGAGTATTGGGAGGATATTGTCTCACAACATTTTCCAGTGCTTTCAACACTATCAACCCTGCGATCCTCATCAACTAACTGGAAAGTTATAACATCCACCCTAACGTAGTTAGTTAATTGGCTATATGATTTTCTCACAAACAGAAGCCAACGATGTAGTGACACCTCTCAGCACATCGAAATCACTGAATACCTCTACAGGCAGTCCCCAGGGCTGTGTCATTAGTCCACTGCTTTTCTCTCTCTATGCTATTGACATGCCATCTAGTGATAACATGAAGCTGGTGAAATATGCCGTTGACACTGTCATCATGGAACTCCTAGCCGATAACCAACCATCCGAGCTACAAACAATGACTCATAACATGTATGAATGGTGCTCCACTAACAACCTCATACTCAATGCTAAGAAGACAAAAGAGATGATCATTTGTAATGTGAGGGATAATACATCCTACCCTCAACTGCTAGTAAATGGTACCCCTATTGAGCAGGTCAACCAATTCACATATCTCGGCACTATCTTAACCAGCAAACTAGACTTCACCCCCAACACATTCAAAACAATCAAGAAAGCTCCTCAGAGGCTACACATCGTCCCTAAGCTGTACCATCTAGGCGTTAATGAGAAGCTTATCAAAACATGCTACAAATTATTTATCGAGTCTATTAGCACATATCGCACATGTCGCCTGAGGAGTGTGCAAGCCAGTACAAGACTCAGCCAGTCCCAAGCCTGGAGAAAGACAGAGGGTTCGGCGACAGGAAGAGCATCCGGCCGGTGAAACTCATGCCACAACTATTATGCTTGTACACCAAAGGAGACCAGACTATGCTAGGGCATCCCCCGTGTTAAGCGATGCGCAGAGGTTAGATTGCCTTGCTGACCCTGTGAAAAATGTGCGAGGGAGGCTACAGAAGATCAGGATAGCAACCCTCAACATCGGGACGCTGACAGCCAAGGGGAGGGAGATTGCAGATATGATAAGTCGGAGAAACATTGACATACTATGCCTACAGGAAACAAGATGGACAGGTGGAAAATCTATCTGGAGGAAAGGCAAGGAACATTGGAGATGGCATCAAACTGTACTACAGCGGAGGAACAAAACCTAAGAACGGAGTTGCAATATGCCTGAAGGAGGAGTGGCAGGAAAAGGTGATAGAGGTGACCCAGAAGTCGGACAGGATAATGTGTATGAAGCTAGTGACGCCAAGGCAGACCTATAACATCGTGTCTACCCATGCACCACAGCAAGGATGTGACGAGGAGGACAAGGATAGATTCTGGGCTCAGCTCAAGACAGTGACTGACGGCATGCAAGCTTCAGAGGAGATCATTGTTGAAGGAGACCTAAATGGACATGTTGGAGCGAACAGAGGAGGCTACGATAGATGGCATGGTGGAAAGGCCTCTTCTTCCTCTCAACTGTTATATCTACCAAAAGTAGCCGATGTTGTGCCGCTACAGACTCTCCCTTGATCACCTTACAGTCCTTCACCTTGCTCATGCTCTCTCTTCTTATCCCGATGTAGTCAATTACTGTTTGGTTTGGTCCACTCTTAAAAGTGACAGTTTGAGCTTCGCTCTTTGTGAAGAATGTGTTGACTAAAGCAATATCACTCTCTCTAGCGTAGTCTAAAATCCTCTCTCCTTCCGCCATGAGCAGATGGAGAAGTCTGGTTGAGCTTGGTATCAAGCAAAAACCCGCCACCTGTACAGGACAAAGGCGGTGAAAGGTGAGAAAGGTGAGAATTAGCACATATCATCTAGCGGTGGTGTATAGCCATATGAATGCAGACTGCAAGAGAAAACTCAAATCTGTCATTAAAACGTCAGAATATCTAGCGGGTGACCTCGTATTTATATCAGCAGAAGACCTTAACACACACAGACTCAGAACTAAATCTCTTCGCATGATAGCAACAGATAACGAGCCAATACTTGAGCTATATCAACTCCCCTCAGGTCACTATCAAACAGTCAGATATAGAGTCCAGCTACGTGCCAAGTGTTTTCGATCGGAATGTATTAAATACCTTAATACCATTTTCAGGAAATAAACAGTCTATTTTTTATGACAATCTTTTATTACCAGTATATTTTTAGAATCAATAAATTTTAGACATTTATAAGAGCACCCTACAGACACATTTTATTTCTCAGAGATCGAGACGAATACAAAACATACTTACTTACTTACTTACTTACTTACTTACTTACTTACTTACTTACTTACTTACTTACTTACTTACTTACTTACTTACTTACTTACTTACTTACTTACTTACTTACTTACTTACTTACTTACTTACTTACTTACTTACTTACTTACTTACTTACTTACTTACTTACTTACTTACTTACTTACTTACTTACTTACTTACTTACTTACTTACTTACTTACTTACTTACTTACTTACTTACTTACTTACTTACTTACTTACTTACTTACTTACTTACTTACTTACTCACTTACATACATTAGCAGGATATTGTCTCAGAGTATTGGGAGGATAATGTCTCACAATATTAGGAGGATATTGCATTATGAACTTACCAAGAATATATGTATACCATTATTCATGTTGAAGCATCGCCTCTGCAGACACTTCACTTGCAACATTGAAACAATACTGATTCAAAATATTGAATGATTATTAATTTTAAATATAATCATGACTATTTGTGCAATATTACGGTAATAGTGGCGCATCACCTCTGCAAAACCTTCATTTGCCATATCGGGAGAACGTTAACTCGCAGTATTGAATGTATATTGCACCATGATATAACCATAAATGTTTGTACGATATCAAGGTAATAGTGAAACATTGGCTCTGCAAAAAATTTACTCACAACATTTAGACGATAATGTTTCAAGATTTTGAATGTATATTGCATCATAATATCAGCATGAATATTTGGACAATATCGATACAATATAGAAGCATCGCACTGCAGAAACTTTCCTCATAACGTTGAGATTATATTTATACTGAGTATTGAATGTACAGTGTTTAGTAATACAACCAGCAATAGCTGTGCGATATTGAGATAATATTCAAACACCATCTTCACAGAAGCTTTTGCATCTTTATTTCTTACAGTTATGCATGCGTATTCAATCATAATACAAAGGAATATATTATAACGAGAACCTGTGCACGATAAAAAGTTGAAATGTTATCAGTCTTATAATTACAACGCTGTAATTCACACTGTTTTTATTTCACATAAAACATTGCTGGAAAGGTTAACATCTTCAAGGTAAAGATAGCTAAAAGATATTCAAACTATCTTAACCTGTGTAAAAATATGAAAAACCTCAGTGTACAGAAATGACCACCTCAAATGAACCAGTACAACTGATAGGATGGATAATAGTAATAAAATTGCTGCTTTTGGAAATAGCCGAGCATTAAAGTTTGGAATAAGGTACCAAGATTTGACAGGTATAGAACTGAGCCAAATGCCAGAACTGAGTGTGTTAGGGAGTAAGGAATCGTTTCAATTAAGTTCTGAAGGGCAGCGATCCCAAATTTTATCAAGTGCACAAGCAATTTAGTGTACAAGACACTAAATGACTTTATCTTTCAATGAAACAATAACAGACCAGGCACTTAAATGATACAACATGACTATTTTCAGGCTGCTATGATGACTGTTTATTACAGTCTCATATTTGAGAAATATTTTGTTTTCGCTGAGCAATAAAAGTTATGGTGTAAACATTTAAAAGTTTTGGTCTGGTTGGTTTTTAAAAATTGAAGAAAAAATAAATAAACAGTAAGAATTATCACTAGTTGGCTAAAAAAGTATACTATTTGACTTCCGCACACAGAGGGATCGGAAACAGTCAGTTCGTATGTTTACCCTCGCCTTGATTGCTCTGTATCGACCAAACGGAAGTTTATCGAATATAAATACTGGGTCAGCGTGGTCAGTAGCTACCAGTGTGAGGCATCTTGTTCTCATCACTCTTTCGTATATTGCCTCGATGGTGTCAAACTTGCAGCTACCTAGATAGCCTGCGAGGCTTATAACTCTATTGAGCGATTTCCTAAATGACGAGGATAAGTGGCCATATAGAGTGCTAAGGTGGTACAAAAATATACATTCAAAAGCTATCATCATGTTTTGATATAACCATGAATTCACTTCTACATTATGGAATCATCTTGCAAAATATTTGACAGGAGGACATGCCAGTTACTAAATATAATGAGTTATTCAAAGCGACATCACAAAAATCAGTTGATTAATGCTATATTCATAGCCGGTCAAGTGAAGTGTGCTTTGTGGGTAATATTTGGCTGACAAGAAACCTGGCCATGTTATTTTTGTTATATTGGTTGTCACTCAATTTTGATCAATAACGTTGGTGTGTTACTAGTGAATTGTATTGTGTTCAATTTCAAATGGATGGAAGGCTGGAATTTTGCTGCGCAACAGGAAATAATTCGGCGAAATCCGGTACAGCAAAGCCGTCATCATAAGTGATCACAACCTATTTTGGTTATTGCATATCATAATCCTCCAATTAATTTTACATTTAGTTGGTCTGATAGCCAAAGTGTCAATGATGAAGGAAGCGGTAATACCATGTCACAAACTAATAGGACTTCCTGGTGAATGAATGGCAAGCTGAAATTGGGGATTCAACCGTTGTATCTGTCTACCTCCCATTCTATTGCTGTATTTACCTTATTAAGCTTTGTCTATCGTTTAAGAGGCTGGAAGACAATGTACTGCTCTAAAAATAGAATACCATGATGGGCACCTCTATTGCATCATAACTACCATCGTCATACCATGATGTGTTGTGTAGGGTAACCAGCTGACTTGTTTATTATTGCTATAGTTTTATTATCATATTGTATTATTGATATTAATTGTATTTTGATATATTTTGGCAGGCTATAAGGATATGGAAATTGTGTCAGGATGTTTAAAATAAGTGGTATAATTGTGATGGAAGTGTTCAAGAAGATCAGTCATAGTTTTGAAGGGAATACTACTGGAAGCCACAGCAGAAATTGAGGTAATCTTGCTTTTAATTATAATATGGTAACAACCTGCTAGTAAGACGACGTGTATTTCACCTAACATTGCATTGAGACATAGCATGTTGAAGAGCACTTTCTGTAATTGGTATTAGGTCGCTACTGTCATTGTGATTATAGATTGTGGCCATTTTTCGCTTGGCTCAGATCACAAGCTATTGCCTGTAGGCACTCAATTGATGGTGATGCCCTATGATAGTATCAAAGCTCTATTTGTAGATAGACTTTAAATCAGTTTCAATATGGCAAATCGCTGTTCCTTGTTCGTGACAGTCTTGGCTTTGGCAATCCGGTTTATCTGCTTTTCAACTGAGGTGAGCAATAGACCAAAATGGGTTACTCCATGATTAAGGGGCCTGTTGTTAAAAGCCGAGATTTATTGGTTGCGTTTCCAAAATATTACAGCTCAGCAGAATTTGATGTGCTCTATTGAGGAAAAGCTATGCAAGGCGATTCTGTGGCTAAGGTTATATCATAAGCACAATGATAAATTGTAAATTTTGATTAGAAATGAGCGGGTACTACTGATACAATGTTAAAGTGATATGTTTATTTATTTATTTATTTTTCAAGGCAAATGCTCAATCAAATGGAAATAACAATGGGAACTGTATTAGTAAGGATAGCAAAGCTTTTGCTGTCTTAGAAAAAACACTCCCGAATTTCCCAAAAGGTAACTATGACACATTTGTCTCAAACTAAAAGCTAGCTGGAATGTCATTGCTTTTTTAGAGGACAAATTAACAGCCAGAGGGCCCAATTAAAACACACCTTTACTTCGAAATGTATTGCAGGGACTTCCTCATGTGGTTTAACGACACAGTAAACTGCTGCTAGTTTGAGTATATGTTTGAATTAGTTATTTCCAGGTAATATGCATTATCTTATTTCATTTTTCTCTTGCCCTGTTATCACTGGGAAGGAACTTTTGAAATATAATCTCAAATATTCTCAGTAACTTTATCAGCTGCCTTTATTCTTTTCAAATTGCAGGGGTTGACAGCATCTGTGCTGATACTATCCGTGGAAACTTCAACGGAAACGACAATTTAGGTAAGCGGCAAGTAATGAATCACATCTGTATTACCTAGTCTGATATCAACTAATTCAGGGAAATGATTGACATAGCACAGGCGTGTAATTCGCGCAAAACCTTATTGAGTGAAAAATTGCTTCTATTCATCATTCGCTACAAAACATACAAATTTCACAGAGCTGAATACCTCGAGTATTCTTATATCTATAGACTCTTATGCATGGTACATGATTTAAATCTAAATTTTAGTGAGATTAGGCCAAATTTTAACTTGACAATCTGTGAACTTGAGTAAAATAAATAATCAGAGGATGAGATAAACGCATTGGAGTTGGCCTTTGTAACAGTTACATCGCTAGAGCATACTAAGCTAAGTTAGCTGTAGGACCTTATTTGGCTGTGTCTGGCAATATAAAAGTTGGTAAAGTGGTAAATATCAAATTTCCTTTCCCTATACAACATTGCAGCCGGGATGGCCACTGCACCCTAATTTCAAAGTTGATTTTCTCTTCTCATTTACCATTTACCAGATTTTGTTTTGCGTAATTAGCAAAGCTATGACCGCTGACACAAAATGGAGCCATCTTCGTTAAAGGTAATGCCATAGAACAAAAGCTTATGTTCATTAAAGCCTCCGACCATAGTTAACAGCTATTTGCTGAAGCTTGTTTGTTTTAGTTGTAAATTATTCCTTTTGTATGTTAAAGTGACAGTCCTACTAGGCCATGTTTTGTATGGTTTTAAAGATCTCAAGCTGAAAAGTCATTAGGGCGTATGAAATAAAACTGTGAACCTAATTGCAGTAAAACTGCTGCAAAGTCATAGTGGATCATAGTGATTTATTGCCTCCCCCTGACCACTATGATCCACTATGATCCTTGCTTAAATAATTGAAAACAAAATAAGTGCTACTTTTATTTGCCCTATAAGCTCACAATATTTGATTTACTGGGGTAATATATCCACTTTTCTAATAGAACTGACCCTTTAAGAGCTTCTTATTTTACTTTAGTTCTTATTCCTGATAGGTGACGGAAGAAATGGTAACTTCAATGGGAATTGTGGAGGAGTTTGTACAAAGGTTTACTCTGGTAATAACAATGGAAATGATAACTCAGGGGGTAACAATGGTAAGTCCTTAATGTAATGTGCTTAGGACACGGATCCACTAAAGTAAACACAAAACCTAAAACATGTTTCTGATGAGAATGTTAATATTTAAATTTTTATCTTTGTTTGGAATGTCGTGCCAATAGAGTCTTTCCTGAGACTCTAATTTGAAAAATTAGCAAATTGTCAGTTGCTGTTTAGTAAGAAACAGAAGATTTGGCTGCCCCTAAAGAGGGACTCAAGGTGCCCTAAATCCTCATACTGAGAATGTGATACATCCTAGAAAACTAGAATGCATCCTAGAGGTGAGGCCATAGAAGACCTCCTAATCATGAGTGTGCAGCAAGCTGCCAAAACTGAACTTGCACTAATCGGCCATTGACATTGACAGTTTGATCTTAGCCAATAGGCCGAAAAGTGTGAATAAAATCTGTTAACTAATTAGGTTCTCAAAATAGTTAAACCCCAAACAAATGAATCAATATCAACAACTATTTCATATTGCTATGATAGATGATTATCTTGGTACTCTGAATAATAAAACTTATATGTATTTTTGAATATTTGTACGCAGTGCAACTGCAATCAAATAATTGCGTTTCTGGTATCGAATTATTTTGTTTGATATCATATCCCATCATTCCAGGAAATAAGAACGGTAACTGCTACGGACTTTGTATTATGGTGTATTCTGGGAATGGAAATGGAAATGACAGCGGCTCGGGTAACAATGGCAATAACAATGGGAACTGTATAGGTAAGTGTTTGATTATCCGCAAATCATTTTCAATCTTGTATCTTCACCGCATATCAATAATTCAACATAGAAAATGAGGATTTCAAACAGGGTTAGGTGTGGTAATATGATTTGTGCTGCACTCTGGTAAAGAAGGATGTAAACCTGGCAAAGCATAGAGATGGAGCTATTATATTGCCCACCTCTACGTACATTATTGGATTCCCCATGCAAAACATCGCTTCGAAAATTTTATTTGTTACCTTTTTACGATGATCACGATTTGATAAGAGCACATTTCAACATTCAGAGGATTTGACTGGGGCATGTTATATTATTGAAATGCCTTCTCCTTTTTATTTTGTGTTAACTAACCAATAACATATCCAAGTCTGATTCACATTAGGTATATCTGCAGAAGCTGCCACCCTTTCATATTTACCATTTAAGGTATTAAGTTGTGAACAAAATCGTAGAGGAACGGCAACTTCAATAAACCACAATAAGATTTACCAAATATTTAATTTTGTTTAAGTTTTGATTGACAAATCAAAAACCTATATTAATATCTATGAACTGACTTGATTTCATATTGCCAGGTGACTGTCGGAACTTTGTATCAGGAAACGACACCAATAAGAATAATAAAGGCAATTGTATAGGTGACTGCAGACCGGGAAAGAAAGACAATATCCAGGGAAGCGAAGCTGCTGCAATAACATGTGATGTCTTCTGTGTGTGAATCAATGACTTCTTATTTGGACCGTCGTCAGTAAGGGTGCAAAATACCTCCCCCCCCCCCTTTCCAGATTAACCAAACTCAAGTTCTCATGACACATCCCTAATCAAACAGACAATAATTATTGAGTGGAAACTGCAAGACGCTCATATGGAGATGCGATCCATATACGTCATTTTGAGTGACCATCAATCTAAACAATCGTATGGCCCCATTTAAGAATAGCTTCATTTAGAGTGAAGAATCACCATGTAATATTTGTTTAGATGTGATACCTCATTGCTAGTAAATTGATGGAGTCAAAGTCATAAAGTCTACTCAGCTGTGATGCAGTTTGAGGATCTGGATGTGAGCAGCTGTTTATTCTATTGTATTTAAATGTTAAATTAAATGCACAAAGAAAACATAAGGCTTTGGCCTTCCTTTTATCTACCTTCAGCCTCTTTTACGAGGAAGTTATTTGGCAAACTCTCAGGCTGAGCTCCCTTCAAAGGGAATTTGGAAGTGTGTCTAATCAATCTAATTTCTGCTGATGTTGCAGCGGAAGCCTAACATAAAATCTGTTGCACTATATATACATAACGGAAGATATTACTGTCAGATTATATTCATCAAAAGGCAATTGTGATTTAGCGTGATTTGGCATTCTAATTCACTCAACAGAGCCATCAAATAACAATTATCAATTACATTTGGGAAGGCTGCGAGATATGTGTCACTTAAGACACTTCCAATATTTTGATACTCATGAAATGTGAAATTTCAGTCTTTGTGTCACCAAGAGCCATGTTTGTATGTATCTAGCATAGGATTTCCTTATTTAAAAGAGCGGTCTCCTTTGGTTAGGTTGTTGACTGCAGTTACTTCCTGGTAATATTTGCTTATCTTAGCTTCTGATAATATGCAACCCTAATACACTAATACAATGTATGGTCAAGATATGGAAAGCATATCATGTAAAAATTGCCTGAGTCAGGGTGGTCTCCGCTTTGTTGAACCGTCTGGTAGCCATTCTAGTCACGACCTCTCTGGCGTAGGCTATCAGACCACACCGCTGTCCGCTGCATTTTTTATCTCAATTTGATTATATCATTTTACTAGAAATTTTCAAGCAGAAACCTAAAACAAGAAAAAAAGTAAGGCTGTTCAAACAACTAATGATTTATGCTGCCCCGAATATTGGACTCTATTCAGTGTAAAGTTTTATCTCACACCAGCCAAATGTAGCGTTAAATCATAAAGACCAAAGTGTGTGGGGCAACAAAAGCTGGTCAATGCATCCAATGTGTTACATTCGTTGGACATATTCAAAGTTCAGTGGTGCCCATTGAATTTTAGGGTATGATTTAAGGCGGTATTAGCATCTCGATACAATGGTGACCTCCTAGGTTCTTAATTATATGCATCTTAAATCATCATCAATCAATATAATTAATTGACGATTTGGCTATGAACGTGGTGCATAGTGTTATTCTAATGAGTTGATATCCCGATGACTAGACATTTCATTGTATTACTTGCAAACAGGATGTTTTCGGGTCACAGACTGCCTCCTTTAATATGATTTAATAATATGACTTGGTGTCAAGAAGTGGAAATAAGTGAGGATTATTTAATTTCATGTCTTGATGGTATCAGGTTTAAATTTGTTCTGAAGTGACAAGCGGCTCAGTTGTCTAACTTCAAACAAACCATCTGGATGTTATACCGGAATCAAAGGTTGGTAACTAAAGCAATCTCAGAATAAGCTAAGCTTGACACATTTTAGTCCTGAATTGACTACCAAGCACAATATAATTGATTTGAATCTTTGTATCTAAACCTCGCAATGTTGGAACAACAAACATTATTCTGACAGTATTTTCACGCTTATTTCTAAACATTAAAGCTCAAGAGCATCACCTATTCCCAAGACTCAACTCGGAAGTGGACATTGAAATAGAACAGATTTCCCTGAATCAGTAATCCTATTTGTAGACTTGTTTGAGTCTGACTATATATATGGCGGATATGGCAAATACCTCCTACCTGTGTTTGACTGTCTCAGCTCTAGTGATTCAGCTCATTTGCTTTACAACTGAGGTAAGCAATAGACTGAAACTTTTAATTGATTAGCATTCTTTTGCTTACGAAACCTATGCTTGGATGTTTAACCTTTGCATTCAAACATGAAGCAAAAATAGCATCATTTTGATCCAAAAATTTACACAATCTTGCAACTCCTTTATTTCAAGTCTCATTGTACAACAGGGGGTTAGAGTCATGGAGATCGTTTCCAATTACCGAATGTTTATACTAAATAATATGGCTTCAGAGCCAACTTGGATAGTTAAGTAACGTTGATGACAATGAAAAACAACATGTATTGTTTAATAAATATTAAAAGAATTTTTACATTTTATTTGTAGATTGAGTTTGTTTTAGTTTGATTTGGTCCGGTTTCTATTTCATCAAACAAGTTAAGATAAAGGAAACTAAAAATATTAAATGGTGGTAAGGCCTACAATAGCTTTGACAATGTCAATGCTAGTCGAGGAGCAAGGCCAAATTGTCATAAGGGATGTGGCAATAGAAATCAATTGAATTTCAATGAAGAAAGCCAAGAGGTGGTGCACGACAGTCGTTTTAAATGGGGCCTGACTCTTCACTGATTTCAGGGTGTCAGGCAGCTTATTCCACAGTGCTGCCATTTGATATGCGACCCTTTGCTGGAAATAATAATGGAAAGTGCATTTATGAGAGCAGTCCTGCATTCAAAGTCCTAGAAGAGAATCTCCCAAATTTCCCGAAAGGTAACCAAGTCATTCCCTTTTACACCTCAGCTTCATTGTGGAAGTTACATTCAAGACCGTAGTTTTAGGGGAGGCAGGGAAGCTCTGCCTCCTCTAGAATGCTCATAGAGCAGCCTAAAAATACTATATTTGAATATTCCATGTTAGAGACAGGTTCTTTGGGATTTCCTTTTGCTATTTATGTAACTTAGATTGCTTTGGAGAGGTCCCAGCACCCTTCCTGTTGATATTTTGGAACTGCCTAAGATTTTTGCATCTCCTACCATTTTTTCTAAACTACCGCAGTTAGATGACACAAAAAACTGCTGCGAGTTGGCGATTTCTAACTCTATCCATAGCTATTGACCTAACAAACCGCATCAGTAGTAGCTGCTAGAATATAACATGATTTGGTTTGTGTGGATTCCATGAGATTTTTGTTTTATTTTTCCTATTATGTTTCTGGTCAATATCTTATCAAATTTACAACTTTTCAATTTCAGGAGTGAAAATTATCTGTGCAGATACTATCCGCGGGAACTTCAATGGAAACGACAATATGGGTATGTAATTATTGGTAATCTCATTATAACACAAAATACAGATTTTAAGAAGAATACTAGTTGACTTATTACTTACATGGCCTGTAGATGCCTTTACTACTTTTTGAATCATAATAAGATCATTTATAGCATCTAACAATATTGGCAGGGATGTGAGTTGTCAATAAAATATATATTTGGAGTTGGCTCATCTGCAAAATCGTCACACAGATTTTCATTCTTGTGGAACCTTAGATGATAGTCACATTTTTTCTCATGTCAATTATTGTTGCGCAATCAATCAACAGGCTTCAACTTCATCAATTGATTCAGGTATTTATTTGTACAACATGTTAAACATTCCAGTGATATGTAATCACTTTTGCTTAAAAATAATTTGTGTAAAATAATTTGGGAAAGAATGGGATAATGACATTTTGATGAATACCGATTCATGCTCTGCTGTGACCGCTTAACTTCCAGTGATTGTGTGTCACTGGCTTCATGATTGGCTTCAAAAACGCAACTGTCAATCTCCAGATCGTGGGGATGATATGCCTTCAAATCAGGAAACTCCTCCTGATGTCACCATGACACTTATTCCACACGATCTACCACTAAACAAAATGTCAGTGTCAATGACATGTAGGATGCTAATCGGGGAGGCTGGAGGGTTTTTCGATATTCTGAGCTTCACTGTCACTCGATCAGAGGAAACGACCTTTAACCTCAGTATGTGTGTTGTTGGTTCGTCAATCAGGGCCACATACAAGACTGTAAAGGGATCCTTATAGATATTATTATATATGGTCTGTACTCTATAACAGATTCACAGATCAGGAGGGGGGGCCTCAAAATAAAGGAGGGCAAACTCCAAAATATACAGCAGTTTTAATCTAGAAAAATCAAGTTTTGTTAAACATTAATATTTGTGCATACTGTAAAACTTGATTTACTGTCTTGCAATTTGAACAGTGATATAACGTTTATTATGATGTCTCCCTGTCACGTAAAACAATATAACACAGATGAGGCCACTTGAATCACATTTTTCCCAAGTTCTTAAAAGCTTGCAAGAAAGTTTGTTAACCACTTATGTACACTTCACCACATGTTCATTACAGTCGAAAAGAGGAATAGACAGTTTTCTGAGCTCTGTTTTATGCCTCAATTCGTAGTTTGGTACTTTTAACCCACGCCGCATAGGAAAAATGTGCTGAAAGAGGGTAATCTTGAAAACCGCTATTTTATGATAAAAATGATTTGGGATTCAGAATCTGTACCACTATACACCCTGTGAGACAGGATTTCCAAATCATGGGAGGCTTAAATGTTGATAAATCTTCATTTTAGTGACAAAATTCATGAAAAATTCTATGAAATTTGTCCGCAAAACTGGTTGATATTGATATAATTGACTATCCGAATACAAAAATTATTTCCCAATATATGTCCCTATCAGTTTTCAATGGTGCAGATTCTGAATGAAAAAATCATTTTTAACCTGACATAAGCGGTTTTCAAGATAACCCTCTTTTCAGCTCGTCTTTCCTATGCGGCGTGGGTTAAAAGTAACAAACTGGAGAGAGGACAACTCAAAATGGAGGCCTAAATCGGAGCTAAAAATAGAGATATAATGTGTGTCTACTGGCACTTGCAGTTTTATTCATGTTTTCATTTCATTTGTAAATATATATCTTTATACTATAAAAGGAAACAAGAATTTTTGGTATCGTATTTTTTCATTCCAGGAAATAAGAACGGTAACTGCTATGGAAAGTGTATTATGGTGTATTCTGGGAATGGAAACGGAAATGACTCAGCAGATAAAACGGGGAATAACAATGGTAACTGCATAGGTAAGCCTTATGTCGACAAAGAGTATTACTATAAAACGGTATGCCCTCTCTGGATGTATTATTCAGTTCAGTTAGGTTATGTAACTCACCAATGGTCCCTAGTTAGTATCAACGCAATCCTTAATGTCTGACATTGCATAATTTGTTGGTTTAGATGATCGATGTCTGACACATTATGATTGATAGGGCAATTAGCAAGACACTATCTGGATCAGCAATCAGTTTGTTGTCATTATTCCATTCAGTTTCAAATCTCATCTTTTCCCATATTAACTCACTATGACGTCATTTGTTGATATCTTCCGGTGGGCAAACCCACTCAATTCAATCTAAAATCCCATGTCATAAGCAGCTCCTTTGGGATTTCTTTCTGGTATAAAACCTTTAGTGCTTGATGAAGGTTGCAGGACCCATCCTAGTGATTTTTAAGACCTGACTTAGGTTTTTGCCTCCCCTGCCATTTTTTTCTAAACTACGCCCCTGAGCTCACTGCTAAAATTTCCCTGAGGGTATTGCTGCTCTGAATTAACTCATTTCATTCTCACTTCAAAACGCAAAATTGGGTTTTTTTAAAGCTATGGTCATTTTCAATCTTGTTTTGTCTGGTGATGATTGAGGATCCCGTAGCATAGGTAAGCTTAGTAAAAACTTTTCAGAGGATTGTATGAAATGGCCGCTTTGCAACCATAATACCCTAACTCGGGTGATGGTGGAATTGTGACCATCATGCACAATCAGCTTTGTTGAGGTTTCAACTTGCTGAGGTACCAGTTCAGCTATATCCATGTGCTAGACAAGATGTGGCAATAAATTCATTTCATAACTGGCCATAAGGCAATGTAGCTTGTACAGTATGAGAGAATTACTAAATAAGGTTACAAAATATTTTGGCAGATTATGAGATGTTTTTTACATGAGAGAAGCCGCAGGTGTATTTGTAGCTCTATTATGATACGTCCTTTCTTTATTCATATTTTAGTATGTGTATAAATCAGGAAATAGCTTCCAGTATTTCAGAGTGTCTTCCCTCATACAGATAATTACTGATTCAATCATGTGACCTTAGAAATGTCCACATGGCTATATCAGTGCAGATGGCAACCCGTATTAAGGATTTATTGCTGAGGCTATATTTATCTGCAGCTATCTCAATCACAAAATCAATAGCTACATTGAATACAGTGTCTGTATGTGAATTTGTGACGGTTTTTTTCTGTTTGGTTATAGTTTCAGTATTAATCAACGACATGTGACAACAAAGATATTAGGTAGACACAATTTCATATATCGACGACGACAACTACCGCATATTATTCTTGCCAAATTGTTTCCTAGTGAAGTAAAATATTAATTTGGCAAGTCTAGGCATACTATAACCGCCATTTCAAACATTGTCATTGTGTGCTGAAAGATGGCAATCCTAGTACAACTAAGCTTGCCAATTGTCACAACAGGATGGATTAGGATTTGGAGATAATTACAGGATGGCAAACAGAGTATGCCTGGATCTGCCAAATTAAAATATGCACCTGCTCACTACGCTTTGTATTCAAATTTGACAAAAATAGGATCACCATGTTTGCCAATTTTATAAAATTGTCTTCCCCTGCATAACTGCATCGATTTGATTTGATTTTGATTTGATTTGTATTCATTCAATCATCATGACAGATGGTACAGAATACGAGCGATGGTATGGCATAGTAAAAACAACACACTAAAAATCATTTATATACTAGACCGTTGTCATGATAGGTCATGAAAAAATTAAAAAAGCCTTTTCTCCGCCTTTCAGTCCTGCAGAGTTTTGGCCGAAAAATTTGTATAGCTCGAGAGGATGATCTGGAATTCTTGTTGAAAATTAGTTCACTAAAAAGAGGATGTGATTCATTATTCACTATACGCAGAAAATGTGAATAAGAGATATCAAAAAGAAAATCACAGAGTTTTGGGATGCCTAAGACTGATAATCCATGATCGTATTCTAAATCTGGAAAAATTATCTTCAGAGCTGCTCTTTGTATTTTCTCAAGTCTGATTGGCAACCCCTGAAGAATTGCCAGCTGACTGGGCACAATCTAACAAACATAACCTATCTAACTATCAGAAATTATGTAGTATCAACTCAAAGTCCCTGTTTATGACAAAACAAATGTTGAGTCGCCGCTGAAGAGGGACACAAGTTGCCCGAAAGAGTGTGTTACATCATAGAAACTTGAATGCTTCCTAGATGTGGGGCCATAGAGAACCTTCTTAACTTGAATGTGCAGTGACACTCTGGTCTTAGCCAATAGGCCGAGAATGTACTAATGACAAGTCTTGAGTTGTAGGGGCTCATCTGATATGAACAGGCAAAAGCCATCAATCATTTCTAAACCAGTATTACTCATATTGTTAATCATAAAATGTACAGACATTCTTATGTAAATAGATTGTACAAATGCTTGTATAAACGGCTCGGTCCCAAAACAGCCCGCGGCCCAAAACGGCCCGTTGCCCAAAACGGCCCGCGACCCAAAACGGCCCGCGACCCAAAACGGCCCAGCATGATTTTTGAGTTCGTCATGACCCAAAACCTCTAAAAAACAAGTTGAGTCAACAAACTTATGTTTTTGGGTATAAACTTAAGTTTTTGGGAAAAAACTTAAGTGTTCAAAAAAACGGCTCAGCATGGTTTTTGAGTTCTCCATGTCCCAAAACCTCTAAAAAATGAGTTAAGTCAACAAACTTAAGTTTTTGGGAAAAAACTTTAGTTTTCAAAAAAACGGCCAAGTATGATTTTTGAGTTCCAAAACTTCTAAAAAACAAGTGAAGTCAACAAACAAAGTGTTTTGAGGGAAAATTTTATTGTAAATGTTTTTCCAAAAAAACGACCAAGTATGATTTTTTAGTTCTCCAAGTCAAAGTAGAATCTGATAAAAACTAATGTAACAATTGACATTGAATTTCGGAAACTGGATTGTGTATAGCAAATCGAAGATTACCCAATTGTTAGCAACACAGTCAATTTGCCTAGAGTCATGTCTTGTTTACTATGAAGTTTATGTTCGATGTTTCCTAGTAATTAGCTTCTCATCCGATTTATTGCTATGAAGAAGTTGTCTTCACATTTTGTGAGTCAGGACAACTCTGTATAACGGTGATTTTCATGTAATACCCAGTTTCCATACAAATTTTCCATGAAAGAATGCATCACTTATTTGCAACTAACGGGGTAATCGAGCAATCACTATCGGCTCAATTACTGGGTGTTCCAATAAATAACCACCAACACTTCACCGAAAATGTGGATTACAGTATTGAGCAGCAGTTTATGGGTTATTAACATTAAAGCGACATGGCATAAGATCAGATTTACTTGTAAAATTTTTCTGGCAAGAATTTTACCTATTTTAACATATGCATGCCCATCATGGTTTACATACACCACCCAGATTGCCAAGGATCGACTAGAACACCACCAAAGCCTCTGTCTTCAGATTATCTATCCAACAATCACGTCCTACACTGAGAGGCTAAACAGAGCTGGCATACCACGTCTAGTGGATACTAGTGGACAAAAGAACTTTCAAGCATAGAACTGCGCTGATGAACAGGTCGCTGTCCAACACGCTTGGCTAATCTAATTTTTTTAAAGTGATAACGCATTATTTTCATCTTTTTACCTGACTGACACGAACAACTATTCATGCATATCTTATGTAAATCACAACCTCATTGGTATCACATGATATACTGGTTGGATGAATAAAGTTTGTATTATATTATATAACTATGCTGGTACCACCCCTCGAGGGACAAAGAAATCCATTGTCATGAGGTCAACTCTTTAGATAGATAGATAGATATGGACTTCACCGCTCAAGAAAGTACATAATACAATCATAATCAGAGCATGAGTTACATTAAAAACTTATTCGAACTGCATTAGTCGTTCTTTACAATGTCACACATAGAAAAATAAATCCATTTTATACGCCAAATTTGTAAAATATAGTAATCATAAGGCTCCGAGTTCGGTGCTTTTTGATCAGGGTGTTATGAGTTCTAGTAGAGGGCCTGTTTGTGTCTTGCCTGGATGGAATCAGGTGGGATAACCGATGTATAGGGTTATTTACGACCTTGGCACTGTAATCAGAGCAGAGATTTGACATGAATACTTCGAGTGCAGGCAGCTTAGCTACTATGAGGCGTTCGTCATAATGGTCGATATGGGGATAAAACAGCTTCAAGCAGCGTCGTTGGATGCTCTCTAGTTTAAGTATGTCATACTGGGCTAACGATGGAAACCATGCTTGGCAGGCATATGTAAGCAGCGGTCGAATGATGGTCATGTAGTATCTACACAGTCCTGATTGATTTACGCCATACCGTTTCAGAAGTTGTAGTGCATGGACCTTTACGTGGCTTCTCTCAACTATAGATTCAGCATGCTTTTGAAATGTGAGGTGTTCGTCTTTGTTAACCCCAAGCAGTTTGAATGAGTCTATGTTGTGGATTGAACAAAGCAGTTTTTGTATTCTCTGTGCACATAACCTAGTTAGAGTCAGCCGCTGGATTGATCCTGACGTAACAATATTAACTTTAAATAATAAGTCAGCCGCCAGACTGACAAAGTCCTTTATGCCGTCATCTACCTGATTGTTCACCCTACACAAGAAAATGTTACATAAAACTGTAATTTTATAGTTCAACGAATCGTTTGATCCTTGGGTGCCAGATAGACAAAATCTCGTATGCCGTAACATGATTACCTCTTCTTTCACCCTCCACAAGAAAATATTGCATAAAACTTTGATTTTATAGTTCAACAAATAGCTTCATCCTTTTGATCTAAGCCAGTTTCCCGCCGTAGAATTATGCTGCTATCGAACCATTATGATTTTATCGGACTATTATATATGATTTGTACCTTTTGATTGTGTGTCCACGTAGACCTGGTGTTGTGACCGCTGCCTATATAAATGAGAACTTTGATATTCATAGAGAGTCGGTTAGTTGAGTTTTTAACTTATAGTTGAGTTTTGACTTATACAATTTTAACTGTGTTTTAACTTTGACTTTTAATAGACATAAAATAAAGTATCTTAAAGAGTTTTCAATATCTAGACTTATTAATTGTGCAGGTTGAGTTAATGGTAAATTTGGATATCTATTGAGTTAGTGGTAATTATGATATAAAACAGACAGTGAGTAATTGATATTGATATCTATCCCTTATCTCTGCTCTGGTAGCGTCTACAAAAGTAGTCGTCATGGACAGTCACCTTAGTACCACCATGAGGTAAAACCAAGAGTCTACGCGTTCGATGACTTTGTTGTTTATGCAGACTGGGGTTTCGAGAGTTATCTTAATCTGTAATGACATAGCCATCTGTTTCGTTTTGGATGTATTTAGAGTCACGCCATTGTTTTGACACCACTCTGCACTCATAGTAGCTTATTTCGATATAGTATCACTGGCGGTAGAGCTGTGGCCGCGAGCGATATTGGTTGATTCTGATTTTGGAATTGTGGTGAATATTGTTAGGTCGTCAGCATACTTTATGATGTTTTCGGATGATTGCAGTGATTTTATAAAAATATTCCAAAGCATCGGTCCACACCTTGTGCCCTGGGGTACACCAATGTTGCTCACTCTTTCACCAGATGTTGTCTTAGAGGGTTTGTGGGCGGTTTAGTTGAATAAATAGAGTTAGCTTGGAGAGCTCTAAACATACATTCTTCGTTTACTAATATATATTATGATATTCGTTATGGTTCCATGCATAGATGGGGGGGGGCATTGAATGTGTTGACAACTCACGAATCAAATGATGCTAACGATTACCATGATGATAAAACGTAAAAAAGGACTGCCATTGTTGGGATTTGAACCTGGGCCTCCCGCATCCCGCATCACAGTATGCAAAGCTATCCATTCATCCACACAGCCATGGTCACAGATTGAGTATTATGGGTAACTATATGAGCTTAATTTGACTTAATGCTATTCTTTCAATCCAATAGCTACTAGAATTGACGTGAGGTCGACGCAACGAACCAAAGCAAAATCAAACACATGGAAGCTTATGGCAAGGCTTGCTTTAGAGGCCAAGGAGGCCTTGAGACAGGTGCAGCTGGTGGAGGTGGGAGAGGCCACCAGGATTAGGAATTGAACGTTTTTCTGAAACTAAATAGGTCAATTTTTTCAGCCTTTGATAAATTTAATCGTACGAAAATCTCAAAGACCTACTACGGTTCAGTGCATATCAGGCTGATGAGATAGGCATATCTGCAATTGCAATGGAAGAAACGGAATATGATTAGTTAATCTTTACTTCACTGTATGTTTGTCATTGTCTAGGTCAATCTATGTCAATATTTTATTATCCAATAATTGTTCTGTCAGTGCTCTGATAAAAAATAAACGAAATATACAGTGGTGTAAACTACATTGAGAAATGTACTATGAAAACAAACACATTCTGCACGTAAGTTAGACATCCTTGCATCAGGGAGAATTCTCCCTGCTTGCATTTACATAGTATTTTATTGCCCTAAGCCATGACAACTGTTACATTTATTTCTATCAGGTTGGAATTTACCTAACTTTGTTGAATTGTTGTTTTACAGAGGGTTCAAGACTTGAAGAACTCAAAAATCATGCTGGGCCGTTTTCTTGAAAAGTTTCAAAACTTGAGTTTTTTTCACAAAAAACTTAAGTTCGTTGATTTAACTCAATTTTTAGAGGTTTTGGGACTTGGAGAACTCAAAAATCATGCTGGGCCGTTTTTTTCAAAAAGTTTGAAAACTTAAGTTTTTTCCCAAAAACTTAAGTTTTTTCCCTAAAACTTAGAGAAACTTTAGAGGTTTTGGGACTTGGAGAACTCAAAAACCATGATGGGCTGTTTTTTTGAAAAATTTGAAAACCTGAGTTTTTTTCAAAAACACGGCCCATCTTGGTTTTTGAGTGCTCCAAGTCCCAAAACCTCTAAAAAAACAAATTAAGTCAACAAATTTAAGTTTTAGGGAAAACTTTTTGAAAAAACGGCCCAGCAACTTGAATATTCTTTCTACCCTGTAGATCTTGCTTATCCAAGCATGTCAGAAGTCAGCAGCAGTTCCAGCAGACCCAGAGACAGATCCAGCAGTTTTTAGTACATGCTAATGATCCACTAAAGAATCAGCATATAACCCTGAAGCGCAGACACACAGTACTCTTACTAGCCACAGTTATGGAAGGCCTAGCTAAGAGGGGAGCATTCACCGGAGCAATGGCAGAGGAGTTTAGAAGTGCCGATGGAAAGAAAGACATCAGTGAAATGTTCAATAGGGCAGTAGAGAGACTGATGACAGATCCTAGCTGTCGTTATCAGGTCCCAGAATACAGACAAACAACCAGTAAGCGTCTGGTGCTGCCTGCAATAATATGATCTATCTCAGATCGCGCTGCAATATATTTGAATTTGGGTCCCAAAGGCACCAGAGAGTGAATCATGAATAAACAAAGAATCAATTGTCTGCAACTGCAATAGGTGGCATATCCGACAATTGTTGACTGTGTCGGAGACCACCTATGCAAATATACTGTTTTTGGATTGCCTGTCTATACATTAACCTGCCAGCAGTGAATAAGATGGATTTTACCTAAATAAATCATTGCGAAAGCAAGAGAAAACTCACTCAATCAATTCAACAGGCTACCTTGGAAGGGATTATTTACCCTAGTAATACAATGCAATGGTTGCGCATAAACATTTTGAAAAAAGACACATACATTTTTAGTGATTCATGAAGTATTTCAAATGTTTGATCAACAAGTTGCTCCATGATTAAACCGATCGATTGTGAGACTAAATGTTTACCGCAGTTATAGTTACACCATGAATGTAGTTATGCTGCTGCATCCTTCAATAGGCAGCACAGTTTCTTTGTCACAAAGCTCTTAATTATTTACTTTCACTGCTGATTACAGTTTCTATTCACTCGACTATGATTGTTTTTCTCTTTGTTTGGTATTAATGGGAATTATCATTTATAATAATATAATGTAATGAGCCTATATCTGCCGTAACCGGAGTCTGTTGATGGTCGCGTTGAGCTTTAATTATCTGACTGGATGGCGTGTTTTTTCTGAAATGGGGAGTTATCTTTGCCAATAATCGAACACTCCTAAATCTAGTTATCTATCCAATTATAACATTATAATTGATGTTTACAACACGTAAGAAGCAGGGTGAGAACAGTTGTTCTATTCCTGGTCAGACCGTGACTTGTGACTTAGCTGACCGATAGCACTAGGTAGAACATCATCAGGTCCATTGGCAGTAGAGATAATAAGAGATGAACTAGAGCCTTTATGATCAACAGTGTGACAATGAGTACATGGTGATTTGATCGGATAAGTCAGTGTATTTTACAAAATGTTCCCTACAGGTTTGCAGCAGCCAATCTCAAACAGAGACAGAGATTCTCACGATATACTCTCACAATAGCGAGACAATTTCCTCAAGATTCCTAAAAGTTTGTCACAATGTTTGTGTATTATAGAGATTCAAACGTCAGCAATTCCATGAAAAATGATACACTGTCCATTATGAGGAACGGGCCAGATTGTGTCTGCAATCTTTACAAAAAAAGAGTAATTCATGAAAGCTGAAAATGGAGGCCATATTATAAATTTTTGGAGGAGTAAATATACCAACAAATATCTCAGGTTTAGCTGCCTGATGAAGACTAGAGATAATCATTGGCATTCATAGAAAGGTCTATCAGATAAGGGATAAAAAGAGTAATAGTGTATGAATACAAAAATACTGTGTATAAAAATAAACCACTTGGTTATCATGAGCTTATCTGAGAGACACAACAACAGACTCAATGAGCCACATTTACTGACTCACTAGAATCTGTATCATTAGCTAGGAGAGCCTAGACTGAGAACTGATCCATTCCTGATACTGCTAAGGACGAGATTCTCTAGACTGGAAGGCAAAGTTTTGACGCCTGTGCACTTTCTTTGCCTGCTATACAAGCTGTTAGATCAATCAGCTAGTAGGTAGATATAGAACTAGCTAGCAGTCAGTGATATATACATTAACCAGCACATTCTCTGCTTCATCCCTCGAGTTGGGCGATCATGCTCGCTCTTTCTAGAGTAGCTTTTCGCTCTTCTCTATTTTCGTTAGGTCTCGTTATCCGCAAACACCAAGCAACAACCTGTCATAAGATGAAACATTAAGGGTAAGTCACCGAATTGAATTCTTCTCATGGAAAGGAAATAGTATCATAATATCATACAGTTAGAACACTCAACATCAACTTGTTTACAAAACTGCAAACAGTAATAACATGCTTTTGACGGCGATGATTTGGGCTTTCCTAGAATGCTACAAGGGACTGGTTTTTTTCTTGCGAGGCCATTGTTTGGCAAAAGAAAGCTAATGAAGCTATTCCAGATATGGAATACAATGGGGTAAGAAGAGTGAGAGGAAATAGATTCCAAAAAAACATGCAATATTATCCGACAGAAGTTAAATCAGTTTGCAACTGTAGGGCAAGATTACATCACAATTTTGTCCCTGGTAGGTAGTTCTAAGACTGAGTGGAACCATGTGATCAATAAGACACGTAGTAGGTGACACTTACTGTGAATGTAGCTGCATTGGTTGGGAATGCTCGAATCAATGTGGCGTTCAGACCTTGGCCAAATACACGATATCCATCGGCTGCCACAGATTGTCGAATACAGTCTGAATACCCGCTGTATTTATACGTAAACTTTCCTGAAAATGGATAGTAGAGACTAGTTGATGCTAGTTTAAGCTCTCAAACGGTGGCGAGATGCTGGTCGAGGCATTTCATTATCAACCAGAAAAGAAAGTGGTTGGTAATGAAATGCCTCCACCAGCATCTCGTCACCATTTGAGCGCTTAAATTAAGTTGATGCAAATGTTGGTGTATTATACACAGCCATGGAAATACAAGCATATATACAATCATATATAAATGTGTATAAACAAACATAAATAACTAGCATTTACACAAGCTTATATACAAGCATATATACTACCAAATATACAACAGGTATACAAGCATATATACTACCACATATACAACAGGTATACAAGCATATATACTACCACATATACAACAGGTACACAAGCATATATACTACCACATATACAACAGGTATACAAGCATATATACTACCACATATACAACAGGTACACAAGCATATATACTACCACATATACAACAGGTATACAAGCATATATACTACCACATATACAAACAGCTATACAAACATATATAGAACCATATAAACAAGGATATATACAGAGAATATATACTAGCATATACACATTTCAGTAGAGAAACCGGGCAGACAATCTATAGAACCTTCATTCGTATTTACATACTTTTATGAAGAGTTCCGTCTTTCTGTATTCTTGTTTTAATAACATCTACAGGGTAGCTGATGATCCACGCAGAACATCCAGCCAGCCCTCCGGCCAGAAGGAGGCTGGGTGTAGAGCACTCATACTCTCCCTAGATAAAATAAAGAGTTAAACATGGGAAAAAATTGTAATGTACATGCAGTGTAATTAAGAGTTGTCCACTCCTTGAACAACTAATGTCACAGTAAGACAACTCTTAAAATACATGACATAATGACACAAAAACAGAGATTTTCAATTGCCCATTCGCTTAATTTGTTCATTGCCAATGGAATGAGCACTGACTAATGAAGGGAGTTCATTGCACTGACAGAGACCTCACAACCCAGAGGGCCATTGCTTCATTGCACTGTACAAATAATTAGAAATAAGAATCATTCAATTGGCACAACTTAAACACCAAAATGTGGAGGGATTTGAGTGGTTTGGCTCAAAAGGTACTGACCATTCTAACTTAATTAGGCTTCCCATGACTGACCGACATTATTCAACATGTCTCATGTTTTTAGGCCACTCTATTGAGCATTCTAGAGGAGGCAGAGAGCCCCTGCCTCCCCACTGCGGGCCTGTACACCTACCTCTTTGATGAGTTTGCGACACAGCCATTCATAGGTGAGAAAATAACATCCGAAAGCCGGCACTTCTCTCATTATAGTAGCATTCATTCCTGCAAATACAACAGTTTGATAATTAATGTCCCTCATTGTGGTCCTAGATCCACTCGCACAATTCATTGTTCTCACCATTGTCAACTTGCAAACAAGACATTACACACAGTGCTGTTATCTCCTGCTACACATACAAGACTTTTATTGAGAGTTACAACCAGGGTCTTCAAATAATGTCTTGTCTAAGGGCTCACACACTCTTGAGCGCGTACAGAAGGCCATATAGATGTAGTCAATAATCTAGAACAATGCTCCCTTCCACTGGTCACACCGCGACGTGACCAATGGATTGCGGGCGACTCGGCATGCAGGCAAATGGACCTAACTTGGTTTAGTCAACAGTTGATTAGATGCCAGATGGTATAATAGTAAATTATTCCCCCAAATACAATCAATTTAGTAATAAATCCACTACAAAATGGGAGTTCTACACCTTCCCCCAATCTGGTCCAAACTGATCAAGTGATATACTATTGCATGTATATCTCCGATCGAAAGAGAGTGAATTAATTCATTTGGTAGGAGTACCATGACAAGGAATTTGGTGTGACGACCTGTGTACAATTTTACTAATCAGGTAGATACTGCTGCTAAATTGACTCTGAAGATCAGAAATTCACTTGTTAATAGTGCAATCTCAATGTCAGTGTGAATCTGGTCCCTCCAAATAATCCTACTAACCTTTGCCAATACCCTTTATTCCCTCCACTTGGTATATTTTGCGGAGGCAGTCCACCGTCCCGCTGTATACACCTCGGGTACCCTTCCTCATACCTTCACCCTGAGATTGTAGTCTAATTTTAGCTAGCTCCATAGGTCCACAGATACCACACTGTAAGAAACCTGTATAACGAAAGAGCAAAGGTCATAGCAGGTCACCTGGGGATTATTGAATGATCACCAAATAATCTCCAAAGCCTATTACCATGTGACCATTGTGACATATTGTGGAGAAGAAAGCCGTGGAAATTTTTTTATTTGACAGTAGTGTATACTCAAATGCCGTAAAGTAGACAATCTAAGAACAAAAATGCTTCTGATAGAAGGGGTACCAGTGACAGACTACTATACAAAGTTATCTCGTGGTGTTTTCTAGCATTGTTGTAAATAAGGAGAGCCGCATTTGGCAGCAGCTTGAACAATCTAAACTAACATAAAACCTCAAACTCAACTTCAATTCAAAAGTACTCACCCTAGACACACGTTTACAGAAGACAAAATACATCTATTTGTTTAGCTTCATTTCTCATGAAGAACACAAGACATTCACACATGAGACATGCCCCTTACTGCCGGCATGGCATGTTTTTTTTGCAGGTTATAATCTCTCTAAATAATGTAAACCCCAAACACCCAAAACAACTATAATTGTATGAAATAACCTGCAAAAGGTATGATTATATTGAGTATTTAATCATAAGTTACCTGCGGAGGCTCCGGCGATGAAGTGAGACTTGAGAGAGTTTGGATTCTCCATACGTCTGAGCACGTTACCCTGTACACCGAATACTATGGCATTGATGGCCGCCAGGGAGTACAGTGGGGAGGTGACTCCTGTAAACGGAAAAAGGTGATTCATCAGAATACTTTTCTGCTGGCAACAGGATCATTGAATAAGCTATTTAACTTGTTTAGTGTTGAATCTACATCGGTCGGGGCCGTCGGGAGTGGGGGGGGGGGGGGGGGAGCTGGGCAAAAGTCTGGGGATCACAGGTTATGCTGGATACATTAGCTAACTTCTCAGGGTCAGTTTGGCAACTGATTGGCACATTGCAAACAAGGTATTAGAACTAAGCAATAGGCATGATTTGTAAGTGGCTCCTGGTAATCACCTCCCTATCCCCAGAAATGAAGTATTTGAATTCCCCGTTAAATAACTTGAATGATCAGCAACAGCCCAAGATGCCAGTTGCACTACTACCTGTATCTGCCATCACTCCCCTTAGAAACGATACTGCCAATGAAAAGTGGGATCCATTTGGGATCAGCAAAGATATTAAATACCGGTAGCCTAAAGGTTAACAGTATTTCTGTTGCTAATAGTTAGACAGACTAGTATTATATAACTACAAGAGTATTCAAGATGATGATCTGAGAGCCGAGATGACTTGTCAAAATACCTCAATATGAGCCTACTTATAGATGAATATCATGGTCAAAACAAAATTGAAAACTAATTGCATAATGATCACAATTCAGCTTATATCATGAGGATGTTACATGATGGAATCTCAGAACAAAAACAGGGGTCAGTAAATAAGCGCAGGGACATTACATGCCTTTCAGTTCGGAACCTGCAATCACTGTTCAGAACTGTCACACAGTATGTGATTAAAATACCCACTTATGGTGTACCCATTGCATTACATAATGAGGTGGTAGGAATCACATGTATTTCATAGACCAGTATTGAATCAGATGGAGTGATTTTTACCGGCAAAAATAACATAGCACTTTGCTAGACAGAGTATGATCCAATTCCCCTGCATTTTTGTGTTGCTTCCCCTCGAGGTGCTGGCGGCTGGCCCGACTGCAGGTAAATTGGATCAGCCTTGATCTAGCTTAGAGCAGTATTTTGGTTTATGGTTAGAGTTTAGAGTAAAAAAATGCTCTACATAGGCCAAATTACCAATCATCAATAAATAACTGGTCATATGACAGATAGCTAGGAAAGCTAGAAAAAGACAAATGAAGGCATGTTTTTGAACTGTATCAAAGAGCTAAAGAGCCATCACTACCTTTGTATAGTCCAGCTACACTTTCTTTTTGTATCGTAGACTTCAGACAGTCGAATGTTCCTTTGTATATCTGGTTCTTCGAACTTTGCAGTGCTAGCCTCACCTATACAAGAAAAAGGAAGAGACACAGTGAGAATTTATTATGCAGCTGATGGGTACGTACAGCTAATATGCTGTAAGATGTAGTATATATGACGTATATATACTTTATTATTGCTTTTATATATTTATATAATTTCTTAATATGTAGTATAAACAACGATTATATGTGGGCGGGCAACCCCGCTGATTGAAAAAGTTTGCTGGGAAATGTATGGAGATGGTCCCTCTTTGACAAATATTACCATATGAATATAGGCCCGCTGGAATCACCACTCCTCTAAATCGCAGGCTTTCTTCCCCTGAGGCAGACACTGTGTTTTTTACAAATGATTACGGATGGTAAGAAATCAATGTTGGTAATGGGTCAAACTCAAGTTAGCATGAGTGCTAGAATTGTGTTTGAGGTTCAGGTCAAGGTTACGCGATCTCTGATTTCTCATCCTGTTCGCCGATTTGGCAGCCAAACTTAAGTTGTGCAACCATCTCTGTTTTATCCTACTTAAAGTCCTAGAGCGTTAAATATGTAGGCTGAACTTTTAGGCTTATGGCAATATTTACACAAGTTGGCTCGATGAAGATTTTTATAAGATCATGTGTACATGTTCGCTGCCAAGAAATAAAGTAACGGAAGCATTTTAATTCTTAATTTGGAGGTCATTTGGCACAAGGTCAAGAATGCAAATAGCTCCCTAATTCAGATCTAATTCTTTCAAGAGCTTGTATGGTTCCATACAGAATGATTGAATTCTTGCTGCCAAATTTATGTACAGGGAAAACAAAACATTCATACCTGTATTGATCCAAATCAATTATTGTGTAACTGATCAAGGTGAGAACAAAACTCTGAGATTAAAATGTGGGCTGTTATGACCAAGTTTTATGATCTGAGTTGCCAATCCAGAGTAATACTTGGGAACTAGATCAGCTTCTATCAATTTTGCAAGTGTTGGAGTTGCTGGCAAAATGAATCAAACTTTACTACTTAGGAACTATGGCTTGGAACTCAAGTAGAGAGGATCAACTAGCTACCCTTTTTACCATTCTAGCATTTCAACACAACAGGACTCTTTTTTTCACTTTACCAACTGTTCGTCGATGTTTGAGTATCCGACAATGAATTGTAAATGAAACTTATTATGTCAGACGAAACCCATATGGATTGATAGGACGAGGGAGTTCATTGGATGGATCTGATGGCAAGCGATGACATCACCCGGAAGAGAAATGAATCTGATGGTTGAAGGGTTGAGCTAGCCAAAGAAATTAATACTAAGCAGTGGCCCGGTACGCCCACATACTTTGCATATTGCAATTGTCATTTTAGCACGGAGCCAACTAACATAAAAGCCGACATTTATGGATCATAAAACACCTGATTTATTTGTTCTCTCCTGCTTTACAAGCTTGACCTTACCTTGGCCGTGTCAAATGGATGTCCAACCAAAACACCAGCTGCACCTGCAGAAGAAAATAACACACAGAGTGTCATCAATCATGATTATCTGGCTACAGTTTCAGAAGAAACCTCTATATCATCACAGAGTAAGGATATCCTTACTCTGTGATATCATCGAAGGCTTTGACTGGACTGGTTGTAAAGCTACAAGCTATGACTGAGCATGCAGTTAGAGAGACATGGTCCTGCTTCTTAGAAAAATTGGCAAGTCTTGAGGCACGATGGAAGGTTCACTCACTGACATAACCATAACAGTCAGACTACGACTGTACATAAGTTAGACACTGACTAGTGGACTTTGTGGACAGAAAATTCACTGGTCATTACCATTAGACGCTGGAGACTTATTGCTGATATTTGCAAGAATCGCCAGTGTGATTCTAGGTGATTCTATTCTATACTTGGTTCGGAATAAACTGAAACCAATCACATTTTATGTTCCTATGTTATTATCCATTTCATACTAAGATATCTCAGATTTCAAACTGTACTTTCTAACTTACCTCCAAAACAACCCGCCACAAAGTCTAAGCTGTCACCCATGACTATGTGTATTGAGATTTATTCCTCCTCTGAAGTCACGTCAAACGAGCAGAGCACCTAGACCTGATTATCCAATGAGATTATCCAAACTGATGCTGCGCTGAGTCAACTGTGTCTGCAATGTAACAAAGTTTAAAAATCAATCACCAGTAGCAAATTAAAAAAAAACAAATAAATCAAGAAAAATAGATGTGGGGAACAACACTGCAGTCAAGTTTTTGACATCAAAAGCAGTTATGGCGTGTTGGAGAAACAACAGCTAGATAAGTCGATAATATGTTAATATAGGAGCAAAAAGTCGGATTTGTTTAATAAGTACATGCAAATTTTGGCAAAAATCCAGCAAATAGAAAAACCTAGCAAAGGAGCGCAACTTTCCCAATCAGTGATGAAATATGGAACTTTGTATTCCGCTATTGATCACTTGTATTATGATCAAATTTCCAACATGGCCAGTCAGAAAATCAATATCTGCTGACCTTGCCAATTGTATTATGGCAGCGCCAAAGGGATTCGAATAAAAGAAAAACATGTTTACCAGTCTATGAGTAGGTCTACGTCACGCATATGAAAATAGAGTAAACCTGCTGATATAATTTTGCAGGTAGCTATATTTTGTATGCATAGAGTAGAAGGAGATTTTTTAGAGTAAGGAGGAAGGCCATACTAATCAGGGGCACATCACATCCTGTTTAGCTAACTCATTTGGAGACCCTACTTCTACCGCAAACAATAATTTCATGTTTTAGATCGAACAAAATATCTTCTGAAGAATTTGACAGTATGTTTTGATTTAAAGCTACATACAGCAACTGGAATGATAAATGAATGACTTTTTTGCAGAGTGAAAACAACAATTTTTGGCAATGAAGATTAAAAGGGATAGGCTAGTGGTCTAGGAAAAAGGCATGATATGTATCAGGGCTATTAAGTTGTGGTTTTAATGAGCTAGACTTGGAAGCACGAAGATATCAGACCGAGAGTGGTGGAATTTGTTGGGTACAACCATAGACTTAATATATTAAGTAGATTGAGTCTATGGGTACAGCCTTAGACTTAATATTGGGTACAGCATATTCCTACTCAAAAAGTGGCTTGTTTCTTTCTTTTGTCCAATACTTGAGAATTGAGGTTGCTGGGCAATGAACTTCTCAATATAACAAACTAACACACCCTAGAATGTAGGCCGTTTTCTAGTGATAAGCGTACAAATTTTTTGATTGATGAGTTGAGTTGGTGTGTAGTGAGGTTTATGAGGGCTATACTAAATTAAAAGACATTGACATCCAGCATAATCTACCTTAGCATACATATACCCAATTAATCAGTTTATAATCTGCATGGCCTTATGTGAACAGGTTAAATCAGTATGTCTGGGAGGCCATAGATAAAATTCTATCCCTGGTTCAGCGGAATTATGTCCTGAGAGAGAGGATGATTTATGTTACTGAAGGGTTGATGAAACATTGCGTCAGTTAAAACAATCTGAGCATAAAAAATTGAAGGCAGGTAATGCGTTATGAGACATCCCCACTCACTAGTCTGCATTGAATTCAATTCAAAAGCCCAGAACTATGGTGAGCTAGAAGACCAAACCTACGAATCTCAATCAGTTACACAGCAATGAATAAGGACTCAGCAATATGGGAGTTACGAGGGACATACAGTGCTATGTGGTCATAACAAGAAGTCGTGCTTAGTTCAGCCTATAATTAGCGTTAATGCTTACACTGAGCAAGGGAGCGGTAGCGGGGTTTGAGATGCCCCCCCTCCCATGCTCAGTTTAGGCACAGGAACTAGCCTATAATCAAAACATAGACAGCTTAGCCTGTGATTGCAACATTCCAATTACGTCAGAATTAGGGCAGCGCTAATAATACTGTGTTAATAAGTCAGCAATTGATCAGTATCACATCAACAAGATGTGAACAGGTTAAGTTATGGTTATTTGTGAGTGATCACAGTAAGTTGTGAGATAGTCAGCTAAGCACTGTCTGTCTCGCTAGGGATTTGCGATTTGGAACATTATATCATATAAGTAATTATGTTTGGTAGCTAACATTACGGAGGTTGACACGGCCTGGGTTGCCGAGCTCTCCACTCTTCCAGCCGGCAGTGTTGATGGCACCAGCAGTCCATTGTGTTAGGGTTTAGAGAGAGAGCAATACACATAGACCAGGCCTAGTGGTGGTAACACGAGGCTTTAAATTGCTTCAGCTGAAACAAACAACTGAATCAACAACATGGCAAATAAGTCCGCTCCCACAGGCTACCTTATGGTGGCGGGTAGTTTTCGCAATAGTATCGACACTAAAGGGTACATGGCCAATTTGTTAAATATACATTCTAACTTCTCATTCTTATTTTATCTATCAGAAAAAGGTGTCAAACAAATTCTAGAATGGGCTGGGAACAATGGCTTGGGTTAAGAATAATGTTTTTACACAGTAGGATCCTATAGAAACCTTGATTTAGCTCTATATTAACAATAGTATATATTCTTTTAGTTTTGACAGGTGAGTGATTGTGCAAGCTACAGATACTCAAAACAAACATGTGTTGTAATTCTCTTCACATCCTTGAGTTATTGTTATGTAGGGCACATCAAATCAGCTGTGTTTTGGCACAAAGCTGTTTACATGAAGTTAGAGTGAATTTAAAACTCATCCTACCTGTGGATCCTTGGTCAGTGTTTTCTTTCTTTTTCAAGAATTGACAGAGCTGTGGAATATCCAAGGCTAAATCAAGTCTGATAGCCAACCTAAGTGGGAAAAAGCAACGACGATAATTAGGCTCTAGCTGGTATATAAAACCTATGTATTTTATATTATATTTTAGCACAAACATATCAAGTTTTGTAGCACAAAAACTGGTAGATGATATCCGGTACGCCATGCAAGGGTTTCTACAAAAGGTCATCCGCAACCGTAACCTTTAATCCTTGGTTTTATGGATATGGATAATGAAAAACAGGCTTATTATGTCATTGTACGCCACAAAGGGCCGGGGGGGGGCCTAGCCAAATACATCAACCATAATTAATAATAAGAGCGCTAAGTCATCTAGTCACTACGGGAAAACTCAGCTGAATGCCTTCTCACAATTTGTGGCAAAAAGAAAATACATATGATATGACTTGAGAAAACTAACCTGGTGTTGGTTCCTGATATATAGTCCTCAGGTTATGATAGATCTAACAGAAGGTGAAATGGTCGAGATATTTCCTTAGAGAGACTAAGAAGAGAAGATTTCTCAGTTTCAAATTTCACTCTACTCTTTCCTTGAATCAATGAGTGTCTCAATTGTAAGGACACCTGTAGAGAGTAGCTGTCCTATCAATGGAGCACAATGTAGAGCAACACTGTTATATATATATATCCGGTCTGTTTGCTCTGAGTATTATTGACAAGTACAAAATATAAAAATTGTAGCTGTACAAGCACCTGCAATAGAGAATCAACAACTGCACCCAGGTAAAGAGAAAAACAAACTGACTGGCAGTCAGCCAAGTGATTGGTATTTTCCATTACACTGGATATTCATTGGTTCAACTCTCCATATTGCACCTGATTGGTCAGTTTTAACACACCTTTTTTTCTGCATGCCATGCCTGGTTAGACACTTTAAATTAATTCGGAAGGCTCATCATTGTTGCGATTATAAGAGATGTGTACTGAGTCCGATAGTAGTAGGAATCGAAATAAACAGATGTATCATAGACATCTATGATATGTATCAATGCTAATAAATAACTCAGCTTTGATACTTCCAGTTGAAAAAAAATTTCAATATTATTATGTTAGTAGAAAATTGATTCTGATCCCATTTTGTTGATAGAAAGCTGGTAAAAGAATATGTGCATACCCTGTACTTCAATTGAATTCACTCTCAGCAAGACACACTGATCGAGTTGACATACATACTATCTTGCCCCGAAATAGCATCTAGGAATCACTGAATCTACTTTGGCTTCAATCACTGCTGTACCAGACTGAGACAGACCTCTCTTTTACACTTGGTTTATACAAGTGTGACTCCTTTACTCCTTTCCTTAGTTTATGTACCCACACCACGGTGATGCGCAGTAGTAACATAAACAGCCCCCAATTTTCCTTTTTCTTTTCTTTTATTTTTTCTTTTTTACTCATTATAACAATAATAATTCAATGCTGTTATAAACATGAAACCCCCATTAATAATGGTAACAACTAAATAATGGACTTTCTGATCATTACTGACGTATTTCCAATTAACTGTGCTACAGTCAATCATGTAAACACTAAATATCGCCAATAAACGGAGCCCAAGCTCAGACGGCGATCAAACCATCGGATGAATTCGGATGAAACACACACTGCGGTCAGTACAACAAGATCCCTAGTACCTAGTATAGCAGTCCTTTCTTTCTATTGTTGTCAGAGTCAGACTAAAGTTGCAGCGGAGAATAAATGAATGATGGACATTACTAGTAGTGACAACCCAGTTGCTGATTGGTGGGTGCCATTTTTCTATTATATTAGGACACACAGCTAGAGTAATCAATAACTAGTTAATGTAATAAATAAGCTAGCTTCTTCTGCAGCTATTAAGATGTTACTAAACTAGTATAGACCCACTGTACAGTATATTGTATGTCAAAAAACCACCATATGTTTTGCTGAATATTTGATAAGTAATGGATAGGGTAAAAGCAGTAATGTCAGTGCTCTCTTCTCATTACCACATAACCTGTTTTGTAGGCTGTTTCAGTCCTTGGACTGTACTGGATCCATTACCTCGGATGAGGTATTAAATCTGCTAAACTCTCACTGTGTCCTTGATGGACATCAATCTCAAAAATCTGTCAAGTATACTATAACTCGAACTATGTGTATACTAACGGGGAAAAAGCCAAAGCTTAAGAGGAAGATGGTTAAAGGGAAGAGTCACATCTATCGCGTACACAATGGCATCTCCAAGCTGCCTGAAGTTGAGGATGAAGGTCCAGTCAACAGTGAGTGGTTTGAGAAGTACTTATCTAACACCTCGGCCAGTCTCTTCAAACACTCCACCTCTGATACTACAGAATGTGAACATCACATAGAAGTCAGCTCACCAGAACGAGGTCATAAACTCATCAATATTAACACATCTGAGAAGATTGTGATGTGCCTAGAAGTTTCAGGCAAGCCAGTCGCGCTCGACAGACTGCCCAGAGTAGTAACACTTAGCTATAAAACAACTAACGAGCTACTCAGACTGTTAAATTTATTGTGTAACTTGAGAGTTTGTGACAACCAGGAGAAAACATCCCCAAACTGCTCCATATTAACGAGTTCATACGGCCAGAATTAAGTGTGTGTTGGGTACTGAGACAGCGTCAGCACAGAGTGAGAAAGTCTGCATATGAAGAAGGCATTATGATGTGGGAGATGAACTCGGAGAATTTGTTGAAGAGGCAGCACAGGAGAAGCGCACGGGTGTAGGATGCAAGTTACGATGATCTGTAAGTAGTTTAAGATTCATTTGAAAAATACCTCTGCTCAGGTTCCCCCTATTATTACACATGCTTTTATTAGATTCCATATAAGTATGATATTAACAAACAAAAATAACAACTTTTTGCCCTAACACAACTTGTTGCACAAACACTAATAATTTATTAAGGCCCTATACACAAAGAATATAGTTAGATGGGAGAATAAGTGTTATTTAATGTGGTTGATTGATAGATGTTACACATTACTAAATTATGTGAATAAGTTAAAAATTCTGATCCGCCGTAGTTGGTCCTGTTTTTTGTATAGTATATGACCCATTGAAATCTAGAAGTCAAGTTCCCGTGAATGTCAAGCACAGCCGTCTACTCACAATATTGCCCACATACCAAACATTACATTTTAGATCTGTGTACTGTATGTATCCTAATACTGTCCTATGTTTATTTGTTCTCAGGGTACTCGCGATAATTTTCTTCTTTCAATGGCTCAGAGAGCCTTAGTGTGTGAGACTTTCCTCAGCTTCAACTGGTGAAAATCGGAGACAGACACTCCATAACTAGAATCAGAACTCAGGGAATCTGTCTGTGACAATGTTATCATGGCGTTTTCTTATCGCCAGATTTGTCTGTTTCCAATCAGTTTGATGGATGGAGGAATGTAGGAGCAATATGACTTGCTACCTGAGTTGCAGCATCCGCTTTGATGGCTTTGGCAGTTTGTTGTTATTTCTTATTTCATTATGATATCAGAGCTCCAGCACTTATTTGTATATATTGTATCTATGAGTACAAAGTTGGAGGTTTGCCAACCAAGCTTTTTCATTTCAGTTTGTTTGGAACAAATATATTATTATTGAAATCTCCCTGCTATCCACTCAGCCTGTTACTTTCTTCCCATCAGTCTAACATTGGTATGGTTCTGATTGTCCTGTCTTGTCAGTTTACTTTGTACACAACTATAATCAGCTGGCTATAGATTGCAGTGATCATCATTATATCAAGGTGATAAACAACATAACTTTTGCATCAGGGAGCGTGGGAGAGATATCCCACCCTCCCCGCTTGCATTGGGTTTCGATCCCTTTGTATTTGGAGTTGCTTCATCTCCATTGATGGGGGGATCAACTGAAGCTGGACTTAATAGTGTCTTCTAAAAATAAGCCTCAGGTTGATCCATCAGCGGCTATGTGATGTTAATAAGATACGTTAACATGAGGATTCATTAATATTTCATTTTTTTATGATAAACTAAAAAAAAAACTCACACTCTATAGACAGTTTTCTGAGCTCTTATTTATGTCCTCTCTCCACTTTGGTACTTTTAACCCACGCCGCATAGGAAAAACCTGCTGAAAGAGGGTTTTCTTGAAAACCGCTTATGATAAGATAAAAATGACTTTTTATTCAGAGTCAACACCATTGAAAACCCTGTGAGACAGGGTTTCCAAATCATTGGAGGCTTGAATGTTGATAAATCTTAATTTTAGTGACGAAACTCATGAAAAATTCTGCCAAATTGTCCGCAAATCAGGCAGAAAATGCTAGTATTGACTATCCAATTACCAAAATTATTTCCCAAACTATGTTCATATGAGTTTTCAATGTTGCAGATTCTGAATCAAAATAATTTTTACCCTATTATAAGCGGTTTTCAAGATAACCCTCTTTTCAGCACGTTTTTCCTATGCGGCGTGAGTTAAAAGTACCAAACTGGAGAGAGGACAACTCCGAATTGAGGCCTAAATCCGAGCTCAGAAAACTGTATAATATATACAAATTGTTATCAACATGTATACAAGCTGAGCTACATTCCCCTGGTCACAAGTATTTTTAACATTGGCTTATAGCCAGGCATAAGTGAATGTATAAATGGATTACTGTGCAGATGAATGCAAGTATAATTGTAGTGATACTAGAGAAATAAATGCTAATAACATTCACTTACCTTACTTTGCAAAATCAAGGGAAGGGCGAGAGCATCACTATACCATCGATGATGCGGGCTAGCCAGCTGTTTTGTATTTGTTTGACCCATAGACTTAATAATAAACCTAGACAGAACACTATATACAGCTGAAGTGGGGCAACGTAACGTCATTGGAAGGTGTAGAAGCAATGATGCTATCACTGCTTTACTGTCCATAATCAAGGTTTTTTGTTCACAACTCGACCAATTTTGATCGGATTTTGTATTTGAAACTTGCTTTACAATCAGCAGCATCTTGTTATCAACTTGATGCTGTTTCTTCTTCAAAAAAATTTTCTTGCTTAAAATTAGTATCAAACTGTTCAGGACAAGCTGCTTACTCTATTGTAATTTTCAAACTCAAAATCCAATCAAAATTATTGACAAAAAACCAGGATTTTGGACAGTAAATCAATGATAGCATCATTGCTTCTACACTCCAATGGCGTAACGTTGCCCACAATTAACTGCCTCAATGCTAATGCTCCATATTGTGTCCTGTCTAGGTTTATTATTAAGTCTATGGTTTGATCACATTTCGCTATCAGGTTCGAAGAGATTGAAATATGGCGCTTTTTTTAGCTGATATAAATGTTGCCAGTGTTAAAACATTCCATATAAGACTGATTGATAAAACTACATTTGTGTGTTTCTGAAGATTTCTGAGGTTATTTAGTACATCCAGGAAGATCTCTTGAGATTTATTAAGACTAGTGCGACTAAAAATTGGATGTGACTGGCCTGGCAACTACTAATATGTTCAAAATCTTTGGCACAGCTAACGTGAATAAAATAATTGAGTAACGGAATAGAAAGGAAAGCTATCACCTATCAATGTGACCATGATCAATGTGACACACATCGGGGCCAGTAGACCTTAGTGGCACTGCGTTGAATTGTCTCTAGTCTTTCTTTTGATATCAATGATAAAAGGATGCCAGGCAGGAGTGCCATACAATAAAATGGATCTTATTTTGATAATTGTGATAATCTATAATCTGATAATTAGCCATTGTCAAGGGCCTTTATTATCCTCAGCATGATTTTAGAGCTAGCAGTTCAAAATTGTCTTCCCCTTTATTGGGAAAAGACAACTATACAAACACATCAAGTTTGTTTACATTTTGTAAATAGGTCAATGATTGGGCAGAAGTGATAAAGTAATGAGCCTTGCAAACCACTTTTAGAAAAATATCTATGAGAGCATAGACATCTATCAAAGCTTACGCAGTATTGATATATTAGCTCTGCATCTATGTCTGAGAGATTTCTCACCTGACCGATTGCAGATCGTACGTGACATGAGTCACAGTGACAAACTAGAGTGCTTCTGAAGAACACTGTGAAGTTGATAATTTATGTAGAGGGTGAGTTCAATCATTTTTTTCTGAATAGGTGTCCTTCCATTCTCCCTGTTCTAAGAATTGATGAGTGTTTCTTGCAGAGGAAGGTTTTGATTGAGTGAGGCCTTGGACTTGGTCTTGGACTTACAAACAATGATACAATGATTTGAACAAGGAGTACTCTTTACTCCTTTATTTGAATGACTGGCTAGTGAGTGAGTGACTCAGTGAGTAAGCAGCGAGAATTCTCCTAACGTACAGTACTGGACATCGGCAAAGTAAATGCATGATTGTCAGTCCCAGGGGTCCATGGGGGGAGGGGTGTTGAGAGAAAAATTTGGATTCTTCCATCCAAATAAATATAAGTCCCCTTGCAAGATGCTTGGCTGGTCACTGTATTTATATGCCATGCCCCTAATCAAGGTTTTGTGTGGTTAACACAGGTCCATATTGCAAATATCTCAATAGTAGGAGGTGGCTCAGTGGTTAGAGCGCCGGTCCTTCGGCATACAAGTGTTGAAGGTCATGGGTTCGAATCTCACTGCAGTCCATTGACTACTGGGAGTTGTTGGACCCCTGCCTACAGACTGAGAGCAAATTGGTGCAGACAATGCAGCCTCGCCCTTAAAGCACACGTCTATTTCGCCGCCACAATGCGGGAGTGACTAGCCCTTGCAATTAGAACCAACATTTTTAACCAGCAGTGTATATAGTCCTTGCCATGTGGACTCGTGGTCCCAAAGAGGAAAGAACAGGCCTGAGGTAGGAAACTTGACCACTTGACTTGCACGACAAAGCAAACTACCGTAGAGAAACATGTCTGTGTCATAGTAAACAGCAGCATAGCCAGGATCATCAAAGTAGGGATGCGTCTTGTATACTAAGTATATAAGATGCATCCTTACTTTGATGAGCCTGGCTAGACTGCTGTTTGACAAACTAAGATCTTTCAGGATTCAAAAGTAATAAATAATAGACACAGACAGGCATTGTCAGAGCAATGAACTCCCTCTCATTTCAGTTTATTGGTCAGAGTATACTCTCGTATAACCTCATAATAAAGTCACCAGACAGATCTCTAAATGAAGGTGACTTATAAAATGCTAAGCTGTATATATAGACGCGGCAAAAGTCCTATATCTGAATCATATGTTCAATTTGTTGGCCATAGATGGTGACTTATAAGTGTATATATTGATCACAGATATTATGTCTTTGATATGCTCTTCTAGTGGTTTAAAGTATGTAGTGAATTGTAAGCATTTAACAAATTATCTTTAAAAGCACAACAATTCATGCATAAGTCTGGTGACTTCACATGACAACTCACATTGTGATTTCAGATTGCTGACTGGTGTATAAACTGTATCTCCACTGTGAGCTCTCCAATGAAGGATCCGTGTCAGTCTTATGCCTGTGATATACAGAAGTGTTTACAAGGTAAGCCTCAGTTCCTAAGTGAGTTGATGTACTGAATAATGAAGTAACATAGCGTTAGTAAAGAAAATATTCGTTATTATAGGAAAATCACACCATTTCACACATGCAAAAATTTGCTCACCCTCATTACTTTTAGGCCCATATAGTATAGTATCATATTTTCTCCTCTAAGCCTATGGCAGATAGTGGACTTGTTCATTTAAACATTTGTATTGCTACCAGGGAAATACCCTTCCTTGGGCCAACATTGAACATGAAATTACAGAAGATTCCTCCGCAGACATTTACCACCTTAGCTTTAATCGATTTAAAATAAAAGGAATTCAAAACGAATTGCTATCTATATCTTTCTCCTTTGTTTGTTGCTATCCCAAAAGTACCATACTTGAAACTACCTGAAGTGCCATATTATCTCTGCAGGTTGGCAAGTCAACTTGTTCACTTAAATATACTGAGCAGATCATACAGGACCATAATAGTACAAAGCCTATTGGGGTGACATATTGCTTTCTTTTTTCAGCACTCTTTTGTGCAACTTCTTCAGCTCGGTCAAAATATATAGGAATCAATAACTTGATTCCTGCTTTTGGGAACACATTGTGGTGATGTGCCATTACCAGGAGTCAATAGCAATGCACAGACCACCTATTTTCAAACCTTTTACCTTGGCTAGGAGTTAGATTTGATAGCTGAAATAACTGGCGCGAAAACAGCCGAAATGATCTTCATTATTTAAAAAAATCTTAATCGTAGTGTTTGACAATCAGAACACCCAATATTGATAACCCCTTTATTATTATATGTGCACTGAGGGCTGGAAGTGATTGAATGAGATGCTCTTAAACCAAAAGGGGTGGCTTTATGCTGCTTGGGCCGGCCATGAGGAGGTTGTACAAGAGTGAGGCCTCAAAACAGTGCTGACTGTGTTTATAATTTTTGACTGCATGTTGTATCTCCCTGGGATAAACAAACAAAAATACTTGAAATACCTAAGGTATTTTCACAGTAGGCCTAAATTACATAGTAATGAATAACTATTATCCATCACATCAGGTGCAGTAAGGTTATTGGTCATAACATGTTATTAGCCAGTCTAGACTGGTTTCTTTGAGGAGGTTGTTTGTTTGTAGTTGACCTTGAGATGACCACTTACTTACCAAGTATAAATTTATTGACATAGCAATTTATTTGAGTTTTCCCAATAATAGGTTCAAACTGTTTATGACTGAGTACTCTCAATTTGCCTGAAATTTCGAAGTTATTATATTAACTTGAAGGATAGTTTGATCGTACTGCCATGTTGATCAAGTTGTGCAGAGTTTGAACATGTTTTAGAAGGTATGGGTTTTGATTTGTGTTGCCTAGGGACTACTAATTTTGTCCATACTGGGCCTAAAGTTGATCACAAGGTAAAAACTGTAATGCCATAGGGTTGTAATATTTATTTTGTGACATGCCAAGGTTGTTTACTAAGCTTACATTTCTTTGCTGTTTTTGACCTTCCATTATGCTATGCGATTAGAAACTGAGAAGTAGGGTTGCTGTGTATATGATATGCCAATAATCTATAGGATAATGAGTCTCAGCTTCTACTATCCAGGGGTGAAATCAATAGTTTTGTTATTTAAAATGAATATGTTTAAATTTTAGCCAATAATTACCAAGAAGACAAGTGTAGGAAAGTATTGGAGTCTATGTATAAATGCTGTATAAGGCGGTCATTTAAGTCTAACGCCTGCGCTGGGATTATTGTACCACCTGGCTTCGAAGCTGCGTATCAGCAAGAGCTACTACAACAACAACAATCACGACGCAAGTAGACAGAGAGGGAGACAGACTGAGCAAGTGATCTGAGGGACAGACTGAATAAGAAGCCTGTGAGAGACAGACGGAACTGTAACAAAGATATCAGGTTAGAATACAAATTCATCTTGAGAGCTGTGAACAGTTTGTATACACAGGATTTATGCGTATATTAGAGTAACACTCCTTGTAGGAGGGAACGGTGGATATTCAAGTTCATGTGCATAGGCTACAGGAATTATAATTGTTTGGCTTTGGTTTGATTTGTTCGACCAGCATGTGTTTGAAAAAGGTTTTTTTTCACAATTTGTGTTGATCAGTATTCAAGGTTATACTGGTAAACACAGTGTCACAACTCTCCCTAGGCCTAGTGAAAATATGCTGGGATGCATAGGCCTATATAATCACTACACATTACCACCCCTTGTCAGATTTGCACAAGACCATGTTTGGTCCATATGCCTGCAAGCGGAGTTGCTCCCATTCCACTGATCATGCCGCGGCGTGACCAGCAGAAGGGAGCTACTGGAATGCAGGCATGGCAGGATTTAACTTGATCTGGGTTTACACCCATGCTTTCCTATTCTAGGATTGATTGAATAATGGGTCTCAACATGTTTGAATTCTGATTAGGCCCCTGGTGATTGCAAAAGTTGAACAAAAGGCAACAATTTTAATCTTGTAAATTTCAATAGGCTTAAAACTGGGTTACATACCTATAAACATTTACTGTTACCCTAGGTATTGTCAGATTCAGATTTAGTTGCAGCAAAGATAATAAATACTCATTGGTACTGGCGTTGGTACTGGCGTTGGTACTGGTGTTGGTACTGGTGTTGGTACTGGTGTTGGTACTGGTGTTGGTACAACAAGTGTGAGTAGAATTTGCAGCGCAATGAAAGTCTTTACAAAGAGCAGCTGAAATCGCACACTGCACCTCACGACGGTAGACCTTTTAATAATGATATTTAGTATATAATAGATGTGATAGTTGTACTCATTTTATAACATCGGGATTTTGCATCGTATTATGGGTGTGGCTCAACTGAACTAGACATTGAACTGTGACATCGCCACTCCTACATAAGGTTGCCCCCATCTGGTTGGCTAGTGGGGTTTGGTATCAAAATACATGGCATGTATTGTATAGCTTTGTGGTGTATTAGTTTAAGAGCTAACATGCCTGTAAGTCAGACTTTGTGGCATTTCATTCTAAAATATGCAACGAAGACGCGCTTGCTGCCTATTGAACCACCAAATCAACTTGTCACTGCCGATTAGGTTAATGCTCACATTTGTGTGTATGTCTCCAACATGTTACTTACATTGGTGTAACATAAAACAATGAAACGTAACTCCAGTAGCAATGTGTTGCCTCCTCTTACTCTTGGATTGTTATGAGCTCCTAGGCTTTGCCTAGAGGAATAGTGTAATTACCATAGTATAGTAATATAGTATTATAGTGTATGTATAGGCTACCCCATGATTTTTTTTTGCATCGTGTGTGCTCATCAGATATAAAATATATGAGAACACTGTTTAGACCTATTGTCTTTTCCCCGCTCAGTTCTGCAGTCGTATCATCATGGTATTTCTTTTATTCTCGTGTTACCTAATAGGTCCTGTATCCTGCATGCATTAAGGTATAAACTCACGTTCATTTATAGACTCGATACCCTGTGATACCGTGTGAGAAACCTTGATGTTGCTTGGTTCTTTGTTTCCAGTCTCAGTATGTGCATCTACAGACTGTATCCTAATGCGGCTCAGGAGAATTTGAGGTTGGATGCCCTTCCTGAAACAACCGTGATATGCCAGGAATCAAATACGGGACCACTCTATTGAAAACCAATGCCATATCAATTGCACCAAGGCCACTCCCATGCATGCATTACGGTATATACTTACTGATTCTATCCATCTGAACACTTGTCTGTTTCAGTTTGGTGTAGATCAGCCTATCTCTGATGGTCCTGAGCTCTAGTGCTGCCTCCCTGCTGAGTGTAGTACTTCCTCTTCGCTGGCTCTGGCTCTGCCTCTCTGCTGAGTGTAGTACTTACTCTTCGCTGGCTCTACTGCTGACTTTCCGCTGCCTCCCCGCTGCCTCCCCGCTGTCTCAAGCTCAGAGTACAGTATGATATCCTCCTCGTCCTCCAGAGGCTCTCTACCACAGCCGTGGTTAGAGGATAAGAAGAGGGTAACTCCCGAGGACTTAGAGAAGATAATCACAGCTCCAGCCGGCGGTCTCTATATGTCACCAAGTAACGCTATGGACGAGGTGTGGCCTAATCTATACATTGGGGAACAGTAAGTTAATATATACATATATACGGTCTGTTCATCGGAAAAAACAGTCAGTTAATATATGACGTCTACACATGGGTGAACAATCAGTTGATATATGGATTCGGTCCTCGAACAACACGCTAATTTTACAGTCTGTCTTTACAGACTTGCCACGACCTCAAACTTTGGCAGGTCTGTGAGGAAATGAGATGTCAATTGTTTTATATAGTGAAGTTCCCCTCTTGTTGTAAATTGCGTTTGAGAGAGATTGTGCAAATGAATCAGGTCTTGCCATTTCCATCAGTGCTGATGCCAGGATGAAAACAAGTTCAACGAATTCGAAACTATTTGAGTTAAATTACAACCATGGAAATTCACTGGAATACTTTCTATCAAAGTTAGATTTAAATAATTATTCATTTTATTTCAGGTGTTATTAAATGCTATGGTCGGTATTTGCTTGAGGACAATGTATATGCTATATGTGCTTTTTTACCAGAACAGTGCATGACTAGACCTTTTATGAATACCAACCATAACATCCCAAACTTCTATTACCCACATTATTTCCTTATCAACCGTTTTCATTACATTGAGGGAAATGTTCCCATCCTGTTTTTTTGACCATGTTAATTATGTGCGGCTATGATGTGCAAAATTGCGAGCATGGAGTGTAAAAGATTATCATGTTGCCTGCTTTGAAATATCACCTGATAATCTCACTATCCATCTATTAGGTATAATCTTAGAACTATGTTAGTCTAGTCTACTCTGTTTTTATTGGTATGGCATTTTGCTCAACAGTTACCATGTGCAGCTTAGATCAAGTTTCCAAGTGATGGAGTTACCCCGCTATAGACACGCTTTGTGTCAGTAGAGGGAACAGCTCCAACGCTGGGTAATTTGATCAAACTTTTTCTACTGCTGCCTGTCTAAATGAAATTGGATAGATGGGGAGGGATAGAGTCAACGTTAGGTTCATCGTATGGACAACTATGAAGCTTGTCCTAAGTGTAAATTTTCTGCCCTATTGGTACAATTTTGGGATTTCTGTGAAAAAATGACGAAGAATCCATACATGTAACAAAGTATTATTCTAAGTCATTGTATGATTTATTGGAATTTTTACCTCAGAGTATTTTCATAACCTCCTTTTGACCAATGATTGCCATAAGTTTTGGAAGCAATGTCAGTTTGACTATTTGTCTATATTTTCAAATCTATCTGGATAGGGCCTATTCCCAAATAAGATCAATCTTTAGCTAGACACAAAGGTAGAAATTTCTGCTGTGTACCATGTAATTTATGTATTTGAAAGTAAATCTGTATATGTGGTACAAGGCATTTACGTTAGTATCTGATGCCCAAGTTGTAGCTATGTTCAAGTGTATCAAAATAATCAGCTTTTTTCGTTAGATCAGAGGTAGCGCTAGTGGTCAGGTTAGTTTTTATTCATTCTTTATAAATATAGCCGCCTAATATTATCTTGTAACGCAAACTTAACGTCTTCTTGCCGGCGATCGGGTGAAGGGTCACAGGACTGCTGCTTACCTCATCACTAGTTTGACTTTGAGCAGCAATGTCCTCTACTTTGGGCAGTTGTACTGTCAATGATGTATAATCGGACTTTCAGGTGGCGCTATTTTTGCTACAGATGATGCCTAAAGATTGTAATTGAGGTAAGGTTTCTTTTATGAAATGAGATGGCATAAAATAACTTGTGGTTTTTGGTAGATAAGACTGTTAATTTCTCTGCAGTTTGTTGATTCCAGTGTCATAATATATTTACAGTGGCGCTGCCATCAATGTACTTGGCTTACAGAATAGGAAGTTCACTCATATACTAAATGTAGCGATGGGTAAGACTCGATATCACTGCAACACTAATGCTCTCATGTATCGTAAAGTCGGCATCACATTCCTGGGTGAGTAGAGAGGCAGCAGCTGTGGTGAGCACTATGTCTATTAACCAGTGTGGAAATCAATTCAATGCTTAATTGTGCGTTGCAAAGATTTTCTTAGTGGTAGCAAATGCATACCTTTTTGTATGTGTAGACTACCAGTGAAAAGTTCACCAATTCCTCACCTTAATTTTGCTTTCCCAGAACTGATACAAGGCATATTTATAGCTAGAGTCATCAGGCCAAAGGCAAAGGAATATCTACCATGAAAATGCTTGCATCTGTAAATCGCTTTTATACCTCATTATATTTGAGAATGATTTCAGGTTAGAAATTGTATTAAATTAGCTCTCAGTTACTCACCAGTCATCTCATTGCCCTAAATGTCTACCCTCCATAATCACAGTGACAATCCTCTTGCTAGCTGCTACCTTGCACTGTCTACTCATTTGAAGAAGAGCTAGCGGGTGCTTCACACCACAAGTAGGAATTTCTGCAAAGACATGGTAGATCAGCAATAACCAAGACCATATGGTAACATACCCTTCAACCTGCTACTTGTATCCACTTTTCTGTCTCATTTTTAGGTGTTGAAGGTGATGACACTGCCTTGTACAACCTGATGCCACACTTTGAGAAAACTTCCAAATTTATACACAAAGCTTTATCCCAACCAGGTATGTGTCTCTACTCTATTGTATATAAAATGTTCATCATCTATGTGGACTAGCTTTCTAACAATATGCGGCCGGCCGAGTATTGCTTTTATTCACCACAGTCATATTTCTTTCAACATCACACTAACATAATTACATAATTAAATCCAGGGAAGGTGGGGTAAACCACCCTCTATGCAAAAATGGTATGGTTTTTTCAGGAGTTGCCTTCTCTTGTTAAGATCAAGTACAATCCAATAAGACATCGTAGATAGTGTTGCTTCCCCTCTAAGTCCCAACGAAGGATAAACCTGTACAGCAGAAGCGGCTTAAAATGATCTCAATTTCTATCAAACTTGATCTCATCTTTGTTAAGTCATGTGCCATAGGGGGGGGGGGGAGGGTTGCAGTTCTGTATGATGGTAAGCTATTATTGTTTATGATTTTTACAGATGGTAAGATATTAGTACACTGTCGAGTAGGTGCTAGTAGATCAGCTACTATAGTGCTCGCTTATCTAATGCTCAAACATAACAAGACTGTCACTGAGGCTACAACTATAGTCAGGTGAGTGTATGATCAGGAGGGGGTACCTATCCCTACCCATGCTTTGTGAGATGATGTAGGAGAAGATGAGTATTAAAATAAATTAAATTTGGCCATAACTATCCACTATGTTATTACTTATCTAAGTTAAGCTGCTTTTCCTAGCGGCTACTTTAGAGTAGTTGCATGATATGGCTAGCTTTTTCCATTGTATAGTAAGTGAAGCAAATAATAGTGCTCAAACAGTTTCATTCATCTCTTCGACCTCTTGATATTTTGTAACAATGATACATACTTTCTGAGGTTATGTTAACTTATGTACCAAATAAATCCTGCATCATTTGATAACATGGGAATGGTCAAGCTCCCTACACTCATGGTCGGAATATAGTTTGATAAGTAAGGTGGAAAAGGCAATATACCTTGTGGGAGTTGATTAATACCAATCTATCGATGAAATAAATATAAGCAGGACTGCTGGCAGCCTTGTACTCTACTCTTTTTGCAGGGCAAAGCGAGAAATAGGACCAAATACAGGATTTTTACGTCAGCTTTGTGAACTTCAGGAGATGATAGATCACGGTGATCTCAAGAATAAGAGGAACGCGGCAGCCTGTCTCCTCTCATGAGTTACTCTGCCTGTCTGTCTGGGAGACGATGAGTTACCCTCCATAAAGACAAATCCCTAAAACTTATCACCCTACGATCTCAGAAATAACAAAGAAGGCGATGATATCTCCTCTTGTATTAAATATACTACTACCTAGTGCCATGATGTGGTAGGCCTACTACTACCTAGTGCCATGATGTGGTAGGACTACTACTACCTAGTGCCATGATGTGGTAGGCCTACTACTACCTAGTGCCATGATGTGGTAGGCCTACTACTACCTAGTGCCATGATGTGGTACTACTACTTTATTTAGTCACCATTACTTTTATCCTAGATGAAGTTTGATCCATTTTGCCAGCGTTGGAATTGCCCCGCCCCTCTACTGATACGCTGAAGTGAGTAGAGAGGGGGGGGGGGCAGGGGCAATTCCAACGCTGGCAAAATGGATCAAACTTGATTGACTTTTATCTTATATGCTACTTGGCTGCAGATTTTTGCCAAGTGACTTTTACTCTGAATAGTTGGGAGATTGAAGAGTTGGCAGTACCTCCCATATGATACCAATAGGTTTTCCCTATAATTGATATTATTTTTCGAGCCTTTAAGGATCCCTGATGAATGATAATCTTCTCTTAATCATGTTTTCAGTAAAAAGTCCACAAGTTGACATTTGGGTTATTCACACTATTTATTTTGCAAGTCTAACGGATCATATATATATATATTCCATTTTTATTCGAGAGAAGAATAAGGTACCCAGAAAGTATATCATTACAAGTGTTCATAGCAGACACAACAGCTCAAAAATATCAAATTTAATATATTATTATTATGTATTTTAGTAAAGTAAAATATGCTCAAAGAGTGTCTAATTTATTATTCCATTCAATATGCATTTCAGCGTCCTCAAGTCATTTTTGATTCATGTTATTTATTTTAATTTATGTGACAAACCTTGTGTGGTGTAGCATTGATAATGAATTAGTATCTTAGTGTCAGGTTTTTTCTTTTTTTTACATGATTTGCAGATTTTTGTTGGCCAATCCTAGAACCAAAGTAATTTTTAATTATATATCAATATATACATGCCTCGATATTGTCCCCATGAATAAATGTTATCACTATCTTATACCCTATTTTAATTGGCAGACAATATCATTCTGGACGGATGATTTCCATACTGTGCCAAAGAAACTGCGGCAAAAGTTGGGGGAGGAAAAGAGAATAAATGATATTGTTTTGTATTTGGAGAATTGATTGGTTTACCATATTATAAGGTATTCACTAGAAGACCGAGACAAACGATTTGTAAAATCAGGGAGAATGGAAAAATATATGAAGCGAAAATAAAAATAGTCTAATTAAACATTACTCACAACCGAGATGATCCAGATAACTTTGTCTGAGATGTGATCATGTTGATACATGGTTGATACATGATACAGGTCAAAATCAATTAATCAACTATGGAACCAACTACATGCAAGGAGTTGCAAACTCCCAGCTTGTACACCCTCCCTCTTGTACATATAAATGCAAATTTCGAAAAAAATTATAAGAAGTTGTCCTCACTTTGAATAAGGTGTCACATGAAGATTTCACAAACTTTTTCATTTCTTATTCTTTTCCGGTCTGCAGATTGCAGTTGATGAAAGAAAAAACAAGAAATGGCAACTGATACTGCAAGGGAAAAAGGACTCAATGACTACAGAAAACGGCTGTTAGAACACAAGGAAAATGAGGCTAGGCTCAAAGAAAGTAAGTAACCATGTTAACCATCATTTTATTGAAATATGGAGCTAATCACATTCATTCTGGGTACCAAACAGTGACCTAAACTTTCATTCAATTTTGCTGACACACTCAACTCATTTCAATTCATTATTATATATTATGATTATTATTTGAATAACTACTATCATCATTCTAATAAGTTAGTAAGTGTATCAGGCAGATACAAAAAAAAACATCCCACTAGAAGTCTTCATGTCATATCTTCTCTATTATTTCTCAAGTTAGCACCATCTGACAAAACTTAATTAATCATCAATATTGTAGGTAGTTCTAACTTCTTTCTATTCAATTTCAAGAATCGAATGATCAACAACCTCCTCCCAATGAACTGAGGGAGTTCATTGCTCCTCCATTTCAAACTTATTGGAACTTTTTGTCATTGGAATTCAAAATCACCCAAGTGTTTATTGTGTGATACTTACAATATTGACTTCAATCTTTGAAAAAAAAGCTAGCTGACAAGTTGTTTAATTAATACAGCAAACTGTGATCATACCGGCGGTCACAAGGCCAAACTGTGATCATACTGGCGGTTACAAGGCCAAACTGTGATCATACCGGCGGTTACAAGGCCAAACTGTGATCATACCGGCAGTTACAAGGCCAAACTGTGATCATACCGGCGGTTACAAGGCCAAACTGTGATCATACCGGCGGTTACAAGGCCAAACTGTGATCATACCGGCGGTTACAAGGCCAAACTTTGGACTATTTTAAGTGTGAAATCTCTTTTCAGTGCGAGAACAGCTGAAGGAGCTGACTAAGCAGTACGATAAGTCTGAAGATGATCTGAAGGCTCTACAGAGTGTCGGACAGGTAAAGAAATATTCAAATCAGCTTCAAGAGTCTATGAAGCTTAGTAGGCGTAGTTGTACCTTTGGTCTTAACTGATTGAGGCTTTCTGCTATAGCCATAAACATAACACGGTATAGCGGTGAACCAAATACATAATACATCAAACAATCAGATTTTAAGTCAAGCATTCTGGGCTCAATCTTGAACTTTGACTTTTCTTCTTGTCCTCAAAGATATTCAGAGACATTCTTTAGATTTAACTTGGTTTGTCTGTTGTGACAAACAGGTCAACTCGAAATCACAAGGTCTATATACGCATACTTTTTATCAACAATAGTCCATGTTCCAAGGCAATTATTTGGATCCAATTTCATTTGGTATATGCCTAGCCCATCCCGCCAGGTAATCTTCTCACAGGTTATACGTTTATCTCTGTAGATTGTCGGTGAGGTCCTGAGACAGCTAACAGAAGATAAATGTGAGTATTAGTATGAGGGTGTGGCTTGTTACACAACAATATATCAATCCATCCAGTCATGATGGTGATTTTCGCTGGAAGTCTATGCCCTTTTTTAACCTTCAACTGCTTTCTTGAGCTAGAGATAATGCCTATGTTATAAACAATTTTCTAAGACATAAAGGCGTAGTCAGAGTTTTCTGTTCGCCTTCCCATCTACCCATATCTAGTATCCCCCAAATGATTTTTCTGACTAGTCTACATCCCTAGCTTATTCAGTACTTAAGTTTTTATTCCTTTGGTTAGTTTCCGATTAGTTTCTTTATAACAACATTCTTTCATTCACTAATTTTTGACTGTGTATTTTCAGTTATTGTCAAGGCTACCAATGGCCCTCGATATGTGGTCGGGTGTCGTCGTACATTGGACAAGGCAATGCTTAAACAAGGCACCAGAGTAGCCTTAGATATGACCACTCTCACAATAATGAGGTAGGTTGTATCACTAGTCAGCACTATTGAGAACGGATTATTTCATTGTGGGTCACTCTTCAACATGCCAAATTGGTGGAAATCACCAACCATCGCTGTTCAGGAAAAGTACAGTTTTCAAGTCATTTGGTTATGAGCAGAGAAAAGCTACAGTTGTGTATCTGAATGAGAAAAGATACTACAGTGCGGAGCTTGTAGTCCATATTATAATGCTTCCGACTCCTTTATATCCCATGAAATAATTATGTCATTCACCGAAACCGCCCCACCCCACCTCACCACCGCCCCACCCGACCTCTGCACCCAAATGTCTAATAAATGTTATTATTTATCAAATCCTGTAATAAACAGAGTTGTTATCAGAGTTGATGCTTTGTTTATAAAAATAAATTGATATAGATTATTTCGATACTGACTTTTGGTTCACAAAATTCTTGATAAACTACAACAAAATAATATCCTGTGCTTCATCAAGGCGGTCCACAAAAACCTTTCCTCCTATAAAATCGTATCTTCTCAACAATACTAACATAGTTGACATCCTCCTGTTACCTTGTGTAGATATTTACCTCGAGAAGTAGATCCTCTTGTATATAACATGTCTATGGAAGACGCTGGAGATATTAACTATAACCAGGTGGGAGGACTGGGAGAACAAGTCAGAGAGCTCAGAGAAGTCATAGAGCTACCTCTCATCAACCCTGAACTATTCCAGGTCAGTATTTCCGCAGAGTATATTTGAGAATATGTGAGTTGGTTAGATCACAAGATTCTGAGATATTTCGATGATGTGTAGACATGTACAAATCTCAATGATTGCATTATAACTGATTTAATATATGCTGAGGTGATGGCTGTCCCAAACCAGGACAGAGGGTAAAAAAATAAAGCTCACTCATCCCTCCTTTCAGCTCAAAGCAATCACATAATTAACTTTATATTAACATAAAATAACGCTTCCCCATACCTTGACTAATGGAGAGGCCCGGTCACGAGACTAATGCCTACGGACAAAACTCGTTGACATCATTGGAAGTGGAGCTCCCTGCTTATTCAAATATTTTAATCCGATGTTTTCATTTTGTTTTGGAATCGCATATTGAATTATCATCATTACTAGTTTGTTGTCCCATTATACAGAGAGTAGGTATCACCCCACCTAAGGGAGTTTTGTTATACGGACCTCCAGGTACAGGAAAGACTCTGCTAGCTCGAGCTGTGGCCAGTCAACTGGACGCTAACTTCCTCAAGGTGAGGGGATAGAAGTTATAAAACCTGTAGTACATCCCTATGCGAATGCATCTTGAGTCTTCAAGTAATTACAACTAATTTCGATTGTATTAGAGCGGAACACAGTGGATTAGGTGAGAAACGTGAGAGTAGGGTTGTTGATATGGTGAGCTATATAAAATTTATATCTAATATACTGGCTAGCTGATGCTAGATGATCACAGCAATATTTAACTAGTCAGACATCTTAGATATATGACCAACTCCAACCCTGTGGTCCTATTAGCAGAAAGGCAATGTATTTTGGGGTTACCAAGACTTCAAATGAACAGTGTTAAAGCAACAATGCAAATGGTATACCATATATCTTTCTTTGTTTCCGAACGTCCTGTATGTATAGCCTTTGGACAACTTTCCATACAGAAGTTGAAAGTGTATATTTATACTAAATAGTAAATAGTTTCTGGTTATTGTTCTCAGGTTGTCTCCAGCGCAATAGTAGATAAATACATCGGTGAGTCAGCTCGACTTATCCGTGAGATGTTTGCGTTCGCTCGAGATCATCAGCCCTGTATTATATTCATGGACGAGATCGATGCTATCGGAGGCAGGAGATTCAGTGAAGGTACATCCGCTGACCGAGAGATACAGAGAACCCTTATGGAGGTTTGTTGATTAAGTTGAAAAGGGATTGGGTGGGTAAACACAGTTCAAGTTGAAGCTAGACCAACCAGAGATGTCAGGTCTCATCGAGCCGTACCACCTGGGTTGTGACAATCAAAGTCATGCAGCAATTTTATAATACGAGAGGATAACTTCATTGTATACGGTTCCTTCTCCTTTTGTTGTCAGCAGTCTTGATACTGCTATAATATCCTGAAAGACCTGAACTCCTCTCTTTGATTTACTGGTTGTCCAATAGAAGTTGATTTGCCATGGCTAGGGGTGTGGAGCTTTCAAATATGCAGTTAAAATATTGCTGTCTTAAACAATATTGTCACCAGGCTGAATGACAAAGACAGCTATTTAAATACACTTTATACTGATATGAGGAAGTAGATGAAGTTGTGAGCTTTACTGTAATGTTTTCAATCGACCAATCATCAGAAGCTCTCTACGTGAGAAACACTCAAAACAAGAGAATATAACTTAGACAGTGATATGCTCTGTTTTTATTTCTTACAGCTTTTGAATCAGATGGATGGTTTTGATGTGCTCGGTAAGGTGAAGATTATCATGGCTACCAACCGGCCAGACACTCTGGACCCTGCTCTGCTTCGGCCCGGTCGTCTGGACAGGAAGATTGAGATTCCGCTGCCTAATGAACAAGCCAGGATGGACATTCTTAAGATCCATGCTGGACCCATCGCTAAACATGGAGAGATCGGTATGTAAAAAACAGCCATCAAGATGAATTTTGATCCAATTTGTCTGTGATTTGGGCCAGTTGGTAGCAAGCCGTCTGCGACCTTGGCGGACAACTCCAAATCCAGGAAGATTTGGTCGATCTTAAGCTAACAGTCACCCATATGGTATATAGAAGATATGAATTTGTACTGTTTCTAAACCTAGTTTGTTGCATGTCGTCTCATACTAGGCGCTGCCATATGTGAATCCACTCAGCCTGTATGGCGAAGTAAGACATGAATATTATCAGTCACGTTATTTTATTTTTACACTTGTAGGTTGGTTTGCTTACAGTTTCAGTAATAAATTGGTTTACTTTTCATGTCTGTAATATTGATTATTGATTCTCCTTTGTCCTCTTCAGATTGGGAGGCTGTGGTGAAACTATCTGATGACTTTAACGGAGCCGATCTCAGAAATGTCTGCACAGAGGCTGGTCAGTATTACTAACTGCACTTTCAGTGTTAATTTACCCACAATGCAACTCTATATCTTTTGGTCAGATCAGGCCTATCTTAATATACACAACGCTCAATGATGGAAATACTTTGTTTTTAGTTAAAAAGCTAAAACAGGTGGTGTAAGGGGTAACTCCTGATCAGAACCCCACTTATCGTATATTGGGTATTTGATAATTTAAGGCCACAGACACTCTTATCCCAACCACCCTCAAGAAATGAGACAAGTTAAAAGCTTAGATTGATAATAGACTTAAAATGTGTGATCCTATCAATCATACCAAAATAATTCAGTCAACAATAGTATCTGAGATAGATAATGTTAACTGCTGTGATAAGGCAATTAGCAAGCCCTCATCCATATGTGTCTCGTGAATAGTGAAAAGTTTTTTTATTTATTGAAAAAAATTTGCTCTCACAATTCAGGTAATATTGGATATAGTGTTTACCTCAATTCAAGATAACAAGTATATTTATGATTGTGTTTCAGGTATGTTTGCTATCAGAAGCGAGAGAGATTATGTAGTAGATGAGGATTTCATGAAGGCAGTGAGGAAGGTTGCAGAGAACAAGAAACTGGAGACTAAACTCGACTATAAGCCTGTGTAATCGCTAGTGTAGATATTCAAGTTGTATAATTTGTTAGGACGCCTGTATGTAATATAAAAAAATGTAAAATGATGAAACTTTACTTTGTGGGTAAAATGTTTCTATCAGCAAATAAAAAAATATATCTATTCATAGATTAAAGTTCAGTTTTATTACATTCCTATGCATTTTCTGAGGGCTGCATTCCTAGTATTAAAGGTGGCACAATTTCCATCTATGGTCCATGGAGTGAAGCATATGAATGGATAAAAAATGGTGTTTCCAACTGCCAAGAAATGAGTATGTGAGTTTACCAATTGACAATGCAGAAAAGCTAACACATACATGTAGTTATGTAAATAGGGGTAATGCTCAAGGAGGTTAGAGAGGACCTAAATGTTTGGTTGTACAGGGCTCTTATGACTGTAAACAATATTTTGCGCTTTTCCATGATGAAATGCAGCATCAAGGATATATCTGTAGTCGTGAGGGTTTCTTGATTGAGATTAGCTCTCTGTAATAATGTGAGACAACAACAAAATCCTTTGAGCAAGGAATATAACTGGAAACATAAAGAAGCAAAGCAAGATCCTGACGGCAATGACAATCCAGAAAACACCTGTAAATGTGATGGTGAATTAAGTTTACTGGAACCAGGGAGTTTGTACCTAATTCCCAGCTCAAGGATGCAATATAGAGTTGTCTCTCCCAGTATATAGTAATTTATTGTCCTCTCATGTTTTTGTGTTTAGCACCCAGTCTTTCTCTCACTGATACATCAGATGGGCAGGGCAGCTAATCCCGAACATGAAAACTTGTGTCAAATCCAGCGACTCAACTTAAGCCATTGCTGTCTACGGCAGACGAGCTGCGCCAGGGGAGAAAATAATTTCAGATGGCGCAGCTCGGCTAGAGGCAATTTATGTGTGGCGCAGCTCGGCTAGTTTCAAAGTTTGTTACCAAGAGCACATGATTCCCAATATTGATAGACTTGTAAAAACTTGCTCATCTGTCGGAACTGATAAAAGAGCGGGAATTTATCACAGCTCTATTGTTCAAGATGTAGCTGAAAAAGCAAGAGGACTATTTTACATAAGTTGAACTAGGAGTGGCAGTCACAGCAGGCAGTCACAGTCAGTGTTTGAGAAGTTGCTTGACTTTCCCTACCTACTATGATATGGCTGTAAGTATAGTATAGTATTCTTCACAATAAGGTATGAAAGTTATATTACTAAGGTAGTGATTAAGTATCATCATCATGTGAAGGAATGATTGGATTGGATGTGTTGATCATTTAAATAGGGCTACTTACTACTTCTACTTGTTGTACTACCTACTTCTCTCTTCTACCAAGGAGTATCAGCTTCCCTGGATGCTCCTTGCTTCTACCACTCACATCATTGCATTTTCTTATTTTGGTTGGTTGGGGCTCTAGTCTATTGTGTGGGTGCACCAACAAAGCAATGAGCTGCCCAATGTTTTGATAGTTGGTATTGATGTTGATGAAATATGTATCAATCAAGAGTGACTACTCACACTCACAGGCTACCTAGTACTAGTACTACAGGCTGCTACTGAGTGAGGAATGGTCACAGGCCTACTCCAACATCGGGGTCAATGGCAGTTAGTATTTGACTGCCCTTATGGTTTTTTTGTTGTTTGAAACCCAACCAGGGGGGGGGAGGGCAGTCAAACATTGCCACAAACCAACCCAGGCTTTGGAGTAACTCGTGTATACAGTGTATACAATGCAAGGTGTATAGTCATGTCTGCTAGATGTAGGGCATATACTGCAAGCGTAGAGAGGGCTTTAGAGCTCATCAAGTTACTTTGTTTAAAGTTTGACTGTGATTGATGTGTCAGTAATCTGTCCAAATAACATTTTTGTATGTTTACATGTTTTATTTTACAGCCTGTATGATTATGAAGGAGCATTTTAGAGATTAACCAGAGATAAGCCATAGGAATCATATGCAATCATCAATAGACTGACTTAATCTTTGATCCCGTATAAACCTCAACATGTATCAGGATTGCATTGGTAAGACCAAGGAGTTAGAGGGAACTTCTTGGTAAGACAGTGGCTGGTTCACTTAGCCGGATTTAAGATGCTGAGACTTCGCCAAGTAAAAGTATTTTCCTATGAACAACTAGAGATCCATGAGATTTTATACACAATAATAATGCCATAGCACAGCTCATCTCCTAGTCTTGCAACATCTAACTGTAAGTTGTAGATGATAATTCAATGTCAAGCATGCGACTTCAGTTAGTATCCAATGCTGTTGATAGTGATACCTAGGGAGTTTTTGCGGTAACAATTAGATGAACAAACTTCATCAGGGTGCTTGGTCACTGGGTGCAAGCCCCAGAGAACTGAGAAGAAGGTTCATTGCGTAAGGCAGTCCTCGCACCCTGCTATACTCTGCTTAAATCTATCAATAATAACCAGATCAAATGATTCACAGTGTTTTGTGCTGATCATTTTTATTTTTAGGTACATTGAATATAATATGTATAACGGCCACAGGTATTCTGGCTCGCAGTCACATTGATCCAACTTTTTTGGGTCAAACCAAACGCATATTCTTACTCCAACTTTGGAGAGTGATAGTAAGTCCTTGGGTGAACAAAAGATATCAGGGAGTATGTATGATCAAGGAGTTGGGGACAAAATATAACATTTGTCCCTAACTCCCTGGTATGATTGTATCAGACATATGAGTTGTCCTCTCAACTAAAATCAATCCTCCTCCCAAGGTAGTCTGGTCATTTAGCTCAATTAGACAATTTGTGCACAAATCGTTTACTCAGAATGCATAGGTATAGTTCTATCTATGAGAAAGTGATTTGGGAACGAGACCTAAGTAGGGCACCTAAGCTGTTTTTTATTCAATGAACTTTCAGTCACTGTTGACAAAATTCTCAGCGATCTATGCGTTCTTCTGTAGACTAAACAGCCAAGTCATATCATCCCTGCATGAATATAGATGGTAATACAGCTGTCACAAAAATGCGTCAAGTGAACTTTCTTTGGCATAGTATAAATATTATTGTGCTTAAATTACGTTACACAAAACAAATAACGAAAAAAGAAATAAAGGAACCAGTTATGTCAGTTCCTCAACAACAAACAAACATGGTATGTAAGAAGAAAAAATAAAAATCTGACCAGAGAGAAAACTTTGATAATAATTTGGTACCCACTTACAGATTACAGTTGTCAAGTCAGTTCACCGATGTATTTGTTGTCTATTAGAACTCACGATTGATTTGAATCAGCTTATCAGTGGCACTTTGGGCATTTACAATTCAAATGTGCTTGACTGCTTGAGGTCCTAAACTGATAACCTGACCCACAAGCAATCAAAAAAAACAATAGATACTAAGACCGAGGAGTTAGACTTCTGTAAAGAGGTCATCTGGGCTTCTTTGACGCACTACATTGCAGACTCGTATCTCATGGTTGATCGGCAAGTTGCGTGTCGGCATATTGATCATCCAGATGACTTTATTTCCAACAATATTATGATAGACCACTGGGCCATAGGCTGGTTTTAATTTTGTTGTCATCACCTTGTCTTCAACCGTTCAGAAAGGGAAAATTATAATAGGATCAATTAATGCAGAAACCCAATGAGATGCTCAACTGTGAAAAAAAGTTCATATTCCTGGGTTAGAGATAGAACTAAGAGGTCATTGAATGAAAGAATTGAATGTAATGTGAAAGCCAAACATTGCTACATACCCAGACAGAGTAGGACCATTGGATCATTGGCCTTGGGTCATAGATAGATAAGAAGATAGTAGTCTGCCAGTGAGGGTGCTGCTGCATCATCATCAACATTCCACCAATTCTTTGACTCCCATTCACTGTAACAATGAGTGATTCAATGACAAAAATTAAATACATACATACATACATAGATTCTACAGATTGGTCCAGGAACTGTCTGTAGTGAAAGATCAAGGAGTGCTCCTAGCTAGTCCCTGCTGGTCGTTGGTAAGATAGATTGGTTGGTGACAATCAGAACAGTTCACCTGACAGACTCCTCTCCTCTGCATATATCTTTTCTAAGGTGGCTCTATGTTTCGAATGTCTGGTAGTGATAACATTAAAAAGGTCACCTTTCAGTGCTCATGCCAGTGAGTGATGCTCTAACCTCAAAGTCTGGCCTATTATCAGACTCAGCTATCAAGATGGTGCAGACTTAGTTGTTAACAATCATACCTCCAAAACCCAAGTTGACTCTGACTTTTTCCGACTGAGTAGTGACAGACTATCAAATTCATGAGTTGTGTTCTCATGGCTTCAAAATTTGAAACTAGCCGAGCTGCGCCACACATAAATTGCCTCTAGCCGAGCTGCGCCACATGTAAATTGCATGTAGCCGAGCTGCGCCATTCCGAATTATTTTTACCACATGGCGCAGCTCGTCTGCAAAAAATATATCTATCCTTCACACATGTGGAAGTGTGGAACTGCCAGGTCAGACTGGTGCCAAGATGCCTAGCAATGCAATAGGTAGACATCTTCTAGCTTCTATAGATCCGTTCAATGCTTCTGAAGGCTTAGATTCAGCTCTTAGTTATGCTTATTGCAGCTCTGCTGTTTCTTTCTTTTGGGCTGTGCTGCAGAAAAAGAGGTACAGGCTTAATTTATGCATGCTTAGTTAGTATTACTAGGTAGTTAGCTAATTCCTAATTATGTTGACTGTTTTCTGTGTCTCTGGATGGGGCTTGGCATATGTTAATTTCTGCTTAGTTGAGTGATTATCCCATGTTTTTTATGCGGATATGGTTTCAGTCTAATCCAATGTTGTGTTTACAAGAAGTTGGTCTGGCCAGGGAGGGAGGGTTGGTCTTGCTGCCAGTCTAGATCTCATTATGAACCATGTGTTCTTTCTTGCACTGGATTTCAACTAGCTTTGGCTTGTTGTGCTCCAAACTCATGAAGATAAGTAACTAAGTAACTACCTGACAATAACATGCATTGGTCTTTGTGTAGTCTTTAATGTTGTCGGAGATCAATAACTATTGCTGAATTTAGATTGGAAACAGAATAATCTTTTAACAACATTTATTCAACTCATGAACTGGGGATAAGCTCCATTGCACAGCGACTCTCTGTAGTCAAAGAAGGTCTGTTGTAAGAAATACTGATCACTACAATTATTTTATTCAAAAAAACATTAACCAGTAGAGTGGTTGAACTGTCAATCCATGTGTGGTCAACCGATAGTGGTAGTAATATAAACTGGTGTTGAGTACCCACACTGACGCTAATTAAGAAGCATACACAGACAGCTTGCATTGTGAGTCTTGTTACAGAAGGAGACATGTTGAGACACGGGAGGATAACTGCTATCAGCTGAGAAGAAGAATAGAATCTCAGCTGTCAGCTAAAGCAGCTTGTGAGGAAGTAGAGAATACTATTGACTATACTCTGGTACAAGCTCAGGTCAGATATATTATATAACATGTTAAAAATCATGTTTGTAGGATCTGGCCAGTTTTGCAGCTTTTTCTCTATCAGTTTCATTCGCATGTCATGTCTACAATATGCACTTAACTCCACCGATCACCAATCAGGTACACATCTATACTTGCAAGATCAAGTGTAACAATTCAGAAAGTATGTGATAACCATAAGCACAAGTGTTTACATAAATTGATGCAGAGAAAGCTTTATTTTCTGATCAGGTCTTAGGGGAAAAATGGTATGAAACAAAGCTTTTCCTAGCAGCGCTGTTCGGCTCATTGTCAGTTGTCAAAATTTCCAATATTACCACCCCAAAGGTAATATGCTGCTGTTTTTTCATATCCAGGTGCTAGTTAGACATGGAGCCCGCACGCCGATAAATCTCTTACCAAACTTTGCTGAGGCTCGATATGATAAGAACTTATTCAGAGGGACGCTCTCTCACACTGAATTTGACTTTGATGTTTATCATATGTCAGGAACTAAAGCTGAGGGCCTCTCTAACACTCTCATCAATAGGAGGTAATAACCCTCAACTCATTAATGTTAACTATACTAAGAACAATTCGTGTCAATTGATCATTCACATTTTCATGAGACATAATTGTACTTACCTTTCCGTAATGAGACGAAATATTACATGTATACGCGAAGAGTATGTGTGAACGAATCACTTTGTTTTTTACTTTATTTAATAGATACAAGAGGGTATTAGAAGGAGGTATCCATCTGGGTATGCTGACCACAGTAGGGAAGCAGCAATGTTATGAGTTAGGCTTAAATCTGAAGAGGAGATATATGTACAAATATAAACTACTCAATCCACAGGTAAACTAACGCCAAAAATTGTAGAAACAACATAAAAATAAAACATTTAGATTGATCCTAAACTTATAACCCATACATGTGATTGATATACTGTTCTGCGCATCACTATCTTGTCTACAGGCCATTCTGTTGGACACTTGAGATTCTTTTTCTACAATTTGTGTCATAGAATGGCCTTGTTATTGCTTGTGTTGCGCATGACAAATTTTTATCTGTCATGTTATTAATGTAAAGTTTGATACGCAGGATGAGATGATCTACCCTGTTTCTCATAATATACACATTCGTCTGCTTCTTACTTATCAGTTTACAGAGAATGAAGTATACATGAGATCTACTTATATACTGAGAACTATAGAATCCCTACAAGGAGTGGTATCAGGATTATATGGTGTAGATCAGCTCAATTCTGCTAAACCTAAGGTAGCTATCACTCTAACACTAAAGTAGCTATCACTCTAAACCTAAGGCAACTAACAGTGTGTATGAAACCCAGAGTTTGTGATATGAGCACATTCTTTGATATCTTGCCATGCCTGACGTGACTGTTCCTTTTTCCCGACCCAAATTAGTGGAACAGGTTTGGTTATAACTGAAAAAGACTAACATAGACTCCATTTTCATTCAATGAACACTTAGTTGACTCATTCTCTCGCTATGTGACTTTTCTTTGTTTAGCCCCGAGTTGAGACGTTGTACTATAATGAGGAGTACTTGTATCCTAATGCATTTATATGTGAGTGTCTGAAAGAGATAGCTAATCACGGAAATAGGAATCTCAACCAATATCATCCAGGCAGGAAGGTATGTACATAATTATATACAGTGCACTCCACTTCAATCAAACCTCTTGGGGGCCAAAACATTTTTTCCTTATTAATGCATTGAGTTTTGGCTCAAAGAACCAAATTTCCATGTCTGAATTAACAGGAGTTCTGAATTAAAAAGTCTGAATTAATAGGAGTACACTATACCAGGGCGGCTGTGACAATTGTAGTTGGCTACTGTCCATTTTGTCTAGTGCATTTAGGTGGAAAATACACAAAAACTATATTAATAAGTTCTCATACTATAGACATATCAGGTTATGTAAAAATAGCCATTTTGAAAATAAAGCAGAGACAGAATAATTCAATCCTTGCGGATAATGGTTGAATTGTGTTGATATAGAAGAGCAAGATCTTTGAAATAAGTAGGAGTTGTCCGCCCAATGGCATAAGATGGATAACTCCTAGTTTAGCACAGCGTTACAAATGTCTTTTCTCATCTATATCAATTTAATGACGTGATTTTTATCCAGGAGCTATTAAATAAAATCACTGAAGCAATAGAGTATGATAACTCACACGAGGAGCTGGATATTGTAGCCATGAGGGACGATCTCATAGCCCGAGACGCACACAGTCAGATTATACCTGCGCCATTACAGCAATTCTTTTCTCAGATACAAGAGGAGGTAATAATATATAACTGATATTGTTTCATGAGCCAAAGTTTGGAGCTTCTCTGGTTTTTGTGATGTTCTTTCTAATAATAGAATAGAGCAGTCATTCACATGTAGGGCACCTTAGAAATTTTAATTAATTTTCAATTGTCCAGTCACATATGTTGTGCCCGTGGCTGACTGAAATGCCTAGTCTACAGCGTGCCTATTATCTTACATCTACCATGCATGTAGATGAAGCTATATTCATCTTGCCTCAATTTGACTGTCCACCCGCAGGCATGCCACCCCACTACCCTACCACATTGAATTAGAGATCATAAGAATATAGACTAAATGTGTTGAACATTGTTTTATGTTTTGTGTTATTTAATCCAATACCGTAATCTGTTGATCCTAAGCTCACTATGTAGTGATTTTTTCTTTAGTCAACTAAAGAATTTGTACAGAAGGTAGTAGGAAAGCCTGAGGATAGAGCAGCAGGTCTAATGCTCGCTCTCGGACCTTTTCATCACATGCTTATCAACAACTTTAAACTAGCCACTCAAGGTCTGTAACCACAGAAACATTGACACTCTGTTCCATTCATTTAGAATACCAATATCCAGGGTTTGGAATACCAGGGGTATTAGGTCTAACTCTTACACAAATGCCAACTGATTTCTATTTTAACTTTTATTGCAAATCTTTAAGTTGGCCAACCTGCGTCTGTAGCTCACTGGCGTTTGTCTTTATTAGCTGACAGATTTCCGTTCACTCAAATAGTATTTCACAATGATATCTGCATCAATAGTGTTGCTGTTTCAGCCGAGTATGAACGCTGTTCCCCTCCACTGTCAACTCTTACACAATCCTGACACCTTCATACTGAATAATGAGACTGAATGAATTATCTTCGGTTTCATATTTCTAATACATTCTTTCTCCTCACAGGAAGCACCAAAGTCCGAAAGTTACACCTGTACTCCAGTCATGATAACATGGTTATGCCTCTGCTGGTAGCTATGGGATGTTACGAGGAATGGCCTCCCTTTGCATGTTACATAGCTTATGAACTATATAAACATAAGAAAACTGGGGAGTATTATATAAAAGTCATCTATAATGATAAGGTAGGCTGTAAGATTATTAGTCTATTTAGTCTCTATCTATCTGAGTGGAGTTTCTGGCCAGTTCCAGTTGCACTTGAATCAGATATTTCTCGATTAGTAGAGCTTTTGATTTTAATTGTAGAAATATACATAAATATGTATATATATATATATATATATGGATTATATTTTCCAAGGTCAGCTCCTAACTTAGGAGATCTGAGTTGCCTTTGTTACGCAGGTACTCATCTTTTTTAAAAGTAGCCGTGTGAGGGGCAAGATCTGACTAATGATATCTTCTAACAGTCCAATTTTCTTGCATTTTGAGTTGCTTCCCCTGGAGCCGCTGGGTCATCATTTGAATGGTAACCACTCATAATGCAGAAAAAAAACGATTGAATTCGATCTTGGTCTTACAAGTTGCTGTGAAGAGAAGAATCATGATTTAAGTTATCGGTATATCTTGTTGAATTACTCTCATACTTTATTTTTACTTCTATTTCTTAGTTCTAATTAATTTATCACTGAACCATGCACACGTATCCTTGCAAAACTGACCATAACCCTCAAACCCACAGATTCACCCTCAAATCCACGAATCAACCAACAACAGATACGAATCTACCCTCACAAGACACACACAAAGCATGGCAATGATTGAACCTATTTTTATCATGTTAATGTATGACTGATTAAACAGTTTACCCTTAATATTACAGGATTTGACGTTACCTGGTAAAAGCTCACCTATGATCACACTCTCTGAGTTCACAGACTTTCTCGCTCCCTTCATTCTCTCAGTAAAAGACTGGCAGTACAAATGTAAAAATAGCAGAGTAAGTTTTCCCTCCAATTATTTTCCAGATTAATTTTTGCCTGTGGGAATCCATCTACTACCCTCCTTGTAAATTATTTGGCTTCATCCTCATTTGTCCACATCAAGGATTTCTTGAAATCCTTGTCCACATAGTAAGAAGGTTGCATAATATTATGTGCTATTTATAGTTTATCATGTAGTAGTTGGATTCATTACCGGTTTTGTTTCAGGCCAGTATAGAAGCGCCACCTGTTGAGCATTCCTTACATTTTGGGATTGACGACTCCAAATTAAAACCAAGTATCGAAGAGAAAGAAGAAGAATCTGGTCAAGCACCTGCCGGCATGTGAGCCAATCAGAATCCTCTGAATAATCTAGGAATGACCTCCCACATAAAAACTCCAGATGACCTCTAGTCAATATGCAATAAACAAAGTTCTATTTTATATCATGTTAGTTCATCTAATGCAATAATGAAATCATTGAGACTCAGATTATTAGATATTTTTACTTTTACAAGGAGGGTGCTTCGTGTGATGTCAGAAAATAACAGAAAAATTATGTTCTAAACAAATTTCCAGATATCCAGTAGTACTCTCTTTTGTGAATTGTGACATGGAAGCCACGTACAACCTGATTGTTATTGCGGACTCAGTACAAATAAATTAAGCCTTCAAACATTTGTTGATGTGTGAATATATTTTAATCTGATTGCCAATCAAGATTCATCAATACCTAATTATGTAATAGGATTTGTTACCATAAATGAATATTGACCGCCTCTATATATCATGAACGAAAGTTGCCTTCTTCTGCTTTTGAAAATAGCTTACACTCCTCAGATTTTTATAGCAGAGTGTAAGGGAGGGTTCCCCAAAATTCGTCAATCAATTATCACAGCAGCTGGAGTTCAACATTTTGTTGCTCTTGCAAAAAGGATTTTTCCACCATCAATGCCAAGTTGAGGGTTAGGTGCCTCTGGACAACTCCGGAGACAAGATGCCTGGTGATACATTAGGTAGACATCTGCTAGCTTCCATAGACCCATTTAATGCTGCTGAAAGCTGGGAGCCAGTTGATAATGCTGCTTATAACACCTCTTGGTTTTGGGCTTTCCTGCAGCAGAAAAGGCTAACTAGGTATTTATTTTCTTCTTCTAAAAAATCTTACTAACTTGTATTTACTTCTAATATTCAAAGCTATCGAAACCAGGGTATGATGCTTCTTTTTCATGAAACTATAACTGCTATTCATAAACAGTTCCAGCTCAGCTCAGACTTAGATAGCATGACTTGCACTACTGTGTGCTTACTATTATTACAATGAAAGATAATAAGTAAAAGTCATGCTAATTTGAGTTATGTTGTAATACTATTTTTCAGAGTTACTGTAGCAGGCAAGCAGTTGAAAGTTTACTCACTGTAACTTGTTTAACTTTGCAAAACCGCATTACAGCACAACATATATTTTCAGAACAAGTTCTGTTTGCATAATTGTTCAACCAATGTCCTTCCAGTTCTCAGAGAGCGTCGATCTACAGTGTAGAAATCCCAAAAAAGACTTTGACTACTTGAACTTATACAAATTATCTTGCACGGCAATCAATTGACTGAGCACGCTCTCATCCATGTCTACATGTAACTATGTTTTCAGACATGAAGGCTTATATATAGTACAGGGGAGATAGGCTTGTTTACTGGGAGTCAGGACGGGTCTTCAATTGTTAGATAACTTTACAGTGATGCTTCCCAGACGTATCCAATATTTGCTATTGTGTCACTGACACCGTAAACATTTATAGGCTCTCTGTGGCTAGATAACACTTAGGCCAACTCTTAGCTTTTTGAATGTTTTTTCGCAGGAGACATGCTTCTACATGGGAGGATAACTGCTATCAGCTGAGAAGTAGAATAGAATCACAGCTGTCAGCTAAAGCAGCTTGTGAGGAGGTAGAGAATACTGCTGACTATACTCTGGTACAAGCTCAGGTCAGCATATCTTATATTATACTCTGGTACAAGCTCAGGTCAGATATATTATATAATACTCTGGTACAAGCTCAGGTCAGATATATTATATAATACTCTGGTACAAGCTCAGGTAAGATATATTATATTATACTCTGGTACAAGCTCAGGTCAGATATATTATATTATACTCTGGTACAAGCTCAGGTAAGATATTATATTATACTCTGGTACAAGCTCAGGTCAGATATATTATATTATACTCTGGTACAAGCTCAGGTCAGATATATTATATAATACTCTGGTACAAGCTCAGGTCAGATATATTATATAATACTCTGGTACAAGCTCAGGTAAGATATATTATATTATACTCTGGTACAAGCTCAGGTCAGATATATTATATAATACTCTGGTACAAGCTCAGGTCAGATATATTATATAATACTCTGGTACAAGCTCAGGTCAGAAAGATATTGAAAGGTAAATATCCTTAGATTTTCAGTCTTATGGGTACCTCATTTGGGGATCCCACTAGGGTTAACCATGCTAACCATCCGATTAAGAAATAAATTGTTGACAAAGCGATTGGAACAGGCTTGTCTCAAATAATACAAGCTATATTGAACAAAATTGTCAATCACAACCCTCATTGGTAATGTTTGACAAGTCACTTGATGTTATTGCTGCTGGGTGTCTGACTCTGTGGCCTATGAACATATTGTCGGCACACAGCTAAGTCCTAATATTTTTGCACAGAAAGGTTAATCAGATACATAAATATAAGAAAAATAAAATTGTTAAGAGATGTTGCAAGGAAGGCTGTCGCTAAGTTGCAGGTGTAGTGTACACCGGCCCTCAGATCACTGGGTTAGGTTTTAGTCATTGTATAGTAGTCATGTATTACAATGCGTTTCTCTCTCAAATTCAGGTGATAGTCCGACATGGGGCTCGCACTCCAATATGGGTACTACCAAATTTCCCTGAGGCTCGATATGATAAGAAGTTATTCAGAGGGACGCTCTCTCACACTGACTTTGACTATGATGTTTATCATATGTCAGGAGCTAAAGCTGAAGGCCTTTCTCAATCAATTGTCAACAAAAGGTAAAGTACCCTAGAACACTAAAGTAACTGCAGGAGGAAAGGGTTACCTACATGAAACATACATGAAACAGCTAGAGTATCTTACATTTACTCAGCATCATAACATTATGTAACCAACAGTAAATGTCAGAGATAAGTGCTAGCTTATCTAAACTGTAAACCTGATCCCAAATCTCTTTGTGATATGACATACTACATCCATAATCATGGCACTTTGTGCTTCATCTAGATTTTTCTCCGTGACTACTTAGTATATCCCCTTCTAATTCTCAGTTGCGCATCATATAGATTGTCATACAATTAAAAACCATCACTGAGGTTTCACGCTACTCTGTAATAAATTACGATACTCACAACTGTGAAGTTTTGATCGGAGATATGTAAATTAATTATATTGTTTGTACACTTTTATACACTATTTCGACAGATACAAACGAGAACTAGAAGGAGGTATACATCTAGGTCAGCTGACTACAGTAGGAATGCAGCAATGTTATGAGTTAGGATTACTTCTTAAGAGAAGATATATGAACACATATAACCTACTTAATCCCCAGGTAAAGATACCACATCTGACAGTAATATATTAAAAATAAATTTTATTGAGTTTCCGTACAAGTTTGCAAGTGGAATGTTAATTACATAAACATTGGGTTTCTCAATAAGTATTGTTGACCGTGTATGTTTTGATTATGTAAATTTGATATTCATGAACACAGGGTGTCTTGTTGAGTTTCCTAACATAGGTCTACTGAGAGCATTCTTTCCGAATTGAGATTCCTCTAGGGCCATTACTTTCTCAGTTGTGCATTCATGACAATGGCAACTGTACGACAATCCAAATCTTATCGAACTCAAAATTGATTCAGGAGAGAAATATAGTCCCTAGTGTCTGATATGCTTGTCTTTCTTACTTATCAGTTTACAGAGAATGAAGTTTACATGAGGTCTACTTATATACTGAGAACTATAGAATCTCTACAAGGAGTGGTATCAGGATTATATGGTGTAGATCAACTAAACTCGACTAAACCAAAGGTAACTTTATGGTTACAACATGCAAAAAATCTGCACTAAGCTACTTGTTGTTATCGTCACAAAGGTTTAGACGAAAACCATTTTCTTGTTGGGAGGAGTTAAACTAAAGCAATAAGACAATGTGTGTGTATGTGAACCCTTGCAAAAGTTACACAAAAATAAACTTACACATACATTTGCGATTAAACGCCCATTCTTGGTTCAAAAGACAGTCAAAAATTACCACGTTTTTAGGATAATACTGGCATTATTTAAAATATGACTGGAAACTCAGTGGTATTTCACTCAGTTCAACCCCTGGGGCAGATCTAATTTCAACATACCCTAAACCAACTTTGTCTATATAAAAATAAATTGTTTGCTATAAGGTAGAAAGAGGAACAGACCTGATCTCACACCTTCCCTTCCAGTATATTTTATGGATGTTTGTAATTTTAGCCTAGGATAATGACAGCTTATTATAATGAAGAGCACATTTATCCCAATCCATTCTTATGTGAATGTCTGAAAGAGATCGCTAATCACGGCAACAGGAATCTAAACCAACATCACCCAGGAAGGAAGGTATGTCTGCTACTATATCTCATATCAAGGGGTAACTGAACTGGACGATACTTACTTACTTGCGATAATTACAGGGTTTTTGCTGTTCTGAATTCTTTTTTTTTTATAACAACTTTATTAACCCATTTGAGGAAATACATGGTGGAACAGGGTTTAAATACAGAAAATAAAATTATACGGGTTGCCTTGATTGTTTATATCTATCGTTATGTTTAAATTAGGGACACGTGTCTCTAACTCCCTGGTTTGTGCAGGAAAAACTCTGCAAAATCTTAAAGTTGTCTCCTCCTTGACATTAGGTGGGCAACTCCCATATTAGTGTTGATTATGTCAGACTTTCATTAATTATATTTTCTAATTCTTAATGGCCTTAATCATAATGTGAATGTGTTGTGAATTTACTCAGGAGCTGTTGAAGAGAATAACTGAGGCCATAGAATATGATGACTCACAGAAGGAGTTAGACTTTGTAGCCATGAGAGACGATCTCATAGCCCGAGACGCACACAGCCAGATTATACCTGCACCTTTACAGGGATTCTTCTCAGAGATAGAGAAAGAGGTAATTTTCCAGCTATTTTGTAGAGAAATTGAGCTTGTCTAGTAATTTTAAATACAATGTCAATACTCTTCCCAATTAGGTGGTATTTAATAAACCAGTAACAGGATTTTCTCAAACTAGATTGTATAATCACACTAACATTTAGGTACAGATGATGAATAATTGCAAATAACCTGCATATATTCGCCACATGCTTGTTTCCTTCAGCTAGATCCGTAAAAGAATATATTCATAAAAAATTTTCAATTTTGCATTCAATCTTACTTGAAGTTTGCCAATGCTGCTTTATTGGAAACCAAAATATTTTCTCTTTTCACCTTTTAATAGGTCAGCTTTGAGCCGGTCTGAAAATGGAAGCACAGGCCTTCTGCAGGATGTCTAGGGGTTCAAATTAAAATTGTGGAGTAATTATTGGTGCATTAGCTGGTAGCCCTCACCTACTACTCGATATAATGTCACTCCCTGGTCTACTTTCCCCTCTCTGTATATTCCCAGGCCTCTATAGAGTTTGTACAGAAGATAGCGGGTAAGCCTGAGGATAGAGCAGCGGGTCTGATGCTCGCTCTCGGACCTTTTCATCACATGCTAATCAACAACTTCAAACAAGCTACTAAAGGTTAGTAAACAGGACACATGAATAAACATTCAGGACCTACTACAGGAGGCGTGTAGAGGATAATCCTGCATCCTTGAAGAGCTATTTTGGTGGATGGAGTTTAGTTTGCTCCCCCCCCCCCCTGCCTGTCAAATACAAGACTTGGTAACACAGACCTAACCTAAAGCCGAATGTTGAGTCTTGATAACCCAGGTAGACCAGGTGAAACTGCTATGTGTCAACAATGACCCGATTTTCATAGGATATGTAATAAATGCATATATGGTTAAACGGTCTTATTTTAAGTATAAAATATGTTAAATTAATATTTTTTGGAATACCAGAAGGTTCTTGCCCAACATAGTCCTTGTACGGTGAATAAACTAATTTTTAAAACAACTCACAGATTCCCGGTATTATCACCATCCGTTTTTGTCTGATTGTTCTTTGTATGAGATAATTTGACATCCCATGATCATATTATTTTTAGATTTGTTTCCTTATTTTAACAGGCAATACCAAATCTCGTAAGTTACATCTCTACTCGAGTCATGACTCCATGGTGATGCCCCTGTTAGTAGCTATGGGGTGTTATGATTGGGAATGGCCCCCCTTTGCCTCATACATCGCTTATGAACTGTTCAAACATAAAAAGAACGGATTACATTTCATTAAAGTTATCTATAATGGCAAGGTAAGTAAACTCCTCCACCTTATGATGGTAATAACAACATTGAGGGGGGGGGGGGGGATTGGGATATCTGTCCACAATCCTTGTGAGAGAACAAACTTAAAGAGCAAATGAGGCGAAATAGGTATTGATGAATTCGGGATTGTGTAGTTCATCTCCAATTATTTGTTGCTTAGTCGAGTCGGAGTGATTGCATTCTCAGTTTTCTAATAGTTATAAGTACACGGGATGGTTTTTAATCTCTCTGTCACTCTAAACTCCAGGAGCTCAAAACTTCAACCATTAACTGCTTGATATATCGTCAAAAAATCATCAAAGTGAATTACATATTTTAGCAAATCTTTGAATCTAAAAGTATTTTGGACACAGGCTCAGAGTTTGTCCTGTTCTACTTTCTTCCCTTTAACTATGAGCACTCTTACTTGGAATTACATTAATCTACTCACAGGGAATAGTTTTGAGGAAGGTAGATATAATGTATACTTCAGGTATGTACCATCATTCTGTTACGAATCTGAGAACTTTCCCACAATCGGACGATTTTTTTACAGGATTTGACGTTACCTGGTAAAAGCTCACCTATGATCACGCTCTCAGAGTTTACAGAGTTTCTCGCTCCCTTCACTCTCTCGCCTAAAGACTGGGAGTACAAATGTGAAAACGACAGAGTAAGTTCACTAACATTAATTTTTTATTGGTATCACTGATTAGGGTTATTGACGATGTTAGAGATCATTATAAATGTCAACTCTGAAAATACTGAGCTGACTTGAATCTTGCTATAAACCAAGTTTATTGGAAACTGAAATTTCCCAGCTTATTATTGAATTTACCTCAAAATTTTAGTGAGGCTCACTCCCCTCAGGTGAACTCAGTTACTCTAAATCAGACTTATATATATCTCTCAGCATAGCTAGTTGAGTTGAGTGAATAGGTGTTGATCAATCAATGATTACGGAGTATTCAGGCCCGCAAGTTGAATAACGTTGCCTAAAACCGTTATATTTGAATAACCCATGTCAGAATCAGTGTAAGAGAAAGTTTTGTTGGGTTTTATTTTTGCTATTCATAATATACCTTTGGTTTTGGAGACTGGGGTGTGCCCCAGACCTCACATGGTGTTGCTTCTTGAACTTCAGCTCCAGGAGTTTTGCCTCATCTACCATTCTTTTCCTCACCTATCTCCGCTCTGTCCTGTTCGGGTAGCGGGTGCCTGCCAGAGTCCTAGCTCTGTGTGACTTCTCCATCTAATCCTGTCCCGAGCATCCTCTTCACTGAGGGAACAGGATTGGAGATCCTTCCTGATTGTGTTTTTCCATCTACGCTTTTGACTTCCCCCGATTTCTCCTTCCTTCAACTCTCATCCCATGTACTCTCTCTCCTGATATCATCATCTTCCTCTCTTCTGCCCACGTGTCCAAACCACTGCAACCTTCTTCTTTTCCTCGCCAGGTCTAACACACTCATGACATTCGCTTATTCCAAGGCAGTATTGCAACATTCTCATTTCACATACACTGAACCTTTCAGCGAGATAATCTGTCAATGGCCATGTTTCAGCTCCATACAATAACACTGGGCGTATCACTGTCTTGTAGATAACACCTTACACTTGTTTGAGACTTTCTTGTCGACAATACTCCCATCAACTCTCTCCACTGCTCTCAGGCTCTGACAATGAACACTACCATTATTTTTCAGGCTAGTATAGAAGCTCCACCTGTTGAGCACTCTCTACACTACGGTTTTGACGACTCAGAATTAGAACCAAGCATCGAAGAGAAAGAAGAAGAATCTGGTCAAGCACCTGCCGGCATGTGAGCCAATCAAAAAAGAGAACAAGGATAGTTAGCATAAATACAATGTAACTCAGTCTGAGGCTTGATATACTGATCCCTGACTAGCTAAATTTGGACACGATTTTCCCATGAGCTCTGTTGACTCCTGTATTGTATGTCATATATACCATCCAGTATACATGGCACACATGGCGTTCCTAAATGTGTAATTTGATCTTGATTAATTTCAGTACCGGCCAACATCAGGTGCCACGCCTTTTTTTCTACCTTATCACCTTATCCATATTTTGAAAAGGCTTATTACTGGTTCTATGTGGTTTAATTGCTCAACTGTAGAGATTACGCTACTGACATTCAATGCCAGTTGAATCTTGTGCAGCTCCACTAATTCTGTCATGTGATTTATTGTCATCAATATTATTCCTCTCCCTGGTCACGGCTTAGCAGAAATATAATAAAGAATCAAAATCTATATTTTAATCACCATGGCCATATGTTTCAATCATGAACTTCGCAGTTCTTGAGAACACGGTCGATTACCCTCAGTTAAAAAGTATGAATGGTGTAAGAATCCTACTTTCTACGCAATAAGCCAGTGATATGTAATACTTTGGAGTATCACCAAGATGAAGTCTTAAAGTTGATAGTGAGTAAGACAGTGCGACAAATTTGTTGTAATAAAACAGTACCGAATAATATTTGCCCTGAATAGACGTGTGTTGTGTAAAAAATTATGTATGTATGTATCAGATTGAAGTGCTTAAAATCTGCCTGGTTTGTTCGGTATTTGATATGGAAGGCCACTACCAGCAAACGGCCAGCGCGTGACTTGACCACCCAAAACTGGGCAGCGATATGAATATGTCCACATTGGTTGCTCTGCAGGTATTGAAGTAATGGGCTGTGTCACAATGCTAGGTTTGAATGGTTCTTTTTATAGAATAATCCAACATGTTTTGGGGATTAGTGCAGAGCATGTGGTTCTGTAACTTCTTGAGCAGACTGAAACAGAATGTCACGGTTTTGTTATTCCTATAATATGTTCATTTGATTGAATAACAAGGAGTCGTGCTCTCACATCATAATGGTTTTTAAAAGCATAGCCTCAAAACTGTCTGCGTATACCCACCACAATGCAGCGGGACGCGGGTGTACATAGCCCAAGGAGTTGCAGGAACAATGTCTAGTTTCAAATTGACTTCTATAGAAGCACTGTTTTAACAAATAGAATCTAATATCGATGTCTTTTTGGAATTCCCAGATGACTCACGGATTGTGGATGGCACTAGCTGGAACCAAGGAGTAACTCTTTGCTGGAACTCAGGATTCTTGTCAACAAGGGCTGCAAAATTATAGACATAAAGACATTTTACATTATCACCATGTGCTCAATAAAACACACTGTATACAACCAACAATCAGGCATCAACACCAGTTGTTTTTATACTAGCCAAAGCAGCTCAAAAGTGTCCACTTTTTTACTTTGACTCTGGTAGAGGTACTCAACCTTTTGTCTGTTAACAATGTATTTGACTTGAAGGTCCAGGTCCAGAGGCTTCGGCAGCAAATAATAATGGGCCAAGTAAATGCTAATAGCCAAGCATTGATTGATGCATTCTTACCAGTGTTTATGAGTACTAAAAAAATGACACCTTGACTAGTAGTTGCTAGCGATGGTTTTGTCCAATATTGTTAAGGTCTTTAACTCCCTGCTCTGATACAGCCCGCCAACCAGAGTCAACACATTGGCTTGGTGGGTGCAGGCAGGCTTATAAGAACTGTTGGCGGACAGTCCATAGGCATTGTAAGACAGTCTCTAGAAACTGTAGTCTTGAGATGCTGAGGGCCTAATACATACAGAGACTCAAACCAACTCAGCATCACAAACAAATGGCTGTGGTGGATATCAACACACCTGAACCTACGATGATCTTTGTGTCACTCATGTTTGTTGTAGTCTGGTACAACGTCCGTACAACAGCTCGGGCACGCCCCACAACGCATACAGCAATGTTGCAGAGCAGTGGCTGGACAAGCCTATGTGGGCCCTACTGCACCCACAACACTGCTGAGTGTGGCCTCTAGCGCTGTAATACTTCTTCTTCTTCAAGACCTATTAAGTGATGAAGAGGTGCTCTATGTGTTGAATGTGCCATAGTTGGTTAAAATGTTGGTCAAAATTCCAAGGGTCATGCCACAATGACTGCACCAATTTGCTCTCAGTTTGTAGGCAGGTCGGAGCTGGTAGTCAAATAGTCCCCAGTAGTCAGTGGATTGCCAATCGAACCTACGACCTTCAACACTTGCATGGTGAAGACCGACGCTCTAACCAACGAAGCCATCTCCGACTCCTGCATACCTGAGACCTATATGAGTTGTGAGTAAGCTTTGGATTGGATTGCAGTCATATCCTTAGTGCTGCGGCCCTAAAACAGCATAGGGCCTGCAGTGAATAGTGAATATTAGCACGTAGAAGTTGACTGTAAAATGGAAATAATCCAATATCAAATCAAGTCAGGCAACTTCTGACTTTGGTTTTATCCAAGGCTTAGCCAATAATTATTCTATACTTTTTTACTTTTAATCAGCCAGTCACTCTTGTTTCGCAATCGGTGACTTGTTATTAAAGGTACTCAGGGGCAAACTATGCAATAACCTGCCAAAGAAGTAACTCAGAAACTCTGACTGGTACAGTACATCCTACCAAATTCCTATTTCTTTTAGCAGAAAAGTCTTGCATAGCTTCAACCTTACTAGTTGCCCATCCACGAAATGCATTGGTCTGTTTGTGGTTGCAGTATTTGGAACTAAAAATAGTACAATTGAAGACGGCAATATTATTTTCTTAGGTGTTGACCAGTGACACAGTGACACAGTGACACAGTGCAGGAATATGGATAACGAGGCAATGTCAGAGATCTCGGCAGACTATGCACCTCCACTCGTGAGTGAACTAAGTTTCCATGGGATTAGTGTCCAATCTAAATGATCTGTCAGTTCAAAGATTCAAGTTACATTTGGGATTATGAGTCAGGTCTGTTCAATGTAAAGATGATCAACAATTCGGATGATGGTTGTTGCAATAAAAGTGTATATATATAACAATAATCGTTCATTTTCTTTTTATTTAGAGTGAATACTCCGAAGTGCCTGGTACGACAATCAATATATCTCAACCAAAACCCCGAAGCCTCAGCAGAACAAAGGTAAGAAAGTTTTTTAGAGGATTGTGTGTGACTATAATCTTCCAAAACTACCCTAAGTCTTTGAGTGCTTATCCTTCGAGGAGCTCTCTTTCAAACAAGAGATTTTGAAAGCTGTCTGAGAATGTGAGCTGATACAAGATAGGACAACCTCTCGGTCCCGGGAAACCATGTTGTTTAAGTTTTATGTTTGGCCAACCATAATAATTCATGATATGAAATTGTCTTTTCTATTGTTTTGAGTGCGTAACTCGAATCATGCTATTGGCAAAACAGGGAGGGTTGACCAGGGAGTAAGGTGGGACTTGGTGCGACACCCACCACCCTGGTCAAAAATGACCAACAACGTGAAACGTATATGTGACGACATTTCCATATACCAGGAAAGGACAATTACAAGATTTCTAACGAGAGTATATTAGGTCTTTTTTACTCAAAATCTAAACTTCTGTCTGAAAGCAGACACAAAGATACCAACGCCACAATCTTTGATGCCGAATACTTTTTATTGACACAAAAACCCTGAAAGTTTGACCAATGCTATGTTTTCCAATAGTTCCATGTAGTGTCTCGTTCATGGAATCTCAGTTCTATGACTTAGACTTTCTCCACTTCATTTGTTTACAGAGATTAAAAAAGTTCTTTTTTGGATGCTGTGGGTATAACCCTGATGGTGACAGGCAGGCCAGTAAACATGACCCATATCCCGTGATCCATGTCTACAACAATTACGAGGTGAGAACAATTTTAGTTCACCAGGAGCATAATGTAACGGAATTGTTTACCGAAAACAAAATAGGCTTCTGTGCGTAGTGTGGAAACAAATTGTGTTCTCTATAAGTCTTATGTTGTCTATCGGCATGATGGTATTGTTCACCTTTGTTCACCTTGCACCGCCATGTCCTGATCGGGTGGCAGGTTTTTGCCTGACTCCTAGTTCCACCAAACTTCTCCACTTTATTCGGTCACTTGTGTCACTTCATTCTAGATCTAGAGATCGGCATTGATTGTTTCACTCCAGCGCTGTTTTTGCCGTCCACGCCCTCTGCTTCCCTCTACCCTCATCTCGTCCACTCTCCTGATATCTTCATCACTCTCACGTCGACAAACTTGATCATAACATTCTGGCCTCCTTTTCCTCATAACATCCCTGATTGGCATAATATTTGCTTCGACTGTTATCTCTTCATTCTTTCGATGTTCCTCTAAGCTTATCCCAATGCAGTACCTTAGCATTCACATCTCACAAGAGCTAACCTTGTCTATAAGGATTCTGTTACAGGCCAGGTCTCATTCCCATATGTCAGAGCTGGCCGTATAGCAGTCTTGTAGATGAGGAATTTCAGGTGAGCAGGCATCTTCTTGTCGCAGAGTACTCCACTCAGCTCCTGCCATTTGTTCCATGCCTTTGAAATCGCAGCTCCTTCCCTTCTGAGTTGTACTTCCTCATCAAGATTTTGCCATCCTCACCTACTGATGGTAAATACTCTGCATGATGGTATTGAGGGAACTAAAGCACATTAACCATGTGAGAGTACGCTAGATCTCTCCAAAACCTGTTGTTAGCCTGAAGATATGTCTTTTGTTGTTGTGTGAGTTGATCTGGGTCAATGCAATCGACCTCAAAGACTCTCTCACAATATGCCAGCAACAGGTCAAGGCGTCCTTTCAGTACTGATACATAGAGTGTATGTTGCAAGAGACAATAAATAGTGAGACCTAAAGGAAAAAGTTTGCTGGATCAAACTGGTATCAGTGCATGAGTCAGGTCCGGCAGAGTGTATCTGATATTCCCCAAACAGCCTACTATGATAACAGGGAAGGTGGGATGATCCCACCTTCCCTGATGATAATAAATTAAAATGTTTTTGTTAATTATGGTAGTTGTCTCCTTATACTCAGAGGGAGGATAACTAATTAAAAATCACAGTAAGTTTTCTTTAGGAAGATTGGGAAATACACTCCATTAAAAAACTGTAATAGTTGGCTCTGTCTAGATCCCAATGCTCTAACGAATTAGGACACATTGTTCATGTAAATTATGAATGGTAATGACAACATTTGATTCAGATCACTCTAGTGAGTCGTTGTAAAATGATGATATAAAACCATTAACCATATCAAATTTTGCAGATGAGAGAGGTGGATCCGCCGCTAACAGGTCAAATCTCTGAAGAGCGTAATATACACAGTGACAGAGATGGGTATAATGCATCTATCATGCCTATGGATGTCAACAATTATCGAAATAAAATTGATCAAAAAAAGGTGAAACCAGTACATTTTTACTTTTCTTTCTTGCATGCATGATACGTTGCGGTAGTGCCTGAATCCCAAGGATTCAAATGCAATAATCTGAGTGACACATGCCGCTGGAATTGAATATTCAGGGGAACATTGCAGTTTTATTCACTGCAACTCTGGCATATAAGCTCAATTCCTGCAAACCCCAAATGCAATGTGGACTAGGCTGGGAGAAGCAGGACCAGAAGGGACATAGCATTTATTCGCCAATTGTCTTGCTTGTCACTGGAAAATCATTAATTATGACTGAACCCCATGTTTAGGTAATAGGATCAACAAATTATTTGATATATCATTCAACGCCTAACGCAAATTGTTTATACCTTGAAACATAAATTCAGTGCACATTTAGTTCACGATGTTGATCATTGGTGCTACAATCACGTTGGATAACGCTTTAAACTGTCTATTTTTTCACTTATTTCAGCTACCATCGCCGGAGACAGGATATGGAAAAGCTCATAATGAAAATAACATCAAGTATTATCAGGGTATAATGTGCCATGAATCTGGGTCAACATCTTCGTTTTCTGAGGTAAATAAAAATGTTAATTGGAAAATTGTAGCAGTTTTGTTGGGCAATGAATACAGATTTATTTGGAATTATTGCAGAGCAACAGATAAACAACTAATTTTTCTTAATTGAGACTTTTCATAGAGTTTATGTATATATTATTTCATGACAGAGCGCTAACTAGAATGACATTTATAACTAGGGTTGGTTTTCTAATTGTTGGGATAGCTAGAATGGTAAAGAGTATTAGGGGAATTGTCATACTTTGTTTTATTATTTTTATTGGTTTTATTATTTCTGGCTTCATCTACACCTCAATTACTCCCATGACTTGAAGAAATATTTCTTTTCATTAAAATTTAATATATAGATAGCATATAAACGGCATGATTCTCTTCCTTATGTTATAGATCGAATCCATTCCTGTTGAGGAATCACTGTGTAAGCTTGCACCGGAACCTTTTGAGCACAGATCTGAAGCTGGCAATGATGTGCAAGGTCTTCCACCCACAAACGATACTGGTTCTGCCACACAGGTTAGTAGTCTGAGCCAACCTCATGCAATGTACCTTTAATCTTGCTACTGATGGCAAATTGTCAGATTTTGGCAAGACAGGACGAGAAGGAGACAGCAACATAATTCGAAACCGAGACATATATGATATATATGCCGATAAAAGTGAAAAACTGCCACTTTATTGGCATCTGGAAATTGAATAAGATACAGAAATGACGTTATCAATCTTGATGTTACATCAGTCGATCTTCTGAACAAAAATTATCATTTTGGAAGATCAATGATCACAATAAATCATGTTAACACAGTATAGTTAGGTGTTGACTGTACATTTGACCCATCGGGTAGTCATCATAACAATGTTTATAATGAACAAGTCTCGACATCACTAAATCTTAATAAGCCCTAGTCTTATTTCATTTCATCGCATTGTTGAGAGCACTGGTGGCACTACAAAATCAGCCGATCTAACTGAGGTACTGCAATGGCCCTTGGATCACAATAATATAGAAGCAATTCTTCTGCAGTAGATGCATTTCCATAAGATTGCGTCTCATTTCCAAAGATCACAAATTTGTACTAGAGCTTCTAGGATAGTTAAACAGTATTAGAAATATGAACAGTAAGAATATTATCCGGTTTTTACTATTTTACCCTAGGAAGTGAACAATGCAATTCTTTTGAACATATGTGTTATAGGACGATGCTGTGTCTGTTGAAGAAACTCTGATGAAGCCTGCATTGGATCCCAACGAGCACAGTTTAGAAGCTGGCGATGATGTGCAAGGTCTTCCACCAACAGATGATTTTGTTTCTGCCACACAGGTAAGAACTTTAAGCCAGTCTTATACCGACAATTTTACCGGGTTGTGTTGAGTAACTTTCCCTAGACATTGACAGATGAGACTGTTCTTTTGTGGGAATACTTATATTACTTTAAGCGAGCTGCGAATAACTCTATATTTGGTCAACCTAAAATTGACTTTATGTCTCCAACAATGTCAATTTTAACCCAAACATCTTTTTGGTTACAATCAGGTATCACCTATTGGATATTAATGCTTAAAAAAGCATTTTAACTATAATTTTATTTAAGGTATAGTATGGTCAATGCAGAGTTTAGTTATTATTATTTTTTAGTTTTACATTTGAGGTCAACAATGTTCAAACTATCGCCTGGTCGAAATAAGCTCAAACCTTATGTAAGCATTTGTACCCAGTATCAGAACCTACCACATTTTCTGTTCCGATTCCTCCCTGCCTTCTTCTAGAAACAATTTAAAGTGACCTCCAGTAACTTTGATTCCTTGATTTGCCTTGATTAAAGTTTCTGTCATTTTCTTTTACCTAAGGTTGCTTCAGCTAATAGCTCAAAGATACAAAAATAATTTTTTTATTAATCAAGGTAACGTACCATGTCATAGTATGTATAGCCCTCTCTACGCTCTAACATCAATTGTTAATATGAATTCTACACCCGGTCATTGGGAGTTGATTTCTCTGAACAAGGAAGAAAGTAACTCCGTATTCAGAGGGCGCGTGATCATGATCTGAATTAAGCACTCATAAACAAAGCTGCCAACCCGCATATCCAATGCTACTGGTTACTACTGTTCACTCAGTCATCAGTGTTTTATTTCCATTACCACTTGCATAGCATACAACAAATTAAATGTTCCTTTATGCTGGAAAGAAAATCTGTTTGTCAAACCTGAAATACTCCCCATATTCGTTGAAAATTCCTGCGAGGTTGCTTTTTTTTTTATTAGAACAATTCATATCTAGAAGAAATTTCTTGGGTCCCCTGGAGTCTGAATTAAGTTGCTAACACTTCTCTATGACATTTGTGATAGTGATCGACCAAAAATGATTGTGTATTGATTTTAAGAGACTTGGTGCTTACATAGGTTGCATAAAATTTGCACAAAAGGTTACAAATGGCCACAGGTTTGACATGATGAGACCGAATTTTCCGATTTGAGTTGGGCAGTTTACTTTGATATGTCAAAATTAAAAAATAATTTTCACCTTGAATGTATACAGGCTTTTGATGCACACTGTTATAAAAAAAACAATATCATATAAAACATTTTCAGTTGAAATTCAGACATTTGATACCGTGGTTGGAATTTCTATTGCTGGGATAATAGCAGCTCTTTTGAAATAGATCGTACATAAAAACAGCATGGATTGTTATGATATGTTGCAGAACAAGCCAATGTCTGGTGCAGTAGCTCCAGTGAAACCTGTGCCGGAACCTTGTGATATCCATGGTCTTCCACCAGGAGTGGAAGTTAATCATGCCAAACAGGTTAGCTCTTTCAGTTATGATGTTGATTTAGATCATTATTATGAGTCCTCTCAAATACTTTTGGTGTCTCGCGGTCATGTCAGGACCTAGTTTCCTAGTACTTCAGACCATTTATTCAATCTTATTTTCTAACAGTTCTTAGTATAATATGTTTAAACAAACACAGTGAAATTTTTTCCAACAGTTACATCCCATGCTCTTTCTTTGTGAAATGTATAGTACCAATTTGAAAGTTTAAGGATCTAGATAGCCTAAATGTTATATATTATTAAACTCACCTCCATTTACGGTCTCGATATTCTGTGATCAGTGTGAGAAACCTTGTTGCTTGGTTTCTTGGTTTTTGTCTCCGGAATCAGTATGGGTTTACGGACTGTATCCTAATGTGGCACAGGAGCATATGATGTTGGATGCCCTTCCTGATACTACCATGATCCACTGGGAATTGAAAACCGGACCTCTCAATTGAGAGACCCATGCCCTACCCATTGCACCACGGCCACTCCCTAAATATGTCATATAAAACAGGATACCTTTTTTTGTATCCATACCCTCAAAGCTTGTGAGAGATGTGAGATCATGGAAAAGGTTCATGAGCTTGAAGACTTTGTTTGAGGCTGCTCTTTTGTATCAAATCTTATTCTCCATATTTTATTCTATCATGTGAGCGATTTTCAGCTCTATAATCTAAATATTGAGGAAGTAATGGCCTCTCAAACTTCCAGGGTGATTGCCATCAATCGGCATTTGGAATAAGCGGATGTTTCCCCTGGGGTATGTCACAACCACAGACATGTGGCATAGACATTATGTGTTATTAGTTATACACTAATAACCACACAGATAAGATGATGATCAAAATTCAGACCTGGGTGTGATTCGAACCCAGGTCCCAAAACCTACAGGCAACGACGCTACCATCACGCCACTTGGACCAAGTGGCGTGATGGTAGCGTCGTGTAGGACAATATAGCTCAGTATTAGCGGCGTCGCCTGCAAAGCCATTTGGACCTGGGTTCGAGACCGTTATAGATTTGAACATTTTGATCATCAATATTAGTGATGTACCCTAGGGATTGCCGGCTGATTCTTACTGCCGATAAATTGCTATCACCTTGGAAGTTTGAGAGGCCATAACTTCCTCAATATTTGGATTATAAAGCTGAAAATCGCTCACATGATAGAATAAAATATGGAGAATAAGATGTGATACAAAACAAAGTCTTTAACTAAGACTTCTTCAACGTATATGCACATTGTTATAGGAATCATTGTTATAATCCTTCTTTCAGATAAGGAGTAACCAGCACCTACGTAGGTGAAAACATTGCAACTGATGTGCTTCATTGTGCTTCAGTTGGTTTATCCCAGTAACATTTTCAAGATTTTAATGATATGAGCTACCCACCCTGACCCAGATATCATGTTATGATTTGTACCGCGTATCAAAACCAACAATGTTTTCTGTTCCAATTCCTCCCATTGTCTTCTTCTAAAAACAATCTATTACTCCAGTGTGTCTACTATTGTGATTTGTGTCTATATATGGACTTAGTTGGAATACTTTTATACCTAAGGTTAATTCAGCTAACAGCCAACACTCTTCACCAAGAGCTAATGTTAGACGTGAAGATGAAAATAAATTGCCAGATGGAGCCGTAGGGGGAGAGGTATGTATTTTCGGCAATTTGGATCATTGTTTAAATAAATAATAATAAATAATAATATTCACTATATTTGCTATTCAGTGCCCCTTTCAGGGCCAATGAGAATATGCTTACATAAGATCAATCTGATACATGATACAGTATACTTGATACAACTCATCTAATTCGCACACAATGTAAGGGTGGGCAAGCTAGGCTATTGTCCGGAGAGCTCACCTCCTTCAGCAGCATGGGTAGTGACCGGGATTCATACATACAAATCTCAGATTGAGAAGCTTGAATCCTAACCACTACACTACCCTGTCTAATTGTGCCCCTGTATTTATCCTTGAGTGTATGAATAAGAATATTATGCGCTTTATACATTTACATTTGGTTTAGAGCGAGCGCCTTCTGTTATGGTAAAACTGTAACGCAATTTTGTCTTTTAGAGTTTCGATACAGGTTATGGTTCAGGAGTAGATCGGTACAATAGCTACATTGCCGATGATCACACTGAGGCCCAAGCAGATCAAGTATCAAAAAAGAATCCTGTGTACACTCAAAATCAGGCAAGTCATTATACCATATCAAATCAATGTCTACAGAGAGATTGAATGTCATCAGGTTCTGAAAAGCATATTAAGACAGAAAATTTGTTTCTTGGCTTCCAATTCCTTCCAAAAAGGCAGAAAACAGTAATTTATATGATTTTCAAATGCTTTGATCCCAAGATATCATTCATCTCTTTGTGAAAATATGGACAATAACTTTTCGCTATTTCCAAGAAGGATAGTTGCACTCAAAACTTTCTGAACAACATCTAGCAATCACTCCTGTATTATATGAATGTTTTGATGGTAAATCTCAGGAAAATGAGATTTAAACCACTGCTGCCACAGCCGGACTTTGACCAGCAGAGCCACCAGACATAAATTTAAATAGAGAGTTGTGGCATCAAAACATCTAGCCAGTAGCTTTGCATGGAATTATGAGCTCTCAAAAAGTATAGGGAGTAACTTCTTCCCCAGCCGTCCGCCGTCCGCCGTCCGCCGTAAGTGATGACAAAAGTTGACACTGACACCGATTTCAGTATTTCATGTTCCCTCATAGGACAGATTGCAGTATTTCATGTCCCCTCATAAGACAGATCGCGTTTATGAGGGACTGATTAGTGTGTGAATTACTCTACTTTCGATCTTCATCCATCAATAATACTGCCACATGTCCCCTGGTCTTTGAATTTTTGGTAAGGACCCTATGATATTAATATGTGCCTAAGATAATAATGAGGGATTTATTGAACCACTGCTGCTACACAGGCAAATGTGTGACTAGGCGTTGACGTCATTTCTTTTAACAAGTAAAACGATAACTGCCAACATTTTTTAGCTAGATAAGTAATTTCATATCCTGATTTTGACTGTCAGTTTGTGCAATATTTTTTGTCCGACCTGTGTGCTGTAGATATACCCTATGTCGCAACGGTTTCTTGCATGCAGAATCCAAACACTCTTCAAAAGTTTCCTTCTCCCTTAATCAATAAATATTGATAATATCGTTGTCAGGGTTCACAAAATGGTCAGATATCAGAGAGCGGAGCCATACCGAAATCTACTGCACGCATATCTAAGAGCAAAGCTGATTCCAACCATCGAGTGACAGACAACCTACTAAATCAACAGTGTCAGAAAGGTGGGTTTGTAATCCCCAACTCTAAACACGATTAGTGTTTGGAGTTGTTTTATTTTATTTTATTTTATTTTTTTATTTTATTTTCTTATTTTATCTTATTTTCTTATTTTATCTTATTTTATGATAACAGGTGCGAATAGACATCTTATAGGGGACTTCAGACAACTTATGCGGCAGCTGGGCCCTATTCTTGCACACAATAAACACCTACAGTTTTGCCCATCCAGCTTCAAATATTGTCAAGTGAACTAGATTTATACCTGATCTTCTCTTTTGGAGTAGTATGAACATCAGCATTTGATGCTATCACATAGAAAACTTCCAACAGCCAGCACAAGTATTTTGGCTTTTTGTAGCCATTATTTTGAAAATCGCTAAATGCAGCTGGTCTAACCTCAGTGATTCTATCATGCTTAGTTTGTTTTGATGCACTTTGGACAAATCACTCCTGAAAATTGCTAGATGCAGCTGGTGTCACCTATTTTACTATATGATTGCTTCATTTTGAAGTCTCCCTCCTTTCTTCAAAGCAACTTAGTAAGGCCTAAGTGCCTTGGCAAAATGTTTAAAACTTGGTTTAATAGAAATAGCAATAGTTAAGATTTTTCCGATAGAAATTTCTATGGTTCAAAGGCTAATCTCTAATTCCTTTTTGTTAAATTCTGAACTTCTAAGAGCCACACCCAAAACTAATTATAACACAGCCAATAGCCCAGCTGCAACTATTGTCTTGGTGAACTTTGAGCTTCATGAGCCATGAACAAAGATCATAAAAGCAAGGAGTAACTTTTGTTACTCTTTGATATAGGCCATTGAAACTGCTCGCTAGCTACAGTTAATACACTGAACTGCTCATATCCTTATATATGTTCAAAAAGAGAAATTTGGTACCGTCTCCCTTCTCTATTTCATTTTGGGCACCCAGTTCCACCCAGTTTCCACTCACTTCTAACACTTCCCACCCCTAATTCCACCCACCCTTGTTTTGCAGTTCTGATTGGAAAAAGCTATTCCAATTACAATATCAAAGAGTCTTGAATAGGACCCAACAAATCTCTATCCTGCTCTAATTTACCAGCACATGTATTACATTTCCATATTGCTTTTCATCTACTATAGGTACTGCTATATTTCATATATAAATTTATCTCTGACTGCCTCTTAGTTTCTTCTTGCTGTTTTCATTCTACTCATTGTATTCATCATAGTCTATGAGTGGCACTTGTCGCTATAGCATGATCAGACCTCTATATCTCTATTATCATTGCGATTACCTTATGAGCTGCAAAATAAGCTGTGGGCACAATTTGCGTTAGTCAACTTGTCAGATTGTAGAATTTTACACTGCTAGTCCCTATTGTTGAACCAGGGAAAATTATCCCTGCAGTTGCCCAATCTCCAGTTGTGGGAGAACAACTCCGAATACAGGCAAATGGATCAAACTTGATCTAGCGTCACTCTGACCGATGAAACAACCCATTATCTGACCACCTGAGCCGAGCAGCTTTGCATCTTTTCGGTGAGGTCTCTTATCGTATCTCTATTGTACGTCTACCCCAAAACCTGGATGTTTGTCAAGGCTTGACTGAACAAAAACTCAAGGGGGGCAGTCAAACTTTGCCAAAGACTCAGTTTTTGTAGAAGACCTGTGATATGGTCCAAATATAACAACGATATGAAGAGGCAGTTTCTTCTAATAATCACCCATAATTGACACGCCTCAGCTTTTCACTGAACATATTGCTGTTGCTAACATACACCCCCTCATACTTTTCCTATCCCTACCTTCCACCACACCATGTGTGAGTTGGGTCCCTGAGGTGTCAGTTCTAGTAGCTAGCGTTGATTATAACCTCGAGAACAAAGAGTATAAGGTGAAGGGAATTTGTAGCTAGCAATAATTACTAAACTAAACAATAAATTCTTTTTTAAAGTTCTCACCTTCACAAGTGAGAATTGGTGCTAATTAACATTAAATCATTCCCCAACTAGATAAACTAAACCCTAGTTAACAATATATTCTTCTATGATGATGGCTATAGTTTGTTTTACCCATTCATTTGTAGCTTTATTTAACATACACCATTTAATGTTCACCTTTTTATTGATGGTTCTTTGTGTATAGCCAGTGAAAACATTAACAACCGGGTGAGTTATATATTATGATAAAGTTGTGGCCTTATGTGTACATATGTAGATGCCTATTCAGTTTGAGTGATTTTCGTTATTACCGGGTAACAAACATCAGTGATAAGAATTTTTCTTACAAGTCAGTAACATAGACATCAATTTTTACGTCAAGTTTGATAGGGTTGTTCCATGGACTTAAAGGGCAACCAAGGTTTCAAACAACTTCTCATTGATGGCCATTGATTAATAGCAGATTGCACCTTCTGCATGGGTAAAAAGACCAAATATAATTCGGATGATTATTCAGCCAGAATTCTTGTGAAACATTTCTTCCATCAGGTACTCAAACTCAGCTTAAAAGAGAATACCACATAGCAGTTTCCTGTTCCTGTAATTATTTAGCCTGTGCTCTATAATTATTACAGCAAAGTCTTGGAACCTCCCCTAAACTGAAGTGTTACCCAGCTTAGAGTCAGCAACTACTTTGAGTTTTGCATCGCGTAATGCACAAAGCTGATGCTGCCCAGCACATTATTTGCTACCCATTAATACATTGCTACGAAACCTTGGTTGCCCTTTAATATAAACCTAGATAGGACACTTTATGGAGCATTGACGTTGAGGCATTTAATTGCGGGCAACGTAACGACATTTGAACGTGTAGAAGCAATGATGCTCATTGATTTACCGTCGAAAATCATGGTATTCTGTCGATAACTCAATCAATTTTAATCGGATCTTGAGTTTGAAAATTACAATAGATTGAGCAGCTTTGATGCTAATTTTAGGCAAAAGAAGTTTTTTGAAGAAGAAATAGCATCAAGTTGATAACAGGATGCAGCTGATTTTAAAGCAATTCTCAAATTCAAAGTCCGATCAAAATTGATCGAGTCACGAACAAAAAACCTGGATTATGGACAGTAAATCAATGATATCATCATTGCTTCTACACCTTCCAATAAACATTACGTCGCTCCACAATTAAGTACCTCACTTCAGCTGTATATGGTATCTTGTCTAGGTTTATTATTAAGTCTATGGATTGTTCTTACATTGTCAAGCAGCCACTCACAAGCTACGATACCCAATAATAGATTGGGTACTTTGGCAATACTTCCAGGCTAGTCTTTCTAGGTTAGTTTCTGATAGAACCCCACCACTGATTCATTCTGCCTGCAGTGTAACCTTGAGACATAGTCTTTCTCTGCCGCTCAGCGAAGGTGGCACAGTCTCCCATCAAGAAAGGCAGACCACAGAGTTCAATGTTATGGGATACCAAAGCCAGTGTTCCATAGAGTTAGACCAACATTTTCCAACTGATGAGATTCTACTGGTTTTTCCAATTTGGGTATTCAGTCTAGGTGGATTATCTCAGGCCCAATGCCGCATAGACAAGCAAATGCCTCAACAGTTCGCACATGCGCAGAGTGCCACTGGTTTTGTATAGACGATCGACGAGAAATGATTCAGGTTTCTAGAGGTCTCTTCCTTTGGCTAAGGATATGTTTTCAAAACTATATAGATCAATGATAATTGTCCTTGATTAAGATTTTGAATGTTTTCAATCTATTGCTATCTGAAATATGATATCAAGTTCACTGCCATACCTGAAATCTCTCCAATTTTTAGGCCTTAATTGATTATATAGTGTTGAATACTCCTGAATATGATACTGTATCCCCAGTCAGTTTCTTCCATATTGATTGACTACCACTGAATGTGTCTATCCAGGCTGCTACAAAAAGTTGAATTTAATCTAGACAGGTAATGGCTTGTGTTGCATGTGGTTGTTGTCAGTTCAAAATCACTTGGTCAAGCTTGCATCACTAGCCACTGAACGAAGAACCTTGTGAAGAACTAAAGGACCGTTTACCATAGCATTAGTAGATTATTGATCATCCCAACAACAACCTTCTAAAACTCTGCTAAAACAACTGCTTCATTTGAGTTTTACAAGCGGTTGGCTGTGTCATTACCGTGTTATTGAACCAACCGAATGGAGGAAACTGTGCATAAATAGGCATGTGCTTATGCAGAGGCTGATGTTATACATGCCAATGCCTACAGTTATTGTTTGCTGTCATAACCTATCTCATCTCTATAATTTATAGATAATATATATTTTAGTGACTACTGATCGTGAGTTACTAAGACAACACAGGACAGCTGGCAATGATGACACAAGACAACCCCAAATACTCCAAAAGTGAGTTATCAATGTAGATTACCCTTTTGCTATATAGGTGGTGTGTTTTGAGCTCCTGTAATGATATATTTTCCTCAGTAGACAGTTTGATGAACTCAGATTTAAGCATAGTTGTCCCCTCTCCATTTAGGTACTCATAGCGCGTGCAGTATTCGAAATTGGAGCTGAATTGAGCTTATCTTGAAAACCATTAGTCATAAGGAAAAATCAGTTTTCTTAATTCAGCAACTGCACCATTGAAAACTTATGTGGACATTGCTTGGGAAATAATTTTGGTATTCGGACTCTAGGTTAAAGTATCAGACAACCACAAAGTCATATTTTGATAGTTGATGCGTAATGATATACTCCTTCTTAAAGAGGGGGTACGGGTCAGATTCACTTTCTCCCGTCCCTATCCAGGTTGATAGATCACCCAATTACGATTATGTACATGTGCTCCGATTTGCCGCCAAATACATCATAACAAGTTGTTTATATTTATAAGCAAGAATATTATGTCATATGCAGGACTCTCATAAGCAATGCCCTATCAATCAATAATGACTGATTTACATTTAGCGATTTTTCTCAGTAATTTAATATTTAGTATTTTTGAAAATCATTATAACTACACATTCCGCAACTATAATTGACTCGTAGTTTTGAAACCTAATTTTCCTTTTTAGAAGAAAATTAGATGTAAAAAAGTGTAGGAATACAATAATTTTTAGTTCCGCTTATAGTTAAATTACAGTGTCACAATGTGTGTCAAAGCAGGTGCACTGCATAATATTGATTTTCGAATGAATTATAAATCAATATATCATTAATCATCATGCTTAACGCTATTACCCTATAGGAGTTTAATTTAGATAGAGTTTAATTTCGCTTCTATGGTGAGTGTGTTTAATTTAAGATACACTAAATTTCGCTAGTAGGCTTACTAGCGAAAATTAAAAAAAAATGTCCAAGTTGGGATTCGAACCCAGGGCATAACCCTCCATCTGATTGCAAGGCAGACACTCAGACCACTACACAACACTGCCTTGTATGCGTAGGTAAGGTGTATTCCTGTATAAATGTACATTGTTTATGAAACTGAGTTGTGTTTATTGCTTAGGAAGTAATTTCCGCTATCATAAAATTTCGCTACTTAGGCAAAAAACGCGAAAAGCGAATCCTAAATGCCGCGAAAACTAAACTCCTATAGGGTAAATATGGCTCAATGCAGCCTGTCTTGACAAGACATGCTATGCTCCGTGTTATTACCGTGATCTCATAAGTTTTTAGGATTTAATTTTGAGCATAGCAAATTGGTAAAAGTAAGTCTCATAAAAAAAATTTTGGTCCATATTATTACTCCCCGCACAAGTAAATCCCTGTAGATAGACTACCAATGTCTACAATTAATGCTGGATCTGAATTACACTCCATCTTTAATTTTCATGTTATAAATAATTATTAAATTAGAAAATTTTAAATATTTTGATTGCAAACTCTCTTCAACCATTTTGTTTCAGTAACAGTCATACCCAGTATGATTGGCATCCGCATATATGGCAACCTATCACCACATTGCATTTGATGGCACCCGACTTCCTTTTGGAAGGATTTATTCCAGCCAGCTCTAAAACCTTTTTTAGAGACAAACATCTATTACATTATCACAGCGATCAATTAAGACAAAAAATCACTACAACTTTTAACTCTTTACAAATTCAGATTCGCTCAGCAACCAAACTTACTCATTTTAAACAACAACTATCAAAGCACTTTAAATCCTATTAATTTTTATTACTTGTGTATTTTTTCTTTTTCTCTCTGCTTTAGTTTTTTTTTTCTGTCACTGCATGAAAAATATTCCTAAAGATGATTGTAGATTGGCAATAAAAGTATAAATATATTGGCCAAGTGTAAATACTCTCAAAATAAATATATAATTGGGAAAATTCAATGTATGAAAGGATTTTTTAGTAGAACGAGAGCAATTCTCTTTTGTCTTTTATAATGTAAACTCATAAACAGTCATCTCAATTACAAAATCATCTACAAAAACAATATCATTGCTTTCAATGAAAGATAATTACTCAATTTCTATGAGATTATAAACAAAGCATAGCTTCTCAATTTAATCCATTTTATTGCAGCCATGTTTCCTATCTGAGAAGGCAAATTGCAAGTGGATTCATATTTAGTTGTGCCAGGGTTTTCTGCTTCTTTGAATCAATTTCTGACTGACTGTTGACGAATTCCTTGCAATTGTTCATTGATTTTTTCATTTGAGTTGATATTAATCCCTTGTCCCTCCAAGTTTTCATTATGCAGATGCTGAATCTGTGATAGTTTGAAATACACGGTAGGCAGCTCCACAGTCAAAGCCACATTGACATATCCCCCATAAAAAATTCAAGACCAATAAAGATTAGGAGTTGCTGTCTATAAGTAAAATAGCTTGATAGGTAACATGATTATCCATCTTCAGTTTGAATTAAAATCTGATTCACGAAACTAAAAAAACTGAAAAAGAGCATATTGGTGAAAATGACGCCAGTATTTATCTTTGTACGAAGTTCAGGAGAGGACAAATTTTAGGAACTTGACTGGTTTTCTGATATGTGAAAAAGAGTGTTCAATCATGGATAGCCTAAAAATCTCCTTTCAAGATGTTTGAGCCCTCATATTAAGAAAAATTAAAACATTGGTGGCAATCCAAAAGTTTGTTTTTCTCTGTCCAATTCTATTGCTTCTATTAACATGTGATTAACAGTGACCAAATTCTCAATGGCTTAGCTGAGGATGAAAGATCAGATGTAGATACAGATGGAGCCAACGCCCTGCAATATGCTATTCGAGCTAGCGACTCTAACCCCGTTGCACCTGCCCAACATCCTACCAGTCATCTGTAGGTATTTAGGAAATTTGACCTGCAATATTTCATTATTGTTAAAAATCTACAACCATATTAAACAATGCGGGACCTAAGTACTATATTTGTTGACTTTATGCCTATATTATGCACAGTAAATAAGGGGTTGAGCAGATCCTCAAAATACATAGCCTACTAATTAAACAATAAAATGATTATGGGAAGATTCCCTAAGTGAGAGGAATTCATAGCTACAAGTACAGATTCAGTGATTTCCAGATAATAAATATGGAAGCCAAATATTTTACAGGTTTCCTGCTGCAGCTCTGAATGTTGATGTAACAAATAACTCAGGGCGAAGCACTGCATCCAGTACACCACTTGGGTGAGTTGCTGCTAGAACTGTGATTTTACTATGATCCCGAATGTGAAAGGACCCTCGATTGGCTTGATTTAAACTCAGTTTGCTTGCCTCTCAGTGCTGTGCATTGAAAATACCTTGCAGTCTTGAAAAGAGTAGAAATGTGACTTCAAAATAAGCATTGCTAGATATTATTTGATGGACACATAATCATATGTATACCTCGATAATCCTACACATGTTGTGAGCACTTCTTGTGCTACATATGAGTCTCAACTTTTAAGAAAACTCAGGTAATAGTTCAGTTCTGTTCTGTTCAGTTCATTTAAAGTTCTGTTATTCATTTTAACATTGGTTTTTGTCTTTAGTGCCATATCAGCTCAGGATGACCAGTTTATATGGCCAGAAGGCGACTTGATACAAGAAGGGTATGTATCCTGGTTATTAAATTCATACACACTATACTGTTTATAAGGTAGAAATTCCATCTTTCAATAGAATGATTCACAAATAATTGGGTATAATTCATCAGGACAAGCCATACAATTTAACTTATGGTGTTCAAACTAGAAATAAGAGCAGATTCAGATTTTATCTTGAAGTGTTGTCTAGTCTCTCAGAGGGGTCAGCCGAGGAAACTCAAATCAACCTGGATTCAGCTCTCAGGGACCCATAGAACTCAAGCCTTCAATAAAAAAAGTTTTAACTTAGGATCTTTGTTCAAAACAACCCAAAGTATGAATGAATCAACGTAAATCTGAAAATGTTAATGTTGAAATGGTCTAGATAATAAGCACACTGAATGACATGATACACCCACCATAACCTGAGATGATAATGAACAGGATGTACATTATGCTTCTTCAATCCATCTGATGAAGAGTGAGCTAGTTGAAATTTTCACCAAATTCACAGATTCTTCACTCTGTCTCATGGATGGACCAATATGCCTCATGATTAACATAGAAATTAGCTAGATTTTCCATTACTTTATTGTACCTTGTAGAGTTCACCCAGAGAGTGATATATCTTCCAACCGCAGTTCCACTGTGAGCTCAGACTTCACCTCAGTGAGCAGGAACGGCAGGCGTCGGACGAGAGGCACAAGGTAATGCTAAGTGTATTCATGTAGTTTTTGCTCTTACAATTTAGTTGGTACAGATTAATATGTTGGCTCTGATTGGCTGGGTGTTGTGAAAGAGACGGTGCCAGGTCATTAGGTATTTTTAGGGAAGTAACTTTGACCTTGGAATTGGGTAACTTATGATAAAAATGGGATAGAAATGATGAAAAGATGAAAATTTGATCACCAGATGTGGTTACAAACCAACAACTCTAAAAATTTATCGGGACATATGATCCCTGTGCTTTGTTCATTGAACAGATCGAAGCTTGCCCAAAAAGGTACTTGCATTTTTCAAAATCAGGCAATGCTAAGGTATTTCCTGTAAGTACCATATGACCTGACATTGGCTCTTTGACTACACCCAGCAAATCAGAGCCAACACATTGCCTACAGATGAATACAAACATAAATATGAGGAAATCTCTGTGTTTTGCAGATATGACAGGAGAATTGATGAGGTTCTACATCTTAATCGCCAGATTTCACAGCAAAACAGTCTTATTCTACAACAGAATGATCGAATTCTTCAACATAGCTTGTCAGCACAATAGGTAAGGGTCAGCAGCTCCTATCATCATACATTATCATCTAATGCGATTCAGTTCAGCGGCAGCCTATCATTGCTAGAATACTATGTTTTTATGTTCTTTCCACTCTTAAAAGAACACATTTTTCAGAGAATATGCTTAATTTTCAGGACAATGAGGAGATGAATGAATGAATGATAGGAAAGTGGAGGAGACAAACTAAATATATCTGGATGGTATCATAGCCACACATATCTCAAACTTGTGAGCCATAATCATTCATCTCAACCTACAATTACAAAGTATCTTTAGCATTCGAAGTGTGAGGATGTGCTAATCTTGGCTCTTTAACCTTAATACTATAATTGCTCTTCAGTATACAGTATACTGTTACATACTCTAACACACATCACAGATTATACTGTCTGTACTACACTATTTACATTTGAGAATATTGTACAAACATTCTGATAAAGTTATAAGGATACTAGCTGTTGCACGAGCTGGCCCAGGGCGTAGGCCCAAGGCTTGTCAGGACTGTTCCAGCTAAATAGTATTCTTTTCCCCGGCCCTGCTGCTGATACCCCCCTCCAACCCTGATTGGAATAATGGCGTCTGAACATGCGTTAAGAGCCGGATCAACATCTAAGTCGGAGGTGACTCTTACTCAGCTACTAGAGAATGTGACCAACAGTGGGAGATATATGGAGAAACAGTTTGATATGCTCAATTCTAACATTGTCCATATTACCAACAGGATCACAGCTATTGAAATGAAACAATCAGATTTAGAAGCTGCACAAACCGGAAGTACCACCAGGCTCTCGTCAATCGAGTCAAAGCAATCAGACTATGAACAAGCACTGACCTTTTGTGGTGATGAGATCAAGGATATTAAAGGCAGGTTGGATGAGTTAGATTTGCTGCGTGATAAGCTGAGTAAGCTAGAAGAAAATCAAGCTGCTGATAATGACAGGGTCAGACAACTCCAAAGCGATAAATCACTGAAAACACTGAGGATCTGCGGAATACCTAAAACTCATAATGAGGATCTCACATACATCATTTCTAAACTGGCCAGTCAGATACCCTGCTCACAAATCAACAAGTCAGACCTGGAGACTGTATTTAGACCGAAGAACTCTGATCAATCCCCATCAACCACCATGGTCGTCAGATTTAGCTCACTGATCAAACGAGACGAATTCTACAACTGCAGAAAACTACTAGACAAAAACAAAATAACAGTGCAGAAACTTGGCCTTTTGGGTGACAACAAAATATACATCAACGAATCCCTGACAAAAGCTGCTAACACTCTATTCTTCAAGGCTAGGCAATGCAAAAAAGATCTCAACTACCAGTATGTCTTCATGCGCAAAACCAAGGAGTCTCACATGGTCAAGGTCACTGATGACACAACCTTTCAATCTCTATCCTAGTTGCACATTGATCTCAGTCATACAACACTCTACTACGAGCAGTATTTGAACATGGACCGATATTCTGTGAATGGACGACAGACCAGAAATCACCGACGATTTATTCGTCTCTCATGCTGCCAACCTAGCTCCATAAGATGTCAATACACATATTTTTTCAACGAACAATTTTTCTGTGTTACATGTGAATGCCCAGAGCTTTCAAATGCTTCAAATGATAAGTGATGTATGGCAATTAGAACTCAGCAAATTGAATTGTGTTTTGATTAAGTTTTGATAACTAAGTAATGAGTGTATTATGTTCCACATACGGTGATAGTGTAAGCATTTGCTATGAATACTCAGGGCAAATCACAGGCCTAAAGCAATCGCTAATTAAATACAGTATATATACCCAGAGGAGTAAATGTTAGCTCAAGTTTAGTTGAGATGGTTAGAGGGTGGCTTAAATTTAGCTACCACTTAGTTTTGGCTTATTGTGGTTAGAGTATTTACGAAATATAAGGGAGAATAAAAGTTATCTAGCTTATATTAAGCTTTTCCAAACATATGCAACATGGTGCAATTTTCTCTTGTGTATACATTGCTCCTATCGGGTTCCAGTATATTGGTTTCTTTATGATGTTCGAACTGTATGTACTCTTTTTCTGATATCCCCATTTCTAATAACATTTGCCACATTATGTGCCAACATTTCTAGATGGATATTAGTCCTGCAGGGAGCTTATGTTTAATTAAAGAGTTAAAGACTCCTTGGTTTAATGTCAGTATTTTCCAAGTATTTTTCTATACCTACTCTTATAAAATATACCGAATGATAAATCATTGCAGTACACAAAGTCTCTCCTGTTTTAATTGTTTGTAAACTATCTAGCATTGATGGAGCATGAGTAGAGCAGCAAGGCTTGCCGAGACCCAGTAGGAAAATTAAACTCACTTCTACTTCAGGGACAGATAACACATTAATTACTGTGCTAGCACTATGTGATGCCTCACATTTTCCTACCTTTTGTGAAGAACATTAAAACCTGTAACTTCATAAATTGTTTTCTCATTTTTCAGCGCAGCACTCTCTAACCTAGAAAATGAACATAAATAGTACCAGGTCCGACATGATGTGGTGGTTTTGGTTTATTGACATCGTTGTAAACAATTACAATTTTGCAAGATATAAACTTAAACTACAGCTCCCGCTCAGACTAATGTGTACTCTTTGAATTCTGTGTAGCTCAAAAATAACTTATTGAGGCTTTAGTCTTAGAATTGTAACCTAAAAGGAAAATTATTTGCACAAACTGATCTCCCAGGATTGGGTATGAAATAAACCCACTAACTGAAGACGTCATTAGTTTGAACTCATAAGACGGTGTTACATTGTGGTGTTGTGTATTGATGGCAATTAGTAATACATCAATAAGACCGATATTGTTTGTGTTTCACAGAGCCATTATATCATTTATGCTTCTTGCTCCAAACAGGATACAGCATCAAAAAGGAGGTGCACAGGCAATACTGTGCCTGTATAAAGTTGTAGTCAATACCATGAGTAGTTTGGACAACTCCAAAATACAACATTTCTTTCCATTTTTCTATGAGAAGTACCAATAGAGTTTTGACATCAAATATATTCAGCATAATGGTTTGTTACATCAAAATACAAGGCAAGGCGATGTTCGGTACATCAAATACATTGTATGTTGACGACGTCTGTCGAGTTCAGTAATTATGTAATCCGAATGAGATATCAGTCAGTGGCAGTTTCGGTAGAGCGAGTAGTTAACGGATTTAGTAATCGACATCAGATTAGGTTTGACGAGAACTCTGCCATGTATCTGTATACCGGTCGACGGGATTTGTAGTCCGTGTACTTCTACGAGTTTGTATGGGTGTAGGAGTAGGCGGAGTCGGAGTAGGTGGTAGTCTAGATAATCTGTCAGGTGTGTGTACAATGGCAGCGAGTCAACATCGTCGGGCACAGAGGGTGTCATCGGCTCTGGATCTACAACAGTCGGAGAACAGGGCAGCAAATACGGTTTCAAATGAAAATGTTTCTATCAAACCTTCTACCATCACTTCTCTCAACAGTAACATTGCTACCACGAGTGCTCACGACAGTAACGGTTCTGGATAGAAAGGCGTGTCAGTTTTACTAGGTGACGGATTTTTCATCAAGACTTTGTCACCTGAGTTTAGCTCAAAATAGCTAGCAGAATTTTAATGATCTGCATAGAGCTTTGATTTTCCCTTACACTCAGCATCAAAATCAGAAAATCCTCCCTGTTTTCATTCAGAAATGGTAATTTTGTACAGATTTTTCGACCGTAGAGCAGCTCTGCTGGAGGTTTACCAGTGGCTGGGTGTGGAATATTACGATAGGCGGTGATGTACCATTTTACTTCACCTTTATAGTTTTTATTTTCACTATAGGCTATCTCAATTCTTTTCATGAGAGACAATTTCTGTCTCTCCACTTCACCGTTGGCTTGAGGCCAGCGAGGAGTGATTCTCAAATGCTTTATACCCTGATGATCACAATAATCACGGAACTGTGTTGATGTGAAGGTAGTAGCATTATCAGTTTTCAGAGTTGTGGGCAGGCCATGTGAGAAAAAGATATCAGATAGAGCATCGATAGTACTCTCAGCATTGATAGTTTTCATGAAACGCACCTCAAAAAATCTACTGTGGTAATCTACGACAACAAGAATTTTGTCACCAGCTAAATCTTCCCGTGGATTTGAAGGAAGTTTTGCGGAAAGAATAGGCTGTTTGCTTAGCCCACGGCCTGTCAGCTGACATGAACAAGTGTAATTTTCAGCTTCTTTTTCCATGCTTGGCCACAAGACTTTAGACCTTAGGTTTTGTTTTGTACCCGCTATACCCAAATGACCCTCATAAGCTAGTTCTATCACTTGAGTTCTCAAACATTTTGGGATCACTATGCGACTACCTCTTAGCAGGACGTTACCTACACCTACACATCTTATGACCAGCAAATTTAGACCAGTCACCAAACTGAGCACATCTACGAACCTCGAGTAACTCAGAATCTACACTAGAATCTCTCTCAATTTGTTTGGTTGTGAGAGCACGAGGAGTTGACTCCAAAGCAACATGCCTAATAAAAGCCATGTCGTCTAACTGAGATTTTATGGCAGACCTATCAGTTTTGATTAGACGAGACAACGGATCAGCTATATTGTTTTTTCCTGGAATGTGAACAACACGGAACTCGAATGGCTGAAGCCTAAGAACCCATCCTTCGATACCAGCACTAGTACGCTTAGATGTCTTTTTACCCTCAGCAATGGTTGATGATCAGTAACAAGGTCAAATTTTAGACCTAGGAGATAAGACTCAAAACGCTCACAGGCCCAAACCAGAGCTAAAGCTTCTTTCTCTGTTTGGCTAAATCGCCTCTCAACATCAGATAATGTACGATTAGCATAGGAAATAATACGACTATCACCATTTTGTATTTGAACCAGAACAGCACCTAGTCCTATAGGACAAGCATCAGCGATGACTTTTGTTTCAGCAGAACAATCAAAGTAACCGAGAGTGACAGGATTTGACATTATTGCCTTGATTTTGGTGAATGCCTGGATTTCCTTCACTCAGAACTTGAATCTCTTACAGCCGTCATGAGTGAATTTTCTTAGTGGTTCAGATATTTCTGTGAGATTTGGTATGAATTTGCAGAGATATGTGAATAGACCCAGGAAACTTCTTACTTCAGCGTTAGCTGGGTGGCGAGCATTCTGTATAGCCTCGACTTTACCAGCTCCAGGATCAACTCCTTTACCAGAGAGCTTGTGTCCAAGAGCGAACTTGCACTTCTCACGGTTGAGTGTTAGGCCGGCATCATGTAGACGTTCGAAAACCATTCTTAGTCTGGAATCATGTTGGGCTCTGTCCTCACCATGAACAATGATGTCATCACTCATGTTGGCTACGCCTGGTATTCCTTGAATTACTCTCCGGATTTCATGTTGGTACACTTCTATGAGCATTTTAGTGAATGTCAACATCAAAGATTGATCAATAACTTAGCATTTGAAATCTCTTTGCTCGGTTATGTCACTTATCCAATTCAGAAACCAGAGGGGTTAAATGTCTGCTGATTTAATCTCAGGCAAAAAACTTACATTGAATACGACACAATAAGATAAGATAATATTTGTATTGGTTGCTATTGTATGCTGTGATGTTCTTTGATTGAATTCAATTCATCGAAACAAAATAATACTCAGAATTTTTATCCATGAGGGTGAGACAGAATTCAGCACCAATAGGCCAAGGAGTTTGAAAGAGGAGTGGAAACGGCCTCTCATTTCAAATTGTTGTTTGTCTCCACTGGTAATTGTCCTCTCTTAACAGCAAAGGTTGTCCATGACCACAGCCAATCAGAGTCGACATCAAATTAAGCTCCGCCTATAACAGTGGTTTAGCAGAAAACTTTTGTGCATGCTTGAATAAATGACTCAACAAGAAAGCTGCTTTTGTATCACTCTTGCCATCTGACTATCTTGATATCTAACTATCTATCTGTGCAGAGAACTTGATTACTTGTATATAACTCTCTGATCTGTGTCACAACACAGGGATACTCCTTGAACCACTGGTATGTATTCTATTCTTATTCTTCTTATCTATTGCTTGTTGTTGTTTTTGGACTGTGGTGGGGTTGTGATGTGCTGGGAAAGAAGAAGTGCATATGATCATAATCATTATGATCATGATTGTGTTGAATATTATTGTTAAAAGTTATGGTTGTTGGCCTGTCTTGGCAAGCTTTGGCAAAGCTCATCAAGACAGATTGAACCAATCTATCTATCATCATCTCAATCACTTTAATTGCTTGCCTTGCTTTCTCCTGTTGTTCAGAAGATGCTAGTTGAGCTTGTTTGTTATGAGACTACTATGCTTTGTAAACGATGCCAAGTTAGGCTACTCTGTGGCAAATTAAATTATATTATATACACATAGTCCTACATAGGTCTACATACATGCATGCATACAGAGATGGTATTTAACGGTCTACCTAGTCTACAACCCATTGAATAATAATAAGTCAGTAGTAATTACCTGTTAATATTAATGTTACGAGCCTCTACTTTCAATGACAGTCTGACAATAGCTGGTCCACTGTACTATTTCCTATATGTGTAACATCTATACGCTCAGATCACAACCACATCATATCCCCTGTACAGAAGCGGGCCCCAAGCCCAATAATTGTACTCAAGGCATGTAATCACAACCCGCTATGACTAATGATAATCATTTTCTATTGTTGTAGGGCAGCGTACAATGGCTACTGAGGTCGATGGATGGATGGATGAGGATCTTGAAGATTTCTATGAGATTTTGGACAGTTCCGTACCTGTATGTATGCATCTACTTAACTATGAAAATATATTTATAAGTTTAGAGCACTTCCCAAAAATGGCTCAGATTTACTCACATTCACTGCAAGTAGGCCTACATGGATCAGGAAAGGTTGACGCCTCTGTTGTTTCAACCCCTTGCTGCAATGTAACTGTATCAAGTTTATTCTTGTAATGTTGATAGATAAGTGAGCAGTGCTCCACAGTACACCAAGAGGCAATCAGATGCTCAAAATGTACGAAGTGTACAAAGTGTGTACCGAAGGAGTACAAGTGCCCTGAGCCTGAGTGTACTAAAGTGTACAAAGCTGAAGGATGGTTGAAAAGACATCTTCAATCCGTTCATGGTAGGCATAGTGCATACCTGTCTTCATGGTCCTAAACATTGTTTCAATAATATATTAAAATAAATTTAAAGGTGTGTATTTTTAACACTATTAGTTTACGTAGCTAGCTAGGCCTATTATATTATATGCACGTAAACATGCATACCCGCCAAAGCGAGCATAATCTTTGCCTTTCTTAATTATACCTCTGTGAGAACTGTCTCTTTAGTTCATGCAGCGGTTAAATTTGTTTCCCTTTGCAGGTCAAACAGAATGCTCGACTTCTTACTATACACCTATTACAGACGATCAGCAAGCTATTCAGATTTACAATGACACTATTACTCTAATGAGATCAGATTCTCTATTCTCTCTATCGCCAGATTCACAGCAGATGATTACACAGATTCAACACCTACCACAATCAGACTATATAACTATTATCAAATTCGTTTCCTCTAAGAAGACTGTACATTCAATCACCAATCCGTCATCACTACCCAATCATATCTATTTTCATTTCGAACGATTCATCACTAAATCATTAGGTAAACTTCATCAACATAATACTGATTCTTCTTTACAACTTGATTCTATTTTACAATCCAATGATACTGTAGAGGGAATATATTATGTAGGGGGTTTTATATTAAGAAAACTGAAGAAGATGACGGGTTGGACTAACGAGGAGCTCGAGCAGCTGACACTTTGGTCTATCCCTAGTGAGACCGGAGTACCAAGTACATGGAACGATTTGATTAGTCGGGGGGGGGGGGGGGTTTGTTAGACATTAGTTCAGATTTATTTCAACTGTTAAAACTCATGGACAAAATCGCTACCGCTTACTTAAATAATATTAATAGGAACTGTAATTTAACTCAGATGATCATGAAATGTATTCTTCAACAACCGGAAATCATATCTATGACTTGTAGAACTAGTACAGACCTCATTTATGCGATAGCTGAGTTTTTCACCAGAGTACGTTGCAAAGCATTTGTCAAAGGAAAAGTCAATTACCTCTCAACTAGTCTAAGACAAAATCTAATGGGATTACATGGTGCATCATAATTTTTTAATATCTGTTTAAATGTTTACTTTTAACATATCCTACGGTTAAGGTTGGCAGTGATGTATCCAACACACATTATATAATAATAAACTTATTGCGTATTAGCACTTGTATCATCAATAAAGCTATAGATTCTCTGAACACTGTCTGATTATAAAGTTAGTCTTTTTGGTGGTTTCCTGGCTCTCTTTGGCGTTGGCTGCTCGCTTACACGGAGCTTTGGCTTTGCTCCAGTTGTTGTGTTTCCCGTCTTCAAGTCCCTCTGGGCGGACTTAGTGACAGAATAGAGGCGTGTAAAGCTGTTGAATTGAGCCATTGTGGGGGCATTGTTGCTACCGGTAGAGTTTCTTACTCTGCTGAAATACTGTTCTGTAGGGTCCTGACACAGAAGTTTCTCAGTCAGAATGAATGAGTAGCCCTCTGCCAACAGATCTTTCGAGAGCTTCATAAAACTCATGCCTGAAATGTGCGAAGAAGATTATAAATAATATTTGGCAGCAAAGGTGTGAATTGATACAAATACTATTAACCAACTTACACCAATTTAGATTAGTCTCCCCTAGCTCTAAAGATGGTAGCGGTGAGGACAGAGTGCATAGCTTTTGATGAAATGAGAGATAATAAGCCATAACAGTAAATATAAAGCCACAAACCAGTGGATATATATTGAGAACCACAAAGTGGGTTTGCATGCATAGTTATATCAGCTCTGGTTAACAAACTAACAGATATAGAGTGTGATCAAGGAGTTCTGTAACTCCCTGGTGTGTTGACATCATTTCTATCTACGGTACAGATGCATAGTTATTAGGTCAAAGTCATACTTGCTACGGGATGACCCAGGCTGTCCGACTGTATCTGATTAAATATTTACATGTTATTTTCCAGCCATCCCTAGTAGCTGGGCTCAAAAGACACTTAGCACTGTCTTCTGCGCTCATCTGCTTGCCGGCCACTTCCGTCTCCCAATCATTTAGCCAGGCGATGAAACCGTCAACATACTAAAATTAAGAGTGGGACTCAGTGTAGGTATATCACTAACTTATCTTGACTTTATCTATTATTGACTTATTTAGATATGATCCAAGCTCTGGAAATAAATGTTCTGCACGGGTAGAAAATAAGGTCACTTGAAATGATAAGAGTTGTCTGCTCAATATCCATGTGAACACAACTGCAAAAGTGCATGCTAACCAGGGATTGGACTATATCAACAGCAAAAACATGACAATTGGTGGGTTGCTTGCTTATTTTGCTCTGTATTTACCTCAAAGCGCCAGTCATCAGAACTTGTCAGCGGACTCTTGTACTTGTTCCTCGAACGTGCTCCCTCGTTTCTAGACCTCATATTCAGTATATCAAATACATAGTTGATGTAACGTAGCAGCTCCACTGTGCTATCGTACTCATCGTTTTTGAGATTTTGTAAGGCTTTATATGTGCGTCTACTGAGAACCTTGAAAGAATTAAGGGAGGATTAATGTAGAGCAAAGACAATTGTCAAATGCAGTCCTCAGTGAGTGAAGGAAAAGTATCGATACTTATTACTACTAACACACTCGATGTGATATGATCAGCAGCCAAAATGCTGCCATAGCAAACAACCAAACGTCCTGCCTCAGACAATCTTTTTGTTAACAAGCCTGAAGTGTTTACCTCTTTATCATTGATGACAAAATAACAAAGTCATACCAAAGCTAGAACTGAAACTCGCTGCTTGGGTGTGAGATTTTGGGCTCAACAGGATTCCAACAGATTAAACCTTTTCGTTTGATTGATTTACATTTGCGATTCTCAGGAAATCAACTGACCTGTACCGCATACTTCACTTTCATTCGTGAATAGCTTTGGAGATGGATATGTTGCTTGGTAAGATGATGAGTTGTGGAAATAACTCCTGCTTCCCTGCTATCAACTAGCTGCGTGATATTGTACCAGTATATATGTTTTCCTTTTAACTGAAGAAAAACAATAGATGACTGTGAAGTGGCGTGAATGAACAGAGAGAGAGAGAGAGAGAGAGAGAGAGAGAGAGATTAGACTATAAACTCTCAGAATAGTAGGCCTAGCAGCATCAATACATGATGATGCTAGGATACCCTCAACCCAGGTGACTGTAGATAGATACTAAAACACTACACTAAATCCCACACCTAGGTTGCTATTGTCCTCCAGTTTCAGCTATCTCAGTAGCACGCATAGTTATGATCTAGACAAGACAAGACATAATCCGCCAAACAATTTAAACTTTCAGTGGTGTGCAAATGCCAAAACAAAAAGTGTCAACAATTTATATATATCATTCATCTTGTTATGTTAGGCCAAGGAGTTCGAAAAGCTCAGTTCCCTTGTTAGGCTCAAGGAAATTCCAAAGAGTTATGTGCTTACTATCAGTTGCCGATTAGAGTTTGGTCCAGATCTCTCCAGGCAGTTCCTCGATGTTTTCACCAGATGACATGTATCCGAAGCGAAGTATAACACTCTTCCATCACTAGAAAACTTATTATAAGCTCTATAGGTCACAGAGTCGTCAGGAAAATCGGACTTGTGCAGGTTATTAAACTTTCTGTTGGTAGCCGCACCGTCAGAAACAGCGATCCTCACCCTAAATCCTGCCAGCTCTAAATTTGCAACAGTTTCCCAAAACATACAGTCTTTCTGCATTTAATGAGGATGTGGCATACGTGCCGACAACGCTCTGCAAATCGCTCTTCAGGCCTCTGATCTGAAATGCCAGGGCATGTGTCGCGATTTTCTCTAATGATTTAGAAGTCACATCTAGCAAGGAATCAGCATCTAAAGTGTCAACATAGCCAGTCAGTTTTCCACTGTGAGGGCAATACACCAGGCCCTCCTTGACCTTCATCTCATCAAAACATAGGGCTACATCTTGCTGGCCATACTTTTGAGCGACGTTCATGATCTCATAACACTGAGTGCCAGTCTCCATTTGCCTAAATGCCACGTAGTCTCTTAGCGTTCTTTCTGATGGTAGATTGACAACCTCGCTATCCCGCATGTATTGATATGCTGCCTTTGATTTGTTGTGTACAACCAGACACCATCGGATAATGCTTGGGTGCCATCTCATCAATGCAGACTTGTTTACGCTGTTAGCTTTGAGCTGCTGTTCAAGGAACAGCTTCTTCATAGAATCGGGTTCAAACTGGCTCACACTACTACTTATTAGTGACTGACACAGATCACTGGTTTCTGTTTCTACAGATATGGATTCACACTCTATTAGTTTTGCCAACCTGGCACTAAGTCTTTTGCACTCAGATGTCTTGCTGTTTATTTCTTTACGCATCTTTCTCGACCGCGTTAGCAACTCTTCCTTTGAGAGGGACTTTAGCTGCACCTTAGAGGATGGATCTACCCTTGACACTTGAGATGTACTCTGTTCTTTACTGCGAATTATTCTCTTCTGCATGGCCTTTCGTTCTTTTAAACATGGAGGGCAGCGGGTAGACTGGGTTGTACTCTCAAGTAAAACAGTGCAGCCAGTTGAGTATACTGCAGCTGATGCAATGTTCAAATCAGTATTACCTTGGCAGCTCTTACACTGCGCCACTGCTTTTAATGTCTCTGAGGGAGATTTGTTGTCCCATGGTACGACTCTATCATTGATAGTCACAGTGACAGACTTAGTTTCTATATCGTAAACAACCTGCCTGGTTAGTTCCATCTTACCTGTTAACAGAGAATATGTATGGGAATGGTCTTAATTTAAATGGTCAAATTGTTGATCAGGATGAGCCACACAATAATATGAAATGATAATATGCTGCGTCATAGCCTAAGTTATGGATAGTCCACCAATGAGACACGGTGAGAACATACTTGTACAATTCAATGTGCTCCAATATAGGCCTAAAAGAAAGTGTAAGGAAGTGTAAGTGCCGCCTCATTTATTATTTTTATCATGTCAGGTTACAATTTTAGATGGACCTCATCAACAGCCGTAGACTACCCAACTCGTTGTTTCCATTATCTAATAGGTGAGTTTTGAGGTTCTGCCCCTCAACAACTGTTCAAGAAGGTCCATCTATGAGAAAATGACATAGCACCAAATCGTATCAAAAGCAGATCTATTTAGGGTTTTGTGGTTTGGGTTCTTTGATTTTCAAAATTTCCATTTTCAAGTTGTAACGGAATCAGCAAAACCAATCTCTCAGAAACTATCTAAATTTGACTATTTTATTCAACTTGCATATTCTCTGTTGCTGGCTTCAAAGAACCTACTTGGCTGCACAAAGAATCTCATCTACATAATCATTCAATGATCTAAGATCTACACGTATCATCGTAGAGTTGTTTATATCATATGCGATATTTATAGAGTCACACCCTGGTCACACTCACAGCATGAATCTGATGAAGACGCAACTCTCTATATTTCAAAGTTATATTACAACTTCTAAAGTGAGATGATGATAGCAACCACCAAACCATGCCAGTTATGTACAAATCAAACACCAAGGACACTAGAGCACCATTGTTAGAGGATTTGTTATTATGATTAATTGCGAGTACTGAGATGACGTGACTGGTAGGTCTACACATTCGACAGATGACACACATAGGAAAGAAATCATGTTAGCTATGTTATATCTTAATCTAGTGGTTAATAATGTTACAACAAATATTATAGACAAGGCTCACCGTACCCTACCTACTACTGCAATCATTTTGGTGTTGGGATGGTGTACATGCTGTGATCACCTAGAAGCAAAATATAAATACACATCTGAACAATAATGAGCACCCTCAGACTATCACCATTGGTGATGAGTGTCAATGGCAGGCAGATCTATTAAGTTGTGGAAAATTGAGTGGACTTGTTATTACTTACTACTACTAATAACAACAAGTTACAATTGATCCAAAAATCAAACTAACTTCTAATTACTTGCTACAACTTGAATTTCAATTAATGTAATCCTTCATCACACACACAGACAAAGAAACCTCATGACTGACCAAGAGCAAGACAGTGCATCTGAACTTACTGTCTGGTCCATCACTCTTTGAACTTATGATTGCATAGCCAATGAGTTTAGAGTCGAGGCTGATCCTTGTGAATCCTAGCTGCAATGCTTGATTATCTAGTCCATCCTCCCATCCACCTTCATCAGAGGTCTCCTTTGAAGTGACTGGAATAGGATAGTTGACTCTCTTCTTTCTCACTGTTAATCTGTACTTGTATGGCATGATTAAGTAATTTATCTGATCATCAAATTCACAAAATTAAGGAAAATGTGAGCAGAGAGGGACTTCCTCTCAATAAGAAGTACAACTTGAGTTGCTGTAATAATTTTGATCAACTGTCCAATCAGCAATTTATCAAGATGGGCTCTACCACAAATTTCCTAAAGTGTTTGAACCTCTTGAAAAGAAACTAAACTAAGAAGCAGAGAGATATAGATAGCACTCAGGTATAGCCCATGTTTCAAACTATAGTCTAGTTTTACCTGGGACTCCAAAGCCCTCTGCTACTCATATGAGAAGGGAAAGTTCGACTGCAGACATGGCCATAAATTTGCCTCATAATTTGGTAATCAATGGCGGTTTTCATCAGTCAAATGTGGTATGTTATGCCTCCCTTTGTCACTTAGGTGTTAGAAAGGGCTTATCTAAGTACTTTCACTACTTTTATCTGGTCTAAGTTCCTCACATGGTTTTTTAATGGTGAATGAATGATTTATTTTCAGTCTCTCTATCCCCCATCAAACATTTGCATTTGAATTATAATTCAATACCCTCCACAAGTGGTTACTATATTACTAGCTATGTCTCATCTACACTTGTGGTAATTTACATCATGATATATTGTCTCTGGGTGTCTGAATATACCGTTGAGTAAACATGTCAAATATTTTAATAATTTTCAGCTGGAGACAGACATATAAAAAGACTGAGGACTTAAATGAATTTTAATAGAGGGACTATATTAGTACAACCCTTGGAAACAGCCTTTTTAAGTCACAGGCTACATTTCGTTTCCACTCCCTCTCTGTAACTCCCTGAATAGGCAGTAACAAGATTTACATAACTGGTAGGACTATGCAGCTGCAAAGACTATTTTTAAGCTTCAATAATATTTTCACCCACATGGTCATTCTGACTCGCCATTTTTAAAACGAAAACATATTGTTTAAGACGTCATTATAGCAAAACTCCTCAATTAATACCATATTTGTCATAACAAAAAATGATTTTCCAGAAGTGTAAATAGGATTTGATGGTCATTAAAAATTAATATATCACTTTGACAAGCATCGATTTGATTGTCAACATCAAAAAGTAATCATAATCATGATCATGATCTTGTGCATGTTGGTACCTGATCAAAATCAAAATTATAAGTCTTAACCATCAAGTGAAGCACACTCTGATCCCAGTTACATAAAACCAAGACTTACTTTCTGTGAATGAAAATATCGTCTGACGTTTTTATTGGCAGTTCGGTTTTACTTAATTTTGCGCCCAGCATGAATAAAAAGTCAATCATCAATTCTATTCAACTCATTGTGATGTGCTTTGCTGTGAAACAGTGAATTGTATAGAAAGAGTATTATTGAAAACAATTGAAGGTTGTCCACAAACCGTCCTTTATTTGGCAGAAACAGAATTGAGTCGAGTTCTACTTCAAATGTTTGAATATTAAACGGATAAGATATGATAATCTAAATATGTTACTAGCATCAAAGATGTCATCTTTCAAAAATATACACATCATGATTCACTGGGTCATCAAACACCTTCAAAATATTTGTAGCCTGTCAACAAAACATCCCTCATTTGATCGAAACTGAACTGAGGCCTCTTTTACTCCAAATTATTAAGTCGTTATAGGATAGGATAATTCTTATTTGTTACTAGCATGAAAGATGGACATCCTACAACAAGATACACATCATGATTCACTGGTTAATTCAATCTGGTTGCAGTATGATAGACAATGCTCTCCTTAACGGGTTAAGAAAAATCTGCCACCCAATGAACATTCTCTGTCCAAGGTACACCCTCCGACTGATACTACTGATTTGAAATTTGCCGTGCTACATCTATGCCGGTGTCTTACATCTTATCATGTTATGCAACACAGTAAGCGGTTACTAGGGCGGATTGACCAGACTTTTAATTGCACACCAGCATTTCTTTATTGCTCTCTCAAACAACACTCACTAAACTAAATACAAATTATCCTTTTAAATAGTATTACATAAAGGATGTGAAAATAGGATGTCATATGAAATCAATGTAATCATGAAAAGCAGGCAATAGCAAAGCGATAAATTATTAATTCACACTCAACAAGACGGTAAAGCTCAACCACGCACACCAGGACACAGCCCATCGTTTGGTCATTGTTTATTGTCATTGTTGTTCCATTTTGTTGCTTCGTATCTTTAGCATTCGAAGTGTGAGGATGTGCTAATCTTGGCTCTCTAACCTTAATACTATAGTTGCTCTTCAGTATACAGTATATTGTTACATACTCTAACACACATCACAGATTAAACTGTCTGTACTACACTATTTACATTTGAGAATATTGTACAAACATTCTGATAAAGTTATAAGGATACTAGCTGTTGCACGAGCTGGCCCAGGGCGTAGGCCCAAGTATGGAGTGCCATCTGTAAAATAATTGGTCAAAGAATAGATGGATACATTTTGACTATGCGGACTTTAATCTTTGCATGGTGGATTTCCATTTTTGCCATGTCAACTTTCATGTTTATATGGTGAATAATGGTGTTTACCTGGTGGATTTTGATGTTCGGTATGCCAACTTTCATGTTTGTTAGGTAGACTGTCATGTTTAGTGTGTGAATTCCCATGTTTAGTAGGTGAACTTTCATGTTTAGTAGGTGAACTTTCATGTTTAGTAGGTGAACCTTCTGTTATAGGACATTACGAGGAAATAGCATCAATGGAGTTGTGTTCTCAATGCAGTAGCTAGTGATCCTAATAAATTAAAGCTAATATTGAGATACTTGACTCCTGTCAAAGCTCATTTAGGCTTTCAATAATCACAATGGAAGTGGTTTCGGTTCAACGCATCATGCATCATTTCTAAGTTGGCCAGTCAGATATCCTGCTCACAAATCAACAAGTCAGACCTGGAGGCTGTATTTAGACCGAAGAACTCTGATCAATCCCCATCAACCACCATTGTCGTCAGATTTAGCTCACTGATCAAACGAGACGAATTCTACAACTGCAGAAAACTACTAGGCACAAACAAGATGACAGTGCAGAAACTTGGCCTTTCGGGTGACAACAAAATATACATCAACGAATCCCGGACAAAAGCTGCTAACACTCTATTCTTCAAGGCTAGGCAATGCAAAAAAGATCTCAACTACCAGTATGTCTGGACCCACCATGGCCAGATCTTCATGCGCAAAACCAAGGAGTCTGACATGGTCAAGGTCACTGAGGACACAATCTTTCAATCTCTATCCTTGTTGCACATTGGTCTCAGTCATACAACACTCTACTACGAGCAGTATTTGACCATGGACCGATATTCTGTGAATGGATGACAGACCAGAAATCACCGACGATTTATTCGTCTCTCATGCTGCCAACCTAGCTCCAAGTGATGTCAATACACATATTTTTTCAACAAACAATTTTTCTGTTTTACATGTGAATGCCCAGAGTTTGCAAAACAAAATGTCTCAATTTGTGTTTTTTTTATCAGAAATTAATGTTGAATTTTCATCCATAGTTATATCTGAGACATGGTTTCAGCGGGACAGTTTTTTTAGGAAATTTTACCATTGCTGGTTATAACTTGTTTTCTGCTTCCAGAGATAGTGGTAATGGTGGAGGAGTAGCAGTATATGTCAATGATAAGTACGAGGCTAGAACAGAGACTGTACGGCTGGAGGGCTCGGAGTCACTTCTCGTTCGTGTTGGTGATGCCAGGCGCGACCTTTGTACTCTGCTTACTGTCTACCGTGCTCCCTCAGGTACGTTGCCTGCTTTCCTCAGGGACCTGACTGAGTGCCTGCCCTCAATTCCCTCAAACTCGCTTGTTGTAGGAGACCTCAACATTGATTTAAATACACAAAATTGCCCTGACGCCTTCACTCTTAATTATTCTGATATTTTGAACAAAAATGGATTTTTCAACATCATTAAATCACCCACAAGAATTGGAAAAACAAAAACGAGTCTGATTGACAATATTCTAGTCAATAACTGTAGACGACTTTACAACTCTTGTACCATTGACTATCAAATTTCTGACCATTTGCCAATTTGTACATCGTTTCAATTGAATAAAGATCACAAAAAGGAGGACAATTCATGCCAGTTTTCCAAAATAGACTACCAAAAGCTTAAGGATAATCTTTCAGTGACAGACAGTGAGTTCAGTAATTACTACTACTGACACTAATTCTGCTTATGAAAATTTCATTGGCACCTTTCAAACAAAATTTCAGAGTCAAGCAAAGTGACAAAGTTCAAACGCAACAACAACAAAAAAATCTTTTAAACAACCATGGATATCAGAAATTTTGAGGGAATTAGTGAAAAAGCGAAAAGATTTTCATGACAGATCTCGGCTAGCACCCTTTGATATTAAGCTGCAGGGAAATTATCGATCCTTCAGAAATTTTGTTTCCCAACAAATTCATACGGCCAAGATTTCCTACTTCAAAAACGAATATAATAACTGCAAAGCTGACCAGGTCAAACGCTGGAAATTCATAAAAATGAAGATCAATGTTTCGGATAAAAGCAAAGACGCACAATTACCCTCAAAACTAATGACCAATTACTCAGTAAAAACTCTCAAGAGGTTGCTAAAAGTTTTAATACATTCTTCACAAGTGTAGGTGCGAATCTTGCCGACAAATTGCCTCCCACAAACGCTAACTTTGCTGACTATTTTGCCCCTCAAATTGAGTGGGATTCTAGACCAAAATTCAGTTTTTATGTTGTTGATAGCACTGATATCATGCCCGTTGTGGATAATCTCCAAGCCAAAAAAGCCACTGGTCTGGGCAAAATCTCGTCACAAGCGATCAAAGAAAACAAGCTGATTATCCTCCCAATATTGGCATATCTTGTGAATTTGGTCATTGAAAATTCTGTGTTTCCAGACTGCTTAAAAATTGCACGAGTGACACCCATTTTTAAAAAAGGGGACAAACAAAGTACTAATAACTATCGCCCAATATCAATCTTGAGCACTATTTCTAAAATTGTTGAAAAAATTCTTAGTAACCAGATAATTGATTTTTTAGAGACCAACTCAATTTTAACCGACTGCCAGTTTGGATTTAGAAGAGGCAGAAATACCACCACTGCTATAGACAAGCTCATGGAACAATTGTATGAAAATTTTAACCGCTGCAACAGCACATTTGGCATATTTTTAGATTTTTCAAAGGCGTTTGATACTATTAATCATGAAATTTCAGTCAAAAAGGTACCGTTTAATGGATTTTTACCCTGTGCCACATCTCTCATCGAAAATTACCTCAAAAACCGTAAACAATATGTTATTGTAAATAATGCTGTATCTCAGTACCGTGACATCAACATAGGAGTACCCCAAGGTTCAAACCGTGGGCGGCTTTTATTTTTGATTCACATAAACGACCTCTTGAATGCAGCGCCTGCATTAAATTACATACTGTATGCCGACGACACTAATAATTTTTGTACAGACCATGCTATTTTTAGTCAAGAATTAAACAAAGTTGAAAATTGGGGCTTAGCTAATAAACTAGTACTTAACTATTCCAAAACCTTTCAGGTAATTTTTAAATCCCCAAGAAAAGCTATCAGTGCTGATTATCACGTTATCAAACCGAATACCAACACCCTTGAACTGAAAAATGAAACTAAATTTTTAGGTATTATCCTTGATTCAAATATTACTTTTGAGTCGCATATAAATGAATTGTGCAAAAAATTAAATTTGGTTGTAATAATGATGCGTGTAGTAAGGCCATATTTTCACGAAAAATCAATGATTGAACTATATTACTCATTTTTCTACCCGCGCCTTCTCTATGGAATATAGTTCTGGGGCCGTGCTGCTGAAAATGACCTTAACTGAGTAAGTCCTCCAAAAAGCTTGTGTAAGAGTGATTTTAAAGAAAAAAACCAGAGATCATGTTTCAACCCTTTTTAAGACTTTAAATATAATGCCTTTGAATATTCTATTCCATTACTACTCTTTAAAACTATTTTTAAGAATATTTTCGAATGAGTTTATCAACTCTCTTAAATCAGAACATGATTATAACACAAGATTATATAATTTACGAACAAAAAAGGCCAAAAACAAGCGAGGTGAGAGGTCCCTGTTGTGCCATGGTGTCAACCTGTACAACATGTATCTTATGGGAGTGGAGACATGTACTCGATCTGGTTCCTTGGGTGGCCTGGCGGAGCGCCTGTGGGAGGGGGTTTGATTGTGTGCAGGTTGCGGATGTTTCGCTCTGTCGTTCTGGCAGGCGAGTGTGGCGTCGAGAGTTCTAGTCGGGCAGTCTCTGCTCTAGCTTCGTGCTATCTGACTGTCCCATTGCTTTTTAACTTTTTATATACCTTTGATACCGTTTTACTCATTCTAGTTTTTATAGTTAGCAATAAACACATATATTGTGTATTTAATTGTTATTTTTTCCGCCACTGGAATCATTATTAGTATGGCATTTCCGGTGACAGCCGGACCGTGCATTGTGAGAACCTGATATTTGACAGGTGATTGCCGTTACATAAGCAACGCAGAGTTCCGACTCCAATCAAGTTCCTACCTCAACAAAATCAGATTGAAGCTGAATCCAGCGAAATGGTATGCAACCATTACATCATTTATCAAAATAAATTTATGTTTACAAGAGGGCCATCAATCAAACTGTCACCCACTATACCCTATACTATGACTATACTGTATGATATGGAATAGCATGAAGCTAAATCAAAATCAAATTGTTTTCTAATGCAGGCCGTAGTTCTAGGGGAGGCAGGGAGACACTGCCTCCACTAGAAAGATAAAGACAGTGGCCTAAAAATCTATGATTGAATAATCCATGTCTGAACCGGCTCTTCTGGAATTTTGTTTGCTAATGATATTGCTTAGATTGCTTAAGGACGAGCTTACTTCACCCCTCCGAGAGATGCTTTGGACTGGCTTCGGACTTTTGCCTCTCCTACCAATTTTTAGTAACTATGGCCCTGCAATGAGAGGACTTTTGTTGCCAATAAAAGTTTATAAATACAAATATGCATTATCACAGCTGTACTCAAAACTTAACAGTTTGTGTATATAAAGCAAAAGTTCCTTCCATGATATCAAAACATCAGCCCTTCTTAAACCATCGAGTCATACAGACTGCAACCCTAATCTGACTGGGTGAGGTTAATTCTCATATCTGTTAATTCATGTAACATTTTTCCATGTAAAGCTGCTGGATTCATACTGTCATGTTAGAATAAGAGCACTGTGTGTGCTTATTGGGAGAACAGGGTAACTAGGGTTTAAACTGCGCTCTCTAGGGTTATCTCAATTGCTCCCCACCTTTTCATATTATGGTTCAAAGTCGAATCTCAAATGCTGACATGTTAGACTGCTAACTTATAACAAGTTGACCATTGAAATATCTCTTTACAAGTCAGATACTTGTCTGTTGTTCCTCTCACAAAACGAATAGATTTTTGTTTGTTGTGAGAGTCTCCCGCCATTCAGATGAAGATGTTAACTTTGCCAAAGCAGTTGTATGCTCTTTATGGGTAACACATGAACAGGAGGGTTGTTTTTTTTTTCTAAGTGACATGTGAATAAGCCTAAACTGGTAATAGGGTGATAAACACCAATATGCAGTCAGTTATCATATTTCCGTACCGATTTACCAATTTACAATTTATATTAATTGTGTGTTTTGTGACAATACTATTTCACATAGACACACTAGAAGAACTTGCAATATCCTGCATCCTCCTAAAGAGGATCTACATATCATAATTTCTTGGCCTCTTAGTGCTTTAGCCATGCTCATTCACTCAGTAGCCGAAAGAGCAAATTTTGAACATGCAGTAAACAAGTAATTTCTGTATTTGATCTGATCAATTCTTGCCAATAGAAATTATTGAACATTTTACTGATCGCACATCTTTTTATTTTAATCAACTGTGTTTCAAACTTTGCTTCACCAAAGTTACTAATCTTGTCTATGTTGTTTTTAGAGGATGAATATTCTATACAGCATCACAGCTCATCTTATGCTAGCAGGGATGAACTCAGGGGATACTCCTCCTGATATCTGCTTAGGTTTTGGGTTAATTAAATGCTTGTTGTTTAAGGTGGTGAACAAAGCAGTTGCCTATTTCCCTAAGCTGAACTACCTACAAATTTTAATCAGCACTAATGTGTGTTATACCACATGTTGTATATATTGCAACTAATTGAATATTATTAACATCCACTTAGTTGCAATATATACAACATGTGGTATAACACACATTAGTGCTGATTAAAATTTTTAGGTCGTTCAGCTTAGGTTTATTTAGTATTGTCAAGTTTGTAAACATTATATATACGTTTTCACATTTCGGTTTTCTTGTGCCCCGGAGTGACCTTTGGTCCCCCATTTCTAACTTTTGTTTGATATCATAGTGTGTTGAATGTTTTGATAAATTTCCAAATAACTTATTTCAACTTTGAACTTTGATGATCAGATTGTATAGCTCGCAAATTATTTCATGGTTGGCTATCAGTAGGCTTAAATTCCCATAGCAGGCGTATCAACCACGACCAGCATAAAAATACATGAACTAATTTAGGAGGGCATGCCGGATGGTGTATCACCCGTAATTAGATAATATAAGATTTTAGATGCGCATTAGAGTTTTCACGGTCATTTGGGAGTCAAAGTTTGTGATTTATCATTTATTTAGGTAACTATTTAAGGGAGGTCTTGGTATTGGACATTTGTGTTTTTTTATCTATAATGGTTACTCTTAGTGCGCCGTTAAAAACCCGGACGAAACTTTAGATAGTTGTTTTTTTTTAAGTTCAAAGTAATTGTAAATGCAGATATCTCTGTATGTTAGTAAAACTGGTTTTATCAACTGACCACTGGCTCTGACAACACTACTAGCCTCAATAGCCTACATAGCATTAGTAGAATATGGGATGGAGTCTTGATTAGCACTCCATCTATTGATGTAGGAAGGGATAACTCTCCGTTAGCATTAGTTTCATACACATTGGATATTCAATGAACTAAGATTAAATTAGGGAAAGGTGCTTGAAGTAATTAAATAAATGAAGATAAAATATGCAATTAATACTTTTTTGTATTAGGTAAATAAGAGTGTATGGATTTAAACAAACATTTATAGCTAATTCTGAATATAGGCACATGCCAATGACCTTGTCTGTCAAATTTGGATCGCGGGGACCCAGGAGCTTTAGTTGTAGGATTACTCCGATGATTGAAGCATTGTATCCTACTGTTGAGTGATGTGCAGGTTTTTGGGGGAGGGGCCCAGAAGAACTATTCATTTTTGTTACACTATACTCAGTATTCAGTGTCAGTAAACATTGCCTTTCACAGCGTCCTGCCGCTCCCTGACTGTCACATGCGGGAATAATCTTTCATGTAGGGTTTGGGTTTCCCTTCCACCTGATGGTAGGGCCTAAGTCACTCGCGACTATGATTCAGTTGTAGTGCAATTACTGTGAGCCTTCCAATATAAAGCAATCAGGGAGGCAAACTGGGTTTTCGAGCCTACGTTGGTAGGGTGAGCTTCATGATCACAGGCATTCCAAACTTTGAATCGGCAAAATATTGATGGTATATTCAATTTGAATTGAGTTCTTCTTACAGGGCCACTCCCAGAGACTGCTGATTTGGGCAACAGTGGATGTTGTTATGCCGAGAGCGGTGGGGAGTATGACTGTAGTTTGAATTGTACAGGACTCACGGCAGAATTCTCGGTGGTTAAGGTCATTGGTCAGTGTCATTTGTCTGTTAGTTGTTTGTTAGTTAAAGAATTTAATTCACCAAAAATGGTGTAGGGCAAAAAATAAGGATTAGTGTTTGGGTTAAAAGAGTCATCAGTTTAAATTTGATTGATGAATCAGTAATTTCCAATGGTACCTATCCATTATCCAATATTGAGAGTACCTTACCATTGGTAATTGAGTGTTTTCTGTAGCAGTAGGTTTAAGTTATAGTTACCATAGTTAAATTTGTAATTTAGGTTTAAGTTATTAGATAGGAAATAATTATACTCTATCCTTCACAAATTATAAAAGATGTCTGGTTACCAGTGTTGGTCAGTTGACAACTCCAAGTTATGAAAAAGTAAATGAATAGTTACTAGTCTCACCAGGAAGTCTGATCAAAGCGCTTTGGCTCAATACTGTATTTGTAATCAAAAATTTGATTGAACGGATCTATCCATAACTTTTATTACATTCATCACTGGGTTAGTTCATCTGGTTACCATTCCATGCTATTTTCTGTGGTTTTCCAGGTCAACTGATTTGTTTTCAGTGATGCAGTGTAGATGGCCGAGGGGTAAGGAGGGAGTGCCAGTACTAAGAGCTATGGTTCAGACGACATAATGGACAATGTCGAGCCAACTATCCTGATGAGCCAGGAATATAATGTTAATAAAGTTTGCGAAGATTTAGACATTTCTCTTACAAGTGCGAAGGGAAATAATTGCGATAATATTATGAGTTTTATTTTTTGTCGCGAGGAAGGAGGATACAACTCCGAATTAAATGCTAAAATTGTCTATTGTGTACATTAAACAATGTTCCTGAATTTGCTTAGAATTTTTGGGAGTGGGAAGTGACCTGTCATTTTGCCTTTAGTGTCATATTCTTTAGATTAGGTCACCTGATAACCATTCTATGCTATTTCCTTTGGTTCTCCTTGGAATGTCTGGCATTCCGGATTAACCGATTTGTTTTCAGAAGGGAGTGAATGGCTGCTTTCAATGCTGCTTATATAATGGCGATCTAGGATGTATAATCATTTATTATGGTGGGCTGGCTATCCTGATGGACAGGGAGACTCAATAGAAAGGAGATGTCACTAATTGAAAATTACAATGGAGAACCAGGGTCGATTATGGCAACCCGGCTACCTAGGTGGATCAGGAGGCGATAAACAGAGGAGTGGCAGAGGAAGTGAGACCTCAACTCGGACAGCGGGGATCAGGATGAGCAGGGAGGTGTGAGATAACTTCACAGCTTCCTTTGGTTGTCCCAGGAGGGTCAGGAGACGGAGCAGCAGAGGCTGTGAGATAACTTCACAGCTTCCTTTGGAGGACCCAGGAGGGTCAGGAGAAGGAGCAGCAGAGGCTGTGAGATAACTTCGCAGCTTCCTTTGAAGGACTCAGGAGAGTCAGGAAAAGGAGCGGCAGAAGCTGTGAGATAACCTCACAGCTTTCTCGGATGACTCAGGAGAGTCAATAAAAAGAGAGGGCAGAAGCTGTGAGATCTCAAGTTCTCACAGCTCAGGAGATTTTGGATAAAGAGAATGGAGCCAAGAGGATGGGAGCAGGTGATACCAGACGGCGTCAACCACTTCAAAATAATGTATATAATTAAACCTTTTTATCAGACAAAGAATCTAAATCCAATCTCCGTCTTTTTGGAGAGTTCAAACGCAAGCATTTAAATAATGTATATAATTAAACATTTTTATCAGACAAAGAACCTAAATCCATTCTCTGCTTTTTCAAGAGGATGGGCAAATGCTACCTCCAGTTTTTTGGCCATGCTCACCGCCGTGATGAACCCCGGTGCATATAAAAACCGGGGGAACATCAAGGCAGGGCAGTTCTGGTTGGAGAGCCCTTGGAGCATGTTTTTCTGGTATGGTATAGATTGCTTTTCTGGTATCTAACTTAGTTTATTATTCAAGAATAAAGAGTGATTTTAATGTCGAAAAGGCATCTCAACTATGAGTCATTAGTAAATTGAATTAATAATAATTAATTTGATTAGGTAAACAAAACACTTTTTGTATGAAGTTGCCTTCTTCCTCAACAGGAAGAAGTTAACTCCATACAAAATAAACATGAGCAAAATGAATAAAATAGTGGTGTCTGTTCTGCTCGGGTATTCGGCCCCAAGTGGGTCGAATATGCGAAAGAATTATTGTTATTTTTATGGCTAACTATTAATCTAAGGAATAGTTGATGGATGCTTTAATACCATTAATAGACACTGAAAAACTGCCATCCCAACAACACGCTAGACAACCGGCTCTCAATTTGGAAAGCATACATCGTAATTACCAAATATGCTTTCCCCATAAACACAAGCTTCGTATGATCAATCATCAACGTTAACAGTCTTTCGATATGTGTCCGCTACATCCTTGGATGGTTATAATCCAACCTTCCGCCTACTGTGTTAGCAGCACCCCTTTTCGTATAGTGTCTAACCCAGATATTGAGTATTGACAGAATAAGAAGTCTAGCAGTTACCAAAGGCTATATACTGCTAGTCATGTGACTAACTCTTCCTGGGCCCTATGATGCAGTAATCTTTCTCTTTTCTGCTGATGACACCATACTGATCACACGGATCTTAGAAGAGAGCTATAGCTATATAGATACATACAGACGTCATACACTTCTACAAATATAAACCGGTTAGTTATTGACATACAACTGTCTAATTTAACGTGTTCAATAACCCCCAATTTGAACACAACACAACAACCTTTTGCAATGAATTGCATCTGGTGACACAAATATAGTTTCAGGTGACAATGTTGACAAAAGCAGGTCTTTTCAGACTGACAACAGGGCAGAGATGGAGCAGGAAGTGAGCAGGACAATACTTAACAAGGCTTATGGTTAAAGGTAGTGGGAGGATTTTGTAGGAGCTGCTAGCACACCTAAAACTGTACTGCACAACCTAGCGATGTAGGATTCAATGGTTAGGATGGACAACCAGGAGCACAAGTTGGACAGGACAACCTAGAGATGTGGAATTCTATGGTTAGGATGGACAACCAGGAACACAAGGTGGACAGGATGACCTGGAGCAGCTGGAAACCAACAAGGAGGGAGCGGAGCCAGTGGAGCTGTTATATTTGTAAAAAAGCATTTTTGGTTTCCTAAATGTAACCACATTGACATTTTGATTAGATGAGATATTGCTAGGCAACCATTCCCTTTTAATCAAAGATCAGGTGCCTAGCAATTAATTGATGATTTTTAATTAATGTATTTTTGCCACATCATGTTAACTGTCAGTTGTGTTTGTGGAATAGAGAAGAATAGAAGCATTAACAACAGCTCGCTCTTTCCCTTATTTTCATCTCACCATCTTACGATCCAACTCACAAGCACTCTTTCACGCTAACTATAAGATCTTAGAACACACACTTGACATACGATACGATACATGAAGAGCACTTTGGCACTATAATAACACCCCACAGATATCCAGATACACGCTAAAATCCTTAGAGCAGAGCATCAGATGCACCAGACCAGTTTGAGGATAAAGAACACTGGGCAAGGTTGGCGACCTCCAGTACCCAGGCTAGCCATAATGTTATGGTCTACAGGAACCAGACGACTTGTCAGATCATGTGACATGTCACGGCGATCAAGGACGATCACAACCAGGGAATGCAGATGTCGCATCAATAGCAGAAGCGGAAAACATGTCATAGCAATCGAGGACGATTGCAACCAAGGGGGTGCAGATGTTGCATCTAGATGCCAGATTATGCGGTAGCAATCGAGGACGATTGCAACCAGGGGGTACATATGTCGCATCTACAGCAGCAGACAGGAGAATTTTCTTTACAAACAACAGACACAATAACAACATCCAATACCTTAGCCAGCATCATCATCAGTACACTCAACCTCGACTCGGGGACACGCAGTTACCAGCCAGTACATCTCACCTCGAGTCGAGGACACGCAAATTCAAAGCTATATTCTAATTTTAATACAGGTACCACCCTAACGCCAGAACCGTGACAACCCTGACAATGCAGTAAAAGTGGCACCAACAGAGACAATTCAGAATTAACATAATACCATCGGTTGATTTAAACCAACCCACTCTTGCGGTCGACCAACCCACTCTTGTGGCCGATCAACCCTCTTTTTGCAGTAATTGAAAATTGTGTTTAAATCTTGTTTTTTTTGCTTATTGACGTCAGCAGTTTTTTAATGCGTCTGGGTTTATACTATTTAAGAACATTGTTGTCAATTGAAAGTCATGATTTGTGTGGCGGCCTTCTGGTCGACAAGCAGCACTTTTTGTTTGCAACTTCATTTGGAGACAGGTCAGTTTTTAAACATGAAAGTTTTACAGTACTTATCATTATATTTTCATTTTGTGTACATTAGTGATATTTATAGGGAAATAGAACTTGCCTTATTATTTGATAATGGCACAGTATAACACTTGGTTGGATTATTTGTATCATCAACTTATTTAGTTAAATGAATTAAATTGCGCATGCATGGCATCATTAAATAGAAAGCATAACTTGTTAAAATAAGACATGCATTGTTAAGTTGAATTGCGTTTGGTTTTAAACTTAAATTAAAAGACATGCTCTTGAGTCAGGTGTTTGATCTGCAATCAAAGGCATCAAATGAGATCGCATCTAGATAAGACAGTGTCACATAGTGGGAATCATCGTACCGAGCTTGTGAGCATAGATCTCAGTAGCGGACAGTTGATGTGGTGACTCCACAACCTGTAATCCCACATGACAATGGCTTCAGTTTTGATATAGTCCGTCGATAGCCAGTCAATATCTAGGAGTTAGCCGTTCTCTCTCTATCAACCATCAAAAAATTCACACTGAAATGCTTGTTTCATTGAACACTGGTAGCACTATATAACATAATGTCTTTTCAAAAATGTTTAAAGTTTAAAATTATAGTTCATAGAAGGTTATGTTGAGTGTAGTACATCTAATGACCTCTTCAGTTGGTCCAGATTGAGGAAAATCATCCTCCCAGCATACTCTTCTTTTATTCATTCATTCATAATGATCTGTTGACATGAGCTGTTCGGTTTCAATGGATTTGTCTGACATTATGGCACTTTTGGTATTTTGAGCCCATGTTGATTGACTGTTTCTATTGAATGTGGTGGTGTAGCCTCTGATTCTCGTTAGACATTGTATGGCGATGATGTTGATATATTGTGGATTATGAACAAGGTGCATATATCAGTTTGCTACAGCTCTAACAGTTTAAGCACAACATGAAGAAAGTACAGATCTTGTAAAACCTAGCGATCCTACAGAACCTTCTGCGGAACCTTATGTCCTGTCCTCTAACAGCAGTAACTTCCAGAGGTCAAGTCGTGTAAGTAACCTGTAGTTACAACTAACAGAGAGCTAAGATTCCTTATATCATTATCTCATAGCGTAAGACTATTAGGTGAATTGTGAAATGACATCTCTTTTATTGTGTTTACAGCAATCAGTTCTTGTCATAATTAGTCCTGCCTGTGATCATCCATCTGTCAATACTATAACAAAGAGACTGATCGATCAAATAGAGACTGAGTATCCTAATCCTAACACCAGCAAGTAATCAGAATTACATAGCAGAAGACCTGCACTGGGGAAGCCCCGTTGCGCTTGTCAAGTTGGCCCTGTTTTCTTATTGACACCTGAATCGTCGATTGAAAATTGGTGTTTAAAAGCACGAACGTTTGGTCACCCATCTGGTAGAGGGCAAGGTCCCAGTGTCAGCACAAATTTACTTTCAGATTTTAGATGGGCGCTAGCACTCTATCAACTATTTGTAGCCGGACAAATACAATAGGAAATGATATAACCAGATTTTGCTATGACCATGATCTTTTTCATGCATGGTTTCTCTAACTTGTGGCAGGCATATACAATGAGAAATGGCATAACCAGCAAACTCAATTTGGGTATCGTATACAGCCACACAACAGGAAGTGGAGTGACCAGAATAGACAATGACCATAAAATATGACAGAGCATTTTTATAAGGCAGTAAAAACTCATATGTACGATACGATAATAGAAACCAAGCATACTCAAAACGCTGTCTGAAATACCTTGATTACACCCTTTGTGTGTTGATGATAGCTTACCTAGGCTTTGTATCACATACTATCACTATAAAGGCCACACTTTTCTCTGAATCTAGGTTTTCCCTCCCATGGAAAAAACTAACTAAATTTGCAGTATCATCGACCAAAACCACACTCCCTGCTCCAACCTAACTACTTATCTGTTAGTTGTCCAACCATGAAGAAAAAAAAGACAACTCCCATTAAACTCATAGAAAGTTTTCTCTGCGTTACTTACTAATAGTATACCCCAAATTGTAATCAATGATAGTCATAGTTATTATGCTTCGATTCTTATTTCGTAATGGAGCGGTTTTTGTGTCATGAAAAATTTCATACCCCAGAATCTGATAATCTAATAATCTAGCCTGCCTTGACAAGACTGTACCAAAGCGAAATAATACCGTCGATAAGTCATACCTCTCTGCCTGGTATCTCTTCTTTACTAACCAGTATAGAGCTGAACTAGAAAATAGTCATAGCACTAGCCACTACACTGCGAGTAAACTACAGTAAACATGAGTGTCAGCGCAATCGACTGGCAGCCATTGATATGAACTGCCATGCCTATTTAAATTAGCTCATGAACTATCCAGAGCGACAGCTTAGACGTCAGATTATACCAAAATCATCCACCAGGCCTATAGCAAGAAGGTTACTCCTTGCCCAAACATTCAATGTACGTTGAATTTACGACATGACACCACAATGCAGTGGTAGCAGGGTTGACTGCTTTACCAAAGGGCTTGGGTAAGAACATCCCCTGCACCATAAATTTCGATCATCAACATTCAACATCTGTGAAAGTATTAGTATGACGATTTTATTATTGATTATTACCATTAATTAAATTCCATTTGATTTATTTTACATTACATTTTACTTCAATATGTTCCTAGACTGAAATCTACATTTTGCTTTAAGGTTGTTCACTGACCAATAGTATAAAATATATAGTTTTCGTAAGAGCTGAAAAAGATTTGACAGGAACAAGTCGTAAACAATAAATTTCTAAACAACCCAAGACTTATGTTAACAAAGAAAGGCAAATGACTACATTGTAATGCTTTTTCATCAATCACAATATTATAGTCTAGGCTTTATTGGGAGGCTATGTTTAGTTCCGTGTGAATGACGCAGTGTATTTATATAACTGATTTACTGGTAAACCTGTGGAAAGGTAAAATCAATTAATAATATGTGTAAGAGAGAAAAACTAATGAGCGAATGAGTATGCTACGAGAAATAGGTGGTGTGATGCTGACAAGCATCAAACAATGAAAAACTCTCTTGTTATAATAAATTCCTCAATTCAATGAACGGTTACGTCATTAACCAAAGAAAAAATGTACAGGATTCTAAATAGTACACAAAGAAAAACGTTATGAGCGGATATAATAGCGATCCAATATAATAATTATGAGCATAGGTGACTAGCATAGGTGACTAGTATAGGTGACTAGTCCTGTGTATATCAACTGTAAATAATAATAAAGAATGAATGCAAGGGATGACAATTCAACAACATTTAAGAAATATGAGATTTGTGTTGTCTAGAATTATACGTGTGTATGCACTGTAAAAAGAGTTGTAGAAAAATACATTAACAGGTTGACAGAGTGCTCTTAGCTGTGATGTAAACAGTACGAAAACTCGATGACTAGTGTTTGTAATGATTTCTGTCACAGATAGGTTTGGTGTGTGACAAGATAAGAGTTCTGTATTCTATTGTTCAGAAATGTCAGATCAAGAGCTTATAGTCTATTTATGGAGTATTTAAGCAATGAACTCAGGAGGTTTAGTTCATTGATTTAAGTTGTATTATCTGCTAAAAATAGCAACAGAAATGTCCCTTGCGCAAACAACAATACCGTTTACCGACCCCTAACGCCAGCGCTATCTAACATCGTTACATAGGCGTCTCAGATAATTTTACCATAGCTGCTAAACAAATAAGTAAACCTGATAATTAGTTTTGGACACAACGTGAACTGTGGGCATTTTCGTATTATATAACTTTGCTCTGCATGCTGTGACTCAATTTTGTAATACGGCGTTCCTGTTCCTGTATCCTGTATACTGTATCCATTCAAATTTTAGTAGCGGGTCAACACTGCTGTGGTTTTTTTCAAACAGAAGACCAAAAGTGTAGTATAAACGTCTGAAACTGTTGATAATCATGACTGCCACGCATAACTTCCCTTCACATTCTCATCGGTTGATATTGATTGAAAGGAGAGAAAGGATTTATGTACCAATGTCTTCTGCCATATATCGCTGAGCAGTTGATAGCAGGCGGCTTATCAATTGTGCCAGCTCACCAACTCATTCAAATATTGAGTCAAACTGATAGAGAGATTTCCTCAAATAGGAAATGAGTGGAAAACTTTTTTAATATTTCATTTATATTCCAGGCGACACACCTACAGAAAAAACCAAACAGCGAATGGTGGAAACACCCATAATAATCCATGATAAAATACGCCATTTAAAATTAACACGATGACCCATCATAGAAAAAATACACATATGAAAAAATATTATAATATGCGACCCAAAAAAAAGCACACCATAAGAGTGTAATACACAACGGAGAGAAAACACATGCCCAGACATACACAACATTAAGGAAACTAATTGCTAGATTCTTTGCTTTCTTGCCCTTCAATAAAGGGGAGCATCGTAAGGAAATAATTGTCAGCAATCTCTAATAATGTTGTAGTAGCATATCCTTTTACAGTCACAAAAATATTCAACTTGTGTCATGATAACTAGAGCTGCAAACTGAGCCTTTCTTCAACCAGATATGCTATGATAATCCCACAATGCAATTTTATCGAATTTCAAGGTCGCTCATGTCTATATCCCTGAAAACAGTATTCTCTGCACTGATCGTCATGAGAAAATAGAGAAACTAGTTGAAATTGATTGAATTTACAGACAGAATCCAACAAAGTCACAATGTGGTGGGTGGTAAAATGTATTATTATCATATTATTTAATTCTTAAAAATCAATCAATGCATCATCTCAATCACTGTTGTTTCTTTTTTGGATGCTCTCGGTGTATCTCTAACACGGTTGGATCTAAATTGACCTTGTGAATCATCCCAAGCTGTTGTAGGTCGGTTCTCGGCGCCGCTAGAAATCATAATAAATATGTAAAGCAATAATCAACTAAGTCAGGTACAAATAAACAAATAATCATATTTTTTGTTGAATCAACTTCAGTAAAATTTATATTGAATTGAAGAGAGGAATGCATCCTTACCTATTTTCCGGCTGTCTTTCACTTTCTGTTTTCATAAAGACGCAAAGGGCGATCAATGCTACTACAGCAAGTAAAGTCAGGAAAACTCCCACAACAATCAGGGTGTTTAATGCTGATTCACTTAATCCTTCAAAACCAGCTGTTGATGTTCTCATTGTGCTTGTAGTCTACAATATAAAATGGGCAGCAGTCTGATGGGTCACTGGATGAATAATTGAGAACTGTGTTGGTCAAGTCATGAACTGGTAAATACAGTATAGAAAGCTCAGATCAATAGAAAAGTTGAAATAGTCACATTTTTGGCTAAAATGCCCAAATTTATGTTGATTTTGACCAAAGAGAGGAAGGAATACATACAGGCGGCAAATCAGGGTCAATAAAAGAGGCTGATACAACATTAGACCATACACCAACGTTCCCCGCCTCATCTTGGGTCTTTACTCTGAAGAAATAGGTACTGTTCCCTGTGCTGTTACTGATTTGTCCTATATAATCAGAAGCACAAAAATTGAATTAGTTGGGACATGAATTCCTGTATGCTCAATGGAGAGCCTTATAAGAAGGAAATAACAACATTTTATGTGATACCTGATGTCTAATGTGCAATAACTCGAACACGATACCAGTATGGGACCATTTGCTTGTGAAAATGCCAAAGGCTCATTTTGAGTGTAATACCACTAATTTGCAATGCGGCGTCTGAGTAATAAGAATGCGGATGCAGATGAACACAAGAAAAAGAACACTGCATGAGATAATTGAGACTTACCTGCATCTACTGTTGCCTGTACTTTGGAGCCCACCTCAGTCATGTGAACATATGCCTGATTTATTGATAATGCTGAAGATGGGACTGTATTCGAGCATTGATCTGCGTGTACAGACACACAAATGTGGTACTTGAGCACTGCAAATATAAGTCAGAAGTGAGATGTTATCTGGGAGATGTTATTGTGAATCTACTTATGAGAAAAGCTGATGATTCTAAGCTAAACTTTTGGATGTTTAGTTCCTAGCCCATTTGTGTTTCTTGATTCATTATTTGACTGCGAATAATAAACACAGAGACAGAGAAGTTGCAGAGAGGATACAGAGAGGTGACAGAGAGGTGACAGAGAGGCGACAGAGAGGTGACAGAGAGGTGACAGAGAGGTGACAGAGAGGTGACAGAGAGGCGACAGAGAGGTGACAGAGAGGTGGCAGAGAGGCGACAGAGAGGCGACATAGAGGTGACAGAGAGGTGATAGAGAGGTGACAGAGAGGTGACAGAGAGGATACAGAGAAGATACAGAGAGGTGACAGAGAGGATACAGAGAGGCGACAGAGAGGCAACAGAGAGGTGACAGAGATGCGACAGAGAGGTGACAGAGAGGATACAGAGAGGTGACAGAGAGGTGACAGAGAGGTGACAGAGAGGATACAGAGAGGCGACAGAGAGGCAACAGAGAGGCGACAGAGAGGTGACAGAGAGGCGACAGAGAGGCGACAGAGAGGTGACAGAGAGGTGACAGAGAGGTGACAGAGAGGTGACAGAGAGGATACAGAGAGGTGACAGAGAGGTGACAGAGAGGGTGCAGAGAGGCGACAGAGAGGCGACAGAGAGGCAACAGAGAGGCGACAGAGAGGCGACAGAGAGGTGACAGAGAGGTGACAGAGGGGTGACAGAGGGGCGACAGAGGGGTGACAGAGAGGCGACAGAGAGGATACAGAGAGGTGACAGAGAGGTGACAGAGAGGATACAGAGAGGCGACAGAGAGGTGACAGAGAGGCGACAGAGAGGTGACAGAGAGGATACAGAGAGGTGACAGAGAGGTGACAGAGAGGCGACAGAGAGGTGACAGAGAGGATACAGAGAGGTGACAGAGAGGTGACAGAGAGGTGACAGAGAGGTGACAGAGAGGCGACAGAGAGGATACAGAGAGGTGACAGAGAGGTGACAGAGAGGATACAGAGAGGCGACAGAGAGGTGACAGAGAGGCGACAGAGAGGTGACAGAGAGGATACAGAGAGGTGAAAGAGAGGCAACAGAGAGGATACAGAGAGGCGACAGAGAGGATACAGAGAGGTGACAGAGAGGTGACAGAGGGGATACAGAGAGGCGACAGAGAGGCAACAGAGAGGTGACAGAGAGGCGACAGAGAGGTGACAGAGAGGCGACAGAGAGGTGACAGAGATGTGACAGAGAGGTGACAGAGAGGTGACAGAGAGGTGACAGAGAGGATACAGAGAGGCGACAGAGAGGCAACAGAGAGGTGACAGAGAGGCGACAGAGAGGTGACAGAGAGGCGAGAGAGAGGTGACAGAGAGGTGACAGAGAGGATACAGAGAGGTGACAGAGAGGTGACAGAGAGGTGACAGAGAGGTGACAGAGAGGATACAGAGAGGCGACAGAAAGGCAACAGAGAGGCGACAGAGAGGCGACAGAGAGGTGACAGAGGGGTGACAGAGGGGCGACAGAGAGGTGACAGAGAGGCGACAGAGAGGTGACAGAGAGGCGACAGAGAGGTGACAGAGAGGCGACAGAGAGGTGACAGAGAGGATACAGAGAGGTGACAGAGAGGCGACAGAGAGGTGACAGAGAGGCGACAGAGAGGTGACAGAGAGGTGACAGAGAGGTGACAGAGAGGCGACAGAGAGGTGACAGAGATGTGACAGAGAGGTGACAGAGAGGTGACAGAGAGGTGACAGAGAGGATACAGAGAGGCGACAGAGAGGCGACAGAGAGGTGACAGAGAGGCGACAGAGAGGTGACAGAGAGGCGAGAGAGAGGTGACAGAGAGGATACAGAGAGGTGACAGAGAGGTGACAGAGAGGTGACAGAGAGGTGACAGAGAGGATACAGAGAGGCGACAGAGAGGCAACAGAGAGGCGACAGAGAGGCGACAGAGAGGTGACAGAGAGGTGACAGAGAGGTGACAGAGGGGCGACAGAGAGGTGACAGAGAGGCGACAGAGAGGTGACAGAGAGGCGACAGAGAGGTGACAGAGAGGCGACAGAGAGGTGACAGAGAGGCGACAGAGAGGTGACAGAGAGGCGACAGAGAGGTGACAGAGAGGCGACAGAGAGGTGACAGAGAGGCGACAGACAGGTGACAGAGAGGTGACAGAGAGGTGACAGAGAGGTGACAGAGAGGTGACAGAGAGGCGACAGAGAGGTGACAGAGAGGATACAGAGAGGCGACAGAGAGGCGACAGAGAGGTGACAGAGAGGCAACAGAGAGGATACAGAGAGGCGACAGAGAGGATACAGAGAGGATACAGAGAGGTGACAGAGAGGCAACAGAGAGGATACAGAGAGGCGACAGAGAGGTGACAGAGAGGATACAGAGAGGCGACAGAGAGGCAACAGAGAGGCAACAGAGAGGTGACAGAGAGGTGACAGAGAGGTGACAGAGAGGCGACAGAGAGGATACAGAGAGGCGACAGAGAGGATACAGAGAGGCAACAGAGAGGTGACAGAGAGGCGACAGAGAGGTGACAGAGAGGTGACAGAGAGGCAACAGAGAGGATACAGAGAGGCGACAGAGAGGTGACAGAGAGGATACAGAGAGGCGACAGAGAGGCAACAGAGAGGTGACAGAGAGGTGACAGAGAGGTGACAGAGAGGTGACAGAGAGGATACAGAGAGGATACAGAGAGGCGACAGAGAGGTGACAGAGAGGCAACAGAGAGGATACAGAGAGGCGACAGAGAGGATACAGAGAGGATACAGAGAGGTGACAGAGAGGCAACAGAGAGGATACAGAGAGGCGACAGAGAGGTGACAGAGAGGTGACAGAGGGGCGAATGAGAGGCGACAGAGAGGATACAGAGAGGTGACTGAGAGGTGACAGAGAGGTGACAGAGAGGTGACAGAGAGGCAACAGAGAGGTGACAGAGGGGCGACAGAGAGGATACAGAGAGGCGACAGAGAGGTGACAGAGAGGTGACAGAGAGGCGACAGAGAGGTGACAGAGAGGATACAGAGAGGCGACAGAGAGGTGACAGAGGGGCGACAGAGAGGCGACAGAGAGGTGACAGAGAGGTGACAGAGAGGCGACAGAGAGGATACAGAGAGGCAACAGAAAGGTGACAGAGAGGATACAGAGAGGTGACAGAGAGGCGACAGAGAGGCGACAGAGAGGTGACAGAGAGGTGACAGAGAAGTGACAGAGGGGCGACAGAGAGGCGACAGAGAGGTGACAGAGAGGCGACAGAGAGGCGACAGAGAGGCGACAGAGATGATACAGAGAGGCGACAGAGAGGTGACAGAGAGGTGACAGAGAGGTGACAGAGAGGTGACAGAGAGGCGACAGAGAGGATACAGAGAGGCGACAGAGAGGATACAGAGAGGCAACAGAGAGGTGACAGAGAGGCGACAGAGAGGCGACAGAGAGGCGACAGAGAGGCGACAGAGAGGCGACAGAGAGGCGAGAGAGAGGATGCAGAGAGGTGACAGAGAGGTGACAGAGAGGATACAGAGAGGTGACAGAGAGGCGACAGAGAGGATACAGAGAGGCGACAGAGAGGATACAGAGAGGTGACAGAGAGGCAACAGAGAGGTGACAGAGAGGTGACAGAGAGGCAACAGAGAGGATACAGAGAGGCGACAGAGAGGTGACAGAGAGGTGACAGAGAGGATACAGAGAGGTGACAGAGAGGCGACAGAGAGGATACAGAGAGGCGACAGAGAGGCGACAGAGAGGTGACAGAGAGGTGACAGAGAGGTGACAGAGGGGCGACAGAGAGGTGACAGAGAGGCGACAGAGAGGCGACAGAGAGGATACAGAGAGGCGACAGAAAGGTGACAGAGAGGATACAGAGAGGTGACAGAGAGGCGACAGAGAGGCGACAGAGAGGTGACAGAGAGGTGACAGAGAGGTGACAGAGGGGCGACAGAGAGGCGACAGAGAGGTGACAGAGAGGCGACAGAGAGGCGACAGAGAGGCGACAGAGATGATACAGAGAGGCGACAGAGAGGTGACAGAGAGGTGACAGAGAGGTGACAGAGAGGTGACAGAGAGGTGACAGAGAGGTGACAGAGAGGCGACAGAGAGGATACAGAGAGGCGACAGAGAGGCGACAGAGAGGTGACAGAGAGGTGACAGAGAGGTGGCAGAGAGGCGACAGAGAGGCGACAGAGAGGTGACAGAGAGGTGACAGAGAGGCGACAGACAGGATACAGAGAGGATGCAAAGGGGACAATATTAACCCTGAACGTAAACTACAGAGCTTGTAGCCTACCTGATACGTCAAACTGTCCATTCATTCCACTACTGTGTCCATCATCTCCTGGAGCACTCCAGGCCAGTGTGTAGCTGTTATTGGACTCTACCGCAGATGATAATATGAAATCTGTTATCCTGCCAGGGGGAATCTTGTCTCCGGTGATAAAGTGGCTGTCCACTGATAAGTATCCGCCTGGGAATCAATCAAGAAATCAGATGACCTTTTTTCGTGATTGGGGAATAGCAAACAATGCAGCATGTCTCTAGGACTGAACCGCTATTCGTTCTATGCTGATTTGATTATATCTGATTTGGACAGTGTCTCTCTCTCCTTGCACTACTGGATTATGCACACACCTGATTGGATTCGCTTTATCTCGCCGATTGGTGTAGGCAGAGATCTTCTTTTCCGATCTGATGCTTCTTCATCAGAAGGAATGGATCCATTACCTGATACCAAAACCTGCAAGAAAAGTTAACAGTGCCATGAAAAGAAGCTTGTAGAGATGAAAGTAGATCATAGAAAGTAATGTTTAGAATAAGGAAGAAGCTGCAACAAAAAAGGGTTAAACATGGCCTATTAATCCATAAACACTATTTAGCCAATCACGTGAAGATGCAGGAACTAGACAACAGCATGTTGTGTCACAAACACGGCGCCGGAACTTTGCCGACTTGCCGACTGCCGACAGGCCTGTTCTCAGATATTTCAGTCTTAGCATTTGATTTCAAACCTAAATCATACATGGCAAGTTGGTAGACCCTGAAATCAGGAGGTCTCCGCGGACGAGCTCCCGACCCGGAGTACCACTCTGCGTGTCCAGCAGTGAAGTTGTAATTTGGCCCTTGTTGTCATTTATTTTGAGCCAAAACTAGAGCATTCGTATTATGAAATGCGTAATTTTACCTGATTTTACAAATTATATTGTTGCACTTTATGCGAACGAGGAGAGATAGTATGTTAATAGGCAATTATATGTAGGTATAAGTACTGTGGGGGTAGGAAAACATAGTTTTACCTGCAGCGAGAAGCTTAAAAAGTCGTCTGGGTGAAGAAAGCTGAAAAAAGGGAGGAAATAGGGAGATAGGGAGGAGGTGGAAAATACCCCTAAAAACTGGGAGGCTCCCTACCAAAAAGGGAGACTTGTCAGGTATGACCTAAATGCAAGTGCATATGCTAACAGTGTGCAAGTGCATATACTAACAGTACCCCCAGCACATGTTGGTAACCCATTTAGGGCAGTAAACTGACTGAACTTGCCATGTTTCCTTGCTTCTTCCCCCTTCTTCCTCTCCCTTGTGAAAAATTTTCTTTTTGCATGGGGGCCGCCATCTTCCTTTGAAATGTTTTGGGAATTGCGCTCTCATTTTCATTTTGAAAAGACAACCCTCATGCTTTTTGAAAGAAACATTGCCTTTTTATTGTTATTCAATAAAATACAAATGTTGGAATTTTTATCCAGTGCATTTCTCTTATTCCTTTTATGCTGCCTGGGATTTAAAAGTGTTTTGAGTTTAGTTCAAGCATGAATGAAGCTCTCTGGATTCAAGGATTTAATAAATTGTTTGTATATTTCCGAAATGTATCATAATAGTTTATCGGTAGACGGTAGCCAATTAAGACAGGTTCACTATCATTAAGCAGTGTAGAGCCTCTGCTGGATTGATTATCAATACCCAACTCTACATACCACTGTGTCAGCAAATTTGGCACATTGCATGAAGATATGAGTTAGGCACTTTTGACAAGTTATAAAAACTTAAAAAGAGGTCTAGTCTACTCAGCTACAACTGTGACAATATTGTTGTTGAATCTATTGTCAAATGTCTATCACTCATTTCGATTTCGTTTAGATCAAGCCATGGTAAGCGGTTCTGTTTCATGCTGTTATCAGTTTTACTGGGTTCCATTGCCTTATATTACTCGCTGCTGAAGAAAGGCTCATTGACATGAAAAGTTTTTTGCCAATTTTATTAACCTTTGGGAAGATTAATTGGTCCTAATCAACTATATATATATATATATATATATAGCTATGGGGTGCGACCCCTGCAAGTACTAGGGAGGAAAGAGGTCTAAACATAGACCTAAAAATAGTAAACCGATTTTTAGGTCTATGGGTCTAAACTGTTTGCATAGTATTGCTTGGAACCCTTAGTAGGCACTGATGTGTACTTTGTGATAAGTATCAGTACACAGTTGTTACCATTGTCATTGTAATTAAACTCTCATTTAGATCAAACCTAGGCAAATCAGCCTTTTTAAATATTTTTCATACATTTGTAACTAAATCAACCAAGCCTCATGAATCATTATCATTTAATCCTACCTAATGTTATTAACTTGTATTTTTGTTTGCCGGTAAAAACCTCCAATAGCGAATAGCAATATATGTTAAATCTTAAAGTCATAATGTAAAATAATTAATAACCAGATCATGGTAAAGACAATCATGGATTGCAATCCATACACTCTATAATACTCATTTTTGTTGTGTGCCTTCCAAAACCTCATTAAATTATTTTTATAAGCTCCGTCTGGGAATGTGTGTGGTAGCGCAGCTGGACGTTCTGAAGTATAATTATCCCTTGTGTTTTTTCCATGTGAACCAAAATGTTCTAAGCTCAACAGCATGCCTGCAAATATAGGCACTTTATTTTTCCTTCTTTTCTGCGTTCTTTAAGCAATAAAGATTTAACTAACTAACTTGCCACTCTCTGTTTCTTCTTTTCTTTTTTCATCTTATTCATGCAATTTATGATACCATGCTTTCATTATCCTACTCACTATATAGTATGTACCACCATACCACTTACATCTTTTTATTCAAGTCATTTTTTTGTATCAATGTTAATGTGTATGAGGTCAACAAGTTATTTTTTATTTGCTTTAATTATAAACTTTTAGAAAACCTCAATAAATAAATGAAATTCATATATGCATGAAGCTTAGTTTAATGCAGCAGTTGTCCTCTTTTTGTCAGTGAGTCTGCAACTCCAAAGTATTATACATAAATTCTAATTCAAAATGGCGGCCCCAATGCAAAAAGAAAAGTTTTCACAAGGGAGAGGAAAAAGCAAGGAAACATGGTAAGTTCAGTCAGTTCACTGACCTAAATGGGTTACCAACATGTGCTGGGGGTACTGTTAGTATATGCACTTACATACTGTTAGCATAAGCACTTGCATTTTGCATTTAGGTTGGAAATCAAATGCTAAGACTGAAATATCTGAGAACAGGCCTGTCGGCAGTCGGCAAGTCGGCAAAGTTCCGGCGCCGGTCGCAAACATGGTTTCATGATGGGTATGGCAATGCCGTTGTATTTGAGCAAGTCTTCAGAGAAAAAACTACAACAGTGTTTGTGAAGGATGCTTCACAGGGAAAGAGCAAGCTAGAAGATGATGGAAATTATCATAACCTAAATAAAAAATCAACTTCACAAAGGGAGATTAACTTTTCAGGGGAATAGAAAGGGTGAGCAACCGCCTCTGCAGTTTACAGCAATGGCAGAAGTCACTCAAATTCAATTGTTGCTGTTTTTGGGTACAACCAAGCCATTCTAGCAGAGAAATATTACCGAAGGCGTGATGAAAGACATTAGCGAACTTACACGGATACTGTAATATCCATCGCCAGACATTTGATTAGCACTTAATTCCCCAGTGTATATGCCATCATTAGGAGTCGAGTCAGTACCTGCAACAGGTGATAGATTTTAATGTGGAGCTAGATATAACCAGGATAAAGCAATACTCACTCAAGTCTCATAACTCCTGATTGCAGAATGCATACTGCTGCATGGAAGAATTTTTCAAGTTTCAACATAACTTTTGACCGTACTCCAGTACGTATTTTTGAACTTGTTCCTCTGATCTGTGCAATATTATTAAATACGAGTATCTGGCTTTTGTTTGCTTAAAATATTGCCTAACTACTATTTTTGAATATATCAAAACTTGGTTCCGTTTAAACAATTATCTTAATGTTATACCCGATCCAGTGTCAGAGAAGAGTAGTCCATAGTTGTTCTCATTGGGTCTGCTGACCACTGCTGAAATCGTAAGCCCCTGTATCGGTGTTAAACCCTGGTATACTCCAACATAGCCTATCACCTACAAATCAAAATATATTTGCATGTAACACATTACTGGTGTTTTGCATTTCAGTTTCTGTATAACTAGATATTGATAGTTATATCACCATAGTAATACATACACTGTGTCAATATGAGTTTTTTACCCATTTCTTTTCATGAGATCAAAACTTCTTCTTCAATACATTTGTGTCAAAATTCTTTTCGAACAGTACCCAAGTATACACTGTCTAATCACAATTGCAGGCGGCGAGAGAGTACTACAAACTCAATATTAGATGACATTTATTTTGACTCCTCTTGCCCTTACCAATGTTGTTGCTGTGAATGAGACATTAGTTGATTCAGTTCTGAACTCAACACTGATCCCTTCTACTCCTTCCAGAGACTTTGAGGTTATGGTGATAGTGACTGTCTCAGAGGATGAAGGATCCGCTCTGGTTATAGTATATGACACAACTCCGGTCTGAAAAAAAACGATGAAACCCTACTACCTGAATTTGACAAAAGGAAATATTGAGATGGACTTCATGCTTGCACCTAACTTTGGACTTTGGACTTAAACTTAGGACCTCATAGCTGTGCCCTCTGACTTTTGTCCCAACTTCTGAGCAAAATTTCCCCGCGATGGCGCAAACAAGCATCTTAGCTGGTTTACTCACAACTTCTCCATGCAGCCGGATGGTAATTAGTTTCAGTTCTTCATTTTTTATCACAGTGTAATTGTTGTTATTCGGAGTGGTCACGTTGACATCAATATCCACTGCGTAGGAGAATGTGAGTTTGGTATCATCTCCCAAAGTGCTGTCTATGTATATCTCCTGTGTGAGGGAGCTTTCTCCGAAAGCTAATGTGACTTGTTCGTTCACAAGCTGAATAGAAAGAAATAAAACAACTGTCCTGAAATTCTCTAAAAGTCAAACAGACAGTTTTTGGCTGCATTCATTTCTTTGAATGTCACAATTTCAGTTGAACACATCTGGTTGTTCAGTAGTAGCAAGCAAAACAGTTATCTGGGAGAAGTGCAGAGGAAATTGAAAGTTCATACTGAAGCAATTGACAGAGGGTCAACCAAATTTAATTCGAATTGTTGCATCTCTTGCAGCACCAACTAACTAGCAGTGAATAAACAGCAAGTATGTTTACCATAAAACTCACTGACCAAATTAAATTAAGCAATCGATTTTACATGAAGGTCTGAGATAAGTTTAACTCAGCTAACCGTTGTGATCCTGCTGGTACAATCTCTTTGAATAGTAGATATGAGAGCATCCTGGAGTCCGATCGCTGCATCATTATCTCCCGTAAAGTACTTCAGCCCTCCTGTGGTATCTGATATAAGACTTAAACTAGTGCTTGCGTCTTGGCTGGAAAGCAATAAAATTACTAAAATGGCTGTTCAAAATATACCATATGCAAAGTGTAGTATTTAATAAGTAAGATGACATATGTGAAACAGAAAATACAACATTGAACACTCTTTGAAGGGTGCAATGTTAGGGATGTTGGTCACATTATTGCTGTGGCAATCAGTTCATTTTAGTATCACTGGTTCTTACCTGTAAGCTATCGTGTCAACAACGATTCCCTGCTCTACAAGCCTATCAAGTGATCCTATATCCCCTTTCCCATCACTTAGTAATAAAATTCTGGTTCCAACTGAGTTTTCTTCTCCTGTGTATTCGACCAATATCTGTGAAGCAAATTTATAGAAATAAATGGGAAACTATTTGAATTTGTATTTATAATACATACACAAACGTATATTCATAAATCTTAATGCTCTGATACACCAGTAAGTTATGGAGTGTCAATTTATTTAACAAGTTACCAGTTTCCCTCCAATGCTGCTGACATTACCTCTCTACATAGCTCCAATCCTGCTTCAATGTCTGTTAATCCACTTGCAGATGTTGGTACAATAGTAGTTAGGTTATCCCTCACTGAATCAGTAGTGATATTAGTCATGCCGGCTAATTCTGTGGCAAATGTCGCAAACTTAGTGACAGCCACTATTGTCCCTTCTGGTAGATGATTGAGGATGTAGCTTGACACGGCTGTGGCCATCTTACCTATCCGGTCATTTGACTGATAAAATACACGCAGAAAAGCTAGAACAGCAGCTAAAAACAAATGACCAGTGGGTCATTAGAAGCAATTACATGTACAATGGTGTTTAAATAGGTTGGCGATGGTGGAATGGACTGTGCTGTGGGATTGGAGGACACAACTCCGAGTAGTGATTTGCGGGCTTGCTCATTAGTACCTTCAGCCCATTAATTATTGAGATGGCGAGTTGACAAGATGGCCAAATTGGTTAGCACGCTTGTTATTCACTGCCAGGCGATAGGTGCTGCAGGAGATGTGAGTTCGAGTCCCGCTGGAGGAGCTTTCAAGGTTGGTTGTTCGAGCCCCATGGATTTATACCTCTTCTCATTGTGTCTGTACTGGAGCTAACTGCACAGTTTTATAAAGGAGATCTATAACGGCTCTTAGTGTATCAACCAAAAACTGATTGAGGTCTGTCTGAGGGTGTAAGCCACCAAAAATATGATTCAGTTTAGACGTTGAGATTTCAACGCACCCTATACACAATAAAACTAACCTTAGATCAATTGGTATAAGGCAGGAGATACCTCTCCGGAATCAGCTCAATTTTTTCCTTATAGTGTGAAAAAAATCCAACCGAGTCACACAAAGTGAAAAGCGATCAACAAAAAATACAATAAATTCAGCCTAAGTCAGACTAGGGCCAAATTGTTCTTAAAAAATGGATTAATTTCTTTATGTTCAAGTGGGGATAGTCAACTTATCTAAGGCTTTTTGGGACAATTTTGATATCTGACAGCTTCAGCAAATCACTGTTGAGCCTAGAACACATTGGTACAATTGTGCTTTGGTTTACTCACTCTCATACTCGAAGAAACATCAAGTGTGAGACAAACAAGATCAGCTTGGCATGGCCCCCTTTCGTTATATGCAAATGAGGTATTGACTAAAATCTCAGCTCCAGTCGTTGTTGAAAGTAGTGTTGGAGTTGTAGAAGGGTTAGAGTTGCTGTCATCACCATCAGGATGGAGGATATTGAATCTTGTCACAGTACTCCTTAATCTACCCCCTGCATATGACTCATCTGATTGATATAAATTAATGAGCCAGTACCAGTCATTGATGTTATTATCAGTCAGTATCAGTATCAGTCAAAGGAAATTCAACCCCAGTGCCAATTGATACACTCTCCTGACACCAGTTACGCTCAATTCACAAAACCTAATTATCTTCGTTCTCAACTATCAGGCCTTCCAAGGGTAAACAGCCATAGGCCATTTTAAAACGGCCCGTATTATTTTCGAGTTATACACATGCTAAAACATCAAAGAAAAATGACTTGAGTCCCCAGTTCTTCAGCATTCGGCTGCAAACTAGATTTTGAAAATTTCTCAAGAAAAACACCTGGTATGATTTTTCAGTTTCCCATGTGCTAAAGCCTTTCGAAAGCTTCTAAGTCTAACATGAAATTGGCTTATTTGATGTTTTTGATAAGTAATAAACGTAGCATGATCATGGACATAAATTTGGACATTGAGTTAAACATGACTAAAAAGACACGGACAACCCAACACTTACTGAAATCAGAATGCTTGGACAGAACAGACCATACGCTCTCATTACAGATTCGACTTTGTCTGTTTGGTGCCAAATTGTTGTGTCGGACAGCTCCAAGCTCCCCATCAGACGACTCATCTGTGCAAAACTGATATACCTACATCGAGAATCGGTGATTAGGTATTGGTGTTACCAATCAAAGTAGTCAAGTTGTACATTTTTTATTCATACTGCTGTTATTAAATACAAACAAGATTGTTTTTTTAGTGGCAGAATCTTGCTATGACATTGATGTGACTTGAAATTGGGTGAACTGCATAGATATTGGTTGACTACAGTGATCACAAAGTAGGGAACTTTCTGGGGTTAGAAGACAGCAAGATGAATTATCCTAGATTTAACGCGCTTAAATATTCACCTGTCTGTCAAAACAGAGTGTTGGCTTCTTCTGGTATTATCAGGTAGGATAAGATAAGATACAAATTGATACTAAAACTAGGAGATATCTATGTAAAGATGACCATGTCTATGGCAGTTCTACCACTGTATATAAAATACTAGATTACCTATAGATATTGGTTACACACACAGTACAGTGATATCAAACATTTCCATTGTTATGACTAACTTACAGAGTCCAGATGCTCAGCATACATAATTGAGGCTGCCGGATTACCCTCATTATTTTTAGGTGTATATCGGCAGGTATCAGTAAACAGTTCAGTATCATCATCTACAACACATTCCCCATTAGGGTGGGTGGCATCTGTTCTGCTGCCATCAAAACCTGTTGTACATCTGAAAAAAACACAGTGGTTAGAGCGCCGGCCTTCAGCATGCAAGTGTTGAAGGTCGTGGGTTTAAATCTCACTGCAGTCCACCGACAACTGGGAGTTGTTGGACCCCCAGGTGTCCTCCTACTTGCCTACAAACTGCGAGCAAATTGGCGCAGACATTGCAGGCTTGCCCTTAAAGCACACACTATTTCGCCACCACGATGTGGTGAGTGACTAACACTTGCAATTTTAACCAACATTTTAACCAAATTATTTAGACAAACTACTTTTAATTTGTCTGCACAAAATTTCTGGTTACAGCAAGTTAATGATAGTAAAATAATATCACAGGCTACATATCTGACTCTTCATTATTTACCCTGTCGGAGTTGGACGACGTTTATACGGGTAAAATCTCGGTGAAATTGTGTCTTGCTCTGGAACATCTTCATCAAAAACTCCCCATCTAAGATGTGCAAATTCTCGAACCAACCTCTTGCCTTAAATTATAAAACTTTATACATGGAAATATTTATATACAAATACTAAATATTATGACAGCTAAATGTTTATACTATTGTTCTCATTCTGCTAGTCTGTTTTTATTGATTAATACTTCAAACATGATATTACCATTGATTACTCTCATAATCATATTTAATTAAATGAATTGTTTGACTTATAATATAATATATTACATATAAGATACCTATATGCCTATTTAAAATGAGCATAATATTAACGTCTTATTGAAATGAGACCGGATATTTGACCTTTAAGATGAGAAACCGTTAACCATCATGTCAAGGTAAGCCCCGAGTGTTAAATAATGATCAATTTGGTGTCTCCTTGATGAACCAAGGCAATCTTCATAAAATTTACTCTTGAATTGAAACTCCACAAAAGACCCCTAATCACCTGGTACCAACTAACGAATTATCAAGGTCGTTACACCTTTTACCTTTACCAGTGCTCAACATTTATTTTACTAGCATTATTGGACATCAATTGATAAACAAGAAATTTCCACCACTTTTGTTAGCACATGTAAATTTTTCGCGCAATTTCAATCTGAGCGAACATGTTCAAGCTACACTCAACTTCAAATAACTTTCAGACAATAATATGAAAGCGTCTACTTTTAACAATATTCCATTTAATTTATGTTCAATAATCAATTGTAAATCACACAAAATTAATTTTTCTGTTTATCTTTTACATCATCTGTATTAAAAGTTTTTTTTCCCTCTTTGTTTTGTCTCAGAAGGTCGATTTTGTTAAACATTCTCATCGAAAACTATGCCAATAAAATTGAAAAAAACCACACACTCGCATTTAGGACACTGCTGACACAACGTCCTTTGTTGTTGTATAAGATGCTAACTTAGGGTAATTTAACCAGGAAGTGATTATACAATTTTGACATGAGCAAAGCTGTCTTCATCACACTGCTAATAGCATGTCAAACTCACCAATATTAGGAGAATTCGATTTGATGTAGTCTGGTGTCAGATGAATGTAGTCCCCTTCCACACCGCACAATCCTGGTTGGAGGGTGTAGGGGGTATCGCCCCATGCCGGATTCTTTGGTGCTATCATCACTCTTGCTTTTTTAAACGTCTCAGTAGTAGGCTGTACAAAAAATATTTAGATTAGATTTTTCCAAGCTGATGTATTATAAAAACAGCTAACTGAGACCGCCTTGAGTGTGAATGAAATAGGAAGTGATTGTTTCAACACACTGTTGACAATTCCTCACCTATCCTGCGGTTTTTAAAACTGCATGAGTAAAATGGGGAAATTTGTTAGTAACAATTTTTCAGGGCATAGGAATTTCTATGAATTTATTACTGCTCATGGAAAAGACCCACTGCTTCCTTTAGTCAAAGCAAGGAGTAACTCCTCGGTTTATCAGGATTACTGGTAGCAGCATAATCATCCACCAGTTTGATAATGGAAGATGTTGTTTTTTGACAGCCACTACCAGGAACTCTCACTCACTTTTTTCCACGAAGCATCTCTACTCCAGCTTTGAGGTACAAGGATCGAGAGTCGTTTAAAGTAGAGACTTCCTTTAGTAGCATGGGTAAGGAGAAATTCTGACGCTGATTTAAATTCTTTCTGTAGATAAAGAAAATCAGTAAAAAACTTATTTAAAAATTAATTCTATCTAAGAATGGTCCATGTCAGTCATCACAATTAGAGCGGTATCAGCCCAATGGAGTCATACAGTTACAGAGCACGCAAAACTCTTGACTTGAGCGAGGAAAATTTTTGCTTGCAGGATATCAACACTGATCACATGAACTACTATTGCCGGCATATCTCTGATCGTTAGAGCATGGGTTTATTCTAATAGCTTGAGTACCATTAGAACAAACTAGCTGGTACAACCCGAGGTCAAATTCTAGGAAAAGGAGTGGGTACTCAGACTGAATTGGCTCTAACCTTCAAGGATACAACTCTTTATAATATACTCTTGATGTCATATATGTGATATTATGGCGCCGTAACAGGTCTGCATTTGGTATTCACCATACAAAATAGAGCACATTTGCAATCACACACTTTAGCACTGTTATCAAACAATCAAATATATATTTGGTAATATCTCTTGTAGATTCCAAGATGAGTGCATTCTTGGATACAGCTGAACATAATTTTTAGCCAAGATTACTAAAAGTTCTTTCCGCTCATTGAGATTATTGGAAAGAGACAAAGCTTGTAATAAACTTTTAAACTATTTTAAGCTGCAATGCATCAAAAGTAATGGTAATTTTTAGTATCACTATTGATGCTCAATGTCAGCATTCACTGTGGAGTTCACCAGGAAGTGTGTTGTGATCACATAAAGAAGAGGTATACACCCGAGGATGCTGGGAGCTGGAACAATCAACCTTGAAAGCTCCCCTAATGGGATTCGAACCCATCACCTGGCAGTGAATAGCAAGCTCGCTAACTGATTGCACCATCTCACCATCCCCAACAAAGAATGGGTTGATGGCGCTAATTAGCATCCCCGCTATTCACTACTCAGAGTTGTGTTCTCTTGTCCCATAGCTCATTCCACTCCACCATTGCCACCCTATGCAACACAGCGTAGAGTTTGAAAGCCCTGAGTACTGTGTTTTTTTCATAAACCTTAAATCACTCATTGACCTCTTTCTTGTCAAATAGCTTATATTGGGCTGTACCGTTCTCTCCAACCCGTCCTAGGATTTACAGGCTTTGACAAAAGATAGCACTGTTTCTTAGGTGAGCCATTATTATATCATTATGCGGCTACACATTGCAATATGCCTACTAGTTAGTGACAAAAGACCAGGAAAACTTTCCAATACCTAACTGATCTTGAATTAATGAATTGAGCTGTACCACTCTCCACCCCCTCCCCCCAACCCTTACCAGGAACTACAGGCATTGACAAACAATAACAACTAGGTCATTTCTTTGTCATATGGCCGCACATTCACATGTGCTCAATTAGTTAAGGTTAAAAGACCAGGAAAAAAAGTTTAATACTCTACTGGTCATGAATCAATATCCAATAAAATAATAACAAACTCATAGCGTTCGATCTAAGATCTTTGAAGCTTCATTATGTTTTGCCCATGGCAAAAGCGTCCGACAATTTAAATGTCTATATTAAGAATTCGACTCTATATCTTGATACAAACAAATAGGGTTTCTCTATGAGGATATAGACTGTTATTGGTACTGATTTTGTCTATGAGATAAGAATATATGATGGGTGGCGAATGGTTTCTCTGATTATCAGCAAAGATGTGTGGTCAATTACTTTACATAAAACTCTGACAATACATCAGCACAAAAAAATCCACTCTTATTCTTTTTCGAAACATTTCAACTCAGTAATCAGCAAATAAGAACATGTGTATGAGATGACTACTCCCAGTTGAGAAGATTGCCTAGATTATCAGTTTGCTGCTTGGATCTATATAGTCTCTGTAAGGGTACTTTTGAATGTGACCTAAGCGCTTATAATTTAGCGGTTTCTTAGGTCTGCTGCAACCACACCGGAATATCGTAAAATTACGTCTAAAAAGTAATTTGTACTGAATGCACCAAATTTCAGAGCAACTTAGAACAAGTCCATAATTTGAAGGGCCTTGTTGTCTTACACAGCCACTCTGCCGATTGACTTTGCTAATTTATTTCATTCTGAGACCAAAGCGAGACCACACCATGCTGTACTGTTTGTTATGGTTGAGGTATTAATTGATTAGTTGATGCATTCGCACACAAACAAAAAAAGCTAAGTAAATAAAATGTTCAGTGAAGCCTAATAACTATTCACTCTGATTATTATCCCGACTTATCTCAGCAGAATTCACAAACCAGTATATGAGGGCCTGGGTATATATGTTAACCTTGGGGGTCTTTAATTAAAGTGAGCTATACTTTTTGAAACAAATCATCCTTATAACTTGGCTGAAATAATTGCTCACCTGGTCTTTCAATTTGATAAATTTGGTTCCCAAACTACTCACTCACAATGTATAAAGTCTCATCATAAATGAGAAATTTCAGAAAGGGGTTCCTAGCAGGTCTAATCCGCTTACAAGATGATAATATAATAGTGATTTTTTTGCTGTTTGTGATAGAAAACACCCCTGATAAAATGAAGCAACACACGATATCATTAGCTAACTGAGAAATATGCTTGGTTGGGTATTTGTGTTTCTTGCAAAATGGCCAAAAACTTCATGATTTATGATACTTCAAGTTGAACCAACATTCACATATATTATGAGGAAATACAGCAGATCGGATACCAGAGATTAAAGTTTGGGTGCATGTGTACTGGGATACATAAAATGTGTAATTAATTAATCAGCATTCACGCACTCGTTGACATCATTCTCTGTTCAATGTTATTGTATCATTATATTGCTAAACATTGAAATATGCCAACATAGTTAATGACAAAAGACCAGGAAAAAACTCCAATCATGAATCAATGACCAATGAAATACAAACACGATAGGTTTGATTATTGATTATCGATCGATTGGTTTATACATTCGCACTCAAACAAAAATAGCTAAGTAACAAATGGTCACTTAGGCTTGCTAGATTTAAAAATCCTGACACTCAATAACAAAGGAGCCTTATGATTGTATGCACTGATAATCATCTCAAACATATCGCATTACATTACATACTATACGAGGGCTTGGGTATATAATTTATCCGAGGGGTTCACTAGCTTAGGCTCTCAATTAGACAACTTTTTTCTCCAATTGCTCACCAGTAGAACGTGAAGTTTCACCAATGGGTGACCAATTTGGAACGACACCTCATCCTCACACCAAGAAATGACGAGCGTGTGATTTGGACAGTTTCAAATTGAGAGATATTCTTGGAAAACTAAATCAACTCAAAATTTTCATTAACCAAACTAATCCTTCTTGAAAGATGGCAACATTGATTATGATGGTGCCTATAACCTGATTTAACATCTCGATAGATTACGGTATAATACAGCAGATTAGTAACCTGACCTTGGATTTTGAATAATCTGTCTGCCAGGAATATTTTAAGTGCTGAGAGCATGTATTTTCACTCAGAGAGCTTGTTCGCTTACTCATAGAGATTGTGTACTTACTTTGAGCGCTTGCATACCTGCTTTGATAGCTGGTGTACTGACTGTGTTAGCTGATTTACTTACTGCTAGCTTGTGTACTTAGTTTGTTAGCATATTAACTTACCTTGATAGCTGTTATAATGCTGAGATCCTCAGGAACATTATCATGTATAGCTATCAGTAGGTCAGTATAACCTCCATCATCACTCAGTAGTATATCCTGCCTTGTTCCGCCAATATTTGAGGAATTAACTCCAAGACAACATGTTGTCACTATGAAGATAGTGCAAGCCAATAGGCTGGGTAGGTTCATCTCTGCCCAAGAGAATGCAATCTCCCAGATATGGTCAACTATCTATGTGGTATGAATAAAAATTTGAAAGAACATGCTCTAATACCTCCATTCATAAACCACTACCCAATAACAACCTGCATCGAACAGAGGAGATATTTCGCACAAAGTAATGTACAGCAAAGGGTTCCTAGAGACTAATAATCGGAGCAAGAGCATTTATTTTGGAATTCAATGATGAGAGTCAATTTCTATGTTAGAAGTCACCCAGTGTTTCCACTTCCCACAAAAACATGGTGCTAGAGATAAATTTGTTTGCTCCTGAAGCGAGCCAAGGAATTGGGCATCAAGATTGAATTTGAATTTCTGTTCAAAGCACAAGTTCACCGTTGAGAAGAACTGCCATACAGTAAGAGAACAGAGCAGGCAAAAGAGCAGAGCAGATCTGAAGTATGCGCTTTATTAAATTCAAAGATAAAATATGAGAAAGCCAAGCCTACTGACTTACTTGAATCTCAACAACGCTCTACGTTTTATCCGAAAACGACCACCTTGTGATCCTTACTGCCTATTGAACGCACCAGCAAGTTTTGCAATGGGCAGCCAGATTCTTGATAATTTTTGAACATTATGACTTGTTATATATTTTGAATGAATTATTTCACTAAACTGAAATTTGAACTACACTTAGTAACTGTATTGTTTAAATTAAATAGGCAGTGATTTAATAACAAACAAGTATTACTCAGTCCATATTGGTTCACTGACCACAACAAGGAAATAAAGCAAGCTATGTTAGCCTAATTGGAATTATTTGCGAGGGTAGCTGGATAAAATAATTTAAATGTTAAATTTTATTCTGAGGGAGCAGGGTTAGACCAAAGCTTTTCTGTTTGTTAAGAATTACCTAGCCTGTCTTGCTTCTCTGTTTGTTTGTGAAACCAATCGATCGATAAATCAATAACTGTAAAAATATGTGGCAATATACTGTGCCGTCAAATTTTACTATGGTACATTTCGGTCTATTCTATGTCGAAAATGCAGAGTAATTCTACAAGGCCATACCAAATTGATAACTTGTTCTGAGGTTTTTTGTATTCAGTGCAAATTAATGTTGTGAAGTATAGTAGTGATACGAAGGTGTCGTCGCTGATAACTGAAGCAACCCCCAAACTATGAATGCTTTGCTCTCATGGATAGAAAAACTTAAAGAGAAGCAACTCCATTTAATAAAACCGTGTATCCAGGCAGCAACACGTGAACCCTGGCAAGCTTCCAACAGAGTATCCTCGTGTCATATATGTGTTCTTGCTTCATGAGTACTGAGTTCAAATTTCAAGTGAAAGAACAAGAGTGCTAGTTTGAACATAAGTCCCATTAATTAAAGCAAATTTTGGCTTATAATTCCATAAAACATTTTTTCTATGTAGACCTCCTCTTGCTTCCTACATATAATCAGCATCATTGGAGTGTCAATATTCAATCAAGAAATCACTGTCTTATCATTTAATAAGCGAAGAAGCATCAGGTCGGAAAAGAAGATCTCTGCCCACACCGATCGGCGAATAAATGCGCATTCAATCAGGTTTGTGCATAATCCAGGTAGTGCAAGAAAAGGAGAGAGAGACACTTTCCAAATCAGATATAATCAGCATGCGTGGTCAGCTAATCAGCCATCTGATTTAAAGATATGAAGTTCAGTCCTAAGAACAAGCTGCATTGTTTGCTATTCCCGAATCACCCAAAACCGTCACACCTGATCAAATTACTCGTTTGATTCACAGGTGGATACTTATCAGTGGGCAGCCACTTTATCACCTGAGACAAGATTACCCCTGGCAGGATAAAAGATTTCATATTATCATCCGCGGTAGAGTCAAATAACAGCTACGCACTGGCCTGGAGTGCTCCAGGAGATGATGGACACAGTAATGGAATGAATGGACAGTTTGATCTATCAGGTTGTCTACAAGCTCTGTAGTTTTGCACAGTTTACCTTCAGGGTTATTATTACTCTGTGTTTTTATTGAGGTTTTCATTTATATAAGTATGTTGTCAACAAAGGAAAAAAAATGAAAGAATAAAACTTGACCAAAGATATAAAACTTGGTCCATTGCAATAAAGCTTGACCCCAATCAGTAAAACTTGGCCCCAAATAGTAAAACTTGGCTCCATATACAAAACTTGACCAAAGATATAAAACTTGGCCCATTGCAATGAAATTTGGCCAAAATTAGTAAAACTTTGCCCAAAATACTAAAACTTGGCCCAATGAGATGAAACTTGGCTCCAATTAGCAGACCTGCCAAGTCTGACGACTTTGACGTGAGTCTCACGATTTTCCCCCTTTCTCACGAATCTCACGCTTGTCCCACGATTTTTCCCCTCTCACCTGCTTAAAAACCTTCTCACCTCTGCTGCTTATAAAAGTCGTTTTTCCAATCTGACATTATTTCCTTGTATCTCTCAAGTTTGTTTATGTTTTGTTTGTTTTTTTATGTTGATTTCTTGTCTAACTCTTTAGTGAGCCAAGCTCAACCTTTTGTTTTAAGTGTTAAATTTGTCTCTAAGACTATAATTGGCTAGCACTATGTTCAAGGGCCAATAAACTATCAGCTAACTTTGGTGATATATAACATGCTAGTCTCTCTGCCACAAGATTGATTTCAGAATTCTGAATTTGTTTGAAGTTGAATAATTTACACAGTAGAGTAAAGTAACATTAGCAAAACAACATATGATACGGTATGTATGTGAGACACAGTGTGTACAGTACAATAGAATACAATATTACGGCGTTCCTACTCCTACAGTTAGGCATTGTGAATGTAAACAAGTATCCATGAAAAAAATTCATTATTTCTTTCAAAGAAGTAGTGAATTTGTTACTAAAGTTTAGTACTATTTGATGTCTCAACTGTTTATGTATCACCATTCAATATATCATGTCTTATCAACCGTCTAGAGCTGCATCTCCACTCTGCGACCACCTTACCATCATAACCCTCACTCTACATACCATGTTGTGTTACAAACCCGCCAGTTACTGAACTGTTGGTACCAATTACCTCACATGACAGCGCAGAATTCACTTTCAGGCAGCAAATGCTCAAATATGGCAGCCTAGCATAATTTGTTGGCCTATACCATGCACTAGAGGCTTCATATTTTACCCCGAAGACCAGTTTTCACGCGCGATTTTTGTCCCTAACAGCAGTTTTCACACTCGATTTTTTCCCCTTTTCCCATTCTCACTCCAATTCCCCCCTCAAGGGTTGGCAGGTCTGCCAGTTAATAAAACATGGCCCTAAACATTAGACTTGGCCCAAGGTACTGAAACTTGGCCCCACACACTCGCATTTAGGACACTGCTGACACAACGTCCTTTGTTGTTGTATAAGATGCTAACTTAGGGTAATTTAACCAGGAAATGATTATACAATTTTGACATGAGCAAAGCTGTCTTCTTCACGCTGCTAATAGCATTTTAAACTCACCAATATTAGGAGAATTCGATTTGATGTAGTCTGGTGTCAGATGAATGTAGTCCCCTTCCACACCGCACAATCCTGGTTGGAGGGTGTAGGGGGTATCGCCCCATGCCGGATTCTTTGGTGCTATCATCACTCTTGCTTTTTTAAACGTCTCAGTAGTAGGCTGTACAAAAAATATTTAGATTAGATTTTTCCAAGCTGATGTTTTATAAAATACAGCTAACTAAGACTGCCTTGAGTGAAAATGAAATAGGAAGTGATTGTTTCAACACACTGTTGACAATTCCTCACCTATCCTGCGGTTCTTAAAACTGCATGAGTAAATGGGGAATTTTGTTAGTAACAATTTTTTCAGGGCATATGATTCATTTCTGCTCATGGAAAAGACCCACTGCTTCCTTTAGTCAAAGCAAGGAGTAACTCCTTGGTTTATCAGGATTACTGGTGGTAGCATTATCATCCACCTGTTTGATAATTATGAAAGAGATTGTTTTCTTGACAGCTAAAACCAGCAACTCTTACTCACTTTTTTCCATAAAGTATTTCTACTCCAGCTCTGAGGTACAAGGATTGAGAGTCTTTTGAAGTACAGATCATCATTAGTAGCGTGGGTGAGGAGAAATTCTGACGCTGATTTAAATTCTCTCTGTAGGTAAAGAAAATCAGTAAAACGCTTATTTAAATTTTTTTTTAATTTTCTAAGAATGGTCCATGCCAATCATCACATTTAGAGCGGTATCAGCCCAACGGAGCCATACGGTTACAGAGCACGCAAAACTCTTTACTTGAGCGATGACAATTTTTGCTTACAGGAAATCAACACTGACCACATGAAACACTAATGCCTGCATATCTCTGATCGTTAGAGCATGGGTTTATTCCAACAGCTTGAGTACCATCAGAACAAATTAGCTGGGACAACCCGAGGTCAAATTCTAGGAAAAGGAGTGGGTACCCAGATTGAATTGGCTCTAACATTCAAGGATACAACTCCTAATATTGTACTCTTGATGTCATATATGTTATATTATGGCGCCATAACAGGTCTGCATTTGGTATTCACCATAAAAAATAGAGCACATTTGCAATCACACATTTTAGCGCTATCATCAAACAATCTAGTATATTTTTGATAATATCTTCTGTATAAGTGCATTTTTGGATACTGCTGAACATAATTTTTAGCCAAGATTACCAAAAAGTTATTTCCATTCATTGAGATTAATTGGAAAGAGAGGAAGCTAGTTATAAACTTTTAAACTATTTTAAGCTGCATTGCATAGAAAGTAATGGTAACTTTAAGTATCACCATTGGTGCGCAATGTCAGCATTCACTGCGGAGAACACCAGGAAGTCTGCCGTGATCACATTCATAGAGCTTAAAAGCCCTGAGTACTGTGTTTGTTACACAAACATTAAATCACTCATCAACCTCTTTCTTGTCAAATAGCTTATATGGAGCTGTACCCTTCTCCCCCAACCTTTCCTAGGATTTACAGGCTTTGACAAAATATAGCACTGTTTTCTAGGTGAGCCGTCATTATGTCGTCATACGGCTTCACATTGCGATATGCCTACATAGTTAGTGACAAAAGACCAGGAAAACATTCCAATACCTAACTGATCTTGAATTAATGAATTGAGCTGTACCACCTCCCCCCTTAACCTTACCCAGGAACTCCAGGCTTTGACAAACAATAACAACTGGGCATTGAATTGTACTATTCTTAGAATAGCATTTTCAACTCACCATCTTCCAATCAGGGAGCTGTATTTCCCAATAGACATTCTCACAATTTTCATTTGACATCGAGCTCAGTCCCTAGTAGCTTTTTGGAGTTTGAGCAATGTTTGATTATTAAAAAAATCAATTATCTGTGAGCAACAATTTGTATAAACTAGTGTCTTTTTCTTTTATTTAGTTGTTATTTCGAACATTAAAACTTTTATTTATGCCTGTCTTGATAATATAAAACAATAAAACACTATGAAACAAATCCATAAATCAATGAATACTTTATTAGAGACTGCATTATATCCGGAAGAATGCATCTTGTTGCAACGGTTTTAGTCAGGTGACTGTCACGTGGTCATACAGTAAAGATGGCACCCTCTACTAGGGACAGCCAATCACATAGCATTTCACATAGCAAATCACATAGACATCTATAAACTTAAATTATTAGAGGATTGACGAGTTCATAAAATCAAGTAAGTATTCCTAAATTGAGTGATTACTGTTCATAAGGCTATGAGTGAGCTGCTGTTCCAGGATTGAGTTCAGTGCAACTGGGTTATTGTTTTGTCATATGGCTGCACATTGAAATGTGCTTTATTAGTAAATGACAAAAGACCAGGAAAAAAGGTTTAATACTTTACTGGTCATGAATCAATATCCGATAAAACAATATCAAACTCATAGGGTTCAATCCAAGATCTTTAAAGCTTCAATATATTTTGCCCATGGCAAAAATGTTCGACAATTTCAATGTCTATATTAAGAATTCGACTCAGTATTTTGATACAAACACATAGGATTTCTCAATGGAGATCTAGACTGTTATTGGTACTGATTTTGTCCATGAGATATGAATATGGTGGTGAATGGTTTCTCTGATTATCAGCAAAGATGTCTGGTCAATTACACAAAGAGAAATTTTAGAATCAGAATGACTCTAACACATAATCAAAAGAAATAATTAACTATGATTCTATTTCTTTTTCATAGGGATTAGCAATGAAGAATTCAAAATCTGACAAATACAACTATGTCAGAGAATTAAACCCACAGTTTATTTTGCAGCTCATTAGGTAATTGTTACTGAGACATAATTCATCTCCTGTCATGGTATGCGCTGCCTGGAAAAAGGATCTGTGGCAAGTTTTTAATAATTGAGAAGTTCTATGATTGGCGATACACGTCACAGATACAATGACACAGGCTGTTTTGTCTAGATATGGAAATTTATGTAATAAGGAGATTGAAATTGCAAAATGCAGAGGGACTCCCAACCTCAAGCATGGATGGGTGGCATTAGGGGTGGGAGAGGTGCGAGAGACAGGGGAAGGTAATTTTACAATATCAATAAGCCAACCCTCTAAGATTCTTCACAGGGAGGGGTGCAGCAAAGGCAGGGTTTTAACCCTGCTAAAAACCCGTCTGTACGAGCGGAAATTTCCTGCACGAACAGTGTGTCAGATTAGACTAATCATGCGCCAACGGGTTTTGGTTTTTTGGTACACCCAAAAAACCAAAACCCGTGACAAGGCTAGTGTCAGATGGCTTGAGAGGGCGTTTCAATGACAGTTTTTTGAGTTGATTATTTTATTTTATTCTCTCGGGAGGATGAGTCGTTTGGGTACGGAGATTCTTCAAAATTACATCTGTCTCATTTCCACGGGATCCCTTTTTAGAAGGATGTCTGCTTTGTATCCTTTAATTTTTTGCATGAATTGTTGGCAAACTGGGTAAATACAGGGGCCTTTTTGCCACAGGGAGTATGCCCTAAATACAGGGAGACTCCCAGCCAAACCAGGAGGGTTGACAGGTATGACTGAGGTGCACAATATGCTGTGTAATGTGTCTTTGGATATTTATTGCATATACCAATAAAAGCAGGCAACTTAAATGCAAATTTTAAACCCATCAAATATGTACAACTGTGATACGACATATTCACTAGGCAAGGTTTAATTTACTTTTGCTGCATGAATATCAGAAATTTGATTTTAATCCTATATTAGCTGCTGAGGCTCTTTTTATAGTAGGCTGTAACTGCCTGTGTATGATTCATGAAAACGCTCTTTTCTTTATGAGTATTTCTTAGTTAGTTTGACGGGCAATCAAATGTTATTCTTTTAAGCCATGTTCTGCCGTTTCTTTGGAAAGGGTTTCCTAATCCCATAACGACCCCCCAACCCACCCCTTTTTACTAATAGATAATAATTGTTCTAATATGCGTTGATTTATTGTTGCTAGTTGATTCCCCAGCTAATGTTTCATGTAAAATTCAGCATCAAAGTTGTTTGTGTAAATGCACAAAAATTTGTTCCCACACATCTCCCTAGTGCAATGCACTTTGCAGAAACTTCCTTTATAGACACAGCCATAGGTGACCACTCGGTGTCATTAAAAGTCATAGATATTTATTTTTTGTAATAATAAATAGACTATGGTCAGAGCTGCTGCTCCTTTGTCAGAGCAGACAGCCCTTTGAATTTCAGCTAGGTAATTTAAAAGGATATGTGCAGTTAGGTGTATTAACTGTTGATAGCAAGCAGTTTCAATGTGGCTCTTAGAAGTTCAGAGTTCAACAAAAGGGATTAGAGGTTAGCCTTTATTATTTGTATTTCTATTAGAGTGAATTTTAATAATGAATAGATTCTTCAATGGAAGTGCTTCAAAACAAACCAATCATATTATAGTAAAATATGATTGCGTCTAGCAATTTTCAGGAGTGGGGATTTTATAGATTGTCCAATCAAAGTGCTTCAAAACAACCAAGCATGATAGAATCCCTGCTGCATCTAGCAATTTTCAAAATAATGGCTACAAAAAGTCAAAATACTTGTGCTGGCAGTATTCTATATCATAGCATCAACTACTGTCTTTCATACTACTCCCAAAGAGAAGAACAGGCATGAATCTAGTACACTTGTCAATAATTGAATCTGGATGGGCAAAACTGTAGGTGTTTATTGTATGACAAAAAGGGACTCAGGTGCCACATATGTTGTCAAACCCCTTTATGTAAGGCATTTAGGTGTTACAATGTACCACCTCCATCAATACTAACGTATTGATTTCGGTGGGATAACTTTTGTTCCCAAAAACTCACTCACTGTATAAAGTCTCATCATTAGTGAAAAATTTCAGAAAGGTCTCATCCACTACAGGATGATAAGATAGTGATTTTTCACTGTTTGCGGTTGAAGAACCCTCTGGAAAACTGAAGCAATCCAATGTCCTTGACTAACTAAGAAATGTGTTTCGCTAGAAATTTGTGCGTCTTGCAAAATGGCCAAAAACTTCATGATAAGATACTGCCTACTAATTGAAACAACATTCACATATATTATTATGATGTAATATAGTAGGTTGGCTACTAGAGTTTAAAATGTGGGTGCTTTAAAAACATGTGTACTGGGATAATATATAAAATATGTAATTAATCAGCATTTATATACTCATTGACCTCTTTCTTGGGTTATTGTATCATTATAATATTGCTAAACATTTAAATATGCCAACATAGTTAATGACAAAAGACCAGGAAAAAATTCCAATTAATAACTGAACATCTGTTTGGCATAACAACAAAATTATTGTCCAACTACAAAAATTTGATTAAAAATACAAGCTTTCTACATAATTATTGCAATATGTTGTATTGTGGAGTTATTTAGTTTCAATCAGCACTTTTTAACGAAGTTAGAATGGTCTGAGATTACAGGAGAAAGAAAATTGGCTAGACATCAAATTCTCTACCTTAAGTGGATGAAAAGTATGGTTAGAAATACAGTTTGATATGCAATATGTGTCTGCTAACTGCAGTCCGATTCTTCAACATTACTCACTTTTTTAAAACAATGTTACGCTATCGTGTAATGGAAGTGATGGTTCATGCGGCTCGATTCGCCTCCTGTACAGTTTGCTAACAAATTTGAGTTTGTTGACTGCAGTCGAATTGTTCACTGTAATTGACCTATTTATAACAAAAATTCGCATTATTACTTGGATGTTATAATTTCTATGGCTCAACCTGGCTACTTAAGAGAGGATGTGATGTTCTGTCATCACTGATGAACCATCAGCTACAAAAATGTTACCCATATATTTCAACCTATCCTCTATATACGGCATGACGACATTGCTCAAAGATTGTTATACAGTTTTAGGCAGAAATACCATCTCTGAAAATGTGTTACTCGATTAAACAAGCTGAGATCTTATAACAGGATACCATCGTTGTTAACCGATAAGATAACGCTGGATTCTTAAGTTGGATAATAATCTTCTCTCCCGGTATTGCAGGATGCAGAGCTAAGTTATGTCATAAGAAACAATCTCATTAATTGGCTGATATCTGACAAATGAGTGACATATTTCTCCAAAAAATTTCCGACAACCATGCATAACAACATGGTAAGATTTAATCACAGCCCTCCCCCCCCCCCCCCCCCCACTTTTGTTTGAACACATAGTAACAAGACTTTTCCGAGCTGTTACTAAGGTGCAAGCACTAATTTCTCTGTGATCTCAAAGGGTGTCAGGAGCTTAGGATGCAACTCTGGCAAAATTGACAGGTTTATTGAAAATGAATTAGCAATGGTCATGAATGTTAGAATTATTCTTTCCAAGGTTGTGATGATATAACGTATAATAACCGCTTGAATGACAAACTCTTAAAGCTATTGCATTATTTTTGGAGTTGCCCAGTCTAACTTCAAGTGTAAGCAACTCTGTGTTAAATAAATTGTTTAGGATTTGACTTGATCAGAATGTTTAGGGCCAACTCCACACTCCTTGACGGAATACATAACAATAGCATTAGAACAAAAACAGGCCAGTGGGAGTCATCCAGCATAACCCAGATAGTTCACACTGCTATATCATAATATATTGTACCGTGGTGATATATCATACCTTTGATTATGTTCAGAATTATCCTTTAATTGATTGGATCCCGAAACAAGACAACAAAAACAAAAAAGGGTAAGACCCAGAATGTGCGTTAGCAATGGACCCTATTTCTACTTAGGCTGTTAACTGCATATGTAATCGCACCACTAAGGCTAATTATATGAGGACTGTACTTGCAAGGTCTACCCGAAGTATTGCTGCGAGCAAAGTTGATAGTTTTGGGGCAGATTTCACATGAAAAAGTCAGATCGATCTCAGCTGAATGTTGTTATGGTTGCAATGATCACATCGAGTTGAATCATATCAGTTATAAAGATAGTTTTAGTTATAACATAATGGTAGTCAATATTGGTACACATTCAGAGTATCCCAAGGTGTTTGCTCTGGTTGGCTGGGTTGATAGAACCAACCAGGGCCATCACCCAACCATTCAGAAACAACATGTTGGCTACATTCAGAGGAACTCTTGATGGAAGGATGAGTACTTCATGCATATTAACCATAGATATGAAAATACATCTATGATATTGACATATGATATGATCTATGATATTAATTTATTTTATTTATTATATGAAATCTGGCATTTATAATAACAGCCTAATAACAGTATAAAACGTGGAAATTGAAAATTAAAAAGCACATTAATATTCACAATAACAATTTCTCACAGCTGATCAATCCTATTTCACAGATAATTTGAAATACTTATACTATTTCAAATATTTAACTCATCTTTTCACAAGAGGGAAGCTTTATGGACAAATCATTATGGATGACGTGTGACCACGCTAAAAGTATTGTGCAATTGAAATGATAAGGGATCTTTACTGAATAAAACCATTTTACTTGCGGTAAGTTTAACCATGAATGGGGGTACTCATATTTAGTCTTTGAGTGGAAGCTTAAGAACAGGAGAATAAATCATCAAAACGTTTCTCTAGTTTTCGGATCATAGAATATAAGTGTCCAAGGCATTCTTATTGCCTTGTAATTATAAGATGAAGAATGTGTAAGCGATGTAAGTGTGTCAACATCCTTGGCAACGAGGATATTTATTCGGGTAGGGTTTGATAGTGTCAAGCATTAGTGACTAGTGCTACTGCTAATGGAACGCAAACAGCGTACAATATTGTGATAGTAGAGGATTTGCACGGAGATCACACCTTCTGATTGGCTCTCTCCTCATGTTTCTGATGACAATGCCATATTATGTAGTTAACTCCCCTGCAGGACTTGTTTGGATAACAGTTCTGAAGTACGAATACTGAAGTTTCCATCCGTCAAACAGTAGCTTGAAGTATTTCCTGTTTGTTTTTTATCCCATACATCTGTTATCGATTCTGCTGGCCTGTAGAGGAAAGGTAGCTGTTACACTTGATGTATCATGTTAGAAATCCTTTCATCGTGGGATGTGCAATAAATACTGTGAGCCACGTCTGTTATTTCAGTTTCATGTCACAAAGTTGTTCAGGGTAGTTTGCTTAGAGCTATTAAACTTACTCATCAACTGTAAGATCTGGATTATCTGTGCATTCTGTTGCAGACTTTGCGCATTCTGAGTTGCGATCACTTGCATCATGTTGTTAATCTGTTGTAACTCAGCCCTGCAAATTGTAAATGAGGCATGGAGACAAAAAGCTGCATAAGCCATGCGACTTGATCCCTCAAAATATCACGATGTTAGGCAACACCGAATAAAGCTTAGGAGACCAATTAACCTTCACCAGTAAGCAACATACACAACAATGTAAAAGCTTTGGATCTGCACCACAGGGCAGCCGGTAGCCCCTCCACCCCATGGCTGCAGTAAACTGAATGTAATGTCAAAGACCGATGCGAATATCAACATATCATATACCATTGGAAAGCTGCCGAGCTACTGAAAATGAATACCTGAACAAAAACTTGATTCAATGAGGTTGCGTCATCGGACAGCATATTTGACGTTATGCAAAAGTGGCAAAATATTAGCTGTATTCAAGAGTCTACTGTCTTGGCAATATGCAAGCTAATTTGTTGAAAGTCAATGTGTATCACATTTAAAGCGTACTCTAAGAGAAAATCATATTTAATTTTGTTTAGAGCCCATGATCTATTCTGAATTAATGATTGAAATTTCTTATATTTTCACTGTTTCACAAAGAAAAATTAATTGTATGACGTAACATAAAAAGTCAATTTAGACTAGTCATATATTAAAGAAAATCAAATTTTATGATGAACGCAATCTCTAAGTATACATTCCACCTGTTTTGAAATTTCTTGCAATTAATTTGACTCCTACATCTGCATTGACAAAAACAGCGTTTTCTGCTTCATTTCCTCCCTAAAATGACACAACGTCAGCGAATCAAGATTTTGTTCAGGTATTCATTTTCAGTAGCTCGGCAGCTTTCCAACAGTATATGATATGTTGATATTCGGATCGGTCTTTGACATTACCTTAAGTTGAGAAACTATTATAATCTCAAAGAAAATGCTCAATTTTTGTTATTGAAAGCAATAATATTGTTTTTGTAGATGATTTTGTAACTGAGATGACTGTTTCCTTAGCAGTCTGCATGGCATTGTGCATAACGCAATGCTATCAGTCAACCATGAAGTAGGTGTAACCCACACTGATCACGTGATATACTATTGCATGTAAATCTGTTTTGATCATGTCCGTTTGATAAAATTAAAGTTGTCCTCTTTTTTAGCCAAATGTAGGTGCTCAATATTTGCGACAGAAGCTCTATCGATCAGAGATACACATACTAATAGTGTAATCTCGAAATCAGTGTGGGTGTAACCCCAAGAGTGAATAATAGCTAAGGTTTAGTTTATCTGGCTTGTGGTGGCAGAACGACAGCTAAATCTTGACAAAGTCTATATAAAGTGAAGAGGCTGAGTATGTTAGCTAGCCTCAAATTTGGCTGTTTTAAAACTGGCTCACGCTTCCTACTGCAAAAAAAAAACTTTTCTATAGGGTATATCAAGAGAAGCCTTACCTTGTATGTGTGGATGTTGATGACCATGTGCGTCCACTCAAACCGGAGCTCACTGATGAACTGTTTGATGAAGAAAACTCTCCTTCTGGATGCGCGACTCTGAAAAAAATTGCTATATAGTTCAAACTACATAGTACAAAGACACAGCATTACACAATGCAAAAAAAAAACTAAATGTTTCACAACAATTATTCTGCACAATATAGTTCTGTATATAACTGCTTATCAGTCCCTGTAGATCTAAACCATAGACGTAATATACTAGTATATTAAGTCTATAATCTAAACTCATTCATCAGACATGAACGTGTTTTTGGAACATGTACCAAACAAAAACTGAAAATAAACTGATAGAGAAGAGCATCAAACTTGATAGTTCAGTGCCAAAAATCTGTTTCTTGACACGCATCATAACTTTGCTCTATTGTTTAGGATGACGGCCGGCTAATTCAAGGAGTTAGAGACTTCTTGGTTAATTTTATACAGGTCTTTTCTTACCTGTCGAAAATGGTAGAGCTAGATTTATTGTAGAGTGAAAGAAAAGAGTAGTCATCTAGATGGATTATCCTAAAATGGGTCTGATATCAGATTGGACTGATGTTACCTTGTGTTTAGACAGTTAAACGGCAACCAAGGTTTCAAACAACTTCTCATTGATGGCCATTGATTAATAGTAGATTGCACCTTCTGCATGGGGAATAAGACAAAATATAATTCGGATGATTATTCAGCCAGAATTCTTGTGAAACATTTCTTCCATCAGGTACTCAAACTCAGCTAAAAGAGAATACCACATAGCAGTTTCATGTTCCTGTTATTATTTAGCCTGTGCTCTATAATTATTACAGCAAAGTCTTGGAACCTCCCCTAAACTGAAGCGTTACCCAGCTTAGAGTCAGCAACTACTTTGAGTTTGGCATCGCGTAATGCACAAAGCTGATGCTGCCCAGCACATTATTTGCTACCCATTAATGCATTGCTGCGAAACCTTGGTTGCCCTTTAATGACAAGAGAGGACTGCATAAAACTTATGGTGAGTGAACATACCCGTTGGCTGATGAAGTTGTATAGTTGTCCTGAGCTGAAATACCTCTAAAATGAGAAGAGTAAGAAAGAATCGGATCAAGCAGGTTAATAGCCAAACTCGTATGCTGCAATTGAAGAGCATTATTGGGAGATTGAGACTGTCAATCCATAGGCAACTCATTGATAGGATTTTTCAGACAACTACAGGTGATTTCAAATGTTGTTAAATTTTGAACAGCCTTTAATGGTCCCTGAGTTATAGAGCTACCTCGACAACATCCTCGCATGGAAACGCCACTTTTAATAATAAAATTGCCTAGACTTTGAAAACAATTTCAAAAATAACTGATCGTCTTACAGTATCAAGAATTTTCTTCTCAAGCACAAAGGCAGATGATAGAAGACTTTTGAGTTTAACTGAAAAATGTAACATAAAGTTTTGTGTGGGCAAGAAATTTTTTTACCAAGGAATGGCAGTCATATCACCACATTTGATAAAAATTGATTTATGTGTCCAATCATCATGAATAACTATTCGAAATTGAAAGAACCAAACTGTCCGTACCTTGAGCGTGTTGTCCTGGAAACAGTTGTAGAATTATCTTGTACTATTTCTCCACTAAATAATATAATAAGAATAAGAATTGTGGGGTGAGGTGACACAATCATTTGGCGAGCACAGGACCAAGAATTAAGGTAGTTCTAGCTTTCATCAGTCATACACTTTTGTGTCCAGTGCTTGATTAGAAGTCATTGATCAAAGCCGTGCTTTGTCCCACCATCTTTTATGCCTAAGCGGGAGTGTAAGATGGCTACAGGTAATTAAGCAGACAGTGCTTTTTAAAAAATATCTCCACCAGCCGTTGCAAAAATTTCCCTCAAAAACAATAGACTATTTTGTATCATCATCAATCATCATCCACGGCTGGCAAAAAATGGCCATGACATTTGTTAGTCCAAAGGGCAGGGATTTCTCCTGTATATTTCTCAAGTATATGCAAGATTGTAGGTTCTTCGACCTTACCTAGCCAGAAAGTACAGCCATGGAAAAAATGGCGCTGTCTTCTCTACAATTACATCATCAACCAATGAATAACTTTTCGAAGTTGGACATAATTTTTATAATTACCATATAATTGTAGTCTTAGGGGATGGTGCAAAATTGTGATCTTTCGAATTTTTTCTCATTAACTGCAAGATGGCTTAGGACCATCTACTGACCATACTTGAAATACATGTGTAAGTCACTTAATTCAAACCCCAGGGGACCCAAGAAACTGATTCTAATTATAGATTGTTCTAATTACAAAAATGCCAGCTCGCAGGGATTTTCTACGAATGCGGGGGGGATATATATCAGGGATTTGATAAACAGCAACATTTTATTTGATGTATTGTGCAATGTTAGAAGTAATGGAAATAAAACACTGATGACTAATGAACAGTAGTGACAACTGAATTAGATATGCAGGGTTGCCAGCTTTGTTAAATCCAGAAATTGATCACTCCCTTTCTCTGCATTGTCAAAAACAGACATCTGAACAAGGAGTTACATTCTTCCTTTATGCGAAAAGACAATTTCAAAGCATGAGCCCTCTAAATGTGGAGTTACTTTCATCCTTGATAGGGGAAGATAATTTCGAATTACAGTTACAAATTGTAATAAATTGGGTCTAAGAACCGTTGGCTGAGCTGGGACCAAACTTAGGTGTCTGATTTAACAGGAATTTTGCATAAACAGGGTTAAAATTAACCAGCTTACACTGTACATTCAGCCTCAAAAAAGGTAACAAAGTAGGCTAATAAGAAATTGCGTGGTATCTAAGTTTTATCTCAGACACATTTAGCAGCAAATTTATTTTCACATGTGAGCTGTATAAATGTACTTCCTGAGAAATTCAGGTTAACCTCTGATATTGATCAATTCTGGAACTAGTTTGACCTTGATAAACAAGTATTGTGGGATAAAAATTGCCAGCATATCCTGGGATGATGTCTCTTACTCACCCTAAAGGAGTGCCTGAGCGACTGCTTAGTGAGTAATGTGAGCTGTGAGCTGTAAGGTTCCTTCCAATTCCGGAGGCTCCCTCATGACCCCTTCAAATAGTACATATTTTGTTATAGACAGTTTTCTGAGCCCTGATATCAGCCTCCATTGGGATTTGTCCTCTCTCCACTTTGGTACATTTGACTCACGCCGCATAGGAAAAAGGAACAGAACAAAGGGTTTTCTTGATAACCTCTTATAATAGGATAAGCATGATTTTTGATTAAGAATCGGCACCATTGAAAACTCATAGGGACATAGTTTGGGAAATAATGTTGGTATTCGGATAGTCATTTATATCGATTTCTGCCTGTTTTGGAGACATTTTTCTTGGATTTTTACATGAATTTTGTCACTAAAATTGAGATTTATCAGCTTTCAAGCCCCCAATGATTTGGAAACCCTGTGCATCAAGGTTTTCAATGATGCCGATGCTGAATCAAGGCATATTTTTATCTTATTATAAGCGGTTTTAAAGAAAACCCTCTTTTCAGCTCCTTTTTACCTTCTCAGTGCTCAGAAGACTGTCCATTGGTATGAAAATTATAAATATAGCGCTTTGGAATAAATCAGATTCAGAGGAGTTTTGTGAAAAAATACACAAGGATGACTACTACTACATTACTACAAACGTTGAGGCCTTTGCGGCCCCTTTCAATTCAATCGCAACCCAACTCACCCTCCTATCAGATAATGTTCAATAACCTTGAGCCAAGATAGTGTCAGCATGTCATTCCATGTCGGCCAGCGGCCAACAACACAGTGTAATCCTATGATTTACAGTGCAACAGAAATAAGAGGTAGAAGGATTTTCATCTCTAAGGTGTTGGGGCTGGAGTAATGAATTGAATACTTTTGACCCGAAACTCATACAGCATCAATCATCTGGAAGTGAAAAGCTTGCCTTCCGATTGTGCCATTTCTTCATCCTCAATAAAAGACGGGTCTGTGGCACTTCAAAGCAAGCTTGCCATTCTTTCACTACTTGCAACCGAATCTGATTCAACTGAATGATTTATAATATCAATCATTCAACAAAAAATGGAAAATTGATACTTACAACTGATGGACCCAGACAGTATGAATAGGCAGTATGGCAGATGTGGATGCGGATGCAGCAGGTATAGGTAGGTAGGTAGATACAGCAGCCTGAGTAGTGTCTTCACCTTCAACATTGCTGCCCATAGTGTTGATACTTGACCTGCAACAAGATCATGAGTAAAGCATTATGAGCAGCTGTGAGCAATGAAGGTAGTATAGACTCTAGGAGCATCTTACAGTTAGAATCTCAGACTGATGTGGAGGGTTAACACAGGGAAACGGATATCAGAGTGTGTTAGTTGTGCTAGCCACCACCAATTCCAAACTGACTTCACAGACAACGTATACTATAGGGATTAAAACATCTAAAAGCAGGACAGGAATTTGCTGTAAAAAATATATTTATTTATAATCTTTGACGCTGAAACATATCAGAACACAGAAATCACTTTAACTTACAAGTGGCTGTTTAAGGTAGGGTATTCTTCAGTAACAGCAATTGATGTAGTTCCAATGGCAGCTTCAGGTTCCAATCTCGGGATAACTTGTGAATTCTCTCCGGCTGCGATAGCTTCACCATTGCTGGTGAACACATGTCTGCAAATTCACATCACAATACAATACTCATAAAAAAGGGAATACATTTAAAGCTTGACCAAAGAATGTCCTAGACAATAATGAATGCAAGTAAATGTACATTTCATTGTTGAGAAAAGTATTATTAAGACATTTGATTATATACATATCTCTCCTCGGAAAGCGATGTGAAAAAATATAAAATTGCTCATAGATATAGTTAGGTGTCATTTGATTTAATATCTTGTAACAATAAATGGAAGTGATGCAGGCTTAATTCTTCATTTGTTTTCAAATCAACAAAATATATAAATAAATTCACATATAAATCATTTAAATATTTAAAAACTTATTAATGCTTTGAAACTATGTCTCTTTGCATGAGGGGTTTCAAATCCCGTGTTTTGACTGTGATGTGTCTTAAAAATGGGCTCCGATTCAGATCCAGCATTAATTATAGAGAGTCATTAGTCCACATACAGGGGTTTACTTGTGTGGGGAGTAATATGACTTTAAAAAAAAACTTATTATGCGACTCACTTTTTGATATACTCAAACTTACATCCTAATAACTTTTGACGATAAATGATCTATTGATTTATTATTCACTTGAAAATCAACAATTTGCGTACGCCTGCTGTGGTACACATCATGACACTGTAATTTAACTAAAAACTGAACTATGCGATAAGAATTTGAAATCAAAATCATTGTATGCCAACCCTTTTTCAAACCTGATTTTTTTTAAATAGAAAACTAGATCTCAAAAATGTATCAGCTGATTCAAATATAGTGGAGGAATGTGTTGTATAGTCATCAATCACTCTGGTTCCATGCATCGAATGAGTGGTCCACTCCCATTTCGAATTTTGAATGCTAACGATTTCAAAGATGAAAAAACGTGAAAAACATCTGCCTCACGCGTCGATGTCCTTTGAAGTCATTGGGTGCAGGCGGGCTTACCATTAAGCCACGCCGCCTTATTGGATTTCTTCGCTTGAAAACGGTATCTGGTTCGGAAGTTGACTTAAATGCTGTTCCCATATATCCATCAGGCTTAAAATTGGTGTCAAATCGATATAAGGAAACATAGTGATTGTTTAATGGGGCATTGTTCATGAGAGTCCTACACATGACGTCAAATTCTTCCTTTATCAATCAATCTGAAAAATTTTTTATCAAGTGTTTGCGGCAAAATGGAGCACGTGTACAGAATCAAAATTGGTTCATCTATCGACCAGGATAGGGATGGGAGAAAATGCATCTGAACAGGGGCAGGTGGGAAACAAAAGTAAACTTTTTGGAGTTGAAAAATTTGCCTCATGCCAATACATACTTCTGATTTTTTTTCTTTGTGATGCTTTGATTGTCATCACGATTCTATGATCATAAACCGACAAGGTTTACCAATCACAGCTGAACAAAAAATTTATCTTGAACTTTGGCAATTTTGCTCCACAAATCAATCTTCGTCTAAATTTATGAGCCAATCATAGGAAGCAAATAAGATTATTAACTAAATAGTAAAGGAATTTTAATAAAGAACTTACTTTTCACCAGTAACAACTGGTGTCTCCACTTTGTCAAGATAGTTTGAATTTTCTGCTGTTGAGTTAGAGAGGGCTGCAATCCCAGAACCATTGGAAGCGACAGGGCTGAAAAATAAATCTAATGAAGCTTAGCCATTAGGAAGACAGGCATTTCCAGTTGCCTATCCGTTACAAGCCTACCAACTGCCCTAGTAACCGATGCCTACCCTAAAATCAGGGAGAACTAGAGACACCACTAGGATTGCGTACTAAAATCACTGTTTCACAAGTTTCCAACAACACAGACACTAAACTACTTAAACTAACACTAAATAAATCTTTGTAAATAAACACAAATCTATGTAAACTAGCTAATGTAAAAATTAAAGTTTCTATAGAAAAAGTAGTTTTGTTTTTGTTAGGCTATTAACAGCTAGTCACATTCAAAAAATATTAGCGCTAATTGTAAGAATAAATGGGATAAATTTGCTGAACTTTGGCAACAGAAACCGAGCAGTAGCGGTGCTATAGCAGGTTTGATTTCGATCAAGGTTTGTATTGTTTACTTTATGCACCATGCAAGGGGCTATGGCAGATGGGATACCCTCCAATGCCAGTCCACGTATCAGGTGCAGTTAGATGTTAGACTTGCATGGATAGCCAGACAAATTTTATGGATGTTGTGATGTATAGGTAGAACGAGTATGGGCAGACAGGGTTTGCTGGACAGATGGCTGACCTTTGCGTGATGGATGGGCAGATAACTTTGGACAGACAGTTTTTACTAGTCAGGTATGTACATTTTGGGCTAACCGATCATTAATTACTGTACTCTATTGATTGAAGATATTTCAAATCACAATAAGTTCATAATTATATACAAAGATTTAAATCACAGCAACAAAATTTATGGTCATTAATGTAAAATCTATCTGTGAAATTAACAAACATTATTGCTTATTTGCTTACAAATTATCTTCAGGGACAAAATGTTTATATCGACTGACACCCATCTCTAACAACCAATTTCTTATCTACCAATGATGAGCTTCGGCAGCATTGCAAACCAAGAGATTGGATTCATAACAATTGCCAATGCCAAAAGGAGAGCATAGGTTTAGATAATTAGTAACTGGTAATTACATGTAATGACATTAGGGAGACTAAGACAGCTATGGATAGGCATGGAGAGAATGGTCAAACCTGGACATTCATGCGATAACCTAAAAAAGCAAAGACAAACCTAGTTAAAGCAGTCAAATTGTGCCAGGGGAAGTAATTGTAGCATCAATTAAGGTACAGGTACAGTTTTAGCACATTGAAATACATAGACATGGAAAAATTCTGGGTCATTTTGAGTGAAGGACCAGAGCGAGTATAAAAGAATAAAAAAAATTAAAAGGTGGTTGGATATGGAAAGGTATATGTAAATACTGAACAGGAGTATAAAGATTTGCCTTCTAAAGCGAACGAGCATGCCAGTGATGAGTGATGGACAAAGAAAGGACATTTGTCATATGTCGCCCAATAAATGGACACCAGCAGACAACATCAAAGGAGAGAGAGGATGGAGCAGGACTGGTCCCGTGCCTTCACACAAAGTAGTGCATATATGCTCCATGAAATACAAATCAACAACTAATAATGCTAAGACAATGTAAATAATGACACAGGGTCCCTCACACAACCTTGTGATTTTCACAACATGCTGAAACATAGAAAAACCAAAAAAGGTTGAATGTCTTGTATCAGCAAACATTCATAGTGATTTATATTTTTCGTGTTCAACTCAGTTATTGTCTTTTCTCACATTTACATTTATAATCAGTGCATTCTGTGCTTTATCTGCCTGCGCCAAGCAGATTTAGAACTGTTGATGTCAACATTTATTGCATTATTTGCATTTTCTCACAGCAAGTTTGGCGCGATGGTACAGAGAATCAGCTGCAATACTAAAGTATTGTATCAGCTTTGATCTAGTGTGTAACAAATCTGATCGATTACATTATCATCACTTATTTTAATTTGGTATATATGACGAAACCAGTTAACTCATGGTTCAGGAACATCTGAATTCGAACAACAATACCTTTCCTTAGTCTCTGTACTAATTATCCCTTCTGAGATCTTTCTTATACTTGGACCAGCTGTACTTCTCAAAGATTTCCGCTTATCGCAAACTTCTATAAAGATAATGTAGCAAACATAATAACACACATCTCATTTTTGTAACAACTTCAGTGTTCAAATAAAGGGTACACAACACTCCCTTGCAGCAGTAATCTTGTCATGATGCCCAACTACTAAGTGTTTTGGTCTGTTGCTAGCGTTACATTATTTTGGATGTCGTGCATTTGCCAAGCCTAGAGCTGTTATATATCATACGCACCATCTGTGAGCATATATTCTGTTTCGTCTTGGATAATTGGTGTTGTTTTAGGCCTTGTACCAGTAATACTTGGATCCTGAGAGCATCAAAAAACAAGGTTTCATATAATAGCGGAAATTGAAGAAACTGTCACTATGGTCACACAATATCAAATGGTGGGAATAAAACAATATTGTCAATAAATGTTGTTGGTTAATATTGGTTAAAATCGCAGGTTTTGTCATTTACAACATCCCAGGGAATGGGTGGCGAGATAGGGGTGCCTTAAGGGCGAGGCCACATTATCTGCACCGATTGGCTCTCAGTTTGTAGGCAGGTCAGAGCACTCATGGGGGCCCAAGAATCCCCAGTAGTTAGTGGACTGCATTCGGATCCGAACCCATATCCTTCAACACTTGCACGCTGTTGATCAACTGAGCCACCTCCTTCTCCTACTGAGAGCAAGATCAAGGAGTTAAAGGGATTCATATTATTCCTTGTACGTATATTCCTCTGCTTGGTGCAGATGCAGTTATTATGGCATGAGACAGTTGATGCATCGCACCGAGCATTTTGATACTTACCAGCACCAGAGCTCTGTTCACAAAATGTTCAGTTTGAGGAAGAACTCTTCTTTCGCCATGAAAATCAACTTCACTGTCCTGTCCACTGTCAAGATGCGTCGATTGATCAAAAGAAGCAAATCCAGAATCTTCCTGCTATTAGGAACACAGATCAATATAATATGATCAACAGCATACAAACTGGTTATGGTAAGAGCTCTGTCTTCAGCTGACTTTATGCTGGCTAACTATGTTCCTAAAATAATTCTCCTTGCACCTCCAACAATTACCAATGGCATTTGAACCATGATCTCTTTGGTATTGTTGTTAGTCCTTGCCAAGTTAAACCACTGCTGTCACACAGGAAAATGTGTGCTTTTTGAATTCTGTATAGATCAAAACATATAATATGAGGTTGCAATCTCAGAATTGTTACCTAATTGGCAAATAATTTGCACGAACTGATCGTCAAAATCAGGGCTTGAAATTAATTATCTTGTGTACATTTTGCCGTAGTTACCATCTTACTAGTGAACAATAACGACAACATCAGCTAATGCGCCAATTTCATACCCTCATTTTGAAGATCAGCTTGTGCAAATTAATTGATCATAGGGTGACAATCCTGAGATCAAAGCCTCAATTAATTATCTTAGAGCTATAAAAAATTCAAAGAGCACAAATTCGCCTGAGTGGCAGCAGAAATGGTATATTTGGTTCAGCTGAGTCCCAAGTCTCAAATTATTGATTCAATACAAGTCAGGTCAAGTCAAAGCAAGGCACAAGTTCATAAATTCAAATCAAGCCGTGACATGTGATATGAATGATAATGATTTGACTCAAGAGTGATTTATCTCAGTTCGCTTTCACTCGTAAAGGTTTGACTTCGTCAACTTTAAGTTTAGAGCCCTTGGAGAAACTCTGATCTGCGTCCAATGATTTTCAGCAAATAATTGTCGATTTAATTTAGTTTAGTTAACTTCTGTCTATCAAGGGAGCATTTATTCTTGTGTAGATGATATGCTCAAACATATATTTACCATCTTCTGAGTGTTTGTATCCATATCCGTAGTGGCCATCATGGTTCCGCTCTTATCACGTTGACGCAGTGTTTCTGTGTCTGTGAAAAAAAGACCAAAAATAAGTTCTGGTAATTTAAATAAGAATTAAATGTCATTGATCGAGGCTATCGAACTTATCTTAATATGAGAATGAAGAAACAAATTATTACAACAAAATTATGAACACAACACAGCAAGACCATTGAAAACATAAGGAGTACTAAGCAGAGGTTTCCTTATATGATGGCTGATAATGGGACTCAAATCAATCTGTAACCCTTCTGAGATTCTTCACAGGGATGTAAAGGAGTGAAGGGCGTTAGGGGTGAGGTTTTCCACTCTCCCCTAACACCCCTCCCTCCTTTACCTCCATGTGAAGGATGATTTTTTTTATATTTATTAATAAGGGGCAAGGTCACTAGAATTATAACTTACTCATATTAACAGGACCTCTTTTAGTTAGTTTATTAATCTGAGCCCCCAGACTCTTCCCCCCCCCCCCGCCCAACAGCACCCGGCTATTTATCCAAGGAATACATGAAAATTTAAAACATGAATATTGAAATGAGCTGACGAAATCTTTTTTACATGACTTGTTGACAAACTAAGAGAATCCAGGGAGCTCTTTGATACAAAGGGAGTCAGGCTCAAATAAAGAGAGACAGGTATGACAAAAAAAATACCTGAGGGCTGAGGCTTATAATAAGAATTTGAAGAATTTTTAAAACATAAAATATGGATTGTGCGATCAATAATTTTTAACTGAGAGTAGCTATAGATCATGATCCATCTTGAAATAAAGATGGATAATGCATGAATTATATTTAATAGCTCAGTAAGTATTAATGAATCATTATGAGATTGACTTCAAGCAAATAAATGCGAATTGTAACGAGAGCTAAATAATAAATCAAGCTCAGAATGAAATGTAGATTGGATTCAGGCCAACAATTTGGAGTTGTCTACTAACAAAGCCAAAACACTAGCACATGTGCCATTCAGAAATGCACAATGCTGGTACATGAGCGAATAACACCAGAGAATCGATATACAAAACAATCCAGACTACAGACAAGGCCCTATAGTTGGCCTGAATCCCAGGCTAAATGAAATGGTACCACAGTATATGTATTGTCTACTTTTTAGTACACATACAGCTGTTAGCTAGAAACTATGACCTGATTCAGTTTTTGAAGTTTCAATAGTGTTTCCAACATCTTCTTCCACAGTATCAGGTCCGACTGCAATTTTTGATCCGATGGTGCCTGGAGTCGGTTCAGTAGGATCTGATCTCTAAATTAGCAAAACATTATAAAGGTAAAGAACCCAAACAGGGTTCGCCATACAAGACAAATCATTAACACCATGACGTGCACTAGTGTCTTTTACACACCTAATCAAATTTTCATTGCATTTGAACAAATAGGGGCCCCGTGGAAGCTTCTCAAATACACCAATGTTTGGCTGTGGCCTCAAAAACATGCCTCAATTGATGAAGGCTAATGATGATGCTTGCTCTTTCCTCATGATTATATACACCATTCATACTGAGCTCCTTTTGGGTAATAACTATGCATAAGTCATAAGACAGTTAATGTAAGCATGTTAGGATAGGTTACAAATGAGCTATCTTAAATAAAAATTGAGTACTCACATCATATCTTAGGAGCTATCAAAAGTAGTAAGATTTGTAACGCTTACCTTAGAGTGAGCATCCACGTCTGCCTGTGTAGTCACTCCCTGTGCCCCTTCAACTTCATTTAGCCCTGTTGATCCATCGTATTCTTCTTCTAAAAAAATATGTTGAGGATTTTTATTACACAATGGGGGCTATATACATAAGGTATGTTTTCACCCTCACTCTGGTATTAATAGTAACACGGAACTATTATACTCATACACCAACTCCTAAGGTATGACATTAAAAATCATATTACCATCACGCCATTGACATTGAGTATACAATAAGTATTGTAATTCAATTTTTATAACAATAACAAGTTTGTATGAGAAAAGTTTAAACAAAGTATATATTTGTGTTTGAAGCAGAAAAGAATTGTGGCTAATTGTTGTACCTGGAACAGAGTCACCCTCATAAGTTGCATAAGTCTTAAGATCATCATCATCCTCTTTCATTTCAAGCCTTCTCTGAAATTACAGTATTAAAGTCCATCAAATGACAAGGATACATTCCACATACCAACAAGGGCTTTTAAGCAAACACGATATTATATCAATCATCTCTCCAGCTAACAAGCTTTGACCCGATAACTCATTCATAGGGCGTGCAAAAGGAAAGTCCATAACAATCTAAGTTGACGACTTTTCCAACTTACTCTAGCTTTGACAAAAGTTGTGTGTACAACATACCTCTGTAAAGAATATATCAGACACACATCTTATATGATCTGGATGTTCCGGGACCAATGATGATGATGATAAATATTGTGATTTGTCAGATACATTTCCGATCGTTGAAATATCGTCGAAGGCCTAAAATCAATAAATTGTCAACAGTCTATAGAGTACTAGCTTATACACATGGATGATGTAATGTCACTTTGTAACAGAGGGTGGACAAAGTACATCTTTCTTGACAAGTCTTGTCACCAAAGGCTAGGTACACCTCATGTAAATTGCTTTTCTTGTTCCCTATTGAATACTCTTTCCAGGGTTGGACATTCTGCTACTTGAGAGGTGTTTAATTCACAATCACAGTTTAAGGATAGTCTCTTAGAAGTTTTCAGCGTAATTGATTTTTGCTACCAACTTTGTCAAAGGGAAATTAATATTGCATAAATATATCATATGAAAGTATTATTTACTTCGAACCAACATAGACAAGCAACGGCTGAGCTGCCAACATCCCTACCCAACTTTCTGCTTTAGCTGCCTTTGTTGGCTTTCCTTTCATCTTCATTTTTTTCTTATATTTTCGGCTGCCACAACAAAACTGTAATCACAAGCAAACAGCCACAATTAGCCGGCATCATATAGAGCAACTATCAGATTTGTAGAGAGAGAATTCACATAGTTTATTATAAAGGCATGACTTGATTGGCTAGATTAAGTTGAGTAAATATAATAGTTATACATTTGTAGTGCAGTTAGTATAAATACAATAAAAAAATGTACAAATTTTTATAAAGTAAGATACTTACCGCAAAGCATCCAGGTCGGGTATCACCTTCTTCATCAGATGAAATTGGATGTTTGCCTGATAAGCCGTCGATCGGTCATGATCCACCACCGGGGATGCTGTCTAATACAAACAGGAATTAATTTGATATTATATGCATTTTAATAGTAGTCAGGCTTTGTAGCATGCAGAATACCACACAATTAAAAATTATTATGTTTTTAAACCACTGCTGACACAGCTAGGCCACCAGAGTCACAGCAGAGCAGGGCAGGGCAGGGCCACAGCAGAGCCACCACTCAAAAATTTAAATAGATAGTTGTGGCATCAAAACATCTAGCCAGTAGCTTTGAATGGAGTTATATGAGCTCTCAAAACTTAGGGAGTATCTTCTTCCCCAGCCATCCACCAAAAGTGATGATAAATGTTGTTGTTGACCAATCAGGTGATATTCAACATTTTTATTAGTGTTGGATCTCAGCTAGATTTTAAAGACACCTGATTGGCCAACAACAACATTGACTGGTGGCTATGCTGGGCAGGGCTCAGCTGTGGCAGCTGTGGTTTAAGGACTTCCCAAAGACCAAAGCATGTAATAGTTAGGCAGTTATAGCCTTGTCACGCGGCCACTGGTTTTGGTTTCTTGGTTTTTGGGTGGCCTTGTATTTCTCGGTAATAAATTAACTTTGTCATTTATCATATTCAAAATAAATATAAATAAGTTGATTGCACTAAATATTGCAGTAATAATGTGAAAACATGGCTAAGTTATACAAAAATTAAAACACCCATGAGTATGACCATGATTTTGATCATGGTCATACTCATGGGTGTTTTAAATATTTTCAACTTAGCCATGTTTTCACATTGTTACTGCAATATTTAGTGCAATCAACTTAATTATATTGATTTTGAATATGATAAATGACAAAGTTAATTTATTTGCCTATGGAACAGAGAAAAAGTCAAAGCTCAAAGTGTTGAAGATTAGAGCTAAAACAGCAGAAGACAACTACCGATACTATACCGAGAAATACAAGGCTACCCAAAAAGCGAAAACCAGTGGCCTCGTGACAAGGCTAAGGCAGTTACTCATGATAAAGTTGCGTCAGATTTGCATGGTAAATTCAGATGTGTAATATAAGAAACAAGCACTTCCTGGAGACTGTGACACCATAATGCAGAGAATGGGAGTTACCTTCCCTTATAGACTGGAAGGAACTATTTCCACCATCAAGAATAATTCATACCAAGTAGAAAATTGAATTTTTTTACCATGCAAATCTGACACGACATTATAATTAGTGACTGCCTGACTATAACATGCTTTGTTCTTTAGGTAGTCTTTAATCAATGTATGTGTTGAACTCTGCCTTAACACTCAACATTCTTGAAAATAAATTTGTAATCTGAATCTATAAACAAGACCGTGCTACAACCCCAAATAGTTTTAGCCTATCACCTAAAGGTTTTTTGTTACTCACAGTTTTTCATAATGGAAGACATGAGGAATTGACAATATTCAAAATACAACTGCGGAAAATTTTAAAATAAGCAAAATTTTGATAACACAGGTAGAACAGGTGCAAGAGTGAAATTTAGTACAAGTGTTCTGATCCAAATTGGGAAGCAGAATAATTGCTACAAGGTGTACATTGTGTCGTGCCAACAACATGCCCTCACCTCGTGATGGATCACAGTGCTACTTCTCGCAGGCCCCTCAGATTTGTCATACCATGTCCGCTGATTATATACTCTGTACAATGTATCCGTAATTGGTTGCAGTGCAGGTTGCTGTTGCAGAAGAGAGCGACCATCAGAAGAGTCTGACTGTGAGAAACAGAGGATCAATTACATATTGGCAACATATTATTTCGCAGAAATGGTACTTGTTCAATTGCGCTGCCAGGCGTATCAGTGTTACAGGAATGATAAATAGTCTTATACACTCATATCCTGATTAGAATACCAAAGTTACTTTAGATGAATGTTAGAGGTTTCTGAAATTATCTTGGTCGTATTCTGGTCTCAGAGATTCAAACAAGACTCACCATGGTCACCAGCGAGTGTACATGTTGCGTCAGTGGCTGAGCTGATGCGCGGCTTCCACACTCCGAAATACTTCGCCAGGGTTGTTTCTGACCCTGTGAAATATACATTATGGTTTGCTTTTTTGAGAACAGCATCATCATCTTTTACCTTGGTGAATATGCCATTGGACACTATAGTATCCCTGATGCGCTCAGATTTTCAGATTTTCATGAACTACCACACTGCTTCTAGATTAACTCTCTGACTAAACCTCGCAGCAGGGAAAAAGTGTTGATGTTTATTTTCTTCTCGCTACTCAAATATGGTTTTGTGTATGAATAATTTAGCCCCAATGTAGAGTTGCAAGATCAATCAATTTGTAATGTGGTACCTACCCAACGTGTCCAAGTAAATGTCAAACCCCACTGGTCATCAGCAGCTGATGGTATCTACAATAGAAAAAGCACATTTTAATCTTGTGGCAACTAGGAAAAACCATATAATACCAAAAATATTTGTGAATCAAAAACATTTTGTGGAATAAAGTTTGCAGCGGGTCCAAGTACACAGAGAGCTTGAAACTCCCTTGGTCGGACTACATATGTATGTTTGCCAAATCAAGACTGTATTAGGCGATAATGGAGGGTTATAGTCATGGTAGGTAGAGCAGTGATTAAGAGACTCCTCAAGTAGACTTTCGATATATCCCGCAGCATGCATGAAATAAAATATAACCTATAAATATAGTTTACCTGCTATATGTTGCCAATTTAATTGCCTGCCACTGAGTATATACATAATATATATATATATTTTGACATGAGATGTAATATTGATGATGACCCCTTACCGAGTGTGCACGGAGTAATGACTTGAGAGTGAATCCAGAATGTTTGTCCATCTTAGTGGTTGCTATCTGTTAGTTAGGGTGTTCTATGTATATTGCATTCTTGGAATGAGAAGTATGTATATTTATATATATTATTGACACCTCATATGCTGGGCTGCATTCAAAGTCAGATGAGAAGTCAGACAGAAGAATGTTCCTTCTGAAAATGGAAATAAAAAAATTGGACATACATGTTTCTGTTAAAAAATGTGTTACAGCAATCAAAATTGAAATCTCGCGCCTACCTTTTCGTTTCATAGTCATGGAAAGATGTACAGGATAAAATGACAGCTATCAGACATTGTGCAAAAGGTAATTTTAAATTCTGGCTATAATTGGACCTACATTTAAAATGCCTGTGCAACTGTTGTTTTTTAGGTCTACACATCATACAAGTGTAAACCTGTGAAAATCTATTTAGAAGTTATTTTTTTGAAAATTACCTTGAACAATGGTTGCCGAGAACAAAGACTTCTAGTTGTCAGCATGGTTGTGTAAAATATACTGGAATCCACCAGCTTACCTAAGTGCCATTCATGACACTGCATCCCATGAATTTGATGATCAAAACAAGGAGCAACAGCGTTACTCCTTGACCAAAGTAACATTATAAACTTTCATCAGGGTTTAGCCTATGCTTAACCATCACAATAAGTAATTTCTAGTAACCAGTTTTACAATTTAACCCAGAGTTTTTATACATTAAGGCCCATCCGCCCTCATGAAGGCCCAGCCTAATGCCACTACCCCACTGCCGCTCTAGCAATCAGCCGCTCATTCGGCCATGGCATCTTGCTTCCAGTGGTTGTCACATATACAACTACCTTGTGATTGCTAGAGAGTCCTAATGTATAAAGCGCCAACAACTTGACTTCGCAAGCTCAACTGTCAGGACTGATAAATAAAATGCCATGTGTGTATCTGATATGCGTCACTTGGTTTCAGTGCCACTGTAACAAAGCGATCATGTGATTCTTTGTATGTATTGACCTATTGTAACCCAAGGGCTAACTGGCTTGAAACAAAGATAAAGTAGGCCGCCATTTCCCAACTGCACATTTTTGTAATCATTACAGACAACGCTAATGCCCTTCAAATCTCTTTAACTGTAATGATACAAATTATGATTGTGTTAAGTGAAACCTTGTAGTAGAAGGCCTCAATATAAAAGAATCATCAGGATTGAGGATCATCTCACACAAAGTACAGGGCAAGTTGGCCATCTTCCATGCTACAACATCTCGAGGTACCCCACAATACATACAGCAATGTTGAGGAGAAGTGGCAAAACACGCTAGGTGCTGTCTGGGACACCTCTTACAGCCCTCAAGCAGTGCTGTGGGTGCTGTAAGTCTCACATAAGATCTCATGTGAGCCTTACAGCACCCACAGCACTGCTTGAGGGCTGTAAGAGATGTCCCAGACAGCACCTACCATTCTTGCGTTGTTGTGAGGTGTTTTGTCGATTAGAGCTGTGACCTAAAATGACACGGCTATTCAAGCTATTCCAAATTGAAGTTCAGTTGTTAAACATCTGTTGGTTTCAACTTGCAAGTTGCTTGAGTTTAGTACAAAATTTACAAGATCAATGGTTCTATATAGGCTTGTATATGGCATTTCACAATATAGGCTTACTATTGATCGGTTTGTCCTCTTTTGTATTATTGTACAAAAGATGGGGGAGGGGAGGAGGGTGGGCAAAGCTTTCATAACAATGCTACTACTATATGGAACTTTTACTGTAAGTAACAAGTCAGCTATACTACCTGTAGCCTGTCTTGACAAAGCTTGACAAGACAGGCTAAAATATACCATGGTATTAGTTTTCTACCAAGTCCAAGCTAGGGTCATAAGAGATACCATTGGACCACACAAGGAAACAGGCAAAACCCCGCATCAAGGACTGAGTACAGTAAAGTGAGTAACACCAACACCTACCACTTGTCACTTCCCAGCCGGCACAACTGTATCTAAACTATGTTGGAAAGATGTTTACCTTAGAGGCTGAACTACGTCTGCCTAATGTGGCAATCTGTCACGCTATTATATGTTGGAATGGTGCATTTTAGTAGATATTGTTACGTTATATAAACTGCCTCTGCTACACATCTAACTTGTATATATAGTAACCATGCGTTTTCTTGACAGCAGATTTAAACACAATATATCATACCTCAGTATATGTTTCATTTTAATTACGATTTATTAGATTTAATATCAATTAGCATTTAGGGGGGTGTTTTACTCATAGTGATTCGGTCCACCGTGGATGTTGAGTAGTAGGCCCATTAGACCATTGGATTTCCACTAGTGTAGGGTTAGTCATTGAGTTATACACAGTGAAACTCTTGAAACTTTTTTCGAATACAATCTGTTTCAACTTTATTCGCAAAGAACATTAAGTGCTGCCTAATGCAGGTAATTTGAACCCTGGCTCTATATTAACCTATTTCAAAATACTGACTTGTATTAATGTTTCGAAGTAATTGAATAATGGTTTATTTGAATAATTATATTGCACTGTTGTGTTGTCACAAGGGCTTACCAAACGTTAGCAGCTTACCAGGGGAGATAAATGCAAGTAATGTGTACAAATTCAACAGCTACGCAGTCATAAACGCATCATTTCCATGCAGTTTAGAGACTAGATTTGATTTTAAGAAAATGGAATACAACAGTGCCAAATAGAATTGCACACAATTTGGAGCCACACAGAGTGTTAGCAAACAAATCGCAAAGCATTTTTTTCCCATATGATGCCAGTATTCTTGCAGATTACTATCTAGTAAAGTAGCTGTAGTTACTGCGCAGTTACCATATTGAAAAAAACTGTGTTGCTTTGTATGCACCATTTATGCATCTACAAGATATTGAATGTTAAACGTGTACCATGCAACACAGAAACCATCCAATTGCGACATTGGAAACATGTTGTCGCATACAGTGTGCCCCATTACAAAATAAAGTACACCTATGCTGTAGTATGTTGGATAGGCCCTAGGGGCCGATGTCAGGGAGATGTCAGTACCAAAAATGGGCACTTGAGATATGTAGTTATATTCAGCCAGCCGCAGAAGTCAGAGGGTACAGATAGAGATGGAAACAAATGCACCCAGTAACCTCCATGGTATTTTGTAGTCACAAGCATACACAACAAGCAGAGAGACGCAGAAGTAATCCATCAAAGATGTAGCGAAGATAACCGCAGCAGGCTAATCCGGTCAGAAAATAGGAATTCCAGTGACGCAGTAATTTGGTTTTCCAAAACGTCATAGTACCAAGTACCAAGAAATCTCCAGGGTGACACAGAAGTAATTAACCAGGAAGTAACAACAACAAAGTCAGCCCAAAAATAGAACAACAAATTCCAGAGGGTAGACTGAGGAACAGCAGCAATATACCACGTGATGTGACCACAGAACGGTTTCATATAGCAAAGCCACAAGAGACACTAATCCTAGTACCAAGTACTAATTAATCTTCAGGAATTTGGTTTTCCAAAACGTCATAGCACCAAGTACCAAGTAATCTTCAGGGTGACACGGAAGTAATTAATCTTGGAGTAACAACAACAAAGTCAGCCCAAAAATAGAACAATAGATTCCAGAAGGTAGACTGAGGAACAACAGCCATATACCACGTGACGTGACCACAGAACGGTTTCATATAACAAAGCCACAAGAGACACTAATCCACTAATCCGCCGACAGCTAATCAAACGACAACAAGCAGAGTCAGCACAAAAATCGGCACCTATATAAAGGCCGAAATTTTGAACAGTAAATTAGTACAGTTTAATTCTTTGAGCAGCACAGTCAACTTTCTACATAGCTAGTAAAAGACATTATATTTTGATTTAATAAATGCTAGCTTTAAGTCAGAGATCTTTGTTGGAACGCTAAAACTAAAGTGGAGTCTAAGGACCAATATATACTGTGAGTATCATTTGAATTACATTATCATTTTTTTTATAAGTATCAAGACAATAAACAATAACTTTAGTGAATATACTGTTGTAATTGATTTCTATGCATATAGTAATTGGCAAAGTAATTAGGGACAGTTCGTCAGGTACTCAGACGTTAGGTCATATTCACTAAGAGTTTATAAGGCAATTTTGCAATCAACTAAAGTAGGTCGTTGGTAATTGTTACTATAACAACACTCTGAAACAGGATTCAAAATTAACTTTAGGAGGTTTAATCATTGTGACCCACCTTAAACGCATGTAATTCGCGTAGGTGCTCATATCAAAGTCGGAAATCATTGTGACCCACCAAAAACGCATGTAATTCGCGTAAGGTGCTCATATCAAAGTCGGAAATCATTGTGACCCACCAAAAACGCATGTAATTCGCGTAAGGTGCTCATATCAAGTCGGAAATCATTGTGATCCACCAAAAACGCATGTAATTCGCGTAAGGTGCTCATATCAAAGTCGGAAATCATTGTGACCCACCAAAAACGCGTGTAATTCGCGTAAGGTGCTCATATCAAAGTCGGAAATCATTGTGACCCACCATAAACGCAGGTATTTCGCGTAGGTGCTCATATCAAGTCGGAAATCATTTTAGAAGTATCATTGGGAACTATTGTCAAAGCAGAACAGTATTAATTAGTATTCATATTTGCTTGGGGGTTAAATAGATTAAGTTTCGGAATAATAGTTTAGGATTAGATTCTTGTGTTTTAAAGAAGTAGGACGCTACCGATTTAAGATAAGATACCTCTAATCTGTGAAACATTAATTCAACATTGAATATAGAAATTGAACATTAATTTTAGAGTGACCACAGACTGATACCTCTTTCCTTCACTAGAAATTGGGTTGGAGTCTTTAGCTAATTTAACTTGGCTAAGAGGCCTGTGATACTGATACACCGCCTTGATTACCTGATTGGGCTTCCAGGCACTATACAGAGATCAAGTAGGTGCTCATAATTAAAATCAGTCACCTAAGTTGAATAACAAAAATATCAACGTACCTGAACACATTCAAAAATAGTGATTGTGTCATATTAACATCTAAGGATTATATTGACTTTGTGGTGTAAGAGCATTGTCTCGAAACTCATCAAGAGTTTTACTGTTAGAACAAGACAGGGGTCTTAGCAGGTTATCGGCAGGAACCTTTCTTAAACAACTTGAAGGCAACTTCTAGTGAAGCTAAGAAGAGGTCAGGCTCAATAACAACCCCGTAGTAAATTGCTTTGTGGAGTAGTGGGAACCAGCTGTTCGTCACTAGAAATTAATAAGTTAAATACCTCGTACTCACCAGAGTGCTAGCATTACCAATTGGAACCACGTTTTAATAGATTTGAGCGATCTTGTCTTTCTTCAGTGCATGAAAGAGGAGGTAACTCCAAATTAGAACTACACTAAATTACACAATAAAGTGACATTTTAAAGTGTCCGGAGTGCAAGATTTAAAACCATAACTACAAACATAGTTAGAACCAATTTATAAGTAGGACGGTTATAGAACAACTATACATACTAATAGTACACGGCATTTACTTTAGTATAGGATAGGACGACAATATCCGTTCCTCACAGCATATACTCTCTTAAAGTATATGCACAGTGAGTAAAAGCAGGACGACAATTTCCGTTCCTCACAGAGACATGCCCCAATACACCTATGAGAGTTGTGTAACAAAAGGCCTTTTGTTTGGTGAACAAAGGAGTACAATGGCAGGCAAAGTGTGCTTGTCTGAATGCATGTTGGATTCATGTGATTGCATGCTGGGGCGCGTGTATGCTAGGCTCAGCTCTCTACTTTTGCTACACTCATTTGTGGGTATACACAATCCACCCGCTGCTACGATATGTAGGAACCACTGGTAAAGGGTATTTCACAACTGTACTTTATTTTGTAATGCGCTGGGTTGTGACTTATTTATGCTACCAGATCTGTAATCTATGTGGCCACACACCCTTATTTATAAACACAGTCATGTGAATGAGTTACTCCTTTTTAATTTCCTGTGCGTTCAATGTCTTCACAAGTTCTTCAAAGGTATTCACTCCTCCTACTAATCAGATGAGATCGTTTACTAGCAATAGCATTACTCATTCCATTCACTTTTTAGGGAACTCAAAATTCCCAGAAATTGTGTGCTAAATCAAGCACCTCTGAGTAATTTGCGAGTGTAACATAAGGCTCTCACTAAGATATAATATTGCTATGGAGTGAAACACAGACTATGTTTCCGTCCTGAAATGGCGCCCTAAACGTCACCTCCTCTTTTCTTACTGGCAGGATTTAGATGTAGTGAGTTGTCTTCCCCCGTAACAAAAGGGTACAACTCCGGTAATCACTTAATGCCTGATTGCTCTAATCAGGGAGGGTGGGTATACCCACCCTCCCTGCTCTAATGTGTTGACCGGCTATAATGAGTGACCAAATCTTCTTGTTGCACGGCTTTTATGGACAGTTGTTGCCCTTGATCTCATGCTCTCCACTACTCAATTTAGTAGTCTGTTTTGCGACAACATCGCAAAACAGACTACTAAAATTATCATTGAACCAAGAGGGGTACTAAGACAACTTGAAACCCTAGACAGGTCCAAAGGCGCTGGGCCTGATGGCCTTTCCTCTGCACTCTTAAAATTTCTAGCAAATTATATTTATAAATCTTTAGCAATGATATTTCAATACTCGTTTGATTCGGGTCTGGTTCCAGATGACTGGAGACGGGCTAACGTAATACCTGTTCACAAAAAGGATTCCAGAACAGCACCTCTCAATTACCGCCCAATATCCATGACTTGTATTGCGTCTAAGGTACTAGAACATATAATTTGCCATGACATCAACAACTTCTTGGACACCAACCACTTGCTTTCAGACTGCCAGCACAGTTTCAGAAAAAGGCACAGTTGCGACACTCAACTTTTAACAACAATCTCAGAACTTGTGGACTCATATGATCTAAATGTCCCTACCAACCTTGCTGTACTTGATTTTTCTAAAGCTTTTGATGTTGTCTCGCACAGGAAGCTAGCTTTAAAGCTTAAGGCGATAGGTGTGCATCCTATAACATGTGACTGGATATCAGGCTGGTTGTCCAAACGTACACTCTCTGTGACTGTGAATGGTGCAAAATCCTCACATCACAATGTAACCTCAGGAGTGCCCCAGGGTAATGTACTTGGACCTCTTCTTTTCCTCATTTTTATCAATGATATGCCGTCCTACATTAATAACTCCACCTTAAGACTTTTTGCTGATGACATTCTGGTATATCATCGAATCAAATCACAAGCGGATGAAATCGACTTACAGTCTGATCTAGATAACCTTGCAAAATGGGCCGACACCTGGCAGATGTGCTTTAATGTCTCAAAGTGTGAATTTATGAGAGTCGAGAGGCAGGCACAGGCCAGCATCAACAATCCTTCCCAAACCTACAACTTAAATGCTACCCAATTATCACACGTCTCTTCTGTAAAATACCTAGGTGTACACATAGATGCACATCTCTCTTTTGACAAGCACATCAGAGAGATTTGCAAGAAAGCCACAAGAACGCTTCATATGCTTATGCGTAACTTAAAAAAAGCTAAAACTAAGACTAAAACAGTATCATTTAAAACTATTTGCAGACCAATCTTAGAGTATGCCTCTCATGGTTGGTCTCCTCATTTGGGTAAGCACACAGATGTCATGGAGGCCATAAACAGAAAAGCCTTTAGGTGGGCATATCAAAAAAGACGTAGTGACCATATCAGTGCCCATATGGCTGAAGTCGGATGGCAAACATTGTTTGAAAGAAGGAAGGGTGCTGACTTAAAGTTATATTTTAAAATGATCACCGGTACAGCTGCAGTTAATGAGGAAATGGTCAATGTATCACATTCCCACCATCACACAAGGATAGGCGCCATCAAAGGCAGTATCAACACTGATGTCAAACGCTATTCTTTCAAACAGCGTGTTTATAAGTATATGAATCCAACTTTAAATAGGCTTGAATAGTACATAGCAAAATGGCAATAAAATGCGACCAATGACAGTGTAGTTTCTTTCTCTTCTCTTTTTTTTTGCTTGGTCGGACCGGACTGGAGGTGAAATGAAACCTACAAATATATCTTGCCCCGAAATAGCTTCTAGGAATCACTGAATCTACTTTGACTTCACTGTACCAGACAGACCTCTCTTTTACACTTGGTTTATACAAGTGTGTCTCCTTTACTCCTTTCCTTAGATTATGTACCCACTCTGAGGTGATGCTCAGTAGTAACATAAACAGCCCCCCTTTTTCTTTTTTTACTCATAATAACAATTCAATGCTGTTAAAACATGAAACCCCCATTAAAAATGATTACAACTAAATAATGGACTTTCTGATTATTACTGACATATTTCCAATTAACTGTGCTACAGTCAATCAAGTAAACACTAAATATCGCCAATTAACGGAGCCCAAGCTCAGACGGCAATCAAACCATCGGATGAATCGATGCTATAAGACTTTGACAGAGAACACTTAGTGCTACTTGCCAATTAATCAGGCTGTGCTGCGGCAATGGGAATGGGGGAAATGAACAGCTTAGTCTTGGACCGTGTCCTATATAATATGTCGCAAAGAAGCTGTGCGCTGCTGTGGCATGGTTCGCTAGCCACCTCATCTAGGCATAGCGTAGAATGCCATTTAGATTGGGGTTCTCCTACCAGCATTATTTGAAGGGACTCAAGGCTGGAATTTTAACAAACTTTTCATAGACCCATCTGTAGATTAATATTGAGTATTTGATAACAATGAATCCCAGTTGGTCACTGATTTGATAGCTGGATCACTCACCTTTACACCCAATCTTTACCTGTATCTATATTTCAGCAGGGAGCTGTCCTAAAATCCCTGATTGCAGGCAGTTGTAAATTTTCAGCATCAAGAAATCAGAGTTGTCTTACCTGGATTGAAATACAATGATGTGCAAAAATCAATCCATCAGTGTATATATATATATATAGGAGAAAGCAACTCCTCTCACTCAATCATAGACCAAGAACCCATACTTTCTATGGGGGTTTATCAAAACTCCAAGACTGTATTAATTTATCCCTTAGCATTCTTCTTTGCGATCCTTCTTGCTTCCTTTTTGAACGCAGAATCAAGAGAAGGAAGACAAAATGCCTGTAAGTTGCTCAAACTATCAAGGGAATTATCCCACATATGGTCTATAAATCCCCTAATATTGATGCCAGAGGATAATTCAGCATTTTCTGATGGACTTCGGATGGAAATAGTTTCTCTGCACTGCATTGAATAAGCTTAATTTGTCAATATCCTGAGTGACCTTTTCAAGGTCATCTCATGATGCTTTCATAATCATGGTGCAATCCTCAGGGTTTTCCTGACATTTCCACTGTTGGTGTCATATGGTAGTCAATAAGATTATTCATACAACATCTGAGTGAGCAAAACTACAATTTTTTGTCGTGATTTGGTTACACTCACAGAGTAGACCTATCGTATCTATTGACTGGAAGTACATACCAAAATCGAGATCAGGATTATACTACAACCGATCAGCTCAACTAACTGTTTTGGATTGGAATTATAACGACAAGCTCTTCAATTACTGTAATGCCGGTCAGTAAATTATACAGAGCAAGGCGTCTAGGTTTACAAGGGTACCTAGAAAATAGTATTGTAGCTATGACTGAAGAGGCCAACATACAATTGAGTTGGAGGTAATTCACCACCACACTATGATTAAAGTATTACTATTAGATTGCTCTCTTTTCTCTACTTGACAGCTCGCTAAAGATCTGCTGCACCCATCACACGATGAGGAGAAGAGAAAGTGCAAACTGAAAAGACTTGTACAGTCACCAAACTCTTACTTTATGGATGTTAAATGCCCAGGTATGTATGTCTGAAAGACAAGCCATGTTTTCATGTGCATAGACAGAAAAATAGAAATTAACGCTAAGAGCCTAACACATCTGCTCATGAGTCACATTTCTTAGTAGAACTGCAGGTCACACTTATGACTTGTGTTGGCAGTCGATTATCCCCTTACAATAAGGTAAAAACCTGCCGATGAGCACATCAGCAGTCACTAAAGATACATATTTTGAGACATTATGATCAAGTGGTTACCCATATTGTTACTGTTCACTCAATGTCAACTCATATGATCAGTGCACAGACAGCCTTGTGTGTGTGTGGTTTGTGTTTGTTGTGGTGAAGATGGGAAGCTGTGCATGAACCAAGTTATTGTGGCTGCGCAGCCGCGATAACTTGGTTCATGCACAGCTTCCCATCTTCACCACAACAAACACAAACCACACACACAAGGCTGCAACTCATCAAATCAACTGTAAGTGACCTGCTGTCTGTGATCAGTGCATGCCAGTGGTTGAGAAGTCGGCCCAATAATGTATAGGTTTGTTTACTTGAACTGTATTCTTGTTTCAGGATGTTACAAGATCACCACAGTGTTCAGCCATGCCCAGACTGTTGTGTTGTGTGTTGGATGTTCAACCGTCTTGTGCCAGCCAACTGGTGGCAAAGCAAGACTCACAGAAGGTAAGCACTATCAGCCCTGTTCTGTCAGGTACCTCAAATCCACTGTCTAATGCTGACCTTCTATTTTTTTATATCTTGATGTTTTGTCGCTAATAGGGACTCGTATATTGCACTGATTACTCTCTACTTTTGGTAAAACTTCAGTGGCCATATTATTCCCACTGACAGGACTTGTGTAATGTAAAGGAAACAGAACCTGCTTATCATAAAATAAACCATTTTTGTTTGGCGAACTCTCGATGATCTATATATGACCATTCCCCATACAATCAGTGAACCATGATAATGATATCAAACTTGCACCATCATGCTCACAATCTCCCTTTTACACAATCATGTGTAAATTAACCTGATGGTTGAATTAGTGGCCCAGCTCTCTGTTGTTTGAAATATTAGGCAATCATGGTATTCATACTACTCAGTCAGGCACATGAATTGTACACCAGGTATCATTCACATGATTTATCCTGTGGAGTTTCATTACTTCATCTGACAGGACAACAACCTCTCATTGATTTGCTTTTGTCTTTTGCCCTGCAATTCCACACCTAACTCCAGTCATCCTCCAATAATCTACAGTGACCTTCATAGACTTAACCTAGATAGTGGTCAATATTTTGTGGTTGAAATTGACAGAACTTGATTTACAAGTAGAATTTCTATGTGAGGGTCATGGGGCATTGATCCTGATTTATATCTATGACACGGTAGCTATGTCATTATTTAATAGCCTCTTGTTATCTTCTGTTGCAGGCTGCTCTTTCCGAAAGAAACAGCACTAAGTTACCATGTGGTCATATGATAGCTTGTCCACTTCACCGACAGTTCATGACCATGGGGATGAGACAACACAGATAACACCTTGTTGTGAGTGATGTATTGTAAATATGTTATCATTGCAGCAAAATAAATGATGTAACTAGCATTGTTTTTACTATTTATTGACTTTCAAGTGGCGAAAAAAAACGAACTTTTTTTTTCTGTCATGCGTTCAATAACCTCCTGATCATGAAATAAAAAGTTCTCATGTGACACAAAAAATAGAGACCCTATTTGATATTACTCAAGTTTTGAGAATTGTGTCCTGCAACAACAAAAAAAAAATGAGGCAAAGGTACTATTTTGTACCTTTCACACATAGGATTATATGGTAGCTTGTGTTAAGGTCAAAACATTGGTTTAAGATCCTTTGTGACAACCATTGATCAGTGTAGGCGTACTCATTGAATCAGGGGTGATGACCTTTCGATGCACTTCTATTGCCACTAGGGCTTATAGTTTTCATAGTCGTACTCCTTATATTTTACTGTTGTGTTTCACTATATCTGTATATTGGGTCAACTTGAGTGACAGTCATCCTGACTTATGATATTTCGAAGTACATCAGATTCTAAAAAGCAAACAGCAGAAATCTATATCAAGATGCTATAGGGTGGAGCCTTTCACCTCGGGTATTATTTTGGCAGCCAAGATGATCATGTGACCAGTTGTTACAAGATATTATTTAGATAGTACCAAGTGCAATATCAGTGTATATTATCGAGCAGAATGTCCGATTCTAAGGGCAGTGTACAGACACTCAATCTATGTAATAATTAAATATGAGAATATTATTTTACCATCATAAATGCAGCTCCAAGACAAAGCAGCTTGATTTCTGACTTCATATCTGATATCTCATCTAAAATCATGACATGCATTTTGTGTCAAAAGGGTGGAATCGTCAGGGCTCAGGCTTATCAACATGATGCAGTAAAGATTTGGTCCCTACAACTACATATTCACTTCAAGTGGATGGGTGTTTTAGAATGACAACTGTACTTGATAGCAACACTACATTGTCAGATTTCTTGGTTCTTAATACGATAGGTGGCTATCAAGACATTGATAATTTATCTATGTACTAGTTTTGTTGTGGCTCTTGTTGTTTACTTGACTCACAGTCAATCTCGAATGTCTCGTGGTCGGTGTTGAACGCTTCTGTTGGGACATGAACTTTTCTTATCTCTCCATCAAATCCAGGTGAGTGCTCTGTCTTCTTACCTTCCAACTATAACATACTTATATCAATGATCTTGTATCATGATGTATGACTGGGCCAAGCTTTGAATCTCAGCGCAGTTGACCGAGAGTATTATGAATAAATGTAAATTGCTGAAAACTTATCTTGAACTAACCTTCTTGTCAGGGAGTTGGTCGGAGTTGGGACAAGCTCCCTGCTCTAATGCACCACGCTATTTCACCCATTTGGGTTTTTTTGGAATTGTCTTCTCATGCTTAAAGGAAAATGATTTTCAGCTCTGGGTTAGCTGGTCTTGACGCATACGTCCCAAAACAATTTAGCTTTCAAATGTCGCATCTAAATATGAACCCTGCAGACAAAACTTCAACTATATTCACACTCTCAATGACATTGTAGGCAGAGTCTGAATCCGATGCCGCACGCAGATCAAGGCACTAGGCACATCATTGAGACCCAACCAGAGGCCCATCTATGCCCCAGCGACAGTACCATCCAGTAATGGTGAGTTACATACCTGTATAGACATGTACATAGCACATCGACAAGGACAGCAAGGTGCTCTAACGGTAGCTACTTCCTCCTCTCCGTAATATACAGTAAACTTTGGTATCCACGCTGAAAACCTGTCAATGTGTGCAACATGAGTATGGTGAGTCTTAGTGGTTATTGTTGGCTAGAGTTGTTTGATATGTATTAACCTTGTACTCATTCTCTGATGGAGGGTGAGCTCGGGCAAAAAGTCTCAAACCTCTATTTAATTAACCGGGGGGATCAAAATTGCAAAACTGAACACTCGGTGAGTGAGTGAGACCTGGTAGGGTGTCGCTCACTCATTGATAGAACTAATATACGTTCTGAATAAGCGATTTGGAACCAATTTGTCTAATTGAACGACCAAGTGAGCGATAATTTTGGGTGATGAGATAGTGATAATTTGCCTCCGTAAAGCATGACCCATTCTCATTGAATGACCCCTGAGAGTAGCCAAATACGAGTCCAAAGGCCAAGGTATCCTACACCACGTTCTTCCCTCTCATGAGAAGGTAACTCCAAATATTTGAATCGAAGCTGGTGAACTGTGGAATTGGAAACCGTTCCGGCAGGTTGACTGAACATATGATATAGTTGCATGCTTATAACCATGAGTTTTTTATCCAAGTGTTCACTAGATGTAGTGATACAGGATGTAAGAGGAGGGCCTATTCTTATATTGTAACTCGCCTTTGTTTGACACTACCGATTAGTTCTCCGTGTATGTAGACTTCCATTACATTATTACACAGACAGCAAGATAGGCAACACCAAGCATCACATCTGTAACAGAAAGCTAAAACATGTCACATGTGTGGTTTGATTCTTCAAGGCAATATATGTACCTTGGTTGATGGGTTTGCACTACCCTTTGCACATGTGAAAATCAAAAGGACATGTTCACCATGTTTGCTCCCTGAATGCGTATCCAACATCGGGTTTCTAGGGAGTTGGGTACCGACCATAATCTCATTCGTACATTGTATCACCTTCATGGTTAATCACCCTCATCTAATTGTCATGTCCCATAATTGCTTCATTGGTAATTTGTAGGTGTAATGTATTGGAGTAGGCGACTGCTCAGGGTAAAAAAGGGACTGATCAGGGTAGAAATTGTATTGATGATCGAAACTAGCATCATGAAGTTGTGCCCCCATAACCATCCAAATGTTTACTTTTATTTTGTACCCTGAAATACAGCAAGAAAACTTTTATTTTAGAGTGCTAGCACCCTGGAAATTTACTATTACTAGATGAATTTTGTGGTTACTATCTGTTTATAGATACCATAGTGGTTACCTGTCTGGTTATAGATACCATAGTGGTTACCTGGATAATAAATATTTACACAGTGTATCAATTAATCGTGTGTGAAATATGGCAACTGTCATCTCTGCCTTATCTATCATTGGGCAACCAAATTTACAAATACACCATTTATTGTAGAATCACATGCTATCATGTTAAATTCCCTCAACCCCACCCAACAGTGCTTACAGCACTTAGGCTACACTGGTGAACTATACCTGTTTGTTTAGCCAGGACTACACTTCAGTGCCATTATCATTGGTCTTGCAACCAGCTTCCAGTTGCGAACGAACGTAATCTGTTACTAAAATTGTTTCAGTGTTTTGCACAAGAGAACTGAACAATGTCAGTGAAGCCCAAAGTACGATTACTCAACGGACGGTCCATGCCTCTTGTCGGTCTCGGAACTTGGCTGGTAAGTCGTCAGTTTAATTCTCAGATCTTAATGCTGCAAACCTTGCATCTGTTCTTCGGAGTCACAATGCCTCATACTCATACTGATGGTCTTGCATTGTTATCTCAACCTCCTCAGATGTGCAGCAAACTATATTAAACTCATTGCAAGTTATAATCCATAGTACGTTTGTGGACTGTGGCTATGGAGATATATAAATCCGAACAGTTGATGTACTTACATAGGGATTATCATTAGCTTAGTGCATATGTTACCGCCAGCAGGACTGTTTTTTGGTAAGGCTCTCTGAGTCGGAATATGCATAATCAATTTTTTGTGACAGATATTTTGTTGCAAAACTAAAGTCGGCCTAACTGTATTCTGTTCCGAAGTTGGATGAATCCTTTTTGATAGAGTGTAAGCGGCTGATTGAGGCATTCCTTAAAATTGGCATGTCATTAGCAGCTACCCAGACCAAAATTTTATGAATGCCCTATGTTTCCATCTTATGTGATTTCAGTCTAAGATAGGCGAGGTTGGTAATGCAGTGAGAGTTGCTATAGATGCAGGATATCGACATATAGATACTGCCCAGAACTATTACAATGAAGAAGAGATCGGTGAGGCACTCGAGGAAAAAATAAAAGAGGGCAAAGTGAAGAGGGAAGATGTTTTCATTACTACTAAGGTTTGTTTGTTACTGTCATTTTGTGACTGAGGCTTGAGATAAAAAATAGTCAAAATTGTTATCTGTTGTCACTTTCTGAGGTAAGGTAGGCCAGCGATAGATTTAGGTTTGTCACAAAAAAGACTTGCCTCTCTTGATAAGCTCCTTTTCTACGTACAAAGATTGTCAACACATGGCGAACTGGAACTGTACTAATTCTCAAAAAAAGGTATTGAGAAGAATTTTTTTTTAAATTTAAATGTTATTTAACAAAACCTTTGTGGACACTGATTTTACGATGATAAGACGTCAGTCTGAGGGCTGTTATTGCCAATGTTCATGAGTTGTCAGCTCCTGGATATTCACAACTCAATACAAACACTCAACTCAATACGTAAATGAGTATCAATACTGCTACCTCAGCTGAGACATGTCTTGATCAATAAATGGTCTAGGCTGGGACCTGCCCGGTTCCACGTAAGTACATAGGATTTGAATCATAAGCATCGATTAAGATTGAATGTAGTATTATTGTTAGAAACAAAGATGCTGAATTCACACAGTCCATATACACATTGATGACGCGATATACTGTTGCATGTATATCTCTGATTGATAGCGAGTGAATTAATTCACTTAGCATTAGTTCCACCAGAAGGAATTCAATTTTTTTAATTAGAGGCGGGTACAAATATGGTACTCTTTCTAAATTGACCCTGACGGTCAGAGATACACATGTAGATAGTGTAGATTGATGTCAGTGTGGTCCATATATCGCATATGATGTTTGAAGTATTACATATATCATTTTATCTTGTAGCTGGCGATGGCAGGAATGGCTCCAGAGAACGTGAGGAAAGAGACTATTTTATCTCTTAAAAGACTGAGGACTGATTACATTGATCTCTATCTTATACATCATCCTGTGTCTATATCTGTAAGTGTGCAGTGAGAATGAGAGATCAGGCTAAGACTAACCAACATTGGCAATCGATCTATTATATTGCTGAATTAGTTAGGCACCCATTTGTTCAGCTGTTTTACGGCCCGGCTGCATCACTTTGATCCTTGAAACTTAATGCAAAAAGAATTTGTAATTGGCTGGTTTGAAATATGTAAAAATCATAACTGTTGCATGTGGCTTTTCGGATGTGGTCCATTCAAAAGGATGATTGTGTTCCATACTGGATGCACGCACAACAGTGCTTTTGTCATATTGATGTGCAAAGCTTTAAAACCATACAAGACTGATATCAGAAATTGGGATCTTTCTAAGGTCAGTTGCCAACTGATACACATACATCTAGTTGTATATTGTGTTTTGTGTATTGTATTATATATATATACTCTAGTTGAGTTTTGTGTTTACTATACAATGTTAACCTGATTTATAGGATGAAGGAATGAGTGAGGATCCTCCAGTCAGATTCCCTAAATATACAAGTGGAGCTCTGAAGACTTCATTTGTGGATCCACTCGATACATGGAGGGTAAGTGTATATGAATACCAGGGGCCAAAGATATATATTTTAGGTTTAATTTCTCTGTTAGGTTTGATATCTCTATGTTAGGAGTAGTTGTGTTCTGCAGGAAAGGTGCAAACTCTAAATTCCAAGCCATTAGTTGGGAGAAGGGGAATACATTTGTTTATATTTAAGCATTTGGGCACTTTCCTCAAGGGTCTAGTGGTTTACTGGTAAGGAAGGCCCTCACAAATTATTGAAACTGGCTAAACCTCTTTCTTACCCTTGATTGAGGGCGACAATGACTATTTTACATTTCTCAGACAAACACCAGATAGCCATGACTGCCACTTGGATGTGAAGTTTTCAATTGGAGCATAAACATGATAACTGACAAATACCAAAAGCTTGACATTTCTATTCACCATACCAAACAAACGAGCTGGACTACTTCCAAAATATAAAAATTCAGTTTTAATAATATGTAAAAGTACAAATATTAAACAGCTTATATAATGAGATACTGATATGCTGAATAGTCAAAGTCTTCTGACGGTGACACCAAGGTGACACCTGTCACTTTTTGTATGGTTTTAGGCGATGGAGAAGTTGGTAGATGAAGGGATAGTGAGAGCGATCGGATTATCTAATGTTAATAAAGAACAACTCCAGAGAATTTATGAGAAATCCAGGATTAAACCCGCTAACTTACAGGTAACATCAACATGTTCACCTAGCTAAATGTTCCACAGACTGTTTAATTCGGACAGGACATATAGCAGCTACTAATCTTTTTCATCGATGCTATTCACTATTTTTAAATATTCAATAATTTATTGAGAGAGGCAGCTAGCTGCCTGCTCAGGTAGCTTGAAACTAATACGACTTACATTCGAATCATCATTAATCTCAGCTTCCCTCTGCAGCAAGCGACCCTGATAGCTCAGACTGCACATTGGGCGAACAACTCCGACCCCTCACAGTGCAGATCCAAGTACATTTGGTGATGTGATTTTTACATTTCAGCAGGTGCACAAAGCAATGAATGGTGTCACTTATTGATGTGAATATGTTGTGTGTGTTCTCCAATACAATACCAAACAAACTGCTTTGTATATTTTGAGCATTAACATACAAACACTTTGTTTATGATCACAATCTAATATTTCTAGGTGGAGTGCCACGCCTGGTTCCCCCAGAATGAGATGGTAGATTACTGTCTACAGAGGGGGATAACTTTTGCTGCCTACGCCCCTATCGGCTCCCCTGGTAGACCCTCGTAAGTTAAAGAACTGATTAACTTCTCATTCAGTGTCAGATTTACTGATACTAACCGCCTGATGTAACAGTGAATACTTAACATGGTAGAATAACTTGGTCTGTTTGTGCACCAAGCTGTAAAATTGTTATTGCATGCTGCTCAAAAACCTTATCGACTATTCTGATGACAGCTAGGCTGGGTTCAGTCCAACAATTTGGAGTTATTTACTCAGGTTGGGCGTTGGTTTGTTGTTGAGTGAGTAGATAACACCACTGTACACAAGCACAACCTATAATACAGACAGAGCCCCATTGTTGGCCTGAATCTCAGGCTAGATGGCAGTTCGAAAAGTTCTAATTATTTGATGAGTTTTCCCTCTTAACATTGAGGATGGAGACGAAGATTTTAATTTAAACATGTTTTCAATCATAAATGGCACAATGTACATTTTACGCAATGATGATTTTGTATGTCTTACAGTGTGGAGGGCCCAGTCACCACCCCTCTCATAGATGAGCCAGTGCTGAAGGAACTAGCAGCTAAGCATAAGAAAACAGTACCTCAGGTATTACTGAGGAACCTGATGCAGAGAGGAATTATAGTTCTACCTAAAAGTGTAACTAAGGAGAGGATAATCTCTAACTTCCAGGTTTGTAACATTCAACTTAATTATTTGAATACGATATGTGAGCGACATTCTCAGACATAACATGAATACTAACTCTGATATGATCACGCAGGGAATTCAAGTAAATTGGGTTGTCAGGTACTTGTACAGGCATTCTCTATTGAAAGCTCAACATTCATCGACTGGTGAAGTACACTAAGGTCAAGCTTTAATTCTGGTGATCAATTTTATAAGCTATACCTCAACGCTAAGAAAAATGTTTACAGTAAGGTATGCCGCCTGTCTAGTATCAGCAAAGAGATTAGTTACACATCACAATGATTTGATTTAACATTTGACTTTGAAGCTTTTTAGCCTAAGAAAAGAAACTTAACTTTGTCTCCCCACTGTAAGAAGAGGATAACTCCACTTTACATAATTTATATTTCAATGTCATAATTGTAATCGCTCATTATTACAGTTATATGACTTTGAGTTGAGTGAAGATGATATGGAGGTTATAAAAGGAGTAAACAAAGAACTCAGGCTATTCCAGTTCAACTACTACGGAAAGCAAAAGTTAGTATCACCCTTCCTGATACAATAGGACAACACACTAAAACTTGGAATTCTCCTCAAGTCTATGAATATGATGGATATATATTATTGTTACTATTGACTCTGAAGACTACTGTGTTAGATACTCATTATATCAGTAGAAATTTCCCAGTGTAAGAATTTGAGGGGTATACAAATCAAGAAGTTGTGCTTTTGATAAATAGACATGCATCCACTATCCGGCCTGTTATAATCTCAAACAGTTTCAATAGACGAACGTAATACGGATAAACAGAAATAAAAATAAGATAAACAGAAAGCGTCGAACAAAGTTACAATGGGCTTGTTTTTTCCTTTCTGAATGCTGACTGTACGCTGTTCTAAATACGGATTAATCCAAAAAAACTTGAACCCAGAGATTTATGACCGATGTAACAGACTGTGTTGTTTTGTTATAGTTTCTTACATCCATTCTTCCCATGGCCAGAGTTGGCTCAGAAGTATCATCCCGGAGAAGAACTACCACAACTCTAACCACCACCATGACCACCACCATCACTACCACAACTCTAACCACCACAACAATCACTACTACTTCTACAACTCTAACTGATCACTACAAGGTGAACTCATCTACAGAAGTGTGCGTGTCAATAAATATCCCACAATGCAGTGTACTAAATATTCCACAGATATCAGGTCAAGGAAAGACAACTTACATGAGATTGACCTGCTCCTGATGCATTGTGGGAATTTTCTCATCCATCTCTTTTTTTGTGAACTCAACTGAATGTTAGTGATTTTGGCAAACAATTGACTTCATTATCTAGCTTCAGATGTGTTGACTTTTTGGATTTCAATAATAAAGACTGGTATTCAATTTCACATAAAATGTCCTGTACTATTGATTTTGTTAGACTGTGGGCTGTAGTTCTTTTGATGTTAATTGCAATTATTTCTCACATATATAACAGGTATTGAAGTGGGGTCAATTCTATCATCGAGGGTCAGCAGTTTCTTAATAACAGCAATTAAAGTTTAACAATTTTAAGAGGAGAACAGGTGTTTCATTTTCTTCATTGGAAATATTTCCCACTGTACGTAGATTATAGATTTTGTGGTTGCGGTGCAAACTTGAGGCTTGTAGGCTGTCTGGGTATTTGTATCCCCAACCTCTTCCCTGAAAACTTGACAAAACCTACGTTTATCAATGCTATACTTCTATAAAATTCAGGGTGAGGTTACTGCTAGAAGCTGCTTCAAAATGTTGATTTATTTTTCATCTCCTGCTCCAGGAATTAGCTTTGAAAGTTAAGGTTGTAACGTACATCACTCACTGTAGTATTGTCTGCACAATGCCCTAAACTGCCTTATCTCACAATTCTTTGTCCTATTATTGCCCCAACGTGCTCTTGTGAATATATAAAATTCGGTCTCTTCACCTACTACCGGATTATAATCACGAATCAACCATGGTATGCCATGTATTTAGATTAGTTACCTGCATGCCTTCCTGACGAATGTAGCCACCTCCTCGTAATTTGGAGCCAACACAGATATTGTAGACTGTCGAGCTGGACCACAGAAAAATGTGCAGCAACAGCTTGCGTCTAAAATTAAATATGCTGATATTAGAATGATGTCATAAGGAAGAGTAAGCTGGCCTTTTGTTGATGTTGGTATCCATAACCTTAAACCAGTAGAGATTTGTTAGATAGTTTTTTTGCCATACAAAGGGGTCTACCAGATCTCATAATCATCTCAAAGTGGACAAACACGTTTGCAACACATTCGTCGTATTAGTGTGTGATATATCTTGCAACACCAGACCAGTTTGGCACACTGACGCATATCCAAAAAAAGGTAACATATTTCCTGGATTTCAAGATCCGTATTCATCTATTTGATGCTGTTATTATATCCTTTTTCGGTCTTATCAGATTATTCTAGTCATAAAAACAAACAAGCTCACAAGCCAACCTTTTTGTTGTGCAAGAGTAAGGTTATTTACTGAGTTGGTGTCCTGGTTTTCAACCCTGATCACTCTACGGTCTACTTTTCTAAGCAGTTTTAATTTCACACAATATTATCATGTTTTCACATTACTCCACCCTACATCCAAATATTTTAATAAAACCTGCATGGAACCCTGGCTAATCTTCGCCTTGCAATATAGACATGTATATGTAATCGAGTTCCTTTTACAAACACGATGCTTGTTAAAAATTGAAACACAACACTTCACAAGATTCAAATTGTTGACAGTTTTGATGGGAGTACCACATGTGCGAAATCATCCCAAATGACAAAATCTTACCTTCTGCTACGAGAAATAAGACAGTATCCGGGTCTTCTTTATCACTGATAGAATAAGTCATCGGAGTACACGCCCAGTCTGTAAAATCAGAATAAGCAGGTGTATGTGTGAACGCCCTTTGGAACTTGCTGCGCCAAGTCTTCCAGCTATGATACACACACTTAACGCTCATTTCACAGCAATCAGTCTAACTCCTTGATCTAGCTTTCCCCAGAATACAACAAACACTCATAATACTGATAAATGACTTCCTATTTCATTTCATATCTAATAAGGAAGCATGTATATATCTTGACCCTTCACGTGGTAGCGTTGTCTGCACAATACATTGAACTGGAAACTTTTCAAGTATCAAATACATACCATAAGGCCAAATTTAGTTGGATTTCACCGCAGCATAATCACCATTTATACCTGAAGCTGTACATGTACAGAAATATTCTGGCTAAGATAATGCTGGACCATCACCTGGGTTTATGAGGCGGAAATTTGGAAATTATTTTGCAGATTAGAGATCGGCATGAATTTGTAAAATGCATACCTGCAAGCTGTTTCTCCTTGTCTTGTGTGATGACTAGCTCCTTTGAGCTCTCCAGTTTATTGAGTACATCTGTAGAGGTCAGTGGATAGGGATTAGTTATAGGAGCACCTTTACTCCATCTTTTCTTCTCTTTACCTGTGTCGTAAAACGTAAAAGTTCAAAATGAATATACGTTATTCACATTTTTTATCAGTAAATTTGGAGTAAATTAATATCCCATAATGGAGTTGTTACAGAATCAATTGGCTATTTTGACCCAAACATCTTTGGGAGTGGTGTCGACATGTTTTGTTCACCAATAAATTCTATAGATAAACAGATAGACTTCACAATTAAAAGCAAAAAAGGTTTTGGCAATTGGCAATACAATGTTTTACTGTAAATAAATATTGGACTTACCGGTGTCCATATCTTAGCTGAGAAAGTAAACAGTTCACCCAAAGTATGAGAGAATAAACAACAGAGTCGAGATCATCAGAGAAAATGTACCTGCCGAACAACTCATTGGATGTATGTTTGTAATGGTGTCTGTATGGTTACAAATGTCAATGACTGAATAAGTTGCCTGCCTGGGTAACAGATTGTAACTTGTTGAGGGCCTATTGGCTTTGTTGAATATTAATTGGAAGCACTTCTTTCTTGGTTATTTTATCGATCTAATATTTAATGGTGCAATTGAAAATACTATGGAAATTGTGATGTTGGATTAAATTTATTTGAAGAAGAAAAGTTGAAGAAAACAATCCAAGACTGAGGTCACTCCGAAGGGTCCAATCAAAGAAATAATCGCTCGATGTTGATTAAATTGAATTGCTTGAAAAAAAGCACAAAATAATTTGGTCCCTATCTTTTTTGTCATAAAGAGTTCATAAGATTTGATAAGTCATTATTCGAATATATTTGGATTTTAAATCTCTGTTCAAAGCAGAAACTCAAGGATAAAATGTTTTTAAAGATAATTTAGATTGTTGTTGTGGCTCCAATTTTATCTCTATAGGCATCAATAACTTATTGTCCTGATAGCGAGGAGTCACTCAAGTTTGATGAAGTTCCTCAGCGCGTGTCTCCTGCTCCTGACGGGGCGCTGAGGACAGCCCATACACCTACAGCCCATAGAGCGGCCGTAGATATTCTCCATCCATTCACAGCGAGCCTCTCTACACTTATACATATCTATACACTGCATATCACAATCCATCTCTGTGCAGGACATCGATCTACGCTGTGCCTCTATACCTACAGAAAGACAAAATTCATAATGAATTTATGAATTACTAACTTGGAGTTGTCCCCACTTGAAAACTCAATCGCTAGAAGTTTACCTGGTTACAAATTTGTCCTTGTTTCTTGTACGTCTGTAGTCTGAAGCAGGGATGTTAGGTCTGAGATGATGTTTTGCCATTATCAAATTGAAGGCTATCCGATAAACTTGCTCAGTACTAATCGTCCTATCAAAATCCCCTCCTAGTCTAAATGTACATTCTCCATAAAGGTAATGCAACATAATAAAGTACATAATTGTAGTACTTTGTTTACATGTTATAAATCCCTGATTTAAACTTAATATTCAAATGAAATACCCTGGCCCATGCGACCTTTTCAAGATAGCATGGAGAGACGTTATATTATATACGGGATGAGGGCAGTTGATACCACAATTATTTGTTCATTCCACCATTCTTGTTCAAAATAATGCTGAGCTCCAAGAAATCAATAATAATTATTCTATTCAGTCTCTGTTGTGACATGTATCTCACCAGTGAGGTAAAGAATCACCAAAGTTAGCAGCGCTAGCGTGCCGAGTCTCATCGTAACAGAGTAAAATTATTCTACTTGGAAAAATGACAACACCTCTTCTCGCAGTGTGAAACAATCACAAAATGAGAATTTCATTGCTGAGTTTTGCCTATGAATTGAATTTTTGTCCCCGTTCAATTTCGCTCTTCTTCAATTTAACAAGTAATACTTTTTATTCAACACCCATTATTTTTTGACCCTTGAAAGAAATGTAAGACCCCAGGGTCAAAACTAAAAGCTCACAGAGTGTAATAGAGCCTAATTGTTGAGTAATTGTTAATTAGAGTAGCTGTGATCACATTTCACTGCCTCGGGGAGAGTTGAATTTTTTAGATATTACATCACAGAGTAAGATCATAAAGTCTCAGTTTATAACTCACAGAACGCTTCTTGTGGGTCATTACAGGTCAACTTAAAACAGCTGATCACTTTATTACTTTAATTTATGATGTCGGCGACCAGAGAATTTATTGAGAATTGCTGCCCTGGTGTAATTTATTGAATTGACAAAATGAAAATGATGATTGAAATTTCATAACATTGATTTTAACTTTTGTAAAAAAGAGTATAAAAATATTTTGAAAAGGTTTGTCATGATAGTAGAAAAATCTTTAAATGGCATTTCAATGTATCAACTTTGCGTGACTATGTGATCGTTGTAGTCTGTTGATGACGTATGTGTATGTGTTTATGAGTTCTGTTTGGTTGGTAGGTATCGTGAAGGGCACTGAATTGGCTGGTCGAGTCCCCAGTCTGCTGGTTTGCTTCCGACAGGAGAGACCTACAAATAATCAACAAAATGTAATCTTAGACTGAGAATTCCCTGCTTGTTTATCCACCAAGTTAATTAGTGAAGTTGCCTTCTTGCAAAATGTGTGAACACAACTCCGCTCAAGACATGCATCCTGCCATCACCACACAACCCATCTCAGCTGGTGACAAGTTATCGCTGAAACTCTCATTATACTCATATCTTTTATATCGTGCAATTCAACTTAGGTATTAAGGAACTGTTTGTGCATAATCGACTGTGTCTCTCCCAAATGAAATCAAAGCTAGCGCATCTCAGGTTCAAAGGCTTATTCCATGATGAAGTCATTATAATGAAGAGGTACACAGGATAACATTTCTCCTTATAATGGAGAGTGGAACACAGGCTAATATCACTAGTTATAATGGAGAAGTACGAAGGCTAATATCTCTCCTTATAATGGAGAGGTACACAGGCTAATATCTCTCCTTATAATGAAGAGGCGCACAGGCTAATATCTCTCCTCATAATGGAGAGCGGTACACAGGCTAATATCTCTAGTTATAATAGAGAGGTACACAGGCTAATCTACTTACGATGGAGTTCCATAGCCCTTTACCGGCCATATTCTGTCCTTTCTCACTGAAGTGGAAGCAGTCAGGCGCGAAGTAACTCAGATCTGGTCCTCCGTTAGACTAAAATACAATGTTTATAATACAATAAATATGATATATTGTATTTATATAATACATCATTAACAATAATGCTAAACCTTAGGATTCCAAGCATCACTGGACATATCAGATCATATTGCATTGACTGGAAAAATAGCTCACTCTGAAGGAAATTGATTTTTAATCCCGGGTTACAATAAATTTTTGATATTCATATCTGTGATGACCCAATCAGTTAAAAAAAAATCAAATCCAGAAAATGCATCCTTATATCTGGGCAGGTAATATACAGACTGATCTATAAATGGCAAAATCAGTGGGGCTCATGAAATAGAGTCTCAAATTTTATGTGTAGGAGTTATTATCATTATCATTTACTCCATTAGTAGCTATATGGATTTGTATTCAGCTAGCCAAATTGGCATGTTTTAAAAGCTCTAAATCAGAACTGAACCCAAAAGCCATCACAAAACAGAGTGCGACTTATAGATGAGCCAAAAAGCTCCAGTTGAGGGGGATTTACAATGCCTTATGATATCAAATTCAGGAACAAGAATTACACATCTTAGAGTTACTCACAGCTGCCGGTGGTACAGTCTCTCTGTAGAAGGGCTGATTGACGACAACAAAGTCATCCTTACCCTCGTATCGTCCGCTGTTGACCAGAGCTTGTACTGCTCTCTGGTAGGCGATACTCAGCTCAGTCAGGGCAGCTGTGTCAGCGTCAGCACCATGTCCGCAGCTACATACAGCTCTGTGAGGGAAGAGAAACTCAAATTTGTTATCTACCAATTGCTAAGTCGAGTAAAAATTGAACTCAGTGATATAAACGATCACTGATCTGCATCGTGGTATCTTCTATCTGACAATTCCTATATAGTTTTACCTAAGCTTCACATGGATAAAATTGTATTGAGCTGAAAGCAAGGTATAATTGGGATTGTGATTGACAGTACTTGTGATGTGATATTTTTTGCTTTCGGGCGGAGAACCAGCCCACCCAGCAATCAATCAGAGCCAACACATTGGCTAGAGCCATGCCAACTCTTCAGGATTGGGTCTACTTATTCGAATTTTAGTTCCGATGATATCATCAAGCTTTGAACCAATCTGGCTATAAAGATTGTCAAGTTATTATGATCTCGCCAGGAATTAGCACCACTATCCTCTTTATTCCTGATCATCACTATGGTCCAATGCTTCAAATGAATGGTCCAGCCCCATGTCTAATGATGAATGCTAACGATATCCATGCTGAAAAACATCAAAAAATAGCTGCCGCGGCTTGGATTTGAACCAGGGCCTCCCGCATAAAAACTTTTGTCCTACATTGCCTCATACTGTAGTATGCGAATCAAAACAGTTTCTGAAATTGAATGAAGAAATGCTTTCCAATGCTTACGGAAGTTAATCTATACGCTAATCCCATGTATTGATCACTCCTCAAATCAAAGTCACATTGAGATATGGAAACATACTAAATAAAGTCTGGATACTCAACCTAATACATACCCATGGACGAGCGAGCAGATGATTCCATTACCGAGTCCAGCAACAGGTGAGATATCGAATATCTCGGCCAGATTGACGTAAGCTCTCGGGATGTTATCTCGGATGATGTCCAGAGCTTCGGCTACATTTGCAATCATTGTCTCGGCAGAGTGAGCATTCTGAAGTTAGGTAAAAGATACCACAATATGAATCTAATGATAATATCATTTTGATAAACATTATGAGTTTGTAGGGCCGCAATCCTCCATATCGAAACAGCACTCGCACTGGCAACCAGCATTGGTGTTCATTGAAGACCTAAAGCCAAACAAATGTGGCAATAGCAATTTATTTTATAGCAAGGAGTTTCATGACAGATTTCCTGGTGATAAAATGAGTGCTGCATCAGTTAACCTGGCCTGTCTTGACCAGCTTTGTTCGCTTTGTTTGCTTTGTTCACCAAACAACGCTTGTCAAGACAACTACAGTTAATCCAGGTTGAAGTGGTTTCAGATTTCCCAAGGAGAAAACTTACCAGGTCATTACAGAAAGCACACAGGTTATTTCCTCCGATGAATAGAGTGATCATCTTCCAGTCTTGCTCCATGTTGATACTGGAATCTGCTCTCAGTTTGTTTACAAGGTTCTGAGCTTGTCCGGGCATATCCCTTTGGAAATAATAATATCAAAAATACCAACGAAAATCTAGAAGTAATCCCCTCTTGCTATTGTTGTGTGAGTGATCGGTGCGGTTCCAAGCTTACGCTACCTTCTCTCATATATTCATTTCTATGTTGGTAAATATCCCATAATGCAATTTTCTGAAATTAATACGACGATGAAGTAACAACAGGGTCATAATTTATAAACGATAATCGATGATATACCCAATCCTGAGATTAGACTCAATAATCAGAGTTTTAATGGTACTGCATATTCGGTTATTGTCATACGGTCGATTGAATGGTTCATCTTAGGAAACCGTTTGATCGTTTGGTTTGGAAATTGGTTACACTTTAACAGCGTTCAATCTGTGATGTAAGTTACTTGCTGTGCAATGTAAGTTATACTTAGCATTTGCTTTAAGACTTACTGCGCGATGGCTCCAGCGACAGCTACATTATACCCAGCTCCGGAGGAGGCAGCGTTTCCACTTCCTGTTGAGAATCCTCTCACCTCAGGGTTAAACTTCTTCAGAATATCTGGAAACATTTATTAGGGTATTTATAGTATATAATTATATAAATTATCTTTTTAGAGCATCTCAAGTTCATCTTAGTAATACTGATTTCGCTTATTATTTTTTATGATGGATGGGGCGAGATACAGTTGGAGTCCGGGACTAATCAAAAATTTCTCTCCAATGGTACTTAAAGCCTAGATCAAGTTTGATTCATTTTTCTGACGTTGGAATTGCCCCTCCCCCATTTCTGATACACCAAACACCCTTGTCAGTAAAGGGGGGGGGGTGGGGGGCAATTCCAAAGTTGGCAAAATGGATCAAACTTGATCTACTTGAAGCCATAGCTCCTGCAGCACCAATCACTATGCATTGATCTATACTCACTTGGCATAGTAGACACTCCCTGGTCAAGGCTTCTGTCTCCTCCAATACTGTAAAAGTGAGTGTAATATGTGATAAGAAAGTCATAAGGGTAATATATATGTGAGCAGGTTTATGACAATGAGTATCCGACAATTCAATTCTCAATAATTAAATGTGAGAGGCAATCTGTTATAACATGCATGAGATCAGGCTCCTGGCACTACAGGGTCACAGTTGCATTATGGATATATTCTAACACGCATTATTTGTTCCTGCTAAAGAGCTCTAAATTTATGTCCGAAAATGTGCTTTAAAGCACAATTTCTAGGAGTGATCCCTCCTTGCATCACCATTAGTTAGTAAATGCGGCAGTGGTCTAGGGCAGCCTTCCTTGGCATGCAATGTATAAAGGAGTTATAACAAGGCTGCTCGCGTTTTCATTATGAGTTGTATCACAATTATTTCACTGTTGAGTAGTGAAATTTACAAAAATTAAAGAGCACATATCATTGAAATACGTATGTGCCCTCTTCAGGAAAATGACCACACTGAACATAAAATCTCATATGCAAATTCCAGACCTAATGGTAGTATAAGAGCAGCACCAAAATACATAGTGGAGTTGCCTCCTTGCAAAATGTGTGAGCACAACTTCATTCTTAAATAGGCGTCCTGTTATCACCCACAATCCATTGCAGTTGGTGATAAGTAATCGCTGGACATCTCATTTTACTCTTATATATCCTACAATTTAGCGTCTACTGGTCTCAATTGACGCCCCAGGTATGTTCCGACCTGCCTACAAACTAAGAGCAACTTGGCACCGAATATGGCGGCCGCACCCTTAAGGCACCTTCATTTCCCAGTCTTCGGACTTGCGATTTTAACCCACTTTTTTTTTACTATTCTCACCTCCAGGATCTGCCTCTGTACTCAGTGAGACATCCGAGGATAGTCCAGGCACTGGCTCCGTTAGCTGCGGTCAAGGAATCTCCGAGAGCTGCTACGATGTCGATATCTCCTACTGCCAACTTGTGTACTAAAATCACAGGGAACAAGTGAATATTATAATGAATATATCGGTACTGGATAGCTAGATATACCTTGCAGCAGTAAACATTAGCTATTTATGTAGCTTTAGCTTCAGCTTTGTAGATTAAATGATTTTATGTTAGCTTGCACCAATTATCATTAGTTAACGCAGGAGTTTTTAAAAAATGTTACGAGGTTGAGTAGTTATTAACTCAGCTATGAACTCATTGTCTCTAGCGAGGCAAGATTTTGGCACTATTTTGATCTTCTAGGGTATTCTAGGTCACAGTGAATATTGATGAATATTAATAATATATGAGGCCCGGTCCCTCACCTGATGAAGGCTTCGTTGATGATCTCAGGCCAGTAGCACAGTTCAGGTTGTATCTGTTGAATCTTCCTCTGGCAGCAGCCTGCACCTGTAGAAGAAGCAGATTATCAGCATTTTATTATTAGGATCAGTGCAATCTGTGCTAGCGGTCCCCAAGTTTTGGCTGTTGGTTTGGTGCAAGAATAAATAGACTGCCTCAACTGGGTTCGATAATCACTTTGCAGGTTTTAGAATGTGCGGAACTAAATACTTGTCTTGAGAAGGTCACATGTCGTGAGGTCAACACCAAGCAACCGAACTTATTTATAGTATAGCCTCAGGCCCATAGTTCTAGGGAGGTCAGGGAGGCAATGCCTCCCCTAGCATGTTAAATAGAGTGGTCTTAAAATGTAATAATTGAATATTCCATGTCAGAGTCAGCTCACTTGAGACTTCCATATATATACTATACTACCATATTTTCAAATCTACGGCCCTGAGCCTTTATTGACAAGCAATGTTAACAGCAAGTTAATTTTGAGATTACAGACTTCAAGATTTTGTTAGTCTTTCTACGTTGAACAATATTAAAACTTGTACCTCAACACGTATGCCCATCCCTCATTAAAGTAATTAAAATCGGCTGATCACTACAAATACTTATTTGCCATTCTAAGACTGTACGTTTCGATTGTTCATCCTCAAAAAGCTTAGAGGTAAGACGATTGCCCAAGTGGATGGTCGTGGCATAGGATGTCACAAGAACAACCTGAGAGGATAAAAGCGTAACATATTATACCGAATAAAATGAATCTTGAATTATAATTATCTCAGTCATACTCACTGGATCTGATCTGGTGAGGGCGACATGTTTGCTCCACTCTTCTCTCAGTAGAGGAGAGTTATTAATCGTCTCCAGCATCTCAACATATCTCTCAAAGGAGGCGTGAAGGGACGGAGTCTTTGGTCGTCCAATCACAAACAACGCTGTAAAAGTCGTAAATACAAAGTCTGTTAATCGTGATTTCATTATAACGGCCATCATCAAAAGTTTCACACAAATTTTTTTCTACTTTTATTGGTAAGATAATCAGTTAAAAAAAAATTGTTATTTTAAGTGCCAAAAGAAGAAAAGATGCAGGTTTGGACGTATATTAGATTTGAGCTGACGACTGTTGGAGTTATAAGTGCAATGATTTGAATTATTGTATTGTATTATTATTAACTCTCAATTAGAAAAAACTCAAACTTAAGATAGAAGAATAAAGTACTACAACGGAAATGATGGCAACCAGTCATAAAAACAACCAGCAGGAAGAAGACAATCAAAATCATTTAATTGAGAACCTTTAATTTGGAATTGAAATAAATAAAAAATAAATTTGACATATATTATCAAACTATTAGGTAATTTTATATCTCTTTACTAATTTGATCGTTGAAGGTGTACTGAAAAGATGAGAGGATGCTTGCTTTGACAATTAAGCAATAAAATAAGCTTTTTGTTATTATTGACTTACCATTGCACATCAATGCCACCGTTAACAGAGCAAGTTTAGCCATGATAGCCCAGATCTAGAGCAATGATATAATTCTACAGAGAAGTCTTATCCTACTCGATCGTCAAGCTGGTATGAGTCTGACACAGGTAGCATCGACGATTTTATATCGGAGCTGAATTACATGATAGCCAAGATAAGCGGCACTCTGCCTTGCTTAATAGCGTTTTATTATCAGAAGTGCAGAATTATTGGTCGGTGATGGCTACAATCTTTTAACATAGATCTCAGGCTATCTGTGTACTCTCTATAACACCAACGACAACCGTTCAACTGTTTGCACACTTGTTTTTAGGTAGTGTCCATCTTTACAACACAAGATGACCTGCCTCTTATCGAGAGAGGCAACTCCCAAAGTTGAGAATAAATTAATGCAGATATTTGTGATAGGTTCTTTTGAGCGACACATATTGTTTGTCCCTGCTGCATAAATGTTGAAAAAACTCAACCAGTCTGAGAACCTATATTGGAAAGCAATGAAACCTATCATTTGGAAATATTTGATTTAAGGATTGACTCTGATTTTAAAATCTGATAACCTTAATATATTGGAGTTGCTGTTTTTAATGAAAAGCTGCGCAGCACCGCTGTGCTGGCAAGGTAGTCTACGTGGAACAAGACTTTTTACAGTCTGAAAGCCTTATCACAAATTTAAAGCCAAGGCATCCTCTACCATGAAAATTATTGCTGCCCTGGAATAAGCTAAGATTTTGTAATAATATAGGAAGCCAGTCCGCAGTGATCACTATAAGTTATGCAGGACATGCAGGGCTCAGATATTTGGCAGAGTACCTGTTTTTATGATCTCTTACATAATTGGTTGATACTTAGAGTGTGACAGCTGGTGCGTTCTCGTACAGAAGTGTGGCAGGGAGTGAGTTAGTGACTCAAGGGTTCTCCATAAATAACCTTGATCAGATATAAAGCAATAAAATGTGCTGCAGATTGTATGAAAACCTAGGTTTATTAAACAGCTCTGGAACTAAGATGAGTTTATAAAAATCAAATGTGTTTATATATCCAAACACTGGTATATGTTTTAAAGAAAATAGCATAAGTTAAAAAGAAATATATCAGGGTTTCACCAAATGGTATTCTTAGTTTAAAGTCCTAGGTTTGTTTGAAAGACTGAAGTAAAAAAGGTGTACGTCCTAAAGAGTTAGAAAACCCTTTTATTAAACCAATCATAGCCAGAGCAATAAGAACAATAACCTTTGGATACAGATAACTCCTCCAGCTGATATGTATGTATGACTAAGTCCCCGGATACAGATGCTTTGAGCGATATCCTAAGGGTTAAGTTAGACTTAAGTGGTACTCTGATATGTAGGTCAGGGGTGTGTCCAAACATTGAGACCTACAAGGACAGCGCTCGAGTCACAGCCCACAGCACACCTACAAAATAATGATAATATCACTCATCACAAGTTGAATATCATGGCCTGGCTGAAAAATCGCTCCGAACACGAATAATTCAATCCTGTATTCATCCATGAAACAGCAAAACAATTAGACATCATGTGTTGAGGTTAGGTTTTCAAGTTTTTCTTTTAATTCTCACTTTAGCTACTCAGTGAACAAATGATAGTGATATGCCAAAACCAAAAATACTTGACTAAATCTATATTTGCCCTTGTTGTCTTGCTGCAACGACAAATAAATTACGTCAAAATATGACCAAAACTAGAAAGCCTTCTCTCGGTTCTGTTCAATATTTTATTGAAATTGGCTCATTAAAATCCTTGTCGCTAAATTGAGACCTCAAACCTATTATACAGTAATTTCAGCTAGAATGAAAGACCAGATTTTGACAGAGACAGTTCAATTGAATACAGCCACTATCTGTTCACTAACTCAGTGTGTGAGGGAGACCTGCTAGTGGTACTACTAGCAATAGGTTTTACTTATTGAGAGAGCTAAATATTTATTATGATTGGAAGATTTGGGAATAATTTATTGTTTAATTGAAAGACCAGATGAGCTAAAACCCGTTAGGCAGGCAGAGTATTTTTTTAATAGAGAAGGACAATGTTTTAATTCCTTGGATAATTTATTCTAAATAAGTGGGAACAAAATATAGACCATGCAAATCAAACAATGACACATATCCTAGCAATAAGTTTCTCTCTTCTGGTCAGTCTATATTCATGACCTCAGAGCATATACTGTATACAGTCATTGGTTTGATGAGCAATAGCTCATGGTAAAATTGTCCTTTGGATTTCAGCTTTATAGATATTTCAACCCAATAACGTGAAGTATTATCTTGTGGGTGGTAGGCGTATTGTCTTATGGGCGGTAGGAAAATTGACAGCTCTATGAGCTGCATGTCTATTTGAATTAATTAATTGTGTACTTGAGGCATAAATCATTCATTAAATTGTGATAAATTTTTAAAACAAATCAATAAAGCTCTTGCTACACACGCCGTACTATCCATAGGATTGGGAAACTTTTAAGTAAGGCTACAGATTGGGCAAGGTGCTATACATGCCTATTAATAGCTAGGCCTATTCCTTTCAATTACAATATTATTTGGGTCTGCTTTGCCTTCCTATTGTTCAACTTGAATGAATTAAACCAATCACTATTTAGTAATTTAATTAAGCCTCTTTCACAAATAACAAAGGAATAGCTGGCCATACTACGGCTACGGATAGATCCAACAAGTTGGTAAGCCCATCTGAGGCATCTGGCAGAACTAACCTAGCTATCCTATGCATCTGGCAGAGCTAAAGATGCCCCAATCCTGTGGAAAATACGACGTGTGTAGCCACAACTTAGGGCTACTGCTGGTAACCACCATCTAACCAGATAACCCCTAACAACTAGCTAATTTGAAGCTATCAATGCCTACCAAGGTACAACATGACGGAATGCTAGCTGAAATAAAAAGGTCCCTTGTTATGTTGCCAAATCCATTCTATAGCATCCACACAAAGAGTGACCGAGATACCGAAAGCGAGATTGTAAACACTCATTTTCAATTATTTATTTTTGCCTTTCAGCTAGCCTTTCAGAGAGCTTTAGCTTTTCTCAAATGAAGGTATTCAATCATCAATCCCCCCCTTCCTCCCCTTCCCCCCACCCACAAATGGCAACTATACACAAGAAGCTAAATTGGCAACATTGATGCACTAAATCTATCCTTTCACATTGTTTCCTTCTCACCAATTGTAAGAGAGACAATTCCCAGGTCAGAGGTCGATCTCCTAGAGTCATTGCAGAGCTCAGTATTATCACAGGAGCATTTCCACACTGTAGTCTGAATTTTACTACCGCTATCATCACCGACATAGTCTGAGATTATACGCCTGTCCTGATCACATGAAGAGTGGTCGTAATGCATCCCGCAACTCCTTGTGACTGCAATATAATAAAAAAAAAAATCCAACTTAAACAAGGAAATGCAAGCTGGAAATGTAAATCTATGCGTTAAATGTGGATGTAGATACTTATTTGTTCTGTATCATAAAAAATTACGGCAATAAAACCTAGATAAGCTGTATATATGCATGGATTCTATTGTATTGTATTGCTTTGAGGTAACATGAGAAAAAATTTTGCCTAATTTCTAATATGTTATGAGAATGCTAGATCTAAAAATCTTAAAATCCTTGCATTGTGGGTAATAATGACAACCCACCAGCTGCTCTCTTTGATTTTTATTTTGGTTCAAACAAGATGATTTTTGTTACAACATTTTACTGAAACTGAAGAGACAACTTCAATACTCTCGGGTTGTCGATAGAGTTATCTGGTCCCAATGCACCCCTTCTGTTCAAGCAATACTGTCATGGATAATTAAGGTGAGATGCAGTTAACAAAATATTTTTGTTAAGCTCGCAAACAACCCTTAGGTTCAAAACAGACCAGGCTTCATTTTCGATCAACTACTTGATTGGTTCGACAGTTTCGGAAAGCAGCATGACGGTATATGCACTACAGGAGTATCAAAGGAGGAGATATTGCCATCTCGCACGTTCGTGAAAGTGCAAACTTTAAGGCTTGTTGTTATTTTCTTGACTCTAGACCGCCTCAGTAAATTAAACTCCCTGGGAACCAGGCTTCATTATCGAACAGTTTCTTGATTGGTCCAACAATAATAAAGAGCAGCGTGACTGTATACACCCTAGAGGTGAATCCCAGGAGGAAAGGTTCGCTGTTTCGCACAATATATAGTGCAAACTGTCTTTGAGTGACACTCAAGCTATAGCTTAATTCTTGCTCTTCAAGGTAATTCAGTATTCCTGATTAATATTTCTTACCTGAAGTCGATTTGAGACCGAGTACGCTGACGCTATATTTGTATTTTGAGCATCCTGTGGGGGTACCGGGTACGTCCCGACATGTAGATTTGTGTAAAGAGTAGGGTATATAGTCATCTAAACATCTCTGTGTTGTGTGATCACATACATAGCACTGAAACGCTGATACAGAACTTATCAGAAGTGTCACAGCAGCTGAAGTACAGAAAGTTTGATTGATCATATTGAATATAAACACATCATGACCTGAATGATGCCCCCCCCCCCCCCCTTCAAAATGGCATCAAATCAAAAAGTTTCAGTTCATTTCGATAAATGATAAAATTCAGTGCTTGTCTGCCTGTTGAAGGACGAGCAAAACAATACCTAGTGAACAGCATAACAAGATCCTGTGAATAACAAAACCGGTTACTAGCACTGGTGAAAATCACTAAGCTTAAAGTGATGTAGTAACTTTGTTGACTCTGGTATGGATGACGGAAAATATTCTGTTCTTACCAAAAGTATAAAGAAGATTCCTCTGCATTTCTCGGTAATTGAACGTTGCTCGTTTTAGTGCAGAATTTTGTCGCTGATAATGATGGTCTGCCGATCACCTCATATCTATACAAAGCTGCTTATGAAACACATTGTCAGAATCGAAACTATGACAGCAAATATTGATAGTGAGAAATTTCTAGTACCCCAGGGAATTAGGCCTTTGTCTAGTTGATGCATGCTCCATATGACGTATGCTAGGAGTTTTATATAATCAATTGTTTAAAAATTCATAAACTCTCGCAGAAATGTTGATAATACAGACTAATGTTACACTCTAACTTAGCTGAGCAAACAAGACCAAATTTCGGCTTTTGCTGACGTTACCAATGCTATCAACAATTCAAGCCCCAGGCTACGTTGCACTTAAGGGATGGTGAAAATATGCGACGCTGATATTGCTACACAATAGAGAATCCAAGTGTATAACCCTCTCTTTGTCACCCTATAATGTGTTGTTTGGTATAGAGTTCATGGGATTCAAATCAAATCAGTTACACCCAGAACCTACATGCTTCTCTCCATGGTATTTCACTCATAACCTCTTGGCTAATGGTTCAATCACCTTCTCACTTTCACATCATATCCATCAATGTCTCTAATTACAATTTCAAGTATGGATGTGAATAATTTCCTGAGATATAGCCGGACAGAAATACTCCTCCAGATATTGTTTATTATTGCTTGTTTTGATGACTTCCTGCAGGTCACATGTCGTTTCAGTCTAATGAAAGTAATGTCTTTATGGTAGCGATAAAGATAGCTGAGGAAATTTATCTTGAGCTATTCTTCAAACTTTATAAATTTCAATGTGCAACATCCATCCATGACTTGCTATACATGTCCACAAATTGTACTGAGATGCTGTGGATTGACAAGTGCCTCACTGGGAAATGAACATATACTCTCAACAAACTGATCACATAGTGTGTCCTAACTAGCTTAGATTGGCAAAGACATTAGATTCTCAGAGCCTGTTTTCCACAGATCTACAGCCAAGGGCTGACCACATACTGCATGTATGAATATATGTACATATATAAAGAGTGCGGAGATCTAATCGTACATAGGAATTGGCACCCAGGGCAACAGCTCTTGATATCTCACGTCACACTAATAAGCTGATTGTTAGGTTAATGAGTGCGCAGTCTACAGAGGGTCTGTTGGACTGCTGTTGAATATTCTGAAATGCATTGTTTAATAATTCATGAGTTCTGCTGTTGTTAGACCACATGGAAAGCTTCACACTCCAGCAGCAGCAAAGAAAAATCAGCGACGTTCTCAATCAGCTGTGTTGTCATTATGTGTATATAAAACATTTTGGAAAAAGAAGGGAAAGTAATCAACTGATTTATCTCCTCGTACAAGAAAAGCAGATAACTCCTTATCAATAAATAATTGATATTATAATATTATATTTATATATTATTTTATAGGATATTCATCTCCTATGTGAATTAGTCTATCGACAGTCCAGCAGAGGTAGATTCAAGAGAAGGACAAGATAGTACTTAGACAGAATGGGCTCTTAGAATACGTTGCGCATTGCACTTCTCCCCATTTTCAGACTGCAGATAGTTCTTATATCACTTTTTAAAACTTTTTCATATTGCTTTTGGGGATCGTGTCTAATAGTTATTTTCACAGTTCAAACCTCCCAAATATTTGACGATGATTCGCAGTGACCCCAGAGAGTTCATCTTGGCGCAATAACTGCCATTTTTATATTGGGTCTTATTATTGTGATTTAAAAAATATGATTTGAAATCTTAGTCGGTTTTTGTAATGGGACAAATAGATCCTGAGTAACGGAAAAGGCGATATATCATGTTAAAGTTTGTAGTCACGGCATAGTTGCCAACTTTGCAATCTTGTCCATGACTGATATTGTTACTGCTTCAAAAATCATTGTTTGCTACTTTAGCTTCAGCACAAACCTATGCAAGTTTTTTGTACTTACATAACATTGAGAAGCTAGGCTAGATGGTATTGCCTCACTAGAATTTTGTTTTGCCTTTTAATTGTTTTGATCTCATTTTTCCTTCCAGCTAGCTTGTGATTTTGTCGCCAAGAGTAGGAGTGTACAGTATTTCTGTACAAGTATAACAGGATGATTACGACAGCCTGAATCACATGACATTACATACATTTACTTACAACATAGCACATCATCAGAGCTAAATTTCTCGGGCATGTTGTATCCTGCTTCACGGCAGCATAGAAACCTCGACATATTTTGAATATGGGATATTATATCATACAATAGCAGCTATTATCAATGAGAGTGTCCTTTGTAGCAGCTGGTATTGTTATGTTATATTGATACTGCTCTATAAATACCCGAGGAGCGTACATTCAATAGATTGAATTCATTTTTATTTGGTACAACAACCCTAAAAAAGAACTCCTTTTTTGTGCTGACACAATTTGTAGTGTTTACTGAATATGAATCCCTTGAAGATTTCATTCATCAGTAGTTATTATAAAAGATACAAAAATCAGATTTTTAATCAGGTACATAATTATCAAAAATTTAAATCAATGTGAAGACTTTCAAAAGTAGGTAGCTAGCGAGTTTTATTTGAGAAATACTTAATCAATCACTGAAGGGTAATCCTTTTGTAATCGTAAACCTGTCCTCTTAAATGCCATCAACAGTTTATTTATGTGTTGTATGTCACCCCAGCATCCTCGCTATGATTACAGTTTTCCACTTCCCATCTTCAAAGGAAATAGAGAATATAGACCAGGCTTAGCCATAAGTAACCTTCTTTGAATGACATGCTATTGATATACAATGTATCGTAGCAACCAGAAGAACAAACTTTAATGTTGATAATGCTGAGAAGGGTAGGGATAGAGATAGGGTAATTTTATACAAAAAATGAGAAGATGATTTAACTTACCCGTCATGTGAAAAGCCCAACTGAGACTCGGAACCTCTACAATATACACTGTCCAGGTATACCGGTCCGCATCCCTGTCCAAAGTGTGCTTCACTGTGGGAGCTTTGTGCACCTCTAAAAAATTGATGATCAACAGAGACTTGCAGATATAAAATTGGTGATAATTATTTGTAAATATTGTACCTGCTAATATACTATACGATTACGATAGTTATTACATCAACAGGATAATAATATAAAAACTTGTTTGAGTTTGAACAGAAAGTTAAGCTTTAATACTCATTGCCAACATAATTCCGAGATATATATATATGGCCATATATAATACTTTATTCTTGTCGATCAAATTCAATGACAAATATTACCATGCATAAATATATATATAAATAAAAAACAAAGCAGTCATGTGTATTTACGGACAATATTGTGGTCTTTAAATTATGCTCTATCTATGGAAGGGTGATCTTGGGCTTCCAAAAATTTCTTGCAACAAATCTCTTAACTTTGTAAGCAATGGGTAACTGATTTCGATAGCGCTTGACTCACCTGCTGAAACCTAAGCTCTTACAAACCACATTAGCATCATCTATACCCCAGTCGTCATCACATACTGTACCCCATGGCTCTTGTGTGTACATCAGTCTTACTTCTACTCTCCCTTTGTTTGAGGAGCCAGATCCGACTAACCTTACCTCCAAAGCTTTGTTACCTTATTGATAGAAATTGGACAAGCCACATCATATTTTATCTGTGCTGATTAGATTTCGGAAACCCAATGCATAATTATTATTTATGGGGCTACTGTAAATTAGGTACCTATGCCACCCTTTCCCCCTCCTGTGGTTACCTGTTTAAAACGTAAATAGCACACATTACTAATGTGACAGCCATGCTTGATTTATTGACATTTTTAGTTAGGTACTTGGAAACTCACCCCTATAGACAAGTGACTTCAGCTGAAGTACATCAGTATTCAGGGTCCCTACCAAGCCAACATTTTCTTCAAGTTTTGCCATACCCCTTGCTGAGGACATCTCACATGCATCAAGCGATGATCTTCCAAGCTATTGGTTGGGTTACATTTTTGAGTGAATCAATGCTCTTGTTGGCTGAGTTGATTGATTGTTCAAGTGAGTTTATCCTGCCTGTGATTGTCTCTGTCTGCTGCTAAAACAATAAGACCCTATGGCTTGATGTCCGGCTCGATTCCTTTAACTGAGTGATTCTGTCGTTGATTGGTTCTGTCAAGTTCTTTAATGACCGTATATCGCTGTCAATAACATCCATTCTCTGACTTGAGTTTCTGAATAGTTTATCTGAAAATTGTAGAAATAAATCACTTAAAGAAATATATTTCTGGCAAAACTCTGACATGTGTGATCAATATGGCAAGCCAGCCTGTGGTCAATATGCTTGATTTCAATCAATACATAAAACACAGCTCATTGAAACAACACTTAGGCATTTTGATTTATGAAAACAATAAACTGTTTGTTTCTACTTAAATGTTAGCAATTTTACATGCTAAATAAAATGTCACCTACCACATCTGCCCAGGAATTTGTTCTTGATATATGAATGCATATCTGCCAGGTCTCTCACAGATTCACTGTTGTTGGAGATCATTGTGAAGAGCGTTTTGATCTCAGTGTCCAGCTCAGAGACTGAAAATATGTCAGAGAAGATAGATCAAAACTTGAGAATATATTATCATAAAACAGGTATATGTATATATTTGATTGCAGACCACACTCATATTAAGTACACGCAGGCGTTTGTCACTAAAGGGTCTGAAACCCCGCCAGCGATTTGCAAATTAATTTACATACATTTTGGTTCTCAGCTCCCAAAGAGTGACTGTCTTAGGCAGCTGATTTTTAGTTCAAAGATAGATGTAACTCTTGTCATGCTATGGAGATGTTTGCATTTGAACAAAAGCGTAACCAGGAGTGGCTGACGGTTAAGGGTAAGGACTTGTGATCTTAGTACCAAGGTCCCATTCGGTTCGGTCCTAAAACGGCCCGCGGCCAAAAACGGCCCGTGGCCAAAAACGGCCCGCGGCCCAGCATGATTTTTGAGTTTGTCATGACCCAAAACCTCTAAAAAACAAGTTAAGTCGACAAACTTAGGTTTTTGGGAAAAAACTCAAGTTTTCAAACTTTCCAAAAAAATGGCCCAGCATGATTTTTGAGTTCTACAAGTCCAAAAACCTCTAAAAAACAAGTTAAGCCAAGAAACTCAAGTTTTTGGGAAAAAACTTAAGTTTTCAAAAAAACGGCCCAGTTCGATTTCTGAGTTCTACAAGTCCCAAAACCTCTAAAAATCAAGTTAAGCCAAGAAACTTAAGTTTGTGTGAAAAAATTTAATTTAGAATTTTTTTTTCAAAAAAACGACCAAGTATGATTTTTGAGTTCTCCAAGTCCCGAAACCTCAAAAAAATGAATCAAGTCAACAAACTTAAGTTTTTTGGAAAAAACATAAGTCTTCAAACTTTTCAAAAAAACGGTCCAGCATGATTTTTGAGTTCGTCATGACCCAAAACCTCTAAAAAACAAATTTAGTCAACAAACTTAAGTTTTTGAAAAAAAATTAAGTTTTTAAAAAAATCGCCCAGCATATTTTTTGAGTTCTCCAAGACGAATAACCTCTGAAAACGAGTCAACAAACTTAAGTTTTTGGGAAAAAACTTAAGTTTTCAAACTTGTTTTTGAGAGGCTTTGGGTCATGAAGAACTCAAAAATCATACTGGGCCGTTTTTTTGAAAAATTTTAAAAATAAATTTTTTTCCCAAAAACTTAAGTTTGTTGACTTAACTCGTTTTTTAGAGGTTTTGGGACTTGGAGAACTCTAAAATCATACTGGGCCGTATTTTGAAAACTTAAGTTTTTCCCAAAAACTTGAGTTTCTTGGCCTAACTTGTTTTTAGAGGTTTTGGGACTTGGAGAGCTCATAAATCATACTGGGCTGTTTTTTTTTTAAATTTAAAAAATTTAATTTCTTTCCCGAAAACTTAAGTTTGGCGGCTTAACTTGTCTTTTAGAGGTTTTGGGTCATGACAAACTCAAAAATCATACTGGGCCATTTTTTTGAAAAATTAAAAAAGATTTTCCCAAAAACTCATCACATTGCCCAATGGAGATCATAAAACTACAGTGACAAAAACATTTTCCAAAATTGGTTATAATCCCCTTACCAAACTTTTTATTGGGATGATATCACCCTGTGTCCTAATGCAGGATCTAACCTAGTGGTTCATTAATCTTGAATCAATCATCATTATTAAAAAACTTCCTTGTATAATCACCACCAATGCAATGGTCTCACTTTTCCGCTATCACCACAGTCATACGGTGCACGCTCTGCAAAAACTAATTAGCAATCCGGTACAAAGTAGTATTTCACCCTAACATCAAGCAGCATATTGCACATAGTGACGAGCGAGCGGCTGACGGCTAACTTAGACATGGAGAACACCACAGCAGCATTTGCATTGGTACTTATAATGCTGTTTATCAACTACCAAGGTAGGTTATTTACAATTACCAGAATTTTAATGAATTGATTGTGCCAGTTCTCACAAGTTTAGCAGTTGATATATTATGTAATCAAGCTTAATTTGTGCTCCATAAGACAGGCGGTCAGCAATATCGTTGCAAACAGTAGAGTGGTCCAAAGTCTTTTTCACTGGTATATTTCGATGTACTCTGGGTTTGTTATGAAGTTGTACATTTCCATGAAAGGATGGATTCACCATGTTTCCATGTGAGTTTTGAGGTCGGCATGGATCGAGCTGAGTTGTCACCTCTTGGCTCGCCCTCGAAATAAATGCATGCATTCACGTGTATATAGCTTAGATGTCGCCACGCCACGCCAGTCATAATCATTTATAATAATTTCAGGTCAATCCATGGAGTTGCAGTGATTTAAATTAATTTCAACAATAACTTGTGGTACGCAATCGGCTGCTATACAGGAGACTTCAGTAACGCCGTTAAATAAATCAAGGTTTGCTCAATGAAATTCATTCAAGAGTTTATAGTACATCACATCATGTATAATTTTGTTGGGAGGGGAGATGTGAATCGCTTGGAATGTTACAGTAGACAGTAAGCTAACTATCTTATAATTTGTAGAAGTGACAGGCTGTGATACTTTTCAGTGTGATAATGGTGAGTGTCTCTTGAGCAGCTGGAAATGTGACGGGGATCCGGATTGTGACAATGTGAGTTAAGCAAACATACTGATTACTGATAATCTAGACCTGCACTCAGAGTAATATCTTTGCTCCCTGAGGCTATAAGGTTATTTGCTTGTTTGATTACCGTGAAATAAAAGTCTTTAGTTCTAGACTAGTAGACAACACTATACTAGACTATAGATTAGACTGGCTTTGACTTGGTTAGCCGGACTCATGCTATTTTAGACTACTATATGGTGGTATAGCCACAAATATAACATGTTATATTGAGAGGGCTATGCTTGGGAATTTTGTCATTTTTATAAAGATTACTACACCCCTCCGCCCTCAACCCGTTACATATATTAAATTAGTTTATTGTATGATCACCTGACTGCAGGGAGAGGACGAACATGACTGTCCTTGTGACACGTTCCGGTGTAACGATGGCACCTGTATTAATGATGCCAGCTATGTATGTGACGGGATCATGATTGTAGTCAGGGAGAAGATGAGATCAACTGTAGCTCACTCACTGATGTCATCCAATCCAACAACTTTGGTGGTGAGACTCAGATTTTTTCATCGAGAGATAATTATTATATATGTATATATTATTATATTATATTATTTAGTGTATATGGTACTTTGGTAGATATTTTATTGAATTATTGAAGTGATAATTCCTTCTTTCATGGACGCTGAGTGTTTACAAAATAGTGTTTGTGAACAATAACACGAGCACAATCATCCTTTTTTCTCAAAGCTGTTGTTGCATTTTTTCGGCCTCAACAAACAAGCCAAGTGAAGAGGGGATTGGGATTTGTTGATTGAGAATTCAGATCTAAAATCAATAGGTGAGATCTTTAGCTGTTGCGGGACTTTAGTTGTTAAAGTTTACCTTCTGAATGCATTCCACCATAAAAAAGGAAGCAGTATATCCTTATACTATGGCTGGGATAACATTCTTTCCCCTTAGGGATTACGGTAATAACCACAAATTGATGATGTGATATTTTGTTATTTTGAATTGATGGATGACGAAATAATTACCTAATGCTATTTGTCACATCAATGTCTGTTATCCTCAAACCAGTGCAGACTTCAACATGCGAACAACTATAACTGGCGCAATCAGAGGTCCAGAAATTTACCGTTGTGCACATGTGCACCAATCAATTCAGGTTGGTTATCTTTGCACGAACAAATTCAAATTTGCTTGAGTTCTCAAACAGAAAATTCACCCCACCCGAACTGGATAAAAGTTACCTTCTATATGCAAAGTGTATTTAGGTCAGTTCGGCCAGTTTGTGGCACTGTCACTACGGTGCAGAGAGACTCGTATCACAATACACAATGCAAGCAGTGTGAAAATTTCCTTTAATCATTATTCAAAGGGCTAGTAGCGTATAAAACAGCTCATTTTTTTGTGTACAGGTTAAAATAAGTCAGCATCCGAGCATAACAACATCTCATCCTGCCTGTGTATGTGACAAGGCCTCACAAAATTGTTTTCGCTTTGTAGATGTAAATTTGGAAGGTACGAAATGTTATTCCTGTATCGGATCTGGTGCGAGTTGTGCCGATCCTTTCACTGGCTCGGCTTCTCAGGAGGTTGTGTGCTCTTCTGGTGATACATGTGCCAAGATAAAGATCAGTGGGAAGTTTATGGGCATCAGCCTGACCACAGGTAGGATAATAATTAGCCTGATATATTCAAATAATCCGACAGGTCGTTGAAAAACTTTTGGCAATTAATGGTGAAAAGCATATTTTTTACACCTGGTGCATTGGACCAGGAAGAGCGACCGGTGCCACATGTGCAGCTATCGAGCAATCGATGAAGAGTGCAGAAACCCTCCAATTTTCTCGTTTGAAGTGATAATATCACGAATCCGTACAAAAGCATGATTTATGATCGAGCAATCAATCACTATGTTCTCATATGTCAACGTGACATCAGTTTTAGGCACAATCGATACAGGGGAATAGCATTTAAGTCAACATTCGCATACAATAGGAATTTTCTCGATGCAAACCAGATACCGTTTTGATTTGCGATGAATGTATAAGGCGATGAATGGATAGCCCGCCTGCATACAATGATTTCAATGGACATTGACGGCGGGAGGCCAGATGTCTTTTCATCTCTTTTTCATCATGAAATTCGTGAGCAATCATTCTTCGAAATGGGACAGTGACAGTGTCACGAATCACTCAGCCATGACACTGAGTACCAAACAAACAAGATAGATTATTTCAATTTTAATGTTTGTTTTGCTTATTTATTGTTGCCTAAAATATTTCACAATCTTAATTTCCTGTCTTTTTTTCCCAGTGACTCGGAGATGTGAGGGAGGCCTAGAGACAAACGATTACTGTGAGACGCCCATAAACTCAGAGACAACCGTCGGAGTGTCAGCGAAAACTTGGTTTTGCACTTGTACTGGTGATCTCTGCAACTCAAGTCCACAGGCTAAATACAGCATCTTAGTTTTATGTGTCACAGCTATTTTGTTGGCTTATGATCTTCTAGGATGAAATCTGATGCTGTGAGGTAGACTCCTCTGATTTATATTTTAAAATTCAACACTCGACCATATACACACGCTTTCTGTAATCTCTTTTGATAATCTCAGAAGCTCATAAACTGATTACTCCTACAACAATAGGCAAACCCCAGACTAATACAAAATTGGTATTTCTCATTCAAATTCCTTCTGTGTTATCACACTTAGATTGATAAATGAATCTATGGATAAATATCCCACATTTTAACCTGCAGCCTGTATCAATTCTCACTTGATAACATGCTTCTGATTGATTTTCAAATTTAATTTCTATCCTTTCAACAATTATTCTGAAAAGTAATTTCGCCGAAAAACTGTTCTCATTTCCCTGCAACTTCCACGCGGATAGGAAGAAGGGGGCTTGCCCCCCCCCCCTGTGTGAGAAAGATTGAAAATGATACTGTGCCTTATGGTTTTATTGTCTATGATATTTTCATCTGACCAATAAACTTACTCCGACAATAATTATCTTCTAAGATCTTATTTACCTTATGAATTTAAGTAAAAACACCTTTAAAATGTTTATCTTCAATTGATCAAATTAACAAATTTATTTACTAAAAACTCTCTTCTCTGAATAAGTGATTTTAGCTCAAACAATTTTAATAATTTCACTGATCTATTCTCCCCTGCAATTTGTGTACGTTTTTGTCCTAATCCTTGTCCATGCTGACAGCGAGACACCAGTATTAGTGGGAACATATCAGTAACTGTAGTGTAGGTGATATGTATTTCTTGAAAAAAACTTGAAATATTGCCTCACAACTCACCACAGTCTATCCGTGTGTTTGAATCAGCACAAAAACAAAAAGTCGGGAAGAAGTTTGCATGCTTTTATTTTGCTGTTGTTTTCCTGGCATGATGGAGCAACTACACAGTGAAAAATTATGAGGTGAAATACAACCAAATTGTGGGTGAAGAGGCTGCCACAGGATATCTCGATCTGGTTGTCAGTCTGTAACAGTAGTCATCCGACTCTCGCACCTCGATCATACCATATTTCATACTAAAAAAATTCCAAATTTCTGTTAGTTGCCATTATGTTGATCTTTCAAGCACCACTTTTGTGCCTAATATGTAATACTTAAAAAAATATTCACATATTCAATATCAAAAAGACCCCCAATTTGCACAGGGTTGAAATAGCTGAAATTAAAGCTATCTAACATTTACACACCCTCTCTAATTTATAAAAAGTTCCCACCACAGCTGCCAAATCTTAGTGCTAGCTTACAATAGTAGGTCACCCCCAAACTAGCTTACCTTAACTTCTAGCTAACATTCACTCCTCTATAGGGTAAGTGAATCGATCATTTAAAAATATATATATATATATATATACATATTAATGTAACCGAACAGCAGCAGATCTAGTGATAGCAAGCCTTTCTAATTCATTTTATTTTAATTTTCCAATCATAAACCTCCACCTAGCTACGCCAGAAAAAAAAGCTAGGGATCACAATTGGTTTAGAATAACTTATTATTTACGGTCGAGTTCTACTTTAATCTGCATTTCATGTATCAGGAGAGAACATGTTGACCTCAGTATGACCCATTGCACTTCCATTGCTTTCACGATATCTCTATTGTAGATATGAACGTTAGCTCATGTACGCAACCCACAATAAGTAGCCCTTTATTATGGTACCAAGGTTATCAACTGATTTGATACACCAAGTGGTTTCTTTACATACCTTATCTTCCCAACAGTTCAAATGTTCACATAAGACCCACCCATTGTTATCAGGAGTAAACGCATGAAACTAACAACACTATACACACTAGTAACTAAATTCACTCCTCATCTTGATAACATCACAGCTTCGATCAACATGTACTTGGGACTTGGGAGCTCATCTAAATTGATTAATGAGACAAGATGCAGGCATTTTTTGAATACCAAGCAGGAGCAGGTGTACCAAGATTCCAAAAAGGTGAGTTTCTTTATGGCATTATAATATATCCACAAAGAGGAATTATGGCTATATACTGAGTCTATTTACTACAATGTCTGCAACAAACTCCAATATAACAGCTCTGCATGGATAGCGTGTACTGTGAATAGAAACTAACCTAATGTGGAATCTGTGAAAATGCTCTTCAATCAAGGCACCCGAAATATGATATATCCAAGTAAAGTGGGGGCTGGAAAAATGGACCTTTAAAGCACCCCGAGTGTGACTCATTCCTATGTATGCACAACCAACCAACCACTTGCACCATCTCATCAACACCCAAAAGAATGGGTTGTTGGCTTGAATCCTGCAGTACCATAGACTTAATATACTAATACTTATACTTATACTAATACTTATACTTAATATAATATAGTATATTAAGTATATGTGCAGCACAGTTCATTCCAGGACTGAGGGCTTATAGTAAATAAATAAGTACTCATCCCCATAAAGTGACTAGCCGTTATATTATTTTTAGAAAGGCCAAATGAAGGCATCAACTCTAGTCTTTTGCTAAAGACCTGTACAGGGTGCAGTCCTATAAACAACACAGCCGAGATTCTGAGGTGGCAGACTTTTTAACCAGGTCATCCATTTCCGAACAGACTATATAATAAGTTTCTTTTATTGTAGGGGGAAACTTTATGACAATTTCCGGAGACGCTATTGCCAATCATGTCGATCTGTTTGTGTCGATGCCGGTATCTAATTACCTGGGATTGAGAGACAGCCCCGATCTGGGGTTGAGAGACAGCCCCGATCTGGGGTTGAGAGACAGCCCCGATCAAGCATTTAAATCAAAAGATGGTATCGGTTGGTGAAGAACAACAAGCTATTGATGATGAAATAATAAATGTCCAAAACTTTGATAGGATATCATGTAGGGCGATGATGAGTATTGAAGGTAAGATTTAGATACTATAAAAGTTCAGAGTCTGATGGTGCACTAACGGCAATTAAATGTCAAGATGTAATTGATTAATAAGTTCTGTCTGTATACAGGTTTGTAATCATATTTTGATATCTGATGATACTAAAAGACTTCTAAAAGACCTCAGATTGATTGCACAGTATGTGTCTGGGATTCAGAATTGGCTAGCACAGAATCTCAATCACCTTGCGAGCTAAGACATTGCGCTGACAACACCCGCAACAACTGTGATCTTATTATACGCTCCCTAAAGTTTGTGATTATGTGTAAACCACTGTACTGCAGGCTTGAAACTCAACTGACTAACTAACACTAACACCGTAACTGAACTGTTTATGGTTCAGTTCGGAGAAAAACACAAGAATTTGAACAAAAAAACAAAGTACATAAACGGAATAACAATTCATTTGAAGTTGAAGGGAGCATTCAGAATAAACCAGTAGTGATCATGTGGAGACGTACCGACAATATAGGTGATACCGATAGCCGGTACTACCAACTAACCCGTGGACACCTCCTGATAGCCTGTAGCAAGTCAGACAATTCTAAAGAGGTAAGAAAGCACTAACTCATTCCACTGTGCCTTGTGAATATAACCAGGTCAATGGCAAAGCATCAAAATGAAGTATGAGCGCTGATACGGTTGAGCAGTTGAGTGGAGAGGCCTTTCTTTTGAGTAATTTGTCAATGAAGAATATTTTACATATTCTCAAATGAGTTAGTTATCCCCTTTGAACAATTAGCAACCTGTCATCTAATCAAAATTCCACAATTCAGTTATAATATTTTACAGGTTTATGAAGAGTTGAAGGCGTGCCTACAGCAGTTTTGACATTCACTGGATAATGACATTATCATTGAGGCTATGGATATTTCCATTTGAGGAACAAGCGATTTAAAAAGTTACAGCGAAAATAAAATTAGCTTCTTGAAGAATTAACCATAGTTTACTTTATGTCCCCAAAAAAGATTGTCTCCTCCTCGCCAAGGGAGATAAATCCTAGTCTAAATCCTGTCCAAGCTTTATGGTGAGTTTATTGACCTACCAACGGTTTACAGTGGACCAGTTAACAGTCATCATGAGATAAAATGCTTAAGAATTTATTCACTTATAAGGAGTGATAGTGCTGCTGTAGGATCACACAAGACAATACATTTACAAAAAGTCACAGATATCCAAATCTTTGAAACAAAGACAGTATGAAAAATATTTACAGCAAGATCAGACGTCGAGACACTTCTTTGAAAAGGGATGAGGGCGCTCTTGTGTCACCTGGTTGTCACAAAATATAGTTTTAGCAGTCGATAGACTGTGTTCTTGAGATGCTTGAATTCAGCTAAAAGATTTAGCTGAAAGAATCACATCCAATTTAGCTGATCATGTAAACTCTTCGACCATAAGATCATACTTCATATGTGTCCCAGTATTCTGCTTCAGATCGATCTGTAAAACAAAATACAGAGAGGGGGATGGTTAAATTGGATTACAGGAAGTGTAGTCATGCGCAGCTCACTTAATTCAAACTTCTTAGGACCACAAAAATTTGTCCTAATTAAGCAGAGTTTGAATTAAGTGATATTAGAATGCATTGAAATATGGCTGAAGGGACCAAGTTTGCCTGAACAGGAGTTTTGAATTATAAAGTTTGAATTAACCAGCTTACACTGTTTTGTATAAGTAATCAAGGGTACTATAGTATTAGTGATTTAGCTCTCTAGTGTATTAGTAATACTGTGTGCTCGCTACTCAATTACTGATCTAGACTGTACTATTGTATAGTGAATCTAGTTTACTAGTGGAGTGGGATTATTGTGTATATGATAAATGATATGATATGATATGATATGAGTTCTTGTGGACAAGTGAATTACAAAATCTAGGAAAATAATGTTCGGTGTTTCCTCACACCTCTAAAAGTGTCTTGTCTCAAATATTTCATTTAGCAATGGGAGGCGATTACTCCCATCAAAAAGGCTCCAACCTCATGTTATCCTCGCAATTTACCACGCTATGATAATTAGGAGGAATTAGTACTCACAGACACGACATCAGTGGGCTGAGTAGGGCTAGTACTAGCTGTGTGTAATGTACTGTGTGAGTGAGTCATAAAAGCCTCTCTCGGTTTTACTGCAGGTGATAATGATTTAGATATGGACAGTGGTATCACATCCTGAGGAGAAGAAAATAATGCATTTATATAGTCTGAGTTAAGAAAATATTTCAGTCTTATTATTATAATATTGGAGAGTTTTTGTTGTTGTTATAAGCACCGCACTCCTACAGAGGGAGGCCATTTTGCACTGGAGCACCAGATCTTTTGTTGTTACAAATGTCACGTTTGGATTCTGCCTACATAAAAACTTTCTTGATCTTTCTGGAATTTTCAGCTTCATTAAGACAGACAGCAAGACAGCAAATTGTGATACAGGAATTCAGTGTGACTTGGAAAAAACTCAATTTATCAAATGTTAATCGACGTAAATCAAATGTTAATCAATGTGCTCAATGTTAATACCTAAATTCAATCAGTCTTTGAGCACACTGTCAGGCAAAAATGTCCATTCATCATTCAGATTATCTCCTTTTTGGTGATGTCATGCTACTCAATTAAAAGTCATGAAACCCAGTTACAATTCAGGATCCACTCAAGCCCTTAAAGTTGTTGGTTTAAAATCACAAGTCTGTCTCTGTCCGAAGACTGAGAAAAAACAGGGCGTGGCCGCCGTATTCTAAGCTACTGATATAAATATAATACTCACTGTTTTTTCTTCAGTAATCGTCCAGTTTGAAAACCTGTGAAAATAATAAATAAGATGATTATTACTAAAATTTTGGCACAATTTTTGCCTAGTCTAGAGTATAAATAAAGGAATATCTTTGTCATCAACTACTAGTTGTACTCATTACATTAGTGAGTCATCAACTACTAGTTGTACTCATTACATTAGTGAGTCATCAACTACTAGTTGTACTCATTACATTAGTGAGTCATCAACTACTAGTTGTACTCATTACATTAGTGAGTCATCAACTACTAGTTGTACTCATTACATTAGTGAGTCATCAACTACTAGTTGTACTCATTATATTAGTGAGTCATCAACTACTAGTTGTACTCATTACATTAGTGAGTCATCAACTACTAGTTGTACTCATTATATTAGCGAGTCATCAACTACTAGTTGTACTCATTACATTAGTGAGTCATCCAAACAAGGTCTACCTGCATTGATTGCTACTTACAGATCAGAGTGAACTAGAAATTAAAAATATAGATATTAGGAGATGGTTAGTAGTTACAGTCACTGATATATATTCATCGATTAGGGGAACATATCTGGCCCTAAACAAGCATATTGCAATTTATGTATGATTGCTGGAAACAATTTCTCATCTGTGATTGGTTCAAAACTTCAGTTATGATACAGCCGACCCTTTGTAATTAATTGAGATTTAAAAGGTCGTTACTGGGACGTCAGTCAATGCATAACTTGAAAGCTGCCAGAATTTTTTTACCATTAATCTATGAATTTATATCAATGGTTACAGACCTAAACTTTATGAAAGGTGGCTCATCTCAGAGTAAGACATGGGGAGACTACTCACAGCTTAGGGTCCTGTAATGAGACATTGTCCTTGTCGTCTAGTAGGAGACTATTTAAGTCATCACCGAGCGTAGACAACTCCTCTCCTATCATCTTAAGCTCCGCTGGCTTATTTATTGTTGATTGAGAAAGTAATGCAGATGTGTCCTTCAGGCCTGGTTAAAAATTTAAGCAAATATTATTCATTATTTCTGTGCATATATTTATGTGTTTTTGTTTTTTTTTGTATGGGGTCATAAAGTTGTTAATTTCGTTTGTTTATAACAAACTTATATATATGAAAACCTCAATCAAACGCATAATAATTATTACTATTATTGTGAATAATTTGGTATGGTAATGGAAATGTGATAAATAATAATTTGATAAATATGGGAAGTGAAATTGTTCTCACCAGAAAAGTCTTGTATTTTGTCCATTGATATCCATTCCGATATTCTGCCACTAAGCTCTAAAGAAGTTGCTCCATCCTGTATCAAAAATGCATAGACATGTTAAACAAAAGAAAAAGTCTCAAATATAATGTTCCACAGATCAATCAAGGGTTCTTTTTCCTAGCTGGCATATCAGGCTGTGTTTAGTTGCGAGTTCACATAGTTCCGATTATTCTTATGTTACAAATTGACATGTAAGGCAGCAGCATGACCTTCGAACTAATGTATGTACCTCTTTTCATGTTTGTTTGTTTGTTTTATCATTTTTAAAATAAACCACGTTATGTACAAAAAAAGGTAAGATCAATCGAAAGACCAAAATCGATGTTTTTGAGCAGATTTGAGCAATGATTTAAATAAAAAAGGATCGATCGTTCTAAATGAAAGACCAATGAGGCAGCTGACCAGAAATAAAACTAGATCTCAGAGAGATTGTAATTTCAATAAATTACATACCTGAGAATCGTCTGATCTTTTCTTCTCTGCCTCGCTGACTAGTCTCTCTTCCCCGAGCTCTGTGAGTGTACATAGCTCTATATGTGTCTGACCTGTATAAGGGTCTGTGTTCTCTTTACCTCGGCTAACGATTGAGAAGCTGTCACATCTTTTACATCCACCTGTCATAGAGTATATTATATTAATATATCACAAGTAGAACTACAAATTTATAATAGGCGCATAATATTAAGTCGAGTATACTCCATGTTTTGCCCCGCAAAATGGTCATATAAACATTTTACTGTGGAAAACATATGGGATTACATTTTTGGATGCTTTTAGCTGCTTATGTGCTGTTTTCTGACTATAGCTTTAGAAATCACAATCAGATTTTCATGATGCACAAGTTCTGTTCTCTCTGAACCTTATAGCATTCTCACAGGTAGGCAAACGCTTTGCACATCTCAGTCATCAAAGCCTCAGATGCCTTAGTCCTGCAGACTTGTTGGGTAAAATTAGCTAAGGGCTTTCAATTGACTAGCGGGTTAACTTCCAGTGCACATTGCCAAACTATAACAAAGCTTACGACAGATGTATGAGCCGATTAGAGCCTTGAATCATCACATCGCTGCGATGCATTTAGTTCAGACCAAACAGTACCTTTTTTACTCTTCAGTTTGAATTTTTTAAACTCCTGATTTTTCACCACTTTCTTCCCAAGTCCAGAGTCATCAGTGATCACTTTGATTCCTTGTTCAGTTTTATCTTCTACAAATTCTTCCAGCAACTCAGATGGTAAAACTGCAATATCAATCAGATACATGATTACATTAGATCCAACGGGCTGCACGGAGGTAAAGCTTTCACTTATACTGTTCTCAATGGTCACCGACATGGGAGCTGGCAATAAGTGCCTCAAGATGTGGCCGGACTGCTGTAAGGCCGTCTTAGGTACTGTAAAGTGTAGTATGTTGTCACAGCGAGTCAAAGACACAAACTGCCACAACACTACAAAAGTTCTGCTGGTGTTGCATATCATGTCTAGCAATACAGATGGCAATGTGCAGATACCGTAGAGCCTTACAACATTTGCTGCGCCAACAAAGTCTCAAGGTTAATTTTTCTTACAAACAGGGCTTCTGCACATACCGGACCTAAGGCCTAAAACTATGTCAGCTTAACCAAACAGGCGGCCCCAGGCACCCCAGATTGTCTGACTGCTGGGCAAAAAACTCTTGTGATGCGAGCGACTCATGATATAAGTATCAAACGAAAACATTCCACATTTAATATTAGCTGAAGTTACTCCTGAGCAATACTTACCGTTCTCTTTATTTTGATTCCCCTCACTTTGCCTGCTTGCAGCAGTACTAGGCAATCTCTCATCATTGATATGATCAGGTGCAGGAAGCAGGAAGAATTCCTCATCCGGGAGCTCTATGTACAAGTCCACCTCACCACTCGGGGTATGGGGCAGATCACTATCAAAAAATGCAAAACGTACTCTTTGAATCATTTCTCATGTGTTAATGAGATTATAATTTTGAGCGTAACGCTGGTGGACAAAAAAAGAGGTTAATTCAGAATACGATCCACCGATACATTTGTAGTTGTCAGGTGTTTTAACATCCGGTTCGTCTGTGCGTGTGAAATTTATGGTTTTACTGGAGCAACTTCATAGGCTGCAATCAGATATGAGTGGACACGAAGGTAGTTTGAGTTAGATTAATGCAAAAAGCCTTGAAGGGCTTGATGGTTTGTTTAATGACTAGTCAATGATTAGTATTTAAGAGTCCAACATACCTGAACATTAAGTCCAGCATTCTGAGTTTAGTATCATCGTTTCCCTCGGCGTTCACTCTGACTAAAATGAGTTCTCATTAGATCATGGTTGGTAACAATGTATAAAAAAAAGTTATTGCTTCAACCTATTACTTTGACTCTACACAAAAAAAACATCAGCAGAGTCAAACCAAAGTTATTGAAGTCCCTGCACTTAAGTTTTATTTGTATTGATTCAGCCAAAACTGAATAGATTGTATCATACGTCAACTTCTTCCAATGCAGCTCAGTTATGTCTAATTCTTGTTACCTATAAGCGCTAAACCTTATAAGGTAAATATGGGCGGAGCTTAGCATAAAGTGTAAAACTTGCTCACCCTCTTCTATGAGCGGCTGATGTATCTCTTCTGTGCCTCCTAGTCTTCCCCTCATTATCCTGAGCTCTTACATGAACATGACGATCATTAGCATCATCTCCAACAAAGAACCGCTTTATCTACAAACACAAACCAGCTAGCCATTACACAGAGATGACCAACACACTCTATTGGACTGATGATATTAACTGAATTCCGCTTGTTGCTTAACCAAATCTTCAATAGCCTCTGTGACAGCAAGTAGTGATTTTCAGAGCTATCACCGATGTGGAGGCTTATAAGTAAATTCAATTTCCATTTAATTTGATTGAATCTGAATTAATGAAATTAAATTTAAGTTAATTTTTAGAACGTGATTCAAGGTTCTCAGAATATTTGTTTCTGACACTAACTGAGCCGAGAAGTCCTCTATTTCTGGATTGAGATCTTGCTTGGTCTCTCTCAGACCCACTACCAGAGCTCCTATCTCCTCTTCTGTCTCGGCTCTTTGACTCCCTATCATCTTTTGACCTTTCGGTGCGTTTTCTTGACCTTTCATCACGATCCTTTGACCTTTCATCACGATCCCTCGACTTATCATCGCGGCCTTTTGACCTTTCATCGCGACCCCTAGACTTTTCATCGCGACCTCTTGTCTTCTCTCTGCTATCATTCTCTTTTGATCGCTCTTTATCCTTTGTCTCTTTTGATCTTCCTCTTCTTTCATCTTCATCTCCGCCCCGTGAGTTTTCCCTGTCCTTCTCCCCACTTTCCCGTGCCTTTTGTCTATCTCTGCGCTCTTTGTCAGATCTGGGTTTGCGTTCTCTACAAATTAATCATTCTTTTGTTCTTGAATCCTGGATATCAATGTCAAGATGATATCTTGACCAATGACAAAGTGTGGCACATGATTTTGTGTGCAGACAGTGGCAAATATTTGTGTGTGCTTCAGTTTCAGTGCTCAAACTGTGCGGGTTATGCTGGTAGTAGCATGCCATTATCGAACACTATATCTTCCCTCTCCATGGCAAGGGCAAGTGGGCGATAATGGAGTTCTAGCGCCAGCAATCCCGGCCTAGTTTGAGCGCTCAAAATAGGTGTGCTTAACTTCCAAGATTTCATCAAACTAAAATGTCCAATCTAGCCATTCATGTAAAGAGAGTAAACAGACTGTAGTAAAGTTTCAAAATTGCAGCGTTAAAGCTCCTGAAAATATTTATTCAAATTTGTATGATTGGGAGAGTTTTTCTGACTAACCCTTCACCCTGCTGTCTCTCCTTCTCTGTTTTTTGTTTAACATCTTTTTCATCACTTTTCCTGAAACCCAGAATCTTTAATGAGATTCAAACAGCAAACACTCGCCTCTCATATACTGAGATAAATTAGGAAAATGATGGTTTCATGTATTGAAACAAATACGATAAGATTTTCATTCGCTGCACGTTTTTAAAGTGCATTATAACACCTAAGACTAAAAGGTAATTGATTGAATAAGCTTTGTCAAAGGTTCGCTGAAAAATATCATAGGTCTGCAAACCCTTTATGATGCATTGATTAATCAATCAGCCATCGTTTGATTTTTAGAGCAGATCTATGTTAAGCATTTTTTTTATTTCAGATTTTGATCATTTTTTCCTTCCCATATTCTTAATTTTGGGCGTACCAAAAGTGCCACTGGTCTGACACTGAAACCCAGATGGAGGTCAAGAATACCAAAGTAAATGATAACCAACTCCTCTCCTTCTCACTTCAATTTTTTTAAAACAGTCTTGATTCATGTTTCATGTGTTTCTCTATGGTCAATTTGGAATGACCAAAACAAGTCTCGAAAGTAACAACGACACCTACCCTTCCTCCTTCGGTGATTTCCTCTCAGTTTTAGGAGTTCCAGGAGGAGTTGCTTTCAGAGCTGGACTTTCGCCATCTGGCTTGTCAATGTTTTTGAGCATTAACTTAAAGGCTGAAGCTCTCTTTCCTCTCTTTTCTTCTGCCTCTCTCATCTCCTCAACTGAATGTAACAAAGTCAAACAATATTAGTTCCTAGTGTTGCTAAGTCCCCAAAGCAGAAAAAGTTACCCCCCTCCATTGTACAGGTGATGGAAGACATGGTACTAAAGCTGCCCCTATACCATTACTGTGGCTGCTCTTCAGTGCCTAGTGAGATCTATTAACTGTGTTTAGCTGAGTTTTGACTAATCAACTGGCAATCTCAGAGAAAAGTAAATATTTTAATATTCGATATTACTGTTTATAAACTTTTTTACATCACAGATACAGTATTAAGATAGCCACGCTCCACAGTTGCTGGAAGACTGGTGCGTAATGATTTGAGGTTGCCGTAACCGCACAAAATTTGAACGCAACAGCGGCACACAATCACTGTTTTTCATTCCCAATTTGCTACCAACTGCTATAATATCAAATATAAATCTTGACCAGAAAATATTTTGTTTCCATAAATTTAATGTGAAACTATATTTTCCCTCCATATATACAGAGGCCTGACTTATTGATGCATCACATGGTCTTATATGCACACGCTTGCGTGATCAGCGAATAATATGGATAAATAATTGACAAACAGAACAGCTACCTGGATTCTTTTTAGCGAACAAGGCTTCCAAAGCAGCATAATGTTCTCTGGTTGATTTCTTTCTCGTATCCTCAGGTGGTTTGTTGTCCGCAGGGTCTGGTTTTATCTCACTGACATCATTATCTGTCTTATCATCTACGTCCACTCCGATCTAAATATTAGAAGATCGTAAATAAGATAAAAATGTAAACAAGAACAGTTATATTCAATATCTGCTGATAAACTGGGAACACCATCATTGAATCTAGAACTAAATGGTAAGAATACACTTGTACCCCTTTGGCTATAGTGTTTTGCATATCCTGTTATGGTAATGCATTCTGAAACATTGACTCGGATGTTTGATGATGATCTAAAATGCTATCGGCAAGCAAGACGGTCGTTGGTACAGGAGGAAATAAAAGCATCCAGTTGCAGCGAGCGATTAGAATACACATGTTTCCTCTAAAATGTTCTAAATGATTTTGATGTGCGATTGTGTGAAGGGAATCCCCTCCTGAAGTGTGCTGTGACATCGGACCAGCTTTGTCTCCTCACCCTACGCCAAAAAAAACAAAGCTTATCAAGGCAGGCTAGGATGGTATGTCAGCTTAACAAAGCACATCAGATTTTAAAAGAAATGGAGGTCAAAATTTCAGAAATGGTCAAACAAATTTATTGTCAATGAGGTTCTTTCGACATGAGGGCTTCCTTGATTAAAATCGAAGGACGGTCAGCACAATCTGCTTTATATGAACCCAGGACATTCTAGGATTGGATGGTGGGTAGCTACTTATTTCATTCGAAGGGGCCTGAGATAGATATAACAATGTTTTGTAGTGACCTGATAATATCTCTTGCAACTTTTTTACTTTTTACACAGATTTTAATATTTTTAGCTTAATCCAAATACACAATCATGATATGATTTAATTTAGAGATTCAAACTGCCTGCAACACTGGCTACAATTGGGATTAAATGAAAATGACTCGCTGAGTTTTACCTACTGTTTTTGGCACTTTAAGTTTTTGCCTGTTTCCTCTGATTTCCCTCGGCGGGATATCCTCCTCCTCCTCTTGTCTGGAGGGTCTGTCTTTGTTACCGAGTCTCTCCAGTGGTTTCAGCGGCTGTCTCATACCTCCTCCGCACCACGGACCACGCCCACATTTATCGACCTTCCGTGCTACGTGACCTTGACAATCTTCCTCCTCTTCATCCTCACTCCAGATATCAGCATTAGCTAAACCTGTCATGAATATATTATATATATTATATATGATTAGTCTTATTAGCGATCACCATCACCTGCAGATATTCTCTCTTGATGTGGGATGTACAGACAAATCGTGAAACATAATAAAAATAATGATTATTATAATAATATCAACTTTTTTGCCATTCAAGGCCCTTTTTCAGAACTACAGTTGAAGATAGAGGGCCAGGGTAGAACAGATATTGTAGTTTGAAGCAGAGACTACTCAGAATTGTTGTCGGGGAAAAAAGGAAGACTATGAGGAAAATGCATTATTGACCTAGAAAGTACTTATTGAATCATCCACTCAGCTTCAAATTTTTTGACATAAAACATGAAGTTTAGTTAATATTGTAGTCAAGTCTCATCAATTGTATGCTTCACATAGCAGTCTTTCTCAACAAAAAGTGAAAATTGTGGAGACTCAGTTCAATATCCATGATATTATCATACACTAACATCAAAGGCGACAAAGAGGCAATTACAAATTATGTGGAGCTGGTTAGTAGAGAAGTATCGTCATTATGGATTGAGATGCTCAACACCACACTGGGATGCTTCATGCTGCTGGGGCCAGCCATCAAGAGGTTGTACTAGAGAAGGCCTCGAAACAGCGCTTGACTCATGGTTTCTAGCTGATGACCTGCGTGTTGTGCAGTGGTACAGTGTGTTTAATCTCTACTTGGAGTGTCACACTAACCTAGTGATCCCCTGTGCCTGAAACTCTTGTTTCTCCGATAGGCTCCTCTACTTCTGCTCCGGCTCTTCTTGTTAACTCGACACCTATCACTTTTAGATAGCTCTGTACTGTGACAGCGAGGTCTGGTAGTATCAGTGTTACCACACTCACACAAACACTCATCGTCCCCTTCAGGATCCGGGTCCTCACAGACGATTCTACATCTCTTTCTTCCTCTGGGAATTAGATTAAAACATAGGTTTCACTGCATGTTACTTATATATGCGTTGCCTTGTTATACTAACAAGATGACGCCAAGGAGTTAGATGTCCAATTTTTTGATAACGCTGAGATAAGGCACATGATCAATCTGAATTAAGATGAAAAAGATTTTTATTTCAGCCTTGGTAAATGGAAGCAAAGAAAATGAGTTGTATTTTTTGAGCATTCCTCAATTCTAAGCAAGTTCTAAATAGTATTGAGGCGAGGAGACAATAAATAAGGCAGTTCAAACTCTGATTAATCATCCCCTTTATCATCACAAAACACCTGACTATCTACAAGGAAAGTTTTATTTTGTTAAGGGTTAAGTCATTGTGAAAGAGGCAATATCGGTCACATTTAGATAGCATCACAAACTCTTCAAGATAAACTTATAGCAAACTCATAACAACAAACTCGACACTGACCTGCCCCTGTCCCCTTGTTTCTTCTCTTTACAGTTGATTGGTTCACAGTCTACATCCACAGGCTCTCGACTCTTACTCCTCAGCCTGACCCGGACCGTCCCACCCTCACAGTCACCGTGTATGTGCAGATAATTCTTACCATTCTTACTAACCACTTCCTGTTTGACGTTACAGCCCGCCTTTTCCGACTGTTCGTTGTCTGCATTGCTGAGAATGTGGGAGGGAAGGAGATAGTGATGAATGATGAATGATTACATGACATGATGAAATGTTGATTCAGGGTATAATGGATTTGATGGTAGATATTTGATAAGATAATGATTTTTTGGATGATTTATTTGTTGATTAAAGAGTCGATTGGGAGGGGGGGTTATCGATCAAGTTCAATCAAAGCTTTAAGATCATGAGAGGAAAAGCTGTGATGGGTTGTTTGAACATCGACATAGCAATACGCTGTTCCTATATTTTTTCGATTAAATGATCGTTAATCGTTGAATGGCAACAGCTGAGAGTACATTGACTATGTATACGTGCAACTATTGAGTGAAGTGCGGTCGATCACATTCAAGGCTGGGGTGTAAAATGGAGGCAAATCTAGGTCTGAGCACATTTGAGAGATTTTTAGTTTTACTACCATAATGCATTACAACTTTATATGAGCTTTCTAGCTAGTGAGATTTAAACAACTTTCATCATTAAAATTGAGATCTCAACACCCACCGCTGCCATTATTGCCAATTAATAACTCTTGTAGAGTTTTTTATCAGAGTTTTTTGATAAATTGAGAAGATTTTCACACACCGACTCGGGAAGGTATGCATTTTAATACAATTTGAAAAATATAAAAAATAAAACGTAGCGGGTACAAAATAGCTCGGTAGAAAAATAGAAAGATTAGCATTACGTATCTTTTCGATAAATAAAATTATAATGTTTTTCACACCGGGAATTTCAAATCACACAAAGATCACCCAAAATTTTATGGCCTTTGTTCTATGGAAAGTTTTGTTCATGGAAATTAACAATGTCTGATTTGCTAACAGCACAAAATATAGCATGTGGGTAATGTTGAAAGGGATGATTGTGTAGCTTTTGATATGGACTAGCTAGTAGGACTAAACAATTATCCCTAAAGACCATGGCTAGCTATTTGAGTTAAGTGATCATATTTTGCGTCTCCTATTGAAAATTGTACTGGCTTTTCTTTTCCTAAGCTCTAAGTCACTAGCCTCATCCTCGCTATCACTTTGTGTTCTGAGGAACGCTCGAGGAGTGCGAGGGGTTACAAAAGTTAACGACCCCTCAGAGGATTTATCTTCATCCGCCACTAGGATTTCCGCATCACTAGCGCTCCAATACTCTTCTACATTACCATTATTGCTGTCTAAGTCAGCTAAGTTATCCAACTCAGGGTCTGAATCAGCGATTAAAGTCTGATATTCTTGTTCCATGACAGGGTCTGCAAACATTCTCGGGCTAGGCGCATGTTTTGGAGACGATGACGTTGCGCTAAGTGATTTACGACTAGGAAAAGCAAACCTGATATCGTTGTCTGGTTTGAACTGGTAAGTAACATTGACTGGATCTCTCTCTTTGAGCAATTCTCCGTTATCAGTGGTGTCTGAGGCTTCCTCAACACATATCTAAAACAACCAATCAGCACAAGGCTACAGACATTAAGTGACCAATCAATGCAGTGGTACATATTGCAGGCCCAATGTTAACTTGTGCTGTCTGGCAAACTGGGATGATGTGCATTCAGTATCCAATTATAGATTTTGTGTTTAACTTGATTAAAATTCATTTGCTTTTTACGACCATTCAAGTATTACCATCATTTCATTGTAAGCCTAAATATATATGAAGATGCCAATCTATAATTTTCTTGAATTAAGAAATTGTCGACATGTGAATTTTTTCGAAACATATATTTGACGTGATATATCGCCTTTTCAGTTTCTCAGGAACTAATTTCCCATTTCAATAATCCCTTCACTGACATGGCAGTAGTAGGCTGACTACGATTTCCTATCGCAAATGTTTCTAACTTGCTCATTGGAAACATTTATAGGCAGCACTGGGCGAAGTGATGCAGTCAATTACGTTATGCAAACTTATACTTTTAACATTTAGATCTCTAAGTGTGTATGGTTGTGACGAAGTACTTGATATCGTCTCAGGACCACCTAAGTTGAAAGGTCTCAGGACCACCTAAGTTGAGAGGTCTCAGGACCACCTAAGTTGAGAGGTCTCAGGACCACCTAAGTTGAGAGGTCTCAGGACCACCTGAGTTGAGAGGTCTCAGGACCACCTGAGTTGAGAGGTCTCAGGACCACCTGAGTTGAGAGGTCTCAGGACCACCTAAGTTGAGAGGTCTCAGGACCACCTAAGTTGAGAGGTCTCAGGACCACCTGAGTTGAGAGGTCTCAGGACCACCTAAGTTGAGAGATTTAACGTACCTTTAGTTTAGCCAGTGTCTCCTCATCACTATCATTATTCACCTGTTTCTTTGTTTTGACTTTGCTGCAGCATTTACAGCATTTACACGAAATGGCAGCGTCACCTACAGATTATAGAAGTTTCCCTGAGGAGTGATCATTATAATTTTGCAGCTTTTCATTTTGAAAAAATTGACTTCGATACCCCCTATTTAAATTTGGAGTATTTGAGCCCTCAGCTCTTTTGATTAGGAACGGTCGAGTATATGGAAGAAATCATGGTATGATTGTCAGAGGAAGGATCATGCAGAGTAAAAACAATGTATCCCATCACATAGGATCATGAGCCCTATGACTCATATCTCATTTACCTTTTTCTGATGAGCATGTTCAGTTTGGTTTCGAAAGAAACAAAGCTTATCAATGTATTGCCAAGTCGAATGGATTGAAATCACTCAATATTTATTTAACTACAAAACTCACTACTTTGCAAATAGAATTTTTGCCGGCGCCACCATTTTTGCTGCATAGACAAACAGTGCATCTGGTGGGGCTTGAACCCAGGCAGTACCCACGTAGAAAACATTAAATGATAGTAATTTCTATTAAAATCTGACCATGCAATAACTAGCATCATTAATTAGTCCAAGTACTTAGACTTAGAAATTATATAATATTTAGGTATTAAATTTAATTTAACGATCACGTTATTGCAGGATATTTTTTAAACTGAGTCAGGATTATCAACAACATGCTTTAACCAATCAGAGGTCATTTAGTACCAAATAAGAATCAAATCATAAGGTTCCTGTGTTTCAGATCATTCGCTGGATTAGAAGGCTCATATGTTTTTCTGATACATGCATGTACCAACAAACGAACAGCTGAGCACCTAGTTTGGGTACTTTATTTTGGCTAGGCCGCTGATAATTGCATTCCATTACCGATCAGCGGGTGCCATTACCAGCGACCTACACGAAGTCAAAGCATTGGAGTACTTATCAATTGGTGCTGTCTGTGCATTGGAGAAAAGTGATCTCACCTTAACTCGAGGATACCTGTAAATATTATCCTTGTTTGATGACTAAAGCCTGAGATGGAAACAAAGTATCGATGCAATATTCTCGTTGGAGACATACCCACAGTTGACCTACTGAACCAAAACTAATATTTTTTACCATTGTACTACGTCATAGAATAGTATTTCGATACATTGATCTAAATCACAGAGTCTCGCAACCATGGCTGCTGGATGCTGTCTGTTCAATTATGTACTACTACTTACTTACATGTAAAATTCACAGTCTCAGCATCATGTTAACATACCTGTCTTGTTAATAGTTTGTTTCTTTAGACTAGAGCAGTGTTTATTTTTGTGTACTGTTATATCAGCTTGTACTGTATATTCCCCGTCTGTATTATCACATTCCTATAAATCACACAAATGAGACAGGAAATGTAACACTTACAGCGATAGACATTGGGAGAAAATGAAGATAGTACATTTAATTATCTTGATATCAGCTTTCTGCCCAAGGCAAATAGCAAGAACCAATAAAACTAATTGTGCATCGGATAGTAGCAGGGAAGAGTTACCTAAAATCCCGGAACACAGCGAGCCAAAAAATAATGAGGGATGCTCCTACTTATAAACTTAGTCAGTTGTGTTCTTTTAAATGATATTGTAGACTATAAAAGCAAAATCGCAGAATTTGGGCATGGGGGGGCTATGTGAGTTCATCTCATCTTATTTATGGATGTCTTCTTACTTCTGCAAATTCTCATGTCTACAGAGATCTGACACTTGAACCTACAGATGTAAAATAACATGGATAATCCATGTATCAGGTTGGATAAACTCACAGACCCTCAAAATACCCACATCCTTGTAGATATTTCATCATTCTCACCTTTTCATCGCTAACTGAGTAACAATCCTCACATCTCGTAACCTTTTTCCTCCTGGTAGATTTTGCTTTAGGAGATATTGTTGTTTTCTTCTGCCTGATTGAATATAAAACAATCTGGTTTTCACCCTTCCCTTTTCAGAATCTAGGGGGCCCTTAATTAAAATCTGTTTTTGTTGACGCTAAGACAGCCCACCATTCTATCATTCAGCAATAGCTTGATCTATAGCACAGTCCCTGTTTTAAACAATCATGACTGCATAAACAACATGATTGGTAAAACAACAATAATTAGTCATTTTCAGAGTTGTCCACCCAAATTTGCAAGGAGGACGCAATAACTACTAAATGCTCCAAAGTCGCATTCAGCTGCCAACAGGGATGGTGGGTGTCTCAAGCTGCTGCCAAGACGTGAAGAGCGCAATACATGATCACTTAGTTTTGATCTTGAATAGCATTTTATTGCACTTTCTCTCAGTATTAGTTGGTCATCCTTTTAACCTTTCACTAGCAATGTTTCAATCTAACCCTCATTCTCTGTTATCTACTTCTAGAATAGCTTGCAAATGGAGTGCTTTAGAATGCGCAACCCCCAGCCCTTCACAAAACAGATATTATATTTAGGAGTCATACTGATTTTTCGTTCAATACAATTTGAGACCAATAGGGGTAAGCAATGCTGTGAGTTAAAAATGTGTTGATATACATAATTATATCCAGTATCTCACAGCTCTGCTTTTACACTCTGACTGGATTGCTGGTCAGGATTATCAACCACAGCCTTTGATGAAATGCCATAGCCAGCAGCTTGGATAGTGTCTGAACACTTAGACTACATCTGGGATAGTGTCTGAACACTTAGACTACTCTCCCACCTGTATGACTTACTTGATCTCACATCTCCCGTCGTCCGATGAGCTGGACTCCTCGCTCTCCGACTCACCCAGAGCTAGTCTTATACAGTACTTAGTTTCATCACTAATCTCATTCTCCTCCAGTAATACATGACTCAGGCAGGTCGGGTAGTGTTGTAATAGGTGAAGTAACAGCTAAGGGACAAAAATCATCAATTATTGTTCGATTAAAGCATCAGATAGAGGGAGGCCAAAGCAGAGGTGGAGAGACACCATCAACTCTGTCCTCGAGAATTCCGGCCTGGACACGAGTGACATAGACGATAGAGTACGATGGCACTAACTGATTAAGCCGGCAGAACGGTCACCTGAAAAGGACAACGGCTGCATAGGAGAGAAAGGCGCAAAATAGAATTAGTGCAGCTGATAAAACCATAGACTTCATCATAATAATTTTATCAAGTATATGAATCTAACGAGTAGATCAAACGAGTATCTATAAGCACATAGCTGATTTGTAACTCAGCTCGTGGTAGTTCAGATGTTACGCGACAGACAAATTGGTTATCAAATTAGAGGCAATTTTGTTGGTTCAAGACATAACTCATGCTCATAATTTGAGTCAAACAATCAATATATGATATTTTAGGACTACAGAATGACCAAAGCAATACATACACTGGCTAGTAAGGTGAATGAATCAATTTATCAACTATTGTATTGTGTCCCTGACAATAAATATATATATTTATTTTTAACTTACGCAGGAAAAAGAATATTTCAAAATATTTAAAAACTGTAGCTCATAAGGCTGGTACTGCGGTAGGCTTTGACATCTCATAAATGAGGGTGGCAATTTATAACACTACACACTCAAATTGTACCAAGAAGTGGAATGATATTTTTCAAAATACTGCAGAACTAGCTGCCAGAATATGTATTGCTTTGGTCTTTATGTTGTCTTTAAAGATGAATAAACACATAGTAGGTAGACCAGGTTTGGTGTATTTACCTGCATTTGGAGTTGCTCCCCATACACTGGTCACGGCGCAGGCAAAAGATCTGCAGCGAGAAAACTGGAAGGGGAGCAAAGTGAATGCAGATAAACTGGATCACACCTGATCCAGACAATAGTTTACATACCTTACCGACACCTTCAGTAAGATCACATGCCTCCATATCGAGTACACTCAGTGACCTATGACCCGCTGCTGACACAACGAGCATCTTACCGGCCGTCTCACCGATATGATTAAAGTCTACATACAGAGATCTGAGGGTAGAACAGGCAGAGATGGCCACAGCAAACTTCTCCCATGCTCTCGGACATATCCGGGGGTTACCGCTCAGTACCAGCTCCTGAAGCCCTGCAAGTAATCAGAAATATAATCTGATCATGATAATATCCATAGAGTTATCATATATATATATATATATATATTATATAATAACTCACATGGTACAAGCCTGATATGAGAGAAAAATGATGACATCATTGAATGACAGCTTTTGCTGAAGGGGAATTAGTTTATAGTATTCATAATCAGTAAATGTGTCAAAACCTTAAACTGTAGTTGCATAGAACAGCTTAAGCACGCATACCATTCTATAATTCAGGAAGACGACCCGATGATAATAATAATGCAAGAGCGGATGTGTGCATTTATGTAAATGTATTTTCGTTCCTCCTAAAATCAGCAGTTTGATGTCTTGGAGTGAATTCCACTAGGAAAAAAAAAGTTATTTGAAGGTGCAGCCGATGAACTTTGTGCATCTATACATGTCACAAGGATGTTAAAGCTTAGCTTTCGAATGCAGATATAAGTAAGGATGTTCAGAAGTGAAGTAGGTAACAGAAAAAGTACTACTAGTATTCGATAGTTATCTTTACTGTTTTATGAGTTATGTTACCACGGCAAGAGAGAAGACAACTCATATCCAAGACGAACAGGTATCCTGTAGTCTGGATCAGGTCACCGTGGCAGATATTTTTTTTACAATTTTAACTTCTCAAGTTGAATTTCCTTAGCCAGGGTTATCTGCGATACTCTTTGCCGTAAAATCCATCGATTGCAATATGAAATCTCAATCTAAATCATAACGAAAATTGCCAGTGAGTCACGATACCTGGTTTATCGCCATCTGGAGGTAAAAGTTCACATATGTGTTTGAGTCCCTTTTCTCCAAGGTCACAGTCACCCACATCTAGACATGTGATATGAGGATGTAATATTAGGGGTCTGACTATCTTCATCATTCCCTCCGTACCGAAATGGTTACCATGTAGTCTGTGTAAAAGAAAGCGTGTACGCATTAGGATCATGATAATGGGTAAAAACATCTCATATAAAACATAAGACCCTTCTTCATGAGATGTTTTGTCCTTTCAGACTGATATTTATTTTATCTAGTGCACTTTGCACAGCAGGCTAGGATGATAATTACAAGACCAAGTCGATGGCATGAGAGTCAGTAATGATTGATGCAATAGCCATAATCATCATAACCGAAGCAATAGCTGGCATCAATTTACAAACCTAAGCATGCAGCTTGGTTTGTTAAGGATTTGACTCACAGCAGCATACTGTAACTGTGCTAAGCCTTTTCATGCACGGTTATCAACCAATTCAGGCCATTACATAGTTCATCCTGATCTGCATTGGCACTAAAAACTGTTGCAAGCGACGGGTGTTGTTAGACATTTTGTTGCAGGGGCTGCATTATACCTATAAAACATTGTTGTTGGTGCTGTACGTAGGGGCCGTATGAGTGCTGTAAGACATATCCCATTCCGAACCTGCCACACGTCTCACAACACCTGAGTGTTGGATTGGATTAAGTCTCTAAAATATGCCTTTGCACACAACATGAGCAGCACCAATAAACCTGGCAAATATCATTGCAAGTGAAAAAATGCTACTCAACATTTCAGGCAAAGCATGTTGGGGACATGATCATGGCGGACGATATGAGATACAAAGAGTGGGAGGATATGCAGAAGAGGCCGAATCCAATCGTTTGCAAGATATTCAACAACACATACAGTAACAGTGCATATGAAATTAATGCAAAGGGGCATATAAAATCAATTATTAGTGCGCCAATCTGCCTAGCACTTGTGTTTGTTTATTGGCTTTTAACAAGTATTTTTTACTCTGCAGTGCAATGGATGTGATTGAATCTGAACTACTAATACTTGGTCAACTACAAAGAATAAATGATATTGTATTGATAAATTCATATTGTATGAAACTACTCACAGCAGTGCAGTGGTGGACCTGTTCATGTTGAGGGCAGCAGCCAGCATATCAACTCTATCCTGACAGTGAATACCAGACAAGTTCAGGTTAAGGTGCAACAGGGACTTGCAATAACCAACAGAGTCCATCATTTTCTTGAAGTTTTTAGTAGAGAACCCACATTCCCTTAATGAAAGCATTTTTATTTTATTGGCATCCAGTGCCTCACAAAAGTCTTTGCACTCTGAGGTGCTCACTCTCTCCCCGCATATCTGGATTGCACCAAAATACATGTTTGGGGTTTTTGAGATTGAAAAATAGGAGAAAACTTAGGAGGTTATCAGAGCTGCCAGCAGCTCAACAAGTTCTCCATGTCTGAATTTCACCTTGACCTTGCAATTGTCTACGCAACCTGCACCAACATATTTATTAATTAATATTTATACAAAAAGTTATTAGGTGTTATAGAAGGAACGCAACTTATCAGCTGACAGTTTAGCACTGGCTCCTTTAGTTTATGTGCTGAGGCAGGGCAATGTAAATCCACAATTATATATTGTTTACATCTGAAAGATCACTTGCTAATAAATTTTGTCAGAACAAAAATTCTGTGTGGGAGGTGTTTCTCAATGAAAACTGGTCAATTTTTATTCCTTATCCTTCCTATGACATTTTGTTTGCAGAGCCTATTGGCTGAACAACACTAGGAGAGGAAGTGATGGCACAGGACGTACATGAAGTGCATAATATGACAGACACTGACAGATTGAATGAGGCATCAATAACACCAACAACCTCAGATATAGCCCCAGGAACTCTTGAGCCTTCAGTGAGCTACTCAACACATCTAGCACTGACTGTAACGTGTGTCGTCATATTCAGCCTGATGTTCCTGTTTGTATACATACAGCTCTGGATGGTCTTATACTACAAACACAAGCGACGCAGCTATCAAACTATATTCCTTTTCCTCTGTCTGGTGTGGGCAGCGCTCCGTGTGACTTTATTCTCATTTTACTTCAGCAAAAGTGACGTTATGCTTGCAAATAATCTCTATCCTGCAGTCTACTGGCTGCTCTATTCTTGTCCGGTGGTCCTGCAGTTTACCACACTAGTGCTATTAGTTAGCTTTTTCTCTCAGGTAAGGATATATGCTCATACAGACAAAAGAACTCCGAACGGTTTATTGTCACATACTTGTGCTTCTATCATGAGAGTATTTCTTCCAAACACTGCCACACTCAAACTCGTCAGACTTTTGATGATGCACATCTAAGTAGGCTTTATATCCATTATATGTCCATCCTCTATGAGAATGCATGTGAAGCGCCAACTGTTTTTGTGAAGGGCAACATGCTGCGCTTTGGGTAAATGCATCAGTTATCATCAGCCAGTACATTTATGTTGCAGGTATGCGTATGTTGATTTCTTCATCAGTTATTGTCACAACTTTGTTTGTTTCTAACTCCAGGTTGTTATTAAAGCTAAGTACCCGCAAGAAGTACAGAAATACAGGTAAGTTTTCCCTGTCAGTCTCTCGATTATTTCAAGCTGAGCGAGACTCTTATTCACTCAATGCTTTTTGATTATGTTAGTTTGTCATACCAGGGAGAATGGTCATACCTAGCCAAATATATTACTCAAAGTTAGATACTTGGCTAACAACAATGGGCCGGATGAAGCTCAGTTACGGCAGCTCCTCAAAGGGTTGTAAAGGTGTAATCATCAGGAACACGATCCCAAACTACTGGATCAACTCAACTGATGAAAGTTCCCTTGATTGGACAAAACCATCCCAAATTATGAGGTCCAAAGTGTAAAAATAGTCCAAAGTTTAATCAATGAAACCATAAATTATCCCTGATGATACAAAGCCCCCTTTGCCTCTGCCTGTATATAAATGCCACATGCATTTGGCTCAAATAACATGACTTCTAGTTTCCCTTTATTTCATTGTCCATTATTAGTCATAAGTGAACTTAACCATCAGATAATCCATGATAACCGGCGCTGACTCAAAGCACCATGATGCCCATTATCTGTACTAACTTTGTTGATAATATTGTCTCTGCTGTAATATGATTGTAGGTTCAGAGTACGACTGATATGTACACTATCAGTGATAGTCTTCACCATTGTAAATGTTGTGTGCGGTATTATGGCGCAGGTCTATATAGCTGACCCCTGTGAGAAGGCATTCATCAGTGTAGGGGTGAGTTAACAGCATGTTAGGTTCAAAAAGGTCAAATATGGACGAAAACTCATTTGCATCAAATCAATTTTGAATCCTGGACCACAATGATCATGAGGTACACTACTGCTGTGCGTATATCTGGTCGATCGACCGTGTGTAATACTTATAGTCTAATATCTAGTTCTAGTCTTGTATCCTCAGAAGGAATTTAATGTGACTAACGACCTGAAGCCAATCCTATAATTAAGGGTGTGTGACTGTTTGGTACCTAGATCAAACTAAATTCAAAGATCAGAGATACGCATGCTAAAGGTGCAGTCTCAATATCAATTTGATCTGGGATCCCGCTGCCATAAAACTAATGGTGACTAATGGTGACGCTGCAACAAACTATCCAATTAGTATTAGTCCCTTAATCAGACAAGCTAACATGGTTGCTGCTTTGCTGTTACGTTGGTAGGCCAATGTCTGTTTGGCATGTACTTATAATGGCGTCTATGACAAAACACAGAAATGGTCTAGGTCCAAAAATACATAAATCACATATTATATTGCCTTCATAAAACACCGGCCCTGCCCAACAGGTCTTCATAATCACTGTAAAACAAGTTGTCTCTAGTTGTCTGATCAATAAAACTTGCTTTTGCTGTTTAAAACGATGATGTAATCTAAAGAAAGAGAAACAACCTACAATCTTAGGCCTATAAAAATTCCAGAGTTAACTTTTTATTACGCTGCTACCTTGCTGGCCATCCAACTCAAACTGAACCTTTATTTATTTAACAGAGAAGTAAGCAACTTTTAGTTCACCCAGATCAGTTTTGGTTCTGATTTGGTTGTATACTGTACTCTTTACTACACTTTATAGTATTGTTTTGTTTACTATTTTTGTACTTTTGTGGTTTGCAGTTTAAATCATTATTGCAGCCCACTATCATATTATCACAGAGTTCTGGATATATACTTACTCTGTGATGATATTGATATTAGCCAACACTGTCATAACACAGAACATCCTAGTTTTTGAACGGATTTTTCTCACAAGAACACCCTTAAACCAGGGAGAATGCTTAAACTGAAGCGTAAACTGAAAAACTGATTTGTTGATATTAATGGTATTTATATCAGGGAAGCTTCTTTTCATATTATTGGCTGAGAAAACAAAACAAGACCCTGGGAGAACTACTTTGACAAACATAAAATACATTGTTTTGTTTTTCTTCAGTTTACTCATTCCATTTTCTCTTGGTGTCCATTGTGGCAGCCCCATATGAGCTATCTTCAATGCGAATCATCACAAACGATTGTGGGTGTACTATTTAGCCAAACACTCAAGCCTCAGAGAGTAAAAGCACCCTTGTATGGAACCACTTATAGCCTAGGTTTAAAATTGGATGAAAAGTGTAGAACAATGATTTCAAAGTGTTTGATCCAGGCAGAGCTACACTTTGCTCATCCCTGTGATGGTCCCCCTCACACTGTGAGAACTGGGCGAACGTTTGAGTATCTTAACTGAGAATCGGACCTGCACTCGAAAATTCTGACTTTATTTTTGATGGGGTTATCGTTAAGGTGCAGTCAAGGACTCTTGTCCCAGCACAGAACTGCTGGCAAAGCACCAAACTCTATGTAACTAATTTTCTGGTCTGCTTCATGTTTAAACATTATTCACTTGTTGTTTGTTTCAAGTGCAGGTTTGATGTTATTTTCTCTTTATTTCTTTCAGGTGAGGGTTGTGATTAATGGCCTTCTGTTTGTGGCTCACGGTATATCTCTGTCTTACTGGATATTCGCTCTCAATAAAATAGCCAACGCGAGAGTACTGCTCGAATCAAAGGTAGGCTTTATGAACTAAGGTTCTGACTCCCGTGTCACGTGTAGGCCTAGTTTGAAATCAATGTATGTAGTCGACATACATGGTTGTATAGTCAGGGCTCATGCCAAAAATAATCAAATTCATGCAGTTCAACATTTACGAATCGGTATCACCATTTATGTGTTGACAGAAAAAAAAATGTATAATCGGAATAGCTTTTCTGTCCTGGGGTATATATTTCTTATCAAATATCAATTTTAACCTTGTTATTTTTACTACGGCTGCTCCGCTAAAGTTATTTTAGCCCATCAGTCCACTAGCCCCTCACTGAATTGATAGCCCAGTGGTGTGTGGTAGTAGGATACTTTGTTTACTAATTTAATTGATCCAATCAAAAGTTCAAACTCATAATTTGAACATCAGCTATGACTTAGTGTCCCGATTGAAAACACAGCATTGAAGTGCACAAGGTGCACCACTGCAACAAGAGCCTGTGAGAATTTTCTGCACCGTCATGAATGAAAGGTGCACTATGTAGGCCTCTTTCATCGGCCACACCTCCCCACATTTTCGAACTAATTCTTACATCGAGAGTAGGCCTACTGGGATAGAATGTAGGCCTACCTGAAAGCCTGTGAGGTTATATCGAATCTCAGTCATATGTTCAAACTTAGATAAGAAATGGAGTCATGAGCTTTAGTCACCATAATATTATCATTGTGTTATCTACTGTGAAAATCTCAGACCATAATAATACGGGTCATAGAGGCTGTGGTATACAAAGTCTACATACTTACTTAGCATGATAAGTAAGATGATGCTATTATACTGCCAATGGCCAGTATAATTCAGTTTTCTAATACAGTGTCAGGTGCATGCATTACCGTTTTTTAAATGATATAGTGAAACAAATAATTGATCACGATACAGGATATGAGCTTGCCCACTTTGTACTACTCCCTCATAGCAGTTTCAAAATGCAGTAAGAAGCAGGAAAAAAGCCACTACTTGATTACCAGCTATCTTATCTACCAGATAAATTCTAACTAAGCTGTGGCTCAGACAGCAAGTTGTTAACTTTATAATCACAAACTCCTATCATAACTCAGACTATGGGTATCCGTGTCAGTTTCAGACTTATTACCTCCCATCAGAAAATTCATTACCCCTTGATGTTCCCTGATGTCTCACACACTCGGTATTTGTGATTTTATTCATTTAATTTTATGTTATATTATTTTAAATATTTAAAATAGTATTTATTATTTATTTTGTTGTTTCTCTGATTGCAGGGTACTAACCTATGGCAGTCGTGGCTGATGTGTGTATTTATAGTATTTGTGTACGTGTCCAGGGCTCTATATAATATCATGGCTCTGGTGTTCCAACATTATCTCCCTGATCTCGGCTACGGCCTCATCAACGTCACAGATCAGGTAAGTAGTCTGGGTGTGCAGACTGCAATAAACAGAGTGCAGTCTGCACAGTTAGACTGCACACTGTAGAGTTTAGTCTAGCCTGCACGCTACAGTGTGCAGTCTAATGTGTAGACTATATAACTATACAGTATACAGGCTAGGTGTACAGACTGCAATAAACAGTGTGCAGACTACACTATACAGCGTGCAGTCTAAGTGCGCAGACTACACTGTACAACGTGCAGTCTAAGTGTGCAGACTACACTATACAGCGTGCAGTCTAAGTGTGCAGACTACACTATACAGCGTGCAGTCTAAGTGTGCAGACTACACTATACAGCGTGCAGTCTAAGTGTGCAGACTACACTATACAGCGTGCAGTCTAAGTGTGCAGACTACACTATACAACGTGCAGTCTAACTGTGCAGACTACACTATACAACGTACAGTCTCGGTGTGCAGACTGCATTAAGCAAAGTGCAGTCTATGTACTCAGACTCCCTCTCTATAGTGTGCAGTCTTAGTGTGCCCTCTTATAGGCATTGTTGTGCTGCTCGTACACATAACTTTTAGATTACAGATACACTCGACATGGTCTGCATCAAACTTTGATATCACAAACTCAATCAAGTTTTAGTTAAGTGTAGGTAATTACAGAAAGTCCTTATATACAATTTCTGGGAGTAATTCTAAGAATTTGGTCTTAACACAGAGCTCAAGCCTCAGTGAATAATCAAGTTCTGCTGAAATCATCGGTAGCATCGCCAAGACTATCAGTTATCTATCCCTGCAGTTGACTCCGATAATGTTTATGGCCTCCTACCTCACATATATGGCTCAGACCAGAAGAAGCCTATTCATTAGTTTTGCAAATCAGATGTTTCTTCAGATTGAGAGGGATGACATTCCCATCACTTTTCCTGATTTAACTCTGTGAACTATGGCTCTGTGCCAATTTCAGTCTTATGGCGCGCATTGACCTGATATTCTAGTCACAGCAAAGCAAAGATGAAATACTATCCCACCAGTTAAAAAAAACATTTAAATTCAACTTCCCTCTAGTTGCTAACTTTTATAAGAGTCAGATTTCTGAGTTTTGAGTCTAAACAAGTCGATTGAATAGAAATAATAACAAAGAGGCTATATTTCACTATTCAGAATAACCAGCACGCAATGTTTGTCCTGTTTGGCCTTATCACTTACTCTCCAAGGAGGAAAAATTTTACTCCTTGTTCTGTGTGTGACTCAACGGAAATCCAGCGAGCTTTTCAGGCCCATACTATTCACAATTACTCTGTGATGCATATACACCAGGAATTGTCTGCACTCAAAGTCTGGATTTGTCTCAATGTATGCCTTGACTTTTCCAACATCCAGCTGCAATCACTTCCCCCACCTCAATCAAATATTAAATTAGTTAGAGCTATACCATGGCAGCTTCATTGCGGGTGGGAATGTAACTCCAAATTAGAATACATAACCAAAAATGATCTATATTATAGAGAATTGTAAAAGTGAAGTAGCGACAAATTCCACAGAGCAGCGTCCTAGATAAGCATATCATGTTATCTTCCTCGGACGACGCGCTGCCTATAATCTATAACTTGTTACATTTCAATAATGGGATGTCAACAGGGAGTTCACTGATAAAATACCCAGATAACATTCACAGCGATTAGATAATAGGTTGAGAAGCTAGTAGCCTTACAAGGCTCTGATACCACTTAGAATCATACTCGGTATTCAGATCATTGATGGATGCAAGCTCGGCAGCCAGCGTCTATATAGTTATCAGCAGATCTGAAATTACATCTATGGAGTTTGCATTCAAACTGAAATGTCCCTAGAGATCTCCTGCCGTACACTTGAAGAGAAGGTTTAACCCTACCTTCGATTATCATCTGCTGTTCTCGACTAACAATCTGGTGAAAGAGAAGCAGCTTTACTCTAAACAATGTCTCATCCAATTTTCTTGCATTTGGAGTTGCTTCCCTCTGCTTACAAGTTGTCAGAAAACTACTCAAATTCTAGGTCCATTGAACTTTAGTTTTAGTTGTGTCTGATTTTCCATTTGTATAATAATGAAAGTCTGTTTATGTACTGTATCTAGTGTCTTATTATTGGTACCAGTCCCATAATGAAATATTTATTAGCTTGTATTTTCCAAGGAAATCAGGTTAAATTGTGACATATATCATTTACATTTATCACTGATCGAATTTCACTAGAAAGTTTGACCCTTGGATTGGATCTAAATTAAGAATATACGTATTGTTTGTGCCCAATGTTAAGTCAACCAGAGGTCCAGAACAAACAGTAATATATATTTTCATGCTCTTGATCTTGCTGTAAATTCAGTCTGAGACTAATTCACATGTTCATTTGATGTTTTGTACTTAACAGGCAGATCTGGTGAGCCTTGACAAAGGATACAACTATGTAGTTTACAGTTTTGCTCTGCTTATCTGGGAGATCCTACCCACTGTTATAGTCACTGTGTTCTTCAGAGTGCAAAAACCATCTAATATATCAACAGAGGTAATATTTGAATGTCAAACATAGAAAAACAAAAACTTTGTTTTAACGGAGGGAGACAATCAGTTCATTGAAAAATACCTTTCTCCAAAATATTAATCTTTGCTGATAAAAGATTTGTGTACATAACGGTATATGGTAATAACAGTCTGGTTTTCCAATCCAATTTAAGGCCGTTAAAGACTACCTAAAGGCCGATGCTTGTTTTAGTCGGGCAGTTACTCAGGATAAAGTTTTAACATGATTGGTCTTTGGGTAGTCCTTAAATTTCCAACATCATAGAAAGGTATTATTACAAAAATAAAATGAACAGTCTCAGGGATTGGATGCTTCTGATTTCATGCTTATCTTCTAAAAGAATATCAGGAAATTTCAAAAGCCATGTAATATAGGCCCCACCGGTATTCAGGACTATGTTGACTGTGTTTCTTCTGTATGCTGACGACATCGTGTTCTGTTTGCTGACTATGTATTGCCCTGTCTGCTGACTTCGTTTTGCCTTGTATGCTGACTACGTTGCGTCTTGCTGTCTGACTATGTTGCGTCCTGTTGTAGCCAAGTTTTGATGACATGAGTTACCGTCAGCAGCAGTCATTTTTCGATAATCCGAAACGTTACGACAGCGAGGAGGATCTAAGCAATAACAGATACGCCTCAGACTCCTACTCCGCTAGTAACAGGTATGTCCTTCACCTTCATATGACATTGACCTTTGTATAACCTTCACCTCCTGGTCTATGAAATCACTTATACAACAAGTGAATATAGTATTTGACTCTGGTTAAAGTTTATGACACATGGACATCGTGACTACACTATTGGCATGTGTATATCTGATCATTAGGCTCAATTGAGTCTTAGTTCCTAACCCGTTCCCGACCCTAGTTCTGTGATTTTAACTCGGAATCATCAAACTACATTCCTTCTGAGAATATTTGGGCTACATCAATATACTCAAGATATATCAATCAGAGATATATATGCAGAAGTATATCAAGTGATCAATGCAGGTTTATAGTAAGGCCATTTACAAAAGATAGTTGAAATCCTGCCTCCAATGACCAATCAAAGATCAGCATATATTATTCTCTATAATAAAAACTTTGTGCTTGACATATAAATTTAATTCTTGTGAACTATTATAGCCTCTATTGATGCCGTGAATGGCAAGGTAATTCTTCCTGTTTCTTAGTCCCCCTCCCCCAAAAACAAGGCCCTTTGGATGACTAAATAACCTTTGACCTTACTTTAAGCCTTACTCTCCTGAATCTCATCACTAGCTGTAGTTTAGTTGTTCGTTGCCCGTTATACCGTCATTACCTGTTGTACTGGTTAGATTAGATCAGCTTTGTTCCATTTGCCTGCGTTTGGAGTTGCCCCCTCTACTGGTCATGCCGCAGGCCTTTTGTCTACTCCATGACCAGTAGAGGAGGGGGCAACTCCAAACACAGCCAAATGGATCTAACTTGATCTATGGTTAGATGCATGTGCACGCTCTGGTGGCACTTAGCTTCTGTGAACACAATTTGTTCCCTCTTCCCCCAAAAATCTTGAGACATCAGAGTTAATCACAAAGAATTTCAGTCAATCAATTTCTCCCTAGTCAAGTAAGAATAAGAAGCTGACTATAAGGATGCCTGTTCTGAGAATGTTGCATTCAGCTTTTTTGTCCTGCTATGTTAGGTGTTTTGGGTTAGGGTCCTTCTCTTTCAAAATTACATCACATCGACAGAGCCAAACACAGGATAACTCAATGAAATAGGGCAGCTTCTAACAATTCCTTGTCCTCACCAGCTTTAAGCCAAGAAATTATTTTTGCCTGTTTATGGAAAGAGTGCGGGAAAAACATATCGAACTTGCTTATTAAAGCAAAGTGTGTGATAACTCTAATTTGATTATATTATTATGTATTATATTATATATTATTTTTTATCAATATCGTTATTATATAATATCGTTGCAGAGGTAATATGCATGCAATCAACTCTAGTTCTGGATCAGGAGTAGCTAGTCCGAGGAATAGACCTGGTAGTTACGACCCCAGACTAGTACGAAGTACAAGTACTCGATCGTACGCGGAACCTCAGTACAATGGTACATGATTACCTCTATAAGAGACACGCATATAATCTGTGTCTGTCACCTCTATAAGAGACACCATATAATCTGTGTCTGTCACCTCTATAAGAGACATGCATATAATCTGTGTCTGTCACCTCTATAATAGACACGCATATAATCTGTGTCTGTCACCTCTATAATAGACAAATATTATCTATGTCTATCACTAACCAGACAAAAATTGATGGATACAATTTGTGTCTGTCACTAAACAGAAGACAAAAAATAGAGGACTGTCAGGTTTCAGTGTCTCAATGCGAGTGATAGAGTCGAAGTGATCGGGCGGGATATCAAGTACAGTCTTGTGACAATACACAAACATCATTGAGTGAAAAGACAACCACACTTTCTGACAATAACTGGCCTTGGTTACAAATTCACAATACCTCATGAATTTGTAATCTGTTTATCTGCTATTTGAAGGACAATTACTTTAAAGGAGGCTGTGGTCTATTTTGTCAAGTGACAGTTGGTTAATTGTGACATAGAACCTCTTGTGCCATGAGAATACAGAATTACATCTATACATTCATAATAAATACTATATGGCGCTAATTAGATTAGAATTATTATTTTAGGAGATAAACATAATATTATTCTATTTTTCTATGATATGCATCTATTATCGATAGTTCTCTTTAGCTATAGTTCCCGAGCTGATCTGATATAGAGGGGACGCTAGTGGAGGCCACCGCTGATCAAATACCCTGATCATATCAGCTTAGGTACTTAAGCTACGTTATGTTCATATATTGACCTCGCCATTTTCACCGCATAAATAGACTCAAATTTTATTTTTCTACTGATTTTGAGGCAGTCCTGTTTTTCTGAGGCACAATTCCGAATCTATAATTGTAATTGTTGAGCTACACTTCAGGGATTGAACTAGATGACTGTGAACTGAGAGTCTGAATTAAATCATCATGTCATTTCTCTAAGCTGTTTGCTGACATAAAAACACAATTGCGAAGCCAGAGAGTTTAAGCTTATTGCTTGGGGGCTCAATCCTCAATCTAAGATGCTCAGAAGCTCGGGGTTATAATTCGGTTTTTTTAATTATTACCCTCGGGTGTATACCTCTCCTGATAATAAAATTCTCAAGCAAGGAATTTACCAAGCCTTCAATATTTGAGCTGTCCTCTATAAATCTCAATATCGACATGTGACACAACTCCTCATTAATGTTCCGTGATCAGAGAGGATGGATATTCTCACTATCTCTGCTGTCCCTAGGTTATAGCATACTAGTGGTAGGTCCTCAGGCTACAATTTACTGACATTAATAGACTGTAAACTCCAGGAACTCAATCTAAGGCTAGCTGCATAGTGTAAACACCACATATCAGAATACCTGCACTTTTTAAGAGAATTTGAATAATCAAATTTTTCACTTTCAATACAGGTAAGGTGAACCTTTAGACAACTACTTTGACCAACGCATGGCTTAGATAGGGTGTTACCATAGCTTAGATAGGGTGTTACCATAGCTTAGATAGGGTGTTACCATGCTCAATGGAAAATCACCAAAAGTAGTAAAGTATATGCAGGAGGCAAAGTTCTCATTGTACCTGCTTGAAATTGCGAAGCTTAAATTTAGACTCATTGATAAACCTAAACAGGAGCCTTGTTGATATCTCATACAATATCGATCGGAATTTGAGTCTAAATATAGCTATAGATTCAGTGGCTTCTTGTGATGAATTTGGTGTTTTCGTTCTAAGTCAAAATTGCTGCCTGTTTTTTAATCAGTGCTTTATTATGACCATTCTAATAACCTGAACTATTCTGGTGTTTAGTTGCCTCAGTATTTTACGTCAATTATTGTATTTGATGGATTAGAGATTGTGATAAGTTGTACTATAAGCCTTCTATGCCAGGAAATTAAATCTCAAATAATCCTATTTGGATTTCATCGATATCAAAGGAAATTACATTACATATACGTTACAGGAATAGCCCTGCGTAAATTAAATCGACCTTTCTTGGGCTGTTTACCACGGCCCTATACATAGCTAACAACTCATGCCCTACGCTAAGCAAACAATAAATAGTCCTTATCAAAATTTAATAGCCTCAACTATAGCCTTGGGCTTCCTCCCAGAAAAATCAATAATACGGGCACTACCCTGTTTTTTTCCTTTTGTTAAACTGAAGTTCATTTATGATTAGGAATAGTGTTTTTGTTTATTTTATAACCTAGCAATATGTAAAATAGTTATACAGCTCACACTGCAGGGTATTATGGTATTCAGTCAATGAATTGAGTTGAATAACATTAGTGAGAAACTCTATTTTAACATCAAGGCAGCAGTCTAAACTAGTTATAAGTCATTCAGAAACGCTGACTGTCAATTTGGTATAGTTTATTAAGGTATCAGTTGCGTTGGAATCTCCTGTGTATTTTTTACTTGTGACTGACATGTTTGTATCGGAACGCGCAACGTCTATTTGCTACTAGGTATTTCTATTATATGAAGAGGACAAATTTGTGACATCAAGATGGCTCTGCGTTCGCTGCCGCCCTTACTAGTGCTGACTTTCGCCCAGATGACTGTTGGGCTTGATGTGTGTAAGTATTAGGTATTTATTTCAAATTGACTGCTCAAAAAATCATAATATGTTTTTTTAATTAGCAAGAGCATTACTGTTTGGCAGCAAACAATCACAATCAAGTTGTTTTGGGGCTCTTCGGCCGTCGATGGTGGTAACTTTACACACACGATCGATTACTGGATTACTCAGATGTAGCACAGAGTAAACCATGGCATGAATTAGATAAAGTATGATCCATGTCGCTCAAGTTCTATTGTTGAGCTGATGTCGGCTAGAGAAGGGGAGCAAATCCAAACTCAAACAAATTATATCCTACTGACTCGCAAGGAATTTGACAAATGCAGTCACAATATCAACTTGCCATATGCATGACGGTGACACCCAGTATGTGCCGGCACTGTTTTATAGGGATACTCTCAGTCCAATCAGGGCTTATATGTTATTATCACCAGATGAGCCGTTTTCCTCCGTTCTATTTCACAATCATAAATGAAAAATAATATTGTGGAATTGTTTTTAGCAATTAAACATCGTTGTAATCTCATGCAGGTACCTTTTTGCAATCCAATGGAGCAAGAATACTTGTTATTGGAAAATTTCAGCAGCCTCAACTGCCTCCTAAAATACTTGTGTAAGTTGTAGTATTCTGCAACAATTATAATCTCCACTTCCCTAAAAGTGACTGTTTTGTTTCACAATCACTTAAATCTAATTTTTCATTATAGATTACATGGATAGTATATGCGGACAGAGTATAGATATGACAGAGATACACAGCGCCTCAGTAGAGACATCTAAAACTCTCACATACCCGAATAACCTGGACTGTACAGTAACCTTCCAGGCTCCGGCCGGCAAACGATTCTATCTCATCCTCAGGTTAGGTTAAAACTGTGAAAATTTGAGATGAGGGAACTACACTGAAATAGATACAACTCTCTTATCGCTTCTCGGCCTGTTGGCTAAGACCAAAATGTCACTACCAATGACCGATTAGTGCCAGTTTCAGTGTTGGCAGCTTGCTGCACACCCAGTTCAGATGGTCTTTTATGGCTTCACACATCTAGGATTTATTCAAGTTTCCTAGGATGTATCACATTCTCAGTAGCCTATGAGGATTTAGTGCACCTTGCGTCACTCTTTAGGGGCAGCACAGTCTTCTGTTTCTTACTAAACGGCAATACTGTGAAAACTGTGGTGGGGTGGAGGGAGACTAGATTAGGTTTGGACCACTCAACTCTGCCTACAAATCAAGTGGCTGCTGCTCCTCCTCCTCAAAGTCTATTAATTTGGAGTTACCTCTTGTTTTTCATGTTATTCTGCTGCCCTATGCAGATTGTGTCAACGGCGGTTACTTTGTAGGCTATGCATGCAAATCGGATCAAGCTTGACCTAAAATGAGAACTGTCCAACAGGTCCTCTGGAATCGGGATGGACTCCTGGAAAACTTTTGAATATTTTTTTCTAAAAGATGAATTTCATGATGGGCAGTTTTAAGAGAATCTCCTCTTAATATTTATACAGCCGATTTGTGACAGAGCTATCAGGTAATCGTTGCTATGACCACCTCTCCATATATGACGGGGCGAGCGTTACAAGCCCGACTATAGCAGATAAACTATGCGGTGAGATCACAGGGGAGCCGGTCTATAATACCAGCGCAGAGTTTGTCACGTTCAAGTTTGTATCTGATGACTCCGCTAAGGATAGAGGATTCGCCATCGTCGTTCTCGGGTTCACTGAAGGTAGTAGTTTTCTCTTCAAAATTTAAATAGACATACACTATATGACACAATTCAGCAGTCTGCCCCAATGCCCAATTGTTTGTTGAATGAGAAAGTCAAGGATTTGAACATAAAGGAATGCGGAATTGAATATTTTCAATTATCAGATCTGGCCTGTTTTGTCAAATTAATGACAGAGTGTGTTGTTGGGGTGGGGCGGCTGTCAGGGGTAGAAACTTCGGGAGTTTTGGGGATCAAACTAGTGACAGCTACAAACTTATCTTATACTTCACTTTCATAACCTGTTTTGGACGGCAAATTAAATTTGGGAAATTGATCATCGGTTCAATCAAACATTATTTCTCTCTTAGGTCCCACATGTAACAGCGATGAGTTACTCTGTCAGGATAGACAGATATGTATAGATGAAGTGGACTCACTGTGTGATGGCTATGATCATTGTGGAGACAACTCAGACGAGAGTCAATGCGGAAGTAGGTCATGTGGCCACAGACCTAACAAACAATTCCTAACACCTAGAACAAGTTTAATTCAATTGCCTGCATTCCTGTTGCTCCCAATCCACTGGTCACTGCGGCGTGACCAGTGGATCGGGATCGACTCGGAACACAGGCAAATGGACCAAACTTTTCTACTTAACACCCAGAAGATTTGTGAAATCTGAACTATCACCTCCACTCTTGCACATCATGTGGGTGATTGTCGAGATTCCTATTTTTGTACAACTTGATACTACAATTTCGCTCTACATGAGTAATTCATTATACACATCTTCTTAGATTAAAGCTGGCAAACAAAAGCCTCGGCCAAATTATTCCAATTTTTTGGCTACAGTGCCGAACATTTTCACATGCAATATAATATAGGATTAACCTGATAAAATAATTGTATTGTTGATTTAAAAAGCTGAGGTATTCAGGTTTGCTTTTAACTTTCGGTTCCTGTTTTAGGCGGTACGGATTCCGAAAACAGCTCCCTGGTTACTTCTATAGGTCTGATAGTCGGTTTATCCATTGTGGGAGTAACTCTGGTCATCATCGTTATCTTCATGATTCATTACTGTTACAAAAAGTATAAGTGGAATCAGTATCTCAAACAGCTGTATGGAAACAAGGTAAGACAACTGAGTATCTGTTGAATTGCAGAGCGAACTCATTCATTTGAATGTGGGAAACACTGCTCTCTGCTGTAACTAAACACCATTGATAGTGATCGCCTGTATTGCCAGTTAATGGCTATATGATAGGTGCCTCCTCGCTGAGATATTTAGATAATGATTTGTGTAGTAACCAAATGGCCACTCAATACCTTGCTGCTCCCATTTTATGGGTACCCATCTCCCAGGGGAAAAACTAGGTACTGTCGAAGTACGGTACAGGGGAATCGAAATAAGAGTCAGAGTAATTCATTTTATTTTTATTTTTTTAATTTGACTTTATTTTTAATTAATCACAGTTGGACACAATATTTCATAGAATTCGCCAAGGATGGAAGCCTGCTGGCGATTGCTTATATACACGCAAGTGCTTGTTTGTGGCATTACATTTGCGCATTATTTCATTCATTTGAAATGAAGTCTACGTTAGTCTCAGTACTCAGCCTTTTGAGCACTTAGACTAGCATATTACCAACACTTATTTTATTCCTCAAGTCTCACCTTTTTTTTTACTCACAGAATGTACTTGTGTCAGCAAAGATAGAAGCAGCGTATCCTCTGACCCACAACTATCAGGATAAGGAGTTTATTAACATAACGAGAGCAGAAAGAGATGCTGCCTTAGTTAAGATAGATGATGGAGGTGCTGCCGCTAATCCTGATATACCATATGGCAGCAGTGCTAGTCTGGCTTCCTCACAGGTAAATTTAAGATAATGAAACCTACACCATGTATCTGTACCAGCAATGTCTAGAGGAAAAAGTATGAGCTAGCGCTTTGTCTAGATAGCTTGAGTTTTGGTATGACTAAATGTTAGCCATCACTGGATTTTGGCTTGCTGAGGTTGTTGTAGTCTATATAAAGTGAATGTGATGTGATCGAAATGGGACATAGCGCGACCTGCCTTCTCTCGGACTTTACATCTCAAGGGTATTAGATTTTTTCAATGCTAAAAATTTCCAAGATGACTCAATAAATTGCAGACTATAGCTGCCTTCATATTCAAATATGTAGTTTCTTAGTATCTTCAAATTAAATACCATGATGTGTCACTTTGTCAAGACAGGTAGGCGCAACACAAAATAAAAGTTTTGAAATAAAACAGCTTCCGTCATCCTCGTTTGTATTGAGACAGCATTTTATTGACAAGACTTGATGTTTCGTCATCAGTAAGCATTTCCCTGGCTTTGATATATTTTGGTGCATTGTCATCATGAACGAGGCTAAACACTGATGATAACTGGTGGTATCCAGACACTACTGACGGTTTACAGTTTTAAAATACAAAGTTGTCCCCTCTTTTAGTCTGAGACTGCAACTCCTAATACTGCAAAAGACAGGTTTACTTTTCTCAATGTCCGATCAAAGAGTTTGACGTCACGATAAAAAAAAAACAGTTTTATATACCTTATATTTTATATATATAGTCACATTCCTCGGTTCAATATGTGACAAAAAAAGATTTAAACGTCATAATGTTAGTTACTTTTTTCTTGAAGATTTCTATGGACAGACAAGACCTACAGGTAAACACAAATGGTGCAGAAGGACTCAATCCAACTAAAGATGACAGAGCTGACAAAGTTATGGCTGATGATGAGAAGACAACACTTCAAGCATCAAATGAAGGTGGAGAGGATATGACTACGGAAAACTCAGAGAAAACACCAGACAGCTCAGCAGGGGTAGACAACTCAGCATTTGTTGATCAGGCTGACAATGACAAAGTCACAGAGCTATGAATCCAGTTTTAACATGTAGTTTGCCAATCACCTCTACCCTCTGATCAGAGCCATGCAATGGTTAATTCATCTCAAGCTTCTGTAATTCTGAATCCACCACAGTTGAGTTTTGGAGTAATCAATAATGAATCTTAACACAGGAACGAATCATAATGATGTAAAAAGTTATCGGAGGCATATTTCTGAATGTTTCACTTGTATGAAAGTATTATATACTTAGGACACCAACGATACCTTGCATATATACACAACTGTTATCTGATGTAAGCATAACAATAATCTGATGTTTGTTAACTCTCAAAGTATGGGCTATTTCTTTGTACAGCTAATACAACAAGATAGAAGTCTCAGACATAACTCTACAATCACTGTACCCTGTATCAACCAGCTTGCTACTCGTCAAAAAAAGTTCTAACTTCAAACAACAATGACTGAAATCTCAGTTATCTAGTAGCTACACAGCGGCATAGAAAGGCTAGCGGCCAATCACACATCATGCATGGTTTAGGCTGAGAGAAACTTAGTCTGAGCCCCAACCCAGATTTTCGCCCACCGCTCGATGGCCCGACAGCCCCTGGGCGGGGGAAACTGTAATATCAATTGTTGTGTGACATAAGCCGCCAAGGACTAGATATCGGCTCATTTCATTGGAAGTTGTTTCGATAAATATAATCAATAATTATTTTCAGACTGTCTCAGAAAAGAAATAAGCGCTTTATCCTCTGAGTTTATTAACATAACAAGAGCAGAACGACACACTGCCTTAGTTAAGATAGATGATGGAGGTGCTGCCGCTAATCCTGATTTACCACATGGCAGCAGTGCTAGTCTGGCTTCCATACAGGACTGTTATTGAAATGTTTGCCGGCGATTGCATCACCCTCAGTTGGTCTGCTGTGCTGATGGGGCAGTCAATTATTTCGATCCTCCAGGTGGAACGGTCATATCCATCGTAATATACCACCCCAAATTCAGTGGATTTTTCATGAAAATAATCAGACTTTAAATTAAGCGATTTACCTATCAGTGAAATAGTTCAAAACACTTCTCAATCTCCACGTAGTAGGCAAAGAAATGTTATCATCATAGATGCTGAGGTAGTTGCTATATTAGTGATTAGTGTCAGTTGTAAGTCACCTCATATCTATGAGCTTAAATAATAATATTCCATTTCTACAGCTGTCATTGCCTTTGAGTCAGGTGGCTTCGTTCTGTTTTCAAATTCTCGGACACAGTGATCTTGTGCACTTTCGCAAAAACTGACTTTGCATAGAAATATCTAGGCAACCAGTACTCCGATTTGTATTCCGTTTTTTTCATCATACACACAGTAACAACATTTTCCTAAAATTAAACGAAGCCCCACAAAACAATAATTAATTAAGAATAATTAAAAAATACCTGTTCGGATATGAAATGGACAACATTTCTAGAACAGCTGGGAGGAAAAAACTTTCATAAATTAGTCTTATATGATCTATCTCACCAAACGATCAATGTGCTTGTTGATTGGATTAAGCATACTAGAGATAATCCACTGTTAATCCCGATGACAGCACCTTAATCAGCTGCCTGTATATCCATGCTGTGTCAGTTTGAGGAAGACAAATTTAACTCAGCTTCAGCAGACACAGCTGAATTTTATGGCAAAAAAAACTATGAATCTCTACCTGTCTTAGAACAAGAGTAAATCAGAGATTAGCAAGGATTAAAAAAATCTTGAGTAAAAGTGGCCTCAGCTCATTTTGCATTAAATGAGGGACGATTTGATGACAACCTTTAATTCTATTCAATGAGATTTCAGGTAATACAATTCACTGCATCAGCTTCTGATCCCAGCAAGGGGCATCCTGATGAATTGAATAGAGATGATGATTCACTCTCTATTCATGCCAGTGCAAAATTTAGTAACACCTCCATATTTTTATTTACATATTATTACGAATGAATGAAAGAGCCTAGCTATTATGTAACTTTAGGTACAGAGTGTGCTTCGCTTGATGGTAAAGTTTTACAATTCATTTAACCGTTGCTGGGTAGGTGTTGATCAGATTGAAAAGTGTGCCGACATGCACAAGATCACTGTGGGAGGACAAAATATCAAATGTCAGAGAGAACGATGGTACAGCTGACTCTTCATACTAGGGATGATGCTCAACCAGGAGCAAAACAAGCTGGCTGCGACCAATCAGAGAGAGCCAATAATACGAAGATCAAATGCAACGGAGAAAAATCCCGCTTTTGTTGATTCAGCCCACAATGGCGAAATTATATAACTTTGAATTACATTATCAATACAAGTATCCAAAGTCACATGCCAGCAATAATGATTTGCATCTTTTAACCACTGGATATCAATCAATTCAAGATATTAACATTTTTGACTGAGGTCTACCAACTAGGGACAAACCTGCCCATCTACCTAAGTGCATTGCTAGATTATAACACATATTTCTTATGATCACTTTGGGCAGCATTGGATTGGATCAATAGATGTATGGTTTAATAAAAATGCTGTACGAGGGATAGTGTTGACCTTGATCAGGATTGATCCATTTTTGCCCGCATTGGATTGCGCCACCCCCCCCCCCCATTCCAATTCCAATGCGGGCAAAATGGATCAAACTTGATCTAGTGTTGACCATTATTCTAACTAATTCAACTAACAATGTTGAGCATCAAAGTTTTCCGCAACCAAGAATCTTTTTTTATTATTCAAATAAAAGCTATGAAAACATAAGTAAAAATATTTATCAAAAATTTAGTGCTGACATAAATGGTGAAAAATATTGTTTATGATTATCAAACATATAAATCATAGATAGTAGAATACAGCTGGCTGAGTATCTATCTTTTGAGGAAATTCTTTGTTAACTTATCAGTTGGGAAACAATACAAATCTACCAAGAAGAACTGAGTTTCAAAATCTTACTAATAAATCATACCATTAGTCATTGTCAAAAGGTTATATCAATAGTTTAGATGCTGGCTAGTGATTAACTGATGATACAAATATGCTTGGCAAATGATGATAATGTTCATTACATAGGTCGGGTCAATTTCATTCCCACATGTTGCTAATTGGCAAAAAATGTTTTGTCAGTGGCAGTGTATATGTAACCTCAAGCCTAGGTTTTAGCACTTTTTATCTGACCCCACATGGTAAGCTTGCTCCTTATGGCTCGGTTGTTGGTTTTGGAGCACATGTAGAAGATTTGCTGTCAGGGGATGAAGGATTCTGCGATTTCGGGAAAAACTCTGAGATCACTTTCTCCATTACTTTCGGGTCTATAAAACTTTCCCTAACTGTAACACTGGGACTGGCTAACTGGGGAAGCATTGCTCCGAAATAGAACTCTCTTAACTTTTCTAGCGTTGATTGCCCAGAAATCTTTTTCACATACCCATGGCTGCGCTTAATTGTTAACACATTGCAAACATTGCCATGAGCGTAAGCCACATAGTCGCACATTTCAATATCAGGAAATGCCATGAACAACCCAGCAATTTCGTACCACTCATCCTCTGTTATCAAACTGAGTGGACGTGGATCATCCTGTCCAGATAGGTCTTTCAACTTAGAAATATCCCCCTTCAAAGCACTTTTTTTCAAATTCTGAATGATTCCTCGCATCATTACCAAATGCACCTTCCCACCCTTTTTTACAATTGCCTCAGGAGTGGCTCCCAACTCAGGGTAATTTTCAATAAGTTTCATCCCCAGAAAACCGTCAGCGTCCACCCCCACGTCCATAAGATGAAACGGGGGCAGCTGTACATTTTCCTCCTTGTTGCGGAGAAACTGAATGTATTTCTCCCTCAATACTTTTTTCCTCGATATAACCTTGCTTTTCATGAGATCTGTGAGCATGGCAGGACTGAACTGAGGACCGGTTGTTCTGACAGCCTTGTTAAAATTTGCCGCTGTCAACCTGTTCTTCATAGCCTTTTTCCATTCAAGAGCTCCTCTTTCTAGGTGATAATCTTTTAGCTTAAATATGTCAGATCTGTAGAAATCGGTCATGTCCAGCTCCAGGTTTTTCTCATCATGATTACTGAGATAATCATCTATAGATAAGATTAATGCATTGAGTCACTTCACATCCCTTCAGCAGCCAAGACATAATGATTACCGTAATCCCTCACCTATAAGTCACCGGACTTATAAGTGAATCACCCCCCTCAGAAAAAATAAAAATGCTCCAGCTATAAGACACCCCACCGCTCTAAGACACTCACTACACTCACTACAAATGAACTAAGTAGTTTTGGGGAAAAAGCTGCCCTCAGTGGGTTTTGAACTCACAACTCCATGTTTACAAGTCCAACGCTCTACCACTGAGCTATTCATCTTCGGTGATTGTAGGAGGTTTTGGTCCAAATTAGATATAATAATGCTTCAAATGTTAGTCGCGTCTATATACTACTCTCTTAAAGCCGCCTTCACCTATACGTCGCGCTCTATAGGTGAGGGATTACGGTACCTTCTGTTTTAAGCCATTAAGCAGTTAGCTGGGCTATATGAAATTTTTTTATCTCCATACTATCATAAAGTCACTTTGGGCAGTTTATCAATAAGACTGCTTGCTATATGCAAATCCTTGTACAGTGAATCCCTTCAAAAAATGGTAATATTCAGCCTACCTTGCTTTTGTTTGATTGTAGCCAATAAGCTAGACAGATCGTCATAGTATTCTTCATTGCTATATTAATAAAAGAGAGTACCAACTGACAAAGGCTTCATAAATTGAGTAACTCAGCTGATATAAAAATTGACCATCTTTAGAAACTTCGAAATCGATTCTCACTGATATGAAAGTCATAACCTGAAAGAAAGCTTAATCACCATTACTCTAAATTATGCAAAATAATAATATTTTCTTATCAGATTGGGTTTTCTGCGTTCCTGACATCAAGAGCTTTCCGTTGGTACATAGAACAATAAGATTACTTGAAAAATTTTAGCCGTATATACTAAGATTTTAAGAAACGGAGGACAACATGAAAAAACATTTTTGTTTCTGAAGATTTGCCTCAAGTGAAAACTTACCCACATTCATCAGCAAGCTCCAACCTTAAAAAAGTCAGAAAAACAAGTGTTATGATACCCTTGTTATTCTGGGGTGACGGGAGGACCAGGCCTAACTAACTTAACTTTCATATTTTTCAGTTCTTTTTATTTCATGTACATATTAAAAGAAGAAATTCAATAATTGTAGTAAACTGGATTTTGATTTAGACAGGTTGAAATTAAAATCAAGGATTATTACAATTATTATGAAATTGTTTGTAAATATCAGCAGTGTAAATTCAAATACATATTGTATGCTTAAAAACAGTCAGGAACAAGATTTGAATTCGATCTTGATCTTGATTAATATTCCTACCCAAAGATGCAAAGGCTTCCCACAATGAACTCCCTCTCTCTCTCATGAAGAACAACACACATGAATTGTGGGTGTGGTTGAATTTGATGCCCTAGGACGAAAGGCCATATTATATAAAAATAGCCGCTTTTACATTAGATTATTCTGCAAATCTATAAAATTTGAATAGCCAATGTCAATTCAGCATTTCTAGTTGTTTAGTTGAGAGTTTGTTTGGATAATAACTTACCGCTCTTTTAATCGGCTGTTCACGTACTTTAGATCTGAAAAATCCTGTTTTATCTGTAACCACTCCTCCCTTTTTCTATCTAGTTTTTCCTGAACATGATATCAAAAACAGCTCGATAAAACTTCAATGAACAAATTAGCCTCTATGTCTCTCAAACTGCAGCCTAATGAATACAGGAAGACCAAGGCAATATACAGGTTGGCAGGTAGTTTTGTCCTCACTGAAAATATTCAAAGCACCTCTGGGTCAAGACGTGTATAGGGTTTGAGATTTATCCCATCTTCATCTGACAAGCTTTGTTTATTTGGGGGGGGGGGGGGAGACAGCCTACATAAGCTCAAAGAGCTACCTCTTTTATATCCACTTCAGAAAACTGTCAATGTTAATGAATGAAGTTATCTAACATTGTACAATGTCTCCTGACAGTGAAGCTGCTGTCGGACTATATATTGCTTTGTCCTATATGTAGTCTAATTTCTATGCTGCAATAAGCCTACTAGTGAATTTGCAAATTCATGGTAAGGTATCACTGTTTAAATTTATCATGGCCAGTAATGAAATCCATTACAATCAGGATGAAGACAAGAAAAATAAGTGATTTCGGTAACTTACAGGAATCAACTCGAGTTTGCCGTACACCACCTCAAACACACCACTCTCTATCATAATCCAAGTGTATTTCCTCTTCAGCTCATCCATATCCACCTTGACATTGGACTTCCCATCATAATGCAAAGTTTCATTTCTATGTTTTCTTATGTATTCGAGCGCATCATAAAGTTCTTTGACCTTCACTTGGTCAGTATCATTCAGCTTGTCGGCTAGCCAAACTACAATCTCACTCTCTGCATTGAACCTAACTGGGTTCTTTTTCTAGAATCAAAAATGGTAATTGTCACAATAGAATTGCTCTTCCCTTGAGTTGATAACTGTATCAGATACCACAGCAAGAGCATGGGCAGGATATATTTACAGGATCTGTACCCTAGCGGCATTATATCGTGATTTTCTGTGATACCCTAATGTGGGAATGCATTCATTGATTGGCTGTAGAAAATCAAATCATTATTGCAAATAGTAACATTGTTCCATGCGCAGAGGGCTGGCTCAGCAGGCACACTGACCTATATCAGCTACTCATGCAGTATTGAGCTGCAAGCAATTCTTTTCACATTAACAAATTCACCAAAAAATGTGGTAAATGATATAATAATTTAATTTGCCAATGCTTTCTATTGAAATCAAGTCTGCAAATAGTAACATATCTAAATACCCCTTTAGGTTTGTCCTTCTCAGCCTTCCCTAAATCTATTTACCAATTTACTGCTGTTCAATTTACGCAGTAACTCAGTGGCTGAATCCATACTCTGCTGGGCTACGAGTGACTCCAAATAACTCAGATCCGCAGGTGAAAGTCCATTGCTCAAAATAATAACAGTAGCAATAACAGATAGTTTTTCAGCTGTTTTGAAGTTTGCATCTAATGTTTCTGTTGCCAGATCTGTATATAACGTTGTGCCTTTGACTTTCTTTTCCGATTCATTTGCGCTCACACTTTTGTCACCTGTACTACGCAGTATATCGCTAACCTCTGTTATATACTTTTTATCTTTACAGACTTGATCTGCAATTCTTGCAGCGACAGATTGTGTTGCGCTGCTACTTTGGGCTGGGGACACAAACACCTTATGGATAATTTTTCCCAAAGTCATTTTCTCATCGAGGATTGTTTTCTCCAGAATATCTCTCGTGACAAGCATGATCAGCTTTCTATTGAGCTGCGGGTATGTATTGGGCTGTGGTCTTAGTGCCTTCAATCTGTCTCTGTTCTTCAAACGTATTTTTGGTTTGCCTGTTGCCTTTCGTGCATCCTTGGTCAACGGCTCATCATGGTCGATTTTTCCTGCATATTCTTTTACGAAACAAAATCTACAGTTAACAATGTTACATCCAGTTTCCAGGTGCGAGGAATTTACAGAAGCTGCATAAGACTGATATTCATCCAAAATGGTTTTAGAGGCTTCTCTTACCAACAAAGCCAGATCATAAAATTTGGCTGCATCCTCCAATCTTTCATCATTAGAATTTGTCCGACCGTATGCATAATCTACCACACATCTGAAGCGTTCAAAGTTTTCTATTTGTGCATCGTCTGTGATGAGACTCTCCGTGAAGTCTAAGTTATCCAAGTAGAAAGTATTTTTCAGGTCACAAAGCAACTCCTCGACTCTTCTAGCAATATAGGCCACGCTTCCAATGGTGTCTAAGTTATACGAGCTGTCCTCCTGTCTACTATTTGCCATTATTTACCTGAAAATGACACAAATGGTGTTAGGAATTAGATGGAAGGGCAGGGACACTGATATAATATTATTGGACTAAATAATGTTCCCTACAACAATATAAATTACATCCTAGCAAGAGATGGCGGTAAGAAACAGGACCCTGCATCAGCTTATGAAGCTGTCAGGCGAACAATTGCAAAATCAGAAAAAGTGAAATTTGTTCAAACATAGTGTATTTTGGCCTATCTAAATAATGTTGGCATGGATTTACAAGCGCAAGCGGCCCGGAGGTAATAAGGGATATGTGAGCTCTTTATATATACAATACAATTGCTACGCATAATCAGTATGGTTCCATGCTTCGGATGGGTGGTCCACTCCCATTTTGACTGCATACTTGCCAAGTACGGGGTACGGGGCGGAGCCCCGTCTGCAGAAGCTCTGAGAGCGTTTCCAGCCACTAGGAAGGGCTAAAAAGGTATATTTGACCCCAAATAATTTCATGTTTGTACTAGTACTAAAATATCTAACTGAGGTGAAATACACTTTAAACAATTACAATCAATCCATGGGCACCTGGGACTCTTACATACATGCCTTTACATTGTCAATGTCCAGTATCAAACACCCCATTGGCAAAGTAGAGGCATGTAAGTCCCAGGGGCCTTTGCCTGTCAAGACAGGCTACAAGTGCCCATGCATCATCATCAAGATCTGAAAATGTGCTCAGTCACAGGCAGTGAGAATCCAGATAAGGTACTATATTTTTGTTTGACTAACATTAAATATGTTTCAAAGTCTTTGGTCCGAGCTTTGTTAAATTGTAGTGGACCTACCTTTGGAATTGTTAGGTTTCTATTTTCCTTCACTTAAATTTAACTAGAGTAGACAGTACAAAATTAATACTAAAAAATGTGTGATCTGAAAGGAAATGAAAACTAAAGGTATGCACTTGTCTAGCTACTTTATATTGTGACCAATGACAGTCAGTGTTGTGAGTTATGAGAGGATGCTATTGGTCATTTACAATAATAGGCTGAATCTTAACAGAACAGGTAAATTTGTTAGGATTGTTTAATTTGATAATTCCTTTCAATTTTGTGTGCAAAGACCTTAACGGCATACTGACTCTCGTGATCTGACTGGGCATGTAGATCACTGATAAACTAGGATATCATTACCACAAAGCAGGTGTCGTAAGGCTAAGTAAGCATCATGCGTGACTTGATTTTGCGCATGTGCAAGAGCAACGAGTTTAGTTTGGGTTCTGAATGCAACTTTGGAAAGGGGAAATGGGATGTCCCCTGCATAAACTGTCAATCAAAATCAGCTAATAATGACAAGGATAACTATTAAAGGAGAGGATAACTATTAAAAACAAATCCGCACGCTTTGGGGAGTATGTCACCAGAGCAGGTAGCCAATCAGATGGCTTCGGAATTCCGAGACTCAATTTTGCAGAGATCAGCTCATGCCCAGAGCTGAGCATGCGCAGAATGCCTTAACAGTAACTAGTCAACAACAGCATGTGCTTGGATAACTATCAAAAAATTGCGATTGGACTGTTTTCTCTAAAATCTGGAGGAAATAGTGAGATTTACAAAAAGTGGGAGGTGGGTGTAAAAATATGGAGGGTCACACCTAAATCGGGAGACTTGGCAAGTATGTTTGACTGATGAATGCTTACGATTTCCATGATGAAAAAAACATGAAAGATATCTGTTACGACTGGAATTTGAACCCAGTCCTCCAGCGTCAATGTCCATTGTAGTCATTATGAGCAAGCGCGCTATCCATTCAGCCGCCATATACGATGATGAATGAATCAAAATCGGTATCCAATTTCGCATCAAGAAATGCCCATCGATTCGATACATGCGAAAGTTGACTTAAATGCTAATCCATGTATGGATTGGGCCTAAAACTGATGTCATGTCGACATATGGAAACATAGCGAATGAGCACTCTTCTCTTCTATCCACAGACTTTGTTACCGCAGATTGGGTGTATTTGTTTCAATGATTTAGAGAAAATTAGTGGCCCTCCAAATAAAGTATGTCATAATTTTATATTGCGGCAAATGATTGTTACCTATAATCAATGATGAACATTTGCATAAGACCACAACTTTACGTTCATATCAATTTGGACTGTGAACCACTGTTTTCAACCATAGGACTGCCGCATTTCATCATTTCCACCAAGCCCAAAGTAAGGAAATACGGCAGTCCTATGTTTTCAACGGTGAATTGTTTCAAAGCACAGTATCATTGAAAATGCCTTTGATCGATCACAGCACTGACAGTACCTTTTTTAATATTCCAGTGAGAGTTCAACATTCTAAAATTTTGTCCGAATAAACACAATATCAATGAAGAGGACGTTGTTTTGCTAAGACATATTAACTTAAACTCCTTGGGGCAATCGATACCTGAATGAGATGTGTCACATTTTGGCCTATATATAGTCTAGATATCTTGGTATAGTACATAAACACTAGTGTGGTTAGTAAAATAACGATTCAATGTTAGCTGCTACCATGGTAAGGCGTTAATCGATCTAATGCCATTTTATTTTTGTATGACAATATGATAACCTTCTCAATAAAAAAATTGGATCAACCTTCACGATTCTATTTTTCATACTGACACTGTACTGCAGCTGTTTTGTAGTGCTTGCAATCTCAGAAATCACAGGGTAGACAGCTCAGTTATAGGAATGCTCAGTTGTAGCCTGAAACCTTTGACATGCAGGATTAGCCATAAAAGCCAGTTTGATGGGTTGGATATTCATTCATTCGAGTTCACAATTACAAGATAATTCATTTAATAAGGTTGTTCCCTCTTGGAATATAATGTAATGTCTAAAAGCAATGTAGCAAGGATGGAGCATTGATACACCTTTTGCAATAAACCTCGTTTTAGGTAATTCAGCTGCACAAGCTTACATGCTTTTATCACATATTCCAACGCTGGAAAAATGGATCAAATTTGTTCTACCACTGATCAGCTACAACTTTATATTACATTCAGTCAAACAAGAGTAGGAGAGGATTTTTCCCAAATTTAAATTTAGTTTCTGATGCAAATCCTTACCAACAGTGTTTTTTCATGAGAGCCGCTGATTATACCTGTTTGCAAAAACAACTTACTATATGCTAAAATCGAGCAGAGAGATCACTTATCCTTACTAGTCAGTCAGTTCACACAAGTTCAGAGTTTAGAACACGACAGTTGCTACTTGGTATACCACGGTCCACTTATCATAATAGCCTTATGGTATAGAGTGCACTGGTGTTATAAGACTGGTTGGCAGAGAATACCCCCTCACTTATCTAGAGTACGCAGCATATTCATATAAAGTGATATGAAGCAATACTAAGACTAGGAGCGGGAAGTTTTATGCTTGACTGGTTTGGCTTATTTTATGATCATACCGGAGACTATAGCTTTAAGTATCTATGGTCTCGGGTCATACCATTTTCATGGGTGATCTGTTTCCCTTGCCTGGGAAGGGGGGGGGGGGGGGTCAATGGGCAAAAGTCTGGAGGGCTCAGACTAATCTGTTACCCAGCTTTCTTATCTGAGAAACAAGGGTTATGGGGTTTGAATGGCTATCAAAACTGTGGGTTGGAGAACTATTGCCTTAACCCTGAACCCAGATTTGTATTAGACTATAATCGTTTACTGGACTAATGTGTGAAGTGCTTTTAATACAAGGTTACCCTGTTAGCGTAACAGAGTTAAAATAAACATACAGGAATATGATGGTGTAGTAATACCAGACTAAAATAATAAAAAGTTCTCAAACTGCCGTTGTACATAAAAATGAAGAAAATACACTATGATCTAAGCAAACATCGAAAACTCGAACACATGTCAACAACTTATAAAACTTAAAATGAGTCCTATTAGGGTATTTGTTCATGCTGTGATTTTGTCGTGCATTCTAGTCATTCTTCTCAGATGAATCCTGCTTTGTTCGCTCTGATGATGGGCTGAAATAATTCATCAAAGTTTGAGAAGATGCTGGCTTCTTACTACTTGTAGGGGTCTGTAATACAATGAAAATACAAACCATTATTATTTATTTGTCAATAAATCGCTAAAAAATATGTCATTACAGTCTGAAAGTGGAAGTCATTAAACGAAGAGTTGCTGCAATCTAACAGAGCATACAGTGTGCCTGGCCTAGTTTAAGTGCTCAAACGGTGCAAGATGCTGGTAGAGGCATTTCATTATCAACCACTTTCTCCCCACTTTCCCACTTCCCCACTTTCTCTTTATGGGTATATACTTAAACGGAGGGGAGAAAGTGGTTGATAATGAAATGCCTCTACCAGCATCTTGCACCGTTTGAGCACTTAAACTATGCCTGGCCTAATTCTCATCAATCATAATGTCAACCAGCACTAGCATGACAACTGAAAGTAAGCTTCAACATGTCTGATGAAGTATAAATAAATATATACGAAGAGCTGGCACAATTCACAACTATGGTTAGATAACAACCGGTTGGATACATTCACAAGCATGTCCCTCGCCTTATCCCTGAGAAAAGGCAGCGAGATGGTGGTTGCCTTGAGATTGAGACTGCATTGGCAGCGCCAACTTTGCTCTCAGATGATAGACAGGTATTCAGCTGCCTGCAATCACAGAATGATTGCTCCTACATAGTGTTTATTGTGGATTTTATTGAAGGATTGTTCACTTTTTTCCGATACAGAATCAACCATCGGGGTGAGACATCTTACCTTAGCCTGTGCCTTGGATGGCCTGCTGTGAAATGATTTAGAAGATGGGGTGGTGGCAGGCGAAGCCCTCTCCGAAGTACTTGGTGAACTGTGCTTCAACTGTCTCTCTGCAAATATTTGCATCATATAAAACAAACAGAGCCATGTAGCCGTCCAACTACAGGGAAATATTATCACGTCTAACGCACCGAATAGATAAACACATCTATGATAGTCGGTAGTGGCATTCCATTGTCAAAGTGGCACTCAGTTTGCAGGCAGATCTGAATGCACCCTAAGCATCAAAAGAGCCCAATAGTCAGTAGATTCATAGCCTTGCTTGTTTAAGGAGAGGCGCTCTAACCAACTAAAATACCTATAAATTCCAATCAAGTAGCGGTCATCAGTCTGGACCATTCTTACAGTCTGAGCCATTCTTACCTTGACTATACTGACTGAGCCATTCTTATAGTCTGGACCATTCTTACTTTTACTACACTGACTGAGCCATTCTTACAGTCTGGACCATTCTTACCTTGACTATACTGACTGAGCCATTCTTACAGTCTGGACCATTCTTACCTTGACTATACTGACTGAGCCATTCTTACAGTCTGGACCATTCTTACCTTGACTATACTGACTGAGCCATTCTTACAGTCTGGACCATCCTTACCTTGACTATACTGACTGAGCCAGTCTGCTCTCTGCCTCCTCCTGCTGCTGTTACAGGAGTTCTCTTTATTCTGACGTCTCGGAGTTTGAGGATCTAATACTGAGTTAGGCAGATTAGCTGTAGGTGATGAGAAATCTATCTGACAACCTTTAAAATATAGAATAAAATAGTATTATTAGAATAAAATATAAAAAAAAATTTACATTGAATCACAGAAATTTCAAGGAATAAATAAGACAATGTAGACCAAAAAGGCCAAAAAATCTGACTGGTATTGTTGGAAAGGGTTTAAGAGGGAGGGTAGTCGTACTTACTCAGTTCATTAAAAGTATTGGGTGATTTTGGTGATTACCTCCTCCTGACCAAACTTTGAACTTCACTCTAGGGAAGTGTATTTATCATGGGTGAACTAAACCCACGTATAATTATGTATTATACCAATATAAACCCAATGAGCCACAATAATATTAAAAAAAATATTATTTCTCAAAGAATTCTACAAAAAACAGCCGTCACTAACAAAGTAATGTATTGTACACCTACTTCCAATAGTCCGATTACTTCCAAATTTCTTTTGGTTATTCAGAATAGGGCTGTCCAGATATGCTGATTTTTGCATCATTGTAAGTTGCATGCAAGCAAAATGTAACATGTATATCTGTTTTTTGAAAGTATGCCTGATGTGTGCTTACGATTGCGCAATACACCAGAGACCTTAGCCTTTGATATACTCTCTTTGTCTAAACAAAGCCTCTTCTATAACAAGCTTTCAATTCAACCGATGTATGAGGCACAATAATCCTATGTCCCAAATGCGACAAGTACAATAATTATAATCTGCTACTGGTAGCCTTACACCGTGATTACCAAAGATTATAAATTGTTAATACTACATTTTACAAAATATTCTGATCATGAAATAAATTATTCGAATTCAGTAATTTAGCAGGAAATCTCATCATTCAACATCAAATGTGGAAATAAGTCTTAGGCACAAATGGTCTTGATTGGTTTCCCATCTTATTTCAACGATTAATATCTCGACAAAATTTTTATTCATGTGTAGTTTAGTTGTAATTTCAGGTATATATAGGTTTTTTTCACCTTTGTCAAACATCTGATCGTCCAGAAAGTGCTTGAGTTTTATACTATTCAATCGACTTGCTCCACGACCAGTAGAGCCTCCTGAGTCAAGCTACTAGAAGTGCAAGGCAAGCTAGTGCAACCATGATGTGAATGGCTATTATTATTATTATTATTACAATTTTACATGACACATGCCTCCAAAATATGCTGACTCTGTGGGTTCGGAAAGATCTTCTTTGTAATTTTGTGATGGCTTATTTAGTCAACACAAACGGGTATGAATCTTTCAATTTAGAAATTGTGGTTAAAATAGATTATATTTTATTAGCTTCGATTGTTTGATGCAGAAAGCGTGCTATCAAGAAGGAGATGGATTTATGAGTTGGTGACATACGTTAAGAGTGTCAGTCGCACAGCGTGCATGCGTTGGAGGTCATGGGTTTGGTTAGCCCCGAGGGCTTGTCATTTGGGATGCATGGGTTTCTCTTTGATTACAGATTTTAGCAAGAAGCTGATCTATGAATACTGAATTGCAATCTAACTATTATGATAAATGGAAGGTTACCAACATATGTGCATGTCTTGGTACTGAGCATAGGGATTCATAAGTTAAACTTGAGATAGGAGCTGGAAAGTGTTTAACACAGCGTAATTCATTATGCTAGCAATATCAATTGTAAGCAGAGGCTGTACACACAGCATTCTTCTCATAGAGTGTTATCATGTGTTGCTATTCATAATAAAATATGTAACTGTGTGGCTAATTAAAATTGTTTTTAAAAACAGGCGCATGAGCTATTGTTTGGTGACAAGATTAAGTCGACATAATCTCATAGTTGTGTTGGTTTGTGATGGTTTGTGTTGTCGCAATGTCTCTCGCTGTTTAGTCATACAATCAAATGATTTACTTTGTAGTGCTCTCATATTTACAGCTAGGCATACTATTTATTTATTTATTTATAGAGGCTTACAAAAGGATGGCTAATAGTTTAGGTTAGCACAATACGATTTTGAATATCTTTGCTCTCTGTATGGCATCACAGCCATTAACACAGTGAGCAATATCCTCATGACAGTAGATACCATAGTAAAAATCTTGCATACTGTGATTCATCTGGATACCCAACTAACCATATTGACTTCAAGCTGTTGATGGCATATGACCGAGGAGCTATTGGTGACTGCATTTGAAAAAATTCTAACTCAAATTAAGCTGCAAAACAAAATCCCTCCCCTGCCTTCTCTTGTCTTCACCTGATTGATTTGATTGATTTATTACATATCACAGACAATATTACCAGGGCTCTCAACCACTCAGGTTTAGCCCGAGTTACTCAGATTTTTGGGTTTAACTCAGGCTTGCCAGGGGATTTTAGAATGTGAGCTAAAAACTCAGATTTTGCTTGTTGGCAGAGATGAATAATATATAAACAATGCTAAATGTTGCCTTTCAATAATTTATGTCATATTATTAATAAATGATCAGGTATTAGATTCTAATTGTGATAAGCAATGCTCTCACTGCGCTGCCTATTCAAGTCATTTATGTGAAATTGATATGGCTAAATTCCAATTTGCATTTGAGAATGCTTTTAAAATTTAGCTTGTAATGAACTTGACATGATTGAATGAATCTAGTCTTTAATTTGAATATCAACACATTACACCCCAACTTGCCTTTCTGTCAAAGCATTTCGGTTCAGACTGAGATGACATGCATATTTGATCACAGGGTCAACACTGCTTGATGTTGTAAGCAGATAGTTGGACATTTATATCATTGGAAGGTGGCAAAATAATGCGCTTCCCCAGGAAAGTCTTATCTGCTTGTTTAATAGCCGATAGATTGACTTTCAGCTTGGCAGCGTTTTAGTATTGAGAAGCCATGTTCTCGGGCATTACTAATAATATCCAAAGTGATTGTATCTAAATTATTTTTTGGTGTGGATAGTTGTGACAGCCCATTGAAATAATTAATTCATTGGTGACATGGAATTTCCAACTGCATTGTCAATTTGTTCAAGTGGTGTTTTCTGATGGTTGCTGACAGCAGCTCAGGATTGGTTTGCTTGTTGTTGAAGTCGCTTTCTTTATTTATTGCGTTTGCCTCTTATTGTGTACTCTATTCTAGATCACCTTGCTTGCATTGCTAATTTTTGGCAGAGATGAATAATAAAGATAACATCAAACTTTTGCATGAGAATTATGTGTGGTATTTGTTGTGGGTATTTGATTTCATTTGTGATAAGCTACGCTCTTACTGCACTGCCAATCCCAGTGATTTGCGAAATAAATTATTGTGGCTAAATAGAAATTTGAATTTTAGGAATGTTAAAAAAGTGATTTTGCGGGTGAACCGGATAAATCCAGGCAACATCAAACTTTTGCATGAGAATAATGTGTGGTATTTGTTGTGGGTATTTGATTTCATTTGTGATAAGCTATGCTCTTATTGCACTGCCAATCCCAGTGATTTGCAAATAGATTATTATGGCTAAATAGAAATTTGAATTTTAGGAATGTTAAAAAAGTCATTTTGCAGATGAACTGGATAAATCCAGGCAATGATTTCAATAGCATCACATTACATCAATTATATGCCTTTCTACTCTGGCGGCTCGATTCGTCAGCCTTTAAATCAATATTTTTACAAACATATTTTTACATCATGGGGATTCATTTTCACCTGTGGCGATGGCCTTGGTTAGTCCATATGAATTGGTTCATCTGGATCGAATCTAAAGTTATTTGCGATTTTATGTTTACAAGAAATGCTCTAGGTTTTTATTGATTTACTTGCTATCACAAACATGAAATGTTGCGAGAAAAGGATGCATATACTTTGTCATTAAAGGAGCTTACTACTAATGTATGGAACTTGCATTTGAGGGCATCGCTCTAGAAAATTTTGTATGATGTGATGCTCATTAGCAAAACAGCACAATAATATCGAGGTCGCCTAGGTCAAGCCTCAAACATTAAAAACTTTTCTTAGTAATTTCTTGTTTATGGCACATATGCTCGTGTGCAAAACAGGCAGACAATACATCAAGAGGGAAACTACAAAACTTTTGAACATCATGGAAGCTTATGGCTTTGTACTTAGATGCAACATTTTTTTAACAACATACATTCTTTGACTTGCTTTGCCAGCTATTATTTGCACATAATCATCTCAGGTATTTCACCCGACAATTTTTCGGTGCCATCTCAGACGTACCCTCAGCTGTTTATGCTCAGGGCGTTTTACACCTTTAAAATACCACTATGAGACATTTAATATCAAAACTCAGGTTTCGAATCCTCCCAGGTTGAGAGCCCTGATATTACATAATCAAATAGTAACTAGAAACCAGAAGGATTTTATATCTGATATAATATGCCTTCATAATAACAATACTACTACTATTAAAGATTCTTTGAGGGAAGGATTTGGGATTTTAACGTGACATTTATTTTCGCACAAATCAGAAGCACCGCCCAATCTATTCTTAAAAATTTTACTTGAAAGACATTAATTTATGTTTGAAACAACGCTAAAAATCTTCAATAATTTTTAATTGACATTGTTTCCTCAATCAATCCTTGTTTAAAATGTGATAGTGTCAGGCCTTCTTGTGTATTTCTTAGGATTGAAATATTTCATAACTGTTTGATGGGTTTCCCTGGCTTAAATTTAATTCATATCGCTGGGTAAGGTCGGTTGACACAAGTAGGCCTACCAGTAGATGAATTATGCGACCTCATTTAATCCCCCCACTCAAAAACTTTGACCCCATCCAGCAAAAATTAAAACCAGTAGTATCAAATTTGGATTGGAAATAGTAAATCAAGTATCTATCGCTACCTATTCTCTTGCTATCTTGCAGCTATCTTACGGAGAGTTATTTAACCAGATTGACACAATTGATTGTTCTGCTTGGTGCTTGGAGTTTGAAATAAAACCTGTATACAGGGAGAACTTGTATGCTGGTATAATTACTGATATTTGGAGACATTAAATTTTGATCCTAGATTCTTCTTCTGTAAAGAATTCTCTCAGTTTTGTATGTCTACCTGGATACAAGGACGGGATATGATAAATTAGGCAGAGTGGGATAACTTCTAATTCATAATAAGTACGACATTGTATGAAAATGAGAAGATAACTCTACAGCAACTTGAAGCCAAAATACTTTTAATGAACTGAGTATCACAGCCCCAATAGCTGTAACTAATTCTAAAGAAAGCTAGCAATTTCTCACCCTCATCACTTATACTGACCTCAACATTCAGCCAGCCAGCCAGCCAGCCAGCCAGCCAGCCAGCCAGCCAGCCAGCCAGCCAGCCAGCCAGCCAGCCAGCCAAACTTAAGAGATGGCTAACATCAAGTTACCCCCAAAGTAACAAAATGCAAACTGACATTAATCATCTAAATGCCTGTGACTGAGGTATAGGAGAGAGGGGGAGAAGAGGGAGGGTAGTCCTGCTTATTTTGGCAGTTAGTAACTCTTAAGCCTGGTACCCATCAACTGCATAACTGTCCCAGGAACTCATCTGCGATCATGCACGACCACTTGTGCATTGCTGTGATTGATGGGTACAAAATACACAGAGATCGCGCGTTTACAAATACCTTCCCACGAAAGTAGAATTGATTCTACTTTCGTGCGATATATTGTGCGATATGTTGTGCTGCATTTTGTGGTACCTGAAATTCCTGAGATTAAAAAAGCACATTGGTGGGTACAAGATCAGATCGACAGACAGGGAGAGGTGGATCCCCTGACACATAATAATGCTCATAATAATGCTCATGTTTTATAAGCCCATTATTTTTTTACCACTCAGGGAGGATTCTTGGCCGATGCACTGATTTACACTCGTGGATAACTTTTCAGTTTGAGTTTGACTAAAAAAAGTATATTAGGTGCTCAAGTTGAAGCTCGGCAACACTGTCTGAACATTAGATTTATCCCTCAAACTCATATGTTATCTGACACATAAACACACCACGCTCCTACCTCTAACAGTATAGCTCACCTTTAACAGAAGTAGAGGGTGTAATGTTGACGATATGTTTACTGCTGTTATTTATACGTATAGGAGATATCGGACATGCTGTAGGAGTTGTTACCGTAGTTGAGGTACTACGGCTATGTTTAGGTATACAGCTCCCTGATCTAGTACTGTGTATAGCCTCTGATCCAGTACTGTGTATAGCCTCTGATCTGAATCTCTTATTAGGAGAGGAAGGCTGAAAACCAGAAGACGGACTGGAGTCCAGAATCTTACGCTTAGCGCTGGATATACCACGGCTGGGCTTGTCTGTAAATATGATATATATAGAGAATTATTAGTTATATTACCCTTATGAGGGGGGCATCAGACACTGGTATGGATTGAGGGGGTCAAATCCAAGCATACCTGATAACGTGATGCTGACAACAGAAGTGAAAATTTGTGTCTTTAAATGGAACTATGAACACTGGATATCGCTTTTACAATGCCAATTGTATCGACCTGGCTGTATCGAATTATCTGACATGTTTATTTAAAAAGTTGGACAATGGATTAAAACTGTCTTGGGCCAAAAGAATACTACTAGTGTTTATACCTGTAATCGAACCGGGCGTCATTAAACTGCTCCCTTCTTTTGAGAAGGCAAGACCATTTATCTAGATATTTTTAATTAGCAGGAAAGGTGAGGTCATGATTTAGGCCTAAAGTCAATATGAGGTTATAAAGGTAGGTTATCTAGAATCTTTTTCGAGGACTTGATTTTATCAGGCAGTTAGACGACGCCTCGTGTAATCACTTACTGAACCACTCAGGCCCTCAAGGTGACCTCGCCATGTTACTCTATACAGTCAGGGTTACAAAATAGGTTATCACAAAATAACTAGGCGTTTGTGAATTGTGTCACAGAGATAAGGGTTCTTGACAAATATGTCACAATCTTAGTTCAAACATGACCCATGTTAATCAAGAACATTTTACTGTTTACTCAATTCATAAAATGGAGATTAAGCTATGAACAAAATTAAATGCCTCGAGAACTATAGCGTAGAGTCATCATAATATGGTTGTGTTTCTGCGGAGTAATCTCCCTTAATTATTTACAGATGAGACCTTACTTTTTGCAAAGTTTTATATAAGCCATATAGGAAGCAGATGACAACTTTTGCTCTGAAAACTCCGCAGTTTCAGCTAACGACAATTGACATAATTATTCCGTAATCCAAAAATTTGTCCTATATGCAGAGAAAAAAAAGTATCTGAAAATCTTAATTTTTAATACAATTAAAAATAAATAATAATGTATTAAAATATAAAAACCTGATCAGTCACAATGAAATTCGGTGTCAGAAAGGAAGGTGCCTTGAAATATGCAGCTAAATTATATATCTTAAGTTATTGTATTAAATATAGAATTGTTTTGTATTACAATAACTTGAAATATGTTATTCTGAATTTTTTTCTCCAACAAATAATTTCAGGCTGGATTAATATAATATTAAAAATTCAAAGCTAGAATATTATTATTTCTCTTTATTTTAATGATATATTTATTATATTATCTAATATAATAAATATCAAATTTTATTTGCAGTCAATTTTTGTCCCATAAAATGGGTCAGCATAACCTGCCTATTAAATTACCCTCATTTAGTTTTTATCTTGATTTCCCTGGCTGCCAGACCAAAAAGTGTGATCTGCTCCAATGATGGCTTATAAAAAAAAGTGCAAATTGATGGTCTCATCTGTTCAGCGCCCCCTATAATAAGGGACAACTCTTGACACAACACCATTCTCTGATGTCATGAAAGAATGTTTGTAGTGTTTGGAGACCTGAACCCGGGTTAAGTGGAGTTACCTCGGCCAGCCCCTTTTCAAAGACAAGAATGTTTGTGGCCTCAATAGATTCTTTCGCGCAGTGCTATTATCAGCATGGAATTTTTGATTTGTTATGGTGAATGAATTTTGTGTTTGATTAATCGGACTGTATTTTGGAGTTGTTCACTCCTTGTCTGAAATCCCAAATAATAAAATATCCTCCAATTTTCTGTTTTAGAATCCGCGATATGTATGGTTCAAGTAGTGCAAATGCAATGGTAGCAGATCTGGACTTATAATTGCTGATAATTCGGTTATTAAGGAGAGACTTCAAAAAACACAACTGAACTGTTGATCAACAATACCTCAGCGGTAAGTAGAGCTACTATCGTACAATGTGCGCTAGCCTCAACTACTGAGCACTGGTTTAGATTTGAGTTTGATGCAATTCTCGGTGGAATTGCTCAAGGATTTATTTTAAACAATAATAACAAAATATAAATATGGTTCTATTCGTCAGGCAATAAATCAATCAATAATTTTACAATAATATCTTAGCATTTATCATTTAGTCATAAAAATACATAAACATTCAAAATCTTTATAATAAGATCTTACCCTTGGTGCAGATGACCTCGAATTCAGTGTGATATTCAGTGTGATATCTCTGTGTATTGAAACTATGTTAGACTGGGTTCCTCGCTGTGAGTCGCGGTATATGTATCTCTTATATCTAGGCTATGTTAGACTAGGTTCCTCGCTGTGAATCGCGGTATATGTATCTCTTTATATCTAAGCTATGTTAGACTAAGTTCCTCGCTGTGAATCGCGGTATTTGTATCTAAGCTTTGTTAGACTGGGTTCCTCGCTGTGGATCGCGGTATTTGTATCTAAGCTATGTTAGACTGGGTTCCTCGCTGTGAATCGCGGTATTTGTATCTAAGCTATGTTAGACTGGGTTCCTCGCTGTGAATCGCGGTATATGTATCTCTTTTATCTAAGCTATGTTAGACTAGGTTCCTCGCTGTGAATCGCGGTATTTGTATCTCTGTATATCTTGCCAAAAGCTCTGTTGGCTGAATGTGTCTAAAGTTTTTAGACAATTTTCCTCTCTGTAGATGTGCCTCCTTGGGCTGACTGAATCAGATAATTCTCTGATTAAATCTGTAATGCTGTACGTCGTTAACCCGCTCTCTGGCGCTGACTGAATCAGATAATTCTCTGATTATATGTATATTCGTATATGTCGTGAACCCGCCTCCTGGCGCTGACTGAATCAGATAATTCTCTGATTATATATATTTATATATATATTCTTATATGTCGTGAACCCGCCTCCTGGCGCTGACTGAATCAGATAATTCTCTGATTATCCCACCGAAAAACCGAAGGTTTGGAGGTGGTATTAAGGTAATGCCCATGAAGCAACTCTCATAGGGGACTTCTGAAAACTTATGTGGCAGCTGAGCCCTATTTTTGCACACAATAAACACCTACAGTTTTGCCCATCCACCTTCAATTATTGTCAACTTAACTAGATTCATACCTGATCTTCTCTTTGGAAGCAATATGAAAACCAGCAGTTGATGCTATGACATAGAAAACTTGCAACAGCCAGCACAGGTTTTTGGCTTTTTCTAGCCATTTTTATTCAATCCAATAGACATAGTTTGTCTATGTGCAATCCTCAATCACTCCTCAGAGCAACTTAATAAAGCCTAAGTGCCTGGGCAATATGTGTAAAATTATCTGCTTTAATAGAAATTTCAATGGTTAAAATTTGCTCAAATATATATTTCTATGGTTCAAAGGCTAATATCTAATAGAGGCAGTCATACCTGAGCAAATCATTTTAGCCTGAGTGCCTGGGCAAAAATCTGGCTCAATAGAAATAGCAATGATTCGATTCTGCTTTATAGAAATTTCTATGGTTCCGAAGCTAATCACTATAAATGGCACAAAACAATTATACTACAGCCAATAGGCCACTTGCAAATTCTTATTTGCTTGAACTTTGCACTTTTGAGCCAAGAACTGTTAAATTTCAAATTTTTGGGCAATTTGTGGTCAACCAGTAAACAGTCAACAAGCCAGGCAGGAAATTTCAGGGATCCTCTCTACTTTCAAGTAATTATTTAACTCTATTCTCTCATTAGAAACTTCATTCTTTTGGTATTATATAGATTAGATTATTTTGTTTTTTCTTATTACAATATCATCGTCATGTAATCTGCGTTAATTACGCCGCTCCCATGTGAGTTTCGATAACTTCTCACAGATTATACTATCATTCACTTCTCCTGGTAGCTGCCGCCTATGTGCCTACCATTATCATTTGTCATTTATTTTACCTCTTCAATTTACCACGAGCAATTTACAACCTCATTATTACGTCTTGATCCGGTGCATGTCTTTACGTCATAATTCGGTTTACAAACAAATCAGTGAACCCCTAGTTTGCAAACTATTTGTTGCGTCGCTGTGTCGCTGCGTCACTATTCGCTGTGGCTACCTATGTAGTCTCAATCGCAATTACCTAATGAGCTGGTCAGTATAGTACACTGTGGGTTCGTTTCTCAGCATGTTTGCTGCTCTATTTTTTGGAAAGCAGCAGTGGACATTACTTGTTATCTCAGATCTCATCGTTAGAAGCTTGCCACAATATTTTGTATTTATTTACCAGGCAGCGCTTTGTCTCAGTACTATAAACATTGTTGTATCAGATCTCAAAGCTAGAAGCTTGCCGCAAACCTTTTTTTTTATTTATCAGGCAGCACTTATCATGACAGACTTTTAGCTCTGTTATCATGTCTCAGTAAGCATGAGCTATTAAGCTGCATAGTAAGCTGTGGGATTGAATCTCTCAGGTTTGCTGCACTTTTTTTTTGGAAAGCAGCTATTAACATTTTAATTTTCAGATCTCATAGGGTTTGAAACTCAGTTATAAGTGGCGTTTGTCACATTAAAACTGTACACTGCTAATCTCTATTATTGAACATCCGAGTAGAACCATAGGACAAAACAACAATTTAGATTATAAGCAAACAATCAGTAGGGAGTACACTTTTCTAATTATAACATCAGAGAGTCTTGAAAAGGACCAGGCAATTCTCTATCATACTCTAATTTGCCAGCACTATATTACATTTTCACTTTGCTTATCATTTACCACAGGCACTGCTATATTTTACTCATTTTTTTTATCGCATCATTATCACTCTATGCCTCATAGCTCCTCAGGTACATGCAAACTTCGACTGGCTCATTCATTCTCAACTTAATCACCATCTTATCCAACCATCCCGCTCTTTCCTCGTACAATCTAAGAATGCTGATCCAGTCAACCAGCCTGCCATTTTACATGACCCAGATTATCACCCTCAGAAGCTCAATGCTGAACAGAGACGTGTGTATGATCATGTACATGCCCATACTATCAACCCTCAGGCTGACCCCTTGGCTATGCTCGTTCTTGGTACTGCGGGTACAGGTAAATCATACCTCATTCACTGCCTACATCAACTTCTCGGCCAATCAGTCACACTCTTAGCACCGACTGGTGTTGCTGCTGTAAATATTGGTGGTGCTACTCTACATTCTCACCTACTGTTTCCTAATGTACACAGCTTTGCACAGCTAAGAGGTCCCTCACTGCAAAAACTTCAAGACAAGTTCCATGCTACTCGTTACGTCATAATAGACGAAGTCTCCATGATTGGCTGTAGCATGCTAAATGCCATCAACAAACGGCTGCAGCAAGCCTTTCCAGAATCATCGGCGATTTCGGCCAGCTTCCACCTGTTGGTGACAGTCGCCTTTTCTATCCCAATGCAGCAAGCCCAAAGGCTGTCTTAGGAAATTTGGCCTACCAAAACATTCGGAGGGTTTTTTTTTTGACAGAATGTGTTAGGCAGGCCAATGACCATGGGTTCAGGGACTTGTTGCTCAGGCTCAGAGACGGGATCAGTACCCGCAATGATTATGATCTTCTAGCTACTCGCTTTCAAGGTGTGGCTGATGAAGCCAACTTCCAACAGTCTGTAAGACTCTTTCCAAAGCGCCAGTCAGTTGCAGAGTACAATGCCGAGAGACTTCTGCTACTTGGCAGCCCTATTGCTACTTTTGAAAGTGCCCACAACATGAACCAAGCCAAAAATGCTCAAAGTGATGATGCTGGTGGCCTTGAACGCTGGCTATCGCTTGCTGAAGGGGCAAGTATTATGCTTCGCTCCAACCTCTGGGTACAGAAAGGCCTAGTCAATGGCACTGTGGGCACTGTCACCCACATTATATTCAACCGTGAAGGGCCACCTGCACTACCAGCCGTTGTCATTTGTACCTTCCCAAGTTATACCGGCCCTTCTTTCCTCCCTCATGTTCCAGGTAGCTTTCCAGTAACTCCAATCACACGCACCTGGACATCAGGCGTTAACACTCTGAGTAGGACGGGCTTCCCATTATCATTGAGCTGGGCACTGACAATTCATAAATGCCAGGGTCTCACCTTGCAGCAGGCTTACATTGACATTGGGGACCGCGACACAAGCGTGGGTCTTTCTTTCGTCGCCCTTTCAAGAGCAAGATCATTACAGCATCTCCTTCTGACACCATTTCCTTTTGACCGGATTTCACACTTGGCTGACTTGCCAAGTATGGTCCAAAGGAAAAATGAAGAGCGGCGCTTACAACGCCAGTAAAGCGACAATGTACATAGTTTCATAATTTTTTAACTTACTCTCTACTAATACGGTTTTAAAGCTGTTTTTAGATTAATCTTCAGATTTTATCACAGGCGATATTTTTACTACGTTTCTATAACTTTTTATACAAAAAAAATCAAACAACAAAAAAACAACAAACTCAGCCTGAGACGGTCCCAAGCCCGGTTGCATGAATGAGGAGGGGTTGTTACAATTGTCATCAAACGTCAACGTCATTTCATATCTTTTGCAATTATACAAATGTCTTACATTACTCTGACAAATTAACTAATTCAACTACATTGATCTGAACAGCTATGCGTCTTTTCGGTGGGGTCTCTGATCGTATCAGCTCTAGTATATATATTCTTATATGTCGTGAACCCGCCTCCTGGTGCTGACTGATTTTTACAAGTGTCCATCAGACTTTTATAGTGCTGGTTTGCTGTCCTGTTATTGTGCAACGTTTGCATTTACAGGCGTAAAGGTGTTTACCTTGTTGTTGGTTTTAGCCTCAATTTCGTCATTACTCTCTTTTGATTTGCGTGTTTTGTCAGTTTTAATTATCTAGCTGTAAAAACATGGTTAGTCTGTCCTTTGCTTGACCTTCCCTCATTTTTGTTTTGGTTATTTTTAGGTAATTTATGGTGTCAAGTGCACCTGTTTGTCCATGGTGTAATCTGTTGGTTTTCCTGATTTTGCAATCTTTCCAGGGTTGTTTTGAAGATCTTTAGTGACTTCTATTGCTCGTTATTTTCAAAATAGCTTATGGTGTCAACTGCACTTGTTTTCTATGGTGCAATATATTGGTTTTCTGATTTCGCAATCTTTCCAGGGTTGATTCACGTGCCCAAAGATCTCGTGACTCTGTGGTTATTTTGAAGATGTTTTGTGACTTCTGTTGTTTTCCCGTTGTTTGATTCTCCACGGGTTGTTGCACGTGCCCAGATTTCTCATGGCCCTGTGATTATGTTTTGTTATATTTCAACACGCCCTCAGTGCACCATTCCCTCTATTTACTACAATATTACTATTTTCCATTACCATATAGCCTGTGTCTAGATAAATCTCAATAATGATAACCTATGATGTTTAAGCCTTAACCTAAACTACCCGTCACCATGCACTGAATGCCTAAGTATGTATCCGTTGGGTCTCAGTTTAAGCTCTTAGTAATAATTGAATTTAAACTAACTTTACTTTGTTTTGTTTTACAGATTATGTGGGGTTAATGATGATTTCCTGTCTGCACAGCATGCTGGGTTAAATCTCAATGCATACTCAACTACACTATTGCCCTGATTCGATTTCATATCTATAACTCTAAAGTCCTTGGTTCTCATATCATCAATTCGAAGCCAGCAAACAAGCAGCAAAGCTCTCACAACAAGCAGGTCAAGCCTATAATAATCACGCCGGAACAGATCACCATAGCTATTCAAATTGACAACATGTGGATGACAATGGAACTTATGAGAAAAAAAATATAATCAGAAACCAGTGCTATTTGTGTTATAATGTCTGGTGACCTAGAGTTCACCCTTAGTCTTAGCTTTTGACTTTTGTAAGCTCATTGTTTTTCTCCGCTTTTTAAAACTAATAATGACCAATAATAGGTGCAAGGGTAATCAGTTTTGACAGGTGTCATGTTTTTATGGGATTTCTAATCCAGGTTATGATCTGTTACCAATTGTATGGTTTCGGCCCAGGGTCTGGTACAGAAATGTTTGTTGAATATTAACTAGTTATTTATTGGTCTGCGTCTTTATATGATATGTGATTGACCTTTAGTTTTTTACTGTCGCACTTATTAATAATAAATCATTTGAGAATAAGGATACTTCGATACCATGTTGTGTAAGTGATCGTTGCACATTCGGAAGAAAATGTGGCTGCTCTTATACACTAAGGTGATTATAAAACATGATGTTCTTTATGATGATTACATAAGAAAATGTCATCTGACACTATTAAATGAGGTGTACCACACATCTTGTGACCGATGGTCAGGCAATTTCTGTAATTCTTCGCCAAAGTGATGAAATATCTTATCACGAATAACTCATGTTGGTGGGATTTGAAATTGAGATCAAGCAATGAGATAAAGTCTAACTTGGAGCTGTTTGACGTCAATTCTCATTCTTCGTTAAAACAATCTATCAATAAGCGACAGGCTTAGTTGAGCCTACCATAACTGATAGCTAATTTAGCCGTTCAATAGACTGCTTACCTAACAAGTATTAGCGATTTTGATTTTTAAATTCCATCATGAAAGCAACTATTGAGTATTTTCACAAAATCTAATGATTCGGAATAAAACTAGAGCGATGTTTCGATCAGCACTTACACTTGCTTATACCCACCCACACTTACTTACACACATTACACTTACTTACACACATTACACTTATTTACACACATTACACTTACTTGGTGCAGAGGCTAGACCTGATATAGCTGCAGTAGTATGATTGTGTGTCGGAGTCTTTCTCGGACTGACCAGTAGTTTCTTAGGAGAGGATAACTTTGGCTGTATATCCAGTCCATTTAATATCGGCCACGGAGAAACACCTGTAATAATCAAACAAAATGTGATAAATCAGTGAAACTATATAGGAGGGTGTAACTAGCATGTGATCCTTAGCTGTCTTGCTGAGATTGGTTGGGTTGACCATTGCTGGACAAAAAATTCTCGCATTGGCCCCTCAAGCTAGCGACAAACTCTATTTTTCATGTGATATATATGACCGGCCATTTTTAATATAAAAAGAGAGCAATTTTACTTTACAAGGTTGTAGAAATTAGGAAACAAATTTGTGATAACTAGGACGATTTTTTAATTATGAATCACCAATGCACAAATTCGATCAAAATATGCATCACACTCCAACCAACTATCCCCTTACTAATAGTTTAAAGGGCAACCAAGGTTTCGCAGCAATGCATTAATGGGTAGGAAATAATGTGCTGGGCAGCATCAGCTTTGTGCATTACGCGATGCAAAACTCAAAGTAGTTGCTGACTCTAAGCTGGGTAACACTTCAGTTTAGGGGAGGTTCCAAGACTTTGCTGTAATAATTATAGAGCACAGGCTAAATAATAACAGGAACAGGAAACTGCTATGTGGTATTCTCTTTTAGTTGAGTTTGAGTGCCTGATGGAAGAAATGTTTCACAAGAATTCTGGCTGAATAATCATCCGAATTAGATTTTGTCTTTTTCCCCATGCAGAAGGTGCAATCTGCTATTAATCAATGGCCATCAATGAGAAGTTGTTTGAAACCTTGGTTGCCCTTTAAGTGCTCAAACTGTGTCGGGATAGCTGATAGTGGCATTTAATTACAACCACTTTCCCAACAAAGTGGTTGATAATGAAATATTCCTACCAGCTGTCCTGAGGTAGTTTAAGCGCTTACACTAACTTACAATAAAACCGGAAGGTAGATTTAATAAATTGGGCTCAGCTAGTCCTCTTTCATTTCGTCAGCATTTCTTTGTTAAATGAGATACTGACTATCAACATGACGGAAATGTCACACCGAAAAACGAGAAATATATCATATGGCTTTTTGTCAACAAAGCTTATTTTTGTAGGCTGATCATAGTATTTATTGCATGTGAGTTGGTTGTGCTAGAAATAAGCGCCATCATCCATGCTGTCAGCTCGGGATGGCTAAGCGATCCATCTAGATAGAGCGTATCAAATACTATAATACATACAAATTTTGAATTGAAGAAAATAATTGTCTCCAAGTTTAAATTTGTGTTATGTAACCAACTTTTGGTTATTGATCAACTGACGTCTCCCATCGAGTTTGCAAAACATGCTTTCTAGGGTTTATTGACTGCCTAAGACAACATCCTGGATCTATCTGTTATCTATCCTAACATCATACCTTTAGACCGTAGTTTGGTAGCGCTTAGTTGCATACTGTTGACTTTGAGCGGTGTCTGTCGACTTCGTATTCTAGTTAAGTCTTTGTGTGTAGTAGACATTAGGGGTTTGACTGTACCTTCTATAGTGTCTTCACTGTAGCACTCACCAAGTCTCCATATACGTAATGTGTCATCATCGCTTACTGTGGCTATCTACAGACACAATCACAGCCATAGAGTTATTATATACTCTACTATATACTACTATACTATATATTACTACTTTACACTACTATACTATATACTATATATTACTACTTTACACTACTATACGACTATACTGTACTACTATTACTACTATATACTATACGCTCTATATACTATAATATATAATAACTCTCCGCATGTGTTGGGGGTATGGAAGGCAGTTCTAGAATAATTGACATGTCTAAACTACAGGCTAGATGAAAGTCTTTTTGGGATTGAAGTTGAATGGAAAACATGATAGCCTGGGGTAAATTTAGGTTATGAACACCTTAGAAGAGTGAAGACATGCACATGGTTAGAATAGCTAAATTTAAGCTTAGTTAACATTTCACCCTTTTTACTTTATAAGACTCTCACCGCAGCTGTCCAGGGATAAGTCCTAGCTTAAATCGAGTCCTAAAGTCACCCCGTAAATTGCTTTAAACCAAATTCTAGCTAAAACTTACACCTCTAGGGTAGGTCGGTGTTGTCTATGGAGCCCGTGACCAGAAGCAGGGCCTGAAGGAATGAAAAACCCCATTTAGAACATTAATTTTGAATGATATGATGTTCAAAGGAACCATCTCCACCTTCAAACCTACGACAGTACCTAACATTACATTTTGGGCCTTAAGATGAATAGGAGTCTTGAGTCTGCTGACTGCTAACCGAAATTATACAGTTTGTACTTTCTCTGGCTAGGCAATTCTGTAACCTTCGTCATTGTTGTGCACAAGTCACGTCTTTTTATGAAATTTGGCATTTTAGTCATCATGTAAGTATTGCACTAAGGAAAATTACCGTGATTGATCTTGACGTCGAAACTCCTGCTTTTGAACTCAGTTTTGTTCCAAAGTGAGGCATTTCATCGAATAAGCAGCTCTTATTCGTGATGATTGTGACCGTTAGATGGATATACTAAACAGATCAACCAATTTTGATGTAATGTTTAAAAACCTGCCATTGATATTGGGGCGGGATAACATATTTTTAATTGGGTGATTTCACTGCTGCCAAGAAAACTCTTGTGATCATATAGATACGAGCGAGGACTTTTCTTCTGGGTTCCACCTTCCCTTCTCCAAATTGTTAGCTAATCTAGCTCAGTAATCTATATAGAAGGTCTAGTACCTAATAAGCCCACTCGCGGAGTACTAACCTTGCCGATCTCATACTTATTCCAGGCGACAGCAGTGACCTCATCGTTATGACCGTGTAGTGTATATGACCTTTGACCCGATGTCCTATATATCCTTGCCTGATTGTCAGATGATCCGGTCAGTATATATTTATTATCTGGACTGAGAGCTGACTTCACAAAGAAAGTCTTATTTCTATGTCCGCTGTATGACCTCACCACTACAAGAGAACACAGTATCTAACATATCAATAATTGGTATATTAACATATATAAAATAAAATATATAACATATATAAAATGATATATAATATAAAATATATACATCTAATTATATGTATATATATTATATTATCATTTAATATATGTTATCATCTTTTCAACAGGATTTGCATATTTCTTATTTTGCTTCGTATATTTTTGAAAGCCCAATAAATGAATGGAGCAATAAAATATTGTAAGATCTTGACTTACAGATCATCTTAATCTACCCATTCACAATTTCACTGTCAGTACGTTTCTGGGAATAATGACATGATATCCATGATGAATGTAGAGCTATGTATTTTCATGATAGTTTTTACTATTCAATTAGCCCTTATCAGGGACCAGTAATTTATAGGGACACAAGACGAGGAAAACTACCTAAATCCAAGTAATCATGAGTAAATGTTGGATTACATTAGGAGTTATTTTCTCTCTGAACTTATAGTTCAATGAGAGAATAACTCCCAATTATCCCTATGCACTATACACGTTTATATTTATGGCTCATATGGTGGTAGCAATGCAATATTTCAGCAGATACAAAATAGAATGGATATTGAAACTTTTGAGAAAGAGCCAGAGAGTCAAAGTTTGAACTCCCTGCAAGCATATGAATTCTGCCTTTCACAAAACAGCAATTGTGTCGATATTGATCTATCTGTGATATTTTTGATGTGTACCCCAAATAGCAATTAGGTCAATTGAGGAATATCTGAAAATAGCCAACTTTTTCAAGAATTAGACCTCTCGTTCCAATTATCTCAGAAATGACACACTCCAACTATTGGTGAGTAAACTGCAACGAAATAGAAGGTGGCTCAGTAGCTTCAGTGAGAAGGTGTGAAGAGCTCTGGGTTTAAATCCGGCAGCAGACCGTGTAATTATGGGCCTACAGGTGTAGCACCAGGAAAACTGAGAGCAAGCTGCGGACATCGCAGCTTCATAGACAACAAGCATTTTGCTGCCCAGTCTTTGGGTCTGAACGAGCGATGAAATTTCTCCATTTTTACTAACGCACACACTGATCATGTGATATGCTATTGCATGTGTATCTCTGATCAATAGAGAGTGATTTAATTCACTTTGCATGAGTACCATCACAAGGAATTTGGTGTGACGACCTGCAGTAAGTTTTACTGATTAGGGGCGGGTACTCGTTAGGGGCGGGTACTCGTTAGGTACTCTTACTTAATAGACTCAACCAATCAGATATAGACATGTTTATAGCGTACTCTCGATGTCAGTGTGCGTGTGCGTGTCACGTCCTGTTTTTACCGGCACAGCTCTTACCTTCATCCTGGTAGTTGATAGCACTGAACTGATATATGACATCATCTATACAGTTGGCGAATATAAAACTCCGTGTGTGGTCCATAGCTAGTCCTGAATATCCAACTGTATAAGTATAGTAAAGGGTGTTAGGTACATCATGACACTGAGTAACAGGTTGATATATTAGGCATCTGGTATTGGGAGAAGAGGCAGAGTCTAAGTAAATGATTTTAATGTAGTTGAGTATGCTGACGACACTACTTTTTATAGGGCTTTTGATAAGGCAGGAGGCTCTGTAGCACCTGCAGTTTTAGCAACCCACCAATGGGCATCTGAGAATGAGATGATTTTAAATACTGATAAGACCATTTTTATGAATGTCTCAATCAATTATAGATACCACTATGATGAGGCTATCGTTTTAGACGAGAACGTGAGCAATTTCTGTCAAGTTTTTAGGCGTTACCATTGACGATCATATGACTTTTAGTTCACATGTAGATAAGATTTTATCTAGTTGTAATTCCAGGCTCTATCTATTACGGCAACTAAAGATTTTAGGTGTAAAAAGTTTTATACTGCTAATATCAGATCAATTATCACTTACGCCTCACCATCTTGGTTTTTCCTTTTTATCTGAAGGCGATAAGAACAAGCTCGAAAAGATTCAGAGAACTGCTTCTCGTTTTATTTTGCCGGATCTTAGCTATGATGATAGATTAGCTATTTTAGAGCTACCTTCTGTATGTGATTTTATACTTACTCTTGGCGAACGACACTTTAACAAAATAGCCTCTGACCCACAGCATCCACTTTTTATTTTAGTAGAGTACACTTTAATACATGCAGTAGAATATCCTCTCGTCGAAACACTATTTTTAGGCTTGTTGTATGCCGAACACAAAAACGTGCCAAATTTTTTTTCCCCATTTTTTATGTCTTATCTGAACAAGTGATAATTTTGCCTAGTAGACTTTTTTTATTCTTTACACTGTTAACATTCCTTTTTATCATACAATGATACTGAATGTAAAATAAACTGAAACTGAAACTAAGGTCTTCACTAGCTTTGTTTTTACTACCAGACAATGAAATGAAAAGTTACTCAAAAAGTTCTTGCTTAGAGTTGTGAGTTGTAGAAGAATTTGAGAGCCAAGTGATCTTCGTATTAATTTGGGATGTTGCTCATAGTTCTATCTCAGCTCCATGTCTTTGATAATCACAAGAACAGCACGACAAATTTTACCAATAGTACCTGCTAACTTGGGAATGGTCACTATTTGGCAATTTATTAACCATTAGTTAAGTTAAGTTAGTCATGAAACACCTGATAACATAATTATGCTGCAGTATGTAGAAACAGAGGATTACGAGGTAACATTATTCATCGGTGACACAAAAAAAACGCCAAAGCAGATTGATTGGACGTTTTTGCAGGCCAGGTAGCTATGTCATTTAGCAAACATAACGAGACCTCAGCTGACACTGTAGACTAAGGCTGACACTCACCTTGTTTGAGACTTTTGCCATGATAAGTAAACTTATGTTTGGGGAGAGGCTCTCCTTTGAATGAACTGTAGCTCCGCCGTAAGTCCCAAACTTTTATACAGCTGTAATATAAATATTACTGATTGATTACATCTAGCAGAGGAGGGCGTGCAAAGAAATTATCAGCAAAACAAAATGATGGCCATCCTACTGTTACATTGATAACTTAAAAATTAACACAAGATTATCCTGCCGACATGCTTGGGGAGAGGAGAGGGGGGGGGGGGGAGAAGCTGCAACTGTAATAATAGTTCTACCTCAATCATACTAGTAACAGATGTCGATTAATAAAAAGTCAGGGGAACAAATTGTACTAAGTGAACACATTATCATATCATCAAAGAACTTTAGGTGCTAAAATATTTATTGTTTGATTATCACAGATATAAATACTCGGGAAAGATCGAATTTCAGAGTTTACAACAAAATTTACCAAACAGCCTCTCTCATTATCCTTTCAGAATTTGCTTCAGCAATGATCCTTAAACTGCTAATTAATGCTGTTTCTAACTTTACTGCTTTGGAAAAGACTTTGCTCAACGTGTCTGAACATCTACGGCTTAGTCTACAGATACTTCAAGCAACCAGTGGAAAGCGACAACAAACCACATTCCCCGCCATCCCCTGCACACACACCGTACACATCACATAGTCCTACCTGTGCCATAAGCGTTAACAAATATAAACACACATGCCATACCTGTCATTAGAAGCACACGATATTAGAGTGGTCTCATCTTGAAAGGAGAGCCCTGTAACTGATTGACTTGTAGATTTCCTTGTCTGCCTGGATCCGGAGGCATGAGCCTGTCGGATCTCGTTAGATGTAGGTATACTATTAGATCTACGAGACACACGCTGGTCCCATATACATATACATCCGTCTCTACCACCGGTCGCAAATACATCTGAGAAACATAAGAATAGGTCTGAGGTTTACAAAAGTGAATCACAGAGGTATTTTTTTATCACTTCATACTGTTAGGGATTCAGTGAAAACTATTAGAGACAATGATACCATGTCAACCAGTGAGCAGATACAATCCGATATGGAACTGCAATCAACACTGTGTGTTTGTTTGCATCTGTACATCTCAAAACAGTGTTAACAGATTTCTTTCTGAGAAAATTAATTGCTCAATGTCGAGAAAGACACAACATAACACTCCAAAATCTGGCCTCTTACCAATAAATAAAACGCCAAGCGACTGTTGAGTATGAATGGAATAGCTATTATTCAATTGGAGTATCTTATGTGTGCAGTAAACTCTAATTATAATGTAGCTAACAATCACTATATTTTTGTAGCCAATCCAGGGAGTAGCATAGTACAGGCCTAAGCAGCCCTTATCACTTACATGAGTCTGTTTTGCGCGTTGCAATAGTTTTCAGACTAGAAGCATGACCTTTGAAGGTATCAATGGTTTGTTGTGTGGTGACATCTATAAGACATGCGATCTGGTGTCCTGATGCAGTAACAATCCTGGGAAGCTGCGGAACCCATTCCAAATCGAATATAGCATTCTTATGAACGCTCCATTCTGAAAATACAACCAGTGCAATTATGCATGCTTATAGGCAATGTGCTGGACTTGCTCTAATTTCTCGGCATTCAGAATTCCACCTGTTCCAATATTTGAATAGCATGATGGACATTCTCTTCAAGATTGCCAATGAATAATAAGACTTGAAAACATTTTGTTCCAATTCTATCAGTCCTTAGCCTGGTAACAACCAGCAATATCACTACATGTTCTGCGCCAATTTCCATATATGACATGGCAGTAGTTTCTGGCTGCCAGAAAGTGTCATTCTCACTGAAATTTCACGCCTCCATCAGACTAATAAACCAAATATTTGATCTTAGTTGCGAGAGAAATAGATAGCATCACATAGTAAAAAATTATCCACTAAGGATGCGCACAAATCATTTGGCATATTCGATATAAACCACTTTGGATAATTTCTCTTTTTTCCTTGGTATCAAAGTAATCGGCATAACAATACTCTTTTAGACTTTAGTCCTATCACCAGGGTCTCGTAACCAGTGACTTATGACCTGTCTTACTTACTAGTGTCCAGTGACTTAGGACCTGTCTTACTTACTAGTGTCCAGTCACTTAGGGCCTGTCATACTTACTAGTGTCCAGTGACTTAGGACCTGTCTTACTTACTAGTGTCCAGTAACTTAGGACCTGTCTTACTTACTAGTGTCCAGTGACTTAGGACCTGTCTTACTTACTAGTGTCCAGTGACTTAGGACCTGTCTTACTTACTAGTGTCCAGTGACTTATGGCCTGTCATACTTAATAGTGTCCAGTGACTTAGGACCTGTCTTACTTACTAGTGTCCAGTAACTTAGGACCTGTCTTACTTACTAGTGTCCAGTAACTTATGACCTGTCTTACTTACTAGTGTCCAGTGACTTAGGGCCTGTCATACTTACTAGTGTCCAGTGACTTAGGACCTGTCATACTTACTAGTGTCCAGTAACTTAGGACCTGCCACACCAACTAGTGACCAGTGACTTAGGACCTGTAATACTTACTAGTTACTAGCGATGAGGGACCCGTCAGACGTGTGTTGAATATATAGATGATTCCATCTTCATCAGATAGAGCTAATATCTGAGCATTAGAGTAATCCTCGCAGAACTTTACTGCTGTCCCCGCTACCGACTCCTGTAATATACATGATTATCCATACCGGTGTCGTGAAGTTTAGTCCTGCATGATATTAAAATTTTGACACCAATATAGTATTGGGCTTAACAAATTGTTTTATTTAGTTAAAAAAAATATTTGCCAACTTCCCATAAAATGAGTAGGCCTAGCCTATATTGTTTTTTAAAGAGTTTTTTAACCAGGCCTTATTATTATAAATATTATGTATGCATATTTTACTTGATAGTCTAGGCCTATCTATACACTGCTAGAAATTGAGATCGATCGATCATCAAAATTATTTTGCACACAATTATAACATATGTAACATCACCACGATACGTTGGACGACTGTGGTATACTGTCGTGTAGTACTGGTAGGGCTTGAGGCTCAGCGGCTACTGCCTTGTTGTATTGTCATGATCAAGGACTGCTTACCACATCTGGACTAGCGTTCACATCCCCCTGTACAAGGTGCTTATCTTTCCTCCAGCTAACTAATCTGTTTAAGATCCAATGATAAGGCAGTGAATTATGTGCTACTCTCTGTCTGGTGTGTATACCTGCAAAACAACAACAACAACAGTCAGACTTCGGCAGAGCAGTAATAATTAATTGATCACAAACACTTCCTCCATAACTCAATCATCATTCATTATTACATCTATCTATTTAATCCCAGAAATGTTTGTGAGATACACCACCACTACCAGGGAGCCAATTGTGACTCAAGAGAGAAAACAAAACCTCAGCTGATTGATGTGACATGATCATTCAGACAACCATTATATTATGATTATGAACATTCACATACTATACATTGAGACAGATTGACATTGAATCTGATTGCTGACTGATGACCACCCAATTTTATGGCTGTATATATATTGAGTGCGTATTGATTATTGAGGTGTATGTGACTATTTTACCTGATTCCCTAAGCCACAAATCATCAATGTTCATAGCTGCAAGGTCATCTTGCACACAGTCATCCAAAGTAATTTGGTTTGAATTCTCTTATCAAAATATTTCTTACATTGAGTTGGTTTCCTTCCCAAACTAAAAATGTGGGAATTTCCCGCCACCATGATCATTTCAGCATGAATGCAACCCCCATATTACTCATTCGACATTAGTTAACATCAAAACGGATATAGTATACGTCAATTGCGGAAACAAGACAGTGTTTCCAGTTTTTATATTGGACAATTTTGCTTCTGGATTATCTCTCAGCTTTAATTTGATGTAGTCTGCAGAAGAACAGCAATATTGGCCATGGCTTCTTCTGTGTCAGCAGAGATCTCCATGAGGAATCCTCAGGATCAATATGAGTTGATTCAAAGAGTTGGAAGTGGTACCTATGGGGATGTGTATAAGGTGAGTGTGTCACTGACAGCTGAGTCTGAGCAGTGGAGTGACTGTTTCAGTGTCTGACTCTGTCACTCTCTCCCAGTGAGTCTCCCTCTCTCAGCAGTGTCTGTCAGTGTCAGCCCCTAGCCCAAAGAGTTACTCAGTGGAGTGAGTTAGGATTTTCTGTAACTCCTTGCTTGTGTTTTCCAACCCTTCTCCACCACTCAGTCACCAACCAGTTAAGCTACTTTCCACTCCTTCAAATCTTCTATTCTCAATCAATCTCTCTCTATCCCCAATCTACCTCATTTCTTATACCACTGTAAAAGTCACAGCGTTTCAATTTCAGAGCTATAAATAGTTAGGCATTCATCATGAATTCAATAGTTATGAACAAATTGCAATCGGAGAGAGAGAGGTTGTACCAACTACATTCTTTCTTCATCTGGCTTATGACTTTTGGCCTGCTTGTCCCTTCCTTCAGGACTTCTTATTTTGTAGACCCTATAACTATATTATAGTTGAGTCATTCCAGTAAGTTTTTGCATGATGTAGTATTTGGATGTCTTGAATGACTGTGATTGTTGATATAGTAGAGGCAAATGCGATATGAAATCCGCAGCATGAGTGGCTGCACGACCCCTCTTATGCCATGACATGCTTTGTCACGCATGAGATTATAACAATAATACCATCATAGCGTAGAATAAGTCAGCTAAAATTGACCACACTTAACCACCTGACCACATTCAAGTAGGCCCAACTGTACTGAGTCATTAAATGCTCATATTCTGCCTGGGTTGCCCCTAGAGGCATTCAGTTATCCGAAGGAAGGTGGTTGATAACAGGCAGAATTAAGCACTGATACTTGTACAGTGTGTAGCCCTGTGAAGCGCCTTTCTATGTTAAAAATAATCGCAAATCATCCACAATGAATGATGCTTTAGAGTAAATAGGACTATAGGTATGTTTTAGGCCTCAAGCTTTCAATGTTGCTAAACTTTATGCTGCATTGCATTCTGTGTGTAGGCCTAAATATGATATATATCAAGCCATCGACATAATATAGGACAGGATCCTGTTTGTGATTCCGACTTCCAACATGCTCTGTGTTTTCATTAGTGTAGGCAGTTAATGTTTTGTGTTCCCCCCTCTCTTTTATGCCTACATGTATGTTGTGCATCTCTTACTCTATGGTAGGATGTTTCTTCTTCATTTGGGAGTAACAATGTAGGCTATGTTACCCAGTATGGGTGAACATGAGAGATTAGATGTTGACCAGTTGTATGCCTACATAGGCCTATTAAATAATGCAGTTAGGCCTGGCAACAAATATTCATCCTTCTGGTGTTCTATTATCCAAACATTACAAAATCTTGTGGAATTTTAATCCCTGGCTGACTGAAATTTTGCTTTGTCATGTAGTTAACATCTTTTGATTGTCTGCAGGTAGTTGAGGGTGTCTTACTTTTCATACTATTGAATAGTTGATGAATAGGAACTTCTGAGTCAAATTACAAGTTCTCTGACTAATTATCACAAATATTATCATGTTGTGATTATTGTAGTGGGCCTAAACTTAATCTGATATCTAAGTCTGTATAATAATGTAAGTTATTACCTTGAACATATTGTACACAGCATACCTAAGAGATAGGGGGCCCATGTGCAAAGCCCTCTAGTAATGTGATAATAGGTGTTTTATCTACCCAAATCAACTCCTTAATATCATACTAAGTAATTATTATCGGCATTGTAACCTCTTAATAATACCTGCTATACATAAAGCCCTACTGCTGACAAAGATACCCCTTGTAATGTCAGAAGTGTAAAAGTTATCCAGTGTAGGTAGTGTATGTACATGCTGCATCAGCGCATTGATGTTTTAAGGGCAGGGAAGTACAATGCTCAATGTAATGTAGACGAGATCGTTGCAGTTAGGGACAGCGGAATCATCCACCGAACTTAAAGTTCTTGCTGAGAAACTGCCCTAAATACCAGATGTGACCAAAGATTTGGATGTAACGGCCGCTTTATGCTTTTTTCTATCGCAGTTAGTATTTGATCCGATTTGGCCTCAAATTCTGGGTGAAAGGGGTTATATTTAGCGCTAAAAGTTCACATAGATGGCATGATACGCTGGGGTCTCAGAGTGCGTTGTCCCAATCAAGTTTTAAGACTCTATTCAATAACATACTTTTAACTTCTGTAGGCTTTGATAGACAGGCATGTTTTGAGGATGTGAGTTTTGCAGGATAACCAAAATACTTTTGAATGGATTATTTGGCATCAGATATCACCCATTAGATTTATTCACTCATCAACGTGTTTACGATGGAGATAAATGCAGTGCATTTTTTCATAGGTCATCCCAATCAAAACATGAAAACATTGAGCAATAGTGTATTAAAGGATGGTAGGATGCCTGTGTGTGTGTGCTGGACTCAATACTTAGCTAACTCTTAGTATAAACAGTGAAATCCAATACCTCACTAGTTAGATTATCTATATAATGAATCAGCCTTCCAAGCGTCTGTTTAATTTTAAGCCTGTTTATTCACCCAGTGATGGTGAGATGTGGGGGGTTAAGTCACCTTACTGTAACTCATGAGACATGTCCTTCTGTTCTGTCTATCCTCTATCTGTGACTCAGAGCTGCAGTAGATTCCTACTAATTACTAATCTCCAGTGTCCTCGATTATTAACTCATAAGTACACTTTCGTACACATATCATTATCATGGTTTGAATCAGTGTTTAACTGTTGTCACCTAGCTGCTGTCTCCTAAATCAAATTCGATCTGACTTTCCTGCATTTCCAGTCACTTTCGATCTTGTTCTACCAGTAACTGCTTGCTTGAGGGGAGCAACTCCTAATACAGACTCATACACTAGCCGTACTCTGAGCAAAACTCCCTGATCCACCTACCATCTCTCCACTTTTACCATTAGGCCTAATCTGAGTCTTCATCGATATTTCATTAGTGTCGCTCAATGATACATATTTATAACAGTGGTTTTACTTAATTTTTTTTCGAAATATTAATCTTCCTTGGTCTATTTCTTGTTCTAATAACCATAGCCATATACAATATGTTTGATTTTTCCTACGATGCAACAGTGCACTGATATTTGTGCATTTGGGTATGGCTACGCCAATAACCACTTCCCTACAATAGGAATGATATCTTTATTATTGAGTGTTTTATGTCCAGGTAATAATGCCTGATATCCTACCTTTTACACTAAGTATATCAGGCTACAATACAGACCACTAGTATCATCTCACAACAATACAATCATGATGATAATAATATGCACAGTCTTATTAGAAGATTGCATAACAATGATGAAATGTACGGATAGATAATGATAGCAAAGAATACTAAATACTGTCATTGATGATAGTACTCATTGGCTCAGGTGTATGTTACATACCAAACAAGAGTAGGTGTCATTTCTAAATGTAAACAGTCCCTGCTACTAAATAAGTGCTAGGTCAAAAGATACTAGGAACATTATCAAAGATGGAACAACTCTACTGGCCTTATCATTGAGAAGTGACTCAGTTTTAACTGTGGTTATCATCGGAAGACATATAGTGGTATGAGGAGGACTGAGTTGCTTTATTTTGTTACATAAACCAAGAAGTTAAAGAGTCTTTAACTCCTTGCATAAACACAAGACACTGCAGTATATATTTGCATGTTTATTTGTGGTGCAGCTGTATTAAAACAACCACCTGCAAGTACATGACAGGTGGCCAACGTGGGTTGATGCCTCTAGATGTTCTTTTTATTTGTCTTGACGGTGATGACTGGATGGTCGTATCTTTGGCGTAGACTGAGATAACAAAACAATCCCAGGTCCTTCTCAGTGTCATCAAGAGACCTAGTTTGCATCAGATTCTTCTCCACAGCTCAACCTATCCTTACATACTGACTCACTTTCACTCCTCTTTCCCACACACAACTTCTTCATCACCTACATAACATTGTATTTACTTCCTCCGTAATGATCTTATTCAAAATATGTAAGTCTGCATCACTGTCTAGTGTCTGTGCAAGACAATACTCTTGTCTGCACTCTGGTCTCATTAGGTTACAGATCGATTGAGTGAGACCAGTTAGGCCATGACTTTTGGTCTAATTTTCGTTGCTGAAGTCACTAAGCCAAGGTCAAATGGGCAGAGAAGTTAGTAACAGTGTAGCAAGAAACCTTTATGTATGTGTTAAGAGGGGAGTGGGTGATGGGGTTCCATATCACATATTTCACATCCACTTTCTTGCAAAATGTTGTAGAGAGACAGATACCTTTCTCTGAATCTTGTCTCTAATGCACTGCTCTTGTTTGTTTTACAGGCGAGAGACAGGCAGACAGGAGAACAAGCTGGTGTGAAGATAGTCAAACTGGAGCCAGGTCTGTTAGTAGGTCTACTTAGATCAAGTTTGATCCATTTCGCCAGCGTTGGAATTGGCCCCCTCTAATGAAACGTCAAAGTGTCAGTAGAGGGAGGGGGCAATTCCAACGCTGACACAACGGATCAAACTTGATCCAGGGTCTATAAGCTATCCATCAGGGTCATTGCGTATTTCTTGTTGGATCAATTGGCCCACTCTCTGTGCCAAGAAATTATTGTCTACCTATTGCAGACAAAATCGCCATCGCGCATAATTCGAGCATGGCTGTGAGCGCTGCTCTCACCCCTCAAATTGGCCCGGAGACCTGACTAGGCTTACATCAAGGTTACCAGAAGATGTCACATCTTACCATATGCACCAGATCCATGTATTTTTTGAGTCTGACATTGCTGTGAACGGTATATGTTTGGATTGCATCTATGAATGTCGCTACCCCGGCATAATGTGTGCAGACATCATAGGAAGCTACTGTAAGATTGTCTCTGTAGGTACCACAACCTGGCACAATGATTTGTATGTTTAAGACAAAGGTGAAAATATCAAGGCAGTCCTGTGAGGCGCAGACCCTTAAAGTTGAGTTCAGGTATAACCTGTCTGTACAGGTAGTGTGATTGGTTGATTACAGCTGTTGCTCCTGACCATTTAACCTACATGGAACAGGCAGAATGATGACTGTTAGGGTTTACTTCAATGGCCGAATATGTCACAAAATACTTTAACTGAAAGCTGCAAACTCACAACATCTCGTCACCAGTGATATTGGTAATGAGACTTTGAATCTTTGAGTGTTTGTCAGGTAGGGTGCTCACCGCCTCTGTATGTTTGTCTCTGCTTTACAGGTGATGACTTTGCTATCATACAGCAGGAGATTATTATGATGAAAGATTGTAAGCATCCTAATATAGTGCAGTATCTGGGTAGTTATCTCAGAAAAGATAGACTGTGGATCTGTATGGAGTTCTGCGGAGGCGGATCATTACAGGATATATATCACGGTAAGACTGACAGACAGTGACCTAAGGCTATATCACGATAAGACTGCGATGCATTGACCTAGGGCTATACCCTAGAAGAGTCAAGTTTAAGCAGGGAAATGTCGCAAATTTGCAAATGCTTGAAATATTGAAATTGAAGGCAAGGTAACATTTTACTGAAACAAATCACCTTATATAAGCTGTCACCTTAGCCAGTGAGAATTGATGCTAGCTATCATTCAGTCACCCCAAAACTAACTTTACTAAACTCTAGCTCATATTTACACCTCCTCTAGGGTGGGCTTAGAACAAGTTTGATCCAAATTGCCAGCAGTCTGCTCATTCCCAATCTGCTGGTGAGCCGGCGGCGATGGCGGCGGCGGCGACGGCGACTCAAACCCTAAATGCAGGCAAATTGGATCATTCTTGATCTAGGGTAGGCCTATATGGTTTCCTTGGGTACACAGCCCACAGCTAGGCAGGGGGGTCTTTCAATTAGAATGAGCGATGCTTTACCAAAGCGAATAAGCACTATCATATCGCTCAAAATTATCACTCACTTGGTCTTTCAATTAGACAAAATCACTCACTCAGATTGTGTAAATTTTCATCATTGAGTGAGCGATCTCACTCGTTCACTGAGTGAGCGATCTCACTCATTCACTGAGTGAGCGATCTCACTCATTCACTGAGTGAGCGATCAGTTTGCAATTTTTGCGGTTTATCATTGAAAGAGGCCCTCTGACCTTATCAGACATGGTGGTTAGGATTGAGAAGTCTTCCCAATGATAGGTCAGATTACTGACTCCTGAGGATCAACCAGGTCTGATATGCCTCGGTCCTGCAGTCACACAAAACCATCACATCAAACACTTACCAGGGCTCAACACCATATCGCTTGATTTCACAATGGAGGTCTGAAAAAGTCCACATGAGATACAAATTTGAGCAATATGACATTTAACATTGAAATTATCACAGGAGACAAATCAACAGCTTGCACTTATATGCTGTGCTGTAGTTCTACCCTATTGTGTGGAGGCTCATCAATAGAACATGTTGAGATCAGACAAACTTTTAAACTAATAATGACAGAGAGGAGTGGAAATCTCGGATGCTCACCTGAGCTGCAGGGGAGCTGTAGGGGAGCTGAAACTCTATGGCCATGTCATGACTGGGTCTAACTGATTTTTAGCGCCTACTGAGTCAAGTCAAATTATGTAAATTTTATTAAAGTGTTGCAATAATATGAGCCTCTTTTTTAACAAGTGATCCCGGCCTATAAGTCAGTCCTAGTCATCAGATTCCGCATAAAGATAGAATCTAACTCATGCCAATTATATCATCTCAAATCATCAACTCAAATTTTTGACTGAAAATTTTTTACATAACCTAACCATGGTGATTCGAGCCAGGCTTGTCATCTATTCATATTCACATAACTTCCTGAATGCATGACCGTGAAATTTCATTTACCAGGCTTCAAAAAATGTTGAAAAAAACTGGTTTTCAGAAAGGCTTGAACCCTAAGGGCACAAAACTTGTGTGCACCCATCATATCCTTCATCTAATCACACCAACTTCTCCCCATCGCTGTATGTGGCAATCTGCTATATCTGTATACTAGTAGTAGATTCGATCACAGATGTCCTTACTCTGTGATTTGATGCTGCAATACTCTAAATTTGACTTAACCACTATATCAGTCATTATGATGTGAATATGCCCTGTATATGTAAATAAGCCCTGTGTATTCAGGCCAGGCATGTTTTGTGTCTCACATTCCGTTTCAGGTAGAGCTTGTCTGGAGTACTATTAATTAGATTTACATGTCACACAAATAAGTAGAGCACTTTTGAGTTTATGAAATGCTGAGCATAGATTAGTAAGCAGGCGATTTTGACAGCTAACTCTCATCAGTAATAAAAAAAAAGTTTCAACCCACTTTTCATCATCTGTCAACTTTGTTCATGAACTGCCATACAACAGTGGTGGCCTTGCAGAGATTTGCTGCCTTCAGAATGTTTTATTTTGCTCCTTTGACAAATCATTTTATAAAATCTTCACCTATGCAGTCTAATCAAACATATATGAAGTCACAGATAGGGAGTTGCAAAAATAATGACTGACAGAAGGCTCATGGTGTAGAGGCTGAATGTGAGGGTATTGGAGTGTGGTTAACCATTAGCACTACATAATTTTTGTGCCTGTTTTGTAGTGACCGGAGCGTTGACAGAATTACAGATTGCTTTTGTCAGCAGAGAGACGTTAAGAGGTCTGGGTTATCTACATAATATGGGCAAAATGCATAGAGATATAAAGGTAGGCGTTTCTTATGGAAAGTCTAATCGAAGTTTACTGATGTCTAGTTATTAGGGAACAAATATATTATATCATCTACTCACTTCATTCTGTAATTGCGTGGAGTTGCCCACTCTTTCAATTTCAAATAATTTGGTAGACAACTCCAAGTTATATTTCTTACCATTCTGTTTAATAAAAGCTGGTTGTATGTATCATAGAGAAGAAATTTGATATGACAAACGGACACCAAAATCCTCTTCTTTAATTGCGCACTTACTTCAAATGTCATCAAATGTCATTGATCATTTTTATCATGATTGTTGGAAAGTGGTCAGCCATGAATTATTATTTTTTCCTTCTGATCTGTAAATGGTATTTATATACAGCTAAACTAAGGCGCTTAATTGTGGGGCGGCGTAACGTCAATGGAAGGTGTGGAAGCAATGATGCTCTCATTGATTTACTGTCCATAATCCAGGTTTTTGTTTTATAACTCGATCACTTTTGTTCAGATTTTGAATTTGAAAATTGCTTAACAATCAGCAGCATCTTCTCATCAACTTGATGCTGTTTCTTTTTCAAAATCATTTTTTGCCATCAATTAGTATCAAACTGTTCAGGACAAGCTGCTAAATCTGCTGCAATTTTCAAAATTGATCGAGTTATCGTCAAAGATCCTGGATTGTGGACAGTAAATCAATGATGGCATTGTTGCTTCTAGACGTTCCAATGTTGTTACGTCGCCCACAATTAAGTGTCTCAATGATAATGCTCCATACAGCGCCCTGTCTAGGTTTATTATTAGGTCTATGATATGATAGAGTGTAGTTGATCGATATCATCAGGCACTATGTTAGTTTGACAAATTGGCTGTTTTATTCACAGGGTGCTAACATACTGCTCACAGATAGTGGTGAAGTAAAACTGGCAGATTTTGGAGTATCAGCTCAGATAACCCAAACTATGTGTAAGAGGAAGTCTTTTATCGGCACTCCTTACTGGTATGTGACACAAAGTCTCCACACAATCCCTTATGGTTGTTCTGTCAGGAACTCAACCTGCACGATTGGAGTGCTGTAACTGCCACCTTCAGTAATTGGAGGATTGACAAGAAACACAGAGATGTTTGAAAAAATGTCTTATTCAAAATAATTAACACTAAGAGTTAGGTTGAACCCTAGACAGAGTAACATTCCACTAAATGATCATCCCATTCCCCATTGTCATCAGATCAGGTTGGATCCATTTTGCCAGCGTTGGAATTGCCCCCCCCCCGCTCTACTCATACGCTGTGTCAGTAGAGGGGGGGGGGGGCTATGGAAATCAGGAGCGACATGCTAAATGCCAAATGCTAAAGGCACGAAAATGCTAAATGCTAAATTGCGCAGAGGGGACACAAATCCCTTGATTCAGATGTTAGAAATGATTATCCTATGTTATCCTACAAAAATGAAAGCGCTCTATTTGTCAATTGTCATTCATCTATTCAATGCAGGCCACTATTATGGGTTGGTGGAAAATTTTACCCCATTGTGTAATACCCCTATCATAGTCAAAGCTTTCTTATTTCTGACAAGCTAAGCTGTTAATGCCACAACAGACCAGACTTTCACATGTATTATATTGATGAAGTGCAGCACAGTGTGCATTGTCTTCATACTCCTTTCAACCTTCATGATTCATACATTAATTAACTCGAACCAGTCAGGTACTCCTTGCTTCAACAACCTGCAGAAGGCATCCTGAATGACCTTTTTACCCAGTTGTTGTGGTTGTGGTAGAGTGTTGCCTGCTAGCACACTGCAGCACAGTCATATTTTTATCAGTGAAGCCTTACCATAAGTTAGTCCTGTCTAGGGAGTATGATAAGTATATGTGTCTGTTATAAACTGAAAAAATGTAATAAAACTCAAATCTTAGGTAGAGCTTGTTGTTGCCAGGCCCCCTCCCCCCCCCCCGAGACTTTGCTAAATGCTATCAGACTGCTATTAACTCGAGGCTGATATGTGTCTATGTTGCCTTACTTCAAGTTTCAGACGAAGATGACCATATAGAAATTAGACAAATACATATAATAAGGATTTGGGGTATGGGGTGTCTGTGTAGTCCAACTCATTATGCAGGTTTTTATACCCCTCGTTAACTGCAAAAAGAGAAGCAAACACTTATTGCAATAAGAATTTCAACTGCGCGGTTATTATATTCATATAATATGTGCACCACATATGTGCAGCAATTCGAATATATATATCTTGCGTAGGACTGAGAGCAGGAGATGGCAATCTTATATGATCGATATCCTAGTGTGGGAGTAGTCTCCTCTCTGCTAACTGCTATAATAAGATATTGTAATGTGATATATATATATATACTTTGTATCATTCCCTTCTGAGGTGGTATAGTGGCTCCTAACCTCTCCTAACCCGCTATTATATGATAAATAAGTATCAACCACTACCGGGGTGGTATATAAATATTGGTGATCCTAATCTGCTATCTGCTATAACTTGATAACTGTGCATCATCCACTACTGAGATGGTATATAGATTGTTTGATGCTGATCAGCCGTCTGCTAATTCGCTATGTGAGATACCTTGGGACCTCCGCTTATAAGGGTTTGTTTACGTCATCAAATGCAAATTAACAATTGTTTTGAGCCATAGTTTTGCGACGTATACAGTGAAAAATACCAGGGCCCTAGGCAACATAGCCACTGTCATTATAAAACGACCACCTAAAACAGCAAGTCCTCTATGTCAGGTTTCCTCTCTGGTCTCCCACCAGTCAGGTTCCCTATCAGTAAGCTTTCTTCCCAGTTGCCCGAGGGTTAAGAAGTGGGTCAGATCAGCCCAGGTCAGATCCGGTACAAAAATTAGGAGATAGGCAAACTAAGCCAGGTCAGTTCAGGTATGGTCAGCTGTGAATAACTCAAAATACCCACATCATCGGCACATCCTAGCACCTTAATGGGATATCAGAAACCACATCCTCTTCAGGGATCGGGCCATGACTGCCTGAAACTGACAGTGCAGCTTAAGCAGGGAGGGTGGTATCCCACCCTCCCTGGTTTGAGCGTCAAATCATATTGTTGAACAGGCTGCCGGGTTAAGGGGTATTATAAAAAAGGGAGAGCATTCTTATTACAGTTCAGTTGAAATCAGGGTGTGAACTTTTATACCGATCTCAAGCTTTAACATTACAATGCATGTCAGCGGATATGTACAGCGGACGTTGATTAGTATATTTGTCCTGCCTGTTGGAGTACAACCCTAGAACTAAGAGATGTAGCCTGTCTTGACAAGCTTTATTAAGTCGATGTTGAGTATGATCTGAAAGGAAACAACTACTGGAAGGGGGGCTGTCATAAACAGAGTGCGTCAATATAGTAGCCCAGTAGCATATTAGGTTATACAGTAGTTATTCAAGTTGTGTCCTGAGGTAGGACAATCTCAACTCAAAGCAGTGCAACACCATTTGAACCAAGGAGTTGCGTCCCCTCTGAGCAATTTGGCATTTTGCATTTAGCATTTTTGTGCCTTTAGCATTTGGCATTTATCATTTCGCTCCTGATTTCCATAGGGGGCAGATCCAACGCTGGCAAAATGAATCAAATTTGATCTACATGACATGTTCATTTCGTATTGTAGGATGGCACCAGAAGTAGCAGCAGTAGAGAGAAAAGGTGGATACGACTTTAAATGTGATATCTGGGCTGTCGGTATCACTGCTATAGAATTCGCTGAATTACAACCTCCTATGTTCGACTTACATCCTATGAGGTAACATCATAAATGTGTATTCGATATAATATCATATATGTTTATTGGTAACATGAATACAATGTACTCAACTCAATTAATTGGATTTTATGATTCAGAACCGGGAATATTGGTCGAGCTAACATTTACTGAATCTAGATACTTTATATAAACTCCCACCTCCATAAGTTAAACTGTGTGCTTTTTAGAATTAAGGCACTCCCAAACTAGGTAGCTAGATGAAATACACTTCTCAAAGGTAACCGCTTCCTACTCGTTATGTATAGTTCAAAACGATAATTAAATATTAATTTAATATATTTATCTTCTTATATTGTAGAGCTCTATTCATCATGTCTAAATCAGGCTTCAGACCGCCAGCACTTAAAGATAAGAAAAAATGGACGGAGAATTTTCAGAACTTTGTCAAACTGTCTCTAACCAAACAGCCTAAGAGAAGGCCTGCAGCTGATAAACTATTAGAGGTTTGTGTATCTTACTTACTAAGCATTCTCATAATATCACTATTTCGTTCTACGGTGACTTCAAAGCAAGTGCTGAGATATAATTTCTTATCAATCTTAGCCGTCTTCTTATTTAAGATGTCGTATATCAAACTGCTTTGAGCCTTCGTTCAATTATTGGGATCAAATATTGAAGTGTTGTCATGACTTTTGGAGTTGTATTCACTCTGAGAGGAGACCTCAGTGGGAGGACAACTCCTTAGGTTTAATTCTTAAATTCAATATTTGATTAATTTATGACATACTTAATTTTATTAATATTATTGATGTGTGCAATATTTGACGGAATGTCATTTTTTATTTTTTTACAGCATCCGTTTATGCAGGGAAACCTGAGTGTCAGATTAACAAAAGATCTACTGGATAAGATGAACTCTCCTAATCTACAGAATGAGGAGCCGGAGGATGACGAGCCCGAGGTACAACTTCTTTACTATTGTTAGAACTCAGTCTATTTATCTGGTATAATATCAATGTTGTATTCTCATGAAGTTACTGCAGGGATTTTTGGCGAACAAAAACTGTTTTAGAGTTAAGGGACAGCAACCGAACAGGTGGGTAGAAGACTTCAGATCGGGTTAGTCTTATGGCAACCAGAGCTCCACAAAAAATAAAGAACTACCCTTTGATTGACAAGACCCTGCTCATCAGCAGCAATTTTACCCTAAACCCTCCATCGATGGGCCGATTTTTGGATATTTTAAACAATTGTAGCTGAATAATTCCCAAATTGAAGGTCAAGATTAAAATTAAATCTGAGCATCTAGGCAAAAGAAACTGTTACGTTTATATGAAATTACAGAATTCAACTTTGGGATCTGAGTCTGTTTATGATAATGTCCAAAAGATGAAGGTATCAGTATTCTCGTCACCAGAGGCTGTGTGAACTGGGCTCGTCACCAGTGGCTGTGTGAACTGGGCCTTTACTTTGTCTAGACATCTGAATCGTGTATTGCATTAAATTCTTCTATGTATTCTATGTCAGAGTGGTAGTGCATTGTTGGAACTGTGCCAGATTTAATGATGTTTTGAGAACTTGTTTCAAAGAAATCCTGCTCCTTAGGTTAGATTGACGCCGTCAGATAGACTAAGACAATAAAATTGACTCTTTTGTCTCACCTCAAATTGAATCCTTGACATTTTCCTGATAAGGCAAAATAACATTATATTACCTGTGCCGTTTTTGTCCGCATCTGGAGAGAGATGGAATGACTCTTATAACATATTCATTTAAAGTTTCAATATGATACTCCTTAAAATTCACACTGTAATTGCAGTAATGAACTGACTCTAAAATTATTACCAAAACTATCTATTTTGGAAGTTGTCCTCTTTGTTTAAGATAACTCTAAAAGAGACCATGAGTTTTTTATGTTGTATACTGTGTCTTACACTTGACCTTATCTTTGTGCAGCTGCCTGTACAAAATGGTGCTGAATATTTGGAATGCGCTAAAAATCTGGTATATGTGTGAGAGAGAGCGAGGAGGCTCGTTATTATAAGCATGGTGTGAATTTGAATTTTGAGTTTTGTGTTATTTTCCGTCTGTAGAGTTACCTATCATGTTTGATTCTGAAAATGATTCCCTCAGAATTTGAGTGGCTTATAAGTTTGATCTTGGCGGTGCGATGGTCAGCACTGGTCCGGATTGAGTGCTGATCCAAGACCAGTGCTGACCCGGGTCAAGCGCTGATCCGAATCTGTCCAGTGTTGTGGTGTTTTACTGTTACACTGCAAAATTAAGAAATTACCTTTTCTTTACACAACAGTACCCACATTTGACACATAATTTATAGGTTGTTCTCTGTGTTATTATCTTTGAGATGCTAGACTAGGTTTTAGAATAGCTTTAACAGAATAGGTTGAAAAGTGTCTGTTTATACTTCTGTTTCTCACCAGTTATTGGATGTGCAAAAGATGTTTAATAATGTTGATTTGTCACTTGATCAGAAATGTGAGCGCCTTTGACACGAATGAAAAGATTTTGACATCCACAAGACATTACCTTCCAACCATGAGACTTGCTTCATGATCACACAAATCTATATCAACCTGCGATTGATGTTAACCTTTCTAATCTTTCCTTGATGTACTTGTAAGCACTGGAACCGTTCGTTTGTGATTATGATGATCTAAATTAGATTTTTTTTTATAGCCACCATCTCCAGCAGTTCCAAAGAGAATTCCATCCTCATCACAAAAACAAGAGAAAGGAAGACCTCTTTCTGAAATCAATAGTAAGTTATTCTAGTCAACTCCAGGAATGGCAGAGCGCTATTTACCTGCCTTCTGTAACCAAGTACGTTTCAAGCCACCTGTCCCTTTCAACTATGATAGAATCATGGGGTCAGTCTCCTGTGGGAGAGGGCTTAATAACACAGGAGTAGGAGCAGTGTAGTGGGTTAAAGCACTCTTTAGATCATTGCAAGCTTTAGTTTCGATTCCGCTGACCCTCACCTATTCCTTGACCATTTGACCTTAGATGTGCTTTAATGATAATTAAATGATGTTGATCTTCTGACAAGAAGCCATACTGGGAACATAATCAATGTTATGTGCAGAGCAAAGCTTCTATCATCATCCAACATTATCAATATATGGGCAGAGTTCCTCATTTATTGACTTACAAATATATATATATATGATCTCAAAAAAAAAGAATTCTAAATAATTTGCCGTTATGCTGACTCTGCCCTGCCTTTCATCCACAGAAAATGGATTTGTTTGTGTAACGGGTCTAACTCATCATTGCAGCAGCAAAGCTTTAACCGCCATCTGTGTTATGTTGCCTCACCTTTTGATATTATTTATAAATAGTCTGGTCATATCAGTATGATTTATCTCCCCCGACACTTGTGATCTATGAGTTATCTCTCCCGACTCTTGTGATCAGTATAATCTATCAATAGCCTACTATTTTCACTGTTGTGAATCTTATACATTGCCCAGCTATGTGATATATTATGCTGTGATATTTTCATTGTTATAGTGCAGAAAGTATCGTTTGATTCACCGATACAGCCAGGCTTCTCAGAGGCACAACCCGGTCAGGCCTCAGCATGGGACGACAATGATGATAAGGTGGGTAAATGAAATTAAATTTAATTAAACTAAATAAAATTGAAATTCATATGCTCCATGCTTCCAAATCTTTCAACGGGGAAATGCTAAGTACTTTTTGTGATTGATGAGGTCACTGTACATTCCTAATGAGATGATAAGGCAGGCTTACAGAATTTAACCGAATTGAAATGAATATGTAGTATATGACCAACAGCGACATGTGACCTTGAGGAGTGTCTAGCTTTTCCGTCATAAGGGAGCTCTTTTGTAAAAACAGCAAAGGAAAACTTTCAACTGATAATGCTTTTGCTTTTGGGATTGATGACCTCACAGTAAATTTTTCTGTATCAGGTTTCTGCGTGAAAATTTCTAGTATGATAATTGATTAAAAATTAAGATAAAAAATGCAGCGGTGTGGTGTGATAGTCAAGACAAGTGTGGCGACCACTCGATCAAACAAACCCGATGGCATGATTGGCTATTTTTCTGTCTTGAGCTCTTTTGTGAAAACAGCAAAAGGCAAGTTTCAACTGATAATGCTTAGTTGTTTTGGGATTGATAGTTATTTATTATCGCTTGCCTTATCATCATGTTATTTCTGGACTACGATTAAGTGACTTTTCGTTTTATCCCACAGGATGTGGCCAGAGTATATGTAAGCGGGGAGTATAACAGAGACCTAGACGTAACTCCTCGATTCCCTACAGATAATCTCTTAGAATCAGTCACTGATGAACTACAGCGAAGGTAAACTATTAACCTTTAACCTTTGACCTTATAGCGCTGTATAATCATGCTGATACGGCCCTGAGTTGGCTCTTAATCTACTAGTTCATAAAATCTTATTGGGTTGTGTCTAGAAGTGTCGGGAATGTTGATGCATGTTATTGGAAAATAGTAAGCACAGATTGTCTGCACAGAGAGGAGATAGTCTTTCGCACAAAGTATCCTAGCTAGACCTGAGTCATAAGAATGACGTGTTAGTTGATTAATAAACTATGAGTTGTCTTGTGTCATTTGTATGCATGCAGCATCAATATTTGGTTGGGATAATAGGCCCAATGCATGTATTTAAGTATAATTGCTTATTATGATGAAGCGGACCAACCTAAATGGTTTTTATATCATCAAATGACAGTAACAAATGATTTTGATTCATGAAGTCGCTGCCTATATGCATTGTTTCATCTGCTATGCGAATGTGATCTTATCATATGTCATGAATGTGTCATCATCTATAACACAGGGGTACTGGTATATTCTCATTATATGAGAACAACCACGATCAAAGTAGTAGTGAGTCTTACGACGTAACCCCCTCGTCACCTCTTTCTAACAGTTTGTCTCCGCCCCTTCAACGCAGTTTTAAGCACGATGCGCTGCACATGGTGTCAGCAGCGGGAGAAAGCGATAATATCAGTCTATATGATAATCATGTGTCGGATGTTAATATCAGGTACTTCAGTGAGAGCAGGGAGGGTGCTGCTTAGCTAGTTTCTCAAACAATGCCGTGTTTTAATGCCACATTCACTCATCCTAGTTCACTGTCACAGCTGCCTGCTTCGACTCAAAATGTTAGATTACTGTGTGTGAACTCATTAAGAGTCAAGCTCACACAGCTAGTTCTCACTTAAAGTTTTCCTAATTATCTTCAACTTTACTCGTTCAAGTGTGGCACGCGTGTGATATGTTTGTAGTGATGCCCAAACATTTACCCTTGTCGCATTTAAAAACCTCCCTCAAAATCTCGATTCCCAACTACTTTACTGTAGCCTTTCTTTCTCCTAGCTTGCCTCAAAATCTTTGAATTAAATTCCAGCAACAACCGTGCATGCTGCCTGTCTTAATATAAATTTGAAATAGGTATTATTCCACACTGTTTAGCTTGGTTTAATGTCTACTCAATGGGTCAACACTATATTTGATTGCTTGATGATCAATTTAAATCTCTCTTTGTATATGACTGAGTCAGTTGAGCTCTTAGAAATAGAATTAACAAATCAATGCTGCACCCATATTTTGTTTTCCGTAGTACAAATAAGAAATAGGGCACTCTTTTCTCCTTGCCTATCTTCATTCTTAGCTTTTCTAGCATGTGTGTGATATTCCTCACCGATATCATTGCTTCTTGACGTCACCATCGGCTGCTTCTGTGTGGCAACCACCCACTAATTAGAACCAGTGTAACAGTTAGCTAAATAATGTCATGTTGACAAGGAAAGATAGAATTGATGTGTTCGCTGCCGCTGAAATGTTTCTGTGCATTGCCTTCTTCACATTAACTTAACATTATTGTCGGTAGAATATCAAAAACGAACCCACAATGCAGTTGATGTGGCACATGATCTCTTTTGAGTAAATGAATACCTTGTGTGGGATGATACCCCAAAGCTGATAGGTCAATTTATACCCCAGAAGAGAGCATTGAATTATAACTCAGAGGAGGATCATACAGCCAAATGATTACATATGTATGCAACCAATCTGTAATCCATTTTTGTAGTCTAATAACTAATGTTAAAATCTATCACAGGAAAGATGGCGGTACATTAACACAGCCTGTGCCCTCACAGCGGACAGCTGCACCACCGCCTCCCCTACCTCCTAGACAATCTATAATAAGAACTCAGTCCACCTACAATGATGAGGAAGAGGGCCAAGAAGAAGGGGTAAGAATGCTTTCTCTTTCTTCTGACAGTGACATGAAGCTTATTTTATACCCTAGTGGAGTAAATGTTAGTTGAGTTGTGTTTAGCTTGTTGGGGGTGACTTGATGTAAGCAAGCAATTATTTCCTCCTAGTAAAGTGAAGATGTTTAGTAAATGCTAGCTAGCTTTAAATTCAGCTATTTCAAGCGTATGCGAAATGGCTAACTTTGCTGCCTGCGAATACTTAACTCTTCTAGGACAGTACAGCTTTCAGTCATAGTAGGTGTCTTTTTTCTTGCTACTTCTTCTCCAACAAGACCAACATGATTTCCATTGTTGCCCAGCTGATCAATTTTATCTTACCTTTTACTTACTGCCATGCATCCAAATCCCTGTCGAGTTGCGGGATGGTTAGTGAAAGTCAAGAATCTCTGTTCATCAGATCGCTCTCAGTCGGGATACACATCCTCTTGTACACCATTGGCATTGATCACCGTTGTACTCCTATCCGACTTGGCTGGAGCCAGCGAGGTTTGTTCCAGATATTATGTTAGATTCATTCCTTACAGGGTACACTGAAGTCAGGTGTGACTCCGCCCACACAGTCTAGTGCACCTCCAGAGCTTCCTCCTAAACAGAACACCAAACATAACGGGGCGTCACCAGCACCACCCCGAGTTAACGGTGTAGGAGATGGTAGCACCCCAGCACCGGAAGTACCACCAAGACCATCAAGGTTAGTAGACAGACAGAGAACTAGAGATGTCATTGCGGTGGTGGGGGGGGGGGGGGTGGCAAAGTTCGAATACACAGAAAATACACGATCTTAGCTAGCGTAGTAAAGTCCAGGGAAACTGAAACAATATCTTAGAATACTGCCTTATAACGATTTAAAGACTTGTATTTGTGAAAGGCAGACCTATTCACAACGTTTCCATGTGCTCAATATTGGGAAAGTCTGGCCATGTTTGACCTATAGAAACACTTATAACATCGTGCGTAGGCTGGGATCACATTTATCGATACAACTGATACGAAATTGTGGAAACAGTAGCAGTTTCCTAGAGTATAAAAGTTAACTTACTCTGCTGTGTGACGGCCAGGCTGTGGTACTGAACCTTACTGAACCTTTCAGTCTATACTAGTGGGCAAACCAGGAAAAAAATGTCAAACATTAGATAAGTTAAATGAACTGAAACGAATGGGAGATGAACATGATAGCCTTTGAATGGCAGCTCATGTGTGAAAGATGATACGAAGAATGAAAATCAACTACTGCCAAAATGTTTGACACGACAGCGATGGTTTTACACCTGGTGATTGCTTTTCAGTTGCCTTTGTCAGATGCCAAGCTACTTATGTAAGGTTGGTCGGCGCAAGTTAACAATAAGAAAATTGCAGACCACTTTTTACAGTATAGTATTATATTACAGAGTAAGGATATACAGAGGGGACACTTTAATGATCGTTATAGTGCCTGCGGTTTTTATCCGCTGGGGGAAATTCATCAATCTTGCCACCTGCCAATTTCAGAATATATATAAGTTACAATGGAGTTTTGTCATGCAGACATAACCACCTTTGAGAGGTCATAATTCATTTTGTATTTATCCTAAAGACTGATTTCCAACTTTTCTGAAATGTTCAATCTTCAAGCTATACACCATATTATTGTCATCTTTTGCTAGGATACATAGGCTATGAGTAATCCAGGTTTTTAAAATGAGTTTTTTCATATAGCTTTTGCAAATAAATTTTAATTGTTTGATTTCTGCGACAAAAATTGATCACATGTCATGTGCCTGAGTGATGTGCTACAATTATCCTCGCTCAATTTCACTTTACCATTAGATGTGGTCAATAATCAGCTTATCATTGTGGATTAAATACTCTATGAAATAAATTTTGTACAGTAACAGAAAAAATTGACAAAATGACAATATAGCCTTGTTCACGCGGCCACGGGTTTTGGGGACAACCTGTGGCCGCGTGAACAAGGCTAAAGACAATATGTTAGAGAATTAAGTCAGTTAACTCTGTGATAATCCTGTCATTTACAGATATATGAAGAAAGATTTGGATAAGAAGCCAAGTAAAGGTCTACCTCCTACACCAGAAGTGCCTGTAAGTATTCACTTCAAGTCAACAAGTCAAGTATCCAAGTCAGTCAAGTCAAACAGGTATTCAGGAATCAAATATCCTAGTCATCCAAGTGTCAAGCGCTCTAATTAAGTTTTTAAGTTGTGTAGTTGTCACACCAGTCTAGCATTCAAATCAGCGTTATTGTCAATAATTCAAGTCAAATATAACTTTCACATAAGCCAAATGTTAAGGATTGTAGTAGGATAACTCATGTATATCATTTCAGTCTTTGAGTTCTCTTCAAAACACAGCAGAGTGGTGTCCTGTTATGACCCTGATTTTAAACATGGAATTGGCAACGGAAGACACAAGTTGCAGTTTTTGTACTGCAAATCTGCAGTCTTTCTCAACCAGCAATTTTGATTGATTACATAGTCAATCATAGAACATGCTGATCTATAGTCTGTTTGTGACATTATCACCTTGCTCTGATAGATCTGTGTGTTCGATGATACCTATATATTCAATCAAAATTGTTAGATGAGTAGTGGGCAATTAGTTAACAGTATGAACACAGCTCTCCAGACTTCCCGAAGACCAATGCATGTTATAGTCAGGCAGATTCTTATGGTTATGGTAGATTTGCATGACAAAAATTTCAATGCTCTACTTGGCATGCATAACTGATGGTGGAAAGAGTGCCTTCCAGAAGGAGAGGTAACTCTCATTCTCTGCATTATGATGTCACTATGAACAGGATGTGCAACAGAAGGAAGAAGCAAGGAACTTCCTGACTGTATGTAACATGAATTGGTCTTTGGGTAGACTTTGAACTCTCCAATTTCTAGTCTTTACCCCTTCACAATCCCAATATTGAATGCTATTCTGATTATATCCTACAGATGGGTGCATGTTTCTCTAAGGTCTTCAATGGCTGTCCTCTACACATAAACGCCTCGGCCTCCTGGATAGAGCCCGAGTCCAGAGATCAGATCATATTCATAGGAGCTGAGGAGGGTATATACGCTCTAAATCTCAACGAGATGCATGAAGGAATTCTCGAACTGGTACGTTAGTGATTAAAGTCTGAAGTTGGTTTTGTGCCATTTCTTAAAAGTCAGTCCTTAGGGGTTAATCGTACTGATATAAAGTGTATGGGTTGGTATGGAAGTCTATCATGTCAATAGATGAATAGTGGTACACAACATTTTAGAATCCGCATCTATTAGGCGGTGACACTGGAACATTTTTGTTAGCTGTATACTATGTGGTAGTTCAATGTGTGATCTGGAATGATAGTGAGTTTACATCGGTTGCCTGGATGGACTTAAGTGTATGGGGGGGGGGACTTCAGTAATGCAAGTCACTGCTCATGGTGCTTCTCTCGCTGTACTCGAATAATGACCTTCAATCAAAAAATGAGTCACTACCACGGCACTAAATAGGTAGCACAGCACACATGTGGGATATTGTGCATTGGACTATTCTTCTAGCATCGTGGCCCACCTCACTATCTAAACTTGTGATTATTGTTTATTTTAGGGATCTCACTATTTAGAAAAAGTAATTTCTGAACCATTCCTGCATATCTCTTATTTTACTCTCTATCTAGAATTCCCCATTATAAATGCAATATTGAACTCTTTGCATCAAATGAGAAATTCTATGCTTACATTTATCCAAGTGTTGGAATTGCCCTCTCTCATGTTTATCAGGGGAGGCAATTTCCACACCCCGATAATTTTTATAGACACATTAGCACGAGTATGGCTAGCTGGGTGGTGGGAAGCTGTGTGAATGCCTCCGATGCAATTATAGCTAGCTTCACTTCACTTTTCTGACCTTTTTTTCTTCTCTTAAAAATCACCACACCCTCAGAAATCACATTTATCATACCAACGATATCATACAAACATCTAATGAAAACTATGTAATTAATCACAGTGAGCAATTGAATATATATTATACATCATATATGAAGATACATTATAAAACTTTAGGAACAGCCGCTGGGCAATAATTGCCGACTTGCTGTTCCTTATTTTTTTCACAGGGAGACATCACTTCTCTTGTGTCTGCCAGTCTTCATAAGGCAAATGGCTCTATTGTTGAATCAATTCATTTTTGCTTGTACCTCAAAAACTCCTAAACACAAACCGCTGTCTGGGCTCGAAATTCTCCGTGCCTACCATTTATACGAGAGTGACAAATGGGTGCCAGTCAATTTAAAAATCGGTATACCAGAGCATCAACATCACTATCCAATAACCAAGTTTGATTGATAAGCGGTCAGTTTTCTTTCAGGAGGGTGTTATAGAAATATCCATAAAAATTAAGAATTTTAAATGGGAATTCAATCGAGGTCATAGGTCTTAGGGACTTCCAGGCTCCCATCTATCTGTGTTGATAGAACATAAGGTATGATAGATTGACTAATGTAAGATATGACCTTGACCCTTGTCTGTCTGTTTGTAGGTGCACGCGAGGCGATCTATATGGGTACATGTAGTGAAGAATGTACTTATGTCTATCTCTGGTAAAAATCAGCACTTATTTAGACATGATTTAACAATGATCTACACAAGGTCAAGGACACATCGGATGTCTATGGCGATACCCGAAAGATTCGTCCCCAAGTATGTAAAATATTATCTTGTTATGTGTTCTAATCTCTAACTTTGGTGTCAGCAATGTTTCAAGCCACATTGAAAATTACAGTTCATTATTTACACGGTTGCTGCAATGTAAACCCTTGTTTATTTCATACAAGAGTTTGAATCCCGGGAAATTATAACTTGAAATAGTTCAATAACACCAAAACACCAGAACTTGTTCTGTGCTCGTCCACCTCTGAAACCTAATGTAAATGAATCAAACTTCATACCATGTACCTCTACCCTAACACCAGAACTCTCCTCTCAAAGCATTTCAGATCAGATCAGTTTATTACTGAAATGAATAGTTTGCATATTGAAAGACTTGTACTACACCTGTAACACTGTGTCTCGATTTGGATTTTTACAAGTTTGAATATTTTTGCCGATAGAGGAGGATTCTGTGATGAAAGTAAATCGTTTACATTTTATTATACCAAAATCAAAATTGCCCAAATATGCTTGACTTACAGCAGTGATTTATGTACATAGACAGTTTTCTGAGCTCTGATTTAGGCCTCAATTCGGAATTGTCCTCTCTCCAGTTTGGTACTTTCAACCCACGCCGCATATGAAAAACGTGCTGAAAAGAGGGTTATCTTGAAAACCGCTTATAATAGGATAAAAACTATTTTTGATTCAGAACCTGCAACATTGAAAACTCACATGGACATGGTTTGGGAAATAATTTTAGTATTTGGATAGTCAATTATAGCATTTTCTGCCTGTTTTGCGGACAATTTGGCAGAATTTTTCACGAGTTTCGTCACTAAAATTAAGATTACTCAACATGCAAGCCTCCAATGATTTGGAAACCCTGTCCCACCGGGTTTTCAATGGTGCAGACTCTGACTCAAAAATCATTTTCATCCTAACATAAGCGGTTCTTAAGATAACCCTCTTTCAGCAGGTTTTTCCTATGCGGCGTGGGTTAAAAGTACCAAACTGGAGAGAGGACAACTCCAAATTAAGGCATAAATAAGAGCTCAAAAAACTGTCTATTCAAATAACCCCACATAACTTTACTCCTCTGATGATCATGCCTTTTAACTTACAGGAAGTTCACACCCACAGTTAAAGTACCCGACACTAAGGGATGTAAGTCGTGTGCGATCGTGCGTAACCCATATAACGGATATAAATACTTAGCCACATGTCAGACTAATGGTATAATGCTCATGCAGTGGTATGAGCCTCTCAACAAATTCATGCAGCTGAAGGTATGTATAGCTCTATAATATAACAATATGATTATATAATTTATATATGTATATATTTTATGCTTCAGTATCATCATATTATTATGTCTGTATGTTGAATTATGTATGATCCAATTTGCATTCTGAATCGCTCCCATTCGACCTTTGGTCTGGCAGCCCACGAGAAGGGAGCAACTCCGAATACAGGCAAAATAGATCATGCTTGATCTTAGCTCTTTATCGTGTGCATCATCATCATCATCGGTCAGCTCACCTGTCCTGTAAATCAGATTAGTGCCAATTATTTTTATATTTAAATTCTATTCCCTACAGGTGAACATCCGAACATAATTCTTTTAACGAGACCCAGAGGTTTTTTTTCATGGAAGTTTCCCATGCTTAGCTTATGTCCATTCATTGGCTCTAGGCCATCTTTGTTCTTTCTTGCAATACTACATTGTACCTACAGTTATATATTGCACGATTACTTGACTTATATTTCAGTTGTTTGAAGTGCCGGTGCCGGATCCGCTGTCTAATTTTGAGTTATTCGTCACGCCAGAGTCAGAATATCCTCTGGTCTGTGTAGGAGTGAGTCAGGGGTGAGTACAGAGTAGTGTCAGTCCGGGGGGGGGGGGGAAGAAGGGGTTATATTCGCTGTCTAATTTTGAGTTATTCGTCACGCCAGAGTCAGAATATCCTCTGGTCTGTGTAGGAGTGAGTCAGGGGTGAGTACAGAGTAGTGTCAGTCCGGGGGGGGGGGGGGGGAAGAAGGGGTTATATCCGCTGTCTAATTTTGAGTTATTCGTCACGCCAGAGTCAGAATATCCTCTGGTCTGTGTAGGAGTGAGCCAGGGGTGAGTACAGAGTAGTGTCAGTCCGGGGGGGGGGGGGGGGTAGAAGGGGTTATATCCGCTGTCTAATTTTGAGTTATTCGTCACACCAGAGTCAGAATATCCTCTGGTCTGTGTAGGAGTGAGCCAGGGGTGAGTACAGAGTAGTGTCAGTCCGGGGGGGGGGGAAGAAGGGGTTATATCCGCTGTCTAATTTTGAGTTATTCGTCACGCCAGAGTCAGAATATCCTCTGGTCTGTGTAGGAGTGAGCCAGGGGTGAGTACAGAGTAGTGTCAGTCCGGGGGGGGGGGGAAGAAGGGGTTATATCCGCTGTCTAATTTTGAGTTATTCGTCACGCCAGAGTCAGAATATCCTCTGGTCTGTGTAGGAGTGAGCCAGGGGTGAGTACAAAGTAGTGTCAGTCCGGGGGGGGGGGGGAAGAAGGGGTTATATCCGCTGGCTAATTTTGAGTTATTCGTCACGCCAGAGTCAGAATATCCTCTGGTCTGTGTAGGAGTGAGTCAGGGGTGAGTACAGAGTAGTGTCAGTCCGGGGGGGGGGGGGAAGAAGGGGTTATATCCGCTGTCTAATTTTGAGTTATTCGTCACGCCAGAGTCAGAATATCCTCTGGTCTGTGTAGGAGTGAGTCAGGGGTGAGTACAGAGTAGTGTCAGTCCGGGGGGGGGGGGGGGGGAAGAAGGGGTTATATCCGCTGTCTAATTTTGAGTTATTCGTCACGCCAGAGTCAGAATATCCTCTGGTCTGTGTAGGAGTGAGTCAGGGGTGAGTACAGAGTAGTGTCAGTCCGGGGGGGGGGGGAAGAAGGGGTTATATCCGCTGTCTAATTTTGAGTTATTCGTCACGCCAGAGTCAGAATATCCTCTGGTCTGTGTAGGAGTGAGTCAGGGGTGAGTACAGAGTAGTGTCAGTCCGGGGGGGGGGGGGGAAGAAGGGGTTATATTCGCTGTCTAATTTTGAGTTATTCGTCACGCCAGAGTCAGAATATCCTCTGGTCTGTGTAGGAGTGAGTCAGGGGTGAGTACAGAGTAGTGTCAGTCCGGGGGGGGGGGGGGGAAGAAGGGGTTATATCCGCTGTCTAATTTTGAGTTATTCGTCACGCCAGAGTCAGAATATCCTCTGGTCTGTGTAGGAGTGAGCCAGGGGTGAGTACAGAGTAGTGTCAGTCCGGGGGGGGGGGGGGTAGAAGGGGTTATATCCGCTGTCTAATTTTGAGTTATTCGTCACACCAGAGTCAGAATATCCTCTGGTCTGTGTAGGAGTGAGCCAGGGGTGAGTACAGAGTAGTGTCAGTCCGGGGGGGGGGGAAGAAGGGGTTATATCCGCTGTCTAATTTTGAGTTATTCGTCACACCAGAGTCAGAATATCCTCTGGTCTGTGTAGGAGTGAGCCAGGGGTGAGTACAGAGTAGTGTCAGTCCGGGGGGGGGGAAGAAGGGGTTATATCCGCTGTCTAATTTTGAGTTATTCGTCACGCCAGAGTCAGAATATCCTCTGGTCTGTGTAGGAGTGAGCCAGGGGTGAGTACAAAGTAGTGTCAGTCCGGGGGGGGGGGGAAGAAGGGGTTATATCCGCTGTCTAATTTTGAGTTATTCGTCACGCCAGAGTCAGAATATCCTCTGGTCTGTGTAGGAGTGAGCCAGGGGTGAGTACAAAGTAGTGTCAGTCCGGGGGGGGGGGGAAGAAGGGGTTATATCCGCTGTCTAATTTTGAGTTATTCGTCACGCCAGAGTCAGAATATCCTCTGGTCTGTGTAGGAGTGAGCCAGGGGTGAGTACAAAGTAGTGTCAGTCCGGGGGGGGGGGAAGAAGGGGTTATATCCGCTGTCTAATTTTGAGTTATTCGTCACACCAGAGTCAGAATATCCTCTGGTCTGTGTAGGAGTGAGCCAGGGGTGAGTACAAAGTAGTGTCAGTCCGGGGGGGGGGGGGAAGAAGGGGTTATATCCGCTGTCTAATTTTGAGTTATTCGTCACGCCAGAGTCAGAATATCCTCTGGTCTGTGTAGGAGTGAGTCAGGGGTGAGTACAGAGTAGTGTCAGTCCGGGGGGGGGGGGAAGAAGGGGTTATATCCGCTGTCTAATTTGAGTTATTCGTCACACCAGAGTCAGAATATCCTCTGGTCTGTGTAGGAGTGAGTCAGGGGTGAGTACAGAGTAGTGTCAGTCCGGGGGGGGGGGGGGAAGAAGGGGTTATATCCGCTGTCTAATTTGAGTTATTCGTCACACCAGAGTCAGAATATCCTCTGGTCTGTGTAGGAGTGAGCCAGGGGTGAGTACAAAGTAGTGTCAGTCCGGGGGGGGGGGGGGGAAGAAGGGGTTATATCCGCTGTCTAATTTTGAGTTATTCGTCACGCCAGAGTCAGAATATCCTCTGGTCTGTGTAGGAGTGAGTCAGGGGTGAGTACAGAGTAGTGTCAGTCCGGGGGGGGGGGGGGGAAGAAGGGGTTATATCCGCTGTCTAATTTTGAGTTATTCGTCACACCAGAGTCAGAATATCCTCTGGTCTGTGTAGGAGTGAGCCAGGGGTGAGTACAGAGTAGTGTCAGTCCATGGGGGGGAAGAAGGGGTTATATCCGCTGTCTAATTTGAGTTATTCGTCACACCAGAGTCAGAATATCCTCTGGTCTGTGTAGGAGTGAGTCAGGGGTGAGTACAGAGTAGTGTCAGTCCGGGGGGGGGGGGGGAAGAAGGGGTTATATCCGCTGTCTAATTTTGAGTTATTCGTCACGCCAGAGTCAGAATATCCTCTGGTCTGTGTAGGAGTGAGTCAGGGGTGAGTACAGAGTAGTGTCAGTCCGGGGGGGGGGGGGAAGAAGGGGTTATATCCGCTGTCTAATTTGAGTTATTCGTCACACCAGAGTCAGAATATCCTCTGGTCTGTGTAGGAGTGAGCCAGGGGTGAGTACAAAGTAGTGTCAGTCCGGGGGGGGGGAGAAGGGGTTATATTCGCTGTCTAATTTTGAGTTATTCGTCACGCCAGAGTCAGAATATCCTCTGGTCTGTGTAGGAGTGAGTCAGGGGTGAGTACAAAGTAGTGTCAGTCCGGGGGGGGGAGAAGGGGTTATATTCGCTGTCTAATTTTGAGTTATTCGTCACACCAGAGTCAGAATATCCTCTGGTCTGTGTAGGAGTGAGTCAGGGGTGAGTACAGAGTAGTGTCAGACACAGAGGGGTTATTTTATTTTATTTTTATTTGGTTCCTGCATCCAGTAAAAATTAAAATTATGGCAACCATCTGATTAATTTGGTTATATCTGCTCTCCAATTATGGGTAGTGTCAGTGTAAAGGGGGTAATTTTATTCTAACCACAAGATTTTTATGGACATATTGCCTGTTGATTAGTTTCCAATTAACTATTTGCGCCATACGGGCTACATTTCATATACCTCGTGGTCATTTAGTCCTCTTTTCTTGCTTTTGGCTGCTGACTATGGCGTTACGCCATCAGCAAGTTACAGCAAGCTACTCGGTCCAAGGAGTTATTTACCTGACTACACTGAGTGGCCTCAATGACAGTATTTGAAACATCTTACTCTTCAATTTTGCGACTAAAACTGTAACAGCTGTGCGGTTGCAAGTAGGGAACGATGGTTAATAATGATGGAATCATTCCCTGCAACCCTGGCAGAGTTTGAGCAGTAAATCCAAATCTGCACAGACATAAGTAATAATCAAAATTATTAACATCGCTTCAACTACATGAGCTTTTACACATTACTTGAGCTTTGTTTTAAACATATTATTATAAATTTAAATTCTCTTATTTTTATAGTCAAGAAGGAAACGCAGTGAAGTTTGACATTATCAATCTGAACTCTTCTGTACAATGGTTCACAGCCGAAGACTACTCTAGTAAGTACATTACTGACTTTTTACTTCCATATTACTAACATTACTATACCTACTTTACCTACTTTACGTTACTCATTGACACATTCATGACTTGTAAGACTTTGTTGTCTAATTGCTTCCGTATGCTGCATTCAACTGTCTAGTCATTGTGTGCTCTCTGTGTACAGTGGTAAACAAAAAATAAAAACATGCCCGCAATGCAGTGTTAGTTTAGATTTACCAGGCAAATAAATTAAACAGGAGATTTGAATTATTGGTTTCTTTCTCAAATTCTTGATTTTGTCAAAAAAGAATTTTCATACTAGGAAATTTTCACATGTCATTATGCAAGGTCGTTCCTAAGTTTATGAATAGGCGGGTTGTCTCAGTGAAAATATCCTTTGTTCAGAGTGTCTTGAAACAATTTGATTCAACAGAAATTCTAGTACTTTGCAACAACAAAAAGTTTCCAAATCAAACTCAATTGAATGCATTGAATTATCTACTGACTCCACAAGTATTGTTATATTTAATCTGGGGTATGTCTGATAGGTATAAAGTCGACTGGATTTGACATTCACTATCAAGATCATCGTAAGTGAGCTCCTAACAAGTAATATTCCTCATATGAACATTATATTTATAAATTAGCCTCAGAGACAGCTGATAATGCTAGCAATGAGTCTAGGGCATCTACCGCCCCAAACTCGCCTTCAGTAGTGAGGCGTGTATCCAGGGCTACCGGTCCTAGTGGTTATCACAAGGGTAAATTCCTGCACTCTCGGTGGTAGAATTTCGGAGGGGTTTTCGTTTATATCAACTTCCCCGTTTCAAAGATATCTTTTGTTGTTGGACCAGCGGGACAATTTCATACCATGCATTATGCTTCACTCTTACTTTCGCACAGTTTATGGTTTTCTTTCCTTGGGTCTAAAATTGACACAGGCTTCATTACCGATTATTAAAGCTCAAGTCCAGCTTAGCTTCTGCGACTATGTGTGACAATGAATTCCTTGAATAAATCAATGAACTATGAATTTTTTTTAAATTAGTAAACTTTCCACTTATCCAAAAGAATCACCCAAAATTTGAGAGAAATTCTGATTTAATTCCCTGAAGTTAATTGGGCATGATATCCGGCTCCCCCTTCCTTTTAAAAAACTTGACCTTCATGAAAATTTAATTCAATGTGTTATTTTTTTTCTTCTTAAGTATGTATCCAAAATATGTTTTTTTATAAGATGGTAGCCATTACGTTGAGATTGGAATTCTTGTATTAGGCTCTTTGCTATTGCGTTGTGGGATAAAGTTTAACACACTTTGATCTTGCTTTATTTTTCAGCTCGGAAATATCTTGACATATGTAACGTTACGCAGCTCGAAAAAGATACTGTGTTAGTCAGCTACGAGAGTAAGTATTCAATGAGGGGCAACTCCTACCATCAGATTATAAAGAGGGGCAACTCCTACAATCAGATTATAAAGAGGGGCAACTCCTACCAACAGATTATAAAGAGGGGCAACTCCAAATCAGATCATAAAGAGGGGCAACTCCCATTATGAGATCATATGGAGGAGCAACTATTGCAATTACATGAGAAAAATGTGGCTATATGAAGAATCTTGCCAAATTCTTCCTATCCTTTGTTTAGAACTTATCATATCCAGATAACAAATTTCAAGTTTGGTGCATCTAGCCTATAATTGGCATGTGCTGTGTATATTTTTATATTTCTGTTTATAGAACATGTTAAAGTAGTGAGTATGAGTGGCAGATTAAAGTCCAGCAGCCGACAAGCTTCACAGCTCATGTTTCATTTCCCCATACAAGCACTGGGTAAGATTATTATCTCCTCTTGTATAACTGTACAGTATGAATCGTATGTGTACGTAAATGCGCGCTGCTGACTATATACTTTAAGAGTGTAAAGTATTCACAAGAGGCAAAGTTTGCATTCTATACAGGTTTAAAATAGCTTAATTTAATGATAGCTAACATTCTCTCACCCTCTTTACTTTATGTAGAGTAAGGCCTATTTCAGTTAGCCGATATTGAGTGGTGGCGAACACTAAGTCGCCCCAAAATATCTTGAATAAGTATTGAGTGTTTTTCTGGAGGTACTATTGTTCCTCTAACGCTGATAGCCAGCAAATCAGTTATTCATTTTTCAAACATATAACATGTGAAATGAGGTATTCACCACAGCATATTCTAGATTTCCAAAACAATTACTGAATCCAAACAGTGCAAGATCTGTATTCAGCTAACTTACTGTGAAGTAGCAAGCGTAAATCTGATTCCATTAATAGCTGGTGGAATCTGAATTTTGTTTGTTCCCAGTATGCATGGGCTACCCGGTGCAAACCGTTGTATTGATGTGACTTGACACTAACAGTGTATTGATTGTGATGATATATTTTGTTTTCACAGTATGCCTAAAGGATAGCGTTTTAGCGTTCCACGAACACGGCATGCAGGGTAAAAGTTTTAAGAAGACACAAGTCACTCAGGAGATATTAGACGGCCAGAGAACATATAAACTTATCGGAGCTGATAGGTAGGATATCTTTGTGTAGTTTACTAGTATTACAGTATTACTGTATTACCGTGTTGCCGAATTACCGTATTAATGTGTTACGGTATTACTGTATTACAGTATTGCTGTATTGCCGTATTACTCTATCACAGTATTACCGTATTGCCGAATTACCATATTAATGTGTTACCGTGTTACTGTATTACAGTATTGCTGTATTACAGTATAACTGTATAACAGTATTACCGTATTAACGTATTACTGTTTAACTGTATTACTGTATGACCGTATTACCTGTTTTACCTGTATTATGGTATTACAGTAACACCATAATATAAAGGTTTTACCATATTACTGTATGACCTTTCTTAGATCTCTCGCATGTGCAGCCAATCTATTCCTGTTGGTTATCTTTACACTGTACTAACTGAATCAGTACAAAGGTGCTCTCGAGTTCCTAAACTGAAAACCTAACCCAAGTTAGCCTCAAAGAGCGCGAGAAGAGTAGTTCCTTTAGTCTTCTTTGTGGTACTGCTGCTATATCAGTACAGAGAGACTCATATATCAGAGTTGATCTGCAAGCAGTTTGGAAAACACAAAAAAAACGTCCAGTGCTAGTTTTTAAATCTGCATATGAAAGTTATCAAGCCTTAGTCTTGATCCTTTTTTAGCGTAACATATTACACGCAGGTCCAGGAAACGATAACACCACAGTGTTAAGGTGTACCTATGTCCATACTGGTCACATGATCACATTATCATAGCTTGTGTTTATCATAACTCAGTCAATGTTTTCATCATATCAGTGATTTAACTAGGGCTGGTCACCTCGAATCCTAGATATATTGGTTCTTTCATCTGGCGATGCACATACACGTTATCGGACCATCACAAAATGGTGTTCAGATTTTTTGATTGCAAATTACATTTAAATGACTTCATCATATTTTACAGAGTGGTGTTGATAGAAAGTAGACCGAGTGAAAGCCCTGAAGCAGACGCTAACTTATACATACTGGCTGGTCACGAGAATACCTACTGAGTATGTCTACTCAGACTACCTGATCAGTGTTAGAGAGATGGCTGGCAGTCACATTACTAACCAGCCGATGTGTCAGAGAGACAGAGCGAGCGCGGTGTTAGCAGCCAACAGGAGAGCTGCAATAAAATCTCCTCTGACTTTCAGATATAAAAATTTTGCTTCAAAATTAGTTGAAAGTCCTACAGTTGATTTAAGTTGTTAACAACAAAAGCTCTCTACTCAAATTTTGGTATGCCATCTCAATATTTTGATAAAATATAGGTTTTTTTCTGCTATGTCATTGATGAATGGTCATCATAGACCAATACTTGAGCGTCAGCTAGCTACCATTTATCCAAGGTGCTCAAAGTGCGCTTTCATGAGCTATAAATTTTGGTTTAGAATTCAAAGTAAAAGTTAATGTCAGTATTCATCCTGACCCAGACAGACCATTGTATGCCTAGATATAATAGATCTTCCTTTTTCCTCTGAGATTAAGTTTTTAATTTGTTCATAACTCGCTTAGAAATGACGATTCTCCCTAAAACCCCACTAAATATTGTTTTGAGTGATGTTAACGTTAGCTATTTCTAACCTCGATCATGCCTTTCAGACGAAATGGTCAAACAAAACTGCATCTAGCCAAAAATTCTGCTCTTTGAAATATGGATTTTTACTGTAATCCTTTTTTTGTTATTTATTATGATATTCCAAATGTCTATATTTCTTTTCAAGACGGGACAACTTCGCTGCATCTCTCTATAATTATGTTACGTTTAATATTCATAATAGATTTTTACCTAAACTGTAGAATATCTCATATCCTTACCAGAATGTAAATAAACGAAACTGTCCGACTCGAAATGGGTAAATAGATATTGTTTTAACATGCGCTACATCTGCACTTAGATAATATTTAACAATCGGCATTGGTGTTCTGATTCTGTTCTATGCATTGAGGCCTTAATTTCCGCATGTTGAAAGTTGGAGGCTGCAACTGACCGATCCAAGTCCTACAGTGTGATTTGTCCGATTGCAGGCGCTGCAAATTAGCTTTAGTACCATTTCAGACTCATTAACTGATCTTACTTATTATAGTACAGGGCAGAATACTGTGAAGTGAATAGCTTATCAAACAATTATATTGATTAAGGTTATGATACCAGCGTTGTCTGATTTTGACATTTTATATATCGTTGGAGAGCTAATCGAACACTGATTCTGAAAATATTGGTTTCGGCATGACTTCATGTCATGGCGCTGTGCTTTTTTGATAAAAGGCAGGATAATCTTCTTTGAGGAGGATTTTTTAGGATGATGTGGTGCAGATACTATGGTTCATATCATACTTCAACTGCATAATGTTTACAAGAAGCCTCTAAAGCACCCATGAGGGGCAATTTCTGGATCCTGTGGCATTAAGCACCAGAGGAAAAAACATCTTTTTTTATTGGTTATTAGCCTATTTAGGTGGCTTTGGTTGATTATAGTGTTTATGTATCATACTGATTACATAGCGATATACTAAATAATATCTAGGCTGTATTATAGCATGAGTAGGCCTAATGGGTCATGCCTCATTCAGCGATCATTTCAACGAAACAATAAGTTCACAATAAATGTGCGGTAGATTTGGATATCGCCTGTGATTATAATTCGCTATTATCTTTATACTAATATCATGTTCATTGTCGAATGTAGAAAATGTCGGAAAGTCTTCTCCTCGCATCGCGATATTAATATCGATTTTGTCTGCGCTGCCATTGACCAGTCGGCACTTCAATTCAAATAACAGGCGCGCCGAATAAATCACTTTCCCAAAAGTGCATATTAAAACCATAAAACCGATGTGATTTATCATTGTGTTGGCACAGCAAAGTTTTCTACAAATTGATTTTTTTCCACTGTTAACTCATAAGAAATTTTGACAGTACTTTTCATTGTGTTTAGTAATATCTGATTGTTCTTGGGTAGTATGATAATTCGACTGACATACTAAAGCTCAAAGTCTAGTGAGTCTCACCTCCTAAAACAAGATACTCTTTGCTAATACAGCAGATATAACTAATATTAAGCACTAAGGTCAGGCATGTTTTGTATTTTATCAACTTTTGCATAATATTATTATAGTACTGTGAGCACGCCATACCATGGTAGCAGCATATTAATAATCCTGACTAGTTCAACAATTGTTTAATTTAGGAACTGTTATATATCCGTAGATCAATTTTAATAAACTGACAAGAGATAGGAAATAATTTTGTAAAAGAAATTAGGGGAAAATATTTCCCCCCCTTCTTTTATATTGTGAGGTGACACCCATATTATTCTCAGAGCCATCAGCTGACACCCATGTTGGGATATCCTTTGAGGATGCAGTTTTAATTGTGTTTAGTCTACTTAATAATAATTTTATCTCACCAAGGCTCAGAGGATAAAGTGCAGTAGCACTTGCTGGTGGGTTTGGATTCTCAGGGCTGTCAATTTAATCACCCCGAACATTAGCATAATACGCACTTAGTCAATCAGAGAAAACCTGAGGTAACATAGGCAGGCCATCTATAACAGGGGTGATGGAGTTGAGCTGGCTTTTAAGAGTGTCTCTCCCCGCCCTTTGCACTTTAGATCTAAGGTTACGCCACAGAGTTCTTTTTCTTTCTGAAAGTTAGACCTCTGCTTTCTATTAGGTTGCGGAGACGGTTAGTCATCCACCCTGGCTGGATAGCTTGCGCAAGTAACTCCCTGCGCCTTGGAGTCTGAGCACTTAGACTAGTTTGAATCCATAATTGTCAATCAGTTTTCTGAGTGATGTTAAGTATGGATCTGAGATACATCAATAATGAATCTAAGTGACTTACACAAAAATCACAACTAGCCACACTGTCTAACAAATGCCAAGTGATGTTTTCAGCTGCCAGGAATGTGATATGGGACACAATTCTTTTGGCTCGATAGAACGCTCTACCCACTGTCATTTTTCCTTAACCAAACTCACACCGTAAGTGTTTTATATGTTGTATATTCAGTGGTCTAAGTCTTGAGAATTTTTTGCAGTTTTTAGATCAAATTATGCAGAAATATGGATATGATATACTATGGTTGATATCTTGTCAAAAGAGACAACCTGACACTGTTTTTCAACAAAATCCAGTGGAAACTGTGTTCTAAAGGTTCCCCCTCTATATATTTTTTTGCGGGAACTGAGTTCCCACCAGACCCACTCACTCAGAACACTGCCATATTTTGTATTATTCTAACTGCATAATGTTAGTAAAACAACCTCTATATATGGCGGGCTATCAAATTAGCGCCATCGACCCATTCTTTTTTGGGGATGGTGAGATGGCGCAATTGGTTAGCGCTTGCTATTCACTGCCAGGCGATTAGTGCCGCAGGAGTTGTGGGTTCGAGTCCCACTGGGGGAGCTTTCATTGTTGATTGTTCCAGCCCCCAGCACCCTCGGGTGTATACATCTCCTGTGTACTTGTCTACTGACTGACTCATGGAAAGACATGTGACAGCATGGAAAGACATGCTGACAAGCTGGAAAGACAGCTTAACCTACTACAAGGGGTCCCAGCAATGGGCCATGTAAGGCCAATAACCATAACACGTACGCTGTGTTTCATAGGGTGGCAATGGTGGATTGGAATGTGCTGTGGGATGAGAGAACACAACTCCGAGTAGTGAATAACGGGTTATCTAATTAGCGCCATCGACCCATTCTTTTTTGGGGATGGTGAGATGGCGCAATTGGTTAGCGCGCTTGCTATTCACTGCCAGGCGATTAGTGCCGCAGGAGTTGTGGGCCAGAGTCCCACTGGGGGAGCTTTCATTGTTGATTGTTCCAGCCCCCAGCACCCTCGGGTGTATACATCTCCCATTCTTCGTTGAAAAAGAGCTCAGCCGAAAATGATCGCAACCTGTAACAATATCTTTGGAGCTTGATGGATAATATCATCATTATTTTACACAAGCTTGACAATGTGATAGTCCCCTCCTGATAACAAGTAACTTATCATGGCAAAAATATTACATTACTGGTGAACGTCTTAGGATCCCCATGGACATACCTACAAACTACCTTCTTAATAATCTTCCTGTTTATTTGAGGCTTAGGAAACACAGAGACGAGTTATTAAAACTACAATTGGAGTATATTAGAATTCTTAAAAATACGAGGAGGAAAATTGTTGGTTAATAAGTTATATTGGATATTATGTATGTAGTATGTAGTGTTAGCTATATTGAAGGTGGATGGGGAGGTAAGAATCAGAAAGAAGTTTATTTCTATAACCTAGTTTAACTACAGATGTTTCTTTGAAGAGCATGTAGTTGAGAAAAGATACCGCATTAATGTTTTGGAAAAGTATAGAGTGTAAAGAGTAAACAAATTAATGTGATTAAATAAGGAAAGCTGATAGTGTGAATTACCAGTCGGAGCATAAGCCCTGCCATTGCTGGTGTAGCAACATTTAAATCAAGTTCAACATAATCAGGCATGAATTCACTCAGGATAAAAACTTAGCATGAGCTTCCAGTCGCCATAATAACAAACTGAAACTGTGCAGGCATAAGCTAGTTACAGCTTGGTTTGTCACATGAATCTGTTCTCTTGTCGTATGTCTGATTCCGAAGACATGATGAGGTGAGCTTCAGCTCAGCGTACACTCCTGTCTTTGTTTTAGTTGGATAACTCACTCTAATAAATCCGAAAAAAAAGAGAAGATTCAAGTGACTGCTGAGATAAAATAACAAAATATTATTGACAGCCACACAAGGTAAATTAGAATAGGAAGTTGATTAGCATCCATTGTTTGAGTTCAGTACGCAGAATAAGAATCACTTACGGTGGTATCCTAGTGATGACGATCATAGGCAGGATTGGATATCTGCTCTCTACAATGAGGCTGTGTGTCAGTCTCTGGTGCAAATCCTTTGGTATTTCTGTAACTGTGCCATCGAATGTGACATCAGTAGACCAGGTTACTGTCAGAGTACCATTGTCACAGGTCAGCTTAGCCTGTGAACCAATCCTTGGGTTACAGTCTACAAGTATATCATATACATATAGCAAGAAAAATACTGGAATTTTTGAGCTATAATTTTGAGGTAATATGAGCTCTCTTGCATGGCGTTAACTCGCCACACCACAACACACTATCGTTTCAGGTTTCTGTGTTTTAGAGCGGCAGTTACAAGCCTGAAGTGAACTGTTTAACAAGAGAAATGCATTAAATGCCATCTGAATATCGCTATAAAAAATGAATCAAAATAGTTTTTAGTAAAGGTAAATTGCTCAGAAACTACTCAAGAAACTGAGAAGGATGAGCCGTGTATATCTTAGTGAGTGGGGATTGTTTGCCCCATAAAACTTTTCATCAACTAATGGACCAGGGCAGGCAGTTCGGCTGATTGTATAACTATATAATATATAGTCGGTCTAACTCAACGTTTATTTATATGCCGCAGCAGTATCAAGGGTTTGTTTATTTAGATATTTATGATTTACCACTCACCTTGTTGGCATATTTTCTTTATCTGGTTGAAATTGCTGTTAGCGAGGCTTGTGAGAGTTGACAGAGCAACCTGATCAGTCAGGACTGTACACTTCATATTATCATACCTGGCAACCACATCTAGTCTTCTAACCAACAAGTAATCTACAATATCAGCGAATACTCATAGTAAATACGGTGTAGAGTTAAACTGTTAGTATTATCTAGGAGAATCGCATAATTCATTATGTGTCTTCAGCGAATGCAACTCTTTTTGTAATATTGGCAGTACCAGAGTACATTAACAAAATAAAATAGCCCGTGCCTTTTATTTCAACTTTGAGTGAACAGTTTGTATTTCTTCCATTTATACGATAATTGTAGATCCCCACAGGTAGTTCTAGAGTATGAGTAGTGCCGTCTAGCGTCAGATCCAGCGCTGATAACCCGGTAGAAGCTGAGACAACTCCTCTGATTACTTCTGGACACTCTTCATTAACAGATATTGTACCTAATTAATAATAATGTTTAATTGGGAATGAATGTTGGATGAAATCTAGTAGATTTAAGTATTAGTAATGTCACAAATTCATCAAAGAGGCAACAAAACCACCCCAAGGGCATTGGCACTAAGGACATATATGCTGAGTTACATCGCAATACTGATTATTACATAACTAATAGTACGTCATAAATTCATCTGGAAGCAGGTTCTGGTGTAATACGTCTAGATTGTGGAGGATTACAATGTATTATAATGAACTAATCAATAAATTATAATAGTCTCATAAGTATACGTATACTCACCATTATTTATGACTGAAATATATATAGTACATTTGTCTCTATAGATTACATGACTACCAACAGAAAATCCAGTTTGTTTGTCGGGACCTGTATCCACCAGTGCTCGTTCTTCATCGGATGTCACATAGAATGTCATGTTACTGTCCTGACAAGGTACTACACAATAAGATAAATGATTATACATATATGTATATATATATATGTGTGTTTGTATAACATTCATATTATAGATTCTAAAACTAATACGATGCAAAGGTAATCTGGCAGAAATGTAGTAAGGCAAATTCGGGATTTGAGACAAGGTGTTTGGGTACCGACTATCGAGAATATTATTCCATATGAGATTCACTTGAGACTGTGTCTGTGCGTCTCTGTGTCCAACAATGTCTCATGATAAATAGCAAATGAATAACTAAATATTGATATGTGTGCTCACCGCGGTTCATGACAGTTATGGTTATAGTGCAGTTGTCTTTATAGACAATGTGACTACCAACTGCATATCCAGATTGTACACCAGGAGATATATCCACAAACGCTCTCCCATCATCAGATGTCACAAAATATGTCATGTTTTTATCATGACAACGTTCTCTGGTGGTGGTTGGCGGTGTGGAAGTTCTTGGTGTGGTAGTTGTTGGTGTGAAAGCTGTTGAGCTTGTAGTTGTCGGCATAGTTGTTGGTTTTAGATCTAGAAATTAAGGATTTTAAGTAACTTGAGGCAACTTTAGACAGTTATAGAAATAGGAAACTAATACACTTTACCCCCTCTATACTGTATCGATAATTTAAGTTGAGACAGGCATATGGGTATCAAGGAATTCCTTAGGTTCCGGCTGACATTTTTGTTATTTGTTATTTAGTTGTCATATCTTCTCATTCAAGCAAGGCAAGGTAACAATAATAAAAAAACTGTTTGTACCAGTCATATCTCTATGAACAAACAGGTGTACTTCGATGTATCAATCATGAATAGGCTAAGCGTGGGAAGGGAGGACATATGCTACCAACGAATCCAAACTTAGAAAGAATATAAAATCATTCGCATTATCAATATAAATATATATATATATATATGTATAAATATATATATATATATATACCATTTACACTCACATGTAAACTGCTGTATTCTTCTGTATTTTCCAACATAAAAAGAGTGATTAGTGATCAGTAGAGAGCTGACAAAGTCCCCACGGCTCAGATCCAGATTCAGTGTGGATCCCTTGTCTGTATTCATGTCTACTAGTCTGATCTTGAAATTGACCGCGTCAGCCACAAGCAGAGTTCCATGTTTGATGAATACAAGGTCAGATGGGTTGTAGAATAGAGAGTTTAGGAGGGTGCTGTCTCTGTAGCCTGAGTTCCCTGATGACCCTGATAGTAGTTTGATGTTCTGGTCTTTGTATGTGATGTGGTAGAGAGCTTGATCCCCTCTGATGACATAGATGTCACCAGTCTCATCCTGAATCAGATGTGTGATATACAGGAGTGTGTCAGACTTTACAAAAGTACCAACAGTTGCAGTATTAATGTCTACTGTCCTCACAGCACTGTTTTTGTGGTCAGTGACGAGGAGCCGCCTCTCATTATTGCTGTCTTTTATTACAGACCAGGGATTGTAGAATCGACCAGGATGACCGTCTTTAAAGTCTCCCTTAACACGATATCCACACTGTCCGCTGAATACAGACGTTATCCTTGTTGTACGGTCAACAAGCCTCAGACAGTGATGATTAGTGTCAGCTACCACAACGCGCTTATCTGTTACCTGTAGGAATCCAGTGATTAAATCAAACCTAGCATCAGTCCCTCTCCCCTCCCTGTAACCGGATTCAGTAGTGTTTCCAGCTACGATGGTAGTGAATGTTCCGTCGCTAGTCTTCAGTGAGTACAGGTCGGTGTAGACAAGGTAACCTAATCGGTAAAGATCGCTTTAGTGGTAAACACTATAAGAGGTCGTGGTGACGTTCGTAGCTGTGGATTTCTCTAAACTGTAAATTTTAACAAACTATTGTTAATTATTACATTCTCTCAAATCATAAACATATGTAATAAGTCTGCACAATGAAGACTAATAACGATTTGCACCTTTTTCGTATAGTGACACTGACTGAACACACAGTTTTGTCTTTTGTGTCTCTCACCAAGCACATCCTGGGCCAAATCTGCACATAATTTTAAATGCACAGTTTGGCCTTTCAAAAGATATAAACTGAAACTTTCATTAGAACACACGCATATCAACACAGCAACAGGAGATACAGCCTGATTATCCATAGGTCAGTATAGATTTAGGGCAATACAAAAGTGACTCACCGATCAACTAGAGACTGGATATTCTGATCCATACACCAACCAGTATTCAGAATCACAAAACATACCACCTGTCAAAATAATAGCCTTGATTTAGTTTGTTACGCGAGAAACTGACAAAGAACCTTGGACGGGGGACAATTTCTATAAAAATGGAAAATGATTCTCCATTGAGAGCAAGACATGAGAATTTATTGTTAAAATGTCAGGGTGAAAATTTGTCATGTCAAAAATCTTAAATACTGATAGTTCATCTTGCTCTAGATATTATCAAATTCATTAACTTCTATCTAATTTTGGAATTGCAATTCTCAATATACGTACAAGTAAAAGTGCTAGTCTCAGGTCCATGATCGTCAACAGGCCAAAAATCTCTATGGGTCTGTGGTGATATTTGCTCTATGCCTCTAGTCTCACCTTGGTATATAGCTAGCAAATTAGGCTTCAGCAAATATAGTGTCAATTGCAGATATATTTTGCTTACACCGACTAAGCTTGACCTTGTATCTTTTATCTGCGTCAAACTTCAGATAAGAGAGCCGAGTTAACCTTTCTCTGCTTGGTACTGAATATTGTTGATGTAACAGCCTCTTATCAGTGCCAATATTATAAGGTAGCTAAATCATACGAAGCCATGTTTATTGGTTTGATAAAGTTCACTAAATGTAACAAGATAACTGCGATGTGCGTCAGAGACGTGATAAGAAGAACTTTCATAGTCCTGTACTGAATCATGTTCACATAATGGTCCCTTATCAATATAAATATATATATATATAACTTATTACATCAAGCTATCGTAGATATCATGGAACTTTTTCTCATCATTCATCTAACTCTCAGTTCCTCAAAACATTGCTCTAATCTCAGGGTACTGCTCCAAAACTTAGTGCATATTGAGCATCAGGGGACTTCAGCTTCTTCAGTCGCTAATCCTAGTGGTTTAAGGAGATTGGGATCAGTGCTGGCAATTTTTGTACCTCAGTATGGATCATCTTTAAAGTTTGATAGTAGTAATGATGACCTAATAGTAAGTGCTGTGCTGCATCTAGATAAGACAATTCATATAGGTAGTGCTAGTAATTCATCACCCAGGTCGAGTTGTGCTGGGGCCATGTCTTGGTTCAGCCACAGCTTCATATTGACCATTTATCTAGGTCAGGTAGTGTAGCACTAGATAGTAGTCTCTCTTTATCAGAACAAGGTAGTGCTGCGCCACAGCATAAGAATTTTTTATCTCATACCAATATTGCTAGTGTTGCCCCACTGCTAAGTAGGTCTGCACATTTCGGTACAGATAGACTAGTACATTGTGAATTGCCAGAAAGCAATTCCACATCAAACTCATATGCAGCTGTAGGCCATGTTAATGGTAGTAGGTATAATACCATAAGCGCACATTCAAATAGGCCAGCCTGAATCCAGTTGATTTTTCTTACACAGCTGATGGTATTTGATCTCAGCCACGTTGTAAACCTTGTTGGCAAGAATTATTGACTTAGTAAGCGTCTCTCAGGTGAGGCTAGAGATTGTGTAGCTGGTATTTATGCTACTCAGGCTAATCCATCAGAGCACACGTTAGATGTTCTAGGGAGATCAGTGTCCAAGCTTTGTTAGATAGAAACTGTCAATGAGTGCGATTTCCATGGTCACATCAAGCTTATAAATTCTGTTGAGAAGTTTTACAGTCAGCTGGCTGAGGTTGGACAGGACAGTGCAGTGAACTTAACTCATGGGGATGATATCGCTAATCGGCTTCCATTCTCAATCCCGGCTGAATGAATCAGTATCAGTTGTTTGAGAACCCTGACAAAATTCAGCTTATGCTGTTTATCTCTTGGCAGCAGGCTATCTCTCAATGTACGCTAACCAGAAAGCTCTACAAGGACAAACAAATAACCAAATAAACACAATCAACATAAAAGGCCTAACAGCAGCTATCAGGAAAAACCAAACCCGACAGCCAAGTGTCTATAGACCAATACAAGCGGTGATAAGTCAGTGTGTTATCCATGAACACTGTATGAAAAAAATTCTCACCGGATTTTTAACTTGGGCTGAGATCAAACACTCTCACCGCTCAGCCACGCTGGGCCGCTTAAGCTTGCAAAGCTCAGTGCGTAATAATCCAGGTGGTTAAATTTAATGATGTAGTGGGTGTAAGTAGCAATAAAAAGGTACCAAAACAAAAAAAGTTAAGCCACCAAGTAGTAAAGGAGATGATATGTAAATAAAATCTGTCTTCACCAGGATTTGAACTCAGTCAGGCCTCTCGCGCACCAAACATGTTATCACTGTGGTATATTCATATATTACTGTACATTGTATATAATATATTTTATAATTGTATATATTTTATAATTGTATATAATATATTTTATAATTGTATATAATATATAATTGTATAAAAAATATAATATATAATTGTATATATTATATGATTATTTTATATTGTATTGTATTAGTATTGTTTATATTATATAATTATATAATATATAATTGTGTATATTATATATTTGTTTATATTATATAATCATATAATTGTATGTAATATATAACTGTATGTAATATATAATTGTATATAATATATTGTTGTATATAATTTATAATTGTATGAAATGGTACATATGTAACAAAACATGTTAAAACACAAAGAAGAAAATAGAAAAAATGTAAATGCAATCATATTTTTTTGTTATTTTTAATGGCAATTGTGAAAAACATTTCTTTGAAAATGATATAGATGCCAATAGGGTATTTAAAGAAAATCCGTCTTCACCAGGATATAAACTGGGCCTCTCTCGCAACAAGCATGTTATAATTGTGGTATATGTAAAAATATTAGATTAAACATTCACCTCTTTGCTTGTTTTTTGTCACAACCGGGAATTTAATGAGATAGTGGGTAAAAGTAGTAATCCATCAAGTAGTAAAAGAGAAGCTTTGAATAAATCAGACCTCACCGGGACTTGAACATTGGCCTCCTGTGCAATCAGATACGCTAACCACTCACCCACGCTTTCCTGCTGATGCTTTCAGATTTAACCTCAACATGAATGGGTAAAGTGTAATTTTGTTTAATTTTCTATTTTTCAAGTTTTAATGGCACATATTAGGCAAAAAACGTTTAAAAATGTTACATGCACATGCGCAAATGGATTTACTACACATATGTGGTTGAAGACAGGACTTTGTTTCAGCTGTTTCTTCTATTTTCACAAAAAAAACTTTTTTGAAAAAAAGTGTTATGAGGCATTGTATATGGGTTTCTTTTATTTTATATACACATGCGTTTATAATTTATCAGTTAATAAAAGGATAATAAAAGTACATTTATTATTATGATGTTTCATTATTGCAATATTACTGTAACATCAAACACTGTGTATTTTTGAGAAAATTTGATTTTAGTATATCACCTCACTGATGAATTCTCAAAGTCATGTAAGGATAGCAAACATTGTTTCATTGAGTGGGGAAGTTCAAGAGCGCAGGTAAAATTCACAGCGAGATGATAGGAGCGTAAAGTGAGGAAATTGATCAGAAATGTTAAACTAAATTAAAAGAGTCTTTGTTGCAAAATCTAACGCTCTTTCTATTGTTCTCCAAACTATACCAGCGCAATGACACAACTCTTACGATGTGCAGATTGAAAATAGAGTGGAAGGATAGTTGAAGATGAGCTCAGCTAAGATCATTCTCTTCTGTTGAGACATTTTACAAGATTTTGGCTGTGTGATTGGTTACCTTGGCCGACAACGCCAGAAGCATTGATTTTAAGTTAGTTGATACTTACATATACTCAAAATTGTCTTGCGACTTTTAGTTACAACTTTCAACGGTCTGAGTCACATTCAGATAATAAATGATGGGATGAATCAGTCTCAATACAGGCCATATTTGGTACCCATGTTACTCAGAGGCCCAGACAAATTTGATTTAGCAAATATATGGGAGTAACTGTCAGATTATCTTATCAAGCCAGCCAGGCAGCCAATTGAACCACCAAATCTAAAAAGATTATCTGTTTCATGACTGCATGAACAACAGCAGGTGAGGTTTAGTTTAGAGCGTTCCAAGCCTCCGAGGTATACAAGCTCCTCAGCCCGTTCATCACCATGAATTCTACAGCAGTAAGAAACACAGATTTGTTTTGGATTTAAGCTGCTCTATTCATGCTCAAACACAGTACATGTTTGACCTTGATGATTAGTAGTTTGTTAATACTGTAAGTTATTCACATATCACTCACTAATGGAGCCAGCATAAGGGTGCAGGAGGGGAGTCGGGGGTCATACTCTCATAGAAAGTACACATATATAATCCGTGTTAGCGAGTGCGACATCAATTATTAAACCGAACTAACATCAGATAATGTGGAGATAACAGCCTCATATTATATAAGGATATTCCTGTGGTCGATATCAATAACATGCCAGGAACTGTCAACCGTATCACTGATTTATGGTTCCTGTTACGCTTAAACACAACATGCATGTCCAAGTGTGCTTGAAGTATCACTCGTTTCCGAACTAAGACAATATGATAATAACAAAACCTTGGTGCCGTTATCATGTATTGGTACTGCCCTATATCCTAACTATCAAAATTATTAATTATTTTATAATTTGGGAAGATAACTCTTTCAAACAATTCTATGTTGTTTGCAGACAAAATTTTTGCTGTTTAACAATAGCTTAATAATGTGATTGCTTCGCGTTTCTGCCCACGTGAGTGCATCACGACAATAACTGATATGTTTAAGTCATCACAATTTGTCTTATTTGTAACATAGTAGGTAGTATTGTTATAGTTATAGTAAGAGGTTATTTCACCAGTTGATAGACAGTACTAGCTACATGTTATAGTTATAGAAGTAATCTTAAGTATAGAAGGTAGAACTGATATAGTTGTGGTACAATGGCAGCTCACCGTCAGCTGATTCTCATGATTCTGACATTTTACCTCAGCTGCTGCTCGTAAGTACATGTTTACATACACTATTATGTCACAAAGTATGGATTAAATAAACATTTAGATGTGAAAGATGTGAAAGATGGCTATATCGAGCTACAGCTGCTGTGTTTGTTGATTGTTAACATTATGATTATGTACCGTGTTGAACCTTGATATGGAATTGCCAGGTTAACAAATATTACCTTTCTTAACTATTTTCAGATCTCAGATCCAATCTTTTGGCTTTAGAAAGCTAGTCGCGTCAGACTGGATCACAGAAGATGTAATCTCAGTACCTAACCTTGAGTTCACCAACAACTTCATGATAGTGAGTAACATTATAATCCCCTTAAAGTTAATGTTCCGTTATCCCAATGCCCCTCAGGCTATCCCTCCATCTATGTAATATCTGTATTTAGCTGTAGTCAGAAGGATAAGGCCTGAATAGTGGCGCAGCCCCCACATACAGGAGCATTCTATGTGATGTAAACAAACATCTTAGCTTGGTCTTATTTTAAGAGAATTGGCAAATCTGTAATATTTTTCAGCCATCTCGTCGAGACGAGACGCAGGTTATAGTTGGCAATGCAAACGGAGGTGAGAACAAACAAAATGAAGGATGTATTAACATATTGTACCTGCGAAACCGAGTGAAACAAGCAGAATGTGAGTGTTTATCAATTATGTAGAGTAGAAACCATCCAATGATTTTGTACACAAACAAACAGAACACAACTTCATAATGGCAAAACAGGCAGTTGTTTATATTAGGTCATCACAGCTTTGACTGGAGATTATGAGGTGAAGCAACTTAAACAAAGACAAAACTTCTTTTTCCATTATTTCGCATGCTGTTCAGTTTAGAGCCGATAAGTGTAAATTTGCTTCATAGGCTTTCAAACATTTTACAAAACACAATGCATCTTTTTTGCAATCACACACATAATTGGTTATCTTTATTACATTTGTCACTAAGTCATTCTGATTATAGTGCTTGGTGGTGATTGTGGCCGTGAATCTACTGATAATTACAATGATGGTGTAGGGCGCGCTGTTAGAATGAGCTATCCAGACCATGGTTATCACACAAAGGATGGAAGATATGTCCTGTTTGTGGATAAAAATTCATGCGCTCGAAGACTGGATATGATCTCTCTAAGAGTTTACACCATTATAGGTATTAAAATAAGGGATCATTGCCCACTTAACTGGGTGTTTGACAGCTTATTATATGCGTGAATGATTTCCTAATGTCTTTTATTATCATCATTCTTGTATAAGCGGATTGCAGAATACCCCTGATAGACTATAATACTTAGGCAGGCTAGTAAACCTATTGTGTTTCCAAGACCATATCAAAAATGTAGAAAAGGAATGATGGGAAAATGCTATTGTGTGTAACAATATGTAGGCAACCCGACAGTTTCAAGAACTAATAGTTCAGATAAAAAACTGGTTAGAATCGAATCTTCACCAGAACAGAACCAGGAACCACAGATTTAACGTCTTTGACAATATCACAAGTCGGATTAATCTCATCGCTCTTCTATCGCGGTGTATTGCATGTGATTGATAAATTTCTACTAACATTCAAGGTAAAGAGAAATGTGGCAAATCTACACTTGATTTAAACGATAAATACGGGACCCAAACTAAAGTGATCGGAATGGTCTATATTGATGAGAAAGAATATTGGGTCTTCTTCGTTCCAGATGTAAGTTTTCAATAGCTGTTATCTAAAGTATTTTGTTTAAAGTTATAAGTTTAAACAACATGAGACGATGATTGGGGTTATTAAAGCTATAGTTGCGCCTCAAAATATTTGGTATCATTTTGAAGGTCTCAGTCTAATTGAGAGCACCATGGCAACATTTTAAATAGCCTATGGACACAGCTGAAACAATTTGCTTTACTAAAGTGAGAATTCCTCTCAACATTTCTCAACCACTAAGGTTGTCTCATCTTTAGCGCTCTTTAACATATAAATATGTATTAAATGCTAAAATTTCAGATCATGATGCCCTGAAGTTTGGATTTTTCTTTAAAAATGTGATAGTTGGCATGTGATTTGCCATATTTATTTTCCCGGGCAAATATCCCAAACAAACAATCCATAATAGCTACTATAGCTTCGAGCCAATATTGTTTGAAACATTAAATTTTGGTGCAGATTACCAACCTAATTGTTAAAACATTTCACATTTAAATGTTCAAGATCATTCAATTTAATAAGATTGAGATGTTGAAGTTTTGTTTCATGATCATCCCTTATAATTCTTTATTAGAAATAGCTGTCCTCTTTGTTTTCAGGGAATATATATATATGATTGGTGGGGATACACCAGAAGAAAAATCGGGGTAGCTTCTGCTATGTCTTTTCGTTACAATGAGGATGCCAATGCAGGATTGCTCACAAAAGCTACTGAATCAGAATACATAGTGTGGCAAAAGGTTCAATACGGTGAGCTTTTGTGTTGAAATCTCTTCTTGAGGCTGTAACACTGAAAACAATTTGCGTTCGGTTTAATATTGGTTCTTGTTTAGATACTAGCTAAAGTTGTGCTGTAGGTTAGGGTTAATTTTTACCGGAAATTTTGAAGGTTTATTTTGGAACCTTTCAAGTTTTCCTTGCTTTCACTTCTCTTCACAGCAAGTGCCAATGTTTGCAAGTTGCAAGTAAAAGCAAGGAAAAATTAGATGGTTTTGCAAATCAATTTCCAATAATGTTGATGAGACAGTTGATGAATAATTGTCTAATCGAACATTAGAATACTCTTCCTAACAACATGTCTTTGATAGAAGTATAGACAATGATTCTCGAGCTGAAATTTTATGCAGTGACGCTGGCTGGGTTATCAGCAGTGTGAGATTTCACATTTCTATATTCGGCAATCAAAGAAATCCTCATTCAAGGCTTAAGTTTTTGGAGTTCCTAAATTCTCCTTCAAATCTGTCTGTCTCTCATCAGGCCTGTTTATCTGCCAAATCAATTGATCCGAAGTTGAGGCTCTAACTGCAGATCAGTTAAACTCATATCACTTCAATGAACTTATCGGTATCATACTCATGATACTTAAAAGGCATATGAGAATTTGGAGTCTACTGTGCGTTGAGTGGTTTGGCAACTGCATAAATCCTCCAAAACAAGTTTGTTGGCGATAGCACTGTTTCCATATTCTTCACAGGAGAACTTTGAGCTGTAAAAGAACCAACTTGAACTTTATTGTTTTGCCAGTATCGCTAATTGACAGCATTTTATAGTTTGTGTTCATTCATAAACAATCGTGGTAAATAAGCGTGTGGAGGCTTTAATTTGAGCAGGAAACATGTATAGTTCTATGCAATCGTAGATGTTTAGAATATTGTTTGTTTAACTGCAGGAGTTACAAGGTATGACTTTACTACTATTGAATTAAATGAGGGCAACCTTGGAACCTGGGGAAGGACATTTAAAGCAGTCAGGTGAGCTTTAAAAGAACCTCAGAAGCTACAGAATCTGCATTGTGTTAATGTACAAAACCAAAGTTTGACGCCAATATGAAAGATTTATATTATAGTAATACTATAAAGACTGTAAGCACTGCTTGCAATATAAAATGTTTCATGTGCTCATATTGTTCATAATCAATTTTGCTTGATTGTATCTTTACTTGTAATTCCGGATTTACTTGCAACATGTCAATCACTATTTCATTGATTCTCAGTTTCAGGGAAAGTGGTTCTGATCCTGATGCCAGATGGAAATACACTGGTAATGCACTCTCTAGTGGAAATGGTCACGTGGCTCAGCATCCCATATATCACGAACTAATCATGGTATCTGATTGGTATAAAAACTACATTCTCCTTATCGACCTGAATTCAGGTTAGTAAATATAGAAGTTTATACAATTCCTACAGTTAGACTTCACATTGCCAAATGGCTTTGTCACACTGTAACTTGTCCTTGTTTTTACTGAATTTTTCTTCTTTAGGTTACAGTTCAAAATATTGCAAACAAGCTCCGACTGGCACGCAAATGGTTCCGACCACTGTTAATCAAAATGATTGTTCACTTGTGAAATTAAGGAATACCATGTGGCTGGGATCTACTAACTTGGCCTCTTTGGTAAACGATGTATCGATGTACAACATGCACGAGCTCACAATTTGTACGTATAACTGTATAACATATTAATCAACATCTACAGAAATAAAGCCATTTTATCAAAATGACCATATCAACCAAGAAATCACATCTTTGATGGCACTGATTGATCCATTAAATCCCATCACAGATCTATGTATATTTTCGTCAAATATCGTTGATAAAGTTAGAAAGTGCTTGCATAGGGAATTATTTCAAAGCTTACTAACTTTTCACTGTATTAAGAGTTGTCCACATAGAGTAAGATAACTCCCAGACACTGCAATTACACAGAATACCATTTTATATAGCAATGTGTATCAATAGCTATGACAACCAACAATGGTTCATTGCATGATTTGCAGTATTTGAATTTCACAGAAAAACTTAGTAGCCCATGTTCAACTATGTCTTCAAAAAATTGTATTATTTGTCAAATGAGAAATATGGCTTTATTTGATGACTGCACAAGCGGAGGAGTCATATTAAAATTGTTTTTCTGTTTTGTGATCAACTTGTATGGTTCTTTTCATATTGATATAATATTAAATGTTTTGGTTGTTTGTAGCCTATATACAAAATGTAACGGTTATGGAACAGAAATGCGCAACATGCTGGAGTAACAATCACAAATGTTATGATTTAAAGAGCTTTGATAAACTTAATTGTATGTGCACATTTGACTATAATGGGGCCGATTGTTCCAGTGGTATGTATAAGCCAAGGCTATGCGTTATGATTTGGATTGTTTAGTAAGTAAAACTCAAAGATAAATTGAACTATTTAAAACCTGCTATTTCTAGTGAAAAGTTATTTAGCTTACATTGAGCATTTTAAAAAACATTTTATAACCCTTCACGTTTTGGAACTGTAAAAACAACATGGCTGTAGTTGGTATATTATATATATATATATATCACGCTAAACAATTATTAGTTTTTTATGATTGCAATTATTAAGTTTTAACAATATTTCATGTAACACTTTGAAATCAGATTGACTTTTTTATTCGTTTTGTCTCTTTATTACAGAAGTGTGCACCGCAGACACATGTAATGGTCATGGAGAATGCATTGTTGATGTTTATAATGAAGCAAATTGTACTTGTGAAAAAGGATGGAGAGGTGAAAACTGTGAAATTAAAACGTGAGCATCAAATGATAATCACATATATTGGTGATCCATTGATCTATGGTTTATAGAATTTCTCCGAATACAGGATAAAAGAATTGACTAAACTGACAAAAAAAGACATTGATCCATGTTCATCAGAATTTCATTCTGCCATCCAATGAGAGCCATCTCAGTTAAATTATTAGGGAGCCAAATATAGATGGGAATTCCCAGAAGCAATGCTTTTGATTTGTTTACTGATTTTCACAACTACAAGGTTTGTCCTATGCCTTGCACTTTGATCAGTATGTATAACTATTTTGTATTTAGTTATTGAATTCTTTTTTATTCCATGCGCTGCCCTCAGCATAAACAAATAGTAATGACCAAGCTTCTTCCTCCTAGGGATACATTTCTGTTGAAATATCAGGAGATCATCGAGTTTGATTACGAAACTGTTGATGGCGCTAAGATGGCCACTGGGTTTGTACAGGTGGGTAAACTGTCCATTGAATCAATAGCAGTTCAATTCACTCTGCTGCCAAACAGGGCACACACTTTGTGTCAATGAGCAGCATGGATTTTGTTGGTTTTAACTGTTATTAATTGTTAAGCTTTGATGGTGATGTTACATGACTAGTAACATTTTCAAATGAAAGTTATGGCCATATCACGTTAAACTAACTTATTCCCATTACACTCAACATTCTTCAACATCTCGCTCAAATGACAATACAGCTTGCGTGACACCTTGTGGATCATGTGACAGAATTTCTTCTTCTCATTCTGCAGATAAAACGGGGTGACCCCAAAGTACTTCTTGTAGGTCACTATCACCATTACTGGAGTAAAACAGAAGGTACAATAGGATACTATCGTCTAGGAGTGATGAGCAGCTTTGTCAGTAAGTCACTTGTCCTACTTGTGCAGACTTACGTGTCGTTACAATACACACATTACAAAGCGATTAACGCACACTACTATCATTCAAAGGCTACAGGCTGGTTTGAAATTGAAAATATCATGTCAAGTAACCACAAATTTACACTTGATTGAACCTTTAAATATATATATATTTATGTACACACATACATGTAATTACTTATATACTTACATATATGTAGCTCTTGCTGGGGACCTGACCAGGAGCAAGGATACAAACAGCTATAACGATGGTGTAAGAGCTAATGCACATATCATGAACCCAGAACATGCTCACCAGACAGAGGATGGATTGTACATACTCTTCATAGACTCTAAGTCATGTGCCAGGAGGATGTCAACAAGTAATCTAGCAGTTCAGACTGTGATAGGTATTTAATAACAAACACATTTTTATGCAGACACATAAAACGTCTCCCAAATAGGTTGCTTATATTAATCATTGTCATCACTCGCTATCTCCTTTGTTTGCTGCGATAACATCTTCATTTTGCTTGATCGACAGCTGTATTTACAATTTTTAACATATATAAAACATTATCATTCTGTAGGTGTTGGAAAATGTGGCAATTCTACTTTAGCCATAGACAAATATGGAGATAAATGCATAGTGACTGGGATGGTTTACCTTGACAACACAGAAGATACAAATAAGGAAGCCTATTGGGTCATCTCATTAGGCAATGTGAGTTGATTTAAACATCCTTTTATGTTTCTTCATGAGTAACTTTTACGATATATCAACATGTGAGATCGCAATGCAAGATTGTTTTGGATATTTGTTCGTGGAATCTTTGAATCCTAACTTTATGCACTGCCTGCATAACTTCTAAGTGTAAACCACTTGCCAAGGGAGGGATTCATTACACTACAGTCTTTTCCTGTCCGCCTGTATTATTTTGTATAGATCCATAATGTAACTCACAAGGGGTCTAAAGTGAATGCTTACACATACCCAGTGGTTCACATCATCGATGCTTTAAACATTGTGATTGATAGGTATTTCAAGAAAGCAGTATCTGGACTAAGAACAGTTTGCTGGCATTTGTGCCTATTGCTTCTACTCTCGCCATAAGCGCTAATGAACTCTTGCATGAGAATTGTGAATTGGAAAAGTTGGCTATGACATTGACCAGGAGTTCCTAAGATTGTTTACAAACTTATCACACATGACACACACTTAGAGATATTTGTTGTTATCCAAACGGTGCTTTATCTTTTAGTTATGCAACACTATATAATACATTATACACACCCTTAACCGCCCTAGAATATCGAGGCAGATGGATGGGATGGAATCGACCCACTACTCCACTTTCAATCGCAGGACACTTAGTAAATCAAATAATTGTTGTTTCTTAAAATGTTGATAGCACAAAAATAAAAAGGTCAAGACTTTATTAATCAACCAAATGAGTACTTGAGATACAAAAGACTTCTTTCTTCTAGGTTCTTCATATTTACCCTGAGAATGGAGGGGATTATAGAAAGGTGGCGTCACTAAAGGATGTTACTATTAACTGGTCTCCATTTGTCGGATCTATGGCTAGAAAAGGGAACACAGTCTATCTGTATGTACCACATGGTGAGATGGTTTATTGTTACGACTACTTGACAGCTAATGCTGTTTCTCACAGGGGTTAAACATTTTAAAAGGCTAAACATATAAATGTTGAAAATCCGTTTTAGTTTCAAAAGCGTTAGTTTCATCTAACGTCTTTTAATATCATAGTTTTCTCAGTGAATTTTGCACATAATCCTATGCCTGTTCTCTTCTAACAATAGGACTGACAATGCTCAACTTTTCAAAGGTTAGCTTGGGATGGAAGAAACCAGTTGTAACAAAGATAGCCAGGTGAGCAAACAAAGCCTTTTAAACAATATATTCTATATTCTCTGGCCTTTGACATACACTGCAGGCAATTTTAAATTTCAACCATCACTAATTGTTGAGATATCTATTAGCATTTTGTGCATGCGCAGGCAGCTCTGAGGCATGAGCTGATATCAGCAAAATTGAGTCTCGCTTTTCTGAAACCATTTGATTGGCCACCTGCTTTGGTTGCTACTCTATCGATGCATGCAAAAATGACAGCAAGAATTAGCTTCGGTTGTCAATATCTGCATGGTTACAGTAATAGATGCAATAAGTTATCTAGCGGAGACTTTGTCAGGACTCGCACAGCGCGACGAGGTACCGTGAAACATAAACCCTCATCAAAGCAAAACAGCATTCTGGTATATTACTTTGGCGATGGTGTTTGTTCCGTGTTGTGCCTAGCACACACCTATTCATTGTTAACTTAGTGAACCTTACTTTGAAAACCAGACCTCTATAAAACCTAATTGATTCTATGAACAACTGGTGTAGGCAAAAAATAGATCTATCAGGTTTTTTCTAAAAAGTGGGGCTTTTAACACTAAATAATAATGTGGACAAGTTACCACCGCCATCATTTGGTACAGCTGAGGGCAAATTGGCAGCCAGAACATAATGATAGGCTTCAGCTCATCGTCTGATCATAATGATCTTAAAGCGATGGGTCCTTGAGATGGGACAGTCTACATCAAGGGGGCGGTGGATTCTTTACAAGATGGGGGGCCTTTACAACAGGGTGTAGGATAGTTTACAATAGGCTTGTCGCTATAGTTAAGTGCCCTGCCCTATAAAGTTAATAAGTGTCCTGGAATTGTTTTGGAACAGGGGTCAGTGTGAAAGACTCCACAGAGCATCATCTGAAATCATCCAATGGAGGCCCCAATTCGGGTGACTGATAATATTATTAGGATACTATCAATAGTCTTAGATCTTTGATACCTACGAAGATGGTTGCATTTTGGATTTCTCTTCAAATCATGTCATCATGGCTTTTAACTGAAGAGATGGTCTGTTATGACTAGCTGATGACCTTGAATTTAAAATCCTATAGACAGTGAATTCATCCACATTCTTTCAGCCTTGAGAAACCTAAGGGTTTACTCAAAAAGACAGCAGAACTAGACTACGGAGCAAGCTTCAGATATGATTCAAACCAAAATTTATATCTTGGTAACTGGCTTGGAGTCATAGATGTTAATCCAAAACACCCTGAGATCTTAGCCATAGCTGATTTGAACATGAAGAGTGTTGTAATTTACAACACAACTGATGGTATGTGTGCATATAAAATAACACTATTGCAGTATGACTAATAATGGAATAGTTAAAACCTGAGTAATAATTACAGTCTTCAACATCTGTGCTCAACAAGACATGTATTTCTTTCGCTATTAGACCCCCAATTTATATATAAATATGTTGCAAACATCTGAAACTTTACTTTGGAAATAGGTATATTGGATATTTGAATCTAGTTTATTGGCAGCAAACCTTAAGTCTAAGTGAACACCAGAAAAGTCCAGATAATTCCAAGCTTATCCCTTATCCCTTTTTGTTCATATATTTTTAGAGGGGCTTTTTGAAAGCACACTACTTTTATTATGTAAGCATTCTCGGATGAGAAGTCATAAATTAAACAAACAAACAAACAAACAAAACAATTATATGCACAAAAACCGTCCGACAGTATTAATAATATTTCTCAACTCAGGAAATGCTCTTCAGGTCTGCAGAAGCGCTAGAACGGCTGGTGATTGGTCAATCAAGCTTACGAACAGTGCATCAACATGCCTCTTGGTGTCACTAGAGAGCGTCATGTGGTTATCTGCTACTTCTCTGTTGGTCACTGACTCCTCCGTAGATGATAAAGTTTTCTTACTCCGATTAAGTGAGTTAAACAATTTAAGCTCCAAACTATGCAGACAGACTAATATAAAACAGAGGCCTAGGGTTTGTAACTCCAACCAAGGAATTTACTAGTTATGATCAATTTCTGCGCAGACTCCTGAGAAAGTGTGATTCCATCTTGTTCTGTAACCTAGAAAGCCAGAAAGGACATATAAGCCTGGGGACCTGACTAAGACAAGTAAAAAGGGTGTTTTGAATAGGCGGCATGCATTACAATACCGCAAATCAAAATGATATTATGCTCGGGGACAACTATACGTATAATTTGTTGCTGAAGGCTATGCCGTTAGTCAATACAGATTTTCAGTCAGTTATTATAGCTTTTCAGATAACTGTCGTTTGCAGAATACTATTTATTATAGTATGATTATATTATAGTATGATATGATATGAATGTTTATTTCCTCCTGTGATATCAAAAAGATTGATGGCAATTTTTTTACCAGTAATAGTCTTATGAAAGTCTCATAAACACCCGAACCTCACAACTTATTTAATGTATGTGACATATTTAGCCAACCAACACATATTTTGATACCTCCTCAAATGCTCAGCAAGACTGATAGAGCTCTTTTCATGAGTCATTCCATTGACAACTGTAATATCATAATTTTCCTATGAAATTATTTATTCCCATTCTGTTTCCGCTTGAAGAGGAAAACGAAGACTTTGCCTGTGCTAGTAGCCCTTGTGTCCACGGTATCTGCTCAGCCGCTGGGAATGGCTTTGAATGTTTGTGTTATGATGACTTTACTGGTACACATTGCGATGAACGTAAGTTAGATTCAATTCTTATTGTCAAGAAATACAACATGTCTGTATTATTTTGTCAATATTATTTCTACGCTCACCCAGCAAACAATCATGTTGGTCTCAATTATGCTCTATTCAATGCAAGACTGTCTAAATGATCTGGCAGATACAACTTGTTAATTGGTTTGTTACCTTTGCCAACTCTGAGGATCTTCCTGTACTGTATGGTCCTGAATATATTGCTATCGCTCATGTCATGAAAGCCAAAAAAATATTTTCTGTCAACAAGACTTAATAGCATCATATGATTGGTTCCTATTCGTTCGCATAGCAGTTATATGTAATTCATGTTTATCGTGATAGTGAATAAGTGTAGTTACTTTTGTCCAGAAAACAAAGATAAAAATGATTAATTTTAAAAGAAAAATTGCTAAATTACTAAAATGGAGTGTTTGGTCTTCTTTCATTACGAGTAAGTATATTGGTAGCTTTTTGATCAAAGTGTTCTTTGCCCACATCGCAAGTTAAACCACTTAACAATTGAAAAATTCCGAAGTCACCATAGAGACCAGAAATCAAAGAAGGCACAACAAGAAAGCTCCTGTTCTCACCCATTTTCACAGTTTACCTTCTTGGCCAGTATCTAGATAAGGTTGTGATACCAATATTATACGCATCAATTATAATAAGATACTTACTTCTGCCTAAAGTCAGCTAACACGACATCATACTCTCATCCTTTTTCAGATATATCACGGACGGGTAAGTGTTGCTGGTAAATTTAAGAAGTCTAATCACTATTGACATAATCAATCATCATATTATGTTGTTATGTTGTTGTATGTTGTTGCTGTTAAAGATTTCATCGTTAGCCATAGTTTCACTTCAAATTATCACTGGCCATTGTTGTCTTAACTGACATTTATTTCCATTATCATCCGCTACAGTCATCATCAGCTATTTTTGTCATCGGCCATTGTTTGAATTATTCATTCATTGGCCATTGTTATCATTTGAATTATTACCATAGTATATGGGTCTTCATTGTTCTGCGGGCCTTTTGATTAAATATGTGCCATTCCTAGCTGATCATTCCAGTAATGCATTGTCATTAATAATAGTCATCACTTTTTTTAGAGCCAGTATATGGAGCATTGTCAGAGATTTGATGGGGTGTGGTTGATTTGCAAATTGTTTCAGCATTAAACCTTGGAGAGGAGGGGGAGGTGGGGGATCTTTTCCTTTGAAAATTGCTGTTTTTTTGTCGAACAATATTAAATAGAAGCATATTGATTTGTCACTGGATTAATCTCCTTAACATCATAGACCACCTAAGGATATGAAATATTTACTTATTTATTATGAAATTCAAAACAAATCGCGATTTTAAGTTTCATATAGCCTAGCTTATCAATGTCAGCTGAACATTTAGGTGGTGTAGAGAGGTCAACCATATCCAGATATGACTTTTGTACATCCTAATTGACAAGATGCTTGCTACTCATTATAGTATATATTATTCTCAGTTAATCATTATTCTTCACCAATGATCTAAGAATTTCATATTCAAGAATGTTTTCACTTGTTCTTCCTTACTAAGCAGTCTCTTGCCTTATGATAGTCCACAGATTGAAGAGAGCGGTTTGATTAGAATAAAATCAAAATACTTGCTATTATATCTCATGTCCAATGTTTGTAAATTTCTGATAAAAATAAATAATTATTGTTCAATATCTCACATTTCAATATTATTGCCAACTGTTATGATAACTTGCAGCTATAAAGATGATTCATAGACCTTCATAAGTAAGATTTTACTTTGACAAAAATGTTAATATAATTCTTAATTCATAATATTCGGTTTGTGAGTATTCAAATTAATTTAAAGCATTAAGCCATCACCTCTGCCAACACCTATAACATGTTCTCTTGGTGCCAACATTTGGAAGCATGATGCTCTTAATCAAAGTAACTCTTGTAGTGGTGGTGTTTGTGTTGCTCAAGAAGTTATTTACAATGCAATACCAGTGATTTTCGGAGTTAAATTTGTGTCATGACTCACAGGCAAATTCTTGATGGATGTAGACAAATTGTGTTGACTAAAACAAAGCAGTTACCATCGTGATGCACTCAAGTGGGCAGAAGCACGACACAACCACATTGTTAGGCATTGTCAAACACTACAAGTTTTGTGTGCAAAGAACAAGGAATTGTATGTGAGAGTTATCTTTCTAAATTATAATATGATTTATTCCTGTGATTGTGTGAATATTTAAAGAAGCAGACAACCACAACAATTATATGTTGACATTTGATGCGTAATGATGTACTCTTTCTAAATTTGCATATTATGAAAAATTATTTAATTATTTTAATTGCAAACTCTCTTCCACCATTTCCTTTCAGTATCAGGCATACCAAATATGATTGGCCAAGTGTTAATGCTCTCAAAATAAATATATTGCTAGAAATGGTTGGTGTAGAAAAGTATTTATTTCTGGAATTAAACCAGTTATCTTTTGTTTTTTTTATCTAAATACAAAAACAGTCATGTCAATTGAAAAACTCTGCTACAAAAAAAATATTTCTGCCTTCAATGAAAAAAATTATGCTTATCTATGAGATAAAAAACAAAACAAAGCTTTACAATTTAATTAGTTTTTTTACAGCCATTGGTGTTTATGGACTGCTGACTGCCCTGTGGTGCAGATCCAGAGCTTATACCTAGAATTTTCGTTGTTGAGTATGTTGCCTATCTGTGGAGGCAAATTTCAAGTGGTTTTATATCTTGTAGAGCCAGGGTTGTATGCTACTTTAAGGCATTACAATTACAAGATGATGATACCAACTCCGAACAACGAACACTTTCATTGTCAATAGCTGCTAAAATTTGAGCGGGGAAACAGGGTGTTGCTTGGTTCATCGATCATTAAAAGCCGTTTCTTACAAATTTAAATTGAGAAGCAATACTTTCACCATTAATTATAGCCAATGTTATGAGAAATGAGCAGTCAACTGTCGCCGCCATTGCTGGAAATGGTAACTGAAATCTCTAACCTCAATAAAGGGATATATATTTATGTATACCATCTATGTCACAATTTTCCTGGCCAGCAATGATCATGAATTGAAAACCCTTCTTAGGTCAATAACTCAAACGCATAGATTTCATGATTTCGAGATCATCATTTAGACTGAGTACAGGCCGATTAACTCAGGATACAAATATACATGTTTTAGTTTCAAAGGGCAGCTTGATGCAAAACAAGAAATTAACATTAGCTCATTTATTTAAAGTCAAAAATGCTCAGGTGTAGTTATCTCCTCCTTACTTTTCCAAAAGCCATCTCCTTCCTACAGTCTTTAATTCAGAATAACCACATTCGGTCAACTGGATCGTTAGTCAATCAGCTAACTATTCATTTATCTTTTTCTGCAAAAAACTCCAAATCTGACAAAAAGTCTCGAAGTTCGTGTTTTTCTGTTTGGGCAGAATTACATTTCGACATGGTAACTCACAGAGATCTGGTTTTTATTGGAGCATCAGTTCACCACATTATCTAAATGAGCTTTTGAGGGCATGTTTGAAATATTTTTGTAACATATTTAAAATTGCGATTTACTTTTTCATTATGGTGTTTATTTCATCCATCAGTGCAGTGGCAATGTTGCGCAAGGCAGTGCAAAGAGCCTATATACTTGTAGTTTCTATGCCATTGTGTACAGTTTCAAACAAATTCTAATTGCCTTTTATCAAAGGAATGGAGCAATTTACAAATGACAATGGAGATGCTATACTGAACTTAAACAAAAGAATATTTCTGTTGGTTGATATAAGTTTTCTGTATAGATTGTGGTGACCCATCAGTCGCCCATCAAATTCTATCAGAATGACTACAGACCTCAAAATAATTAATATTATTAATATTCCGAAACATGGTTTGGATTTGGCTTTTTCAGTGGATACTGTTCAATGATAGCATTTTCAAAATACACCCAAATGTTTGAGCTTAAATTTTACTCGAATGTCATCCCAATATTTTTATTATTGAAAAACACTAATGTAACAATGCTGGATGCGTATAGGATTATGATAACTGTGTGTCTGGAGGGCTCACCCTCAATAACACACACGATGTTCTATGTGAAATATTCTTCTGCATTTTCAGTGAGCTGGTATCTGTATGATCGACCTTGGTATATTTATCACCATTTAGGAATTGCAGTCCTGAAATAACCATTGACAGCATTCATGTTACGGTTGAATTTGTACTTTTTTTTTTACATCGTGCCCTGGGACTGCATCTATACTGCAACAAGTTATAATGTTGTTACTTTTGAGGATTCGGTTAGCCAAACAGGTGGGCTGCCTCAAGAAACAAAAAATCTGAGATGGCCTCCAAACAAAATTGGAAGCAATTCTTCACACAGTGCATTGAAACGATCCAAGCACAATTGAGACCTAAGCTGGATGAAGATATCAGTTAGAGCAATTACAGACATTGTTTTCTCAGAGTAAATTTTCTTATCCCTCAAGAAAATCTTATTTGTAAACAACCAGTTGTATTGCAGTCTCTGTGTTTTGTTACAGGGAAAGAATTTGTTACTGTTGCGCCTTGTTTATCTTTTCCAAAGGATTTAAAGGCAATTTAATATTAGGATATCAAAACCTGAGGATTACCTTTGTGTCTCAAGACTTGTTGCTTCTTATGATATTTATGTATTATAGCATTATTACATCAGATCAAAATTGAAGGTTGATTTAAATCAGATGTCTTGTCACAAGCAACATCCTGGAGCATAGGCGGCAAAATTTGTTGCCTTAGTGGCCAGGCCACAATATCTGCACCAGGTTGCTCTCTGTTTGCAGGCAGGTCGGAGCACACCTGGGTGCCAACCAAAGCCCAGTGCTAGATAATTTGTAATTCCTGCTCAATCCAAATATATTTTCCAACCAGTATTCCAAGCCCGAAACCCCAGTTCTGATATAAAATATTTAGCCCATATTGAGTGCCCCGTTTTCTTATACCAATTTTATTGCATCTAAAATATTATATCATATTATGTTGAATCAATAGGCACTAGTGGCTGGCTACTCATATATTTACATTTTTGCAATCGACCATGACACCTTGTCGACATTCAATTATCCACACTCTCTTTACTCAACAAAATACATGGTCCATGCTTCTAAAATGTTATACAAGGTTGCGATCACTTCACTCTTGGCTAGCCGGGTAAACCTTCTTCCGGGAGTTATTGCACAATCAAGAAGAGGGTGCCCTGAGACTGCATCTATACTGCAACAAGTTATGATGTTGTTACTTTTGAGGATTCGGTTAGCCAAACAGGTGGGCTGCCTCAATAAACAACAAATCTGAGATGGCCTCGAAACAAAATTTAAAGCAATTCTCCACGCGGTGCATTGAAGCGATCCAAGTACAATTGAGACCTAAGCTGGATGAAGATATCAGTTAGAGCAATTACAGACATTGTTTTCTCAGAGTAAATTTTCTAATCCCTCAAGAAAATCTTATTTGTAAACAACCAGTTGTATTGCAGTCTCTGTGTTTCATTACAGGGAAAGAATTTGTTACTGTTGTGCCTTGTTTATCTTTTCCAAAGGATTTAAAGGCAATGTAATTTTAGAATATCAAAACCTGAGGATATGCTTTGTGTCTCAAGAATCAAGACTGATTAAAATTGAAGGTTGATTCAAATCAGATGTCTTGTCACAAGCCACATCCCGGAGCATAGGCGGCGAAATTCGTTGCCTTAGTGGCCAGGCCACAATATCTGCGCCAGGTTGCTCTCTGTTTGCAGGCAGGTCGGAGCACACCTGGGTGCCAACCAAAGCCCAGTAGACGATGGACCGCAGATACATTTGATATGAGGCCCTTTCGATAAATTCAAGGTTCAATGATTGCACAGACCAAGGGTACATTGTGGCAGCATCATTCAAGGATTGTAATAGTTAATCCTATTGTAAAAACTGCCACAATACTGCCTTCCTAGCTATACCCACAGTATCAATTTAGCTAGGATAGTTAGGTGTAATTAAGCATAAAATATCAAGTCTAATTGTGGAGTAAGGCTGTACAAAGAGAAATTTTTACGGGAGAGCCTGCATATTCTATTTTTTACTGTAATCAAAAAATTTGAATTCAGTTCATTCTCCAGAACCCTATAATTGTGACAAATAGATGAAAAGTGTTTTTGGCATAAAGCTTCCAATGACTTTCCCCTTGACACAAAGTTTGCAGGTATCTTGACCAAGGAGTAAAAAACTCTTTCCTTGACTATTGTTAAAAAATTTACTCTGAATCCCTTTACTCTGTGAAGCAGTCTATCCACATGCTTGAAACTGAAATGTTTTACACAGATAAATTGATGGGGTGATAACTCTATACTGCAAATGAGCCACAAAATTTCAACAATGAGAGAAGAAAACTTCTTAGCCTAAGATTTGCCCAAATTGGCTTTAATGAACTGAGAGGACTTATGACATGGTCAGATATGTAGAGTAGAGTATCTGAGCAAATTTATTTTCCATTGAATCATTGACAGTGGTACGCTAGCCTTGATTGTGTGATTTGGACATGCCTATTGCGTTGAGTGCAACAAGGACCATAAACCAGTGATAGATTGAAGTTCCTGGAATATTTTATGTTTGGTATCTCCGCTTTATCTGATGGTTCCATGTTTTGATAATGTCAATGTTGCACTTGCTCACATGTATATTATATTATATGTGTACTATCTATAGTATTAGTGCTGAGCATTCTCTCCTCATATCCTTTGTGTTAGTTTACCTTTATCATGTGCACAAAACGGAGCGTTTGGGTGTCATATATCAGGGCACCCTATTAAACATCCACTGTGACACAAGGATATCTGAACTAATCAATACTGCGCTGCTGTACAAATGACATAATACAAATTAAATCTGGAACAGATGACGCAAAGCTATTCACTGATAAGCTTCATAATATGATCCTGTGAAAATCTCATGTCTCTACCTTATCATGTGTGAGTGCCTTCTTATCTCTTTTTATCAACCCAAAATTTATCACCAAGAATTCTGAGAGCCCAATTAATGGCAGGCTTCAAAAGTCCTTCACATTAATGGCTGAAGAGTCTTCATTTCGATTTTATTGCAGCTTCACCAAAGTTCCTTGTCCCTAAATATGAAGCAGGTCAATCATTCTGGGATATATTTCCGTCATCTAGGTTGAGCCGACTTATAAAATGGCCAATGCCGAAGAAAACTACATGGATATGACCCCGGAGAGTATATATGAAAATGGATCATACATCGAAGACAGTGAAAGGCAGCACCAATGTCAGCGTGATCTGAATACAGATGATGACCAGCTGAGTGATTATGATTATGTCGCTACAACTCCTTTAGCTGTGAGAAAGGCGAGAGAAGAAAGCAAGGTGCTTGATACTTGTGACGAAAATCATAACATCGTTCAACAAGAAGAAGCTCGATATGCCGACTCAGGGCTGACTGAGAATGAAGATGCTGAGGACCCCCATTATGCTCCTGTTAAAATGGTCACACGTCACGGTGCAGTTGGTAAGTGAACGAAGTATGCTAATATTGCTGAATGTCTGTGACTTCCATGCCGAGAACTCTTACATAGCGGTTTGTCTCTGACCTGACAGCAAAGTTGTGGTTAAACAGTGCATGTAAATGGTAAATTATCACTATCAAATACTACTTTTTTTTTCTAGCTACTCAAGAGTCACCCAAACAATCTGTGGAGACATCAGTTAGCTTTGGCAGGAAGGAGATCCAACTACCTTCTGTAGCTTTTCATCCTAAAAAGTCAACGTCCTCAACAATTCAGCTTATTGAGAATTATAATTCGGTGCAGAAACCAATACCAATACCAAGAAGGCTTATAATCGTTCTTGGTATCATGTCTCTATTTATTGTGGCAATATTTGGGCTGTTGATCTACTTGATGGTAGAAACTAATCAACTGGCAGCTGAACTTTCAAGGGTAACAGGTAAATTTAAGGGCAAAATGTATGAATGTCGTGAGTAGTTACTATTAGCGATAGGGTACCCAACATCTCGTGACCAAAATATCAACTTTCTATCAGTCACCAGAGAAGACTGACAAAACTCCAGTGTCAAAGACTTCAAAATTTATATCTACCCTTATGGCTCATACTTTGACCGTTTATGGGAACTTATATATTTATCAAAAAGACAGTAAGCTCTGAAGTAAACACTGAACTCAAATAGAAATGTATATACAAATTAAATACCCTTGAGAAGAGTAACTCAATCACTCTTATCTGGGCTCCTGGCCGCTCTTGAATTTATGGTAATGAACGGGCTGATGAGCTTGCCTATGTCAGAAGCCCATATTGTTCATAGAGTCATAAAACCGAAAATCTTTTGAGATAAGTGGTTCAACTCGACACAATGCGCTAAAACCAAAAACAAAACTATGCATATCAAGGATCAAATATCAAAACTTGCAAATACAGGTCATGGAACATCGCAAACTAGTCATCCTGTCCTTGATGCGGTGCAATAGCGGATTCAAATATTCATTTTGACTTTCCCAAATTACTCAACCGTCAGAAAGAACACATCCTAACTTGAAAACTATCAAAACCTGACAAACACAATTATGATTTGAGGTGATGGATCTGGCTGGGTATATAAAATAGCCTCTATTTGCTATCTGAATTTGTCTGCACCTCAGAATACGATGGGTGCCAAATGATATATTCAGGCTGATTCATTCCATCGTCAATCCAAGTCCTGCTCGTAAGGCAACACACTACCCAAATCTGTCGCATTGATGGTGAATGTTCTCTCTCAAAAATTCTCTCCCACAAGGTACTCAACTATTCTGATGATGGACTTTTTTAGACACACAAAGAAGCCTGAAGCGAACAGATGACAAAATCTTGCAGTTGACAACCAACAACGAAAAAAAACTGGAGCAGCAGGCAATAAACCTTGAACAGCAGGCAGTAAATCTAACCCTTAATGTAACTCAGACCGTTGAGAACCTTAATCAAATGTTGCAAGACAATTGTGAGTATACGTAAAGTATCAACTATCATAAAAACAATTCTTCTGGCGTTGACGGCAAAGGCAACGAAACATTTCTCCGCAAAAGAGAGTGATCTTAGCTAAGCCCATTCTTTATTCAACAAACTTTCCATTCTAATTTCAGTCTAGTTAAGCATCAATTTGTTGGTATAGCTTAGGAACCGATGAAGGTAGAAGGATTACATTTTGCAACAAAGACTTTTTAAATTTTTGTTAGCATTTCTGATCATCTTCCTTATTTTATGTTCATGTCATCTAGCTGTGAAATTTTTGCCTGTGCTCCCTTATATGATTTTGAGAATTTATCAGTGGTCTGTTGTCATATGCAAAAACCACATTATAATCTGACTGCACAGTGTTCCATGTTACGGTAACACCCCAAAATCACAACACATTGTAACTAAGAGTATACACAGCAATTTGTAGTTTATATATAGCGAATTGTCTGTCGGTAATCCGGCATGCATTGGAATTACAAAATAAGTGTAGGTTTGCTTTCACAAGAATATAGAGAAAAAACAGTAGTATATTATTTGAGTATAGAGTTAACATTCACAAAAATATTGTTGAAGATATAAAGGCAGTAAAATTTCATAACCAATAAAATTTGCCATTATATACATCATTGATAATCTTGAACAGCATTTTGTTTCAGTATTGACAGCTGCTATAGCATTGAATGACACAAACATTGACCTAGTCAACGCTGCAAGAAGAGCAGAAAACTATACTGATGGAAAATTCAGAGAGGTGGAGCGAGATATGCCCCTTAAGGTGCTAAACTGTAAGTTGGTGGTGATGCTTGACATGCTTGAATTCAGAAAAGGAGCCAAAGGAAGTTTTGATGGCATGCCTCCAGGATCTTCTTGTATGATGTTTTTTTGTGGTTTATTGATTATTTGAACTTGCACCCCTTCTATTGAATCTGCCCCAGAACATGATAGGATGGATACGTAGAATTTTTTTTTGCAGTATCAGATGCTCTATTTCAGGTAGCGGTCTATGCACATACCAGGAACCGTGTAATACATCTGACTTACATACCGATTTGACTTATGGGAAGTACATGTGGAATATATGTGGAGTGTACACTTATGTACAGACAGATGGTTACCCGGATAGTAACTACACAACCAATGTAGTTCACAGATGGTCGATATTTAATCCTGGTTACGAACGCATAGTATTTCGATTCTATGACTTTCAAGTGAGTGATAACTTTCAATCCTCTCATGCAACTAACATTCAACCACAACTATGTCCATAAGAAACCAAAATTGGGCCTCGTCAAATATTTTTCTGAACTATTTGTCTTATCATGATCTTTTGTGTCCTTTTGCTGTAACTAATATATAAGGAACATTATACAAAGAAAAAGAATCCATTATCTTTATTTGCAGTTAGAGAACAGCACCAATTGTTACAATGATTATCTTGAGATTCTTGGAGACAGATACTGTGGCAGTCTTGGTAGTCATTGGATAACTTTCCCCATACAGAACCACATGTTTGTCCCGATAACATTCAGGTCTAACTGGAGAAGTACTGACAAAGGATTCAAACTCTATTACTATATGCAAAATTAATTGACATGCATTGAAATAAGCAAAAGGAGCACCGCTCCATGCTGCTTATCAAGTTTGGTTTATGCATGATTTTCTTGGCATCCAATTTACTTATTTACAAGGGGAAGCAATACGTCCTCGCTGCCCCTAGAATGCCTGTAATGATATATAATGAACCATTCAATTTTTCCAGTTAGTTGTTTCATTATCCGTCTTACAAATCCTTCTACTTTTGCATGTTTCTTTTTGTATATATTGTGTGATCGGGATTCTTATTTTTCTAACTGTAGGATTAAAGAGGGCTACATGATAGGCTATAGTTTGTACATTTATACTAACCATTACTAAACTTTTTGATTGATTGAGCTGCGATATTTAACATGTCTAAGACGACCAGAAGGGCAACGTTCTAGAAAGTTGTGTAGACAGTGATCTTCATCAGGAAAACAGCACATGATGGTGGAATTGGTTCTCTGTTTAACAAGAGTATCAAGGAGGCCTATGTCAAGCCCTAAATTCTTGGCATCATTAAAACCTTTTCTTATTTATTTCTTGTCTTTAGCATATAATATGCTTGTGTGCAAAATGGGCAGGTTTTTTGATTATTTGGTAGTAGTTATTAAGCTAGGAAGTTGATTAAAGTATCCCATAAGTAGTACGCATGCATAAGAGTATTTAGTCACAGATTCCTTTAGATGTAAAGTTATAGTGTTTATTGTCGAGGCAGCTGCAACTTTAATATTTTCCAGTGAAAGGGGTGAAAATGATTGAAGAGAATTTTCTGAGTAGCTAATGTGGTCTAGATTTAATTATCATGTATATGTCATATGTTAACTAGGAAATTCTACCTCTATAATTAAGCTGTGGGTATACAAGGCGATTTAATCACAGGTTGATGGCATCTATAGACAGCATCGGGCAATCTCACACTGCTACACAGGCCTATGAGTTAGTATGCAATGGTCTAGTGATTTAGATGGGGTCATGATTTCATGTGTGTTACAAGGACATATGGGCCACAGTTTAGGCATTTATTCATGCACTCAGTCAATGGATTTTGCAGATATATTTGATTTAGTGGCTAACATTGCTGTGTGGGATGAGTAAGACTAGATACACACAATACTAGATAGCCCTTACATCAAACAAATGTTTCTTGTGACCAACAGTCACTGTAAGCTGAGCAAAGGAAGGTGTCATATTTATGAAATTTGTCATTCACAAGCTGAAAACTAAATAGAAACATCCCAAAAACAGCCTTCTCTCCCCCCCCCCCTCCGACAAAATGTTCTGGTGAACCATGAAAAAAATCATTATTACCAATCACCTCAAACAAGATATTTACTTGAGAACTCTTGCTCGTATTTAAGAGGTAAAAGTGGCTAAAGAGAGAGCCCAAAAAGTGTTCAGTTCATAGCGGCATTTGGACATGTCTCATCTATACAGATGCTAAGCGAAAGTGACCCCACCATCTGCATGAAGGATGGGGCATTTATTTTAGATTGAGCTTAGCATTATTACATGAAAACCCAGGTCCATACTCTGGTACTCAACTACATCAGTGAATCATTAGTCATGTTTTCCCCTTAGACGCTATGATAAGGACAATGTCACTTAGTTGATCCTACAGTGTACCTGTAGTTTTTTACCAAATCTTGCAATAAGATATTATGCTATCCTCTCGAGTAAGACCCATACTAACTCGATACTCAAAAATTTGAATTAATCTTCAAAGACATTTAACTGTGCATTGACATAGACTGCACTTAGTCAGTAATATTGATACTCCATGTTTAGATGTACTGAAAAACTGTGATGCACAAATGGAGAAGATCTGATGTCACAACACAGTACGCTTCTCTAAGTCGCCCATGGCTAACATGAATCTACTTTAAGACATGTAAATACTAGTTTTTGATGTAATGAGAGCAATCTATCTGAGTAAGTCTTGTGTGTCAAAACATCTTTAAGTTTGCAAAAATTGCTATAAAAAATCCTCAAAGCTCATAATCACTCATTAGTAATCATCACATGATTTTGATTTTTACATCATTTTAATCCCTGAAATGTCTAGATTTCAAATATTTTTATTTGAAGCTTCAATGAAATTTGGATATACATGATTTCCATGAAAACCAAACAGTCTACCTGTGTAAATTTTGTATTTCCTATTGAAATTCTATTGAAACCCACTAATCATAAAGCTTATAATTGAAGCGTAACACTCGTTTTCAAGCAGCCGCATGCCTATTCAGCTGAAGACCCGGAGTTTGATAGGAGTGTCATATCTTAGTATTTATAATCTTTGATGTTAGGTAGGTAACAAGCAATTCTACTGCATGAATGCTATACAGTGACTATTAGTGACTGATAAAGTCATGTTTGTACGCACTGCTGATACGCTAATTCTGCCTTGATAGTACAATAAAGTCATGTGATAATGAATTATGCAGACTAGCAAACCATTCTTATAACCAGAGCGGGTGATAACTCGTTTCTCATTACAAAATAATAAAATTTTCAGCTGGAGCATAAGGTTATCATGCTAGCACACGCTTATTGTTAGTCATCAATCATACCACCAGTTTCCTTATAACACTATTGAACAAATGTTAGCGTAACAACTAGTTTTAGCTTAGTGTACGCACAATTGGATTAACCCTGCGGATAGCTCTTTGAAAGGTAGGTACTGTAGTACAAGTATGTCATCTCCGGCTGTATTATTCAGTTTGGTTAGGTTATGTAACTGACCAGTGGTCCCTAGTTAGTATTAACATATAATCTTCAATGCCTGAGATTGCATAATTTGTTGGTTTAGAATGATTGTGTATCATGGCCAAGGTTTAGCATGTCTTTAGATGATCGATGTTTGACACATTGTGATTGGTAGGGTGATTAGAAAGACACTATCTGGATCGGCCATAAATTTGTGGTCATTATTGCCCACTGATTCCACTCTTGTCTTCTCTCTAACTTGCTCAATATGATGTCATTGTTGATATTTTCCAGTGGGCTTACTTCGGATTCCTAAGATTTTTCACCAACATAACGCACATGCCACACATCACTTATAGATAAATTATCTCTGTCTTAATCTCGTTGCAGACAGGTCATGTGTGCACTCTTGCCAAGTAATCTAAGTTGAAGTTTGAAGTTGAAGTTTGTTTATTGCCTATATTCTAATATCCATCCTGTGATAGGTTGATAGCATCGAATGTACGGCACATATATGGAAAAATAAAAATAAAAGGAGTCTGAGCTGCATTAGTTAAGAAATCGCACATAAAAATTCAAAAAATGTATTTTGTCTTTTGGTTGTTCTACACTTGGATGGCCTATATTTATCTATTTTTGCTCTACGAGCAGATGTTCTGTTTGTGTTTATTTTAATACGAGAGTTCAAGGGGTGATTATCATCGTCAGCTATTCTAGTGAAATGTTCACTGCAAGTGGTGTGTAGGAATGTTGTGATGGGTGGCAGTGCTAGATGGTCCAGCCTCTGCTCGTAGTTGTCGTAGTAAATCCAAAAGTGGGAGATTTCAATTAACAGCGATACTGTACTGCATCGCGGTGCTTTGATGGTGCGAAGCACCTGAGCAAGCAATCCACCTAGGGGGTTTGGGGGCGGTGTGTTTCTAGTATTAAAATATCAAGCGGAGATGAAATACACTTTAAACACTTACAATCAACACATGGGCCCCTGGGACTTACATGCGCTTACTTTGTCAATGTCCAGTATCAACCACCCCGTTGACAATGAGAGTCCGAATTTCAATTCAACAGGTAAATTTGTTAACATTGAATAGCACAATTCCTTTTAATTTTGTGTGCAAAGACCTTACCAGTAACTCATCGACAAGTGCTTGGATGGTTACTAAAAATTGTGATAGGGCTGTTTTCTCTCAAATCTGGAGGAATTGGGAAGTGGGCAGAAGTGACTGTGGAAATCTGGAGGGTCCCACCTAAAAAGGGAGACTTGGCAAGTATGCATGTGTGTATTCCTAAAGTAAAACAAATCTGTGGCTTTCTGGGTGAAGTGAATCAGTGTCTGGCCTTGGCTGTCAATTTGTCAGTCAAAAATACCAGGGAGGTGTGGAGTTTGCTGTAGTAGAGGGATTTAATCTGTGTCAATATTCCCTGGTTCTATTTGTTGTTGTGACAAGCTTTTCATCTTCAATCCAACAACCATCTCAATATTGATATACAAAGACCGAATTCTGTTAAGAAAAAAATTTCTTAACCTGCTTCTGAAATGGCTTTCTTTTCATTGCAGATCTTCCATTGGCAGGTTAAGGGTGACACACGGAACCGTCCTGATCTAGTTCGATGACCTGAAAACTATTATTGATTGCCGAGTGACCGGAGCTTTGAAAAGGGGAGCTGCAATCAGTCTACAGCTAGGTAAGTAGCTCTTAACTTCCCAATTGATTATGAGACTTTTGAGAATCCATTTATTACCTACTTAGGTCCATATCGGCAAGATAAGGCTTTTACACAAAACAGCTGCATAGGCTCGTTTCAGAGAATCAAAGTGGACAATGGCAAATATACCTGCTGAAACCAGCTTTCCCTCTATCAATAAGCTCGACTCGTTACGGTTAAATCTAACCGAATTCAAGGATATGACCGCTATCAACTTACAGTTCGAATTTATATATTATTTCAGATCAGTATGGCTTCCCACACACAGAATGAGGACCAGGTTTTCTGGCCACCAGAAAATATAAATAGTAAGTGCTTTTTTCATCGAGTTGACAGAGAGGGCAATGGTATTGATAAGTCCTCAGCACTCTCAAATATTGCAAGGAGAAAATCTGCTCAAATAGCACACCGGACACATAATCCATAGTACAATGATTTTGAATATGACGGTCAAATTGAAAATCGTAACTGCCTGTATTCGCCATTGTTTACACTTGGCTTGCCTTCTCTTTTGATAACTATTTCAATCAATTAATCAATGTATGCGAAGCAAAAGGGTCTTTTGTCTTGAATTTCTGTTAAAAAATCAATACAGCTGTATGACCTGCAGCATTGAGGTGTAATCACTATTTGCACAGTGTATTCAAAGACTATTTAACATGCATTAAAGTTACTTCAAGAGAAAATTGTATGACTGGGCTGGGATAATAGAATATTAGCTGCATAGACTTAAGTTGTAGCTACACAGGCGATTTTTACATCGATTTGGGGTCACGAGTGGTTAATCGGTGGATCTGCACGAGTGATTACTCGAGTTGAGTCGACATCGAACTTGTTGGTCTTTTTCCCCGAGTGATCTGGACGATCCTCTATGCTGATTGGTTGTTGATTGCTTGCTTCAATAATTACGCGGTTAAACACATCATCTATCAAATCGTGACAGGCTATCAAATATGGAGGAGTTGATAATATCTGTAGTAAAATCACATCCTCCTATTTATGATAAAAAAAGACCATAACTACAAAGATAGGAGTGGTGCTGTAGTGAAAATATGGGAGGTAACAGCTGTATCAATTGGAAATTGAAGCTGTCTGACATGACATCCATAGTATAGCATAGGAAAATCGATTTTACAGAAGACTGAAAATTTATTTGGTGAAGATTCAAAGTGACAAAGACCCATATTTAATATGACATCTACATCCGGTCATTTGTTAACACGCCCATTAAATATCATTGGTCAATCGATTGAACTGAGGGAGTTCATTGGGCATCTAGGCACCTGATTTATGACCCCACTATGACTCACTAGACCATCGTGTACTAACTCATAGGCCTGTATAGCAGTGTGAGATCGGCTGAGCATGTCTAGACATGCCATCGGCCTGTGATTACATCGCTCTGTATACCCACAGCTTTAATATACTCTCTAGACGGGACAATGCTTATGCTTCACTGATCATAATGTGTCCCACTTAAATAGGAGGACATGACGTAATTGGTATGTGCTGTGAGCCGTAGTTTACTATATACCATTGAATGAAATAATGTGAAAAATCAAGGAACGCTGGGCATGATATCAGCCCCTGTCCAGCCCCTTATTATTCAAACACAAAGAAAATTGTTGAGTGTATGTAAAAGACCTTTCCGCAGGAGATGGTATTAATAATTTGTCACCAGAAACAGGACTTTTTATGATAAGATAAAATCCTTGGCCAATAAACACTGAAATAAATACAGCCATTTACCCTCAGCACTTCCATCAATACTATAAAAATGTAAAAAATACCTATAACACATTATCAAAAATATTTTGTTGGATGAGCCAGATCTTATTACCACCACCATCATCGTTTTTTTCTTCAAATTCATTCCTAGTTGTGACTGAACACAACCAGTCTGCTCAAATTGGATTGCTAATTTTATTGTCGCTTCACAAGGAAGAAGAGATCTGTTCTGTTAAATGAGTATGCAAACTACAGATAGCTGTTGTCCCTGAGTACGTACGATGAAGCTAGAATATTGACAATTACTTAAAATTATTACACTTCAGTACTGTAGTCAAAACCTAATGGCCTTTACCGTGGCCAAACTTAATTTTGCCGATGCCGGTAACGGTAAGATTCTTTGCGTTTATCAATGTGATATCGGCGTCAACAGTGAATTTCGATTGCTTCCTTGGCCTATTAACGGAAACAGCAGCGTGAAAAAAGTAGTTATTACAACAATACACGTCATCATCTGAGAAAATGGAACTACATGTAATGTTGAAACTACAGAGGAAAAAGGATGGAAGCAGTGATTCTGATAATTTCCAAGACTGGAAAACAAATTCCGGCCAAATGATAACCAGCGTTCTTGCTGACTCAGCCGAGAGTTGCGAGCTCATATGCAACACAGCTGCTCACAAGCACAAACCTCCGCAGCGTGCAATAAATTTTTGTTGGTATGAGCCAAGGTTTAGTATGAATAATGGCTATTACTATAGAACCCAGCCTGAGCCACAAAATAACGTTTCTGAACCCTTTATTTAGACAGCCAGAGAAGTTTTTGAATTAATGAGCAGCAGCAATCCCTTTGGCAATGACTAAAAAATCTCTCTGTAAGGAGACATTGTCAATTATACAGAAATCACTGCTGAATGTGCTGCACTATCTTGAGAAGTATAGAGATTTTTGCAGGGCTCCACCTAGATCGAAGCCGAAACAGTTTTTTATGGGAATTATTAACTATTGAATAAGAATAAGTGATTGTAACGATAAGAATAATAATAATGATCATTACAGGAATTGTACTTTTCAAATATCACTCGAATTGACATTCACTGTTGACTCCGACATCACATTGATAAACTCAAAAACTCAAGGAACCTTACCGGCATCGGCAAAAATAAGTTTGGCCACGGTATTTCATTTTCCAGTTTTGGAAATTATTAGTTACATGCTTCCATCCTTTTTCCTCTGGAGCTTCATCATTACATGCAGTTCCATTTTCTCAGATGATGATGTGTTCTGGTTTGGTTTATTATAACAATCATTGTATCAACAGGCGATAAGATTGGATCGGTACATGAAAATGAACGTTTTAAATTCTGTTGTGAGCTGACATGTAGTATGGAAAAAAGCTCTATAAATGCTTTCCTGTCCTGCACTTTGTTGGGCAATAGATGGTATGTAGGCAAGAGGATACCTTTGCACAGTTGGAAACAACACAACTAAAAAGAGGATGGTCTTCATCAGACGTAATTTTGTTAAAACAGTTTTAGACATCTCAGTAATAACTTTTTTTTTTTCACACTGCTGTTTCTGTGTATAGGTCGGGGAAGCAATAGACATTCACTGTTGACGCCGATATCACATTTATGAACTCAAAGAACCTTACCGGCATCGGCAAAATTAAGTTTGGCCACGGTAAAGGCCATTAGATTTTGACTACAGCACAGATATATTCTTCCTTGTGAAACGACAATAAAATTAGCAATCCAATTTGAGCTGACTGGTTGTGTTCACTCACAACTACGAATAATTTTAAGGTGCTGGTGCTTAGAACAGGCTCATCCAACAAAATATTTCTGATCTTGTGTTATAGGTATTCTTTACATTTTTATAGTACTGATGGAAGTTTTGAGGGTAAATGGCTGTATGTATTTCAATGTTTATTGGCTAATGATTGTCTCATATCATAAAAAGTTCTGGTTCTGGAGACAAATTATTAATACCTTTTACATACACTCACCAATTTTCTTTGTGTTTGAATAATAAGGGGCTGGACAGGGGCTGATATCATGCCCAGCGTCCCTTGACTTTTCACATTATTACATTGATGGATATATATTAAACTGTGGCTCACAGCACAAACTAATTACGTCGTGTCGCGCTATTTAAGTGGGACAGTATTGAATGTTATTGGCCTGTCTAGGTAGTATATTAAGTCTATGATTAGCTGTCTCAGCAATTTAACAAATCATCTGGAGTTACTGCAGAATTAATAGCAAAATGTTCAACTCAATAACAGCGGTAATACATCTAGGCTCTTGATCTTTATTTTCTTTCTAATGAATAATGTCAGGGGGGTCTTTCAAGTAAAAAAATCCAAATTAACAATCTGATCGCTCAATCAGTGAGTGGGCGAGACCTGCAAGGGTATTGCTCAGAAAATCCCTCATTCTTTGACTGACTTATAAATACATTCAGAGTGAGTGATCTTGGAACAAATTTGTCTACTTGAATGACCAAGTGAGTGATAATTTTGAGTGTTGTGATAATGATAGTTTGCTTTGTAAAGGAAATCTCATTCTTATCGAAAGACTGTCTTGAGCAGCCTTGAAGGTTACAAGTCAATATTGTCATGCAAACTGAAATTCAATTCAATAAATAGAACAAATCTTCATCAAACTTGGGGCTCCCGCGTTTGATTGAGTGTTTTAAACTTGAGAAAAAGATTTAAATGAAAAATCAATAGAATATTTCCCCATTTGAAGCAAACTGAATTCCGTCCAATAACTCAGATTGGGTTTGTTGGTTCAGGGAGAATTCTCCCTGGTTGGTTTGAACAGATAACTCAGCAAAACAACAACAAACCAAAACCCATCAGTGTTTCTGATTTTGGATCGCAGGATCCTGGGTGGAGCCCCACCGGGTGCATTGTTTGTCTTAGAAAAAATGATCACCTTCATTAACAATTGATCTTGCTGGCTCAGCTCTCACAGGCATTTAGGTACAGCAGTTTTATGTCGAGTCCAGTTGGTTAGAAGAATTTATTCTGAAGACTAGAGTTTTACAATTGAAGATTGCTTTATTTTCTCTCAAGAATTTGAAGATAGCATTGTGTGCAGGGAGCCCCAAACTTCATGGTGGTTTTTTCTGCCATTGTCACAAGGTAACCCTGGAATCAGATATCATATATAAAAGATAAACAAAGTATCATAGAATTCAAACCACCTCTGATGTTACCTTTACATATAACAAATCCTGTCGGTGGTTACATCTGTTTGGACATCTTCAGCCTGAAAATAAGTCTCATTGACTCCTTTTCCATGGTTTAAAGAAAACATGGCTCATCTGTCTCTTGGTCCTCTATCCTTTATCTTGATATGCCCACCTACTTTGTTTAATACGTTATTTTTATTCTCTTCATTTGATTATGGCACAATATTTACAGGCACACCCAGAGCTAGACATGCAGAATTTCTCACCTCTGAGGACTTTGTAAAGACCGATGGGTTTGAAACAATCTACCAGAGGCTGAAACACTATGAGGTGGTAGACAACGCTTTGATGCCACCTGTTATCATACTGACAGGTAAGACCTGGTTATATGATCGATAACATGCTTATCAGCCAACATACGCAAGTATCTAACCGATATCAAAATTAACTGAGCTTGGGATGGTGTAGGGATGCAGTGAACAATCAGTAAATTTGCCAATTATAGGTCGCGAGAAATCCCCTAACTGTGACATGGCATACAAGAAGAACTGAAGTCAAGTTCTCAATTTCCTGCTGCTTGTTTTTAATGACATATTATATCAAAATTATATTTGTTCTCACCTCAATGTTAAACAAGATAATTAGGGGTTCCCCTTTAAGAGGGGGCGACTAATACGCTATTTCCTGGTTAACCCCCAACAAGTTAGAAATACGATGTATGAAGTGGATACAGTAAGTTGCTGGGGAACAGCATAGGCAGGGCAAAAACTTCATAGTTGGCACTTTGGCCTCGTTACATCAAAAAAGAGGAAAATTTAGACCCAGTCACACATCCCATGCACCAAAATCACCTTTCACATATTGAGAAATACAATAACCTCAGTAGTACTTTGGGCGGAAAGTGGGAATTGCAAAAGACGATATCTGGTGTCTTTTCAGTAATTTGATAATAGGAACAAAGAAAACCCGCGAACAGGCGTCATGCCTGAGCTGAGGTACGATAACTACAAAATATGAGGGTCGAAGGCCTGGCTTTTATTTACTACCAAGATGTAGAATTGACCTTGAGTGAAGTGATATTTGACTGTTCCTACATGAGGGCAAAGTAATTTTTATGACAAAGGTGCCTGGATACAGCTACTAGTAGCACATAATAACAATATTCTTGTTATGAATCCTGCAAAAATGCTATAATCAAGCCAAAATAGAAAAAAAACCAACAAATTTTACATGAGCTGAACTTGACCTGTCTTTTTCACTTTGGTACAGTTTTAGAGATAAATAATAATCTGTTTATGTAGGGAGAAGTGGTATAGGAAAGACAAAGACGGCGCACCAACTTCTTAAACTCTATAAGATGAATAATCCTGAAGAGAATTTCCTAGAGTACTCATTTGAAACCAACTCGGTTGGCGTGTTGGTTGACAGTGTAGGCAAATTTGTTGATTCTGCCTCTTCACACATGACCCAGACATTACTGCAGAAATTCGATTTTCTCAGACGCCTATGCAATAAAGCTAAAGAGCCAGAGCCGACTAATTACCAGAAAGCTAGAGACCCGAAGTATGCATTTTCACCCAGACATGTAAGGGATGTCTTCACAGAATTATTCCAGGTACTGGACAAAACTTTCCCTAAGCGTACTAAATGCTTGATTTTCGATGATGCTGAGCAGAACACTTCGGTTTTACAACACCTGGACGACTTTTTGGGTCAATTTATGCAAGGAAACATTCATGAGAAATGGAAAATCATCATCACCACACAAGATAGTGAGAAGGGAAAGTGGCTTACTGGTTGTGACTACCTGACAGAGAGCAACTTCTTCAAGATTCAGGGCTTCAATCTTCCACAGATAAAGCTGTACCTGAACCATCCGCAAGAATTGTCAGCAGACACACTGCTTCAGTTATATGACAAGCTCGGTGGGCTGCCTCTGGCATGGAGTGAAATTAGAAAGAAATTTATCAGTCTTACAGTGAGTGACATGTCAATGTACTTTGTAATGTTTATTTGGGTTAGCGTACTAGAGATGCTGTCTCACCTGACTTCCGACAACGAATCAATAACCATCCACAATTGATTTGCTTCCATAGTTAACCTTTCTCTCTTCAATTCTGCTTTTCGATATCTTGACTATGACTTACCCATAAGGATTTCATCAGATCACTACTCTCAAACCTGAGCCCTATTCCGTATCTATCAGGGTGTTCAGTTATGATACTTGTTTGTTGTTGCAATATCTATTAATATGAAATATTTTTCATTATTATTGCAGAAAAAACAACAGCCTGTTTACTTGCATGATCTCCAGGAACACAAACGCGTGAGCCTTGGCCTCCATACAAGCATGACTCGGATGATAAATTCGTTAGAGAATCCAGACTTGGCAGCAGATACGTTGAAAATGTCATGTCTAATGACTGATAGTATATCAACTAATTTTCTTCTTTCATTGGCTTCAGTTGCTACAAGATATGCTGAGAGCTGGGTATGCGAGATTAAGCTTGATATATCTTAATGTTTCCTTAGACTTTTTCAACTATATCTCTCATTTAATTTTCATAAGCAAATTAATCTATGAAATATTCGTCAGCCATCTCAATGCTTTCACTGGTCACTTTCATGTTATTATGTTTATCATTTCCAGAAGAGCCTTGTATCACAAACACAGGGGCAGTGTGCTGCTTTGATCAAAGGGCTACAGAGCAGGGATCTGTGTGAGTTAATCGACACAAAAGAAGGCAAAGATTTAAGTTTACACAAGCTTGTCAAGTTGGCAGTGTTGGAGTTCACTCACAATGACAGTGATAAGGCCGAGAGACTTCGACTAGGAAGGTATTTTGTATACTTATTTCTCAGCAGCATATTTGTGCTCTGATTGGCTTGGTTGGTGCTCCCAAACCTATCAGAGCCAACACATTGGCTATTCATTTGGTACAGATCATTAATCGCTTATCTCAATGTCGAGTATTGTCTTATACTTGTTGAGTTTTCAGTATAGCAGCACACACTGTCCAAACGAAATCAAACTAGTATTAGTGCTGTGATGGCAACGAGACGGGACAATTCCCGGTCTCGCGAGACTTGTCTCCTCGGGACAGTATCTCGTCTCGTCGGGACAGACAACTCTTACTACAGGTCGAGACCACTGGCATTGTAAATGGTAGTAGCTGGTCAAAACATTGCCTTCACCCAGACTCGAACCAGTGACCTAGTGATCAGCAGTCCATGCTCTTACCCACTACACCACGGTTATTATATGATGTCACATATAATTCTGACTATGATATAATGGAATGATAGTTATTAGTCATGCTTTTGCTGCAATTATTTAACGGAAATGTTATCTGATTGGCTGTCAGATTTGATTGATTGGCTGTCTGTTTTGATTGATAAGTCAAGGCCATATCTATGTAAACAACTTCTGTTAAAAAGATGGAATGGATGATCAATGTGGAGCTTTCTCATTGATTTGAACCTGGGGCAAGAGGGAGAAGGGATACAATGACTAATGGGGTATCAAATTGTATAAATATGAGGAGATAGTTGAGCCTAAGCATATCCAGAAGCTGAATCACTTGACTGGTTGGTATAATAACCAAGAAGAAACAGCTTCTCCTTGGTTTTACTATTTCTTTTTTTTTTTTTTCTATGCACTAGGTCTTATTTGACCGCCCTATTTAACGGGCCCCCTTAAGCTCGGGTGGCTTGTGTGGGGTAGTGCCCTATACCCTTGCCCGCCGTTGCCGGCTACTCTTTTTTCGAAGAGGCAGAGGGGGATCTTTATACTGCATGCAAGCACACAGTAGACCTCCGGTATTTATGGTCCTGATCCGAACAGACCTGGCTAGGATGAATGGCTTGCCAGTACCAAATCAGAAATGACAGCCGGCGCCGGGAATCGAACCTGGATCATAAGATCACAAGTCCATACCCTTAGCCGTCAGACCACTCCTGATTTTATTTAGTTATCACTATAGACAGGCCTATGTTTTAGATTGGCTGAGGAGGATTACAGTAGGATTACACCCATAAATCATGAGTATAAATTTGGGCAATGACAATCATGTGTGGCAGGCTGATACTCATACAAAATTTAATTTGCAAGAATTAGTGGAAATCTGCACGAGCGTGCCGTGTGGCTTTCTATAATTCAATAAATACTTGACAGAATTTGATGAAACTTGGTTTCAACATAGATCCTTATTGCTATAGATCATAAGTTACAACTTGAATCAAATGTACTATAAGCTGATTGCACTAGTGATAGTGAATGAATATCCACCATTCTTTTAAATTGTGATATCTGAAGAATGTTTTATCGGCATCGTTATATGTCTCGGTCTCGTCCCGGTCTCGTCCCGAATTTTCTTGCTGTCTCGGTCTCGTCCCGTCTCGCCAAAATCTGACAATTTGCCATCACTAACTAGTGCAACTGCTTAGATGGAGAAAAATCATGGTACACTAGGCATAAAGCAAGTGATTCCTGCCTCGTTTTAGGATGAGCTTGATGGCTGTTATCACAGCGACGTATCAAAATCAATCCAAAGAGGCATATGCACTCGACAGCGATATATTCAAACACAGGAAATGTGTTTCTAAGTACATAGAGAAGCTGAGGACAGAGAATATTCTATCAAGGGATACCTCACCTGCTATACTGGTTTGTTATACAAAGAATTTAACATTATGGTTGCATTGTTTCGATTGTAGAGAAAAATCCAAATTTCTTAAACATGACGACAGACGTTTGTCATTGTAGTCACTGGTAATCCTGAGTATTTAGTCATTTTGCCATTTAATTTCTGAAATTTGATAAGTGGGTGCCTGTGAAGGAAAGGTATGTGTATGATAAATTGGCAAACCATTCTCCTATAATAGGGTCTAAAATACAGGTATTTCTGTTTTCTAGCTTTTCTATGTGCACTTTTTGTCACTGATGGCGCGTTCTTTGCTGGGAAAGAGTAATCATGCGCACACTCATGAGGCTATTTCATTACTGGAGAGAGCTCTAGATGTGTATTCTGATATATTCACAGGGCAGAATTATAATCAATTCAGGTAACTCTCTAGATCACTGTTTTGTTGTTATTCTGAGAAACACTCTATGTATACTATTGACCAAGATTCGAACCTGCAACTCTCAGATTGAGAAGCTTGAGTCCTTACAACTACACCACCATGCAATAAACAGACCAATTATTTTGACCATATATCCTCTATGCTAGGTAAGGTCAGGCGCCGGATGATAAGATTAAATACACTGGTAAACGCTGTAACCCATTTCAATCTACACAACGGTCGAACTCACTCTAGTCTTAGCAGCCTTAACAGGAAGTGGGGGCAGGAAGACACCCTGGAAGGATAAACTCAAAATATATCTACAAGAGCGCATGTACCTTGGGCTTTTGAGGAAGTAGTGCTTTGCACATGTGCAATAGCTTATGATAATAAATATTGATATATATATATAATGTTTATTATGTATTTGGCTTTGTACATGTGAACATTGAACATCTGTTGTAGCTTATCGTTAAGTTATAGTTGTTGTTCCTCTATTTGGTAGGATCCCAGATGTTCCCGAGTCAACTGACGTGGATCGGGCTAGGTATCTGTTAGAGGAGGCATTGAGGAGACATACATGCCCGTTGTACCGAATAGGTAGTCAGGAATATCCTGATATGATAGCGAATATGTTGTCACCTCATAACAAGCTTGCAGAGAAAGACAGAGAATTGTTAGGCTTGGAAAAGGTCTTCCACATCCCCTACATACGGAAGGGAGTTATAAGTGAAAGGTGAGGAATGGACTAGTGCCGGAGGTCCTAAACCAGTCACTGTCTTGGCAATATGTTGCACTCAATTTGGGAAAACATTTCAATAAATATTTTCTTTTCCAGTTATCTGATTAAATGTTGGAAACAAGGGATGACCATCTCACCTTCAATAGAAGAGTCCATTTATCCAGCAGAAGTTCTAATTGGAATTTACAGCGCTTTGGTAAATGCAATGAGGGTTTCACAAGCAGGTTAGACAGTTTTAATAGCATACAGATGGGTGCCTTGCCTTTCTATTTCATTATCACTATCTCTTTTTATTACTTAATTTGATGTACCTTGGTCATTGATGACAAAAATTTACTCTTGCAATTATCCTGCATCAATAAATCACCTTTTGATCAACAGCCGATTCTTCGTGGCGCAACAGAAACAGTCCAAAGAGTGACACAGAAGTTCCTGGGCAATCAGTTGATGACCGAACAATAGAGACCAAAGAGAAGAGGGCCTATCAATACGGATCAGCTGGCATGATGCTGTGCAGGGTGGTTGAAACTGAGTTTCAAATAGCTTTGGCACAGGAGGAAAAAATCAAGGAGGATCTTCTTGTCCTAGATATCATGACAGAGAGAAAAGACAACTTTGGTGAGTGAGATATATCATTCATGAATAAATCATTATTGCAGGACACATGGTAATCCATCTCCAACTGGCTGTACCTTTTTTACCGGTTAATAACAGAGAATAGTTTCCCATCAATAACAAATTATGGTCAAATAGACGGGATAGAATTCAAACTGAGACTGTCAGGTGCCCATCTAGTTTAGCTTACTATAGTGGTGAAGTTTTGCAATTAGTAAGTTTTGATTGTGAAGTCAAACTGTGTACAAAAAAGGGGTGGAACGAGTATCATACCTGGTACCGAATCTCGGGTTTGTTATCTCGGGTTTGACACCGGGCCAAGTCAGGTTTGACTTGTTTGAAGTGCCAATTACTTTGTCGATATTTAACCATTATTATGTATTTGCAAACTACAATGTCCTTTTATCACATGAATTCACTTCATCTAAATGAAGATCAATATAATTAGGATACCTCTGCAACATGAGCCCTTTCATGTGGCTGTGATCACTGTTTTGTTGCATCATCTAGGTCAGCTGTGGGCAACCTGCGGCCTTTTTGCCAGTGCGGCCTAATGGGTAATATTTTGCGGCCTAATTGTGGCCTCATGCCTAGAAAAGTTATTACGCATCAATTTTGATTCCTCTTTCGTTATGTGGAGAACTAAGTATGTATAGCGCCTGTACAATATGTTTCAAAAATAGTGGCAATTCTGTACTATGCAAATAGCAAAACTTCCCCAGCCACTCTACACAAAATCATCATAACTGTAGCACTGGTGTCAACGACTATCTTAAGTTGGTTTTCTTTCAAAAATAGCACAAAACAGTGACCTTTGGATGTTAAAATTACAAAGTTCTCTACCATAATAGTTATTAGTATTTTTTGCAAAACAGTCACTTTGGACGAAAGGCAGATTTGTATCAAAAAGTCTCTTTGTTACAAGTGCTCCAGCATTATGCTTGAAATGTTCAATATTGCCTTTCATTTCACAACCATTTGCAAAAGAATTCTCCCTTGCATGAGGGTGGGCGCTGTAAGATGAAAATTATGACAGGGCGTGAAAAATCTCAAAAAAATTTTCGCTCCGCGAAAATTCTTTATTCTCCATCACAACAGTCCCGTCATGATCTTTTTACACTTTAACCCCTGGGATGGCAGTACAGCACCCCTCCCACACCCGCCCTGCCCTTTGTCATACACATGTAACACAGAGATACAGACACGCATAAAATCAAATCATGAGGTAAAATGACGTCACAAAACTCCAGAAGATTAGATGAACCAGTATTTCTGTTGAGTTCTTGCAACATAATGCAGTCTTTGCACAAATATGTTTAGTATTTACAAAATAGGAAGCGCCAAAATTGTCACTCCAGTTCCAATTTTATCCCTGAAAGATATGCTGCGGCCTTTTGAGTTGAGTCTGCGTAAAATGTGGCCTTTTTCAAGAAAAGGTTGCCCACCCATGATCTAGGTCATAACACCATTTATTTGCAAATTTTTCACACCATTAGATTTCTGTCGTCTTTAGTTTTATTTAGTTCTTCTTCAGTGTGACTTAACCTAAGATTAATACTTTGTAAACAATGTTAAGATGTGGACTTCAAGGTAATGCCCATCTCTTAGACATGTGAGTTGAGTAATCTTGGTCTACAGACTAGATCTAACGCTTGCCAGCAGGTAAAACTAGCAGTTGTTTGTACTGAGTTTATTACAGTCACACTAGTCAGGTGGAGAAAGAAAATTTGGGTTTTATCTACTGGGACCAACCACACACTAAATTTACTCCTTGCTTGGCCAGATAGATAAGATACACCTAATCCAAAATGAGTACCACTACCAGTACCAGTCAATGCTGGAAAGAGTTTGCTAGGTCTGGTCAAAACAATGTGGAATGCAACATATGCCAGAAGGTTCTATCAACTTAAACTGGTAAGGATGAATCAACATCCAGCATGAAGAGACACATAGCTAGGTATCATGATGCCAAATTCAAGGAACTGTATCCCCTACAGCTGCACCACAGTCTTCCTCCAATCCAAGCAGCAGCACCTCCACAGCTCAGCCTACCATCTCCGAATGTCTCAACAAACAAAAGCCTCTTGCTGGGTCTACACCTAGAGCTCAGAGTTTGACTGACTCTATACTCTACATGATATGTGTTGATCTGCAACCCTGAGAATGAACTATTTTACCAAGGTTATCTGTGTGTATCACTTATAAAAAGTGGCTTCTGGTCATCAGTGCACAAAGATTGATGACATTGTTTGTTACATTTTATTTTTATCATGTATGTTTTACCATTCTTTATACTGATGGTCAGGATTTAGACCAGCGAATGTTTTTAGACTATGCTTGCAAGTTGCAATCATCAAAATCACTCACCGGTATGTAAAGAAAATAAGTAACAAATAAAATTTACAAGCATATTTGCAATACCCATCAAATGCTGCCATGGTGACAAACCATAAACCTAGTGAGGTGTCATTACGATGATCAAAATTTCGTATAGGGCCTACCTCTTTAGTTGTACCGCGTCATCACTCAAACCTGACCCGTGCCGACCGGCATCGGTTTTTTCCTCAAGTGCCATACCCGACCCGGTGTCAAAATTTCCGACCCGTTCCACCCCTAGTACAAAAGCACACTTTCAACTGAATGTATAATTATGTCTAATTGCAATAATCAAAAAATAATTTCTACCTTCAAAATATTTGTTCCAATTGAAGTATTTGGGATAAATTTTTACACCTGAAAACACTTTTACATTTCCGGGGGTAAAAATTCATCTGTAGAATGTAATGTTCTTTTCGGATACATCTATACTTCCTTCACCTACTGTCTATGACATTGTGTCTGATGATTGAAAGAAAATACAATGAGAATGTCATAATTGTCTTCTCTCCTTCATTTTACACAGAAATGTTAGACGCTGCCACAGACAGAATCACATATGAGTTTGGTATAAAGCGTACATTTATCAAGCGGGATCGATTACTTTCTGATGAGATTGCTATTCCCAACAGCAGTAAGTTTTGATCACAATGGTTTGAATATATTTTCTGTTCTGTTTATCATGTCCATGGTCGCTGTATACTGATGGCCGGATTGTGAATACTAGAGTTGTTTGTGTCACCTTCTCAGTTACCCTGTTTTTACTAGCTTTGTTGGTGGCGGAAGGGGGGAGAACAAAGCTTTTCGAGTCTTGAGTTCAATTGCCGAGAGGATAGTTGTCCCCCGCATTTAATACTTACTGCTGTCAAAACTCGACACATCATGATATGACCATACCATAACCTTGCGTTGATATATCCTGCTGAATGGTAATGGTATGGGCTGCTAGGAAGGTGAAGAGGTGGTTACCAAATGTGACCCTGATTGGTTATAATTTTCTAAGACAATGGCATTTGTAGAATACTGAGAGACTCTAATTGTTGAGGCGCACATTCGTCTCTGCAGGATAGGGCCTCAACATAGCCTGGACCCACTCATTCACCATCACAGAGACAACCAGTTAGAACATAAGTATGATGATGGTGAATGAGTGGGTCCAGTCTATTAACCTAAATTGAAGCGGGCACAATTTGCCCTGGACAACTCCTAGAATGGGTGAATGAGAGAGTAAGGAGAATGAGACTGAGACTGAGAGAGAAACTCAACTATTCGACACTGTTTCCTCTATCCACCCATCAAACAAGCTTAAGTTTTTGGTCAGGAGCACATCCACTGTGGAATATATTATAATTAACTTAACCTCTAGTCTTGGAGAATTGAAATTTAGAAGAGATTGTTGTGATTCCATTGAAAAAAAATAGGAAAAGCATAGACACTCATGGGGAAACCACTGATCCTGAAATTGGCTTTAGCAAGAATATAGGCTTATTTCCATAGAATAGAGTCAAATGTGCACTCTCTCCTTTAAAAATACTGTAGAAATGTGAATTTAAAGCTATGACCTTTGACTGACCTGGTCGAAATCCAGATGAACACACAACAAATCGATCTTGTGGGTGGGTGGTAATAATTTAAGGAAGCATGTCTTAAATAAAAGATTTTTGGCCTAAAATTTTTGGAAAAGGAGGCTGGAATAATACAACCCTATTAATGGTCCTTGACAACACGTAATAGGAGAAGAAAAAATGCATCAGAATGGACATCAGTGCAGTTTTTTCCCAACCCAACGCTGATGATGGAGCACTGGCCGCCTACTCCAACACCAAAAACTCTCACCCCAACACCACATGTTAAAGGGATTGAGGTTGAGATGCTATCATATATACTGGGAAGCTAATTACAATCATGTTGCAAAAGTATAGCTGCAACAGTGGCTGAAGTATTTTGGCTTCCATCTTGGAGATTGGTATCTCCATCATTTACCTCGGTGATCATGCCCACACGCCAACCCCCTTCAATTGGATGACTCATTATCACCTTGGAAATAATTTGTTTTGGTAAAGATAATAGGTTCAATTGTGTCTATAGGATATTCCAAAGGATGACACGGTATTCTTAAAGTGTTTGTAAAGGAACAGGTTTCTTGGTATCATTTTTGAGCTTGAAATCAGATTAAGACAGCTATCACACATGCATTTGCATATAAAATTAGTCTTCAGGGTTATTTGGTCTGGTAGGTTTTGGGGTTATAAGTTAACAACATTGAGTTGCCTACTCATGCACAACCCAACTAGTCCAGGCGATTTGTGATGAGCCTGTTATTGGGAATTACAGTAATATCAGTGACTATTGTGGTTAGATAACAACTTTTGCAAATAAATGACAAAGTCACTAACAAGTCTGTTGAGACCGCTAATCAAAACAACCTTTATAACAGTTATGAGCCCATGTCAAAGAAAAGATTAGAAGAACCACTGTACATTACAATCAACGACTATGACTTTGACGTAATCCCTGTCCGCTGTTTTTCAAGCATGAAAATGAGTGATTTTCATTTCACACCGATGCGCTTGTTTGCTCTGTTAAAATAAGATTATAATGGAGCAATTGATTCTTCCTGCCGACAAAGCCTTGCTTATTTCAGATTCACCCAAAAATGGTCCATGCAATGCTTTATAGTTTGTACCAAATCTTGCAATTTACCCAACACTAGCCTCCACAATCAGATCCATACTGACGAAATAACTCAAAAACTCAACAAATTAATTTCCTAAGTGACTGTTGTGTGCATTGACATGTGCTCTCATGAGAGCTGCTGCACTCAGTCAGTAATATTGATAGTCTATGTTAAGATGTGCTGAGTATCTGTGATGCACACAAATGGACAAGGTCTAATGAAAAAATAAAAAGTTTTTGCCAGGTATCCCACTGCTAACACGGTTATCAATACTCCTCTTTAGGAGGCAGTCAAATTCATTTACATTTTACATCACCCTGAAGTCCGAAACAACTAGATGACAAATTTATTGAGTTGAATTTACTTTGTGACTTGTAATTTCTAGTTTTTAAACAATGTAAACAACACAGTTTATCGAAAAAAAACCTTGAGTGTTTAAACATCAAAATATTTGCAAAAATTGTTGAAAAGATTGTCAAAACCTCAAATCACTCAGTATTAATCATTGCATGCTTTGGATTTCAACATCATCCTAAATGCCCGAAATCTCAACTCCAAAGGAAAAAAATAGTACCTTTTTAGTACCTTCTCATCCCAACTTTGACGGCAAATAAGTCTTAACTGGGCCAAAGGCTGCTTTTGAACATAGAATAATGTTCTAAACTGGACTGAGATCTCTAGAATGATACCAAAAAACCTGATCCTTTACAAACACTTTAATTAGACTGAGACCTTCAATATGATACCAAATATGGGGAGGCGCAACTGTTCTCTAAAGCTAAGTTTGGGGAAGTTTTAAAGGCTCCTGTTGGTTTGTGTCAATGTTTTTAGGTGGTGCTTGGTTGATTTGTGACGACTAGAATTTGCTGCAAAATTTCTTGGGTCAGATGGTTTTGGGTTATTTTTGGTTACCCCGTGAAGGAAGTAGGTTTGCCGCTGCTTGCTGTTAAGGTTGTTTGGAATGGACTGCCTGGATTTAGGGTGGTTTCTCTAAACCAAGAAGGGACAACTTTTGTGGTTAGGTAAAGTTGAAAAGAATTTTCTAACATTAAAACTAATAGTTTCCATTGTGTATCATTGCTCTTAATTTGACCTTTCAAATGATACCAAATATGGCAAGAGGCTACTATGGCTTTAAGCGAATAGTGTCTTTTTTTCAGTGAAGAGGCTAAGGACATATGATAGCAGAGATGATCAATGTGCTTCAAAAGGTATGTCTAACTATGTGTGCTTTTTTGTGGATGCTCTGATATTAAAGTTAACTTCAATGAACGATAATCAGGCATCGAGTTGTAATCAAACAAATCAATTCATATGTACACAAAATTATTATGATGGAATATTTGGCAACCATCCCATTTTCTGTCACTACCACTGCTCGATTCAACCACTTCTGATTAGAGCTTAGCATTGCGTATGATCTTGAAGGACATGTCATCAGATTGTTCTTTGATACAAGTCATCAATAGTACAACTCATTAACCCAGCCTTGATTCTATTGAATTTTGAAGATGGTGCCTCCCACACAGGAGAAGAAGCCCCGAAATCGAAAGTCAGAAAGTTTTGGGATGGGAATGCAGCTCCTGCGGAAGAACTTGGCACCGATCCGTTGCTGCCTTGCTCATCTGACACAAATGATGCAAAATTACAGGTAGGTCAGTGCATGCACAATCAAGTTTATCCAATTCCTATAATCGTGAAGGACCTGTTGATTCAAAAGACGCTGCTTCTTTTTTCATGGAAAAGCCTGCAACGGATGGTTGTCAATATTTATAAAACAATTGTCGAAAAAGCACAAACTAAATATCCATGTTAAAAACTTTGTACTCAGAGAAAATGCACTTAGGATAGAATGTAATGTTCCAGTCGGCCAACTGGTGTGACATTAAAATCGGATTTGATTTAATAGCCAAAGCCCAACATAGAATTCAAAGTAGTTCTCAACCTCAAGCATCTACTTTGTGAACATTCATTTTTAGGAATTAACAATGCCAGGCATGACTTTATCTGATGAGCACATTGATCTACTGAAAAGCCTCTCAGCACCTTGTGATTATCCATCATCAACTGAGTCTTCCTGCACCACCTGTACACTGATATCTGTCCGAGACAGAGAGGACAGCTATCATCTCTTGATGCTTGAAGCTGGACATATACAGTCAATCATGGGATATGAAAATGAAACTGAAAACTTGTCATGGGAAATATCTACGGTTCACACCAAACAGCCTAAAATATATTCCTCGCTCTTGAAATCAATCAAAGATAGTAGACCATTCTGCACCACGCCATGTGTACTTACCAATCCCAAGGATTTTGATCAAAGTATGGATGGAACTTTTTCTGCAAAGCCCGATTTACTATCAGAAAATCACCAGTCACCAGGTAACATCACTTTCAAACACCGAGGGCTTCAAATCCAGATCAGCAAAGATAATTCTTGTATCGAGTTTAGTCTCGAGTCGCAGAAGGAGAAAGGGACAATAGATTTTGTCATAGGACACTATGACCTCGATCAGGTGAGAGAGGCTGTTGCTGCAACGTGATAGGTCTGTTACTTCTGAATAACAACGCCTGTGGGGTTGGTGGACACAAATTTCATCTCTGCAGAGACACTTTTCTGACCATATTGATATTAGCTTTGAATCAGCACCATACCTTAACATCTTTAGAGATGTTATTGAAAGATGTCGGCAGAACAGCATCCATATTCAACGAATATGTCCTAAGTGATATTAAAACATTAAAGTGGATCAATGACTCTTGTCGTATTTGTCTTGTTATACAAACACAATCATGCATATTTATGTACTTTTATCCATTCTTAGGCGGATTGCTACGAGTTTCATGACTCAGATAGTAGTACAGAAGAGACCAATAGTAGTTGTGACTGGGGCTTGTGTGACTCTCTTGATATCCCTGATGACTCACTGATTGTCACTGTTGTGTCAATGAAATCGAAAGTACCTGAAGAGCCAAAGGACTGCCTCTATCATCTGGTTGCTGGACCCCTCCAAGACAACCCAAAAGGTAGTTTTGAGAACTGCCAAGCTGTGACTACAGAACTCACAAATGATTGGCTTCATAGGGAGATACAACTCACTTGCCAGAGAGATTTGTACAGCCAGCTGAATCCTGATGAACAACAAAAACTACGGGAGAACACACCATGCTTCATTGTAACAGAGGAACTACCAACAGATCGAGGGGAAGTTCAGAGCATCAAACCTAAGCTTTCTGAGGAGAATGGTAGACCTATTCAAATTATTGACCTACCTATACATTTCTATCAACAGCTGTGCTAAAATCATTGTATCAATGTTCCACTCATGTCCATGTTCATGTTTTTTTGTGATGAACTAAATTTTCTAACACAGACCACTGCATTATCATAACACCTAAAATTCATTTTAATTAAAGAGACACTTGTTACATTCTCATTAGACCTACACATGTTTTCACCCAAGGAATATCAAGATGTTTGTGAGAGTTTATGAGCCTGCAAGTCCCTCAGACTGCGAGTATGGTGCGGTCGGAGGAGAGATGCTGAGATCGAAGCTGGTGAGTGTTATCCTTAATTCAATGCAGGATACATTATTTTTAGCTTACCATGCCAGTAAAGTGATACAATGTGCTGGCTTCAGAGAATTTAGCTTAAACCACTGCTGACACAGCTGCTGAGCTTTGCCCAGCAGTGCCACCAGTCAAAATTTGAATAGAGAGTTGTGGCATCAAAACATCTAGCCAGTAGCTTTGCATGGAGTTATTTGAGCTCTCAAAATGTAAGGAGAATCTTCTTCCCCAGCCATCCACCATTAGTGATGACATATGTTGAGGTTGACCAATCAGGTTGGATATCAGCTAGATTTTAAAGGCACCTGATTGGTCAACCTCAACATATGTCATCACTAATGGTGGATGGCTGGGGAAGAAGATACTATTTACATTTTGAGAGCTCATATAACTCTATTCAAAGCTTCTGGCTAGATGTTTGGATGCCACAACTCTCTATTCAAATTATTGACTGGTGGCTATGCTGGGCAAAGCCCAGCTGTGGCAGCAATGGTTTAAGATTTTAAAGCAAGAGTGTACTGGATTTCCTACGAAGCATGTGCATATCAATTAGAATGTGTACAGACAGCAAATATCTAAACTTAAATTGCAGATGCTGAGTTCTTTCCCAGAAAAGAAACTAGAGTTAGAGAAAGAGCAAGAGCGGGTCTATCACCTACTCCGGTCATATGATCACACAGGCTTACAGTCTGTGAATCCTCGCCACACAATAACAATCGTTATTTCCACAACGCTCGAGGTATCAGGGGTCAAGTCTGTCGTATTTATATTACGAGGGATTGTCATAGATTTCGATTCAAAAAATCTATTTAGGCTAGAAGGAAAATTTTCACAAGGAGGATGGCTGACAACGACTCACTGGATGACTTGCTATTCAATGGTTAGCAAGTTGGAGGAAAGCTGGAACTTTGTCACTAGTAGACTCGATGACCGCAACCAGCAGGGAGTTCACAGAGGTCTACGCGAACAGCAGTTTGGGCTAATCAATTTGCCATCTTTAGAGAACAAATTGCTAGAGATCAGTGTGCCACAGCCAGAGAACATCACACCTCAGGGCGACATTTACATGGTGTCCCCTCATGCCGAAATGCTTTTCCATTCAAAGCGCAACGTACAGGATAGACAGACCTCTGCTCATCCAAGACGAAGTAGTGTTAACAAACTTCAACCCCATTTTCTCCTCAGAACAACAACACAACAAAACATGGGGAATGCTGGAGCACAGAAGTATCGGAGAGTAGAAGCAAAGGTAAAAGTGAAAGTGAAGTGCATTTATACATTTCTATCAACAGCTGTGCTAAAATCATTGTATCAATGTTCCACTCATGTCCATGTTCATGTTTTTTTGTGATGAACTAAATTTTCTAACACAGACCACTGCATTATCATAACACCTAAAATTCATTTTAATTAAAGAGACACTTGTTACATTCTCATTAGAAAAATAAAATAAGACAATACTAACTGTCCTCCATCGCATCTCTTTACAGTGTCTTCAGCAGTTAAGTCGGACAAAACCTGATGTCAAATCACTAAAGGAACAATTGCTGGTATATTTGAGTTGTCAGCATGGGCCTGTAGCAGATAGAAGCACTTCTGCAGTTAGTGTTCACAAGGTCCACACAAAGGTCTATAGAGGAAATAACAACCTACGTGTGAACACAAATGAGCAGACAGTTAGATCTAATTTCGTTATCGTCGCTAAAGGCACACCAAGCGATGTAGTACTGCCAGAAGTGCCCATAGTGCAAGGATCGATGCGTTGTACTGCCATTTGATGGACTCTGACACCGGTAGGACTGATCTCGACAACATTCTGGACCAGTACACTAAATGGCCAGAGCAGCGTCGAGCAGCATTGATGGAAGAGGACTGCATCAAAAGATTCATCACACATCACAAGCTTGACGATCCTGACCAGCTTCCACTTTCATTTCAGCATCCTACAATGCAGATCCAACATTGTATTCTCCCTGTTATCAATCAAGTAGGAGTTCAACCTTGTAAGGGGGATGAGAACAGTAATCATGTTGGCCCAGTGTCTGGATGTTTGGTCAGAGATAATGACAACAAAGCTCATCTGAAAGCTGCTCGATGTGGCCAACAGCCCAGAAAGCTAACCGCGGAAAGTATGAAGGAGCTCCTCAAACATCATCAAACCCTGAGGGATAAGCGGGACAGCAATGGGCAAACCGTGCATTAGACTGTTCTTTTGGAGTAACCAGTTCCCTCCATTTTTCTGTTGACTGGAAAAAACTCAAATTTTCTGTAATGCAAGTTTACTCAACCATTTAAATGAATGAGAAGCTCTGAGTCTGATTATATCTTTAATCTACACTGATCCAAAGGTAGAACACGCCAACATTTCTCATGGAATTTTCTCACCAACAAATATTGATTGTACATGAATAATATTATATTATTTTGATAGTGAAAATTGATGTTTTATGACATCCTATTGTAACCAAAGTTTTATTTTATGGCTCTTACAAAATACTACTAGCATCTGTATCACATTTATTGACTGCATAGTTGAGTTGATTTCGGAGCACCATTCAAGTTTGATGTTGTCATATCTTCCTATCATATCATACTATCCTATGATGACCCCTTTGACCCATACACTTGATCCAAGTATATCAATCACAAACAATTTAGATACCATCTGATCTATCTCTAACAACACCCATCTGTCAGACAGATCTTGAGTTCTGATAAAGCATGCCGAGAAGCGGCCCTGTTTTTAGGGCTGAACATGATAACATATTATTCATTACCATCGCTCATTGAAAAAAATTCAGGCATATTGTTAGTGTAGAGGGTAGCTAGACAAAGATTGCATTACCCTGCTTTAGTTTCGTGAAAGCAGAGGAGAAAGTGATGTTTGTGAAATTAGACTGAATCGGATGCTATTTGAATGCAGAGGAGAATTGACTAAAATGGTGCTGACTAGGTTGGCTCATTCTTGCAATCCATTGTATGTTATGAGGATAAAAAATAAGATATCGTGTTTAGCATTTCAATTCTAATAGTCAGGATTCAAACTCCTTGTCTAAGATTCTACTACCAGAGGCATGAAAACCTGATATTTCATTCAAATATTTCCAAGTTTCCAGGCAGATTGTTGTTCTGGATAGAACAACTCCAGGTTTCGTGCCTCTTTTGATTATGTATTAATTACATAGCTTGTGATGGTACCAGACGGTGATCTCTTGAGATCGAGAGCCATGAATGCTTCTATATGAAAGGTAACAGCAACAACCCTAGACGCTGAATACTTCACCTTAAGTTACTTTCAACTTTCAAGTATTGACATTTGAGGCAAGATAGAACCTAGATGAATGCAAATCTTAGGTTATGAAATCATTGATTTTGATACGTCCCCTGCGCTTTAGACTCTTGGAGAGTAAAGTAGTCTCTCAATGTTTTGAATTCCTGGCTGTACCATGTTTCAATTTCCCCGAGGATCTATCATGGCTTGAAAAAGTCTTCTGTTATGCAGACGTGCAAAGCTAATATGTCTCAAATTAGGTGCATCAAGTAACTGGGCTTAGTCCATTTTTTGGCCCTGTGTATGACTAAACAGAGGGTGGGCTGCCCCTAAAGAGGGACGCAAGTTGCCCGAAGTCCTCGTACTGAGAGTGTGATATATTCTAGAAAACTAGAATGCATCATAGCGTTGAGGCCATGGTGTACCTCCTAATCATAAGTGTGCAGCAAGCTGCCAGAAGTTGAAACAGGCACTAATGTACTTGTGTACTGACTGACTCATGGAAAGATATGTTACAGCATGGAGAGACATGCTGACAAGCTGGAAAGACAGCTAAAACCTACTACAAGGGGTCCCAGCAATGGGCCATGTAAGGCCAATAACCCTAACACGTACGCTGTTTTTCATAGGGTGGCATTTATGGATTGGAATGTGCTGTGGGATGAGAGAACACAACTCCGAGTAGTGAATATCGGGCTACCTAATTAGCGCCATCGACCCATTCTTTTCTGGGGATGGTGATTGTTCCAGCCCCCAGCACCTCGGGTGAATAACTCTCCTAATCACCCATTGGCATTGGCAGTGACACTTTGATCATACCCAATAAGCCGAGAAGCGATCTAGTCCATTATTTGGTATCAACTATAATGCTCACAAAGAGATATTTAGAGGGAACTCTTAGAACACAGTTCCCTAAATTATGTGATTAAAACAGTGTGGAAATATTTCTTTTTGACAAGATTTCAGTAATATTATCAAAAATATCACTATTTCAGATCTATGTTTATGCATAAATATTATGCATAGACATAGATATTGCAAAACAATCCCCGCAGCTATATTGCTGCCATTTTGGCTGCTGTCGACCCAGAGTAGAGTTCCTACAAAGAATAAAGTCTACTTAGACCACTGATAACGCCAGATATAAAGTGTGTATGTTATATTAATCATTGTTTAACATAAAGGTTTCCTGCATTTAATTTGTACGTTCAATTATTATATACTGACACTCATTCCCTCAACATCACCTGGTCCGAGATTTGAGGGAAAGGCTATTGACATTTAATCTTATCAGGAATTTGTCTCTGCAACCGAGGGATTAAAAATTTTACAATGTCCACGTTTTATGCAAGTAATTTTGGTAAAACCAAATTCAGTAATTAATCTATCAAAGTTAGAAATGTATGAAGTACAAAATTTGTCGACCATGGATAACACTACATTTAGATTGCAAATAAAATGATTTTATGCAGCTAGAACATTTGCCAGATTTTCAGTCAATAAAGTTGAAAAATTTCTGCTATCCAATCAACTGAAAAATTTATAATGCGTGATACTGAAAAATAAATGCTAAAAAATTCAGGTTCTAAGATTGCATCATACATCATGTGATAAATTATCCTTGACCTGAGTCTTACAGGCCCTCTGCTCCAGAGTACTGACAGTACTGGGCGATCTGTTTTCATTCCCACTGCTGACACCACTATGACAGATCTCGGCTGAGGTGACTACATGATGGTCGTTATCCATAGGACTATCAACCAGCCTCCTGTATGAGGATTTAGGGCTACATTTAGGAAGTCTTTTCAATGTTCCCGGACTAGACTTTGGTGATTTCTTATGTAGTTTAGGACTATTCCACTTTTTCCTGTCCTGCTGTGGGCTAGCAAGTTTTATTATGCATTCTGTGCTATTGAATAACTTGCTTTCTGAGACCGTTTTAGATACATCGGCACCACATGTCTCATAAGAAGAGTAAGTCTTCCCGTTTACTTGTGGGGCCCAGTCGACTGGTACCCATGCTTCTCAGAGTTTAGAGAGTGAATTTCTTTGAGGATATCTTTGCATAATTGCTCAGTGTCACTGAAGGTCATTACATTGTCATACATGTGTGAGTAAGTGGACTCGTTGGGACGGGATAAGTCAATGATGTGCTTACATTCTTCGTTCTAAGCAAAAGAATAAAATATACAGTTATAAATAAAGGAGCAAGTGTGACTCAACTAGCATGAAGAGGAAAACAGTTATTTTACTGAATATTGATTGTTCCTTCTGGAGGTAAGCTGGAATGAATGTGAAGATGAATTCAACTAAAATTGTATTAATAAATCAGAGCTCTGAGGGGACTGGAAAACTACTACTACAAGCTGCCACAAAAATAGTAGTGATCTACTTAAGTGCAACACGAATACAATATTGGGGGCTCTCAATATTGGGGACAATCAACCTTCCACCTACTCTAAGAAAATGTACATTGATGTGGTGATGAGTCATATCACACTTACTGTTGGTTCGATTCCAGAGTCTTCTTTGATATTCATCTTCAGGCGTTCCATATGAGGAGCGGCAACAGATATTATGTAAGGTTTGATGTCATCTACTCTTAACTTTGATACATTCTGTAAAACAAACAGCAGGTGCTTGAATTAAAAAAATAATAAGTGTAGGCAAATGTAGAAGACTCACATCTCGTTTATCGCGCATCAATTTCAAACATATTTAGATCACATTGAGTAAAAGTTCATTAGGTATCTTATCGCAAAGCATGGTCGGCAAAATATAAGTTGTCTTAGTGGTGAGGCTGCAACATCTGCTCAAGGTTGCTTACTGTTTGCAGGCAGGTCGGAGCACACCTTGGGCTGGTTTCAATTAGAGATTTAGCCATGCTTTCACGGCTAAAGGCCAGCTAAAGCTCAGCTAGTTACCAAATCAGGTTTCTATTACTATAAATTTAACACACACATGGCTGATACTTAGCCGAATCTTGGCTGTTCTGTTTCAGACGGCTATCACTCAGCCACCATGCTATTTCATATGTAATATATGCTTATTGATTGAATAATATCATAATATACTATTGTAATTTATGATCAATTAGGATTCATCAAAGTGTAATCAATCTGCAATGCAGCAATGACAATGGACATAAAAAATCACAGACTCATAAACTCTGTTTAGTGATAATGTGAGATTTCTCCAAAATGAATATCAATCTACTAAGCTGAGTGAGAGCTGAGTGGTAGCAGGGCCTAATTGAAACGTGATTAAGTGGCTGCTCAGATCTGGCTAAAGCTCATGTATAAATGTCTGCTAAATACAATTTAGCCAGATCATAATTGAAACCAGCCCCTGGAGGCCAACCAGACCCCAGTAGTCAATGGACTGCAGCAGGATTCGAACCCACGACCTTCATCAATTGCATGCTAAAGGAACAGCGCTCCAAACTGAGCCACCTCCTACTCCATACCAAATAACAAAACATAATCCAACAACCTTATCTTTTCGTAACATTTCCAGTGTCTCCGAATTCGCAAAACATCAGTATATAACCATAAAATGGTGGTGACTAATAGGGATTATGTTCTTTCATAGTCAAAAACATTGAATGTGTAAGATTTATTCTACCTTTGGTTGACAGTTAAGTATGCATATAGGCTGAGAGTTGATGATATCCCTCACAGCGCCCTGACTCACTCCGATGTAATGCATGTCAGGAATCTCGACTACCTTGTACTCTATGATCTCTGCACTCTTTATTCTGTCTATGAACTTTTATCATGAGGTAGGTAGTGGAGTGGAGTCTCCTGACTTACTGAGCACACAGAGGGGTGACTGGAGGCTGCAAATATCAATATTTGCGTTATTTTTATTTCCCAACCTAGACAATCGGTTGATGTAAATATATCATCTGTACGTTACACCAACTCCAACATTGGAGTCTGACAATATTTTTTCAGTTGTATATCAAAATCAGAAGGAGCTGGTCACCGTGTCTTAAGTAATCAGAAATAGTTTGGAACATGAATGTATCAGACCAGCAACAGTCGTAGGTCATCCAATTAGAAAATTAAAAACTCATTGACTTATGCAAATCAAATATCCTTAGATGAGATGTAAAATTATCCTCTTACTAGTTCTTAGAGTTTCTAATTATTCAATTTCGCCATTGTTAATTAAGTTATTTGGCAAGCTAACTTCAGATGGGGAGCGCTCCGCTCATCAAACTATACACGGCAAGTGTCGTTATCAATAGGTAAATTAATGAAAATGATTGATAGGTATACTTACTTTTTACAGGCTGTCTTAATAGCTGGCTATCAACCTTTGCTATTCTCTCACACAGGCTGTTTAGCCTCAGCTCCTCACATCCCACCAGGACAATAAGTCTCTGTCTGTCAGGCTTAGGGTAGTACGCCCCAACCTAATCATAGTATGGGATCTGGACCTGAAACAATTTAGCAAATGACATTAGTGAACATCTTGTCTACCTAACTCATTGAGTTATAGTCAAACGGATTTTTTCTCTAAAGGTCAAATGCGGCAACAATTTCAACTTTCAAAATAGAATTACACATGTCACTGCGTTCCTACCATTCACATCGTTCTCGTATCATTTGTTACAATTGAAAGCCTTGATGAAATTTTAAGCCACTTTTCCCCGAGTGAGTAATGGGTAAAACGGATGCTCGAATGATACACTATTAGCCTGTGTAAATCTGATGAATAAAGTTTAATCAATTGATGTAGCCTAAGTATCAATCGGTTTCATGAATGTGGGGCAGGCACACTTTGGGACTGGGTGCAGAGTTGAACTGGCTTTAACTATCAGACAGACCCATACTGATATTGTAAGGTTAAGGTCAGTGTGATGATTACCTGATATAGTGGCAGATCTAGACTGTTTCTCGATTCTCTTATTCTTATGATTTCTACCAGCACAGCAGAGAGTTGTCTTCTCTTGTGTACTAGCTGAGTCTGTCTCTGTGAGTATAGTCTGTGGCACCTGCTCTCTAGTCTCCCAGTACAGTTTGGGTATGAGACCAGCTAAACAATCGGAGTCATCTCCTTCTGTTTTTGCCTGTTATAAAAGAAGTTGTAAATTGTTTTTTTATAATGGGCCTACTTTATTATATGAAACGACCAATGTCTCAAGAGGAATGAAGCTGCGTGAAAAGAAAGGAATAGAAATTTTTTTTTTAAATAGTGTATTATAGAACGCTGCTGCTGGGCCAACCTTCTGAGACAGCTGAAGTAAGGCACGGCACTCATGATCATCGCAGGATTTGAATTCGGATACATATTTTATACACAATACATTAAGATGAATCACGCTGAGTTCATCAATGTTAAGTCGAGACCGTCATTACAACTAAAGATGTGTTATAGGTCTGCACTCTCATTTATAGCATGACAAATCTGGTTTGACCAAAATAATAATAACATGTTCATCAATCCTCATTGTATACTAAAGTTGTCTTCACATTACACGTGCAAAGACGACACAAAGCAGAAACCCATGCTAATGACCAGGTTGTGCATTCATATAATCACGCCATCCATTATGTAATAATTGCGAAGGTCGATGGCTATTTTTAGGTTGTTAGCAAGGGGACATTAGTTATGATTTCATACTGAATGAAGTCAGATCACTGATTCCTGGTACAGATACGGTCTTCTAATAACTGTTTAACACCAGGTCTCCCAAAGTCCCAATTTTGTGATTCCATTATTAGTATTCAAACAATGATCAGTCAGCTTTTGAGAAAAGAAATTTACTATCATAACATAACTAATCAACACAACACAATCACAGGCCATGGGCAGTTCAGATATCTGACTAAATTAAGATTAGCCGATGAGCCCTCATGTTCTGGTTGTAGTGCAAACCTTGATGACCATATTCACCATGTTTACCACTGTCCCAAATACGATAGCATTAGACAATTTTCAAAAGCCACTCACACTCTGGATAAATCAACTGTCATCCAGGAAACCAAAATACGCATCGAGGTTCCAGATCTTGTTGACTTCAATCGTTAGTCATGCAAGAGCAAACTTGCTTTCCGGGGCCTCTGAGTACTATGAGTACCTGTACCTGTATTCTGATAATACAACATGTTGTATTATCCCCCATTGAAGAAGGAGTACATCATTACGCATCAAATAACAAAATATAACTTTTGTGGTTGTCTGCCACTTTAAATGACGTTTGCAGGAGGTGGTATCAGCGGCCACATACCTCTTAGCCTGGGATCCAGGTCAACAATGGGGCCTTGTCTGCAGCATTATTGGTTGTGCTGGATCTGCGGTATTGTCTACTCATGTGTCACTCTTGTACAATTCTGAATAGACCAATGTGCTTGTGTTTTGGTTTTGATTGCTGATTGGTTTGTTGTTGTGTATAGATAACTCCAAGTTGTTGGAGTGAATCCCAGTCTACATACCTCTCTGCGTGGTGCGTGTCTCCCAGCTGTACCCAGACAAGCAGTATTAGAAGGTTTAGTTACAAACTTGAGATCTCCTGATAGCTGAGTCATCAGATCAGCTACCTGATCTATAGTCTGGCCTCGTACCTCCATACCGTTAATCTGCAGTATCTCATCACCTACAGATATAACATTCTTAGTTAGGGATTTACCTTGACAAGCCGGGGGCCGTTGGACGGGAGCAAGTAACCGGTCGTATAATCTACTAATACAACATCAAAACTCCCTATGTTACTATATATACAGATACAACTTAGGTCAGGACATTTGGAGCTGTTTTCCACCAATCGACAAAGTGCATTCATGGGCAGTCTCCTCATCTGGACCGAATAGCGGGTCATCTGGGCAATCAAGGAATGGTTACGTTCCAAAAAATAAGCATCCTCCTCAATTTGGAGTAGCTGCTCACGTTTTACAACGAACACAACTCCCTGATAATGGATTGACAAGAAGATTTTCATTCCCAAACAACCTGTTAAAACAACATACAAACACATTAATGAGAACAACCATACTAAGAGCAGGGAGGGTGGGATCTACCCTCCCACCCTCCCTGCTAAGAGTTAGCTTCAATGACAAATCCAATTCCAATGTATTATCCTCTCACCTTGTTTGAGGAGTTTTGTCTTGTCAGCTATTCCACCTTTGATTATTCTTGCAATGACTATCGCCTCACCATCATTCCTTACAGTTGCTCCCTGTAAACAGAATCATTGTATGGCTGAAACACATACCTACATGTCTAACTATTTAGCTCATAGTCTTAGTGCTAAGAAAGCTGCAAGTACGAGTTTTTTTCATTACATTGTGGAACGAAGCTTCAAACTTGTACTTGAATCCATCTGAACATTTTGACTTGTTGATCGGCAACAACAACTCACAAACTGACAGATATATTTGAGTAAGCTAATATTTGGTTGAATATTTATTGATTGTTTATTGAGACAGTTTTATTTCGGCTGATCAATCAAATGACAATCAAGTATAGAGTGACATCATAACAAACAATATCTGACTCATAGAGCCTGGGGCCCTCAGGCCTTGAGAAATGAGTTGTTGATAATGCAACGATAATAGCACTGGGGCTAAGGCTTATATAGTAAAGTATTGGGTAAAGTAGCAATCCCAGCTCATAACGCTGTCTGGGAATGCGATGGCACCATAGAAGGTCATTGAAGGGGGTGGTTGCCTACATGGATGCTGCAATAACCTCTCCGAACACCATTAGGGCCGGCTTTGAGAATATCCATGTTAAACATCCGAGGTATCAATGCTGTCCTAAGTTGTCTCTAACCTTCTTGATCACAGGCCAAAATAAAATATCATATAAATCTTTAGAGAAGTTTGTTGTTCAAAGAGAACTAATTACAGCCTGCTGCCTATATAATGCATTCAAACACAATATATCCTAGTGGGGTAATTATTAGCTATAGATCTGTTCTACACAGAAGGATGGTGTACATGGAAGTTCATGAAGTTTGTAGAATCAGTAGTTCAAGATTAGTTTCTTTATCGCTACCATGAAAGCTATTATCACAACAGCCAATACTTTCATCAGACTGAAATAACGCTACTTTGTGACAAGTCATGTGACCTGCAGGAAGCCATCAAAACAAGCAACTTAATAAAATCGAGAGGAGCTTTTTTTTATCTGGCTATAGCTCAGCAAATTTTGCGCATCCATCCTCAAAACTTTACAATAAGTAATTTGAAACATTGATGTATATAATTTGAAAGTAAGAAGGTCATTGACCAATCAGCCCAGAAGTTATTAGTGAAAACCCATGCAGAGAAGCATGATGGTTCTACCGTAGGCTCGTTTTTAGTGAAGGCTGGGTTTATTTATAAGCAACCACATTGAGTGAGTATTAGCTAGCCATAAATTTCGCTATTTGAAACTTGCACAACAATGCAATCTTCTTTTCTCCTGCCAATACTGGTATTCTTCTCGATAAACACTGATCATTCATACTTACCAGTGGTTCTGAGTTCTTATGTAGGGTGATTATCTTCACCTGCTGATTACCAATAAAGATGGTCTCAATCTCATGGACTTCAGATGTAGGTCATGAGCTCCCATTCGCTGAGACGCTGTTTTAGTCCAACTCTGATTGGTTGGTTACATTTAGGTCACAAGACGTAGCTGATGCTCCTGAACTTTGTCTTCATATAGATACTTCATCGTGAGCTCCTAATACAGCCTTAACAAATGAGAAAAAAGCAACGAGGTTAGTGATTATCAGATTATCAGTTTTACTTTATTCCAGATCCAATTAGATAGTATTGGTTCCATTGTCAACGCAATATGTTTTGCCAGCTGCAGCCTGGGTATTTGAATACCCTAGCAGATTTCTATTGGGAGTACCATTTTGGTAATTGCATTGTGGGTCCACTTAACACTACTGCTAACAAAGTATTCAAGTTTTTGTTGGACAACTATCATTTATATTAAAAGGATAATTTCCTACATGACAAGATGAGATGAAATTAGCTCATCATAATCCCATAATTCTAAATGCTTTGGGACAATTGAGATCAGCGGCGGTGAATCCTGGTTGTTCGGCGTGTTAGTTTCTCAGCTGCTCACCCCCCCCCCCCCCCGCCGCACTGACCTGCCAAAAACTTATCAGAAATCACAAATTTGTTAAAAGACTCAATGCAGTGCAAAACACTACTATCAATAACCACATGATATCCACTGAATGATAGTGGTTTGAATATACAATACGCTACTATCCTATGGTTAAAAGACACTGATAGGTTGTAAACCCAAAAGTTTCACTTTGCACAGCGCCACTATATAATCGCAGCAGCCTCAGATTGCAGAGAGGGTTGAGGAACTTATAAAAAACATATTGAGGGTCATCAGAGGCTGCAACCGCTGACAGTGTGTTAAGACCATTATCACATGCTAAATGAAAATCTGCATACATAACAATGAGAAGACTGTAATATATCACATAGTTGCCTCCTCTCGTCTGTAATATTCATCATATCGTATCCACTGTCAAGGTCAACGAACGTGATGTCATCTAACTTGTCTGCTGTACTGCGGAAAGGCGGAAAATCTGCTTCATAGTGGAAAATCGTTTTCCGCTATTTCGAAAACGCGGAATATCGTTTTCGACCTTGAATATGTTGATGATGCTTGGAAAAACTACTGGAAAGACATTTATACATCACCACTGTATCATATGTGTGTTTTTGTAGAAATTATTTGTAAAGATCTTTTTTTTTGGAAAAGCGGAAAATATTTTTTGCCTCAAAAGTTGATCTCAACGCATAGGAGATGAACTAGTCTATGCACTTTGCAGGATTTGCTTGGATTTTTCCTCTTATTACCTTTACATTAATCTTACTTCATATAGCCTAAGAGTCCAATAATACACATTGTATGACCTTTTGTCAATGGCATGAATGACCGCCCTTATTAAAAATGAAAGAAATTCTGGCTGAGATTTTCTTCACTACTTGGCAGTGAATATCTCTGCTCATGGGTATTGCCTAAACATGAGGTTAATTTTCCCAGAGTCTGACTGGAAAACTCTCATACCTTGAGCAATATAGTAGGTGGCATGAATAGAAATCAATAGATATTGCAGTTTTAATGCTCCCCGTTATCACTTATAATATCCTTAGAGCAGACAACTCCAGCAGTATCCTGCATTGTTCTCAGACTTTCCCCGCCGGGGGCCGTCGGGCGGTGGGAAAAAGTCTGGGGGGGGGGCTCAGACTAGAAATGAGCTATAACCTATTAAAATATCATCCCCCATCTTTTAACGGCCCGAATTTCATGTTTTTTTCATTTTTGGAAAACGCGGAAAATCGTTTGCCGCTATTTCGAAAACGCAGAAAATTGTTTTTTGACCTTGAATATGTTGATGATGCATGGATGGAAAAACTACTGGAAAGACATTTATACATCACCACTGTATCATATGTGTGTTTTTTGTAGAAATTATTTGGAAAAAAAAAAATTTTTTTTGGAAAAGCGGAAAATATTTTTTGCCTCAAAAATTGATCTCAACGCATAGGAAATGAATTTTAACACATTAAGATATGATCCCCATCTTTTAACGGCCTGAATTTCAGGTTTTTTCATTTTTCGAAATAGCGGAAAACGATTTTCCGCCTTTTCGAAAAGTGAAAAAACCTGAATGTCCGGGCAAAACACTCATATGATACAGTGGTGATGTCTAAATGTATTTCCAGTAGTTTTTTTAGCGTCATCAACATATTCAAGGTGGAATACGATTTTCCGCGTTTTCGAAATAGAAGAAAAATGATTTTCCGCGTTTTCGAAATAGAGGAAAAATGATTTTCCGCGTTTTCGAAAAATGAAAAAACCTGAAATTCAGACTGGAAACAGATGGGGATGATATCTTAATGGGTTATAGTTAATTTTCTATGCGTTGAGATCAATTTTTGAAGCAAAAAATATTTTCCGTGGTGATGTCTCAATGTCTTTCCAGTAGTTTTTTTAGCATCATCAACAAACTCAAGGTGAAAAACAATTTTCCGCGTTTTCGAAATAGCAGAAAATGATTCTCCACTAAAAAACAGATTTTCCGCTTTCCGCGTTTTCCAGAACCCGATACAGTAAACTCATAGATTGAACATTTATGTCTTAAGCATTCTTTCTTATATTTCTTGTTTTCCCAACCGTTTATTCTGCAGCAAATCAGCTCCCTAACTGCAACACTATTATCCAATCCTATTATTCTTCAATACTTTTTACTTCATCACTCATAACCAGTATTGTCACATGCTATAAATTATAATTAAATCTGTGTTTAACTTTGGTAGTAAGCGTAATATGTTTTTTTTTGCTGTTTTCAGAGGTCATCAAGGTACCTATAATAGGATTCTTTATGTTATATGTACACTTCTAAGAAAACCTCTATAAATAAATAAATAAATAAATAAATATAAAATCATTGCAATGCTTTGATGGAGTGGATAGCACAGTGGTGCTGTGTCATGAAGAATGCACTGAATTAGGGAGAACCCTTTCAAGTCTGTAGCTTCTAGTCTATAGTATTTATAATGTTTATGGTATCAATGTCGGATATTTTTTGAAACTTAAGAATTGTCACCCTTTGTACAAAGAAGGCACAACTACCTACAATGGAAATGCCATTGGTGATGGCCGATGAGCGTGAACATTGTATTAAAGAATCTGTGCCAGCCGTTTAAAGCAGACCAGACACAGATGATCTCTGGTAATCTATAATTAAAAACCACAAACTAAGCTTCTCTATACACAGCTTGCTAAGGCCCAATTTGGTTGTACGCTCTATGATCTATTTCTATTAAATTGTTGCACTTGCGCACTTTGCTCGTAGTCTACCGGACGCCCTCGGCTTTACAGAGTATGGGTATGGGTCTGCCAATTCTCCCCCAAACTCACTCATTGTCAGCGACATTGATTTTGATCAAATATAGGATTATATTCAGACTTTGCTTCAGAAGACTTTGGCCAGTTGTTTGAACACCAATGCTTCTATAATCTCACTCAATCCCCAACTAGAATACTATAGTTCATATTCCTGTTTAAAATTCAAATTGCCATACAAGTCGTTCACCCTAGATTTTTTGACTTTCTGTGTGTGCATCTTTTGCTTACAAAATAATTTTGACAACAATTCCTTATGGGATGACCAGGACTAAGTACCACTATATGTTGATACAAGGAGTTGTACAGGAACAAGTTGTGGGAAAACCTTATCTCCAATGATAAAAACCTCTATTTAAGATGATAAAGGAACAGCAAAATCTTGTATGACTTGACTATAACATTAATTTCCATGAATAATTTGAATACCTGAAAAATAAATTCACCCTCATGGTGATGCGATCACTCCATCCAACCATTCACCAAAACGCGATGGTTGACGTGTATTATAGTTTTTTATCCCCATTTGACTTATGGATGGGTCCCGATTGGAGTTCGTTGGGCCACTCAAGTGATGGCCTGCTGAGACCAGTCATCATAACAGCTGTACCCACCGCTCGTATGTTCATTACCCTTTTACTTCTGATCTGTATTCTACCACTGTTTAATATACAATATATTTACTCAAACCAAACAAATATAGAATTCTAAGACTTTTTATGTAAAAACACACTGCTGATTTCATTTCCTAGATAAGCTGAGTCATGGTTATTGTACTGGCAACAGAAAGTGCTGGCCTAGCGAACAAAGTACGAATGGGAAATATGGACCTGTGTGCGATGAGTTGATTTCTTCAGCCACCAATCCAGTCCGACTATCAGAATAATCGATGAAGACTAAAATTTAAACACCATTGTTAAGTAATAGCTTTTCGAATAGGAATAAACTGTAAACACAGCAACCAATTCCTATGATGCACATCTTAGATTTATAAATCTTTATAGACTTGACAAGTTTTCAAGTCTTCTTCTTGATTAGCTATTGTATTTTTCCATATCTTTTACACACAAGTGACACAACAGGAATGTTTTTTTGATTACATATAAGCTGTTGATGTACATAGCTAAATACATAAAATTCGTATGTAGCTGATATGATTTTCCCACAAAAGTTTTGTCTTACTAGATGGTGACATTTGACAAAAGAGATAATTCTGCAGGCATTTGGATTTTGGGGTAGTCACACATCAAACACATCAGGGCTCTCAACCACTCAGATTTAGTCCGAGTTACTCAGGTTTTTGGATATTAGAATATTACCTAAACTCAGATTTTGCCTCATTTTCGTCAAAGTTGGGGAATTCCTCTCGGTGTGGCCTAGTTGTATCAAGGAGTTAGATGGTTGTATGATTATAAAGAAACAATTTCATGTTGTGATATATGAAAAATATTAACCAAGATGAATTTTACAGTGATTCTATATCAATGATCTGCTGACAACTCTAAAAAACCAGTATCATTCATATGCAGAGGCCTAAATTGCTCTCTAGGCTTCGGCGGCGGGACCCATTGAGGAGGCTAACAGAGCTCTAAAACTCTAAGCTGTTTGTGCACAGGGCGTTTCACGCCTTTGAAATGCCACGTGCAACAAGGTATCGGCAAAACTCAGGTGTTGGATCCTCCCGGGTTGAGAGCCCTGATTAGCATTAAACTAAGAAAAACGGTAACAGCTGCCAGCATGGAGTTGATGGCTTGGCCTTTAAAAATGGCGATTGCAGGAAAAGGGCAGGTGGTTTTTTGTCCTGGTGGGAAATTGTCCTGGTGGGAATATGGTTTTTTTGGGAAAATGGCACTGTGGGAATTTGCCTTGGTGGGAAAGCAGCTAGGCGGGAGAACATTGTGGTGTGAAAATGGATTGGTGGGAAAGCATCCTGGTGGGAACATGAAATAATGGGAAAACGTCCTGTTGGGAAAATTGATCGGTGGGAAAAAGTTAAGGTGAGAAAATGACATGGTGGGAATATGGCTTGATTAGAAAACGGGAGGTTGGGAAATGGCTTGGTGGGAAAATGACATTGGGAGAATGGCCGGATACCTCTGAAAGAGTGCATGTAAAGAAAAAAAATAGAATTAGTAGTATAAAAAACAAGAGAACAGCTAGAAAGTTCAAGGAATAAAGTGCCAGTGTCCTAGCACCAGTAGTATAAATGAGCTGTGGCACAGGGACAGCTGCCTTTCACCGTCCACCGTGGGTTCATGGGATTGTACCAAACTAGTTTTAAACTGGGATAAAACATGTAATTCCTGTCTAACTTTGACAATAACACGCAAAGCTGTTTTGTTGCAAAATAATCATTAGGTTCAGGACAGTTTCACAAGCATGACCCAAAAATCATAAGCCTGGTGCAGCTGCCGATAGAATTCAGCGTGCCAGGCATCACGGCATGATGCATGTTCCAAAAGTTTGCGCAGGAAGTCGACCCTATCCCTCTTCACCCAGGAACTGTTTGAGCCCACCGAGTGGGCTCAACCTGATTACCAGAGTGTGATTGGTGGCCACACACTCACTTAAGTGGTCCGGGTCTATGATGTTTATTCCCTCAACTATGAACTGAGTCGGCTGCCACGAAAGCATGCCCAAACTTGAAAACTTTCAGATTGTTTCAGTTTCTAAGTTATCTATAGAGATTACCAGCGCCCTTAACTCTTTCGCTCCTGCCCATTGTCAATGTTAATTAGTGGTCGGATACTAGGCGTTTTTCCAAAAAATGCCTAAGTTTACATAGACATTTCTTTGTAACCAGTTGTGCTATCCACAATCTGTAAAAATATTTGAATTCTCCAGCTCTTTATCTGTTAGGATTTAAATTTTTGTACGCATTGGACAATGCATGTATACAAAGTGCCCATTGACCTAGGGGAGGAATAAAGCATTTGTGATTTCTGAAGTTTTATTTTCAAACTCACTTCATGACATTTAGTCACAGTACAGACCGCCCAATAGAGTGTCTGAGTTGGATTTATATGCACAGATGTGTTGGTTATTGATTTGCGATATATGATCTTATGATATTTATTGCTGTAAAGCTGAACTTACATAAAAAACAGCAAAAAATGATTGTTATCGATTTGAAAAAAATATTTTCTGGTGATCAAAATATTATTTTAGTTTTTGATAGTAAAAACAAAAATGACTACCATACATCAAAAGTATGAGTCATCATCAGAGTTGTCAATCTCACCAACATGACTGACTACAACCTGCTCCTGAGGTGCCGTTCTGCCTCAACCAGCTCTCCTTTGTCGACCCGCCCTCCCAGGAGCTCCATGTCCAGCCCCAACTATAACAACTTTTCGTGGTGGGGAGCCTGAAACAACAAAACAGGAAAGCGTGTTATGTTGTTGTGTATAACATGTGAAATAATAATTGTTACACAAAGGTGTGTGGTTTATGCTTCATACTGTATTGGGGGGGGGGGAGACTCACCATCAAAATCTGAATCATCAGCATCAACGTCTGTTGCAGAGTATCGGTTATCCATCTCATCAACTTCACCAACTTGACTATCCTCTTCTGATTCACTCACTGTCACTTGACTAGTAAAAGAAAAAGTTACTTTATATTGTGAAATACAATGCATATCATGAACCAGAAAATTTGGTGTAGTAGTAGGCTTACTAGTTGCACAAGTACATTTTTATCTTTTGACAAATTGAAGTTGATAGAAGGTCAGGTGAATGACATTTTTCTCATATATCATGTTATAATCTAGCAATTTTATTTAGATATTCAGATTCACCATAATTTGTAACCCTACTCACCTCATTTTCATCATCAAGCTCTGAGCCAACTCCTCCTGAACATTCATCAAGCACACCAGACTCATGAATCCTAGTCCTAGAGCTTGCCATTGAAATATTTTGTGACTGAAATTTTCTGAAATCCTAACTTGAGTTTTGTTTTTAGAAGTGAAAGCTAAGTGAGTCCCCAAATATCTTTTCTAAAACTCTACCCAATCACATAAGAGTATGAGGAAGATGATCCAATAAAGATTTTGAAGAAAAAACTGCACTATCATTGGACATTTGGTTGTCATAGTGACTGAGCGTATATATCCGTCATTAGTATTAGACCACACACTGCATGAATGCGTATATATACGTCATTAGGAGGCAATGAGTTAAAATTCCAAATTCATAATAGTTTTCATTTTGGGAGCTCAAGCTTTTTGCAAGACTCTGAGCAAAACAGTTGAATGATGGAGTAATAAGTAAGAGAGTTTCGTTTCTCACCTTTCTGTCAGAGAGTGCCATCTGACTCTTTCTGTCAAAGAGTGCCATCTGACTCTTTCTGTCAGAGAGTGCCATCTGACTCTTTCATCAACACCTTCATCCGAGAGGCCCCATCTCAGCATGTCATCCTTCACTGTATCCATCCACCTTTTCTTTGGCCTCCCCTTCTTTCTTTTTCCCTGTATCCTCATCTCAACCACCATTCTAGTATCTTCCTCCCTATCTCTCTTGCGTACATGTCCATACCATTGAAGACGTCTCCTCCTCATGCCTATTGCGATCGCTTCTATTATTAAGCTTTCTTCTCTTCTACTTTCATCAAAAATCATGGTAATAAACTCTTGTAAATTTTGAGCTGATACGTATTTCTTTTAATCCCCAGATCCCCAATGTTTTTTCCTCGCTAGATGAAATAACTAACACACAAAAACACTGTTGTTGTCATCTCAGCTCTTAACTCAACCTTACAGAGACTTTGTTGCAGAAGACTCTGACACAGAGTAGTCATAATCAAACACTTTCCATAACAATATACCTTTCTTAGCACCATTCCGTGATGCAAACTTAGTTCAGATAATTTATCTTCAATTGTCTTATAATTATTATAAAACTTGCAAATCCATCCAAATACAGGAATATGAGAGCTTTTCTCTGTCACATGTCTTATCAGAGCAGACGCAATAAATAACTAAAAGAGATGGTGACTCATTAGATAATAACTATTTTATATTTGGCCACTTAAATATCGTTGTGATTTTGTTTTTGTTTGTTGGTATATGGCTTCAGGTATACCTCGGAGCCCTTAATTTTAGGGTCATAAATGAAAAGTTTCTTGATCCTACGGCCTGTAATAATTGACAAGCCATTTATATCCCCAACAAACTCTACTCTTGTTCGCCAAAGATAGTTGCAGCCATGTGTATAACAATTGATTTGCACCCGAGCGGTCGCAGTATTAGCTGTATAGCAAATCAAAATGATGAATACTGAAGGCTGTATAGAGTGAGAATGATTGATCCATCATTACCAAGTTTTGAGTTGCCTCCCCAAAATAAATGTGTTGACAACTCCTGAAATCATACCATTGTAAACAGTGCACATGTGGGTTTGGCGGATTGACACAAATAGAGTCATCAGCCTGTATTTCAAGTAGCTTTAGATTATGTTATCCAGCTCCTAGATCATTTCTTTGCTTAAAGGTAACACTCAATTGAGTTTGAAGATTATGCGTATATTGGTCCAATGAGATTAGCTATCCTGAAAATATATTTTTAATCCGCAGTGAGTAAATTGACTCACTATCAAAGTGAGTGTGGTTATCATAATCACAGGTGATTGCAAGGTGGCTGTGGATTTGACTGAAAAGAGGGCATGCTATACTGAGCTTTTGTAGGCCTACTTCATAACTGTTGACTTTGACATCTGTGCACAACTTAAACTGCTGTTAAAGCCTACATAGGCATTCAACTATGAGCATCTCATCACTGAACAGTATGTTTAGTGGTGGAAACCATGGGACACTTGTTAGAAAACTGCTGGGATTTGTACAGCACCCAGAAAACAACAGAAGAAACTCGGAGGATGACAGGACGTGGCCGGAGAAAACTATCAAAAGTATAATCAAGAAAACCAAAAAGATTCCAGGTGCTCTGGAGAATCTGGAGAGAGCAGTGACTAACAGGGACAGTAGCACAGAATGTATCACGCTGCCGAGGTATGTCTACTGACTACTCTATCTTATCTTCAAGTAAATCTATGTAATGTTGTTGTAATGTATGAGTGTCAGTGTGTACCATCCTGCAACACTGCAATGAGTTATAAGAATATCCACTACATAGTCCTGTGTTTCTCAAATGCATTATTTACATTTATTGAGGCCTCATGTCATGACATGCAAGCAGCTTTGCTGGGTTAAGCACAGTGTTGCCATACTACTAACTGTTCAGCAAAACTAGTAGGCCTATGTAGCATTCAGAGAATACCATGCTTGCTGCTCTCTGTACAGCAGAACTATAGCCGCTCATTATGACATGACTCAGTGCTGTTAGCCCGCTCCACTGTTAGGCGTACATGTACCTGTACATGTGCATGTACCACCAGGAGTGGGGGTTCATATATGTTTTCTACACTCTGGCTGTTGATAGTCTGTCTTGAGATTACTCAACTGCTCAAGTAATAACCAAAACCGGACTGTCTACTGGTGTTGTTCTGGAGTGCACTTTGCACGGGACGCTGTTCCTATATTTTAGAGGTTAGGAAGACATGCATGTTGTCTCACAGCATGTGGCCGGGGCCATCATGTTTAAAAGACAACAACATTTGCATTAAATAAATGGTATTTCAATAAAGACACCTAGGCCTAACCAAGGAGTTAGAGACTCTAACTCCTTGGCCTAACTGTGCAGTCAAATTCAGCTATTCTCCCAAATAATTCAAAACTGAATGTAGCAGTTGCAAGATGCATGCAGATGGCTGTGTCCTCCTCACTGTTGCACAATGCATGTGAAGTCTGATGCTTTACAGTCAGAGTTTCATGTAAACTTGTGCTAGGCTCAAATCCTATTTCTCAGTAAGGTATTGTCTTGCTGTGTCAAAATATCATTCACGGTATGGGCCATTTAGTTTGTTTGAAGTGATTAAATTGTTGTCTAAATTATCGCCCACGCTAAGCACCTTGATTGTGACATTTTAGGGATTCTGCACCAGGCTTTCTAGGGCCTAAGCACCAGGTCCTGTTTAATTGCCCATTCATTCACAATCAAGTTTTTGCCGAAATGGTGATTAGAATAGGAAACAGATGGCCCAATCATTGCTCTGCGGTAACCCTCTAAAACCAGGGTATGTTATTTTGGCCTTTTGCACGACAATGTTTACAGATCAATTCTGAAATCAGGAAGTGAGATCTTGTCAAGGCCTTCAATGCAGCATCAAAAGCCCTTATTTACTTTTTTACGAGTTACTGTTGAAAATCATTTTATTATATCTCAGTTGTCTAGATGACTGCAGTTGAGTCCTACCACCATGCAATCCTATGGCAGGCCCACCTATTTTATTATACTAAGCAGCTGGTCTGATGCAGAATGGCAAACCTCTGGCCTTATATGTGAAGTTTTATGTTTCAATTTTTAACTTTCTGCGATTATTAATGATTACCTGGCCTAGCACCAGTATTCCAACTCTCTGTGAAGGTTTTAGTCCTGAAATTTTTAGGTTGTTGGTCCTGTGGTTTATGCGTTACACCATATGGTGGTAACAAGCCCCTGGGGTATTTACCAAGAAGCCCTCATTGGTACTTTATCGACAGCAAAGACAAGAATCTATAAATATCACACCACTCGCTTTATTATAGATTCTTGTATTTGCTGTCTATATTATACTCATAGAGTGTAGATACCTTTTGATATTTCCGTCCCCTACTGCGGCGCTGATTTACAGGCTGTGGGAGGGCTCCAAGTATTCACCTCCAACCAGTCGGTGTCGGAAATGATATCCCGTCGCTGCCCAGTTTGATCTTTCACTGCTGCTTCTTGCAAGAGCAGAATTTGTCTCATGATTATTTGATAGTTCTGCTATTTATAGTTTCAATCATGAAGGATGGCGATACAGAATGTTGGGAACCTTAAAATCTTTCTTTAGATGGCTTTTCTTTTTTTTTCTTTCAATGAAGCTAGAATGAGGAAAAGGGTGAAAATATAAGAGTATTGCAAATAACGTTGTCAGATTCTGCCCTACTTGGTAGGTAAATATAATTGTTGGACATCAATGAGATTGTAACAAATTGTAGAAGTAAGTTCCCAAGAAGTAACAGCACTGGATGGTATAGAACTTCTGGAACATTTTGAAGAAATGTTCTAATTTGACACGCTGTTTTCATACTATTATGTTTTCAGGTCTTTAGATGGCCGAGTACAATTCTCACAGCGTAAGATATTACCGCACCTTCTCTCAGCTCGACTGTGGAGATGGCCCGACCTCGAGAATCAATATGAGCTCAAGGCCATCGATAACTGCAGATTCGCTTATAGTCTGAAAAAAGATGAAATCTGCATCAACCCTTACCATTACAACAGAGTGGAGACACCAGGTTAGTCTGAGTTCTAGAAATTAAAGCCTGAGCAACCAAACACTTTTGTGCGGGCCGTCCTGTCCCCACCTGTGGAAATCTAACATTGTGTCACTCACACTAAGTTCACCTCTTAGCTAAGGGTTTTCTGGGTTATGCATGGATCATTCAAATAGAATCAAGTTGAGCAATAATCACTCTCTGGGACCTTTCTTCAGAGTTATTGCCACTGGATGGCATCGCCCAAAATCAAAAAGCCCAAATCAAACATACTATGGTAGCTTCAACACACGATGACTGAATCTTACACCGTATGCAGTATCTACCTCATTATACTAGGGGGATAATAGGAGACTTACTATAAATAAAGTTGCTGCTCTGCTCTGTAGTATGTCCTGAAAAGTTAGCCAGTAACTAGGACGAGCCCAATACCACAATCATGTATTCACACTGATATGTTACTCTGGGCATGGACCGCTTTTATCTGGATTTCAGTGGGTGATGGTTGGTGAAAATTAGAGTTTTGTTTAAGGCCAGGGTTGTGATTATTGGGTGTGAAGATTATTACATTATGTCACTTTAGTCTGGAATTCTTTCCCAGGGCCTGGTCAGGTCAAGTACATGTGGTTTTGAGTTGAGACTTGATGTGAACCTGTTAGGTCATAGGATGTCAGTTTTAGGTTCAAACTTAGTCTGAGCCCCCCAGACTGCTTCAAACTTAAATTTGGTATGTTTCCAATCAGTACTGATATTCCTGTCTTATACCAAGTGGTAAAACTGATGGATAATGTCTCATAATAGTTATAACTGCAGTCCAAACCAGGGCAGTATTGTATCACAGAGTAAGGATATGTCTCATAATAGTTATAACTGCAGTCCAAACCAGGGCAGTATTGTATCACAGAGTAAGGATATGTCTCATAATAGTTATAACAGTCCAAACCAGGGCAGTATTTTTCATGATGGGTAGGTGTTTGAACAGGAATTATCTCATTGGGAATTCCAGAAAATTGCATTGTGGGATACTCTTTAACTTTTCCTATAAGAGTGATGTCTTGAGCAGTACTCTATGGCCATGGGTGAACAGAATTCTTTTGATCACTTTGCTATCGAGCTAGATAAAACGGGCAATATGAGTAATGCTTTTATCGAAAGCCTTTGATGTGTCAGTTGCATCGGGACCGTCTCAAAAAACTCTGGTGACACATAATTGCACCATAGATAATATCGATGGGTCTTCATGTTCTGTTGTTGGGGCAACATTCGGCGATATGAAAGTGATTTGGCTAACACACTGCATGCGCTGAGTAACAGCCCATCAGTTATTGAAGTTTTTTTGGATATTTTGGCAAACGCTTGCTTACTATTACTCAAAAAAGGAACATACCTCATATTAATGCTACAAACCTGGTGCCAAAAACTACTTTTATATTCTCGGTCTGACTGTATGTAGGCCTATAGCCACCAAAGTGGACCAAATTACACAGTCTCTATGATGTCCCTACCAGACATCATTTTTCGCACATAACAAAAAAGAATAAAACTTTCTCCGCACCGCAAACTGAGATGGAATTACAGTTCTACGGCTAATAGATGATTAGCTGAAAAAGAGGCCTGTTCCTCGTTTAATGGGTTGGGATCAGTCTTATGACTTTTCACACCAAGTGATGGCTCTTCCAGACTGTTTCAGACACTTTCTAAGAATTAAATTAAAACTGCCCTTTGGTAAGCCGACATAAGGTTGAGAAATACTCTCAGTTGTCAAAAATTTAACCCGCTGTAGACTCAAAACAAGATCGTAACTATCCTAAAGGTAGGGTGGGACCACCACCCAGCCTTGTTGTACCCATCAATTGACAGGAATCTACTATTTATTAGTAGTATTAAGTAGGGTGTATTATTGTAATCCAGACAAGTAAATAGGTGCAAAACTTTCATCAATCATAGTCGGATTAGACGAGGATTAAAAACTGCGCTCAGTTCAAACTTTCCATTATATTACTGGTATGTTTACTACTAGATACTAGTGCTGAGCCACACCTCGGTATGTTGTATTGATGGTTGGAAATCTTATTATTGTTAATCAACTCAATGTGTGTCTCCAAAGTGAAATCAACTTTCCAAGGAGAAAGATTCAGTACGCACTAATGACATAGAAACACAGCAGAAAATGAAAATCTGAGAACCGACTGAATGAATAATATTACAAATGAAAAGTATTGTCATATATATCCTTTGTCATAAAGATGGGTGTTATCATGGTAGATCAATTGTGATATGATGCAGCACTAGGTGGACTCGCTCCCTGTGGTCTACTAGCTTACAGAAGTCCTATGAGCAGTAATTTGGTATCTTTGCCTAACATCATAGCAGTTCATAGCCAAGCAGTATATTATTGTCTGCAAAAGTTTTCATTCTATCGATTTACCCTAAAATTAACACATGAAAGGAAAAGTGTAAAAATAAAATAGCTCCAGGGGATAGAATGTTATCGATAAATTGTACGACAAAATCACCACAATGTCAACCATTCTTGTGTATCGTCTCAAGTCTTTATTTAATTCGTTCCTCAATAATAAGATTGCCCGAAGCCACTGTCACAGTAAGGCCGATGTATCAGGCATTCTCGCTGCTTCCATGATGGCAACATAATATGTTAGCTGTAAGCTCACTCTGAATGATGCCATTCGAGGCTAGAGTGCTGAAAAGTAACAAGTCAGCCATTGTTAAGAGATAGCAGACTTAAGAGAGTTTATGGGTACCACGACCAGGTACCCATTTTCCTCACTATTGTAACTTGTTATAACTGAGCAGTTTTCTCAGATCTTGTACCAGTTATGATATCATTTGAACATCATATAATAAACATGAGGACATCACTGCTATTCATATCTTTCCTCTTGTTTTTATTTACAGCTATAGCACCGATTTTAGTACCTAAGAACTCATACCACGGGGAGACGCCCTCATCGCGTCCCTCACTCGATGACTTTCTGACTATAGTACCTAATAATGCTGCCGTACCCTCCTCTCCGAGTGAGAGCGTCAGCTCGTCCTCCGGCAGCAGTTACTGCTCGAGGAGTCCTCCGCCGGAGTATATGAGTGAAAACGAGAGTATGGATCAAGGTATGTACGGCTCGTAATGTGTGGTCGTCTCAGATTTCTAGAACTACGATTTGATCGTCTTTGCAAGCTACTATTGAACGAAACACTGGAACACTGGAACAATGTTACGAAGGGCTGTTATTGGTGCGTTTAATGATAGCTTATAATAAATCGAAATCGGTGACAGAAAAGTCGGCCCTTTAATTGGCAGTGTGATAGCACCGCAAACTTATGTGTACAGGTCTTTGGATAAAAACCAGAAACCATAGATAAAATCCATCCATCCAACCTAACTATGGTCTCTGGTTTATGAAATCCATCATTGTGATTTTTGACGCGGTATCTCTATGCTTCTAAAGCTTTTGTGTGCCTGGTTGTTCCACAAATCAGCTGTGCTCCCCGGCCAGTGAGACAAGTTTGATCTCAAAATTACAAAACACTAACCTTGAGATCCAACTTGTCGAAATGACAGGTCAGTGTCTGTATACAGACTATATGTTGTATGTTTCCACACACCTGCAAGAACCGCCGGATTGTTACCACGAGGTTTATAGAACTTAAAGTGCGTTCAGCTTCAGCGCTATCCAACTCAGGAATTAGGTTTTATAATGAGATGTCTCGCTCACAGCAATAAACTTCCATCGCTCACAGTAAGAAGAGATTTTTACGGTGACAGTTAAAACAGGAGATGATTTTTATTTGAGTTTTGATGTGACAGCTGAGTCGCTTACTTGGTCGGTGTGATCTTATGACCATGATTACTCATACTTGTGTGACAGTCTGAACCTGACAGGTATCAAAGTGAGAATATATTCCAGCTCACCTAATGAGGATGGATTTTAACACCTCAGTTGCTAAGAGAAATGGGGCAGAGACTTAGGAATGGTGGCTCAATTTGAGCCTCTTTTGTCAATCGGCACCAAAATATCAACAACTGATTACAAAAAAATGTAAACATGATGGAAATCTCAGGGTATTTAGTCTGTTTTCTCTAAGGTTATTTACCTGCTGATGGGTTTAGGACTTAGTTGGGGAGTATGGGCAGCTTTAGAGAATGGATGACTAGGAGTGATCTCAACTTATAGATTTGAGGCATTGCCTGCTTCTACTGCAAAGATCATTTTTTGAATTTGAAGACTTGGATCACTGAGAATGAAGCACTCATAAGTCCTTTAGCCAGCTACCCTATAGATGTTAGCTAGAGTGTTTAGTTTGGCTAGTTTGGTGCTAACCTCATGTAAAGTAGCAAAAGTTTACACTAGCTAAGGTGAGATTTTTTAACAGGTAACGGTGCTGAGTAAAAAATGGTGGCCAACAATAAGTTACACATAGTCAAACTTATATGAAAAAGCACAGTTTTACTCATACAAAACCGTCCTCCTCCAAGCCACTCCTTGACACAGTATATTTTAGCAGTGGCATAAGTTTTCGACATACACACTAACTTGCTTACTAAAAGCACTAAACTGTATGTCCGCAATTTTACAGTTTGTTGACAATAAGCTGCACACAATGAGGCCTTTCACTCTCCCTCACAAGCGGTACATGACCTTCCAATGGTTGTGTATTGTATTAGTATATTTACACAATATTCAGTTTGTGGAATTAAACAGTGGTGGAATTAGTTTGTGATTCCCCTGTCCTACCTGAACATTTTAAGATTTTTTTGCACTGGTATAAACCAGCTGGTGAAACATTGTAACTTAACTTTTCAATTGGCTGAAAGAAGATTGCTGTTTTGCCACCTTAAAATGTTGCCACTATCTACAGTAATTTTCTACCCCGTAGCGTAAAGAATACATCCGCCACTTGATTCAACACTACAGTGTTCAACTTAATCTATCCTGTTCAATACACCTATAACCAATAACCTCAAGCAAGGTGAATAGATATAAGTACTTTAGTTGATAGGGGTTCAATTAGTGCAAAGGCTGTAGATGTTTATCAAAACTTGCAATTTGATCAATAAATGCATAGGGGATATTAGCGTTACTTTTGTGCCCAGACAAAGGCAACCTTTTTATTTGAGCTAAATATGATTATGTAGGCTACGTCATGCTCACTAGGGCAATGCTCGGAAGACAACTAAACAACCTAGGTTCTCTAATCGGAGGCAGCGGCAAGCCCATAAAATTATAACTTATTTAAGTCAACATCCCCTTAGCAGCGAGCGTCACTAAAGCCACTTGAATTAGCCTGTATACAGTGCACGGACACGCTGACGCGTATCTGGTCAAGCGAAAGCTGGACATCACAACATCAAGAATACTCGAGATTGGTCCGTTGAGACTGCGTTAAATTCAGTTACTCATTTTATCAAAAATCTGAATTGACGGCAGGGCAACATTGTCGCCTGGGGCTAGGCGACTTTAATTAGAAGACTTGTCTGGGCCACGCCACCAAAGCATAAATAAAATTTTGAACTCCGGTTTGTGCCCATGACCTAAAAATGACCTATCCTCCTCACCTATCTCCGCTCTCACCTGTTCGGGTAGCGACTCAAAAAGAAGGGAGATAGGATGTAGCTATCACTGGACAAATGTTTTCATAAGATATGAGTAGCCTAAGCCTTGGTCGCTGTCGAGTTCCTGCCGCGGACAAACATTTCTGAGGTATGAGGTCTTTCCTCTTTGATCTCCACACAAATTAGTGGATGATCTTTGCACTGTAGCAGTTGTTTATATTAAACATTTTTGAAGCGCTCAAAGATCTCCAACTTGGACAGCGCAGTCTTTTCACACCTAAAATAAGCAGCGATTGTAACGTTTCTTCAGTGATGCAACTTTATAAATGTGTCAAATGAAGTTCCTGTGTCTGGAATTTATTTGATTGATGGTTTGATGCTATTCAGCTGATATAGGCAATAGGCATGGTATAGACAAGAGTCCCATAAAAAAGTTATATAATTTATGAATTTTTAGTAGTGGAAATTTTGTACTATTCTACCATGACAGCTGAACTGATTGGCACGGCAGCCACAAGGCCCACTTTCTCAGTACTTTAAGGGCTCAAAAATTGATAGTAGTAGCATTTTACTATCAACAACATTCGTACCATCAAGCCGGGCAATGTTTTTGCACTTAAACCAAGGAATTGCCTGAACTGAAAGGGCTGAATGTCTGCACACTCTGGTGTAAGGTACAAAATATACACTCAGCTAGCGGCAGATCGATGTTTTATAGTAATGTATATTTGTCTGATATATTTGCAGACGCTGATCCGAGGTCACTTCCTGCGAGCCCGAGCAGTGATAACGGAGGTAGTCTCGTAGACTTAGAACCTGTCGAGTACACAGAACCCCCTGCTTGGTGCTCAGTCTACTATTATGAACTCAATACTCGGGTAACTTTACATATAACTGAGTCCAACTATGATAAAGTACAGTGTTGTCTGAGCTACTTATAGTATAATATCACAGACTCTGAGACTGTCAAATTGTTTGTAACTTCTTTGTAAGCACAACCAGCAATTAATTCAGTCTGTGGTGTTCACCTCCAGCATATCATATCATATCTTAAGTCGTCATCAAGTATACGGCGGTCGGTGTTGCGGCTGTGAGATAGGCCTACTAGGGAAAATACAAAATATGAAATGAGTTTTTGGTTGTAAATTTTCTATTGTCTGCTGAAAGACTGGAAGTTTGCAAACCTGATAGTGATGTCCAACATCTTATATGCCTGCCACTACCCATCGTGTCGGCCTATAAGGCCTACGTTATTAATCTGAGGATTTCAGAGCTTAGTAGATCCAAGTTTCACTCTTCTGACATGCTATGAAAAAGTGTTTGTATTATTCTGTGCTGTGATAGTGTACTGAACCAGGGATGTGGATTTATATTTGGTATATTATGATAATGTTATTATCATTATATATTATCTATATTTAACATGTATTCCTCATTATATATTATTGATATTTTATGTCATATGATTTTATCATTATTATATATATTTTACATGCTATTGTTACTCTATATATATATATATATATGTACGTATATTATAATATTATTATTTATATATTTATATTTACTTGATGTAGGTAGGAGAAGTATTTAACTGTACAGTTAAGGATGTATCTATAGACGGGTTCACAGATCCGAGTAACGCTGGACGCTTCTGTCTCGGTCTTCTATCAAACATCAACAGAAATCAAGCTGTCGAGATGGCCAGACGACACATAGGTAAGTCTCTTGTGTTTGGAGGCAAAAAAGTGGACCTGTAGCCAGATGATTGTATTTTAGGGTCTTTTGGGGGTTGCTCTCAATCAAAGAACGAAAAATTTTGGACAAAGATATTGTTGTTTAAACCTCTAAAAATATCCCGTCAATTGGCCAATGCTGCTTTCTTGCTTTCATTAAGTTTCTTTCAATGTCAGACCATAGGGACTGTTTCTGAGAGCGGGTTTAGACTTTGTTCTCTGTTCTGCCTCAGTTTGACTGACCTGACCGTATCAAGCTGCTTAGGCTCTTCAGTTAGACAACATAGAATCAAGTTGTTCAAAAAAAATATTTGTGTCCTCATAGACTTAATCATATGTTATTAAGTCTATGGCTGCCCTTCACCTTAATTTCTGGTTTCTTGAGCGGGTTTGTGAGGACTGAGCACCATCTTCTAGCCAAGACTTACTCTGAATACATGAGAGTTACTTACAAAAGGTTATTACGGGGTAGGCTAGGTGGGCCTCTAACTTTAAACCATTCATCATTCACTCAGAACGTAGCGTATGATATACACTATCAACATCTTGTGAGTTTTTGAGACAAAACATGGTGTTTTAGGAACCTAGACAGGGTGAAAGTGCTAATTTAGGGGTCATCGACCCAAGGCCTAATATAAGTCTTGGCCCTGTTCAGCATTTGTTACATAATGCAGTAGTCTGAGCCCCCCCCCCAGACTCTTTCCCCCCTGCTTGACAGGTAGTTTGTGTTGTGATTGTGTTTCTCCTCACTATAGAGCATTGAGGGTATGTCACCTCTAAGTAAACACTTTCACCCCAACTCTGCTGCCTAAGAGTTCATGTTGTTTTGCCTTGGGCACAGGTTTGGTTGGGGATTGTTCTGGTATTGTGGTGTTCAATCTCCTCCTTGATAATAATATAATTGATCTGATCCCAACAAAGTGTTGAAGCTGGAAATTGTGATAAAATCCCTACATTATAGCGATTCATCGACTGATCCCATCATTCGTGATTTTGCTGTAAGACAATGAGCAGTTACATCCTTAACAGAGGTTGAGCTGAACGCGTCGCTCTGTCTAGCCATGAAATCGCCTCGAGGCATCACTTGATTTAAACCAAATCAACTTTATTATCATAGAGTTTATGGCTAGCGCAGCTATGAGGAGAGACAGAGAGGGAGAGTGCTAGCTGTGTTAGTGTTAGTTGTGTTTATTTGATCAGTTTGTCGATAACATCGTAAGTCAAGGTCGTGAAACTCTGTAATTAGGTCAAATAGCTCACAACATGTTTAATTAAAACATTGTTACAATAATAAATACTATGCTGAAGATAGTTTTCTGAGACTCGGCAGCAGTTTGTTCTAGCTCTAGCTGTGAGGGGTCCATTTGGAAAGAGATGAGAAAATGATGTTATCAAGTATAAGCTGCTGAGAGTCGCTGCAGCTATGTTGATATTCGTTTGGGTCAGAAGTGATTTTGGTCTGTGCTCTAATAGCCCTATATGAGATCTATGTGAGATCTATGTGAGATCTATGTGAGATCTATGTGAGATCTATGTGAGATCTATGTGAGATCTATGTGAGATCTATTGTTTTGTTTAGGACTCGGTTGCTGGTTTGGTTGGTTTACCCTCTGTTACTCTTATTATTATTGATAAATAGGACACCCGACCCCTGTGACCCCTGTGACCCCTGTGATAGTCTTTCACTCCTGACATAGTTCTTCAATCCAGTAAAAATCCTTCCATTCTCCCTGCCCTGACAGAGTAAGGTTTTATAACCTATATAGTCATTCTCAGAAGAAGGTCATGAAAAATGTCTTACTTTCTACTATCATGATAAGATCTCATATATTTATTTATGACTGTATTATAGTTTTCTTTGTTTGATAGTAAAGTTCATTGAGCTGAAAATCTTTGTTTCGTATCACTGAAGATGATATTAATATCACCCAGGGGCTGCCAGTAGTGGATATACACCCCAGGCCAGAGCAGGGGGAAAGTTTCAAATTTTAGAGTTGAAATAAAGGATGAGCTAGAGAATTCGAGCTTTTGACATGTGAATAATGTATTGGTATTATCAGCCTGTAAAAGTGAAAATTTCAACCACTGGTCAATTCTGAACTCTTACTTTGCTGCATTAGGTTGTTTTGGTACCCCCCATCAGAGGCTCCCCTCTCTCCGCCCTCTCTCCGCCACTGGTGTACTTATTTAGACTTAGTTGTAGCTCCGGCAGCTCAGTTTTTTTGTCTGGTATTTACGTTATTGTCGTTAGAGGACAGGACAGGTGATTATGAGTTTATCTGTCTGAATTACTCGTCTTATGTTGAGTGATTTAACCTGACCTTCAGGCCAACTCATCAAGATACCCAGTTTTTTTCACTTTAATTGACCATCGGTGAGGTTTGAGGTAGCACACCTCGCTGTCGGTGTCTCAAAATATCTTATGATGAGAAGGAAGGAATGGGAGGTCCTATTTTCTGGCTTGCTGCAGAGGATGTGTGTAGTAGCAGTAGTATGACTAGTGTGTACACTTTATGTTATATTTTATCACACGTGTTTGCATCCTGGTTCTCAGTTTTGTTCATGGGAAGGTTATTACTCCGGTTCCTGTTTTGGTTTCAGATTTACAGCTGCTGTAGTTTTATCTGTGAGTTGAGCTTTTATACCTCTGAGGAATGGGTAAAGTGTTTGCTATTCATAAATGTAAGCTTATGTAGAATAGTTAAATTTAAATTGTTGGCATGCTATCCAGTCAAATAATTTCATGTTTTCAATTAATATGCACAGGATTGGAGCTGAATTGGCATCCTTTCAACGCTGATGTCAATATAAACTTGAGAGTTAGGTTCGAAATTAGACTTCCTACGATGGTGACATCGGGCCAGCTGTACTGTTGTCTCGTTCTCCCGGGCGACCACTCAAAAAACTTTAACAATGTCATCATTTCCTGCTTTCCTTCTCCAACACACCAAGCTACTCCTCGCCCACGACACATGTAACTCCAGTGTCGCTAACATGAGTTCTCTGGTGCAGGTGACATACTCTACCTTTATGATTCACAAAATAAACAATATGAAATGCTGTTCCCATACTTTGACTTTATCCTTCGATCATGAGAAACATTCATGGTGTACTCAGCACCAAAACACAACAGAGAGAAGGGTGTTTACCCGAGAACTGATCTTATTTAAGTTTGTCTGGCTGCTGGGCTGTCGTAATATTTATACAGACGATGTCCGAGTTATTGTTGGCAGTTTGCGAATCTTTCTCCATAGTTGTACAAATATTCTTACTGATCACATGGGCAGGAAACTTAAACCAAACAGAACAACATAGCCAGATAGCCTGTGATCATGAATGGAAATACGGTGGCTGCTTATTGAGGAATTGCAGGGTAGTGCGCGTTACTAAGCCTGAGAATTTCAATATGATACCGAATAGGGGAAGCGAATAGGGGAAGCGCAACTATAGCTTTAATGCTCTGTACTATGATATGATCTGATATGATCATATTTATGTATACAACAGTATAAGTTTTTCAGAGCAGAAGATTGAACCATTGCCGACCTGACAATGAAGCGGTTACAACTTGGATATTCCTATCCAATAAAAAACTAACATGTATAACCACTTTAGCAGCATTGAAGCCACATAATAGTTATGATGTACTCAACATGGTGCAACCACAACCAGCCATTTTGAGAGCCATGCTGTTTGTTGCAATAACAAAACGCATCGCTCTCGTGAAAGCTATCTGTTGGCCCTCACCTACCACTACGTGTTCCTTTATATTCTATCAGTGTAAGCCTACTGCTTGAAATAGCAAAATTTGAAGCTAGCTAACAATATGTGAGCTTCATACAAACAAAATTTCGTGCTAGCTAACATTTTGTCACCCCCAAACAAGCCAAACTCTGGCTAATAATTACTCTATCATTTTTCATATATTATATTATTACTACTTATAATTCGTTCTCTGATTATCTTGCAGGTAAAGGAGTCAGGTTGTATTATATCGGTAACGAGGTATTCGCAGAATGTGAAAGTGAGAGCGCTATATTCGTACAATCTCCCAACGCTAACCAAAACTTCGGCTGGCATCCAGCTACAGTCGTCAAAATCCCACCAGGTAAGACGAATGACCAACAATACACCTCTTAATCTCCCCCCCCCCCCCCGAGTTTGTAAAAAAGCCCCGCAATACGCCTCCGCAGTTGCATTGAGTTTTTAAGAAACATGTTGGAGTTAGTAGCTGATAAAATTTCTTGTAATTATTCATCAATCAAACTTCAGGTGAGGTGTGAATGCTAGAACACCGTTGTCGATGCAAAGATATGTCACAGTGTGACATGCACTTTTAAAAGTACAAGGGTCTACAACCGTTTGTCCCACCAGGCATACCATCTAGGAATCTAGGACACAATATGTTACATGTGAATATTAATACAGCTCAAGGAAACATAATTCCACTGGGTAATAAGAAAATACCTAATTAAGACCCACCAAGGAATTAGGTAACTCCATTTTATAAGCGAGCCCACCACGCGATACCATCTGAGGTTATCAGAGTTCTTATTCAACCAGGACTGTCATGAAAATTTGGCTCTTTTTGCGTCCTCATGGCCAAGAAATTTACATTTTCCTGGATAAAGGTCTCAGGATGCGTAAATGAATTTCCTTGACTAAAGGCCAGAGGCACTCGGGCTCTTAAGTTTGAACAGTCCAGATTTGAAACCATGGGCCGATTGTTGATCCAAAACAAACAAAAATATTTGAAAACTATTGGCTTTCCATTGGGCCTGCCACTTCTCCGATTGCTCTTGGAATATTTCCAAGTTTGAAATGTGTTCATTGAGCTATAAATACACACACATGTAAACATTGAGTAGTCCTGTTTCACACCTCAAATAGGCCTAGCCCTAACCTCTTTGATTTCCTTGAGTGATGTTGCATTTTGTCACCGTTCGCAATATCTTGAAAACGAGAGTGAGCGACCAGGTTGTGATAACTTCCATTTGTCATAGTCACACAGTCCTTGATGAGTTGTTCGATCAGTCTGGTAGAAATGGTAGCAAGTTTAGCTGCCTCCTCAAAGATGAGCTTATCAAGAAACTACAATTTTGTAGCGTAGCTAAACAGCCATGTTCTAACACTTCCCTACCTAGACCAGCATTTATAGATCTGATGGGACAACTGTTACTCATTACAAATTATGTGGCTTTCCAATAATTCTTTTGTCTGACCGAAATATTGTAAGGTTACATAATATCTGTTATCGTCCTTCACCTAGTTAGGAACTGCTATATCTTGTGTTACCCTGTGAAAGCCCATCGTATCAAAGTCTCGGCATCCCTAGATCAAGTTAAATCCATCTTGAATTGCATGCATTCCAGTTGCTCCCTCCCACTGGTCACCCCGCGCCAGTGGATCGGGAGCAACTACAAATGCGGGCAAATGGACCAAACATGGTCTAAGGCATCCCTCACTATGCTAAATATTTCACCACAACAGTGGCACACAGATATCCAGGCTAAAATTGTTCTACATTTTCAGCTTTATTGATTTTTAAGGCCATACCATCACAATATTGACCTACTGTCCAAAAGCTGTCAGCTAAAGATAGTATTATATAAAATAAGCTACCAGCTAAACTCTGTGCTGATGTTGTTGTCGAGGCCTTGAGAAATGTTAGAAAGTTAATATGATGTCCAGTCCATGTATGTGATGCAGAGTTATATAATAGTTATATAACTCCCAACCCGATCTATACCAGAGATTATTAAATGTCTCGCTATCTTTTCATCACCAATCCAAACACTTCATGTTAATTGCTGGGCCGACTGTGCCGGTCTACACGTTATGTTATGCTTATGAGGGGAAAGGGCCTGGAAAAAATATTTTCAAGAAATGAGCAACCAACCGATGCAGAATTTTGGCTGAGTCAGGGGTAGCCCGAGGTACTTTGGCTGAGTCAGGGGTAGCCCGAGGTACTTTGTTGGTACAATAAATATACATAGACATGAAATTCACAGACTATGACTGTAAGATTGTGTTTTGTTAGTCAGTCTTAGGCCTACTAAAGATTTGAATTTCTCCAATTTTGTGACGAAATGCCCCTGTTATATCACGAAGATGATTGTAAAACCTTAAAATGGTAGCAAAGTTTATTAGAACTATATCATTTTAATGAAAAACCGCTATGATCAAGAGTTGTCTTCTCTTTGTCAATTGCCTCACATAAGAAGACAACTTTAACTTCAATAAAGTTTTTTCTTGTGATAGCGTTGTCTACTTGCTGTCTATTATATAAATAAGAGGGTCTATGATCACAACGGGTGTTTCTCCCTTCAAAGAAAATTATTTGAAGGTTAAGGGCTTGATGACTGCCATACTTCTTACTCAACGATAATTTCGCACCAATATCAGTTCGAAGAAAGCTCCCTTTACCATAAGGCGATATTACACTCCCTCTTACTTACTCTTTCCATTCCAATTTGAATTTCGCTTCATCTGAGTACAGTTTTTTTAATTCATTTTGAACTCATAGGATATATTGAAATTTACTGTCGACTACATTCATGTTGGCATTTTTTTATCCATTTTACTCTGAAACTCATCGATATACAGCCAGGATGGCTGAAGAGTAAATAAAGCGCCTATCATCCTTCATTCTTTTCACAGGCTGTCAGTATTTTTTTCTCTTTCCACAGGCTGTCATCTGAAGATATTCAACAATGAAACGTTTGCACAGTTGCTGAGGCACTCAGTGAATCAGGGATTTGAGGCTGTATATCAGCTCACCAGGATGTGCTCTATCAGAGTTAGCTTTGTAAAGGGCTGGGGCACTGAGTACAGGTAAGTTATATATATATGTATATATCTCTCTCTTAGTCACCTCATGATATCATCGACCCTAGTTTTAGCGCTCAAACATTGTCTGGATAGCCGTAGAGGCATTACCTTATCAACTACTTTGGGTTGGGAAAGAACTTGTTGTTAATGATGCTTCTACCAGCTATCCTGACACAGTTTATGCGCTTAAAGTTCATCGAACCTAACAATGCCTGCATTTCGAGTAGGAGGTGGCTCAGTTGGTTAGAGCGCCGGACTTCAACACGCAAGTGTTGAAGGTCGTGGATTCGAATCCCACTGCAGTCCATCTTCTACTGGGGATTGGTTGGCCCCCAGGTGTGCTCCGACCTGCCTGCAAGCTGAGAGCAAATAGGCGCAGATATTGCGGCCTCGCCATTAGGGCATTAATATTTTGCCGCCCGCCCGATTTTTATCAACCTTTTAATCAACCTCTATCGAGTTACCATCGGCTTATCAGAAAGAGAGAAACTGGAATGCCGGCTAAATCTGATAGCATATTGCTATATAAACCACTCGGTATCACTGAGCTATATATATATATCGATACAGTACCTGATCGGGTGTGTAGTCGTGAAATATTTGCTTCCCAATTAGTAGAGAATAAATGAATTTTTTAACAGATATTTACTACCTAAGTCAGTGATATGAGGCTTATTGTAATGTCTCCACCATGTGTAGATATCAGTGAGCTCAATATGCGTTCGCTTTTATTTCAGGAGGCAAACAGTGATGTCTACACCATGCTGGATAGAGATACACCTGAATGGGCCTCTTCAGTGGCTGGATAAAGTACTCAAACAGATGGGCTCCCCTAGTGTACCCTGCTCAAGTGTCTCATGAGCTGAGGAACCCAGGCTAAGTCATCCAATATATCCCATCAAAGCAATCGACTAAGGAATTCTGGGAAATCTAATAGCACTGCATTATGGGACAAATAACTCAACTAAGAAGAACATGTTGTAGTAATTCATACAAACAATGTGACTTAGTCTATTGGATGCCCAATAGCCCTATGATATCATCTTGGGACAGGGTCGGGTCGGGTCCAGCTCTCCAAACACTCACCAATCAAAACTAGCCCACTCAAACCAGACAGGGTACATCGCCGCGTCTTCTCTGCTGTACATAATTAGAAGATTCGATATAATATATTGAAAATCTTTAACAACCATAGACTAAATAATAAGTCTATGTTAATAACCTAGTTCCGGTGCTCAATGTGTTTTTGCTCGGACTGTGGGGGCGATCGTTTCTAACTCTTCAAAAATATTCTAATAGATGAGTTGCGCTCAGTCTAACAATCTATCAGACAGACTCGTACCCCCATTCTCTTGCAATGTATATGAGCACATGAACAGGCGGTATCCTTGTAAGATTTACACGATATCTCAAACATGTTGTAATGTTAAAGTTTCATATTATAATAACTACAATAGTATTTCGGTGTTATATCCTTAGTAGAGTTTACCTGTTTCGGACGTTTAGATACTCGTGTACTCATACCATTATTATTACTAGGTTTGCACACAAGATGATGGTCATTATTTTGCCCCACAATTGCCGATATTTAGCTTTGAATCTAAACCCACACTGTCAGTTCTATTAGATGGATGTTATCAATACTATAAGTATTATCCCATTCTAAGTAGCCTCAAATAAGTCGAATGAATAGTATATGTGAAGCTTCATATAAAGTTGTCTGCTCGCTGGAGTTTTGGGGGATAACTCTTAATTTCAACCTCTTAATTATACCAGGGTAACATATTCGATATGTTCGTTCTAAGATTCAGGATATGTCATGAGCTTTTTATTCAGTCTTTGTATTTGACGACTTATAATTACATAGGTAGGTTTAAAATTTAATATCCAAATGAAACCAGTGCATTGAAGTTCTATTTCGACTGTTTTTTATTATTGTTCCTCTTCTTTTAAAAGTTGTTAATGAATTCTCGATTTTATAGAACAACAACACCTATATATTTTTTCCTCGCCCATGACTTATGGCTATTGTTTGTAGTCCAACTACGTGAAAAATGGTGTTCAAGAGCTATTAGAAAAACACATTGTACCATCATGATGTCACTAGGCAGTAAGCTTTCTTATTTTGGTAATGAATATTTTGGTCAGTCTTGCCTGAATCAAAGCTATTCCTACGTATTTACTGTGACCTATATATACTCAGCTTATTGATAATCCGATTTACTGGTAACCGATAATAAGATGGTCTCACTTCGTATAATGATGACCTATTTGAGTATTATTATAGAGCTATATATATATATATATAACCTGAGCTTACATGGAAATCATATTATGGTGGTATACATAAAAAATACATAGTATTATCTGTATACTCAACTTACTACTCAATTGTTTGAACTCATTTTTTGTCTGAGAAAAAAATTACCCAAACTTGTTGTATTTTATACCGAGTATACGTACGGCTATAAATTGTATTTATGTTATATTTTGCATAACATTTATTCACAAGATATTAAATCACCAAAAAAAACTTATAAGTCTTGTTTTTACTGTCGTTATATATCAGTGAGTAAGTGTGTCCGTGTTCGGTTTATCCAGACGTTCAGTGTAACTTGACTGTTTATTCATTGAGCAGATATAACCATTCGAGCCTTTGAAACATCATAATAGAACGTGTCAGACAGTCTGGAAAAAATTCAATATACCATCAGTTCTAAAATGCAGTATTGATATGCAAAATCATACACCATATGTATACAAGATAGTCTTTGATAATGCTTTGGTGCAGCACTTTTTCACCAGGACATCATAAGTTCTTGTAGAATGTCTACCCCTAGCTGACTGTCTCTGCGGAACCATGTCATAAAGCCGATGAACAGGGTTCCTAATGACCAGCCACCCACCAGCAAATCAAAAGCAACACACATTGGCTACGGCACTCTAAATAGGTTGCCAGTAGTACCTACATTAAGCTTCATCTGATTTGCATGCAAATTGAGTTGCTCTCCCGCGGGCCGCTGATAAAAGGCGGCTTGCCCAGTAGAATAGCATCTGCTTAAAATTGATCTAGGTATCGCATAGGAAGGTTTCCTCTATGACTATCATCCACAAGGTCTTACTAAGGTTAGATATAGCAATTGTTTACTGCTACCACTGCTATTATCTCCTGCATGTAACAGTTCATACAAAAAAGTAGCCATGAATGTAGAAATGTGATGAATTGCAAATTTTCAAATGGTGTAAAAAGATGCGGTAATGATCTAGCTATGGCAATACATTTCGATGTGGATTTATAGCTCTCAATGTCTGGTTACACCTGATATTCTGGTTATCTGGACAGATCATTTGGTTTTGGTAAAAGTTTTAAATGTGGCACATCGATAAAATGCGGAAAGGATGCCTTTTTCCATCAAAACATGGTTTTGGGAGGTACTAAACCCAAATTAGAGTTTACTATCTGCAGGAGGACAAGTTCACCATTTCGAACAGACTTGTGAAATGTTGGCTTGCTGGCCATCACTCAATCCACTGGTCACGCTGCCTTTGCCTGCAGCGTGACCAGAAGATCGGGAGCGACTCGGAATCGGGAGCGACTCGGAATGCAGGCAAATGGACCAAACTTGGTCTACCCCTAACTGGCTAAACTTAACTTTATATAATATCATCTGTTCCTTTATATCTGTGATGATGTAACAAATTTGGTAAAATACTGAGGCTCAATCAAGTATTGTGATATTTATCAAATGATCTGACTGTTCAACCTAGCCGATGTGTTGGCTCTGATTGGTGCCAACACATTGGCTATGTTGAACATTGAAATAGTAAAACGTAGATGCATATGCAATCCCTATTATTCTGCCAGCAAGGATTGCCATTGGTATGATAAATCTAAGTCATCGGCCAGGAGTGAACGTAATCAAAATTTATACAGTATTCATTAAACATACCACAATGGGACAAGCTTTGGTTCTATGGACAGGTTGGTTACCTCCCTTGGCTGGTAATAGAAACATTTCAGTATAGAGATGTGAGTTGTCTCCTCATTTTTAAACGAGTGGACAACTCCAAGTTTCAAAGGTCACAGCTGATGATGGGTGGAGTTTAGAATTTTTGACCAATTATCATCAAGAAAAATATCACGTGACTCATACCTGCAGGTTGTCAACTTGGCTGAGTCATTTCCCAGAAGAATTGTAGATTTTTGAGAGAAATCTGGGACACAACCAAAAACTCTAGAAGACTGAGACATAGAGGACCTATAATAACAGAACCTCATACATATCAATAGCTCAATACATTTAAACTCTCTCAGTAAATTTGAGGAACCCACATTCTTTCACATCTACTAAGCTAAGAGGTGAACAATTGAAAACAAAAGCCAGCTAGCTGAGGGAGAGTTGGTGTGTGTGGATTCTTAACAACTTTAGGCTGTGGAAGAAGTGATCATAAGAGCTTTGACACGGTTTATAGGATCAAATCAACTCTAATACACAGGTCCTCTTCTTGGTATACTTTACCAAGCAATACATTACAACAGAGATTGGAAGTTCAGGTTGGTACTGCTACTCTCTTTCGTAGTCTACTAACTAACTGTAAAGTATGTGAAAATATTGATTAGTATTTAGAAAGTATGAATAGCCTAGTAGTAGTAGCCTAACACTACCCTGCTGGTAACTTTACTGGGTTACCCACATAAGCATACCCACATAACAACAAACAACATTATAGAATGGCTCTGTCGGTGAGGCCATGGACCCCTGGCCTGGGACTTACACGTCTTTACTTTGCCAATGTCCACTATCAACCACCCAAAAACCACCAAACAGGGTAAGACACAAAAATTTTTTTTTACAACCTACCTTGAAATCTCTCACACTAACTTACTTTCCTTCCTCTTTCATTTGCTTCAGGTTTGAAGGTTCTAGCACTAACAGCGCTGACTTTATGGACCAGAGAAAAAAGATGCCTCCCACAAAATTCACAATGAATTCACCTGAATTTTTTGGAGGCATCTTTCTTCTCTGGTCCATAAAGTCAGCTCTGTTTGTGCTAGAACCTTCAAACCTGAAGCAAATGAAAGAGGAAGGAGGAGTGAGTTGGTGTGAGAGATTTCAAGGTAGGTTGTAAAAAAATTTTTTTTTGTGTCTTACCCTGTTTGGTGGTTTTTGGGTGGTTGATATTGGACATTGGCAAAGTAAAGACATGTAAGTCCCAGGGGCCCATGGGTGAGGCGCACTTTTTGGTTTTCAAATCAATCTCAGCTGCTGCTGATGTTATTCCATTTGTGTCCCCTTCCATTCTTAGATAACTTGAATCACATCGACTGTAACAATTATTACTGTCATAACAGCTTACTAGCTATACTCATACTGTGTCAGTGTGTCCATCTTTGTTTGTTATACTCATGGAGGCCTGCTGGTTGTGGAGCTCGTAACCATTTGAGTAGGACTCCTGAGTAAGAGTTTATTGTACAATAACTCAGCTTCTGGTTTAGTGCCAGAAGTAGGCTTATCTTCCTCACTCCTCACCTTGGACAAGCTGGCTTTTCGCACTCCATAGGAAATATATTAGATAAGATAGGCTCTCTGATTGTGAGGTAAGGTAACGGCAGGGCTTTCCTCTCATCGATTCAAACATGATATCAAGTCAACCGGAACACGTCTGAACAAAGGTTTACTGGGCAACCTTGACTCTCAGGCCTGAGAGGACCTCATTGCTAACTCGCTCACTTATTATTGGAACTTTATTTGAATGATTCAGGTAAAACTAAGCCAATAGACCTGATTGATTAAAGATTTTGAACCAAGTGTTTGCAAGCATTTGGCTCAAAAATGTTCTTCTCTGTAGGCGGATCAACTCAAAAGTGAATAACATATTATGGCCCGCTGCTAAGCATCGAGTCATCACTTTATGGTTTCCACAGTCGACAGGCCCAAAAGGACTGTAGTTAAATTGGTTTGTTCATCAGTCCCACTCAGTGACGCACTCGTTCATTCATAGTGTTACTGGTCCGCCCTACACGTCTTTCACACTTCCCACCCAACTACCAACAGTCTATGAATACCATAACTATACAAGCTTGTATAAACTTACATAACACACTAATTTACAGGTTACAAAACTGTCTATGCTTATCAACACATATAATAATAACCTTTCTAAGTTCTGACTTACGGCTAATTTTGAAAATTAAAATATATGCTGTCAGCCGTAGTCCGTGTTATCATGTCTGTGTGGTAGCCTAACCAGTTCAGTTTAACAGCTGTTATTTTAAGTTTTACTTCAGCAAGAACCACTTCACAATCCCTCAAACAATCAGAAACAGCTGATGATTCAACACACAATCAATTTGTGTATAGTGATTCCATTGTGTGTATCACATGTAGACTAATAGTGTGACCTGGCTTATTTTACTCTTTGTTGTGATAATGAGCTTCGTTGCTATTCAATGCTTGGTTTGAGCATTGTTTGAGTGGCTTGCCTCTTCACAATGTAGACAGGGCTATTAGATGGATATAGGTGAGAGGTCGTATCTGACTATCAATCTGATAGCTTATCACCAGCGAGAGACAGTGGGTAGCTTAAAATGGTATCTGATATCATCACAAGATGTCACAACTATTCATAGCCCACAGCTTTACAAACCAGCTGGTTGTTCTTTAATAGGGGATACCATGAGCGATTTAAATTCCTCTCTTACGTCCTGACTAGCTGGTTACTAAGGCTTAATCACTTTGCCTCCTGATCATAAAATGGTCTTACAGCCTTCCCAATGTAAAAAAAAAACGCCATTATGTCAGAACTCAGACAACAGCCTGCTGTGACCCAACTCATCAACTCTTAGTTATGGCCTTGAAAACCATATCATAGCTTGACAACCATGAACTAGCTGTAGGACTGGAACTGGAATAGCCAGTACTTGGACCATATTAACGCCATGACGTAGGCTCACAAGCTTTTAAAGGCATACTTAGCTGGTTTTATCAAGTTTTGAAACCTCAAAGCTCGATTAAACGAGGAGTGTCAGTTTCCAATTTGTGTGAATTTTAATGATTTCACAAGGAATGTGAAACTTTAACAGGATTTTCCAACACTATTCACCACTAGGCCTACTCTGATTATCATCACATAAGATTGCGTAAAAATTCAAAACCACAAAAAGTGAAGTATGGAAGATTTGAGTATATCCTGAATATTCACAGCTGAGATGTGATCGATACCCGTGCCAGCTTGTTTTGATTCAGCTTATTTATGTACTATTGGTCATAATTCAGAAGTAAACAAAAAAACAATCTTAGATTTTAAGTTCACGTAAACAAACAACATAAGATTGCGAATCAAAACACTCGACCACAAGAAACTCTAGAGACCACATGAAACCTTAGCTTACAGTGACTGACCTATGGTTACACCTATAGGCCAGCGTCTCACTTCCTGTGTCCAATCACCTGAACTCGTCGGAGATCATTGTTCAATAACCTTAGCTTCGTTTATCTCAGCCCAACAACACCCAATGACTTTGATATTCTTGAATTCAATCAGTGTCATGTTAATGTTATCAAACATTGACTAGTGACCCCTGATACCATAGTTGAATAGTCTACAGCACACACAGCGCATGATAGAATTGATGATTGAGTGTGTTTGAAGCCTGCCATCTTGAAATGACGCAATTGTTCAGCCAGCCAGCTGTATAATGGGTGATATTTTTGATCAAATATAACACTAACTAAGGGCAGTGTACTGTGCACATGTCACTTAATCAGTATGTGGTCAACATTCATCTTATTTCAACAATTACTAGCGCCAGAGAGGCATTCACTGTGTAATATGCTAAACCCTGACATAGAGGATAATTTGTCGCTTGCTGTGTAGGCCGACTGTGAAAGTTGAGTTTCCTCGTAAATGCGTTAACGCCGTGTCTCAAGGGACTTTGTCTATCCTGTAACAGCGATATAATGCCATTTGTGTTTGCTTGGGAATAGTCAAGCTGTTGAACGTTTATTGACTTGAAGGACACAATCCAAGCTAACAGAGAGGATTGAGGTTAATTTATAAGTCGTTGGGGTGGTATGTTGCAAACTGCTGCTCTCATTTTCATATTCACTATTCTTGCCTCACCAAATCACCACTACTTCAGCCTTATTGAGACCAATAGTTTTACTATTTTACTGGCAATCCGCTGATCATTTCTAGCCTACATTCAACGAACCCCAGTGGACAGAGGGGGGGGGGGTGTGGGGACTAGAAATGGAGTGAGTTAACTGTGAGAAAGATTTGGCCTACCTACATTCAGACTTTCCTTTGAATTCAACTATTTGGGTTACTCTATAGTAGGCCTAGGATGTGTTCTCTTCTACACACATCACTACTCACTCTAAATATAGCCTACTCGATCATTTATCAGCAGTCAACCATGTTGGCACCTTCCCACAGCTGCTGGCCTAAGTTTTATCCGAGCTTTCTAGCCTAGTTTCAGACCTGAGAGAGATGTGTAACAGTTCCAGATTGAGCCAGGGATGATTGGATTGTAACAGGCTGTGAGAGCCAGCTCAATCATTGAAACCACTCCCAACATGTAATTAATAATCTAGTAGGCCTAGGTGTATATTTAACTCTATAATGGTACACATGAATCAATCCTAAACCAAACACTTGCCTGTTTATTATTCACACATTAGCCGTACTTACTGTTGAGCTCTGCTGTATTTTAAGGTTGAACAGCTGCCAGCCTTCTGTAGGATTATAGTGGATATATAATAACTAGAACACCTCAGCCACAACTGATTATATACCAGGATAATATCCAGTCCTAGCAGATACAGACACACAGTCACTATGGCTCAGAATAACGATAATACAGAGCAGAGTTGTGCTTCAGTCACACTATGCAGCGGAGGATGTGGGTTCTTTGGTAAGTGTCATGATTCTTAGGACTTCAGTTTGTACAAGTACTAGTAAACTATGTATCATTTCATGATTACTTTAGAAAACCTCGGAATTGAACCCTACTGGTCCTCTACTGTAATATTTAATCACGCTGCAGGCCTTCCTTCGGTATTCTGCTTTTAAGTATGTCACTACTGGCATGTATGTCACAATATGACCCTGTAATAGGTTGAAATGGAAGTCAGCACTGCTTATCTGGTATAAACGATTCAGGCCTAGTCAGTTTTCCAAGTCATATTATGTTTCGAGGGTAAATCACTCAATGTTCCATCTCATTGATTTTTAACAGGAAATCCCCAGTTTGACGGAATGTGCTCAAAATGTTACAAAGACGCCCTGAAGCGAAAACAGGCGACTAACCCGCCTACACCACAAGAACCTGCTGGCAGGAACAGCCCTCTGTCTGCTGCTGCGAGAAACTTCCTCACTAACTCACTCGGTAAGTTAGTCACCAGCTGCTATTGTAATGAAGTTACCATCGTAGTAAACCACACCCACACTTTGGCAGGCATATCACTGTCCTGCGCTTAAACTGTGTCGGGATAGCTGGTAGTAGCATTTCATAATCAGCCTCTTTGGGTGGGAAAATTTGTTGATAATGAAATGCTACTTTTAGCTATCCCGATACAGTTTAAGCGCTGAAACTGACACTGTCCAATCATCACCAGCTACATAGGCCTACCAGCCCCTGGTTACACCGTGGTGCCTCCATAATGATGTTCTTTCTCTCTGTCCTGTAGGGATCTTTTGTTAGGTATTTTAAAAATACATTTTCTAGTCTTTTTCTCTCTACTTGACCTTCCAGCTGTCGCCATTGGCCGTGTGGAGAACGATGTTGGGTACCATAAATTCTAACCATGGTCAATGACATGACGTGCAGCCAGGAAATTGATTTATATTCTATCCTGAGGTCTTGAGCTTGGTAACACGATTGATTGATATCTATGTAATCGCTGGACATTGGCTTTGAGGAAAACTTATTTTAATTTTTTGCTTTAAACGCAGGAAGGGAGTTATGTGGAAATTGAAGTGTATTTCATTTTGCCCAACATCACTCAACACGCGGTGAGCTGATGCTTCTGTGGGAATCTATGAGAGAAGGGCCTTTTGATAGGAAGTTTCGATATGCTTGCTCTGCATAAGGAAATGAAACTTTGTGGCTGAAACTGATGACTAATTGGAAAATGTGCTGGCCAATAGTGTGAATTGGGAATCCCCCTGATGATATCTTTATGTTCTTCATATTCACCCCTCGTCTGATTTACAGAGACCGGCAGCCCTACAGTTACCGTACCTAAGTCAGAGAGTACAGAAGCCAGTGCTTCCAGCATCTCCACCAGCACCACCTCCTCATCTAACACCACATCATCAGCAGAGTCGGCTGCCTCTGTATCAGTAGAGGGAGTGTCCGCTGCTGGACCCTCAGTCACAGGGGAAGATAGTAACAAAAACTCCCCCGCACCTGACGAACGACCAGACACCCCCGCTACACCAGAGGGGAAAACTAAGAAACGTAACAGATGCTTCACCTGCAAAAAGAAAGTCGGCCTCACAGGTTAGTTAGTCATCTGAGACTGCAGCTGCTCTCAGTCCTCACTACATATTCTCTGAACTCAATAGCCGACAAACATAACCCCTTGGTTTTTTTTATTTAGCAAGTTGTGTAGCCTGATATGATGCCTTTATCCAGGGCTTGTGATCAGCAGCATTTCAGTAATTTGAGTATAGAAACTGACGATGCTATGTGCAAGGTGTCTTGTTCAGAGAATGTGTGGCAAGGACTGACTTATTGTCCTTCTTTTAGCGGCTTCATTTAGATATGTGTCAGTGAAGTTAACTTTGTAGTCCGAAGTTTACAAGTTGTAACATACAAAATTGTGACTGACCACTGGTTACCTAAACAGGTTGCTAGCCTAAGCATATGAATATGTAGTATAATTGTGTTTGGGTCTCCTGTTTGGGCGGCCAGTTCGGTCACTCTTTTGTGTGTCCCAATCTGCTCACAAACTGAATTATCAGTTAGTTAGGATGTTGTAGTGTCTCTCCTGTAGTGTCTCATGTAGCGTTCAATAACTTGGCTTGAGTGAGCTTTTTCCACATTGCATCTGGTGTTTGATGGCAGAATGCTGGATCTAGATGTCCAGGGTCTTCTTAGGACAATGAGTTTACCATGATATTATCATCAGATGGTTTTCTCATTTTTATTCTGAGTGATGCGAGTCTCTCTCTCTGTGGTGTTGGGCAGAGTAACAGGATATCTCGTTTGTATTTTGACCCACATATTCTTAGAATAATTGAGTTACAGTCTACTAGATATAATGATATACTGGTATCTTCTGGTAGGGTGACCAAACATACAAACTATGATATTCATATCCAGCCCACAATTGATGAGGGACTATAGATTGATGAGGGACTATACCCACGGTGTGATGTCCTGGTTACTGTTGCTCTGTTTATTGACGTTGGCAGTAGGCCCTGATTGCCTAAGATACTGGAATACCTGACATCCTTGCTGAATCAATTTATATGATGGAGGGTTGAGGTTTTGATGTTGTAACACAGGTACTTATATAGGTGCCATCAAAATCACAGAGTAGCAGATATCGACACACTCATTTTTAGGTTTATTGTGTAACCTTCCTCAAGATGATTATACAGTTTATACCAGTCAGGTCTATTTGCATCAGAGGCTGATGATTGTACGATAAAACCTTGACATGACTGATGTATAAACACTAACGCTGGTGATCTCGTTACAATGTGATACCTTTGGCACCGTTTACTCCTGACCTATGGAGAACTGGGTTAATGTGTGATTTTATATACTCTCACAAGTTAGTCTGTCCACCCCTGGGGATGTCACCATGTCACAGATTTTGACATGTTGAGTTTTCCCTCGCTGCTTCATCAAAGAGTTTGCCTAAATGATGCTAAACAATATACTGGACTTAGTGTGATGTTAACTTGGATGTAATGGTGACCAATATGCTGCTATTACATGACTGACTATGAAGCCCAGTGTGGAGATGCTGGACTTAGTAGACGAAGGAGAACTTAGTGATATTCCTAATTGACATACATGTATTCAGTACATCGATTGCATTAGTTGAGAGTGGTTTATGGTGGTAGCAAGGATTTCTCACTATTAATGAATAATGGTGTCTTGCCTCATAAGCTAATGAATTATTATTGCAGCTATAAAAAGCCTATCCCTTCTTACTGTGAATGTTGTACTTTTGGTGCGTTGTTACATCAGCATATAATTTGGTTAGTCTGGTTGCTGAACTATTGAACCGAAGGCTTGTCGTGGTCAAAATATCACCGATACAATGTATTGTGTTATCGATGACGAAATCAGCCAATTCATGTCATATTGTACCACTGTTACTGCGCCCCACTCCTAGATTTATTGAGAGGACTGTTACGGGTTGCGTTTTTCCAGGGTGGTAATATGCTAGGGCATTCTGAGAATTGTGAAGGTTGTTTGGGTAATAATAAGCTTTTTCTCATTGCTATGGATTTTTTTCTGTCATATTGATTCGCTTGCCTGGCTTCTGGCAATGTCCATCACATTAGTGTTGAGAAGGCCCTAGAAGGTCCCCGAGGAGAAGCTAGCTGCTCGGTTATGAATTAATAATAATCATGATTACCAGTCAGGTCTAAGCTCGGTAAATGAGGTGTTCAGAATTCTGAGTGACACTCAGCCGTAGTTAAAATAAAACTTCAGGTAAATTATGCATTTCATTTAACCATAAGACAGGATAAGTCGAGATTAGAATATTCAAATGATATTAATGCCCAGGCTCAACACTTCTTCTGGGTAATAATGCCCATCCCAGTCATATTTCGGTGGTTAGGTTATGGATTTAATTTATGTATAGCTGTTGATTCATTTTGTGGATTCCCAGCTTATGACTGATTCCGTCAGGCCTACATGTACAGTGTTAACATTAACCCTTGAGACATTATTGTCTGGGATGACTCCCGTTCTGTTTGCCAGCTTATGAAGTCTGCCAAGGTAGAGGGTGCTTCGACAAAATTCCCACAACACGACCTTAGGCCAGGGATTTCAGAGATTAAGCGGATCAGATAGTCCTAGTAAATCAAGAGCTAAAACCTCCACATATTGAGAAATTCTCACTAAAAGTTGAGGCAAAATGTTACACTCTACATGACGTGTCAAACTGGGTCAATGTTACAGAACTGTTCTGTGTTCCTTGTACTAGCTTCTTTCTGGCACTCATCTATCAAATATGCTATTTTTGATCTCCCAGGGCTACTATTGGACCAGTTTTGATTGTGGTGCATCCTTTGAAGCTTGTAAAAAAGAGCTTAATTAATGGAAGCTCTCATCTGGGCTTTCCGAAAACTAGGCCTCCCATCAATCATCATGGTGGACACTTTTTTGAATCCTTCATCAGTTCCCTTCCTTTGTTCTCTGATGAGCTGCTGAATATAATCAGCTGAGCTGAGGGGAGTGATGGGCGACCAGTTTTATTATTGCATGGATGGTGGCGTGATGGAGACACTTTGAAGCATGTAATGTTGTGTAATGTAATGTTGTGGTATTCCAGCCTAGCTGGTCGACTAAATTATCGTTATTATTTATGTCTTGTCACAAGTCCATCAATCTGGTGGTAGTTTTGTGTCTCATAAAAAAAGAAGTAGATGCTGGCTGTTATCAATTCATCACTGATAAAATCATCATCATAATTGTCAAACCTAGAAGTTGGGAAATTTATGTCAGAATATGAGGAAAACAATGACGAAATCAGTCTTTAGTTTAGCCCCCCATGACATGAATAATTTACTAGGTGTCGTAATTTGAGGAACCAAGACTTAGTAATCTTCTTTGTTTGCGTCTCTGTATTGAGTCATGAATTCCCCACAAGCGCACAGCACGGAATCACATGTGACTCATCAGCTTTTTAAGTCTGGATTTATTTAGGCTGGTCATCACGAACAACACTGAATAATCTATTCCAGTTCGGATTCAGTCAACCTAAAAATCGGTAGTGTGACATTTCATCGATGTTACACTACTAGCTGTACTCAATGCTAACAAAGACCCATACACAACACAACGCAATAATCTACAGGCTAAGCTTAGCTAATGTTATGAATTAGGCTGGCAGCTGACTGCTTGTCTGTAGTTACACTGGTTGCCTAGTTGTTATAAACCCAATAAAAGCTTTTATCACTGATGAAAGGTTCAATAGGCCAGCTCATATAACCATACATAATACAGTAATTGTGCAGTATTATGCACAGGATAATATTATGTATTGGTAAATGTTTAGTGGTACTAGACACTGAAGCGCATATCTAGTTTTAGACTGCAGCTGTGTATCTTATCGTAAAGAGGCCCTCTATGTATTGGTAGCGGATTCAGGTCGGTTTTATAGTGGTAGTGGTGTCTTTCATTCCTTAGTGTTAGTTCTCGAAATGAGCATTACCATAGCTTGAGCTCCCGAACTTTTCTTTGTAAGAGTGGGAAGCCTCCACCACCACTGCCCCATAGCTGAACGGATTGTACGCTCCAGTTAGTTAAACTCTGATATCAAACTGTTGTGACTTTAGTCATGTCTGTATGGTTGAAGAAATGGGGCGGATTCCTGTAGTTTGTCAAACCTCTAAAAAGATTGGAACCAACGTATAGATAATCTCAAGTATTAGATTGATGTTGATATATATGTCTGTCTGTGATAACAGTAACATTATCTTAGAGGGTTACCGTATAGGCCATTCTAGAAGATAGCGCTGTCAATGTGTGTTCATGCTAAAATGCGCGAGTGTTTGTGCTGTAATACGCTAGCACATTATCGTTTAGTTGAGGTTGAGGGTAACTCCCAGTCATTATTTCTAATACTAAAGTGGAGGTTACAGAAAAGTGTTGGTCATTATGGTGACGAAAATTTGATTTGTTCTTAGGCCTATATGGTGGTATAACAAAACTATGTGTCATGTTTGAGGACCTTAGCACTTGTCATTTTGTATGATGTGCCCTGTATGTATACACCCCTAATCATGATGGGTGTTGTTTGACCACCAAGCTTGTCTTATCTGACTGCAGCTGTATAAGGGGTGGAAGTTTTCATGAAGCCTCGATATAGCCTATAGTGATGGGTATGATTATGACAAGTTGTGAGCAAAGTTCATCACTCTTATAGACTAGTATTACCAGCTAGTCATCTTCTTCATGTGGCATTTTGCAAGCCTGTCATTTTTAACAGCCGCTATGTTATGTGCCAGTTTTGTCTTTGTCTAAGTAGGAATCTAGAATGGCCAGTAGCCAAATAGTAGACCTGTATTAAGATATTGAAAAACGAAATTTTGTATGTAAATTTAGTCTTCACAGAGGGTCATAATTGGATCTGATGTTCTCACCTTTTGGCTTAGTGTTTTAAGGCGAATGTTCAAATGGTAATTTTATGAATAAAATACCAGTATGCCTACTAAAAAATGATGAATCTGGTTTGTAGGACGGAGAGAAGTTTTATTTTGATCTGAGAGTGAATAGAGGTTGTTGGCACATATCAGGCATTAAATCGTCGCCTCATCCCTGCGAATTGGGTGTCCGTTATAGCAAGAATGGTCATTTGAGATAGGTCCTTGCTTTGATATGACAGCAATGCGGTTGTGTGTATCAGGGATGTAGTAGCATATCACATACACAGATCGATGGACTCCCAAGCTTACAAACTATGCCATGTTGTCAATGGATGTTATTGTTTGGTCTCCTGAGTTGTATAAACACGATTAGATACCCAGTTATTGATTTCATCATAGAGCTGCTGTGCCTGGTAGCATCTTCGATTTTACTCCCTAATTCTACTAGTCATAGCGAAAGATGACCTTCATCATAAGTTATCATAACAAGCAGAAAAATACAATCATTCCTGACAAGCAGATTTGGCTGTATAACATTCCTTTTTGTGTTGCTCCTTTGTGTGTTGATGTTGACCTGTACATTCAAAGCTCATACAACTTGTAAAGCTGCTTTGAACTAAAACTTGATTAGTACAAGTAGGACACTTGAGGCTTTGAAGATGTGCTGAAGCCTGGATTGTGAAACCCCAGCATGTTTTTGTTTTCTTGACTCTGGTGGTGAACTCTCTGTGGGAAGGTCGATATCATTCCCTTGGGTTAGTCTCTTTGCGTTTTCCTACCAGTTTTGTCAGTTGCGATCTGCTAGTCATGGTTGATCGTTTAAATGTTTGTCTCGCAGCTGATCCATTTGGATTCTACTAAGAAAGCTCAAGTCTCACCAGGATTCATGGGTTGCTGTTTTTCCCCATAGCTTGATTATTTTGAGTTAACTTGCTGTGCTCACAAAGCCTAAAGGACTCATTGCCCTTTAGTTGGGTTGCTTCGGAATTTGCAAGTTGTCAACTTTCCATGTACCTGACCAAGTTCAATTTTTGCAATTCATTTTGGTGCAAGTATCTACATTCCACCATATCTGTATTTAAACTTAGCTTCAATCGATGACTTCACCTTCATAGTTGTAATCAATCATCATCATAAAATCACCACCCTCCCACCCTCCCTGATAAAATGTAGCGTTTTTGATTGCTTATTGGAGTTGTCATCTCATTGAGGTCTCTGTTTTGAAATGACAACTCCAAACTAGCATATGATATTATTGCGTATAGTATAGTAATAACTGTTTATTCTCTGTATTGTAGGATTTGAATGTCGATGCGGAGGACTATACTGTGGTATACACAGGTACTCAGACTAGTAATAACTGTTTATTCTCTGTATTGTAGGATTTGAATGTCGATGTGGAGGACTATACTGTGGTATACACAGGTACTCAGACAAGCATAGCTGTCAATTTGACTACAAGAAGGAAGGAGAGGACCTGATCAGGAAGAATAACCCTGTTGTCGTCGGAGCCAAGCTGCAAAAAATCTAATCTGTACTCCTCACAACAGAGAGCTAAATATATACTAGAGGTCGTGAGGTCAACACGGCAAAGTGACAATTACAATTGGTCAACTATATATCTAACTTCAATGATGTAGTGGCAGTTTTTCAGCTGGGTCACACAACAATTATGCATCATAAGGATCGCCCCAGCCTCGCCGGCGGTTAATAGCTCATGCTAAAATATGAACACTCAACTAGTGTCATTAACTATGAAGCTGTCAGAGCGTGTTTAATACTTTTCCTTCCTGCTAACCTTGTTGGATAGATTCGCCCTTATTTAGAAATACTGTGGTCATTTAGGTGTTAAATTTGGGATACGTATGAAGCTGATATAGCTTTCTCTTAGCGCCTCAGTCGACCTTTTGCTTCCATTTGCTGGAATAGCTTGGCTACTTTCTCCTCACACCATTATGGCGGATGTGGCTAGCTTGAATTTGTACTTCTATCAGAACAGAACATATTTTTATTTCATTATGGTGGTAAGAATTTGACGATGCTCAGCTAGTTTTCCTGTAAGCAGTAAGATATCATATCTTGTCGATGTAACAAATTGCAAAGCAATGTGTCGCCCTGTATTCTTAACATCCCTGCTAATTGCTACGGTTTCCACGCATCTATTTTGTCGTCGTTTTTCCAGTTTCGGGGTTTGTTCATTATTATGGTTTAAAAAATGGCTTAATTTCAATTTTTCCTTATCTCCCTTTTGTGACGGGAGTGCAGCGTTCTAATTATCAATCACTACAATGCTTTTTTTGTTGCGATTTTTTGAGTTGTAACGGCCGACGACCAATGATGTTTTATTGTCAGACCACAATTATTATGAGCTGGGGTGCGGTGTCGAAGGTCAACTAGGATTAATTATTATTTTTATTGCCCCCTTTGCAAGTTTTTTTTCCATGTTTAGTTATTGGTTGTTTGTTTCATTCATTTTCACTGCAAATTTTTGGTGAACAGTTTATATAATTACGGAATTTACTTCCCCGAACACGTAACTTGCATTGCATTGCTCGAGTATTGTACATATTTGTGTGAATGTCCGCTGCTTGGATTGTATGGATATTCATAGATTATTTTACTAGTATGGGTGAGGCCTGAATGTGATTTGAGTGTTCAATGCTTGTATGTCGCCGATTATATATTATGATAGGGTTTCATCATCTTTGTTTTAATGTTTTAGTGCGTGCAAAAGAATTACACAGTAGATATTATATAGTTATATAATACATATAAATACAGGATAAATTATATTTGAAATAAAATTTTATGTGAAATGATACACAGTTTTGTTGTTGTTGAGTAATAACTTTCTTCGAGCCGGTGTTGTAAACAGTTTTTGTAAATAGACTTAAACGATCCCTTGATCTTGATGGATTATGGGCAGGAAGTGATCCAATTCATTAGTTTATACCTCCGCCACGTTTGTTTGTTTGAAATTTAGTTGAGTAAATTTTTGCACTGTGAACTTGGCAAATCAAGCCGCATTTTAGTTCACAATTTAGCGACCAAATACACTATACTGGCTTTTGGTGTAGATCTTAGAGCTTGCCGAGATAAGCTTTGAGACATATACACAGCCTAGATGACTATTCAACTGGGATCGTCTCCCTTGGCAGGCGTTGAGCACTCAAGTATGGCAACAAGTAGCCTGTCTAAACAAGCTTTGTTCGAACCAAGCTTGTCCAGACAGGCTAGGCAACAACATGCACTCCTAAAGCCTGTAAGTAAAGGACTCAGTGCAGCTAGTAGTATTCTCGTTAGCAATGTATATCAGTTATCATAGCCGAGGGTACAGTGTATGGGACAAACTGCCCATTGAGGGTATCACATGAAATATGATGCCTTGATGTGGAGTTGCCCTCCCTCAACTCAGGTGAGAAAATCACCAATTCTACCATCTTATACTATAAATGGGAACAGATGTTACAAAAACAGTTGGCATGCTGTAGTTTAAGCGCTCAAACGGTGGCGGGTTGCTGGTAGAGGCATTTCTTATCAACCAGAGAAAGTGGTTGATAATGAAATGCCTCGACCAGCATCCCGCCACCATTTGATAGCTTAAACTAGGCATGCTGGTGTTCATTCATTTCTTCTTCTGTTAATGAGGTAGGGGAGAGCATCTGAGCACTTTAGAAATTGTCACAGATCTGGCATTATTTGCTATACGAGTCAGATACAAAATATTAAGTGGTAAAATGTTCTGTTCTGCTATAATTCAATATTTGATGGTGTCAAAAAGGCACCATCAATTCATATACACAACATAGCGTAGTGTGTGGTTTGAGACCTTTTCCTGACGATTATAGAAAAGTAGTATCGAGAAAATTAATATGGATAAAGTACTTGATTAATTCTAAGAGTACTGCTTAGCGGCTAATTAATCTGCTTTTCATAAAATATTGATGCCTTAAATATATGTAGGTTTGCGAAGAAAAATTAAAGTATCCTGACAAGCGGAGAAAATGGGGCGCAACGATAACAGGGGTAAATAAACAACAGCTTCCTCCAACTCATAGAGTTGATTTGGACGTATAATACATTGATGGACTCATTGAAGAAAATTAGTTGGCTGCTATTAGTATGGCCCTAGAAGCAAGATGTTTTGTCTTGATTTTTTTTAAATTTTCCTTTACCCCTTAAATAACTTTCTATCCACCCTTTTCTCCAGCTATGTTTGCTGCATCCATTAGAAATGTCATCTATTTGAGTATTTAAGTAGAATTATGATTGCTAATCTTTGCTGTTGAGAAGCTGACAAGCTAACAGTGACATATTTATCATCCCAGTGCTGACTTTGGCGCCATGTCAGGATATAAACGTCAGCATCATGGAGAATACAGCAAACTGTCAGACAGCCCAAGTATACCGGCACTGCAGAGTTCTGTAAAGGGTACGTTGAAGGATAAGCATTGTACTGAAACTAGCATGAGAAACAATAGATAAATGCCGACCATCAAAGTGTAGAGCCATCAAGAGACAAAACACCTTGTTTGAATTTTACATGCGATTTTTCAACTAATGCAACTCCGACTCCTTTTTTAACTTAATTTTTCATCTTTTTTTTGTGTCGTAATTATGATGCTATGAATCTACTACAGAATGGATATTAGAATTAAGCAATAAACAAACTTCAAACTTGCATGCTTTACATAGAGTTGGTATTCAGCCTTGCCAGAGGTTTCTGGTGTTCCCTTGTGGGAAGAATGTGCAAAAAAACTTGGTCAGCGATCAATCTGTTTTTGCACTGTATCATAAAAACTCGTTTTGTCGATCATGGTAAATTGATTTAAGGATTGAGAACTATTATTATTCAGCATGTTCTGAAGATTCTCATTATCAAGGGGGGCGTGCAGCTAAAGACAAATTGAACAAAATTATCCTTGTATCGTGATCTATTTAAATCCCCTCAACCTAATTTTCATGATATTTTGCGAGGGGGAATAGTACGGTAGGTTCTTGAAACATTATGATATGACTCTTTTGTTTTAGATGTAGAAAATAGCTGCACCATTCCTTCAGCTGATACTGGCGCCAACAGGAAGGGCAGATCTTACTCCGGCCTGACATTACCAGCAGAAGGGAACAACTCTTGGATCTCTAATCAAAATCGCTCTGGTCTTATCTCAGCGTTCAGCAAACTGAACAACTATAAGAGGTATTATTTCTGTGGCTTGTTATAGCATTATGAATGGCTATCAAAGTGATTTAGCGCTACAAATTTCCAATTTTTTAATATCAAAGTGTAAATTCACTCTCTGTTTTCGGAAACTGAACTCAGCGTAAAAATTACCTTCCGTATTGTCAGTTTTGTAGCTTTAAAACAGATTGTATTGACTGGGACACTCTGTGGTCAATGAACTTTGAGTAACTGACCATTTAGACATATATGTGCGTCTATCTTAGTTTTGGCTTGCGAGTGAATTACTTTTATCTGTGTAAGCCTCAGCTGTCTATGCATCTAGTTACAATAACAGTGAAAAATATTGTTAATGAATACTGATGCTAAAACCTTGTGACAATAGTTGTACTCTGTCTAGAATCTATATGACTCAGCGGATGGTTTCTCTATTTGAAAGCTTTTCTGCTGATTGAATGCAAAGGGAAGCCATCAAGTTCAGTCTCCTGCCGATATTGAACTTTTTTCAACTCTTGAAAAATTGATAATAAAACCATTGAATTACTCAATATTGTCAAGTGGAGCCTTATTATTTTAGTGAACAAATTTTTTGCCTTGATTCTCTAGGTGGGTAGTTTAGTTTTTGTCTTGATATCCATATTTGCAGCTTTGCCGCGGGCGTAACTGTTAAGAGCTGATGCTATTAGTACTTGATTTTTAGCAAAGTGATTAGTATTATTCACCTCAGTAATCGCTGTTGGGATGTGTGTTACACAAATATAAAATTCCACACAAAATTTCAATCGAACTGAGATCTCTTGTGTCTCTCTTTCTCTGCTCTGTTCTACATAAAAGCGATTCTGGTATAAGTCATCGTTCCTTTGGTTTGCGTAACTGAAAGCAATAGAACGGGACCGATTGGAAAGTTGTTCATTGTCACAATAATTTTATCATCTGAAATAAAAACACAATATGGCTGCAGGCTCAATAAAACCTGACAGCAAAACAAAAAATATTATCTATAAATAAAAAGTCCTAAGAAAAAATTCTGCACAAGTTGACTTTTAATAATACAAGCCAACACAGCTCTGAAGGTGTCGGTGTGGCTGTTGTCCAGCTACTTGGCACAAATGACATGTCTTCACAAAATATCACGGGTGAAAACATCTATCTGTGTTTATGTGTTTATTACCTAAGCCTCACATTTCTATCCCAGCAGAAATCTTCATGATGAGGAATGCCTGCCCCTCTCCACAAGACTTCTACCCTTAGTCGAGTCTTCACATACACTCGCATCTAAACAAAGGCATGTGGGCTTCACCCTCCCGTCCCCGAAACTAACTAAGTTTTTCTCACAGCTCATGTATTCACCTAAGGCTAGGAGGCGTGTCCTAAGAGATGAAGAGTCATGTGGTCAAGAGGAGGCGGAGCTCTGTGTGGAGATCATCAAAGAGACTTCTACAGACAGCTGGCAACAAACTGGTGAGGCTTTAATTAATTTTCCTCTGGTGGAAATGATGAACACTCCTTACTCCAAATCATTTTAGTCCATCCAAACATGAAGAAATTAACATCTTTTATGGCATATAGGTTGTGGTGACAGCCATTCTGTGATGTATGTATATTTAGGATTGGTAACCAGATTTGACATTGACCTACTTGGGTAGCAACAAGATGCTCTTTGTTGCTTATCAATGTTTGTCGATAACTACATTCTCTGAATCTGTAAACATTAAGAGTTACCTCCCCTTACATCACAGTATCATATCTAAGTCTATTAGCTGATTTAGTCAAACTCACAGAATCCTTGCCATCAATGACAATACGGCAGTAGGGTATTTTTTCGGTATTTTAGAGAAATCCAGAGGATATGAGTGTTACAATAAGGCAGAGGTATTAACTACCGAACATGAGCTGGTTTTTTCTCAGCCTGATCACAGGAGACAAGATAAGAAGACGCTGCCTATGTTTAAGCACAGCTGTGAGAATACAGGTATGTCTCATTATGCAGAGTAGGGCCTGATTCATCTTGTGACTGCATGACGAAACCTTCTATTTTTACTAATGGCGAGTGGCACCCCACCTATGATAATGTGTGGCACTTCAGGTTGTTGTTGTTGGGGCTAGATAATAGCAGTGTATAGCCTGTCATGACAAGCTCTGTTGGTCGAGGAGTGGGGCTGTTCAGGACAGGCTAAGCAATGTTCAAATATAGATCGCTAAAACTTTGTGATGTCTGATGTCCATTGGTAGTTATCTACAATTGAAGGAAGGAGAGGGCAACTCAAATAAGTACAAAAATGGATAAACCAACTGCTTTTCTGATGCAATCCTTATATTGATCATTCTTTCCGATACAGCCGTAGATTCTGTGGATTCCTCATTTGAACAGTATTCAGAATTGATACACTGCCAAATCAGTAGCTGTATCTTTCCCATGTTTACTCTTCAGCCAGCACAACCTTTTATAAAAGAACAGTACAGGCTACTCCTATACGGCTACCATTGATCCACATCAAATTTTGATAGTCACGTTCTAATAGGTTGTAACTCTCTCAATCATTGATTCATAATCACCCAGATTCCTTTAATTAGCGAGGTGTTTAAACTGTCTACAAATCTCGGATTCTGTAGTGTGTGAAGAGGCAGGTCTAATAGTAGCGATGATATAAATGTCGTAGCCATGTTTGGTTCTGAGGCTAAGCTGCCAATACATTTTTTTATGGTACAAAGGTTAAAACAGCTGATAAATAGATAATCTAATAACAATTGGTCAGCTAAATGGCTACTGTATTTCCCCAAACAAATACTACCATTCCTTTCGTATTTGCTCACTGGGATACGTGAAATAACCACATGTTTTAGAGGAATGACTGTTGCCATATGTACTCATTTTTTGTGCGCTTCTGTATATACACATGATCTATCGCTGCCGTAAGATATCGTTAATTTTTACGGGTCAGCATTGTGAGATTATAACTGACAAACTGAGTAGCTTACAGTGCTGCCTTAAATTACAATAAGCTCAGTTCGGCAGCAGATATTTTTGGATTTATCTTATTGGATTATTAATACTGATTGTTAGTATAATTGCTAAGGTAAGGATACAGGTGGGAGAACTCTCAGATTCCTGACTTATTATGTAACTGGGTAATACTGTTTAATAATTAATTTCACCAGACAATTACTGTTAGTTGACCGAGTTGATTTGAAACTGTTACATTTTATCTGCGCTTTGGATGTATACATAATCGCCATTCCGGTGTGAAGTCTCTTACCATAAATGTCATTGTTTTGTTCTTATGGTATTTAGCCTTCAAATCACTCCACATCGTCTGGGAGCTAAGATGATTTTTAGCTGACAGAGCTCTTATATTTTTCTCTCTTTAGCTGTGAGTCAGATATTTGGACTGTTAGATGAGCTGAAGTATAAGATAAGACACTGTAGTCAGACAGAGCTCAAACTACTACATCGGCTCTTCAACAACGATAAAGTCCAGAGAGCCGTGGAGCTTAATCACAAGGTGAGTCTAGTATTAGTCTTTGTGTTATCAGGAGGTGTGCACGGATAATGAGCTGCTGTCACAAACCTCTGTAACTCTCATGACACCTGCTCTGGCGGAAACTTTAACCATATTTCAATGGCATGTGTAATGAAATAATATTATGGTATTCAATGAGGCAGGGATTTTGCATAGCACACCCTGTCCTTGGATCTGTTCTCTTGATGCAGATTATACTCTCCGTTTCAGTCTGTGGCTTTAGAAATGATAGGTGATTATTTTACCCTGACAGCGATCATGTATGAAAATTATTGCTATTGTACTTCTATGGTACAGACTGAGACCCGCAATTGAAACTAAGTTGATAAAACTGATCATGTTTAGGGAAATGTACAAGCTCTGACTGTTGGCTGGTGGGTGCTGTTTGTCAATTTGCTGTATTTATCTATTGCTGGGATTGACAGTAAAAGACATACAAAAATTGAAGCACTCTTGCGTTGGCTGCAACATAACAATTCACATGTTGATCACAGCCAGCCCTTAACTGTGTTCGGGATGGCGATTGCGGCCGTAGGCGGTTATTCAGGGGGTGGGTCGTAACGACCGCCTACCTCCGTTAGCAATAATGTACACTGTTAATAGCTGGCTGTGATGTCAAATAGTTATGGAAACAAATTTTGTGGACGAAGCCTCAAACACTACCCGGCGTCCCAAGGCAGCTCTTCCTCCCTACCATAAGTCTAATTTGGATTCACCCCTCTACAGGCGACCCTTTCCCTGATGCAATACGATTTCAGATTTCCTCCTCACATGTCACTTGCGGAGCCATTGAAGCGATCTACTATTCGGAAAAGAATTGGAAGAAAATTTTACCCATACCCAGATATCATACAAACACGCAATTGGTCGCAGCGGTATTTTTTAATTCAAAAACATCCATCATACTACTTCGGTTTGGAAGCGTGTGGTCAAAAACATTGAGGTTGTTTGTCATGTAGGGTATTTTGACACGGTGTACTCTTACGGTTCTCACTGAAGGAACTATTCGGTGGCCGTGTCAGGTACTTTGATAATTCCCCCACCAATCCTTGACATGTGTAATGGTTGTATATATGTACTTTGTCCGCTTGCAACAGCACTTAGCCATCTATCAAAACAAAGTATGATAACATCGTGCCAGAAGTGACTTTGTGTGAATCTGTCATTAATGGAGCCTCTGTCCTCATCAGATCAAATCAAGCTCCCTTGTTGTCTATGACCCAGTTGTCTTGGCTTTAGGAACTGAGGCTATTGCAAGAAGAATTTCTATGACAACATAATAATGATTGTTTAATCAACGAGATCAAAGTTGAGTTTGTTTTCTTTCTTTGGTTGCTGGGGAGAGAATAGCAGCTGAGAATGTCTGATAAGACACTGAATGCAGCCTGAAAAAATTACAGCAGTCTAGCAGGATGGGCAATCGACATATTATTATGGACCCAAAATTATGTTGCTTATTGATCTCCTCTGAAGTACTGGTAGTAGCAGAAGCTCGGAGTACTATGACCAGGGGCCGGCCACATACAATGACCGTTTAGACATTGATATGATTTGCCTAGTTTGAGTGTTGGTTGGTGTTATACAGGCCCGTTGTTCTGGTGCGGCATGGCTAACTGCCTCCCCTAGGAAGCTAAATGCAGCAGCCGAAGACACTTAAATAAAATAATCTAAGTCAGAATCAGCATGAGAAAAGCTCAGTTGGGATCTCTACTTGCTATCCATATACCTTCAAGCTCTTGGGAGGAAATGGGGCTTCGGCTTCGGCTGAGTCCCCCACCTGGTGCAACTTCATACCTTGAAAAGTTATTATCTCCCCTTATTTTCTTTCTTTTATAAAAAACAGTCCTGCTAAACTAGATCTTTTATTGCTGCGCAATCATTGCCTCAAAACAAGCGACAGAGGCTTTAGAAGGGAGTTATTAATTAATTCAATTTACATCATCAAAATCGCAAGACAACAAAATATTGTTCTCATGATAATTATTAACATTATCAGTAGTAACTAGCATTATCGGCACAATCAGATTAATCGTGTTTTTATCCTCTGTTGTAGTTATCAAAGAGACTGAAGAGCTCCCCTCACAGCTCTGCCCACCACAAATCATCAAAAGAGTTAGCTGACTCTATCCGTCACACGCTCAGCGTCACCGCCTCAGCACCACCACCCACACCCCCACCCCCACCCCTACCGCCACCAGCAGTGTCCCAGCTTGAACAAGCTGAGATGAGAGAGACAGATAGCCCACAAGCACAGATAAACTTAGCCTTTAGACCCTGCAGTACAGCAGACAAGTTAGATGACATCACATTCGTTGACCTTGACCTTGATAGTGGATACGATAAGATGAATATCACTGATGAGTTACAAGATGACGACAGTGATGGAACTGAGGCTGTGCTAGAAAGAACTGAGGCTGTGCTAGAGAAGGGCGGACATGTGTCAGAGACCGAGAGGAGGCAACTATGTGATATATTACAGTCATCTCATGTTAATGTATGTACACCTTGATGTGGCCTGTGATGGTAACTTAGTGCTAAGATAGTACTTCCTTCAGGGCGACCAAAAACAATCTTTGCGTGCCATAAGATTCTCAATATCTTTTACTGAGTATTTTCCACTAGGTTTTAAGGTGAGCCACAAGGGTAGTCTTGCGCCAAGCGTGCATTGTCTGCATCGAATCGAATCGAGGTGGTTTACATAAGTTGTTGCTATGTCAGGTATTTGGGAGTTGACCCATTTTAAGTTACCCAATCTTTGCCCCCAATTCTTTCTCATTGGTATTGTAGGAAATTACCAAATTAATATGAAGGTATTTGTTTGTTTAGCCAATCCTAACTTCTATATTTTTTAAGCATTAGTATTTAGTTGGATCGTAATGCAATTATCTATATGGAACTCCCTTGGGTTGCTTATAATTTGGTAAGCTGCCGACCATGGATTTCTGTCATCAGATAGAGGGGGCTGGGGGGCAACATGATGTTGAGAAATTAGATCTAGCGTTAATGTAAGATGGTCAATGTTTTCTTTTTCTAGGCTGTACTAGGAGCTCACGATGAAGTATCCATACGGAGACCAAGTTCAGGAGCGTCAGCTACATCATGTGACCTAAATGTAACCAACCAATCAGAGTTGGACTCAAACAGCGTCTCAGCGAATGAGAGCTCACGACCTACATCTGAAGTCCATGAGATGGAGACGAGTTTTATTGGTAATCAGCAGGTGAAGATAATCACGCTACACAAGAACTCAGAACCACTGGTAAGTATGAATTACTGGCACTACTCTAGAGGAATTAAGTATTTTAGCAGGAGAAAAAAAGATTGCATTGTTGCGCAAGCTTGAAATGGTGATACTATCATGACTAGATAATATTCACTCCTGATACCATTGGTTACATAAACCCCATCCTTCGCTGGAGGAAACTGGTGCTACCACTTTTACTGCCCAAACTAGCATAACTAAACTATAGCTAATACTAATCCCTCTAGGATACATTGTCTATGAAGAAATTAATCAACTTATTTAATGTTTTCTTTTGAGCTGTGATCAAGATTGTTACAGTAATTCTCAAACAATCTACTCCAACTGGCTAAGGCTGGCAAACTTCATGAAGCAGTTTGTGGAGAATTTCTTGTGTTATAAGCATAAACAAATCAAAAAGGGCTTCCTTGATAGGCAGTGACATATTATATTAATTTAGGACTGATGGATGCCTCAGATTTTACGCTCAACCAGCCCTGATGGCGTTCGGGGAGGCGATTGCGGGGGTTTGGTTGGATCCCATTTTCCACTTCTCTCCATATGCCCTTCTCAAAACATAACCTGAAACAAACATGTAGTTATATGGAAATACTTGGAATTAAAGTACTTGTACTGTAGCCATCACGCCATCACTTTCCCGAACACCATTATGAGCTTGGAATGGTTAATTTACTGAATACTTTACTATATAAGCCTTAGCCCCAGTCTTTGGCATTATCAACAACTCATTTCTCAAGGCCTGAGGGTCCCAGGCTATATGAGTCAGATATTGTTTGTTATGATTTCACTCTATACTTGATTGTCATTTGATCGATCAGCCGAAATAAAACTGTCTCAATAAACAATCAATAAACATTAGATTAGTTACTAGTTTACTGGAATATATCTGTCAGCTTGGTAAGTGATGGCTGCCAATCAACTAGTGTAAATGATCTGACAGATTTAAGTACTAGTTTGTAGTATCATTTCAAAATGTAATGCAACAAACTCGCACTTACAGTTTTCTGAGCACTTAGACTACCAGTCAAGTAGTTAGACATGTAGATATTTTTTTCAGCCATACGATGATTCTGTTTACAGGGAGCAACTGTAAGGAATGATGGTGAGGCGATAGTCATTGCAAGAATAATCAAAGGTGGAATAGCTGACAAGACAAAACTCCTCAAACAAGGTGAGAGGATAAGACAAGATAGTTAGGTTTGCCACAGAAGCTTACTCTTAGTATTGTTGTTTTATGCTCAGTTTACCAGGCTGTTTGGGAGAGAATTTCTTCCCAACGATCTGTTATCAGGGAGTTGTGTTCGCTGTGTAGTGTGAGCAGATAACTCCAGATTGAATGGTGTGCAATGTTGTTAGAATGTAACCATTCATTGGTTTTCCAGATGATCGCTGTTAGATCCGGATCAGGAGACTCCTCATAAATGCACATTGCAATTTGATATAAAACAGTTCTCCAAATGTCCTGACCTAAGTTGTATCAGTATACAGTCACATAGGCAGTTTCGGTGCTGTAGTCTGGGCTCAGACTCTTGCACCCCTCCGACGACACCCCGGCTTGTCAATGTTAATCACTAACAAGGAATATTATATCCGTAGGTGATGAGATACTTCAGATTAACGGTATGGATGTACGAGGCCAGACTATAGATCAGGTGGCTGATCTGATGACACAGCTATCAGGAGATCTCAAGTTTGTTACTAAGCCTTCTAGTACTGCTTGTCTGGGTACGACTGGGAGACACGCACCACGCAGAGAGGTATGTAGACTGGGATTCACTCCATCAATTTGGAGTTATCTATACACATCAGCCAATCAAAACCAAAGCACAAGCACACACACTTGTCTACTCAGAAATCCACAATAGTGATACATTAGTAGATAACACCAAAGAAGCAATATCCAGCACAACCAATAATAATGCAGACAGGGCCCCATTGTTGACCTGGATCCCAGGCTAAGAGGTATGTGGCCGCTGATACCACCTCCTGCAAACGTCATTTAAAGTGCCTTCACTGTCAAAACTCTTTGATCAGCTTTTTCTCTCAAGTGTATAGCTCGAAGATGATACTTACATATTTACTGGCTGTTGTAGTCTGTAGCATTGAGGGGTTACCAGTCTTCATAATATGAAGACTGGTAACCCCTCAATTTCTCTATGATGACTTTATAACATATAGCAATATATTATATTGCTATATGTTATAAAGTCATCATAGAGAAAAATGATTAACAGATACCTGGTGCGCTCAGTGACCTTATCGTATCAATATTCCTTGCATGGATTATCACACACTATAAATACTGTTGTTTATCCAAACACTCGTGAGTTCTATTGGGTAGTTGGTTGGATACAAACCGAACACGCGTCCAGAGAGGCTCATCCAATCACAATACATCTGACCCAACAATAACACAGTCACATGGACCGTGACTGTGTCTGTGATCTAACAGGAATGTGAAATCAAGGCATTCCAGGTGGACATGTGGCTGCTAAAGCCTAACAGCCAATGTCCAACCACAAAGGATATAAGGCTATTGAGTGTTGAGGGTGTTGGGACCCAAACTTAATGCAGGTCATTATCTACTTTATTTGTGCTCCAGGTGTATTCAAACGAGCCTGCAGTTGAGAGGAATTTAACACAGTATGTGAGCTCTGCCAGAACCTGATATTGCAACATCAATTCCTGTGAAATTAAATGTGGCGTATGATAATTATTATTATTATTATTATTATCATTTTATTTTGATTACAGATTACATCGGGAGCCTTATTTTGTATATATTACATATTACAATGGGAGCTTTATTTTGTATAGGTTACAGTGACAGCCTTATTTTGTTTATATTTACAGCTAACAGTCAGAGCTTTATTTGATTATGACTGTAGTGAGGACGTATTCATACCTTGTGTAGAGTTGGGTATAACATTCCATATAGGTGATATACTACATGTCATCAACAGAGACGATCCACACTGGTGGCAGGTTAGTCTGTCTGTATGTATGTATGTAATATTATGATGGCCAAGCTTTATGGAAAATTCGAATAACTTCCTGGAATACAAACTATTAGTATTGGGTTTAAAGATCCATCATTGGATCTGCAAATATGGAAATAACAAATGGGATACCAAGTAGCAAAACAGTCATTGGGAGGCTTTACCAGGAATCAGTCATCACATTTGACTTCCCTCAATATAAAACCTCCATAACAATTTGTTGCTAACAAAGTCAAAATAGTCATCACCTTTGATATTATAACATAATGGATGGTGTGACTGCATATATCCATATCCTGGTTATCAGTTTATGTGGAGTTGTCTTACTTTATGTAATGTGAAGACAACTTCAGTATACAATGAAAATTGACCATCATGTAATTACTCTTTTGACATAACCAGTTTTGACACAATGTAATATGAGTTGAAAAAGATTCTTTTCATGCAATAAATAAAAATGCAGACTTATAACAACTCTTTAGTTGTTATTGTGCAACTTGTTGATAACAGGCAAAGAGAGAGGGAGATGACTCTGAGTGTTTAGCTGGTCTCATACCCTCTAAACTGTTCTGGGAGACTAGAGAGCAGGTGCGTCAGACTATACTCACAGAGACTGACTCAGCTAGTAAACAAGAGAAGACAACTCTCTGCTGTGCTGGTAGTAATCATAAGAATAAGAGAATCGAGAAACAGTCTAGATCTGCCACTATATCAGGTATGATAAGTTACTATTCATTGACTTCGGGCTGGCGCTAATGGTTATGTACATGTATGTAAGTAAGAGCCAGTTAAGCCAACTAATATAAAGTGCGCCTGTCCCTGGTTACAGAATTTAGTTAGAGTGGTCACAGAATGATCTTAATTAGCGCTGGGGAAAGCCCTCAGGCTAAATGAACCAATGAAGCTCTAACTACAAGCTAACAGTGTATCATGTGATCAGTTTTATCCATTTCAGGTAGACTAGCCTTACGGGTATTACTGATTAGGCAGCTTTGTTGTTTTGCTGGAGTTGTTCAACTTGTGAATGGTGGCTTAGATCTTTGATGAAACTCTCAGTTTGAAAGATTGGTACAAGAACAATGTGACTGACTGGTCAAAACACAGTGGCGACTTCCTAGTTTAGTAGAAATTTTTGCCTGTCGCTGGACTTGTCCTTGAGAGAAGAAATCTATATTTCTATTTCGAGTTTACTTTTGTATGTTTATGAAGTGATCTTGATTGATATAGTACCAACGGAAGTAGAAATATGTTACATGTATAAGTTATTTCTCTTCAGATCCAGATCCCATACTAACCTATGAGGAGGTTGGGGCGTACTACCCTAAGCCTGACAGACAGAGACCTATTGTCCTGGTGGGATGTGAGGAGCTGAGGCTAAATAGTCTGTGTGAGAGAATAGCAAAGGTCGATTGTCAGCTGTTCAGACAGCCTGTAAAAAGTAAGTGTATCTATCAGTTACTTTCATTAACTTACCTAATGATAACAACACTTGCCGTGTATGGTTTGATGAGCAGAGCATCCCCCATCTGAAACTACCTGACCGAATAATTTAATAATCACTGGCAAATTGAATAATTAGAGACTGTAACAACTGGTAGTCTTTGACAATTTACCATTTCACTGGAGGTTCCCTCAAATTGATTTACCTTAGTTGATGAGTTTATAAGTTTTAAATTGAATAACCTATATCAATTGGTGGTCTGATCAACTCATGTCACACAACTAGCTTGTTCTGAGTATGAGAGATGTGGATACCAGGTCGTTCAGACTTCGGGACTACGAAGAAAAGCAGTTGTCAGACACTGATGTTTAATGTGGAGATTGTTCTGGGGTCAAGCGCCTACTGTATTGTCAGTAGGCAAATAGAATCCGTTTAAACAAAGATATACTGCTATCATGATTACCATTCATATGAATATTTCCAGCCTCTAGCCACCCATCAGTGTGCTCAGCTAGTCAGGAGACTCCACTACACTACCTACCTCATGATAAGTTCATAGATAGAATAAAGAGTTCAGAGTTCATAGAGTACAAGGTAGTCGAGATTCCCGATATGCACTACATCGGAGTGAGTCGGGGCGCTGTGAGGGATGTCATCAACTCTCAGGCTATATGCATACTTAATTGTCAACCAAAGGTAACTTATGTCTTTTACAACTATTTTTTCAAACTAACAAAAAATTATTGGTACGATATTGTTTATACCACTTGGAACAATTTTTCAGAGACAGTTGCTATATAATGCAATAAAACATGTACAAAGGGGAGTGGTTTTTTTTTAGTTTTGGATGAGACGCTTAGGATAAGCTATGCGTTTGAACCTGAGATTTCAATTTCTGTGTGCAGAATGCCGTTTGAGATGAACTTGGTTTTTTCCCATGCCCTCACTCATTGTTCTCCTCACATTAATACCGTGATGTTTGTTTTACAGAATGTATCAAAGTTAAGAGTAGCTGATATCAAACCTTACATAATATTTGTGGCAGCTCCTCATATGGAACGTCTCAAGATGAACATCAAAGAAGACTCAGGAATCGAACCAACGGTGAGTTATGTTTTGATCGCAAAGCTCAACAGTAAAGAACTTCTTAGAACAGAGAGACTTCCCAATTGAGAGGTCTACATTCATTCACATGTATGACTTCTATCATCGTTTTGAATTCAAAATCTGTGGCGGGCAGATCCTAATATTTGTAAATGATTTTCGTTGTGAAACTCAGTATGTGGCCAAACTTTACCAGGATATCAGTAAATCTAAGTATTAATCCCAGCATTGCTCGATATCTGAAGCTCATCAGGCAAATGCATGAGAGCTATTCATGCAGGTAGAAGCCCACTTTTAGCTAATGATTACATGGTAGTTTTTCCTTTTCTTTTGTTCAGAATGAAGAATGTAAGCACATCATTGACTTATCCCGTCACAACGAGTCCACTTACTCACACATGTATGACAATGTAATGACCTTCAGTGACACTGAGCAGATATGCAAAGATATTCTCAAGGAAATTCACTCTCTAAACTCTGAGAAGCAATGGGTGCCTGTCGACTGGGTTCCACAGGTGAATGGAAAAACTAACTCTTCTTACGAGACATGCGGTGCCAACGTATCAAAAACGGACTCTGAAAACAAGTTATTCAATAGTACAGAATGCATCAAAAAACTTGCTAGCCCACAGCAGGGCAGGAAAAAGTGGAGTAGTCCTAAACTAAATAAGAAATCACCCAAGTCTAGTCCGGGAACATTGAAAAGGCTCCCTAAATCTAGCCCTAAATCCTCATACAAGAGGCTAGTTGACAGTTCTGTGGATAATGACCAACACGTGATAACTTCAGCTGAGATCTGCCATGGTGTCAGCAGTGGGGATGATAGATCACCCAGCACTGTCAGTACTCTGGAGCAGAGGGCCTGTAAGACTCAGGTCAAGGACAATATATCGGATGACGTATGATGCAATTTTAGAGCCTGAATTTTTATCATTTATTTTTTAAGATATTGTGCATAATAAATTGTTCAGTTTATTTGATCGCAGAAATTTTTCAACCGTACTGACTAAAAATCTGCCGAATTTTCTAGCTGCATAAAATCATTTCAATTTTAATCTATATGTAAGGTTATCCATGGTCGACAAATTTTGTACTCCATACTTTTTCTGACTTTGTTAGATCAATTACTGAATTTGGTTTTACCTATATTACTTGCATAAAACAGTGGGCGATGTATAGTTTTTAATCTCTCGGTTTCTGAGACAAGTACCTAATAAGATTAAATGACAATAGCCTTTCCCTCAACCCAGCATTGAATAATGATGAAATCTCGGACCAGGTGATGTTTATGGAATAAGTATCAGTATTATCTCCTAAATAAATATAATTATTGAACGTACAGATTAAAATGCAGGAAACCTTTATGAAAAACAATGATTAATTCATAACATACACACTTTATATTTGGCATTATCAGTGGTCTAAGTAGACTTTGCTTTTTGCGGGAACTCAACTCTGGGTCGACAGCTGCAGGGGATTGTTTTGCAATATCTATGTCTATGCATAATATTTAGGCATAAATATAGATCTGTAATAGTATGATTTTTGATAATTTCATTGAAATCTGGTCAAAAAGTAATATTTTCACACTGTTTTAATCACAATCACATAATTTGGTGAGAACTGTGTTCTAAGAGTTCCCTCTAAATATTTGTTTGTGGGCATTATAGTTGATCCCAAATAATGGAGTTATCCCAGTTCCTTGTTGCACCTAATTTGAGACATCTTAGCTTTGCACGCCCATAGCGTTATCCTCTTTGTGCACGCCTGCATAACAGTAGACTTTTCAAGCCATGATAGATCCTGGGGGAAATTGAAACATGGTACAGCCAGGAATTCAAAATATCGAAATATACTTTTCCCCGAAGGCTCTGAAACCACTGCTGCCACACAGCCAAATGTGTGCTTATAGAATTCTGTATAGCTCAAAACTAATAAAATGATGCTGCAATCTCAGCATTGTCACCTAATGAGCAAATAATCTGCACAAACTGATCGTCAAAATTAGGGTATGAAATTAATTATCTACCGAGATGAATGACGAGGCGAGTGACGTAGTTACCGTCTTACTAGTGCAAACTGTACACAGCATAAGCTGGTGCGTAGATTTCATGACCTGATTTTGAAGATCAGCTTGTGCAAATTTGCCCATTAGGCCATTGCCCATTAGGTGACAATTATGAGATTTAAGTATCAATTAATTATCTTGGAGGTATATTCACTATGTTGGATTATATGTTGGATTATATGTTGGATTATATGTTGGATTATATGTTGGATTATATGTTGGATTATATGTTGGAGTATATTCACTATCTTGGAGCTATATTCACTAATTCTACTATGCAGAATTCAATGAGCACAAATTTGCATGAGTGGCAGCCAGTGGTGTTGGGGAGCCCCAACAGTCCCCAACGACGTTGGGGTAAGAGTTTTTGGTGTTGGAGTAGGCCCAACGCCCCATCATCAGCGTTAGGGTGGGCTAAACTGCACTGAATGTCCATTCTGATACATTTTACTTCTCTTTTGTTTGGAGTTGTCAAGGACCGTTACAGGGGACGTTTTATTCAAGTCTCCTTTTCCAAAGATTTTAGACCAAAAATCTTTTAGTTGAACATACTTCCTGAAATTATTACTACCCACCCACAAGATTGATCTGTTGTGTTTTCATCTGGATTTCGGCCAGGTCAGCCAAAGGTCATAGCCTAAAATTTACACATGTACAGTTTTTTGATGGGGAGAGTGCACATTTGACTCTATTCTACGGAAATAATCCTATATTCTTGCTAAAGCAAAATCTCTATCTCAGTGGTTTTCCCATGAGTTTCCATGCTTTTCCTATTTTTTCAATGGAATAACAACAATCTCTTCTGAATTTCAATTCTCCAAGACTAAGAGGTAAGTTAATTCTAAAATATCCCACAGTGGATGTACTCCTGACCAATAGATTAAGCTTGTTTGGTGGGTGGATAGAGGAAACAGTTAGAGTTTCATTCTCAGTCTCATTCTCCTTTCTCTCATTCACCCGTCCTGGCTGTGCCCTATTCAATTCAGGTCAATAGACTGGACCCACTCATTCACCACCATCATCATCATACTTGTGTTCTAACTGGTTGTCTCTGTGAGTGATAGGTAATTGGAAATTTGAGGGCACACTATGCCTAGCAGGTGTTTTTAATGAAGGAATGAAGAAGAGTTGGTTATTCAAAGGACATGTTCATTTTAAGTAGGTTATCTTAGTGGGATGGGACTGGAAATTCCAGCAGGGCAAATTTGAACGACTTCAATCTGCCATAGCAAAGCAGTCAAAGCAAGATTGTAAGGGGATTATCACATGTATAAATGATTACATTATTTCACTGTGAGATGCATAGATTTGCTCCATTTTGCTCCCTAATGTGAAAAATTTTCCAGCGCGAGAGGGCGCTCAGCCGCCCCTCCCGCACCCAACCCGGCATCAGGCCGTTGGCCTGACAGGGTTGGGGTAAGAAATATTTCACATGTACATGTTCAATTTATGGTACATACAATGTATTTGTATGTATTTACAAGTTCATGTACACACGTACACAGGTTTGTATCCAGGAGAGTGTAATATATTCAGTCGTAAACACTCATCTCATTGCGGTCCTCCGTACACACATAGAATTTTGACAAAAAATTACTCGCACAAAAACTTTTCTCATTATTCTATATACAGACAATCTACCATAATCACATATTTTCTTGACTTTGGATCCTCTACTACCCTGTAAGCGGTTAACTCAAACTCTGTACATGTGTATGTGAGTACAGAGGACAGTAATGAGACATGTGTATAGCATAATTGAAATATTTACATATCAACACATTATTCTAATGTTAAATCAGTGAACATTCAATGGTCATGTTATCTTTTGATTATGACTGATTAAATCAGGGTCAGATAACCTTGCTTAGGAAGTTTTTGTGTTACATGAGAGTGTTCCTTAGTTGTTCAGGAAGTTGGGTATTCATGAAAGACTCAACAACTTTGCCAATGTGCCACAACAGAGATATATTTAGGCCTGAAGTCTTTACAGGTGGCAGCAGATTAAGTCTTTGCGTGTTGAGTGATTTTTGCTCACTTATATTATAATGATGACAACATACACTGCTGCAGTTAAATATCTACTATCATAGTGTTGGGTATAGATATATATTATATTATATATTATTATACATGATTTCTCTCTGTGCCGTTCCTTTAGTTATCATCCTTTTTCAAAGGTAACTCAGTTTAAATGCGCTTAATCCTAATTTGCGATATAAGATGACATATTTTGGTAAAGTACACAGACACAGAACTTTGGTTAGTAATCGAAAGCGAACCAATGGTGATGACACATCTCATCAAACAACCAAATGATAAAAAACGCACATTTAAATGAAAAAGAAAATTACATTTGCAGAAAGTGTAGCTTCACATAAGGGTAAATCAAAAAATTAAGAAGTATTGTTAACAAAGCACACTGTAGACCAAAATCACCAAGGTCGCCATTTGGTTTTCTAAAGAAATGTGTTGTGAAATCAAAACATCAAAATCAGTAAAAAAATAATTTGTGACAATGTAATTAGGCAGTGGAAACTTGTCTGAAACCAAAGAAGAATTCATAAGAGAGTAATTTTGTCAAATCGGGTTTTAATATTTGCAGCTTAAAATAAAGAACGGAATGGTGAATATATTTCCAAGAAGATATGCCCAGTCGTGTGTGTCGAATGTCTCAAATAAAGTTATTTACATATGAATAAACTATCATCTATCGATGATTCAAATTCTGTGCCTTACATTATCAAGCGGTCAATGACCTAGAATGGTCAGATTATCAATGTTTCTCTTGACTCTACTTTGGCTTTTCTTTTTTCCTCATATCGGGGAGTACGAAAGGCAATACCTTCATCTGTTTCTGATCTGATAAGGATGTATACTCAATCGGCTCTACAAATATGTTAAGGTTACTACTATAATTGCATACAACAAGGCGTCCCTAGGTTTTGCTTGCTTGACCGAGGAATATAGAGCAACAATACTGGAGTTAGTTGAAACTTTGCAATGTAGATTTATGCACATGTAATGTACTTTGTAATGATAAAATGTGATTCATTGTATAGGTAGATCTAAGCGACAGTGATCTTTGTTTGAATGCAAACTTGATGCTATGAAAAAAATTATCAAATGTCCTACTTATCTGTTATTAGGTATGGACTTGCTAAGTATTCAGGGCAGTGTCTACCATCCATCAGTGATGTTTAATTAAATGTGTCAGCTTTAGAAATATTCTAGTATTTGTGATGGTTACACATAAAGCTTCCAAAGGTTTTCGAGACAAAAATTTTTAACCACTATTTACTTGCAAAATCTGGCATCGATAGCCTTTTTGGGACTTCTCCCTTGAGCTTTCCATGTTCTTCAGTATTTATATTTATTCCTGGATGGAGGTACAGCTTCCGGCCATTTGTGAATGTGTTGGTAGTGATTGGTTGTTGAGAATACATTGCTCCTTTATAATACTCCTTAACCACATTCTGAACCTACAGTAAACATATCGAGATTAATGACTTATCCTCAACGTATACAAATAAATAGGAAACATTAGTTATATCAAAGAAACTGCATGGATCTCACTCAATTGATCAAGTATGATTTGGCTTTTTTGACAGAGCAATTGTCCATGCTTTTGTTTCCGCTCACTGCATATATTACAATATAAATATGATAAAGTGAAAATACCATGGACTTTATATTGTTCAAAGTTAGACCGGTTTTCTTTCACGTGGTTGGTGGCTTCTTGGTATGACTAAAGTGAGATGCGAATTGCCAAGTTTGTTTCTAAAATGGTACCTTTTTTTACGATAATGAGAGGGCACAATCAGTTAACACACTACTTGCCATTCACTGCCAGTTAACAACAGTTCAACAACTGTTTCAGCCACATGCACTGTTGGGTGTATCTATCATCCCCCCCCCCCCCCCCTGTTCTTCTAGACAAAGACACGTTTGCCATAATCTCATAAGGAATAATACGCTTTGCCGGTTGGTTGTAGTTGCAAATAGCACCTTTTTGCAACTAAGGCCAATTGTCATATCGGTAGAATGTAATTATGTAGGTATGGAGAATGAGCATTGGTGTTTGTATAATCTATACAAGCTGCCCGATGATGGAGTATCAAACAGTACTATAGGGGATTGTGGAGTTAGTAGGTTTATGAGCAGTCACATTCTTTGATTGCATAAGCCCCCCCCCCCTCCCCCAGCGACACAATTTCACACTGAAAGCTAAATACTTTATATATAGAAAACAACATAGAATAATATGCAATTTCCTTAAATTTGACATGTCTGACTCGGACTGCCTGGCATTCAACACAATATTGGTTTATGTGATAATTAACTTATTTTTTTTGAATTAAAACATACCTCTTTGCCAAGTTCTTCAGCATGGAGTTCTCCAGCTTTCTTTATGACAACTGCAACAAAAGCCCTGAAGAAGATTGTTCCTTTACCTCCATCTGCTTTATTAGCTGCGTAGTCTGAAAACCGGATCAGGATGTGTGTGAAAGACAGCGATTGAACAAATCAAAGTGAGTGAATCAGAAGTTTCATACTGTGAGAAAGTATTTTCCAGGTGACAGCTTTTTGATTTTCGAAACTTCAGGGTCTTTCAAATTCACAGTTGAGTAAGACTTTGCTACAAGACATCCATTTAATGTGGTAACTAAATCATAAATAGTTCAAAATGAAAATGTTATCGGATTTCCCAAGCTCTCCTCTTACCAGGGAACGTTGACTCAAATATAATTAGATCATCCACGCAACTGAAGTCGTCCTTTCTATCCGGGATCTCTAGTTCCTTCTTGCCTGTAATCATAGATGAACCCAACATTCTTACTCGACTGTGAAAACTCTTTTATTGCATACTGCGGACTTTAAATAATTCATAATTACCAGTGTTTGGAAGTGAGATAAATATCATGAGATCAGTTCCGGGAAATCATTAGCATTGTCATTAAACAGATGAATGTGGTGCCAATTTTGACCAGCATTACTACCATCTAAAGAAAACATAATTTTATCAAATACTTTGTCACTTTTGGGCCAACACGGGTTTCTTTTCTCTCTGGTAACACTTTTAAAATGTTCTCTTATCTAATCACAGCCCATTCATGAACTCAGAATTGATTGAAACAAAATATATGATCTTTAAAATACGAGGATCTGGTCAACTCCTAGGTTTTTATATGTCGTGAAGTGTGATGAGCGAGACTAGCTACCTGTTAATGATTAACCAGTCATACTGAACCAGGCAACATGTACAGCACAACCAAATTAAGTTTTTATTACTAGGAGTTCAATGCTTAACCTGGCAGACAAACCCTGAGATTTTGACACCCTTGAATTTTATTACAATGGAATTCTTTCTGACCATAGTCCCGCTCATGTACCTGTTATACTCATTGGGACATAATGAGCTTATCATTATTTAAAAACAATACTTACGAGTCTTACCAGTACCCTTGGAAACCTTTGGAAGTTCTTCACTCTTTGGTGATGCACTCATCTCGTGCCCTACAATTAAAATGTTGAAATTTTCACAGCATCAAAATAATTTTAAGGGAGATGAGGAAGCAGTGTTGCCTTTCATTTCATTCAATACACATCCGATTCCATACATGTATAATAATTGTTAGAAGGTCAGATGAAGTAGGAGGGACAATCCAATGTAACAAAACACAGGATGTAAGGATTTATGGATTTTCAAAGTGCTTCATGAGGTAATATGTTATTCATGCTTCAGACAGTCATGTACAAATATCAATCAAGGAAATTGATCACTGTTTTATGAGGCTTTTTTCCTTTGTAGGAAGACTGAGTGACAATAAACTTCTAAATTCACCTCCTGAGCAGCAATCAAGGATGACCATTTTTGGTTTCCCTTTCATAGCTGGGAAATTCTTTGCTGACAACATACGATACACATCTACCAGCTTCACATGAATACGATCATCATCAGTGATTGTACCATAATCCCCATGGCCACTGTACGCCAGAACGAACATACCGAGATTGGCATGTATTGAGGCTCCTGTGGTTTCATCTTGCATATTTATTTCCTTCCATATAGCTTTAACGATGTCCTGGATAATACATTGTCAGTAATAATCCAAAACTTTACCGAACATTAGAAATGGCTACGATCAAACTTCAAATTAGCTTATGCAAACTTTCTGATGTTGATAAATGTGCACTGCCAGATAGGCTAGGAACAAAGAGTAAGTAAAAGTTTGCATAACAATGCTGAATCATCTGAAATGAGTTCAACCTGGAAGGCACATAAGTGTTCAATGGCACATTATACATCAAAGGGTGAATGGATGCATAGAATTGTATCCAATAACCTGTTTCCTTTAACATCAATAATTCGAAAGCACAATGAGGTATATTTGACAACCATACCTTGGCTTTCCATTTCTTTGTACCACCGAGACGGCTTATGACAAAACCTAATTTTTCAAACGTTGCTGTGACATTTCTTTCGTCTAAGGCTTCGGGATCTAACTTTTTGTCAGAGATTATCAGCACTCTTCCTCTTGTCGGGGTCATCGGATACGCCTGAAATGATTTGATTTTGTGGAAATCAGTGTCTGCGGGGCGCCATAATTTGATCAATTTTTCTATTATAATATGTAATCATAATAACGTTTGCTTCAACTGTAATCACCTTGTTATTGCCTTTATGAACTCAACAGCCTGGGTCTCAGCTGTTTATGACTGACTAATGAGTAGGTAATTTTTTACAATACGTTATTATACTGTATAAACATGTATAAACATTTGATGTTCATATTAGCTACTTCCTGATTATTTTTCCTTATCAACTCCCATTTGTTACTTGTACTCAAACAGGATAGTTGTCACTTTTCAATATCATATAAATTTTTATGTGACACAAGCACTGCAGCAGCTCAGGCTAGCTGGTTAGGTAAGTTTAGCTTGCTTCTGTACATCGCTTCGATGTCACAAGAAAAGGAGCTCTACCATATACTTACAGACCAACATAAAAAGTTATAAATTAAAATGTAAAACAAGTTTTAACGGTCAGGAGGACAGCCAGCTCATGAAGGTTTTTTTTGAGAATTCTTGAAACAATTTACATTGAATGTTAATGAAACCATAAAATACTTCCCATCAAAAGAACAAAAGAAGAATGAATTTGGATACACCAACCTTGTGACTTCTCTCTGAAGGATATAAGAACCGCTGTGGTACAGGTTGGTCATCGATAATACCAGACTGCTTTACAAGACCCATAATCTCTGATGTAACACTTTGCTTCTTTGTGCTGATATAAGTCCTGAGTTCATTCTTTTCTGACACACTGAGAGGTGATACTGTAAAGTATATACTTGCTTTTGATTTTCAAACATTGGACAGAGAAAGGGCTCTCTCAAGGTCAAAAAGAGGTTGAATTGCTACCTCCACCAAATTCCAGTTTAAGCATCTACCATAATCTTTCACTTTACGAATCAGATGACTAACTAACTTTCCTGCTATCTAATCAGTCATTGATTTCACCATTAAATTTGTGAGTGTCTCTTTACCAGTAAAGTTTCTTTAATGTGGTATTTTTACAATAAGGAACACTGTAGTGATAGTGACTGCTAGCATTATCATAATTTAGATGACAAAAAAAGCATAAAATAAAGGATCAATAAAACTGTACTGACCTGGTGCAAGTAGGGAAGCTGGTAGTTTATCCTCATCACAACAGCTAGTAATCCCACCTTGTTTTCGGTCTACTCCTCCATAAATATCGAGGGACAGCGGAACAGGGTTGGCCTTATTTAGAAAGAGGCAGTGAGGGCAAGGGATGTCACTAGTGACAATAGTGAATGGCATGCTGTATTCAACGTGCTTGCGGAGTTCTTTGATGAGTCGGATGAACACATTCCACATTTCTTCTACCCTTGAAACTCCTCCCTCTACTTTCACTAACACTCTTTGATTGACGATTTCATGAATAAGGTGAATGTCCACTTCTTCTTCGGAGTCCGTGTGTGGTGATTGGCGTTTGAGTCTTGCGGATGCTCCGTTTCCATATGGAAATATCTGATAGGTGTCGCTTCTCAGTTCCTGCATGAAGGCCACAGTCATCTGATGGAAAGCATAGTCCGGTACAATCAAACCATGAAAACCTATTGTGCTGTGGAGGCGTAAATCAGCAGATTGCGAGGGAAAAGTGTCCTTCGGCATAAAAAAGGGTAGAAGATAGACGTCATCAGGAACCTCATTGACAGTTGTGGGACCATACAGTAGTTTGAATCTGGTAAGGAGAACTACTGCCACATCAAACTGGATTTCAGATGGGCTTGATGGCAAGATGTGTATCAAGTTCTGCTTGTTTATAACTCCACTTCGGAAATAGCTGTTAATACCATCTCTGTGAGGCGGTTGGCAGTTGGCGGTTGACGGCGTAATTGTTATCTTACGCTCCATCGAGTGATTGTAGAGAGAGCGTATCAGTTTTGATACAGCTTCCACATTGTGAAATATCACATTCCCCAAATTGCCACCACTTTGTTCTGAATCCTTGTACCATAGGATAATTCCGGCGCGCTGCATATATCCTAAAACACTATCTAATACTGCAACTTTCAAACCTTTCGAAAGATCACTGTAAGACAACCATCCTTTGCATTTATCAGATGTTATACTTTCCATCGCTGTCTTCCATTTGGCCGGAATAGTATGCATTGCTTTCTTTACACATTTCACCAGTTCATCCTTCAGCTGGCGAAGGTCCTTATAACAGTTCTTGGACCCATATCCTATCTCAAAGATTTTTCTCCATTCAAACTCCCTGCCCTGTTTCGGAAACATTCTAAAATCCTTAAGAGATTCGTTTTCTTCCTTTAGGTCTTTTACCACTCTCTTGATTGTTTCTAACAACTCAGTTTTGAGTTTGGCATAGATGGGGCAGTTTACAGGATATAGATCTGTGTGGGTGATGGCCAGAATTGGCTCCTCAATATCAGGAGAGATCAGGAGAAGCTGAGATAGCCAATCTACTGCCACTCTTCTTGTTGCTTCACGTCTTCCCAAGCTCTTTGAGAGTTCCTCATATTCTTCCATGTTGACCACCACAATGGGTATACAGTCTTTGCAGCAAGTCAGCTGGTATCCGTAGTGGTATACTTTGTCTCCTCCAAAGTCAATAACTTTTGTTTGCTCTTCTTTTTGCGAAATACCTAGATCGATACCATGGAACTCAAAGACTTCGGTTTTGTCAACATCAGGAGGCTTAGGGCTAGGTTTGAAGTCATCCTGCATTGTCCTGAGCAATGTGGATTTTCCAGCACCCTGTCGTCCTATCAGTACAATAGTCAATGGCGCGAATTCCTCTTTGCCTTGCTCTAAATCTTTGTAATATTGTTTAATATCCTCTAAGCCGGAAGTCCAAACAGCAAGAGGTGGCTCTGTTAGATTGTAACAGCCTGTTACATGCAAGCTCTCAAGAGAGATGACGCTAGGATTGAGGTGTTTCAGCATCACATTCTTTGAAAGATTCAGTTTCCTAAGCTTCTGAAGCTTTCCTGTCCACTTTGGCAGTGCCTTCAGTTTATTGGCAGCCAGACATAGTTCACTAATACTCGACATTTTTTCCATGCTGTAAGATGATAATTTGAAGGGTTTTGAAACTTCATTGGATGTCATGATTAATCTAATTTAAACTATTCATTGCACCCAAGTGCAAGTTGTTTAGATGTTTTTGATTTGATATTTAGTTGAGGTCACATAATTCAAATGCCGGCAGATCGACTTATGTCTGAATTAGCAGAGTTTGGATTGAAAGAATTTTGTGGAATTTGTCTCATCTCTCGTTTTACGTTAATTTTTCTTGTAATGGTCAAATATGAATTGCCCGGTTCTTTTACAGTGATGATGAAAATGTAAAGGCTAGGAGTGTATTGATTTTGTAAGGCATTTAAATTCTTGTTCAATAAACTTCAATTATCGCAATCACTAACAAACACAGTCATCACATAGAGATTATTTATTCCACTGTGCAGTGTGTCTTTATAAAGAATCAGGCATGCCCCTCCGACATTTCCTACTCACTCTGAATACCCAGCAGTGCAATAAATGAGGGATGCCTCATCCAACTATAGGCTGGGGCCACTACACTGCCATAACAATCATAGCACTCGTTTCCCCTATTTATCTAGTGTTTCAATTTACACTTAAAAATCAAGTGGAGTAGCCTCGGTATTTAGGCCAATGGTCATGATGATGGTGGTTGAGTTTGGCCATCATTGAGCCTGTCAAAGTCCTGTTTACACTCAAGAATATTTTTATGAGGTATTTGTGTTAGAATAGACAGTTTTCTGAGCTCTGATTTATGCCTCAATTCGGAGTTGTCCTCTCTCCACTTTGGTACTTTTAACCCACGCCGCATAGGAAAAACCTGCTGAAAGAGGGTTATCTTGAAAACCGCTTATGTAAGGATAAAAATGATTTTTGATTCAGAATCTGCACCATTGAATACCCTGTTAAGCAGGGTTTCCAAATCATTGAGGGCTTGAATGTTGATCAATCTTAATTTTAGTGACGAAATTCATGAAAAATTCTGCCAAATTGTCCGCAAAACAGGCAGAAAATGTTATAATTGACTATCCAAATACTAAAATTATTTCCCAAATGATGTCCATATGAGTTTTCAATGGTGCAGATTCTGAATCAAAAATCATTTTTATCCTACCATAAGCGGTTTTCAACATAACCCTCTTTTCAGCACGTTTTTCCTATGCGGCGTGTGTTAAAAGTACCAAACTGGAGAGAGGACAACTTCAAATTGAGGCCTAAATTCGAGCTCAGAAAACTGTCTATTGAATTTATGATCTTAGAGGTTAGAGGTAGAGAAGGCAGATGAGTTCTGAGCATAAAAACCCCTAGCAGCTGATGAAATTATAAATCAGAAAATGCTTCCCACAAGCATGCTGGATCGCATGAGACATCAAAGAATGACCATGAAAATTGATGTAGTCTTCACAGGTGTTTTGGTGAAGATCTTAACAGTCTTTTCTCTCGCTGGCTTCAGGCACTGGCAACAATTTAAACACTGTATGTAAAGGTTAATGCTCATTGCAACGAAGGAGGGTTATAATTTAATAAATCATGTATTAGAAAAATGTGAGTGTTTTGATGTTACTTAAAATTGATCTTAATGTGATTTGCTCGTACCTCTGTAACATATTAATAAATTATGTACTCTGTTATATGTGATCTGTGCTAATATGCTAGTAAATTGTAGTTATGTTCCCTTTTATTTTATGTTGAGATATCCCATAATCCCATGGTCAAGTCCTGTGACATGTAGTTTCAGTTTCTTTGATAAAGTTTGAGTTGTTGTTTTGCAATTGTAGTGTGGAGAGGATTTTTCTACTGTCTTAGTTAGGCTTTGCAGTTCATTAGAATACAACATTCAGTATCTTACATATAACTCAGTGTGTCATATTCTACAAGCTATTTCGGCTATCATGGTATCCAAGGCTATAAGGTTTTCTGATATCATCAAGAGTTATGAGGACCAGAAGACAAGTGGTGAGTTCTTTGTTTGGATAGAGAAGCTAGAGCTGGTGGCACAGTTGCAAGGGTTGACAGATCTGCCTAAGTTTGTGCCATTGTTCTTGTCAGGTCCTGCCTTTTCTGTGTATCAACAGTTGAGTGATGAAACTAAGGATGATTATGATTTGTTAAAAGCTGAGTTATCCACTGCTTTCAGCATTGATCCATTTACAGCGTATGATGAGTTGAAGAGCAGAGTATTAATCGAGAATGAGTCGGTTGATGTGTATTTAGCTGATATAAGGCGGTTGGTGGCATTGATGGGTCATGGACATCATGGTGAGCCTCTGGTCAGGTGTGCATTTGTATCAGGCCTACCTTCTGATGTAGCTATGCAGTTAAAATCTACTGTTAATGTTGAGAGGTTGGGGCTCGCAGAGTTAGTAGGGAAAGCGCGTGCAATGCTTGCATCAAGGGGAGGCAATTCTGCCTTTGCTTGTGCAGGTGTAAAGTCAAATGTAAAAGCTGTACAGTGCTTCGTCTGCTCTGGTAATGGGCATGTAGCTCGGGAATGTCCTAACAAGAAAAAGGAGCGGTATGTTAGTGGTCGATCTCAGCGTGATCGAAGATGCTATATATGTGATTCACCCGATCACCTGGCAAACAAATGCCCAAACCGATCGGGAAATGGGACCGGGGCAGTATCTGCGTCGGATACTCGCCCCGCATCGCAGCAATAGAGGCGCCATTACCTGTGATAAACATTTTGATCAATGGCGTTCAGTGTAGATCGTTGGTTGACACAGGTTGTCAGCGGACCGTTGTGACATCTCATGTGATCAAAGTGTTAGGTGCTAAGCACAACTCTAAGCCTAGTGTTGTGACAATGCTCGATGGCAAAACTACTCAGTGTGCAGGAGAAGTTGACTTGGTGTTAGATACATGTCGTGATTCAGTGAAATTACGATGCTTTGTCGCGTCATCTCTGGTATGTGGATTTTCCGCAATAATAGGTATGGATGCTGTCAGAGGTTTAGGTGGCGTAACTGTGAGCTCGAGGAGTGTTCCTCATTTTGGCAATGTTGATGAAGGTATGCATATGTCCTTGGTTGCTGCTGTAGGAGTTTCGGTGGTTCCTTCTCTTGAGGTCGAAGACACTGATTTTAGAGCGATTTATGATGGAAATCAATGGAAGGTCTCTTGGAAATGGAAGGATGAAGAGCCTACTTTGAGAAATCAAAGAGGCGAGTACAATATCAGTGACAAATGTAGGGCAGGTTATGAGAGAGAGGTTGAGTCATGGATTGAGTGTGGGTGGTTAGTAGAGCATGATGTCTCAAAACATGGTGAAGTGAAGGGTGTGATACCAATGTTGGCTGCATTTCAGCCCAACAAAGATAGTAAGATAAGGCCTGTTATGGACTATGGGAAAGAGTTGAATCAGTATATCAGTAGCAACCCAGGCGTTGATGTTGCTGTATGTCAGGATAAGTTGCGCAAATGGCGCAGATTTGGCTCAAACTGTTCTATGCTTGATCTCAAAAAGGCATACCTGCAGTTGTATGTTGATGATGAGCTGCTGAAGTTCCAGGCGGTTCGTTATCAGAACAAAATGTATGTCATGACACGGATGGGTTTCGGTTTGAATGTTGCACCGAAAATAATGTCAAAGGTTCTTGGTAAGGTTCTGTCAATGGATAGTGCAGTTGAACACGGTACTGATCACTACATAGACGATATCATAGTGGATGAGGACAGAGTATCGGTGGATTGTGTGAGAGCCCATCTTCGAAAGTATGGCTTGGTGACAAAGGAACCTGAGAGAATGTGTGATGCTAGGGTGCTTGGCTTGCGTGTAAAGCTTACTGAGAGTGATGAGTTGGTCTGGGGTAGGGACAATGAGTACGGTGACATAGCTGATGTAGTGACTAAACGAGAGTTGTTCTCGGTGTGTGGTCGCCTCACTGGGCATTATCCTTTAGGTGGATGGCTACGAGTGGCATGCAGCTTTATGAAGAGACAGGCAAGTGATTGTGACTGGGATGAGAAGGTTCCCACTCGCGTAAAGGAGATGTTGCTTGAAACTCAGGCAATGCTAGCCAAAAGAGACCCTGTTTGTGGAGTATGGTCTGTGCCTTGTACTAAGGAAGGAGTGATATGGTGTGATGCAAGCAGCCTAGCTGTCGGAGTGATAGTTGAGATAGGTGGTGTGATGGTAGAGGATGGCTGTTGGTTGAGGAAAGATGATGGCAATCATATCAATGTTGCTGAGTTAGAGGCAGTAGTCAGGGGTTTGAGCTGTGGTATAAAATGGGAGTTGAAGTCTATGAAAGTTATGACAGATTCTGCTACTGTGTATGGCTGGGTGAAATCGGTGATAAATGACAGCAAGCGTCCTAAGGTCGGAGGTCTTGGTGAGCTGCTTACTAGGAGGAGGTTGAGTATGATCGTTGAGCTAATCGAGTTGTATGACTTACATGTCGAGGTGGTATTAGTCAAGTCAGAGGCTAATCTAGCTGATGCACTTACAAGGGTTCCTAAGAAGTGGCTCAAACCTCTAGCTCAGGTTGTATCAGTCGGCTGTGTTGGCGGATACTCTATTGAGGCTGTGCGTGATCTTCATGATACTAACCACCTGGGGGTGGAAAGGACCTTTTATCTTTCCAGGTGTAAGTGGGGCGATGCAGTACAAAAAGATGATGTGGTCCAAGCGGTGAAGGAATGCCAAGTCTGCAGACGTGTTGATCCAGCACCAGTAAGATGGGAACATGGTGAGCTTTCGGTTGATGAGACATGGTTCAGACTAGCATCAGACATCACTCATTATGGAGGCAGTCCGTACTTGACCCTAATAGACTGTGGACCTAGCAGATTCTCTATATGGCGACAGCTCACCAATGAGACGACCGAAGCTGTCATAAAACTGCTAGGACAAATCTTCAATGAGCGTGGACCTCCTAAAGAACTGTTAACTGATAATGGACCATGTTATGTGAGCGAGAGGTTCCGTGGATTTATGGCTAAGTGGAACGTGGACCATATATTCAGTTGTGCCTACAAGAAGCAAGGAAACGGCATAGTAGAGCGGCAACATAGAACAATCAAGAGAATGGTTGCTCGCTCCGGTGGCTCAGTACAGGATATGGTGTACTGGTACAACTTTTCAGCAAAAGTTGATGGTAGCACGCCGGCGGAATCTATCTACCAATACGGCGGTCAGTCATTGCCAGATGTGACAGGGAACTCATTCCGTCGACAGAGAGACACTCATCTCAATCCATTCAGTGTCGGAGACAGTGTGTATGTAAAACCTCCTGATGCCCGCTGCACGACTACATGGCCAACTGGGGAGGTAACCGCTATCATCTCAAACACTGCCGTTAAGGTTGGTAGCACACCCAGACATGTCAGTGACCTAAGGCTATGCCAGCATTTCTCTCCAACCAATGAAGAGAATGGACAATCAATTCAAGGCGCTATTGACTATGAGCTAGTTGACCTTGGTGGGGAGGATGCATCTGATGACGATGCGGGACAACATGGAAGTGTTAGTGATGCCAGTGACAATGAGAGTGTCGGAGAGCAAGATCAAGCCAGGGCCCGTAATCCCCCTCAGCGATTCGGTAACAATATTTATGACACCTGATCCGAAGTATGATCTTGAGATCATGGGGAGGTGTGATCTGTGCTAATATGCTAGTAAATTGTAGTTATGTTCCCTTTTATTTTATGTTGAGATATCCCATAATCCCATGGTCAAGTCATGTGACATGTAGTTTCAGTTTCTTTGATAAAGTTTGAGTTGTTGTTTTGCAATTGTAGTGTGGAGAGGATTTTTCTACTGTCTTAGTTAGGCTTTGCAGTTCATTAGAATACAACATTCAGTATCTTACATATAACTCAGTGTGTCATATTCTATAGTGAGTAGAGCAATACTTGACAAAATCCCGGCGGCCAATGAAATTGCAAGGTAAAAAAGGGACTATGCCCACAACGGCCAAAAACTAAAAAAGGATCAAAGCCAAAAATGGTCCGGTATGATTTGCATGTCCTTGAACCTCTAAAAACTAGGTACTCAAGAGGTTTTTGAGTTCTCCATGTCACAAAAGCCCCTCAAAAAGTAATTTTAGTCAAAAAAAACTACTTAAGTTTAATATGCCTGATTTTGAAATATTCTTCAAAAGTTCTCTAAGGCCTGAAACCCCTAAAAAATATTTAAGCATAAGTAGTTAAAGACTTAGTTTGAGGCTGCTCTTTTGTATCACATCTTATTCTCCATATTTTATTCTATCATGTGAGCGATTTTCAGCTTTAGAATCCAAATATTGAGGAAGTTATGGCCTCTCAAACTTCCAGGGTGATTGCCTTCAATCGGCATTGGGAATAAGCGGATGTTTCCCCTGGGGTATGTCACAACCATAGACATGTGACATAGACATTATGAGTTAGTAGTTAATACACTAATAATCACAATAATTGATGATCAAAATTCAGACCTGGGTGGGAGTCGAACCCGAGTCCCTATATCTACAGGCAACGACGCTACCATCACGCCACTTGGACCAACTAGGTTACCAGGCTGTGACGTACCCTAGGGATTGCCGGCTGATTTTTACTGCCGATAAATTGCAGTCACCTTGGAAGTTTGAGAGGCCATAACTTCCTCAATATTTGGATTCTAAAGCTGAAAATCGCTCACATGATAGAATAAAATATGGAGAATAAGATGTGATACAAAAGAGCAGCCTAAAACAAAGTCTTTAAGCACTGGGGCACGGACATGAGTTTCTTTCAAAATCGGCCCGGTATTATGTTTTAGTTCCCTACGATCTAGAAACACTAAAAAACAATTTAAGTCAAGAAAACTTAGGCACTTGGGTACGAACTTAAAGTATTTACGAAAGCAAGTAACAACCACCGATCATATCAAAGTCATCTCATAGCAATGGCCAGAAAAACTAAATTTATTCGTACGAGGGTGTAATATATTTCAAAGTGCTCAATCCAGGGTTTAGAGAAGGTTATCTCCCCTGCGCTAGATTGACCCTAAAATGATGACCCACTAACAGTATAACAATAAACCTAGTCCTTAATTGCCCAGGCCAGTTTCCAGGTTAACATACTTACACCAGAATATATCACAAACAGCATTTGTCAAAGGTAGCCTAGCCAAAGATGTTTTAGTGTTCATCTCCAATTTTGTTTTAACAAGATTTGAATTGACCAGCTTACACTGTAATTACAATCAACAGAAAATATGACATCAATGAAAACAACTGCAACATCATAGATCATTCCTTTTGATATATTCTGTAAAGACACTTGCAATGACGGTTTGGCGATGTTTTAAGTATGCATAGGCATACAATAGCAAAAAGGATGACAGATGTTTTGAATGGTGACGTAATGTAGGAGCGACAAATGTGTGTGTGATTTTGAGCATATAAGAGATTTCCAACAGCTTTGGATGGATGCAATTAAAAGAAAAGACTGGCAGCGATAAATTGATCTAATTAACAATGAGGTCTGGCAGCAATATCACTATGGAGAATCAAAGTTTTATTTGCGAATTTGAATCAAACAACATCTGAAAAAAATTGGACACATTAAAACCAAAACTTCAATTCATACACTCTTAAGGTCATGCCTCGCCTAGGATACTAACTTGGGAACTACTGGTCCGATTTCCTTGATTTATTTTTCACTCTTATTGTAGCTAATGCTTGTTGAGCAACTTCCAAACCCTCAATAATCTTTATTATAGTTTCTTATGTTTTGATTGCAATTTCAATAATCAAAGCCACTGGTGCCTATGCAAAAGAATAGGAGCTGCCAATAACTGGGAACATCTGGCTCAGACGCCTCACAACCATTTATTTGTATCAAACCAGAATTGGCAGCGCAAAGTAGTCCCAATAAATTTTACTTGTGATAATTAATTGTAGTAACAAGCCTTGACATGAATTTCAAGTGCTAGAGAAGGAATGTGTTATAATAATAGACAGGAATTAACAGGCCAGCATGTGAACTATTGTAAAGTACACTAATATGACTGGATTTCAGAGAGTTATGTTACTACGCCAAAATCTGGTGCAGAAATATTGCAGGCAAAAAATCATGGATGGTTGGATTTTCCTCTGTATTCATGAGCCATTTATTTCAATTCGAGTAGAGATGTTGATTCAATATTTTGGAATATACAAAAAGGATATGTTTGTAGGTAATTCCCAAGCAGTTAGCTGGGCAAAATGAATTTTGAGTCTTAATAATGATGTAATGTCTGTAGGTTCTAATAATATTGTATAGCTAGCTCCTAGTAATTGATATCACCAATGTATCATTAGCATAGGACTAAAAATTAAGAGAATTCTCACCTGTCAGGTAATTGAGTCAGATCACAACCGTTCGCGATTAGCTTCTTTAGCGACTTCATCCTCCCTATATCATCAGGTAATGTTTGTAGGTGATTATTATCTGATAGATTTAACACCTCTAGTGCCGTCAGTAAGCAGATACTGGAAAAGAAATATTTTGATGTTATGAGTTATATGCATTTATCATACCTACAGCTACACTATCATGATAGATATAGTTGCAATATATCATGCACTTTTCAATTCCAAATAATCTAATGAGGAAAAAAATTGTCTTTACTTGTGATTACGGAAAATACTCAAGTTGTTTAATTTTGCGGGTTGTTTCATAACAAAGTTGTGTGAGAGATCTATTGTTTTCAGGCCAGTATTGCTTTGACATTTGAAGTCATATTTACTACAATGCTAGAGCCAGGGAGTCTGCTTTGATTATGTAGGGATTGCATCTGGGAGATGAGGCTGTTACCAACTCATGTCATTTGCTAGCATTGATAATAAGACATGATTTGAATTGCCCAACACTTTCTTTTGAAAATTTCCTGCCTGTCTTAATGAATTTAGTCAGTGTACACCGTCTCATATTCAATATCTCCAGATTTGTCGAACTTGAGATACTCAGCTCACTTCCTCTATTCAGAATATTTTGGCATAAGTTAAGCCGCATGAGTGATGTCATATTGGTCATGCTAAATAGAAATGTTTCACAGAATCTTCTACTCAAGCGCATAAGTAAAAACTGATTGGGGAATGTTGAAAGTCTCAATTTGTGTATATAAGAGTTATTAAAGAGTGAAACAAGTATACGCATCACTGTATTAAGTTATTAGAAAAAGAAAAAAAGAACAGCAAACTATTACACATTACCTCTCAGGTATCTCCCTCAGGTCACACCCGCTCAGATCAAGTAACTCCAGATTAGTGAGTTTTGAGAGTGTCTGGCCCAGCATATTATCTCTACTCAGATAATTGGCGGATAAGTGAAGCTGCTTCAGTGAGGACATCTTAGTAATGCTGCAAACAGTAAATGTAATTTTGCACTATAATAATGGCAATAATGACACTATAAATAATGGCAAACAGTTGAAATAGGATATTCTCCTGTGGTGTATTGGAATCAGGTTAAAGTATTATCTTTGAAGTTTTAATTAGCATTTACTTCAATTCTAAATAGTTAAAACCAAGTATATCAAAACAAGACAGAGCACTTCACTACCAATTGAGGCAATTTTCAGTGAAAATTTCCGTCAAGGCCAAACTTCTGGGGCAGGTAGACAGCTATAGATGTGTGTGAATCATACATTCATTCACATCTTATTGATAAGTTTTTATTTCGTGTATTTTTGAATTAATTCAACAAAAATTGTGTTGAATTAATATTCGGTAGCACACTGTGAGCTGTGTAGGGCTATGCCTCAGCCACTTTTAACATAAATTCTATTCAGCACTGATATATTATATGGATGAGGGGTACGTTTCTGACCCCGAACAAGTTTATGGCTATTTATGTATGGTTGCTAGATCGCATCTCTCATCACAAGTTCACAATCATAAATAGCTGACACTTCACTTTTGTCAAGCACCTTGCCTGGGTTATTCAAGGTTGTTACTGGGAAATAATCATATTAATGTTCCCAGTTGGGTTTTACAAAGTATTATTTTTTGATGATATTGTTTGCTTCTCAATACAGCTATTTTAATACATCAATGGTAACAAAATGATACTTTAGTCAATGACAGAAGCTGTAACTGTGCTTATACAGAAGGAAGGAGATAAGGTTTACCCTCTTAATCGGAGGCCAGTGATCACTTTCAAAGGAGATCTAATCAAGAACAGGGGGTAAACTACAAAATACAATGAATTTATATTATATGAAAGAGTTTAAAATTGAGAATTAGATTTAAAGTGACAGTCCTATTAGAAAATTGGATATATTTTCCCAGTAAATCAAATTTTGTGAGTTCATAGGGTAAATAAAGATAATAAAAAAATGAAAATTGTGAAAAAAAGGATTTTAATTTTTTTTTAAATATTTTAGCAGGGATCATAGTGGATCATTGTGGTCAGGGGGAGGCAATAAATCACTAAGATCCACTTTGATCCCAACTTTCAGACTTTGCAGCAGTTTTACTGCAACTAGGATCAAGGCTGTTTTATTTCATATGCCACAATGACTTTTCAGCATGAGATCTTTGAAACCATACCAAACATGGCCTAGTAGGACAGTCACTTTAAACTTCTTGTAAAGACGAAATTTAAAAATTTCACTTTATTTTTTATTCAGAAGCTAATTCATTCAGCAAAATTTACTTTGACTAGGATGTTGCCAGTTTGCCATTACTATCAATAAGGTTTTTATTAGAGTGACAAAAATCCAGCTTAAATGCCTGTCAAGGGTAGTCAGGCTTGTGTGTCAACCAAAATCAAAACAAATTTTAATGTACAAATAACAGACATAACAGCATTCCGCTGCAATATGCAGGTTTATCTTTGTGTTCGGGTAGAAATGTTTCAAATCCTCAATAGAAGTAACCAATGATATCAGAATAATATAATTACAAAACTATTAGAGATTGAATCCCATATTTCAGTGAGAATGTTGTACACAGCTGCTATTCTAATTCTACGGCAGGAAGACAGTAGGATATAAAGGCATCATACTTTGTTAAATTAAAATTCAGTAGATGGTCTTATTCAAAATCTTATAAGGCAAGTCAGGCTTGTGTTTCCGTATAATGACTCTAAATAAAATAAAACTACAGCCAGACAACAGGAATGGGACATTCAAAACGAGACTCTGACATATACCATATACTGGTGTGCAGGAATCAAAACCAGGGCGGATGATTCTTTTTGATACTTTGGGGTAGCGCTGTCGTAAATCATAAACAATAAATAATATTTATAATCAACAAAAATATTAATATATCTGATATCGGATATCAATACAACTATACTACTAAAATGGGTGTTATTCTAATTCCCCCTTTTTTATTCCCTTTTACCTTAAATCATATCTAGTCTCTGAAGTGCATGGGTATGATGCAGTCATGACTGAATAGTTACTATACATAACTTGCATTTATCTCCCTTGGTAAGCTGCAAAACTTTTCTAGTCCCGTGTGACATCCAAACAGGGCAATAGAATTTTTTAGCACTATCTAATGTTATGTGCATATAAAGGTGAATCAGATCATATTCGTCAAATCTAGTAAGAGTCACACTGTTCATGACTCTCGGCCTATTTTGGGAAATTTTAAGAATCTGCTTGAGATTTATCAACAACTACTAGGTCACGAAGTAGGAAGGATTAAATATAGCTTGAAAGGGATGCAGGAAGAAAAGTTCGAGGGATTAGCTGTGAGGGCCAGATGCGCAACTAAAAGATGAAAGGTGCACAGCATACTTTGTGATATGATTAGACAGCACAGAGCGAAGAACAATATTACTAGTCTGAGAAATAGTAGGGGAGAAATAGAGACTGATGATGCGAAAATACTAGAAGTAGATAGGGAATTCAATAGGTGATCTCAAACTTGACCATTACTGTATGTCAGCTGTCGAGAGAGCAGGAACGTGAAGGATAGATTGAGAAACATAGAACAGCAAACAGAGCAGCAAACTATTACACATTACCTCTCAGGTATCTCCGACAGATGACACCGGCTCAGATCAAGTACCTTCAGATTAGTGAGTTTTGAGAGTGTCTGGCCCAGCTTATCATCTCTACTCAGATCATTGCGGGATAAGCCAAGCTGCTTCAGTGAGGACATCTTAGTAATGCTGCAAACAGTAAATGTAATTTTGCACTATAATAATGGCAATAATGACACTATAAATAATGGCAAACAGTTGAAATACGATATTCTCCTGTGGTATTGGAACCAGGTTAGAGTATTATCTTTGAAGTTTTAATCAGCATTTACTTCAATTCTAAATAGTTAAAACCAAGTATATCGAAACAAGACAGAGCACTTCACTACCAATTGAGGCAATCTTCAGTGAAAATTTCAGTCAAGGCCAAATCTCTGGGGCAGGTAGACGGCTATAGATGTGTGTGAATCATATCAGACGCCTCACAACCATTTATTTGTATCAAACCAGAATTGGCAGCGCAAAGTAGTCCCAATAAATTTTACTTGTGATAATTAATTGTAGTAACAAGCCTTGACATGAATTTCAAGTGCTAGAGAAGGAATGTGTTATAATAATAGACAGGAATTAACAGGCCAGCATGTGAACTATTGTAAAGTACACTAATATGACTGGATTTCGGAGAGTTATGTTACTACGCCAAAATCTGGTGCAGAAATATTGCAGGCAAAAAATCATGGATGGTTGGATTTTCCTTTGTATTCATGAGGCATTTATTTCAATTCGAGTAGAGATGTTGATTCAATATTTTGGAATATACAAAAAGGATATGTTTGTAGGTAATTCCCAAGCAATTGCTCACTCAACATCTATTTTATTTGAAGTCAGCTGGGCAAAATGAATTTTGCGTTTACAGCCTGCTCTGGAAGACTTCATGACAGGAATTCTTATATATACTCCTACTCCAACACAAAAGCTTCATTTCGTTCAAAATCAATGCCCTAGTGCCCTCAGCAAGGCTTTAGAGGATGCCCCTATCAGAATAAATACTTCAGTCTCTGTACGGTTTTCACATATTTATACGTCTCATTTCGTCTGGTCAAAGTGCATTTTTGTCAATATTTTGACTAGTTTAAACGTAAGATAATTCAAAACTGCCAACTGGCACATTATTTTTGTTTAATCAATGCTGGTCAGCACTGGGTAAGTGAGGGCACTAGGGTAATCGCATTTGTCCACCTTGGACAACAATCGACACAGCTCACATTCTTTATAGCCTTGTCAACACTGATGGTTTAGCTATCAGTATGTGAATTTGAATGCCGTTTTTTTTTCAAGTCTAATAAAACATTAAACGTTATTGATGTTATGGCTGCATGATATAAGGGTAGTCTTCATGTATTAACTGCAGGTTATCTCAAATTGTCAACTACAACAATAAAATATAGTGGACAATCACAAGTTGATTTAGGTTGCTGGCTTTCTGTAAATGCTTTGTTATGCCTTGTCGCAAATACATACAATCCTTGTCGCAGATACATACAATCTGATCTTTTACGACTAACGATTGTGGTGACAGTTTTCTGATGTCCCATCTAATATTGTAACTACTCAAGCGCATAAGTAAAGACTGAATCACTATGGTTCCATGGATCGATTATGTAAGGATTTCGGTAGGCCCCATGGAAATGGCATTAAAGTCAAATTCCGATTGTGACGAATGACTTTTTGGAGGCGAATATCAAAACCGTGTTTATTCGACCTATTTCCTAATTGGCGCTTGCACACAATGCCTTCAAAGGGATTTAATGCGGGGAGGCCGGGGTTCAAGTCTCGGCCATCATGGGAATGTTAGAATCCACTGGATTCTAACCATTCAAAATTGGAGTGAACCACAAAATCGACCCATGGAACCATAGTGATTGGGGAATGTTGAAAGTCTCAATTTGTGTATATAACAGTTATTAAATATGAAACAAGTATACGCATCACTGTATTAAGTTATTAGAAAAAGAAAAAAAGAGCAGCAAACTATTACACATTACCTCTCAGGTATCTCCCTCAGCTTAGACCAGCTCAGATCAAGTAACTCCAGATTAGTGAGTTTTGAGAGTGTCTGGCCCAGCTTATCATCTCTTCTCAGATAATTGTTGGATAAGTGAAGCTGCTTCAGTGAGGACATCTTAGTAATGCTGCAAACAGTAAATGTAATTCTGCACTATAATAATGGCAATAATGACACTATAAATAATGGCAAACAGTTGAAATACGCTATTCTCCTGTGGTGTATTGGAATCAGGTTAAAGTATTATCTTTGAAGTTTTAATTAGCATTTACTTCAATTCTAAATAGTTAAAACCAAGTATATCAAAACAAGACAGAGCACTTCACTACCAATTGAGGCAATCTTCAGTGAAAATTTCAGTTAAGGTCAAATCTCTGGGGCAGGTAGACAGCTATACATGTGTGTGAATCATACATTCATTCACATCTTATTTATACGTTTTTGTTTCGTGTATTTTTGAATTTGAGAGGAGCGTTTCTGACCCTGATCAAGTTTATGGCTGTTTATGTATGGTTGCTAGATCGCATCTCTCATCACAAGTTCAGAATCATAAATAGCTATTTATAAGTTTAAGAGGCAGATTTTCAATTGTGTGTCATGATGCAATTTTGCTTTATTTTTCGTTTGTCTATTTGTGCCCATTAATTTTGCATTGCAATTTGCATTTCATCGTTGTCATGATTATTGAATCACAATAGTGTCAAGGTCAAGGTCAAGATGGACGCTTAGAAAATCTTGTCCTCCTGAATTCTAATCTTTATCTGAGAAATCCTGCTGTTATACCGATCATCCAGTACCAGAAACTACCAAAAAAGCTGTATTGAAGCCTTCTCAACAAACTAAGCTGCATATTAGCAGCCTTAACCGAGGTGCTCTGGTGAGATTCCTGGGTAAAGTGGAGGCTACCTGCAACTTCCAATGGGAAACCCCTCCAGTGGATAATCCAAATCACTAACGTTTGTATTACTTCCTATAGCACTGTCAGTAAGTACACCACTACCTATTTACTACTAACAAAACACTGTATTTGTCTCCAGAGCCCTGTGGGACCCCAGTTCTACTCTGTTACTGTGGGCCTGGGTTTTGGGGCGGGTAGTTGTCTGTCCACTTCTGTGGACTCCAAGTTGGGTGACTCTGGTGCTGCGCTGGTGGGAGGCTGGTTGCAAACCTGGCTTCAGGTAACAACCGGGATTCAAGAATGCCTGAAACCCCTGCTTCTAGCCCTAGAGGCAATCAAATCCGAAATCCACCAACCCCTGGTCAACCTGCCAATCCAAACACCTGCTTAAAATGTCTGAAAGCTGTAACCAAAACAAAACCATCACTAAAATGTAATATCTGTCAATATTCTGCCCATACCTATTGTCTACCCGAGTGGGCTGATGTACTGACCATGACTGAACTGACTAAGATAACTAGTAGAACTGGACTTGTATGGTACTGCCACAGGTGCTTTCCAAAATTACCAGAATATTTCTTTGGCCCAGAGGTGAAAACAAGTCTTGAACAAATTGATGACAAGATAGAAAACTTGAGTAGACTAGTGACTGACAGCCATAAACTAACCAAAACTTTTGCTCAGGTGACTGGTGAATCGAACAACAACAACGCTGAGTTGAAGGTTATCGCTGAAAGGTTAGATCAAAGAGCAAAACGTGAGTCACTCGAAAGACAGAAACTTGAGCGTAATCAGTCTGCTATCTTGCATGGTCTTGCTGAAGAGGTCAACACCCATAAAGAGGTCTCTGACATTATGCATGGTTTAGGTTTTCTACCGAACTCTATTACTAGGGTTTCCAGGCTAGGTGTACAGAAATTGAACAGACCACAGAACAAACCACGGCCGGTGAAAATACAATTTCACACAGAGATAATGAAGATAGACTTCCTAAGGTATTTTAACAGGTGGAGGGACAGAGACCGGATGTTTGCAACCCCCGATCTAACAAAAGAAGAGCAAGAGAAGGAGTACAAACTTCGTTGTATACGAAACAACCTCTCAGATATGTTCAAAGACAACAAATACAGGTTACGCAGTGGCCAGCTGCAGTGTTCAGAGAAAGGCACTGAAGCATGGATTGTTGTAGATGAAAGTGGCAAGACTATTGACTCTACTGTCAACACAGACCAGTCCTCGTCTAAGGAACACTAAACTAATTTCGTACTCTCTCTTACAGGTCTAACTTTAACAAGCACGATGGATACTAAGCATCCTGTCAGTATATTGGTCTGGAACTGCAATGGCATAAGTGGGAAAAGGCACCAACTGGAGTTAATTCTTGACCATCACAAACCTCACCTATTTGCCCTCACAGAAACTAAACTAATTGGTAGCATTTTAGATAAAGAAATTTGTGATAATTATAACCTTTACAGGCTAGATCGTGTTAACACTTCTGGTCGTGGTGGAGGAGTATTGATTGGTGTTAGTGAAACATCGAATATACTAGTTAATAAGATCACACCAGAAGAAAGAGGTGAAATCCTGTCACTTGACCTTAGTATTGGTGGGTTTTCTTTCTCTTTTACAGTGTACTATCGGAGACCAGCTATCAATTCAATAGATGATTTCCTTACCTGGCATCGTAACCAAACCTCATGTAATCAACTGATTGTAGGTGACTTCAACCTACCAGACATTGATTGGTCGAAAGGTCAACTCAAAAGACGCCTGAACCCAAATATGCATGAATCATTTCTGAATTTTGTAGAAGCCAGTGACCTCGAACAGTTTGTTGATTTTCCGACACACACACACGGAAACACCCTCGACCTTGTACTCTCTAACTTGGACCTCTCCATCCCTATAAGTGAGCCAAGTTGTTCTGATCACCATGTGCTTTTGTTTGACCTATTCTCTGAGCATCCCAACTCCCACTCTATCAATAACAACAATACTACACCATTTTGGAATTTCAAAAAGGCCAAAATCCCTGAGATAATGATTGACTGCTATGACATCGAAACTGAAATTAGCCAGCAAGTGAAAGTTGGGGCCCCTGTAAACACAGTTTGGGAAACCTTCAAATCCAGTATTCTCAAATCCGCTTTTAAAAACATCCCAAGCAAAAGGAGAAAGCCCACCCCGAGCCCTTGGATGTCCAAGTCAACAGAGAGGGAAGTAAATCGGAGGAAGCGATGGCATAAAACAAGTAAGCTACACAATACTGCCGAGAACAGAGAAAAATCGTCTAAACAATCTAAACTCTGTGATAAACTCATAAACCATGATTACAATGCATTTATAAACAACCATATTTGTAGCAAGCTCGAGAATGGAGACAGTAAACCCCTGTTCAAGTTCATTTCTAACAGGCGTGGAAACAGCAATACAATCAAGAAGATAGATGGTTGCCTGTCCGACTCAGCCGCTGATATCGCTGATTGCTTTGCATCTGCTTTCAGCTCTGTCTTTACTGACGATGATGGTAGACAGCCCCCCACAAACCCATGTACTGCTCAACAGTTTTCATGTATTAAGATTCAGCCAATTGGAGTGCTGAAGCAACTCCAATCACTTGATCGCACTAAAGGTGCGGGACCTGACGGACTCTCCTCTGCCTTGCTTAAGTTTCTGGCAAATTTTATCTACAAACCATTGTCATTAATCTACCAATATTCTCTTGATACAGGCGCTGTTCCTGACGACTGGAAGCTTGCAAATGTCATTCCAATCCACAAGAAAGGCTCTCGCAGTAATCCGCTGAACTACCGACCAATCTCTATGACCTGTATTACATCTAAAATACTAGAACATATTCTATGTCATGACATAAACAATTTCCTAGATAATAACAATCTGCTTGTAGAATGCCAGCATGGTTTTAGAAAGCAACATGGCTGCGACACCCAGCTTCTTACAACCATAACAGACCTTGTGGAAGCCTATGATCAGAACATCCCGGTTGATCTAGCAGTCCTTGACTTCTCAAAGGCTTTTGATGTCGTCTCGCATCCAAAACTTCTCCTCAAGATGAAAGCCATAGGAATCCATAGATCTACCTGCAACTGGATATCTGAATGGTTATCCAACCGACTACTCACAGTGACAGTTAATGGTGTCCAATCTTCTTTGCATCATGTTACCTCTGGTGTGCCCCAGGGCAGTGTTCTGGGGCCCCTCCTGTTCTTATTATATATCAACGACATGCCATCTTGTGTCCATTTTTGTAACCTTAGACTATTTGCAGATGACTCTTTAGCTTTTCACCGAATACAATCACAGGTGGATGTGGATCATATGCAGAGCGATCTTGATCGACTAATTGAGTGGGCTAACACCTGGCAGATGAAGTTTAATGTGGATAAGTGTGAGCACATGAGAATACAGCGTCAAAAACATAACTCAACCCAGGCTAGTTACATGCTCAACAACTCCAAGCTGACTCAAGTCTCCAGTATTAAATATCTTGGTGTACATATAGACGACCAATTATCCTTCGACAAACACATCAGGGAGATATGTAAAAAAGCCACTCAAATACTTCATATGTTGATGAGAAATTTGAAAAAAGCTCGTACAAAATCCAGATCTATTTGCTATAAATGTATTTGTAGGCCTATACTGGAATACGCTTCTCAAAGCTGGTCGCCTCACTTGGTGAAACACATCGACACTATGGAAGCGATTAATCGGAAGGCTTTCAGATGGGCTTTTCACAAAAAGAAGTCGGATCATATCAGTGATCTCATGTCTCAGTTCGATTGGCAAACTCTAGCTGAAAGACGACAAAATTCCGATCTAAAATTGTACTTCAAAATCATTGCAGGTTCAGCAGCTGTTGATGAAGGCAAAGTCTCCACAAGCCATATGCACGATCACAACACCCGGACAGGTTCTGTTGTTGGTACAATCAACACCAATGTGAAGAAATATGCTTTCAAACAGCGAGTCTACCGATATCTCAACCCAGCTATCCATCGAACTGATTTATGATAACTGTATATGTTGTTCGTTGTTCGCATTACTATATCCCTTGTTGCTCATTTATCTATTGATCGTTATTGTACTACTGATGACTCATGATATTGTTTACTGACTTATGACTCACACCACTGACTACTCTCATCGACATACTGGACTGTCCTATTTCATTGTATATTAGCCATCCTACTCCGTTTATAATTTGTTGCTCTCGTCTTACTCAACTCCAACAATATTTACCAACTCATGAAACAAGTACTCAGTGCTGTTTCGATTGTGCATTTGTTGCCGTTTTCTCGAGGGCACCAAGCCCCCTTCCCCGTGCTCGGTTCCCGGCGCCCTGTTGTGGTTGATTTTAGTGTATGGGCAAGGACTTGTTACCCTGATCTGGTCCCGAGTGTGGTGTGGCCTGGTGTCTGATAATCCACTGGAAACCCCTACAGTGTTGTCCCAGATTACTAACAAAAGTTGTCTGTCAATTTCTCCTTATCCTCCCCTTATATGTTAACAACCCACTGCTGAAAACCCTGCGATTGTGAATGTGACGCCGAAACCCTCCTTGAATTGATCCCTTGCGAGTCGTGGCTGTGAAGCTATACAAAATACCTAACTGTTACATCTCCGATGAAAGATATACTGTTATTTACATCCAGATAATCAAGTCTCACTCTGTTATCACTACACAGCATATCGCCCTTGAAAGGAGACAACTACTCCGACGGCGATCAACCTATCGAAAGAATCGGAAGAATGGTATGGTATGGTATGGTATGCTTTTAGTTGCGAAATACAAATTCGATACATATATAGTTGCTACAATCTCGTCTTTTGTTGGTGGCTGGATATATGATTGGCTCTTATAACTGTGTAACTGAATAAATTAAAAAGGTGACCAGTTAATCTTTGGAAGATAAACTGAAAGATGGATAGGAAACACTATGTGTTTACACACCATATTCAACTAAATTTGAAGTGTTTCGTTTCGTTTTTATTTAAAAGGTGTGATTCAGCATGATTTACACGGATTCGCATGATGCCCGATTCACAGAAGGTTATTATTATTGTCGATTTGGTGTTGATTAGATTGATCAAAGCTGTGCTTCTTTATCTTTCAAGGCTAGTCAGGCTTGTGTGTCCAACTGATGGCACAAAACAAAAACAAAAATTCAAATGACAAAATAAAAACAGACAGCTGAAATACGACATTCACCTGTGGTATACAGGTGTGTAGGAATCAGGGTAATTATAACAAATACTATCAGAACAGACAAATGCATCATGCTACCAAGCTTATTTTAACACAAATACTATATAGTTAATATAACGTGTTACATACTTTCGAAATTTTAATAATTAACCAATTACTTGGACATGGATGTGACTAGAATCATAAGTGGTTCTAGTTACTATCATTTGAGTTTTCAGAGTAAGAAAATTGGTCAAACTTTTTTTGAATTAATTGTTAGAGTCATTATTCCTGGGTGATAGATATTGTCCTAATCATGGTTTCAATATTATTGTACTAATGAGTGTAACCGGTATCTATATTAATAATAAATGATATGAGATTGAAGAAAATATAAAGCAAACAATAACACACTACCTTTCAGGTATCTCCCTCAGATCACACTCGCTCAGATTTAGTATCTCCAGATTAGTCAGTTCTGAGAGTGTCTGACCCAGCTTATCATCTCCACTCAGATTATTACCAGATAAGTCTAGCTGTTTTAGTGAGGACATCTCAGTAATGCTGCAAACATAAAATGCAATGTCTCACTATATCTTATTTATGCAATGAGCTTAATAATTCAGCGATTTACTTGTAAGCAGATATGGCCGGACTTATGGATGGCTCTGAATACTTTCGACTGTGCGATTTAATTGAGAGAATCACTTGGATAAGTTCAAATATATTATAGTTGCATTTACACCTCTCAAAATTTTCCACAATGAAAAAAAAAGAACATCCCTATACAAAGCAGGCAACTCCTACTAATATTCATTTTTGGTCCACAAGTTCAGAATCATAAAAAGCTGACCGTTGACTTTTGTCAATCAGCTTACCTGAGTTATTCAAGGTTGTTACTGGGAAATAAATGTGTGTGTGTATGTGGATGTATAATGTAAAAGCTGCCAGATCTTTAGCTTTTATTCAGATCCTGACACAAAGTCTTATACTGATTGCATATCTCACCTAATAGCCATGCTATGTGTTTTACCACCACCATCCGTATCTCAGTGCTATACAGTTAATAAATTGTATCGCATTTTTTCAACAAGCTCATTAATTAAGCGGTTACTTGAAATTTGACCAGAATCCTAAGTGGTTCTAGTAACTTTCAATTTTCTTTCCAGTGTAAGGAAATTGCTCAGGCTCTTTCTACATTGTACACTTGCATTCAAATTTATAGTGTTGACTGATTTATGTCCAAAGTTTTATTTTGTTATTATCATATTAAAGTTCCCAGTTGGGTTTTACAAAGTATTATTTTTTGATGATATTGTTTGCTTCTCAATACAGCTATTTGAATACATCAATGGTAACAAAATGATACCTTAGTCAATGACAGACGCTGTAACAGTGCTTATACAGAAGGAAGGAGATAAGGTTTACGCTCTTAATCGGAGGCCTGTCTCCTTTCTCAACACTAATTATGAAATATTGATGAAGTATATAAACAAAGCTATTGTACAGCCACATCTAGAGACCATCATCAAACACGAGCAACTACTCAAGCGCATGAGTAAAGACTGATTGGGGAATGTTGAAAGTCTCAATTTGTGTATATAAGAGTTATTAAAGAGTGAAACAAGTATACGCATCACTGTATTAAGTTATTAGAAAAAGAAAAATAGAGCAGCAAACTATTACACATTACCTCTCAGGTATCTCCGACAGGTCACCCTCTCTCAGATTTAGTAACTCCAGATTAGTGAGTTTTGAGAGTGTCTGGCCCAGCTTATCATCTCTACTCAGATAATTGTGGTATAAGTGAAGCTGCTTCAGTGAGGACATCTTAGTAATGCTGTAAACAGTAAATGTAATTTTGCACTATAATGATGGCAATAATGACACTATAAATAATGGCAAACAGTTGAAATACGATATTCTCCTGTGGTGTATTGGAATCAGGTTAGAGTATTATCTTTGAAGTTTTAATTAGCATTTACTTCAATTCTAAATAGTTAAAACCAAGTATATCAAAACAAGACAGAGCACTTCACTACCATTTGAGGCAATCTTCAGTGAAAATTTCAGTTAAGGCCAAATCTCTGGGGCAGGTAGACAGCTATACATGTGTGTGAATCATACATTCATTCACATCTTATTTATACGTTTTTGTTTCGTGTATTTTTGAATTTGAGAGGAGCGTTTCTGACCCTGATCAAGTTTATGGCTATTTATGTATGGTTGCTAGATCGCATCTCTCATCACAAGTTCAGAATCATAAATAGCTATTTATAAGTTTAAGAGGCAGATTTTCAATTGTGTGTCATGATGCAATTTTGCTTGATTTTTCGTTTGTCTATTTGTGTCCATTAATTTTGCATTGCCATTTGCATTTCATCGTTGTCATGATTATTGAATCACTCACACAATGGTATGCTTTTAGTTGCAAAATACAAATTCGATACATATATAGTTGCTACGATCTCGTCTTTTGTTGGTGGCTGGATATATGATTGGCTCTTATAACTGTGTAACTGAATAAATTAAAAAGGTGACCAGTTAATCTTTGGAAGATAAACTGAAAGATGGATAGGAAACACTATGTGTTTACACACCATATTTAACTAAATTTGAAGTGTTTCGTTTCGTTTTTATTTAAAAGGTGTGATTCAGCATGATTTACACGGATTCGCATGATGCCCGATTCACAGAAGGTTATTATTATTGTCGATTTGGTGTTGATTAGATTGATCAAAGCTGTGCTTCTTTATCTTTCAAGGCTAGTCAGGCTTGTGTGTCCAACTGATGGCACAAAACAAAAACAAAAATTCAAATGACAAAATAAAAACAGACGGCTGAAATACGACATTCACCTGTGGTATACAGGTGTGTAGGAATCAGGGTAATTATAACAAATACTATCAGAACAGACAAATGCACCATGCTACCAAGCTTATTTTAACACAAATACTATATAGTTAATATAACGTGTTACATACTTTCGAAATTTTAATAATTAACCAATTACTTGGACATGGATGTGACTAGAATCATAAGTGGTTCTAGTTACTATCATTTGAGTTTTCAGAGTAAGAAAATTGGTCAAACTTTTTTTGAATTAATTGTTAGAGTCATTATTCCTGGGTGATAGATATTGTCCTAATCATGGTTTCAATATTATTGTATCAATGAGTGTAATCAGTATCTATTTTTAAAATAATTATGATTAGACACTGAAGACAATAAAAAGCAAACAATAACACATTACCTTTCAGGTATCTCCCTCAGATTACACTCGCTCAGATTTAGTAACTCCAGATTAGTCAGCTTTGCGAGTGTCAGTGACAGCTTCTCATCTCTACTCAGATCATTAACAGTTAAGTCTAGCTGTATCAGTGAGGACATATCCGTAATGCTGCAAACAGAAAATACAATGTCTGACTGTATTTCATAATTCAGTGAGCTTGATAATTCAGTGATTTATTGAGCTATTTAGAGAATGTGGCTGCATCGGGAGTTATCAAACTCAAATTATCTCCCTTGTCAAAAAATATATGTACATGATTACTTGTCATTTGGTCTCTGGTGTGAGAACATCAAAAAAGTAATTGACATTTTTATTCGAGCAGCGTTCCGAAACATAACTAAATCTATACATTGGATGTCTGATGGACTATTGTTATGTACCTATACTATCATGATGCACTGTGGTAACTTTGAATTTACAACTTCCGTGTACTGATAATGTAAGGTAATATTATATCACAATTATTTAAGATGACTAAGTTAATAATCAAGCAGCTACTTGGAAGGGGATGTGACCGGAATTGTGTGTTCAGAGTAAGAAAATAGCTCAGAAACGTTCAAATAATTTTTACACGCTAGATTCAATCTAACTTTTGAAGATACTATACTCTGCATTTACATAGTCTTATTGTTGACCGATAGACATTGAACGTCCTGAGTTGGATTCAAATGTTATCATACAAAATAGTGTAACCAGTATCCATATCACTGAATACATACTGATGGATTAGAAGCCAAAAAAATTTGAAAGTAAACAATAACACATTACCTTTCAGGTATCTCCCTCAGACCACACTCTCTCAGATATAGTATCTCTAGATTAGTCAGTTTTGGGAGTGTTTGTGCCAGCTTCTCATCTCCACTCAGATCATTACCAGATAAGTCTAGCTGTATCAGTGAGGACATCTCAGTGATGCTGCAAACGGAAAATGCGAATGTTTCACTATATTTTATTATTAAATGAGCTTAATAATTCAGCGATTTACTTGTAAGCAGATATGGCCGGACTTATGGATGGCTCTGAATACTTTTGAGAGAATCACTTGGAATAGTTCAAATATATTATATCTGCATTTACACCCCTCAAAATATTTCCATAATGAAAAAAAAATCACTAATAATTGCCCAGCGATTTATACAAAGCAGGCAACTCCTATTTATAATCATATTTTCAACAACAATATCAAGATATCAGATTGCTGAGATATCAGATTACTGAAATCAATTCGCGTTTATAATGGTGAGTAAAATAGATATATTTTTGTAGCAGTGATCACTTTCAAAGGATATCTAATCAAGAACAGGGGGTAAACACCAAAAATACAATGAATGTATATTATATGAAAGAGTTTAAAATTGAGAATTAGATTTAAAGTGACAGTCCTATTAGAAAATTGGATATATTTTCCCAGTAAATCAAATTTTGTGAGTTGATAGGGCAAATAAAAGTAATAATAAAAATGAAAATTGTGGAAAATAGCATTTTGATTTTTTTAAAAATATTTTAGCAGGGATCATAGTGGATCATTGTGGTCAGGGGGAGGCATTAGTGCGTTAGAATACAGTCGGAAAGTGGAATGTAATAGTAATATTGTCTCACTGGGTCAAGAGAAAGCTTTTGAAAGATTTCTTTGTTTTGTCAGATACTTAATTTTTTTAATTCAATCGTTCACTCATCCCATCTAATATAACATCTGATATATATAATAATATATCTTGGTAATGTTTATGGGCTTCAGAAGCCTAATTCCACAACATTGTTGGCAGAAACCCCACAATTCTGCTATTACATGCATAATTATTCTTCAAGTAAGATCATAATAGAACACTATCATTCTATTGATAATGAGGAACATACACAGCTAGGATGGAAATGACTCAGGTCGCATCCCTCATCTAAATTCTTCAGACAACTTTATCAATCTTAGTAATGATGTAATGTCTGTAGGTTCTAATAATATTGTATAGCTAGCTCCTAGTAAGTGATATCACCAATGTATCATTAGCATAGGACTAACAATTAAGAGAATTCTCACCTGTCAGGTAATTGAGTCAGATCACAACTGCTCGCGATTAGCTTCTTTAGTGACTTTATCCTTCCTATATCATCAGGTAATGTTTGTAGTTTATGATTATCTGATAACTTTAACTCCTCTAGAGCCGTCAGTAAGCAGATACTGGAATAGAAATATTTTGATGTTATGAGTTATATGCGTTTATCATACCTGCAGCTAGATTATCATGATAGATATAGTTGCAATATATCATGCACTTTTCTATTCCAAATAATCTAATGAGGAAAAGATTATCTTTACTTGTGATAACGGGAAATACTCAAGTTGTTTAATTTTGCGGGATGTTTCATAACAAAGTTTTGTGAGAGATCTATTGTTTTCAGGCCAGTATTGCTTTGACATTTGATGTCATATTTACTACAATGCTAGAGCCAGGGAGTTTGCTTTGATTATGTAGGGATTGCATCTTGGCGATGAGGTTGTTACCAACTCATGTCATTGATATCTATGTGATAATAAGACATGATTTGAATTGCCCAACACTGTCTTTTGAAAATTTGCTGCCTGTCTTAATGAATTTAGTCAGTGTACACCGTCTCATATTCAATATCTTCAGATTTGTCGAACTTGAGATACTCAGCTCACTTCCTCTATCCAGAATAATTTGGCATAAGTTAAGCCGCTTAAGTGATGTCATATTGGTCATGCTATTGAGCGAAATAGAAATGTTTCACAGAATCTTCTACTCAAGCGCATAAGTAAAATCTGATTGGGGAATGTTGAAAGTCTCAATTTGTGTATTATTAAAGAGTGAAACAAGTATACGCATCACTGTATTAAGTTATTAGAAAAAGAAAAAAAGAACAGCAAACTATTACACATTACCTCTCAGGTATCTCCCTCAGATGACACCCGCTAAGATCAAGTAACTCCAGATTAGTGAGTTTTGAGAGTGTCTGGCCCAGCATATTATCTCTACTCAGATAATTTTTGGATAAGTGAAGCTGCTTCAGTGAGGACATCTTAGTAATGCTGCAAACAGTAAATGTAATTTTGCACTATAATAATGGCAATAATGACACTATAAATAATGGCAAACAGTTGAAATACGATATTCTCCTGTGGTGTATTGGAATCAGGTTAGAGTATTATCTTTGAAGTTTTAATTAGCATTTACTTCAATTCTAAATAGTTAAAACCAAGTATATCAAAACAAGACAGAGCACTTCACTACCAATTGAGGCAATTTTCAGTGAAAATTTCCGTCAAGGCCAAACTTCTGGGGCAGGTAGACAGCTATAGATGTGTGTGAATCATACATTCATTCACATCTTATTGATAAGTTTTTATTTCGTGTATTTTTGAATTAATTCAACAAAAATTGTGTTGAATTAATATTCGGTAGCACACTGTGAGCTGTGTAGGGCTATGCCTCAGCCACTTTTAACATAAATTCTATTCAGCACTGATATATTATATGGATGAGGGGAACGTTTCTGACCCCGAACAAGTTTATGGCTATTTATGTATGGTTGCTTGATCGCATCTCTCATCACAAGTTCAGAATCATAAATAGCTGACACTTGACTTTTGTCATGCGGCTTGCCTGTGTTATTAAAGGTTGTTACTGGGAAATAATCATATTAATGTTCCCAGTTGGGTTATACAAAGTATTATTTTTTGATGATATTGTTTGCTTCTCAATACAGCTATTTTAATACATCAATGGTAACAAAATGATACTTTAGTCAATGACAGAAGCTGTAACTGTGCTTATACAGAAAGAAGGAGATAAGGTTTACCCTCTTAATCGGAGGCCAGTGATCACTTTCAAAGGAGATCTAATCAAGAACAGGGGGTAAACTACAAAATACAATGAATGTATATTATATGAAAGAGTTTAAAATTGAGAATTAGATTTAAAGTGACAGTCCTATTAGAAAATTGGATATATTTTCCCAGTAAATCAAATTTTGTGAGTTCATAGGGTAAATAAAGATAATAAAAAAATGAAAATTGTGAAAAATAGCATTTTAATTTTTTTAAAAATATTTTAGCAGGGATCATAGTGGATCATTGTGGTCAGGGGGAGGCAATAAATCACTAAGATCCACTATGATCCCAACTTTCAGACTTTGCAGCAGTTTTACTGCAACTAGGATCAAGGCTGTTTTATTTCATATGCCACAATGACTTTTCAGCATGAGATCTTTGAAACCATACCAAACATGGCCTAGTAGGACAGTCACTTTAAACTTGTTGTAAAGACGAAATTTAAAAATTTCACTTTATTTTTTATTCAGAAGCTAATTCATTCAGCAAAATTTACTTTGACTAGGATGTTGCCGGTTTGCCATTACTACCAATAAGGTTTTTATTAGAGTGACAAAAATCCAGCTTAAATGCCTGTCAAGGGTAGTCAGGCTTGTGCGTCAACCAAAATCAAAACAAATTTTAATGTACAAATAACAGACATAACAGCATTCCGCTGCAATATGCAGGTTTATCTTTGTGTTCGGGTAGAAATGTTTCAAATCCTCAATAGAAGTAACCAATGATATCAGAATAATATAATTACAAAACTATTAGAGATTGAATCCCATATTTCAGTGAGAATGTTGTACACAGCTGCTATTCTAATTCTACGGCAGGAAGACAGTAGGATATAAAGGCATCATACTTTGTTAAATTAAAATTCAGTAGATGGTCTTATTCAAAATCTTATAAGGCAAGTCAGGCTTGTGTTTCCGTATAATGACTCTAAATAAAATAAAACTACAGCCAGACAACAGGAATGGGACATTCAAAACGAGACTCTGACATATACCATATAATGGTGTGCAGGAATCAAAACCAGGGCGGATGATTCTTTTTGATACTTTGGGGTAGCGCTGTCGTAAATCATAAACAATAAATAATATTTATAATCAACAAAAATATTAATATATCTGATATCGGATATCAATACAACTATACTGCTAAAATGGGTGTTATTCTATTTCCCCTTTTTTTATTCCCTTTTACCTTAAATCATAACTAGTCTCTGAACTGCATAGGAATGATGCAGTCATGACTGAATAGTTACTATACATACTATACATTTATCTCCCTTGGTAAGCTGCAAAACTGTTCTAGTCCTGAGTGACATCCAAACAGTGCAATAGAATTTTTTAGCACTATCTAATGTTCTTTGCATATAAAGGTGAATCAGAACATATTCGTCAAATCTAGTAAGAGTCACACTGTTCATGACTCTCAGCCTATTTTGGGAAATTTTAAGAATCTGCTTGAGATTTATCAACAACTACTAGGTCACGAAGTAGGAAGGATTAAATATAGCTTGAAAGGGATGCAGGAAGAAAAGTTCGAGGGATTAGCTGTGAGGGCCAGATGTGCAACTAAAAGATGAAAGGTGCACAGCATACTTTGTGATATGATTAGACAGCACAGAGCGAAGAACAATATTACTAGTGTGAGAAATAGTAGGGGAGAAATAGAGATTGGTGATGCGAAAACACTAGAAGTAGATAGGGAATTCAATAGGTGATCTCAAACTCGACCATTACTGTATGTAAGCTGTCAAGAGAGCAGGAATGTGAAGGATGGATTGAGAAACATAGTATCTAGAAGTGCACCCAACAACAGTCAAGGCCCTAACAGACTCCCAGTTGAGTTCTACAAAGTATTATTTTTTGATGATATTGTTTGCTTCTCAATACAGCTATATGATTACATCAATGGTAACAAAATGATACCTTAGTCAATGACAGACGCTGTAACAGTGCTTATGCAGAAGGAAGGAGATAAGGTGTACCCTCTTAACCGGAGGCCTGTCTCCTTTCTCAACACTAATTATGAAATATTGATGAAGTATATAAACAAAGCTATTGTACAGCCACATCTAGAGACCATCATCAAACACGAGCAACTACTCAAGCGCATAAGTAAAGACTGATTGGGGAATGTTGAAAGTCTCAATTTGTGTATATAAGAGTTATTAAAGAGTGAAACAAGTATACGCATCACCATATTAAGTTATTTGAAAAAGAAAAAAAGAACAGCAAACTATTACACATTACCTCTCAGGTATCTCCCTCAGATAACACCAGCTCAGATCAAGTAGCTCCAGATTAGTGAGTTTTGAGAGTGTCTGGCCCAGCTTATCATCTCTACTCAGATAATTGTCGGATAAGATAAGCTGCTTCAGTGAGGACATCTTAGTAATGCTGCAAACAGTAAATGTAATTATGCACTATAATAATGGCAATAATGACACTATAAATAATGGCAAACAGTTGAAATACGATATTCTCCTGTGGTGTATTGGAATCAGGTTAGAGTATTATCTTCGAAGTTTTAATTAGCATTTACTTCAATTCTAAAAAGTTTAACCCAAGTATATCAAAACAAGACAGAGCACTTCACTACCAATTGAGGCAATTTTCAGTGAAAATTTCAGTCAAGGCCAAATCTCTGGGGCAGGTAGACAGCTATAGATGTGTGTGAATCATACATTCATTCACATCTTATTTATAAGTTTTTGTTTCGTGTATTTTTGAATTAATTCAACAGAAAGTGTGTTGAATTAATATTCAGTAGCACACTGTGAGCTGTGTAGGGCTATGCCTCAGCAAGTTTTAACATAAGTTCTATCAGGGAGAATGGATCAGGGAGAATTCTCCCTGGTTCTATATAGCACTGATTATATGTTATATATTATATGGATGAGGGGAACATTTCTGACCCTGAACAAGTTTATGGCTATTTATGTATGGTTGCTAGATCGCATCTCTCATCACAAGTTCAGAATCATAAATAGCTGACACTTCACTTTTGTCAAGCACCTTGCCTGGGTTATTCAAGGTTGTTACTGGGAAATTATCATATTAATGTTCCCAGTTGAGTTTTACAAAGTATTATTTTTTGATGATATTGTTTGCTTCTCAATACAGCTATTTGAATACATCAATGGTAACAAAATGATACCTTATTCAATGACAGAAGCTGTAACTGTGCTTATACAGAAGGAAGGAGATAAGGTTTACCCTCTTAATCGGATGCCTGTCTCCCTTCTCAACACTGATTATGAAATATTGATGAAGTATATAAACAAAGCTATTGTACAGCCACATCTAGAGACCATCATAAAACACGAGCAACTTTGTGCTGTTAAATGTAGGTATATACAAGAAGGCCTTTGTTTGATAAGGGATGTGTTAGAATACAGTCGGACAGTGGAATGTAATAGTAATGTAATAGTATTGTCTCACTGGGTCAAGAGAAAGCTTTTGACTTAGTTGCTCATGAAGTATTCCAACAAATAATAGTGTGACAGATTTCAGTTGAGAATTTCAGTCAAGGCCGCTATATGGGGCAGGTAGACAGTAAGGTGTTTATGAACGCATGATTCATACACACCTTACTGTCTAACCACCCAAGAGATGCGGCCTTGACTGAAATTTTAACAGAAGTATTTTTGATTCAATATTAGTGTTTTTAAAATTCTGTGTCAGGCTAAGCCTCAGTTTACGCTAAAATGTTAACTATACATTATTAAAAATGTTTTGCTTATTTTCAACAAGCTCATTAATTAAACAGTTACCTAAAAGTGGATGTGACCAGTTCTAGTTACTATCATTTGTGTGTTCAGTGTATGATAACTAGTCAAGCTGTTTTTGGATTGATCGTTAGAGTCATTCTTTCTGACTGATAGATATTGTCCTAATCATGGTTTCAATATTATTGTATCAATGAGTGTAATCAGTATCTATTTTAAAAATAATTATGATTAGACACTGAAGACAATGAAAAGCAAACAATAACACATTACCTTTCAGGTATCTCCCTCAGCTTACACACAGACAGATTTAGTTTCTCCATATTAGTGAGACAAGTATACGCATCACCATATTAAGTTATTTGAAAAAAGAAAAAAAGAACAGCAAACTATTACACATTACCTCTCAGGTATCTCCCTCAGATGACACCCGCTCAGACCAAGTAACTCCAGATTAGTGAGTTTTGAGAGTGTCAGTGACAGCTTCTCATCTCCACTCAGATCACTATAATCTAGGTCAAGCTGTTTCAGTGAGGACATATCAGTAATGCTGCAAACAGAAAATACAATGTCTGACTGTATTTAATAATTCAGTGAGCTTGATAATTCAGTGATTTATTGAGCTATATAGAGAATGTGGCTGCATCGGGAGTTATCATACTCAAATTATCTCCCGTGCCAAAAAATATATGTACATGATTACTTGTCATTTGGTCTCTGGTGTGAGAACATCAAAAAAGTAATGGACATTTTTATTTGAGCAGCGTTCCGAAACATAACTAGATCTATACATTGGATGTCTTATGGACTATTGTTATGTAACTATACTATCATGATGCACTGTGGTAACTTTGTAATTACAACGTCCGTGTACTGATAATGTAAGTTAATATTATATCACAATTATTTAAGATGACTAAGTTAATAATCAAGCAGCTACTTGGAAGGGGATGTGACCGGAATCATGAGTGGTTTAAAAATAATTATGATTAGACACTGAAGACAATAAAAAGCAAACAATAACACATTACCTTTTAGGTATCTCCCTCAGCTTACACGCAGACAGATTTAGTAACTCCAGATTAGTCAGCTTTGAGAGTGTCAGTGACAGCTTCTCATCTCCACGCAGATCATTTCTGGATAGGTTAAGCTGTTTCAGTGAGGACATATCAGTAATGCTGCAAACAGAAAATGCAATGTCTGACTGTATTTTATAATTCAGTGAGCTTGATAATTCAGCGATTTAATGAGCTATTTAGAGAATGTGGCTGCATCGGGAGTTATCATACATCTCATTGTCCAAATCATGGTTTCAATATTATTGTAACAATGAGTGTAATCAGTATCTATGTTAAAAATAATTACGATTAGACATTGAAGACAATTAAAAGCAAACAATAACACAATACCTTTCAGGTATCTCCCTCAGCAAACACGCAGACAGATTTAGTTTCTCCATATTAGTGAGTTTTGAGAGTGTCTGCCTACATGTATATGCCTATATGTACATGATTACTTGTCATTTGGGTTCTGGTGCGAGAACATCAAAAAAGTAATGGACATTTTAATTTGAGCAGCGTTCCGAAACATAACTAATTCTATACATTGGATGTCTTATGGACTATTGTTATGTACCTATACTATCATGATGCACTGTGGTAACTTTGTATTTACAACGTCCATGTACTGATAATGTAAGTTAATATTATATCACAATTATTTAAGATGACTAAGTTAATAATCAAGCAGCTACTTGGAAGGGGATGTGACCAGAATCATGAGTGGTTCTAGTTAATATCAACTGTGTGTTCAGAGTAAGAAAATAGCTCAGAAGCGTTCAAATATTTTTTACACGCTAGATTCAATCTAACTTTTGAAGATACTATACTCTGCATTTACATAGTCTTATTGTTGACCGATAGACATTGAACGTCCTGAGTTGGATTCAAATATTATCATACAAAATAGTGTAACCAGTATCCATATCACTGAATATATACTGATGGATTAGAAGCCAAAAAAAATTTGAAAGTAAACAATAACACATTACCTTTCAGGTATCTCTCTCAGACCACACTCTCTCAGATTTAGTATCTCTAGATTAGTCAGTTTTGGGAGTGTTTGTGCCAGCTTCACATCTCCACTCAGATCATTACCAGATAAGTCTAGCTGTATCAGTGAGGACATCTCAGTGATGCTGCAAACGGAAAATGCGAATGTTTCACTATATTTTATTATTAAATGAGCTTAATAATTCAGTGATTTACTTGTAAGCAGATATGGCCGGACTTATGGATGGCTCTGAAAACATTTGAGAGAATCATTTGGAATAGTTCAAATATATTATATCTGCATTTACACCCCTCAAAATATTTCCATAATGAAAAAAAATCACTAATAATTGCCCAGCGATTTATACAAAGCAGGCAACTCCTATTTATAATCATATTTTCAACAACAATATTATCAAGATATCAGATTGCTGGGATATCAGATTACTGAAATCAATTCGCGTTTATAATGGTGAGTAAAATAGATATATTTTTGTAGCAGTGATCACTTTCAAAGGAGATCTAATCAAGAACAGGGGGTAAACTACAAAATACAATGAATGTCTATTATATGAAAGAGTTTAAAATTGAGAATTAGATTTAAAGTGACAGTCCTATTAGAAAATTGGATATATTTTCCCAGTAAATCAAATTTTGTAAGTTCATAGGGCAAATAAAAATAATAAAAAAATGAAAATTGTGAAAAATAGCATTTTAATTTTTTTTAAAATATTTTAGCAGGGATCATAGTGGATCATTGTGGTCAGGGGGAGGCAATAAATCACTAAGATCAACTATGATCCCAACTTTCAGACTTTGCAGCAGTTTTACTGCAATTAGGATCAAGGCTGTTTTATTTCATATGCCACAATGACTTTTCAGCATGAGATCTTTGAAACCATACCAAACATGGCCTAGTAGGACAGTCACTTTAAACTACTTGTAAAGACAAAATTTAAAAATTTCACTTTATTTTTTATTCAGAAGCTAATTCATTCAGCAAAATTTACTTTGACTAGGATGTTGCCGGATTTGCCATTACTATCAATAAGGTTTTTATTAGAGTGACAAAAATCCAGCTTAAATGCCTGTCAAGGGTAGTCAGGCTTGTGTGTCAACCAAAATCAAAACAAATTTTAATGTGCAAATAACAGACATAACAGCATTCCGCTGCAATATGCAGGTTTATCTTTGTGTTCGGGTAGAAATGTTTCAAATCCTCAATAGAAGTATCCAATAATATCAGAATAATATAATTACAAAACTATTAGAGATTGACTTCCATATTTCAGTGAAAATGTTGTACACAGCTGCTATTCTAGTTCTAGGGCAGGAAGACAGTAGGATATAAAGGCATCATACTTTGTTAAATTAAAATTAAGTAGATGGTCTTATTCAAAATCTTATAAGGCAAGTCAGGCTTGTGTTTCCGTATAATGACTCTAATTAAAATAAAACTACAGTCAGCAAACAGGAATGGGACATTCAAAACGAGGCTCTGACATATACCATATACTGGTGTGCAGGAATCAAAACCAGGGTGGATGATTCTTTTTGATACTTTGGGGTAGCGCTGTCGTAAATCATAAACAATAGATATTATTTTCTGATGCTGCCATCACTGAAAGCGTAATCTAGAGATAATTATGAGGGTCAACTTCTGTGGTGGCACAGACAAAAGATGATTGATGAAAGATAGATTAGATTTACATTTCGAACAAAAATAAATTAAAATTATGTGTTAATTCAGAAGCAAAATTTTTCAGTGAGGTTTACTTGGTATAGGTTGATGCCCAATTTTATTAATGTTATTACTGTTGAACCCACAAACGTCGCAAACGTCAAAACGTCGCAACCTGTCGTTCCACTAACGTCGCAATCCAAAAAACGTCGCAACAAAGGGTTTTTAAAACGTCGCAAACCCACAAACGTCGCAATTTTTTAAATGTCGCAATAGCTCGAACCCACTAACGTCGCAAGTGTCGCAACTCAACAAAAATACGAAGTTGTCTTCTCATTTGATGCAAATTGGCGATAATGATATGTTGCGAGAAGTAGAAAGGAGCATACAAATTTCAAAACACGGTGGGGAATTGAATATCAACATTATATATTGTGCTATGGATAATTGTTGAGTATTTCTCAGGTTATTTGAATCATTTTTTTCACTTCCTAGGGTCGTTTTTTGTTACCTCAAAATCCATTAATGCTGCCATAAAAGGGATGCTAATCACTATCTAGCAGATATAGTGACATATCAATGTGTGATGTACCTTAATGTTTGATTTAGCCAAAGATTGAACTTGTCAAGAGGTATTGATACAGTTGGATTGAGTGCTATATTTTTCCTCTTGCTGACATGGCCTTAATCCATCAAATTGCACAGCCTTCCCATGATGCAACGCTTTGGATTTCCCAGATAAATACCTGAAAAAACCACTGGGCAGTACATAAAAAAATAAAAAATAATTCCGAGTAGGGTATCGAAAACTATGCCATCAGATACCTTACTACACTGACATGATCCTATGGAAACCCCGTAATTTTAGCTTTCTTGGAATAGGAATTATTCCATGAATTCTGTTATCACTAATGATGTGCTCAATGCTACTGTCCCTTTTCCAAGGGAAGACAACTTGATGAAAATTGTTTATTTTCAAAGGCCTGGTAAGTCGCCTATTGATACAGTTGGATTGAGTGCTATATTTTTCCTCTTGCTGACATGGCCTTAATCCATCAAATTTCACAGCCTTCCCATGATGCAACGCTTTGGATTTCCCAGATAAATATAGTCAAACTTTTGTTTATACCATGTACCATGTAATTTTTTAATTTTCATTTTGTTGGCAGTTGTTTCCTCACAAAGTAAAACAGAATGACTCATAACATGTTTTCTACATCCCACTTATGAAATAAAATGGTATGGTAAAAAGTTCATCCATTCTCCCTGGTTGAACATTAATGAACCTTGATTACAAACAGATGCACATGAACAACCATCTGAGAGCCCTGAGAGTGTTTATTGAGTTAATTTTAGTTTGATCAATGAAAACAAAAACCTGTGTTCCTAGACAATACTGTGTGCCATGAGAATGTCTTGTCTTATATACATAATATATATCTATGATATTAGGTGCTGGCTGACCATGTTAGATTTATTTATCAATATGGATAATAAGTAGGCTATGGATACAGCAGATCTTCTCAGCTCTTTATTATTTTATTCATTGACCCTCCTCCATACCACTGAATAGATAGTATAGGCAGCCCACTGTATGTATAGGTAGAATAGATAGATACTGCTTAACTTGCTGGGTATATAGGCAAAAGCAGGTTGAATATTTAGAGGTAGGATAATAGTCTTTGGGTACCCAGGCATAGTTGAGCTGCAATTTTTTTCAATTGATTTAATTACTAAACAGGCAAATCACGATATCTCAAAAAATTTCATCTGCTGGTCCATTACCCTGTCTTGACAAGCTTTGTCGGAGGGGTTCCCCTCTCCTTCCAGCAATGCTTGTCAAGAAAGGCCACTGTTTGCCATGGTCTTGCAGGATGTGGCACTTTGAAGACTTCTCTTTCAGAGAGTATACAATAACAAATTCAATAAAATTTAAGAGGTTAACGGCTCCCTAATAGGTAATTTCGCGCCCTTGGTATCTATATTAAATAATCATTAATCATAATCATTTTCATGGGGAAATCCAACTGAATCCAACTTGAATTCAAGTTGTCTCCCTATTACCAATGAGGAGATAATTCTAAGTTTCATGTCATTATCATTGAAAAACCGTATACCTAATCATAAAATCTATTCAGTTGGATTTCCCCATGAATATGATTAATAATTATTTAATATAGATACCAAGGGCGCCGAATTTACCTAATGCATATCTATGGAATTACCAAGGTATATTGAGGCCAATTATAATTTGACTTGAATTTTTTAGGGAAACCCATTTATTATATAACCATGGCCATTAACAATAAGCCGCTGGGTCACAAAGCGATATTAAATTCTGTAAATTTTCAACTGCACTATCATTGACCCACTGTCAATGTCTCTTGTCCATAACCCAGGATTTGAGTTGACAAACTGCATATAATTCTAGTGATGAAAATACAATTGCCGTTACGCAATGCAAGGTGTAATATCGCATCCTATTGTATGCTATTGCTAATGGTTCCTATGGTATCCTGTTGAGGTTTTATTATCATACCATAAAACCATAAAGTTGCATCTTGGAAATGATGTAACAATTCCTTATTCAGTAGATAAAGGGTAAGTCATAAAGAGATAAAGGGATTCATGCATAAATGATTTAACATTTATGGTATTTCAAGTAGTGTAAAAGCCTCTTAACAACTTTAAGCATAGCCTATATCAAACATGACAGTATATTTCAAGCTTGACATGTATGCAGATATTTGCCTTACTTGTGCTAAATCTTGATTAGCACCCATTTATGACAGCATTAATGGATTCTGAGGTAACAATAAACGACCCTAGAGAGTGAAAAAATGATTCAAATAACCTGAAAAATACACAACAATTATGCATGGCACAATATATAATGTTGATATTAATTTCCCCACCATGTTTTGCAGTTTGTATGCGCCTTTCTACTTCTCTCAACATATAATCATCACCAATTTGCATCAAATGAGAAGACAACTTTGTATTATTGTTGAGTTGCGACATTTGCGACGTTAGTGGGTTCGAGCTATTGCGACGTTTAAAAAATTGCGGCGTTTGTGGGTTTGCGACATTTTAAAAACCCTTCGTTGCGACGTTTTTTGGATTGCGACGTTAGTGGAACGCTAGATTGCGACGTTTTGGCGTTTGCGACGTTTGTGGGTTCAACAATTACCATGTCCCATTGAGTGTTTAGTAAATTGATGCAAAATTCTTTAAGGCCAGTCAGGCTGAAGTGACTCATCGGATTGGATTTCAATCAGCAAATAACAACTGTGATATAGAGATGTGTAGGAATCAAGGAGGTTAATCTCTAATGCTGTTGGGTAACGCTGACTTAAATCTTCTATAGTTATTCTAACAACAAAGACATCAGAACAATACAACAATGCATTAGAAATACATTCTAAGGAGGTTTATTAAATAAATATATCAGCAGCACACAGTGACATTTGTCAGCCTAGATTTATAGAATAACTCACCTCTTCGGTATCTCAGTCAGGCTGCAACCAGAGAGACTCAGAGTTTCTAGATGTGGTAGCTCTGATAGTATCTGACTCAGCCTTTCACCTTTACCCAGATCACCTCTTAGTACTAGATGTCTCAGTGATGTCATTTTTGATAATCTGTGTAATATAATATAATATCATCTACCAAATTTTTGAAACTTTAGAAAACAACAGCAAGAAGTGATGGGTGATGGAGGCTGGAACAATAAACCTTGAAAGCTCCCCCAATGGGATTCGAACCCACAACTCTTGCGGCACTAATCACCTGGCAGTGAATAGCAAGCCATCTCACCATCCCCAAAAAAGAATGGGTTGATGGCACTTATTAACATGCCCGCTTTTCACTACTCAGAGTTGTGTTCTCTTGTCCCATAGCTCATTCCACTCTACCATACCACCCTATGCAACCATACTGACTCTCGTGATCTGACTGGGCATGTAGATCACTGATAAACTAGGGTATCATTACCACAAAGCAGGTGTCGTAAGGCTAAGCATGCATCATGCGTGACTTGAATTCGCGCATGTGCAAGAACAATGAGATTAGTTTGGGTTCTGATTGCAACTTTTGAAAGGGGAAATGGGATATCCCCTGCATACACTGTCGATCAAAATCAGCTAATAATGACAAGAGAGGATAACTATCAGTAACAAATCCACACGCTTTGGGGAGTATGTCACCAGAGCAGGTAGCCAATCAGATGGCTTCGGAATTCCGAGGCTCAATTTTGCAGAGATCAGCTCATGCCCAGAGCTGAGCATGCGCAGAATGCTATGCAACACAGCGTAAGTGTTAGGGTTGTTGGCCTTACATGGCCCATTGCTTGGACTACAACATTTTACTGCATTTATGAAACGGAATATAATTAACGACAAATAACTTTTGGTCGCAAAAATTAAATCATTATCATCAATAACCAGGCTTCCTAACCTGAAGCTTTTAAAGCTGTATTCTGGGATACGGTCGAGCATCAGGTATATCACTGATTTAGATAGCCTCTCTGGTAACTCTGCAGGTGCATCATCTATAAAGAGTAAAGCTATCTGACCAGCTGATGGAGTCTCTGTCTCCAGCTCTACTAGAGTCAGCTCTTTAAAGCTGCTCGATAATCGGCAGCAGATTTGTCTGTGGACAACAGGATCATCCAAGTTACTGTCACCTTGCTTCTCCCAAGCTACTCTGTATCCTATAATAATAAAACACTATAGTAAATCACTATGTTCCCATATGTCAATGTGACATCGATTTGAGGACCAACCAATACATGGAATTAGCATTTAGGTCAACTTCTGTTCGCATTGGTTCACATTTGTTCATCAAATTGGGTAACCGCATTTATTAAAAATTGAAGCCCGACTATGTATTGCTGAGCTCTTTGCGCTGTGTTCGATGTCAATCAATCAAGCATAAATTATTATTTATATATATATATATATATAGATATATATATACATATATATATATCGGAAAACAATTGCATGTGCAACTCATAACATTGAGGAATGTCTCTCGTACGATCTATAGGATAATGATACTTTCATATAATCACAGAGTAAGGATATACAGAGGGGACACTTCAATGATTGTTATTGTGCCTGCTGTTTTTGATCTAGTGGGGGAAAATCATCAATCTGGCCATCTGCCAATTTCATATAAGTTACAATGGAGACTTGTGATGCAGACATAACCACCTATGATAAGTCATAATTCATTCTGTATTTATGCTAAAGACTGATTTCCAACTTTTTTGAAATGTTCAAGTTAGTTAGTTATCTATTTTATTTTGTACAGAAAAAGCCTCTATTTGCAGGCATAATATTTTGAACAACATTTTAGGAAATTCTAGTGTTACTGCAGTGTTGTTGTTTTTAAAAATTGTTATGGGAGGGTAACTCCTGTGGACATTATTTTCCTTGTTTTGAATGACCATGTAAATGTCCTCTGCTTGATTTCTGTAACCCCCGTGGCTCCATCTTCTCTCCAAGTCTTTCACTAATCAGATGCATGCATCAACCATAGCAAGAGAAACGGAGTGATATTTCTTTAATTGAGATCCTAGATCAGGCTCAAAATTCCTACCCTCACATTGATCACGTCAGATAGGTTCGGGTGGCCTCAAACCAGAACCGTCCCATGTTCATTGATCTATATGTGCTGGTGTGGACCCCTGTGCTGTCAGGTAGTGATCAGTTACTAGACTTCACTTCATGCGGATGAGTCCCTAATCATCTCACAAGTGTACTATGACCGAAACCGTTCCCTCCAACATCATTGACATATTCGGATATCAAGATGTTCAAGATATGTTCAAGATATCAAGATGTTCAAGCTTCAAGCTACACACCATATTCTTGACATTTTTTGCTATGATACATAGGCCATGACTAATCCAGGTTTTTAAAATGGGGTTTTTCATATAGATTTACATGTGGGTTAGGTCAATACATGGACATTTCCTAATTTTGATGACCAGCTGTCTATCAATTGTCACATGTTAATCTATGTGATAAAACTCATTTTAAAAACCTGGGTTACTCATAGCCTATGTATCCTAGCCAAAATGACAATAATATGGTGTATAGCTTGAAGGTTGGACATTTCAAAAAAGTTAGAAATCAGTCTTGAGCATGAATACAGAATGAATTATGACTTATCATAGGTGGTTATGTCCGCATCACAAAAGTCCATTGTAACTTATATAAAATATGAAATTGACAGGTGGCCAGATTGATGATTCTCCCCCACTAGATCAAAAACCGTAACGATCATTGAAGTGTCCCCTCTGTATATCCTTACTCTGTGGTATAATGCTACAGCTTTTTCTAGGTGCTACACAGGCGTGTGGGTACATCCTTTGCAGCTTCAGTGAGGCACATAATGGTGGTGACATGAGAACGCTGAATTGTCTAAAACTAATCATATTTACAAATATGATTAGATTTGAAAGATACTCAAAAGATACTAATAAATTGATCATGACAAGTTTCTTAGTAGACTGCAAAATTCAAACTCGAATCCAATTGTAATTGCTCGAGTTATTGACATGAAATCGTGACTCAGAAGGCAGAAGTGCATGTCAATGATGACCTTGAGGAATCTCCATTCAGTGACGCTGTGTCACCAAAATTATGTATGTCAGTGCCTCCAGCTTTTACCCAATACAGAATCTAATAAACGTGCTATGTAATGACACATGAAAACTCACTCTGTTCTATTCCAACATCTTCTTCTTTTAACACATGAGCCATGATTAATGCAAACAAGTGAAGACTTCCCAAGAGCAATAAACACTATAAATACAAAAAAAAGATGATGTGCTCTGTTAAATAAGTCTCATACCATCTTTGGTGGATATAACATAAATACGAACAACTCTTTTGAATGCCACCAGAAGATTAAAACTTTCTATAGCGCACAAAAAAAGGTAATAAGGCGTGGTAGTTTGATTAGTCAAATTTACTTCCCAACCCCCAATCATTACAATAGCGAATCAGCAACATCTTAAACTGGATTACGTTACGAGGACAAATAATGCAGTTTTGATTTGTCATTACACTTCCTTAAAGTACTATTAAAAAGCAAAAATGAATTGTCAAATGGCTTCAAAAATAACAGATATGGAATGATAGGAATAGCAAGTCATTGTTATTAGCAGCTCGTACATAGAGGCCTCCATGTGCGATCAGGTTGGACATTTCAGGTGCCCAATCTTTGTTCAGGCTACTGGTGGCAGCATTTAGCTAGACTGGCTACTTCCAAACACCAGGGGAAAGTTTAAACCTGGACAAGCTTTTTGTCCAAACCCTACCTCCCCAACCCGGCAAAAGAGCTTGTAAGCTCATGCAAACAAGCTGTCAAGAAGATGAGTTGTCCACTCTTAAAATACTCTATTCAGTATCAAGATGAATTGGATCGAAAAATTGAAATTGCAAGATTTTAAGAGGGTTTTCTACACACATTTTTGACATCGGGACAGCTCAAACTCAAGAGTTGACCTGCTTTGCCTTGCCCCCACAACAAGCTTGTCAAGACAGGCTATCTTTGGGTTCAATATCAACCTGGATGCAAAAACTCCCTAAATAAAGCATCAGTGCGAGGGCTAGACCATTTTTTATCCAATGGTCTGATTCAAAGTTGCTTCCCTTTGTCTGTTCACATTGTAGGCAAAGGGATCGTCTTAAACATTTACATACTGTTGCAGTTAGCGAGTATAGGAGGAGCAACTAAAAATGTGGCAAACTGGAACTTGATTTTACTCAACTCCTACATCCTTTTAAAATCATATACCTTCTTTAATCTGACAACGGGGAAGATAACTCGACTCAGTGACAAATCTGAATCTTTGAGAATGATCAAATATGTTAAAAGGATCAGCCTGGGAATGCTGCTTCTCGGCCTATTGGCTGAGATCAAAGTGTCATGGCCAATGGCTGTTTCAGTTTCTGGCAGCTTGCTGCACATTCACGATTAGGAGGTCCACTATGGCCTCACCTCTTGTATGCATTCTAGTTTACTAGGATGTATCACACTCTCAGTACGAGGACTTGCGTCCCTCTTTAGGGGCAGCCCACCCACTGTTTTGTCATAAACAGGGAATGCTGCCTAATTCTGCCTAGGCTCTGATTTTCATATCACCCTCACCTTCTCCAGCTTATTTGAGAATCAAGTTATCGATGCTAGGGTAAGAGCTCATCTTTTTCAGATAAGCTCGAGCAAGAAGCACATGGATTAATGATTTTTTTAGGGGCCATGAATCGGCATTGCCTTGATTGGAAAAAAATTGGAATGATGCCTCACAGTGTTTAGGAAACATTTCTGTTATGAGTGGTCGCTATCGCAATAACCTCCTTATCATACTGGTCCCATAGTGCTATTCTAGTATAATAACGATAAGTATCACTCACAGGTCTACTCCAAAACCTGGGATTTTGGCAATGCAGTCAAACATTGCCAAAATCCCACGTTATGGAAAAAGGGGTGGTTTGTGTCACCCCCCTACCCACATTTAAGCTCATGTTTACTCACCCTAATTGTTCCTTAGTTTTGTGTAGCCAGGCCGCTCAACATGAATTAGCTCCAATTGTTATCATACATATCTAGTAAGTCATTTTCTCAATGCCTCCGGTAGAATACTGTGAACATAAAATCAATAGTCGAACATCCCAGTAGTGTACTTTATATAGTAGTGCCGTGAGAAACATACCATACTTGCCAACCTGTACGCTTGACACTAATTGAGTTTTAAACGCAAAACACTAGCTGTACGCATTTATGTTTTTCAAACACCTGTTCATCTAATTAGGTAATCAAAAACGCATCTTTAGTGTTTGCTTCAGTTTACTCATACTGACTCTCGTGATCGGACTGGGCATCAGCTCATGCCCAGAGCTGAGCACGCGCAGAATGCAGTTTACTTGCATAATCTTGTCATTGTTGATTGATAGTCTAAACCATGGGTGGGCAACCTTTTCTTGAAAAAGGCCACATTTTACGCCAGATCAACTCAAAAGGCCGCAACATATTTTTCAGGGATAAAATTGGAACTGGAGTAGCAATTTTGGCATTTCCACTTGTGTAAAAACTAAAACAGATTTATGTTTAAAAACTGCAGTATGTTGCAAAAACCATCAACTCAGCAGAAATATTGGTTTATCTAATCTTCTTGAGTTTCGTGATGTCATTTTACCTCATGATTTGATTGTGTACATGTCTGTATCCCCTTGTTTCATGTGTAAGACAAAGAGGAGGGTAGGTGCGGGAGGGGTGCTGTAGCGCCCTCCCAGGGGTTAATGTGTAAATAAAGTTCATACAGGACTGTTTTGATGGACAAGGAAGTATTTTCGCGGAGCGAAAATATTTTTTTTTAAATAATTTTCGTCTCCTGCCAAAGTTTTCACCTCACAGCTCCTACCCTCTCTCAAAGTAGGGAAATTTTCGCAAATGATTGTGAAATGAAGAATTCAATACGGAACATTTCAGCCATAATGCAGGAGCACTTGTCACAAAGGGAATTTTTGTCCACAGAGACTGTTTTGCAAAAAAAGAAATTACTATTATGTTTGAGAAACTTGTAATTTTAACATCCAAAGGTCACTGTTTTGTGTTATTTCGAAAGGACAACAACTTGATAAAGTAGAAAGAGTGGCTGGGAAGCTAAGCTACAAGCATAATACAGAATGGCCACTATTTAGAAATATTTTGAGCTTACAGAGCACTATGCATACTTGGTTCTCCACATAACCAAAGAACCAAAAGTAATGTATAAAAATTTTTACAGGCCACAATTAGGCCGCAAAACATTACCCATTAGGCCGCACTGGCAAAAAGGCCGCAGGTTGCCCACAGCTGGTCTAAACAATGTGTAACTCCTTTGTCTAAAACTCTGGTCTTGCCTTCAGAAAACCATTGTGTTGATTTGATATGGACTTTTTTACCTGTTCAAGTCCTAAATGAGTCAACTTACAACTTTTATTTAATGAGAGTAACAAAGTTGCCCACCTCCTTGTTGGGGTGGGATAACTCAGATCTCCTGCCCCAGTGTTTAAAGGGCAACCAGGGATTCAAATAGCCTGTCTCGTCAAGACAGGCTAGGTTTCAAACAACACCTCATCGATTATCAGCAGATTGCACCTTACGCATAGGGAAAATGACAAGTGTTGGGCAATCTGCATTCCTACGCTACCAAGGACTATGTTCTGCGATAAAAGTGCATTTTGGGGCAATTTCTGGTCATTTAAGGCACCCTGGAGTTTTGTTAGCATTTTCAAGCATTTTGCAAATTTTTGTAAGCATTTTGGAGAAATTAGGTTGGCAAGTCTGGAGAAATCATGTATTGAAATGTATCCAATGGTTGTTGTTCTGTTTGCATGTAATCCTGAGATGTATTGGTGAATGAAAACTAAAGAAGGTGGTTAAATCGGGTAGCATGAATGCAGGGAACTGATGAATGCTTGTAAATATTGTTTGAATCACGAATTGTCTTCTCATATGAAAAGAGGAGACTAGAAAAGATTTAGAAAAAGGTTGTAATAACCCAGTTAGGTGCAGTATCAGAGATTTTTCAGCTTTTCTACGTGTCCACGTTTCTACGATCTTCACCCAAGTAGGGGCTGTCAACGTTTTCATTATATTCAATGTAATAATGCCCTGCTAACGTTTCTACGATACAATATGCTAAGTATTTCTACAAAAATCATATATGTTATAATGAACGAGAAATTTTCAAGTTAGATGGGAAATTAACATGGGGAGTTTCTCAAAATCTCCGATGCTGCACCTGCCTCTAATAACCCAGGTGATAACATAGGCTTAATAAAAGATAGACATAATAACTTATTATTAACTCTATACATGCCATGATGTTCTAGCTGCCACGATGAGTGTGTAAAGCCTCTTTTTCACGAAGTACCTGATCAATCTAGTTTCCGCAATCACCAGTTGTCATTTGAAGCTCTTATGATTAAAAGAGCCTGGTTTGCGAAGAAAAGTGGACTAAGCCAACAATGAATAGATGTGTGGTTACCACATCACAGAACACACTGTCCTTGCAGTGCCTTGCCAACAGCTACCATTGCCAAGGAAATAACAATTCTCAGAATGATACTTTGGCGCCTTAATGATGATACACTCTCTCACGCAGTAATGGCTGAACAATCCAAATAGTGACAATTTGTACTATTACTGCTTTCGTATTGAGTTAAGACCACAAGGTTTGCTACACCTTAATGAAGCTTTGCTGAAGCCATGTGAAAACAACCACCCCCCCCCCCCCCCCCCCCCCATTAGCTTATGAATAAGCTATATGTTGAAAAATTACAAGCGGAATCTCATGTTATTTTACAGCCATAGTGTAAGTGTCATAGTGATACTAGCTGTCGATTTTCAGATGAATTGATTGCAATTTAATGACGGGAACAGGTAATTTGAGTTTCACAGCTAGCAACTTTATAAGCCCGCGAAAACAAACCCCCTCCCCCCACATCTATCTAGATCTGCACAGCTATTCAGTATTTTTGTGCGAGTCCTGGAAAATTTACAGCTACATAACTCATTGCACTAAACAGTTCAGTTCAGTAAAGTTCAAGATAGATGGGGGGGGGGGGGTTGTTTTCGCCGGGTCATAGAGCTACTGTGAAGCTCGAGTTACCTGTTCATTGCATTAAATTGCAATCCATCCATCTGAAAATCAACAACTAGTAGCATTATGACATTAACACTATGACTGTGAAATAACATAAGATTCCACTAGTAATTTTTGAACGCAAAGTTGATAAAACCTTATGTGGGGGTGGTTGTTTTCCGCGGCTCACAGGGCATCGAGATTATCAATCGTTTTTCCCCCTTCAACAACCTAGTATGTTGTTTGAGCACACTCCCTCTGCTTGTATAGTAAATTAACTTCAAAGAATGACTATGCAAAGAACCACATTATTTTCAGCTCAATAGTGTCCTGTTTTAAATTAAATTCATTGAAACTGACCTAGAAAGTCAATAGCATAAACTTGTTTGACTAGTGGGACTGGGAGTAAAAGATATATTGATTGCAGCCACGCTTGCCGCACATAGGTAGTCCTAGACCAAGTTAGGTCCATTTTTTCCTAGATTCCGAGTTGCTCTCGAGCCACTGCCGTGACCAGTGGAAGGGAGTAACAGGAATTTAATTGTTCTAACTTGTTCTAAGGTAGGCAATAGCACATTATAATTATTATAAATTATTATAATCTTAATAGTAATTTGAGGACACAGAAGAGACAGCAGCGTGTTAACCTACAGACTAATACCTGACATCTGATGCATCATCCAAGAACAGTATTACTAGTTAAATACCAAGGGGCTCAGGAAGGAAGAGCGATGTGATCAATCCCACATTACACTTACCTTGTCACCGATTATATGTCAGCTATGCTGTTACAGGCTTACATCTAGATATACAAACTCAGTAAGGCGCAATGTCAAAGTTCTAGATATATAGGCTGGTCACCATTATATGTATAATGATGCATTTCAGGAGAAGTTTGTACCTGACAATTTAGTTTTACAGAGCCGAGTTGTTGCCAAGCACACCACAGGGCCTCTTTGATCAAAATGCTTAACACTTTAATGTCCCATAAAACCCATTCATTGCTTATGTACAGCAAACAAAAGCTTGATCAATAAAAAAATTCTATACAGCCAGCTTATTTGAATGGTTATTTATTTATATAACCAATAGCAATGCCAATAGCTTGTTTTGTATTTGTCAATATAGAACAGAAAGAAGCAGTAATTTGTGCGTGATATCGGTCCAATCATGAGAGCAGACTTGAAAGTGATGAAAGAGGTTGTGATAAACTAAGGCGTGCTAAGTTGTTAGATACAACTCACCAGCATTCCGTTTCAACTCCATTTTGAGCTAATTCACCCGGTACTGTATATTTAAGTTGATGCCTCCGAGCCAATGTCTACCTGCTTAGTCCTATATTCTGGCAAACGAGCTGATCATATGTCCACGGCAAGACCCATGTAATAGAGTAGTACAACAAATCAATCCTACCGTTGGTCTTATTAAGACAATGGACATTTATGACAACTAGCAAACCACCTCGAATCTACGGTCCAGAGGGGTAGGGCTTTCTCACCTATGAATATGGATCATATTTTGAGAGATTATTTATTGAGAGAAACTAAGCAAGTAATACAAAATATGCATAAGAATTCTCTTTTGCAGTATTAAAAGTGAAGACCGAGATCAGTAACAAAACCAACTACATTAGATCATAGATGCTGTAAGCACCGCGGACATGCGAGTCTGATAGGTGGAGATAAACCTTTACTCTGCTCCTGTCTCCTGGTCATGTGATCCTTACCACATTTTATACCAGTAACGGGCGGAATGGTCAGGTAATGTACAAAACTGAGAGTAGTCAGAGAGGTTTATATATATCTTGTCAGCTGAGCACTCCAATTTCTATATCAGGCTCCTCCCCCATTAAATCAGAGTCATCTATTAAATCAGAGGGCGGGGCTTGTAATGATTCCGATGTATTATTCTTATTGCGATATTTTCTCTTTCTATTCTGTCTGTCTTTTATATTCATTTTTTGGCAAACTTTTGATTTTCTCTCTCCAGTGAGAAGATTTCCTTCACCATATCTTTGGTTATATCTGTAAATAAAGAGATAAGCGCCTATGATACACAGAAATACTTGCAGCACACCATGTCAGAAAATAGGAGAGAGAAAAACCCAACACTGCTTGGAGTCGCTCAAGATTTGACCTGACTGATCGATTGACTGATTCTTTAATCATATATATGTACAAATTAATTTCCAATCTTAGGGAATAAGTGGTGTAAACGACGTCTTCAACGGGATGAGCACAAAAAAGGGTGATACTAACATGGAGGTTATTTGACCTATAGCCGCAGGGTGAGGACTGAAGGAGCAAAAACAGCTTCCTGCATATTATTATTCATTGCAGTGCTGTTATGGAATTCTGCTACTCTAAATCCAAAGCATATTCTTGGCTTGGTTCGGTCAGGAATTCCTGGAGTCCTCAGATATTATGTGAGCCCATTCTATTGCCAACCAGGACACAGCCTTTTTCTAAAGTTGCAGTGGAATGTCTCTCTTAAATTGATACTTGCGTGTAACGCTAAAAGGAGGTAGTTAAGATCAAAAGGTGTCAACCAAAATCAGCTATGGAGCTAAATGACTGAAATAATCCCAAGGAGTTGACCCATGACTGAAGTTAGTGATAATATAAAGACACTGACTTACTTTTATCAGTTTTGAGGAGCTGTAGAAACACACCACCAGGAGTACGTCGTATGTCTCCTCTCTGTAAGTATAAAACAACCATATACTGTCTGTATTATACGGGCTGTCATCCACCAGCCTCCCCACCCCTGACAGTCTGCCCAGGCTATTATACGGGTGTTAGCCTGTAACCCATCCCTCTAATATTGACATAAATATAAATACTGGGCGTGAAAATAACCCGAGGTGCAACAAACGGTTTATCATCCTCCACAAAGCGAATGGGGATTTCAGACCGCAAAGGTTCTGGAAATTAGGCAATGCGGAGAGAACTTTTCTCTCTGGTTTTTCAAACATCACAAAATCAAAAAATAAGCAACGTTCAGTGATATCAGACACCCCAAATTGATCACAAAAGTTGTACAGAGACCTTAGTCTATTTAGTATAACACAAACTATAAGACAAGTAAAACATACTATAGTCTTCATTCCACCGGCCGCCTCCACATCCATTGTACGGTTGAAGAGATCTAAGGCTTTTTGACGGCTAGTGTAGCGTACCACCTGCTCTATAAGTACTATTTTTGGTTCGTTCAGATTTCTGGCTATGTATCGAGCTATTACCCTCTCATCATCATCTGCGCACACTTCTGTCGGCAGCTTCAATACAAAACAATAACAATTATTATGATGGATTGAAATCCCACATCAAGTATAACAGCATTTTTAATCTAATTGTGAATTATGTGTTAGTATCCCACAATGCCACATTCACCTTGTTTTCCAAGTAGGATATATGTGAGAAATCCATAATTTATTGCATTGTGGGATACTCCACAAACGTTTCATATTGCCACTTCCGAGCAAATGTTGAGCCTATGGGGTCGGTTTTTAGACATAACTAAAATATCTATGAACTTTAAACTGATCTGATTGGTAACAAAATGACTTAGCATGGTGTGAAGTAGGCGGATCCATCAGCCTGTCCCTGTTTAGAAGAGAATACAATAACACACAAGTGTCTGCCTACCCCTCCCCCTCCCTTGTTGCCTTTTACTTTATAAGATAGTACTTAGCTACTATTCTGGTTATGTACTAACCTCCTCCCCCTCCTCCTCCTCTACCAGGGTGTAATATAGATAATAATACAATGTTATATTATACCCGACCAATCTGCATTATATATATATATATACCTCTGGTCGACAAATAACGCGCTGGCACTATAATGCACACACATACATACAGTATAAAATCATCACAAGGGATGTTTTTAATCTGCAGAGTTACGAATATAAGTCGGTATATGAGTCAGCAGAGGTATCCATTATTAGGATGGTCTGTTTTGATTAAACTTTACCCACATGGGAGGCGAGGGGCGCACAGGAAGAACTGTTATACTGACTGAGTTAGCTGCTTGTACTGATACGTATTTGAATATTCACAGCACTGTCCAAGCACAGTACAATCACTTCCTACATCATGTATACCTGATGAGTACACATGAGTTGGCAGTCATGGAGTGGAAGTGCTTGGACAGGTTTGTTGATGAAATTACTTAAAAACTCAAGTCACTGTTGCTAGATGATTGATCCCAATCACTGAAGGAAATTACATACCAATAGTTACACTTACGACTACCCAAAGACTGATGCATACTATAGTCAGGCAGTTCTTATATTATGATAAAGTTATGTCAGATTCGCATGGTAAAAAAATTCGTGCTCTACTTTCTGAGACAATTTTATCATAAGTAACTACCTGACCATAACATGCCTTGGTCTTTGGGTAGGCTTTAATCTATCTATACCATATAATAACTCACCTAGTCTGTGTTTGATACCGTTTTTCTTGCCGGCTCGTTTTCTGGTACTATGATTGTCCAATTCTCCGTCATCGTTTACATTCCACAGCTGGTCAGCTCCTATCCTGGCTGCTGCTTCTGATAACTCAGCATCAAACTCATCAAAATCTACAGTTCTACTCTCATCTGAATGGACGTACGACTCTACACCCCTCTCTATCGCTGTACAACAGAAACAAGGCTATCAACTTTATTGAACTGTTCACAGGTCACATCAATGTTTTGTTGTATAGTCATATCAACAAGGGGGGTAATGGCTGATTTAGCATCTTTGTTTGCTGGAACATGATAATATTTATCATGTAACAGCCAACAAAGACGTGATAACCATCACATCACCATAAATATGACATGAATTCACTTCCACCAATACTTTTTACCAACAGAAAATCCCAGTAGCTATTTATTGGGTATTTTGCTATGAAAGGAGATGGTTTTTACTTTGATAAGAAACAAAAGTCATTAAAATAGAGAGTTGTCACCTCTCTGAACTAAAAGCTCAGAGAGTTGGCAACTCCCACATTTAATAATCCTAATGAGGAACTCTTAGAATGCTAAATAAGTGGCCTAACAACAGAATAAAAACATGATAGTTATTGAATATTCAAGGTCAGAATCAGTTCATTAAGGACTGATTGATAATAATGTGTATACCTTGATACACGTTGACCCAGACCCCACAAAAGGAGCATACAGCACCCCACCTGGTGGTACTACACACCTTCTAAAAGTTTTGTCTCTCAAACAATTTTTGCAAAATACGCAAATACGCCCCTGACACCTAATTTTTTGATTTTTCAAGCCTTTCACATCTGGAGGACCAAGTTTCAAATCACTGTGACCAACATTTGAGGAATAATGATCTGAAGTAGAAGTGCTGGCTTAATTGGTAAGAAAACTTTTTATTCTAAAACCTTAACTCAGCACGCGTTATGATCCAGCTAACATTACTGTTATTACTGCACTAAGCCGATCATTGAGTGTGTCTGTTGTTGTTTTCTCCTCATGAAACACTCTTTTGCGTCTTGTAACTCCCTCCCTATTCAATTGAAGGATATTAACAGGGGGAGGGAGGTGTTGAGTATTTCATGAGCAGAAAACACTCAATTTCCAGCTTGAAATATAGCCAATGTCATAACTTTAGCTCTGCCATTATGTTATCCTGAAATTGGGATTCCAAAGAGCAAGGTTTTTCAACCAACAAGTCAACACTTCTGTTTCAGGACATTACTTCCCTGAAAATCATCACAGAGATTTGAAACTGGAACCTAAAGCTGTAAAAAGTCATAGATAAACAATATATTATGTTAGAGCACAGAGCACCCTCTATAATACCCACATCATTGTAGCCTCTCATGTATTGGTTGATATCTTAGGGATATAGTTATACTCAAGTGGCAGCAGGTGAGATCTTGTGAAATTCTGTTTGATCAACAAATCCAAGACGTTTTATGTATACTTGCGATCTTATAACTTGTAGATCCATAATGATATAATCGTCTTGTGGATCTAAGAATATTTTTGATTTACTCTTAGATCCACAAGACAAGATGATAAGAAGATGATGTCGGCTGCTGACTGCCACATCAAAAATTTTAATAAGACTTAAATTCCAATTGTCCGACACAAATAGATAGCGGTCTGATTTATAAACTTGTTATTGAAAAAATTTAACAATTTCTCTTCCTGCTAGTAGCTTTTGCTTGGAATAATTTGAGCACAGCAGGTTAACTTACTGTCTATAGCTCGACCTCGTAGATTTCCGCTGGACTGTATCTTAATAGACAGCTAGTCTTCTACCAGGACATCAGACAAAATATTTCTTCTCTTTCTGACTTGAGTCACTGCTAGTAACGTCAGAATAATAATAACAGTTGAAATAATGATTTAAACATTTAGTGTTGAATCTAAATGTAAAAGAGACTAATCAAGTTTATGTCTCAAACATTTCATGACGTCAGCGGTTGTGAAATTAAATAAAGTATGATTCAATTCGCCTCGTTTTGGTGTTCCTCCCCCTTCAGTCCTGTGACTACAATAAGGAAGGATGGAGTGCATGTATCTCTCAATGTACAAGCGCAGTGTTTGATACTTATGTCCGTTTAGCTTACTGCCAATTTCTAGCTCTTCGAACTCATAAAGCCCAAACCAATTGAAACTTTGTTCAGTTGAATAAAAACTGTCGAAGCAAAACTTATCATGTTACTAGTGAGATATATAGACTATACATAGTCTATACCTGCATGCTGCCTCCTGGAATAAGATGTTGATGCCGAGCCGTTTATTTGGAGTTTTCTCTTCTTACCGCTGATATAACCTCCGTCATCACTGAGATCCGAGTCTGCGTCAACTGAGTTGTCACCTCCTAACCTGAGACTCTCTGAATGTGTGAGCTCGTGAACATGGTTCTGAAATTGTCATGATAAGAGCAAGGGCTCAGGTAACTGTATTGTCAGAATGCACTGAGATGGTTGTCTGTAGTTGAGAGAAGACAGGATTGCTGTGGTTAGGGAAACATTAAGTTGCAACAAATTGAAGGGACCTCGTGCTTCAGACAAGTAGCTTCAAAACAACACTGTGTATAAACAAAGTCTTTGCAGTGCATCCCAGTACTATTGAGTAGCTCTTTTCGATCCACACTAAGGAATAATAAAGACCAAAATGCTAGTCGAAGTTATAGATGACTAAAATAAAATATTTGGAATTTATTCATTTTTAGTCCTTTGTTAACATTAAAATGATGCATCCTGAGCAAAAAATGGCAATGAAATGGTGCTGCTACAAAATCAGTTTTGGTGTAAAATTTAAAGTAATGAACCTCTGAACCAAAAATATTGTATTGTATAGTTTGTCATCTAGAACAAAGTATTAATTTGGTGTGGCCTAACCTTAGCCTAACGCACCTTGACTAAACCATAATAACCATAACTAACCTTCTGAACAGTTGAGCTTGACGCATCAGTCAATCTCCTCACACATGAGCCCACAGAATCCTATGAAACAAAAATGGTGGTTCAAATCAAGATCAATGCGGACAAAAACTATTTGAACAAGGTGTCTGCAATCAAATACACCAAAAAGCATGATGTCTACAATCTCAGAATTTTTAGCATTGAGGTGAGGTTGTTGCGGGACTTGGGTACAAATGAAATGATAATGTAGTCCATCTCACTTGCATATGTATAGTACACTAGAGTACAAATTCTACACAAAGTCAAGAGCTATGTTATTCTGGGAGCAATGAAATGGATCGTATCTAGATAGAAGAGATGATGGTGTTAGTAAGCTAGGTGCCAAGGCACCAAGAATTCAATATATGTAGACTATTGTATGTATTGGATGAGCGAGAGAGACTAAAAAAACTAAAAATAAATAAATATGTTATTTATTGTTAACATTCAGGGAAAGTTGGTTCTTGCCACTTACCTCCTTGTTTGATTGTGCCTGCTGAGGTTTGTACAACTCAGTATCATGGTCATACAGGAAGGGTGCTGCTAGGTATAGAAGAGATTTCCCAACCGGTTGGATCAATGAATATGGTATCCGTAGTTAGGGCTTTGCCTTTTGTTCAAAAAAATATGAATTGATTGCCTGTAACTCAACTGTTCTCGTTTTACTGATATGTTTAAGTTTGTTTGAATAATGTCACTTATTTCAGAATCATCCATCTCCCTTCATATCATTATATTATTGTTCAGATTTTCCATATCAGTGAGTGTAAAACAACAAAATGACCCTATAATAATTGTCACGGTTAATCTTAAATTGTTCCTGACCCTACAGAATTCTTGGCCAGAAAGTGGGCCCTATTGTTGTAAATAAGAAAAGGTCAAGGTTGTCCTGAGTGTAAACACTGGATGGATTGTCCCTCTTGACTATTTACACTAGGAGAAGCTGTCACAATATGGGAGTTATCTTCTCTCAGTAGCTTCAATCCTCAATAACTGGTTTTCCTTGATCTCTATGAATACATGCAAGTTTTATTGGGGATGCTCAAAGATTCAGAGTTGTCATTGCTTACAATGCAAATTGCTCTGAACTAAGGGAATACAATCCCACTATATCCCCAGGTTTTTGCTCAGACGGAGAAGGGGAGAGGAGTTTGATAGCTTGCGCAAGGAATGTTAGGGTGGGAAAAACCCTGCCCTAATTCAATGGCGGATTTGCATATCATACAGTTGTTAAGGCGAACTGCAATTTAATCTTCCACATAAATATCATCCTATGCCACTCTCATTGTCACACAGGAGTATATTCTCCAGGGTACCATCAAATAATTTGCAGCAAAAGCTGCAGACTTTGTAAAATTCCTTCCCACATCTTGGCAGGACCCATCTTAAAAACAATTCAAAGTTCAATAATGCTTGCTTTTTTTAATTATTGTTACAGACAAATCCCATGACAGGAACCATCCAGAAACGGTCAAAGTTCCATCATTTTTTGCTTTTTAATTGTTATTGCGGACAAATCACATGACATGAACCTGGAACCAATGGACCTGGTACTAAATTTCGCTAGTAGGCTTACTAGTGAAAATTAAAAAAAATATCCAAGTTGAGATTCGAACCCAGGGCATAACCCTCCATCTGATTGCAGGGCAGACACTTAGACCACTACCTTGCATGTGTTAGTAAGGTGTATTCCTGTATAATTGAACATTGTTTATGAAACTATGGTGAGTGGATTTAAGATACACTAAATTTCGCGACTTAGGCAATAACGCGAAAAGCGAATCCTAAATGCCGCGAAAACTAAACTCCTATAGGTCAGTTTAAATTTTAAGGTGTCGGGATTTTATTATGAAACTAACGTTGAGTTTAATATACCCAGCAGGATTAACATCCTATCAGTAGATAGGATTATTAGATGAACATAATACTTAATGGTGTTTTATTACATTTATACATTAACCCTGGTTTGCGGAGCTTTCTATTTTTAGCATCAGCTTATTATTGCGTCCCCGCCTTCTGCAATATATGATGACCTGAACTCCAGAGCGACTGACATTATGAATGGTGAGAGAATTGAAATAATATCATACTACACAACTAATACCGAACACTATCAGACCCTGTACAGCACAAGCATTATCAAACCCAGTACAGCACAATACTGCTACCATCGCTCCTAGTAAAAGAAGAAAGAGAAAACAACTACAAGTTACCACCAACTTCAGTAATACTTGCACCAGCTGCACCTGCTTGCACAACACTTATATCATCAAAGTGAAACTACCTGCTTGCACAACAATAATTTCATCATCAAAGTGAAACTGCCTACCAAAGCTGCATCATGCATACACCATTGAGCACACCAATAAGTATATGCAGCAGCCACAGCTTCAGGCAGTAGCAACAGGACCGTCGTCCTTTACGGTATCATTTAGGCAGTTAGCATTAAGACAGAGTAGCATCAGGACCGTTGTCCTATTCGGTAGTATTATAGACTGTCAAGTGAGAGGGTAGTATTCAGAACGTTATTCTGTGTAGACGTGTGTATATTGAGATTAGATTTTAAGTGACAAATTGTGTGAATTCATCGATTGTATAATATAATATAACTGGTATTGTTGTGTAGTTCTGGGTAATAGCAGCTATATCTGTGCTATCAGTGCTTATATCAGCACTCATCTGACATTTTAAATAACAAGGATAAAAAAATAAGGATGCGGATGCAGAGACGGTCAGGTCAGATTATTAACACCTTTTAATATTTTTAACCTTACATAAATATTTTTATACATGTATTTTGTCTCAATTGAATTAAATGGTCTGGGTAATTAACTAAATAATCTTATGCTAAACAAATTAAGTTTATGCCTGTCTGGTTGACGCAGATTGGTAATCACATCCACTTGACTCTTCAGTAATCACAATTGTGTAGTCAAGGGCTGTCTAAAACTTCATGCACTTGTGGACGGCCTTGTTGGCGCTTTCATGTACCAGAGTATCAGCAGATATCAAAAGCTGCAATACATACAACGTGTGATGATTTAGATAGACTGTGTATTATAATAGCCTTGAATTAAATCTAAGTATGAAATTGAGACGGTGTCTAGTGCATTAAATTCAGTGGAGTAGATTAACTCTATGCGTGTATTACATTTTGTCAGGATATTAATTGATATCGCCCATAAAGCCCATCAGAATAAATTGAGACGTGTGTCTATTGCATTAAATTCATGTGGAGTAGATAAACAGTGCGTGTATTACATTTTGTCAAGAGATTAATTGATATCGCTCATAAAGCCCATCAGAATTTATCGGATCAGTGTATCGTGTATCAGTGTATCGTGTATCAGTGTATCTTTGAGACCCTTCTGTCACCTGTGGGTTATATAATGATTGCATAATTCAAGCGAAGGCTTTCAGTGCTAAAACCAAATAGAACCTAAAACTAAAGACAAAAGCCCACTCGCTCATCAAAGAGTAGACTCGGAGCAAGCTAACTACACCTTGTTGTGTACACGGCCCAGTCCGTTTCTCACAGTAACTCCCTGCGCCTTGGAGTCTGAGCACTTAGACTATACTATCATTAACCCACAATGAGGATTCTGTGAGCACAGAAATAGGATTGCCACAATTCTCAAGGCTTGGTATTGGTTAGGAGGCGGGTGTTACGATCTCCACTTTGCAGGCATAAAACGAGTATAGCCCTGTGCTACCAGGCAATACTGTGCTTATTGCTGAACAAACACAAAAGGGAGGGGACAACACTTGTACAGTTTTAGTTATTGATGCTGAGGGGGACAACTCCGATTCTAGTTGCTCTCTAATTAAGGAGTATGGAGTAACTCCCTTTATCTAGCTTCTCTTGCCAGGGAGCAAAGGCCCTAACTCCTTATTATCACAAAACTCCTCGCTTTATCCAGTTGTTTCTAACAACCTGCTCAAACCCTCCCTATTCAAACGCTGAGATTAAAAGGGACCAGATTCCTAATATTAATTTAAATCACCCTTTTCCACACTTTTAGGATGCAGCCTCAGCAGCATGATAAACTTATGAATGAATGTTGTAATAAATACAGCCTAGGATAAATTTAATAATTTGATATGTTGTTGAGTTCAATCCAGTTGGTAAAATCTTCAACAAAATAAAAACCAATGTGCCAAGCAGATAAACTGTCATACACACATATGTCGGGAGTAAGTCAAATTTCATCAGGAGGTTTATATATATATATCTTGTCAGCTGTCAACTCCAATTTCTATATCAGGCTCCTCCCCCCATTAAATCAGAGTCATCTATTAAATCAGTAGGCGGGGCTTGTAATGATTCCGATGTATTATTCTTATTGCGATATTTTCTCTTTCTATTCTGTCTGTCTTTTATATTCATTTTTTTGGCAAACTTTTGATTTTCTCTCTCCAGTGATAAGATTTCCTTCACCATATGTTTAGTTATATCTACAAATAAATAGATATGCGTCTATGATACAAAGAAATGCTTTCAGCACACCATGTCAGAAAATAGAACAGAGAAAAACCTAACACTGCTTGGAGTCTCTCAAGATTTGACCTGACTGATCAATTGACTGATTCTTTAATCATACATATGTACAAACTAATTTCCAATCTTAGGGAATAAGTGGTGTAAACGACGTCTTCAACCGGATGATGAGCACAAAAAAGGGTCATACTAACATGGAGGTTATTTGAGCTATAGCCGCAGGGTGAGGACTGAAGGAGCAAAAACAGCTTCCTGCATATTATTATTCATTGCGGTGCTGTTATGGAATTCTGCTACTCTAAATCCAAAGCATATTCATGGCTTGGTTCGGTCAGGAATTCCTGGAGTCCTAGGTTATTATGTGAGCCCATTCTATTGTCAACCAGAACACAGCCCTTTTCTAAAGTTGCAGTGGAATGTCTCTGTTAAATTGATACTTGCGTGTAACGCTAAAAGGAGGTAGTTAAGATCAAAAGGTGTCAACCAAAATCAGCTATGGAGCTAACTGACTGAAATAATCCCAAGGACTGAAGTTAGTGATAATATATAGACCCTGACTTACTTTTATCAGTTTTGAGGAGCTGTAGAAACACACCACCAGGAGTACGCCGTGTGTCTCCTCTCTGCAAGTATAAAACAATCATATACGGGTCTGTATTATGCAGGCTGTATACAACCCCCCCCCCCCACCAACCCCTGACAGGCTGCCCAGGCTATTATACAGGTGTTAGCCTGTAACCCGTCCCTCTAATATTGACATAAATATAAATACTAGGAGTGAAAGTAACCCGAAGTGCAACAAACAGTTTATCATCCTCCACAAAGCAAATGGCGATTTCAGACCGCAAAGTTTTTGGAAATTAGGCAATGCGGAGAGAACTTTTCTCTGTGGTTTCCCAAACATCACAAAATCAAAAAATAAGTTCAGTGAAATCAGACACCCCAAATGATCACAAAAGTTGTACAGAGACCTTAGTCTATTTAGTATAACACAAACTATAAGACAAGTAAAACATACTATAGTCTTCATTCCACCGGCCGCCTCAACATCCATTGTACCGTTGAAGAGATCTAAGGCTTTTTTGACGGCTGGTGTAGCGTACCACCCACTCTATAAGTACTATTTTTGGTTCGTTCAGATTTCTGGCTATGTATCGAGCTATTACCCTCTCATCATCATCTGCGCACACTTCTGCCGGCAGCTTCAATACAATAAAATAACAATTATTATGATGGATTGAAATCCCACATCAAGTATAACAGCATTTTTAATCTAATTGTGAATTATGTGTTAGTATCCCACAATGCCACATTCACCTTGTTTTCCAAGTAAGATATGTGAGAAATCCATAATATTGCATTGTGGGATACTCCACAAACATTTCATATTGCCACTTCCGAGCAAATGTTGAGCCTATGGGGTCGGTTTTTAGACATAACTAAAATATCTATGAACTTTAAACTGATCTGATTGGTAACAAAATGACTCAGCATGGTGTGAAGTAGGCGGATCCATCAGCCGGTCTTTGTTTAGAAGAGAAAACAATAACACACAAGTGTCTGCCTACCCCTCCCCCTCCCTTGTTGCCTTGTACTTTATAAGATAGTACTTAGCTACTATTCTGGTTATGTACTAACCTCCCCCCTCCTCCTCCTCCTCCTCTACCAGGGTGTAATATAGATAATAATACAATGTTATATTATACCCGACCAATCTGCATTATATATATATACCTCTGGTCGACAAATAACGCGCTGGCACTATAATGCATACACATACATACAGTATAAAGTCATCACAAGGGATGTTTTTAATCTGCAGAGTTACGAATATAAGTCGGTATATGAGTCAGCTGCAGAGGTATCCATTATTAGGATTGTCTGTTTTGATTAAACTTTACCCGCATGGGAGGCGAGGGGCGCACAGGAAGGACTGTTATACTGACTGAGTTAGCTGCTTGTACTGATACGTATTTGAATATTCACAGCACTGTCCCAGCACAGTACGATCACTTCCTACATCATGTATACCTGATGAGTACACATGAGCTGGCAGTCATGGAGTGGAAGTGATTGGACAGGTTTGTTGATGAAATTACTTAAAGTGCCTCGACCGGTATATAAGGGCCAGTCAATGTAAAGCGATCACCCAGCCATATCAAATTCAAATGGGGTTAGCAGCATTCAAATTCCTCCTGGTTGTATAGTCATATCAACAAGGGAGGTATTGGCTGATTTAGCGTCTTTGTTTGCTGGAACATGATAATATTTATCATGTAACAGCCAACAAAGACGTGATAACCATCACATCACCATAAATATGACATGAATTCACTTCCACCAATACTTTTTACCAACAGAAAATCCCAGTAGCTATTTATTGGGTATTTTGCTATGAAAGAAGAAGGTTTTTACTTTGATAAGAAACAAAAGTCATTAATATAGAGAGTTGTCACCTCTCTGAACTAAAGGCTCAGAGAGTTGGCAACTCCCACATTTAATAATCCTAATGAGGAACTCTTAGAATGCTAAATAAGTGGCCTAACAACAGAATAAAAACATGATAGTTATTGAATATTCAAGGTCAGAATCAATTCATTAGGGACTGATTGATAATAATGTGTATACCTTGATACACGTTGACCCAGACCCCACAAAAGGAGCATACAGCACCCCACCTGGTGGTACTACACACCTTCTAAAAGTTTTGTCTCTCAAACAATTTTTGCAAAATACGCAAATACGCCCCTGACACCTAATTTTTTGATTTTTCAAGCCTTTCACATCTGGAGGACCAAGTTTCAAATCACTGTGACCAACATTTGAGGAATAATGATCTGAAGTAGAAGTGCTGGCTTAATTGGTAAGAAAACTTTTTATTCTAAAACCTTAACTCAGCACGCGTTATGATCCAGCTAACATTACTGTTATTACTGCACTAAGCCGATCATTGAGTGTGTCTGTTGTTGTTTTCTCCTCATGAAACACTCTTTTGCGTCTTGTAACTCCCTCCCTATTCAATTGAAGGATATTAACAGGGGGAGGGAGGTGTTGAGTATTTCATGAGCAGAAAACACTCAATTTCCAGCTTGAAATATAGCCAATGTCATAACTTTAGCTCTGCCATTATGTTATCCTGAAATTGGGATTCCAAAGAGCAAGGTTTTTCAACCAACAAGTCAACACTTCTGTTTCAGGACATTACTTCCCTGAAAATCATCACAGAGATTTGAAACTGGAACCTAAAGCTGTAAAAAGTCATAGATAAACAATATATTATGTTAGAGCACAGAGCACCCTCTATAATACCCACATCATTGTAGCCGGTGAGATCTTGTGAAATTCTGTTTGATCAACAAATCCAAGACGTTTTATGTATACTTGCGATCTTATAACTTGTAGATCCATAATGATATAATCGTCTTGTGGATCTAAGAATATTTTTGATTTACTCTTAGATCCACAAGACAAGATGATAAGAAGATGATGTCGGCTGCTGACTGCTGACTGTTACTAGTGAGATATATAGACTATACATAGTCTATACCTGCATGCTGCCTCCTGGAATAAGATGTTGATGCCGAGCCGTTTATTTGGAGTTTTCTCTTCTTACCGCTGATATAACCTCCGTCATCACTGAGATCCGAGTCTGCGTCAACTGAGTTGTCACCTCCTAACCTGAGACTCTCTGAATGTGTGAGCTCGTGAACATGGTTCTGAAATTGTCATGATAAGAGCAAGGGCTCAGGTAACTGTATTGTCAGAATGCACTGAGATGGTTGTCTGTAGTTGAGAGAAGACAGGATTGCTGTGGTTAGGGAAACATTAAGTTGCAACAAATTGAAGGGACCTCGTGCTTCAGACAAGTAGCTTCAAAACAACACTGTGTATAAACAAAGTCTTTGCAGTGCATCCCAGTACTATTGAGTAGCTCTTTTCGATCCACACTAAGGAATAATAAAGACCAAAATGCTAGTCGAAGTTATAGATGACTAAAATAAAATATTTGGAATTTATTCATTTTTAGTCCTTTGTTAACATTAAAATGATGCATCCTGAGCAAAAAATGGCAATGAAATGGTGCTGCTACAAAATCAGTTTTGGTGTAAAATTTAAAGTAATGAACCTCTGAACCAAAAATATTGTATTGTATAGTTTGTCATCTAGAACAAAGTATTAATTTGGTGTGGCCTAACCTTAGCCTAACGCACCTTGACTAAACCATAATAACCATAACTAACCTTCTGAACAGTTGAGCTTGACGCATCAGTCAATCTCCTCACACATGAGCCCACAGAATCCTATGAAACAAAAATGGTGGTTCAAATCAAGATCAATGCGGACAAAAACTATTTGAACAAGGTGTCTGCAATCAAATACACCAAAAAGCATGATGTCTACAATCTCAGAATTTTTAGCATTGAGGTGAGGTTGTTGCGGGACTTGGGTACAAATGAAATGATAATGTAGTCCATCTCACTTGCATATGTATAGTACGCTAGAGTACAAATTCTACACAAAGTCAAGAGCTATGTTATTCTGGGAGCAATGAAATGGATCGTATCTAGATAGAAGAGATGATAGTGTTAGTAAGCTAGGTGCCAAGGCACCAAGAATTCAATATATGTAGACTATTGTATGTATTGGAAGGGCGAGAGAGACTAAAAAAACTAAAAATAAATAAATATGTTATTTATTGTTAACATTCAGGGAAAGTTGGTTCTTGCCACTTACCTCCTTGTTTGATTGTGCCTGCTGGGGTTTGTACAACTCAGTATCATGGTCATACAGGAAGGGTGCTGCTAGGTATAGAAGAGATTTCCCAACCGGTTGGATCAATGAATATGGTATCCTTAGGGCTTTGCCTTTTGTTCAAAAAAATATGAATTGATTGCCTGTAACTCAACTGTTCTCGTTTTACTGATATGTTTAAGTTTGTTTGAATAATGTCACTTATTTCAGAATCATCCATCTCCCTTCATATCATTATATTATTGTTCAGATTTTCCATATCAGTGAGTGTAAAACAACAAAATGACCCTATAATAATTGTCACGGTTAATCTTAAATTGTTCCTGACCCTACAGAATTCTTGGCCAGAAAGTGGGCCCTGTTGTTGTAAATAAGAAAAGGTCAAGGTTGTCCTGAGTGTAAACACTGGATGGATTGTCCCTCTTGACTATTTACACTAGGAGAAGCTGTCACAATATGGGAGTTATCTTCTCTCAGTAGCTTCAATCCTCAATAACTGGTTTTCCTTGATCTCTATGAATACATGCAAGTTTTATTGGGGATGATCAAAGATTCAGAGTTGTCATTGCTTACAATGCAAATTGCTCTGAACTAAGGGAATACAATCCCACTATATCCCCAGGTTTTTGCTCAGACGGAGAAGGGGAGAGGAGTTTGATAGCTTGCGCAAGGAATGTCAGGTTGGGAAAAACCCTGCCCTAATTCAATGGCGGATTTGCATATCATACAGTTGTTAAGGCGAACTGCAATTTAATCTTCCACATAAATATCATCCTATGCCACTCTCATTGTCACACAGGAATATATTCTCCAGGGTACCATCAAATAATTTGCAGCAAAAGCTGCAGACTTTGTAAAATTCCTTCCCACATCTTGGCAGGACCCATCTTAAAAACAATTCAAAGTTCAATAATGCTTGCTTTTTTTAATTATTGTTACAGACAAATCCCATGACAGGAACCATCCAGAAACGGTCAAAGTTCCATCATTTTTTGCTTTTTAATTGTTATTGCGGACAAATCACATGACATGAACCTGGAACCAATGGACCTGGTACTAAATTTCGCTAGTAGGCTTACTAGTGAAAATTAAAAAAAATATCCAAGTTGAGATTCGAACCCAGGGCATAACCCTCCATCTGATTGCAGGGCAGACACTTAGACCACTACCTTGCATGTGTTAGTAAGGTGTATTCCTGTATAATTGTACATTGTTTATGAAACTATGGTGAGTGGATTTAAGATACACTAAATTTCGCGACTTAGGCAATAACGCGAAAAGCGAATCCTAAATGCCGCGAAAACTAAACTCCTATAGGGTAGTTTAAATTTTAAGGTGTCGGGATTTTATTATGAAACTAACGTTGAGTTTAATATACCCAGCAGGATTAACATCCTATCAGTAGATAGGATTATAAGATGAACATAATACTTAATGGTGTTTTATTACATTTATATATTAACCCTGGTTTGCGGAGCTTTCTATTTTTAGCATCAGCTTATTATTGCGTCCCCGCCTTCTGCAATATATGATGACCTGAACTCCAGAGCGACTGACGTTATGAATGGTGAGAGAATTGAAATAATATCATACTACACAACTAATACCGAACACTATCAGACCCTGTACAGCACAAGTATTATCAAACCCAGTACAGCACAATACTGCTACCATCGCTCCTAGTAAAAGAAGAAAGAGAAAACAACTACAAGTTACCACCAACTTCAGTAATACTTGCACCAGCTGCACCTGCTTGCACAACACTTATATCATCAAAGTGAAACTACCTGCTTGCACAACAATAATATCATCATCAAAGTGAAACTGCCTGCCAAAGCTGCATCATGCATACACCATTGAGCACACCAATAAGTATATGCAGCAGCCACAGCTTCAGGCAGTAGCAACAGGACCGTCGTCCTTTACGGTATCATTTAGGCAGTTAGCATTAAGACAGAGTAGCATCAGGACCGTTGTCCTATTCGGTAGTATTATAGACTGTCAAGTGAGAGGGTAGTATTCAGAACGTTATTCTGTGTAGACGTGTGTATATTGAGATTAGATTTTAAGTGACAAATTGTGTGAATTCATCGATTGTATAATATAATATAACTGGTATTGTTGTGTAGTTCTGGGTAATAGCAGCTATATCTGTGCTATCAGTGCTTATATCAGCACTCATCTGACATTTTAAATAACAAGGATAAAAAAATAAGGATGCGGATGCAGAGACGGTCAGGTCAGATTATTTAGAACACCTTTTAATATTTTTAACCTTACATAAATATTTTTATACATGTATTTTGTCTCAATTGAATTAAATGGTCTGGGTAATTAACTAAATAATCTTATGCTAAACAAATTAAGTTTATGCCTGTCTGGTTGACGCAGATTGGTAATCACATCCACTTGACTCTTCAGTAATCACAATTGTGTAGTCAAGGGCTGTCTAAAACTTCATGCACTTGTGGACGGCCTTGTTGGCGCTTTCATGTACCAGAGTATCAGCAGATATCAAAAGCTGCAATACATACAACGTGTGATGATTTAGATAGACTGTGTATTATAATAGCCTTGAATTAAATCTAAGTTCAAAATTGAGACAGTGTCTAGTGCATTAAATTCAGTGGAGTAGATTAACTCTATGCGTGTATTACATTTTGTCAGGATATTAATTGATATCGCCCATAAAGCCCATCAGAATAAATTGAGACGTGTGTCTATTGCATTAAATTCATGTGGAGTAGATAAACAGTGCGTGTATTACATTTTGTCAAGAGATTAATTGATATCGCTCATAAAGCCCATCAGAATTTATCGGATCAGTGTATCGTGTATCAGTGTACCGTGTATCAGTGTATCGTGTATCAGTGTATCTTTGAGACCCTTCTGTCACCTGTGGGTTATATAATGATTGCATAATTCAAGCGAAGGCTTTCAGTGCTAAAACCAAATAGAACCTAAAACTAAAGATAAAAGCCCACTCGCTCATCAAAGAGTAGACTCGGAGCAAGCTAACTACACCTTGTTGTGTACACGGCCCAGTCCGTTTCTCACAGTAACTCCCTGCGCCTTGGAGTCTGAGCACTTAGACTATACTATCATTAACCCACAATGAGGATTCTGTGAGCACAGAAATAGGATTGCCACAATTCTCAAGGCTTGGTATTGGTTAGGAGGCGGATGTTACGATCTCCACTTTGCAGGCATAAAACGAGTATAGCCCTGTGCTACCAGGCAATACTGTGCTTATTGCTGAACAAACACAAAAGGGAGGGGACAACACTTGTACAGTTTTAGTTAATGATGCTGAGGGGGACAACTCCGATTCTAGTTACTCTCTAATTAAGGAGTATGGAGTAACTCCCTTTATCTAGCTTCTCTTGCCAGGGAGCAAAGTCCCTAACTCCTTATTATCACAAAACTCCCCGCTTTATCCAGTTGTTTCTTGTTTTTTTGTTGTTGAGTTCAATCCAGTTGGTAAAATCTTCAACAAAATAAAAACCAATGTGCCAAGCATATAAACTGTCATACACACATATATCGGGAGTAAGGCAAATTTCATCAGGAGGTTTATATATATATATCTTGTCAGCTGTCAACTCCGATTTCTATATCAGGCTCCTCCCCCCATTAAATCAGAGTCATCTATTAAATCAGTAGGCGGGGCTTGTAATGATTCCGATGTATTATTCTTATTGCGATATTTTCTCTTTCTATTCTGTCTGTCTTTTATATTCATTTTTTTGGCAAACTTTTGATTTTCTCTCTCCAGTGATAAGATTTCCTTCACCATATGTTTAGTTATATCTACAAATAAATAGATATGCGTCTATGATACAAAGAAATGCTTTCAGCACACCATGTCAGAAAATAGAACAGAGAAAAACCTAACACTGCTTGGAGTCTCTCAAGATTTGACCTGACTGATCAATTGACTGATTCTTTAATCATACATATGTACAAACTAATTTCCAATCTTAGGGAATAAGTGGTGTAAACGACGTCTTCAACCGGATGATGAGCACAAAAAAGGGTCATACTAACATGGAGGTTATTTGAGCTATAGCCGCAGGGTGAGGACTGAAGGAGCAAAAACAGCTTCCTGCATATTATTATTCATTGCGGTGCTGTTATGGAATTCTGCTACTCTAAATCCAAAGCATATTCTTGGCTTGGTTCGGTCAGGAATTCCTGGAGTCCTAGGTTATTATGTGAGCCCATTCTATTGTCAACCAGAACACAGCCCTTTTCTAAAGTTGCAGTGGAATGTCTCTGTTAAATTGATACTTGCGTGTAACGCTAAAAGGAGGTAGTTAAGATCAAAAGGTGTCAACCAAAATCAGCTATGGAGCTAACTGACTGAAATAATCCCAAGGACTGAAGTTGTTTATAATATATAGACCCTGACTTACTTTTATCAGTTTTGAGGAGCTGTAGAAACACACCACCAGGAGTACGCCGTGTGTCTCCTCTCTGTAAGTATAAAACAATCATATACGGGTCTGTATTATGCAGGCTGTATACAACCCCCCCCCCCACCAACCCCTGACAGGCTGCCCAGGCTATTATACAGGTGTTAGCCTGTAACCCATCCCTCTAATATTGACATAAATATAAATACTAGGAGTGAAAGTAACCCGAAGTGCAACAAACAGTTTATCATCCTCCACAAAGCAAATGGCGATTTCAGACCGCAAAGTTTTTGGAAATTAGGCAATGCGGAGAGAACTTTTCTCTGTGGTTTCCCAAACATCACAAAATCAAAAAATAAGTTCAGTGAAATCAGACACCCCAAATGATCACAAAAGTTGTACAGAGACCTTAGTCTATTTAGTATAACACAAACTATAAGATAAGTAAAACATACTATAGTCTTCATTCCACCGGCCGCCTCAACATCCATTGTACGGTTGAATTGATCTAAGGCTTTTTTGACGGTTGGTGTAGCGTACCACCCACTCTATAAGTACTATTTTTGGTTCGTTCAGATTTCTGGCTATGTAACGAGCTATTACCCTCTCATCATCATCTGTGCACACTTCTGCCGGCAGCTTCAATACAAAAAAATAACAATTATTATGATGGATTGAAATCCCACATCAAGTATAACAGCATTTTTAATCTAATTGTGAATTATGTGTTAGTATCCCACAATGCTACATTCACCTTGTTTTCCAAGTAAGATATGTGAGAAATCCATAGTATTGCATTGTGGGATACTCCACAAACATTTCATATTGCCGCTTCCGAGCAAATGTTGAGCCTATGGGGTCGGTTTTTAGACATAACTAAAATATCTATGAACTTTATACTGATCTGATTGGTAACAAAATGACTCAGCATGGTGTGAAGTAGGCGGATCCATCAGCCTGTCTTTGTTTAGAAGAGAAAACAATAACACACAAGTGTCTGCCTACCCCTCCCCCTCCCTTGTTGCCTTGTACTTTATAAGAGAGTAGTTAGCTACTATTCTGGTTATGTACTAACCTCCCCCCTCCTCCTCCTCCTCCTCTACCAGGGTGTAATATAGATAATAATACAATGTTATATTATGCCAGACCAATCTGCATTATATATATATACCTCTGGTCGACAAATAACGCGCTGGCACTATAATGCACACACATACATACAGTATAAAATCATCACAAGGGATGTTTTTAATCTGCAGAGTTACGAATATAAGTCGGTATATGAGTCAGCAGAGGTATCCATTATTAGGATTGTCTGTTTTGATTAAACTTTACCCACATGGGAGGCGAGGGGCGCACAGGAAGGACTGTTTTACTGACTGAGTTAGCTGCTTGTACTGATACGTATTTGAATATTCACAGCACTGTCCCAGCACAGAACGATCACTTCCTACATCATGTATACCTGATGAGTACACACGAGCTGGCAGTCATGGAGTGGAAGTGCTTGGACAGGTTTGTTGATGAAATAACTTAAAAACTCAAGTCACTGTTGCTAGATGATTGATCCCAATCACTGAAGGAAATTACATACCAATAGTTACACTTACGACTACCCAAAGACTGATGCATACTATAGTCAGGCAGTTCTTATATTATGATAAAGTTATGTCAGATTCGCATGGTAAAAAAATTCAGTGCTCTACTTTCTGAAACAATTTTATCATAAGTAACTGCCTGACCATAACATGCCTTGGTCTTTGGGTAGGCTTTAATCTATCTATACCATATAATAACTCACCTAGTCTGTGTTTGATACCGTTTTTCTTGCCGGCTCGTTTTCTGGTACTATGATTGTCCCATTCTCTGTCATCGTTTACATTCCACAGCTGGTCAGCTCCTATCCTGGCTGCTGCTTCTGATAACTCAAACTCATCAAAATCTACAGTTCTACTCTCACCTGAATGGACGTACGACTCTACACCCCTCTCTATCGCTGTACAACAGAAACAAGGCTATCGACTTTATTGAACTGTTCACAGGCCGCAGCTAACTGTCACATCAATGTTTTGTTGTATAGTCATATCAACAAGGGAGGTATTGGCTGATTTAGCGTCTTTGTTTGCTGGAACATGATAATATTTATCATGTAACAGCCAACAAAGACGTGATAACCATCACATCACCATAAATATGACATGAATTCACTTCCACCAATACTTTTTACCAACAGAAAATCCCAGTAGCTATTTATTGGGTATTTTGCTATGAAAGGAGATGGTTTTTACTTTGATAAGAAACAAAAGTCATTAAAATAGAGAGTTGTCACCTCTCTGAACTAAAAGCTCAGAGAGTTGGCAACTCCCACATTTAATAATCCTAATGAGGAACTCTTAGAATGCTAAATAAGTGGCCTAACAACAGAATAAAAACATGATAGTTATTGAATATTAAAGGTCAGAATCAGTTCATTAGGGACTGATTGATAATAATGTGTATACCTTGATACACGTTGACCCAGACCCCACAAAAGGAGCATACAGCACCCCACCTGGTGGTACTACACACCTTCTAAAAGTTTTGTCTCTCAAACAATTTTTGCAAAATACGCAAATACGCCCCTGACACCTAATTTTTTGATTTTTCAAGCCTTTCACATCTGGAGGACCAAGTTTCAAATCACTGTGACCAACATTTGAGGAATAATGATCTGAAGTAGAAGTGCTGGCTTAATTGGTAAGAAAACTTTTTATTCTAAAACCTTAACTCAGCACGCGTTATGATCCAGCTAACATTACTGTTATTACTGCACTAAGCCGATCATTGAGTGTGTCTGTTGTTGTTTTCTCCTCATGAAACACTCTTTTGCGTCTTGTAACTCCCTCCCTATTCAATTGAAGGATATTAACAGGGGGAGGGAGGTGTTGAGTATTTCATGAGCAGAAAACACTCAATTTCCAGCTTGAAATATAGCCAATGTCATAACTTTAGCTCTGCCATTATGTTATCCTGAAATTGGGATTCCAAAGAGCAAGGTTTTTCAACCAACAAGTCAACACTTCTGTTTCAGGACATTACTTCCCTGAAAATCATCACAGAGATTTGAAACTGGAACCTAAAGCTGTAAAAAGTCATAGATAAACAATATATTATGTTAGAGCACAGAGCACCCTCTATAATACCCACATCATTGTAGCCTCTCATGTATTGGTTGATATCTTAGGGATATAGTTATACTCAAGTGGCAGCAGGTGAGATCTTGTGAAATTCTGTTTGATCAACAAATCCAAGACGTTTCATGTATACTTGCGATCTTATAACTTGTAGATCCATAATGATATAATTGTCTTGTGGATCTAAGAATATTTTTGATTTACTCTTAGATCCACAAGACAAGATGATAAGAAGATGATGTCGGCTGCTGACTGCCACATCAAAAATTTTAATAAGACTTAAATTCCAATTGTCCGACACAAATAGATAGCGGTCTGATTTATAAACTTGTTATTGAAAAAATTTAACAATTTCTCTTCCTGCTAGTAGCTTTTGCTTGGAATAATTTGAGCACAGCAGGTTAACTTACTGTCTATGGCTCGACCTCGTAGATTTCCGCTGGACTGTATCTTAATAGACAGCGAGTCTTCTACCAGGACATCAGACAAAATATTTCTTCTCTTTCTGACTTGAGTCACTGCTAGTAACGTCAGAATAATAATAACAGTTAAAATAATGATTTAAACATTTAGTGTTGAATCTAAATGTAAAAGAGACTAATCAAGTTTATGTCTCAAACATTTCATGACGTCAGCGGTTGTGAAATTAAATAAAGTATGATTCAATTCGCCTCGTTTTGGTGTTCCTCCCCCTTCAGTCCTGTGACTACAATAAGGAAGGTATGGAGTGCATGTATCTCTCAATGTACAAGCGCAGTGTTTGATACTTATGTCCGTTTAGCTTACTGCCAATTTCTAGCTCTTCGAACTCATAAAGCCCAAACCAATTGAAACTTTGTTCAGTTGAATAAAAACTGTCGAAGCAAAACTTATCATGTTACTAGTGAGATATATAGACTATACATAGTCTATACCTGCATGCTGCCTCCTGGAATAAGATGTTGATGCCGAGCCGTTTATTTGGAGTTTTCTCTTCTTACCGCTGATATAACCTCCGTCATCACTGAGATCCGAGTCTGCGTCAACTGAGTTGTCACCTCCTAACCTGAGACTCTCTCTGAATGTGTGAGCTCGTGAACATGGTTCTGAAATTGTCATGATAAGAGCAAGGGCTCAGGTAACTGTATTGTCAGAATGCACTGAGATGGGTGTCTGTAGTTGAGAGAACACAGGATTACTGTGGTTAGGGAAACATTAAGTTGCAACAAATTGAAGGGACCTCGTGCTTCAGACAAGTAGCTTCAAAACAACACTGTGTATAAACAAAGTCTTTGCAGTGCATCCCAGTACTATTGAGTAGCTCTTTTCGATCCACACTAAGGAATAATAAAGACCAAAAATGCTAGTCGAAGTTATAGATGACTAAAATAAAATATTTGGAATTTATTCATTTTTAGTCCTTTGTTAACATTAAAATGATGCATCCTGAGCAAAAAATGGCAATGTAATGGTGCTGCTACAAAATCAGTTTTGGTGTAAAATTTAAAGTAATGAACCTCTGAACCAAAAATATTGTATTGTATAGTTTGTCATCTAGAACAAAGTATTAATTTGGTGTGGCCTAACCTTAGCCTAACGCACCTTGACTAAACCATAATAACCATAACTAACCTTCTGAACAGTTGAGCTTGACGCATCAGTCAATCTCCTCACACATGAGCCCACAGAATCCTATGAAACAAAAATGGTGGTTCAAATCAAGATCAATGCGGACAAAAACTATTTGAACAAGGTGTCTGCAATCAAATACACCAAAAAGCATGATGTCTACAATCTCAGAATTTTTAGCATTGAGGTGAGGTTGTTGTGGGACTTGGGTACAAATGAAATGATGATGTAGTCCATCTCACTTGCATATGTATAGTACGCTAGAGTACAAATTCTACACAAAGTCAAGAGCTATGTTATTCTGGGAGCAATGAAATGGATCGTATCTAGATAGAAGAGATGATAGTGTTAGTAAGCTAGGTGCCAAGGCACCAAGAATTCAATATATGTAGACTATTGTATGTATTGGATGAGCGAGAGAGAAAAAAAAAACTAAAAATAAATATGTTATTTATTGTTAACATTCAGGGAAAGTTGGTTCTTGCCACTTACCTCCTTGTTTGATTGTGCCTGCTGGGGTTTGTACACCTCAGTATCATGGTCATACAGGAAGGGTGCTGCTAGGTATAGAAGAGATTTCCCAACCGGTTGGATCAATGAATATGGTATCCTTAGGGCTTTGCCTTTTGTTCAAAAAAATATGAATTGATTGCCTGTAACTCAACTGTTCTCGTTTTACTGATATGTTTAAGTTTGTTTGAATAATGTCACTTATTTCAGAATCATCCATCTCCCTTCATATCATTATATTACTGTTCAGATTTTCCATATCAGTGAGTGTAAAACAACAAAATGACCCTATAATAATAATTGTCACGGTTAATCTTAAATTGTTCCTGACCCTACAGAATTCTTGGCCAGAAAGTGGGCCCAGTTGTTGTAAATAATAAAAGGTCAAGGTTGTCCTGAGTGTAAACAATGGATGGATTGTCCCTCTTGACTATTTACACTAGGAGAAGCTGTCACAGTATGGGAGTTATCTTCTCTCAGTAGCTTCACTCCTCAATAACTGGTTTTCCTTGATCTCTATGAATACATGCAAGTTTTATTGGGGATGATCAAAGATTCAGAGTTGTCATTGCTTACAATGCAAATTGCTCTGAACTAAGGGAATACAATCCCACTATATCCCCAGGTTTTTGCTCAGACGGAGAAGGGGAGAGGAGTTTGATAGCTTGCGCAAGGAATGTCAGGGTGGGAAAAACCCTGCCCTAATTCAATGGCGGATTTGCATATCATACAGTTGTTAAGGCGAACTGCAATTTAATCTTCCACATAAATATCATCCTATGCCACTCTCATTGTCACACAGGAATATATTCTCCAGGGTACCATCAAATAATTTGCAGCAAAAGCTGCAGACTTTGTAAAATTCCTTCCCACATCTTGGCAGGACCCATCTTAAAAACAATTCAAAGTTCAATAATGCTTGCTTTTTTTAATTATTGTTCCAGACAAATCCCATGACAGGAACCATCCAGAAACGGTCAAAGTTCCATCATTTTTTGCTTTTTAATTGTTATTGCGGACAAATCACATGACATGAACCTGGAACCAATGGACCTGGTACTAAATTTCGCTAGTAGGCTTACTAGTGAAAATTAAAAAAATATCCAAGTTGAGATTCGAACCCAGGGCATAACCCTCCATCTGATTGCAGGGCAGACACTTAGACCACTACCTTGCATGTGTTAGTAAGGTGTATTCCTGTATAATTGTACATTGTTTATGAAACTATGGTGAGTGGATTTAAGATGCACTAAATTTCGCGACTTAGGCAATAACGCGAAAAGCGAATCCTAAATGCTGCGAAAACTAAACTCCTATAGGGTAGTTTAAATTTTAAGGTGTCGGGATTTTATTATGAAACTAACGTTGAGTTTAATATACCCAGCAGGATTAACATCCTATCAGTAGATAGGATTATTAGATGAACATAATACTTAATGGTGTTTTATTACATTTATACATTAACCCTGGTTTGCGGAGCTTTCTATTTTTAGCATCAGCTTATTATTGCGTCCCCGCCTTCTGCAATATATGATGACCTGAACTTCAGAGCGACTGACATTATGAATGGTGAGTGAATTGAAATAATATCATACTACACAACTAATACCGAACACTATCAGACCCTGTACAGCACAAGCATTATCAAACCCAGTACAGCACAATACTGCTACCATCGCTCCTAGTAAAAGAAGAAAGAGAAAACAACTACAAGTTACCACCAACTTCAGTAATACTTGCACCAGCTGCACCTGCTTGCACAACACTTATATCATCAAAGTGAAACTACCTGCTTGCACAACAATAATTTCATCATCAAAGTGAAACTGCCTACCAAAGCTGCATCATTCATACACCATTGAGCACACCAATAAGTATATGCAGCAGCCACAGCTTCAGGCAGTAGCAACAGGACCGTCGTCCTTTACGGTATCATTTAGGCAGTTAGCATTAAGACAGAGTAGCATCAGGACCGTTGTCCTATTCGGTAGTATTATAGACTGTCAAGTGAGAGGGTAGTATTCAGAACGTTATTCTGTGTAGACGTGTGTATATTGAGATTAGATTTTAAGTGACAAATTGTGTGAATTCATCGATTGTATAATATAATATAACTGGTATTGTTGTGTAGTTCTGGGTAATAGCAGCTATATCTGTGCTATCAGTGCTTATATCAGCACTCATCTGACATTTTAAATAACAAGGATAAAAAAATAAGGATGCGGATGCAGAGACGGTCAGGTCAGATTATTTAGAACACCTTTTAATATTTTTAACCTTACATAATATTTTTATACATGTATTTTGTCTCAATTGAATTAAATGGTCAGGGTAATTAACTAAATAATCTTATGCTAAACAAATTAAGTTTATGCCTGTCTGGTTGACGCAGATTGGTAATCACATCCACTTGACTCTTCAGTAGTCACAATTGTGTAGTCAAGGGCTGTCTAAAACTTCATGAGAGTAGTCAGAGAGGTTTATATATATCTTGTCAGCTGACCACTCCAATTTCTATATCAGGCTCCTCCCCCATTAAATCAGAGTCATCTATTAAATCAGAGGGCGGGGCTTGTAATTATTCCAATGTATTATTCTTATTGCAATATTTTCTCTTTCTATTCTGTCTGTCTTTTATATTCATTTTTTTGGCAAACTTTTGATTTTCTCTCTCCAGTGAGAAGATTTCCTTCACCATATGTTTAGTTATATCTACAAATAAATAGATATGCGTCTATGATACAAAGAAATGCTTTCAGCACACAATGTCAGAAAATAGAACAGAGAAAAACCTAACACTGCTTGGAGTCTCTCAAGATTTGACCTGATTGATCAATTGACTGATTCTTTAATCATACATATGTACAAACTAATTTCCAATCTTAGGGAATAAGTGGTGTAAACGACGTCTTCAACCGGATGATGAGCACAAAAAAGGGTCATACTAACATGAAGGTTATTTGACCTATAGCCGCAGGGTGAGGACTGAAGGAGCAAAAACAGCTTCCTGCATATTATTATTCATTGCAGTGCTGTTATGGAATTCTGCTACTCTAAATCCAAAGCATATTCATGGCTTGGTTCGGTCAGGAATTCCTGGAGTCCTCAGATATTATATGAGCCCATTCTATTGCCAACAAGGACACAGCCTTTTTCTAAAGTTGCAGTGGAATGTCTCTGTTAAATTGATACTTGCGTGTAACGCTAAAAGGAGGTAGTTAAGATCAAAAGGTGTCAACCAAAATCAGCTATGGAGCTAACCGACTGAAATAATCCCAAGGACTGAAGTTAGTGATAATATATAGACCCTGACTTACTTTTATCAGTTTTGAGGAGCTGTAGAAACACACCACCAGGAGTACGTCGTGTGTCTCCTCTCTGTAAGTATAAAACAATCATATACGGGTCTGTATTATGCAGGCTGTATACACCCCCCCACCCACCCCTGACAGGCTGCCCAGGCTATTAGACAGGTGTTAGCCTGTAACCCGTCCCTATAATATTGACATAAATATAAATACTAGGAGTGAAAGTAACCCGAGGTGCAACAAACAGTTTATCATCCTCCACAAAGCAAATGGCGATTTCAGACCGCAAAGTTTCTGGAAATTAGGCAATGCGGAGAGAACTTTTCTCTGTGGTTTCTCAAACATCACAAAATCAAAATATAAGCAACGTTCATTGAAATCAGACACCCCAAATGATCACAAAAGTTGTACAGAGACCTTAGTCTATTTAGTATAACACAAACTATAAGACAAGTAAAACATACTATAGTCTTCATTCCACCGGCCACCTCCACATCCATTGTGCGGTTGAAGAGATCTAAGGCTTTTTTGACGGCTAGTGTAGCGTACCACCCGCTCTATAAGTACTATTTTTGGTTCGTTCAGATTTCTGGCTATGTATCGAGCTATTACCCTCTCATCATCATCTGCGCACACTTCAGTCGGCAGCTTCAATACAAAAAATAACAATTATTATGATGGATTGAAATCCCACATCAAGTATAACAGCATTTTTAATCTAATCGGAATTATGTGTTAGTATCCCACAATGCCACATTCACCTTGTTTTCCAAGTAAGATATATGTGAGAAATCCATAATTTATTGCATTGTGGGATACTCCACAAACGTTTCATATTGCCACTTCCGAGCAAATGTTGAGCCTATGGGGTCGGTTTTTAGACATAACTAAAATATCTATGAACTTTAAACTGATCTGATTGGTAACAAAATGACTTAGCATGGTGTGAAGTAGGTGGATCCATCAGCCTGTCCCTGTTTAGAAGAGAATACAATAACACACAAGTGTCTGCCTACCCCTCCCCCTCCCTTGTTTTCTTTTACTTTATAAGATGGTACTTAGCTACTATTCTGGTTATGTACTAACCTCCCCCCCCCCTCCTCCTCTACCAGGGTGTAATATAGATAATAATACAATGTTATATTATACCAGACCAATCTGCATTATATATATATATACCTCTGGTCGACAAATAACGCGCTGGCACTATAATGCACACACAGTATAAAATCATCACAAGGGATGTTTTTAATCTGCAGAGTTACGAATATAAGTCGGTATATGAGTCAGCTGCAAAGGTATCCATTATTAGGATTGTCTATTTTGATTAAACTTTACCCACATGGGAGGCGAGGGGCGCACAGGAAGGACTGTTATACTGACTGAGTTAGCTGCTTGTACTGATACCTATTTGAATATTCACAGCACTGTCCCAGCACAGTACGATCACTTCCTACATCATGTATACCTGATGAGTACACATGAGTTGGCAGTCATGGAGTGGAAGCGCTTGGACAGGTTTGTTGATGAAATTACTTAAAAACTCAAGTCACTGTTGCTAGATGATTGATCCCAATCACTGTAGGAAATTACATACCAATAGTTACACTTACGACTACCCAAAGACTGATGCATACTATAGTCAGGCAGTTCTTATATTATGATAAAGTTATGTCAGATTTGCATGGTAAAAAAATTTAGTGCTCTACTTTCTGAGACAATTTTTATCGTAAGTAACTACCTGACCATAACATGCCTTGGTCTTTGGGTAGGCTTTAATCTATCTATACCATATAATAACTCACCTAGTCTGTGTTTGATACCGTTTTGCTTGCCGGCTCGTTTTCTGGTACTATGATTGTCCCATTCTCTGTCATCGTTTACATTCCACAGCTGGTCAGCTCCTATCCTGGCTGCTGCTTCTGATAACTCAGCATCAAACTCATCAAAATCTACAGTTCTACTCTCATCTGAATGGACGTACGACTCTACACCCCTCTCTATCGCTGTACAACAGAAACAAGGCTATCAACTTTATTGAACTATTCACAGGCCGCAGCTAAGTGTCACATCAATGTTTTGTTGTATAGTCATATCAACAAGGGAGGTATTGGCTGATTTAGCGTCTTTGTTTGCTGGAACATGATAATATTTATCATGTGGCAGCCAACAAAGACGTGATAACCATCACATCACCATAAATATGACATGAATTCACTTCCACCAATACTTTTTATCAACAGAAAATCCCAGTCGCTATTTATTGGGTATTTTGCTATGAAAGGAGATGGTTTTTACTTTGATAAGAAACAAAAGTCATTAAAATAGAGAGTTGGCAACTCCCACATTTAATAATCATAATGAGGAACTCTTAAAATGCTAAATAAGTGGCCTAACAACAGAATAAAAACATGATAGTTATTGAATATTCAAGGTCAGAATCAGCTCATTAGGGACTGTTTGATAATAATGTGTATACCTTGATACACATTGACCCAGACCCCACAAAAGGAGCATACAGCACCCCACCTGGTGGTACTACAAACCTCCTAAAAGTTTTGTCTCTCAAACAATTTTTGCAAAATACGCAAATACGCCCCTGACACCTAATTTTTTGATTTTTCAAGTCTTTTACATCTGGAGGACCAAGTTTCAAATCACTGTGACCAACATTTGAGGAATAATGATCTGAAGTAGAAGTGCTGGCTTAATTGGTAAGAAAACTTTTTATTCTAAAACCTTAACTCAGCAAGACGCTCAAGGTCGAGCTAACATTACCGCAATTACTGTACTAAGCCGATCATTGAGTGTGTCTGTTGTTGTTTTCTCCTCATGAAACACTTTTATTGCGTCTTGTAACTCCCTCCCTATTCAATTGAAGGATATTAACAGGGGGAGGGAGGTGTTGAGTATTTTATGAGCAGAAAACACTCAATTTCCAGCTTGAAATATAGCCAATGTCACAATTTTAGCTCTGCCATTATGTTATCCTGAAATTGGGATTCCAAAGAGCAAGGTTTTCAACCAACAAGTCAACACTTCTGTTTCAGGACATTACTTCCCTGAAAATCATCACAGAGATTTGAAACTGGAACCTAAAGCTGTAAAAAGTCATAGATATACAATATATATGTTAGAGCACAGGGCACCCACTATAATACCCACATCATTGTAGCCTCTCCTGTATTGGTTGATATCTTAGGGATATAGTTATACTCAAGTGGCAGCAGGTGAGATTTTGTGAAATTCTGATTGATCAACAAATCCAAGACGTTTTATGTATACTTGCAATCTTATATCTTGTAGATCCATGATGATATAATCGTCTAGTGGATTTAAGAATATTTTTGATTTACTCTTAGATCCACAAGACAAGATGATTATATCATTAGAGATCTACTGTAAGGTTTACCAAGTGCTCAGATTATCTTCGTCACTTCACCAGCCCTTCTATATTAAGATAAAAAGAACTAACGCATTAGTGGTCGGCTGCTGACTGCCACATCAAAAATTTTATTAAGACTGAAATTCCAATCGTCCGACACAAATAGATAGCGGTCTGATTTATAAACTTGTTATTGAAAACATTTAACAATTTCTCTTCCTGCTAGTAGCTTTTGCTTGGAATAATTTGAGCACAGCAGGTTAACTTACTGTCTATAGCTCGACCTCGTAGATTTCCGCTGGACTGTATCTTACTGGATAGCGAGTCTTCTACCAGGACATCAGACCAAATATTTCTTCTCTTTCTGACTTGAGTCACTGCTAGTAACGTCAGAATAATAATAACAGTTGAAATAATAATGATTTAAACATTTAGTGTTGAATCTAAATGTAAAAGAGACTAATCAAGTTTATGTCTCAAACATTTCATGACGTCAGCGGTTGTGAAATTAAATAAAGTATAGGCAAGGCACCAAGAATTCAACATATGTAGACTATTGTATGTAATGTATGAGCGAGAGAGACTAAAAACACTAAAAATAAATATGTTATTTATTGTTAACATTCAGGGAAAGTTGGTTCTTGCCACCACTTACCTCCTTGTTTGATTGTGCCTGCTGGGGTTTGTACAACTCAGTTTCATGGTCATACAGGAAGGGTGCTGCTAGGTATAGAAGAGATTTCCCAAACCGGTTGGAGCAATGAATATGGTATCCTTAGGCTTTTGTTCAAAAAAATATGAATTGATTGATTGCCTGTAACTCAACTGTTCTCGTTTTACTGATATGTTTAAGTTTGTTTGAATAATGTCACTTATTTCAGAATCATCCATCTCCCTTCATATCATTATATTACTGTTCAGATTTTCCATATCAGTGAGTGTAAAACAACAAAATAAAGGTAAAAGGACCCTATAATAATTGTCACGGTTAATCTTAAATTGTTCCTGACCCTACCAAAGCTTACGCAGTCCTAAGCTTCTACTGTCCCTTTATCTATATATCAGCAGGCAGAATATGGGCCAGCTCAGAATTGACCAATCAGGTGTCACCTGAAAAAAATAGCACTGTACAGCCATTGTAGTAATAATAAGAATAGCTGTGACTGGAGCTTAATGAACCAATCACACAAAAGCAAGTATTTTCTGCTGCACTGCACTCAAACTAGAAGAAAGAAAATAGCAGACGGGTGTTTTGGAGATGGTTTGATGGTTTGTAGTACCTAGAAAAGATAGAGTCAGGTAAATCACATTGCATCTACCTAGATAGGAGTAGGACTTGCTCTCCAAGATATCAAAATTTCATCATTGCTTTAGTGTCCTTTGTTTTAGGTTATTGAAGACATATGACCCATGCTTTCTTTCTCTTATCTTAGCCTGTCACAACCAGAGGGGTAACTGTCTACAGACAGTGCCCTGCCCCTTGTCTGTGTATTTCAATAAGAATGGGTTTGATAGGTACAGATAGGAATGAATGATATTTGGCCATGTATTTCAGGTTACTACAGCAATGCACTGACCCTACTAGTTATACAACAATAATAAACCAACTAGTACTAGAGAGGATTCTGATAAACTTACAGAAGGTTATAGGTTGTAGTGAGCAAATGCTACAAATTTACAATCCATCAAGGCAGCCTGTGTAATCATTGCTCAACGTTAATATGTACAATAGCCCTGATTATTCACACCTATTTTTTGGAATGTTATAGGGGATTGAATTGGTTAAAAGCTGTCGTGAGGCAAGACCTAGTCAACACATACGTGAATGGAATGCTCAGTAGAAGGCATATTGCGTTCAACATTTTGAGGCTGGAGACTATACCCGCTGCAAGCCGTAAGTTTTTCACATCAACAACCCAAAACGATCTTAGGAATATCAACCCATTACTTTTGAACGGCTAATTTATGAATTGAAGCACAGAGGTCGGCTATGCAACATTTAACTTTACTTAACTTATTTTAAGTTAAAATTTAGTTTGTCTCCATAACCACAAGTTCTTATTGTGATAAAACCAATTTGTGTTTCAATGGCTTTAATCTTACTCAAACCAATATATGATGTCTCTTTTGCAGGCTGCACAACAGAATTATCCTGAGCAAGCAAGCAGTACCTCAACTCAACCTCAGGGGGAACTCTCTCGCTAGTCTCATAGGGGGAAATTCTTTGCCTCTAGATCGTGGTGCACTTACATATGTATCAGCCAGCTTTCTACATTTCTCATTGCGCTTGATTCTCTTTCATCTGCCACTCTTTCCAATGTGAGCAGTAATTGCAACGTAAGAGATCTTGTCATGGACTCTATACTGCACGCTGACAAGGCTCACAGTAGATTGTAACCTACCAAGTTCTGAAGCCTTTGATTTATTTCATAAGGTAGTGCAAAAGTTTTCCAGAGTGAGGTGTGTGGCATTTATAAATAGATGTAAACAATAAATAGACAGCAATAAGAAAAAAAATCCTTCTGCCAGTTTTTAGACAGAGTTTACAATAAAAGAATCAAACTGATCTTGTGGTTTCAGGAAAATCTGTATCTAATTTTTTCTAAGTCTCTTTTATGTAATTTTACTTCTGCAATTTTATTCAAATACTATTGCTATGTAATACTTTACATTATCAGCCCAACAATGGTTAACAAAAACTCATGACTCATTTCTTTTGTCAACTTCCTTTCTCCATTGGCTCCTCAGAGATCACCATAGTGTCTTTTTAAAGTTTAGTGTAGTTCCCTTTGGTTATAGTACATTCAGCCTCTTGTGTCACTGTCAGTATCCTGGCTGTATTTAGAAACTCGCTCATAGTTGGAGCATTGTTACTGCCAGTTTTGGCTCTTTGGTGACCAAAGTACTGCTCCAAGCTATCTTGACAAAGCGTTTTCTCAGTCAAAAACTCCTAAGTGAGCGCTAAGAAGGAGTGACCTGTAGGAATATTATAATGGCGTAATGATAGCTCACACTTAATCTTGGTTATTTGAGGTGGGAGTCTATAATAAAGTAAAGATGTTGAGCTAGACTTGAATTTAGCCTAATATAGTATGTGCTAAGGATACAGCCGGCTAGGTGAGAAGAAGTATGTGCAAAATGGCATTCTATGTAGATCTTGATTTCCACAATCTTGATCAATATCACAGATTTTGCATCACATTGTAAAGTGTACTTACAAGTGATTCTCCGGCTGATTCTTGTCTGAACGCAAAGTGCGACATTTTGACCTATCTGCATCCGTGATGTCGACACCATATACTTCGTCCTCCAATTGAGTTAGCCTGTCAATAAAGTCTTCGATGAACTGTAACATCAGAGAAATACTGTGATATAAGTATTAAAGCTATGATTTAGATTTCTAATCAGGGGGATCTTTCAATTAGAGAGAGCGATCCTTTACTAAAGCAAGTTATCACTATCACATCGCTCCAAAATTATCACTCACTTGGTCTTTCAATTAGACAAAATCGCTCTCAAATCGTTCACTCTGAATGTATATAGTTCCATCAAGTGAGTGAGCGATCTGAAAGTGAGAGCCTAGCAGGTATCACTCACTCAGGGAGTGAGCGATCAAAATGTGATTTTGGCTGTTTCTAATTGAAAGACCCCCCCGTATAACTTTAAAGCGCTTGTTGGAGTTCTATGCCTAAGAAAAACCTGGCGTGTCGATAAAAACATTGAAATATTTGACTAGTCTGTCATATTTGTAAGAAATAATCCCTACCTTGAATCGCTAATCTGTAGGAGATTCTATGCGGCATCTTGTACTTGTTTCTTGAGTTCCATCCCTCAGACCTGTATCTATCGGATGTTCAGTACATCGAAATCATCATTGGAAATCTGTATTATTTCTATGGTAGCCGAATATCTCACCGCATTCTCATTTGCAACAGATCCAGAGTGCCTAGAGAGAAATAAGGAATAAAATTTATAGTCTTCTTTTCTGGTCATGTGCAGCTCTAGACTATCTTCCAACCACAGGCCATTTGTATTTGGTGCAAGTCCAGTGGTTGAATGCCCAAGTGTTCAAGGCCTAAACAACTGGAGTTGATTCAACTGTACTACAGAAAGTTGTGCTTCCAACCTCCCTGTTCCAGCAGACTGGTTGTGACGGAATTACACCGTGAGAGTCCCTCTTAATAAATCAAAAATAACTCCTCACTTTTCATCTTTCTTACTACTATGGTATTAGCATGTACTTCTTGCCTAAATAACTTTGTCATCTGAAACAAACACCATTGCACTCACATCAACTCATCCAACTCCTTGCTCACATTGTTGTAGTTAGAATCAGATCGTCTTTATAGTTAAATTTTCTATAGAAAACATACACCAGATTTGCTAAGCGAGTCATATTTTGCCATTAGTTAGTGTACAGTGCTATTTTTTCAGGTCATAATATAGTACACGCCCAGACCACGCCCCAGTTTCGAAGCTCTATTGATATATTAGCTCTGACCCTACTGAATTCTTGGCCAGAAAGTGGGCCCAGTTGTTGTAAATAATAAAAGGTCAAGGTTGTCCTGAGTGTAAACACTGGATGGATTGTCCCTCTTGACTATTTACACTAAGAGAAGCTGTCACAATATGGGAGTTATCTTCTCTCAGTAGCTTCAATCCTCAATAACTGGTTTTCCTTGATCTCTATGAATACATGCAAGTTTTATTGGGGATGATCAAAGATTCAGAGTTGTCATTGCTTACAATGCAAATTGCTCTGAACTAAGGGAAGACAATCCCACTATATCCCCAGGTTTTTGCTCAGACGGAGAAGGGGAGAGGAGTTTGATAGCTTGCGCAAGTAATATCAGGGTGGGAAAAACCCTGCCCTAATTCAATGGCAGTTTGCATATCATACAGTTGTTAAGGCGAACTGCAATTTAATCTTCCACATAAATATCATCCTATGCCACTCTCATTGTCACACAGGAATATATTCTCCAGGGTACCATCAAATAATTTGCAGCTAAAGCTGCAGACTTTGTAAAATTCCTTTCCACATCATGGCAGGACCCATCTTAAAAACAATTCATAGTTCAATAATGCTTGCCTTTTTTAATTATTGTTACAGACAAATCCCATGACAGGAACCATCCAGAAACGGTCAAAGTTCCATAATTTTTTGCTTTGTAATTGTTATTGCGGACAAATCACATGACATGAACCTATGAATCTATGCCACGAAAACTAAACTCCTATAAGGTAGTCTTAATTTTAAGGTGTTGGCATTTTATTATGAAACTAACATTGAGTTTAATGTACCCAGCAGGATTAACATCCTATCAGTAGATAGGATTATTAGATGAACATAATACTTAATGGTGTTTTATTACATTTTTACATTGACCCTGGTTTGCGGAGCTTTCTATTTTTAGCATCAGCTTATTATTGCGTCCCCGCCTTCTGCAATATATGATGACCTGAACTCCAGAGCGACTGACATTATGAATGGTGAGAGAATTGAAATAATATCATACTACACAACTCATACCGAACCCAGTACAGCACAATACTGCTACCATCGCTCCTAGTAAAAGAAGAAAGAGAAAACAACTACAAGTTACCACCAACTTCAGTAATACTTGCACCAGCTGCACCTGCTTGGACAACACTTATATCATCAAAGTGAAACTACCTGCTTGCACAACAATAATATCATCATCAAAGTGACACTGCCTGCCAAAGCTGCATCATGCATACACCATTGAGCACATCAATAAGTATAAACACCTGTGATTCCCCAACGGATGTGCTATTTGGGGGTTCCCCATTTTATTTCATGTTTTACAACAATTTTATTTTGTATTGTTCAATTTAATCTCAACTTTCTGATTTTGATTTGGAGTTTTCTGAATTTCACTCTATCTTTTTGGCAGTTAGCAGCTTGAAGAAATAATATCCGATTTTTATTCAGATTCGCCATTCAGATTTACCACTCCTCATTATTTGTTTTTTGCCACCAGCAAAAAAAACTTAATGGTAACTCAGCTTATCGGACCACATTTCCTTGCATTAGATTGTACAGTAGACTTGTGTGGCTTTTAATATTCATCCCATGCAAAAAAATCCCATTAACTTCTATTTGAGTAGTGAGCACAAAAAAACCCCATTGGTTATCGATATTGACCTTCTTATCTGAGCTTGTTGAGTCATTTAGATGTGTCATGAGTGTGTCATCCTCTGATTAATAACTGTAAATTATCTGGTTTTTAAAATTTCAAACAAAACACTCGACAAATCGGGTCACATTTCCTTGTGCTTGATTGTACGAAAGGCTTGGGTAGCATTTGATCTCAGTGCTTTGTAAAAAAAGGATAATCCCCAACCCATCTTCCCCACAGAATAGTATTTTTATTGAAAGTAAACCGCATATCAAAAAATGAGAATTATGTTATATAGATTAGTACAGGTACAAACTCACTTACCGGGATACTCCCATATGCTAAGCGAGCGCTCTACCATTTGAGCTACACCCCAATTGGATACCCACACAACACAAGCTGGTTTTAAAGCTCCCGATGAGATGCAATCAATATTGTAAGTTGTGCATGAAAGATATGAATGTATTTGGTCGAGAAATACAGTGGAGTTCACTTAATTCAAACCTCAGGGGACCACAAATATTTGTTCTAATTAAGCAGAGTCTGAATTAAGTGACATTAGAATGTATTGAGATCTGGCTGAAGGGACGAATTTCCTTGTGTGAATTAACAGGAGTTTTGAATTATAAAGTTTGAATTAACAAGCTTACATTGTAGTTGTGGATGATGACAGAAGCAAATTCAGCAATGCTTATAATTGGGGAGACAACTTGAAATGCGTTGCTGGAATAAATATATTCTCTAGGCATATGCATATTTATTTACAGTTTATGTTAGTTTATCTCAGAGCTGTGCATGTGAACTTAATCGATCAATCACAGCTTAGTATCTCTTACTCTGTTCCTGTTCTTACTCATAGATGTGTGAACTATTTCTACACCATGAATGATAATCTTACCCATAATCCCCTGATTTAACTATTATACACGAAAAGGGCAATGGCATTTTTTTGCATGGATGAAGATCAAATACCACCATAGGTCTACTGTTCAACGTAACACAAGGAAATGTGGTCGGATAAGCTATGTTACCGGTTTCAGTTGTTTTGCTGTCCTCATCTATACTAGATGACACAAATATCCACGACCAGATAAACATCAAAAAAATATATTTTGAATTTATGGCTTGTTTTAGAGAAAATTAAGTGTTGGAAAACTTAAATTAAAATGAGGCGATTATCCCGATACAGGAAAATTTGATTACAATTACCCCCATATAGCACATCCTGGGCTTGGGGAAACCACAGGTGTTTACGGTAGGCTATTCCTAGTGCGATATTATGATATTCTGTTACACAATGGGGGTGTAGCTCAAGTGGTAAAGCGCTAGCTTAGCATGTGAGACGTGCCGGGAACGATACCTGGCACCTCCAATACTTTTGTGGACCGAAATTGATCGATGTCATCTGAAATCTTGAAAAGAGCTTTGAAGGTCCTGAAACATGACTTTAGTTGACTCATAGAATATCAGTGATCGAGATTTTTGCCTATTGGCTCCCAAAATGTAGCGGCGCAGTGGAAGCGTGCTGGGCCCATAACCCGGAGGTCGGTGGATCGAAACCACTTTCTGCTAGTTATGTTTTGTTTGTCACCATGAATTCTGCTTCCTTTAGAAGCTAAGAATAAGAAAGTAAGTCCAACACGGCTAACCACAAAGTATCTTGATGACCAACAGTTTTTGTGTAAAACAACCTGACAGAGAAAATTTGATGTAACATGATCTTGTGGTGCTGATAGACTGAACTCCCCAGAATGACACCATACTGGATATCTGACCAGTTATCACACGATAAACATCAGATTAAATTAGATTTACCTTTTTGTGAGTCATTCAGATGTGTGTCATGAGTGTGAACCTTTATTTTTCTGTTTGTCTGTGACCTGGGTTTAAAATTACCAACAAAAAATGAAAATCGATACTCAGCCTATCAGGTCACATTTCCTTGTACAGCAGCCCTGGATGGCTTAATCTCTGTGCTCTGTATATATCTGATAATCTGCCAACCACCTTCAATATGGATCAAACTTTTGGTCGAAGGTGAATCGCGTATTATAAGATGAGAGTTTTTTTGCAGATAAGTACAGGTACAAACTCACCTAGCAGGATTAACTCACAGTGACAAACTGAGAATGTCATATTCATATCCTGCAAAATAGTAACTAAAAATAACTTGTCCATTTTGGGAGAGAGCAAAGACTACTGAATCCACACAAAATCTACACATAAGAGGTTATGTGGGAGTTTGAGAATGACTGTCTGTTCAATTCTCGGTAAGACAAATTGCTTTGTAATGCAGAAGACTTTCTACTGATAGCTAACCTTACATTAACCAGGCAACTGACTAGGAGTTGTTTTCTTTATATGAGTAGGGGGACAATTCTATGTCAGAGAATGAAATTGATGATGCAAATTGTTAAGATTTTTCTCTATCTTCTGATCCTGAAAGAATTCCTCCATATCGACCATTTGCCGCTCCGAAAAAATTAATAAAGGAGATCGATCTAAATGGTGAATATTGAGTCATTCAGATGTGTCATGAGTGTGTCAACCTTTCTCTTTTTACTGAGAGTTATTTGGATTTTCGACTTTATATCACCAAAAAAAAAGAAAATTGAAACTAAGCTTATCCGGTCACATTTCCTTGTGTTATCTTGTACAGCTGACACAGGTCGCGTTTAATTTTGCTCTATATTAAATATATGATTGGTCCAGTAACAAATATATAAGAAAAATAGTAAAAAACACACCGATGACACATCAGAATGACTCAGGCCAATCCAAATCCATCCAATACTTTGTGGGAACTCTAGAATATATATACTGCAAAAATAGTCTAAGTTACCATTAAAAAATAAAGATATTGACAAACCAAGGATTGAGTTTTTTAGTATCTCTGATGTGCTCGATCTAAGACTTTCTTTACTAAAGCTGGAAGAGCTAAAGATACATCTTGACATTCTTTGTTTTCAATATATTGCAAAGGCCAAAGAATATGAGAACCATCCATGCAAAACATTTTTGGAAGCCCGAAATCACCCTTCTATAAATAGAACAGCATTTATAGACAATGATATTTTTCATAAATACACCTGACTGCTTTGTTTTATTTATTTATTTATGCATGGTCTTTATTTGTCATTGACTTTGATCGGCAATAATAAAGTATATACATATACATATATATATATTAATAATAAAATTTTCGTAACCCTAGCGCATCCCTAGCCCCTGGGAACTCACAGATGTTGATTTCAGGCCATTCCTAGTGGTTTAATATGGTGTTGAGCTTCAGATGGGTATCCGATGGGGGTGTAGCTCAAGTGGTAGATAGATAGATAGATAGATAGATAGATAGTTTATTCCTGTCTCCAACGTAAGTCTGAGAAATATTTTGTTTTGTTAGAGCAATAAAAATGCGAGAAAAACTGTAAAAAGATCAGTCACTAATTGTCAACGCATACACATGATTAAGATCAGGACATCTGGTTAAAAAATTCAGTTGTAAAATTAAAATACGGAGTTCAGGAATTTATAATGCATAGGTTTCTAAAACAGTACTTTCTGAGGTCAATACGACATTTTGGCTGTCGGTTCCTGCCTGAGGGCAGTTGCTCCAGTTCAAACAGGGGGGTGCGGTCTGTAGCATACATGCGTAGGTATCTCGCTCGCTTAGCATGTGAGAGGTACCGGGATCGATACCCTGCACCTTTATTACTTTTAGGGGCAGTAATGGGGGTTCAGTAAATATGAGGAAGGGGAAGGGCACTTCTATACTGTCAGAGAACCTGGCAGAGAAAGTTTGTTGTATTGTTATCGAAATATTGTGATGTTGATAGAATGAATTCCTCCGAATGACATCATATTGAATTTTTGACCAGTTATCACACAGCAATAAACTTTATTTTGAATTAGATTTACCTTATTGTGGATATTTGAGTCATTCAGATTTGTTACGATTATATCATTTTTTACTAAGCTATCTGGGTTTTAAAAATAAACTACAAAAAAATAAACTCAGCTCATCTGGTCACATTTCCTTGTAGAGCAGACTTGGGTGGCTTAATCTCCCTGTTGTACAAAAAACACCAAGTACGAATTGCTTCGTAGATTAGTACAGATACAAACACACTTGCCAGGATTAAATCACAGTGACAAACTGATGATAATGGCTCATTCATATCCTGTAGTGTAGTTACTAAATATAACACACCAGATTTAGCAGAGAGCAGAGACTACCATCATTATCCTCACAAACTCTACACATAAAAAGTCCGGTGGGAGTACGAGAACAACTGCCTGTTTGATTCTCCAAAGAAATATCGCTATGTAATTTCGAAGACTTTCTAATGAATAACTAATTTGTGGCATTGCATCTAGAGTCTAGACCAGCTGTGGGCAACCTGCGGCCTTTTTGCCAGTGCGGCCTAATGGGTAATATTTTGCGGCCTAATTGTGGCCTTATGCCTGTAAAACTTTTTATACATTAATTTTGATTCCCTTTTTTTTATGTGGAGAACCAAGTATGCATAGCGCTCTGTAAGCTCAAAATATTTCTAAATAGTGGCCATTCTGTATTATGCATGTAGCTAAGCTTCCCAGCCACTCTTACTACTTTATCAAGTTGTTGTCCTTTCGAAATAACACAATACAGTGACCTTTGGATGTTAAAATAACAAGTTTCTCTAACATTATAGTAATTTTTTTTTTGCAAAACAGTCTCTGTGGACAAAAATTCCCTCTGTGACAAGTGCTCCTGCATTATGGCTGAAATTTTCCAAATTGAATTAATTCTTCATTTCACAATCATTTGCGAAAATTTCCCTCCTTTGAGAGAGGGCGGGAGCTGTGAGGTGAAAACTTTGGCAGGACACGAAAAAGATTTTAAAAAATTTTTTTCGCTCCTCGAAAATGCTTCTTTCTCCATCAAAACAGTCCTGATGAACTTTATTTACACTTTAACCCTGAGAGGGCGCTACAGCACCCCTCTCGCACCCACCCTCCTCTTTGTCTTACACATGAAACATGGGGATACAGACATGTACACAATCAAATCATGAGGTAAAATGACATCACAAAACTCAAGAAGATTAGATAAACCAGTATTTCAGCTGAGTTGATGGTTTTTGCAACATACTGCAGTTTTAGACATAAATCTGTTTTAGTTTTTACACAAGTGGAAATGCCAGAATTGCTACTCCAATTCCAATTTTATCCCTGCAAAATATGTTGCGGCCTTTTGAGTTGATCTGGCGTAAAATGTGGCCTTTTTCAAGAAAAGGTTGCCCACCCATGGTCTAGAGTCTAGAGTTTAGGCTTATTTTGAACTGGCAACTGACTAGGAGTTGTTTTCTTTATAGGAGTAAGGAGACAATTCTATGCTAGAGTAGTATTTTATTGATGATGAAAATTGTGACGTGTTGTAACAGGTAAACTGACATCCTCATCAATCATTGTTGGTAATAATGGTGTATAATGACAGCAAAGAGTGATCGCTTGATGGGGTCACGCTTCCTTGTTTGTAATCCTGTGATATTTCAGTTGAACAAATATTGTCATGCCATTTTCCAACCTCTACCCAGCAACAAGTTTTGTTACCAACATTAGATTTGGCGGATGAATTATCTGAGTAGCATGTGGAAATGAACCGAGCTTCTGCCCCCCCCCCCTCCGATGAATCAGATGGGTAAAGACTGATGGACCATCAGCACAGCTATTCTAGGTGACAATTACTACAGATATTATTATAACCTCACTACAACCAATGAACTCCCTCTTCATTGCTACAACTTCTTACAACTCAAAGAGGAAGATATAAGATTCATATCCAGAACATCACACTGAGGAGCTAAATTTATCCCAGCTGGTGTTGTAGATGCCACCTGGTTTGGATGTGTTTACTGGGTAGATTTATTATATTCCTCATATTGGGTTTCTGTTTACTACGTTTTCACAACGAAATATTAATATAATATGTTTAATTAGACAGATAATTTAATATTTTATCAGTGCAGTAGGTTGCACTGTTTATTAAAATTTAAAGGTGGTAAAGTTTAAATTTCATACTAGTCCAGCACTGAAAATCTAAAAGAGTCAAAAATAGCTTGTGAAAAGTAACCTAAGAAGGGGGATACAAATCTTTATTAAACCAGGGGTTATTGGGTTACCTCGATTAACGGAAGCTAACAACGTCCATAAATACATTTCCACATATGATGTGATGCAAAAAATTAAGATTCGTGGACCACCGTGATAGGCATTAAATGCGGTGGTTATATCTAAATATTCACTGACAACCCATCCAATGTGGTTCTTTAGCAAAAAAAAGTATACGTTACGAGTAGTCGCGCCGTAGACATTGACAAATTTGATCACTTTTTGGTGGAAAGATTATGATTTGCGCAATTTGTTAGGGTACAAGAGTTGGACAGAAATTCCTTGAGTATTAATCAACATGACAAACCACAGAGTGTCTTAATGACCACCAATTTCCCTGTTTAAGGGCCTGGCAGGGAAAAGTGGTCACCGCCACACATATTGGGCAATATAAGAAAACTTAATATTGGCAAATTATACGTTACTAATATTGTTTGTGAACCTAAGACTCTGACATTGCCAGCACGTCAGGGATGTCTTAAGCCTGTCATTTTTGTTGTCGGGGGGGGGGGGGGAGTTTGAATAAAGTCATTCATCCATTCCAATTAACAATGCTTACCAACACAGGCTAAGATATCCTCAGCCCTCCACAGCCCCCTACCTTGTCACAGCCCCCTACCTTGTCACACCCCCTACCTTGTCACAGCCCGCTACCTTGTCACAGACCGGCGGCAAGATGCAGTCATCTTGATGACTTAACTCAATCGCTGTATTATCTTGACTTAATCCCTATCACTAATATTCAACCCTTCCTCCGGGGGGGGGGGGGGGGGGGATTCGATGTGTAAGAGAGAACCTGCATAAATATTAGTATTCTCCCTCTAATTCAGAGTTGTCTACTCTTTCTTACCCTTACCCTTACTCAGGTTACACTATACCTATATCCTGACGCTCACCCATACCCAGGTATCATACCAGTGGATGATGAATATTATGGTGAGATAAGGCCCACCACACCGCTTGTCACATTTTTGCACTTGAGACAAAGGCTTGAGCAATGTCAAAAATATGTCAGAATATAATAGAATCTTATAAATGTACAGAGTACATTTTTTGAGAGAATATTACATGGACAAAAATATAAGGGATCATATCTAAATTAATTTAAAATAACATGGTAAGCGAAAAGAAAAAATTGTCAGAAAAGGCCAGAAAGTAACGGAGACTCGTTTTCAGGATCTTCACGATTGAAGACACCTTTTATTTGAAGTATAATGCATCCAATAAATTTCAATAAAATCACACAGCAGTCACAGTTTTTTATTTCTTTCATGCTGGTTATAATAGCACATCGAACTAATGACTTGATCCTCAGCCGTAGCGCCAGCCAGTCTTAATAGAGAATTTATCTCAATATGAATGTGTATGTATGTATTTTTGTTTCTCCTAAAATCAGCAGTGTGATGTACTGGAACGAATTGCACTAGGAAAAATGAGTTAGCAATAAAATACACAAGAGTAAATTGTAAAATGATAAAAATGTTTACTAAATATTATGTTAAAAATTAGAGTATTTATACAAAGAAGTATTGCGTAGCTTCTCTGTCCTACATCGGGGCATCTTCTGAGTAATTCTGGCTGCCAGTTTCTATACCCTGGATATAAACATGAGTCAGCACTCTGTAATGTGTCTGTTATATAACGTACACAGTCACACCCTTATAGTGTTTATTATACTGTTAGATATGCTGACTTTATCTGTGAAGTGAGAGTAATTAGTCCGATGCTGCCTCAGCAGCAGATTATAATCAGCATAGCTCTGAATCAGATCTAAGGAATGTCAGCTTAAGTAAATTAGTAACTGCTGGCTGTAGGACGAATGAGTAGGATTTATACCCTAGAGAAGTAAAGCATCCGTAGATGGGGCTTCCCGGTTGCTGGTCGGCTCGGGATGGTCTCAGCTTAGTAACTGCTGTCTGTAGGATGAATGAGAAGGGATTATACCCTAGAGAAGTTAAATATTCGCGGGCAGAGACAAAGTTCGCTTGAAATAGCTAAATTTAAGGCTAGCTAACATTTACTCACCTCTCGACCTTATATAGACTCTATCTATCAGCTAGCCATCATTTGATGCTGGCTAACATTAAACCACCCTCAAAGATAGCTAAACTAAACTTTGTTTAATGTTTTCTCTTCCAGACTGTATAAATTATGTCTTTCTGATAGGGCTTATACTTTAAACTTTGTTATATCTATCAGGCCTATAACTAAACTTCTACCCATTTAGGTGAACTGTATACAACTCGATAAAGGGCCTGATTCTACCTTCTATACCTAATCCTTGCTAGCTTCTCGGAAGTTATTCTTGGTTTCGAGTTCAAAACTCAAATAAGTGTAGAATGTTTCCTTGAAGGTAGTTGGGCGTCAGCCACCACACCATATATTACACCTACATTTTCATTGAACTTGTCATGTCATGAACGTATGTAACGTGTCAATCGTCAGCTGTCGTTACCGTCAAAATGTCAAAAAGAACTCAAAAAGATACAACTTCAACGTCAAAACAAATGCTGGTTTTGTTGTCCAATAATTCAAATAAAGATATTCACAGCTGCTTGCACAAGAGGAAAAATGAGTGGGCAGATTATCATTGTGATGTCATATTATTCAATTATAACTTTGAGTTTGTGGTGACCGTAATGACATCACCTTTTAAATAAAAATGCAAATTTGTCGCTAAAGTGGTCAAAAAATACATTTGGTATGTAAAATACTCCCTCTATGACAGAGGTGTCCTTTCTCCAATGTGAACCTTCACATAGGTTATGTAAGTCAGTATACCGCCGCCCTCTGTACAAGGCGGCACAATAGGGATCAATTCTGAAGCTATTTACGCAAAACCAAACTCGATGGGCGGCCATTATTTAGTGGGCTATTTGGGTTCAATCCAAAATAAAAGTTTGGGGTTGAAAAGAAGACTGATTTCCAATCTTTATTTTTAGCTATACACACAAGTCAGTAATTTTTGGGAACACACCAATAAGCAATAAAATAAACAATGTTTGCAATGATACTATTTGCAAGTTGTCTCCCCAATGGTATTTGCCATTCAATATCTTCGAACTGTTAAAACATTCTACTAACAAGTAAAAGACCTTCACTTGATTCATTATGATCATTTTTCTCATGATTTATTCTGTTGAGTGTTAAATCACAAGACATTCTAAAGCTGAACGCTTCCCGTTTTTTCACATATGGCTCCCATTAAACTGGATGGCCGGCACACATTTCACCCATACCTTCAGCACTCAGCCCTATCACACAATACAAAACAGCTATAATATCGGTCATATAACTGACTGTATAGTGATTCTGCACTTAGTGAACTCTGGATAGGTCACTTAGTGCACTAAGCGTGTATCAGAGGTTATGTGTTGAACATGCCCTGCTGCCAATGTATTTATAATCATTGCTGCTGCCGCAGTGATGACATAACACTGCTGCCTCAAATGTTTGAGTGCTTAGTGGATGTTTGTACTTGTACTTCCTAGTTAGATATTAATAAGCCACATATCGAGAGAGAGAGAGAGGGGGGACAGATGAGTGTGTGACGATTATATACTAGATAGGTCAGCGTAGGGTCACCTCGGTACATATCTTGTTTCTGATAATCAGCTGTATAGTTGTTGTTATGAGGTGCAGTCATCCCCTGCCTGCTGTGTACCCATCTTATAAGTGTTATAATTTACTCTGAGATATTCGTATGTTCCCCACCTCACCCTACCTCTCCCCACCTCACCCCACCTCACCCCACCTCTCCCCACCTCTCCCCACCTCTCCCCACCTCACCCCACTATGTTATAACCATCAACAAGTGACGACAGTCTCATTCGCTCTCTGATATCAGATCTTGTGCTGCATGGATACAAAACTCAAAACTCTATTCTTTCAATGGTAGACCTCCTTGGAGTGATAGATGTTGTGTTAGCTGGTGTACCAACAGACAAGCTGGCTTAGCCGCCACAGAATTGTTTGATTTTTTCCATCAGGTTTTGCAGGGGGCTCTTAGATGGATTGTGATACGAAACAGACTTTTTAATATTCTTCAGATTTTCAAATATATGGTATATAGTCTCAATAAATTGTAAGTTATTAGAACGGAGGGGGATTTTCCATATGCAGAGGAAGGATAGGATGGAAAAGCTCAGGATAATTTGATAACTGCACCCAACTGATAGCTCCCTATCTTCTCAATTGTCTCCCTATCTCATCAGAAGAAGTCCTAACAATGATAAAATCCCCGATTTCTACAAGGTTTCTCAATAGATAAGATTTCCTCAATTACACTGTACAGAAACCTTACTTAATATCCCTGAACCAGGATCTTCAACCTGCTAACACTTATAAAATGACGATGTAGTAACGATCGTTTGCATCATGCCACTTCAGGCCCTTCATTCAAGTGTGTGCAAAAAGTGATATCACAATCATTCTCAGAAAATCCCAAACTAAACTAACCACAAACTATGACCAGTATGAATGTCAGATGAAAGCTTTATCAGATTTCGGTAAATAGATTTATTGGTAACAGTTCTTATTTAATGCCAATACACAATAATTATATGATGGTCCGATCTGAATTAAACAACACAACAAATTCGAATCATCGTTTCAACCAGGATATAGGGTTAGATCTGTCAAATATATGTAACTGTGCGAGCAGAATATTCATCAACAAATGACACAAAGCTATTCAATTATGTGTAATTGTGGTGGTCTGGCATTTCAACACGGAACAGAGTTCAGAATTTCTTGTAGCTGAATATGTTTGCAGATTCGCTTTTTGGAAACATAATCATCCCTCTGATTCTAGGAAAATTGGTTACAACTCGGTTTTATCAGGAAAAATCATCAATTTGTTTTGAGAGATGCAGAAATAAACAAAAGCCTCTGTGATCCCTGAATGTTTGTGGAAAGCCAAAAATATGACTGAGTGGCAAAACAAAGTGGTCATCAAAGTTTTAGAGTTTAGCGCAAGGAAAAAAAGAATAGATTTTGGAATTAGATCTGTCTCATGCCTGTGACTTAGAGAGAGGCGGGTTTCAAGGATATGATAGATTTTTGCCAGTCAGTCACCAACCAATAGTTAATTCCCTACATTTTTTTTTCAATGTGTTGTTTTTTGCGATTAGATTTTACAGTCAGTGATCAGTTCTATAAATAGATTTCTGTGACATCACCGCTCTAAATTGTCTAGCCTTCTCACGCACCTACAAAATGAAAAAATTAGCCCCGTGGTAAGGCTAATGTCTACATGTACGTGTTCTATGATATCAGCGACAAAGTTTGCAGAGAAGACTGTGTTCCGTTTTGGCTTGACAGATGATCGATAGTATCAGGTACAAGTTCATATAGATAAGGAAGGAAGAAGGAAGTACAGATAGGGGCAGACAGCGGTAACAGGACTTTGACAGATAATCCAATTTTCGTGACTTCATTAAATCATGTCATGGCCTGCATCGCTATCAATAATGCATTATCTTTGGTATGACTAGAAGGAAATCAGTATTACATGAAAAACAGAAATATTTACCAAGAATATTAGTTAAGATGATCGTGACAGCAGTGGCCCTTAGATTCGGTGTGTAGGCTGTTGGCTGAATCAAGAGCATGTTTGGTTTGAGAAAGAAATCATGTCAATTGACTATTCTTGTGTAGGTAATGTCCCTCAATACCCTGCTCGAAAAATTATAGTCTCACCTCATACTTTTATCACCCAAGTATCAAATTATATCCCAGAATGCAGTGTTTTTTACTCTGCAATCATAACTTCTTGCAAAAATCTTTATTTTGTATCATAATTTTCCTGCTGCATGTTCTTAGAAAGTATGGGCACAATGAGCAATGTCAAGCAGAAATGTATTCACTAAGGCAAGTGCTCCGTCCAGACTTTCAAATTCAACACTACCCATCTACTAATACAGTCAGCTCATATGTCTAATTCGGAGAATTCAATATCACAGACATACATGACTGGGTCAAAACTCTTGTGTGTATCATGTTATTATTTATCTAAACTATCATATTGTGGCCTTGAATCGTCTGCAGCATACAACCACGGAGTAAGGATATATCCTTACTCTGTGATACAACTGTGAAACATCGTCTTATCTAGCAGGGGTCCCATAGCATTCCCGTCTCATCTAGCAGAGGTCCCATAGCATTCCCGTCAAAGTAAAGTTCACATTATTATTATCATCATGAGTACATGCACATGTTATATAACTCTCTTGCACTGGGAGGGAAATTCCCCCTGACCATCTGGACGCTCGTACAAATATGGCTTCCTTTTTTGTGAAAGACCAGCTTGTTTTTCTCAATAACTTCAAATTAGAAAGCAGCGGTTAAGACAAAGAGACAGGATACTGTTGAGTGGGGATTGACGAAAATTATCGAGTTGACATTTTGGGTGATTACATGTTACGAGGTTCGGTTACAGCGATGTACGCTCTGTAAGCTGTCATTAAAACATACTTGGCGCGGCATTCCCACGTTTGTATTCAAATCAATCTCTACTGACTACTGTTATCAAACCCATACTAGAAACCTACCTAATGCTGCCTTCGTTCCAAACTTTACACTGTTAGTTACCAATACTTCTATCTGGGTTCGGAAGATAATGTTGGAACATGGGCTATCTGACATCAGGAAGTTAAATATACTCATTTGATCTCTTCGCCAAAATGATCACCGTTCAGAGGACGTAAAACTCAGCGTCTTATGTAACATAGACTTGGCTAACAATGTGTGCTGCATTCTTGAATACACATATTATTGTTATTATTTTGACTACGGTTGCCCTATTGCCCGGGGATAATGTTGTTTGACGGTTATATCGCTTTCCCTTGTCGAATGAATCATTCTGTAACAATGGCAGCTTGATTGTTCCACTGATGCCAAGATAGCTCAACAAATGGAGGATGCTTCGCCATCTTATCGACGATGGTACAACGTGCCAACATTCCTACACCATGATGTCAGCTGTAGTGATTTTTTGGTCTATGCTCTTCTTTCTAGGCGATATTTCTGACGAGGGATAGCTTGTAATTATCGATGATATAAAGTTAAGGAATGGGCGATGATGGAATCAGCGTAATCTGTTTGTGTCTCATCATTTGTTAGGGTGAGGCTGTAATTTTTCTCCTTGATAGATGGAGTCAAGTGTTTGTTTGGTGAACAAAACATCCTCATCGCCCCCATATAAAATCTACACAGATGCAGATTCAACAAAATTCAAATAGTCAATTGCAAAACGCCGCATTTCCAAGGACGAACGCCAGAATATGGGTCGAACAGGGGATAAGGCTGTGAAACTTATTCACCTCACTTAAGTTATGCAGGGCCAACATCAGGGCCCCAATTAATCGAGAAGGGCGAGGAAAATATCCCCGCCTTGGAAAATTACATCCGTGACCATTTCTGCGAAACGCGTAGGAAGCTTTCTGCCGTTGCTGTTAGTGACCACCCTACCCAGTCACAGATGTCCAACCACTAAGTCAAAGAGAAAAAATGATGATCAAATGGTTTAAAATTGCTCAGGCGGTCAAATTGTGATGACATCAATGTCTTCCATAAATTCCGGCCCACATTTTTATTGTCTGTTGTCCAAGTATGGGTCAACCTTCTCTAGCTGTTCCCACAGTGGAATTTATCCTCTTTCATCATTGTAGACAAGGATAGAATCTTAATAAAAGGGCTAATAATAAAAATGGGCAATAAGATGTAAGAGGGAGGCGAGGGGAAGCTATGTTATTCTTTGCATAGAGGAGACATGACTAGGCTTAAGTTTATAGGATTTTCAGGGCGGAGTAGTTTGAGCGATCGAACTCTGTCCGGGTTGCTGTTGGTGGCGTTCCGTTAACCACTGATAGCAACCCGGAAAATGGTTGAACATTATGAATCTAAGGGTGCAGTGGCGTACCTGTAGCTAGGTTTACATTCTTCTAGCAAGATATTATGGTACAAGATGTTTATGGGAATCTTGTATTTTTTGCATTTGCAATGTCTGAAGATTTCTTTTGTTTTCTAATCTATATTGTGAAGTTTCGGCCCTTGAAAGTTGCATCCCCCTTTGAATACTTCCAGACAAAGGATAAATAGAGCTCTGAGTTTCATCACCGTGTTCTGGTGAGAGGATAATAGGAAAGATTTTATTAAATTGGACCTACTTCAACTGTGGCATGGTATGGAAAACGATTTTGATTGAATTGAACTTTACCAGTGCATAATTTTGTAAAAAAAAGACCATAATTATAATTTGGCACTGGCAATCTAAAACCAATCATCCCCTTGTTTTCTGGACAAATGAGTTTTCATCTTAGAACCTTATCGTTAGTGAATCAGTGAAAGTTTAAAACTTGACACAGGATTAAAATTGTCGAAGTAAGACAATTTGAGATGATTAATTACATTATGAATAGTCGTTACTAACATAAGAAGTTATGACAAGTAAATTAAATTTTAAAACCGGAACGATTATCCTCTGATTCTGCTTTCCAATCCGAGAACAGAGGCCCATTCCCTGACATTGTCTCGTCGAGTTTACTTACACACTTTATCTCACAATGAAATCTATTTTAGAATCATTGGTTTACACCACCAGACATCACCCTATTATGAACAATGAAACCCAACCGATAATCTTCTGGTAATATTATCACAGAGTAAGAATATATCTGTGATATTATTCCGATTTCAGTAAGCTATAAGCTTCTTTTCTGAAGCTATCGCTCAAATGCCCAGTTAGCAGAGAGTCCGTCAGAACTTTCTCACACTAAAGACGCCTCATAAATTTTGAAGGTTTGGCTTATAATTTCCTTTGACTTTCTGGTGTTGGCAGAAAAGTTGACAGATTTTTCTTGCTCGCTAGGTTAGAGTGAATAGCTTGATATTATCCCTGTCAAATGGTCGGCTTTGGTGAGGTGAGAATCCTGGAAGGATGTTATTCATGAGATCGTTGCTCTCAACAATCAGTTACCCCTGACGTTAAATCTGTGTTTTTTACCCTGACATTATCCTCTTCAATACAGAGATTATTTCCTGTTGCTCCAGACCCAAATTACCATCAGCTTGGCTGAGAAAGTTTGGAGATTTAATTTGATGCACCTGGTGCCATCGTGAATGTCACATTTAATCCCACAAGAAAGTATTGACTGAGGTTTGCGACCTAGCGACGGGTCGAATCTCCACAATCTCACCAAATAAAGCATCCTATTGAGATATTTTTAGTATTTTTGGGGGCTTCCCGACCCCTGTGGAAGGACATCCAAGGAAATGAGTTTTCACTCGATGACATAAGTCAATCACGTCTTTAAGACAATGTGGTCGGCCAGCATGGTTATTCAATAGACCATAAACTGCATTCCAAATCACCAACAGTGCAAACCATATGGAAATGAACTAAGGTCTGGGTAGGGAAAACAAAATACCGACACCGCAGCCAAACAGTATTCAATAATACTTCCAAATGTTCAACCAAAGGAATTCCTGTTTAGCCTATCTATGATAGAGGCGGGTGGTTAGAGAGCCCACCCTCACTTAGCTTGTCAAGACAGTCTAAACCAGAGTACTTCTTATATGGTGGGAGCAATGAGTACATAAGAGTATAATTATGGGTCACTAGGTGCAAGGCCACACTTTCACATTGTTCTATCCATACTGTAGTTTCTGGTTTTGGCTGCAGTGTATGGATAGATGAATAATTTAACTGATGATCTGCTGATGTATAGAGAGGTACTCCAGTAGGGAGATTCTCAAGTGGCACACCGGTCAATATGGCACCAGCGACGACGATGTTAGGAGTTATCCTCCCACATGACCTGGATTGTAAGAATTCATGTTATTAGCTGCTGCCCGATGTTTCTGTGCTATTCATTAGAAACCTCAGTTAATTCTAATCTGAATGTTGTCTTGGCTTGTTCAGATCATCCAACCGACTGAATCATTGACAATTATTTAGGGGCAGTTTGAAATAAAAATACCTGCTAAAATTGGTAAAAGATAAACTGAAAATTAGTGCCGTTGTTTGTTGCAGCCATTAAACTGTTAGACACGCTGGTGCGCGTGACTGTTTATTATAGACGTGCCTCTAGTTTAGGTGAGACACACACACGTGATGGTGACTCCTCTACCAGGCACCCACACACCTGATATTGGCCAGAGCTCGTGTTCCACTGAACTAATCGAGATGCACAAGTCGATCAAGACTACATATTAAGTATCAGGGTACCGATTAATTCAGGGAAATAATATATATATATAATACATAATAATAATAATATATATTAGTGAGCGCAATGACTTCATAGCCGTAATACCAGCACGACACACGCGGTTATGATCTGGTATTAATATCACTCAGCAGGTTAATCACCTCTAGTACAAAGCTACGAGACTCAAGACCATTTAAATCGGGAAAGAAAGTTTCACCCTCCCTTCTCAGTTTGTCATGCAATATCTATCTCACTAATCTTAAAATAGACCATCAGTGGCTTAATATCAGTCTGCGTGATTCATCATCGAGTAGTATCATATTATTTTGATAAACACTGAGGAGCAGCAACATATGTCCAGTCATAGTGACACAGGCTTCTTGGAGAAGTTAATATTAAAATCTGTTTTAAATGCGTTCAGTTCCTGATCCCGATACACAGTGGCATCATCAAAAAAGACATAAGAAATTGATGAGGGGTAGCGTTACATACGGAGTAAGGTTTACACAAAAATGCAAAATCAGAAAAAAAATTTCTGAATTGTGTACCGTGACCATGAGCTTTGTTGTTGCTCTGTTTTTTTTACAGGAATACAGGAATTCAATATTGTCCAATATTTTTGGGAGCTGGATCTATCTAATAATATACCAAAACTTGAAGTTATCAAGATTAGGTTTTCGTACTAATTTCTAAGATCCGCCCCCCCCCCCCAAGTTATTAACGGTTTGCAAACCCATGGCAGTAATATAGGTATGAAAATATAACTGGATACTTTTAACCAGCCTGCGGCCCCAAGCCTCAGTTTTATAAAGATAAAACCAACTTCGTGTTGCCACTGCGACCGCAAAATTCTCGTTATTTTTATGTTTATCTTTACAGCAAAGTATGAAATTGGCTTCAGAGGCTTTGAGATTGTTTGTGTTGGGTTATATGGGGATCAAACATCATCTAGTCTGCGGCTGGGCCGACGTTGATGGGTGCTTTATGGCTTATTGTTCCTGTTGATTGTTACTAAACCCCATACACTTCATATACACGAATATCAGCGAGATAATTTATCTGTCTAGCCAGAGGTCTTAAAAAACCTCTTACTTGAAGTAAACAAGATTTTATCTGCCACCCCAGCCGCTAAGCCTTACACGGTGGATAAGGTAGCTTAGTTTGGGGCTGAGCCCGTGTTTTGGTGACAGTGCTGAGGATTATGAGCTATGTTTATGTGAGTTAGACGATACCACTGTGGTAAACAATATTTGCTTCTTGTTTGACAATGTTTATGATGTGGTTAGGGAATGTATTGTGCTATTGAGTTACTAAAAACTCCTCTGATACAATAATATCAGTGGGAATGAAAATACATCACCCGTCACTCGGCTGTGCAGAGGATCATAAAAATGGAACTTTTAAATTACTGCAGACCAATTGACTAGGGTGTAAATAAATTACAAACAGCGGCTAAAATAAATTGAAACATTGAAAAACAGCTTGTGATCCTCGGCTAATAACAAGTAGTAATTTTTGTGACATACCGGGTATTAGCAGACTTTAACTAGAACAATGCTGCCGACAAGTGCCCTGTAATAAAAATAACAACTTGAGATCTGCTTGTATCCAATTATAGAAACAGTAAGTGATTAAACCGATAGGCTGATAAACAAGCAGGCACTGAGTGGTGCATGTCACTTTTTGACAGGCTGTCCCATACTGAGTTATGAGAGCACTGTCAGCTCCTGGCAGGCTGCAGTATAACAGAGCACTTTGTTTAGCTGTGTACTTATATCAATGCTGCCGGCTCCTCCACAGCGCTGACATCACAGCAGGCAGACAATGCATTAATATGTGCTGCTGCTGCCAAAAACTGAATAAATAAGCTGTTTGTATGTGTTTTGTAGGTCTTGGATATATCAAAACCAAACTAGCACCAAATTTTAGTAACGCATTTCATGATTTGGCAGACAGATTGGGTCGCATATTTTATGAAGAGAAAAAAGCTCCTTCTTTGTGTTTTGAACTGGGTGGTGAGTGAAAATTTAGGCCGATAGTAAGTTATAAACAAGTGTGTGAGATTATGTAGATGTATATTAATACACCCATATGTTCCCCTCATACCTACATACATACATCATCATACTACCACCATCAAACAGATTTGTACCGAAACAGGATAGAAGGTTTTATATGATGAGGAACAGTTGGCACTACAGATGTTCTAATACTAGGGATTAGGGAATTCAGAATAGAGATTAATTCTCTGAAAAAGCTGAGAATATGATTGACCATAAATCCAGTGTCCTGTCAGTTGGCAGGTGATGGATATATTATTTCCTACTTTGTAATGTTACCGTATCCTGCTCAATTTGAATTACAAACTTGGACGATTGAAAAAAATTCGCTTTCTGTATGTGCATTCTTAAGTCTATAAATAAACAGTTGTACAAATATTCGGAACTGGTGATATAAGTGACCATATCTATCTTGCAGGGTTTTCCTAGACAATTGAAAATAACGCTCTTGGTAAAGCTCTGATGGCTTATTGTCTGTATCTCTGTCCAACCACCAAAAGCGCAAGCGAAAAAGAATCAACTTGCACAGCAGGCAAGGATAATTGAAGGCTAACCATATTTTATAATTTTGTCACAACTAAGTAGGCCTACATTTCGGTTGACGAATGAGGATACACACGTATCAGTAACACGCTAGCGTCTCATCCTAACTTTGTGATCCTGGTTCGAACATCAGTTACATATTGTCACAATGAATACAGGGAGCTTAGTCAGTGACATCTTTCCTAGCTTGACCTGGACCGGGAAGGTTCTAAAGCTCCCTGTGATCAAGGCACCACATAATTTGGAGTTGTCCCCTCTTTTATGGACCATCCGAATTCATAGATTACAAACAATCTGCGCACATTACTCCATCATTCATGTTGTGGCCGACCCACCAGTTGGTTGGTCAATGGGGTTAAAATTCCATCAGCTGTAAATAGCTACAACAGGTGTCCTATCTAGGGGTCATCATAGTAACAATTAGGCCGACCTCATCAACGCAGTTCTACCCAGGGCTAACCACTAAGACCACCGCTGAGACACAGAACAGATGTGAGAGAGGAGCGGTATATAATAGATCTGTGTATATCTAAAGCCAGGATTACTGAGGTATTAATGAGGTCTGATTATGAATTATGAAAATATTCAAACAATTAAAACACTATGACAAGTGACACCATGACGGCCCATGTATAGTACTATAATCCACATGTCACTTTGACTGCTACAGATCAGGAAACCTGTATAAGTTCAAATAGATCAAACCTAAGAAGAGTACATCGCTGACCAATAAATTAGCTTGTACCAACGAGTTAGAGTCTCTAACTCCTTGCTTGCACTAACTAAACACTTCCCCTATGTATTATGGGATATAAAGAGCCTGCACCTGGCTGCAGTAGGCAGGCTCTCTGATTTTTGGCATTGATTAGACTGAGTCATCCTACAACAGTCTCCTGCCAGCCAGGTCTGCCACTGTGCACAACGTCATACTTATGGCTGAGCTACTGTGCCGACGGTCAATGGATATTATAATACCTGGTATTTTGGCTACGACCTGTTGTTCATCAATCCGGATGTTTTGAATGTTCGAGTGAGCCTGCAGGCCCTTATCACATACTACTGTTTAGGTAATACTTTGATAGTAACCCCTTATTTCAGACAAACTTATGTATTATCATTTATCAGTCATTCCTGCGCTCACAGTTGAACACGATTACACAATCGTTTTATCTGTATAATAAAAGTGGCGTGACAATTTGAGAAGCTAACTTCAGCTCAGCTGCGTAAACTGTGGACATCTCCATATAGCCCGGTGGTGATAGGACATCGTAGGTGCAGCGCTGTGAAACAGGAGAAATTGAGACTTTTATTACCGTTGATTTGAATTTCACAAAATATCATTTATAACGCAATTGTCATACAAGAAGGTTCCCGTTTGGAAAATGGATGCGAGTGACATTGTTAGGTAGATTGACAATTCTGTCTATTGTTATCAACCAGCTCCAATTCACTTGAGAGACGATACAAATACATGAGCCCTCATACAAGCACACACATCACAGACATGATTATATAAACGGAAGTTAAGCATTTGAAGTGTCCCGCATGACATTGACTAATAAAAGCCACAAACTTTTGGCAGTTAATCAGGAATTCGACCTATTTATCGATGATTTGAACCCATTATGAAGATCATTGCAACACAGCCGCTCTGACAAGTTACTTAGGACATGCTTCTAAAATTTATTCCCTGCCATGGTGTATGCATCACATTAAATAACTAGAGAATGCCAATTGTTAGTGGATATATATGTACACATAAGAATCATCTGACAGGCATTGAAAGACTGGCTTTGAAAGCTTATGCAAGATAATACACCACATTTTAATAAGAAGCGTTTATGATGGATTAGATATTGATAAGCATTCATTAGCTAGTTCTATCTCGTGTATGATTCAGTGATGCTATCACTTGGCATCAGCTGCAGTGTCAGATGAGAAAGTTATGAATGTCAGGGTGGGGAAAGAATTCTTAGGTTTGCAGCGCAGTGTATCCTGGAATTCACTTATTGTTTTATGCGCTTTTGGTTATTAATAGCCTGGGTGTTATGCCTGGATTTCCAGGTGGAATCACCCAGAGCAATGCTTAGATTAACACTATGACATTTACTACAAGCAATGAGATACGAATAGCCTATTTAATTGTGGAGTACATGAAATCATACAGTAGCCACACACCATATCATGCAGCGAACCAAAGTACAAAATAAACCAGGGAAGAGGAACTGTCCGATAAAGCAGATACTAGTATAGAGGATCCTAATCATGTATCATGAAGTCATGTAATGATAACCATGTTTATTTCACTCAAGTCCTCTTTCAAACCTTCAACCACTAAGCAGAGATGCAAATGATCTCAAATTTCGGCCATTTGACTACACATAATTTGGAGTTGCCCACTCCTGGATCCAGTCTAATGTTGCAGCGAAGCAAAACTCAAAGCAACATTCATCAAGTGTTTCAAGTTAAGAATATGACACAAGCATGACCAATATTCTACCACTTTGAATATCAACTTGTTTCATCATCATTATTAATTCTGAAAACTATTGCATTAACATCCAGCAGGCTTGGAATCTATTCCTCTTAGGTGAATGCTCATTTAGTTATCCTTGATCAATTACACAGATGTCAGAGAAGAAACAGGTTGTTTTAAATTTCACACATGATGACTATTTTATTGTCATACAGGGTTGAACGACAGCCGGGATTCCGCTAGGGATTCCAGACTAGAAAATTGTTGATTATGGAAACTTTGGCGTTAAAGCGGTGAAAATAAACGAATGAGAAATAACGCAAATAAATAAATTTGATGAAAGATCAAAAGATAGCAAATCAGTTAGAAATGCTCTATAGAAAAAAAATAGCTGCACACATTGCCTGCTTAGAGCTGGCCTAAACACTAGAACACGAACACAAAAACAACACTCATCACTACGATAAAACATGGCCGTTACAATTGGTGCTGATTATTTTAAAAATCATAGCATGTGGAAAAACTATATTCAATAATGTTATAGACAAGTATTTATACATGTTACATAAAATAATATTTTACAAAAATTTGTAAAAAAATAAATTAGGAATGAGAGACTTATTTTAGTATGAGAACAAAATACGGTGACACTCTTTTGCTGTTTTTTTCCAGTGAAATGAAACCGGTGTTAATACTTCTATCAGCTAAGATTTGCTTCTTCAGAGAAAAACTGGAGGAATATGTGTGGAAGACATTGGGAAAACGTTGTCTTGATTGCACAGTTGATCCTAAATCTAGAAAACATTGTGTAAAATGTGGTCATGATGGTAGTAATATTGCACTAGTAAATTGGGTAAAAATAGTATTGCACTAGCATTTTTGTTACAAGAGCATAGGTCAGAAAAAAGTTGTTTGAGACTTTCACAAAGTCTAAAAATTCAATTTATTGAGAAGAGATAGACTGAGACCCATCTCTAGAGCAGAGCTTAGGGTGGTAGACTCAGAGTAATCACAGTCTGAATGTAGAGGGGTACCGGGTGGGGAGGGGAAGCTCATGTTACTGCTAAAGTCACTGTTGAATGAGCTGAGGCTAGGTGCTGGAGATAGCCTTGAACTGAATGGATCTTCTGACATATAGCTAGGTGAGTGAGATGGAGAGATATCACCACCGTACACTGAGTTAGCTGGGCTGCTGCCTGTAGAGCCGATGCTGCCTGTGCTGCTCGTGACATGTAGAGGCATGTGGTGAGGTCTGCAGCAGCTGGGGCTTGTCGATGTCTGTGGTGATGAGCCTCTTCGCTCCTCCTCGTTGTGGATGAAGTTACATCTCTGACCGTAGCTACAGAACCCAGTAGTGTGGAAGGTTCGGCAGAACTCTGTCTTGTACCGTGGGTGACGGTTCAAACCTCTGAGCTCGTTAATTCCGTGAGCGAACTGACACTTAGCTCCGTATCTGCAGTGACCAGTCTCCTCAAAAGGCCTGCACATCTCGGTCTTATATCTACCATTGTCTACTTGTTGTTGTTGAGATCCGTCAGACTTGACGCTATCTCTTCTCTGTAGAGCAATGCAGGGAGCCTGAGGAAGCTGGGCTAGGATTGAGGACTGCGACTTCTGTTGGGTTACTGCTGATGTGCAAAGTCCTGGTGGTGTGGTAGGTGGCATTGATCTCTGCAGTTGTTGTTGTTGGTGCAGAGATGGACTAGTTGGGTAGTAGAGTTCGCTAAGAGATCTTTGAGCTGGTTGTTTGGAGGGTATGCTTGGTTGTTGTGCTGCTTGTATCTGCTGAGGTGGTTGATTGTACATTGATTGAGATCTGGTCAGCTGTAGTTGTGCTGCTAGGATTGTGTTTTGTTGTATCAACTGCTGAGCCTGGAAAGAATAAAAAATTCCGTAAATATCCAGCTCAAATAGAATGAAATGAAATAGAGCATACAATCATCAACAGAGAAATGAGCATAGAGAACTATTTTTAAATCTGAAGATGGCAATTTTTGAAAAAAATGTAACAACCTGTAGCAGTGAAGCAACAGGTGGAAAAAATAACTCCATTAGATTGGAATAAATAATAAAATCTCACTAACCTGTTGCTGCAGTTGCATTAATGTGAGATCGTGCATGGTATTATTTCCCATAGTGTTGAAAGTTGAATTCATGTCTAGAATATGTTGTTCTTGAAAATCAGAAGAAGTTTTGTGATAAATCCAGAGGTATTTTGTGTATCCGCTAGCTTTGCACTGGTACAAACTGAATGTGATTCTAACCAGCAATCTCATCTATTTTATATGAATAACTAGTATTAGAGTTGACTGATGATAGATCGTAGCTCCGCCTACTTTCACAGCTTGATCGATGGCTTTGTTGCTGGGTTTTACTGAAGTAAACAACTCATTTATTCCCGCTCTTGTTGTCTGCACTATGTGGTTAACAAAGGCATTACTAATACCACAATTGTTGAATAGCCTTAAAATCTATAATAATTGATTAGGCCAAGCTCTTATCAGCATTGGTGATTCATGACGGGTGATGAAATACATCGAGGAAACCCCGATTGATTTTTCTTGATGATTGCAGCGCTGATAACTACCCCTGGGAACATGGGTATCATGGCCAGTGTTGGATCCATTTCTTGTATAATTCAAATTCATGTCCACCGGATATTTTCATGATTATGTGAAAATATTCCTACACCATTACCCTCAACTTTGTCAGCAGGGCGAGAGGGAACTCCATCAACGCAGTCATATTCTAAATATAGGAATACGGTATGTTTGGCTGAATGAGCTTGAAGTAGGTCACATGACATATCGTCATAGCCTTATCAATAGCCTGTGGATATGTTGCAATAGTTGTTTATCATAATAAAGTGCCAAGGGTCATAGTTTCGTAGGAGCTCTGCAAATAATGTACAAGGGTGTTTTCCCAAAACAACAAGCCAATATCGACTCAGTCTCCCATTACCAAAAATAACAAACATGTATTTCATAAAGGATTAGATGGAGCAGCATAAACTACACCGGAAAGAACTTGTTCTATGATGGAGTGACCTAATCAACACAGGATCGCTTCCTCAATAGATGATCACATTCATACCTGTAACAGACGATGTTTACCGTTTACAGTGAAAAGATTTTTCCCATTTTTGAAAAGCCTTGCATCGATATTGTAAAAAATCAGGGGTCATGCCCGTTTAAGTGAGAAATTGAAGCAGATTTAATCAATTGTTCTCTCTGAATAGAGAACATGTTATTCGTCAGCAAAGTGTTTACTTTGCATGAATAAAAATGTAGTTAGTCATCGTCCGGCAGCGAGTGTTATTGACGTTGTGTACCAGGCAGGTACAGGAGATTTACCTGCGTCAGCAGTATTGTTTGTATTGAACTATCAAATTTTTACTGCGATATATTCCCGGTTTTGAATTACATCCAGTGCAAAGCTGTATTTCCTTACTGTGGAAAAATAAATAGAAAGGATTTCATGACTTTGCTGGTACAAATATTCAGCATGTAGAAGTTTTATTACGTGACAGATTTCTGTTTGTTTCCAGCATTACTGTTGCGGCTGCCGCTGCGTCAGTCACAAACATAAATCAGAATATAAAGTCACTCACAGCTTGTTGTCGGAATGTGTATTTAGTTGGTGAGATTTGCGTCTATTAAAAGCAATTTTGTTGTAAAGTACAGCGATAATTCAGCAATAGAATTGGCAAAAAAAGTGCAAATTGTCCTGATGTGATAACCATGTTTTGCTTGTTATTCCTTGTAAGTCCAGGTACGTACTGGTGCGGATTGAATGACAGTGAATGTTTGTAATCATGTAGCAATTTTATGATGTCACATTAGACACAACATCGCTATATCCAGGGTCCACCGAGCTGATACACAGCCAAGTAATACGGACAACTCTGACTGTAAACATTGCGTAGCCAGCGTGTGATTTCGCGTCAGCAAAGATGTGAAAATGACTGACATTCCAGCTAAGATAATGATTATCCCATGTCAGCTGTTGCTTAGGTGGACTTTGGGTCTCAAAAACCGGCAGCGATGATGAAAACAACAGCGACCTTGGGAGTTATACTGTTGTTACTTTGGATCAAAAGATAACTTCATGTTGGCAAAGCCGACAACTAGACATTCCAATTGTCAGTGAAAAATATCATTGTGCTGTAACCACAAGTAGCTTCTATGGATCAAAAAGAACAAATGCCAAGGTTTTACCGGCGGTAACAGTGGCGGTCAATATTACTGCTGTCATCTATTCGTATCACTTGCAAGAAGAAAAACAAGAGAGCATGTAAAACAGTGACCACGTGGCAGAAAAAAACCGCAAGCAAAGGAGTTAGGAGAAAAGTTTTTTCTGATTTTAGACTTGAGCATGACAAAGTTTTCGATCAGCTAAGCTTCTTGTTGAGACCAAAGAAAATTTGAACTTCCAGTCATCATAAAGATGAAACAACACTCAAAATTGATGTACCTTGCTAGGCCATCATTAAAAAAATATTGAGTGATGTCTCATCCATCTGTAGTTGATAGCGTTTTGAACAACCTACAAAAAAATACAAAATTGCTTCCGGATGATTAGATAGTTATAGCAAACCTTTTAGATTGGAATGTGCTTTGAAGCGAATGGACTGCGGAATCGATGGATACAAGCCAGCCAACTTTAATAATATCCTTTGGTAATATTTTGCTTATTGGAGCCTGCGGTAAAGATTTCAGTTTTATGACAGGTATTTTTAAGGCTTTTCTGCAAACAATCTTGTTGTATTCAGGCTTTCAATTAATAACTTTTAATTGTATTTTTGTTTCCCATGTTGATGTGATTTTGATTCACTCATAGCTCACAAGAAGGCAAATATTGCTTTATCGTGTAAGAAAAATCAAACATAGGATTTATTTATTAATTTTATTCTCCAGTAATAAAATAATTACACCTGTTATTGTTGGCAGTAGGCTAGGCCACTTTGATGTATATTTATTTATTGTTATGTGATTATCAAACCAAGCCATCATATTCAGCTGCGAAAATCACTCAGCATAGTCTTTTACAGGCTGATGTTCTACTTCATAGAAGGCCTACTTATAGGACTTAGCACATTATCCCTACTTCAAAGCAAACGGGATTAGCCCATCAAAATAATAATAGGCTTGCGTTGTGTAAAGCGTTATGTAAGCCGACAATCAGACACCGATCACAAAGAGCCACTAATCTGAAAATGTAAGAAAATTGTACCTAACAGGCAAATCTATTGTTTGGCAATGTAAAATAATTATATAACAATGTATTACAGCATCCGTGATGTTAAACAATTATTTATGAGGAAGGATTGCTCTTCTATAATACAGGTAGATTATTCCGGATTATTGATTGATGAGAGTGTGTGAAACTTGTAGCCGGGTATGTACAAAGGTTAGCAATGTTATCTACAAACAGAAATTGGTTAGCAATGTTACATGGGAACAGAAAAAGGTTAGGTATGGTTACCTACAAACAATTATGCTGGCTTTGAGTCAACTTTTCAACATGACAAGAAAGAATGCTTAGTTAGTATTTGCGGAAGTGTATGAAGAATTTGTATCAGCCTATCTGAGATATTTATGTGGGTTTACTGTTTCCCTGTTGGCACTGTCAGTACTCGACTCTCGAACTCCCAACCAGATTTGTCAGGTATGGTCTATGTTGGCGATGCAAATCCAGTAGAGCCAAAGCAACAATTTGATTAAAGTAGCAGCAATCCAACCAATAGCAGCCAGAAACTGATCATTCTCTCTCTTTCGACACGGCAGATTACCAACAGGCATGTAATTATTACATCGAGACAGACCAATTGGAATGACCAACCATGTGGATCTTGTGCTCGGCCATGTTGAATATCGGAGTGGATAGGAAGTGAATCCATCATTGCGTCGCTGTCGCCAGCATGTCTTGTGCGATCACATGCCACACAAGAAGGTACTTTGTGATATTTTATACTTAGCTTCGGCGTCGACTGTTCGGCTACTGAGTTTGAGGATTTCTCTCCCCGCCCGATCCTGAACGCTTTGCGCCCCTCACACTAAGATGTATCAATACATTAGGTTCAGGTTTTGATCACTCTCTTTGACTTTAGATTCACTGGGTCATTATGCAACTTTAGTAATATGATCAGAAGAAAATCAAGATTCTATGCAATCAAGATCAAATCGCATGCTTCGGACTCATTTTGTGCCAAATTTAGTGCTTTAGCCTTAGCCCGCGTCTCCTAAGCATTACTACATTCATGGGACATGATCTACAGCCCCCCAGAATTGCCATACAGAGCAATACAAGAGCGTCCTATGGTCATTTCAAAGAATGGAAATTGAAGGAATAATGACAGGTCTTTTGATGGCAGCTGAGACAATGATTACAGGTGTAATATGAAAGTAGAATCACACATAATCACCTGTGAGCTGCGATTGTATTAGGTCCAATCATGCATACATATGTCATCACCGCCAGGCTACTTCAAAGCTTCTCTTACTATTATTTCGCAGCGAAATTACTATATTTCTATATAAAAATTACTATATACGAAAGAACTATATAAAATTATAGTAATAAATTATTACTATATTTCGCAGCGAAAGTCAAAGATTTTCACTTTTGAAGCATTTATGAGATTATAAAGGTGAAAGCAATGAAAATCTTCTTATCTTCGAGAGCTGTGAACCCTAAGATGACATGCGTTTACAAAAAAAACTAACAAGTGAGCTAACCTTCGGGAGGGAGAATAGAGGCAAGTTTATGTTAGGTTTGCGCAAAGGCAGAAGGGTTCATCGGTATGCTCAGCTATGTGAGCGCCTCTAGCCCTTTGATTTTAAAACCCTTCATTTTCCAGTCTGTGATCCTGGAAATACCGGTTATTATAATAAGAGTGATGCAATAATGGTACCGCATCTTACAATTTCCAAGTCAGATCCCAATCATGAATCTCCCTAGCCTGCCTTTACAAGCTGGCCAAGTCAGACTAGAATCTCCCAGAAAACGGTTGGTATTTCATTTCGGAAACCCATCAACTCTCTGACGTGTACAACAAATAGTGAGGCGTTTTTGGTTGGAATGCTGTGATCTCAATTTCATGAGAAACAGGAAACAATAATGAAGCAGGTGTTGATTCTTGTATCCAATATAGACCATGTCAAGCCAGGGATTACCCTGTTGCGCATACGATCCCATGACTGAACGAAAAAATAGGCAAAATATAGGCCTACTGTACAAACCTGATTCATGAGCACTATAAATATGCTGTATTTTAGGTATTGAAATTATGAAATATGCATCCTGTCCAATAAATCAGATAATTTGAGTTCAGCAAAATAAATGAATGAGATTTGAGAAAACATGCGGACAAAATACCTTACCAAAAGTCAAGAATTGCTTATCGTTACATCTAATTTGGGGATATACTGTCAAAGGAATTCCATTCAGTTATTCCTGCCTACGCAATCCAGATTACAGACGTTCCAGGGCATATGACGTACAGTTATCATAAAAACATACTTCCTCAAACTAAGGACATTTTAGGAGTCACATTTATAAATATGTGAGAAAAAAACGAGAATCATTTATCAACCATTCTTCCACCAGAAAAAAAACGGCAGAAAGAGGCAATAAGAAAATGATAAGCTTCCTCAATTTGATCATCAAAATGAGTAAGACAAGTCAACCCAGATCGGTCTTGTGATAGTTACTGGACCTTCAAAGTGATGACCAAGCTTGTATTGGGAAAATTTCATCATGGTTTACTTGTAGATCCTTTTAATCTGTTTGTAGTTTTATTTTTAGAGAGCGATGATAAAACTCCACCAGAGCCATGACAAGAGTATCTAATTCAGAAAGATACATCAAATGGCCGCTTAGAAAAGCTTATTCACATCAGACCAAGGCGTAATACTGCTCTTTGATCAGACTCTCTTTTGCCGTGTTATTGTTTTCATCTGGAATATTTAGGGAATTCCTTTTAATATGAAATACTACGTCAACGGCCTTTCCCAAATAAATAGGCGTAATAGCTATTCTTAATAAACAAGAATTCCAGATCCAGATCTAGATCTAGTTCCAGATCCAACGCGTCAATGAAAGTGGAAGAAGACCTATCGGATTGTGTCTAATTTAGGAACCAAACCACAGCCATCGACCTGTCGTATTAAGACAGTCACCTTTATTTGTCATCATTATTATAACCCAAACACATGACTGGCATATTTACGTAGAACATAAAAACAGTGAACCTGATATAGATATTTGTTATCAGTCAAACTGATATATTCTTATCTGTGATATATCGGGAGGTTGTTGTATCAATATTAGTGGGCGAAAATAGCAACATAACCGGCTAAGAGTAGCCACAGACTATTTTTAGCGACACTGGAACTGACAGCTGGAACCAGTAAACAAGATACAGCCAACTGTAAACACTATGTGACATCACATCACAGAATAAGGATTGCCTACTCTGCAGCGTTAGGATTGTAGGTTTCAGTGTTGCAGTATAGAGCATTGACCGAAGGAAATACCTACTTGTCTCTAATTCCTTGGTTAGACAATTTTGCGTTCTCCAGTTGCTTTTTTTTATTTTATATGTGGAACTTGCCAATTCAATCAGCAGTCTTTCAACAGAAATGAAGATGTGTGGTCCTATTGCGTCGCGCCACAAGTAAAGTTACTGAACATTCTAAAAGATAATTAATCAAAACACAATCATTGTTATCCACCGAAATCCAGGGTACTATTATAACAGGTAATAACCAGATTAAAAAACCAGAAATAATAGAATCATCGCCTGCCATTAATCCTATTGTTATCCTTTCTATTCGTCTGACATTTCCTACTTAAAATCTGTTTATTTGTTTCTGAATACTGATGGATGGGTCTATTGAATCATCACATCTCCGTCTCTTACTCACCATTCACCAGAAGGAAAATTCTTCTGGTGAGGAAAATCCTATGATTCAATTTTTAGGGTCAACGGGTCCCCATGGAAAAGAGCGTTGGTAATTATGGGTAATTAATTCTCTCAAGAATGGTCAACACTGTCGTAGTTGTTTGTAGGCTGTGGAAATGATGTGTTGTTGTTGTAAGTTTATAGTAAAAGTGTCTGCTTTCAAGGAAATGAGCAGATTCACGATGGAAGTACTTAGGTCAATTTGAATAGGGGTAACTCCAGTGTTTCCCCGAGTGGCGGTAGGGTGTTATGGTGAAACATTGTATTATGATGCTATTATATTATTAGCTGAGGTTTGGTCATGCTTGCTAATTTTATGATGTAAATGAAAGTTTTCCTTCTTCTCAGTAGGATCAGGAATGACTCTGCCGCCCCAACACATGCCGGAATGATCCTTCAATCCTCTTCAATTTCCGCGTGGACAAGGTTTTAGTCCCATGCACGCTATATCAATATCTCATATTCTCTACCTTACGCTCACCATTTCATTTCCTTCGTACAAGGTTTGAAATGTGATTATTGGGCAATGCCAGTCACATTTTGTAAATGTTGTATCGGTATTTTCTTTAAAAATACCTACCGGTATGAAATCGGCATTTAGAATGACCTGTTGACAATTCTGAGTGATATTGGAGCGCTCTAAATGATCTGTTTAGGTAAGTATCCTGTCTAAACACATAGTGAGCTTCTGGCCCATTATCCCTGGATTCAATGGCCAATGTCATGCCCATAGTTAGTTACCCGGTGGCTGAGGAATATGCTATGAATGAGGCCATGATCGTGTCTTGGTAGAGGTCTGCCAGCCAGGACTCCTCCAAAAACCAGCGAACCCAATTTGACAATCGGGAACACTGCCAGGTAAAAATCATCCTTGGCACGAGCAGCGCTTAGCGAGTGTGACTCATAACACCTGCTGGTGGCTTAATCATCATCAGATCAACTGTAGAGACAAAGCGATGGTTTATATTTAGGACACTCTTACTCAGTACTTGATAACAGGTTTCCTCGGTATTGTGTACCTCAAGTATATAAGGGTACTATCTCATTGAGGGTACTACCTCATCGTCAGTAATCAGCTGATTCATTAGTTAGAGGTTTGGAAAATTCTTTTTGTCTCTGCTGGCTTGACTCTGATATCATAACCTATTCTAATCACTGTATCCATGTGGTTAAAGCAATGACTTATTTATAATCTTTGGTTAAAGTAATCACCACTACACAACTTCTCTCTTTAGGTCTTTAGGGTAGAGTCTTATTCACTGGGTTGTTAATGAGGTGAGACCGAGAGACCAAGTTCTGGTGATTCTAGGGATAGGGGTTACAGGTTAGGACCCGCAGAACCTGGTTAGGTTAATGACTAGGCCAATGGGTCATTATCTGACAAAACTATTATTTCATCAGTAATTGGCTTTGTGGTTTATTAGCTGTATGAGATGGGGGTAAAGTGAGGGCCCTGGATATCTGTATTAGTCATCAAACCCTTCGGTCAACCAGAGTAACAAAAGACAAACTGACAAAAAACTCATCAGACAAAAACTCACATCAAAGGAGTATGAGTGCTACATAGGGTGTAATTATATACACAGATATCACTATTAGATCAGGTTATGTCAGCCAGGGTGTTTCCACTGGAAATGTTAAAAAAGTGTCAAGTCAGCGAATTTAATGAACATAGGATGACATTTGGCCTGCTGACTCATACGAGCAAGCTTTGACATGACGTTACTCATTGTTAGTAAGGAGACTCTAATATTACATATAGGAAGTTACTGGTCTCCGATTAATCCCTGACTATTTTCCTATGTATTATGAGTTTTCCTATGTATTATGTGTTTTCCTATGTATAATATCTAAATTTATACCCCTAGCCTTTCTCATGAGGCCATTTTTTGTCCCAAAAACAAAAAAGAAGGCGCGTGACATGGCTAGTATATCCCTGTTTTCCCTTATGTACTTCAGTAAAGCTAAATGTCTTTGAGGACTCTAAAAATATCACATCAATTGGAGATCCCTCATGATGCACAGAATAAAACGGCCAGCTTGATATATTTAATAGAGCAATTCATTTCTAAATCGATCGTGAAATCATTTCACTTCCATAAATTTCGTGGCTGGGAATTCTGTGAAAAGTAATTACATTTCTTTATTGCTTCACTCTACCGCTGGCAAGCTTGTTGAGCAGTTGGCTTCAGCAGACAGCTGGGAAAATACCACAAAATGGGCCACAGAATTAATTGTCATCATTACTCAAATTATAAAATGTGTGTGAAATCAATTAGACTATTGAAGGGCTTTCCCCATTTTATTGCCACATAAGCTTTGTTTTAAGATGTGGCAATTGCATTGATTGGAAATACCTGCAAATCATCAAAATATCCAAATTAGATTAAAATTTCACTAGACAACAAAGTTCGATGAAATATCTGTACTTTAGTAGCTGGTTGGACTTTACTGGTTATTACATCATCATGTAAACAATCAGGCCTACTCCCACAATCAAAATCTAATCAGACTTACAAGATAAACAATCTGCGATTACAAAATCTACAATATTAAATTAATGAGTCAGGGTCACTAACTTTCATAATACCCAGTGTTACGTTAGAATCATTAGGGGGTGAGAGATTACTACACACGTTTTGTTGTTTGGAATTTTTGTGTAATTGTAAAAGGTGGGGGAGTTTGGGGTTGATTATTTAGGTCTGTAGTAATTATCACCGTCATCACTTACACCGGTCCACACTTATGTTTCTTAGGATTTCCCAAAAACAATCATAGCTAGTTTAGATAATCATCTAGCAAGTCTTACAATCAAATAACAGTCCAAAAAATTGAAAACGGAGCAGCGCAGTTATGGTGCTGCCAACGTACTAGACTCGAACTTAACTCGTTCACTGTAGTCAGAGCCCCCCAAACTCTGCCCCCCTCCTCCGCCGTGGCAAAGTTCATCATAGTCATTTCTATATCGCAGTGCAAAGTCTTGAGACCTAGACACAATGGAGTCTCTCATCATTCCTAGAGGAGCTTTGGATAAACATGAGATAGATCAAAAGAAACCCCTCTATCTGACCTTCCGAATGAATTCACAGATTCCTCTTATTCTCAGTATCTAGGCCAGGTTATTTCCACTATCTGAAATAGATTTGATATAATTCACGATAATATGTCATAGGACTAACATCCAGTTTGACGACTGTCTACCAATCTGAGGTAATGGTGATGCTGATTAATATTTGGAGCACTTATAGATTCCGCCCGCCCGTACCAATGTGACTGAAAAATACTTACACTCTGGTACCATTAGTTCTGAAATAGTGCTTGGCTGAAAGACGCACAGCTAAATTAAACAATATTTTGGTATTGCCTAAAACTACTTCCAGTCAAGTAGCGACATCCAACTGTGTAACTTCAAACAGTTTAATGCGTAACCTGGAGAAAGGTTGACCCTCCAACGATTGTCAAGCATTACATCTCATTGAGAATTTGCATGAGTTTGATAGTCCTAATGATCTCGTTTGATATTCAGTGATGGCCTTATCCCGCTGGCTGCGTACTTGACTTTTTTACTTTGATGAGAGCCAATCAGGATAACATTGTCTGCCCGCCCTCTGGCTAATGTAGTGTGAATTTCATCACCATCATGGAATGATCCATCTATTTCTGATTCACAAAAAGTTGGCTCTAAAAAGTGCTTTATTGTCCACCGGCTGCCAATTTGGGTGGAGTGGAAGAAATTAATTCAATTTGGGCTGTCACTTTTTTGACAGCAAACAGTGATAATAAAATGCACATCTCTTCTATCATGATGAACGAATAACCAAGGGGTGTATACAAGGGGTGTATACGAGGGGAGTTTATAATCAGCCCTGGAATCTCTATTGTCTGTGAGGGAAAATCGAGGCAAACTATAATATCTCCACAAAAAGCAGTTATAATGAACACAAATTTAAAGTATTAAATACACTGAATTGCCTAATTTCATCACCAGTGGCGGAAGCTAGTTAACTTATTGTTCTAGCTGTATCAACAGACATGAAACCCCCTGAGCAACACCTCATTGAATTGAACGATTTTTAAATGTTGACAGACAGCGTTTAATGCATTACATAAGGTCACATACCATAGCAGTGATTGTCTGTGATATCAAATGCCTTTTTTTACTTTTTGCAAGCTATTGATGAACTTTGTCTCATTGAAATGACAGGCTAATGTCAATTAAGGTGCCAACAAAATTAAACAACTGCTTAGCTTAAGAGCCTACGATCACAGAACGTTGTCTGGACACTAAACACTAAACCAGGAAACTTTCCTATCTCTCAGCCAAAACTCCACGGCCATGATTGGGAACATTTGGCATTACTCTCCTTCAACCACTCGAATATTTATAGCCTGATGAGGGTTTTATGATGGTAGTTTTTGACTTATTGTATCTGCCTGCCGTAGGAAATAGGATAGAAATTTGCCAATAGTGTTGAAACTGTTGCAAAAAATGTATCAAAGTAAAATCCCTGGCAGGTCTGAGTTTTGCCGAGTCGGTAAAAGCAATTAAGGCAGAAGACCGAAAAGACAAACAGGATGTGAAAGTGTATAGATAGAGTGCTGCCACTCTGTGACTCTATACGTCAGCGAGATCACACCTCATTATATCTGTGTATATAGAGAGACCAGAGTCCAGTACCAGCAGCATATAGACAAACGCGTTGACCTCCAGTCGGAGAGCAATGTGTGATAGAGAATTATCTCCTTACAGCTCTCACTGAGAATATAATTTACACTGGATGTAATTTCAATCACACAAAAAAAAAATGCAATTAGGTTTTAAAAAACTGTAGACATGAAACTGTTTAGTATGGGATACATGTTGGGAAACATGTTTGCTGCTAGACAGCTCCTACCACAGACTGTTACAAACAGCGACCACTAGATCTGGCTGTTAGTATTTCATTCTTTGTGGGCCATCGGGAGGGAGGCAAGCGTCTGGGGGGCTCAAACTAATTCTTCGCTGGTATGGAGGGCATGGCTATATAATCCACCCTTTGCCATTTTGTTGTGATGATCCTGTCTGACTACATGGAATGATTATAAATTGGTAATGGATCATAAGCCCTCCAAGTTACAGCTCATTACATAACCATACAAATCCCTGACAATAAATAATGGTGTTTGTGTTATGAATTAAGTAGCAGTTTTCACTTCTAAATAAGTATGGCATGAGTAATATACCCTTGGCGCAAATCTAAATTTAGCCGCTGATCCAGAATTTTCAAGCCTTGGGTCATTAGGCTGCTTAGATGGGTGTGGTTGGTGTCCGCTATGGTAAAGTAGAGCCAAGGCTTTGATATGACCTAGTAACTGCCACCATAATTGTCCATAACGCAAAAGGAAATGAGTAGCCAGATTGCAATATTGAAACTTGGCAGGAATTTCAGAATCGCCAAGGACATACATGAACGCCATGGCACCATGGCTTCAGTCGCTTGATACTATCGCTAAGCAGAGTAATTGTTTGGCAATATTGATGGAAATTCCAGCTGAAATTACCACAGCTGCTAAATTTTCTGGTGAAATAAGGAAACAAACTGATGAGTTGGGGTTGAAGATAAATTCAGCCGGACAATAGGCTTGACAATTAAGCCTTATACTCAGAAGCGTTATACGATGAAGGCCAATGGAGCCTTACACAGGGTGACAGCGGTAACTGGTGAACAATGGACAAGGCACATCAGAAATTCTGCACTATTGTTATCAGATCATTGTAGAATGCTTACAAGTATCCCACAATTATATTGAATTGCCACTGACATCAAGGCAATGAGATATATATAATCTTGGCTGGTCTTTCTGGGAATTCCAGTTTAATGATGCATTCTGGGACTGCTGTTAGCATGCCCTATTTCTGATAACTGATAACAGAGTTGAGAACCTCGGGGAGGCATTGTGTTTCATAATTCTGTACAATCCGTCTGTCTACCACCAGGTGCCCAAAATAGCTTACAAACACTCCTAATAATTGTCCGAAAGTTCGAGGAACTAGACAACAGATGCTCAAACTTAAAATCAAATCGGTCTAAATACATTTGTCAAGTTGACGGAAACTCTAACAAAATGCAAGTCATATCGTCGGCTTGACGGTTTTTGCAAAATTAATCCACCTGATGGGTATGGTTATGGCCTCACACCACCAGGACGTTTACTAGTCTCTAGGATGCATCACACCCTCAGTAAGAGGATTTGAGGGCAACATGCGACCCTATTTAGAGCCAGCCCTAATCTCCTATTTTTTTTACAAAACAATAAGGTGACTGAAGCTCTCAAAAAACGCAAAGTCATATCCTTGACTTAGCAGAGTGTTACAAAATTGATCCACCTGATAATTTGTATGATGATAATGACGGTGTGTCACAAGCCTACAGAAAGTTACTCTATTCCACCCAGGAGTTGCTGGCTACCTGTACCACTCCCAGGATTAATACGTTGATGTAAAACAAAAAAACTTGTTAGCATTTACATAAAAGTACTTTATCTTTTGAAGTACCCAATTTCCCGGACCTGTCACTAAGCGGTATCTTGGTTGTTTTTTTTGCCCTTACACAGTTTACAAGCTGATAACGGTGTATGGGTTATTACATAAAACATTACTACCGCATCATAAATCTGGGTGTTGCTCGCTTTCTGACCTTTTATTTCTTTTTTGTTTATACGAGGACGATTATTTCACGCATACATACACACAGTGATGGGTGTTGGTCGTTACGTAAAATATTATTGCTACCACATCATTATCACAAAGCTGAGTGTCGATATTACAAAATGGTTTTCTTTCATTTCCTTGGAATCCAGGATATAAGTTTCAGCGTTAGGCAACAAAATATGGCTGGTCATCTTTCGTTACTTCACACCATCACACCTGCAGAGTGAGCGTAAATACAGGGTACAGTTCGTGTTTAGCATATCATTGGTTTCTTTCAAGACAATGGTGCAAATTTACAAATCATATCCGCATACTGCGAGGGCTTATGCAGATTTATTTCATTACATAATCATTTCTCCTGTTTTTTTAGTTTTTTATCCAAATTATTCAGCATACCCAGCCTGGTTACCACTAGATCAAAGGGTTAATAGCTGGCAGTACCTGCCACTGCTAGGCGTGGAAATCCCCAAATCTCCTCAATATGTGCACACTGGTATTAATTATACGCTGCGTCATTGGGACACCCAAAAACCGACTAACCAGGCGGGCTAGAGATGTGAGTAATCTGGGTGGTCTGATTCTTGGTCCGCACCTGCAGCCGTCATTGGCTGTTGGGTAGCCTGTCATGAAACTCTGTTACTCTTTGATAAAACACATTTTTATGATATGCCGATATCAGCCCGATAAGTGAATGTGTGGCGATGCTACCACCAATCTGACATATTCTATAGGCGTGAAGGCATAGGAGTGGACCTGGAGGAGCGTATACCCTTATATTATTATAAGACGGATCACACACTCACATGGTACATATGGAGAGCACTTCTCATTTTTGAAGTCATACCAGAGACTATAGATATAGTCTCTGGTCATACTCTAAACAGGCAGAGCTAAGGGCAAGGCATTGGCCTCAAGGTCACAGCTCTCGCTGGAGGTGACCACATCCAGGGCTGTAATAACAAAGACTATCATCTATAGATTAGCCAAAATTTAGGCACTGATGATGTCTTTAATATATAGACCTTAGAATGACAATTTTTATCCCAAAATGGGTCATAAATCAAGATCAAGGCTAGGCTGTCACTAAAAGTGCCATAGTATAGTAGTAATAGTAAGGCCAAAATGTATCACAATAATTATGAAATATCAATTAATAATCATTTAGTCAGTCTAACTTGACAGTGACACCTTTCTTTTTTTTCCCATTGTAAGGGACCAAGAGAAGATCATGACACAGCGACAAAGGATGGATGTGTGGAAGACCCTAAATAGCTAAATTCAGCGACCCAGATTCCTTCGGAGATTTGTGTGAAACTTTTCCTGTTTTAAGATCATATCTGTCATTTTTTGAATTTTTAAATATGATACCAAAATCATAGGCATGTTACATAAGATCATCTTGACTTTCCTAATTTTGGACATTGATGCTGGTATGTAATCTTTGAATATTGATCAGAAACAAATCAGGTCAATTGGTTTTAAAATTGACAGCAGACCAAATCTCATCCGATAGAATATCAGGATTGGCAGCGAGAGAGTATCCCAAACGATATTGTTTATCAGGAATGAGAGGTAAGAGGTGAGATCGTAGCCTTGTCATGTGGCTTCTTACCTTAAATTAGCCTCGTGACAAGGCTAAGGTTAGGGGGTGAAGCAAGAAACCCAGTATTCATTAGAAAAGTTTAAAGTTGTAGAAACAGCCAACGGGTAGAAATAATCTTTTCATGAAACCTCTGATTTCTCAACACCTGATTTGTTATCAACCATGTACCTGGTCGGCAGTAGATGTGATATGAGAGGGCAGACCTTTCACTTTGTAAGGTTTGATCAGGTTGCCTCCATTGAGTTATCTTATATGTACTTTGCCTGATCTTTCAGGGAATTCCAAACTGATGTTGCATTGTGGGACTGCTATCAGAAAGCCCTATTTCTTATAACAGAGTTATGAACTTCAGAAAGGCATTGTAGGTATTCTATTTCATTATTCTGTAAAGTCCATCTGTCTACCACAAGGTGCCCAGCATAGTTTACCAAGTGAGGTTAACTCAGGTCGCATCCATCGATGATGGAGAAACTCTATCAACCGGTAACCCAAAATTTAGTTATTGACGGTATGAGGATTAAGGGAATTTTATAATTGATATTATTTCAAAGTATTGATTATAGAACTGGTGACACTGACACTAATACCATGACGTATATATGTAGAGAAGCTCCGGCCAGTTTACTGTAGTGGTGAGTCACAATAATACTATAATATTATGTCGTAATCACTCCACAAAATAAAAGATAGTTAGATGAAGTTATTTGTATTTTGATTGTTCATGGTGATGACACAAAACTTGTTATATGGTACAGGATACAGTTGAGTGTTTTGTTCAATAATTTAAGCCAATTTGAGTATGAAACCCTAGAGACATAAAGTTATTATAAGAAGAAAAGTTCACCTCTCGTACAGGCTGCTATATAATGAATTAGTCTTTGGCTAGCTAAAATTTAATCATCCTCTTTTCTTTTATTAACTCCCTCATCATCTTACCTATCGAAAATCGGTGCTAGCTAACATTTAGTCACCCCAAAAGAAGCTAAAGTGAATTCTAGCTACTATTTCCTCCTCTACGTTAGAAGACAATCATATTGTAACATCGGGTACCAAGAAGCTAGTTGTGTTTGAGACCAGGAGTTTGGACATGACCTCATATTATTAGATAGAGGCGTTGTGTGATTCAACATCCTCTGTAACTGTCCGGCATAGAATCATTACTTCCATCACCAAAAACAGGCAAACATCAATGAAAGTCAAATTAACTTCATTTGTTTTTTGGTTTTTTTGCAGTTTAAACTCAGGCTGAACTTCGATGGTCTGCAAAAAATGAACTCATAAAAAGCTCCGCATTGAGAGTATGACATCATCGAGAGCACAGAGTGGCAGAGCTGTAAAAAAGAGTCATGCGTGTCATCAATTTTATCTGTGGTCGTGTTTGTCGGAGAATTCTATAATTAATCTGCTTATCACGCTAATTTATTTTTTTGTGGTAATCGAACTCGTCATACTTTCTACTTCCACCTTCCTCAGGTGCCTCTACTGACGACTGAAAGCAGGTGTACCTAGCCTCAATCCTCCAGCTCTCTACTATACTGATGAAAGGGGGGTGTCGTATACCTCCCACACAACAGACATTCACAAAAAAAGCTAAGGTTATCGACGGTATGTGTCTCTGCTGGTTTTTTACTACTGTTGTTTATAGTGAGAGAGAAGTGATGAAGAATGGGTAAATAATTACAGATGTCATGACTTAGCCCTGTTCACACGGCCACGGGTTTTTGTTTTTTGGTTTGGTTGACCAAATCAAAAAACCACAACCCGCCCCCCCCCCCCCCCCCCCCGTGTGAACAGGGCTAGTCATGACTAGCTTTGTGACTTTGTATATTTTTATACATTTATTTTAGAAGCAATGAGTCAAAGTTTGCACTGCATTGACGCGCCAGAAATAACATACACACTATTTAAATTTCTTAGAATAAAAACTATTAGGCTACTATGAGCTATAAAATCTATGAGCTATAAAATCTTTGAGTTATAAAATCTGTTTATGACTTATAATTCAGTCTATGGTTCATGGTGACAACTGAGCGTCCTGCCCGCAACATAAAGCTATATAATATTGAGACTAATGTTGGGTGAATGATATAGAACTATTCCCTATTGATCTGTCTGATACTATTTCTGGCCTGTCTTTGCATCTTCGCCAGACTTTGAACGTACAAGTGACCGAGTGACCAAACATCCTGGATCGAGGAGTGACCCCTTCCGAGAGCTCAAACTCAGTTATATAATAATTTATTCACAGTCTGTCTAATAATTAATCACAATGGAAGGGCTGAGATACACATTACAACTTTATCACACATATTCACACCAGATGTAGATAGTATTATGGCTAGGTCTTGCTGGATGATAGGGTGCTGATCACGATATTATCTTATATTTCACCACATATAGTTATATGATGGTAAGAATTTATTGTGGTAGTTAAATTCGCTGACACATGAAAATTAATCCCGGAATCAGGTGGATAAATAAATACCCTCGCTCTTGTGAATTGGCTAGCATGAAAAAAACCTAGTTTCACCGATCATTGTTTTTGTAGGCCGATAAAGACCAGGTGTTCCATATGTTAACTAACATTGAGAAATGATGATAGCTGTTGGATGGGTTTAAATTCAATATTGCAGGTTTAAAGCTATGTGATTTGTAGTCATGTGAATATAAGTGATCAACACCCTGTTGGAACTTGGAAAACGGAATATTTTGTAAACAGTCCCAAAATTGCGGAAATATAAAATGTTACAAAACTAGCCAGGGTCCAGTTATATAAACATCACGCAATGAGTTGTGTTATTGTGAAATGTTGTAATATTAATTAGATTGTCATAGACATGAATCACTATTCCCAGAATCTACACATACAGAGTTGTTTGGTGTTTTGACATAAGAACAGTGAAATTTCGGGAAGGGTTGCACCAACTATTGCTTAACATTGGGAAGTAAATTCTTTCTCGATGGAAGCCTGTGACACTACGACTAGTCTATTGGCGTATCTATATGCCATAGAAGTGATGGGATTGAGGCTATCGAACACAGTCTATGTTGATGTAGTTTGTTTGATATTTCTACAGAATTCTGTAGTGGATTTCCATCACGAGGCGCTGGTAGTGTGAGTGTTTCGTAATCACGCAGGTAGTTAAGTGTAACATTACGGCTATATTTTGGCAACGCTCTAAAAATTACAAGATGCAGTTCTGGCATCCGATGCACCGATAAAATAAACGCTAAAAGGTATTACTTGTGATGAAAGAGGCTCGTTTTGGCAGAGAAAACACGTTTATTTAGTCTGACTCTAGGGTAGGATTGAAATGCACCGAATGGTTTGGTAAACATAAATATAACCATCGGCCAAAAACAACATCTGAAGATCCGCCTCGTTAACAGAGACTAACACTCTCCTCACTCTCCATGTTTGGTAACATCCTGAGATTCCAAACAAACAGTCATGTGAAATCCTGCTGAAATCTGGGAAAAGTCATAAAAAAAATGTGAACCCTGTATATGGCGTAAAGGTAATGGTAAAGTCGACCTCTACGCGAGGACGCTGTTGCTGCAACCTTAATGCGAGGACGCTGCCGCATCGACCTTTGCGGAGCATGATTAACAAATACAGTAGCCTAGATAATTTCTGATCTCATGTACTGGTAGTAAATTAATTATCAGAGGCTGATAGTACTTAGGGTGTCACCATCTTGGTATTTTTTTGCCTCCATTATCAAACTGAATTTTTAATTGCGTGTTGATTGGATTTTGAGGGATATGATTGATAGCAGGAAATAAAATAAAGTTTCCATCCTAGAGTGGGTGTCCAGCCACTAGAGGAAAGACTCATCAAATTTGGCATTGAAGAAATCGGATTGATACGTGAAAGAGCTTGCGCAATTACCAGGAGAGTCCTTTTTTGGCGTAAACAAAATTTACATAATCTTTCATTGATAAAGTCGTGGTGTACTCTGCGATGATGACGTATAAGCCTATGCGTTACATAACTGTGGGTTAGACAGGAATGTAAGAGGGATAATGCAGTGTAGTGTCAGTGTGTAACTACCCCTATGGACACAGGCAAACATTATGCAACATGAAAGACTGTTGTGTGTACTTTTTACTACTTAACGATCCACAAACTAAGAAAGTTTCCAGGATATTGGTTAAAAGAATGCAAGGTTAAGTCAGAAGAAGGTGATAGACTTTGTATATTAGTGTAATTATTCTACTGGACTGACCCTGAGGTTTGATGTCAAAGTTTGGTCACATAGCTGGTCTTAAGTTACATCTAATTTTTTCACTTAGCTATGGCTTAGCTTCTTTTCCCTTCTATGTAAGACACTTAGGCGCCAACAAAAAATTTTCCTTATTTTTACATCTTATCGCAACGCAATCAGCACACACACATACCGCTTGTACCTAGCTCAATAAGATAGTGGAGCCACCGGAACTTCTTCTACGATAGATACTCTAGTATTGGTGATGATCTTAACACTTATTGTGTTAGCAGAAAAGATTGCTGTATATTTATATTTCGTGAGGTTTATTACTTTGCACGCACCTATTCACTCTTATGAGGTTTTATGTAATACAATCATCATTCCTTTGAATAGTCAGATCACTTATGTAGATTTACACAGTATCGTATGACATTTATTACGAAATCACTCTGTGAACAATACACAGAACAATGGATAGATAAACTCTCTACGATGTAGGTACGAACTCGAGGGTCATATTGTTTAGAGTCGATGTCGCAATCACGGCAGCGAAAGTTGTACCATGATGTCATGATAACAATTATGGTCAAAACAAGATGCTTGAGTAAAAAGTGGTCAGGATTTGACTTGCGAGTTTGGATAACTTGGACTTTTAAATCAATCACGTCTGCCTTCTAAACTTACAATCATTCCGCATAAGGCAGGGTGCAGAAACAATCCAACTCCTCACAGCTGGAAATACAGGAAGACAATCTTACTAAGTGTTGGTATTGTAGGACATTGTGTGCAGGGCTTGTTTGAAGACTCGCTCATGTTTTTGAGTATAGATTAGATACACAAGGTGCAGGAGAGACAACTCTATATTCTCATTTCTGTCTGAAAATATGTCATTGTTTCAAACACAGGACATAAGACGATAGATTTGTAATCGGTTGTCTACCTGGGAGCTAAAACTGTTATCATGAATGTTACCTACTAAGGGAGATAACTCTAATCCCCAGTATCATGACACAGGATCAAACCTCCGACAGCCTCTGAGAACAATTGGCAGGATTAGACAGTAAACAGCCTTATTGACACAGATGAGAGAGGTATTGTCTCATACACTTGTAATATAAGTAGATCTTGAAGGCCTCCATATCATTTTTTATCTAGATATAATCCCAAACTCAAACACTCAAAGTACTGTCCGGCAGACTTACTTCCTTATAATTAACATACTAATATATGCTTCTGAACTCATGCAGTCAGGGTCAAGAACAAGCCTTCAGTTCCTCTGTCATCTGGGTATGTATAGATAGGGTGGTGTCAATGAACACCCCTATGTTTTAGAGAAAAATGATAAGCTCCATGTGAAAAGTAGACTGAAAGGCAGCCAAAATGGAAATGTTTAACAGTATTATCAGATAATTAAAACTGTTGAATGTTGCGCTATACTTTCATCACAAGTGATAAGAGATAGGCCGAGTCACCACGGTCATCAAGGCATGATCATAATATACACTAAAAGTCAGAGTGAAGGTCAAACTATGACCCAGCTGCTGATTCTCAGCCTGCCCTTACTGCACTTACATGATCGATCTATCAGAACATGATCGATGGGATAGTCATCCTTTGGCTGGAATATCAACAAATTTTGTGTCACAAAGGGAGAGCAAAGGTTCAAAATCAATCACTTATCTCTCAGAATCTCAGCCCATTACTGTATATTGTCAGTGCATACTTGCATCATACTTGACAGGCCTCCAGATTTCCAAGGGGCTATTTGTTTGATGATTGAAAGTGTCAGCCAGAAATTAACTCGAGCGCTGCACAGTTTGGCAAAGTCCTTCTTGAATGATGATAAAATAAGGCGGAACTTCAAATGAATGAAGGCTGTTTTATTTTTAAGTGAATGATATTCGATGGGAAAATGATCATTCTAAATTGTCTCGTTTGGCAGACACCGTTACCCTAGCAGTTAGATATTAATTCTACTTTTGTCGGCTTGAAACCAGGGTAATATGTATTATGCCAATAATATTTTTATATCTAGTAAACAAATTTTGATGCCAAAGGCAAAGAAAACCCATTAGCCGTTAGAAGACAGGGTGGTGTGTATAACCATGATAAGGGAATAGACTAACATAAAAATGAGTTAGACCTAGACACCATAATGGTCCAAGTTGTTTATGGAAAGCAGATCGGAGGATTAGCCCTAGCATTGTAGAGCTTTTTCTAGCGTAGTTTTTCTTCTTTTGCCTCGAAACTCGTTAAATGAAATTCATTACAAAATAAATCAGAATTTTTTTAATTAATTAACACCTAGCTAGTAATCAGCAGGAGATCAGCTGATCACTGAAGGGATTTTGTTTACATTGCACTCAACCAGGCTAGACATATTCAAACACATACAATATCACAATTTGGTCACATTCTAACACAGCTGTAGTAAAAGACTACAGCTGTTATAAGCGGGAATAAAAGCGTCAAACAATTCCCCTATTTTAACTCTCTCAATTAACTTCCATTCATGGCTTGTTAGTGCTGGGCCAATATTCCATTAACATTCACCAACTTGTGCAAAATGACATGTTTTTTCCTGCCATGTCACTTTTGTATAATCAGCAAAAAGCAAAAACATTGTTGAAACTAAGAAAGTATTGAAAATTAAAGTTTGCGATTTGGAAGATTCTTTATGGAATTTCATTGGTGATGGTACATCCCTAGAATCTTGTTTTATCAGTGTCTTTCATAAACTAAAGTTTGCATTGTGAATCCCAGTGCTTCCTGAAGAGCAAAACATAACGGTCACATTCCATCTAGACTGAAATTTGAATTCTAATCGAGTACCTTCTGAGATGCAAACCCGAATACTTGGCAGTCATAGCCAAGTTGCCAAAATATTTGCATGAGGATGAATGCATTTTCATGCAAATTACTGCATAAATAAATTGTACACCATGAGAATATTGTAGTAAAAATAGACTATGTGCCATTTTTTTGGTAAAACTGGCAAGTTTGGCTGATAGCTGTTCAGTGTGTGACTGGAGAAACAGAATAATTTAAATTTTGATTTATAGAAAAGGTTCATATAAAGTTTTGAATTTCAATAAATTTCAAAGCATGAGAATACTGTGTGATCTCTGAAGTAGTTGTCGAAATTAAAATTATCTCAAGGTTATGAGTGACTAATAAGGTTTCTTTTTAATGTGCCAATGCCGACAAGATATACAAAACCATAGACAGCCCTGCACAAGATCTTTTTTCAGTAAACTGGCTGATCAAGACAAAACAGGGAAACACAGAGGACTTCAAATGGGTATTTTTATGGTCAGGAAGAATTTCAAGATTTAGATATTACATAAAATCTTTATTTTTCAATTTCCTATAAGAGGCAGTCAGTTATATTCAGTTATACTCAGTTGGTTCCATTGTTGAGATTCGAGAGGATTAAAATTCCAGTGTAATATTTGTACATGGCTAGAGGCTCCGTCCCATCAACATAACATCTCTTATAAGTGTACTCGAAAAACCAGACAAGTATAGTCCAAGTAACTTACGCCAAAGTAGCTGAGCAGGTATCAATATTGTGTTTGGAGTATTATAGGTGCTTGTTCTTGGGCTAGGCACAATATGGAACAACATTAGATTAATCTTCGCATGACCTAACTTTCATTTTCACATGAAAATAAACGCCCGCAATCTTCTAGAATTTATTGCATAAGACTAATAATGAAACCTACTTGAAGATGCTACTTTGTATAGAAATTGGGGACAAATCCCTGAGGGACAGTGAATAGGCACAAGTATGGGTAAAATTGATTGCAATATAAATGCACTGAAATTAATAAATACTAATCAGCGATGTTATAATGAAAATAATTACAAAGTCACAATGTTCCCGTTGTGTGAGTCTGCTCAAATGAACTAAGCAATTTACCTGAAGAATTTTTATGAATGAATCTGGGTTATGAAAATGTGTGTACGTAAAATTGTGTCATCATTATAACGGCCAAAACTTTGAATCTCACCGGAACCTGTTGTGTCCTCATCTCATAGTGTGTTAGAGTATTGTATAGTGACAGCTTGATCTGATTATAGTCTATATACATAATCATAATATCATTCTGTGACATTCTGACAACATGCCAATGTGCAATATTAGCAAGGAAGCCAGGTCTTTTTCTTCAATGTTCCAGTAAATACAATCTTGTATGTTCTGGCACTTTAACCAATGAACCAATGAACCAATGAACTGAAGAGGGAGTTCATTGCTTTAACAGTCATGGTGGAAGTTTAAATGTGTAATTATGACAAAGTTACTAAATACTCATCGTTGATAACAATGATGACAATATCAGAGGAGAATCACTGACGACATATAAAGTTTTCCATCTGCTGACTCAAGATATGAGATAAAGTGGAAGCTGACACAAGTCTAAAGTAAATAATTTACCCTCAGAGTCATACTAATAGTCATACTGATATTGTGAGCGTTCTTCCTCCCTCGTATCAGCACCTTTGTTAGGATACAGGACATTTGGGAATAATTTATGAGTCAAATTTTGTTGAAACAGTTATAGAATAATCAGCTTTCAGGAACAAGATTGCATGAGAGTCCGCTTTTCCCCTTAAATTAGTCAAGATTTTATATTCCGTAACTTGATTCATCGCTGGCTTTAATTTATTTTATTTAATCAACAATGCAGTTGCCATCTTGCCAAAACCTCTGTTCAATATACATTCTTTTTCAGGAAGAAATTCAAATCACTTGTGACTTTTGTGCTGAATCAGGGTTTAATTTATTGTTCAGATGCTAATCTCTTGGCTCCGACTCTGTACAAATAACAATATTATTCTTGTGATTGAGCTGTTTAGGGCTGTTTTCTTTAGCCTTCCCCCAGAGGACGTTTTTTTCATCCTTTACTCATTCTTTTGTCCAGAAAATAAATACACATTTATGATTAACCCTATAAGTTCAGTTTAGTCAATAAGTGGCTATTGTCTATTCACTATGAGTAATTAGTTCACATACGACACAAAAAAGTACACCGTGTTTTGGTTTTTTTTGCTAAGCCCTGAATCCTATAGTCCCCTTTCAAGGATTTACCAGGGGATAAGGTATGCAACCCTTAAATTAGAGAGTGCTGCTGTGTGTATAGCAGTGAGGCTTTATTCATCACCTGGGCGGTTAAGAGGCTTAAAAAATTAGCGCAATTTGAGACAATTTTTAAGTTTGGATAAATATCAACTGGGGAAATTACTAAAATGACATGAATCATCCTCAATTAGCTGCCAGGGGATAAAAGGGGTGGATAATACATATAGATCCCCTACGCAACTACATGAGTCCATTTCACAGCCGGGTAAATATCAGAGAACGTAATCTAAGATAATTAAATATTGAGGCGCTGTGCTGCCGAATAAAACTCAAGGTGGTTGCACAGAAACAGGTCAGGAATTCTAACAACACCATTTAAATGATGTATGATGATACCGTCAAAATGATGAGTAACCTAGAACTTCATCCCTGTGTTTACACTCATACCTATACACTCCTGCTGAAGATACCCCTATAAAGAATTTGGTCACTTCTTGAGCCCAATTAAAATTGAAGTAGATTTATAAATATGATCTGAACATGGCTCTAAGCTACAAACCATATCAGGATCAGGTGCTATGGACAGTTTAATGTCAAGATTGTCACAATGTTTCTACTGTCTACTGTCAATTACCACAACCTTAGCCTGTGTCCCGCTGACCCATAGGTCGACGCGTCCCTACCGACACCCTGAAAGTGACAAAGGTCCCCACAGGCTATATCAATCCCAGATGTGTTATGTTTTGTTTTCATCTTCATCCCAAATGTTTGCAGTCAATTTCAGCTCCTCATCAAATGATCTAGTTACACTGTTTGTCTATGAATTATCGTGTAAATGACAGCAAAGAAAATGTTTCAGAGTGCTGGCATGCACAGCATCAACTTACAACACAAGTTATAAAGTGCACAATTTGTTTAGATGCTTCGCCAGGGACGGTTTTCACTGTGTTTGAACCCACAACGCTTGTCATATGAGATTTGAGAGGTAAAATCTCATACTCCGTCATGGTTGAGATTAGAAATTTGGACCTGATAATATTAGTGTGTGTGTTTGTGTTATTTAGTCAGTGCGATTTTATGGTTCATGATGAGCGTAGAATACCATTGCTGCTGATGAACAAGCTATTGAGAAAATCAAGTTGTTTGCCAGTAAAGCCAGTGATGAATTCTCAACGCCAGCTCTGTGCCAGGCGGTTTTTTTTTGTATAACAACACAGAGTAAGCATTTGTGGTAAAAATATGACTGTGATGCAGAATATTACCATCACCATCACCATTCAAAAATGAACTGATCTTGGGAACAACAATAACAAGCACCCCAGTGATTGATAAAACTTGAACCTAAAATATGACGCAAGCCCTCACTCATCGAGATAAGTCCCAGCACCCCCAAGTGATAATACCCATTATAATTTTCTATCCAGAGTAGGTTGTCACACTTTTAATCCATTTCACAGCTTCTATTAAACAATAGGATTTATCTGCGGGTAAGGGTTTGTTTAGCTAATAAAGCCTAGAAACCACACACAGTGTCAGCGAACTGCTGACAGCGACCGCTGACCTATCTACAATCATCTCTCTCCCCTCACTCCCCACTCTCACAGCTAGATGTGATGTTTACTGATTTAGGGATTAAAATATTCATCAAAATTGTCAAAGCCTGCTGCCCCTCAACGCTGCAAGCCCTCAATATATAAAACACAATGGGGATATTTACGTAGGGGTTGTTAGAAAGTAGAACTAAGGCTTGGGGTATTTCAAACCCAATATTGTGTTATCAGATAATCAGGCCCTTGAACCATCTCCAAATAGCCTGTCATAATCAGCTGGCTCACTCATACCTCGCTCTCACAGCTCTCAGTGAGGATAGAAATTCTTCTTTGATTTAAATCAGGGAGCTCATAACGTAATGCGCTGTCTGACAAAGCGGCTGGACGTTAGATCCTCAGTAATCCCGTGGTACGATCTGCTAAGCTGTATTGTAGCGTAAATTAATATTGGATTTGTGACAATAAAATTACTGGAGTAAAATCAAAACACCTGGGTCTGTCGTAAACAACCCATCTTTCTCATGTCCCCCTCTCTCTCTCCCCCAGACACAAAAGGTCTCGATGTAAAGAAAGCGTATGATTGTGTCTCGTTGTGGTACAGCAGCAGCTATTTTCTACGCCCATCAGGATCTGATGTAAACAATGCTGACTTCGGATAACCGCCACTCTAGCAGTTATAAATGTTTAAATTTGTGGCATGTTGGCTTGCAGTATCATAGGATTGATGCAACAGGTCTGATATTTGGTAGGGATGGGAAATTGTGTACGAATGAGGCTTTCAAATCTACTATAGCTCGACTTCACCAAACCTTCCAACCTTACAACAGCAAATATCAAATCAAATATTTCAAACCAATACATTTTGAAGATTTTCATAGGTACTGGGCACTGGTGGAATTTGTCTACTGCATACGTTTTGAATTTGAAGAGAGTATATACCAGTTTCTATGGCCTGCATATTGAAGATTGACAGTTAAAAGTGACCTGGATGTACAAACACATAGAAAATAACAGGCCGGGGTGAGCGTGTATGATTTGGTGTCATCATCTAAGATAACGTAATTCCCATCTTTGAGTGGAGCGCAATTTTATTTTATCTTGTGTCACTTTGAGGAGATGATGAAGACTCACTGATGGCTGAGTAAATATTGATATTCAAGATTGGAATATTGAGAGATAACTGTAAGAATCATAGCTTAGACTGAGTTCCGAGCATTGGACTTATCTGCGCTTGAGATTTACATGATAAAGTCATGGCGGGTAGGGTGTTAGATGTGCAGATCAAAGGCTAACGATGACTTCTGTTTTAATGATGGGAATAGAACAGTAGCAATCAGACACAATTCAATCTAAAAAATAATCTAGCTCTAAATGTAATTACCTTAAAAGATGCGTGAGAAAATTAAATAAAAAGAGATTAAATTTATTTACCAATTAAACTTATTATGAAGAGAGTACTGTCTTTTCAAATTTACATTTGACTGCTTTGAAGTAGAGAAAGTCCAATTTATGAGATACCGATAGCCACTTTGTTTGTTTGAACATTGATGTAGCTTCATCTGAATCTCAGCTGGTCTTTGAAATATAAACAGTCGTAGTTTTACTCAGGATGTCGGCTGAATGTTACGGCAAATAACACTCAAAACAGCTGAAACTCCCTCAATTCTTACCAAATTTAAACATTCTGAAAATTCAGCCTAAATAACACTTATGCAGTAACACTAGTTCCCATGGCGCATTCTGACATCATTTATTGAACACCCAGCTGGAAAAAAAAACATTTACTCTCTGCTTTATGGCCGAGTTACCGGTGAATCCTGGCATGCCGGCCTATGAAAATAGAAATACTGTCATGCTCGCTTGAATTTCTAAGTTAAATGACCAATTAGGCTGATAAATTTTTACCAAATATCAACCCACATCCTTTGTAGCAATTCAAACTTCTCATGAAAACATTTATATCCGCCCAACAGCCTTTCATCTCTTAGGGTCATCCCATTAACATTTTACATTTATATAAATCAATCAATCATTAACAGCTCAAGTAGTTGTGGATACTGTTTTACTATCAAGACTCCTAAAATCTTCAACTTTGATATTATTTCCTATCTGTTATTCTGAGGACGGATATTTGCCGCACATTTTTAGTAATCAATGTCTTCATGCCCATTCCATAAATGTGCATAAAATACTCATTTTTCATCAAAAAGATCCGACGTCTTGTCTGGTCAGGGAGAGAAGAGGAAGGGTTAGACACCTGGGACATCTCCGAGGTAGCTAAGTTACAACAAAGAGGGTGGGAGGGTATCATAAGCAAAGATTATAAATACTCATTGTCATAAGTGTTATTTAGGCCAAATATGATTTGTAAAGCTTTCAATAATTTTCAGAATGTTTAAAATACAAGGCACCGCCGTCAAACACCACCAAGCTAGTCATGTCTTATGGAATAAACAAACTCAGCTGTACAGTTATTCTTATTTACTATCACAAATGTCTCGGATAGATTTTTACGCAAAACTGATACAATCCCATCTAGGCACCAGAGAACACTGACGCTATACCAGCTGGCTGGCACCCTATGCTATCCTCGCTTGAGTCAGAATAACCAGCTTGTTGTTTAGATTGAAGCGAGAGTTTGTCTTCAAAGCTTCGCAGGAAACGCAAACATCGCACAACAAATAAACAACCCAATAATGAAGTAATCTTTAACACAAAAACAGTAATTATCAAGTGTGACCTCACCCCAGCGCCTGTGGATGTGTGGAGTTTGAGTCTGCCAAGCTATCGACTGCGGAATCAGCGACATGAGAATAGGAAACTGAGTTGAGCTTTATTTGTTAAGTAAACAGTACTACTGTATAAGATTGTGTCAATCAATAAGAGCCCGGACTGAGATGTCTAACTTTTGGGCCTGATTCATGACTTTATACTACTGTGGAGACTAGAGAGATGAGAGTCCGGAGGTGTGCGTCGCCCTAAGCTTATCACATCCAATAATCAGCCATGTCTACGCTACCAGCAGGTCGTCTGTGTGTGAGAAATTATGTGATTTGAAAATTTGTAACTGGGTATCATATCTTATTGAAGCGGGAGTTTCGGCTTATTTCAATATATTTATTTGATGCTATTTGGCAGAGTGAAATTAATCACAGCTTTTTTGGCAGCTTAGCTAACTAAACGCAAATAATCTATGTTATGCTGTAGGTAAATGGTGCGGTGATCTGCAATTTTGAGCGTAAGGGAAACCTAGGGGTTCACAGACTAGGCTCGCAGAAATTTGTGAATAATTTAAATGCTTCTTGAGCCTTGCAGCTCAAGCTGATAGCTCCAATTAGAGGATAGATTACACCACTCCATTATGATTTTCTCTGACACTTTTGTCTAACACGGCAGTTTAGCTGACCTCATAGAAGTCCAGTAGCACTTAGACAGCGGTTTACTCACAGACAGGTGTACGTGATAGTCTTATGTATCGTCTGGTGTGAGATCATATATCGATTATCCAGTAAAAGGAAATCGAATTCTGATTAAACCAGCGAATTGATTTGAATAAATGATGAGATAAAAAACAATACCCCCTTAATGACAGGAGTAAAACATTAGCATAAATTTGGTCATGGCCTTTTTGGTGGCCTTCTATGGCTGATGTAGAACGGAATATTTTAATTCTATTGTGCAACCGTAAATCTCCATAAAACCCGATCTGTCCACCCTGGAGCGATTGTCAGTCTCTGACATGTGGAGAACACTGCCAGAAATTATTCAGATTCTAACAAAGTCATGCCTGTCAAAATCCAGAAGCTCTCGAAGGCCGATGAGGCCAAATCATACCTCAGACAATTCATCACATGGGAGGTTTCCTCTACCCGATAAAATACCACCATGGTAGTTTTTTATCGGGTAACCGAATTCTCCCATATCGGACTTTTGTGAACGCCCAACATTTGGCACTTTGCAAATGTCTCATTATTCTCAATAACTCCGATCAAGATCTATCATTTCTGATGCACAATGCTTGTTAAAAATTAATATTTTCTAAAGAAAGGATGACTTTTATCGAGTTATTTGACAGCAAATTGGCTGGCGACAGCTTCAACAGTAAAGGAAGCATTTCAGTTTCTTGGAATTACGGGGGAAGTCATACCATATGATACCAGAGACTATAGATATATCTATAGTCTCTGATGATACTACATTGATATCGTTGGTATACTTAATTTACTCCTAATTCGTTCTAAGGTCGCATTCTGGGCATGTTGCTAACATGACTTTTTCCTTGAACCAAATATGCCACGAATTAAAACATAAGATGAACTCTTCACATACATGATATACTGCTGTGCTGTCACATAGAACTAAAATATGGCAAAGAAAAGCACCCATTACATATTCATAAATTCATGCATTGGACAAAATACAAACAAACACATTAACATGACAATGATTTGTGTGTGTATTTGAGTTGAGAATGATGATTTAACATTGATTTAATTTGAATTAATTAAGTTTATCATTTTTTGCTGTTCAGTTTACCAGACCCTTGAGTAGATGTATATGAAAGGTGTACCTTACCACACCATCGGAGACTTCCAAGACTGATTGCATATAATATGAATAATGTGCTATTAACCTTGTTTTCTATTTCAGAAGTCCTAGACGTAAAAATAGCATGACAGCTTGACAACTGGCCTGTCGGTCTGTCGGTCTGTAGAAATTCGCCATGAATTATAGAGAAATTCTGATGAAAAATGTCATTTCGAGAGGTAACTGCAAGTATCAAAAGACTTGGGCTGTAAAACCATAAAATAAAATACAATTCAACTGAGCAGCATTTTAATTAATTCAATGACAAACAATGTTTTACCCGTATTTGGGCTAAAAGTCTCATTTGTTTTTGTGCCACCTCCGATTGCTGCATTGTTCCGTTCTCATCTGTAGCAGTGAGGGAACAGTGTATATGACTTTTAAACATTACAAACAAAACAACATATTCACACTACAGGGCGCTGAGGAACATTACAATATTCACACTACAGGGCGCTGAGGAACATTACAATATGCACACTACAGGGCGCTGAGGAACATTACAATATGCACACTACAGGGCGCTGAGGAACATTACAGTATTCACACTACAGGGAGCGAGGCAGGGCTGGGACCAGATGGTGACTGATGAATGACGATCTCGATATCAAGTGGGCTGCACCTACTACCAATTATCTCAATACCTCTCAGCCCACTACTTCAAACTGAATCTCAAGGCTGTAGGGAGTTGTATTTCAACACCCAACACTTTGTGATAGCTCAAGATGAAACAAAAGATTAAGTGGGTTTTAATCGGAGCACTTTGCTAGACTTGTCAGAGAGTAGCTAATCTGTGATGTCATTGTCAAGTCTGCAGGTGATACTACATCAGTTTGTAATAGAATAGTACACATTACATTCAAAACAGACTACAGAATAATGAAGGAAGTTATTAAGGTGCTGCCATATCATCTGTTATGATTTTCTCTGTTCAAATGTTTGTGATTTGTCGACTTATGTATTGTAGAACATAGAGATATGAAGTTGTCACCCAATCACTTGTTTTCGCCTCGGAATAAAAAGGGAGTAGGCTATGAGACATGGGTCTCTATAAAGTTTTCAAGCAAGGAAGGTTAATTCTTACAGAGAGAGATGCGCTCATTCTCAAATGATCAGTGAAGGTTTTTTGTCCCAATGGCGCCGTGCCAACTTGACTCTTATACAAGATTAAACTTTGCCGCCACTGAAAGCATTTACGCTGGCGACTTGATTTCTGAATTATAATTTCAATGTTACATTTCATTACATTGAAGCGGATGAAAGTCTCTCCGTTTTAATTCACATGTCAGTTAAAAATATATAAAGTCATGATGATAATTTTCATGCATTCATGTAATATTTACCTAAAAGATGGGCTATGATAAGCTCGATTTCATCTTTAATCAAAAATGTCATAACCTATCTCCTGAGTAATTTATCGGCTGTCTGTCGGCTGTCCGCTGTCTGTTCCACAAAATATACGGTCAGCTAGCCTAGATTTACAGGCTGTCGTATTACAGTCTGCGGGAGGAGAGTGGTCGTGAATACAATTAAGGGGCTTATGTCATAATTATTTACCCAGTTAGGTTGGTTTTGGGTCCGACTAGACATCCTCAGTGATAACATCAGAACCTGCATAACGCAAGCTGATGAACTTTCCTTGTTAAAAATATTACAATGAAATTTGAAGTATCCTTATGGTCTGTAGGGGCCCATCTTGGTGACATGGCTGACCATGTGCTTTTTACAACAATGTAACTGCCGACCAACAGGAAGTCGCGGATACCATTCCGTTAGTTGTTCTCATCAGTTGTTACTTATGATGCCTCTACACAAAAAATCGCTAAATATTTAAACTGATGTGAAAACAGCTCTCTCTAAATTGGTTTAATTTTGGCAACGTTTCAAATTATAGAGATGAGTGATTGACCACTTTATAACAATAATAAATAACAGAGTGTCACTTCGCTAAAGCTCCCCATTTATCCCCAAACTCTTTGTTTATTTATTGAGCACAAAAAGTATGCTAAATAGCGTTATTAACCTGGAGTTACAAAGCTAAACCAATTATATATGCAACACTTTCTAAATTTTCTAAGAGATAATTATGACAACTTGTTTGCAGAAAGAATCATGATTCTTCTTCACTTTGGGGACAGAAGCGACCTGTTGCTTTTTTAGCAAACAGTTTAATATGAGCATTTATCTAAATATCCACAGCAAACATTGCAAAAATCAGTAAATAAATGTAAACAAACAAGGGCAACAGGTGTAGCCTCCAATCCTAAACAGATGATACCTGAGCGAAGGTTCGTTAAGTTTATTAGGAATTTCTTGGCTGTTGCAAGGTGGAAAGATATTCGGATCCACTTGTGGGTGGATTTCTGAAGACTCTTATGCGCACAACAAGTTATCGAATAGGCATAAATGTAGCAGCTAATACACGATTCAAGCGCAAACAAATGTCGAATAGAAGGTGGACACATTTCTAGGAGCTAGAGTCAGAATCTTTTTTTCATGTAGTGTCACTTAACCAGAAGAGCATCAAATGCAGTCATTCGGGATTCTGTTTTACTCAGAATTTCAGCGAGAAAAAAAGTAACAACAAATTGCTAGGATACCAAAGAGAGACACTGTATTAATCAGTCTATGGGAAGACTTTATCCGACAGATTGGAGTAAGGAGTGTATTTCTCACAGTGGGACCCCACAGGTATTGCTAGCACTACCTGCCCTGTCTCCTGGTGAGGAACTGAGGCTACATACCCACGAGTGTCACCCCCAGCCACTCTATACAGTATCATATACACATGTTGTCTTCTATTGTTCTCAGTATTATCTGTGACAACAAGCCATACACAACGACATGTCATCTCATCTCATCATTCAGGAGCTGTCAGGACAAACATCACTCTCCTCTCTACAGGGGTGTAGTATAACAACCCCTTTGAAACAGCAGTGTCGTGCTACTGCTGGTCCTCCATTATAAGATGAACAGCTATATGGATTGTAAAAAACGCTATTATTTTTAAATGTTAATGAAACTGCCTAAGTTGGGCCAAGATTCACGTTGATGTCTGGCGCATCTGACACATTGGTACTGTTGGCACATCGACCTGCGGAGTCATTTGTACCTCACCTGCCAACTGTTGAAAAGCTTCTTGCCAATGTTATTAGTTATAACTACCAAAATATTGGCTATATAATCAAATATATTTTATTTCTGCAACCCGCAAGTGTCTAAAATAACGGCTGGCTTGGTTTGAAAATAATACGGTTGGGGGAGAACCAAAGTCGGTACACTCATGCGGTCAAACCCCAGAAGGGATGAGTCAAGTCAATTATTATGTAAACTCCTTACTCAAACAATATATTATATTACATAATTACAAAGATTAAGTGATGGGTAAAAGTGAAGAGTGTTTTGATTGATTGATTTATTGATCCAGGAAGAGTGACACTCATTGTTAGGGTGAGGGCGCGGAGGGTGCTGAGAGTGTACGACGCTAGAAACAAGGGCGCGGGCAGTTCAAACTCATCCACAAAACCTGCAATTCAGCATATGGCATCATAATGTGCGACTGTCAATAATGATGAAAGCGGAGTCTAGTTGTGCTTGTCCCGATAAGAGTTGTATTGTAAGCTATAATATTTTACTTCAGTATCTTCCATTGAAACACATTTTAGCACCTGTATAGAATTTCCGAAGACGCAAATTGTAACTTCGACCAAGCAGAAATAATTACCAAATTTTAATAGCCATCAAAGCAAGCTGCTGCAAATTATACAACTTAAATTATGGATCGAAGATGTTTTAATAACTGTAGTATAGATAATCACGATTATTTTAATGATCATAGTATCATTATCATCCAATTATTACATGACTAGATATTTTGATTTCGAGAGGTTTTACATACAGCTCAATCCCCAGTTATATAATCCACCAGTTCTGGAGAAGACGGTGCTAGTAGCAGTCATAATTTAATTTTTCCTCTCTTGTTTTTCTTAGATGTATATGAATTTTGTTTTTCTTGTACCATAACTTACAAACAAACCATCCTAAGCTGTAGAGATAGAGACCATTACACATCCTGGAGTACAAACTAAATACTTAACTTATCACGTACTGACCACTTATCACTCTCTGGAATATCCAAGCGTCTCAAGGTAAAAAATCCAACTCATCCTTCATACTTTTTCTGGTTCATAACTTCATATTAGGTGATTTTGATGAGTTGAGTTGATGAGTTAGGTGACTTATGCCTGCTAGAGATCGTGTACGATTGTCTACCTATATCTACATTGCTCCTCTATAGCTTATGGACCATTTATCCAAACATGCTGCCTTTTATCTTGCATTGGCATCACTGCGTCAAGTAGTTACAGAGGTATATCTTAAAACAAAGTAATACAATGGTACTTAGGTGATTATGGATATACACTGTATATTTATCTGATTATTGGACTGCATCTGAATTTTGTCTTTGGTCCTTCCGCTTAATTAATGCTAGCTAATCATTCTTGAAATGCCATAACAATCAATGAAAATTAAAGCTATTGGCAACAATACTGACCTCTAAAAATCAAGAGTGGTTTTATTTGTGCGCTTGTCTCTTGGACCTGTTTTGTGTTTATGTTAGTATTGAATTATGCACTGGGAGTTGTCTTAATTCCATCTATATATGAAAGACATGTGCGCGGAAAATGAGCGGTTTATAAACACTACAGTATTACGTTTTATCCATGTGCCTCGATAGCGCAGTAGGCAGCGCGTCAGTCTCATAATCTGAAGGTCGTGAGTTCGATCCTCACTCGGGGCAGTGTTTTCCTCTTTCCATTTTTTTGAATGTGTAGGGAACAAAACATACTAAAGTCGAAACTGTGTTCAAACACGGCTGTGGACCATATATGCCTTTTGGAGGACATGGAGTTAAGGGCTGTTGTCAATCAATTTGGAGAGAATGCATGAAGAAGCAGCAACTCCCTGGTAGCGGGAATGTCGTGTAGAGGAAGCCCATTCTAATCCCATCAGAGTACCGACCAAGATGATAACACACACCAGATATCTGTTTATGACCTGGAAATATACATGGACACACAATTTGCCGTATTGTGTCGACCTTCTAACAGAAGCTGGCGGTCACTTGTCAAGTACCAAGTAAGTACATAGATATCTGACAAAACATAACTCCACATAAATGAGTATGTCATAATAAGACAAGATTGAGAGCCCAGCTGTGTCCAAAACAGCCTCCTGCTGATTGAATCTCAGGGAGGGTGATCGCTGCCCAGAGTGGGGGAGTCATGACTAAATGTGGTGATTACCCCCTACACGTGCGCTCCAACTCATGATAATGGCTCCTACAGATTGTTCCTATGGGGTGCCCGGTTCTCAAGTGGCTCCTACAGATTGTTCCTATGGGGTGCCCTGTTCTCTAGTGACGAAACCATGACCAACTGCAGTGATTGCAGGTTTAAGATGACACATGGATAGTTTGTAATTCTAAGAAAACTCATATAATTTAGCCCCTGCCGATAACCTCTGGGGTGGTAACTAAATAATTGTTACTCATAGAATGAATCTGTGGCCAAAAACAGCTGATTATTTTACAAATTATCAAGAATTCTTATTATTAATATTCCTGACGAAATTGTTGCTTTGACAACATTAATTCATAGCAGAATGTAATTTTGTGCATATGAATGATATGGATGGGGTGTTGCAACTATTGTGACAGCTAGGGTTGTCATGGTGACAGGAGGGTTTGACATTTCTGGACAGGTGCTTCGAGGAAGTAACAATATGGTGATTGATTAGAGATGCATTGCCAGATTGACAGCTTTAATCAGCGAGCACTGTGGACTTTGCAGCCAATCCAGCGAGATTTTGCAAAATCGATTGGCATTTAAATAGTATTAAAAAACAATATTGGCATTCAAACTGTATTAAATTTGTATTTAAAAACAATATTTTGGTCTCTTTCCAACATTTTAAAATAATGAGTCTGTCAATAGCAAAAAGGAAATAAAAATACTGGAGTGTACTAGATTACAGCCGCGCTTGTTAAGTCTGAGCCCCCCAGACTCTTGCTCCCTGCCCGACAGCCCCCCGGCCGGGAAGCTGGTAGGTTCTTCGACACAGACATTGGTGCTCAATAATTTGAACCATTTTCTATCTTTTTACAGTTCAAGAATTTTATCGAACATGAACTACGCTGCTCCCAGTTGTTTCCCGTACCTGTCAAACGAAGACAATGAAAATCTAGAGCTGCTACAAAGACTCTGGTCTACGAGTCGTATTAGACTCTGGTCTACGCTCAAGCTGAATATCTCACAGTCTTCTTAGCTATTTGAATTACGTAAATGACCTAAAAGGAGAATACCAACTATCCAAGCGTAAGGAGTTGGCTCGTCCAAAATGCAAACAGCTCAGTGTAACCAGAGATATTTCAAGCTGGCTAAGAGCGTGACCCGATTCATTTTTTTTAATACTGCTGTTGTCACAATCTCTCAATCTTATTTTATTTAAAATATAGTTCATACGTATATAATATGATCTTATAACTCCATGCCACCCATCTACTGTGTTTCCTCGAATATATGGCCAATAGAAGCCAAAGTAAACCTGGTATGTGTATGCAAGGTCGTTAATGAAAAAATGTACCATGAATCGAAGAGAAAATTGAATACAACAGTGTTTTGTGGAAGTACAGTGGGAGTTTTATGCTGTCCGTGAATTTGTAAGGTTGCAAGAATCAGGCTCAGCATCTTGTCCCAGTAATAAGACTTGGACTGTGTTTAATGTCCTTGCTAAAAATGTACGAACACTTCAATCGGGAAGACCGGTGGAGAACTAAGACTGCCCTCAGCCTCCATAGCTTCTGTTGTTGTGCTTGAAGCTTCTGACTTCGATTTTAATAGCGTGGGGTCAGGGGTCAGCCTACACCCTGACACGTCTCAGTATGTGACTCAATGGTACTTGTGTTAGAGATTGCCGCCCTTACCAACAGTATATAAATGGGGTTCGAGCGGAGATTGCTGATTATCTCCGAATGGTGACTACACAAATGATAATTGCTTAGTTCCCTTTACAGAATTTGTGTTGAAATCTTGCCTCCGATGATAAGGTTAACAATATTCATAGAAGGAAGCTGGACAACGCCCAACCTATTGTGTCTGACTTGTTCGGGTAGGCCATTAACTATCCTTGGGGTGACCGGACACTATCATCGCATCTATTGTTTGTAGCCACAAAAACCATGTCCATTTATATTAGATATGACATAACTACATGTTATGACATATTAGTATATTATAAGTTCGGCCCACCCTGATTTGAACTCATTACCCCTTTCTGCTTCTCTCTCTCTAGTGATGAATGAGGTTCTCATAATAATGAAAACAGTGAAAACCAGATTTTCCCAAACTTACTAATCATGACCAGCCACAGCCAGTACAAGAGGTGGTCAGACCAGCCACAGCCAGTACAAGAGCTGGTCAGACCAGCCACAGCCAGTACAAGAGCTGGTCAACATAGCTTCTTATTGATGTCCTCCCTCCATCCCTTCCAGCTCATATATCCTTCTTCATATTCTTTAGACTCTTGACCCGCCCCACGGACCCCTATCCTCAATTTTCCATAGAAAGATGGGGAGGGGGGGGGGATGCCGTCGGATGGGGCAAGATAAGGACTAGACTAGACTAGGATGTGACAGGAGTTCCGTCCCAAATCCCTGAGCGTGCTGTGTTTAATATCAGCATATGAGTATATAATATCACAGAGTAAGGATATATGTCATGTCCTTACTCTGTGATATTATATTGATATGTCTGTCTTCTAGTTATAATGATTTATAACGACATGGTAATGTTATTATAAAGCTGGCTTCATTGATACTAGATAGCACATAAGGAAACAGACCTCCGGGAATGTTTGACCATAGGACTGGCTGGAGTTAAAACGGACATCAATTTGTCCTTTTTTATTATAAAGCCCATCCTAAGACCATAATACTTTTCCTAAATAAGATTAATTAATAAAGAGTTGGACTTTTTGGTTGATCATGTAAATCCTCTCTGATGATCGATGGAATGTTCCTGATTACACTGATTATAGTGGATATTCGACACACTCGGTTTTATTATTTGTCCTGTTGCCAAGAATGGGGTTTACAAAACATGACGAATAGGGGACGCCTCATCAACCATTATAAACAGGATCTAAAATTAACTCTCTCTACGATCTCGTGTATCCTGTAATTTAAGTCACGCTAAAATTAATATTGTACTATTTTTTGGCAACGTAGTGAGAAGGGTAACAGACCCCTGGAGTTAGGTACTTGGAAAGGAGTAATCCTAATCCACTACAGTACATCTCACACGGCTCAGCAACGGGCCATACGATATAAATAATCCGTGTTACATCTTTATGTCTTTATGTCTTTCTGTAAAATGCAATTAAATGTTTTGAGTATGATGTAAACACTAGAATGGCTATAAAACCATACTATTTAGTGTGACAAGGCTGGCAGGTGCTCTAATCCACAAATGGTCGCGGGAACCAGTGTAGACTGACTTGATAGTCTCAAAGGGGAGGGGTAGCCTGGGCAGGCTGTTGGGGGTGGGAGGGTGGTGGGGGACATCCACCCCTGACAGTCTGCCCAGGCTAGGGAAGGGGGCTCAAACTCAGTAAGAATTAGCAAAATGCACCTTTTGAGCACTTAAACTAACCCCCAGGTGTGCTCCAACCTGTCTGCAAACATGCTTGAGGATGCGGAGTGTGATGACCATCTGATTTTAATCACCCTTTTAATCAATTTGACAGCCTATCTATGTAATCCGTTCGTTCGTTCGATAGGGAGTATCATGCACGCAGGGAGTATCATGCCTTTTTTGCCAGATTTAAGGATTTAGAGTGCTATTCCTTAAATTTTAATTTTTTTCACCAATAATTCACTTAATTACCATAAATTATAAGATCCTAGACCAGTGCAAAACAACAGTTGGCAAAGTAGAACAAAAGTAATTTACTGAGCCGTTCAAATGGGGAGCAATTGGTAATTTAATTATAGGCAATATTATCCAGCCTTCAAAGAACTGTACCAAAGTGCTCGCTAGTTTAATGATGTAACAGAACTTGTAATTAATTAAATTTTGACAGGTTATGGAAAATATGCTCTAAAAACCTGCAAATGAACTTTTTAAAGTATGGGGTATTTCAGTGCGTCATAGTGCCATTATGATAGGTAGACATTGCCAGTACCTTTACGTAGGATGGTGATGGCCGACATCAAAGTTGATAAAACTTTATTTCAACTTTAATGACAGGTAAAATAACTAGTACAAAAATGATATTGATGTCATGTCGTTTATTTAGATTGATCTTATTTAGGTAAGACAGTCTGAATCATACACATATTATTTGGCGCTGTCAAATGTCAGAGCACTGCTGTGGCTTGTCACATATGACAATGGTATAGTGTCACATTATAGAGTGGTTAGAAAAGCACTCACTTGCTCCGTGGTGCCACAATGCCACTCTGGTGGCATAACGCTCTCACACAACGTGACAGCGTTTGTGTTAACACCGCTGGGTCAAGATAATAGTAAAGTGAAGTGCAGAGGAGTTTTTGGTGATAAATTTACCAACCTAACGAGCATTTTGTGTCTGGTGAAGTATTTGAATGGCTTTATGTCGTTTCTCAAGGATTTGGGATTATGTCACACCACCTTGAGCAAGGGATTGCAGTCATTTGGATTCTGTCAGAAGATATTTATGTTTGTAAATTGCTTCATCTGCAACGGATTGTACATCTGGCTGAGCTGGAGGGAGGTGGAAGAGATAATTGAGATGGGTGTAGACAGTAGAGAATTTATGTGTCTGACTCCACAGGTGCCCCATATCTAATCAATCAACGCAGAGTCACAAATTTCAAAAACCAAATTTCAAAACTCTTTTCAACATTTTTGAGTAATCCCATTGAAAGTCGATTGATGGAGCATTTCCATAATTTTAAGTGAATTAATAATCCAAAACAAACACCCATTAGTTTTGTTGCAAAATGGAATTGTTTCTATTTATATCGCAATAATTTGATAAAGATCTTTCTCTCTCCCTACACACACCTGATCAGTGTGCCTAGTCTGGAACTCCTCAATCACACACCTTCACACATAAAAACCACAAATCAGATGACCCTGTCTTATACAGATAGGGCCTGTGTGTAAAACAGGATAACCAGGAATAAAGGAATGTATGCGATATGATTCCTGCATCTAATCTAAACTTTAATCATAGATTAACATATAATCCATTTACTACATTTAGGTCGACTGTAATATGTACTATCATGCACAGTGGAAATAGTAAAATTGTTTTGAGTTTAATGTGAGGATGAATGTAAACTCCTCCAACGCTACAAATTTAATCAATGGCAGGAAAGCTTTGGAATAATGGGTTGTTTTATAGGATGTCAAAATCCCTCTGACTGTTAATCCAATGAAGAAATCAGTGAATCTGTAGGGAAAACAAATTTAAAGCAACTGTGGGAATACCAGAGGAAATCCAGCATACAAAAATGTACTTGTTCTACCACATGGCAGGAGTTACACTTTATAAGGAAACGCAATAAGAGGGCCAAGTTTCCACACTCAACCAGAATTGCGGTCATTGCTGGAGAGAGAATCGCAGAAAAAGCACCGAATCAGACGGGTGGCCTCCGAGTCAGACAACCGCACAACTACAAGTGTGAAGTGTCACTCTCCACGCTCTCTCACCGACGGAGCCCTGTCAGAGATCGGACAAGATCAATCGTTCAACATGCAAAAAATAGCGAAGCATTTGAGATTTGAGCGGAGCTGTGGCTGATAATAAATTATATCATCTAATAAATTATATCATCGGGATAAAAGAGGACTTTTTTTGGTCTGTGGTTGGTTGGTGGCATTTCTCTGAGGGCATGTTAACCGCTATCAATGTCGGCGCTTTGGATGAGCCATTATAGGCAGAGGTTGAAAGAATCATCGCTGTGTGCTCCTCTCAAGCTTTGAGTCATAAAAAAACTTCAAAACCAAAACCAGCCCTCGTGATGAATGAAACAGAAAGGTGAGATCACAGGTCATTCATTCTCACTCCAGATCTACAGTAGAGGGAGACCATCAGCTGGACAGGAGGCGCCCATGTGACGGTCTTGTTATCAGCAGAACCATAACAATTTGTTGTTTCTAGGGAAGGGCAATAATTGCAAGCGAAATCCCCATTCAATTTATGGTTATGACCATATTTGCTCCCAATCCATAAGCATCTACTGCCATAATGCAGCTTTAAACGCACATAGAGCCCATTTCAACAGAATTTATCTGAACTTTGTAAACGTAAATAAGGTAATTTGTATGAGCAAAGTAGGCTCTTGAATCACAGCCATGGGCACACCTGATTGATGGATATTTTGTTATGACAACTTGGTAACAGTGCTCCTCAGTCCAAATCCTCAGGGCATTTACTGATTTGAGGGTGGTACCTACCATATCCGACTTACCACCATGACAGAGTGGGCTCGGGACGAAGCTTCAGGAAAGAAATCAAAGAAAAACAAAGAGATAAATCATCTTAGTTGGAACATTTTATCTTCTAGTGTCATTATTATGTACAATAACAGAATAACGCTGCTGTATGTTTATCGCCTCTGTCCATCCGTCAGTTTGAGGTAGACCAACAAAGCTCTGATTCTCCGTCCAATCCAATTAAATCAAACCAAATACTCTGGACGTCTGAATTCTCTATCCTGCTTTCACTTGGCGTTCGCATCTATACAACAAGAGATGGCACTGAGCCACCAAAGCATGTGCTAATTCTACTCTAAACACGTAAAACCCTCATTGCACTAGCGTAAATATTAAATTCCTAAAATATCTGTTTACGGCCGCGAGGGATTTAAATTTGTGATCTTGTAACACATACGTACGCATGACCAGCCGACTTTGACTTCTTCCCACTAAAACGGGTACCAGCACACTGGAGAAGTGTGATGACCTGTTATGTATTCACCTCCCACTGCAAGGTTAGATAATGACAAACGATTTCTGACTAAAGACTTTCAGTGTGGTAAATTTGGTGTATTTGAAGACAATATTTTCTTGGCACATGCTTGTTGGCCCTGGACCTCCATCTAACAAAGAAGTGCACAGATCAGTGTGATGTTAAGTGGGGGTGATGGTGGGGTGATTGAGGGGTGATATAGGGGTGGGGGTTGGGGGGGGTATACTGAAAGGTGACAGGTGACAAACCAGAACTGGTGTCTTGTAAGAAGGTCATTGTGACCTCAGGCCTCACCCTCAGACCAGACTACAGAATTTGCGACCATATTATGTACATATGAGATAGGATAGTGCTGAGAGGAGTGTCGAGACTTCAGAACTGAATTGGTAATTTAGTTGTCCACCCAGGATCATGTAACCAGCAGCCTGAGTGCATAGTACAGTCAGTCTGGGCGCATAGACTGCTCAAAAGTTCGGCATGACCCTCACAGCTAGCTGCTCTATAGCTGATGCTGTCATGAAACTCATAAACCTCAGTGATAAGATGATCTACAGTGAGATTACATGGGATTGTTGGGAGGTTTCATACCTAGGAAAGGTAATTATCCCCTTACCCAGAAGACATCCAAGCGCACACGCTGCTCGCTAGCTGTATATTCACTGAGCCAGTATACACGTACACACTTAGCAGTGACGAAAGATGAGCTGTTTTTTTTTGCGAATAAGGGTTCATGTCATTCACCAATTTTAGACGGCGGGACAATCATTCAAGATTTGAAAGCGAAACATGACATTCAACCTTCCTAAGAGTGATACATTTAAACGGGTTGTGGCATATTTCGTAAATTTCAAACTATACGTAGAGGAACCGCATAGAGTTTTGTAATAAGAGGACACTTGATAGATCCTGTATTGTTGGGGATCTAGTCGATATAAACTATTTATTTGTCATTAAAATGTACAGGATCTTAATTGTGATTTCGTGTTTTAAATGGGAGGAAATGTATGGTTTAAATGTGCTGTTTGGCATAACGCTAATCTATTTATAAGTCAATAAAATTCATCTTTTTACTTTTTTGCATGGTTACGCATATTTAAAGCAAATTTAAACCGGCTATCAATTACGGATAAAAGATATTGGTTTTGATTTTTCCAATGCCCCAGAGCATATCACTAATTTCGAGGTATTTCAATTGAATGAAATTGATAAATTCGATGCCAGCTCAAATCAAATCAATTCTTCTTTATGACACAATGCTTTGCCATCTCGAAATGTGATCCGAGACACTCGCAGTTTTCCCTCCCTAGGGAGCTTTACAAATTGGCGCGTAAAATTGTTGCCAAACTTTTTGCACTTTGTCTATTATTCAATAAAACACTTTTGCCGCTGATCCACAATGCTAAGGCCTAAGCTTCACGAGTAGACAGGCGTACAAAAGGTGGGGGGTTACATACCCCATCCCCTTTCTATAGGATGTAATTCGATGAGCAATGTGTATTATTTACACGAGGTTTTAGGTACACAATGATAGGTAAGGATATATAACCATATAGAGTTCAGAATAGATGCCTCTATACAATAAAGATTAGATAACTACCTAATTGACATGTGAATACCCTACAGCAATAGCCTACAGCAGCCCATCCTAACTCACAGGTGTGCACGGTCAGTACGGGGGCGTCACAACAGGCCCTTAACTGAAGGCAGCGTGATGGAGACTGAGGCTTGAAAATGATCCAGGCTATTAATAGATTTAGTCTGTCAATGTGACAATACTTTATGTTGCCCAGGCCAGGTCGTCAGGTTTCAGAGATAGACTGCACTAGTTTATCTGATAGTGTTTGGAAAGTGAATTCCGATGGATGCGTAGTATCCGCTGATTGCTAACATGTAATTACATGTAACATTAGAATAATACAAACTTGTACTATTTCAGTTTATCTGATAGACTTGTGTAGATCTTATTAGTGTCAGCATTCCACATAACAGAACGTAATCTTAGAACGTAACGTATCCTGGAATTTCACTATCAATCTTCTCTTTTATTCCCCTCTCTGAAGTTTGAAAGACGAAGAATGAAGATTGAAATTTCCTTTAAGAATTTTATATTTATAGCAATAGTTTTCAGTATCTTCGCTTATAGGGGAGACGGACTTTTAATCGAGAATCTTTAGAAGCGGATTTAACCCAGGACAAGGTTGTCTGTATCCGTTTGATGGTACCCTAGAGGGGTAAAAAAGTCGCAGGAGGAAAAGTTTGCCATTTCTCCCAGGCTTGAAATATGGGAATGGCTGGAGAGCTAATTGAGATTTTCATGCCTGTATTTCATGAGTATGAGACGTTTTTTCATAAATTTCAAAGAATTTGTTTAGCTCTGGTCAGGCGATTTATGACGCGCTCATTGTTAAGTACCCATGTACCCAGGAAACCAGGTCAAGTGTATATGTCATCATCCCACCAGTCACCGCAGCCTCTGACGTCGCTTGTTATATCGGAAATGTTATAATAATTATCATCTGATCTCGGTTTTTATCCCTCCCATGCTTTGCCGTGTTTTTCGCCTCAAAAGTCGACATTAAAGTGACGAATTAACTAACTCTCACCACTAACTAACATGATTCAGTGCATCATCCAAACACAAGCCGGAACTAAAAGGTCGAAATAACAAATTGCTTCCTCCACAATTTCAGGTATCCTACTGAAACATATTTAAAACGTTGGCCTCGGTGAGATCATTCTAGGAATCCGGATACCCAGCAAGCTAATAATTTGGTTCTCTAGTACCATCTACCAATATAAGCTTGGTGTGTCCGGTTATTCTACCAATATAAGCTTGGTGTGTCCGGCTATGCTACCAATATGAGCTTGGTGTGTGGTATGTGTAGTACATGTACAGAATCATGACAGTAAAATATGAGGACATGTGTTAAGACTAACAAGGCGTGTAAGGACTATAACATGCAGGGATGTTTTGACTGTTTGGGTAAACTGTGTGACATTAGTGAGACTATTTTTAACTTGTGTGTTTATGTCAACAGTGCCAATAAATTTAATTCAAACTGCAAGGACATTTTGTGTTTAAATAAATTACATGACGCAGAGGGCGGTTATCTAGATTAAATTTGAGTTTTTTTCAGACTCTTTACGTCATGTGGCTTCAATTAGCTATTTTATTTTAGGATATATTTGCTTTATTAAAACGTTAAAGAAATTGATTGGAAAAAATGAGGTCACTGGGCGCATGTGCGCTATCACTGATAAAGTGTTACAACAGCCGATAAAGAAAAAGTGGCAACGTTGACGTCTAAACCCGTTCTAAAATGTCTTAATTTACTTCTAAATCTATTTGGTACACAAAAATAAACATTAAAAAAATTATTACTTGTTTTATTGAATTTCAGTCTGTAACATATCGCTGTTCACTTGAGTTTTTCCCAGACAATCTAAGTCCGTTTTGGGTTTTGTCGGTTCAGTTAATAAGAGCAGATAGCGCTTATGTTTAGCTATATTAGATCAGGGGACAAATCAGCAAAAACCTGCTGCTCTATTTATGAAACTAAATTTGTTTACTTGTTTTGGTTTAAAGACCTTCACTGTCTCTCACAATCTACGAGATCTAGTAACGCTACGCGGCATGGATTCAAAAGGCGGTGATGTGACAGAAAAAACAAACATCAAACCAAAACATCATTATCAACATTTAGGAGATGTAAGATTCACTAAGCTGTTGATGCTGGTGTGCTTTTGAAGCTCTTTAGATTCAGAGATTGGAATTCCCTTTGGTAAAACATCAAGTGTACTAAGCGCTAATATCAATTTCTCAATCACCTTCTAAATAACATTCAACAAGTTGTGTTAGGCTACTCGAAATTGAACACACTTAATCCACAAACCGCTGACCAATAAGAGCGCTGCTGAAAAGATAATAGGCCAATCACAATCGTGGGAATATACGACAGGTGGCCGGAGCTGGGTTATAAGCCAACAGGTGAATTACTATACAAGTCTCGCAAACAATGCTGGGAACTCCAGCTTCTAAATTAATCTCTATTATCTAAGCCTTAGTTTTAAACAGCTCAATCAGGCTGGTCTACAGAGACAACCCTACATTCAGAGTCGGGAGGAGGAGCCTAGGGCTAAAGCTATCAAGATTTGAATCACAGCGTGAGGAGGTTATTACAATAGGATATTTTTTATCTGATATATGAGGGTTTATATTGTATTTAATGGGGCCTGCCTGCCTGATGAACTCTTCACTTAAATATGGACAAGCCAAACATTTGAACTGTGTGAAACCATAGACGACCAATTCACTCTCAGTCTCGTGTTTATTATAGTCAATTTGAAAGCCACACTTTTCAATGGGGCGACACGTGTGGGTAAAAACCTTTAGAGCCACAATAACACTGATGATTGTTGATTGAATTTTGACTGACACCTCCCCATGTTTATGTGTTTGTTCAAAATGCTGAGCAATAGATTATTATCGCAAGAGATTACTTTAGAAAAAGAAAATCATCAAAAAGAAGAAGATGAAATAATTTAAGTTGCTATCTGTTCATCCATCAAACTTAAAATGCTCTGTGCCGTGATGTTTCTTTTTTTCTTGCTCATAGTTAGAGGGCCTATTGTGACGCAACGCTTTGCACTGCCGATTTGAGATGTTTCACATTCCTCTGTTTGAAATGATAATCAGTCAAAGTTTGCGGCAGATAATTATTTTAAAACATCAGACAACAAAGCGAGAGGGTTATACTAAACAGGCTAAACATGCGGCACGAGTGAATTCTGAGATTTATCAGAATTTCAATAGTTACTCCGCAATATGAATTAGCCGTTCAACTGAGGAACCTAAATATATATTTGGGAAGTTGCCATTCTACTCACGCCAGCCGCTCTGCGGTAATGGGCCTGGATGAGAATAGAAAATTTGAAGGCAGAATTTCTTTATCGGTAGCCATTATACACCGTCACAGAGTATGAATATATCCTCATATCCATACTCTGTGACATCATGATGTTTAAAATCTCATTGAGAAAAAGTTTCGGCATCTCCTTGGAGTCCAGGCAATAGTTGGGTGGCTAGGCTTCACGTCTTCAGGAAATTACACACCAATGTTAGAGATGTAAATGTGTGTGCCTAGTGGACATCGGCTAAGCTATAAGTCTAGTCACCAAATTTACAGTGAAAGTAATTAAGAGTATGTCGGACACAGTAAAGGGAAGCTGTTGACAGAAAAACTGGAAATTTCTCAACATTGACTGACTCTGATCTTTTTAATCCTCTTTTATTGATAAGATCTCCGCTTAGCACATCAGCAAAGGTTAATGGGCAATAACAATTCACGGAAATATTAATTATTTTCTTTAGGGGGTGAAACCCTGTGAAAGTCATTCACTTACAGAAAAACAATAAGATACCTATTTATACACAGGACTCTAACAAAACAAGGTGAAAGGCGGAAACCTCGAATGATGGTAGGCAACATTAACAAATTCATTTTCCACCCAAGAAAACACCCTGACTGTAAAGTTATGCATAAATAATTCATCCAAACTGCATTGCGCCATAACTTTACACCTATTCAACCTTTGCTGCTCATCTTTCAATCATATTTTAATGAAAAGTACTCGGCCATCAATATTCAATTCTCTGTGATTATAACACCTTCACTGTCAGTGGCTGATTGTGTTTTGAAGGTGTGTGGCTATTGCAAAACTAAACCTTTATTGTCTCGAGGAAAAAGTAATATCCTACAAAAGGATTAATAGATTTTAACTTTCCACTGGAGTGGAAGGCCCTTTTGTTATACCATTTCTCGGTCAAGCTGAAGGGGGGGGCCAGATGTGAATACCTGTAGGATCTGCTCTAGAATTTCATCAAGGCTATGTCATCAACCTATGTGACAAAAGTCATTGGCCTCTATGAGACGGATATAAGTTACGAATGTCCTATACACGCGTGGTGATAGAGCGCGTCCTCCTCGATAATAATGCCTTCGCTAACTGGAATGTCCCTGGCGTCCAGAGATAACTCTGGATAAGGGCCAGCGGAAGCATGATATCTCTACCCAATTTTTTTGGGTTAGTATTTTTGCCGATTCATTTTGACGTAACTGTAGGACCAATAATCTGACATATGATGGTGTCACACTTGAAGAATATTATGTTAAGTTATCGATGTCCTTAACTGGTTTTCCCAGAATAGCGATTGTATAATATGATAATCCGGTGGGAGACACCTAATAGCCAGTCAGAGGTTGGCCACCTCAGACTGCTAAAATCTAATTAAATGGGTCTGTCCAAAACACAATTTTTGTTTGTATGTATTACCATTTCATCCAGAAAATTACGTCCTGGCTGTTGACATCTAGAGTTGGACTTTTAGAACAGAAAGTTATTGTAGCGTTCATGACCAGATTGTTCTTGACAATATTATAGCCCATTATATAGAGATATCCATTAATATTCTGTACTATAACAATGGAAGGCTACCCTGGAGAAAAATCAGAAATAGGATACTTTCAGCTGTGCCACTGTCAACATTGACACTACCCATATCATCATAGTATGATTACGCTGGTTTTGATATGACATACGCCACCGCCGCTTTTATTGACCTCCTCTGCAAGGACTCTCGTAGACACTTTTCGAGACTGAGGTCGGTTGTAGGGGGAGGATTCTAAGTCTGTGGTGGTTGTAGGGAGAGTAGGAAGTTCCCGATATTGCGGTAGGATGTAGGGGGAGGACTATGTTTACTTTATTTAAATTTTATGCCTTTAGCCTAAGTGGCTGATCTATGACATCTTCTGAGGTGTGCGGCGCTCCCCCTCACCCGGACCTTGTGTCTGTCACATAAAAACCACTTTAAAGTACATTGACACAAGCAGGGCGTTTTAGGGCTCCACTGATTAACAATGCATGCCTTTCTTATTTTGACCTACTTGTCGACGTACTTTTGCAAAGTGTAGGAATAGATTTCCATTCATTATTTGAATTATTCAGACTGGATTGCGTGGGAGACATATTATAACTGTCATTGTTTTGTCCTGATGATACCAATAATGATAAAAGTGTGGGAGAAGGGGGGGGAGAAGGGGGGGGGGGACACATTGAGGGGGGGACACATTGATTTCCGCTGGTGTCCTTGGCTGAGGACTGCTGTACTTGGAAAAGGTCCAAAATTGCGGATATAAGTGAAAATGTGAAGCTAAGACGTGATGTGCCGTGATGTCGTTATCGAACCTATTAATATTCATCGTTGGCGTTTCTTGATGACGATTGTCTGAATATAAGAAAGGAAATTTTGCGCCTGTCAAAATTAAAAATATTTGCATTTTAATGGTCGCATGGGATGCCCAAGTGCTTCTAACATGAAGTTTAACAGTTATCCTTCGTAAGTTTGGCTTGATTCAGCAACAATTGGTAATTCCACATAACCAACTACTTCACTACTGATAGAAAAACTCTCCAAAAGTAAGGGATAACCATATGACAAAATAAATAAAAGGAATACACGTATTGCATGCAAGGTAATATTATTTTGAGCTTTCAGACGGGAAAACCCGACAGGGGAAGTTCTAAGTTACTCCAAAGACCTTTTAGTTTATTGAGTAGTAACCAGTTTACAGGCGGTGCTGTGGAATGTTTTTGGTATTTTTTCAGCCCCTTACTCTATGAGGATGAGTCATGGGTTACCCATTACAACCACTGAAGAAGATTCCATACAGCTTATCAAAATGTAACATCTGTGAATCCCATCTAAATACGATCTAGACCCTGGATGTTCAAACCTCAGAGGGATTACTACACCATCTAATAGATTTAATAACCATGATGTCATCGCAGGTATAATGGTAGAGCATACCATATATAGACATGGGGGTACCCTGCTAATTCCACAATGAGTAATAGCAAAGATTATAAATAATAGTCATTGGTAATAGTAAAATACTCAAAGTTTTTCTGTACACACTGTATAATAAAGGTATAATAGTATTTTAATGGTGTAATGGTATTTACTGCCAAAAGAAACAGTTGTTGTGGAAAACATTAAAACCAAGAATTTTTTCGGTAAGGAAAATTTGAGTGCAATTATTTTCAAAACAATTTTCATGCTGTAAAGGTTTTTTTTATTGCTGTGAAAAACACTAATTGCAGCAAACGTTAAAAACTGAACTTTATCGGATAATTCTGTGTGCTTATTTTGCATGAAACATAAATTTCCATCCTCCTCAACAGGAATATCTGTTTCCCAGAAGTCACAGCGATAATTAGACTAAGATGAGAACTCGTCAGCTGGTATTGATAGTCAGAGGCTTAAGATTCATCTTATGACAGAGGAAGGAGCGGTTGTGAGTGATAAGCGGGGGAGATAAAGCTGAGTACGAGTTTAGAGGAGTGTTGCGTCGCGTAGTAAGTGGTTCTTTGTTATCACACAGCTAATCGGCTACAGATTTTCAGGCACCCATAAAATCTGCCATGAATATACAATGCTACCGAAATTCTTCCCCATCGTAAATTTTGTGGAAGTTTTACTAACCATGAGAAAATGATGGTCAAATTTATTGGTCGTAGCCATTTGTTGATCACTCATTGTTGCAAGGTTAAATAGTAGGTATTTACCACACAAAAGTTTTCTTTACTCGATATTTGTCTTCTATCCAGAATACAAAATATAATCGATAACCAGAGAATTTGTTTACTACCATGTTTGATACAATTCCATCACATTCTCACTTGTCGAGGGGTAATTTTGCTGAATTTACATTACATATATTAAGAGGGGGCACACAAATTAATTACTAGTCTGAGCCCCCCAAGACTTTGCCCCCTGTCCGACGGCCCCCCCCCCCCCCGGAGGGGAAGATTAATTAATTACGAATTCCTAATTCAAATATGAATCAAAATTTTGAATGTTATAATATCACATTTTGTCTTAAAAATATCAGTATTCGTGTGCGTTGAGCTTTGAGCGGGTGACAAAGATGGCCCACAGCTGGTCTGGGAGATTATTACACACCCTTCTATATAAGAGGTGGGATTACATTACAAGGAGATGAAAATTCCACTGCGGTCTCCCTTTGAACACAGATTTCTATTCAAATACACAGCACTTCTCCAGGATTAAAACCGACGAATATTACAGATTTAATCCCGAGTTAAACCAGTGAAATATGTCGAGATGGCCGATCTATTCACTCGCTAATCGCCACAAGTGGTCAGAGAGTGGCCAGATATTAATTTACTCGGCTGTGATACAGCCGGGCTTATCCACACTTAATTATAACACAAAGCTGGGGGTGTGAGGGGGACGTGCGTCGGGATGAAGCCTTTCTAATGTAAGCTGGGGTTGGCCGCTCTATCACCTTAATCACATTGTATTAATAATACATTCCACAGGTATAAAAATCTGTCTTACTTTCTTAATTAGATTTTTACTGGCTATGATTCTAGTAAGTGTGTCTCGAATTCTCAATAAAATTGCTCGATAACAACGGAATTGTTTGCGCTGTCACAAATTGAAACCGCACAAGAAAAAACATGGAAAAATATGTCAAGTAGTTTTCAGAGAAACAATTGTTTAGTGCTCATTGATTTAAACCTTACAAAACATGCGAAAATACGCTGATGTCATTTAAAACATTCGATATATAGAATTATTGCGCCACAATAAAACACAACACTCGGCTTCAAAAGGTTCTCAGCTGACATAAATCCACATGCCTGTCATCTTACAGATGATATATGCACTCGACTATCGTGACTAAGTCAATCACAATGGTGAGAAAACTTCACTTTTTGACTTCCAAGAACCCACACTAACCACTAATCACAGGGCTGCGCATGTGACCCACCCGTAAACTGAGTGAAGTGGCTTGAGGAGTTTAAGGCATCACTTGTTGATTCGATATAAAAACATCTGTCAGTTTTACCCACAGTGGCTGTTAAGTAAAGTATAATTCCGGAGTATCACATCACATCACATGTGGAATTATAAACTTCACTGATTATAAAGCCTCATATTGTATCAATCAAACTACTCACTGACTACATAAAATTTCGACACTTCAATTCTTTAACTTTCATCTACGCACTTGTAGGTTTTACAGATGCTAGACCAAATTTGTTTGAGGTTTTAAAAGTTCTATGGAATTTAGTTTAAAGGTGTCAAAGCAAATATCCGTGCTAATGATCTAAAGAGGAATCTTCAATTCTTACAACATAGATTTGTATATGTGGAATATTATCATCAATTGCCTAGCGCTAAACAAAAAGATTTTCTATCTCTAAATATCTTTTGATTTCCTGCCAACAGGGAACAAAATTTCCACCAGCCAGCTAACACTAGAAAAAAATCACTTTTCATAGCATCCAGCAGACTCGCAGTATAATATGAGAATTCTGAGTTGTTATTAAGATGTGCGTCAGATAGGAGTAAATAATGTTGTTTATAAGGAGGGTACTTAATGGCTGAGCCTGTATTGGTTTAGCTGACCGATAGAGATCTTATATTCTCAGGTTCTCACGACTCCTACATCAGCCTGTCAATTACTTATTTTACTTATAATTAATATAGTAATCATATCAGTCAAATCATTTAAGAGACCTAGTCTGTGATTGTTTGTATCATAAAAAGCTGGGGTCGGGTTAGAGACGCGAGTGTGTTTGGTGCTGGGATGTTTCTGGGGAACTTCAGCTAAAGAGATAGTTTTGAATTAAAGTGCAAGTCAAGGCAATGGTTATTAATTTAGATTACAACAGTCTATCTATTAAAGACAGGGGAGTAGAATCTCAAAGGTTCGGATTGTGATGGCCTGTGCTACCCACCCTGTAAGGCAGAGGAGATGATTGGTCCCAAGGTTATTCGTTTCTCTGGCCAAATAAAGATGAAATGTTTACATAACACTGAGCCCTGTTGAATTGCCGATAATTAAACGCCAGCTACAAAAATCAAGACTACAGAAGCCGATCGCGATGTTGTCATCGTTTTCACACGCTGAGATCAGAACTTATCGGTGTAAACTGATACTCCTAAAGTTATAAACATTTCAGGGACAAAAATGGGAAACTCAGAGTAATACAAGGAAACAGCATCATCAAACACTGACATGTGTCCAAGTCGATCAAATCATCACCAAAATTTTTTCTTGGAAAATGAAATATAGGCCATGCATGTGTACGCTACTACAGTTTCAAGTCGTTGATAAGTCCTTAATCAACTGCGCTGCAACATCAAAAATTTAATATGACCAAAACCAACTCTTAATACATGACTCGACTCCTATCTTCCACCAAAACAGGATATAAGAAGTTTCATATCAACACTTGTTTTTTGCAGGTGTTTATCATTTATGACTTAATCTTCCATGCTGACCTCTGAAATGGACACATAGACAAGCTACTGCCGTCCAATCAAAACTAGATCCTGTTTACTCCGCAGAGAAACGAGGAGGAATTCATGATTCGCTTCACGTCTGCAGCTATTTAGCCTTGTTGATGAGAAATCAAAATCTAATTAATGCTTTCAGAAAAATCAAATGAACTATGGCATGCATCGTCATCGATTAATTTATGAGCTATTTAGGAGTGGGAGGTCACTAGACCGAACATAAAAAACCAGGACAAGGAAATAGAGATGCTTAGAGACTAGGACCGAAAATAATAACAACCTGCCTAAAGTAGTAGTAGAGCAATGACAAGGCAAGAAATCCCATAAAAGATAAATTCATCCTGCGAGCAATTTCTATTAAAAGGAATTCTTATTGAAGTTTTATGATTGCCTTGCAATAATGAACTTGCGTAAAAGCGCTGTTAAAAATCAGTAAGAGGCCCTGATGAAATATTAAAACATATACGTGTAATATAACAGGGGGTAGGGGTGCTGTGATTAATATTGATAATTGAGTAACTTTCTCTTCAAACTTCAATCCAAATGGGTATCTAAAAGCTTTCTTCAATCAAAATGTAGGATGACCCCCATTCGCTGGGAAATTTCTTTTTATTTTTTCGCATCTAAATTGTTACAGACCAAGAGTACTCTACACTAAGAGGTGTAGATTCTCTTGTTCATGATGTATAAGGTAAGGTAAGGTAAGGTAAGGTAAGGTAAGGCAAGGCTGTTGTTCTGTGAGTCATGAGAACTATGAGGTAGTCTCACCTCCCTCTATCTGCTCTTATCTGTTTACGTGTATCACAGTGTAAATAAGCTATATATAACCAGCTAACTACTGCATCCACATCAAGATAACGAGTACGAGGACCGCTCTCAGAGGGGTAGCTCACTTTTAACTTGAGAAGTAGCCCGAGTGTCTCGTCTGGTTGGATGGATGATTTTATTTGCCGCGAGTAAAATTTTACTTTGATATAGATCTAGAGCTAACTGTTCAGTAAAATACTACTAGAATGAGTAATGGAGAAAATTCTCAAGGACAACTGAATCTCATTCCCATCATGTTGAAAGGAGAAACATGTCATTCCCTCAAACGACAACATCTACCACCAAACGGACATTGATAAATCCTACTATTCCTTAGCCTTGTCAAGCGGTTTCTCTTATTGTTTTACCCCCAAAACAAAAAAGTAGCAGCAGCGTGACAAAGCTAACTATTCCTGCATCCACTCATGTTTCTATCAATCTGAATGAGGACCTAAACCCCCTTCAATATCAAACTTTACAGCCGTGCCTTCTGTCTTACAGCAAAACAACTTTATCTCAAGGACAGGACACTTAAGTCAAGCTACGCAACTGCGCAAATACCGATAAGGCAACGATAAATATATAACACAGTCACATCAGAATAGACCCATCGTCGTGGGGGGTTTGACTCAATGACGTATGTCAGGTGCAGGGAAACACCAACAGTATCCCATAATAGGATTTTTCCACACAATCTACATCTTATCAGTCTCGCAATATTTGGACTTTTTTAAGGAAAATTCCAGCAAATAACATATTGACGATTGTGAGTGGTCAACAAGGCTCTACGCAATCAAGGAAGTTAGCGGCTAAAACAGGAATATGTGCTTAATAATAACATTCCAAGAATTAGAGCATGTGTACTTATTCCATACGTGATTGGATTGGACGAGATGTTGTATGTGGCAGCGCAATGTCGGAATCTGGGACAGCAGTATGAAGTAGAGTACACGTGTCCAGCTATCGGAATGTTTACTGCAGTTTTACTCATTCAGATATTTTGATATGTTTACAAGGCGATGTGGTATTTACAAGAATTAAACACTACTAGGAATAATTGTCACTTCCCATATTTAGTGTCAGCGTTGTTGTTTGTCGCTCAGATTGTTTCCTTCCATTGAACTTCAGTATATTTGTAATATATTTGTAGTATATTTGTAGTATATTTATGTTGTATATTTGTAGTATATTTATGTTGTATATTTGTAGTAAATTTGTAGTGTATGTGTAGTATACTTGTAGTATATTTGTAGCATACTTGTAGCATATTTGTAGCATACTTGTAGCATATTTGTAGCATACTTGTAGCATATTTGTATGTAGTTGGAAAAGAGAGTAGATCAATGGTACTGATCTTCATGATGGCTTTTCAAAGTCTTGTAGTATGACAGTAAATAATCAAATTAGAACAAATGAAGAAATTTTCCTCGTATTGTGCACAAGAGTTCAGGAATGAGATCGTAAGTCAGCAGCATGTCAGGGTCAGCGTAAGTTTCACTTTTTCCTACTAGTATATTTAACCAGACAAGCAGTTTGATCATTGGCCAGGTCTTAACCTTTCATTTTCACTGTTTTTCGTCGGGAAAATCGCTTAAATTAATTATTGCCAGCTATCGATTGCCTCATAAAAAGGAAATTTTTGTTTTGTTGTCAGTGCATAGTGGGCACATAATAAACAGCGTGACAATTGGAGGAAGACTTTCACATTTATAAGGACATTATAAAAGAAAACTGACAGACTTTCTGACACATGAGGTTAACTTCTCAGTTGACAATAATCAGATATAAACCAAGAACACTGAAGTCACAAACAATGACTGACTTCTCGAGTTACAAATCAATCCCAAACGGATATTATTATCTACTGACCATATAGTGACCTACACCAGGAAGCAGGCCACTACTATCCCTGCGTCAAGTGCCTCTCCTCCCATTGTGGATTTTACAAGCTTGGAATATTTATTCTCCACTTTATGATAGGATATAGTTTAATTGGTGGTTTTGGTGGTGTGTTAAAAATAGCCTAGTTTGACCTTCCCAGTAGCCGAGAGGACACCACATCCTTATTATGTATGAGATCACCACGGGAGGTGCCAGAAGTATTCACTATGTCCGGCATGGTCTAAATTTAATCACCCTTTGATCTGAGTTACTTATTATTAAACTTACACAGATCATTAATTTTATGATAGAACTTTCTGGATACATCCTCGATAAGATATAAAGTTTGGGGAAAATCCTGTTGGCAGTATAAGTTTTTATCACCAATTAAATATTACATTTGATCCAAATCTGTCGTGAAGCTGTGTCTGGATGCTGAATCCAAAGCCAGGATAAATTCACTGAGAGCGGGAATGGAAAATTGCGGAGATCAAATAGATGATTGAGAAGGGAATTTGTGTGCTTGTATTCCATTAAATTGTTTTTTTCTTTTTCCTGTTCATAATTTCCCAAACCCTCGATATTCAGGGCCTATATACAGACTGATCGCGCCACTTCAGGAGTGGAGTCAGAGAGGGAAGGTCGCCGCAGATATATCCCCTAAATTAATCGTTTATCACCAGTGCACAACAACACCAGGCTCGCCGCCACTTCAATCTCTGTAAAGAACCCTACTGCTTTACTCTGCTACAGAATAGAATTAGTAAGACCTTTTACATATGTACGCTTTCATATACCAATGAGGAGTAAATATTATTAGCTAGAATTAAGTCTAGCTATTTTGGGGACGGTGGTGAATTGATGTCTTCAGACATTCATTTCTATAACTTCAGATATTCATTTGGACAAACACCGAATTCTCCATGTACATAATAAAAAAAAATCATACTCAGACAAAACTCTCAAGTATTACTTGCAATCTCACATACCCTGTTTTTGAGAAAATTTTGGTGTTTAAACTCATTAAAATCAGAGTTGTCCTCTCATGAATACATCAGATTAAGTCTGGCATCTCACCTCTCAGCCTAATCCTCCATGGTGGACAGAACTCAGTACTAGTTCTATACCACATAAGACGAGAGGTGAGGTTGGAAGGTCTCATTGACCATTTTTTCACATACTTGGTAGGCATAAGTTTGATACTATATGCAATTTGAAAAACAATCGGAGTCTGACACCAGAAGTTTTTGGGATGAGATGATGGGAGACACTACAGTAAGAGTGTGGCTAACACCCAGACAAATCTGCCTGTCAGCAACATCCGGTGAGAACAGTCAGATATCTAATCTAAAGTTTAGGCAGTCAGGCAACTCTATATATTGGCTCAACAGAACATTAATGAACAAACTTGAACTGCCTAATGATAGCGACGTTGCTAGTTTCCATCCCAGTAGGGAGGGGAGGTGGTGACACCGAATGCCTGAGAAGGGAACCAGCAAACGCAAAGGGAGGGCAAGAACTGCTCTATTGTGAACTGACGACTGATCAAAATGTGAGACATCAACATCATAAGTCAACATATTAGGAATAATTTGGCACAACTTCCAGCTTTTTTTTTGAGCGTGCTTCAAAGCGGCACACTCCCCATATTATTATCAGGTTGGCAGTAGATGTTTGATGTCAAAATTGAAAACTAGAAGACTATTTTGTCAATCATGACACCAAACAATGATATCAATTGGGGTGTCAAAATTAATAGAACATGTTTAAATAATTCCGACAATGCGGCCTGGAATTCCAAGAGCGGTCCTGCCAAATACCGATACCCTCAGAATACCGGCGGGTTACGTTATGACATACGCTATGACATGTTCTATAAAACTGGCACAAAGATTTAAATAGTTGACTTATGATGATGAGAGCTCTACTAAAAGGTTAAGTGAACACTAACCTAAGTTTTCTTCCGCCTTTCTTGAAACTTTCGCAGCGAAATCATCAAACTTTGCTTTTCTAAGTCTTTTTCACATTTTTTTTCTATTTTGCTGCAACATTGATAAAATAAAGTAAGTAATAACTGATACAAAATATAGACGATGATGTATTACACAAAATCGTAACACTTTACAAAAATAAGTAAACAGCTCAATGGTATTTAGAATTGTCAGCTTTTCCAACAGCTACACCATGGAATGGTATTACAGGGACCAATGAGGAAAAAAAACCACCATTAAATCTACTCGAATCAATAACCAAACATCGCTAGTCATAGTACACATGAAGATGAAAGAAGTTTTGATGCCATAAAACCACTTTCAGCTACATGAGTAGTAAGACATGACATCACCATGTAATGTTTGGTCTTCGGGATATACGATGTATAATAACGTAACGTAATCATCATAACTAAAGCTCAAATCGATCACATTCTAATGCTCTGAATTACTCAACAACAGTTATGGTATGGAAATGTTAATCTCCTTTATATCGGGAGCCATGTATATATAAACTGGTCATTATATTACAGACTGCTTCCAAACTAGTAAAACTAAGGACCAAATGAATAAGTAGAAGATGAATTCTCCAGGTTTGCCTGCTGGTACAGTTATATATCCAGATTACGATTGCGTTACGTATTATAGATAATAGTGATGATGTATAGTTATTCCAGTGATCCGAGCATAAGGAGCTGTTTTAGTACTTTGGTTTGACTCGTCTCCCTAATTTCTCCTGCTAAAAACATCTCATCCACCACGCTGTACACCTACAGTAAAAGGACAAAAAGTTATACGTAACATGAAAAGTGAGTATCAGTAGCTTTCTCCTTAAAATTGGTGGGGGGGGGGGTGTAATTCCTTATGTCATGATATAATGGAAAACAATTGTTAGATAATTTCACTAAGAAGTCTAAGGTTGGTCAAACGAGTATCATCAGAATGATTAAGAAACAAAATGTGGAATTTCAAAGGCAATTTAGCATCATTCAGGAGTTGTCCACTCCTTGAACCACTGTTTTTGAGTGGACAACTCCAATTTGATAGTGCGTAAAGGTAAATATACCAAACTCTAAGCTTTCGCTATAAACATGCCTAAATAAGTTCTGTGTGGTCTGATACTACACATCGAAAAAATACGGCAATGAAAGTGGATGTCTTTCCTAAAAAATATACAACTATAGAGTCAGATTAAGTAGATCTACATGATTGAATCTAGGCTACAATTAAACAGTAAATTTTATCTACTTAGCTGCCAGTTTATCATGTAAGGTGAGAGGTCAGTCTAAAGATTCACACGCCAGTACCGGGCTAAGTGAGCTTACACCTTGTCTGTTTATACAATTTGGCCCAGAGGCAATCAGAATATCAGGTCTTGTGCAACCAAAGATAACCCACAACTCTCAAGACAAACCGACTATAGTAACTAGGCCACCAAACTGTTGAACTGGGCCAAAGAAACATAGTCGTTCAAAATGTGTCAGAGAAAACCAAAAAAATCAGGAGGGAGTGTGGGTTATTTTGTCAAATAGTTTCAGGTTTATTGGAGGATATGCTATAGTTAGGCAGGGATGTTCTTTTGTTATGGTGTTTGATTGTCATTTTTTATTACACCTAATGTTCAAAGCTTTGGGTCCATCTCATATTATCATGATGAGGTGAATATATATAGGATTGGATCAGGGGGTGCAACTCATTTTTCTCTCTAAAATTACAGCGACAATGTTTTTCAGTTTTCCTGACTTCAAACGATTTGGCAATGGCAATGGTTACATGATACCCAGAGGAAGGAATATGAGCAAAAGTTTAATTTGGCTTCGATTAGACGGGAGTGTCTTCAGGTTAACTAGCACCGATTCTTGCTAGCTTTGGTCTGGGCACGGAGTTGGCGGTAGATAATATCATAAAGAAACCAATTTGAGTTAAATGTTAGCTAGCCATAATTTTAACTATTTTAAGCCTGTGTGAAACTTTTCCTCCTTCGAATACTTTACTTCTCTCCCAATAAAAAACTTACCTTATAAAAGTTGAAGACTAGATCTAGTTCGCAGACATTGTGGAAATATTCGTTGAGCACCTCGACAAAGTTATGTATGGCTTCTAGATAAGCTAAGCTGTTATCGGTGGTATCCACACATACACAGAAGAATAATCCGGCGTATCGTCTGTATACTATCTTAAAATTCCTGAACTACAAAACATGACATGAGTAAAATGATTAAGAGTGAGCTTGTAGTTTGGTATGGATAAAATTATCAGTATGCCAATGGACCAGGCTAGGCTTAGTTAAAGTGACTGTGAATGTAACATATTTTTTATATGATTCTCAAGTTCTCAGTATAATTTAGAAACCTTCTATAAAGCTCTTTACCTGTGGCCCATTTTCACCTGATTTTCAGACAAAAATGAGATGAGAAGGTACTAAAAAGGTACTATATTGTATATTTTATCGTTAAGAAAGCACCTTTCAGTACATTCTCATCTCAACTTTGAGTGAGTGAAAATAGGTTGCAAATAGGCCACAGTTCATAGACCTTACAGAGTGGTCCAAACAACACTGAGAACTCTAGAATGATTCAAACCTGATTCTTACTTTAATATGTACATGCTTTTCTGTGTTGGTAGGATTGTTTCAGAGTTTGAGAGAAAGTGAGAACAGTGTTAATTGTGAGCAATTATCAACTGGGGACTGGAGTGCAGGGATTATTTATAACAGTTGTGATGATTGATTGATTCCAATTTAGATGAAATCATATATCATATAGATCTTGAAATGTTTGTCTGATGGCCAACTGAGGTAAGATTAAAAAAATATTGTAGAGCTCCTGTAACTCAAACAAACTTAGGAAAGTGAGAAACTGAAACCGGGTATGTTCTGTAAAAAACTTCTTGAATAAAACCCAATAATAATATATGGAAGGTTTAAATGGGAAGCTGAGTTAGTTACCTCTACAAAGTTTGTGTGTTTGGCGTCTCTAACAGTGACAACAGAGTGAACTTCTTCAATCAGTTTTTGTTTCTCCTCATCGTCGAAGTGCATATACCACTTAGCAAGACGTGTCTTACCAGCTCGGTTCTGTATCAGAATAAACCTAATCTGAAACAGCAAGCATAATCAGTGATATTAACGTCAGCCATACAAGGATGAAATAGGGTCAGTCAAAATTATAAGCCTAGATAGCATAGTGTATTTTAGGAATGACTAAAGCTATAAGTGAGGAAGACCTGACATAAATAAGAATTGTTTTGTTGATGATATGACCTGGTAAAGGAATGCAGGTGAACTAAACTACCCGATAATTCTCAATGACTTCATACTTTCATGGTACAGGCAAGTTATGATGAAACATGAGTGATTTTTTGACTAATCAGTCTCATATTGACAAGAACACTGTCATGAACAAAAAGAAAACCATATCCATATACTAAATCAATCTGAAATGACAGTGTGTAATGTTGAACTGATTCACCTGAAAAAAACTACCCTAATAAATGGCAATGATGTACCAAGAAAACCTGCATCAACCACAGCCCAGGATGTACTGACAGTTAATTTGCCTGCATACTCCCTGTTGCTATATAAGCTTCTATGCACTGCAGCGACTCTATGACACAAGTCACTCTGCATCGCAGCGACAGTGTCACAAACTGGCCCAATTGACCTATTACATTTACATTTTGCACATAAAGTTAATGTTTAACCAGTGCGAACAGGGCAACTCTTCAGTCTGAGAACTCACATTTGGATAAATCCAAATGCTAAGGTGCAAAGATTACCGCCCTGAATTGATTGGGTGCTCATGCGCAAAGTCACAAGTGTATGATTGATGCAAGACGCCTCGACAATATAAATGCTTACAAGCTCACAGGGGCCAATCAATATTGAAAGCTATTATTTAGCTAGTCTGTACTGAGAGTAGGGTTACTGTCTGTGATCATGCTACTCACTCAAGTCAGTTAGTCAGCGCTTAGCTAAGGTAAAGTTTGGTTGAATAGAAAATCATGCACACAGTTAAATCAGTCAAAATGTGTGGCTACCTGCTGAGTGACACCATGACTACAATTACCCTAACATGGGTAGGGTAGAATTATACAAATAACCATTCATACTGCACTACAAGATTTTTATACAAATTTGCAGGGAGCAAATCTATTTATTAATTAATTAAGATGTTATTTTATTAGTTACTAGTTAGCACGTAAAAATAAAAAAAACTGCTTCATACATTTCTTCATGACCATTTCATTCTCATGACTATCAGGCATTAATTCCATAGGCCTGGTTCTCCATTGGGCTATATCAAATTGTAATTGCTAGCACATACCATCTTTAAAGCAGTAGATTCCAAATGTCAAAGTCACCACAAATGATGTGATAATAAAGTAATCCTGAGGAGTGCCCTACTAACTTTTTCTCTCCAAGAATACCAATAGCGGAAACGGAAATATATTACATCCAAGGGTCCTATAATGACCCTTGTTACATCTCTACGCATACTCCAATTCATAATGCAGCCAATCAAATCATGTGTTACACAAAGTGAGGGTTATTTCTTATCTCCTATTCTAAGAGTGTTGCAATTGAAAAGAAAAGTCGAAGCTGGACAAAGATAAGTGAGGAGTGAAGAAAAAATACATCCACTGTCTGCAGAACTAGCCAAATTGAGCTATCTACATATGTGCAGTCTTGAGGTGAGGTGATTGTAGTGAAATATTTATATGAGTAGTGCAGTTATGGTTGACACTGTGGTGGATCTGAGATAAGTAGCTTTCCTACGCCTAGCTGGAGGAGGACAATTTCTGTGAATTCGTTGTAGCAGATTTTACAAAACAAACAATGATTATCTAAGCAAGCAGTGATCACTTATATAGATCCACAGTAGGCATTAAGAAGCTTACTTTTAATAGCAATCTTTTGCAATTGTTGATTCTTGGGGCCATGTTCTAGGCTTATTTAATTCATGCTTCATTCATAATTTTAATAGAAAGAATCATGTTAAAGATCTAGGAGGGAGGAGTTGCAGACGACGAACTTGGCTGATCCTGCAATGAAAATATAATATTCTGTTCTGAACATCCTCTCTGTAGCTGGGAGTTGCAATCATGTCTACTGTTATAACTTGTCTACCATAAGACATGATCGCGAAATGTCAACGCATAGCGTAGGCCTAAACGTAAAATGCAATACCTGATAGCCAACATTGTGATAATATTGTTTTAGGAGAGTTGCTTGCATTGATCCCCTTACATATAAACAATGGAGGACGGAGAAGTAGAGGAAGGAGAGATCACTGATTCTGGTGACGAGGAAGTCGGACAGATCAAAGCTAGTGATGATGGCGGCAGTTCTAAGAGTTCTTACGTCGCTCCAGATCCGTTACCTCGGCCGAATAATCCGGCTATGAGCTACAGAGCACCTCAAGGTTAGTATAAGGGAAGATAAGATTCACACTGACATTGAGACTACGCTATTATCATGTGTATCTCTGATCGTTAGAGTCGATTTAATATGAGTACCTAACATGTACCCACCCCTAGTTAATAAGATTGAACACGGGTCGTCACACCAAATTCCTTGTGATGGTACTCTTGCTAAATGAATTAATTCACTGTCTATCGATCAGAGATATACATGCAATAGTATATCACGTGACCAGTGTGGGTAAGATTCGCTCATCAGCGTGTGCTTATGATGTCATCAGGTCACATTAAAGTTTAACCTACTGCTGCCAGTCAGGGAAATGTTCGCTCATTGAATTCTGTATCGATAACTAATGAAGCTTCATTCTCAGAATTGACACCTAATGGGCAAAAATTTTGCAAAAACTTATTATCAATAACAGGGAGTGTGTGTGATTCCATGACTGTTGGCAATCGGATTGTGTAAAATATTGGCCCATTAGGTGACAATTTTGGATGAATATCTCAATTAGTTATCTTTGAGCATTAGTAAATCCAATGAGCACACATTTCCCTGAGCGGCAGCAGTTGTCTAACCCGAGACAGACCAATCTGATGATGATGAAGTCAGCTCAATATTTATGGTATGTTTGCTAGTCTAATCCTCCCTACTGAGCTATCACAAATCATTGTCATTTTATTTGTCCAAGACCATAGACTGTTAGTTTGGCTCCTATTGTTGAAACATTCTAATTGATAATATTATGAGTGGAGAAAAAATTATAGGCAATGAGTAACAGGGTTCCACCTCGTTTTAAGTAAATACACTATTATCAGGTTTATAGGGATGAAATCGGAGAAAAAGACATTGTTGTTTTGACTCTAGTAAGCTGTAGCACAGTTTTGTGTGAAAGCTCGCTGATGTATAAGCCACTGATGTTGCGCTTTCAGCCAACTCAATGCTGGCTTTTCAATATCATACCAAAAATACTGTTTTTATAAATTGTTTTCGAAAGCCTTGACTCTTATGATAGCTACCGTTTATTAATATCTTATCTTATCTCTACCAGTGCTATCAAAAGCCAGGCTTTTTCGGTTGTCATAATTAATATATCATTCATCATATTGGCTGGTGCTGATTCAATTTTCAACTTCACTGGTTCCATTTAATTAACTAAAAGGTTCTCTAATTGGACGCAATAAGCAAAAGCTGAATTCTGCAGGTATAAAATGAGTCAAGCATGAAAAGACAAGCATGTAAGTAGCTGAATCGCTTCTAACCACTTTAATCACATGTTGCGCTATTTCAGAGCCATGTTCTCGAGCTCACACATTCAGAGAGAGTCCCAGGTTCGGAGGAGATGACTCTGATGACGCAGACTCGGAGCTCAGTGATGACGGAGGTTATATCAGTGGTAAGAAGAGAAAACTCCACATAAACGGCTCGGCAGCATCATCTAATCACAGAAGGCAGCATGCAGGTATAGTATGTGTACAGTCTAAATATCCCACTGGTAACATGATAAGTATTGCTTACTACAATTTAGTTTCAGCTGAACGTAGTCTTGATTGGTTTTGACTTAATAAGTTCAAGCTGCTAGAAGATGGGGAAAAAGCTAAACAAACATCGGTATCAAACACTATGCATGTACAATGAAAACTGCATGCAAAGTTTACTTGTATCCAGTTTGCCTGCATTCGTATCACTCCCTCCCTTTCTTCTTGTGGTTACTGGATTGGAGGGAGAGCAACTCCAAAGTGAGGCAAATTGAATCTTACTTTATTTCATTTCAGCCCTCGTCAAAAACCGCCAGTCTTTTGTGATTGACAACCACAATCCAATGTGCCTAATGACATCATGATATGTCTGAGACATGGACTTCTCTCACATTTAGATTCGACATTAAATGTATAAAACTTACTTAAACTTCTATTATTCTGGCGTTATTAGCGGTAACTCAAGTCAGGAAGAGAAGGAATATTTGGTCTGATGTTCTGGTTGAAGACTCGCTATCCAGTAAGATACAATCAAGTGGAAATCTACGAGGTCGAGCTATAGACAGTAAGTTAACCTGCCGTGCTCAAATTATTCCAAGCAAAAGCTACTAGCAGGAAGAGAAATTATAAATATTTTCAATAACAAGTTTAAAAATCAGACCACTATCTAAATGTGTAGGATGTAGGACAATTGATATTTCAGTCTCATTAAAATTTTTGATGTTGGCAGTCAGGTGCTGACCACCAATGCGTTATTTCTTTTTATCTTAAACAACTGCTGACACGGCTGGGCTTTGAATGGAGTTATATGAGCTTTCAAAATGTAGGGAGTATCTTCTTCCCAGCCATGCACTATTATTGATGACAATACTTGTTGTTGACTAATCAGGTGCCTTGAAAGTCTAGCTGAGATCCGACATTTTTATTAGTGTTGGATCTCAGTTAGATTTTAAAGGCACCTGATTGGTCAACAACAACATTTGGCATCACTAATGGTGGATGGCTGGGGAAGAAGATACTCCCTACATTTTGAAAGCTCACATAACTCCATTCAAAGCTACTGGCTAGATGTTTTGATGCCACAACTCTCTATCTTCTATTCAAATTTTTGACTGGTGGCTTTGCTGGGCAAAGCCCAGCCGTGTCAGCAGTGGTTTAATATAGAAGGGCTAATAAAGTGACGAAGATAATCTGAGCACTTGGTAACCCTGACAGTAGATCTCAAATGATATAATCATCTTGTCTTATGAATCTAAGAATATTGTTGCCTGAGAATCAAAAGTTATAAGTGAGTGAAAGTGAAAGTATAAGTAAAACGTCTTTGATTTGTTGACATTCTGTTATCAAACAGAATGTCACAAAATCTCACCTGCTGCCACTTGAGTAATACTATTTTCTTTAGATATCAACCAATACAGGAGATAGTACAATGGTGTGGGTATTATAGAGGGTGCTCTGTGCTCTAACCTAGTATATTGTTTAACCCTTGCTTCTTACATCTATATGTCCCAGTTTCAAATCTTTGTGATCATTTTGAGAGAAGTAATGTCCTGAAACAGAAGTGCTGACTTGTTGGTTGAAAAACTTTGCTCTTCGGGGATCCCAATTTCAGGATTACGTAATGGCGGAGCTAACATTATGACATTGACTATATTTTAAGCTGGAAATTGAGTGTGTCTGCTGTTGTTTTCCCCTTATGAAATACTCAACACCTGCCTCCCCCTGTTAATGTCCTTCAATTGAATAGGGAGGGAGTTACAACAACAGACACACTCAATGATCGGCTACGTACAGTGATTGCTGTAATGTTAGCTCGACCATCACGTCTTGCTGATTAAGGTTTCCGAATGAAATGTTTTCTTACCAATTGATCCAGCACTTCTACTTCAGATCATTATTCCTCAAATTTTGATCACAGTAATTTGAAACTTGGTCCTCCGGATGTAAAAGACGTGAAAAATCCAAAAATTAGGTGTTAGGGACGTATTTGAGCAAAGATTGTTTGAGAGAGGGCGTGTAGTATCACCAGGTGGGGTGCTGCATGCTCCTTTTGTGGGGTCTGTGTCAATGTGTATCAAGGTATACGCTTGAATATTCAATAACTATCATGTTATGATTATTCTGTTGTTAGACCACTTATTTAGCATTCTAAGAGACTATACTACTATAGAACTAAAGATCTGGGTTATATATACTCACAGAAATACTGTTTTTTTTAAATAGCCAGAGCAGCAGGAAGAGTTCCACAAAATTCCTCATTGTGCTAATTAAATGTGGGAGTTGCCCACTCTCTGAGCTCTTAGTTCAGAGAGATGACAACTCTCTATTTTAATGACTTCTCTTTCTTATCAAAGCAGTAACATCTCCTTTCATAGCAAAATACGCGATAAATAGCTACAGGGATTTCCTGTTGGTAAAAAGTATTGGTGGAAGTGAATTCCTGTCATATTTATGGCCATGTGATGGTTATCACGTCTTTGTTGGCTGTTACATGAGAAATATTATCATGTTCCAGCAAACAAAGACGCTAAATCAGCCAATACCTCCCTTGTTGGTATGACTATACAGCAAAATATTTATGTTACAATAAGCTGCGGCCTGTGAATAGTTCCCTAAAGTTGTTAGCCTTGTTTCTGTTGTACAGCGATAGAGAGGGGTGTAGAGTCGTACGTCCCTTCAGGTGAGAGTAGAACTGTAGATTTTGATGAGTTTGATGCCGAGTTATCAGAAGCAGCAGCCAGGATAGGAGCTGATCAGCTGTGGAATGTAAACGATGACGGAGAATCAGACAATCATAGTACGAGAAAACGAGCCGGCAAGAAAAACGGTATCAAACACAGACTAGGTGAGTGGTGATATGGTATACATTAAAGCCTACCCAAAGACCAAAGCATGTTATGGTCAGGCAGTTACATATGATAAAGTTGGGTCAGAAAGTAGAGCACTGAATCTTTTTACAATGCGAATCTGACATAACTCATAAGAACTGCCTGACTATAGCATGCATCAGTCTTTGGGTAGGATTTAAGTGTAACTATTGGTATGTAATTTCCTTCAGTACTTAGGATCAATCATCTAGGCTGAACAGTGACTTGAGTTTTTCAGTAGATTTATCCACATTACGCAGAACAAACCTGTCCAATCACCCCACTTAATGACTGCCAGCTCATGTGTACTCATCAAGTATACCTGATCTAGAAAGTGATATCACTGTGCTGGGATGGTTTAGTGAATATTCAAATCCATATCAGTATAAACAGCAAACTCAGTCAGTATAATGGTTTTTCCTAATTGCAATTTAGAAGATCTGAATACTCACCCGACCATGTGGGTCAAAGTTTAATCAAAACAGTCAATCCTAATAATGGATTACCTTCTGTTGACTCGTATAACCTATATTCATAACTCTGCAATCACCCGCTCAGAATAAAAAACCTCCCTTGTCATGACTTTATACTGAATGTTTGTGTGAGCAGTTTAGTGTATTATTTGTCGCTCTCGGGCCAGTGTTATATAACATATAATGTGGAGTGGCGTATGATATATTTATATATATATATATCTATCCTTGTTCACGGGGCCACGGGTTTTGGTGGCCGCTGGCCGCGTGAACAAGGCTAGATCTATATCATTGTATTATTATCTATATTACAGATATACACCCTGGTAGAGGAGGAGGAGGAGATGATGATTATTCTGACGAGGTCAGTACATGACTACAGTAACAAAGCACAAGAAAACAAGAGGAAGGGGAGGGGATGGGAGGGGAGGGGTGGGGTGGGCAAACACTAATGTCTGTTATTATTTTCTCCTCTAAACAGGGACAGACTGATGGTCTGCTTACCTCACAACGTGATAAGTCATGTTGTTACCAATCAGATCAGCTTAAAATCCATAGATATCTTAGCTATGTCTAAGCATCGACCCCATGAAGCTCACTATTTTCTCAGAAGAGGTAATATGAAAGGCTTCTGGAATATCCCACAATGCAATATACTGGATTTCCCACATTTATATCTTACTTGATATAAAAGATGAAGGTAGCATTGATGGATATGTACACATAATTCCCATTATACTACTAATGCCCTTATACTTAATGCGGGGTATCAATCCACATTAATATTTGTTATTTTATTGTATTGAAGCTGCCGGCAGAAGTGTGCGCAGATGATGATGAGAGGGTAATAGCTCGTTACATAGCCAGAAATCTGAACGAACCAAAAATAGTACTTATAGAGCGGGTGGTACGCTACACTAGCCGTCAAAAAGCCTTAGATCTCTTCAACCGCACAATGGATGTGGAGGCGGCCGGTGGAATGAAGACTATAGTATGTTTTACTTGTCTTATAGTTTGTGTTATATACTATCATAGACTAAGGTCTCTGTACAACTTTTGTGATCATTTGGGGTGTCTGATTTCAATGAACGTTGCTTATATTTTGATTTTGTGATGTTTGAGAAACCACGTAGAAAAGTTCTCTCCGCATTGCCCAATTTCCAGAAACTTTGCGGTCTGAAATCCCCATTCGCTTTGTGGAGGATGGTAAACTGTTTGTTGCACTTTGGGTTTTTTTCACGCATAGTATTTATATTTATGTCAATATTAGAGGGACGAGTTACAGGCTAACACCTGTATAATAGCCTGGGCAGACTGTCAGGGGTGGGGAGGCTGGTGGATGACAGCCCGTATTATACAGACAGTATATGGTTGTTTTATACTTACAGAGAGGAGACACACGACGTACTCCTGGTGGTGTGTTTCTACAGCTGCTCAAAACTGATAAAAGTAAGTCAGGGTCTATATATTATAAATGACTTCGGTCATTGGTCGATCCCATGGGGATTATTTCAGTTAGTTAGCTTCATAGCTGTTTTTGGTTGACACCTTTTGATCTTTACTACCTCCTTTTAGCGTTACACGGATGTATCAATTTAGACATTCCTGCTAAAGCCAGCCCCTGATCTCAAAGCTTCAAATGGCAGGAAAATCTTCTTAGGGACACTTCACATTTAGAAAAAGGCTGTGTCCTTGTTGGCAATAGAATGGGCTCATATAATATCTGAGGACTCCTTGAAATCCTGGCCGAACCAAGCCACGAATACGCTTTGGATTTAGAGTAACAGAATTTCATTACATCAACACAATTTACAATATCATAAAGGAAGCTGTTTTTGTTTCTTCAGTCCTTACTCTGCGGTTAAAGGTCAAAGAACATTGACCTTAGTATGAGCCCGTTTACTTCTCTGGCCATCATCTTGTTGATATGTTATACCATTTATTCCCTGAGTTTGAGAACTGTTTTGTATGTATAAGGTCATTCGATCCATTAGTCCGGTCAAGTCTTGAGTGTTTGGTTTTCCAAGCAGGGCTTACAAAATCCAAGCAGCGTTTGGTTTTTCTCTCTTCTATTTTCTGACATGGTGTGCTGTAAACATTTCTGTGTATCATAGACGCTTATCTCTTTATTTACAGATATAACTAAAGATATGGTGAAGGAAATCTTCTCACTGGAGAGAGAAAATCAAAAGTTTGCCAAAAAAATGAATATAAAAGACCGACAGAATAGAAAGAGAAAATATCGCAATAAGAATAATACATCGGAATCATTACTAGCCCCGCCCACTGATTTAATAGATGACTCTGATTTAATGGGGGAGGAGCCTGATATAGAAATTGGAGTGGTCAGCTGACAAGATATATATAAACCTCTCTGACTACTCTCAGTTTTGTACATTACCTGACCTTTCCGCCCGTTACTGGTATATAATGTGGTGAGGATCACATGACCAGGAGACAGGAGCAGAATTAGGGTTTGTCTCCACCTATCAGCCTCACATATCTGTGGTGTTTACAGCCTCATGATCTAATGTAGATAGTTTTGTTACTGATCTGGGTCTTTACTTTTAATACAGCAAAAGAGAATTCTTATGCATATTTTGTATTACTTGCTTAGTTTCTCTCAATAAATAATCTCTCTAAATATGATCCATATTCATCAGTGAGAAAGCCCTACCCCTCTGGACTGTATATTCGAGGTGGTTTGCTAGTTTTATTAAATGTCCGTTGTCTCAATAAGACCAACAGTAGGATTGATTTGTTGTACTTTATTACCTATGTATTGCCATGGACATATGATCAGCTCGTTTGCCAGAATATAGGACTCAGCAGGTAGACATAGGCTCTGAGGCATCAACTTTAATATACAGTACCGGGTGAATTAGCTCAAAATGGTGCTGAAACGGAAACGTACAACTGAGGAGTTGTATCTAACAACTTAGCACGCCTTAGTTTATAACAACCTCTTTCATCACTTTCAAGTCTGCTCTCACGATTGGACCGATATCACGCCCAAATTACTGCTTCTTTCTGTTCTATATTGACAAATACAAAACAAGCTATTGGCATCGCTATTGATTGTATAAATAAAAAACCATTCAATTAAGCTGGCTATCGAATTTTTTGATTGATCAAGCTTTTGTTTGCTGTACATAAGCAACGAATGGGTTTTATTAGACCGTTTACATTAAAGTGATTAACATTTTGATCAGAGAGTCACTGTGATGTGCTTGGCAACAGCTCGGCTCTGTAAAACCAAATCGTCAGGTACAAACTTCTCTTGAAATGCATCATTATACATATAATAGTGACCAGCTGATATATCTAGAACTTTGACATTGCGTCTTACTGAGTTTGTATATCTAGAGGTAAGCCTGTAACAGCATAGCTGACATATAATCGGTGACAAGGTAAGTGTAACGTGGGGTTTATCACATCGCTTTTCCTTCCTGAGCTCCTTGGTATTTAACTGGTAATACTGTTCTTGGATGATGCATCAGATGTCAGGTATTAGTCTGTAGGTTAACACGCTGCTGTTTCTTTTGTGTCCTCAAATTACTATTAAGATTATAATGATTTATAATAATTATAATGTGCTATTGCCTACCTTAGAACAAGTTTAATCCAATTTCCTGCATTCCTGTTACTCCCTTCCACTGGTCACGGCAGTGGATCGGGAGCAACTCAGAATCTAGGAAAATGGACAAAACTTGGTCTAGGACAACCTATGTGTGGCAAGCGTGGCTGCAACACCTTTTACTTCCAGTCCCACTAGTCAAACAAGTTTATGCTATTTCCATTCTAGGTCAGTTTCAATGAGTTTAATTAACACAAGGACTCTATTGAGCTGAAAATAATGTGGTTCTTTGCATAGTGAACTACATCAATTTTGTAATTCTAATTGTGAAGATCTATTGATATCTTGATAACTCACTTTATATTTCTGTTCGTAGAACTTGAATTCTGCCAACAGGACTTCTTCTGTATAGAACTATATGTACTCATCAATCTCTATATACAGGTCAACCTCTGTGTCTATTCGTCTGTCTCTGTATACTCGTCAGTATAGCTGTAGAGCCGCTCGATTGCACGTCTGTATTGTTTGATGGTTTGAGTGAAAAAGCCAAGATCACAGTAGACCATGCTGATTACCGGTAAGCCCAGCCCTTCTCTCTATATTATAAGATCTTCACCGAGTTGCTGTAAAATACTGGGCAGAGGGTGTAATATTCTGTAACATCTTAAATCCACAGTCTATTGGGCTGACGTGTACTATAAGTAATGTGGGTTAAAATAACATACTAGGTTGTTGGTTGTTGTACCAGTGAAGGGGGAATAACGATTGATAATCTCGATACCCTGTACTACCGTGTGAGCCGCAGAAACGACCACCCCCACATAAGCTTTACCAACTGTGTGTTCAAAAATTACTAGTGGAATCTTATGTTATTTTACAGTCATAGTGTTATAAATGTCATAATGATACTAGTTGTTGATTTTCAGATAGATGGATTGTAATTTATTGCAATTAACAGGTAATTCGAGCTTCACAGTAGCTCTATGATCCGGCGAAAACAGCCCCCCCCCCCATATCTATCTTGAACTTTATTGAACTGAACTGTTTAGTGGAATAAGTAATTTAGCTGTAAATTTTTCAGGACTCACACAAAAATACTGAATAGCCATGCAGATCTAGATAGATGTGGGGGGTTGTTTTCGCGGGCTTATAGAGTTGCCAGCTGTGAAAGGCAAATTACCTGTTCCCGTCATTAAATTGCAATCAATCCATCTGAAAATCGACAACTAGTATCACTATGACACTTACACTATGGCTGTAAAATAACATAAGATGCCGCTTGTAATTTTTGAACATACAGCTTATTTATAAGCTAATTAGGGGGGGGGGTGTGGTTGTTTTCACATGACTTCAGCAAAGCTTTGTTAAGGTGGAGCAAACATTGTGGTCTTAACTCAATACGAAAGCAGTAATAGTACAAATTGTCAATATTTGGATTGTTCAGCCATTACTCATGAGAGAGTGTATCATCATTGAGGCGCCAAAGTATCATTCTGAAAATTGTTATTTCTTTGGCAATGGTAGCTGTTGGCAAGGCACTGCAAGGAAAGTGTGTTCTATGATGTGGTAACCACACATCTATTCATTGTTGGTTTAGTGCACTTTTCTTTGCAAACCAGACGTATTTTAATCATATGAGCTTGAAAAAACAACTGGTGTTTGCGGAAACTAGATTGATCAGGTACTTCATGAAAAAAAGAGGCTTTATACACTCATCATAATGTTAATGAGCTACCACCACCATCTCCTGGTACAGCTGGGGGGTCATCATTTAAAGTGGCAGCCAGAGTATCATGGCATGTATAGACTTATATTGATAATAAGTTATTATGTCTATCTTTTATTAAGCTTATGTTATTACCAGGGTTATAACAACTTTTTCTAATCAAATGTGGGTTGTCTTCTCTTTTTACATGAGAAGACAATTCGTGATTCAAACAATATTTACAATCATTTATGTTACCCAATCTAACCACCTTCTTTAGTTTTCATTCACCACTACATCTCAGGATTACATGCAAACAAAACAACAACCATTGGATACTTTTCAATACATATGATATCTCATGGCACTGCTTGAAAGGTGAATATGAAAACATAATATTCTAAGTACACTACTGGGATGTTCGACTATTTATTTTTTGTTCACAGTATTCTACCAGAGGCATTGAGAGAATGACTTACTAGATATGTATGATAACAATTGGAGCTAATTTATGTTGAGCGGCCTGGCTACACAAAACTAAGGAACAACTAGGGTGAGTAATCCTGGACTTTAATGTGGGTGGTGTGGTGACACATACCACCCCTTTTTCAAGTGGTACAAACCATTATTATACTTGAATAGTACTATGGGACCAGTATGATAAGGAGGCTATTGCCGATAGCAACCAATAATAACAGAACTGTTTTCTAAACATTGCAAGGCATCATTCCAATTTTTTTCGAATCAAGGCTATGGCGATTCATGGCCCCTTAAACTCATTTCTCTAGCCCACCTGAGAAAGATGAGCTCTTACCCTACCATTGATCACTAGATTCTCAGAAAAGCTGAAGAAGGTGAGGATGATATGAATACCAGAGCAGTAGGCAGAATTAGACAGCATTCCAAGGCTGATCCTTTTAACATGATTCTCAAGAATTCAGATTTGTCACTGAGTCGAGTTATCTTCCGCGTTGTCAGATTAATTAAGGTTTATGATCTCAAAAGGATGTGGGAGTTGAGTACAATCAAGTTTAATCCAGTTATCTAAATTTTGAGTTGCTCCTCACACACTCCAAACTGCAACAGTATATAAATGTGTATTTACGATCCCTTTGCCTACAATGTGAACATGCAAAGGGAAGCAACTTTGAATCAGACCATTGGATAAAAAATGATCTAGCCGTCGCACTGATGCTTTATTTACATAGTTTTCGCATCCAGGTCGATATTAAACCCAAAGTTAGCCTGCCATGACTAACTTGTTGTGGAGGCAACCCGGCAAGGCAAAGCAGGTCAACTCTTGCGTATGAGCTGTCCCTGCAATTTCTATTTTCCGATCCAATTTATCTTCAAACTGAATAGAGTATTTTAAGACTGGACAAGTTTGTTGTCGGGTCGGGGGAGGGGGGAGGAAGGGGTTGGTAATGATTTGCTATTCCTATCATGTTGGCCTCGTTATGTAATGCAGTTTAAGTTGCCGCTGATTCGCTATCAATGACTATAAGGAAATTTGACTACCACAATTTATTACCTTCTTCTGTGCGTAATAGAAAGTTTTAATCTTCTGGTGGCATTCAAAAGAGTTTTTCTAATTTCTAATATGAATCTTCAACAAAGCCTTCATTTTGTTGTTGTATTTATAGTGATTATTGCTCTGGAGAAGTATTTGCTTGTTTGCATTAAACATGGCTCATGTGTTAGAAGAAGATGTTGGAATAAAACAGAGTGAGTTGTTATGTGTCATTACTAGACTGAACCAACAGGCTACCCAGAGGGCCGTCGTGCGGAAAGATAGAGACTATTAGTTTAGTCTATGTCATTACATAGCACATTTATTAGATTCTGTATTGGGTAAAAGCTGGAGGCACTGACATACATAATTTGGGTGACACAGCGTCACTAAATGGAGATTCCTCAAGGTCACCATTGACATGCACTTCTGAGTCATGATTTCATGTCAATAACTCGAGCAATTACAATTAGATTCGAGTTTGAATTTTGCAATCTACTCAGAAACTTGCCATGATCAATTAGTTAGTATCTTTTGAATATCTTTCAAATTTACATCATATTGGTAAACATGATCAGTTTTAGACAATTTGAGCGTTCTCATGTCACCACCATTATGAGCCTCAATGAATCTGCAAAGGATGTACTCACACGCCTGTGTAGCACCTAGAAAAAAGCTGTAGCGTATACGAAAGTGTCCCAATCCTATAGAATGTACAAGAGACATACCACAATGTTATGAGTTGCACATGCAATTGTTTTCCGATATACAATATATATAAATAATTATTTATGCTTGATTGATTGACATTAAACACTGCGCAAAGAGCTAAGCAATACATAGTCGGGCTTCATTTTTGAATAAATACAGTTCCCCAATTTGAATGAACAAATGTGAATCAATGCGAACGGAAGTTGACCTAAATGCTAATTCCATGTATCGATTGGCCCTCAAATCGATGTCACACTGACATATTGGAACATAGTGATTGATTATAGTCTGTTATTATTACAGGATACGGAGTAGCTTGGGAGGAACAGGGTGACAGTAACTGGGATGATCCTGATGTCCGGAAGGACACCTGGAAGCGGTTATTGAACAGCAGTAGAAAGCTAACTCTAGTAGAGCTGGAGAGACAGACTGCTTCAGCTGGTCAGATAGCTATGTGCTTTAGAAATGATGTACCTGCAGAGTTATCTGAGAGGCTATCTAAATCACTGACATGTCTGATGCTCTCCTATATCCCAGAATACAGCCTTAACAGCTTCAGGTTAGGAAGCCTGGTTATTGATGATAATGATTTAATTTTAGCGACCAAATGTTCTTTGTCATAAATTACATTCCGTTTCATAAATGCAGTAAAATGTTGCTGTTGTTTTCACTAGTTTCAAAAACTTGGTTGATGATATTATATTATATTACACAGCTTATCAAAAATGACATCACTGAGACATCTAGTACTATTGGGTTGTGATCTGAGTAAAGGTGAAATGCTGAGTCAGATCCTATCAGAGCTACCACATCTAGAAACTCTGTGTCTCAGTGGTTGCAGCCTGACTGAGATACCGAAGAGGTGAGTTATTCTATAAATCTAGGCTGACACATCTCACTGTGTGCTGCTGATATATTAATTTAATAAATCTTTTTAGAGTGTATTTCTTATGCATTGTTGTATCGTTCTGATGTCTTTGTTGTTAAAATAATTATAGAAGATTTAAGTCAGCGTTACCCAACAGCATCAGAGATTAACCTCCTTGATTCCTACATATCTCTATATCACAGTTGTTATTTGCTGATTGAAATCCAATCCGTTGAGACACACCAGCCTGACTGGCAGTATTTTGTTTCAATAAGACATGGTAATAACATTAATAAAATTGGGCATCATCCTATACCAAGTAAATCTCGCTTAAGAAATTTGCTTATGAGTTAACACATAAGTGGAACGTTGTAATTTATTTTGGTTTGAAACGTAAATCTTTACTATCTTTCATCAATCATCTTTTGTCTCGATTTAGTGGCCACCAAAGAAGTTGACCCTCATAATTATTTCTAGATTACGCTTTCTGTGATGTCAGCATCAGAAAATATAATTTCAATCCTGATGAAGTCGAAGAGATACAATTTTAGCAACAAACTATGCCAGCTGTGACAATTTAAACTGGTTCATAGCTGCTACACCTTTCCACTACCTCAGTAATCTTATACCTAAATTGATAACCTGTAGAATTTGTCACAGCTTCGCCAAACAACATATTATTTGTATTCTTATACCCACTGCAATATCGCCAAATGAAATAAAAGACATCCTATTAATTTTAAAATAAGTTTTTGAGCTAGGAAAACTTACAAATCTGGTTTTAGTGGCGGAAAGTGAGAATGATTCTCACTATGTTTTAACTTTAATACCCTGATTTCAATTATTCTACAGGGATACAGCAATTTACATAATATATACCATATTTTGTTATCCAATTTACATGCAACCTAGCTTATGCCAACCGGGAAAATTTAAAACGGTTAAATGATTCCGGACATCTTGGAGGTTCAGGACTCTGCAGGGGTAAAAAAATATGAAAAAAATGATGAGAAATAGCATATTTTTGGATGTAGCACCAGTTTCTGAGTTGGCCATAGACTGAAAACCTGCTGAATACAGTCAAGAGCCAGCTCAGTCATGGTTCAAGTCTGAGTGCCAACTTGATAACTATGAATGAGTATGCCTGCTATATTGATGCTCTAAGTAATAAATATCAATGTTTGTAAAACAAACATTAGGTTGCGGGGGGGGGGGACCCTATTCAATAGCACGGATCATCATTGTATACGTCTTAGAAACATAGATAGTTGCAAACTGGTGTTATTGTTGGTTAGCTAGAATGAAGATGGCCCGTTGAATAACTAGAGGCAAAACCAGCTGAAGGAAACAATAGTGGGGTGATACAATAGTTTATTCTCATTTGCCTTGTAAATTTTGGCCTGAACACACATTAAATTAGTAATGGGACCATATAGAACTTGCATGCTTTGTCGAGGATTCCCGGCGTATTGGTGGCCACAAGATTCAGAATATCATCAGAAATGGACTGCGTTTGTTTACCCAAATTTTCCTGCTAAGACAATACAAATAATAATATTGTTTTGATCGAAAATATTGGCATTTTTATAATCAATGTCCTCCTCTGCTGAAAAATAATCCTCTTTACTGTCTTCAGAGTCTGATTGAATGTTTCAGTTAGCAGCCATTTGTTGAGAATTCTACCCCGCAAAGGTGTGGCATAAATGCACTCAATATGAAACAGAAATGAATTTCCAAACAAATTTCTGGTCATAGTCATCAGTCGGTCGGCTGTTTATTTTGCTATGTTTAGGAAATCTGCCCTCCCTGGCACTCACTGAGAAAACAGAGATCAAAGACCCAGGCTTGAAATGTGTCTCTTTGAACCATCACCCTTTTCAATTGCTGTTTGCTACCTACGGTGATGTTGTTGTCGCATATTCAACCCACTTGGGGCCGAATACCCAAGCAGAACAGACACTCCTTTGTTATTCATCATTATTCAATTTAATATTGTATGGAGTTGCCCCTTGTCGTTAAAGAAGGGGGCAACTCCATACAATAAGTGTTTCGTTTAGTTACTCAAGTTTATCAGGCCTATTTGTTTTTGCACTTTGATCAGTTATTCTACTACCTAACTTTACCAATAACCCATCGTTGAGAGGCCTTTTCGACATTAAAATAAGACTTTATTTTGATTAATGGTGGAAATAAGCTTAAACAGTCATCGTAAAAAATAAACCAAGCTCTATCATACCGTCAAAGTTTCCTGTGTAAAAGGTTATCCTCTTGAAAAAACGGAGATTGGATTTAGATTTTTTGTCTGATAAAAAGGTTTAATTATACACATTTTTTTAATGCTTGCGATTGAACCTCCAAAAAAGGCGGAGATGGGATGTCTGATAGCTGACAGTAATTTAATTACGCCTAATACATAACAGATTTCGTCAAAAGATAAAACTGAGATTGGTCTCTGATTTGAAGTGGTTGACTTGCTCCCATCTTCTTGGTTTTATTCTCTCTATCTGAGATCTCCTGAGCTGTGAGAACTTGAGATCTCACATTGTAACAATGAATGATGTTATACCATCATTGACCTTAGATTGTTTTTCTATTTTGTCTGTATGCCCATTGAATGAATCACACTTGTGATGGTATGACCATAATGCCAACATGTAAAATACATCAGCTGCGGTTAAGCAAGGAGTAATGTGAGAAACGGACTCGGCCGTGTACACAACAAGGTGTAGTTAGCTCGCTCCGAGTCTACTCTGATGAGCGAGTGGGCTTTTCTATTTAGTTTTAGGTTCTATTTAGTTTAGCACTGAAAGCCTTCGCTTGGATTATGAAATCATTATATAACCCACAGAAGGGTCTCAAAGATACACTGATAAACTATACACAGATCTACGATAGGCTGATACACAATACACTGCTCCGATAAATTCTGATGGTCATCAATGAACGATATCAATTAATCTCCTGACAAAAATGTAATACACGCACTGTTTATCTACTCCACATGAGCTTAATGTGGGAGATGTTTGCACAAGATCTTAATGCACAAGTTTTAACTTAAATTTAATTCAAGGTTATTATAATACACAGTCTATTTAAATCATCACAAGTTATATATATTGCAGCTTTTGATATCTGTTTATGATCTAGTACATGAAAGTGCCGACAAGGCCGTCTACAAGTGCGTGAGGCTTTGGATTGCCTTTGAATACACAATTGTGACTACTAAAGAGTCAAGTGGCTGTGATTACCAATTATTTGTGTCAACCAGACAGGCATAAAACTAATCTGTTTAGACTAAGACTATTTATTTAATTACCCTGACCATTTAATTCAATTGAGACAAAATACACGTATAACATGTTTATATAAGGTTAAAAATATTAAAAGGTGTTCTAAATATTCTGACCTGACCGTCTCTGCACTCGTATCCTTGGGTATATAGAATGTTAGATGAGTGCTGATTTAAACACTGATAGCACAGATAAGCTGATATTACTCCGAATTACACAACAATATAATATATTATATGATACAATTAATTATTTCACTTTACAATCTAAGACACTGCTGAATAGGACAACGGTCCTGTTGCTTTCCTGTCTTAATACTAACTGCTTAAAATGATACCGTAAAGGACGACGGTCCTGTTGCTACTGCCTGAAGCTGTGGCTGCTGCATATCTTTATTGGTGTGTTCAATGGTGTATACATGATGCAGCTTTGTCAGGCAGTTTCACTTTGATGATATAAGTAGCAGGCAAGATGCAGCTGGTGCAAGTATTATTGAAGTTGGTGGTAACTTGTAGTTATATCCTCTTTCTTCTTTTACTAGGAGTGATGGTGGAAGTTTCATGCTGTACTGGATTCGATATTATTTCTATTCTTGTCCATCGTTCTAGCGTTCAGGTCATCATATATATATAGCAGAAGGTAGGGACGTAATACTAAGCTGATGCTAAATTAGAAATCTCCGCAAACCAGGGTTAATTTACAGTTGTAATAAAACACCATTAAGTGTTGTTTTTATCTAAATAAAATCCTATCTACTGATAGGCTGTTAATAATTCTGTGTACGTTCAAACTCAACGTTAGTTTCACAATAAAATCCCAACACCTTAAAATTTAACTATAATGTAAAATCATTAATATTTATAAGATTATGGATTTATGGATTTATGGGTTTAGATATGGATATGGATTATAAATTGTACCATCACCTCGTGTTCAAAATGAGGTTTGAAGGAAGATGATCTTGTGTGTCAAATTAATGATCCAAGGCTTAAAGAATACTGACTCTGTCATCTCATTTTTGTCACGTTCAAAAACGTCAGCAACTTTCACCACCCTAGCTTCTTTTCCATGGATCAAGCCTAGTTATTTGTTTGTAGTTGGAAGCGTTGGTTTAGATCTCTCGAAAAATTCTAGTAATACTAAGATCCCTGTATATGATTTTATCATGGTAGCGACTACCCTCAGAGATGGTGATGAAAACATTTTCTCTGGTTGAGCTATCACCGCAGAAAATTGTTATTGTCGGTTTATCATGGTAGCGACTACCCTCAGAGATGGTGATGAAAACATTTTCTCTGGTTGAGCTATCACCGCAGAAAGTTGCTATTGTTGGTTTTTTTTGCCATTCCTCCAGCACAGTAATTCTGTCTGGTATTCATCCTGTTTGATAACGAATCTCAAGAAATATATCAATTTTTAATAGTACTGGTGTATGCTTTAAAATTGTCACCCTGACAGTAACAGGGGAAAGGAGAATTAACTCCCAAATTCTTTATATATGTCATAATGGCACTGTTATTATACAATGGTAGCCTCAGCAAAATGGCCACCATTTTGGAATTTCTTTTTATATGTTTCTTGTCAATATGTACACCCAATGCTTGATAATGGTGTAAATTATGATTTGACAACTGTATGATAGGAATAGCTTACAAAATATTGTGAATATAGTCAACCTAGAGCTCTCATACTCACACAATTAAGTAAAGAAGTAGTGTATCATCAGAATTTTTTGCTAAGAAAAATTTGAAAGTTCCTTTAAAAATATGCTCAGAAAAACCTACTAACAAGTTAAAGTGTTGTTTTAGCCAGTATCAGCATGCTCTGTCTGTGAAGATCTTGTCTTGTTCACTGAGATATCATGATGGAAAGTTCATGGAAAATTGAAAATCATGACCATTTTTCTTTATCGATAGGCACCGTGTTAACCTGACTAAAGCTGACCTTGCAACCACTCACTATGTAGCCCTTTCAACCAACTGTTAAAGTTTTCACAGAGGACATGTCTCTATCCCCTCAATCAAATGATATCAGCTTGAGAAGCTAGCTATGTAAGGTCAAAACAGAATTTGGCCAATAGGGGGGGGGGGGGGGTAGCAGATAACATATTCCTATTGGCTGATTCAATATACTACGTCATAGTCCATGATAATGTATAACAATTGGGAAAGTGGTCATCTTGCACCACCAACCACGCCACATGCGGCCACATGCACGCCTGCTACCATGCCATATTCCATGCATGCTACAATGCCTGGCACAACTGCTTGGGTTCAATTCCCACTCTGGTCTCAATTTTAATTTCATCAAATTCATCGGAGGCGAGGCAATCATAGTCAACTAAAAATAGTAAGCTAACACTCCTCTTCGCTATTACTCCTTGGTAACACGTTATATTAACTTTATAGTATTTATGTTAAAATAAGCTTGGTAGCACGATGTATTGTTCTGTTCTGATAGTATTTGTTATAATTACCCTGATTCCTACACACCTGTATACCACAGGTGAATGTCGTATTTCAGCCATCCGTTTTTATTTTGTCATTTGAATTTTTTTCTTTGTTCTGTGCCATCAGTTGGACACACAAGCCTGACTAGCCTTGAAAGATAAAGAAGAGGCTTTGATCAATCTAATCAACACCAAATCAATAATAATAATAACCTCCTGTGAATCGGGCATCATGCGAATCCGTGTAAATCATGCTGAATAAATAACCTTTTAAATAAAAACGAAATGAAACACTTCAAATTTAGTTAAATATGGTGTGTAAACACATAGTGTTTCCTATCCATCTTTCAGTTTATCTTCCATAGATTAACTGGTCCCCTTTTTAATTTATTGACCGCTACTCAAGTATATATTCCATTCACCGTTATAATGGTTGCATTGATGTCCAATATCAGATCATGGATCCATGAAAATAAGATTATAAATAGGAGTTGCCTGTCTTGCGTATATCACCAGGTAAAGTGACTTTTTTATGTACTTAACTCTTTTCACGATGGGAATATTTTTAGGATGTAAATACAACAAAAAATGTTTGAACTTTTCCAAGGGATTCTCTCAGTTTAGTCACACAGTTATAAGAGCCAATCATATATCCAGCCACCAACAAAAGGCGGGATTGTAGCAACTAAATATGTATTGAATTTGTATTTTGCAACTAAAAGCATAGCATTGTGTGAGTGACTCAATAATCATGACAATGATGAAATGCAGAGCAAATGGCAATGCAAAAATAATGGATACAAATAGACAAACAAAAAATCAAGCACACATGCATCATGACACACAATTGAAAATCTGCGTCTTAAACTAACTTACAACTAATTACGTATCCTGATTGTTGATTATATAAGTAGAGAAAACATTCATAGCATAGACTATAGAGCCAGAGAGCAAAGTAGAGCCATGTAGGGTAAAATTGAAGGCCAGCACGCTATAAATGATATAAACATTACCAACAATTATTCCAATTCTATTTTATGATTATGCTAGAAATTGGGGCATAATATCAGCATAACAAAATAACCTTTACAAATGCAGATACAACATACAGTGGTGCGCGTACCACTGCACAACACACAGGTCTTCAGCTAGAAACCATGAGTCAAGCGCTGTTTCGAGGCCTTCTCTAGTACAACCTCCTCATGTCCGGCCCAAGCAGCATGAAGCCACCCCTGTGTGTTGATGAGCATCCCAATCAATCTCATTGATCCCTCAGTGCATTTTGTAAGTTTCGGTGGTTTGACATAATTGGTGTGTTTATGCTGTTGCGCAACCAGGGAGGCTGCCAACTCGTCATTGTTTCAGTGTAAAAATGTTCGCCCCATCACTCTCATGCTTATACTCTAAGCCAAACCAGCGCACTGAGGTTTGCTTTCCATCAACTCATCGGCGCAACATCGCTAATCCTCAAGGCACCCGCCCCTCGTGCCATAGTTCACTTCTCAAATTCACCACATTGAGCATAGTACAACTCATACACAAGACAGAGAGATGACTTGTTTGCGCTACAGCAGTTATAAGAGCCAATCATAAGTCCAGCCACATTGTCTATATATGTAAGTAAATCACTGAATTATCAATCTCACTGAACAAATAAGATATAGTGAGACATTGCATTTTCTGTCTGCAGCATGACTGAGATGTCCTCACTAAAACAGCTAGACTTATCTGGTAATAACGATCTGAGTAGAGATGAGAAGCTGACTCGGACACTTTCAAAACTCACTAATCTGGAGTTACTTGATCTGAGAGGGTGTAATCTGAGGGAGATACCTGAAAGGTAATGTGTTATTGTTTGCTTATAATTTTCTTCAATTTCTAATCTTATATTATTAATTTGGTAACGAGAATACTGGTTATACTCTTTAATATGATAATATTAAAAAAAAATTAGGACATCAATCAGTGAACAATATAAATTTGAGTGCAAGTGTACAAGATAGAAAGAGCCTGAGCAATTTCCTTACACTGAAAACAAGAACCACTTTGGATTCAGGTCACATTTCAAGTAACTGCTTAATAAATGAGCTTGTTGAAAAAACTGATGGTGGTGGTAAAATAAATAGCATGCCTATTCGGTGAGATATGCAATCAGTATAAGACTTTGTGTCAGGATCTGAATAAAAGCTAAAGATCTGGCAGCTTTTACATTATGCATAACACATACACACACACATTTATTTCTCAGTAACAACATTGAATAACTCAGGCAAGCTGCTTGACAAAAGTCAAGGGTCAGCTATTTATGATTCTGAACTTGTGGACCAAAACTGATTATTAGTAGGAGTTGTCTGCTTTGTATAAATCGTTGCGCAGTTCTAAGTGATGTTCTCTTTTTTTTCGTTGCGGAAAATTTTGAGAGGTGTTAATGCAGCTATAATATATTTGAACTATTCCAAGTGATTCTCTCAATTGAGGCACACAGTCGTTAGTATTCAGAGCCATCCATGAGTCCGGCCATATCTGCTTACAAGTAAATCACCGAATTATTAAGCTCATTGAATAAATAAGATATAGTGAAACATTGCATTTTCTGTCTGCAGCATTACTGAGATGCCCTCACTGAAACAGCTTGACCTATCCAGAAATGATCTGACTAGAGATAAGAAGCTGGGGCAGACACTCCCAAAACTCACTAATCTGGAGAAACTAAATCTGAGCCGGTGTTCTCTGAGGGAGATACCTGAAAGGTAATGGGTTAAAATATTGAAACCAGAATTGGGGCAATATCTATCAGTCAGGAATAATGACTCTATCAATTAATTCAAAAACGTTTGTCCAATCTTTTCATTCTGAACACACAATTAAAAGTAACTAGAACCACTTAGGATTCTGGTCACATCCACTTCCAAGTAACTGTTAATTCATTAAAATTTTTAATAATAAGTAACACATTATATTAACTATATAGTATTTATGTTAAAGTAAGCTTGGTAGCATGATGCATTGTTCTGTTCTGATGGTATTTGTTATAATTACCCTGATTCCTACACACCTGTATACCACAGGGGAAGGTTGAATTTCAGCCGTCTGTTTTTATTTTGTTACTTGAATTTTTGTTCTTTGTTTTGTGCCATCAGTTGGACACACAAGCCTGACTAGCCTTGGAAGATAAAGAAGCACGGCTTTGATCAATCTGATCAACACCAAATCAACAATAATAATAACCTGCCGTGAATCGGGCAACATGCGAATTCGAGTAACTCATGCTGAATAAATAACCTTTTGAATAAAAGCAAAATGAAATACTTCAGATTTAGTTAAATATGGTGTGTAAACACATAGTGTTTCCTATCAGTCTTTCAGTTTATCTTCAACAAGATTAACTGGCCCCCTTTTGAATTTATTCACCGCTACACAAGTATTTATCCAATTCACCGTTATAATGGTTGTATTGATGTCCAATATCAGATCTATGGATCTATTAAGATAAAATTATAAATATGAGTTGCCTGTCTTGCCGATATCACCGGGTAAAGTGACTTTTTTATGTACTGAACTCTTATCATGATGAAAATATTTTAGGGATGTGAGGACGACAAAAAATATTTGAACTTTTCAAAGGGATTCTCTCAGTGTAGTCACACAGTTATAAGAGCCAATCATAAGTCCAGCCACATTGTCTAAATATGTAAGTAAATCACTGAATTATCAATCTCACTGAATAAAAAATAAAGTGGGACATTGTATTTCCTGTTTGCAGCATTACTGAGATTTTCTCACTGAAACAGCTAGATTTATCTGATAATGATCTGCGTAGAGATGTGAAGCTAGGGCAGACACTCTCAAAACTCACTAATCTGGAGATACTAAAACTGATTAGGTGTGAGCTGAGGGAGATACCTGAAAGGTAATGTGTTATTGTTTGCTTTTAATTTTCTTCAATGTCTAATCTTTTATTTTTAATATAGATACTGGTTACACTCATTAGTACAATAATATTGAAACCATGATTAGGACAATATCTATCACCCAGGAATAATGTCTCTAACAATTAATTCAAAAAAATTTTGACCAATTTTCTTACTCTGAACACTCAAATGATAGTAACTAGAACCAAGGAGTTAGAACTTAGGATTCTGGTCACATCCACTTCTAACTAACTGCTTAACTAATGAGCTTGTTGAAAATAAGCAACAAATTTTTAATAATGTATAGTTTTTATGTTAGCGTAAACTGAGGCTTAGCCTGGAACAGAATTTTAAAAACACAAATATTGAATCGAAAATACTTCAGTTAAAATTTCAGTCAAGGCCACATCTCTGGGGTGGTTAGACAGTAAGGTGTTTATGAATCATACGTTCATAAACACCTTACTGTCTACCTGCCCCATATAGCGGCCTTGACTGCAATTCTCAACTGAAATCTGTCACACTATTATTTGTTGGAATACTTCATGAGCAACTAAATCAAACGCTTTCTCTTGACCCAGTGAGACAATATTACTATTACATTCCATTTTCCGACCGTATTCTAACGCACCCCTTATCAAACAAAGGCCTTCATGTATTGACCTACATTTAACAGCAAAAAGTTGCTTGTGGTTGATGATGGTCTCTAGTTGTCGCTGTACAATAGCTTTGTTTGCATACTTCATCAATATTTCATAATCAGTGTTGTGAAGGGAGACAGGCCTCCGATTAAGAGGGTAAACCTTATCTCCTTCCTTCTGTATAAGCACAGTTACAGCTTCTGTCATTGACTAAGGTATCATTTTGTTACCATTGATGCATTCAAATAGCTGTATTGAGAAGCAAACAATATCATCAAAAAATAATACTTTGTAAAACCCAACTGGGAACTTTAATAATAATGATAATAACAAAATAAAAATTTGGACATAAATCAGTCAACAATATAAATTTGAATGCAAGTGTACATGGTAGAAAGAGCCTGAGCAATTTCCTTACACTGAAAAGAAAATTGAAAGTAACTAGAACCACTTAGTATTCTGGTCACATTTCAAGTAACTGCTTAATTAATGAGCTTGTTGAAAAAACGCGACACAATTTATTAACTGTATAGCACTGAGATACGGATGGTGGTGGTAAAACACATAGCATGGCTATTCGGTGAGATATGCAATCAGTATAAGACTTTGTGTCAAGATCTGAATAAAAGCTAAAGATCTGGCAGCTTTTACATTATGCATTATAGATACACACACACACACACACACACACACTTGTTTCACTCTTTAATAACTCTTATATACACAAATTGAGCCTTTCAACATTCCCCAATCAGTTTTTACTTATGCTCTTGAGTAGAAGATTCTGTGAAACATTTCTATTTCGGTCAATAGCATGACCAATATGAAAGTACTTAAACGGTTTAACTTATGCCAAAATATTCTGAATAGAGGAAGTGTTATTATTAATTGGGTAATTTGAATACTGGTTATACTCTTTAAAGTGTCTAGGAAAGCAAAAAACAACCACTGTTCATATCAGAGCTTTGCCATTGCAATGAACAAAAAACTTTTCGCACAGGGACATTATTGAATGATGTAACCTAATTAATTGTGCGAAAATCCAGGGTCAAGAAGGGTCTACAGTATGTTATCTCCCCTGTCACAGATTCACATTCAAATGATGATCCACTTACAGCATGACATTTAGCCTAGCATGGGCTTGCCTAGGATAGTTACAAGGCTGCTCTACTTACACTAGAGGCAGGCAGGGTTGCATAGTGGTTAGGATTCGAGCATCTCAATCTGAGAGTTGCAGGTTCGAATCCCGGTCACTACCCATGCTGCTGAAGGAGGTGAGCTCTTTGGACAATAGCCTAGCTTGCCCACTCCTACCTTGTACAGGAGTGCGCTAAATTGATGAGGTATATGTATCTATCTTATATTCATGCAAAGATTGCTGGAGAGCAGCTAAATAAAAAGTGATTTACATTTACATTTATATTTAGAAATTATCAAAAATCATATTCGGTGAGATATGCAATCAGTATAAGACTTTGTGTCAGGATCTGAATAAAAGCTAAAGATCTGGCAGCTTTTACATTATGCATTACACATACCCACACACACACACACACACACATTTATTTCCCAGTAACAACATTGAATAACTCAGGCAAGCTGCTTGACAAAAGTCAAGGGTCAGCTATTTATGATTCTGGACTTGTGGACCAAAAGTGATTATTAGTAGGAGTTGCCTGCTTTGCATATATCGCCAGGCAGTTCTAAGTGATGTTCTTTTATTTTTCATTGTGGAAAATTTTGAGGTGTTAATGCAACTATAATATATTTGAACTATTCCAAGTGATTTTCTCAATTGAGGCACACAGTCGTTAGTATTCAGAGCCATCCATATGTCCGGCCATATCTGCTTACAAGTAAATCGCTGAATTATTAAGCTCATTGAATAAATAAGATATAGTGAAACATTGCATTTTCTGTCTGCAGCATTACTGAGATGTCCTCACTGAAACAGCTACACTTATCTGGTAATAATCTGAGTAGAGATGATAAGCTGAGTCGGACACTTTCAAAACTCACTAATCTGGAGTTACTTGATCTGAGATGGTGTGAGCTGAGGCAGATACCTAAAGGGTAATGTGGTATTGTTTGCTTTTAGTTTTCTTCAATGTTTAATCATTTATTATTAATATAGATACTGATTACACTCTTTAGTACAATGATATTGAAACCATGATTAGGACAATATCTATCACCCAGGAATAATGACTCTAACAATTAATTCAAAAAATGTTTGACCAATTTTCTAACTCGGAACACTCAAATGATAGTAACTAGAACAAAGGAGTTAAAGACTTTAACTCCTTGCTAGAGCCACTTAGGATTCTGGTCACATCCACTTCTAACTAAATGCATAACTAATGTGCTTGTTGAAAATAAGCAACAAATTTTTAATAATGTATATTATTTTAGATATGATGATAGGTATAATGATATTTTAGAATCAATAATAGAATTGTTGGTGGAGCAGTTTGCACCATTTAAAACCCAACGTTTAAAGCAGAAAAATAATTTTTGTTGGAAGTGTCCAGTGGCATCTAAACTAACAAGCCTAAAAAAAGATGCATTTCAAAAGTTTGTTGAGACGGGATTTGATAAAAAATCTACTGCCTGAGAGGATTATCGTTTAATCCGTAACAAGGCAACAAATGCAATAAGAGATGCCAAAAAGCAAGCAATGAGAGCAGTTCTTAACGATAGAACATTAGACCAATGGCAAAAAATCAAAATTTTCCAAGGTAAAAATTATCAAGGCAATAATGTCATTCAAGAAATTTAATCTGAAAATTGCACCACTTCTGAAAGCCCAGTTATCGCTGAATGTCTAAATAGGTATTTTCTAGCAGTGGTGCAAATCTCAATGAAGAGGCTAAACTATTGTCCAACAAAAGTTCCTCAGGCTTTGATAATGATCAAGCTTTCAGTTTTCCTAAATTCGCTTTTCAAGAAATTACATCAAGTGAGGTGTCTAAATATCTGCACGCACTGAAATCACGTAAAACTTGGGCATTGAATCAGATCCCTGCCTTTATTTATAAAATCCTAGAGCCTTTGATTCTGAATCCATTGACACCTATTGTTAATCTGAGCCTTAAATGTCACGAGTTTCCAGATGTGTGGAAAATGGCCCTAGTAATTCCTATTTTCAAAAGTGGCAAGAAAAGTCTGCCAAATAATTATAGACCAATTTCGCTATTGCCAATATTAAGTTAAGTCCTAGAAAAGATTATAAATTACCAAATTCGTGATTACCTGGAAATTAATGATTTAATAGCCTCTCGCCAATTTGGAGTCAGAAATGGTACATCCGCTGATCAAATTTTAACTCAACTAGTCAACAAATTTCGTTCCCTGCTGTTAAAGCACGAGTCAAAATTTGTCACAGTTTCTGCTCTTGATATCCGTAAAGCCTTTGATTGCGTAAATCATAAGATCCTTGCCAGAAAACTGTTAACGAATTTCAATTTTCACTCTAATGCGTCAATTTTAATTAAAAATTATCTTTCAAGTTGAGAGCAGGCCATGACCATGACCATTAATGGTTGTGTATCTGAATGCAGTCGAGTAATAACTGGTGTGCCTCAGGGGTCTGTACTAGGACCCCTACTGTTTATCATGTTTATGAACGATCTGATGGGGCTAAAAAATTGTTATCTATATGCTGATGACTGCCTACAAGTCACCCGTGGGGAAAACCCAGACATTTTCACAAAACTTATGGAAAAAAGCATCCATCAGGCATCCAGTTGGTACAGTGAAAATTTCCTTGTTCTAAACAAACGGATGTCATGACCACTTCCACTACACGTAACATCAAACCTCCGGAACTTAAATTGAACAATCTCATTTTCAAACAATCAGACAAAATTGAGTACTTAGGTGTGATTCTTGATAACAATCTAAATTTTAAATCTCATACCAGTAAAATTAAACAAAAACTTTATCCAATAGTCACCAACTTTCAATGTAATAGAGAATTCCTGACACCTAAATTAGCTAAGCTTTGGTGCATTGGACTTATACATTCTAATATGGAATACAAGTCTCCTGTTTTATTTACAACAAACGACTATGTCAGAAACGAATTTTTAAAAATTGAGAATATATGTTTGAAAATTATAGACTATAACAGTTTTAAGGATAATACTCGAAAGACCTACAACATCCCTGTTTTTATTTTTAGTTACATGTCTTTTTAATTCTACACCATATTTTTATCAATATTTCTGTTTTCTTGGTACAAGTAAAAGTCTCCAGAATAAACATGAAATATATATATAGTTATTATGTTAGCATAAACTGAGGCTTAGCCTGAAACAGAATTTTAAAAAGACAAATATTGAATCGGAAATACTTCAGTTATAATTTCAGTCAAGGCCGCATCTCTGGGGTGGTTTGACATTAAGGTGTCTATGAATCATACGTTCACAAACACCTTACTGTCTACCTGCCTAATATAGCGGCCTTGACTGCAATTCTCAAATCTGTCACACTATTATTTGTCGGAATACTTCATGAGCAACTAAATCAAACGCTTTCTCTTGACCCAGTGAGACAATATTACTATTACATTCAACTTTCCAACTGTATTCTAACACATCCCTTATCAACTAAAGGCCTTCGTGTATATACCTACATTTAACAGCACAAAGTTGCTTGTGGTTGATGATGGTCTCTAGTTGTGGCTGTACAATAGCTTTGTTTATATACTTCATCAATATTTCATAATCAGTGTTGAAAAGGTAGGCAGGCCTCCGACTAAGAGGGTAAAACTTATCTCCTTCCTTCTGTATAAGCATAGTTACAGCTTCCGTCACGACTGAGGTATCATTTTGTTACCATTGATGTAATCATATAGCTGTATTGAGAAGCAAACAATATCATCAAAAAACCCAACTGGGAACTTTAATATGATAATAAAAAAAAAAAAATTTGGACATAAATCAGTCAACAATATAAATTTGAATGCAAGTGTACAAGGTAGAAAGAGCCTGAGCAATTTCCTTACACTGAAAAAGAGAACCACTTAGGATTCAGGTCACATTTCAAGTAACCGCTTAATAAATGAGCTTGTTGAAAAAAACTGATGGCGGTGGTAAAATACATAGCATGCCTATTTGGTGAGACATGCAATCAGACTTTGTGTCAGGATCTGAATAAAAGCTAAAGATCTGGCAGCTTTTAAATTATGCATTATACATACACATACACACACACATTTATTTCCCAGTAACAACCTTGAATAACCCAGGCAAGCTGCTTGACAAAAGTGAAGTGTCAGCTATTTATGATTCTGAACTTGTGATGACAGATGTGATCTAGCAACCAGACATAAATAGCTACAAACTTGTTCAGGGTCAGAAACGTTCCCCTCATCCATATGATATATCAGTGCTGTTTCGATCTTTAATAACTCTTATATACACAAATTGAGACTTTCAACATTCCCCAATCAGATTTTACTTGTGCGCTTGAGTAGAAGATTCTGTGAAACATTTCTATTTCGCTCAATAGCATGACCAATATGACATCACTTAATCGGCTTAACTTATGCCAAAATATTCTGAATAGAGGAGATGAGCTGAGTCACAAACTGTCAAGTTCGACAAATCGGAAGATACTGAATATGAGGCGGTGTAATCTGAGTAAATTCCTTAAGACAGGCGGGAAATATCCAAAAGAATGTGTTGGGCAATTTGAATCATGTCTTAGGATCACAAACATATCAATGATATGAGTTGGTAACAACCTCATCGCCCAGCTGCAATCTCTACATAATCAAAGCTGGCTCTAGCATTGTGTAAATATGACATCCGATGTCAAAGCAAAAATGGCCTTAAAACAATAGATCTCTCACAAAACTTTGCTATGAAACATCCTGCAAAAATAACCAACTTAGCCCCATAATCACAAGTAAAGATAATTTTTTTCCTCATTAGATTATTTGGAATAGAAATGTGCATGATACATTGCAACTATATCTATCATGATAATTTAGCTGTAGGTATGATAAATGCATATAACTCATAACATCAATATATTTCTATTCCAGTATCTGCTTACTGACGGCACTAGAGGAGTTAAAGTTATTAGATAATATTAAAATACCTGATGATATAGGAAGAATGCAGTCACTAAAGAGGCTCATCGCTGACAGTTGTAATCTGACTCAATTACCTGACAGGTGAGAATTCTCTTAACTGTTAGTCCTATGCTTATGATACATTAGTGACATCACTTACTAAGAGCTAGCTATACAATATTATTGGAACCTACAGACATCACCTGATTATTGAGATTGACAAAGGTGACTAAAAAATTTGGATGTGTCCGGCTGTGGCCTGACTTATTGACATCCTAGCTGAGTATTTTCTTTATGATCAGAAACATGATAGATGATGATGTTATGTGTAAACAATAATTTTGAATTACAGAATTTAAAATTTAACACAGTCAAACTCGAATAAAGATAATCTTTCCAATCAATACATTAAATGGATAAGGAGAGGCATGTTATAATTCAGTGAGGTCTATCATGATATGGCTGTAGACATCTGATTATTCACTCCTCACATCAAAATGTTTACATTCCAGTATCTGCTTACTGACAACTCTAGAGGAGTTAGATCTGTCAGGGAATAGGAATCTTCAGACGTTACCTGATGGTATGGGGATGATGAGTTCACTAAGAATATTGCAAGTCAATGGTTGTAACCTCACTCAATTACCTGACAGGTGTGAATTCTCTTAATTGTTAGTCCTATGCTTATGATACATAAGTGACATCACTTACGAAGAGCTAGCTTTATATTATTATTAGAACCTACAGACATTACATCATTATAAATATTGATATGAATTGATTGATATGATAATAGCAAGTAAAGATAATTTTTTTCTCGTTAAATTATTTGGAATAGAAAAGTGCATGATATATTGCAACTATATCTATCATGATAATTTAGCTGTGGGTATGATAAATGCATATAACTCATAACATCAAAATATTTCTATTCCAGTATCTGCTTACTGACGGCACTAGAGCAGTTAAAGTTATCAGGTAATTATAAACTGCAGACATTACCTGATGGTATAGGGAGGATGAAGTCACTAAAGAGGCTCATCGCTGACAGTTGTCATCTGACTCATTTACCTGACAGGTGAGAACTCTAGACATATGGTAATGATAAAGTTGACTGAAGAATTTAGATGAGGGATGCGACCTGAGTCAGTTCCATCCTAGCTGAGTATGTTCCTCATTATCAAAAGAATGATAGTATTCAATGATGATGTTACTTAATCAATTATTGTGCATGTAAAAGCAGACTTGTGGGGTTTCTGCCAACGAGGAAGCCCATAAACATTACCAAGTTGAACTTTCTACAGCTTCTCATCGTTGTCCGATTTTGTCAGCAGAATTGGTATAAAACATCAATGCCTGGTACTGTGATTAATCCGCTAATCAGGTGCAGTAATGTAAACTGTCTTCCGCCCGAAAACAACCCCCGCACATTTAGCTTTGAGTCTTACATGCCCTTGCCAAATGCAGATTTCTAACAGCCACCAAAATTTTCGTTCGCTGAAATTTCAGACAACACTATTAGGACTATAATAAAAAATGCAATGGAAAGAAGGCTGCCGGCTATGACAAAATTTCAATGAGCATCATCAGAGAAAACAATAAATGCGATATTACCAATATTAACTTATCTTATAAATCTTATGATACAAATTTCAGAATTTCCAAATAGCCAAAAGAGTTACACCCCTCTTTAAAAAGAGCTCTAAGCTTGACACTAACAACTACAGGCCAATATCAATTTCGACAGCAATTTCCGAAATTTGAGAGAATATATTAGCATTAAAACTTCAACTCCATTTCGAAACGAACAAATTATTCTATGAGGATAATTTGAGTTTTAGGGAAGGAAATAACAAATATTTGGCAATCTCGAAATTAATGGAAAGCCTTTATGAGAGTTTTAATGAAAGTGAAATCAAAGAAGGTATATTTTTAGACTTTAGTAAAGCTTTTGATCCTATTAATCAAGATATTTTACTTAAAAAACTACCATATTATAATTTTAATTCTTGTGCCATAAATTTAATGACTTCCTATCTAACTGACCGCTCGCAATTTGTAAAATTGGGTGATTGTTGTTCTTCCACAAGAAAAGTGAATATTGGTGTACCTCAGGGATCGGTACTGGGACCAAGTTTGTTCTTAATTTTCATTAACGACCTAATCAACTCTGCTCCTCAATTTGAATACATTTTATTTGCAGATGACACAAACATTTATAGCTCTGATTCAAACATTTTAAATTAAAATTTAATCAACATTGAACAGTGGTGCTTGGCAAATCGATTAATTCTTAATACCGAAAAGACTTTTCAGGTCCTTTTTAGAGCACCTAACAAAAAAGAAGACGATCCTGAACTTTTAATGTTACTATGGGAAACAACATAATAGGATCAATCTCCTTCACTATGTTTTTAGGATTAGAAATTGATAACAATAATACTTTTAAAGTGTTTGTAAAGGTTCAGCTTTTTTGGTATCATTCTAGAGATCTCAGTCTAGTTTAGAACATTATTCGATGTTCAAAAGCAGCCTGTGGCCCAGTAAAGTCTTATTTGCCCTCAAAGTTGGGATGAGAAGGTACTAAAAAGGTACTATTTTTTTCCTTTGGAGTTGTGATCACTTGTTGAAAATAGAACCTTTTTAGTACCTCAGATTATAATGGGAATATACAGTACTTTGTAACTAAGGCGTATTGTTATGACACAGTGGTTTTGATATCAAAACACACAGAATTTACCTATTGAATGAATGAGTGAATACAAGGCATTATTTATCTGTCCCATGTGGTTTAGCTGGTAAAATGGGATAGTGTATGACATTTCATAATTCAATGACAAAGCTAACAATCTAAATCGAACATGGCAAAAAATTACAGCTCTAGCTCATCCGGCAATGAGAATGGAAATTACAGGGAGATTAACAGCTCTAGTGAGAGCAAGATTGAATACCATTTAGGAGGCATTTTTAGCAAATTGACGTCGAGTCCATGTGATTATCAGAGGGAAAATATCCTTGAGGTAGTCACACCACTCAAGTTTAAATCTGTATGATTTTGGCCACTGGAAATAACCCACAGTGCTTTGGCAGATACAACATTTTCTGTTAACCATGGTTACTGCTCAAGATATAAATTGGCAATATAAAGGCAGATCAATACATCACTAAGTATTTCAAGGTTTTGTTTACATTAATATGATGAATCAATGAGATTGTGTCTATGACATTCCAGTCAAACTCCGTCATGAAAACCAGTGATATGCTTCAATTATTAGCTTCAGGATTAGCGGCTTTCAATAGAATTTCAATGGAAGATACAAAATTTACACAGGTAGATTGTGTGTTTTTCTTGAAAATATGTATTTCCAAATCGCACAGAAATCTAAAATAAATTCTTTGTAAATCTCGACATTTCAGGCATTAGGATGATGTTGAAATCCAAAGCATGCAATGATTAATACTGAGTGATTTAAGGTTTTGACAATCTTTTCAACAATTTTTGCAAATATTCTGATGTTAAAACACTCAAGGTTTTTTTGGATAAACTGTGTTGTTTACATTGTTGAAAAACTAGAAATTACAAGTCACAAAGTAAATTCAACTCAATAAATTTGTCATCTGGTAGTTTGAGCACTTAAACTAGTCATCTAGTTGTTTCGGACTTCAGGGTGATGTAACATGTAAATGAATTTGACTGCCTCCTAAAGAGGAGTATTGATAATCGTGATAGCAGTGGGATACTTGGATAAACTTTCTATTTTTTCATTAGATCTTGTCCATCTGTGTGCATCACAGATACTCTGCACATCTTAACATAGATGTGCTGAGAGCACATGTCACTGCACACAACAGTCACTTAGGAAATTAATTTGTAGAGTTTTTGAGTTATTTCGTCAGTATGGATCTGATTTGGGAGGCTAGTGTTGGGTAAATTGCAAGATTTGGTACAAGCTATAAAGCATTGCATGGACCATTTTTGGGTGAATCTGAAATAAGCAAGGCTTCATCAGCAGGAAGAATCAATTGCTCCATTATAATCTTATTTTAACAGAGCAAACAAGCGCATCAGTCTGAAATGAAAATCACTCATTTTCATGCTTGAAAAACAGCGGACAGGGAATGCTTCAAAGTCATAGTCGTTGATTGTAATGTACAGTGGTTCCTCTAATCTTTTCTTCGACATGGGCTCATAACAGATATAAAGGTTGTTTTGATTAGCGGTCTCAACTCATCAAATAGTGTGTATACAAATTATAGAACTTTCTTTTGAGCTTTTATGTCATCAGACAGACTTGTGAGTGACTTCCGTCATTTATTTGCAAAAGTTGTTATCTAACCTCAATAGTCACTAATATTACAGTATTTCCCCAATAACAGGCTCATCACAAATCGCCTGGACTAGTTGGGCGGTGCATGAGTAGGCAACTCAATGTTGTTAACTTATAACCCCCAAACCTACCAGACCAAATAACCCTGATGATTAATTTTGTATGCAACTGCATGTGTGATAGCTGTCTTAATCTGATTTCAAGCTCAAAAATGATACCAAGAAACCTGTTCCTTTACAGATACTTTAAAAAACATATATCAAAGATTTGCAAAAAGTTAAATTACGCTCTTTAATTATTGCGAAGTATCAGACAGTTTTTAAATGTGCCGACAATGATCAATTTATATTATACCTTCTTCTATCCACACCTTATTTCTTGCATTGGGTTTTGGGGCCATGCAGCCCAATGAGAATTGAAACAAATTTTTTATTTTTGCAGAAAGCTGCACTGCGTTTGATTTTGAAAATACCACATGGAAAACATGTGTCATCAAATTCTAAAAAGCTCAAAGTCATGCCACCTTCTATGTTATTTGAATATCGTTGTATTATTCTTTTCTCCGTAAAACAAGAAAATGAAATTAAATTATACCCCAAATTAAACAACAACGAAAAAACAAGATCAAATTTGAAATTTTAACCTCAGAGAGTCAACAACTGCAGAGGGGAGCGGTCACTGTTGACAAAAGGAATCAACCTGTTCAACAGTTACCTAATGGGGGAGGAGGGGAGCGGGAAAGGCTGCCGGAGGCTTTTTTTGGGGGCTGGTGTGTAGGGGGCATTTGGTAGATGGTGCTTCCCAGTTGATGGTCGGATCGGGATAATCTCAGCTTTGTTCAATCGAGTGGTCGCTGCTCTAGTCTCGACCTGTCTGGCGTAGACTATCAGACCACACCGCTGCATTTTTATCTCAATTTTACTTCATCATTTTACTAAAAAATTTAAAGCAGAAACCTAATCCAAAAAAAAAATTAAGCTGTCCTGAAGACCCTTTAAAATAGCGATAGACCTATTGTTAACCGTCTCCTCTACTGTGAACTGTTCGACCCTTATTGTAAACTGTCCACCCTACTGTAAATTATCCTCTGTATTGAACTGAATGTCCCATCTCAAGGACCCATCTATTTATGATCATTCTTAAAGGGGCCTCTCACTTAGCTGGTGCATACCATGATATTCTGGCACTCCAGTTGTTTTTTGAAGCTCTTATGATTGGAAGAGGTCTAGTTTGTGAAGAAATGTGCACTAAGCCAACGGAGAATAGGTTTTTGCTTAGCACAGCACAGCACAGAACAAACCTTATAGTGCCTCACCATCAGCTACAACACGTGAAAACAATCGGTGATATCTGAGGTGTAACAGGTTCCCGGAGCAGCAAATGTGAAATTATTTTGAGACTTCCTGTTATTAATCAACACTTAGGAGAGTGTCCTACTATCGCTAATTCTCAGAATTGTTCAACCCAATTCTACAAGCACTGCTTAGAATAATCTCTCAAGCTATCTTACCAACATTTCACAAAATTAACAGACCAAAACTAGGTATGTCCACTTTAAACAGGTTGTGTTGGGTCAACCACAAAACATGAGGGCACAAAGAAAAGGTTAAAAAACATGATATCAGGATATAAATGTCTACAGTATTCACAAATGTTTTATATCAATGGACATCAGAAAACTGTCACCGCAATCGTTAGTCGTAAAAGATCAGAGTGTATGGATTTGCAACAAGGCATAGCAAAGCATTTGCAGAAAGCCAACAACCTATATGAACTCGTGTTTGTCCACTATATTATATTGTTGCAGTTGACAATTTGAAATAACCTGCACCAGTGACACCAGTGACACCAGTGACACCAGTGAAATCACAAACAGAATTTTTGCTCAAGAAACTCACCTCGTTATCTTAGTGTTATCACCTCAAATTCTAATCTAATCTCACTTTGTATTAATCATAACAGTTTTCATAATATAAAGTCTAACAGTCTCGAGAAATAGAGGTGATAATACATAATATGTATTATCACCTCTATTTCTCGAGAGCCACTGCCTATATCACCTTATATTTGTGAGGGTCAAAAATTTAGCCTAACATTATTTAATCTTTTCTTTTTCTTTTTGTTGGGAGGCACCATATAGGACTGCCATGCAATATGCCCAAACTATTGTAGTCTAATCTTGAGCCAACTTCTTACTATCCCTACTTTTGCTGACAGACCAGTCAGCCCAATGAACTGTCAACTCCAGACACATATAGGCCTAAATATGACATCCAGTGCCAACGCAATACTGGCCCGAAGACGATAGATTTCTTAAAAGAGTTTGCTATGAAACAGCTCACAAAATAAGACATTTTAGCTGAGTATTTTCGACATGATCAAAGGTATGATAGTGATCATAATCATGAATCATTCCATAACATGCAGCATAAGAAAAAAGAGCTGAGTTGGGGTTATCTTGTAAACTTCTTTTTAAAGGATAAAAACTCTGCTTGATTCAGCACCGTAACCAATGAAAATCAATGGGGTTATAGTTTGGAAAATAAGTTTGATAGTCGAGCTGTCATTTATATCAAATTCTGCCTGTCTTATTGACATGGATCTTTATCACTAAAACTCAGAATAATCAGCTTTCAAACCCCAATGATTTGAAAAAATTCTGTCAATAATGCCGATGCTGAGTCTGGAAGAGATTTTACCCTGTCTTAAACGATTTTGAAGATACTCCCATTTCTGCTCCTTTATCCTATATGCTACGTGGGTTTTTTTCCTTATTAGATTATTTTGATTGAAAAATGCATGATATACTGCAATTAGGTCTATCATCATGATGTGGCCATAGGTGTCTGCCTCATACCCCTCACATCAAAATATTTATTTTCTAGTATCTGCTCATTGAAAGCTCTAGAGGAGTTAGACTTATCAGGGAATAGAAATCTACAGACATTACCTAAGGATATAGGAACGATGAAGTCACTTCATAAGCTGGATCTTCAGGAGTGTAGTTTAACATTTTTTCCTGCCAGGTGAGTGATGGCTATCGAACAGACTTTTGAGCAGTGATATGCATAGTGGTATTAGAAAAATGAATATAATTATGTATAATGTGATTGAACCAGAAGTGACATTAAACAAATATCCACAAATACATGCAGAATGCACAATGTTTTGCCACTATTTTAGAAAACCCAACCTTGGAACCTCGGAACTTAGTGCTTCATAGAAAAATAAATCTGACAGTTTAGATTTAACATTAATAGCCAACAATACATGGAATTTTTATGCACAGCCTCAATCATGACAATATTTTCATTATATATGCATGATAAAACTGTAAAACCTGATAAACCTGTACTTGTCCTGGTACATGACATAACTTAATATAAGTATTGTTACCTGTCCACCACAAAAATAGAACCCCGTGTCACTACACAATACAATAACTGTACAGGAGACAACTCACCGTTAAGTGACAGGCTATCAATGTAAAGAACTACCGGGACCTATATATTCATTAAAGCTGTGTGTTAAATATCTCACATCAGTGATGTATTGTTTAGTCATCCGTTTTGCGGACACAATTATATTATTAGAAACTTGTAAAAAACAAATGAGAAAGAGACTATGTAGCAGATATGAATAGATCAGTTAAAAACTGGTTGCCATGCCAGGTTGTCTTTCGCTGTAGGATTATAAGCCACCAATTTATTTATCTTGGAATGAAGTATTTTTTGAAGTTTCGAAGTTTTTTTATTGCCCAATTTTAATATCCATTGAAAGAGCGGAACAGAAAAACGTGAAAAATAATTTAAAAAGGAGTCTGAGGTGTATTTGTTCAGAAAATCCATGTAAAATTAAAAATAAAGCTGTTTTGTCTCTTGGTGGTTCTACACTTGGACGGTCTGGATTTATGTATCTTTGCTCTACTTGAATATGAAAGTTCAGGGGATGTTGAAGTGTACACTGCAAGTACTGTGCATGAAAGTTGCGATTGTTGGCAGTGTTAGATTGTCAAGACTCTGTTAATAGTTGTCACAGAACAGCAGCGTAATCCGAGTATCAGTGCGCTGGACTCTCTCTGTCAGTTTCTGATAACAGATTGTACAATGCGGGGCAGGCGCAGGTGATTACAGACATTATCTTAGCTACATAGAAAGGTTTTTTTTAGGCTGTCGCTATCCATGCGATTCAGTAATCTCCTCAGGTATAGGCGTTGGGAGCATTAAGATATTATGTAGTCGACATGATTACTGAATGTTAGTGTATTGTCTACAAGAGGGAGAAAGAAAAATATCATCATATTCAAAGTTACACCAAGGTGCATATCAGTTTTGTTTGTAAAAGCCACATTCGGTATCACAGTTTTGGTAGACTTCAAAATCATGATGTACATTAACCAAGCAATTTTTTTGAGGAATGACGATCGAGCTTTAATTTGACTTTCAGAGGTAATCGCTAGAAGGCCTATCTTATCTAGCACCATGGCTGTATCCGTTTGTTTTAGTGGTAGGGGCAGGCGGGGTGGGTGCGGGAGGGGAGCTCTAATATTATATATATATATCACTGAATTAGATTCTTCTCTTAGAATGGAAATAGTATCATAGCGTTATACGGTTAGGACACTAAACACAGGGACCCATCTGACTGTTATCTGATTGGCTGTCCCTAGTAGCATGAATAATTAGCCTGAGAAATTGTCTTGTTTACAAAATTGCAAACATTAATTATACCCCTACAGTGTCGATGATTAGGGCATTTCTAGATTGCTACTAGGGACTGGCTATTTTTGCAAGCCCTTTGTTTTGCAAAAGAAAGCTAATGATGCTATTCCAGATATGGAATTCAATGATATATATATATCTACATTATATTATATATATTCATTTGTATATATAAAATATATATAGATATATATATATTTATATGTATATATAAAATTATGAATATCATATATATTACAAAGAATATTAATGTATTTATTTTTATTATACTTTAGTATGAAATCCATGACAGAACTTCAGCTTGATTTCGACAAACCGGGATCTCTTCCTGATTGGATAGGTAAGTTCGAAAAGTATGGTTGAATCATAACTTAACTTATGGTTATGATACCAACATTGAACACTGATTCTGAAAATATTGGTTTCAGCATGACCTCATGTCATGGAGTTGTGCCATGTTGATAAAAGGCAGGATAATTGTCTTTGAGGAGAATTTTTTAGGACGATGTGGTGCAGATACAATGGTTCATATTGGACATTCAATTGAATAATGTTCACAAGACACCTCTAAAGCACCCATGAGAGGCAATTTCTGAATCCTGTGGAATTGCACACAGTAGGAAAGATAATCTTTTAAGCATTGGTTGTTAGCTCCTTAATGTCGCTTTGGTTTAATGGATGAGGATCCATTGTGATGCAAACCATATGAAGAAAAAAACACATTATTTACTCTGGGAGGATCCCATGCTACGTGTCGTGATTAACAATGATTGATTAACATCCAAACACCTACACACCTACACACCCACACACCCACACACTCTCACATCCACACACCCACACACCTACACTGTAGCATGTATGAAACTATCCGAATCCTATAGAATGTACGAGAAACATATATCAATGTTATGAGTTGCATATGCAATTGTTTTCTAATATATATATACATAAAATTATATACGCTTGATTGATTGGCATTAAACACAATGCATAGAGCTCAACAATACATAGTTGCGCTTCAAATTTGAATAAATGCAGTTCCCCAATTCGAATGAACAAATGTGAACCAATGCGAACGGAAGTTGACCTAAATGCTAATTTCATGTATCGATTGGCCCTCAAAACGATGTCACATCAACATATGGGAGCATAGCGATTGATTATAGTGTGTTATTACTACAGGATACAGAGTAGCTTGGGCGGATCAGGGTAACAGTAACTGGGATGATCCTGTTGTCCGGAACCAAACATCTGTGCAATTAAATAACAGCAGTAGAGAGCTGACTATGGCAAAGCTGGAGAGAGAGACTGCATCAGCTGGTCAGATAGCTTTATACTTTAGTGGTGATGCACCTGAAGAGTTACCAGTGAGGCTATCTAAATCAGTGATATGTCTGATGCTCTCCCATATCCCAGAATACGGTCTTAAAAGCTTCAGGTTAGGAAGCCTGGTTATCGATGATAATGATTTAATTTTGGCTACCAAAAGTTATTTGTCATAAGTTACATTCCGTTTCATAAATGCAGTAAAATGTTGGTGTTGTTTTCTCAAGTTTAAAAAATTTGGTTTATGATATTATATTATATTACACAGCTTATCAAACATGACATCACTGAAACATCTAGTACTATGTGGTTGTGATCTGAGTAAAGGTGAAATGCTGAGTCAGATCCTATCAGAGCTACCACATATAGAAACTCTGAGTCTCCGTGGTTGCAGCCTGACTGAGATACCGAAGAGGTGAGTTATTCTATAAATCTAGGCTGACACATCTCACTGTGTGCTGCTGATATATCAATTTAATAAATCTATTTTTAATGCATTGTCATATTGTTCTGATTTCTTTGTTGTTAAAATAACTATAGAAGATTCAAGTCAGCGTTACCCAACAGCATCAAAGTTTAACCTCCTTGATTCCCACACATCTCTATATCACAGTTGTTAATTGCTGATTGAAATCCAATCCAATGATACACACCAGCCTGACTGGCCTTAAAGAATTTTGCATCAAATTACTAAACACTCAGTCACTATGGTTTTATGCCTCGAATGAGTGGTCCACTCTGATTATGAATGATGAATGCTAATGATTTCTATCATGGAACAAACATGAAAAACATATGCCGCGGCATTGTGTGCAAGCACGCTAACCATTCAGCCATGCGCCTATTTGGATTTGCTTGATTTAACATGGTATATGTTTTTGCATCAAAAATGTCGTTCGGCACAAGCAAAAAGGGACTTATATGCTATTCCCATAGATTGATCAAGCTCAAAACTGGTTTCAAATCGATATATGGAAACATAGTGAATAAGACATTGTAACAACATTCATAATTTTGGGCATCATCCTTTACCAAGTAAACCTTGCTGAAAAAATTCGTTCTGAATTAAAATTAACACATAATTGTAATTAATTTGGTTTGAAATGTAAATCTTTACTATCTTTCATCAAACATCTTTTGTCTGTGCCACCAAATAAATTGACTCTGATAATTATTTTTAGATTACGCTTTCAGTAATCGCAGCATCCGAAAATATTATTTGTTATTCATGATTTACGATAGCGCTACCCCAAAGTATCAAAAAAAATCATCAACCCTGGTTTTGATTCCTGCACACCAGTATAAGGTATATATCAGAGTCTCCTTTTGGATGTCCCATTCCAGTTGTAGTTGATTGTTGATTGAATTGAATAAAAAAGATATAATGAAACATTGCATTTTCTGTCGGCAGCATTATGGGCGTCTTCTGTATGTACAACACCATCGTGCATGCAGATTAATCACCCTCCTGTATGGTATAGCTCTATACAGGAGGATGCTGTCATCAACCAATGCAGCTCCGGCCTTGTAGCGCTATACTTCACGCTGGGTTAAAGCTGTCAGTGGTTGAAAAGTGGCACTAACGATTCGGAAACCTAGTCGTCACTATAAAACCTCTTCCTCTGCCGCACCTCGGTGCAGTCATCGTCTACCTAGACGGACGGCAACATTATATATAATAAAAATCTCATTGACAGTAATGACAAATCAGGCAACATCCTAGTCCAAGTAAATTTTGCTGAATGAATTAGCTTTTGAATAAAAAATAAAGTGAAATTTTTAAATTTTGTCTTTACAAAAAGTTTAAATCTAAGTCTCAATTTTAAACTCAGTCATATAATATACATTCATTGTATTTTTTGTGTTTACCCCTTGCTCTTGATTAGATTTCCTTTTAAAGTATTCACTCAATATATATATTTTACTCACCGCTACACAAGTATATATTCCATTCACCATTATAAACGTTGCATTGATGTCCAAAATCAGATCTATGGATCTATGAAAATATAATCATAAATAGGAGTTGCCTGTCTTGCGGATATCACCGGATAAAGTGGCTTTTTTATGCACTGAACTCTTTTTCAAGATGAAAATATTTTAGTGGTGTGAGGACGAAAAAAAAATATTTGAACTTTTCCAAGGGAGTCTCTCAGTGTAGTCAAACGATCAACAGTTATAAGAGCATATCATAAGTCCAGCCACATAATCTAATTAAGTAAGTTAATCACTGAATTATCAAGCTCACTGAATAAAAAATACAGTAAGACATTGCATTTTCTGTCTACAGCATCACTGAGATGTCCTCACTGAAACAGCTTGACTTATCTGGTAATGATCTAAGGAGCGATGGTAAGCTGAGTCAGACATTGTCAGCACTCACTAATCTGGAGATACTGAACCTGAGCCGCTGTTGTCTGAGGGAGATACCTGAAAGGTAATGTGTTATTGTTTACTTTCAAATTTTTTTGGCTTCTAATCCATCAGTATGTATTCAGTGATATGGATACTGGTTACACTATTTTGTATGATAATATTTGAACCCAACTCAGGACATTCAATATCTATCAGTCAACAATAAGACTATGTAAATGCAGAGTATAGTATCTTCAAAAGTTAGAATGAATCTAGCGTGTAGAAAGAATATGAGAATGTTTCTGAGCAATTTTTTTACTCCGAGCACACAATTGATAGCAACTAAAACCTCTCATGATTCTGGTCACATCCACTTCCAAGTACAGTGTAAGCTGGTTAACTCGAAATTTCTGTTAATTCATACAACTGAGTGTGGTCCCAGTTCAGCCAATGGTTTTTAGACTCATATAATTTGAAAATGTAACTATAATTCGAATTTGTCTTTCCCTACCCAGGAAGAAAATAACTCCAAAATAAGTCCACATTCAGAGGGTTTATGATTCGAAGATGTCTTTTCTAACCAAAGAAGAATGTAACCCCTTGTTCAGATGTTTGTTTTTGACAATGCAGACAAAGAGAGTGATCAATATCTGGACTGACCACTCTTACTCAAAGCTGCCAACCCCGCATATCTAATTCAGTGGTTACTAATGTTCGCTAGTCATCAGTGTTTTATTTCCATTATCACTTGAATTACACAATATAACAAATAAAAAGTTGCTGTTTGTCAAACCAAATTACTCCTTGGTCAAACCCCTGAACTACGTCCCACATTCGTTGAAAATCCCCGCAAGCTGGCATTATTGTAATTAGGACAACTCATTATTAGAACCAGTTTTTTGGGTCCCCTGGAGTTTGAATTAAGTGACTTACACTGTAACTGCTTAATTATTTATTTAATTAGTCAACTTAAATAATTGTGATATAATATTACCTTACATTATCAGTACATGGGCGTTGTAAATACAAAGTTACGACAGATGCATCACGATAGTATGGTTACATAACAATGGTACATAAACATCCAATGTATAGATTTGGGTATGTTTCGGAACGCTGCTCAAATAAAAATGTCCATTACTATTTTGATGTTCATGTACATACATTTTTTGACAGGGGGGATAATTAGAGTATGATAACTCCCGATACAGCCACATTTTCTAAATAGGTAAGAAAATCACTGAATTATCGAGCTCACTGAATGAAAAATACAGTCAGACTTTGCATTTTCTGTTTGCAGAATTACTGATATGTCCTCACTGAAACAGCTAGACCTAGCTGATAATGATCTGAGTAGAGATAAGAAGCTGGGACAGACACTCTCAAAGAAAACTAATCTGGAGTTACTAAATCTGTCTGCGTGTAAGCTGAGAGAGATACCTGAAAGGTAATGTGTTATTGTTTGCTTTTAATTTTCTTTAATTTCTAATCACTTATTATTACTCATTGTTACAATAATATTGATAGAAGAATTAGGACAAAATCTATCAGTCAGGAAGAATGACTATAACAATTCATTCAAAAAAAATTTGACCAATTTCCTTACTCTGAACACACAAATGAAAGTAACTAGAACCACTTATGATTCTAGTCACATCTACTTCCAAGTAACTGCTTAATTATTAAAATTTTTGAAAATAAGTACCATGTTATATTAACTATATTGTATTTATTTTAAAATAATCTTGGTAGCACGATACATTGTTCTGTTCTGATAGTATTTGTTATAATTACCCTGATTCCTACACACCTGTATACCACAGGTGAATGTCGTATTTCAGCCATCTGTTTTTATTTTGTAATTTGAATTTTTTTCTTTGTTTCGTGCCATCAGTTGGACACACACGAAATGAAACACTTCAAATTTTAGTTAAATATGGTGTGTAAACACATAGTGTTTCCTATCCATCAGTTTATCTTCCAGAGATTAACTGGTCCCCTTTTGAATTTATTCTCCGGTACTCAAGTATGTATTCCATTCACTGTTAAAATGGTTGCATTGATGTCCAATATCAGATCTATTGATCTATGAACATATGATTATAAATATGAGTTGCATGTCTTGCGGATATCACCGGGTAAAGTGACTTTTTTTTTGTACTCAACTCTTTTCACGATGGAAATATTTTTAAGGGTGTAAATACAACAAAAAGATATTTGAAATTTTTCAAGAGATTCTCTCAGTTTAGTCACACAGTTATAAGAGCCAATCATAAGTCCAGCCACTGTTATCGGACAAACAAAAGACAGATTGTAGCAACTAATAAAATTATGTACTGAATGTGTACGTTGCAACTAAAAGCATAGCATTGTATGAGTGACTAAATAATCATGACATCGTTGAAATGCGAGCAGATTGCAATTTTAAAAATAATGAATAACAATTGAAAATCTGCCTCTTAAACTAACTTACAACTAATTACGTATACTGATTGTTGATTATCTAAGTTGAGAAAACATTCGTAGCATAGAGCCATAAAGAAAAGTAGAATAAAGTAGAGAAAAGTTGAAGGCCAGCACGCTATAAATGATATAAACATTATCAATAATTAGTCCATTTCTATTTTATATGTATGCTAGTAATAGGGGCATAATATCAGCATAACGAAATAACCTTTACAAATGCAATAATACAAATAATAGAACTCAATAAACAACGCAAATTCCATTTGGCCGCTAGATAAAACTTACATCAAATAATTTTGCAGCTGGGTTGGACCGATACTGAGACTTATTAGATGGTCTGGTGACGTTAGTGGCAGTATACTTCCTGGAAAAAGTTTGACAATAAACTAATGCACAAAATATAATTACGACAGCATAAATATCAACTTAATGTAAACCACAAAGCACAGAATAGCGCAATAAGTAAATCCTAACTTAACTTAACCTTGAAGGAATCTCTTAACATTCAAACTATATTATTCAAACAATTAGTCAACTTAAATAAGTGTGATATAATAGTAACTTACATTATCAGTACATAGACATTGTAAATAGAAAGTTACGACTGATGCATCACGATTGTAAAGGTACATGACAATAGTCCATAAGACTTCCAATGTATAGATTTAGGTATGTTTCGAAACGCTGCTCAAATAAAAATGTCAATTACTATGAGATGTTCTGACACCAGAAACCAAATGAAAAGTGATCTTGTACATATATTTTTTGACAGGGGAGATAATTTGAGTATGATAACTCCCGATGCAGCCGCATTATCTAAATAGGTAAAGTAAATCACTGAATTATCAAGCTCACTGAATTATAAAATACAGTCAGACATTGCATTTTCTGTTTGCAGCATTACCGATATGTCCTCACTGAAACAGCTACACTTAACTGATAATGATCTGAGTGGAGATGAGAAGCTGGGGCAGACACTCCCAAAACTCACTAATCTGGAGAAACTAAATCTGAGCCGGTGTTCTCTGAGGGAGATACCTGAAAGGTAATGTGTTATTGTTTGCTTTTAATTGTCTTCAATGTCTTATCATAATTATTTTTAACATAGATACTGATTACACTCATTGTTACAATAATATTGAAACCATGATTAGGTCAGTCAGTCAGAAAGAATGACTCTAACAATCAATCCAAAAAGAGTTTGACCAATTTTCTTACTCTAAACACACAAATGATAGTAACTAGAGCCACTTAGGATTCTGGTCACATCCACTTTCAGGTAACTGCTTAACTAATGAGTTTGTTGAAAATAAGCAACAAATTTTTAATAATGTATAGTTATTATGTTAGCGTAAACTGAGGCTTACCCTGACACAGAATTTTAAAATCACAAATATTGAATCAAAAATACTTCAGTTAAAATTTCAGTCAAGGCCACATCTCTGGGGCAGGGGCGTATATTCTAAAATATTTCACTCACTGACTTTTCAGAGATGAGCATAATAATCGGGCGCAGCCCGATCCACACGGCGTAGGCGTGGCGGGGAGGGTGTGGGAGGGGCGCTTAAGCGCCCTCCCACCACGGAAATTTTTGCATATCGGTAGCAAAATAGTGCAAGCAGAGAGGTATTTCAATAGCTCACTGATCTGTTGGGTACTTTCAGAAAACAACTCAATAGCAGTAGAAGATTACGGTAAAAATGCTCCAGTTATAAAGCACCCATTTGAAAAAAAACTGCCCTAGATGGGATTCGAACCCACAACAATCTTATTAACAGTGATTATAAGGCGGACGCTCTACACACTGAGCTATTCAGCCACTCACGGTAATCCGTGGGCCGTGAGTGCTAATATACGCCACTGCTCTGGGGTGGTTAGACAGTAAGGTGTTTATGAATCATATATTCATAAACACCTTACTGTCTAACTGCCCAAGAGATGCGGCCTTGACTGCAATTCTCAACTGAAATCTGTCACACTATTATTTGTTGGAATACTTCATGAGCAACTAAATAAAAAGCTTTTTCTTGACTCAGTGAGACAATATTACTATTACATTCCACTTTCCGACTGTATTCTAACACATCCTGTATCAAACAAAGGCCTTCATATATTGACCTACCTTTAACAGCACACAGTTGCTCGCGGTTGATGATGGTCTCTAGTTGTGACTGTACAATTATATAGCTGTGTTTATATATTTCATTGAGATTTCATAATTAGTGTTAGGAAGGGAGAAAGGCCCCCGATAATAGAGGGACTGTAATTCAAATCCGGCATTAATTGTAGAGACTTGGTGGTCCATCTCAAAGGGTTTACTCGTGCAGGGAGTAATAATATGGACAAAGATATCTCTAATGAGACTTACTTTTACCAATCTCAAATTGACATCCTCATAATATCTTTTGACATTATGGAGCATATTATGTCTTGTCAACACAGGCTACATTGAGTCATATGTAATAGCGTAAGGCATGATGATTAATGATCTACTGATTTAAAATTAACTAGAAGATCAATATAGGCAGTGAACCTGCTGTGGCACGCATTGTGACCCTGCCATTGAATTAAAAACTGATGACCCCCTTTAAGGTAAACCTTATCTCCTTCCTTCTGGAAAAACACAATTTCAGCTTCTGTCATTGACTAAGGTATCATATTGTTACCATTGATGTATTCAAATACCTGTTTTGTATAGCAAACAATATCATCAAAAAATACTTTGTAAAACTCAACTGGGAGTCTGTTAGGGCCTGGGCTGTTGTTGGGCGCACTTTCAGATACTATGTTTCACAATCCATCCTTCACATTCCTGCTCTCTTGACAGCTGACTTACAGTAATGGTCAAGTTTGAGATCACCCATTGGATTCCCTACTTTTAGTATTTTTGCATCATCAGTCTCTTTTTCTCCTACTATTTCTCACACCAGTAATAATGTTCTTTGCTCTGCGCTGTCTGATCATATCAAATAATGTGCTGTGCACCTTTATCTTGTAGTTGCACATCTGGCCCTGACAGCCAATCCCTCGAACTTCTCTTCCTGCATCCCTTTCAAGCTATATTTAATCCTTCCTACATCGTGACCTAATTGATAAATCACAAGCAGATTCTTAAAGTTTCCCAAAATAGGCTGAGAGTCATAAATAGTGTGACTCTTACTAGATTTGACGAATATGATCTGATTCACCTTTATATGCAAAGAACATTAGTTAGTGCTAAAAAAATTCTATTGCACTGTTTGGATGTCACACAGGACTAGAACAGTTTTGCAGGTTACCAAGGGAGATAAATGCAAGTTCAGTATACTTACTATTCAGTCATGACTGCATCATTCCCATGCAGTTTAGAGACTAAATATGATTTAAGGTAAAAGGTACTGGTTATACTCTTCAATATAATAATATTAAAACCGAAATTAGGACATTCAATGTCAATCAGTCAACAATATAAGTTTGAATGCAACTGTACAAGGTAGAAAGAACCTGAGCTATTTTCTCACACTGAAAACACAATTGAAAGTAACTAGAAATATTTAGGATTCTGGTCACATTCCAAGTAACTGCTTAATTAATGAACTTATTGAAAAAAAGCGGCACAATTTATTGACTGTATAGCATAGATAAAGATTTACGGATCGGTGGTAAAATACATAACATGGCTCTTCCGTGAGATGGCAAGCTGCTTGACAAAAGTCAAGGGTCAGCTATTTATGATGCTGAACCTGGTGGAGCAATCAAAGACGAGAAATTTGGTCGACCAACCATACATAAAGATCCATACACCTGTTCAGGGTCAGATATCTTCATCTAATCCATATTATAATATATCATGTCTGTATACTATTTATGTCACAACTGGCTGAGGCTTTGCCTGGCACTGCTCACAGTGTGCTACTGAATATTAATTCAACAGGTTTTCAGCTGAATTAATTCAAAAATATACGAAACAAAAATATATAAATAAGATATGTATGAATGAATGATTCATACACATCCAGCTGTCTACCTGCCCCATATCTATCCTGATAATCTAGCTGTAGGCATAATAAATGCTCATAACTCATCACATAAAAATATTTCTATTCCAGTATCTGCCTACCGACGGCACTAGAGGAGTTAAAGTTATCAGGTAATAATAAACTACAGACATTACCTGATGATATAGGAAGAATAAAGTCACTAAAGAGGCTAATCGCTGACAGTTGTGATCTGACTCAATTACCTGACAGGTGAGAATTCTCTTAATTGTTAGTCCTATGCTTATGATTCATTAGTGACATCACTTACTAAGAGCTAGCTATACAATATTATTAGAACCTACAGACATTACATCATTATAAAGATTGATATGAATTGATTGATATGATAATCACAAGTAAATATAATTTTTTTCCTCATTAGATTATTTGGAATAGAAATGTGCATGACATATTGCAACTATATATATCATGATAATTTAGCTGTAGGGATGATAAATGCATATAACTCATAACATCAAAATATTTCTATTCCAGTATCTGCTTACTGACGGCACTGGAGGAGTTAAAGTTATCAGGTAATAATAAACTACAGACATTACCTGATGATATAGGAAGAATAAAGTCACTAAAGAGGCTAATCGCTGACAGTTGTGATCTGACTCAATTACCTGACAGGTGAGAATTCTCCTAATTGTTAGTCCTATGCTTATGATACATTAGTGATATCACTTACTAAGAGCTAGCTATACAATATAATTAGAACCTACAGACATTACATCATTATAAAGATTGATATGAATTGATTGATATGATAATCACAAGTAAATATAATTTTTTTCCTCATTAGATTATTTGGAATAGAAATGTGCATGACATATTGCAACTATATCTATCGTGATAATTTAGCTGTAGGTATGATAAATGCATATAACACATAACATCAAAATATTCCTTTTCCAGTATCTCCTTACTGACGGCACTAGAGGAGTTAAAGTTATCAGGTAATAATAAACTGCAGACATTACCTGATGATATAGGAAGAATGCAGTTACTAAAGAGGTTAATCGCTGACAGTTGTGAACTGACTCAATTACCTGACAGGTGAGAATTCTCTTAATTGTTAGTCCTATGCTTATGATACATTAGTGATATCACTTACTAAGAGCTAGCTATACAATATAATTAGAACCTACAGACATTACATCATTATAAAGATTGATATGAATTGATTGATATGATAATCACAAGTAAATATAATTTTTTTCCTCATTAGATTATTTGGAATAGAAATGTGCATGACATATTGCAACTATATCTATCGTGATAATTTAGCTGTAGGTATGATAAATGCATATAACACATAACATCAAAATATTCCTATTCCAGTATCTGCTTACTGACGGCACTAGAGGAGTTAAAGTTATCAGGTAATAATAAACTGCAGACATTACCTGATGATATAGGAAGAATGCAGTTACTAAAGAGGTTAATCGCTGACAGTTGTGAACTGACTCAATTACCTGACAGGTGAGAATTCTCTTAATTGTTAGTCCTATGCTAATGATACATTAGTGATTTCACATACTAAGAGCTAGCTATACAATGTTATTAGAACCTATAGACATGACATAATTATTAAGATTGATAAAGTTGACTGAAGAATTTAGATGAGGGATGTGTCCCGAGTCATTTCCATCCTAGCTGAGTATTTTCCTCATTATCAAAAGAATGATAGTTTTCTATGATGATGTTACTTAAACAATTATTATGCATGTAATAGCAGAACTGCTGGGTTTCTGCCAACAAGGTTGTTGAATTAGGCTTCTGAAGCCCATAAACATTACCAAGTTAAACTGTAGAATAGAATCAACCTGTGTATGATTGAAGAGATGCGTATATAAACTGCAACTTCAGTAAAAACCAGAGCAAGCCAAAAATACTGCTAGCACAGTGCTCACTAACAACCAACTGACTCATCTAGAGCTATATGTACACACAGTTATTCACTATACAGTAAAAAGCAACATGTTCAAACATGCACACTTATGGTATAACAAAGGAAATTATTAAGCCTTATCAGATGCACACAGATCACATGAACTTTCTACAGCTTCCCAACATTGTCCGATTTTGACAGCAGAATTGGTATAAAACGTCAATGCCTAGTACTGTGAATAATCCGCTGATCAGGTGCAGTGTTGTAAACTGCCTCCCGCCCGAAAGCATCCCCCGCACATTTAGCTTTGAGTCTTACATGCCCTTGCCAAATGCAGATTTCAAACAGCCACCAAAATTTTCGTTCTCATAAATTTTTTGACAACACTACTAAGACTATAATAAAGAATTGCAATGGAAAGAAGGCTGCCGGCTATGACAAAAGTGCAATTAGCATCATCAAAGAAAACAAAAATGCGATATTACCAATATTAACTTATCTTATAAATCTTATGATACAAAATTCAGATTTTCCAAATAGCCAAAAAGTTGCAAGAGTTAAGCCCCTCTTTGAAAAGGGCTCTAAGCTTGACACCAACAACTACAGGCCAATATCAATTTCGACAACAATTTCCGAAATTTGTGAGAATATATTAGCATTAAAACTTTATTTTACGTTTTATTTAAAATACTACCATATTATAATTTTACTTCTGGTGCCATAAATTCAATGACTTCCTATCTAACTGACCGCTCGTAATTTGTGAAATTGCGTGATTGTTGTTCTTCCACAAGAAAAGTGAATATTGGTGTACCTCATGGATCGGTACTGGGACCAATTCTGTTCTTAATTTTCATTAACGACCTAATCAAATCTGCGTCTCAATTTGAATACATTTTATTTGCGGATGACACAAACATATATAGCTCTGATTCAAACATTTTAAAATAAAATTTAATCAACATTGAACAGTGGTGCTTGGCAAACCGATTAATTCTTAAAGGGATCATTGCGTCAGAATTGTGCTATTCCATAAAACCACTAGCAGAGGCAGCAATAATTTAGAAATGCACTTCTCGTTACTTATGAGAAACAAAAAATTTTAAAATTGAGTTGTAATTTAAAATTTAATTAGTCGGTTATTGAAAAAAATATATGGCAAGTCTGATACTTTTCCAGGCAGGTCTGAACTGGATTCCCCAAAGCTATAGTTGTTGTTGTTACATTGCCATGGTAACACCTGAATGATTCGGCTTCAATGCAAACATTGTGATGTGACACAATGTTTGCTGCAGACCACAGATGTTTATAGGGAACTCTGATCATACCAAAAGGCTATTATGACATACACCAGTGTTATAGTTTATATTACCCACAGATTGTTTCTATCAACAGTTATTCAACATACATCCTTCACTGATGATAAAATGATGAATAGTGTGTCTTGTTCATAGCTTGAAAGCTATTGCAACCATCCTAGGCAAGTGTTTGTATAACTGTAATAAACTTATTTTCATAATAATGATACATTTAGATAAATAAACAACTGCTTCTCAAACAGTGAGTTCCATGATTTGAATACCATACAGTTACAAAACTACGATCTGACTCAGATCTGACTCAGATCTTGGTTAAACACAAACAATTACTTAGCTGGCTCGATGACTCAATGACCCACGCTGCTCTTATTTTACCAACATCTAATGCTAGGGCTTGTGAAAAGAGTTGTTATCCATAATATGCAAGGTGAAATGGAACGTGATTAACCTAATCCAAAGATTATAAATATTCTGTCAGGCAAGATTGCATTGTGGTCAAAATATAATAAGCCCCCAACGACAGCCTGTTTATTTATTTTAGCACTATGTAAGCTGCTGCCAGGAGTCTGAAGAAATAAAGGCAATGTGTGCTGAGAACGGCTGTGATGCTAAACACACCATTGCATGATAGATGATAAACAATTCAAAAACCTAAACAAATTGTTGTTATGAGTGCAAGTTAATCAGGGACTGGGTTGCTTGTTGGTCAGTTGTTTTATGCATTCTGATAACGAACCCAAACAATCTCATATCATTGAGTGGAAAAAAACAATATTTCTAAATTCTTGGAAAACGTTCAATCACGCAGTAGCTACAGACTCTCAATATATCAAACAGCTTCGATATTGGGATGATCGCATTAGCCTCATCTGTTGGGTGGCCTAGTTTGCTAAAATAGAGTTGAGTAAAGTAATTCACATTTTGACGATGATTACTTAACATCGTCTGGGACTATTCTGCAATACTGCTACAGTTTACTCAACCAAAATTTAGGTTGTAATATTTTTTAGTTTGCCAAATCCATGAAAAAATACTCACTATTTTGCAAAATCTGGAGATCTGGAAGCTTAGATGCTGACCCAGATTATATATCCTGGTCTTGCGTCTCTTCTGGAAACCACTCATCATCGGCAAGAATACCAGAGACTGTATCACCTGTGTCAGATTCTGGTTCAGAACACCCATCCTCTATAATAATTAATTCCTATCATCATATCAAAAGATACATTACAGTTTCAAAGACGCTGTAATTTTCCATAGTTGCTTTCAATTCATCATGACCTTCTTTCTGGTGGTTGTGCAATCATGTTGCTGCATAGAAATGAATTATAAATACACACCCAGTGCACCCTATAGAGACTAAAACAAACAAAACGGCATCATTTTCTTATGGCAGATAAAATTTACTATTACGGATAATAGTGTCAAAGATACTAATTGATATGTTAGCTCAAGATGAAGACCACTAAGATAACACCATGTCAAAACATGACAAGCGAAATTTTGATTCACGCTACCAAATTTTCTTTACAAATCGATCGGAGCAGAGTACAATCATGGTTAGCACATAAATTATGATTCGTACCTGTAAAAGATGCCTGCGCATTGGAACTTGAATATGGAGAGAGAATATCTCTTACAATCCGTCTTGAGGCCCTAGTACTACCGCTGCCTTCCTCAGGCACTGCTGACTCAGGGTTTCGAAGGATTTACCAGCTCGGGAATAGCATCTTTTTTAACTTCAATCTAATCAAAAATGAACCAGAATTCAGAAGATGTGATAATGGCAATATAGTATAGTATAGTCTTGTCTGTTCGAAAGCGCACAATACACAGGCATACCTGATGCCATTTCATATAATGTGATCAAAGTGACTGTTTTTTGCATGATGATGCAACACTAGTAGAAATCAGCGCTTTTGTGCTCAAAACACAGCATTAATAGATTGTATTTTAGACCAAAATATGGAAAATAATATACAAGTATTATAAATTGTGATTAACACTTACGGAAGTGGCTTTTATCCAAAGAGTTGAGAGTTTACAAAGGCGTCCTTGCTGTCACGACCTGCTGCAATGCATCTGTTTGGCATACCTACACAAAAAAACACAGTGATGGATGAAAATTAAATGGAAGACCAACATCTTGAGTCCGGGATGTTGTTTGCTTTACCGTCATTTGTTGTTCCACCCATCAAAAACTATAAATAGCTACTTTTACTGGTCAAGTTTGCATTTTTACTGGATTGATTGCAGAGCAGCACCGATTGTATCATAAACAAAATACCAATGTGTCATACTTCTCGACAAAAAATAATTCTATCTACCATATCAAATATTATTTTCAATACTTACTTAGAGTATAGGTTGGCTGCTGCTCTGTCGATGTGTTTATCCTAATGCAGAATAAGAGTATACCCAGGTCAGGAAGGAAGCCTATTATCATGCGCATAATATCATACGTATAACATTTAATGTTTGTGATAGCTAATAAACAATCAATCAATCAATCAATCCTTCTATGTATGCTGACAGCTTTTGACATCTTACCTGCTTGGCTTGAACAAGGCTTTTCAAATATATCATCAATTATCGGATTGAAAGTAGTGCATCATATCACGCTGGTTGACTATTTGTTGTTGACCCAGCCTTTGAAAAATCACTTGAGAAATTTGCCGGCTCATCGATAGATATAGTGTCGTATTTACTATCTAGTACCTTTCATTACCTAAACAGACTATAAAACTGCGTATCAATAGACAAACACAAAATACTAACATGTCATTGGCTAATCCAAAGACCATGCTGGGAAAGCAACCGAATTACCTAGTATATTCATGAGCAATACCAAAACAATGTTCCATTGGGTCACTCAAAAAATGAAATTTAGCAAAATTTTTTACTTCTAGATGATAGACAATGTTTCAATTAGTGGACACAGAAGATCATTTGGAGAAATCCCACATAGTTTGCGAGATATGACAATTTGTATGAATTCAATAACATCACTATAATGCATGAATAGCCTTTGTTATTACTGCCTTGAGTCATGAGCAATAATATAAGGACCCTCCTACATCACAGGGTCATTGACCAGACACATCACTTGGGTTAAATAGAAAGCCATGGGCAATAACTATCTACTGCCCAATCCTTGGTACAGGGAATTTCTGACGCAACGATCCCTTTAATACCAAAAAGACTTTTCAGGTCCTTTTTAAAGCACCTAACAAAAATGTAGACGATCCTGAAGTTTTTAATGTTATTATGGGAAACAACAAAATAGAATCAATCTCCTTCACTAAGTTTTTAGGATCAGAAATTGATAGCAATACTACTTTTAAAAACCATATATCACAGATTTGCAAAAAAGTTTAACTACGCTCTTTAATCATTGCGACAGTTTTTAGATGTGCCAACAATGGTCAGTTTATATTATACCTTCTTCTATCCACGCCTTATTCATTGCATTGAGTTTTGGGCCATGCAGCCCAATATGAATTGAAACAAATTTTTTATTTTTGCAGAAAGCTGCACTGCGTTTGATTTTGAAATACCACCTGGAAAACATGTGTCATCAAATTTTAAAAGCTCAAAATCATGCCACTTTCGATGTTATTTGAATATCGTTATTTTATTTTCTTTGTAAAACATGTAAATGAAAACAAATTATACCCTAAATTCAACAGCAGCGAATGGAGTCAACCTGTTCAACAGTTACCTAATGGTGGAGGAGGAGGAGGAGGAGAGCAAGCCGTTGGGTCTGCGGGGTCGGCTGGCAGAGGCTTTGTGGGGAGGGGGGATGGTGTGTAGGGGGCATTTGGTAGATGGGGCTTACCGGTCAATGGTCGGATCGGGATGGTCTCAGCTTTGTTCAATTGGGAGGTCGCCACTCTAGTCTCGACCTGTCTGACGTAGACTATCAGACCACACGGCTGCTTTTTTTTATCTCTGTTTTAATTCAGAAACCTAATACCAAAATTAAGCTGTCCTGAAGACCCTTTACACTAGCGATAGGCCTATTATTAACCGTCCCCTCTACCGTGAACTGTTCGACCCTTATTGTAAACTGTCCACCCTACTGTAAATTATCCTCCGTATTACTGAATGTACCATCTCAAGGGCCTATCTATTTATGATTATTCTTAAAGGGGCCTTTCATTAAGCTGGTGCATACCATGATATTCTGTCTGCCACTGTGACGAGCTTGACTGTATCAGCTGATTGCGGTGGTAACTCATCTACATTGTGATTGAGTGTTAAAAGCCTCTCTGACGTAGAATACCTGTTAGGTCTATTTTTCGCGCACACCAGTTGTGTTTCGAAGCTCTTATGATTGGAAGATGTCTCGTTTGTGAAGAAAGGTGCACTAAGCAAACCGAAACTAGGTTTGTGCTTACCACAGCACAGAACGCGTTCTTTGCTGTTCTATAGTGCTATTGCGCGTTCGTTATAGTGCCTTGCCAACAGCTACAACACGTGAAAACAACCACCCTATTCAATTATCTTACGTTCTACATCGATGAAGCATTGGTGATACCGTGCATAGATATTCTGAATTGAGAAACATACAATAATTATTAATTAATATCAGTCTATTTCCCGCAGAACTGGGATGAGACTCCTCTTTCTGTTTTATATGCCCTGCCTATATGACACTTATAAGTCTGCTACCAAACATCACAGGATGTGTTGTCGTATTTCATTGTCTATTATGACAATGCACAATGCAGCTGCTATTTCGTTTTTGATGCCAACCATGCTAAATGCTAAATGCCTCTGTAAGTGCTCCCAATAAATATCCACAAACATCACCAGCAAACAAAAATGATACTTTAAAATTTAACATAGTTTAAAACCTGAGGGTGGAGGCTGCTTGGGATGGTCCAAGCATTCTTTCTGTAATATCAGAGCGTAATATGCTCTGTGGTTATTAATGATCACCTCAAAGGCATTGCTAAATTCTCAAAGTAGTGCTTCTCTATGTTGTACAACTTCAGAGCCTTGTCAAGTAGGGATTTCAAATAAGAAGGTGTTGAATAAGATAGATCATGTTTTAGGATCACATACACATCACATGCCATGAGGAGGACAATAAAAATAGTAATTTTAGACATTTAGGATTTCATTCAGTAGCAACGTTTTGAGATTCCGTTTGGCTCAGGTCCAGCATAGATTATAGGGAATTCTACTCTACATACGTAGGCTCATGTTTGTAGAGAGTATTGCTGCAGACTCTGAAAACTGTATGACTTATTTATACCCATTTTCAAGGTTCTCCCAAATTATCAATGACATCAACAAAAGCAACTCAGTTAATTAAAGTCAATTTGGGAAAATCCTAGGCTAAGAAGTTGTATTCTCCTTTTGTTGAAATTTGGTGGGTCATTTACAAAATAGAGTTATCACCTACTGTATTTTGTTAATCTTGAGAAAATGGCCATTACATGGCAGCATGGCTCAAGCTTATCCTAAAAATCCTCACTATAATAGCATGGCAATATGTTCACGCTATGCCGTATGACTGCAGCTTTCAAGACTAGAATCGTTTGCAATGTAAAGAGCAATTTTACATCAGTTTCCACTTACATGGCTTGATTTTCGTTGGGGAAACATTGTGTTGAGCATGCATTGCAGATTAATCTATATGAAGCTATCTATCTGTGTAAAACTATTTGGTTGGTGGCTAGACTGATTCACAGAGTAAAGCGATACAGAGTAAATTTTACAACAATAGTCAAGTCAAAGAGTTTTTTACACGTTGGTCAAGGTACCTTCAAGCTTTGTGTCAAGGGTAGGATCATGTGAAGCTTGATGCCAAAAACTGATTTCATCCATTTGTCACTAATATAGGGTTCTGGAGCATGAACTGAATTCAAAGTTTTTGATTGCAGTAAAGAATAGAATATGCAGGCTCACCCGTTAAAACATTTCCTTCTGTACAGCCTTACTCTGCGATTAGATTTGATGTTTTATGCTTAAATTACACCTGTAACTATTCTAGCTAAATTGGTAAGGTGAGTAGCTACGTAAGCAGCATTGTGACTGTTTTATTAAAAGGAATAACTATTATAATCTCGGAATGATGCTGCCACATGTTCCCTTGGTCTGTGCAATCAATGAACCTCAAATTTATGGAGAGGGCCTCATATCAAATGTATCTCCGGTCCATCGACTGGACTTTGGTTGGCACTCAGGTGTGCTCAGACCTGCCTGCAATCAAAGAGCAACCTGGGAAAGATATTGCAGCCTCGTCAAATATCGGCGCCCATGCTCCGGGATGTGGCTTGTGGCAAGACATCTGATTTAAATCAACCTTCAATTTAATCTGATATAATAAACTTCATAAGAAGCGACAAATTTCGAGACACAAAGGTTATTCTCAGGTTTTGATATTCTAATACTATATTGCCTTTAAATCCTTTGGAATAGAAAAACATCGCACAGCAGTCACAAATTCTTCCTCTGTAATGAAAGACAGCCAGCTAAGGTCTTAGATACTTGGATTTTTTTAATGCATTGCGTGATGAAATGCTTAAAATTTTGTTTGGAGGCCAGCTTTATGAAGGCAACTGAATCCTCAAAAGTAACAACATTATAACTTGTTGTAGAATAGATGCAGTCCCAGGGCAAGATTTTGAAAATTCGACAGTAACATGAATTCTGTCACCGGTTATTTGAGGAGTTTAATTCCTGAATGGTGATAAATATACACAGGTCCACCAAACAGATACTAGCTCACTGACTATGCATAAGAATATTTCACAAAGAGTGTACTGTGTGTTATTAGTGGTGAGCATGATTAAGAGGAGCACCAAATCTGCTTCTGGCATGGCAATATGTAGGTATTATCAAACATAAACCGTTAACCAATTGTGTAATAACAAAATTCCTTCCATGAAATACACTCCTCTCAACACTGTATATTGACATTAAATTTGCGAGAGAACTCATGAAATTCACACTGTAAAATCTGGTTGCATTGTTTTTAGCTCAGTCATGTTTATCATTGAGATTTATTTGGATTATCACAAATGACACAATAAAACCAAATTTTGGCGTTTGACGCATCATCCATTCTTTCTGATTTTTAATTGTTTGTTTCTGTAATTAAGGGATTAATTGTCTACAGTAAACAAGCTATTGCCAACGAAAATTACTGCATCCAACTTGTAAATAAACATGGATTAGGCACCACTGCAAATTAATGAATGTGGACAGGTAAATAAGATTTCAGGGATAATCAACTGTAGTGCCATAACCATTAAAAAATATCACCATCACTTAATTGTGAGTGAACATGAATATTGGCATTACTAATTTTGCAGCTTTCGGGAAAATACAAAAAATAATGGTATCTTTTTGTGGGCAAAGGATTGCTTTTTTCAAGCTGCCAAAGGGTAGTCCTTGAACATGTGGAAATTTATTTTACTTGACCTTGGTGTATTGCTTTGAAATGAATACTGGGACAAATGGAAAGGTGAGGCAAACACCTTTGAGGATTCCGTGTTGGTTGAGCCAGATGTTCCAGCCATGCAGGTCAGTCGCTGGTCAATGCGGACCAGCTGAGGTGAAGGGTTAATCGGACTAGGCCAATGTCTACATTTAGCTGGTTTATTGTTTTAGTTTGATAAGCCCAAAGATTTTTTTTTCGCCAGTCATTGTCATGTAGCGCTTGAATTGGTTGGCGGCGGACACTCTTTTTAGCGTGCTGTTGGAAGCCAGATTCGGGTGATGTGGTGGTGTGTATAGCCAATGCGCCCTACGGTGGCCAGGCTGCCGGCGCAGTCGAGGCACAGTTGGCCATCAGTGGTTGTCAGGGTTGTGATATATGCGTTTTTGTCATCGCTGTCATGTTGAGAGAGCTGAAAGTGCTGGTTGCACCAATAGCCATCCATATTCAAGATAATATACTTCTGTCCGCTCCGGCAGCGTCCCGTTGTCTGAATGTCATTAATTATATATATATATAATATGCATTATTACACGTAGTCAGGCTATAGGAAATCTATGGACCATGATAGTATCTGTGTCTTATCAATCGTCGTATTTAGTATATCACGCATGTGCTGCACCGTACCTCTTACCTTTTTATACTTGTTCATAATTTGTTCAATTACCTTTAGCTATCAATTTTAGTCACGAGCATATTCCATATTCCTATTCAACATTACCTGTACATGCATATAATTGACAATTAGTTTGTTGACATTGCAGGTCCTTGCAATTATAATCCCATCTTTGACACTTGCGTAATAGAACTGTGAAAGCATAAATCCAAGTTAGACCCATGTTCCAAAACTACATACATGCGATGTTGTTTTCGATGTGTAAAAAGTTATTTGAAGTTTGGTGTAGCTTGAACATGTCTCTCAGATGGAAATTGCGTGAAAAATTAAAACGTTCTAACAAAAGTGGTGGAAATTTCTTGTTCATCAATCGATGTCCAGTAATGCTAGTAAAATATATGTTGAGCACTGGCAAAGGTAAAAGCTGTAACGACCTTGATAATTCGTTAGTTGGTACCAGGTGATTATCGATCTTTTGTATATTGCATATCAACCTGATTAAACTATGATTAAATACTGTAGAAGATCAACTCAGCAATACACATTCCTGTAAAATTTAACCTCAAACAGTTGGGAGTATTTTGAAAAAGTTATTCTTGAACAGTATCCATTGCACCTGGCAACATCGTTGCAGCATCCCGCCTCAAACTTATCTTGGCATTAAATAGGCAAAATCTTATTCATAGGGAGTCTGAATGGATGAAAAAGCCAAATCCATGCCATGTTTCAGAATATAGTAGCATATGACATAAGGGTGGTATAGCACAAACATCTTTCCCTGAGCACTCTCTACTTGGTAACTCCCGGAAAAAGGTTAACCCGGCTAGCCAAGAGTAAAGTGATCGCAACATTGTATAATTTTTAGAAGCATGGAACATGGTTTGGTTTAGTAAAGAGAATGTCGATAACAGGATTTTGGCAAGGAATCATAGTCAATTGCAAAAATGTAAATAAATTAGTAGCCTGCCAGTAGAGCCTACTGATTCAACATAATTATATGATATAACAATTTAGATGCAATATATTTGGTATGAGAAAATGGGCCAATTTTTTTTATCAGAACTGGGGTTTTGGGTTTGGGAAACTGGTCGGAAAATATATTTCGTCTGAGCAGGAATTACAAAATATCTAGCGCTGCATATATCAATCAAAAATCCCATTGAGGTAAAAGAGCTGATCTGACTGGATAAAAGTGCAATGCTACAAGACAATTAAGAGTATCAAGTCATATTAATATTCTGGAAATTTCTGAAAATGTAAGTAGAATAATGAAGATTAATAACTTTGAGTTATATAGTCATTCTGACAGAATTTGATGGGTGGCTGCAAATCCGTCCCAACAGTCTACACTGAAACTTAGTGACCAACAGAAATATTCGTTTGTTTAAGTTCAGTATAGCAGCTCTATTGTCATTTGTAAATTGCTCCACTCCTTTGATAAAAGGCAATTGAAATTGCGAAACGATGCCACAGAGCTGACGGATGAAATAAACACCGTAATGAAAAAGTAAATCACATTTTAAAATGTGTTAAACAATTATCTCAAACATGCCCTCAGACGAACTTTTAGATAATGTGATGAACTGATGCTAAAAAAAACCAGATCTTTGTGACTTACCATGTCTAAATGTGACTGCCCAAACAGAAAAACATGAAATTGGAGATTTTTTGTCAGATTTTAAGTTTTTTGCAGAACAAAATAAATGAATAGTTAATTGACTTACTAACAATCCAGTTGATAAAATGTGGTTATTCTGAAATAAAAACTGTAGGAAGGAGATAGCTTTTTTGAAAAGTAAGGAGGAGATAACTATGATTGAGCATTTTTGACTTTAAATAACTGAGAACTGTTGTGTAAAAATCCATTGAGCCTTGCCTTTTTCGTCAAGAGTCATAAGTATATTCATGGTAATAGTTGGCTATTTTAACTTGATTATGCTGAGGTGTAACTTCCTTATCTCAGATCCTTTTCATGTTGATTTGTTATGATAATTTGAGTAAAATATGCCAACCGATTGATCATTTATAATTATAATTGAATTGTGTTTTCCTTTGGTTCTATTCATTCTTCAATATAATGTTTTTGCAAGACAAAAATATAAAAAACTAAAAATCTAACTATTGCAATTTATGTTATAATCCTTCACCATTATTGTAATTCAATATTAAAATTGAATTTAGTTGATAAGAATAAATGATGTAATTCCTACACTTTTTTATATTATTTAAAAAAACAAAATTGGGTTTAAACATCCATCAGTACCATCAAATGTAATTTAAGTATTAGTAGATATGCAAATTTTCAATTGGAGGAGCTTTGATAAATGATCAAATCCATTGCTATTAAGCGAGAGGGCTGGGGTTCGATTCCCGCTCATGTCTTAAGGGATTGACCCTGGCTTCTCCCTACCAAAGAACCAAAAAACTCAAATCAACTTCAACTAACAACTCTCACAAATCAACTGCTGGAACTCAGACCTCACTAGCACCAGCCCAATCATCACCTACCTCTCTAAATCTTGTTAGATAGTCAACAGCTTCAGTTACTAATCCTCTCATAACAGACCTCACTAACTCTTAGTAGTCCTCTCTTTTAGGCAGTCTGTGATATCTGAGATGTAAAATGTTCCCGGAGCAGCCCTAAGTTGTCACAAATGTGAATTTATTTCCGGTTATCAATCCACACTTTAGAGAGTATTCTACTATCTCTAATACTCAGAATTGTACAACCCAACTCTACAAGCACTGCTTAGGATAATCCATCAACCTTTTTGCCAACACTCACAAAACAACCAACCAAAACTGAAAACATGAAAGCACAAAGAAAAGGTCACAAAACATGATATCAGGATATAAATGCCTACATTATTCACAAATGTTTATGCTTCCTGATAACTCATATAAATGGACATCAGAAAACTTAGTTGTTAGTCGTAAAAGATCAGATTGTATGTATTTGCGACAAGGCATAACAAAGCATTTGCAGAAAGCCAGCAACCTAAATCAACTTGTGATTGTCCACTATATTTTGTTATTGTAGTTGACAATTTGAAATAACCTGCACCAGTGACACCAGTGACAATCACAAACAGAATTTTTGCTCAAGAAACTCACCTCGTTATCTTAGTGTTATCACCTCAAATTCTAATCTAATCTCACTTTGTATTAATCATAACAGTTTTCAGATTATGTATTATCACCTCTATTTCTCGAGAGCCACTACCTATATCACCTTATATTTGTGAGGGTCAAAAATTTAGCCTAACATTATTTAATCTTTTCTTTTTCTGTTTGTTTGGAGGCACCATATAGGACTGTCATGCAATATGCCAAAACTATTGTAGTCTAAATAAGTATAAAGCAGGTTAATCTTGAGCCAACTTCTTATTATCCCTACCTTTGCTGACAGACGAGTCAGCCCAATGAACTGTCAACTCCAGACACATATAGTCCTAAATATGACATCCAGTGCCAACGCAATACTTGCCCGAAGACGATAGATTCCTTAAATGAGTTTGCTATGAAACAGCTCACAAAATAAGACATGTTAACTGAGTATTTCCCACATGATCAAAGGTATGAAAGTGATCATAATCATGAATCATTCCATAACATGCAGCATAAGAAAAAGGAGCTTAACTGGGCTTATCTTGTAAACTTCTTTTAAAAGGATAATAAATCTAACTGCTTGATTCAGCACCGAAAATCAATGGGGTTATAGTTTAGGAAATAAGTTTGATAGTCGAGCTGTCATTTATATCAAATTCTGCCTGTTTTCTTGACATGGATTTTCATCACTAAAACTCAGATTAATCAACTTTCCAACCCCAATGATTTGAAAAAATTCTGTACCCCTAAATTCTCAATAATGCCGATGCTGAATCTGGAAGAGATTTTACCCTGTCTTAAACAATTTTGTAGATACTCCCATTTCTGCTCCTTTATCCTATATGATACATGGGTTTTTTCCTAATTAGATTATGTTGATTGGAAGGTGCATGATATATTGCAATTAGGTCTATCATGATATGGCCATAGGTGTCTGCCTCTTACCCCTCACATCAAAATATTTATTTTCTAGTATCTGCTCATTGAAATCTCTAGAGGAGTTAGACTTATCAGGGAATAGAAATCTACAGATATTACCCAAGGATATAGGCGAGATGAAGTCACTCAGGAAGCTGAATGTTCGGTGGTGTAGTTTAATATATTTTCCTGCGAGGTGAGTGATGGCTATTGAACAGACTTTTGCGCAGTATAAGTAGTAGTAGAATTAGAAAAATGAATATAATTATGCATAATGTGATTGAACCCAGAAGTGACATCAAACAAATATCCACAAATATGTGCAGAATGCACAATGTTTTGCCACTATTTTAGAAAACCCAACCTTGGCACCTCGGAACTTAGTGCCTCATAGAAAAATAAATCTGACAGTTTGGATTTAACATTAATAGCTTGCAATACATGGAATCTTTATGCGCAGCCTCAATCATGACAATATTTTCATTATGTATGCATGATAAAGCTTTTTATAAACCTGTACTTGTCCTGGTACATGACAGAACTTAATACAAGTATTGTGACCTGTCCACCACAGAAAAAGAACCCAGCGTCACTACACAATACAATAACTGTACAGGAGACACCTCACCGTTATAGTGACAGGCTTCCAATGTAAAGAACTATTGGGACCCATATATTCATTAAAGCTGTATGTTAAATATCTCACATCTGTGATGTATTGTTTAGTCATCAGTTTTGCGGACACAATTATATTGTTAGAAACTTGTAAAAACAAATGAGAAAGAGACTATGTAGCAGATAAGAATAGATCAGTTAAAAACTGGTTGCCATGCCAGGTTATATGTCTTTCACTGTAGGATTATAAGCCATCAATTTATTTATCTTGGAATGAAGTATTTTTTGAAGTTTTGAAGTTTTTTTATTGCCCAATTTTAATATCCATTGAAGAGCACAACAGCAAAAAATGAAAAATAATTTAGAAAATGTTCAGAAAATGCATGTAAAATTAACCAAAAAGTTGTTTTGTCTCTTGGTGGTTCTACACTTGGATGGTCGGGATTTATGTATCTTTGCTCTACTTGAATATGAAAGTTCAGGGGATGTTGAAGTGTACACTGCAAGTACTGTGCAGGAAAGTTGCGATTGTTGGCAGTGTTAGATTGTCAAGACACTGTTAATAGTTGTCACAGAACAGCAGCATACTCCGAGTATCGGTGCGCTGGATTCTCTCTGTCAGTTTCTGATAACAGATTGTACAATGCAGGGCAGGCACTGGTGATTACAGACATTATCTTAGCTACATAGAAAGTTTTTAGGCTGTCGCTATCCATGCGATTCAGTAATCTCCTCAGGTATAGGCGTTGGGAGCATTTAGATATTATGTAGTCGACATGATGTTAGTGTATTGTCTACAAGAGGGAGAAAGAAAAATATCATCATATTCAAGGTTACACCAAGGTGCATAGCAGTTTTGTTTGTAAAAGCCACATTCAATATCACAGTTTTGGTAGACTTCAAAATGATGATGTACATTAACCAAGCATTTGGTGAGGAATGACAATCAAGCTTTAATTTGACTTTCAGAGGTAATCGCTAGAAGGCTTATCTTATCAAGCACCATGGCTGTATCCATTTGCTTTGAAGTGGTAGGGCCAGGCGGGGTGGGTGCGGGATGGGAGGTCTAATATTATATATATATATATATATCTAAATTATATTATATGTATTTATTTGTATATATAACATATATATATATATATGTATATTATTTATATTACAAAAAATATAAATGTATTTATTTTTATTATACTTTAGTATGAAATCCATGACAGAACTGCAGCGTGATTTCGACAAACCGGGATCTCTTCCTGATTGGATAGGTAAGTTCGAAAAGTATGGTTGAATCAAAACTTAACTTATGGTTATGATACCAACGTTGAATGATTTGGACATTTTATATATCGTTGGAAAGCTAATTGAACACTGATTCTGAAAATATTGGTTTCAGCATGACCTCATGTCATGGAGTTGTGCCATGTTGATAAAAGGCAGGATAATTGTCTTCGAGGAGAATTTTTTAGGACGATGTGGTGCAGATACAATGGTTCATATTGGAAATTCAACCGAATAATGTTTACAAGACACCTCTTAAGCACCCATGAGAGGCAATTTCTGAATCCTGTGGAATTGCACACGGGAGGCAAAGTAATCTTTCAAGCATTGGTTGTTAGCTCCTTTATGTCGCTTTGGTTTAATGGATGAGGATCCATCGTGATGCAAACCATATGAACAAAAAGCACATTATTTACTGTGGGAGGATCCCATGCTACGTGTCATGATTAACAAATTACCTAGGTATAAGTTATTTTAGGAGTTGTCCTCTCTGTAAGATTGCTTATAAATCTAATATATTGAGTGATGTCAGCTTTGGAGTCTCATAAGATTTGATATGAATATTGAACTTCATTTAGTTTGAGACCTTACCAATCTGTTTTGGTGTCCACTGTAATCATATCACAATAGTTGATTATCTTGAAGGAGCTGCTCTGAAATCGCCAGATTAGCAGCAATTTTGAGACAATTATAACTGGACTTAATAATGAAATAATGCAATAATTGATCCTAAATTGTGCACTGTGCGATAATTTATGGGGCATAGATACAATATCACTGTGTAATCACTAACTATACATCTGTACTTATACATGTATATCTCCTAGCAGCTCCTATCACCTCCACTATTTCTGAATAACGCCTTTTGAGCCGGTAATGAGATATTAGAATTATAACCATTCTGAGCGAGAGGGCAACTCCTAACATCATTGATACCAATGTTATTTGTAGCACCGGGTCTTCACATAGAAAAACCCTTCCCCTCCGCGTGTTGTTTGCATCCATAAAACCAATGCGACCTAAATGAGCTAATAAGATGATTTTTACTCTGGTGTGATATGCCACCTGATCCAGAAATTGCCCCATGGGTGCTTCAGAGATGTCTTGTTAACATTATTTAGTTGAATGTCTGATATGAACCATTTTATCTGCACCACATTGTCCTAAAAAATCATCCTCAAAATCAATCATCCTGTCTTTTATCCAAATAGCACAACACCATGGTATGACATCATACTTAAACCTATTTTTTCAGGATCAGTGTTCAATTAACTTTCCAACGATATATAAAATGTCCAATTCCGTCAACGTTGGTGTCACAACCTTGAATGCACCGTCTGTTTCATATTGAAGGAAGCTCTTCTGATGTAAAAGAGGGATGGTTGATCAATGGTTTCAAAGTAGCTATTCTTGGCAAGTTTGGTTGGATCTATAGCACATGATTGATTAGTCATTCGATATTTGTTCTAATTTTAGGAACCGCACACCTAGGCTATAAATCTCTAAAAATGTGCAATCGCATGTGTCATCTACCACAAAATCCCCTTGATGGTCCAAGCAATAACAATACACTCTACCAGGATTATTGAGACATTGAAATTCATGTTACATTATTACCAGGAATTTTATGAGCTAAACTTGCAAGATGGCAATAGAATAGATAGGGATAGATATTTGATTTACTATTTCCGATCCAAATTCAATACTACTGGTTTTAATTTTTGCTGGACTGGGTCAACGTTTTTGAGGTGGTGGATTAAATGAGGACACATTATTCTTCTACTGGTACTTGAATCAACCCACCTTATCCAGTTATATGAACAAAATTTGAGCCAGGGATATCCATCAAAAAATTATGAAATGTTTTACTCCTAAGAAATACACAAGGCCAGACACTATCACATTTTAAACAAGGATTAACCAAGGAAATAATGTCAATTATAAATTATTGAAGTTTGAAGTTGAAGTTGAAGTTTCAAAAATAAATTACTGTCTGTCAAGGCAAAATATTTTAGAATAGGTTGGGCAGTGCAGCTGATTTGAGCAAAAATAAATGTCACATTCAAATCCCAAACCCTTTCTTCAAAGAATCCCAAATTGTAGTAGTATTGTTATTATTAAGCATAAAATATCGGATATAAAATAGTTCAGTTTCTAGTTACTTTTTGATTATGATCAAGTAAACACCAAAGAAGGCATGAGGGATTTCGTTTTGCAGCTTAGTTTGAGCTAGAAATTCTCGAAATGAAGTTACCAAAAGCTCCTTGGCGGGTGGATTGCAATTCAGTATTCATGGATCAGTTTCTTCCTAAAATCTGTAATCAGAGAGTAACCCATGTGCGCCTATTGACAAGCCCTTGGGGCTAACCAAACCCATGACCTCCAACGCATACGCGCTGAGCGACTGACACTCTTAAAGTATGCTACCTACTCTTAAATCCATCTTTTTTTTATCTGCATTAAACATCGAAGCAAATAAAATATAATCTATTTTAGCCACAATTTCTAAATTGAAAGATGCATACCCGTTTGTTTTCACTAAATAAGCCAATACAAAATCACGATGAAGATCTTTCCTAACCCACAGAGTCAGTATATTGTGGAGACATGTGTCATGTGAGATTATAATAATAATAATAATAGTAATAATAACAATTCATGCCATGGTTACACTAGCTTGGTATGCACTTCTAGTAGCTTGGCTCCGGATGGTCTACTGGTCGTCGAGCATATATATTTACATTGTAAGAATCAGCTTTAAAATCTTCAGTAGGGTTTTTAATCAGAAATTGTTTACTGTATATTCATATGATAATCTTTTAAATTTCTCAATCTATATTAAAACTGTGCTGTGTTGTTTGAAATCATCAATATTATTACCAATCGATTACAGCGTATGTGAAAAAATTTAACATCACTTTGCATGTAGGCCTATATTTTTAGACACATAACTCAAACATAGAATTCAACTATTGATCAAGCATGCATATCATTTTTTCAGAGTACTTTCTCTGTGATCCAAAAATATAATGATGTATTTTATAAGGTGGTCTCACTTTTAAACCAAGATAATAAACTAATCATTGGTAAAACATTTTACGATTAATATATCAAGATGTTTTAGTTGGGAGACTGAGAAATGCCGAGCCAGGCAGTTTGCAGTCAGCAGAAGGAAAGGTTTTCCAATATTTATCCTATCAGATAACCATTTTCTATACTATATCCAATGTGTGAAATATATAGGGTTAATTTTACATGTGTTGTGTGTGCAATATTTTTGGTTGTTTTATGAAAACTGCAATGAATCAAAACAAGGTATCACACTTATACAACAAAATTAGAATGTTTAGTTTTACCTTCAACTTCAAATACATACCTGATTGACTGGTAAGCTCTATTCGGTTGACCCTTGTATCAAGCCTAGCCAAGCAGCCCAGCCATAAATGTCACTTTATACTATATATATACGGGTAACCAGATCTTGTGTTACCAAGTTAGCAGACAGTGATAAAATGGTGTGAAGGACCCACTATTTCAGACTTGGTGTAACTGTGAGGACTAAGTTTCATGTCATGAAACTTAGAATTATCTCCTCATTGGTAATAGGGAGACAACTTGAATTCAAGTTGGATTCAGTTGGATTTCCCCATGAAAATGGGATTTCCATTGATTATTTATTGATCATTTAATAAAGATACCAAGGGCGCGAATTTCTTCTCCATCTAATCCTGTCCGATGCTCAGGACAGGATTAGATGGAGAAGTTTGATATAGCTAGGCCTCCGGCAAGCACCCGCTACCCGAACAGGACAGAGCGGAGATAGGTGAGGATAGGTGAGGATACCAAGGGCGCGAATTTACCTATTTCTATTGGAAATATTAATTAATGGTTAATTAATATTTCCAATATTATTTATCAGGGGATTAAACACCATTCATACAACATTGGCTTTTGTGTGATGAATGTCCAAGTTTAAGATAATAATCTGTAGAAGATAAACTTATTAACTTTAGTGAATAATCCTCGAAAAAATACCATTTTGATGTTTGAATTTATTGTGACTAGCTTCTGAGTTTAGTAGTACTTTAAGGTGGTTCAGGTCAAGCATTCATTATAGCGACTTGTTTGTACACGTATGTCGGATCTCTTGTGTGGGACAAATAACATGGCAAAAAATGATATGTGACTTACATATACTAATTGGCTATGCTCAAATTTACATCCTAATAACTTTTGTAATCACACCTACACGCCCACAGGCCCACACGCCAACACACCCACTCGCCCACACACCCACACACATACACACATACACACTCACACACCCACTCCCATATGCCCACAGCAACACACCCATACACCCACAGACCCACACACCCACACACCTACACGCCCACACACCACACACCCACACACATAAACACTCACACACCCACTCCCACATGCCCACACGCCAACACACCCACTTGCCCACACACATACACACTCACACACCCGCTCCCAGATGCCCACACACATACACACCTACACATCGACACAGCCACACATCCTCAGACCCATACACCCACACACCAGCACACCAACACACCCACACCCACACACCCACATGTCCATACATCCACACACCCACACACCCACACACCCACACGTCCACACTCACACACACCTAAACATCCACACACCCACACACCTACACCCACACACTCACACATCCACACACCCCCACACCTACACCAACACACCAGCACACCCAAGCAGCCACACACCCACACACCCACACACCAACACACCCATACACCCACAGACCCACACACCCACACACCTACACACCCACACACCACACACCCACACACATAAACACTCACACACCCATTCCCACATGCCCACACGCCAACACACCCACTCGCCCACACACATACACACTCACACACCCACTCCCACATGCCCACACACCTACACACCTACACATCGACACAGCCACACATCCTCACACCCATACACCCACACACCAGCATACCAAAACACCCACACCCACACACCCACATGTCCATACATCCACACACCCACACACCCACACACCCACATGTCCACACTCACACACACCTAAACATCCACACACCCACACACCTACACCCACACACTCACACATCCACACACCCCCACACCTACACCAACACACCAGCACACCCAAACAGCCACACACCCACACACCCACACACCAACACACCCACGCAACCACACACCCACACATCCACACACCCACACACCCACACACCCACACACTCACACACCAACACACCCACACAACCACACAACCACACACCCAAACACCCACACACTCACACACCAACACACCCACACAACCACACACCCAAACACCCACACACCAACACACCCACACAACCACACACTCACACACAAACACACCCACACACCAACACACCCACACACCCACACACCCAAACACCCACACAAACACACACCCACACATCCACACTCCCACACACCCACACACCCACACACCAACACACCATCACACCCAAACACCCACATAACCACACACCCACAGACCCTCACACCCACACACCCACACACACAAACACCCACACAACCACACACCAACACATCCACACTCCCCCACACCCACACACCCTCACACCCACACACCCTCACACCCACACAACCACACACCCACACACCCACACACCCACACATCAGCACACCGACACCCTGTGGGAACAGGAGAGGTTAGATCTATCAGATGTTTCATAAAGATGAATAATATAAATGCTAAACAGACACAAATTATATTGTTATTGAGAGGAATAATATGCTTAGCTACAATATCGCCTGTGTAGCGCCTAGATAAAGCTGTAGCATATATGAAACTATCCCAATTCTATAGAATGTACAAGAAACATACCTCAATGTTATGAGTTGCGAATGCAATTATTTTCTGATATATATACATAAAATTATATATGCTTGATTGATTGGCATTAAACACAGTGCAAAGAGCTCAGCAATACATAGTTGCGCTTCAAATTTGAATAAATGCGGTTCCCCAATTCGAATGAACAAATGTGAACCAATGCGAACGGAAGTTGACCTAAATGATAATTCCATGTATCGATTGGCCCTCAAATCTATGTCACATTAACATATGGGAGCATAGTGATTTATTATAGTCTTTTATTATTACAGGATGCAGAGTAGCTTGGGCGGAGCAGGGTAACAGTAACTGGGATGATCCTGTTGTCCGGAAACAAACTTATGGGCAATTAAATAACAGCAGTAGAGAGCTGACTATGGCTGAGCTGGAGAGAGAGACAGCATCAGCTGGTCAGATAGCTTTATACTTTAATGGTGATGCAACTGAAGAGTTACCAGAGAGGCTATCTAAATCAGTGATATATCTGATGCTCTACCATATCCCAGAATACAGACTTAAACGCTTCAGGTTAGGAAGCCTGGTTATTGATGATAATGATTTAATTTTGGCAACCAAAAGTTATTTGTCATAAATTACATTCTGTTTTATAAATGCAGTAAAATGTTGGTGTTGTTTTCTCAAGTTTCAAAAATTTGGTTTATGATATTATATTATATTACACAGCTTATCAAAAATGACATCACTGAGACATCTAGTACTATGGGGTTGTGATCTGAGTAAAGGTGAAATGTTGAGTCAGATCCTATCAGAGCTACCACAATTAGAAACTCTGAGTCTCCTTGGTTGCAGCCTGACTGAGATACCGAAGAGGTGAGTTATTCTATAAATCTAGGCTGACACATCTCAATGTGTGCTGCTGATATATCAATTTAATAAATCTATTTTTAATGCATTGTCATATTGTTCTGATGTCTTTGTTGTTAAAATAACTATGGAAGATTTAAGCCAGCTTTACCTGACAGCATCAAAGATTAACTTCCTTGATTGCTACACATCTCTATATCACAGTTGTTATTTGCTGATTGAAATCCAATCCAATGAGACACACCAGCCTGACTGGCCTTAAAGAATTTTGCATCAAATTTCTAAACACTCAATCACTATGGTTTGATGGCTCGAATGAGTGGTCCACTCTGGTTATGAATTATGAATGCTAATGATTTCTATCATGGAACAAACATGAAAAACATATGCCGCGGCATTGTGTGCAAGCACGCTAACCATTCAGCCACACGCCTATATGGATTTGTTTGATTCAACATGGTATATGTTTTCTCATCAAAAATGTTGTTCGGCACAAGCGGAAAGGGACTTATATGCTATTCCCATAGATTGATCAAGCTCAATACTGGTTTCAAATCGATATATGGAAACATATTGAAAAAGACATTGTAATAACAATCATAAATTTGGGCATCATCCAATACCAAGTAAACCTAGCTGAATAAAATTTGTTTCTGAATTAACACATATTTGTAATTTATTTTCGTTTTAAATGTAAATCTTTACTATCTTTCATCAAACATCTTTTGTCTGTGCCACCCAATAAATTGACTCTGATAGTTATTTTTAGATTACGCTTTCAGTGATCGCAGCATCAGAAAATAGTGTTTGTTGTTTATGATTTACGACAGCGCTACCCAAAAGTATCAAAAAGAATCATCCACCCTGGCTTTGATTCCTGAACACCAGTATATGGTATATAACAGAGTCTCGTTTTGGACGCCCCATTCCAGTTTGTAGTTGATTGTTGGTTGAATTGAATAAAATGGATATAATGAAACATTGCATTTTCTGTCGGCAGCATTACTAAGATGTCCTTACTGAAACAACTAGAATTAGCTGATAATGATCTAAAGAGCGATGGTAAGCTGAGTCAGACATTGTCAGCACTCACTAATCTGGAGATACTGAACCTGAGCCGCAGTTGTCTGAGGGAGATACCTGAAAGGTAATGGGTTATTGTTAACTTTCAAATTTTTTTGGCTTCTAATCCATTAGTATGTATTCAGTGATATGGATACTGGTAACACTATTTTGTATGATAATAATTGAAACCAACTCAGGACATTCGATGTCTATCAGTCAACAATCAGACTATGTAAATGCAGAGTATAGTATCTTAGTTAGTTAAAGTTAGAATGAATCTAGCGTGTAGAAAAAACATGAGAATGTTTTTGAGCAATTTTTTACTCTGAGCACACAATTGATAGCAACTAAAACCTCTCATGATTCTGGTCACATCCACTTCCAAGTACAGTGTAAGCTGGTTAACTCGAAATTTCTGTTAATTTATATAACTGAGTGTGGTCCCAGCTCAGCCAATGGTTTTTAGACTCATTTAATTTGAAAATGTAGCTGTAATTTGAAATTGTCTTTCCCGACCCAGGAAATAGATAACTCCAAAATAAGTCCACATTCAGAAGGTTTATGATTCGAAGATGTCTTTTCTAACCAAAGAAGAATGTAACCCCTTGTTCAGATGTTTGTTTTTGACAATGCAGACAAAGAGAGTGATCAATATCTGGACTGACCACTCTTACTCAAAGCTGCCAACCCAGCATATCCAATTCAGTGGTTACTAATGTTCGCTAGTCATCAGTGTTTTATTTCCATTATCACTTGAATTGCACGATACAACAAAAAAAGTTGCTGTTTGTCAAACCAAACTACTCCTTGGTCAAACCCCTGAACTACGTCCCACATTCGTTGAAAATCCCCGCAAGCTGGCATTATTGTAATTAGGACAACTCATTATTAGAACCAATTTCTTGGGTCCCCTGGAGTTTGAATTAAGTGACTTACACTGTAACTGCTTAATTATGTATTTAATTAGTCAACTTAAATAATTGTGATATAATATTACCTTACATTATCAGTACATGGGCGTTGTAAATACAAAGTTACGACAGATGCATCACGATAGTATAGTTACATAACAATAGTACATAAACATCCAATGTATAGATTTGGGTATGTTTCGGAACGCTGCTCAAATAAAAATGTCCATTACTATTTTGAGGTTCATGTATATATATTTTTTGACAGGGGAGATAATTAAAGTATGATAACTCCCGATACAGCCACATTTTCTAAATAGGTAAGAAAATCACTGAATTATTAAATACAGTCAGATATTTCTGTTTGCAGAACTACTGATATGTCCTCACTGAAACAGCTAGTCCTAGCTGCTAATGATCTGAGTGGAGATGAGAAGCTGTCACTGACACTCTCAAAGCTGACAAATCTGGAGTTACTAAATCTGTCTGCGTGTATGCTGAGGGAGATACCTGAAAGGTAATGTGTTATTTTATGCTTTTAATTTTCTTTAATTTCTAATCATTTATTATTACTCATTGATACAATAATATTGATACCAGAATTAGGACAAAATCTATCAGTCAGGAAGAATGACTATAACAATTCATTCAAAAAAAATTTGACCAATTTTCTTACTCTGAACACACAAATGATAGCAACTAAAACCACTTATGATTCTAGTCACATCCACTTTCAAGTAACTGCTTAATTATTAAAATTTTCGAAAATAAGTATTTTTTTGGTTGATTTTTGATTGATTTGTAATTTTACATACGATAACATGGCAAGGATGATGAAGAAATGTATGTATATGACAGCTCTTGGTATAACTCAGTTGTACATAAAATTGTTGTTGTAAAAACTCATAAAATGATTAAAAAAACTGCACTGGTGTTTAGTTGTACGGCTGCGTCTGGGTCTGAATTTATAGGCAATACGTGAGGATACTCTTTGATTGGTATTAAAAATGATAAGATTGTACAGAGGATGAGACTCATTCCTTAAAATATTACTGAAATGATTAGCACAGATTTTAAACATAAAATCATTGAGGTTGGTAAATTCCAAGGCTAAACAGCGTTCCTCATAGTCAAATTCTGGGAGGATAACTCTCAATGCTGCCTTTTGTACACTTTCAAGCCGTGATTTGTTGTGCTCAGACAAAAAAGTATAAAATGCTGGAATGGCATAGCACGTGATGGAACGAATGTTCGTAGTGTAAACAATTCCTCCATCATTTAGACCAATTAATTTCAGTTTATCAATATGCTTGTTAAAATTTAGTTTTTGATCTAAAAAAACTCCCAAAAATTTTACTGATGACTGTGGCTGCAAAGATGTACATTCAATCTGAGCCGCCTCTGAGAAGTTGTGACGGGTTGACAAAGAAACATTCATAATTACTGTCTTATTTGAATTTAAAAGCATAGATTTTTCCTCGGCCCATCTTTCTGTAGCGTCTAATGCAGGCAATATTGCGATTGAGTCATTGGTGTTTGATACAGCAGTGTAAAAAGAAGTGTCATCGGCATACTTGACATGAGAAAAATACGGAATACATAAGTCATTACAATAAATAAGCCATAGTATCGGCCCTAATTTCGAACCCTGTGGTGTACCAACATTTGATGGGATGAATGACGATGATGATGATGATGATGATGACGGATGTTATATTAACTATATAGTATTTATGTTAAAATAAGCTTGGTGGCATGATGCATTGTTCTGTTCTGATAGTATTTGTTATAATAACCCTGATTCCTACACACCTGTATACCACAGGTGAATGTCGTATTTCAGCCATCTGTTTTTATTTTGTCATTTGATTTTTTTCTTTGTTTTGTGCCTTCAGTTGGACGCACAAGCCTGACTAGCCTTTAAAGATAAAGAAGCACGGCCTTGATCAATCTAATCAACACCAAATCAATAATAATAATAGCCTCCTGTGAATCGGGCATCATGCGAATCCGTGTGAATCATGCTGAATAAATAACCTTTTAAATAAAAATGAAATGAAACACTTCAAATTTAGTTAAATATTGTGTGTGAACACATAGTGTTTCCTATCCATCTTACAGTTTATCTTCCAAAGATTAACTGGTTCCCTTTTGAATTTATTCACCGCTACTCATGTATATATTCCATTCACCGTTATAATGGTTGCATTGATGTCCAATATCAGATCATGGATCCATGAAAATATGATTATAAATAGGAGTTGCCTGTCTTGCGGATATCACCAGGTAAAGTGTAAAGTGTAAAGTGTAAATACAACAAAAATATTTGAACTCTTCCAAGAGATTCTCTCAGTTTAGTCATACAGTTATAAGAGCCAATCATAAGTCCAGTCACTGTTATTGGACAAACAAAAGACGGATTGTAGCAACTAATAAAATTATGTATTGAGTTTTTGCTTTGCAACTAAAAGCATATCATTGTATGAGTGACTCAATAATCATAACATCGATGAAATGCGAGCAGATTGCAATTTAATAAAAATAATGGACCCAAATAGACAAACAAAAAATCAAGCAAAATTGCATCATGACACACAATTGAAAATCTGCCTCTTACACTAAAATAGCTGTATTGCGAAGCAAACAATATTTATCAAAAAATAATACTTTGTAAAACCCAACTGGGAACTTTAATATGTTAATTTCCCAGTAACAACCTGGAATAACCCAGGCAAGCTGCTTGACAAAAGTCAAGTGTCAGCTATTTATGATTCTGAACTTGTGATGAGAGATGCGATCTAGCAACCATACATAAATAGCCATAAACTTGTTCAGGGTCAGAAACGTTCCCCTCATCCATATGATATATTAGTGCTATATAGGATTTATGTTAAAACTGGCTGAGGCATAGCCCTACACAGCTCACAGTGTGCTACTGAATATTAATTCAACACACTTTCTGTTGAATTAATTAAAAAATACACGAAACAAAAACTTATAAATAAGAATGAATGTATGATTCACACCCATCTATAGCTGTCTACCTGCCCCAGAGATTTGGCCTTGACTGAAATTTTCGCTGAAGATTGCCTCAATTGGTAGTGAAGTGCTCTGTCTTGTTTTGATATACTTGGTTTTAACTATTTAGAGTTGAAGTAAATGATTATTAAAACTTCAAAGATAATACTCTAACCTGATTCCAATACACCACATGAGAATATCGTCTTTCAACTGTTTGCCATTATTTATAGTGTCATTATTGCCATTATTATAGTGCAAAATTACATTTACTGTTTGCAGCATTACTAAGATGTCCTCACTGAAGCAGCTTCATTTATCCAACAATTATCTGAGTAGATATGATAAGCTGGGCCAGACACTCTCAAAACTCACTAATCTGGAGTTACTTGATCTGAGCTGGTGTTATCTGAGGGAGATACCTGAGAGGTAATGTGTAATAGTTTGCTGTTCTTTTTTTCTTTTTCTAATAACTTAATACGGTGATGCGTATACCTGTTTCACTCTTTAATAACTCTTATATACACAAATTGTGACTTTCAACATTCCCCAATCAGTTCTTACTTTTGCGCTTGAGTAGTTGCTCGTGTTTGATGATGGTCTCTAGTTGTGGCTGTACAATAGCTTTGTTGATATACTTCATCAATATTTCATAATCAGTGTTGAGAAGGGAGACAGGCCTCCGATTAAGAGGGTAAACCATATCTCCTTCCTTCTGTATAAACACAGTTACAGCCTCTGTCATTGACTAAGGTATCATTTTGTTACCATTGATGTATTCAAATAGCTTTATTGAGAAGCAAACAGTATCATCAAAAAATAATACTTTGTGAAACCCAACTGGGAACTTTAATATGATAATAACAAAATATAAATTTGGACATAAATCAGTCAACAATATAAATTTGAATGCAAATGTACAAGGTAGAAAGAGCCTGAGCAATTTCCTTACACTAAAACACAATTGAAAGTAACTAGAACCACTTAGGATTCTGAAGACATTTCAAGTAACTGCTTTATTAATGAGCTTGTTGAAATAATGCGAGAAATTTATTAACTGTATAGCACTGAGATACGGATGATGGTGGTAAAACACATAGCATGGCTATTTGTTGAGATATGCAATCAGTATAAGACTTCGTGTCAGGATCTGAATAAAGGCTAAAGATCTGGCAGCTTTTACATTATGCATTATACATACACACACACACACACACACACGCACACACACACACACACACACACACACACACACACACACACACATACTTGTAAGAGGGTCCAATTCAGACCACACACACACACGCACACACACACACACATTCATTTCCCATTAACAATCTTGAATAACCCAGGCAAGCTGCTTGACAAAAGTCAAGTGTCCGCTATTTATGATTCTGAAGTTGTGATGAGAGATGCGATCTAGCAACCATACATAAATAGCCATAAACTTGTTCAGGGTCAGAAATTTTGCCCTCATCCATATAATATATTAGTGCTGTATAGAATTTATGTTAAAACTGGCTGAGGCATAGCCCTACACAGCTCACAGTGTGCTACTGAATATTAATTCAACACACTTTCTGTTGAATAAATAAAAAAACAGACAAAACAAGAACTTATGAATAAGATGTGAATGAATGTATGATTCACACACATCTATAGCTGTCTACCTGCCCAGAGATTTGGCCTTGACTGAAATTTTCGCTGAAGATTGCCTCAATTGGTAGCGAAGTGCTCTGTCTTGTTTTGATATACTTGGTTTTAACTATTTAGAATTGAAGTAAATGTTAATTGAAACTTCAAAGATAATACTCTAACCTGATTCCAATACACCACAGGAGAATATCGTATTTCAACTGTTAGCCATTATTTATAGTGTCATTATTGCCATTATTATAGTGCAAAATTACATTTACTGTTTGCAGCATTACTAAGATGTCCTCACTGAAGCAGCTTCACTTATCCCACAATTACCTGAGTAGAGATGATAAGCTTGGCCAGACACTCTCAAAACTCACTAATCTGGAGTTACTTGATCTGAGCTGGTGTAATCTGAGGGAGATACCTGAGAGGTAATGTGTAATAGTTTGCTGTTCTTTTTTTCTTTTTCTTATAACTTAATACGGTGATGCGTATACTTGTTTCACTCTTTAATAACTTTTATATACACAAATTGAGACTTTCAACATTCCCCAATCAGTTTTTGCTTATGCGCTTGAGTAGAAGATTCTGTGAAACATTTCTATTTCGCTCAATAGCATGACCAATATGACATCACTTAAGCAGCTTAACTTATGCCAAAATATTCTGAATAGAGGAAGTCAGCTGAGTATCTCAAGTTCGACAAATCTGAAGTTATTGAATATGAGATTGTGTACACAGACTAAATTCCTTAAGACAGGCAGGAAATTTTCAAAAGAAAGTGTTGGGCAATTTAAATCATGTCTTATTATCACATACATATCAATGACATGAGTTGGTATTTTCCCGTAATCACAAGTAAAGATAATTTTTTCCTCATTAGATTATTCGGCATTGAAAAGTGCATGATATATTGCAGCTATATCTATCATGATAATGTAGCTGTAGGTATGATAAATGCATATAACTCATAACATCAAAATATTTCTTTTCCAGTATCCGCTTACTGACGGCTCTAGAGGAGTTAAGGTTATCAGATAATCATAAACTACAAACACTACCTGATGATATAGGAAGGATAAAGTCACTAAAGAAGCTAATTGTGATCAGTTGTGATCTGACTCAATTACCTGACAGGTGAGAATTCTCTCAATTGTTAGTCCTATGCTAATGATACATTGGTGATATCACTTACTAGGAGCTAGCTGTACAATATTATTAGAACCTACAGACATTACATCATTATTAAGATTGATAAAGTTGACTGAAGAATTTAGATGAGGGATGCGACCTGATTCATTTCCATCCTAGCTGAGTATGTTCCTCATTATCAATAGAATGATAGTGTTCTATTATGATCTTACTTAAACAATAATTATGCATGTAATAGCAGAATTGTGGGGTTTCTGCCAACAAGGTTGTGGAATTAGGCTTCTGAAGCCCATAAACATTACCAAGTTGAACATTCTACAGCTTCTCATCATTGTCCGATTTTGTCAGCAGAATTGGTATAAAACATCAATGCCTGGTACAGTGATTAATCCGCTGATCAGGTGCAGTATGGTAAACTGTCCCCGCTCGAAAAAAACCCCGCACATTTAGCTTTAAGTCTTACATGCCCTCGCCAAATGCAGATTTCGAACAGCCACCAAAACTTTCTTTAGCTGAAATTTCAGACAACACTACTAGGACTATAATATAAAATGCAATGGAAAGATGATGAAATTTCAATGAGCATCACCAAAGAAAACAAAAATGCAATATCACCAATATTAACTTATCTTATAAGTCTTATGACACAAAATTCAGAATTTCAAAATCGCCAAAAAGTTGCAAGAGTTAAACCCATAGACAAAACACACAACACTAGACTGGACGCTGTGTAATTATAATTAAATCAAATTAATAAATAAATTAATAGGCTTTATAGAATTTGATACAGAATAGCAGGAGCAAGCTTCTGCAGCACAGGTAACAACCTTGTCTATATTATGTCTAACTCATCACTTATTTTGATTAAGCAAAAAGGGCAAAAAATATTAGTTAAACAGCATATCATACTTGCCAAGTTATCTAAATTCAAAAGTTGGAGATTTCAATTTACGGCGATACTGCACGTCATCGCAATGCTCCAAGGTTGCAAACTTCCCGAGCAATCTACATGGGGGTTTGAGGGCAGTGTGATCTCCCAACAGGGTCCGGCATAAAACCTGGCCGCTGATGCTCTGAGAGCATTTCTAGCCACTAGGAATGGCTAAAAAACGCATATTTGACGTATTAGTCTATATTCTGTCTAACTCATCACTTATTTCGATTGACCAAGACGGACAAAGAAATATTAGTTAAACAGTGATTGTAACTATAATGCTGATACTTAGTAACCATTGGAGCCTAAATTTATTAGATGTTATATTAGATGGGATGAGTGTAGTCTGTATGTGGTCATTATTTCTGCTCAATCAACTCGACTAATGGTTGAATTAAAAAAATCAAGTATATGACAAAACAAAGAAATTGAATCCCCCCCCCCCATCCGCAACTTTGGTTAGATCAGGATAACATCTTGTAAAGGTATATGATATATCACTAAAACCTTGACCGCTTTGGATTTCCACACCATTAAAGGGGATAATTGTCAGCTATTATGTACATCAGAAAACTGTCTCCGCAATCGTTAGTCGTAAAAAATCGGAGTGTATGGATTTGCATCAAGGCGTAGCAAAGCATTTGCAGAAAACCAACAACCTAAATCAACTCCTGTTTGTCCACTATATTTTATTGCAGTTGACAATTGAAAATAACTCGATATCCTGCACCAGTGACACCAGTGACAACAGTGACAATCACAAACATTATTTTTGTTCAAGAAACTCACCTCGTTATCTTAGTGTTAACACCTCTAATCCTAATCCAATCTCTCTTTGTATTAATCATAACAGTTTACAGATTATGAATTATCACCACTCTTTCTCGAGAGCCACTACCTATATCACCTTATATTTGTGAGGGTCAAAAATTTAGAAACTTTACATTATTTAATGTTTTTTTGTCTTTTTGTTGGGAGGCACCATATAGGACTGCCATGCGATATGCCCAAACTATTGTAGTCTGAATAAATATTGAGCAGGTTAATCTTGAGCCAACTTCTTACTATCCCTACTTTTGCTGACAGACAAGACAGCCCAATAAACTGTCAACTCATATAGGCCTAAATATGACATCAAGTGCCAACACAATAATGGCCCGAAGACATAGATTCCCTAAAAGTGTTTGCTATGGAACAGCTTACGAAATAAGACATTTTAGCTGAGTATTTTCCACATGATCAAAGGTATGATAGTGATCATAATCATGAATCTTTTCATTACATGCAGCATAAGAAAAAAGTGCTGAATTGGGCTTATCTTGAAAACTTCTTTCAAAAGGATAAAAATTCCGCTTGATTCAGCACCGTAATAGGCGAAAATCAATGGGGTTATAGTTTGGGAAATAAGTTTGATAGTTGAACTGTCATTTATATCCACTTCTGCCTGTTTTCTTGACATGGATTCTTATCACTGAAACTCAGATTAATCAGCTTTCAAACCCCAATGATTTGAAAAAATTCTGTCTCCCTAAATTTTCAATAATGCAGATACTGAATCTGAAAGAGATTTCACCTTGTCTTAAACGATTTTGAAGATACTCCCATTTCTGCTCCTTTATCCTATGCTACGTGGGTTTTTTCCTTATTAGAGTAACTATTTTAGAAAACCAAACCTTGGAACCTCGGATCTTAGTGCCTCATAGAAAATTAAGTCTGACAGTTTAGATTTAACATTGATAGCCTGCAATAACTGGAATCTCTATGAACAGCCTCAATCATAACAACATTTTCATTATATATGCATATAAGATAGCATGATTTGCTTTTGTATCACATAACATCCTTAATTTCTAATTGTGCACCTGATGCAACTGAGCACACTGCCCTGCAAAACTAATCGACAGAATCTATACAATTAAATTTTTGAATATAGTATTTCTATTTCATTTCATTTAAAATTTTCTGCACTCAACAGTAAGCAAATGGTAAGGGTCAGAGCTGTGGGCATGAGTATAATAATATATCTGCCAACTTTAAAATGTTATTTTTCGACTTTTTGACTCACCTGTGGCGAAGTTGGGTTCTAATCAAGATGGCAAGATATAAGGCAATCCACTCACTCACCATAAAAGTCAGTAGACATGTGCCAATGTGTTGTCTCTTCAAGGTCACGGTCAAGTCAGCCTCTGTCATATATAGGTCAGGGTAGATTCTTAGTAGTATGAGCAGAGAAGACAACTCCAAGATACATGTACAAAGAACATGTATAAAAACATGACAACAAACTTTATGATAAGAATACTCAAGACACCCTCAGTGCAATACAATAATACAAATGACATGATTAAACTTTGTTATAAACCTGTACTCGTAATACATGACAGAACTTAATATATGATAGGTTTATAGGTATAATCTGCTGATCTGTCAGAGTGTTGTGAACTGTCCACCACAGAAAATGAACCCAGCGTCACTTCACAATATTATAACTGTACAGGGGACAACTCACCGTTAAGTGACAGGCTATCAATGTAAAGAACTATTGGGACCCATATATTAATTAAAGCTGTGCGTTAAATATCTCACATCTGTGATGTATTGTTTAGTCATCAGTTTTGCGAACACAATTATATTGTTAGTAACTTGTAAAAAACAAATGAGAAAGAGACTATGTAGCAGATAAGAATAGATCAGTTAAAAACTGGTTGCCATGCCAGGTTATATGTCTTCAACTGTAGTATTATAAGCCACCAATTGATTTATCTTGAAATGAAGTCTTTTTTGAAGTTTTGAAGTTTTTTTATTGCCTAATTTTAATACCCGTCCTTGAGAAGGTTGATAAAATTGCAAGAGCGGAACAGAAAAACTCTAAAATAATTCAAAAAGGAGTCTGAGGTGTATCTGTTGAGGAAATGCATCTAAAATAAAAAAAAAGGTCTTTTGTCTCTTGGTGGTTCTACACTTGGATGGTCGGGATTTATATATATTTGCTCTACCTTAATACGAAAGTTCAAGGGATGTTGAAGTGTACAATGCAAATAGTGTGCAGGAAAGTTGCGATTGTTGGCAGTATTAGATTGTCAAGACTCTGTTAATAGTTGTCACAGAACAGCAGCATAATCTGAGTATCAGTGCGTTGGACTCTCTCTGTCAGTTTCTAATAACAGATTGTACAATGCAGGGCAGGCGCAGGTGATTACAGACATTATCTTAGCTACATAGAAAGTTTTTAGGCCGTCGCTATCCATGCGTTTCAGTAATCTCATCAGGGATAGGTGTTGGGAGCATTTAGATATTATGTAGTCGACATGATTACTGAATGTTAGTGTATTGTCTACAAAAGGGGGAAAGAAAAACATCGTCATATTCAAGGTTACACCAAGGTGCATAGCAGGTTTTTTCGTGAAAGCCACATTCAGTATCACAGTTTTGGTAGACTTCAAAATCATAATGTACAAATGCAAATGCAAAACTCGAGTTACAGAGAGTTAATGCTGAAGCAGAAAAAGCAAAACAGGAAGCTCAAAAACAGGCTCAGGAGAATGAAAAAGCAATGTTGGAGATGAAGATACAAGCTGATAAGGAGATAGTAAAGGCGGATGGAACAGAAGCTAAAGGCGGATCAGGAGGCGATGGACCGGAAGCTAAAGGCGGATCAGGAGGCGTAGAACTGAAGGTGAAAGCTGATCAGGAGGCGATGGAGCTGAAGGTGAAAGCGGAACAGGAAGCAGAGGAGAAAATACAACTACATGGATTAGAGATTGAGAAGCTGAAGTCGGAGACAAGTTTGGAGCACTCAAGACATGACAGCACTACACTTGAGATAACCAACAAAACAAAACCAAAAATGCCATTCTTCGATGAGAAGGTCGACGAGATGGATAGTTACTTGGAACGATTTAAATGGGTTGCTGAATGATGTAACTGGGACAGAGGAGACTGGCCCTACCACCTCAGTCAGTACTTGAGGGGTAAGGCAACAGACGCTTACATCCGATTGTCACCCACTGTTCTCAAAAACTACCATAAAGTCAAGGAGGCTTTATTGGAGCGGTTCAATCTAACACAAGAAGGATACAGGAAGAAACTGAGAGATGCTGATGCTTATGAGGATGAAACCCCCGCCCAGCTCCACACTTGCATCATGACTTATGTGTAAAAGTGGATGGAATTCTCGGGCGATAAAGATTACTGGAGCTTGTGTCAAACAAGCAATTTATTTCATCTTGTCCTGATGACTTTGCTATTCACTTGCGGCAAAATAGTTATGATAACAGTACAGATATGTGTGAGTCAGCATCACTTTTCCTGCATGCTCGAGGAAGAAAACTAGCTAAAACAAAAAGGACCAACACAAAAAGGCCGGAACACCCACCTCCAGGCAACAGGGATGGTGGGCAAAGAAGTAAGAGTGATGGTGCATGCTTCATATGTAAGGAGAAGACACACATTGCTCGCTACTGCCCACAAAGAAGTAAGAAGTACTGTTCACACTGTAATAAGATGAACAACTGTAATAAGATGAATGCATAAGATGAACAACCACAACACATCGGACTGCAGCAGGCTCAAAGAGAGGTCTGTGCTCACTACGGCAGCTGCAACTACAATGGTTCGGAACAATGCTGCGAGTACCGATATCCTTGACAATGAAGGAAAGGCAACAGAGATTACAGTAAATGGACGAAAGTACATAAACGCGGCTGTCTGCAGAGATGGACCCTGCTACACAGATGGAGCTGCAGTCACATCTGATGCAGAAGTCAATGGAAAGCATGCTCCAATGATGCGCGACACCGGATGCAGCTGCATTTTGATCAATGCTAAGTATGTGCAACCTCAGCAGCTAACAGGAGAATAAGTTTTTCTGCGGATGGCTGACGCAAGTCTTTGGGAGGCTCAGTGCGCTGTAGTTTCAGTATGCTCTCCTTTCTACAATGGTACCACCAAGGATGCAGTGATGGAGAAAACAATCTATGATCTGCTTGTCGGGAACGTAGATGGAGCTAGGCCTGCTGACCAACCGCTGGATAACTGGAAGGATTGTGCTGTCACAACTCGTCGACAGGCTGCAAAGGAGAAGGCAGGAGACAGATCACTGGTGATTGACTCGATGGCCACTCCATTAAGTCTTGGGAAGGATCAGTTGGTCAAACTGGAGAAAGACGATTCCACATTGGGACGATTCTCAACTCACAGGAAGTGAAGGAGAAAAAAGGATGTACCACTAGATTTGTTGTGAGGAACAACATTTATTATATCGTGAATACACCAGTCCAAAGACAAACCATGGAAAACCTGTGAAACAACACATGGTTCCCAGCTCACTCACTCAGGAAGTTCTACAGAAAGCTCATGATTGCATAATGAGTGGACACCTTGGAGTAAAGAAGACTACTGATAGAGTGCTTTCAAACTTCTTCTGGCCAGGCCTAAGTGGAGATGTGAGGCGCTTCTGTCAGTCATGTGACATCTGTCAGAAAACAGTGAAAAAAGGCTCGGTCATTAAGGTTCCAGTGTAGGAGACACCACTCATTGACACCCCATTTAAGCAATGTGCTGTGGATATAGTCGGACCTATCCACCCTCCTAGTGAGAAAGGACACCGCTACATCTAAACTCTGGTTGACTATGCTACTGTACCACTGAAGAACATTGACTCAGCTACTGTGACTGAAGCTCTGCTGGACATTTACAGTCGGCTCGGTATACCAGAGGAGGTGATCAGCGACCAGGGAACTCAATTCATCTCAGACTACATGAAGGAGTTCACAAGATTGCTTGGGATACGCCAACTTCCTAATTCCCCTACCATGCCATGGCAAATGGACTGGTGGAGAAGTTCAATGGTACGCTCAAAAGCATGCTGAAGAAGCTGTGTGCTAAGGAGCCCCGACAATTGCATCGCTTCATCAACGCTGCTCTATTCGCTTACAGAAAAGTCCCACAGGAGTCAACAGGCTTTGTGCTGTTTGAATTACTATAATATGGAAGGACTGCACATGGACCCATGTACATACTACGCCGATCTGGACGAAAGAGGACACTGCTGATGATGTCAAGACTAGCTATCAGCATGTCTTTGAGTTGAGGGAGTGCCTGGATGATATGATGGAGATGACTTTAACCTCACTGAAACACAGTCAAAGGAGATACAAACACTACTTCGACAAGAAGACTCAGCAAAGAGATTTCAAAGCTGGTGACAAGGTGCTCATCCTACTACCTAAAAATGGGAACAAACTTCTGATGCATTGGCGAGGACCCTTTGCAGTTGAGGAGAAAGTCAGACTCAACGACAATGTCATCAACATTAAAGGCAAGAGGAGAACTTACCATGCCAATATGTTGAAGAGATACTATGGGCGAGAGACTCCAACCGACCCTGTGACTGTTGGAGCTGTCATGACTCTGAATATTGCTAGTGCTGGAATAATCAATCCTGAGTTTGGAGAGGAGAATGAAGAATACCAAGATAACTTACTGGAGCTATACCAAGGCAAAAAACAAACGTAAACCAGCAAAAGGGTCATTCTGGGAGAAGGACTGGAAAAAAATCAATAACTACAACTGATAGAACTGCTAGACAAGTTCAAAGATATATTCAGTGACTTGCCAGGGAATGCAGCAGGAATGTAGCACTCTGTTCTGCTTACAACTGCTGAAACAGTGAAATCCAAGCCTTACTGGTTACCCTACTGTGTAAGAGAAACCCTCAAGGAGGACATCAATGATATGCTGAAGATGGGTGTAATCAGACCCTCTACATCACCCTACGCCTCACCCACAGTGATAGTGAAGAAACCAGATGGAAGCAACAGGATCTGCATAGACTATCGCAATCTCAACAAAATATCTGTGTTTGATCCAGAACTCTTGATTAAAGCTGATGACCTATTCAAGAAGCTGAGTGGAGACAAATACCTCAGCAAAATTGATCTGTCTAAGGGTTACTGGCAGTTACCAGTGAAGAAAGAAGATATCCCCAAAACAGCGTTTGTCATCCCTGATGGACACTATGAGTTCATCAAGATGCCATTTGGAATGGTCACCTCTGGAGTCAACTCTAGTGAGAGGGATGAGAAGACTCCTTGGAGATCTTAAAGGAATGGACAACTACATTGATGATATCCTGGTACACAGGGAAAGCTGGGAAGGACATGTCAGACTATTGACAACAGTATTCAACAGACTTAAGGCTGCAGGGCCTACTGTCCTACAGAGCAAGTGCAGGATTGGAGAGGCCAATGTAGAGTTTATTGGCCATCATCTTTGGTCAGATGGGATCAAACCAGTAGAGGACAACATACAAAAGATCAGGGCCGCGCAGAGGCCCGGAGATAAAACTCAAGTGAGGTCTTTCCTGGGACTCACTGGGTACTATAGAGAGTACATAGCATATGACTCAACCATCGCCAGCCCTCTAACAGTTTTATTGAAGAAAGGCGGGCCGGAGAAAGTCAGATGGCAGGAACCGCAGGAGAAAGCACATGCCAGCTTGAAAGCTATGCTGACTAGTGCACCGATCCGGAGAATACCTGATGTGCACAAACCATTTGTGCTTAAGACTGATGCATTTGATGTTTGACTGGGAGTTGTGCTGATGCAAACTTATGATGGAAAGATGTTTCCAGTCAGCTATGCTAGCAGAAAGCTTCTGGACTGGGAGAGGAACTATTCAACCATAGAGGAGGAGTGCCTAGCAGTGGTATGGGCTATAAAGAAATAGCTGCAATACTTATATGGTGCGGAGTTTACGCTGCAGACAGATCATCAGCCGCTAGTATACATCAATCAGGCCAAGTTCGAGAACGGCAGAGTAATGAGATGGGCCATGTACCTACAGAACTTCAAGATCAAAGTGGAGGCCATCAAAGGCAAGGACAATGTCGGAGCAGACTATTTTAGCAGAATTGACTCAGAATTTTGTTTATCGAGTGAGAAATGATCTAAAGATGATTCCTTTTAAAATAGGGGGTTGTCACAAATTCTGTGCAGTGACAAAGATGACTCGTGCTAACCAACTAGCAAAATAGCCAAATAGCCAAATAGCCAAATAGCTAAATAGCTAAACAGCTGGGATTTTATCATCATTTCATCAGCATTGTTTTCCTATTATGTCATATAAATAGTGAGAGCATCAAGATACCAAACATTGTTTTCAAGACAGTTAATCAGTGATGTTGTTTATTGAATGTTTATACTAGACAATAAAAATCAGATAATTCTAAAAATGCTGCTTCTCTGCTCTGGAAGACAAGCTGTATGTTAAATGTGAAGTGCTCAACTCTGACTACCAGAATTCTCGAACTCGTCACACAGTTGTAATAATTTTGTGACAACACCCATATACGTTTATACCAGAATTTGCTATCCAATTTTCATTTATTTACCTAGATTTTGCAAGGATTGAGCTTTATTTCTAGTATGTATAACTGCTTTGTTTACTTCTCAAATTAAATCAATTCAAATTGAGTTCTCACTGCCGCTGCCGGGTAGCTAATTTTTTATAATTAAGCTATATATCAGAATTGGACATGAAATTCATTAGACGCACAGAATATTATATCATCTGCAGGTACGATGAATGATCTGATGCTTTTTTTCATAATATAGGTATTTTAAATAATTATTATTTAGCTAATTTTATGATATAGGCTACTTAAAAGGACTAGATAGCAAATCTTAAGGCGCACAATAATATTATATAATCTGCAGTTATGATGAATGATCTGACGCTTGCCCTGGTACTGGTACTGGTGGAAAACTACTTGTTTCAATCCACCGAAGCTTTTTGGAGGAGTGCTTGAGCTGGCTCAGATAATTAACTAGGAATCATGATATAATCAATAATATGTGCAAATATATGAAAATCTGTCTGTAATGCTGAGACAGTTTCATCTGAAGACTGGTTACGTTCTGTTACCACGAACATAAGGAGCATTATTCATTTGTCAAGCCTTTCAAATTTTAAACTCAAATAAGCTGTCTAAGGCTGCGAGTTGGAAATTAAATTTGTAGATGCCAAAGCCAAGAATTAAATCAGCTGAAGATCTTTTAGTTTTAGCAATGTAGGGCATGGTAGTCATCAATTCTTCACAACTACATGGATTTGATTAGCAAATTGATTTACATCATGGTCTTATGATAGGGATCACTACTCATCTTTTCTTGAAGATTTAGTGATGACCAGTTCTATTCTCGGTCCAGTTCTCGTGCTCGAATGTATTGTATGTATTGTAGTTCTCAGATTTAGGGCAATCAATCAAAGGAATGGTAGTTTTAGAATTCCCTTAAGTCAATAGACAGTGGTCACATGATTATTTGTGGCAACAAACTTAGTAAATTAGTCGAGGTCGGCATTTCCTCGTAGAAGGCTAGACAACCCTGACATTTGGAAACGCGATGGGATACTTGATACTTTGTTTTGGATTGATTTAAGTCTAAAAAATAAATTTGATTTCCATTCACCGCTGCGAACATTGTATCGATGTCCAATATCAGATCTATGGACACTATTATTGAAAAGATCATTATAAATAGAAGTTGCCTGTCCTGCGAATATCACAGAGTAAAGTCGTTTTTTATGTACTGAACTCTTTTTCAAGATGAAAATATTTTTAGGGTTGTAAATACAACAAAAAATATTTAACTATATAACTATTAACTATATAGTATTTATGTTAAAATAAGCTTGGTGGCATGATGCATTGTTCTGTTCTGATAGTATTTGTTATAATAACCCTGATTCCTACACACCTGTATACCACAGGTGAATGTCGTATTTCAGCCATCTGTTTTTATTTTGTCATTTGATTTTTTTCTTTGTTTTGTGCCTTCAGTTGGACGCACAAGCCTGACTAGCCTTTAAAGATAAAGAAGCACGGCCTTGATCAATCTAATCAACACCAAATCAATAATAATAATAGCCTCCTGTGAATCGGGCATCATGCGAATCCGTGTAAATCATGCTGAATAAATAACCTTTTAAATAAAAATGAAATGAAACACTTCAAATTTAGTTAAATATTGTGTGTGAACACATAGTGTTTCCTATCCATCTTACAGTTTATCTTCCAAAGATTAACTGGTTCCCTTTTGAATTTATTCACCGCTACTCATGTATATATTCCATTCACCGTTATAATGGTTGCATTGATGTCCAATATCAGATCATGGATCCATGAAAATATGATTATAAATAGGAGTTGCCTGTCTTGCGGATATCACCAGGTAAAGTGTAAAGTGTAAAGTGTAAATACAACAAAAATAATTGAACTCTTCCAAGAGATTCTCTCAGTTTAGTCATACAGTTATAAGAGCCAATCATAAGTCCAGCCACTGTTATCGGACAAACAAAAGACTGATTGTAGCAACTAAATATGTATTGAATTTTACTTTGCAACTAAAAGCATAGCATTGTGTGAGTGACTCAATAATCATGACAATGATGAAATGCAGAGCAAATTGCAATGCAAAAATAATGGACACAAATAGACAAACAAAAAATCAAGCAAAATTGCATCATCACACAATTGAAAATCTGCCTCTTAAACTAACTTACAATTAATTACGTATCCTGGTTGTTGAATATCTAAGTATAGAAAACATTCTTAGCATAAAGCCATAGAGAAAAGTAGAGTAAAGTAGAATAAAGTAGAGTAATGTTGAAGGCCAGCACGCTATAAATGATATAAACATTATCAATAATTATTCCATTTCTATTTTATAATTATGCTAGAAGTTGGGGCATAATATCAGCATAACGAAATAACCTTTACAAATGCAATAATACAAATAATAGAACTCAATAAACAACGCAAATTCCATTTGGCCGCTAGATAAAACTTACATCAAATAACGTTACAGCTAGGATGGACCGATACTGAGACTTATTAGATGGTCTGGTGACGTTAGTGGCAGTATACTTCCTGGAAAAAGTTTGACAATAAATTAATGCACAAAATATAATTACGACAGCATAAATATCAACTTAATGTAAACCACATAGCACAGAATAGCGCAATAAGTAAATCCTAACTTAACTTAACCTTGAAGGAATCTCTTAACATTCATACTATGTTATTCAAACAATTAGTCAACTTAAATAAGTGTGATATAAAAGTAACTTACATTATCAGTACATAGACATTGTAAATAGAAAGTTACGACTGATGCAACACGATTGTAAAGGTACATAACAATAGTCCATAAGACTTCCAATGTATAGATTTAGGTATGTTTCGAAACGCTGCTCAAATAAAAATGTCAATTACTATGAGATGTTCTGACACCAGAAACAAATGAAAAGTGATCTTGTACATATATTTTTTGACAGGGGAGATAATTTGAGTATGATAACTCCCGATGCAGCCACATTTTCTAAATAGGTAAAGTAAATCACTGAATTATCAAGCTCACTGAATTATAAAATACAGTCAGACAGTTACATTGTTACAATAATATTGAAACCATGATTACGACAATATCTATCAGTCAGAAAGAATGACTCTAACAATCAATCCAAAAAGAGTCTTACCAATTTTCTTACTCTGAACACACAAATGATAGTAACTAGAGCCACTTAGGATTCTGGTCACATCCACTTTCAGGTAACTGTTAAACTAATGAGCTTGTTGAAAATAAGCAACAAATTTTTAATAAAGTATAGTTATTATGTTAGCGTAAACTCAGGCTTAGCCTGACACAGAATTTTAAAATCACAAATATTGAATCAAAAATATTTCAGTTAAAATTTCAGTCAAGGCCACATCTCTAGGGTGGTTAGACAGTAAGGTGTTTATAAATCATATATTCATAAACACCTTACTGTCTAACTGCCCAAGAGATGCGGCCTTGACTGCAATTCTCAACTGAAATCTGTCACACTATTATTCGTTGGAATACTTCATGAGCAACTAAATCAAAAGCTTTCTCTTGACCCAGTGAGACAATATTACTATTACAATCCACTTTCCGACTGTATGCTAACACATCCTGTATCAAACAAAGGCCTTCATATATTGACCTACCTTTAACAGCACACAGTTGCTCGCGGTTGATGATGGTCTCTAGTTGTGGCTGTACAATAGCTATGTTTATATATTTCATTGAGATTTCATAATCAGTGTTATGAAGGGAGAAAGGCCCCCGATAATAGAGGGACTGTAATCTAAATCCGGCATTAATTGTAGAGACTTGGTAGTCCATCTCAAAGGGTTTACTCATGCAGGGAGTAATAATATGGACAAAGATATCTCTAATGAGACTTACTTTTACCAATCTCAAATTCACATCCTCATAATATCTTTTGACATTATGGAGCATATTATGTCTTGTCAACACAGGCTACATTGAGTCATATGTAATAGCGTAAGGCATGATGATTAATGATCTACTGATTTAAAATTCACTAGAAGATCAATATAGGCAGTGAACCTGCTGTGGCACGCATTGTGACCCTGTCATTTAATTAAAAACTGATGACCCCCTTTAAGGTAAACCTTATCGCCTTCCTTCTGGAAAAAGACCATTTCAGCTTCTGTCATTGACTAAGGCATCATATTGTTACCATTGATGTATTCAAATACCTGTTTTGTATAGCAAAAAATATCATCAAAAATTACTTTGTAAAACTCAACTGGGAGTCTGTTAGGGCCTGGACTTTTGTTGGGCGCACTTTCAGATACTATGTTTCACAATCCATCCTTCACATTCCTGCTCTCTTGACAGCTGACTTACAGTAATGGTCAAGTTTGAGATCACCCATTGGATTCCCTACTTACTTTTAGTATTTCATCTCTTTTTCTCCCCTGCTATTTTTCACACCAGTAATATTGTTCTTTGCTCTGCGCTGTCTGATCATATCAAAGAATGTGCTGAGCACCTTTATCTTGTAGTTGCACATCTGGTCCTCACAGCTAATCCCTCAAACTTTTCTTCCTGCATCCCTTTCAAGCTATATTTAATCCTTCCTACATCGTGACCTAGTTGATAAATCACAAGCAGATTCTTAAAATTTCCCAAAATAGGCCGAGAGTCATGAATAGTGTGACTCTTACTAGATTTGACGAATATGATCTGATTCACCTTTATATGCAAAGAACATTAGATAGTGCTAAAAAATTCTATTGCACTGTTTGGATGTCACACAGGACTAGAACAGTTTTGCAGGTTACCAAGGGAGATAAATGCAAGTTCAGTATACTTACTATTCAGTCATGACTGCATCATTCCCATGCAGTTTAGAGACTAAATATGATTTAAGGTAAAAGGTACTGGTTATACTCTTCAATATAATAATATTAAAACAAAAATTAGGACATTCAATGTCAATCAGTCAACAATATAAGTTTGAATGCAACTGTACAAGGTAGAAAGAACCTGAGCTATTTTCTCACACTGAAAACACAATTGAAAGTAACTAGAAATATTTAGGATTCTGGTCACATTCCAAGTAACTGTTTAATTAATGAACTTATTGAAAAAAAGCGGCACAATTTATTGACTGTATAGCATTGATAAAGATTTATGGATCGGTGGTAAAATACATAACATGGCTCTTCCGTGAGAAAACTCAGGCAAACTGCTTGACAAAAGTCAAGGCTCAGCTATTTATGATTCTGAACCTGGTTGAGCAATCAAAGACGAGAAATTTGGTCGACCAACCATACATAAAGATCCATACACCTGTTCAGGGTCAGATATGTTCATCTAATCCATATAATATATCATGTCTGTATAGTATTTAACTCACAACTGGCTGAGGCTTTGTCTGGCACTGCTCACAGTGTGCTACTGAATATTAATTCAACAGGTTTTCTGCTGAATTAATTCAAACATATACAAAACAAAAATATATAAATAAGATATGTATGAATGAAAAATTCATACACATCCAGCTGTCTACCTGCCCCATATCTATCCTAAAAAAACCTAGCTGTAGGCATAATAAATGCTCATAACTCATCACATAAAAATATTTCTATTCCAGTATCTGCTTACTGCCAGCACTAGAGGAGTTAAAGTTATCAGATAATAAGAAACTACAGACATTACCTGATGATATAGGAAGGATAAAGTCACTAAAGAGGCTAATCGCTGACAGATGTGATCTGACTCAATTACCTGACAGGTGAGAATTCTCTTAATTGTTAGTCCTATGCTTATGATACATTAGTGACATCATTTACTAAGAGCTAGCTATACAATATTATTAGAAACTACAGACATTACATCATTATAAAGATTGATATGAATTGATTGATATGATAATAACAAGTAAATATAATTTTTTTCCTCATTAGATTATTTGGAATAGAAATGTGCATGACATATTGCAACTATATCGGTCATGATAATTTAGCTGTAGGTATGATAAATGCATATAACTCATCACATAAAAATATTTCTATTCCAGTATCTACTTACTGACGGCACTAGAGGAGTTAAAGTTATCAGGTAATAAGAAACTACAGACATTACCTGATGATATAGGAAGGATAAAGTCACTAAAGAGGCTAATCGCTGACAGTTGTGATCTGACTCAATTACCTGACAGGTGAGAATTCTCTTAATTGTTAGTCCTATGCTTATGATACATTAGTGACATCACTTACTAAGAGCTAGCTATACAATATTATTAGAACCTACAGACATTACATCATTATAAAGATTGATATGAATTGATTGATATGATAATAACAAGTAAATATAATTTTTTTCCTCATTAGATTATTTGGAATAGAAATGTGCATGACATATTGCAACTATATCGGGCATGATAATTTAGCTGTAGGTATGATAAATGCATATAACTCATAACATCAAAATATTTCTATTCCAGTATCTGCTTACTGACGGCACTGGAGGAGTTAAAGTTATCAGGTAATAATAAACTACAGACATTACCTGATGATATAGGAAGGATAAAGTCACTAAAGAGGCTAATCGCTGACAGTTGTGATCTGACTCAATTACCTGACAGGTGAGAATTCTCTTAATTGTTAGTCCTATGCTTATGATACATTAGTGACATCACTTACTAAGAGCTAGCTATACAATATTATTAGAACCTACAGACATTACATCATTATAAAGATTGATATAGTTGACTGAGGAATTTAGATGAGGGATGTGTCCCGAGTCATTTCCATCCGAGCTGAGTATTTTCCTCATTATCAAAAGAATGATAGTTTTCTATGATGATGTTACTTAAACAATTATTATGCATGTAATAGCAGAACTGCTGGGTTTCTGCCAACAAGGTTGTTGAATTAGGCTTCTGAAGCCCATAAACATTACCAAGTTAAACTGTAGAATAGAATCAACCTGTGTATGATTGAAGAGATGCGTATATAAACTGCAACTTCAGTAAAAACCAGAGCAAGCCAAAAATACTGCTAGCACAGTGCTCACTAACAACCAACTGACTCATCTAGAGCTATATGTACACACAGTTATTCACTATACAGTAAAAAGCAACATGTTCAAACATGCACACTTATGGTATAACAAAGGAAATTATTAAGCCTTATCAGATGCACACAAATCACATGAACTTTCTACAGCTTCTCAACATTGTCCGATTTTGTCAGCAGAATTGGTATAAAACGTCAATGCCTGGTACTGTGAATAATCCGCTGATCAGGTGCAGTGTTGTAAACTGCCTCCCGCCCAAAAGCAACCCCCGCACATTTAGCTTTGAGTCTTACATGCCCTTGCCAAATGCAGATTTCAAACAGCCACCAAAATTTTTGTTCTCATAAATTCTTTGACAACACTACTAAGACTGTAATAAAAAATTGCAATGGAAAGAAGGCTGCCGGCTATGACAAAAGTTCAATTAGCATCATCAAAGAAAACAAAAATGCGATATTACCAATATTAACTTATCTTATAAATCTTATGATACAAAATTCAGATTTTCAAAATAGCCAAAAAGTTGCAAGAGTTAAACCCCTCTTTGAAAAGGGCTCTAAGCTTGACACCAACAACTAGAGGCCTATATCAATTTCGACAGCAATTTCCGAAATTTGTGAGACTATATTAGCATTAAAACTTCAACTCCATTTCGAAACAAACAAATTATTCTATGAGGATACATTCGGTTTTAGGGAAGGAAATATCACATGTTTGGCAATCTCGAAATTAATTGAAAAGTTTTAGAGTTTCAATAAAAATGAAATCGAACAAGGTATAGTTTTTGAGCTTTTGATTCTATTAATCATGATATTTTATTTAAAATACTACCATATTATAATTTTACTTCTGGTGCCATAAATTCAATGACTTTCTATCTAACTGACCGCTCGCAATTTGTGAAATTGCGTGATTGTTGTTCTTCCACAAGAAAAGTGAATATTGGTGTACCTCATGGATCGGTACTGGGACCATTTCTGTTCTTAATTTTCATTAACGACCTAATCAACTCTGCGCCTCAATTTGAATCTTATTTGCGGATGACACAAACATTCATAGCTCTGATTCAAACATTTTAAAATAAAATTTAATCAACATTGAACAGTAGTGCTTGGCAAACCGATTATTTCTTAATACCAAAAAGACTTTTCAGGTCCTTTTTAAAGCACCTAACAAAAATGTAGACGATCCTGAAGTTTTTAATGTTATTATGGGAAACAACATAATAGAATCAATCTCCTCCACTAAGTTTTTAGGATCAGAAATTGATAGCAATACTACTTTTAAAAACCATATATCACAGATTTGCGAAAAGTTTAACTACCTCTTTAATTATTGCGACAGTTTTTAGATGTGCCAACAATGATCAATTTATATTATACCTTCTTCTATCCACACCTTATTTATTGCATTGAGTTTCGGGCAATGCAGCCCAATATGAATTGAAACAAATTTTTTATTTTTGCAGAAAGCTGCACTGCGTTTGATTTTGAAAATACCACCTGAAACATGTGTCATCAAATTTTAAAAAGCTCAAAATCATGCCACTTTCGATGTCATTTGAATATCGTTATTTTATTTTCTTTGTAAAACATGTAAATGAAAACAAATTATACCCTAAATTCAACAGCAGCGAAAAAACAAGATCAAATTTGAAATTTCAACCTCAGAGAGCCAACAACTGCAGAGGGGAGCGGTCACAGTTGACAAATGGAGTCAACCTGTTCAACAGTTACCTAATGGTGGAGGAGGAGGAGAGCGAGCCGTTGGGTCTGCGGGGTCGGCTGGCGGAGGCTTTGTGGGGAGGGGGGATGGTGTGTAGGGGGCATTTGGTAGATGGGGCTTCCCGGTCAAGGGTCGGATCGGGATGGTCTCAGCTTTGTGCAATTGGGAGGTCGCCACTCTAGTCTCGACCTGTCTGACGTAGACTATCACACGGCTGCTTTTTTTTTTATCTCTGTTTTAATTCAGAAACCTAATACCAAAATGAAGCTGTCCTGAAGACCCTTTACAATAGCGATAGGCCTATTATTAACCGTCCCCTCTACCGTGAACTGTTCGACCCTTATTGTAAACTGTCCACCCTACTGTAAATTATCCTCCGTATTACTGAATGTACCATCTCAAGGGCCTATCTATTTATGATTATTCTTAAAGGGGCCTTTCATTAAGCTGGTGCATACCATGATATTCTGGCTGCCACTGTGACGAGCTTGACTGTATCAGCTGATTGCGGTGGTAACTCATCCACATTGTGATTGAGTGTTAAAAGCCTCTCTGACGTAGAATACATGTTAGGTCTATTTTTCGTGCACACCAGTTGTGTTTCGAAGCTCTTATGATTGGAAGATGTCTAGTTTGTGAAGAAAGGTGCACTAAGCAAACCGAAAATAGGTTTGTGCTTAGCACAGCGCAGAACGCGTTCTTTGCTGTTCTATAGTGCTGTTGTGCGTTCGTTAAAGTGCCTTGCCAACAGCTACGACACGTGAAAACAACCACCCTATTCAATTATCTTACGTTCTACATCGATGAAGCGTTGGTGATACCGTGCATAGATATTCTCAATTGAGAATCATACAATAATTATTAATTGTTATCAGTCTATTTCCCGCAGAACTGGGATGAGACTCCTCTTTCTGTTTTATATGCCCTGCCTATATAACACTTTTAAGTCTGCTACCAGACATCACAGGATGTGTTGTCGTATTTCATTGTCTATTATGACAATGCACAATGCAGCTGCTATTTCCTTTTTGATGCCAACCATGCTAAATGCTAAATGCCTCTGTAAGTGCTCCCAATAAATATCCACAAACATCACCAGCAGACAAAAATAATACTTTAAAATTTAACATGGTTTAAAACCTGAGGGTTGAGGCTGCTTGGGGTGGTCCAAGCGCTCTTTCTGTAATATCAGAGCGTAATATGCTCTGTGGTTATTAATGATCACCTCAAAGGCATTGCTAAATTCTCAAAGTAGTGCTTCTCTATGTCAAGAAGGGAATTCAAATAAGAAGGTGTTGAATAAGACAGATCATGTTTTAGGATCACATACACATCACAGCCATGAGGAGGACAATAAAAATAGTAATTTTAGACATTTAGGATTTCATTCAGTAGCAACGTTTTGAGATTCCGTTTGGCTCAGGTCCAGCATAGATTATAAGGAATTCTACTCTACATACGTGGGTTCATGTTTGTAGAGAGTATTGCTGCAGACTCTGAAAACTGTACGACTTATTTATACCCATTTTCAAGGTTCTCCCAAATTATCAATGACATCAACAAAAGCAACTCAGTTAATTAAAGTCAATTTGGGAAAATCCTAGGCTAAGATGTTGTCTTCTCCTTTTGTTGAAATTTGGTGGGTCATTTACAAAATAGAGTTATCACCTATTGTATTTTGTTTATCTTGAGAAAATGGCCATAACATGGCAGCATGGCTCAAGCTTATCCTAAAAATCCTCACTATAATAGCATGGCAATATGTTCAAGCTATGCCGTATGACTGCAGCTTTCAAGACTAGAATCGTTTGCAATGTAAAGAGCAATTTTACATCAGTTTCCACTTACATGGCTTGATTTTCGTTGGGGAAACATTGTGTTGAGCATGCATTGCAGATTAATCTATATGAAGCTATCTATCTGTGTAAAACTATTTGGTTGGTGGCTAGACTGATTCACAGAGTAAAGCAATACAGAGTAAATTTTACAACAATAATCAAGTCAAAGAGTTTTTTACACGTTGTTCAAGGTACCTTCAAGCTTTGTGTCAAGGGGAGGATCATGTGAAGCTTGATGCCAAAAACTGATTTCATCCATTTGTCACAAATATAGGGTTCTGGAGCATGAACTGAATTCAAAGTGTTTGATTGCAGTAAAGAATAGAATATGCAGGCCGCCCGTAAAAACATTTCCTTCTGTACAGCCTTATTCTGAGATTAGATTTGATGTTTTATGCTTAAGTTACACCTTTCACTATTCTAGCTAAATTCGTAAGGCGGGTAGCTACGTAAGCAGCATTGTGACTGTTTTAATAATAGGAATAACTATTATAATCTTGGAATGCTGCTGCAACATGTTCCCTTGCAATCAAAGAACCTTAAATTTATGGTATCTTAGGTACTTGGGCTTGGGAAACTGGTCGGGAAATATACTTAGTCTGAGCAGGAATTATAAAATATCTAGCGCTGCATATATCAATCAAATTCTATCGAGGTAAAAGTGCTGATCTGACTGGATAAAAATGCAATACAACAAGACAAAAAAGAGATTATCAAGTCATATTAATATTCTGGAAATTTTTGGAATATGTATGTAGAATAGTGAAGATTAACAATTTTGAGTTATACAGTCATTCTGATAGAATTTGATGTGTGGCTGCCAATTTGTCCCAACAGTCTACACTGAAAACTTAGTGACCAACAGAAATATTCTTTTGTTTAAGTTCAGTATAGCAGCTCTATTGCCATTTGTAAATTGCTCCACTCCTTTGATAAAAGGCAATTGAGATTTGTTTGCAACTGTACACAATCGCATAGAAACTACAAAAATATAGGCTCTTTGCATTGCATTGCGCAATGATGCCACAGCACTGGTGGATGAAATAAACACCGTAATGAAAAAGTAAATCGCATTTTAAAATGTGTTAACAAATTATTTCAAACATGCCCTCAGACGAACTTTTAGATAATGTGATTAACTGATGCTAGAAAAAAAAACCAGATCTTTGTGACTTACCATGTCTAAATGTAACTCTGCCCAAACAGAAAAACATGAACTTGGAGATTTTTTGTCAGATTTAAAGTTTTTTGCAGAAAAAAATAAATGAATAGTTAATTGACTGACTAACAATCCAGTTGATCAAATGTGGTTATTCTGTATCAAAAACTGTAAAACTTAAAAAATAATGATTTGTTATGATAATTTGAGTAAAATATGCCAACTGATTGATTATTTATAATTATAATTGAATTGTGTTTTTCTTTGGTTCCATTCATTCTTCAATATAATGTTTTTGCAAGACAAAAATATAAAAAACTTAAAATCTAAGTATTGCAATTTATGTAATAATCCTTCACCAATGTAATTCAACATTAAAACTGAATTTAGTTGGTAAGGATAATAGATGTAATTCCTACACTGTTTGATATTATTTAAAAAAAACAAAATTTGGTTGAAACATCCATCAGTACCATCAAATGTAATTTAGGTATTAGTAGCTTTGTAAGTTTTCGATTGGAGGAGCCTTGATAAATGATCAAATCCATTGCTATTAAGCGAGAGGTCTGGGGTTCGATTCCCGCTCATGTCTTAAGGGATTGACCCTGGCTTCTCCCCACCAACAAACCAAAAAACTCAAATCAACTTCAACAAACAACTCTAACAAATCAAATGCTGGAACTCAGACCTCACTAGCACCAGTCAAATAATCACCTACATCTCAAAATCTTGTTAGATAGTCAACAGCTTCAGTTACTAATCCTCTCATAACAGACCTCACTAACTCTTAGTAGTCCTCTCTTTTAGACAGTCTGTGTTATCTGAGATGTGAAATGTTCCCGGAGCAGGCTTCAGTTGTCACAAATGTGAATTTATTCCCTGTTATTAATCAACACTTTAGAGGGTATCCAACTATCTCTTATTCTCAGAATTGTACAAACCAACTCTACAAGCACTGCTTAGGATAATCCATCAACCTGTTTTGCCCACACTCACAAAACAACCGACCAAAACTAAAAACATGAAAGCACAAAGAAAAGGTCACAAAACATGATATCAGAATATAAATGCCTACATTATTCACAAATGTTTATGCTACCTGATAACTCATATCAATGGGGGAAGATTTTTGTGTAACACAAAAACTTACTAAGCAAGATTATCTGCCCCTGATTATAATCATGAAGTCATAATTTCAAAGATAAAATGGCTTCGTAGGTTCACTGTTGTATTAGTAAAATATGTTTAGATTAAATGTTTCAATTATTCTAGACACTCGTCTCATTACAGTCCTCTGCACACACGTACACATGTACACAGGTACTCGGGTTTGTAATCCAGGAGAGTGTAACTTCTGCATATTTGATTCAATTTATATTATATCAAGTACTAGACATTCGTCTCATTACGGTCCTCTGTACACATGTACACATGTACACAGGTACTCGGGCTTGTACCCAGGAGAGTGCAATTTCTGCATGTTTAATTGAATTAATATCATTATATTCAGTACTAGACACTCGTCTCATAACAGTCCTCTGCACACACGTACACATGTACACAGGTTCTTATCTAGGAGAGTGCAACTCCTACATGTTTAATTGAGTTAATATAATTATATTCAGTACTAGACATTCGTCTCATTACCGTCCTCTGCACACACGTACACATGTACACAGGTACTCGGGTTTGTATCCAGGAAAGTGCAACTCCTGCATGTTTAATTGAATTAATATCATATATTCAGCACTAAACACTCATTTCATTACGGTCCTCTATTTACACGAAGAGTTTTGACAAAAACCTTTCTCATTATTCTATTCCCAGAAAATCTACCAAAATCACATATTTTCTTGAACGTTAATTCTCTACTTCTCTGTAAGTTGTTATCTAAAGCTCATATTCCTACCTCCCAGGACTCCCATGTGATCAATCCAAAGTATCATGCACGGAAGGGATGGGATATGATATGATACCCCTCAAATTGTAGGTACCCGGCCATAATGCCATGGTCAAAATACCATTGGGACAAAATGCCAGTGACATAATGCCATTGCCATAATGCCATGGCCATGATGCCATAGGTGATAACACCACTGAACACTATACCAATGCCAAACTACCAGTTGTACAAAACGCCAGTTGTGTCAAAATACCAGTGGACATAAAGCCAGATTGGACATAATACCATTTGGGACAACATACCATATCCCAAAATACCATTGCCATAATGCCAATATATGTAACCAAAGGAGATCAAGCCACGCTGTATTTTTTGTAAGTCATATTACAGCTCCGAGTTGCGCAGTCAGGGTAGGAGGTGGTTCATCTAGTTAGAAGTTTCTACGTTTGAATGTTTTTCTCTGGGGTTTGTTAGGCCCCATCGTACTGAAGGCTAGTGTGTGCTGCAGAAATTGTAGCAAATATTGCCCATCAACTCTGTGGGTTATGGCAAATTGATTGACTCTCTATATTTGACCAACTTCATGTCTTGGCTTGAAGGGTTTTGACTGGTCTTGTCTGATGCTATTACTGGCGTCATGAAGGCTAGCATGATTGAACAGAGTGTAGAAAAATTCTGATCATGAGTTCATGAGTATGCTGCTTAGCATGAAATACAATCTTTTACAGCGTCAAGACACTGAAAAATTGACAAATTTGACTTAACCTACACAAACATCTGAGGCAAGGCCATTTCTAAAACAGTCATAATGATTATCTTTGTATTTGGATACTTTTTTATATCTTGTTCGTAGCTTTCAACCTGATACCGAGACGTTTGGCAACATAATACAATGCCTAGTTTTTATTTTTGCTCGCAACAAGTATAAACTTTTCTAATATGTTTTATCCCTTAGTGCCCATCGTGTCCGCCATGCACCACCTGACCAGAGATGCCCCACCAACCCTACTGTGAGTTTGCACACTGGCCCTGCCCAAACTACCAAAATTAACAAGGACCTCTCTCCTTGCTTGTTATTGGTTTTAATAACTATTTTATATTGAGTATTTGAATTGAGTATGAGTTTAATAAAATTTTCAAAATTCTATATTCAAAGCGCAATTGTAATGGCATGAGAAGAGCATTTTTTTTGTAGAGTCGTATCTGGCTATCACTTGCGTCACCCCAGAACTCTAATTCTAATGCTGAACCGAGTGCTTGTATCATCATCAGGGTTAAATTGAATTTCTTTTTCAGGCTTCTAAAATGTTCATGGAAAGTTATGTTGTTCCTTTTTCTTCTTAAATAGTTCCTGAACATGAGCTATTAATCTTCTGGTTAAAATATTTGTTTGGGGTTTCAAAAAGGTTTTCTCATAGTTTATCACCAGAAAGTTGGTGATACACCATTCCGATTCTTCCGATAGGTTGATCGCCGTCAGAGTAGTTGTCTCCTTTCAAGGGCGATTTGCTGTGAAGTGATAACAGAGTGAGACTTGATTATCTGGATGTAAATAACAGTATAACAGTCATCGGATATGTAACAGTAAGGTGTTTTGTATAGCTTCACAGCCACGACTTGCAAGGGATCAATTCAAGGAGGGTTTTGGCGTCACATTCACAATCGCAGGGTTTTCAGCAGTGGGTTGTTAACAATTAAGGGGAGGATAAGGAGAAATTGACAGACAACTTTTGTTAGTAATCTGGGACAACACTGTAGGGGTTTCCAGTGGATTATCAGACACCAGGCCACACCACACTCGAGACCAGATCAGGGTAACAAGTCCTTGCCCATACACTAAAATCAACCACAACAAGGCGCCGGGAGCCAAGCACGGGGAAGGGAGCTGGGTACCCTCGAGAACACGGTGACAAATTCACAATCAAAACAGCACTGAGTACTTGTTTCATGAGTTGGTAAATATTGTTGGAGTTGAGTAAGACGAGAGCAACAAATTACAAACAGAGTAGGATGGCTGATATACAATGAAGTAGGACAGTCCAGTATGTCGATGAGAGTAGTCAGTGGTGTGAGTCATAAGTCAGTAAACAATATCATGAGTCATCAGTAGTACAATAATGATCAATAAATAAATGAGCAACAAGGGATATAGTAATGCAAACAACGAACAACATATACAGTTATCATAAATCAGTTCGATAGATAGCTGGGTTGAGATATCGGTAGACTCGCTGGTTGAAAGCATATTTTTTCACATTGGTGTTGGTTGTACCAACAACACAACCTGTCCAGGTGTTGTGATCATGCATATGGCTTGTGGAGACTTTGCTTTCATCAACAGCTGCTGAACCTGCAATGATTTGGAAATACAATTTTAGATCGGAATTTTGTCGTCTTTCAGCTAGTCTGCCAATCGAACTGAGACATGAGATCACTGATATGATCCGACTTTTTTTTGTGATAAGCCCATCTGAAAGCCTTCCAATTAATCGCTTCATTAGTGTCGATGTGTTTCACCAAGTGAGGCGACCAGCTTTGAGACGCGTATTCCAGTATAGGCCTACAAATAGATCTGGATTTTGTATGAGCTTTTTTCAAATTTCTCATCAACATATGAAGTGTTTGAGTGACTTTTTCACATATCTCCCTGATGTGTTTGTCGAAGGATAATTGGTCATCTATATGTACACCAAGATATTTGATACTGGGTACTTGGGTACTGGGATACTTGAGTCAGCTTGGAGTTGTTGAGCATGTAACTAGCCTGGGTTGAGTTATGTTTTTGACGCTGTACTCTCATGTGCTCACACTTATCCACATTGAACTTCATCTGCCAGGTGTTAGCCCACTCAATTAGTCGATCAAGATCGCTCTGCATATGATCCACATCCACCTTTGATTGTATGATTGTACTCGCTGAAAAGCTAAAGAGTCATCTGCAAATAATCTAAGGTTTCAAAAATGGACACAAGATGGCATGTCATTGATATATAATAAAAACAGGAGGGGCCCAAGAACACTGCCCTGGGGCACACCAGAGGTAACATGATGCAAAGAAGATTGGACACCATTAACTGTCACTGTGAGTAGTTGGTTGGATAACCATTCAGATATCCAGTTGCAGGTAGATCTATGGATTCCTATGGCTTTCATCTTGAGGAGAAGTTTTGGATGTGAGACGACATCAAAAGCCTTTGAGAAGTCAAGGACTGCTAGATCAACCGGGATGTTCTGATCATAGGCTTCCACTAGGTCTGTTACGGTTGTAAGAAGCTGGGTGTCGCAGCCATGTTGCTTTCTAAATCCATGCTGGCATTCTACAAGCAGATTGTTATTATCTAGGAAATTGTTTATGTCATGACATAGAATATGTTCTAGTATTTTAGATGTAATGCAGGTCATAGAGATTGGTCGGTAATTCAGCGGATTACTGCGGGAGCCTTTCTTGTGGATTGGAATGACATTTGCAAGCTTCCAATCATCAGGAGCAGCGCCTGTAACAAGAGAATATTGGTAGATTAATGACAATGGTTTGTAGATAAAATTCGCCAGAAACTTCAGCAAGGCAGAGGAGAGTCCGTCAGGTCCCGCACCTTTAGTGATTGGAGTTGCTTCAGCACTCCAATCGGCTCAATCTTAATACATGAAGACTGTTGAGCAGTACAAGGGTTTGTGGGAGGCTGTCTACCATCATCGTCAGTAAAGATAGAGCTGAAAGCAGATGCAAAACAATCAGCGATATCAACAGCTGAATCGGACAGGCAACCATCTATCTTCTTGATTGTATTGCTGTTTACACGCCTGTTAGAAATGAACTTGAATAGGGGTTTACTGTCTCCATTCTCGAGCTTGCTACAAATATGGTTGTTTATAAATGCATTGTAATCATGGTTTATGAGTTTATCACAGAGTTTAGATTGTTTAGACGCTTTTTCCCTGTTCTCGGCAGTATTGTGTAGCTTGCTTGTTTTATGCCATTGCTTCCTCCGATCTACTTCCCTCTCTGTTGACTTGGACATCCAAGGGCTCGGGGTGGGCTTTCTCCTTTTGCTTGGGATGTTTTTAGAAGCGGATTTGAGAATACTGGATTTGAAGGTTTCCCAAACTGTGTTTACAGGGGCCCCAACTTTCACTTGCTGGCTAATTTCAGTTTCGATGTCATAGTAGTCAATCATTATCTCAGGGATTTTGGCCTTTTTGAAATTCCAAAATGGTGTAGTATTGTTGTTATTGATTTAGTGGGATATGGGATGCTCAGAGAATAGGTCAAACAAAAGCACATGGTGATCAGAACAACTGGGCTCACTTATAGGGATGGAGAGGTCCAAGTTAGAGAGTACAAGGTCGAGGGTGTTTCCTTGTGTGTGTGTCGGAAAATCAACAAACTGTTCGAGGTCACTGGCTTCTACAAAATTCAGAAATGATTCATGCATATTTGGGTTCAGGCGTCTTTTGAGTTGACCTTTTGACCAATCAATGTCTGGTAGGTTGAAGTCACCTACATTCAGTTGATTACATGAGGTTTGGTTACGATGCCAGGTAAGGAAATCATCTATTGAATTGATAGCTGGTCCGATAGTACACTGTACAAGAGAAAGAAAACCCACCAATACTAAGGTCAAGTGACAGGATTTCATCTCTTTCTTCTGGTGTGATCTTATTAACTAGTATATTTGATGTTTCACAAACACCAATCAATACTTCTCCACCACGACCAGAAGTGTTAACACGATCTAGCCTGTAAAGGGTATAATTATCACAAATTTCTTCATCAAAAATGCTACCAATTAGTTTAGTTTCTGCTAGGGCAAATAGGTCAGGTTTGTGATTGGCAAGAATCAACTCCAGTTGATGCCTTTTCCCACTTATACTGTTGCAATCCCAGACCAATATACTGACAGGATGCTTAGTATCCATCGTGCATGTTAAAGTTAGACCTGTAAGAGAGAGTATGAAACTAGTTTAGTGTTCCCTAGACAAGGACTGGTCTGTGTTGACAGTAGAGTCAATAGCCTTGCCACTTTCATCTACAACAATCCATGCTTCAGTGCCTTTCTCTGAACACTGGAGCTGGCCACTGCGTAACCTGTATTTGTTGTCTTTGAACATATCTGAGAGGTTGTTTTGTATACAACAAAGTTTGTACTCCTTCTCTTGCTCTTCTTTTGTTAGATCGGGGGTTGCAAACATCCGGTCTCTGTCACTCTACCTGTTAAAATACCTTAGAAAGTCTATCTTCATTATCTCTGTATGAAATTGGATTTTCACCGGCCGTGGTTTGTTCTGTGGTCTGTTCAATTTTTGTACACCTAGCCTGGAAACCCTAGTAATAGAGTTTGGTAGGAAACCTAAACCATGCATAATGTCATAGGCCTCTTTATGGGTGTTGACCTCTTCAGCAAGACCATGCAAGATAGCAAATTGATAACGCTCAAGTTTCTGTCTTTCGAGTGACTCACGTTTTGCTCTTTGGTCTAACCTTTCAGCGCTGACCTTCAACTCAGCGTTGTTGTCGTTCGGTTCACCAGTCACCTGAGCAAAAGTTTTGGTTAGCTTATGGCTGTCAGTCACTAGTCTACTCAAGTTTTCTATCTTGTCATCAATTTGTTCAAGTCTTGTTTTCACCTCTGGGCCAAAGAAATATTCTGGTAATTGTGGAAAGCACCTGTGGCAGTACCATACAAGTCCAGTTCTACTAGTTATCTTAGTCAGTTCAGTCATAGTCAGTACATCAGCCCACTCGGGTAGACAATAGGTATGGGCAGAATATTGACAGATATTACATTTTAGTGATGGTTTTGTTTTGGTTACAGCTTTAAGACATTTTAAGCAGGTGTTTGGATTGGCAGGTTGACCAGGGGTTGGTGAATTTCGGCTTTGATTGCCTCTAGGGCTAGAAGCAGGGGTTTCAGGCATTCTTGAATCCCGGTTGTCTCTTGAAGCCAGGTTAGATACACACCAGCACAGCACCAGAGTCACCCAACTTGGAGTCCACAGAAGTGAACAGACAACTACCCGCCCCAAAGCCCATATGTGTCATATATCGTGATATAGTGTGATTCATAAACAGTGACTTTGTGTTGTTGACCACTGTCAGCGCGGCATGGGTTCTCACCTGCAGAGATAAAACTTTACATTGTGTAATAATTACAAATGCAACATTGATCGTTAAGTCTATGTAATGAGCAACAGGCTTGTGGGGTTGTGATATTACCTTGGGTGGTGTTTGATTTTACCTTTTTTCACTCGATTTCCACAATTTATGGTGTGTTCAACTAGTTTATCAGAAAATTAATTGCAAATCTGTTCCGAACTCCTGAAATCAAAAATGTCATTAGTGTGAAACTTTGAAAAATTAGATCTGAATTATACCATCCACTCACTGGTATTGAACAATTGTTCAGGGAATGGTACAAGACCAACATCTTATTGTCAGGTGTTGTTACTTGGTGCTAATTTGTTTCACTCATTTAGCATAGTCACTGATTACATAAGTTGATTTCCTCTGGTAGATAATTTATCATGCTTTATAACTTTTTCATTGGATGCTCCCAAACTTACCCCAGTCCGTAAATATGATTAAATTTGTACCTAGATTGAGTTTTATGCAGTTTGCTGTCTTGAGAAGTTTTCCCTTTTCCCTTCACTTGAGAGCCGGCTACCTCGCTCGATATCCTACCCAGGAGCGAATCCCAGTTAGAGAGAATCCACGGTGAAACAATATTGAAACTGGCTGATAGTATTTGTGTTTGGAGGGGCAAGCAACCCTAGGGATTGGTCGGATTTGCGCTTCCTTGCATTTATCTGGAACGTAGATCGCATCAAACTTAATATGTTATTGAGAGACAAACATCTTCTTCACTGAGACCTATGGCAGAACTCCCCCTACAATTATTTTCAGTGAATACAGCCATAGAATGTAGCGCAACAAACATGTTATAATTGTGGTATATTTATATATATTATATGAAAATGAAAGGTTCATCCCATGCTTCCTCCTCACGTTTTTTAATCTGGCCTCACCAGAATTTGAACTCTGGCCCCGGTGCTGAGATCAACCGCTCAGCCACGCTTGGCCGCTGAAGCTTGCAAAGCTCAGTGTGAAATACTCAAGGTGTTTAAATTTAATGATGTAGTGGGTGTAAGTAGTAGTATATAAAAAAGTGGGTTATAACCGTCCACCTCCTTGCTTCTTTTGGTCTCAACTGGGATTTGAATCTGGACCACTCACTGTGATCGAGCACGCTAGCCACTCGGCCACGCCGTCCCGCTGAAGCTTACAGATTTTTAATGATTTATATTTGAGATATACGGGTAAAGTAAGCATACCCTCATCTGGTTTTACTACGCATATGTGGTAGAACACAGGACTCTGTTTCAGCCGTTTCTTCTAGTTTTCTCCAAAACACTTTTTGAAAAAGTGATATGAGGCACTGGATATGGGTTTTTATATACAACATACTGCATAAAATCATAAATCAACACTGCTACTCATCTCAACAAATAACATGTGCTCATAAAGCCTGTACATTTATTAGTGAATCTATTGAAGTAAAACTGCTATCACCATCAATTAAATAGGACACATATTTGTTGAATCTGGTTTATATTTTAAAACAGATTAAATGATCAAAGCTCTGCAGAAAATGTACAACACCAATTGCCATCCTCCCCCTATCAATATTCTTTGCACAATGTGTGGTCATGATTGCAGTCATCCCGTTAATCCGAATAGGAATAAATTATTTCATAGTAGTCCGTAGCAACCATAAATGCAACATAACAACAGGTAGTCCGACGAAAGCAACTAATAGCTAGCTTTCAGTTCAATGATATCTCTTTGGGGCTTCAATTTGACTGTTTACGGTTCATGAGAAAGCTTAGGAATGTTCAAAACCGCAAAATTTACACAATAGAGAGCTGGGGCCGTTTTTAGGGGACAAAAAATATTACATTAGGAGAAAACTATTTCTTAATGATTATGAAAAACATATCGCAGTCAGCTGGTCTATCCCCGATTTCTCCGGGATATATAAGTCCCGTTATCTGCTGCCTCAAGAGAGCCCTCTGATTTCTTATATTCACCTTCCATGCGGCCATACAGTTCTCAATCGAATTGTTCACTTCCACAGTGATTGTGATTTATACGGGCGCCATGTTTTTTTGGAGGATAATTCAAGGTGATTTGCCCGTTCGGTTCAGTTATAGTTTTCAAATATTGGACACTATTGTGCCTATTACTTTTCTGGTAAAGGTAGTTCCCAGTGAGGGGTGAAGTAGGTTGGTAAATTTCCGCCGGCTATTTGATGATATTGTCTTCTCGTTTTGGCCGATTTGATTTCTCATCAGGTGAAATAAACGTTGAGGTGCCATTTTTTGTTACTCAATCTCCCCAGCCACACCTTCATTGCGGCCGATAGACATAGCTTCAGAAAATAAAGGCATTGGTTATGGTGAAAAATATATTGTATATATTATCGCGGTATTTTAATTGTGTCAAAATCACCGATGATGCACCATTTAACTACATATTTTAGGTGAGCCTACAGGCGATTCAAATATTTATTTTATTTTGACATTTTTATGAATGTGACTGATGGGAAGGGGTTTGCAACATCACTCTCATTTAGGACAACTCTGAAAAAGATGAAAATACATTCCGGTTTCACTCATAATTGCCCAGCAATAATCCCCTCCAGATTATTAGTTTATTTTAACATCGACGACTTACCTAGTGGTACATTGATCCACATTTATGCTGTCAAATTCTCAAATATATTGGCTCCCAGCTGCAGATGCATTCATTGGATGCCGCGTATACTGTAGTTGAACAAATAACTGAACTGATCTCGGTATTTGGAATGCAACAAATTTGACCAAAATGACACCAAAATAAGATAAATAATCATAATTATCTGATTAGTTTAATATACACATAAATATCTCATCTTATTCAGTATAAGAACCATGAGGAGACTGAAACAGCTGATGTTGCAAGGAAATAACATCAAACAGTTACCTGAATGGATCGGTGAACTAGTGTCTCTAACTTATCTGGACCTTGATGAAAACTTTGATCTCATCCGATTACATTCCAGTATTAGTTCGCTGAATCTCTCCACATTCAGCTGTAAGAAGTGCATCAAGCTAATAGAGCCACCCTATGCTGTGTGTGAAGGAGGTTGGAGCGACATAAAACACTACTACACAGACATGGAAAGTGGAAAAGAAGTCATCTCTCTATCACCTATTGTCCTCATTGGTAGAAAAGAGGCAGGGAAGTCTTCTCTTCTAAGTGTCATGAAGCATAAGTTCGAAGCTCGAAGTCCACATGATGCAAGCGTTGAAAAAACAAAGGTTTTTGGTTTTGAGAAGGTACAGATTCAAGGACCTGATTCAGAGAAAAGTGATGTCCAGGTTATTGACTTTGGTGGTGATGAAATTTACCATCACGGCTACCACCTGACAATGCGTGAAGACTGCATACCAATAGTCGTGGTGAATATGTCAGAATTCGAAGAAATAGCCAAAAAGCGAGGACCACGTGAAGCCACTAGAAAGGTGGCATTTAATTGGGTCGCACACCTTGGCTCAGCTGTTCAGAAGATACAGGACCCAATCGTAGTTCTCACCCACCATGATGAATATAAAACTGATTCAGTCCTGTATAAGAAACTAGAATTGGATTTCACACACACTCTACAAAATTTGACTGATGAGCTTCTAAAAGGAAACAGTCAAATAGGAAGGCTCGCTGTTCGTTCTGACGGGGATCATGCTTCATCTGTGTTCAGCCAGAAAAATGTGTTCTCAGTAGGCTTTTCTCAAGATGACAAAGTCTATTCCACAGAATTCAAGAGGCTAGAGAGACACCTCTACAACAGAGTAGAGAGTTCAAAACGCTCCATTCCCAGTAGTTGGCTTTCTCCCTTCACCGAGAATAATGACAGCTATCTCAAATATGACCTGATCTCTCCTTCTCTGAAGCACCCTCAGACTGTTTTTGACTTCATGAAGAGATCTGGTCAGATATTGTGGTACCCAGATTCCTCTACCCCTAGCCTGGCAAATACTGTGTTCCACAAAATACCAGTTTTAACAGAGCTCATAGGATCATTGTATGGTCACACCATGTCTCCTAATATCATCATGCAGCAATCAGCAGATGAAAGTATGACTTCAGGACCCAGCAGCTATCAAAGAAATGGTATCATGAGCAAAGCTGACCTTCATTCCCGCATTTCTGACCTATCCTGCAAAATACCTTCTGATATCGCTATTGCGCTTTTGGTAAAATTCAAACTTCTGTTTGGCCCAACAGTTATCAACAATCAGGATGAATGCTACCTGATGCCATACTTCATGCCTGAACATTCATTTTCTCATCGTAGAGCTGAGATTCAGCTATATGCATCAATGAACTTTATCGGATTGAAGGCGCCTGACTATGCATTTCATCAGTTAACAGTTTCATTTCTCGAAAATATGGATGAAAGCTATCAGATTTTCCCCTATGGGAATGGAGCAGCTGCAAAGTTGCGAGCACCAACCAGATCTGGCAATGAGAAGAGGGAGCAGTTTGATGTTCATTTCATACATGAGAGAGATGCACAAAGGGCAATCATCAGAGTTGACGGATGTGAAACTAATATTTCTGAATGTTGGGCAAAGTTTTCCACCCTCCTCAAAGTGTTATCAGAGAAAGCAAAATCAACATGGCCTGCCATAAAGATAGATTATGACATTCCTTGCCCCCACTGTCTCATTCTTGGTAGGCCAAATCCAGCACTGTTAGAGTTCCAGGCGGTAACGGCTCATCCGCAAAGACTGACTACAGAGACTGCTGAATGTGGCGATGAAACGGATATACCAGCTTTGCTCAGAGTACCATGTGAGTTCATCACTATTTTGCCTTCTTCGTTTCAACAACGCTCTTCTTTGTTGAATATCTGTGTACAACTAGCACTCACTTTTCTAATTCATGAACTAGATGTTTTGGACACATCCTCAGTACTTATGTACTTATCTTGTTTGCGTTGGTTTGTCATCTTGGTACAAAAAATAGAGGTAGTGATTACTGACCTGATGTGTATTCTAGGTACTTACCCAGGGGAGGAGGGGATCAGATTACTCACAGACTATATCAATAAGAAGGGGCTGAATGAGGTGACAGCAATCACACAGATTGTTTCTGAGAGAGAAAAGGAGATCGATATGCATCCTGTCTTTCAAACATCATTGTACAGAGCATCCCAAATGGACAAGGTAATTAGCAGCTAGAATTCAAGGAAATTTAAGTGGCTCAATAAGACTGCAGATATTTTTATGTGCACTTGCCTTTACCACGCCTAGAGTGATCAGTTGCATACAATGAATGTGTTATTTCAAAATCTAGTGGTAAAAACATAACTGCTGCAGTTATCTATATGTTGCCTTTACTTGCAGGTTTATGTGATGACTACTACACGAGGAAGAGCTCTTATAATCAACAATAAAACAGATCGAGAAGGATCACAATATGACTATGCTAACATAAAGATGATGTTAGAGCGATTCGGTTTTGTCATAAGTGATTTGTCTGAAGACAAAGAATGGCATGCAGAGGTACTTATACCGTTTGTTTGTATTATGGCTTTCATATTTCAGGCTTTGAGCCTCTCTTGTTAGACATTATTTTATGGTTATGCCATTGAAAATCATACGATTGCTGAAATTTGCAAAATACCTGATGATCAATGCCAGTTCCGATTAAATTTTACTGGAGTTTCTTTGAAGGATCTGATAATGAAGATCCATAATGAGACTCAGTATGTGGATAGAAGGACTGGTACTTCAGTACATGCTAATCTAGGAATGTTTGTACTGGTGCTGATGAGTCATGGAGGAAGTGGTTCCATCTCTGTTGGTAACGAGACGATCAGATTGGTGGATATCTACAGACTTCTCTCAACTCAGAACTTTCCAGCTATGAGAGGAAAACCAAAGATGATTGTACTACAATCATGTTCAGGAGGTCGTATTCTTATGTATTTTTTCTGTACAACTATGTAATGAACATCACTTGCTTTGAAAATCAGATGCATCCTTACCTTATTTCTCTTACCAAATACTGAACCATAAAAATCTCTTTTTCAAACGCAAAATGCACTAGCAATATAATCTTCTTGTGCATGCACAGCCACCATATTACATATATTATTAATAAATGATTTGTATATGCTCACTCTACTCCCTTCAGCTAATATCATGAAAGTGGATCCTATTGTTACACTGAGTGAAGGATCAGCAACCAAGAGAAGAAGAAGTAAGAGATCAACTCACTATATAAAAAAACTTCAATTAAAAACCTGCAAAAGGCAAATCTTTGTTAACTTGGTATATAAAAAAAGCGAACAAAAATCCAGATTTGGCAAAATTTTTGAGCCGTTTGTGGTCTTGAGACGCAAGAATTTTTTCATCATTATGTTACATCTGATGAATCAAGGATTACGATAAACATCTTATCAACGATCTTATATACCACTGAGAATGAAAACATCTGTGTGGTTTTTTTTAGGAAGTGGTGGGAGTGGTTTGACCTCCTGTGTCAGTAGCTATTTTTTGAGATATTTGTTTCATCATAAATCTCATCGTTGAAACCTATGGACCCATCTATCTATCTTTCCATCTATAGACTATATGTTTAGAACCCTCCAACAGCTCTGCCCTCTTGCTATTCAGAATGGGTTCTGGTTCTCACACTCTCTTAAGTTCAGATATCTCTTCTTGCCAGATGTTTGTTTTGTTGACAGAGAAATTGTGCAATTAATCTAAATTGTTCTCTTCTTCCTATTCTTAAATAATTGCTCACTAACTATTTTTTCCGATTTCCAGTACAAATACCTCAGGACATGGCAGCTGATCCTGTTCCTGCCAATCCTAGAGATATACCGAGAGAAGATAGCCACTTATGTATGGATGACCTGATTGTCCTCCATCCAAGTTTCTCAGGTGAGAAGACATTGAACGCTATTCATGCAGCGATTAGCTAATTATTGCATTCAACAGAAAAACCATAGTGATATCAATGCCTAATTTTTCACTGCCCATATAAATTACAGGAATAAACTGTTTATTTGCGTGGCTGATTTTTGTGTTATATCAGGTGTTTCCTAATAAACATAAACTCAAACACCCCAAAGGTGAGCAGATACCTAAGTGCATAGCATACCCTTTATTTAAAGTGAAGGATGAAATTCCTACTATAAATAAGCAAGCCATTTCCCCTATAATAGTTATTGAGAAATTTTTGAAAAATTTCATCGATTCATTTTAGGCCAATTATATTGAGTCAGCATTTTCATCAAATGTTTTTATCCCTGCTCTTTTGCCCTTTGCCCAGAGTATGCCGCCTTCAGAGATGAAAATTACGGTTCAGTGTTCATCAGAGCTTTCGTAGCAACATTCTATCAACAGGCTGGAAGTAAAAATGTCGAAGAACTCAGTAAACTGGTTAGTGCTTCACCAAACTCTGATGACTCATCGACTAAATTTGACTCACTTGATTTGACTCACTAGATTAGACCCACTGAATAATTTGATTTACACTTCAATGTAAAGTAATATGGTAACAAATCAGCTGCTCATGTTTTTCAAAGGTCATTAAATTTACAGTGATATACAAAACAGATTATAACTCTCATATTGATAGCTTTACAAAAAATAAACATGTCAATACGTTAAATTTAATTTTCAACTAACGCTTACTTTATATTCTGAAGTTATATCTTATTGTAAAGTTTTTCCGTCGTCGAAATAAGGCATGGTCTCTAATTTAGGATAACCATCTTGATCCTCTTTTTGAACCAGATCAAAAATAATTAAATCGTGGAAAAACCAGGGCAAGGGGATTTCAGACTGATTCCTGCTGGTGTCTAATACATTTTTGACAAACACTTGCTCTATTTTGTAAAGTATTTCAATCTTTGACATAAGACATCGTCAATACCAATCATGCTCCTCTCTTTGAACATATCGAAATAACCAAAACATTACAATTGCTCCTTTTTTGAAAAAAAAGGACAAGACAATGTCAGCAAGATTCCCTGCTGCTGGTGTCTAATGCCTGATATTAATCTGAACCAGTCAATCAGTTTAATTTTCCTTAATGTTTAGATCCAATCAGTTGTGAGAAACTCAGCACCTGCTGAAGGAAGACCTCAACGTCAGCTTCCTGTCACCATCAGTACATTCACTAATGATAGGAAGCTCTATCTATCACCAGGAGTTAATATGAGAACTACTCATCCAGATGAGCTGGTCAATCCTGTATCACCTAATCCTGCTAAGAGTGAGGTGGTGTTTCAAGGTCAGTCAGGTTCTTCAATATTTGTAGAAGGCTTAAAATCATATCCCACATGCCAACAACCTGCTTCTTTTGTTTTCCCCTGTTTTCTAATTACTAAGTAAATTGGAAATAAATCTATACCAAGTTACAAGGAAGGCATCAGCTTTCCATTGTGCAGTCATGCTATAACCATCAGTTGTTGGTGCCAAGACCTTAAGCTAATTCACGAAACTAAATACACTAAAAATTTATATATTTCGATACATCTATGTGAATTTCACTGAAGTGATACTGTCCTTTTTGGTCCTGCTGGTTATGCCACTTGCATCAAGGTCAAGCAATAAAAGGTTATGTATCACTCCAGCTTGGGTTGATATTTTGGTGAATAATCGTATAACGCGGCATGCTTTCTATTTCTATTTTATGATACAGAAGCCACACGTAAATTACTTAGTCTAGTGGTTTTTTTCATTTTGGAACTACCAAGCAATTAAAGCATTACACTTTTGCAACCACAGAAAAAGCATACAAGTCGTACAATGTGTCAAACATTTAATAATACGTTTATCAAGAGATGTTAGGTTTGAATATTTTTTTTTAAATCGCAAGGCTTAATCAAACGCTGGTAATATAGTTTTTCAATTTCTTTTTTTTCACAGGCCAAAATAGTCGTGGAGATCTTAATTTCGTCGTGCAGAAATCAGGCAACCACTAGACACCCAAGAGAAGGCAGGTATTTCAAGGGATCTCCAGGACCATAAGAAGTATTACTATTGACCCTTATGGAACTGACTTTGCCGTGCTGATTGATATATATATTATAAAGTAATTAGTAGTATTACCGGCTGCCTAACAACCATATATAAATGGTCTACCTTTTGTCTGCTCATATATTTACATATCGAATTTACTGCTATTATGTAGGCTTATAGATTTTATTTGTTTTTTTTATTACCAAGTATGTGAACCACCAGCTACCTAGAGAAAGGTTGTCGTTTAGTTATTCATTATTTCAGATCGATATGAATGTTTTCTTGCCCAACTGGTCAGACATCACATTGTTTTCAATGACCTGCTATTAACCAATCAGTAGATGCTTCAATCTGTTGTCGAGATAAGTCACACATTTAATATTATCATTAACCTTGAATTACAGTTTTAAGGATTCTATTACGTAAGCTCTTCTATTTAGACTGAGTTTCCTTTCTTGAGTGGCCGTATGAACCACCTGGTGTAATATTTGGAACTTTTACGCAGTTTTTCAAATTCAGGATGTGGATGTTTTTTATTCTTATGGTAACCTGCTAAAATTTATGAATGAATGAATGAAATTTCTACAGTAGTATCTAAAAGAAGATTTTGCCGCTTTAGCCATGCTTTTTATAATAGCACCTAACTATATACTCAGCAGTTTTTGGCTCGGAGTATGAGATATTTTTTTGACTGAGTCATTATAACTCAACAAGATAACACAACTTTTAGAATTTTCTATAGATAATAACCACATGTTACAAATTAGTTGAACTCCCCTGGTAATCCTAAATAGAGTATTGTGTTTATAGACCACCCAATATAAAGTTGTATAAGTAGATGTTTGCTTATTTTCTCTCAATTTATCAGCACTTTTATAATAAAAGAGATTTAGTAAACTCAACACTGTATTAACAACCATTCCATGAGAGTGTGAAGAATAGTGAATAGTGTATCAAAGACATTTCGATTTTCTGCTGATTGATCTAATATAATTATTTTAACGAAATTATAAGCGAATGTGCAGTTGATATAATGTCACAGACCACACCCCTTATATCATAGATCATGTAATTTGGAATGGAAGGGAATGGATTTTGAAACAATAAATATTATTAACAGCTGAGTTTGAAGTATAAATAGTAGCCATATGTTTGAAAGAATCTTGGATTACTTCAATGCCAGAGTGTTCTGATAAGTATTCTACAGTTTTACGTCAGGTCACAACATCTATCCCTGAAGGTCTTTGAACTGATATTTATGACTTAAATAATCAGGTTCTACTGAGTATGATGATATCTTGATCTTGATACTCCCCTTCTTATCACTCTGTTCTGTAGGAGCTGTGTATCCCTGGTCTATCAGGTATCAATAACTGTGATGGAGAAACTACTTTGTTTTAAGTCTCATATTGAGCATCATACAATACACATACAATACATACAGGAGCTCAAAAGAAGTTCCCTATTGACTGAAATGTTATCGCTGATACAAGCCCTATGCTTTTTTGCTCTGATGGTAAGACAGATGGTAAACACATTATGAAAAACTTCACACAGACACAGACGACTAGACTTGTACTGGTTTATTATTATTTTTCCAGTGAGCATTAACTGGAGGTAACTATGTTGCTACCATGTATATCAAGACATAAATCAAGGTAGTAAAATGATAGTAACTGTATCTATATCATATGGCTAATGCATGTCGGCAAACCTTTCAACTTGATGACAATGTACCCAGCAACGGATAAACAAATCAGAAATATTTACCATTGAATCTGATCCAACAATTACATTTAAACCCAGCCTATTATCATTCAATCTTAATTTCTGTAAACTGCAATATTGGCCGATCTCTTTATTGACAGCAGTAAGGTATTACTAAATTTTACACCTATTGGATAGAAAGTCATTCATCAACTTGGTTGGATCCGAAGGTAACTCAGTGAATGGCATTTTTTTATACTTCATTGGCATCTATATCATTTTCAAGAAAATTTTTTCCAATAGTGCCATTGAAAGAAACAAAATCTTTTTGAAAATAATTAAATGTTGACAACAATCTGTATTTTATTTACCACAAACTGAACTGAGGCCTCTTTTAATTCAAATTTTATTTAATTGTTATTACTCTGTGATCATCTTGAATTCACAGAGAGATACAGCTAGATAGTTTTTTTCATCCTAAAATCTAGCTATGTCCGCTCTAGCTGAGTATAATTTGTCACTGCCAATTGTTACTGACATCACTGAACATGCAACTGATTGGCATGCTGTTACTGGGATTAACAATGTATTATCACTGGTTTGGATAATCTGATTAACAGCCCAACTGATTGTACTATGAGATAGAACATATCATATAAATACCTGGATGTTCTTTGATCATAGCTGGTTCAGGAATGGTGTTTTATTTGTAATCAACACTGACTACTTTTAAATGATCCTAATTAATCTATACTTTATTGGGCTTTGAGCAGTATATAGAATCTTTCTGTTTCTGTGTGTATAATGAAAAAAAAAGGATGCAAATCGAATTACTGGATGCCAAGATATCCACATGTAAAGAAAAATTTTGGAAACGAGATCGCTGTTTTTATCACTATCTTGTGTCATCAGTGGATTAATAACTCCCACATAGGTATGTGTTAGATTCACTCATTTCAAATTATTATCAATGGTATTTCCATGATACATCACATCTTTGAGTTGGCTTTGACATGACCATTTTGGATTTGCAATATGATTATATATAGGGACAGGTAGAGATTTTGACCACTGAACTAGAACATTGAGCTAGCGCAAATGGCCTGAAAAATGTTCTACTATTGCACGCCTCATTAACCACTGTATCCATGAGAGACAAATCCTGGATCTGATAGATGACCTCAATCACATAAAAATGGCTACGGGCGCTTAGTTCACTGGTTAATCTGTGTATTTCTGAGTAATATACTCATAAGCGGTAGTGATTTGTCTCCACATTGAGCTGAGCGGTCACCAAAGTCACCCCTAAAACTTCCCTTCACACCCTATTACAGCAAAATAAGGAGCAGAGTTGACTTAGCTAAGATACTTACATTAGATGATATCATTTGCAAGTCAATAATGCCCTATTTAGTATAATAACCCAAAATAATAACAGTGACTCCAAACTTTGAATTCAACAAATAACTTTTATTGATTAAAATTGAGCAAAAAATGCAAATGCTTCAAATCTTAAGTTAAGACAATAATGCATAATAGTTAAGATTCTGTCATTTTCAGCTTTTCTTCAGATTATATGTAGTTGCCTAGTGTTCTTCATCCATGGACCTGGAAAAAAGTTATTGTACAAGTTGAGTATATGGTGCGATTTCATTTAACAGCATAGCAGGTAAATTAATTATGGTCTCATCAAAGGTGAGAGTTCGATCTCAGTGACCTTTCAGCACTTTGCTTGGGGTGCTGAGAAGAAAAGAAAAATTATGTTTTTTTATGAGCTTAACTGCTGAATTTGAAATTAGTGTGGTTACAAGTCTTGGGCAGGGAGGAGATGATTAACAAAATAAGGTACATACCATTCGTTTATTCAAGAAGATCGATAGAGAGAAAAGATACACCATCTACCACTTGTTGTATCCGTATCCGGATCTGCGTCCATATCCGTTTCCGTACCCGCTGTATCCGTATGATCTACAACCATATCCGTACCCGTTTCCATATCCGGAACGATATCCACCTCGGTATCAACCATAGCTTATTACTCCTGTCAACAAATTATTTTTTCAAAGGTAAGATCATTGAAATGATTCTGTAACGAAACGTGAGCGCATTTTTTTATTTTCCAAACATGGTTTACATATATTGGTTCTTTACTTCTGCATTATTACCCCGGGAAAGAGCTTCTAAATCTATAAGGCATCTTAAATTTCTAAAAACTTAATAGCCTACTGCACTGTAATATCTATTGTGAACAGAAATATGGGCGATATAATACTTTAAGAAAATTTTTGATAACAATGCGAGACGGAAGACAAGACTCAGATCAAAAAAAGGGTACAAACTTATTCTCAGAAAAAAAAAAATTTCTTGCGAAGAACTAATGGAATTAACATGAGGGAAAACTTGCAAAAGACCATGAGAAAATTCACCGTAACCCTTTCCATAAGATCCGCTGTAGGATCCTGGCCAGGCAGCGACAGCAGCGATAAGTACGGCGAGGAGAGCAATGATCTGCATGATTTCTATAAACGTCAGGGAAAACAGGTGGTTATCAATTTTAAGCATTAAGAAGTGACAAAAATGTTTCTGCAGAGAGATTTTTAATGAACAAAGGAAATAGGATTGACTGGATTGATCAGTAAACTACAAGTCAGGTTAAAAGCTTTGTATTATTCTGAGTTATTCTGCATTCAAAAGGACAGAAAACATATCATGATATCTATCATATAGTCTTGTCTTTTAATCAGCTTCACAAAGAAATACACAAAGCTAATAACCAAGATATTCTATATCGGCAGCTTGATTTTACTCACCTGTTATGAGTTACCTTGCAAAGAAAGTGAATGATTACCTCACATACACGCTCCCATTTGTACAAAACACGGGGAGGAGACAGATTTATTGTGACCTTGTGATAAAGTGTGATTGTAAGGAGCCCGGAAGTCGGAAATTTGTAAAATTGGATAATTTTCGCAGAAGCTCCAATTTATAAATTGGCGCCATTTAAATGTTTCTAGGGACCCACAGGACTACAAATACACCAATTTTGCACAATGTTTGCAGGCAACCTAGGCATTAAAATTGGGAAAGAATGCAGTATATCCAAAAGTTCAGTAGGCTGTATGCTGAATATTCATATAAATAGCGGATATAACGCTGGCAGCAATTGAGATAATTCAACACAGATTATTGAAAATTGTGGACCAAAAAAAAAATTCTGCCTGCAATACCGAAAATTTCATAAAATTTTAAACAGATCATTTGATTGTGACATAAAATTTGGGTTACTGGACTTGTCAAAACAACAAAATCTCCAAACCTCTGATATGGGCCCAGCTGCAGTCAACTGCAAATTGTCACCTGGATCTCAAACAACAAGGCACACCCACCTCCAAATGGTATCCAAGCTATCTGGGTGAGATTGGTTTTCGATCAGCCAACAACTGAAATGGAATGAGATTTGATATTGAGCTGCTTAGACTAATTAGGTTTTGTTCCTGGTAACTACTTTATTGTTGCATTTATGTGGTGCTGAAAAAATTTCACCAAGCAAGATAAAAAAAGTGCAAATTGTGATTCTTTGCCTACCAAAAACAATACAGCTGCCTTTGAAGGTTGAAAACAGCCAATATCAGAATGAGACTCAACGGACTCTTTGCTGGTTAGGTTGATTATTTCTTAGTGGAAACGAATTTGAAACTTTGATGAAGTACAGTCTTGAGTGATAGATTGAGAAGTTAAATGCAAGTTATGAAAACTTGAACCAGCAACTTTGTCAAACTTAGTAAATGAGTCTTTCCGGTCCAATACCTGGATAAGTTTATTGAGAGGTTATTATTCCCACGGTGGTGCTATTTTTAGTTAATAACCTATATTCGAAAATGAGAATTTGGAACAGTTCCTTATTTGATTTGCTCAGGTATGTAGCAGGGAACATTTTGTCACACTGGCATCCAAGAACTTCATTGTAAGACACAAAAACCACAAACGGGAACATTCTTAATAAGAGAGAAACCCTAAGTCACTCACAAGCATATTCATTATTTTGTAGGTCATTTTATTTCTCATTAATTTAAACCACAAACCTCAAACATCACACACCTATATTAAAGCAAATTCAACCTGCAAAAATACTGATGCTCCTCAGCTACAGTGAGAAAGAAATTAAATTCTGCAACGTCATGATACCTTATAATGGTATGTATTTAGCTCTAAGCACTGTGCCACAAATATGTAAAACACCGGGTTAACAAATTAAACACATCGTCAATAATTATGTCGAATGTTTTAAATAAGGAACTTTGGGCGTATCACCACAAAAGTTGAGGTGTTGCACATTATTATGTAGACTTCATGTGTCACTGTTTCCCTGGTTTTTATGTGTCCCGATTATGTTCAGAGTGGCCTCCTTGGTCCGGCTGTGCAGGTTGGGTGGGGCTGACCTTATTTGATTCCACTGCTATGCGCTTATCATAGTGACATTGCGCAACCACCTGTAATGACAAAACATGTTTTGGTAATTGAACTTTCCCTGACAACATGTCGTTATTACCATAAGTGTTATTACAATGTAGATGGTAATTTTATAGCCCTCAGGTCTTGGGATGTTGAGATAAACCGTTGATTATAGTTTGTTTGTCTGACTGATTCGATTATCATAACTAGTGTGTAGGTTATGTGTAAGTATATGTGTAAGTATATGTTTGTATCATGCAGTCATAACAACTCACATAATATTATGTTTCTTACTATCACCAGCTTGTGATTGCATAACTATTTCTATTCCGATAAAAGTGAGAGGCTTACCCTCAATAATGTATTGGTATATATAATGTAAGGTTGTTATATAGTTTGCACAATTTAATATTGATAGATGCATATATAATAATATCACTGCAAGTATGGAGGTTCATCATTAGGCTTCTTGTGATAATTCTATAAATATAATACATTTATAACAGGGAGCCCAAATTGAGCAGGGAATTGATCATAAAAGTGATGGGTGTAACTGAGACATCTCACCTCAGAACCAAGACTTTCAGCGTCCCCGATCGGGTGTACCTGCCAGTTTGGTACATAGTCTATGTACATTCTGTGTTTGGGCAGTGCTGGACCCCAATCATACGCTGGCCTTGCACACTTCTTCTGCAACCAAAATTTCAGCATAACCAACAAATTATATCCAGGCATGGTAATTCAAACAAGTTCTCAGAATTTTACAATAATCAGTTTCGCGTTTTGATTTCAGGGCCATGACCATAATTATTTTGATTGACAGCTATCGAAAAAAATAATAAATAATTTTGGAAAATGCGCTATTTACTTAATAGCAAAACTTTGCTTGTTAAAATATTTTAACAGTATCAAGGCTCACAAAATCATGAATCTTTATTAATGCCTGGGAAAAATTACCCTACCAGTAAATATTTCCATTGGGTTTTGTGAATTTCGCCGTTTTTCTCATCGTAAATTTGTTATATTCTAACTCTCTAATCATCAGGACTTGGCAAAATGACCGCTTATACTAAATAATTTCATAAATCAAAATTCAGTTAAATCTATATACCCGGATATTAAAAAAATCTTGGGCAGGTTACATAAATAAATCTGACATAATATGTATCCTGTACAAGGTATACTGTGTGTGTCATCCTGTTTTACACAATATTAATTGACGATTTAGGGTTGAAGTTTTCTCCTATTATATAAGATAGATGTAGATGAGAATAAATCGATGCTTCACTTAACCCACGTTTACTCTCTATTAGAAGAAAAGAGATATGAAAAACTTCTAATATACATACGATGCGGTCGAGCAGAGACTCTCCTTTTGTTCTCCCGACATTGACAGCGGCTTTGATTGGAATCGCTGCCACCACATAGATGGATATCCCCCAGCCTATTACATTAGCCCACATAGGGAACTTATAGTTTCCATATTTCAGTGTTTTGAAGTTAGCCCAGTCGAATATTAGCACAAACTAGAGGAGCAAAAGAGAAGAAGATGTTGGTCGGAGATTGTAGATAAAAATTGCGTAACTGGTATCATGTTCTCCCTGTGACAACTTGATCTGGATCTAGAGTCCAAGGTTTTCAAGTCAATGGTAGGTAGGAGTTGGACAAAATAGTTTAATTGCACAGCTGCACACGGATCAATATTTAGGTAGATAAGCGGGAGTTTACACACTCTTTAGAAAATACCGAGGTATGCAGAATGTCTACAGTTCAAAAACAAAAGTATTCATTGAATCTCAACTCATGAAAAAAAATGAGGCAGAAACAGTTTTTCTAACAAAGTTAATGTCAAAGTTAGCATGTGTTCATGTGTGAATATTGGGGATGGAATCTTTTCTTTTCTCTTATACATAGTCACTATTATACACACACAGTCCAGGCTATATTATCGGGACTAGGACATGCTAAGGAAGACTTTTTAAGTTACTCACGGATATTATGACTTGGCTAATACCCATAATGCAAAACTTCCAGAATAATGGCAGCTTCCTGCCAATCATAACCTGAACATCCTGTAAGGGAAGGTAATGTATTATTAGAATGATTGAAATACACAATTATAGTGGTCATCATGATGATGTGAATACTGATAGTGTTAGTGTTGACAATGATGAGGATTATGACAATGATGATATTGATTGCGGTGATGGTGATATCAATATTGAAGATTATATGATGGTAATAGTGGTCATGCTGATCCCAGTAGTGATGACAATAGCAATGACAATAATGAAGATATTTATGACAACATTGATCCTCATCATGATGATGTCAGTTTTGATAATGATCGATGTTGATAAAAACGATAATAATGATAGCAATGATGTCAACGGTGAGCATCTTATATTTCATATCTTATATCTTATTTATATGGTCATTTGCAGCATTAAATGTTAAGATTCGTAAACAGGAAATAAGCTTAAACTTTCTAGAGATAAAGAAGACTGTGACATATTGCCATTTCATTCTTCAAGAAAATGAGCTACCAATCTTTGTAATTTACTGGGATCGGATGGAGTACGTCTCAGGCCAAAGCATTAATAATCAAAAGCCTGATAAAATTTCATGGTGATAAGTGAGATAATTGTATGTTTGAGATTGGTGGTATGTTATTGCAGGGAGTTAATTTTGGGTCTGTTTTGGAATGTGCCGCCAGAAAAAGTCCCCTTTTTCCTATAAATAACTGGCCTCGTGGCGCAATGGATAATGTGCCACGTGCCGAGGGGAAAGAGGGAAAGGGAGATTAGATGTTATTTGAAGGTTGTGGGTTATGGGTTATGTGTTGTGTGTATATATATATACTATATTATTGCCGATCAAAGTCAATGGCAAATAAAGACCATGCATAAGTAAACAAATAAAAATAAAGCAGTCAGGTGTATTTATGAAAATATCATTGTCTATAAATGCTGTCCTATTTATAGAAGGGTGACCTCGGGCTTCCAAAAATATTTTGCACAGATGACTCTCAAATTCCTTAACCTTTGCAATATTATATCGAAAACAAAGAATATCAAGATTTATTTTTAGCTCTTCGAGTTTTAGTAATGAAAGTCTCTCTTCATAATGTAGCTTATTGTAATTTGACGCTGGTGTCACCCTACCCGGTTCACAAAAGCGGTTTATCATTTCAATAAAGATTTAACAATATTTCTTTAAACTATCACTTGATAAGACAAAAACTGTGTGTTTTGATTACTCATGCAAACAAATTCAAGTGGTTAATTTCAAGACAAGGGCACTGGCAGTAATCTTTGTAGCACATTCTAGAATAAGTAAGTTCGAAAACCCAACAAAAATCAGATACTAGTGTGATGGGGAAAATGATTTCAAATGTTGCTCTAAGAAGTGTCCTACACAGTGTTAGAAGTGAGTGGGAACTGAGGACCCACAAAGATATATGATGCGATTTTGATTGATTGATTTGTAGTCTATTACTAACTGCAAAAGTTAGAGAGGGAACTCTTAGCAAGGAGTTCTGACTGGATTCAGAGAAATTGTCTCCTTTGACCAGACATCAATCATATTATCAATCATCAATGATACTGATGCAGATCTATATTTCTGCATTTCGATTCCGCTCACCCAGCACGACAAAGTCATAACTGGCGAAAACAAAAGAAATGGAGGTAGGATCACTTCTTGATTCTGCAGGTCGTTTCATATATTATTATGTTCACAAAAAATCAACCATAATTCATATTATGAATGGCTAAAAATTGAAGTTTAAAAAAAAATTTTCGTTTGTATCATAAATGCAATTCGGACACAAAAACGCCTTTATCCCAGTTAGACAAAAGCGCAAGTTAGTACTTTTTCGCACTGGGCCAGCAAACTTTTGCTCAATATGCATAGATTAGTGTTGTTTGATTTTGAGCTGAGAGAAGAGTACCACAAAAAATGGGGTCCACTTAGACCAAGGATTTCTTGAAATCCTTGCTTAGACCACTGGTCTTTTACAGTACATACCAACCTTAGCAAAAACGATAGTAACCATACCAAAAATAAGATACCAAAGTGATGATATAGCGGTGATTTCACAGGTATCTCTACAAAGTGTGCTATTTCTATTAACCTAAACCTAATTTGATCCAATTTGCCTGCATTCGAAATGCTCCCCTTCTACTGGACATGCATTCCCAGTGGAGGGGGAGCGACTCCGAATGCAGGCAAATGGACTTCTATGAACCACACCAACCTTAGCGAATCGGTCATAACCATACAGATAGGAGATCACAGTAGTTTCAGTGAGACAGATGATTATAAAGTTCCATCCAGAAGCGTAACTGTCCACCATCTTTAGTATGTAGTTACCTCCTTGTGTCACGTATATCAAATCTTAGACCAATTATTATACAATATTTATAGTCGGATGTTATTCATATTGTGTTAAATAAATTACAGCAAAAGCTGGAGGACAAATAGGAAGACAGAAAATGTACCAATAGGGTTACGACTTCTAATCCATAGAAAATTGATGAACATCATAGCTGTTTGGAAAATTTACCGCGACATGATTTTTCCTGTTTTGATATGTTTCACAGTAGTCGAAGATTAAATTTACCCACAATGCTTCTGTTATTGGTGTTCAAATTATAAATAAAGGAGGAAATATTTTTCTCACTTATTCACAAACTTGTTTAGTAAGATTATTGGTAAATTTCAAATAGAATAAGGATTTGGGAAAATCAGTCCGATTTTCCCTAAAAGATGTATTGGTTCACTCAGACACACATTGCTATACAAACCTATCAACAAAATGTGATTTGTTTTATCCCGCAACAGTCCAAAACAGACTATGCTTGGCTGCAATGACAAAAAATGGCTGACTGCCCTTTGCGTGGAATATTTAATAGTACTGGGTCGATCGATCAACAAAAAACCTAGTATATGAGCTGAAAGTCAATTATAATGCCAATACTACTACACCTTCCAATGTCGTTACATCGCCCCACAATTGAATGCCTCAGTGCTAATGCTAATGCTCAATGCTAACAAACAATAATGATGATACAAAAATGAAAGTAATATCAAATAACTGTATTTACCGTGAGTAAAGCAAAACATGTGAAACATGGCAGCAAAAAAGTTCTGACGGCTAATTTGGGGCAGGAGAGAACTGGTTTTGTTTCTTTACCTGCAGATCTGCCAACTCTCACATTTGACAAAAGTCACTGCGACTTAAGCGCAACTTTCGCTAAGGAGTGAGGCTCTTTGCACTTGTGCAGAAATGTACTAGTTGGAGCTTTTGTATAACAGAGATAATTGGCATTCTGTGTCCGAATTAAACATATATGGTATAATGTGAAAATTTTGCTTCCATAGCCTTTTTAAGCAACTTGTTATTGTCAGATTTCTTGTAGACCAAGACATGTGAATATTATCTCCAGAAATAAAAAAATGGGACCAATTCCATATTTCTTTTTTTTGCTAGTAAGTACTTAGCCGTGGATGGCCAGCAAAATCATAGTATTGTGCTGGAAATCTCCCCATCACAAGATCTGACTCACCGTCTTGAGAGACATCCTTGACCTTGACATTAATTGTATGTGCCAGATTACCGATATACGAATAGATCACAAATCCAGCGAATGTCGATGTTCCACAGTTTCCTAATGTCACTATGTACGTATCTCTGTAATGGTTGAGTGTTGAGAGTGACTAGTAGCAGTTTGATAAATTTGACAAATTTGAGCAACAGATATGACAGCACATGGAATACCACATAAATGTATGAGATATTGCTCCTTTGGATTTAGGTGTGTTTATACGTTTTTGGAAATGAACAATAAATGTAATTATATTGTGATAGCCATATCCACCATCAGTTGTATTGATACAAGAGGACACCGTATTGGTATTGAGTGATCCTTCGAAAATTCACCCTGATCAAATACCCCAGAGCTTGTCCTTGAAATGGCCAGTCTTCAGTGATTCTAAAACATGTAGTACAACTTCTGTTTGAAGCATGTTTCCTAAACATTCCTAGAACTTTCTCAACTGGACATACAATAGAACAAACAAATCTGTTCCGAAGGACACAGTGCCTTATATATGGGATAGGCCTACAGACTCCTAATGCCCACACAGGCTTATAGGAGAGGTACGCTCCTTATCATAAGAAGACTATTGGACACTGATGACATACTTTAGACAGTTGTTCCTGAATCTGTTATGCCTGGAGAGAGCGACTAATCCTCCCCAACAGACAGACAGTGAGAAGAATATCTGATCCGCTGCATCTCGCCAAACCTAGAGTAAATGAAAATATATTTGTCAGACGGGACAACCATTCTGCTTGCAGGATAGCCTTATGACTTAGTCTTATCTCTGCGGCACATAGATGGTGGCGCTGCCTTCCATCGAAAAAGGGAACTCTGCTTTTCTGGTAGTTCGAAAATCTTACTGGATATGGGCCAGGTCGAATGTCTTCCAGGGGATGTGAGATGTCTATTATTCATTAACATTGGAACCACCTGCTACTAAGTTACATAGTGAAACGTATGCTAAGCACCTTAATTTCAATCATGGGGGTATGGTTCCGGGTCTTTAAACTCCGGTTGTCTGTATTTTTCATTCTGCACAAGCAAGTTGGGGTCATCAAAATCATAATTAAATCAAGTAACTTCACACAGTGTAAGTAAAACCCACCATAGCGTCTGACAGCTTGTGCCATTGTGGTGTGATGTAAAACCAGATCCCTCTTGAGGCACCCGGAAGAGTGATTCCGCGGAAGAACAGAATAACAAGCACCAAATATGGGAATAAGGCTGTGAAATACACCACCTGAAGAAACAAAAATAGTAGCGGGCTAAAAGTGATATTATATCATTTAAAAGAATAAGTCCCTGCTAATAATTGTTGGGAGTAACAATGTCTTGACTGGGTTAAGGGGTAGGGAATTGATGGACGCAATCTCAAAATGATAGCTACAAATCTCGGTTGATGCGGCAAGTGATAAGTGAGATAAGCTTCCCAAGTATTAACCCAGGTTTTTTCAGCGCAGGCCAGCTAAACATTTTACTATTAGCAATCTCATTAACTCCAATACTACCAGCTGTATGCAGTTACATTTCTATGATGTATCTGAGTTGTCCTCTCAGTGTTTAAGGGGAGACTACTCCATCTTAAAATATTATTGTGCACCCTTTATGACTTATTGATTGGACACAACTAAGTTATTCAGCAGGAATTTTACTTTGCATTCCCTCTCAAAATCTGATCAGCAAAAAAGCTGGAAGTGAGCAGCAATATCTCATCCCCCATCCTCCCAAAACATGCCTTTTGGTTATGAAATTAGGGCATCATGGGTCTGCAAACTATATTTTTATGCTAATCATGTTGTTTACATTGTTTCTGAGACCTCTGTGATGTGCGAGTAATGTATACCAGCACCAGGTCGAGAACCCTTTCTGATGGAAACCCTAATACCTATGTTATGTTTCTTCCCCGATTATTTCCCGGCCCTTATCAAATATAAAAGCCTTTTGATACAAATGCTTAGAACACAGATTGGAAAGGTTTGTTGAAAACAATTCTTATCGCCCCACACGATGCCAAAATAAACTAGATATGATTTCATATCTCGCACTCGAACAAAGTACACTTGACTCAAGTTACTGACACAAAGTGAGATGATGATATAACCTGATGCTACAGCCCATAGTTCTAGGGGATGCAGGGGCCCTCTACCTCACCTAGAATGCCGAATAGAGTGTCCTAAAAATGCTATGATTGAAATTCCATGTCAGAATCAGCTCATTTAGGACTTCCATCTGCTATATATATCATTGAGTAGCTTTGGAGGCACGGGACTGGGGACACAGGAGGAGCTTACAATACCCAACCTGGTGTTACCCCACACCCTTAAGAATTGTTGCTTCCCCTATTGTTTTTCTTTAACTACAGCCCTGATAGCTGCTGATGATACAGTCCAGCGTTAGTTTTCCTGTATTATCTGGATTAAGGAAACCGCAGGAAATATTTGTTTACTGAAGCGAAAAACCAACAAATCAGACTGCTGACCCTGAAACTGAAGCTGACAAAATCAATTAATATGTATGTATGTATATTGTATTGTTATCAATACTTGATAAAATTCATTGTTGTTTTGCTCTGTGATGCCAAAAAAATATAAAATAAATTATAAATAAAAATATTAAAAAGTATCTATAAAACGTCTAACTTATAAGATGGAATTAAGCAGCCGAGCACACTCTGTTCGGAAACAGTTTTTACGAATGTTTACTCGCTACTTGGGAATACAGAATCTACCAGAGTGTAGTCTCACAAGCTCGATTGGTGGATCGAGGCTAGTATAGGTACGCAGACATTTACTTTTAAAACGTTCCTGGTACAGCTCATCGAGACTCTTACATTTGAGCTTTTTATTACTGAGTCTGTAGGCTGATTTTATGACATGGTTCAGCTCATTGCGGTTTTCGACTGACATATGGCCGTGGATAATACTGAGGTGAAAGGCAAGCACACTTTCTATAAATAACTCATAGGCTAGCCGAATAGTGCTGTCCTTAACTTTCATTGATGATAAACGCTTCATTATATAGAGACGCTTGCTTGCGTTCTCCACAGTTAGAGCAGTATTCTCTGTAAAGTCAAGTTTGGGTGTTAGGATTGTTCCGAGATATTTGTACTTGACTTCTCGCTCGATTACTATTCCTGGTTGAAAAATATTTACACATCGCCATAGATGGATTCCGAATGATATCCATATCTGATAAGAGAAACAAAAATTGCTAATTTTACAATGATGACAATATTGGGTTTGGCACCTAAGCCGTTTTGTGATTCTGAATTTTCGTTGCTGGTCAAAGATGAAATTCTGTGTAGGCTGGCTGCTGGCTGCAGGCTGGCCATGGAATCCAAAAATACCAACAGTTTCAACCCTATCTCAATATACCCTAGAGGTGTAGACCCAGATATTTTTACACAGATATCCAAAGGCTCGGGTGGTCATCAAAAGAAACTAAAACTTTGAATTTCAAGGAACTAATGTTTTGTACCTTACAGACCTGGGTTAACTTTGTAATGCTGATTGTAATTGGCCAATCCTTCCCTCTATATTCATCTTTTAATTTTACAGATTAATTGCTGCATAAAATGTTTACAATGCGCTGCTCACATTAAAATCAATCAATATTATATTGATAAACACATGGAACATAAAATACCCATATAAATACAAAGATCATCGCTTCAGATGTTCATTTCAAACTTTTGGCGAAAGGATATGTTCGCTGCTAGCTCTAGGACACAGCAACGGACCTGACTGACTCCTGCATTAAAAAGACATCCACGCCGCTAAGTGTCAAATTAAAAAAGAGAGAAAGAGGATAGATGATCCAGTCATTTGCCAGCAGAATCGCTAGTAATATTTTTTTTGTTAAAAAACCAAAACCTCGCTAAAACTCTAAGAGAACTATATCACTAGTGTTTAATATGCAGTGCAGCACATTGACACATAGTGACCACTTCCAATCTGCATATCAGCCCGACAGGACATAGAATAGATATCTTTAGGTCACAGCAGAAGAGTGACGGCGAGGGACTATTACATGTCAGGGAGAGCTTTCCGGGACTACAGGTAAGTTCTCACTCTGTCCACAACATGAAACACCGGCTTCTATGATTTTGGTCACAACATATTTATGGTTTTAGTTTGTGTTTCCAGTAAACTTAATGTTAATGGCAGAAATTTGATTCACCTCATAAATTCATTCCAGATTTTAAAAGAGGGTCCGAAAGTGAGCATAAGACAATGTTGTCTTCACTGACTTTGAGGCGATTTGCAGCTAGGGTATCTTGGAACAATTTTCATTTCAGATCCACCAATATTAATTTGCTGGGTAGTTTGTATGATAACTAACATAACATAACTTTGCTTGATTGATTGACAGTGATACGAGTAACATTCCCAGATCACTGCTGGATAGGGTGTTAAATCTGAGTTGGTCAAATTTCAAGGCTCCTTTGGCATAAGCTAGTTCAATCGAAGTTAAATTTTATTGGGCCCTACTAGAACAAGGAAAACTGACTGTTGAGGAACATCATCTGTGCAGGAGACACAAACTGTGATATAAATCCAGATATAATCTCTACATATATATATAATAGGGACTATAGAAAACAACTATCTTTGAATCAATCAAATAATTGAACAAAAGTCCAACATTTTTTTCTTTAAAGCAGATACAAATTTTTCTCAAAGTTTATCAGTCAATTATGAATTTTTTACCGTCATTTCAGATGGCTCATTTCATATTATCTGTTTGACACAACTTGCACTGAGTTGCTGCATATATTTGACTTATTCATGGAATCACAGCTTTAACAACTGACTGCATTTAAAAGTTCAATTCTAGTATGTTATTTGCGCCGACAACATCAATGCACAGCAACTAGCAATTCCATCAAGACTTTTAAGTCGTCGGAGGACTGATCAAATGAGTTTTGATTATTGTCTCTCGATTGATTGATTTGTGTAAACGTGAGCAAGTCAGCGCCGAAGAGAATTGTGGGTACTGTTTTGCCTTGTGATGACATTGTGTTAATACCCGAATGTGCTTTCCCTGAAGTTCTATTACATAGTCTATGCAATAAATCACTTTTATTATACATCCCAACTCAATTCTTCACTTAAATTAATTTTGGTATCAATTAATACTTTATTGCATCCAGCCGAATTTTGATAAGTTAGGCAATATTTACCAGGGAATTTATTTAGCCTCATTCATTTCGGTGTTAATAGAGGGAGGGACGTTTTGACCTTGGACAATTGATCAGGGGAACACAATCAAATAACTTTCTCAGGCACTAATGGAGAAATGTTGAAAGAAGTCTCAAGTCAACAGCTCTGTTGCTCTGTTTCTACTTCGGGTATATTTGAATATCTAGATCCTAGAACCTTTCATCTCAACTGAATAACATAAGTGGCCGTCAAATGGGTCGCTAAACTTCTTGACACAATCCTCCCTCAATATAAAACACAATAAACAAGAGTAGAGTTATCACATGCGCCTTTGGACCAGGACCACAAACAAACTGCTCTAAGTTTATCTAAATCATTGCAACACTTTTTAGAGTAGTTATCACTAATAGATTCACTAAATAAAACCGATCAGGACTTTTGTCTTCCGGATTTAATAGAAAATTGACTCTCAGTCCTCCACATAATTGTGGAATAGAATCTAGGGTTCACTGAACACCACAATAATATCTTACCGATAAAAGTCATTCAAATTTAATTCAAAATAGTTTTTCATAGCTATTTATACATTTGTGCTTTTTGAGTGTAATCTCTTCGTCTGATTATAACATTGACAGTAAAAACCATCCGACCATATTTGTGAATATATTTTGCTTTGGGTTGTAGCCTCAGAGCTGGTTGTCATCAAATTCCCCTAAATGAAGCTTGATATAGCAGGCTTGACTATGATAATTTATCTTCGATCTGAACTTGTCTAGTTCATCACATAAACTGGTGAGGTGATATTGGTAATACAGTAATAAATAATTCGAAGCTTTACTGGATCTTGACAAAATACTGAAGAAACAAACAAATCATCTTCAATTAATCTGAATTGAATCATTTGGATAACATGCCTTCCGTTAAGGCTGCACATTTATAATATAATCAGCCTATGAGTATGCAGTGCTATGCTGGCTTCACTGGTAAAAAAGAAAATAATTTTCAAAAGAGGGCAACTCCTGTTACTAAGAACGAAGATGAGAAGCAGTCTGGAAGTGTGGCTTGACTTTTCTGGGTAATTTATCCGCACTCAAATATTCATATATTTATAACAATCAGATCAGTGACCATATGTGGTATATCACCTGATAGTATATCACATGATGATATATCATGTCAGGCAGGGTACATGAGGTTGGGCTAACACTAGCCTGTCATGACAAGCTTTGTTCGGTTGGTTCTGCTCTCAACCTGATCCAATAAAATAAGCTGTATAGTTGTCACCAAGAGTACTAAACAAACTATGAGCATTACTGGGGATTTATTGAAACTGGACAAAGGCCAGCGTCAAAATTAGACCAATATCACAGCCTATGAGCTTTGCTGGGCTGCTGAAGCAGTTTGCCGCAGATGTTCACCGGAATGGTCAGATAAATATTACAACCATACCGGTGACCATACATGGCATATCATGCTGGGTATAAAAAACAACACAGACAATAAGACTATCAAGGTCAAGGTGAACAGTGGTACGTCATCAAAGATACAATCCTGCTATCAATTGTTAGCAAAGATATGGAGGCCAATGCGTAATGATCGCCATGAGGTAGTATTCAAATTGCTCCACAGAGTGTCCCAAACCAATCAAACCAATAAAACCATTATGGTTACACCGAGTAATATGCAAGGAGATGAACCCCTGATCCAGACTTACATTGATACAAAACAAAGGAACCTGATTACCAAATGTTGCCAGCATTTGGGCGGCTCGATTCAACAAGATCGACTTCCAGACGAGAATATGTAACATTGGCAATATCAAAAACCTATAATCATTGAAAGGCTCCAACCAATCATAGAACATGATTAGAGCAAGGCCCAAAAGTATACAAGATCAAAAAACTGTAACTTGAATTTATGAATTTATCATTTATCATCATCATCATCAATCATTTATCAACATATTAAGTGGTGGATCTAGAGTTTTGGCTGGAGAGGGTCTGTAGGGCTAAACGGTTGTAATGTGTGACGTTGTTCAGCTATCGCCACTATATAAGTATCAGTTGGTGGTTGGTGGTGATTTCACATTTATCAACTGGGACAACAGCAGGTTGAGATGACTTTCTTCTGTTCTTGAAAATTTATCGTTAAGATATGGGGGGGGGGAGCCTGTGCCCTTTAGATCCACCACTAGCTAACATATAGGCAGCAGACATTGTGTTATAATAGGAAAGGTTTGCGACTCTCATACCTCATAACATGATAGGCATTTGATTTTCCTGCTCGGCTGTAGGGAATAAAGATTTAGCTGGTTGATAACAATGAAGCGTGGGTATATGGATCATAAAGTCACCACCAGGAACGCTCAATTCATACGATATGAGTAGTGCTACTGTCAGCTCAATGCCTTAGACTGGTACGCCCTTATGATATAGGACCACGTACCAGCAGGCTATATATAATATATAAATATATATACAGAGGGCTATGTGATATTACTTAAACAAGGTATACTGAGAATTGAATGATTTCTCCACTAATGCTATGATACACTCTGGGTATATCTCGATCTGAGTCTCGGGAGTGGACTGTTTAACCAATTAGCAAACCCTAGATTTGGTAACTTTTTCAAATCACTATAAATTAATACTGGGAGGGTATTTTGAACTTTCCCATCAAACTGAAAGATTAAACTTACTGAAAATATCAACTTGGGACTTCGGATTTCCTCTATATGTTTAGTACTGGCCTTTAAATATGACCCTTCTGAAAAAATCCTGGAGGTAAAAATAATCTTATTGAAAGGCCAGACATACCCCGTTCTTTTCTCTCACATGTTGTTGGTGCCACTGGTTGACAGACGGCAGGCCAGCAAAGCTTCTGTTCATCAGATTTCTGTCCCCACTGGGGGTCCAAGAATCAGAGGCAGCCATCATCGGTGTAACAGCAGGTGACTTGGTGTTACTGTCATACGAGGCTGCTCATAAAAAGAAAACGAAATGGATAATGTTTTATAACAGAAAGCGATGTGCTTTTTTCTAGTGATTTGCTCAGGGACAGTTTGACCTGCAATGAGGTTTCTTATCTCACAGTACTGACAATAAATAGTTCCTGAGTGATATGGTTTATCCTAGTGTGTTGGTAGGGGCATTCCATCATCATTCATCACTAGTCAATGATGGAATACAACTACAAGCAACTCTGGTGGCAAAGTTTAACAGAGTAAATGGACAATTTTATTAGAGAAAATTAAGTTACTAGGCTCCTCAAGTTAGCCTTGTCCTGGTGCAAAGTTATCGATTATCCTTACAGCCATTGCTGACGTTATCATAATCAGAGCCTATTCTTGATCTGTGTTTTCTCTCAGAGGTTGAGGGTGGGTGAGATAAATTGGGGGCTCTCCCCTTCTGTCCTGTAGCAGAGTTAGCTATGAAGCCCATCGTTAACTGGTCTATTCTGCTTGTGAAATCTTTCAAATCGACAGGTGCTCCCCTATGAACAGAAGGATAAAAACGCATGCATAGTAGCTTTATGTTGGAGTTGCCCCCTTAATGTCAAAGAGGGCATAACCTTTGGTGGTTTTGTGTAGCAAGTCAATAAGTTAAATGTATACATATAGTTATGCAAATAATGATGAAATTAACTTAGCTAGAGCAAGTGCGAACGAGGCATAAACAAACTAATATACCACACAAATTATGTCAATGATAATGACTGCTATTCCTCGTGCCCAGCAGGTCTGAGAATAGGTTGTATGGGGGACAAATCCTCGCTCTGAGCCAGCGGTGCTTGTAGGTAGGTTTTACCATCTGGTCCCATAACTACATTATACCACTTCACATGTAAACTCTGTGAGGTCATCTACTGATGTCTCGATACCTCGTATCACTCTCCTGTCATAAGGAAGTCATTGTAGAAATCAATTAGAAGTATCAACCAGTATGACATATAATTTATCCAATGTGTTGGAATGATTGGCGCCTGGGATAACTAGTAGCTAAGGAATGCAAAGCAAACATTTCGAACTGATGATATAATACAGTTATATTAATTTGTGACTTTCAAAAACAAGAGCCAAAGTAAGGAACTACTAAGGACTAATAATTATCTTAAGGGACCTTCGTATATCAACGATATCAATTCTCAAATCGTTATTGCATTGCTTACAAGTTACAAAAAAAGCAAAAGTTTCCTCATCTACAGAACCCTGACTCACTCTACATTGTTGACATCTAGTTGGGTTTTTATATCCATGAGCATGACGGCGTCAGCCCACTCTATGAGCTCAGCCAGAGCATTATATGTCTGCTGTAGGTAATAAGTCAGCTCTGCGCTACCAAAGTAGCAACAAGAGAATATAGCAGAGTTTATACTAGACATGCCAATATGTAAATTACCAAACACACAACATATCTTTATTTATCAATGTTTGGAGTGTTGGAGGCAAGGAGTTAGAGACAATTCCTAACTCTAACTCCTAGGAGGAGGTAATCGCACAACTCCTCCTGTAACAAAGTTATCATGTCTAGTCTATTCCTGGTTGCTACTTTAGTTATGGCAACTACCAACCACCAACAACAGCTCTAATTGTGACCTAAACAAAGTTAACTGCTAGGGGGCTGATTGTGGGGGAGTGGCGAGGTCAACGGTTATAAGTTCCACGAAAACAATTAAACTAAAAATAGGCACACTATATTAGACCAGCACATCCTAGAAAGCTGTGCCAAGCCATGGCTAACGAGCCCCAATGGATCATTTTGAAATATTGGTGGCTCATTCACTTGTTTCGCATTTGAGATAAAAAGTCACAGTAATAGCCTAGACTTTTCCGTTTGCCAAAATTTTAGTCCTTTAGCTAGGCCACCCAATGTTCAGCATAAGTTTGGAAGATCAGCTCTTAATCAAAACATCAGATTCAGCTTAAGTTTTAACATTCTAAACAAGCCACAGATCAAAAACACAAATGACATATAATATCTCAGTGCAGCTAGGACTCAGGACCCCCTTCCCTCCTGTTAGATTACTGGTACCTTATTACTGAGCGATAGACAATGAAGAGGGTTTATGACCCACAGATTGATTCGGGTACGAATTTATTTCTGTAGCTTTTCACCACTGTATACTCACATATTTAGCTCCGATCAGGGCAAACAGATATTACCTGAACTAAATAAGTTTCTGTGTGACAATGGCTAAAAGCCAAGCTGCTTGAATACGTCATCCAAACCTCAGATTTATGACCAGCACAATATGTTGGTGATTTACACATCTATTATCTTTTAAAGTATAGTGACTGATTCAACTTTGGTTCTTCACATTCTGTTGACCTTTATATCGGTAACTAACTTAGTGTTATGATGGTAAGCAAGTGGTACTAGGTCATCCTCTATAATACTGAATGGGACCTCATCTCAAATCAGCTCGCTCAGTGGTAGATTTAAGTATCAGAGAAGTAAGAAGGCAAGAATTTAATAGCAGCTTTTGAACGATCGTTTGGGTCAGTCACCTACTACAGGGATATCAATAGCAAGACACCAGAGGTCACACCATCCAAGAACTTTTGTTCTGTGCGGCTCTGAGTAGAGTAGAACTCACCAAACTATGGCATGATACATTGTATAGAAGTGGTAAGACAATCTTCCTGGTTCAAATTTCTCCATGATGATGGAGCGTTTTCTATCATATGGCCGGGCCGGACCTCAGTCCCAATGTCAGAGGACTGCCTTATCACTTAGCTGTAGTATGAGGGTATGTGTCCTGCTGGAGAAAATAACTCTAATGCCAATTCTGCCAGTTTTGGTTGTGAACTTGCAGGTGAAGTCCTCTATGTACTGGAGCAAGAAATCAAACACTGTCCAGGTGTAAGGCCTACCTGCTGCAGTCACTACTGCTGTCAGCACAGAAAAAAAGGAAAACAACTCTAAACACTGCCATTTTGAGTTACCGCAAATGCTCATATACCCAGCTAGAATTCAACACAGCAGGTATAAATAACATCCATGGTTAATGACAAATAGAGTATAAATTTTACTTCAGCGCACCATCATTAATATAATTTACTACGGCAGAACAGCTTAACAAATACCAAAGCCTTGAATAAGTTGCCAATTAGCACGATGCTTAGTCATGATAAGCGAAATCTTTATATATAGTTTATCGCCGAATATTTTATCTGAGGATGCTGAAACTTGGAAATCTAAATCAAACCATGGAATTCAACTACCTGAAAATTACTTAAACCCGGAAGCCGATGGTATCTAGTGATACAGTCACATTTGAAAAAACGACTAAGCAAGCCCTATATGATTATAATAAATAGTGGCTGTTAGTAAGACGGAGAAAACTATAGGAAACTGGAAATTCCTGTTTCCTAAAGGAAGATGAGTCAAACGAATATTGCTAATCAATGGTGCAATCTGAGACTGAAATAAAGAACATTCTGGACTTCAGGAAGAAATCACCCCCCCCCCCCCCTTCTTATTAACCAGTGAGAACAAAAGAGATGAGGCTACAATAACAGACGTCATAGAACAGCAGTTAGCAACACGTGCCGCTATTGCAGACATGTTAGCAACACGTGCCGTCTTTGGAAAACTAATCAGAGGGTATATAAGGAGTAAAATGCGTCACAAAAAAAAAAAGACGATAACACACACACACACACACGACACACACATCAAGAGAGCACACACTCACAGAACACTTTTAATACAATTATAAGAATTGTATTACAAACTATATTTGAATCATTTTATCGAAAGCTAAATTATTTAAGTACACCTTATACTTTGAATCATTTTTTTTCTACTCACATCTTAAAAGGATTTATATTGGACATTAACTACTATTGGATATTATATTACTTATATTAACTACTATTGGATATTATAACTACCTTCTGGATATCCTACTACTGAAGAAAAGGCTAAAGGAAGGATTTTTTGGTAATTACTATCTTTATATTTTTTTACCATATTATATTTTGACATCTTAACATTATTGAAATTTTTAAAATACTTTCAGAAAACAAACCAAATAGAATTATTTAACCTCATTTGACACCCGCTTGATATTCCAAATCAGTTATTTTAAACAACACCAAGTTTCAGGATTCAAGAGTCATTTATAAAATTAACCTTGCAAATTCAAATCAGACACAAAATAGGAGTTGTATTACCTTGGAATAATCAAAGATAACTCCAATTATAAATCTACTGCGAAATTTGAAGCGACCTAAAGCTACTCTTGGTCCCAAAGGGAAGTGGATTGAAGTCTATAACAAATATTAAGTTATAAGGCCTGTGATTCTGATTAAACTGCCTAAGCTACCTAATTGGGCTTCCAGGCACTATACAAAGATCAATTTTAGCGTTAAAGCTAGTAATCCATATAATACTTGAGACTGCAAGATATTTTGAAGTATAAAAAAAAACCTATCTTCTAAATAGCAGCCTCCCCCTTTTTTTACAAAATAACCGCACGCTCATATCCCAAAAAGGGTTATATAATTGCTTCGTGGTGCATGAATATTTTCAACTCCACTCGAGTTACTGCTAGGACAACAAAGGAGTTTCGGCAGTATATCGGCAGGAGCCACTCTTTAAAAAGGCTAGGAGCCAACTTCTCCGAAGTCCGAGAGGGGTCAGACTTAAAAACAATTCTAAGGGTTTCTCTAAACCGGGAACGGGGAGCCAGCTGTTCGTCACTTTTGAATTTTGTTAAGGTTAATTTGTTACATTTTAAATTAACGTGCTACCGAAATTTTACACAGAATCTTAGTAAGTTGCAGTTATCTTCCATTATCAAGAAAGAAAGTTCAAAGAGAATACAACTTCAATTATAATCAGAACTAGACAAATTACTTATTAAATTACGTGTTGGAACCTTGAATATTTTGAGCAACAGTATACGATTTTGGTATACTACTACACTAGTACTAATTACCGTTCCTCACAGCTGGGCTTTTCAAGCAGACTTGAACTCCCGGATCAAAACACAAACTTGGTATTGTATAATTTAACATAAGCGGATACTTATATTCTTTTTTTTACTTTTACTTTTATATTTTTTTTTGACTTATATTATATTTTTCAAAATGTCAAAAGCCTTCAAGAAATTCTGGAAACTTGTTACACCAGACAAGGAGAAGTCAAGGCAAAAGAATGGCACATACTCTAGTAGTAGCAGTGGCAATTTTCAAGAACAAGGAAGTACTGTCGTTCACATCCCAAAGGAATTTTCAAAATTATCCCCAGAAAAACACAAAATGAAGCCCAGGAAAAAGATAAAGGAACCACAAATTAGCAGTTCCAACAGCAGCAGTGCTAAAGAGGATGGTGAAAATTGGGGAAAATCTAAACGGAAACTCCGCAAATCAACAGACAAAAAACAAAGATCTACTCACAAGGACACCATTGAACAGTCCTCGTCCTCCGAATTTGAAAACTCTAACAGCTCTGATTCTTCAACAGAGTCGGAGGAATCTGTCTCAGACTACCTGCCAGTAATAGATACAACTGAGCCTAAGACTAAGAAACAGCATACCAAAACTACTGCAAAGAAACTAGAATCAACATCTGGTGATCGCCAGAAGGAATCAAGCTCACAGAATAAAATTAGTCCTGATGCATCATCAAACAAGATAAAGATCAGAGCGGAAATAACTCCAGGAGTAGCAAGAAAAATACGCTTTGAACCCACTCCAACAGTAATGGGTCAGTCATTAGCCACTTACCTCAATACCCCACTTACCAGTCAGGGAATTTATCATGACATAAGAGCAGAACTGATAAAAGCAAGAGAAGAAATGGATTTGTTACAGGAGAAAATTGGGGCTAGATATAGCAATATGCCCCTGACTAAACTAAAACTGAAACTACGGGAAAGTAATGAAAATCCGCAACAAGTTAACCCTTCAAGCTACTCAGAAGTCAAAATAACTCCAAAATCAGGGAGAGACGCACCATCAAAGAAGAATAAGTTGAAAGATGACACGAATATGCAATATACTCAAACAATACCCACAGCTCCTTCACCGGATCACGATCTATATGAAAGTTATAGGCCAACCTCTGATGATCCTTATCCACGAAAGGCTAAGCCAGAACAAATGGATAAGCCTGAGCACATGGATGTCTCATCATCCGACTCAAATAATGATACTGCATTTATGACTTGTGCAGTAGATATGACTACAAGGCATAAATCACTCAATAAAACTCTGCACAAAACCGGAATTACGGAACCCAATATTGGAACAGACCCTCATAAAGATACATATGGAGTCAGAGGAACCACGCAGCATGGTAATTACATACCTGTCTGTCATAGTAGCCCTATACCGGAATGTAAAGACAGGAAACAGATAGTAAGGCATACAGCTCCGGCTTCAGCACAGAATATGTCCGCTGTAATGATGCAGATGACACCAGCAGAGAGACGGTTATATCAGCATAAGCCGGGACAACTCCTGCAAAATAAAATAACTGTTGAAGTAAAAAGGAGTCCGAAGTCTGATTTTGCAGATTACAAGACAACAAAACCTGAACCAGATGTTGAGGACCAAACTGAGGAATTTTTGCAATACATAGACCTTCGACGAAAACTTGCGGAGAATAATAAGAGAAGGATAAGAGATAGAGTAAAACCACAAAATCAAACAGCAACTAATGGTGGACCTGGCAACTCCCCATCAGACAGTAGCTCATCAGAATCAGAAAAGGAGGACGGTACAAATGGTACAGATGACCATCGCAGAGGGAATAATGATGACAAACGCCGTGATAAGAAAAATGGTAAAGATGGTCGCCACAGACGGGATGATGATGATGATGATGACAATTGCCGTGATAAGAAAAATGGTAAAGATGGTCGCCGCAGACGGGATGATGATGATTATAATGATGACCGCCGTAGAAAGAAGGATGGTAAAGATAGCCACCGCAGATGGAATGATGATGATGACCGTCGTGGTAAAAGGGATGGTACAGATGACCGTTGTAGAAGGTGTGATGATGATGACTGCCGCAAAAGGCCTAGTGATGGAGATAACCGCCGCAGAAAGAAGGATCGTAAAGATGACCGTCCCAAACGGGGAGATGACAGAGACAGGAAAAGCCGAGATAATGGGAAAGGAGGAAGTGACAGTGACCCTGATCCTTCAGACTCAAGCAGCGACGAGTCCCAGTCAGATGATGACAATTTGGTTAGGAAAAGGAGACAGAAGGTAAAGGGAACTAAAAGTAAGGAACACACTATTCGCTTCATTGGAATACACGGAAAAATACCAGATATCGGTAAGTTTTATAACTCATTTCAGGATTCATTGACTTTCACTGAATTTTTAGAAATTTTTGAATTGCAAAGCCATGGCCTGGGAATTCCCAAGTATCAGTGGGCTAGGTTAATAGCAACATATTTTAAGGATAGCGCATTATTAGCGTATCAATCATTAATTAAGGACAAACCACGTATAGCAGATCATTATGATAAACTTGTAGCTAAACTGAGGAAAAAATTCAGCTCCAAAGGTGGTATTATGAAGTCTACAGAGTTGTTTGCTAAAACCAAAGGAGCAGACAGCGTAGGCAAATTTTTCACTAGTATAACTAGCCTTGCAAAACAAGCTTTTCCAGATATAGCTGAAAACGCATTAGAAGAAATTATCATGTTCCAATTTATTCAAGGTCTAGACAGTCATACTAAGCGGCAAATCCTTAACGAAGGACATATCTCATTGCAAGAGGCATTTAAAATGGCAGAGCGCATTAAAAATACAAGCGCTATACTTAATAATGATCCTGAATTACATAATACTCATGGTTATACAGATGAAATTATGGCATCTCGTGATGAAAATTGGCTGCAATCATCGCCAAATCAATTAGAATTTTACTATCAAGATAGGTTGTATCAAAACCTAAGGCAAAATTGGCAGCCTCAATCAGTTACTAATAAAAGGCCGGGACAATATAATAGGAATTCAAACCGAAATAGGTTTAACCCACAACAGAATTGGACACAAAATAGACCCAACATGGGTTGTGGAAATTTATACAGCGCTTGGACTAAACAAAACAGTATCAGCGAACCCAGTTATGATAATGAAATTAGCTACAATGCTAGGCCGCAATATAAGGCATATACTCAAAATTTTAATCATGCTGGGGCTCCATATGACCTTAATGGCCGTCAAAATTATAATCACAGAAATCAGTTTAATTGCAACTATCCCACTAGAAAAGTGAGATCAAATAGGCATTTACAAAATTATAGATCAAATCTTGAGACCACATTGAGGAATTACAGTCAACAAAACTCACCCCCAGGAAGTAACTTTAGAAGCCGCGAACACCAACATAGATCACAGGATTTAGTAGTAGACCATGATGTGTACCCTTGTGAGAAATATCCAACAGAAACCAGACATTTATTTGGCAAGATGAATTGTGATGAGGAAATCTTCTGGCCATCACAGATACCAAAACATGGATTTGCTGACGTCAACAAATCATCCATTGGATTATCCAGCGCCCGAACCATTACTCAGCCTGTAGAAAGATATGAGGCAAAATTAGTCGAAATTGTCAGGCCAGAAAGTTATCATGAAACTCACGATATGACACCTAGTTTAGCGGAAATAAATGAACAGTGCATATCAGTGGACCTCGCTAAATCAATCACAGTTGGACCTGTTACACATAAAGCCACAGCCCAAACTATCAAACCAGTTGGAATGCATGAACCTAATATAGGCACGCCTGACATTTATTTTGGTGATCAAGATGAGACGCCAATTGTTACTCAAGTTGAAGAGAAGTGTGGACTGGGAGGTACAATAGATAGCCAACTTAAACAGAAAAATAAAAATAAAGCTCATGGATCTTTGTCAGACATGAAGGGTCTCAGCCAAAAATTACTGTTACTGTGTGCTGGGATATTCACAAATAAGCCTACCAATGATCACAAACATACAAGTGCTCCATCGAATGAACCTTCATTCAAACAGACCAACTTTCAATCACCTTTTCAATTAAGATATGAGAAACCGACACAATGTCATAAATATGTTGAGTCAAGTCGTTCTATCAAGGTCATAAGCATGATATTTTATCAACAGCACCCTTTTATGAAAGTTGAAGTAATATACTCATGTATGAATGTTGCCATATTAAATTAATTGGCAAGTACGAGGTAGGTACTATTTAAAAAGTAAAACAAAACTACAGTAAAATTAATATTGTTATCAATCCCTATTATTATGCTCCTATAAATTTTGATAATATTGTTACAGGTATTTAGAAATTCTGCGTATTTCCAAAAAAAAAAAAAATATAGATATTTGCGATAAAATATTGTAAGTTAAATTTATCACATCTAAATTAAAAACCGTGTGTGAATTTTGATTGATACAGTGTCCCTAATTTACCCCAACCTGCATAAAATTAAACCACTTTTGTACCATAATAATGGATTCCCCTTTTTGTTGATAGCTCATACTCTGCTGTTGATTTCCAGCATGGACTGAGAATTGTGAAAATTATACACAAAATAATTGATTGTAAGCGCGGAACTTTTGAGTAAAATTCAAATGAAACTAGTACTTACTTGGCTATCAAGCTAGTAATTTTGATAAATCCGGGATAAGAATAGGTTGTCGTTTATGAAACAGAATAGACCATGCGCAGGCATGCTAATGATTGTATTTGATCGTTGCAACATAGATATCAAGCTCCTAATTAAGAGTGCTCTTATGTAATAATTTGCCTGCACTATCATGTACCACAAGTTATTAACCAGCTAGCCACAATAAAAGCTTTCAATTAATGTACCTTCTGCTAATTAACTTCAAGCTCACTGCCAACGCTGAAATTGCAGTTAATATTATGATTCATTTTTAGAAAAGTTTGTAGTGACCGCTGCTTTTCAATTATAATGTAGAATCATCTTCTTTTTGCACAGGCTAACACAACTCTGATTTCGAGGGGTTATATCAAATTGATAGAACTTTATATTTCATTGCTTAATCATGGATTTATATTTTAGGTCAGTTAGCATCCTGATGACATCACATTAAGATGATATTCAATGTTTACGGGAGAAACAGTACAGAAAACACACCTGTTCCATAGACCAGACCTTATAGACACCAAGCATGCTGAAGGAAGATGGCAACTTACAAAACCGCACAATGGCAGCCAGCAATCACAGAAAATTGGAGACATACTATCTAACAGCTAGAGATGAGATAAATGTTTGAAAATCCGAGGTCGGATTTTTGGGCAAGACTGGGTAGTGCTGTCAGCACAGAAAAAAAGGAAAACAACTCTAAACACTGCCATTTTGAGTTACCGCAAATGCTCATATACCCAGCTAGAATTCAACACAGCAGGTATAAATAACATCCATGGTTAATGACAAATAGAGTATAAATTTTACTTCAGCGCACCATCATTAATATAATTTACTACGGCAGAACAGCTTAACAAATACCAAAGCCTTGAATAAGTTGCCAATTAGCACGATGCTTAGTCATGATAAGCGAAATCTTTATATATAGTTTATCGCCGAATATTTTATCTGAGGATGCTGAAACTTGGAAATCTAAATCAAACCATGGAATTCAACTACCTGAAAATTACTTAAACCCGGAAGCCGATGGTATCTAGTGATACAGTCACATTTGAAAAAACGACTAAGCAAGCCCTATATGATTATAATAAATAGTGGCTGTTAGTAAGACGGAGAAAACTATAGGAAACTGGAAATTCCTGTTTCCTAAAGGAAGATGAGTCAAACGAATATTGCTAATCAATGGTGCAATCTGAGACTGAAATAAAGAACATTCTGGACTTCAGGAAGAAATCACCCCCCCCCCCCCTTCTTATTAACCAGTGAGAACAAAAGAGATGAGGCTACAATAACAGACGTCATAGAACAGCAGTTAGCAACACGTGCCGCTATTGCAGACATGTTAGCAACACGTGCCGTCTTTGGAAAACTAATCAGAGGGTATATAAGGAGTAAAATGCGTCACAAAAAAAAAAAGACGATAACACACACACACACACACGACACACACATCAAGACCTTATACTTTGAATCATTTTTTTTCTACTCACATCTTAAAAGGATTTATATTGGACATTAACTACTATTGGATATTATATTACTTATATTAACTACTATTGGATATTATAACTACCTTCTGGATATCCTACTACTGAAGAAAAGGCTAAAGGAAGGATTTTTTGGTAATTACTATCTTTATATTTTTTTACCATATTATATTTTGACATCTTAACATTATTGGAATTTTTAAAATACTTTCAGAAAACAAACCAAATAGAATTATTTAACCTCATTTGACACCCGCTTGATATTCCAAATCAGTTATTTTAAACAACACCAAGTTTCAGGATTCAAGAGTCATTTATAAAATTAACCTTGCAAATACAAATCAGACACAAAATAGGAGTTGTATTACCTTGGAATAATCAAAGATAACTCCAATTATAAATCTACTGCGAAATTTGAAGCGACCTAAAGCTACTCTTGGTCCCAAAGGGAAGTGGATTGAAGTCTATAACAAATATCAAGTTATAAGGCCTGTGATTCTGATTAAACTGCCTAAGCTACCTAATTGGGCTTCCAGGCACTATACAAAGATCAATTTTAGCGTTAAAGCTAGTAATCCATATAATACTTGAGACTGCAAGATATTTTGAAGTATAAAAAAAAACCTATCTTCTAAATAGCAGCCTCCCCCTTTTTTTACAAAATAACCGCACGCTCATATCCCAAAAAGGGTTATATAATTGCTTCGTGGTGCATGAATATTTTCAACTCCACTCGAGTTACTGCTAGGACAACCAAGGAGTTTCGGCAGTATATCGGCAGGAGCCACTCTTTAAAAAGGCTAGGAGCCAACTTCTCCGAAGTCCGAGAGGGGTCAGACTTAAAAACAATTCTAAGGGTTTCTCTAAACCGGGAACGGGGAGCCAGCTGTTCGTCACTTTTGAATTTTGTTAAGGTTAATTTGTTACATTTTAAATTAACGTGCTACCGAAATTTTACACAGAATCTTAGTAAGTTGCAGTTATCTTCCATTATCAAGAAAGAAAGTTCAAAGAGAATACAACTTCAATTATAATCAGAACTAGACAAATTACTTATTAAATTACGTGTTGGAACCTTGAATATTTTAAGCAACAGTATACGATTTTGGTATACTACTACACTAGTACTAATTACCGTTCCTCACACTACATGATATAATTTTTTTCATGATTAATGGGCCCTAGAACTCCATGCTCAAACATTCCTTTAAGTCATGCATAGCCTGTCTTGACAAGCTTTGTTCGGTGGGGGGGGGGGGAGGGAACAAAGCTTGTCAACTCTTGCATGCTCGACTGTCAAGCAGCCATTAATAAATATTGTCTTCTCTTTCGATCGAGAAGATAACTCCTTCATCACACTAATCAATTTGTAGACATTCCTATACAAATTGATTAGTGAGATGAAGGAGTTATCTTCCCGATTGAAAGAGAAGACAATATTTAATATCGGCTGCTCGACAGTTGAGCATGCTAGAGTTGACAAGCTTTGTTCCCTCCCCCCCCCCCCACCGAACAAAGCTTGTCAAGACAGGCTAAGTCATACAGAGTCATAGGAGTGTGTACACTAAACTAATGAAGTTACAATCAATGTCTGTATTATTTATTGAATACAAGACAATCAATGATAACAACGTCTCTATCTATGTACACAAATAAATAGGTGTGTGAGATGGCTGTGTACCTAGCAAGATAAAGGTATAAGAGGTGTGGTATCTTATGATCTTGTTGTTGTCTGGATTACTTATTATGAGCACACCCATATAACTACCTAGTCCTAGGGCTAGGCCTACAAGTATAAAAAAATAATAATAATAGGAAAAGATAATAAATATATTGTTTTCAGTCAGGGTGGAAACTGGAGGGATTTATCGTTCTAAGACTCTAACTGACCTCAGTTGTTACCTAAGTCTTCTACTTAATCCAGTCTTTGTTGTGAAGTCAAACAAATTGAGCTCCGATAACATTAATGCAGAGACTTGCATCCTGCTTGCATCAACCAAGTACCAAGTACAATTATCTAAAGGGTCTGTACCTCCCTGAACTATCTAATTGGTTCAATTTGGTCACATGGTAACTCTGATGTCATAAGGCGCCAAACCTTTCACATGCTCATTGCATGTAGCAGTTTCGCTTTCATATGGTAGCCTGCGTAATATATTACACACCTGCGATGTGTTAGGGTTGACTCTATGAGAGAAAGAGCTGAGTCCATTTGCAGACGAAATTGATCTGTCCATTGTCAATAAGGATTTTCACTTAGAAGATAAAAATGATAATTCAAGAATCAGACTACGCTCAATTCAAGTGAAAACATGTTATTTGAGCCTTGGCAGCCTGTAGCTGGAATGGGTGGAGGGAGGGGGCAGGGGCTAACTTTCAATGGTGTAAATATGACGAGAATATCCAAACATTTAATTCTATCTTTTGTGGAGGAGTAAGTTTTAGCAGTAAGGCATATGGTCCAAGATGTGCTGATCACCTCATATGTTCAATGAAATCAAAATCACTTAATCAAGATAGCCAGTCACTGTAGGCATCAGTTCCACACGCTAGTCCCTGAGGACAGTCATCATCGTATAGACGCTCTAGTCAAATGATGGACAATTTTTTTTTGAGGGAAACACTATAACACAGAAAATTATTTTTCCTTGATGGCGACAAGAGATTTTTATGAAATCCACCAATTCCAATTTTACCAGTGTTCGCCAACTGTTTTATGTAATACCCCGCGGTATTTCAACAGTGGAATACAAATAAATCTTCGAATCTGTAATTTGTAATCTGAATCCTTTTGTTACAGGGAAATCCTATGCATTTTCACCCCTCTCCACTTAACCGGCGTAGAAGGGATCTACAACAAAGCCAATTAGCCAAAACCACCACAACAGTCCGAAGTCCCAATAAGAGCATCAAATGGACACCGGAACTCTCTTTGAGATCTCGCTCCTAACACCACATACCAGTACCGAGTACATGTTATTGTCTAATAGACTTTTGCTGGCTTTTAAATGACAAACACTATACAGACTATTTGTGAAAAGCTTCTTAACGTCATATCTGATGATGCTGTAGCCAGGATCACCAGGTTGTAACCTGAGTTCCGAGGCTCTAGCCAGGCTTTCCTGGCTGCAGCCTTGGTTCAAAGGCTATGACCAGGGTTTGCTGACTGTAGCCAGGGTTCTTGAGTTGTAGCCAAGATGTCCGGGATTGCTACTCTGCCTTACATTATAATCATGGAGTCAGGAGTTGTCTGATGGTTAAGGGTAAGGACTTGTGATTTTGATTTATGGCGCTGGCTATCATTTCTGATTCGGCACAGGCAAGCCCCTCACCCTAGATCCATAAATACAGGAGGTCTTTTTTGCACTTGAGATCACAGGGGACCAGATCGATACTCTGAAGGATCACAGGGGACCAGCTCAACACTCTGAAGGATTCAACCCTCAATTATCTGTTAAGGTAAGTAGCGTAAAACTGAGCTGCAAACATTGATACCAAAATTTAGTAAAACACTCTACAGCAAAGCTGATTGAGTAGATAAGAGCAACTGCTCTGCCGAATTTCTGATCTAAAGCTCTCTTCTCCTGTTAACAGGTTGAAATCAAATTTCATCAGTAGCCGTTTTGGGCAGCCTGTGATGTATATATATATCTCTGTATCAATAATCAAAGTCGACCATGCAACAAAATCTGACATGAAATGTATGGATGTATGGCCTTTGGCTCATCAAAAAATATGTTTGTGCATAGCGGCTGCTACTAGACTAAGCACTCCAGTAAAAATCTCAAGTTTTTGGCTACAATGTGACAGAAAAATTTTGTTGTGACAGATTTTAACTCACATGAACAACTCTGATTGGCAAGTGGCCAGATGAAGTGTTTGTTCATATCAACTGCCATCTAACAAAATCAAGCTAACATTGTAGCATCAGATTCATCACATAGCATCGAGCGAGCAAGGAATGTCAGTTTCATTATTTGGCAGATTTTTTTGTAGGAAAAAGACATGAGCTCCACGTGTGATGTCTGCGTATCATTTTACCAAAAGTCAAAGTCAAACTTTGTGTCCCTCAAGCTGCTTGGGCAGGTTATGGTTGTTTCTAGCAAAGACAAATTATTTCAGAAAAATAATTGATCAAAGACAGACTCACCGAGATGAAGTTTAATCCAACTTCCTGCATTCCGGTTGCTCCCTCTCACTGGTCTCGCTGCAGGCGTGACCGCTGGTGTGACCAGCGGTGTGACCGGTGGAGCAACCGGTAGAGTGACCGGCGGCGTGACTGGCATCGTGCCCGGCGGCGTGACCAGCGGAGTGACTAGTGGTGTGATCAGCGGCTGCCCAGTGTGGTGACCAGTGACCAATGTCAATATTTAGTGCCTGTCATAATTAACCTTGAATTCATCCTGAATCGATGAATATTAACTTATTATTTACACCCAGTGGTGTTTTTAATTATTAGCCAATGATGTGACATCACATATCAGTGATATAGATGAGATATGTTACAATTGTCTAATAACTAGAACTGATAAGATCAGAGACCACCGAAAAGGAGCAAAACTATTGGGCTCAGTTGGACAGATCAAGCTTAGTTCACTCATGGTTCACGAGTGAACATATATACGATTCATTTGTCTGTATTCAGAGTTGCTCCCCTGTCCATTGGAGGAAAAACAACTCCGAATTTAGGCAAACGGATCAATATTGATCTAGAGCATGGGTGGGCAACCTTTTTCTAAAAAAATTCCACAATTTACACAGGCTCAACACAATTAGGCGCGACATATCTTTCAGGTATAAAATCGGAACCGGAGTAGCAACTATGTACAAACTAAAACAGATTTATTTGTAAAAGCTGTGGTATGTTGCAAGGAACTTCAGCTCAACAGAAATACTAATTTAAAAAATCTTGTGAAGTTTTGCATGTGTATGGAAAAGGGCAGGGTGGGTGTGGGAGGGGTGCTGGCATCCCTCCGCAATGGGGAAGTTTTTTGCGAATGCCTGTAAAATTATATGCAATCTGGAACATTTCAGCGATAAAGCAGGAGCATTTGCAACATGAAAACTTGTTAATACTCATCTGCATTTCTTGTTCAAGGTGACAGATTTGCTAAAAAATTTAATTACGATGATATTAACGAAAATTTTTATTCGAATTTCCAAAGGTCACCGTTCTGGGTTATTTTGAAAAAAAAGCACTTGAAAAAGGAGTTAACACCAATACAGTTAAGATGATTATGTCTAGAAACGGCTTTGGAAGCTACATGCTTAATGCTGAATGGCCACTATTTTGAAATATATTGTGCCTACATACTTGAATATCAAGATTACAAAATGCGAGATGGGAATCGAAATTAATGTGTAATATATATCTTTTCAGGCATAAGGCCACAATAAGCCCCCAAAATATTGTTCATTAGGCCGCACTGGAAAATAGGCCGCAGGTTGCCGACAGCTGATCTAGAGGTATGCAGGACTTTTACTTCTACCCAATAGGAATTAGCGGTGTAAAATTCTAAAATCCGACAATATCTCACAAACACAACTATGTCTGAGAATTAAACCCACAGCTTATTTTGCAGCCCATTAGGTAATTGTTCCTGAGACATAATTCATCTCATGTCATGATATATGCTGCCTGGTAAAAAAAGAACTGTGGCAAGCTTTTAACGAATAGGAATATCTATGATTGGTATTACACGTCACAAATACAATGACACAACAAATTACACAGGCGATTTGGTCTAGATAAAAAATTAACATAATAAGGAGATTGCAATTGCCGCTATCTGAACTTATGACAAGCCGTACATGGGCAGCTACTATAAGAGAACTGAATAATAGTATAATCTGTGACAAGTTTGCATGAATGAATGAAAATAATTAAGAAATCATAGCAATAGTTGCTGTCATTTAAACTCACATGGGAGAAGTGTAAAGCAGATTACATGACAATTATTTTATAAGATAGCTCCTAGGAGCACAGAGTTTAACAATGGGTATATCTGCCCCCTTTAGTGATTAGCCTTTGAACCTTGGAAATTTCTATCAAAGCAGATGGCTTTGAACCATTGATACTACTATTAAAGCAGATTTTAAACGCTTTGCCCAGGCACTAAGGCTTAAATGATTTGCTCGGGTATGACTGTTATTTTAGATATTAGCCTTTGAGCCATAGAAATTTCTATTTGAGCAAATTTTAACCATCGATATTTCTATTGAAGCAGATTTTACACATTTTGCCCAGGCACTTAGGCTTCATTAAGTTGCACTGATGATTGAGGATTGCTCATAGACAAAACATTTTTATGCAATCTCATAGACATAGACAAAACTATGTCTATGGGATTGAATAAAAATGGCTAGAAAAAGCCAAAAAACCTGTGCTGGCTGTTGCAAGTTTTCTATGTCATAGCATCACCTGCTGTTTTTCATACTACTCCCAAAGAGAAGATCATGTATGAATCTAGTTATCTTGACAATAATTGAGGATGGATAGGCAAAACTGTAGGTGTTTATTGTGTGCAAAAATAGGGCTCAGCTGCCACATAAGTTGTCAGAAGTCCCCTATGAGAACTGCTTCATGGGCATTGCCATAATACCACCTCAAACTTCGTTTTCGGTGGGATGACCCTGCGGCCTGATGATGTTCAATTCAGCAGTCCATTAAATGATTTATGGCAAATTGTTGTATGATAACCAGAGACTATAGATAGTCTCTGTTATAACTTCTGCTTTTTAGCGGTAGATAGCCCTTTGTATAGAAGCTAATCTGATATTACATAGCCAGTGTGAAGCATTCTATCACAGAGTAAAGATATATCCTTACTCTGTTTTTCCTTCTTAATATAATCTGTTATATGAGCGATGTATATGTGTATATATGTATTACTAGTATTCAGATAGGACAGTCATGAGGTCAGAGTTTGATGTCTATAATTATGTATCAGGAAACAAAGTATCAAAATCTGAATGAAGCTGTATGAAAATATAGCCTTAGGCACTTAATCCTAGTGGGCGGTAGTCTAAGTGCTCAGACTCCAAGGCACAGGGAGTTACTTGCGCAAGTAACTCCCTGTGCATTGGAGTCTGAGCACTTAGACTAAGTGGGCGGTTACTTGACATGCCACTATAAATAAACAGTTTCTGGCAAACCATTAACAGCAAAATGTTGTTTGTCATTTCAGATTGGCAGGCAGCCAGATTAAATGGTTTTGCACCACAAGTGTGCTGACAATATAGGATATAGTTTAATTGGTGTTTATGTGGTATTTTACAAATAGCCTAGTTTGACCTTCCCAGTAGCCGAGAGGACACAACATCCTTATTGTGTATGAGATCACCGCGGGAGGTCCTAGAAGTATTCACTATGTCCGGCATGGTCTAAAATGAGTCATCCTTTGATCTGAGTTACATTTTATTATTAAACTTACACAGATCATTGATTTTATGATAGAACTTTCTGGATACATCCTCGATAAGATATAAAGGTTGGGGAAAATCCTGTTGGCAGTATAAGTTTTTATCACCAATTAAATATTACGCTTGATCAACATTTGTCTTGAGCTATCTCTGGATGCTGAATCCAAAGCCAGGGTAAATTCACTGAAAGCGGGAATGGACAATTGTGGAGATCAAATGGATGATTGAGAAGGGTATTTGTGTGCTTGTATGCCATTAAATTGTTTTTTATCTTTTTCCTGTTCATAATTTCCCAAACCCTCGATATTCAGGTCCTATATACAGATTGATCGCGCCACTTCAGGAGTGGATTCAGAGAGGGAAGGTCACAGATATATCCCCTAAATTAGTCGTTTATCACCAGTGCACAACAACACCAGGCTCGCCGCCACTTCAATCTCTGTAAAGAACCCTACTGCTATACTTTGCTACAGAATAGAATTAGTAAGACCTTTTACATATGTACGCTTTCATATACCAATGAGGAGTAAATATTATTAGCTAGAATTAAGTCTAGCTATTTTGGGGACGGTGGTGAATTGATGTCTTCAGACATTCACTTCTATAACTTCAGATATTCATTTGGACAAACACCGAATTCTCCATGTACATGATACAAAAAAAGCATACTCAGTCAAAACTATCAAGTATTGCTTGCAATCTCACATACCCTATTTTTGAGAAAATTTTGGTGTTAAAACTCATTAAAATCAGAGTTGTCCTCTCATGAATACATCAGATTAAGTCTGGCATCTCACCTCTCAGCCTAATCATCCATGGTGGATAGAACTCAGTACTAGTTCTATACCACATAAGACGAGAGGTGAGGTTGAGAGGTCTCATTGACCATTTTTTCACATACTTGGTAGGCATAAGTTTGACACTATATGCAATTTGAAAACCAATCGGAGTCTGACACCAGAAGTTTGTGGGATGAGATGATGGGAGTCACTACAGTAATCTATATACAGTGAGTGTGGGAAGATCGGGTGAGAAACAGTCAGATATCTAATCTAAAGTTTAGGCAGTCAGGCAACTCTATACATTGGCTCAACCGAACATTAATGAACAAACTTGAACTGCCTAATGATAGCGACGTTGCTAGTTTCCATCCCAGTAGGGAGGGGAGGTGGTGACACCGAATGCCTGAGAAGGGAACCAGCAAACACAGGGAGGGCAAGAACTGCTCTATTGTGAACTGACGACTGATCAAACTGTGAGACATCAACATCATAAGTCAACATATTATGAATAATTTGGCACAACTTCCAGCTTTTTTTTTGGAGCGTGCTTCAAAGCGGCACACTCCCAATATTATTATCAGGTTGGCAGTAGATGTTTGATGTCAAAATTGAAAACTGGAAAACTATTTTGTCAATCACGACACCAAACAATGATATCAATTGGGGTGTCAAAATTAATAGAACATGTTTAAATAATTCCGACAATGCGGCCTGGAATTCCAAGAGCGGTCCTGCCAAATACCGATACCCTCAGAATACCGGCGGGTTACGTTATGACATACGCTCTGACATGTTCTATTAAACTGGCACAAGGATTTAAATAGTTGACTTATGATGATGAGAGCTCTACTAAAAGGTTAAGTGATCACTAACCTAAGTTTTCTTCCGCCTTTCTTGAAACTTTCGCAGCGAAATCATCAAACTTTGCTTTTCTAAGTCTTTTTCACATTTTTTTCCTATTTTGCTGCAACATTGATAAAATAAAGTAAGTAATAACTGATACAAAATATAGACGATGATGTATTACACAAAATCGTAACACTTTACAAAAATAAGTAAACAGTTCAATGGTATTTAGAATTGTCAGCTTTTCCAACAGCTATACCATGGAATGGTATTACAGGGACCAGAGAGGAAGAAAAAACAACATTAAATCTACTCGAATCAATAGTCATAGTACACATGAAGATGAAAGAAGTTTTGATGCCATAGTACCACTTTCAGCTACATGAGTAGTAAGACATGACTTCAACCAGTAAAGTCATATTTTATTTCAGAAAACTTATTGACTTGGGCAAGACTCTCTCTTAGAAAAATGCAGTTTCATCATCACCATGTAATGTTTGGTCTTCGGGATATACGATGTATAATAACGTAACGTAATCATCATAACTAAAGCTCAAATCGATCACATTCAAATGTTCTGAATTACTCAACAACAGTTATGGTACGGAAATGTTAATCTCCTTTATATCGGGAGCCATGTATATATAAACTGGTCATTGTATTACAAACTGCTTCCAAACTAGTAAAACTAAGGACCAAATGAATAAGTAGAAGATGAATTCTCCAGGTTTGCCTGCTGGTAGAGTTATATATCCAGATTACGATCGCGTTACGTATTATAGATAAGTGAAGATGTATAGTAGACTTATTCCAGTGATCCGAGCATAAGGAGCTGTTTTAGTACTTTGGTTTGACTCGTTTCCCTAATTTCTCTTGCTAAAAACATCTCATCCACCACGCTGTACACCTACAGTAAAAGGACAAAAAGTTATATGTAACATGAAAAGTGAGTAACAGTAGCTTTCTCCTTGAAATTGGCGGGGGGAGGGGGTGTAATTCCTTATGTAATGATATAATGGAAAAAATTGTTACAGAATTTCACTAAGAAGTCTAAGGTTGGTCAAACGAGTATCATCAGCATGATTAAGAAACTAAATGTGGAATTCCAAAGGCAATTTAGCATCGTTCAGGAGTTGTCAATTCCTTGAACCACTGGTTTTGAGTGGAGAACTCCAATTTGATAGTGCGTGAAGGTAAAAATACCAAACTCTCCGCATTCGCTATAAATATGCCTAAATAAGTTCTGTGTGGTCTGATATGACACATCGAAAAAATACGGGAATGAAAGTGGATGTCTTTCCTCAAAAATATACAACTATAGAGTCAGATTAAGCAGATTGAATCAAGGCTACAATTAAACAGAAAATTTTATCTACTTAGCTGCCAGTTTATCATGTAAGGTGAGAGGTCAGTCTAAAGATTCACATGCCAGTACCGGGCTAAGTGAGCTTACACCTTGTCTGTTTATACAGTTTGGCCCAGAGGCAATCAGAATATCAAGTCTTGTGCAACCAAAGATAACCCACAACTCTCAAGACAAACCGAATTATAGTAACTAGGCCACCAAACTGTTGAACTGGGCCAAAGGAACATAGTGGTTCAAAATGTGTCAGAGAAAACCAAAAAGATCAGGAGGGAGTGTGGGTTATTTTCTCATATAGTTTCAGGTTTATTGGAGGATATGCTATAGTTAGGCAGGGATGTTCTTTTGTTATGGTCTTTGATTGTCATTTTTTATTACACCTAATGTTCAAAGCTATGGGTCCATCTCATATTATCATGGTGAGGTAAATATAAATAGGATTGGATCAGGGGGTGCAGTTCATTTTTTTTCTCTAAAATTACAGCGACAATGTTTTTCAGTTTTCCTGACTTCAAACAATTTGGCAACGGAAATGGTTGCATGATACCCAGAGGAATGAATATGAGCTAAAGCTTAATTTGGCTTCGATTACACGGGAGTGTCTTCATGTTAACAAGCACCGATTATTGCTAGCTTTGGTCGGGGCACGGAGTTGGCGGTAGATAATATCATAAAGAAACCAATTTGAGTTAAATGTTAGCTAGCCATATTTTAACTATTTCAAGCCTGTGTGAATCTTTTCTTCCTTCTAATACTTTACTCCTCTCCCAATAGACAGTTTTCTGAGCTCTTATTTATGCCTCAATTCGGAGTTGTCCTCCCTCCAGTTTGGTACTTTTAACCCACGCCGCATAGGATAAACCTGCTGAAAGAGGTTTATATTGAAAACCGCTAATGATAGGATAAAAACGATTTTTGATTCAGAGTCAGAACTATTGAAAACCCTATGAGACAGGGTTTCCAAATCATTGGAGGCTTGAATGTTGATAAATCTTAATTTTAGTGACGAAACTCATGAAATATTCTGCCAAATTGTCCGCAAAACAGGCGGAAAATACTGTAATTGACTATCCAAATACTAAAATTATTTCCCAAACTATGTCCATATGTGTTTTCAATGTTGCAGATTCTGAATCAAAAATAATTGTTATCCTTTTATAAGCGGTTTTCAAGATAACCCTCTTTTTAGCACGTTTTTCCTATGCGGCGTGGGTTAAAAGTACCAAACTGGAGAGAAGACAACTCCAAATTCAAGGCCTAAATCAGAGCTCAGAAAACTGTCTATAAAAGACTTACCTTATAAAAGTTGAAGGCTAGATCTAGTTCGCAGACATTGTGGAAATATTCGTTGAGCACCTCGACAAAGTTATGTATGGCTTCTAGATAAGCTAAGCTGTTATCGGTGGTATCCACACATACACAGAAGAATAATCCGGCGTATCATCGGTATACTATCTTAAAATTCCTGAACTACAAAACATGACATGAGTAACATGATAAAGAGTGAGCTAGTAGTTTGGTATGGATAAAATTATAAGTATGACGATGGATCAGACTAGGCTTAGTTAAAGTGACTGTGAATGTAACATATTTTTTATATGATTCTAGAGTTCTCAGTCTAATTTAGAAACCTACTATGAAGCTCATTACCTGTGGCCCATTTTCACCTGATTTTTAGACCAAAATGAGATGAGAAGGTACTAAAAAGGTACTATATTGTATATTTTATCCTTAAGAAAGCACCTTTCAGTACATTCTCATCTCAACTTTGAGTGAGTGAAAAGAGTGGTCTAAACAACACTGAGAACTCTAGAATGATTCAAACCTGATTCTTACGTTAATATGAACATGCTTTTCTGTGTTGGAAGGATTGTTTCAGAGTTTGAGAGAAGGTGAGAACAGTGTTAATTTTGAGCAATTATCAACTGGGGACTGGAGTGCAGGCACTTATTTATATCAGGTGTGATGACTGATTGATTCCAATTTAGCTGAAATCATATATCATATAGATCTTGAAATGTTTGTCTGGTGGCCAACTGAGGTATGATATTGCAGAGCTCTTGTAACTCAAACAAACTTAGGAAAGTGAGAAACTGAAACCGGGATTGTTCCGTAAAAACTTCTTGAATAAAACCAAATAATAATACATGGAAGGTTTTAATAGGAACCTGAGTTAGTTACCTCTACAAAGTTTGTGCGTTTGGCGTCTCTCACAGTGACAACAGAGTGAACTTCTTCAATCAGTTTTTGTTTCTCCTCATCGTCGAAGTGCATATACCACTTAGCAAGACGTGTCTTACCAGCTCGGTTCTGTATCAGAATAACCCTAATCTGAAACATAAAGCATAATCAGTGATATTAATGTCAGCCATACAAGGATGAAATAGGGTCAGTCCAGATTATAAGCCTAGATAGCATAGTGTATTTTAGGAATGACTAAAGCTATAGCCTAAGTGAGGAAGACCTGACATAAATAAGAATTGTTTTGTTGATGATATGATCTGGTAAAGGAATGCAGGTGAACTAAACCAGGGAGAATGGAAGGGGGAGGAACCTGCACTCAATAGGCCACACCTCTTTTTATAACATGATCTTTCTTTCGTTTTGGAGTTGTGCCCTCACAACAAAACCACGATTAATGTGTGGGTTAAAAGTGTGGGTTGACAACTTCTCAAGTGACAAATCTATGACTGTCCAATGGAAAGTTCAAAAATAAAATATCATTTTTGTTGTGTTGTAGAATGAAATTATTCTTTATTATTCTTCTTATGGCTGAAGAACACATGTGAAAGGGTAGTAAAACAATTCTTAGAGCTAAAAACCATCATCTTACAGGGCAAGGTACACATAATAGTATCAATTTTTCGAGTTATTTCATTGAGGAAAAGAAACTTAGCTTGTGAATCTGAATATTATTTCAGCACATGTGGTTAGGGGGTGTTGAGAGCTGTCCAACAATATCCCATTTACATACCTACTGTCACTAGAAGACTGGGAATCTTACAGAATATGGCAATTTGAGGAGCGAAATATGTCAGCATGGGCCGTTCATTGATGAATAATGAGTGTTATTAGCACAATTGTGTTGTAATAACTTTTCCAGTACATAGGCTAATTCAAGTGTTCTGGATTAGTTGCTGACAATAATTTTTAATGGATTGGTATAATTCATCGCTAAAACATAAAAAAATGAGTGTGATGTATCTATTAAAATACTTATTTCAGCCGTAATCAACATCTATTCACCAGTACTTGTATGTGATTGGCCAATACTACTAGTGCAAGCTCCTCCCCCTTCCATTCTCCCTGACTAAACTACCCTATAATTCTCAATGACTTCATACTTTCATGGTACAGGCAAGTTATGATGAAACGTGAGTGATTTTTTGACTCATCAGTCTCATATTGACCAGACTGCTGTCATGAACAAAAAGAAAACCATATCCATATACTAAATCAATCTGAAATGACAGTGTGTAATGTTGAACTGATTGACCTGAAAAAAAACTACCCTAATAAATGGCAATGATGTACCAAGAAAACCTGCATCAACCACAGCCCAGGATGTACTGACAGTTAATTTGCCTGCATACTCCCTGAGGCTATATAAGCTTCTATGCACTGCAGCGACTCTACGATACGAGTCACTCTGCATCGCAGCGACAGTGTCACAAACTGGCCCAATTGACCTATTACATTTACATTTTGCACATAAAGTTAATGTTTAACCAGTGCGAACAGGGCAACTCTTCAGTCTGAGAACTCACATTTGGACTAATCCAAGTGCTAAGGTGCAAAGATTACCACCCTGAATTGATTGGGTGCTCATGCGCAAAGTGTATGGTTGATGCAAGACGCCTCGACAATATAAATGCTTACAAGCTCACAGGAGCCAATCAATATTGAGAGCTATTATTTAGCTAGTCTGTACTGAGAGTAGAGTTACTGTCTGTGATCATGCTACTCACTCAAGTCAGTTAGTCAGCGCTTAGCCTAGGTAAAGTTTGGTTGAATAGAAAATCATGCACACACAGTGACAGTTAAACCAGTCATTGAATTCATTGTGTGGCTACCTGCTGAGTGACACCATGACTACAAGTACCCTAACATGGGTGGGGCAGAATTATACAAATAACCATTCATACTGCGCTACAAGATCATTATACAAATTTGCAGGGAGCAAATCTATTTATAAATTAATTAAGATGTTATTAGTTAGCAAGTAAAAATAAAAAAAACTGCTTCATGCATTTCTTCATGACCATTTCATTCTCATGACTATCAGGCATTAATTCCATAGGCCTGGTTCTATATTGGGCTATATCAAATTGCAATTGCTAGCACATACCATCTTTAAAGCAGTAGATTTCAAATGTCAAAGTCACCACAAATGATGTGATAATAAAGTAATCCTGAGTGCCCTACTAACTTTTCCTCTCCAAGAATACTTATACCAATTCTCCCTATCATAATGCAGCCAATCAAATCATGTGTTACAAAACAAAGTGAGGGTTATTTTTATCTCCTATTCTAATAGTGTTGCAATTGAAAAAGAAAAGTCGAAGCTGGATAATGATAAGTGAGGAGTGAAGAAAAAATACATCCACTGTCTGCAGAACTAGCCAAATTGAGCTATCTACAGTCTGCAGTAGTCTAAGTAGCTTTCCCTACTAGCCTAGCTGGAGCAAGACAACTTCTGTGAATTAATTGTAAGTAGCAGATTTTACAAAACAAACAATGATTATCTAAGCAAGCAGTGATCACTAATATAGATCCACAGTAGGCATTAAGAAGCTTACTTTTAATAGCAATCTTTTGCAATTGTTGTTTCTTGGGGCCATGTTCCAGGCATATTCAATTCATGGTTCATTCATAATTTTAATTAACAGACTATTTTAAAATAGAAAGAATCATGTTAAGATCTAGGGCCATCTAGGAGGGAGGAGTTGCAGACGACAAACTTGGCTGATTCTGCAATGAAAATATATTCTGTTCTGAACATCCTCTCTGTAGCTGGGAGTTGCAATCATGTCTACTGTTATAACTTGTCTACCATAAGGTAAGACCATAATTTAATGTCAACGCATAGTGTAGGCCTAAACGTAAAACGCAATACCTGATAGCCAACATTGTGGTAATATTGTTTTAGGAGAGTTGCTTGCAATGATCCCCTTACATATAAACAATGGAGGGCGGAGAAGAAGAGGAAGAAGAGATCACTGATTCTGGTGACGAGGAAGCTCAAAGATCAAAGCTAGTGATGATGGCGGCAGTTCTAAGAGTTCTTACGTCGCTCCAGATCCGTTACCTCGGCCGAATAATCCGGCTATGAGCTACAGAGCACCTCAGGGTTAGTATAAGGGAAGATAAGATTCACACTGACATTGAGACTACGCTATTATCATGTGTATCTCTGATCGTTAGAGTCAATTTAATAGGTCCCAGTTTCAAATCTCGGTGATTATTTTGAGAGAAGTAATGTCCTGAAACAGAAGTGCTGACTTGTTGGTTGAAAAACTTTGCTCTTCGGGGATCCCAATTTCAGGATTACGTAATGGCAGAGCTAACATTATGACATTGACTATATTTTAAGCTGGAAGTTGAGTGTGTCTGCTGTTGTTTTCTCCTTATGAAATACTAACACCTCACTCCCCCTGTTAATGTCCTTCAATTGAATGGGGAGGGAGTTACAAGACACAATAAAAGTGTTTCATGAGGAGAAAACAACAACAGACACACTCAATGATCGGCTTAGTACAGTAATTGCGGTAATGTTAGCTCGACCGTAGCGTCTTGCTGAGATAAAAAGCTTTCTTACCAATTGAGCCAGCACTTCTACTTCAGATCATTATTCCTCAAATGTTGGTCACAGTGATTTGAAACTTGGTCCTCCAGATGTAAAAGACTTGAAAAATCCAAAAATTAGGTGTCAGGGACGTATTTGAGCAAAGATTGTTTGAGAGAGGGCGTGTAGTATCACCAGGTGGGGTGCTGAATGCTCATTTTGTGGGGTCTGTGTCAACGTGTATCAAGGTATACGCTTGAATATTCAATAACTATCATGTTATGATTATTCTGTTGTTAGACCACATATTTAGCATTCTAAGAGACTATACTACTATAGAACAATAGATCCGGGTTATATATATACTAACAGAAATACTGTTTTTTTAAATAGCCACAGCAGCAGGAACTCCTACGAGTTCCACAAAATTCCTCATTGAGCTAATTAAATGTGGGAGTTGCCCACTCTCTGAGCTCTTAGTTCAGAGAGATGACAACTCTCTATTTTAATGACTTTTCTTTCTTATCAAAGCAGTATCATCTCCTTTCATAGCAAAATACGCGATAAATAGCTACAGGGATTTCCTGTTGGTAAAAGGTATTGGTGAAAGTGAATTGCTGTCATATTTATGGCCATGTGATGGTTATCACGTCTTTGTTGGCTGTTTGTTACATGATAATATTTATCATGTAACAGCCAACAAAGACGCTAAATCAGCCAATTCCTCCCTTGTTGGTATGACTATACAGTAAAATATTGATGTAACAATAAGCTGCGGCCTGTGAACAGTTCCCTAAAGTTGTTAGCCTTGTTTCTGTTGTACAGCGATAGAGAGGGGTGTAGAGTTGTACGTCCCTTCAGGTGAGAGTAGAACTGTAGATTTTGATGAGTTTGATGCCGAGTTATCAGAAGCAGCAGCCAGGATAGGAGCTGATCAGCTGTGGAATGTAAACGATGATGGAGAACCAGACAATCATAGTACGAGAAAACGAGCCGGCAAGAAAAACGGCATCAAACACAGACTAGGTGAGTGGTGATATGGTATACATTAAAGCCTACCCAAAGACCAACGCATTTTATGGTCAGGCAGTTACTTATGATAAAGTTGTGTCAGAAAGTAGAGCACTGAATCTTTTTCCAATGCGAATCTGACATAACTCATAAGAACTGCCTGACTATAGCATGCATCAGTCTTTGGGTACTCCTCCCCTTCCTGTCTGTTATTATTTTCTCCTCTAAACAGGGACAGACTGGTGGTCTGCCTACCTCACACCATGATAAGTCATGTTGTTACCAATCAGATCAGCTTAAAATCCATAGATATCTTAGCTATATCTAAGCATCGACCCCATGAAGCTCACTATTTTCTCAGAAGAGGTAATATGAAAGGCTTCTAGAATATCCCACGATGCTATATACTGGATTTCCCACATTTATATCTTACTTGATATAAAAGATGAAGGTAGCATTGATGGATATGTACACATAATTCCCATTATGCTACTAATGCCCTTATATCTAATGTGGGGTATCAATCCACATCAATAATTGTTATTTCATTGTATTGAAGCTGCCGGCAGAAGTGTGCGCAGATGATGATGAGAGGGTAATAGCTCGTTACATAGCCAGAAATCTGAACGAACCAAAAATAGTACTTATAGAGCGGGTGGTACGCTACACCAGCTGTCAAAAAGCCTTAGATCTCTTCAACCGCACAATGGATGTTGAGGCGGCCGGTGGAATGAAGACTATAGTATGTTTTACTTGTCTTATAGTTTGTGTTATATACTATCATAGACTAAGGTCTCTGTACAACTTTTGTGATCAATTTGGGGTGTCTGATTTCACTGAACGTTGCTTATATTTTGATTTTGTGATGTTTGAGAAACCACATAGAAAAGTTCTCTCCGCATTGCCCAATTTCCATAAACTTTGTGGTCTGAAATCCCCATTCGCTTTGTGGAGGATGATAAACTGTTTGTTGCACTTCGGGTTATTTTCACGCCTAGTATTTATATTTATGTCAATATTAGAGGGACGAGTTACAGGCTAACACCCGTATAATAGCCTGGGCAGACTGTCAGGGGTGGGGAGGCTGGTGGATGACAGCCCGTATAATACAGACAGTATATGATTGTTTTATACTTACAGAGAGGAGACACACGACGTACTCCTGGTGGTGTGTTTCTACAGCTGCTCAAAACTGATAAAAGTAAGTCAGGGTCTATATACTATAAATAACTTGAGTCATTGGTCAATCCCATGGGGATTATTTCAGTTAGTAAGCTTCATAGCTGTTTTTGGTTGACACCTTTTGATCTTTACTACCTCCTTTTAGCGTTACACGGAAGTATCAATTTAGACATTCCTGCTAAAGCCAGCCCCTGATCTCAAAACTTCAAATGGCAGGAAAATCTTTTTAGGGACACTTCACATTTAGAAAAAGGCTGTGTCCGTGTTGGCAATAGAATGGGCTCATATAATATCTGAGGACTCCTTGAAATCCTGGCCGAACCAAGCCACGAATATGCTTTGGATTTAGAGTAACAGAATTTCATTACATCAACACAATTTACAATATGATAAAGGAAGCTGTTTTTGTTTCTTCAGTCCTTACTCTGCAGTTAAAGGTCAAACAACATTGACCTTAGTATGAGCCCGTTTACTTCTCTGGCCATCATCTGGTTGATATGTTATACCATTTATTCCCTGAGTTTGAGAACTGTTTTGTATGTATAAGGTCATTCGATCCATTAGTCCGGTCAAGTCTTGAGTGCTTGGTTTTCCAAGCAGTGTTTACAAAATCCAAGCAGCGTTTGGTTTTTCTCTCTTCTATTTTCTGACATGGTGTGCTGTAAACCTTTCTGTGTATCATAGACGCTTATCTCTTTATTTACAGATATAACTAAAGATATGGTGAAGGAAATCTTCTCACTGGAGAGAGAAAATCAAAAGTTTGCCAAAAAAATGAATATAAAAGACAGACAGAATAGAAAGAGAAAATATCGCAATAAGAATAATACATCGGAATCATTACAAGCCCCGCCCACTGATTTAATAGATGACTCTGATTTAATGGGGGAGGAGCCTGATATAGAAATTGGAGTGGTCAGCTGACAAGATATATATAAACCTCTCTGACTACTCTCAGTTTTGTACATTACCTGACCTTTCCGCCCGTTACTGGTATATAATGTGGTAAGGATCACATGACCAGGAGACAGTAGTAGAGTTAGGGTTTGTCTCCACCGATCAGCCTCACATATCTGTGGTGTTTACTTACAGCCCTTATGATCTAATGTAGATGGTTTTGTTACTGATCTGGGTCTTTACTTTTAATACAGCAAAAGAGAATTCTTATGCATATTTTTTATTACTTGCTTAGTTTCTCTCAATAAATTATCTCTCTAAATATGATCCATATTCATAAGTGAGAAAGCCCTACCCCTCTGGACTGTAGATTCGAGGTGGTTTGCTAGTTTTATTAAATGTCCGTTGTCTCAATAAGACCAACAGTAGGATTGATTTGTTGTACTTTATTACCTAGATATTGCCATGGACATATGATCAGCTTGTTTGCAAGAAAATAGGACTCAGCAGGTAGACATAGGCTCTGAGGCATCAACTTTAATATACAGTACCGGGTGAATTAGCTCAAAATGGTGCTGAAATGGAAACGTACAACTGAGGATTTGTATCTAACAACTTAGCAAGCCTTATATTAGTTTTTAACAATCTCTTTCATCACTTTCAAGTCTGCTCTCATGATTGGACCGATATCACGCACAAATTACTGCTTCTTTCTGTTCTATATTGACAAATATAAAACAAGCTATTGATTATATAATTAAAAAACATTCAAATAAGCTGGCTATAGAATTTTTTTATTGATCAAGTTTTTGTTTGCTGTACATAGGCAATGAATGGGTTTTATTAGACAGTTTACATTAAAGTGATTAACATTTTGATCAGAGAGTCACTGTGGTGTGCTTGGCAACAGCTCAGCTCTGTAAAACCAAATCGTCAGGTACAAACTTCTCCTGAAATGCATCATTATACATATAATAGTGACCAGCTGATATATCTAGAACTTTGACATTGCGTCTTACTGAGTTTGTATATCTAGAGGTAAGCCTGTAACAGCATAGCTGACATATAATCGGTGACGAGGTAAATGTAATGTGGGGTTTATCACATCGCTTTTCCTTCCTGAGCCCCTTGGTATTTAACTGGTAATACTGTTCTTGGATGATGCATCAGATGTCAGGTATTAGTCTGTAGGTTAACACGCTGCTGTCTCTTCTGTGTCCTCAAATTACTATTAAGATTATAATGATTTATAATAATTATAATGTGGTATTGCCTACCTTAGAACAAGTTTAATCCAATTTCCTGCATTCCTGTTACTCCCTTCCACTGGTCACGGCAGTGGATCGGGAGCAACTCAGAATCTAGGAAAATGGACCAAACTTGGTCTAGGACTACCTATGTGCGGCAAGTGTGGCTGCAATACCTTTTACTTCCAGTCCCACTAGTCAAACAAGTTTATGCTATTTCCATTCTAGGTCAGTTTCAATGAGTTTAATTAACACAAGGACTCTATTGAGCTGAAAATAATGTGGTTCTTTGCATAGTGAACTACTTCAATTTTGTAATTCTAATTGTGAAGATCTATTGATATCTTGATAACTCACTTTATATTTCTGTTCGTAGAACTTGAATTCTGCCAACAGGACTTCTTCTCTATAGAACTATATGTACTCATCAATCTCTATATACACGTCAACCTCTGTGTCTATTCGTCTGTCTCTGTATACTCGTCAGTATAGCTGTAGAGCCGCTCGATTGTATGTCTGTATTGTTTGATGGTTTGAGTGAAAAAGCCAAGATCACAGTACACCATGCTGATTACCGGTAAGCCCAGCCCTTCTCTCTATAGTATAAGATCTTCACCGAGTTGCTGTAAAATACTGGGCAGAGGGTGTAATATTCTGTAACATCTTAAATCCACAGTCTATAGGGCTGACGTGTACTATAGGTGATGTGGGTTAAAATAACATACTAGGTTGTTGGTTGTTGTACCAGTGAAGGGGGAATAACGATTGATAATCTCGATACCCTGTACTACCGCGTGAGCCGCAGAAACGACCACCCCCACATAAGCTTTACCAACTGTGTGTTCAAAAATTACTAGTGGAATCTTATGTTATTTTACAGTCATAGTGTTATAAATGTCATTTGTAATTTAATGCAATTAACAGGTAATTCGAGCTTCACAGTAGCTCTATGACCAGGCGAAAACAGCCCCCCCCCCACATCTATCTTGAACTTTATTGAACTGAACTGTTTAGTGGAATAAGTAATGTAGCTATAAATTTTTCAGGACTCGCACAAAAATACTGAATAGCCATGCAGATCTAGATAGATGTGGGGGGGGGGGGTTGTTTTCGCAGGCTTATAGAGTTGCCAGCTGTGAAACGCAAATTACCTGTTCCCGTCATTAAATTGGAATCAATCCATCTGAAAATCGACAACTAGTATCACTTTGACACTTACACTATGGCTGTAAAATAACATAAGATTCCGCTTGTAATTTTTTTAACATACAGCTTATTTATAAGCTAATGAGGGGGGGGTGTGGTTGTTTTCACATGACTTCAGCAAAGCTTTGTTAAGGTGGAGCAAACATTGTGGTCTTAACTCAATACGAAAGCAGTAATAGTACAAATTGTCACTATTTGGATTGTTCAGCCATAACTCATGAGAGAGTGTATCATCATTGAGGCGCCAAAGTCTCATTCTGAAAATTGTTATTTCTTTGGCAATGGTAGCTGTTGGCAAGGCACTGCAAGGAAAGTGTGTTCTATGATGTGGTAACCACACATCTATTCATTGTTGGTTTAGTGCACTTTGCTTTGCAAACCAGACGTATTTTAATCATATGAGCTTGAAATAACAACTGGTGTTTGCGGAAACTAGATTGATCAGGTACTTCATGAAAAAAAAGAGGCTTTATACACTCATCATAATGTTAAAGTGATTGTAAAGGAAACAGGCTTTTGGTATCATTCTAGAGCTCTCAGTCTAGTTTAGAACATTATGCTATGTCCAAAAGCAGCCTGTGGCCCAGTTAAGAATTATTTTCACTCAAAGTTGGGATGAGAAGGTACTAAAAAGGTACTATTTTTCTCCTTTGGAGTTGTGATCACTTGTAGAAAATAGTACCTTTTTAGTACCTTAGATTATAATGGGAATATACAGTATCTCGTAAATAAGACATTTTGTTATGACACAGTGGTTTTGATATTCCCTGCGTACAATATTAAACCACACAGAATTTATCTATTGAATGAATGAGTGAATAAAATGCAAAGTTTATCTGTCCCATGTTATGTGGCTTAGCTGGTAAAATGGGATAGTGTATAAAATTTCATAATTGAAACGATCGAAGTCAAGCACGGCAAAAATTACAACTCTAGCTCATCCGACAGCGAGAGGGAAAATTATAGGGAGATTAACAGATCCAGTGAGAGTGAGATTGAATATCATTCAGGAGGCAATTGTAGCAAATCGATGTCGAGTCCATGTGATTATCATAGGGAAAATGTCCCTGAGGTAGTCACACCAATGAACTTAGTTAATTGGTCACACCACTAAGTTTAAATCTGTATGATTTCGGCCACTTGAAATAACCCACAGTGCTTTGACAGATACAACATTTTCTGTTAACCATGGTTACTGCTCGAGATAGAAATTGGCAATATAAAGGCAGATCAATACATGGCTAAAGTATTTCAAGGTTTTGTTTATATTTATTTGATGAATAAATTAGATTGTGGCTACATGGATTGTATTGAAGATTATAAATACTAAGATATGACATTCCAATCAAACTCTGTCTTCAGCCGTTATGCTTTATGATTAGTGGCTTTCAATAGAATTTCAATGGAAGATACAAAATTTACACATGTAGACTGGATGTTTTTCCAATTTGCACAAAAATCTAAAATAATTTGTTTTATAATCTCGACATTTCAGGCATTAGGATGATGTTAAAATCCAAAGCATGCGATGATTAATACTGAGTGATTTGAAGTTTTGAGAATCTTTACAACAATTTTTGCAAATATTCTGATGTTTGGACTCACAAGATTTTCTCGGGTAAACTTTGTTGTTTACATCAAAAACTGGAATTTACAAGTCACAAAGTAAATTAAAGTAAATAAAATTGTCATCTAGTTATTTCGGACTTCAGGGTGATGAAAAATGTAAATGAATTTGACTGCCTCCTAAAGAGAGGAGTATTGATAATCGTGTAAGCAGTGGAATACCTTGAGAAACTTTCTATATTATTTTACATCAGATCTTGTCCATCTGTGCATACAGATACTCAGCACATCTAAACATGGACTATCAATATTACTGACTGAGTGCAGCATGCCATATGAGAACCTATGTCAAAGCACACATCAGTCACATAGGAAATTAATTTGTCGAGTTTTTGAGTTATTTGATCAGTATGGATCTTATTTTGGGGGCTAGTGTTAGATATTATCGCAAGATTTGGTACTAACCATAAAGCATTGTATGGACCATTTTTAGGTAAATCTGAAATAAGCAAGGAAGAATCCATTGCTCCAGTGTAATCTTATTTAAACAGAGCAAACAAGCGCAGCGGTATGAAATGAAAATCACTCGCTTGAAAAGCTGTGGACAGGGAATGGGTCATAGTCATTGATTGTAATGTACAGTCAGTATTTATAATCTTTGGTACAGTGGTTCTTCTAATCTCTTCTTCAACATGGGCTCATAACAGAAATGAAGGTTGTTTTGATTAGCGGTCTCAACTCATTAAATTTGAACTTTTATGTCATCGACAGACTTGTGAGTGACTTTGTCATGTATTTGCAAATGTTGTTATCTGACCACAATAGTCACTAATATTACTGTATTTCCCCCATAATAGGCTCATTACAAATCGCCTGGACAAGTTGGGCTGTGCATGAGTAGGCAACTCAATAGTGTTAACTTATAACCCCCAAACCTACCAGACCAAGTAACCCTGAAGACTTATTTTTCATGCAAATGCATGTGTGATAGTTGTCTTAATCTCATTTCAAGCTCAAAAATGATACCAAGAACCCTGTTCCTTTACAAACACTTTAATGAGTTACCACCACCATCTCCTGGTACAGCTGGGGTCATCATTTAAAGTGGCAGCCAGAGTATCATGGCATGTATAGACTTATATTGATAATAAGTTATTATGTCTATCTTTTATTAAGCTTATGTTATTACCAGGGTTATAACAACTTTTTCTAATCAAATGTGGGTTGTCTTCTCTTTTTACATGAGAAGACAATTCGTGATTCAAATAATATTTACAATCATTTATGTTACCCAATCTAACCACCTTCTTTAGTTTTCATTCAACACTACATCTCAGGATTACATGCAAACAAAACAACAACCATTGGATACATTTCAATACATATGATATCTCATGGCACTGCATGAAAGGTGAATATTTTAAGTACCCTACTGGGATGTTCGACTATTGATTTTATGTTCACAGTATTCTACCAGAGGCATTGAGAGAATGACTTACTAGATATGTATGATAACAATTGGAGCTAATTTATGTTGAGCGACCTGGCTACACAAAACTAAGGAACAACTAGGGTGAGTAATCCTGGACTTTAATGTGGGTGGTGTGGTGACACAAACCACCCTTTTTTTCAAGTGGTGAAACCATTATTATACTTGAATAGCACTATGGGACCAGTATGATAAGGAGGTTATTGCCGATAGCAACCACTAATAGCAGAACTGTTTCCTAAACATTGCAAGGCATCATTCCAATTTTTTTCGAATCAAGGCTATGGCGATTCATGGCCCCTTAAACTCATTTCTCTATCCCACCTGAGAAAGATGAGCTCTTACCCTACCATTGATCACTAGATTCTCGGAAAAGCTGAAGAAGGTGAGGATGATATGAGTACCAGATCAGGAGGCAGAATTAGACAGCATTCCCAGGCTGATCCTTTTAACATGATTCTCAAGAATTCAGATTTGTCACTGAGTCGAGTTATCTTCCGCGTTGTCAGATTAATTAAGGTTTATGATCTCAAAAGGATGTGGGAGTTGAGTACAATCAAGTTTAATCCAGTTATCTAAATTTTGAGTTGCTCCTCACACAGTCCAAACTGCAACAGTATATAAATGTGTATTTACGATCCCTTTGCCTACAATGTGAACATGCAAAGGGAAGCAACTTTGAATCAGACCATTGGATAAAAAATGATCTAGCCGTCGCACTGATGCTTTATTTACATAGTTTTCGCATCCAGGTCGATATTAAACCCAAAGTTAGCCTGTCATGACAAACTTGTTGTGGAGGCAACCCGGCAAGGCAAAGCAGGTCAACTCTTGCGTTTGAAGTGTCCCTGCAATTTCTATTTTCCGATCTAATTTATCTTCAAACTGAATAGAGTATTTTAAGAGTGGACAACACATCTTCTTGATAGCTCGTTTGACAAGCTTGTTGTCGGGTCGGGAGGGTGGGGGGAGGAAGGGGTTTGTAATGATTTGCTATTCCTATCATGTTTGCCTCGTAATGTAATGCTGTTTAAATTGCCGCTGATTCGCTATCAATGATTATAAGGAAATTTGACTACCACGATTTATTACCTTGTTCTGTGCGTAATAGAAAGTTTTAATCTTCTAGTGGCATTCAGAAGAGTTTTTCTAATTTCTGTCATAACCACAAAAGATGGAATGAGAATTATTTTACAGTGTGCATCATTTTAATATGAATCTTTAACAAAGCCTTCATTTTGTTGTAGTATTTATAGTGACTATTGCTCTGGAGAAGTCTTTGCTTGTTTGCATTAAACATGGCTCATGTGTTAGAAGAAGATGCTGGAATAAAACAGAGTGAGTTGTCATGTGTCATTACTAGACTGAACCAACAGGCTACCCAGAGGGCCGTCGTGCGGAAAGATAGAGACTATTAGTTTAGTCTATGTCATTACATAGCACATTTATTAGATTCTGTATTGGGTAAAAGCTGGAGGCACTGACATACATAATTTGGGTGACACAGGGACACTAAATGGAGATTCCTCAAGCTCACCATTGACATGCACTTCTGAGTCATGATTTCATGTCAATAACTCGAGCAATTACAATTGAATTCGAGTTTGAATTTTGCAATCTACTCAGAAACTTGTCATGATCAATTAGTTAGTATCTTTTGAATATCTTTCAAATTTACATCATATTGGTAAACATGATCAGTTTTAGACAATTTCAGCGTTCTCATGTCACCACCATTATGAGCCTCAATGAATCTGCAAAGGATGTACCCGCACGCCTGTGTAGCACCTAGAAAAAAGCTGTAGCGTATATGAAAGTATCCCAAACCTATAGAATGTACTAGAGACATACCACAATGTTATGAGTTGCACATGCAAGTGTTTTCCGATATACAATATATATAAATAATTATTTATGCTTGATTGATTGACATTAAACACTGCGCAAAGAGCTCAGCAATACATATTCGGGCTTCATTTTTGAATAAATACAGTTCCCCAATTTGATTGAACAAATGTGAATCAATGCGGAACGGAAGTTGACCTAAATGCTAATTCCATGTATCGATTGGCCCTCAAATCGATGTCACACTGACATATTGGAACATAGTGATTGATTATAGTCTGTTATTATTACAGGATACAGAGTAGCTTGGGAGGAACAGGGTGACAGTAACTGGGATGATCCTGATGTCTGGAAGCGGTTATTGAACAGCAGTAGAAAGCTAACTCTAGTAGAGCTGGAGAGACAGACTGCTTCAGCTGGTCAGATAGCTATGTGCTTGAGAAATGATGTACCTGCAGAGTTATCTGAGAGGCTATCTAAATCACTGATATGTCTGAGGCTCTCCTATATCTCAGAATACAGCCTTAACAGCTTCAGGTTAGGAAGCCTGGTTATTGATGCTAATGATTTAATTTTAGCGACCAAATGTTCTTTGTCATAAATTACATTCCGTTTCATAAACGCAGTAAAATGTTGCTGTTGTTTTCACAAGTTTCAAAAATTTGGTTGATGATATTATATTATATTACACAGCTTATCAAAAATGACATCGCTGAGACATCTAGTACTATGCAGTTGTGATCTGAGTAAAGGTGAAATGCTGAGTGAGATCCTATCAGAGCTACCACATCTAGAAACTCTGTGTCTCCGTGGTTGCAGCCTGACTGAGATACCCAAGAGGTGAGTTATTCTATAAATCTAGGCTGACACATCTCACTGTGTGCTGCTGATATATTAATTTAATAAACCTTTATAGAGTGTATTTCTAATGCATTGTTGTATTGTTCTGATGTCTTTGTTGTTAAAATAATTATAGAAGATTTAAGTCAGCGTTACCCAACAGCATCAGAGATTAACCTCCTTGATTCCTACACATCTCTATATCACAGTTGTTATTTGCTGATTGAACTGCAATCCAATGAGACACACCAGCCAAATGCTGAATATAGAATTCTGTGTAGCTCAAAACTAATGAAATGAGGCTGCAATCTCAGCATTGTCACCTAATGAGCAAATAATTTGCACAAACTGATCGTCAAAAGTAGGGTATGAAATAAATTATCTACCGCATCAGGTGATGTAGTTACCGTCTTACTAGTGCACACTGTACACATCATAAGCTGGTGCGTAGATTTCATGCCCTGAATTTGAAGATCAGTTTGTGCAAATTATTTGTCCATTAGTGACAATTATGACATTTGAGTTCAATGACAATTAATTATCTTGGATCTATGCAGAATTCAATGAGCACAAATTATCATGAGTGGCAGCAGTAGTTTAACACTCAATAAGACATGGTAATAACATTAATAAAATTGGGCATCATCCTATACCAAGTAAATCTCGCTTAAAAAATTTGCTTATGAATTAACATATAAGTGGACCGTTGTAATTTATTTTGGTCTGAAAAGTAACTCTTTACTATTTTCTTATCAATCATCTTTTGCCTCGATTTAGTGGACACCAAAAAAGTTGACCCTCATAATTATTTCTAGATTACGCTTTCAGTGATGGCAGCATCAGAAAATATTATTTATTGTTTATGATTTACGACAGCGCTACCCCAAAGCATCAAAAGGAATCATCTGCCCTGGTTTTGACTCCTGCACACCAATATATGGTATATATCAGAGTCTCGTTCTGAATGTCCCATTCCAGTTGTCTGTTGATTGTTGTTTGTTTTGATTTTGAGCCATTATATGGAAACACAAGCCTGACTTGCCTTAAAATATTTTGAATGAGAACATCTACTGAATTTCAATTTAACAAAATATGATGCCTTTATATTCTAATGTCTTCCTGCCCTAGAACAGCGGCTGTGTACAACATTCTCACGGGAATATAGAAGTCAATATCTATCAGTTGTGTAATTATTTTGTTCTGATTGTATTGGTTACAACTTGTCAGGATTTGAGGCATCTCTACCCAAACATCAATGATAAACCTGCATATTGTAGTGGAATGCTGTTATGTCTGTTATTTGCACAGTAAAATTTGTTTTGTCTTTCGGTTGACACACAAGCCTGACTAGGCTTGACAGGCATTTAAGCTGGATTTTTATCACTCTAATAAAAACCTCATTGATAGTAATGACAATTCTGGCAACATCCTAGTCAAAGTAAATTTTGCTGAATGAATTAGCTTTGGAATAAAAAATAAAGTGAAAGTGAATTTTATCATCACAAGAAGTTTAAATCTAATTCTCAATTTTAACTCTTTCATATAATATATATATATTTTCCATTTTTATTCTGGAGCAGATTAAGTCAGGGACTTTTATCCAGAAACAAATGAACATACACAGTAAGAATTTGCGGATTAAAAAATATTAGGCAAAAATTAATTAAAAAGCAAGCATAAGAATTATTAAGAGTAACATTTACTAGGAAATCTAAAAAGAAAGTGCAATATTAGTACACAAATACTTTTAATCAGTTAGCAAGTCATCAAAGAAAAACATTAAGCAGATACATGTCAAATAATAACCAAAAAAAATAAAATATTGGAAAGAAATTTAGAACAACAATGAAGAAGGTGGCTCTTTATGGCAGTTTTAAATGTAATACCTGTTGAGCATAGCTTAATGTGATGAGGTAATGAATTAAATTGTTTGGCACCGAAATTGGCGATGGCAAATCTAAATTTTGTCGTCTGTTCTCCATTAGATTTCCATTGAATGCATTCACTGCTACACAAGTATATGTATTTTTTTCTCACCATTATACACGTTTAATTGATTCTAGTAATCTGATATCTTGATATTGTTGTTGAAAATCTGATAATAATTAGGAGTTGCCTGCTTTGTATAAATCGCCAGGCAATTATAAGTGATTTTTTTTCATTATGGAAATATTTTGAGGGGTTTTAATGCAGATAAAATATATTTGAACTTTTGATTCTGGACACATTCACTTCTCTGAGTAACTGCTTTATTAGTAAGATGCTAAATGCTGAATAAACAACTTTTTAAATAACTACAAAATGAAACATTTTAAATTTAGTTAAAGTAGTGTGTTAACCCATTGTGTTTCCTATCAATCTTTCAGTCTATCTTTCATAAGATTAACTGGTCCCCTTTTGAATGTATTCACCGCTACACAAGTATATATATTTTTAATTCCTCAATCAATCCTGTTTGTAATGTTTATATTAAACATTGGTTTATTGGATTAAGTATCACCAAAGCACACCAATGACTGACTCAAAGTCATTACATTCCGTTTTGCTATAAAATAGCTTTCTTGAGAAAACATTTGGTTTCACAATGAGGCGTTATCAATCCATGCTAGATTACGCCTCAACTAAAATAACAGAGGTACGCAAAATCTCTTTTTCAGCTAGTACAGGTATGAAAACAGTAATTAGGTATCAATAACCTTTTTGCAAACAATAGCAATATTTACAATCTCTATTTTGAGATTACACAATTTACCAATTAGCGATGGTAATTTATCAATCTACATTTTGATTAGGCATACTTGCCAAGTAATCTAAATACAAAATAGGGAGATTCCATTTCACGGCAATACTGCACCACAACGTGGTGCTTCGAGGGTGCGAAGCACCCGAGTCACCCGCCTGGGGGTTTGGGGGGGGGCGGTGGGAGCCCCCAAGCGGGGTATGGGGTGAAGCCCCGTCTGCAGAAGCTCTGAGAGCGTTTCCAGCCACTAGGAAGGGCTGAAAAGGTATATTTGACCCCAAATAATTTCATGTTTGTGCTAGTACTAAAATATCAAACTGAGGTGAAATACACTTTAAACAATTACAATCAATCCATGGGCCCCTGGGACTCTTACATACATGCCTTTACATTGTCAATGTCCAGTATCAAACACCCCATTGGCAAAGTAGAGGCATGTAAGTCCCAGGGGTTTCTTGCCTGTCAAGACAGGCTACAAGTGCCCATGCATCATCAAGATCTGAAAATGTGCTCGGTCACAGACAGTGAGAATCCAGATAAGGTACTATATTCGTGTTTGACTAACTTTAAATATGTTTCAAAGTGTTTGGTCCGAGATTTGTTAAATTGTAGTGGACCTACCTTTGGAATTGTTAGGTTTATATTTTCCTTCACTTAAATTTAACTAGACTAGACAAAGGAGTTGTAGACCTCCTTGACTAGACTTTCTATAAAACCTCTTCAAACAAATAAATAAAACAAGAGGTAAAAAAAAAAGTGTGTAGAGGTCAACAAGTTACTTTTTAACTACTCTGTTATCTGTAAACTTTCTTGAAAACCTCTTTAAACAAATAAATAAGTAAAATTATTACTAAAAAATGTGTGATCTGAAAGGAAATGAAAACTAAATGTATGCACTTGACTAGCTACTTTATATTTTGACCAATGACAGTCAGTGTTTGAGTTATGAGAGGATGCTATTGGTCATTAACAATAATGAGCTGAATCTTAACAAAACAGGTAAATTTGTTAGGATTGTTTAATTTGATAAGTCCTTTCAATTTTGTGTGCAAAGACCTTAACAGTAACTAGTCAACAACAACATGTGCTTGGAAAATCTGGAGGAAATAGTGAGATTTACAAAAAGTGGGAGGTGGGTGTAATAATCTGGAGGGTCACGCCTAAATCGGGAGACTTGGCAAGTATGTGATTAGGTATTAACAATTCCCCACAATGAGAATTATACCATTTCATAATCAGGATTTCTTGATAGTTTTTTAATGTTGGGCGAAAATCAGATGCCAAAAATCTGAGGATGCAACAAAATTGTTGTGTCCTCTGATTTTCGCCACAATTAAGATATACAACAGGAGCCCAGCGAGCAAACAATTTCACCAAGTAAGGTTGCCTACAGGCCCTGGGAGTTGACGAACATTTTCGGCTATGATACACTTCTCATGGAAACATTATTTAAAGACTACGGAAGGACCACAGCAATATATAGTCTGGCAGCTAGTTCTGCAGTAACTATGCATTATTTTCACTTTTAGAAAATTCAGAACACTTTAGGGTAAAAATTATGTACAGTGTTAGAAATTGTCCTCCCTTCTCATCTAAGAGCTATGAGGTATTCATGTATCCTAGTGCTTTGCCAACCTAATAACCTACTACTTCAAATTACTTAATCACCATTCTCTTCACATAAATTCAAAATAATTATTGTTCCATTGTCAGGAGACATTTTACAACAGTAGATAACTTCATTTATGAATTTATACAGTTCTCTCAGGTAGATACAAGTGATAGTTTATTGGGCTGGTTCAGCACTAGGCTTCGCAAATACGTCATACCTCATATATGAGAAGGGAGGACAATTTCTAACACTATACGTAATTTTTACCCAGGAGTGCTCTGAATTTTCTAAGTGTGAAAATATTGCGTAACTACTGCAGAACTAGCTGCCAGACTATGTATTGCTGTGGTCCTTCTGAACTCTTTAAAGGTGTTTACAATCATTTTTTCTGATTTCACCCCTTTTTTCGTTTTGCACTTCTAGTGAAAATCTAAATAATACAAGGTGATAACCGATAACTATCACCTTTCTTAATACCTGTTTTTCTTACATGTCTTCACATCTCACATGACTTCACGCTTCACATGTCAAAAGAGAACCAAATTGAAACAATACTAGGTATTCTTACTCTGCATGATCGCGACTTAAAAGCAAAATAAAGGAGATTTAACCTGCTGAAAGTGGGTTATATTGAAAACCGCTAATGTGAGGATAAAAATGATTTTTGATTCAGAGTCTGCACCATTGAAAACCCTGGGAGACAGGGTTTCCAAATCATTGGAGGCTTGAATGTTGATAAATCTTAATTTTAGTGACGAAACTCATGAAAGATTCTGCCAAATTGTCCGCAAAACAGGCGGAAAATGCTATAAATGACTATCCAAATACTAAAATTATTTCCCAAACTATGTCCATAAATGAGTTTTCAATGTTGCAGATTCTGAACCAAAAATAATTTTTATCCTATTATAAGTGGTTTTCAAGATAACCCTCTTTACAGTACGTTTTTCCTATGCGGCGTGGGTTAAAAGTACCAAACTGGAGAGAGGACAACTCCGAATTGAGGCCTAAACCAGAGCTCAGAAAACTGTCTATTATTACACACATGCTAATGTTAAAGGAACCATTGCGTCAGAAATTCCCTGTACCAAGGGTTGGGCAGTAGATAGTTATTGCCCATGGCTTTCTATTTAACCCAAATGATGTGTCTGGTTAATGACCCTGTGACGTAGGAGGGTCCTTATATTATTGCTCATGACTCAAGGCAGTAATAACAAAGGCTATTCATGCTCTATAGTGATGTTATTGAATTCATACAAATTGTCATATCTCGCAAACTAAATGGGATTTCTCCACTGTGTCCACTAATTGAAACATTGTCTATCATCTAGAAGTAAACAAATTTGCTAAACCTTATTTTTTGAGTGACCCAATGGAACATTGTTTTGGTATTGCTCATGAATATACTTAGTAATTCGGTTCCTTTCACAGCATGGTCTTTGGATTAGCAAATTGGCATGTTAGTATTTTGTGTTTGACTATTGATACGCAGTTTTATAGTCTGTTTGGGTAATGAAAGGTATTAGATAGTAAATTCGACACTATATCTATCGATGAGCGGGAAAATTTTTCAAGTGATTTTTCAAAGGCTAGGTAAACAACAAAGAGTCAACCAGCATGATATGATGCACTGGTCCCCTTTTTAATTTATTTACCGCTACTCAAGTATATATTCCATTCACCATTATAATGGTTGCATTGATGTCCAATATCAGATCATGGATCCATGAAAATATGATTATAAATAGGAGTTGGCTGTCTTGCGGATATCACCAGGTAAAGTGACTTTTTAATGTGCTGAACTATTTTCACTATGGAAATATTTTAGGGGTGTAAATACGACAAAAAATGTTTGAACTTTTCCAAGGGATTCTCTCAGTTAAGTCACACAGTTATAAGAGCCAATCATATATCCAGCCACCAGCAAAAGACGGGATTGTAGCAACCATATATGTATTGAATTTGGACTTTGCAAAGCATAGCATTGTGTGAGTGACTCAATAATCATGACAACGATGAAATGCAGAGCAAATTGCAATGCAAAAATAATGGACACAAATAGACAAACAAAAAATCAAGCAAAATTGCATCATGACACACAATTGAAAATCTGCCTCTTAAACTAACTTACAACTAATTACGTATCCTGATTGTTGATAATCTAAGTAGAGAAAACATTCATAGCATAGAGCCATAGAGCAAAGTAGAGCCATGTAGGGTAAAGTTTAAGGCCAGCACGCTATAAATGATATAAACATTACTAATGACTATTCCAATTCTATTTTATAATTATGCTAGAAATTGGGGCATAATATCAGCATAACAAATAACCTTTTCAAACGCAATAATACAAATAATAGATCTCAATAAATAACGCAAATTCCATCCAGCCGCTAGATAAAACATACATCAAATAACTTTACAGCCAGGTTTGACCGATACTGGGACTTATTAGATGGTGTGGTGTTGTTAGTGACAGTATACTTCCTGGAAAAAGTTTGACAATAAATCAATGCACAAAACCTAATTACGACAGCATAAATTAAAACTAAACCACATAGCACAGAATAGCGCAATAAGCAAATCCTTAATCATAACTTAGCCTTCAAGGAATCTCTTAGTCATTCAAACTATATCATTCAAACAATATTTATTAGTCAACTTAAATAAGTGTGATATAATAGTAAGTTACATTATCAGTACATAGATGTTGTAAATAGAAAGTTACGACTGATGCATCACGATTGTAAAGGTACATAAAAATAGTCCATAAGACTTCCAATGTATAGATTTAGGCATGTTTCGAAACGCTGCTCAAATAAAAATGTCAATTACTATGAGATGTTCTCAGACCAGAAACCAAATGAAAGTGATCATGTACATATATTTTTTGACAGGGGAGATAATTTGAGTATAATAACTTCCGATGCAGCCACATTTTCTAAATAGGTAAAGTAAATCACTGAATTATCAAGCTCACTGAATTATATTATACAGTCAGACATTGCATTTTCTGTTTGCAGCATTACTGATATGTCCTCACTGAAACAGCTTCACCTATCCAGAGATGATCTGACTAGAGATAAGAAGCTGGGGCAGACACTCTTAAAACTCACTAATCTGGAGATACTAAATCTGAATGAGTGTAAGCTGAGGGAGATACCTGAAAGGTAGTGTGTTATTGTTTGCTTTATATTTTCTTCAATCTCATATCATTTATTATTAATATAGATACCGGTTACACTCATTAGTACAATAATATTGAAACCATGATTAGGACAATATCTATCAGTCAGAAAGAATGACTCTAACAATCAATCCAAAAACAGTTTGACCAATTTTCTTACTCTGAACACACAAATGATAGTAACTAGAACCACTTATGATTCTGGTCACATCCACTGTTAGGTAACTGCTTAATTAATGAGCTTGTTGAAAATAAGCAACAAGTTTTTAATAGTTATTATGTTAGCGTAAACTGAGGCTTAGCCTGACACAGAATTTAAAAAACACAAATATTGAATCAAAAATACTTCAGATGAAATTTCAGTCAAGGCCGCAACTCTATGGTGGTTAGACAGTAAGTTTTTAATAATGTATAATTATTATTTATTTATTTATTTACTTATTGAGGTTTTGTAAAAGTTTATAATTGAAGCAAATTAAAAATAACTTGTTGACCTCACACACATTAACATAGATACAAAAAATGACTTGAATAAAAAGATATAAGTGGTAGGGTGTTACATACTATATAGTGTGTAGGATAATGAAAGCATGGTATCATAAATTGCATGAATAAGATGAAAAAAGAAAAGAAGAAACAGAGAGTGGCAAATAAAAATACAAGTTAACAACATTAGGTGGGATTAAATGATAATGATTCATGAGGCTTGGTTGATTTAGTTACAAATGTATGAAAAATATTTAAAAAGGCTGATTTGCCTAGGTTTGATCTAAATGAGGGTTTAATTATTGCACAGTTGCTACGAAGTGATCGTGTATGTCTGTTTGATTTGCTAACGAGAGAGATGAAGTATGTGCTTGGATGCACGGCCTTTATGGACCCTCGATTTGACAAAATTGTGAAAAAGAAAATTCCTTCTACTGTGGAGAGTATGTAAATTTAGGAGCAAGCGGCCAGATGTGACAGAAAATTGTTTGGGGGCTGAAGTTATGATTCTGATTGCTTTATTTTGTCCTTTTTCTAATGTATCTGAATTTTTGGCTAAACCATCAAGGTACAATGATGAGCAGTATTCTACTATAGGTCTGATCAGTGATTTGTAAGTCTTCAATGAGTTTTCTACTGTCATGTATTTTTTTAGTTTTGATAACAAGTAGACCATTTTGTTTGCTTTAGAGGCGGTGGCATTAGCCTGAGGGGTTAAACTAAGTTCTGAATCAAGAATAACTCCAAGAAGATTGAGTGAATGCTTGGATTCTATTTTCAAATTGTTTATTTGGATTTGGTAAAAATCATCTACTTTCCTATTTGAGAAAATACAGTATTGAGTTTTGGATAAGTTGAGTTGAAGGAGATTGTTTGAATACCAATTCGATACTTCTCTCATCAATGACTCAGATTTATCCATTAAGGTAGGGATATCTGTTGCTGTGCAGTAAATAACGGTGTCATCAGCGTAAGCGAATGCAGTTTTGTGCTTGTTAAGGAGATCATTGATAGCAAGATTGAATAAGATTGGACCTAGAACACTTCCTTGGGGTACTCCACATGTAATCGGTAGTGCACTGGACTGATCATGATCAACTTTCATGATTTGGGTTCGATGTGAAAGATAGGATGTAAATAATTTTGTTGTTGACTCTGCAAAATTTAGTCGCTTTAGAGTGTGGATGAGTTGTCCATGATTTATAGTGTCAAATGCTTTACGTACGTCCAAAGACAGTGCACCTATGAAATTCGGTTGAGGGTTGTCTAGCGTTGTTCTCCAATTTTGTAAAAGAGAAAGTAGTAACTGTTCACTAGAATGGTGCTTACGAAAACCGAATTGTCGATCTGAGAGTATTCCATGTGTTTCGATAAAGGTCATAATTTGATTTTTCATATCTAGCTCAAACACCTTTGATATGATTGGCAGACTGGAAATTGGTCTGTAATTGCAAGGGTCTGTTTTATCGCCCTTCTTAAAGAGTGGGGTGACCAGGGCTGTTTTTAGGCAGTCAGGGAATATTGATTTTTTGTAGCATTCGTTAATGATCAGGGCTATGGGAAGAGCTAATAGGTCTGCAACAATTTGGTACAGGGAAGCTGGAAACATGGTCAAGCCACCCCGTTCATTTGGTTTGAGGGACTTTATCAGTTTGTAGATTGTTTCGCTCTCAACATATGTGAAAGAGAAACTTGGACCATGGAAAAGGTCAGGTTGTGGATCTACCTTAGGAATAAAAACCGATTGTCCAGCGACCGTGGTGAAATATCTATTAAGGGCATTTGCCTTGTCAGAGTTTGAGGTGTAGGTAGAGTTTTGATAGCTAATTTTCTCGATTTGATCAGAGGATTTCTTCTTTCCTGTCAGTGATTTCAGGCAGGTGAAAAAACTTTTTTCATCTTTAGATAACGAGTCATTTATAAAGTCTTTCTTAGCATTCCTAATTTTATTTGTAACAAAGTTTCGAAACTTGTTGAACTGTTTGACTTGCGCTGTAGCTGGATTAGGTATATCCTTGAATACCCTCTTGTGAAATTTGTTTCTTAAATTAATGAGATGCTGAATATCAGGGAAAAGCCACTGGTTTTTAGCCCCTCGCACTCTTTTTGTTTTAACTGGAGCATGCTTGTCAATCAGGTCAGAGATAAAGTTTTCGATATTTTCCATGCGGTGATGCAATGATTTGTTCATGTCAGTTGCTGTTTGCAGTAGTGGAAGTTTCGAACAGTCATTATAAAATTCCTCATGATTAATGCTGTGAATATTTCTGGTTCTAATTAGTTTGCGTGGCTGTTTTGTAGCATGATGTTGATTAATTACTAAGTATGTGGCATAGTGATCAGAAATTGATCTATCGCATGTCAGGATCTTGCAACTATTAATGCTAATGTCACTGTTCACATAGTTGTGGTCTAATAAGCTTTCTCTCCCTAAATGGCTAATGTATGAAACCCCATTAACTTGCTGTAATAGCCCTGCAGACAAGAAGCTCTGCTCTAAATGTGTTTTTTCGTTTGATGAGGAATTCCAATTAATATTAAAATCTCCTAGTAGTATAAACTTATGGCCAACATATTGGTTTTGATGTAGAATTGAGCTCATCATTGTAATGAATTCGGTTTTGTTAGCATCAGGGGGAAGATAAATTGATCCGATGATGTAGCCGTGTTGGTTGTTTGTGGAAGGTATTTTTATCCAAACCGAGTCACAAAATTTGGACAGTTTAACACTTAATTGACTTATTATAGAGAATTTATATGAAGATTTTACAAAGAGCGCAGCACCGCCTCCCCGGGTTTTGGTTGTAGATTTTCTGTCACATCTAGCTATTGAGAATCCAGGCAAGTCAACAAGACTATCTGGAATATCAGGAGTGAGCCATGTTTCAGAAACAGAAAAAATGTCGGTTGACTTAAAAAGATTGAGGCTTTCATAATAAAACATCTTTTTATATAATGACCTTACGTTGTGATGTAGAAGTCTCAAATTGTTGCTGGATGCAGGCTTCATCTCAGATAGGGAGCTAATAGTATTCCATATGCGGTTATGGTAGCAGAGACTTTGTTCATAAATGTTAGACGAGTTTATTGATGCTTGGTTTCTTACGCTTAGATTAGCCATTGTAGGTACTGGGAGGGAAGACGTACGGTTTCTCTACTCGAAACAAAAGCTGATGCTTGTTAAAGGTTATGCCGTTTGCCAGTGCATTTCCTAGCTGTGTTTCATCATTGAAGTTAACTTTTACAGTTCGTAGAGGGTTAGTGCCATCTTTGGTCCTCATTCGGTACACTGTAGCGTCTTTGAATACTGTTTGGACCTCTTGTTGGAGGTCTTCTTTCATTATGTAAATAGGAACATCTTTGATGATGCCAACATGTTGGCTCGGTTGAATGGGTCGTCTTGCTGATGAGCCTCCAAGTGCTTCAGCTTCCCATTTTTTTATTATTATATCTACTTGTTCAGGTTTTGTTATCTGTATTATGAATTTCGAGTCTGCCGAGTTGAACTTGTATCGCTTGATAAAGTCAATCATCGTTGGTCCGTTTAATTTGCCGATTGCTTTTCTCACGTCATCCTGACTGATTGACGTGAAGTCCTGTTTTGTACTGTGTATTATAAAGCATTTTTCATGGTCGAATTCAGGGGTAGATTTGTCAGTATATTGACTTTTTGGTGGTTGTGATAATGATGGTGGTGGTGGTGGTGGTGGTGGTGGTTGTGATATGATAATATTAAAAAAAAAATTAGGACATCAATCAGTGAACAATATAAATTTGAATGCAAGTGTACAAGATAGAAAGAGCCTGAGCAATTTCCTTACACTGAAAACAAGAACCACTTAGAATTCAGATCACATTTCAAGTAACTGCTTAATAAATGAGCTTGTTGAAAAAAACTGATGGTGGTGGTAAAATACATAGCATGCCTATTCGGTGAGATATGCAATCAGTATAAGACTTTGTGTCAGGATCTGAATAAAAGCTAAAGATCTGGCAGCTTTTACATTATGCATTACACATACACACACATATTTATTTCCCAGTAACAACATTGAATAACTCAGGCAAGCTGCTTGACAAAAGTCAAAGGTCAGCTATTTATGATTCTGAACTTGTGGACCAAAACTGATTATTAGTAGGAGTTGTCTGCTTTGTATAAATCGTTGCGCAGTTCTAAGTGATGTTCTCTTTTTTTTGTGCGGAAAATTTTGAGAGGTGTTAATGCAGCTATAATATATTTGAACTATTCCAAGTGATTCTCTCAATTGAGGCACACAGTCGTTTGTATTCAGAGCCATCCATGAGTCCGGCCATATCTGCTTACAAGTAAATCACTGAATTATTAAGCTCACTGAATAAATAAGATATAGTGAAACATTGCATTTTCTGTCTGCAGCATCACTGAGATGTCCTCACTGAAACAGCTACACTTATCTGGTAATGATCTGAGTGGAGATGATAAGCTGAGGCGGACACTTTCAAAACTCACTAATCTGGAGTTACTAAATCTGAGAGACTGTAATCTGAGGGAGATACCTGAAAGGTAATGTGTTATTGTTTGCTTTTAATTTTCTTCAATTTCTAATCCCTAATTACTAATTTGGTAATGTGGATACTGGTTACACTCGTTTATACAAAAATATTGAAACCAGAATTAGGGCAATATCTATCAGTCAGGAAGAATGACTCTATCAATTAATTCAAAAACGTTTGTCCAATCTTTTCATTCTGAACACACAATTAAAAGTAACTAGAACCACTTAGGATTCTGGTCACATCCACTTCCAAGTAACTGTTAATTCATTAAAATTTTTAATAATGAGTAGCACATTATATTAACTATATAGTATTTATGTTAAAGTAAGCTTGGTAGCATGATGCATTGTTCTGTTCTGATGGTATTTGTTATAATTACCCTGATTCCTACACACCTGTATACCACAGGGGAAGGTTGTATTTCAGCCGTCTGTTTTTATTTTGTCACTTGAATTTTTGTTCTTTGTTTTGTGCCATCAGTTGGACACACAAGCCTGACTAGCCTTGAAAGATAAAGAAGCACGGCTTTGAACAAACTGATCAACACCAAATCAACAATAATAATAACCTCCCGTGAATCGGGCAACATGCGAATTCGAGCAACTCATGCTGAATAAATAACCTTTTGAAAAAAACAAAATGAAATACTTCAAATTTAGTTAAATATGGTGTGTAAACACATAGTGTTTCCTATCAGTCTTTCAGTTTATCTTCAACAAGATTAACTGGCCCCCTTTTGAATTTATTCACCGCTACACAAGTATTTATCCAATTCACCGTGATAATGGTTGTATTGATGTCCAATATCAGATCTATGGATCTATTAAGATAAAATTATAAATATGAGTTGCCTGTCTTGCCGATATCACCGGGTAAAGTGACTTTTTTATGTACTGAACTCTTATCACGATGAAAATATTTTAGGGGTGTGAGGACGAGAAAAAATATTTGAACTTTTCAAAGGGATTCTCTCAGTGTAGTCACACAGTTATAAGAGCCAATCATAAGTCCAGCCACATTGTCTAAATATGTAAGTAAATCACTGAATTATCAATCTCACTGAATAAGAAATAAAGTGAGACATTGTATTTCCTGTTTGCAGCATTACTGAGATTTCCTCACTGAAACAGCTAGACTTATCTGAAAATGGTCTGCGTAGAGATGTGAAGCTAGGGCAGACACTCTCAAAACTCACTAATCTGGAGATACTAAAACTGATTAGGTGTGAGCTGAGGGAGATACCTGAAAGGTAATGTGTTATTGTTTGCTTTTAATTTTCTTCAATGTCTAATCGTTTATTATTATTATAGATACTGGTTACGTTCATAAACACCTTACTGTCTACCTGCCCCATATAGCGGCCTTGACTGCAATTCTCAACTGAAATCTGTCACACTATTATTTGTTGGAATACTTCATGAGCAACTAAATCAAACGCATTCTCTTGACCCAGTGAGACAATATTACTATTACATTCCATTTTCCGACCGTATTCTAACACATCCCTTATCAAACAAAGGCCTTCATGTATATACCTACATTTAACAGCACAAAGTTGCTTGTGGTTGATGATGGTCTCGAGTTGTCGCTGTACAATAGCTTTGTTTATATACTTCATCAATATTTCATAATCAGTGTTGTGCAGGGAGACAGGCCTCCGATTAAGAGGGTAAACCTTATCTCCTTCCTTCTGTATAAGCACAGTTACAGCTTCTGTCATTGACTAAGGTATCATTTTGTTACCATTGATGCATTCAAATAGCTGTATTGAGAAGCAAACAATATCATCAACAAATAATACTCTGTAAAACCCAACTGGGAACTTTAATAATATGATAATAACAAAATAAAAATTTGGACATAAATCAGTCAACAATATAAATTTGAATGCAAGTGTACAAGGTAGAAAGAGCCTGAGCAATTTCCTTACACTGAAAACACAATTGAAAGTAACTAGAACCACTTAGTATTCTGGTCACATTTCAAGTAACTGCTTAATTAATGAGCTTGTTGAAAAAACGCGACACAATTTTTATATAGCACTGAGATACGGATGGTGGTGGTAAAACACATAGCATGGCTATTCGCTGAGATATGCAATCAGTATAAGACTTTGTGTCAGGATCTGACTAAAAGCTAAAGATCTGGCAGCTTTTACATTATGCATTATACATACACACACACACACACACATTTATTTCCCAGTAACAACCTTGAATAACCCAGGCAAGCTGCTTGACAAAAGTGATTCTGAACTTGTGATGAGAGATGCGATCTAGCAACCATACATAAATAACCATAAATTTGTTCAGGGTTAGAAACGTTCCCCTCATCCATATAATATATCAGTGCTGTATAGAATTTATGTTAAAACTCGCTGAGGCATAGCCCTACACCAGTGGCGTATATTGGCAATCACGGCCCACAGTTTCCATGAATGGCTGAATAGCTCAGTGTGTTGTGTGTCTGCCTAATAATCACAGTTAAGAAGATTATTGTGGGTTCGAATCCCATCAAGGTCAGTTTTTTTTAAAATGGGTGCTTTATAACTGGAGCATTTTTACCGTAATCTTCTACTGCTATTGAGTTGTTTTCTGAAAGTACCCCACAGCTCACTGAGCTATTGAAATACCTCTCTGCTTGCACTATTTTGCTACCGATATGCAAAAAAATTTTCGTGGTGGGAGGGCGTTTAAGCGCCCCTCCCACACCCTCCCCGCCACGCCTACGGCGTGTGGATCGGGTTGCGCCCGATCATTATGCTCATCTCTAAAAAGTCAGTGAGTGAATTTTTTAAAAATATACGCCCCTGCCCTACACAGCTCACAGCGGCTACTGAATATTAATTCAACACACTTTCTGTTGAATTAATTCAAAAATACACGAAACAAAAACTTATAAATAAAATGTGAATGAATGTATGATTCACACACATCTATAGCTGTCTACGTTCCCCAGAGATTTGGCCTTGACTGAAATTTTCACTGAAGATTGCCTCAATAGGTAGCGAAATGCTCTGTGTTGTTTTGATATACTTGGTTTTAACTATTTAGAATTGAAGTAAATGCTAATTAAAACTTCAAAGATAATACTCTAACCTGATTCCAATACACCACAGGAGAATATCGTATTTCAACTGTTTGCCATTATTTATAGTGTCATTATTGCCATTATCATAGTGCAAAATTACATTTACTGTTTACAGCATTGCTAAGATGTCCTCACTGAAGCAGCTTCACTTATACCACAATCATCTGAGTAGAGATGATAAGCCGGGCCAGACACTCTCAAAACTCACTAATCTGGAGTTACTTGATCTGAGCTTGTGTCATCTGAGGGAGATACCTGAGAGGTAATGTGTAATGGTTTGCTGCTCTTTTTTTCTTTTTCTCATAACTTAATATGGTGATGCGTATACTTGTTTCACTCTTTAATAACTCTTATATACACCAGTTGAGACTTTCAACATTCCCCAATCAGTTTTCACCATATATTTAAAAACAGTATAGATAGGACATTGGGCTTCAGTAACTTTGCATTATGTCCCCACCCGTATCGTCATTGTGCCACCCGCAGTGTCGCGTTATGCATAGCGTAACTGCCAGTTGGTTTATAGTCAGCACCTTTTGTCTTTCATGATGTTAACCTTATCAGAAAGTGTCCAATGAGAGAAGGCTATACTGAGTAAAACGACTTCTGAGCCAATCACAATGTTGTAAGAACATGATTGGCTGGAAGGTCGTTTTACTAACAGTCATGTGTCACCCAGCCTTATGGTCTAGATTGCTAAAATTCCTAGATCTGAGGCTAAAGTAGCTATCATATTATTGGATAGACAGGAGCACACAATGACCTATCTATACTGTTTTTTAATCTATGGTTTTCCCAATCAGTTTTTACTTATGCTCTTGAGTAGAAGATTCTGTGAGACATTTCTAATTCGCTCAATAGCATGACCAATATGACATCACTTAAGCGGCTTAACTTATGCCAAAATATTCTGAATAGAGGAAGTGTTATTATTAGTTTGGTAATGTGGATACTGGTTATACTCTTGAGAGTGTCTAGGAAAGCAAAAAACAACCACTGTTCATATCAAAGCTTTGCCATTGCAATGAACAAAATAGGTTAAACTTTTCGCACAGGGACATTATTGAATGATGTAACCTAATTAAAAGTGGGAAAATCCAGGGTCAAGAAGGGTCTACAGTATGTTATCTCCCCTGTCACAGATTCACATTCAAATGATGATCCACTTACAGCATGACATTTAGCCTAGCATGGGCTTGCCTAGGATAGTTACAAGGTTGCTCTACTTACATACGATAGCCTAGCTTGCCCACTCCTACCTTGTACAGGAGTGCGCTAAATTGAAGAAGTATATGTATCTATCTTATATTCATGTAAAGATTGCTGGAGAGCAGCTAAATAAAAAGTGATTTACATTTACATTTATATTTAGAAATTATCAAAAATCATATTCGGTGAGATATGCAATCAGTATAAGACTTTGTGTCAGGATCTGAATAAAAGCTAAAGATCTGTCAGCTTTTACATTATGCATTACACATACACACACACATTTATTTCCCAGTAACAACATTGAATAACTCAGGCAAGCTGCTTTACAAAAGTCAAGGGTCAGCTATTTATGATTCTGAACTTGTGGACCAAAAGTGATTATTAGTAGGAGTTGCCTGCTTTGTATATATCGCCAGGCAGTTCTAAGGGATGTTCTTTTATTTTTCATTGTGGAAAATTTTGAGGTGTTAATGCAACTATAATATATTTGAACTATTCCAAGTGATTCTCTCAATTGAGGCACACAGTCGTTAGTATTCAGAGCCATCCATGAGTCCGGCCATATCTGCTTCCAAGTAAATCACTGAATTATTAAGCTCACTGAATAAATAAGATATAGTGAAACATTGCATTTTCTGTCTGCAGCATCACTGAGATGTCCTCACTGAAACAGCTTCACTTATCTGGTAATGATCTGAGTGGAGATGAAAAGCTGAGTCGGACACTTTCAAAACTCACTAATCTGGAGTTACTTGATCTGAGAGGGTGTAATCTGAGGGAGATACCTGAAAGGTAATGTGTTATTGTTTGCTTTTAATTTTCTTCAAACTTATCCCTAATTACTAATTTGGTAATGTGGATACTGGTTACACTCGTTTATACAAAAATATCGAAACCAGAATTAGGGCAATATCTATCAGTCAGGAAGAATGACCCTACCAATTTATCGGTTGGCGGAGGCTTTGTGGGGAGGGGGGATGGTGTGTAGGGGGCATTTGGTAGATGGGGCTTCCCGGTCAATGGTCGGATCAGGATGGTCTCAGCTTTGTTCAATTGGGAGGTCGCCACTCTAGTCTCGACCTGTCTGACGTAGACTATCAGACAACACGGCTGCTTTTTTTTATCTCTGTTTTAATTCAGAAACCTAATACCAAAATTAAGCTGTCCTGAAGACCCTTTACAATAGCAATAGGCCTATTATTTACCGTCCCCTCTACCGTGAACTGTTCGACCCTTATTGTAAACTGTCCACCCTACTGTAAATTATCCTCCGTATTACTGGATGTACCATCTCAAGGGCCTATCTATTTATGATTATTCTTAAAGGGACCTTTCATTAAGCTGGTGCATACCACGATATTCTGGCTGCCACTGTGACAAGCTTGACTGTATCAGCTGATTGCGGTGGTAACTCATCCACATTGTGATTGAGTGTTAAAAGCCTCTCTGACGTAGAATACCTGTTAGGTCTATTTTTCGCGCACACCAGTTGTGTTTCGAAGCTCTTATGATTGGAAGATGTCTAGTTTGTGAAGAAAGGTGCACTAAGCAAACCGAAAATAGGTTTGTGCTTAGCACAGCACAGAACGCGTTCTTTGCTGTTCTATAGTGCTATTGCGCGTTCGTTATAGTGCCTTGCCAACAGCTACAACACGTGAAAAGAACCACCCTATTCAAATATCTTACGTTCTACATCGATGAAGCATTGGTGATACCGTGCATAGATATTCTCAATTGAGAAACATACAATAATTATTAATTATTATCAGTCTATTTCCCACAGAACTGGGATGAGACTCCTCTTTCTGTTTTATATGCCCTGCCTATATGACACTTATAAGTCTGCTACCAGACATCGCAGGATGTGTTATCGTATTTCATTGTCTATTATGACAATGCACAATGCAGCTGCTGTTTCCTTTTTGATGCCAACCATGCTAAATGCTAATTGCCTCTGTAAGTGCTCCCAATAAATATCCACAGACATCACCAGCAAACAAAAATAATACTTTAAAATTTAACATAGTTTAAAACCCGAGGGTGGAGGCTGCTTGGGGTGGTCCCAGCATTCTTTCTGTAATATCAGAGCGTAATATGCTCTGTGGTTATTAATGATCACCTCAAAGGCATTGCTAAATTCTCAAAGTAGTGCTTCTCTATGTTGTACAACTTCAGAGCCTTGTCAAGAAGGGAATTCAAATAAGAAGGTGTTGAATAAGACAGATCATGTTTTAGGATCACATACACATCACATGCCATGAGGAGACAATAAAAACAGTAATTTTAGACATTTCGGATTTCATTCAGTAGCAGCGTTTTGAGATTCCGTTTGGCTCAGGTACAGAATTTATTATAGGGAAATTCCACACTACATACGTGGGTTCATGTTTGTAGAGAGTATTGTTGCAGACTCTGAAAACCTGTACTTATTCATACCCATTTTCAAGGTTCTCCCAAATTATCATTGGCATCAACAAAAGCAACTCATTTAATTAAATTAATTGTCTTCTCCTATTGTTGAAATTTGGTTGGTCATTTACAAAATAGAGTTATCACCCGATGTATGTTGTTAATCTTGAGAAAATGGCCAATTCAAGGCAGCATGGCTCAAGCTTATCCTAAAAATCCTTGCCATAATAACATGGCAAATGTGGCAATATGTTCAAGCTATGCCGTATGACTGCAGCTCTCAAAACTAGAATTGTTTGCAATGTTAAGAGCAATTTTACATCATGTGAATTGTAGCTGCTAGTTGCAGATTAATAAAGTAAAACTATTTAGTTGGTGGCTAGACTAATTCACAGAGTAAAGCAATACAGAGTAAATTTTACAACAATAGTCAAGTCAAAGAGTTTTTTACACGTTGGTCAAGGTACCTTCTAGCTTTGTGTCAAGGGGAGGATTATGTGAAGCTTGATGCCAAAAACTCATTTCATCCATTTGTCACAAATATAGGGTTCTGGAGCATGAACTGAATTCAAAGTTTTTGATTGCAGTAAAGAATAGAATATGCAGGCTCGCCTGTAAAAATATTCCCTTCTGTACAGCCTTACTCCGCAATTAGATTTGATGTTTTATGCTTAAGTTACACCTTTCACTAATCTAGCTAAATTGGTAAGGTGGGTAGCTACGTAAGCAGCATTGTGACTGTTTTAATAATAGGAATAACTATTACAATCTTGGAATGATGCTGCCACATGTTCCCTTGGTCTGTGCAATCAATGAACCTTAAAATATGGAGAGGGCCTCATATCAAATGTATTTGTGGTCCCTCGACTACTGGGCTTTGGCTGGCACCCAGGTGTGCTCAGATCCGCCTGCAATCAAAGAGCAACCTGGGAAAGATATTGCAGCCTCGTCACTAAGGCAACAAATTTCGTCGCCCATGCTCCGGGATGTGGCTTGTGGCAAGAGATCTGATTTAAATAAACCTTCAATTTAATCTGATATAATATACATCATAAGAAGAAACAAATCTTGAGACACAAAAGCTACAAAAATATAGGCTCTTTGCATTGCATTGCGCAACGATGCCACAGCACTGATGGCTGAAATAAACACCGTAATGAAAAAGTAAATCGCATTTTAAAATGTGTTAACAAATTATTTCAAACATGCCATCAGATGACCTTTTAGATAATGTGATGAACTGGTGCTAGAAAAAACCCAGATCTTTGTGACTTACCATGTCTAAATGTAACTCTGCCCAAACTGAAAATCATGAACTTGGAGATTTTTTGTCAGATTTTAAGTTTTTTGCAGAAAAAAAAAAGAATAGTTAATTGACTGACTAACAATACTGTTGATCAAATGTGGTTATTCTGAATTATAAACTGTAGGAAGGAGTTAGCTTTTGGAAAAGTAAGGAGGGGATAACTATGATTGAGAGTTTTTGACATTAAATAACTGAGAACTGTTGTTTGAAAATCCATTGAGACTTGCCTTTTTTGTCAAGAGTCATCATAATATTCATGGTAATAGTTGGCTATTTTAACTTGCTTTTGCTTAGGTGTAGCTTTCTAATCTCAGATCATTTTCATGTTGATTCGTTATCATAATTTGGGTAAAATATGCCAACTGATTGATTATTCATAATTATAATTTAATTGTGTTTTCCTTTGGTTCTATTCATTCTTCAATGTAATGTTTTTGCTAGACAAAAATATAAAAAACTTAAAATCTAACTATTGCAATATATGTTATAATCCTTCACCATTTTAATTCAACATTAAAATTGAATTTAGTTGATAAGAATAATTGATTTAATTCCTACACTGTTTTATATTATTTAAAAAAAACAAAATTGTGTTTGAACATCCATCAAATATAATTTAGGTATTAGTAGCTATGCAAATTTTCCATTGGAGGAGCTTTGATAAATGATCAAATCCATTGCTATTAAGCGAGAGGTCTGGGATTCGATTCCCGCTCATGTCTCAAGGGATTTACCCTGGTTTCTCCCTACCAACAAACCAAAATACTCAAATCAACTTCAACTAACAACTCTCACAAATTAAATGCTGCAACTCAGACCTCACTAGCACCAGTCCAATAATCACCTACCTCTCTAAATCTTGTTAGATAGTCAACAGCTTCAGTTACTAATCCTCTAACGGGACCTCACTAATTCTTAGTAGTCCTCTCTTTTAGACAGTCTGTGATATCTGAGATGTAAAATGTTTCCGGAGCAGCCCTAAGTTGTAACAAATATGAATTTATTTCCTGTTATTAATCCACACTTTAGAGAGTATCCTACTATCTCTAATTCACAGAATTGTACAACCCAACTCTACAAGCACTCCTTCGGATAATCCATCAACCTTTTTTGCCAACACTCACAAAACAACCGACCAAATCTAAAAACATGAAAGCACAAAGAAAATGTCACAAAACATGATATCAGGATGTTTTATTAGACTTGAAAAAAAAACGGCATTCAAATTCACATACTGATAGCTAAACCATCAGTGTTGACAAGGCTATAAAGAAAGTGAGCTGTGTCGCTTGTTGTCCAAGGTGGACAAATGCGATTACCCTAGTGCCCTCACTAACCCAGTGCTGACCAGCATTGATTAAACAAAAATAATGTGCCAGTTGGCAGTTTTGAATTATCTTACATCTAAACTAGTGAAAATATTGACAAAAATGCACTTTGGCCAGACGAAATGAGACGTATAAATATGTGAAAACCGTACAGAGACTGAAGTATTTTTTCTGATAGGGACATCCTCTAAAGCCTTGCTGAGGGCACTAGGGCATTGATCTTGAACGAAATGAAACATTTGTGTTGGAGTAGGAGTATAATAAGAATTCCTGTCATGCAGTCTTCCAGAGCAGGCTGTAAACTCAAAATTCATTTTGCCCAGCTAACTTCAAATAAAATATATGTTGAGTGAGCAATTGCTTGGGAATTACCTACAAACATATCCTTTATGTATATTCCAAAATATTGAATCAACATCTCTACTCGCATTAAAATGAATGCCTCATGAATATTGAATACAAAGGAAAATCCAACCATCCATGATTTTTTGCCTGCAATATTTCTGCACCAGATTTGGCGTTGTAACATAACTCTCTGAAATCCAGTCATATTAGTGTACTTTACAATAGTTCACATGCTGGCCAGATAATTCCTGTCTGTTATTATAACACATTCCTTCTCTAGCACTTGAAATTCATGTCAAGGCTTGTTACTACAATTAATTATCACAAGTAAAATTTATTGGGACTACTTTGCGCTGCCAATTCTGGTTTGATACAAATAAATGGTTTTGAGGCGTCTGAGCCAGATGTTCCCAGTTATTGGCAGCTCCTATTCTTTTGTATGGGCACCAGTGGCTTTGATTATTTAAATTGCAATCAAAAACATAAGAAACTATAATAAAGATTATTGAGGATTTGGAAGTTTCTCAACAAGCATTAGCTACAATAAGAGTGAAAAATCAAGGAAATCGGACCAGTAGTTCTCAAGTTAGTAACCTAGGCGAGGCATGAGTGTATGAATTGAAGTTTTGGTTTAAATGTGTCCAATTTTTTTCAGATGTTGTTTGATTCAAATTCGCAAAAAAACTTTGATTCTCCATAGTGATATTGCTGCCAGACCTCATTGTTAATTAGATCAATTTATCGCTGCCAGTCTTTTCTTTTTATTGCATCCATCCAAAGCTGTTGGAAATCTCTTATATGCTCAAAATCACACACACATTTGTCGTTCCTACATTACGTCACCATTCAAAACATCTGTCATCCTTTTTGCTATTGTATGCCTATGCATACTTAAAACATCGCCAAACCGTCATTGCAAGTGTCTTTACTGAATATATCAAAAGGAATGATCTATGATGTTGCAGTTGTTTTCTTTGATGTCATATTTTCTGTTGATTGTAATTACAGTGTAAGCTGGTCAATTCGAATCTTGTTAAAACAAAATTGGAGATGAACACTAAAACATCTTTGGCTTGGCTACCTTTGACAAATGCTGTTTGTGATATATTCTGGTGAAAGTATGTTAGCCTGGAAACTGGCCTGGGCAATTAAGGACTAGGTTTACTGTTATACTGTTAGTGGGTCATCATTTTAGGGTCAATCTAGCGCAGGGGAGATAACCTTCTCTTAACCCTGGGTTTAGCACTTTGAAATATATTACACCCTCGTGCGAATAAATTTAGTTTTTCTGGCCATTGCTATGAGATGACTTTGATATGATCGGTGGTTGTTACTTGCTTTCCTAAACACTTTAAGTTCTTTCCCAAGTGCCTAAGTTTTCTTGACTTAAATTGTTTTTTAGTGTTTCTAGATCGTAGGGAACTAAAAAATAATACCGGGCCGATTTTGAAAGAAACTCATGTCCGTGCCCCAGTGCTTAACTACTTATGCTTAAATATTTTTTAGGGGTTTCAGGCCTTAGACAACTTTTAAAGAATATTTAAAAATCAGGCATATTATACTTAAGTAGTTTTTTTTGACTAAAATTAATTTTTGAGGGGCTTTTGAGACATGGAGAACTCAAAAACCTCTTGAGTAGTTTTTAGAGGTTCGAGGAACATGCAAATCATACCGGACCATTTTTGGCTTTGATCCTTTTTTAGTTTTTGGCCGTTGTGGGCATAGTCCCTTTTTTACCTTGTAATTTCATTGGCCTACTCACTATAACTATAACAGAGTACATCATTTATTAATATGTTACAGAGGTTGGAGCAAATCACATTAAGATCAATTTTAATTAACATCAAAACACTCACATTTTTCTAATACATGATTTATTAAATTATAACCCTCCTTCGTTGCAATGAGCATTAACCTTTACATACAGTGTTTAAATTGTTGCCAGTGCCTGAAGCCAGCGAGAGAAAAGACTGTTAAGATCTTCACCAAAACACCTGTGAAGACTGCATCAATTTTCATGGTCATTCTTTGATGTCTCATGCGATCCAGCATGCTTGTTGGAAGCATTTTCTGATTTATAATTTCATCAGCTGCTAGGGGTTTTTATGCTCGGAACTCATCTGCCCTCTCTACCTCTAACCTCTAAGATCATAAATTCAATTCTAACACAAATACCTCATAAAAATATTCTTGAGTGTAAACAGGACTTTGACAATGATGGCCAAACTCAACCACCATCATCATGACCATTGGCCTAAATACTGAGGCTACTCCACCTGATTTTTAAGTGTAAATTGAAACACTAGATAAATAGGGGAAACGAGTGCTATGATTGTTATGGCAGTGTAGTGGCCCCAGCCTATAGTTGGATGAGGCATCCCTCATTTATTGCACTGCTGGGTATTCAGAGTAAGTAGGAAATGTCGGAGGGGCATGCCTGATTCTTTATAAAGACACATTGCACAGTGGAATAAATAATCTCTATGTGACGACCGTGTTTGTTAGTGATTGCGATAATTGAAGTTTATTGAACAAGAATTTAAATGCCTTACAAAATCGATACACTCCTAGCTTTTACATTTTCATCATCACTGTAAAAGAACCGGGCAATTCATATTTGACCATTACAAGAAAAATTAACGTAAAACGAGAGATGAGACAAATTCCACAAAATTCTTTCAATCCAAACTCTGCTAATTCAGACATAAGTCGATCTGCCGGCATTTGAATTATGTGACCTCAACTAAATATCAAATCAAAAACATCTAAACAACTTGCACTTGGGTGCAATGAATAGTTTAAATTAGATTAATCATGACATCCAATGAAGTTTCAAAACCCTTCAAATTATCATCTTACAGCATGGAAAAAATGTCGAGTATTAGTGAACTATGTCTGGCTGCCAATAAACTGAAGGCACTGCCAAAGTGGACAGGAAAGCTTCAGAAGCTTAGGAAACTGGATCTTTCAGAGAATGTGATGCTGAACCACCTCAATCCTAGTGTCATCTCTCTTGAGAGCTTGAATGTAACAGGCTGTTACAATCTAACAGAGCCACCTCTTGCTGTTTGCACTTCCGGCTTTGAGGATATTAAACAATATTACAAAGATTTAGAACAAGGCAAAGAGGAATTCGCGCCATTGACTATTGTACTGATAGGACGACAGGATGCTGGAAAATCCACATTGCTCAGGACAATGCAGGATGACTTCAAACCTAGCCCTAAGCCTCCTGATGTTGACAAAACCGAAGTCTTTGAGTTCCATGGTATCGATCTAGGTATTTCGCAAAAAGAAGAGCAAACAAAAGTTATTGACTTTGGAGGAGACAAAGTATACCACTACGGATACCAGCTGACTTGCTGCAAAGACTGTATACCCATTGTGGTGGCCAACATGAAAGAATATGAGGAACTCTCAAAGAGCTTGGGAAGACGTGAAGCAACAAGAAGAGTGGCAGTAGATTGGCTATCTCAGCTTCTCCTGATCTCTCCTGATATTGAGCAGCCAATTCTGGCCATCACCCACACAGATCTATATCCCGCAAACTGCCCCATCTATGCCAAACTCAAAACTGAGTTGTTAGAAACAATCAAGAGAGTGGTAAAAGACCTAAAGGAAGAAAATAAATCTCTTAAGGATTTTAGAATGTTTCCGAAACAGGGCAGGGAGTTTGAATGGAGAAAAATCTTTGAGATAGGATATGGGTCCAAGAACTGTTATAAGGACCTTCGCCAGCTGAAGGATGAACTGGTGAAATGTGTAAAGAAAGCAATGCATACTATTCCGACCAAATGGAAGAGAGCGATGGAAAGTATAACATCTGATAAATGCAAAGGATGGTTGTCTTACAGTGATCTTTCGAAAGGTTTGAAAGTTCCAGTATTAGATAGTGTTTTAGGATATATGCAGCGCGCCGGAATTATCCTATGGTACAAGGATTCAGAACAAAGTGGTGGCAATTTGGGGAATGTGATATTTCACAATGTGGAAGCTGTATCAAAACTGATACGCTCTCTCTACAATCACTCGATGGAGCGTAAGATAACAATTACGCCGTCAACCGCCAACTGCCAACCGCCTCACAGAGATGGTATTAACAGCTATTTCCTAAGTGGAGTTATAAACAAGCAGAACTTGATACACATCTTGCCATCAAGCCCATGTGAAATCCAGTTTGATGTGGCAGTAGCTCTCCTTACCAGATTCAAACTACTGTATGGTCCCACAACTGTCAATGAGGTTCCTGATGACGTCTATCTTCTACCCTTTTTTATGCCGAAGGACACTTTTCCCTCGCAATCTGCTGATTTACGCCTCCACAGCACAATAGGTTTTCATGGTTTGATTGTACCGGACTATGCTTTCCATCAGATGACTGTGGCCTTCATGCAGGAACTGAGAAGCGACACCTATCAGATATTTCCATATGGAAACGGAGCATCCGCAAGACTCAAACGCCAATCACCACACACGGACTCCGAAGAAGAAGTGGACATTCACCTTATTCATGAAATCGTCAATCAAAGAGTGTTAGTGAAAGTAGAGGGAGGAGTTTCAAGGGTAGAAGAAATGTGGAATGTGTTCACCCGACTTATCAAAGAACTCCACAAGCACGTTGAATACAGCATGCCATTCACTATTGTCACTAGCAACATCCCTTGCCCTCACTGCCTCTTTCTAAATAAGGCCAACCCTGTTGCGCTGTCCCTTGATATTTATGGAGGAGTATACCGAAAACAAGATGGGATTACTAGCTGTTGTGATGAGGATAAACTACCAGCTTCCCTACTTGCACCAGGTCAGTACAGTTTTATTGATCCTTTATTTTCTGCTTTTTTTGCCATCTAAATTATGATAATGCTGGCAGTCACTATCACTACAGTGTTCCTTATTGTAAAATACCACATTAAAGAAACTTTACTGGTAAAGAGACACTCACAAATATAATGGTGAAATCAATGACTGATTAGATAGCAGGAAAGTTAGTTAGTCATCTGATTCGTAAAGTGAAAGATTATGGTAGATGCTTAAACTGGAATTTGGTGAAGGTAGCAATTCAACCTCTTTTTGACCTTGAGAGAGCCCTTTCTCTGTCCAACGTTTGAAAATCAAAAGCAAGTATATACTTTACAGTATCACCTCTCAGTGTGTCAGAAAAGAATGAACTCAGGACTTATATCAGCACAAAGAAGCAAAGTGTTACATCAGAGATTATGGGTCTTGTAAAGCAGTCTGGTATTATCGATGACCAACCTGTACCACAGCGGTTCTTATATCCTTTGGAGAGAAGTCACAAGGTTGGTGAATCCAAATTCATTCTTCTTTTGTTCTTTTGATGGGAAGTATTTTATGGTTTCATTAACATTCAATGTAAATTGTTTCAAGAATTCTCAAAAAAAACCTTTGTCATGAGCTGGCTGTCCTCCTGACCGTTAAAACTTGTTTTACATTTTAATTTATAACTTTTTAGAGCTCCTTTTCTTGTGACATCGAAGCGATGTACAGTAGCAAGCTAAACTTACCTAACCAGCTAGCCTGAGCCGCTGCAGTGCTTGTGTCACATAACAATTTATATGATATTGAAAAGTGACAACTATCTTGTTTGAGTACAAGTAACAAATGGGAGTTGATAAGGAAAAATAATCTGGAAGTAGCTAATATGAACATCAAATGTTTATACATGTTGATACAGTATAATAATGTATTGTAAAAAAATAACCTACTCATTAGACTGTCATAAACAGCTGAGACCCAGGCTGTTGAGTTCATAAAGGCAATAACAAGGTGATTACAGTTGAAGCAAACGTTATTATGATTACATATAATAATAGAAAAATTGATCAAAATATGGCGCCCCGCAGACACACTGATTTCCACAAAATATTGAAATCAAATCATTTCAGGCGTATCCGATGACCCCGACAAGAGGAAGAGTGCTGATAATCTCTGACAAAAAGTTAGATCCCGAAGCCTTAGACGAAAGAAATGTCACAACAACGTTTGAAAAATTAGGTTTTGTCATAAGCCGTCTCGGTGGTACAAAGAAATGGAAAGCCAAGGTATGGTTGTCAAATATACCTCATTGTGCTTTCGAATTATTGATGTTAAAGGAAACAGGTTATTGGATACAATTCTATGCATCCATTCACCCTTTGATGTATAATGTGCCATTGAACACTTATGTGCCTTCCAGGTTGAACTCATTTCAGATGATTCAGCATTGTTATGCAAACTTTTACTTACTCTTTGTTCCTAGCCTATCTGGCAGTGCACATTTATCAACATCAGAAAGGTTGCATAAGCTAATTTGAAGTTTGATCGTAGCCATTTCTAATGTTCGGTAAAGTTTTGGATTATTACTGACAATGTATTATCCAGGACATCATTAAAGCTATATGGAAGGAAATAAATATGCAAGATGAAACCACAGGAGCCTCAATACATGCCAATCTCGGTATGTTCGTTCTAGCGTACAGTGGCCATGGGGATTATGGTACAATCACTGATGATGATCGTATTCATGTGAAGCGGGTAGATGTGTATCGTATGTTGTCGGCAAAGAATTTCCCAGCTATGAAAGGGAAACCAAAAATGGTCATCCTTGATTGCTGCTCAGGAGGTGAATTCAGAAGTTTATTGTCACTCAGTCTTCCTACAAAGGAAAAAAACCTCATAAAACAGTGATCAATTTCCTCGATTGACATTTGTACATGACTGTCTGAAGCATGAATAACATATTACCTCATGAAGCACTTTGAAAATCCATAAATCCTTACATCCTGTGTTTTGTTACATTGGATTGTCCCTCCTACTTCATCTGACCTTCTAACAATTATTATACATGTATGGAATCGGATGTGTATTGCAATAATATGAAAGGCAACACTGCTTCCTCATCTCCCTTAAAATTATTTTGAATCTGTGAAAATTTCAACATTTTAATTGTAGGGCACGAGATGAGTGCATCACCAAAGAGTGAAGAACTTCCAAATGTTTCCAAGGGTACTGATAAGACTCGGGTGCCACGTAAGTATTGTTTTTAAATAATGATAGGCTCATTATGTCCCAATGAGTATAACAGGTCCATGAGCGGGACTATGGTCAGAAAAAATTCCATTGTAATAAAATTCAAGGGTGTCAAAATCTCAGGGTTTGTCTGCCAGGTTAAGCATTGAACTCCTAGTAATAAAAACTTTATTTGGTTGTGCTGTACATGTTGCCTGGTTCAGTATGACTGGTTAATCATTAACAGGTAGCTAGTCTCGCTCATCACACTTCACGACATATAAAAACCTAGGAGTTGACCAGATCCTCGTATTGTAAAGATCATAATATATTTTGTTTCAATCAATTCTGAGTTCATGAATGGGCTGTGATTAGACAAGAGAACATTTTAAAAGTGTTACCAGAGAGAAAAGAAACCCGTGTTGGCCCAAAGTGACAAAGTATTTGATCAATTATGTTTTCTTTAGATGGTAGTAATGCTGGTCAAAATTGGCACCACATTCATCTGTTTAATGACAATGCTAATGATTTCCCGGAACTGATCTCATGATATTTATCTCACTTCCAAATACTGGTAATTATGAATTATTTAAAGTCCGCAGCATGCAATAAAAGAGTTTTCACAGTCGAGTAAGAATGTTGGGTTCATCTATGATTACAGACAAGAAGGAAGTAGAGATCCCGGATAGAAAGGACGACTTCAGTTGCGTGGATGATCTAATTATATTTGAGTCAACGTTCCCTGGTAAGAGGAGAGCTTGGGAAATCCAAAAACATTTTCATTTTGAACTATTTATGTTTTAGTTACCACATTAAATGGATGTCTTGTAGCAAAGTCTTACTCAACTGTGAATTTGAAAGACTCTGAAGTTTCGAAAATCAAAAAGCCGTCACCTGGAAAATACTTTCTCACAGTATGAAACTTCTGATTCACTCACTTTGATTCGTTCAATTGCTGTCTTTCACACACATCCTGATCCGGTTTTCAGACTACGCAGCCCATCAAGGAGATGAAGGTAAAGGAACAATCTTCTTCAGGGCTTTTGTTGCAGTTGTCATAAAAAAAGCTGGAGAACTCCATGCTGAAGAACTTGGCAAAGAGGTATGTTTTATTTCATTTAGCTTTCAGTGTGAAATTGTGTCGCTGGGGGGGGGGGGGGTAATGCAATCAAAGAATGTGACTGCTCATAAACCAACTAACTCCACAATCACCTATAGTACTGTTTGATACTCCATCATCATCATCACCAATGCTCCTTCTCCATACCTATATAATTACATTCTACCGATATGACAATTGGCCTTAGTTGCAAAAAGGTATTATTTGCAACTACAACCAACCGGCAAAGCGTATTATTCCTTATAAGATTATGACAAACAGTGTCTTTGTATAGAAGAACAGGGGGGGGGGGGGATAATAGATACACCCAACAGTGCATGTGGCTGAAACAGTTGTTGAAAAATGCTTCCAGAGCTTAACTGGCAGTGAATGGCAAGTAGTGTGTTAACTGATTGTGCCCTCTCATTATCGTAAAAAAAGGTATCATTTTAGAAACAAACTTGGCAATTCGCATCTCACTTTGGTCATCCCAAGAAGCCACCAACCACGTGAAAGAAAACCGGTCTAGCTTTGAACAATATAAAGCCCAGGGGTATTTTCACTTTATCATATTCATATTGTAATATATGCAGTGATCGGAAACACAAGCATGGACAATTGCTCTGTCAAAAAAGCCAAATCATCTTTGATCAAATGAGTGAGATCCATGCAGTTTCTTTGATATAACTAATGTTTCCTATTTATTTGTATACGTTGAGGATAAGTCATCAATCTCGATCTGTTTACTGTAGGTTCAGAATGTGGTTAAGGAGTATTTTAAAGAAACAAGGTTTTCTCAACAACCAATCACTACCAACACATTCACTAATGGCCGGAAGCTGTACCTCCATCCAGGAATAAATATAAATACTGAAGAACATGGAAAGCTCAAGGGAGTAGTCCCAAAAAGGCTATCGATGCCAGATTTTGCAAGTAAATAGTGGTTAAAAATTTTTGTCTCGAAAACCTTTGGAAGATTTATGTGTAACCATTGCAAATACTAGAATATTTCTAAAGCTGACACATTTAATTAAACATCACTGATGGATGGTAGACACTGCCCTGAATACTTAGCAAGTCCATACCTAATAACAGATAAGTAGGACATTTGATGAATCTTCATAGCATCAAGTTTGTATTCAAACAAAGATCACTGTCGCTTAGATCTACCTATACAATGAATCACATTTTATCATTACAAAGTACATTACATGTGCATAAATCTACATTGCAAAGTTTCAACTAACTCCAGTATTGTTGCTCTATATTCCTCGGTCAAGCAAGCAAAACCTAGGGCCGCCTTGTTGTATGCAATTATAGTAGTAACCTTAATATATTTGTAGAGCCGATTGAGCATACATCCTTATCAGATCAGAAACAGATGAAGGTATTATCTTTCGTACTCCCCGATATGAGGAAAAAAGGAAAGCCAAAGTAGAGTCAAGAGAAACATTGATAATCTGACCATTCTAGGTCATTGACCGCTTGATAATGTAAGGCACAGAATTTGAATCATCGATAGATGATAGTTTATTCATATGTAAATAACTTTATTTCAGACATTCGACACACACGACTGGGCATATCTTTTTGGAAATATATTCACCATTCCGTTCTTTATTTTAAGCTGCAAATATTAAAACCCGATTTCACAAAATTACTCTCTATATTGAATTCTTCTTTGGTTTCAGACAAGTTTCCATTGCTTAATTACATTGTCAAAAATTATTTTCTTACTGATTTTGATGTTTTGATTTCACAACACATTTCTTTAGAAAACCAAATGGCGACCTTGGTGATTTTGGTCTACAGTGTGCTTTGTTAACAATACTTCTTAATTTTTTGATTTACCCTTATGTGAAGCTACACTTTCTGCAAATGTAATTTTCTTTTTTATTTAAATGTGCGTTTTTTATCATTTGGTTGTTTGATGAGATGTGTCATTACCATTGGTTCGCTTTCGTTTACTAACCAAAGTTCTGTGTCTGTGTACTTTACCAAAATATGCCATCTTATATCGCAAATTAGGATTAAGCCCATTTAAGCTGAGTTACCTTTGAAAAAGGATGATAACTAAAGGAACGACACAGAGAGAAATCATGTATAATAATATATTATATAATATATATCTATACCCAACACTATGATAGTAGATATGTAACTGCAGCAGTGTATGTTGTCATCATTATAATATAAGTGAGCAAAAATCACTCAACACGCAAAGACTTAATCTGCTGCCACCTGTAAAGACTATAGGCCTAAATTTATCTCTGTTGTGGCACATTGGCAAAGTGGCTGAGTCTTTCATGAATACACAACTTCCTGAATAATTAAGGAACATTTTCTTGTAACACAAAAACTTCCTAAGCAAGGTTATCTGACCCTGATTTAATCATGGCGTCATAAATCAAAGATAACATGGCCATTGAATGTTCACTGATTTAACATTAGAATAATATGTTGATATGTAAATATTTCAATTATGCTATACACATGTCTCATTACTGTCCTCTGTACTCACATACACATGTGCAGAGTTTGAGTTAACCGCTTACAGGGTAGTAGAGGATTCAAAGGCAAGAAAATATGTGATTAGGGTAGATTGTCTGTATATAGAATAATGAAAAAAGTTTTTGTGCGAGTAATTTTTTGTCGAAATTCTATGTGTGTACGGAGGACCGCAATGAGTTGAGTGTTTATGACTGAATATATTACACTCTCCTTGATACAAACCTGAGTACCTGTGCACGTGTGTACAGAGGACCGTAATGAAAAGAGTGTTTAATACTGAATATATAATATTGATTCAATAAAACATGCAGGAGTTACACTCTCCTGGAAACAAATTGCAAACCCGATTGCCTGTGTACGTGTGCACAGAGGACCGTAATGAGAATGAGTGTCTAGCATTTTTGAAATATTTAATCTAAATATATTTTAATATTAAATCAATGAACCTACAATGGCCATGTTATCTTTGAAATTATGACTTCATGATTAGTAATTTTTTGTGTTACATGAAAACTTTCCGACAATTAACACCAAACCTGCAAACAACCAATTTGCGTACAGGAAGGGTGTTGGATGTACTGACGCCCTGTTGAGTGTGCTTGATGATGTCACCAAGTCTCTCGATGACAGTGAAAATTTTGGTGTGCAACTACTGCTATACGATCTCAGTTAGGCAAATGACTTGATGGATCCAGCTCTACTGTTGGCATTGGATGTGACTGATCAACTGATAGCCCTAGTAGCAAACTACCTACGCCATCGACAACACTGCCTAGCTATTAGACAGCTCGACGTGTGCTCAAATCATCTAACCAGCAATAACGGGCATGCCCCAAGGTACTTTGTGTTTTATGGCTCTGGCACTCGTGAACTCTCTCCAGTTTCCACACGGCACAACCATCATATACACTGACAACACCGCAACCCTTTACCCTCAGAACAAATCCCAGATCAGCACTGTGAGTGACATGAATACACAAGCTAAGTTCGCTCCACCATTCATCGGTCAGCAGCTTGCGGACCACTGCTCCAACTGAGCAGCAGCTTGTAAGATGTGTATTAACATACAGAAGACTAGATCACTATCGATCTCCCTGCGTAAAGAGTTAAAAATGACCAGTAATTTGACAATAAACAGCTCCGAAATAGAAAATGTTCAACTCAGCAAACTTCTAGGAGTCACAGTTAATTCTCATCTGACTTTCTCAGAGCATATCACCGAAAGACGGAAGTCGGCCAACAGAAAGATCCATGGGCTGCTTGTTCTCAAACAGTCTGGCGATGACAAAAAGTCTCTGATACACATGTAAAAACCGCAAATAAATCCAACATTAAGCCACTCAGTTCCTTGCTGGTACCCACTTACACTTAATCAGCAGAAATCCGATCTGGAGAAATTTTAAAAGCTTGCAGAATAATATACCATGAAGTGGAACATTACAGTGACAAACTAGAAGCTGAACAGATTCCAACCTTGTGCATTGCACTCATTAATCCGTGCACTACTTATATGTCTAGTTTGAGACTAAACATCGATCACCCACTCAGAGAAGGGATGACAACTACCAGGCCAAAACGTGCAGTCAGCAGCTCACAGTCTTACTTTTATTATGCAAAGACCAGAACTGTATAACGGAGTGACTTCATTTAAGCTAACCCAAAATATTGGGATTAAGCCAGTTTTATCAGTTTTGTGTACTTTTTGAATTTTAATAATTAATTATTCCAGAATGCGATTTTTTTTATTGTTTATGCTATAAAATTAGTTTAAACAAAATAAAGAATTTGTCATAGTAATATATGATGGAAATAAAAGAAAAGCAAGAGCTCAGCCAGATGGTCCGAAGACTAGAGTGACGGCTGTTGCGATGGTTCCCCATGAAGAACACGCACACAAGCCGATAAGTCGAAGCGTGAGTCAGCACAGCGCCTGCTGTCGAGCATAGACCCAAAGGCGCTCAGCCAGATCAGACATGGGATTGTTCCCAGATCCTGTCCAATCTTCCTAATGGTACCTGTTGTACAGTTTCACACCTGTGTACAACAGGGACCTCCCACTTGATTTGATGGTGTACTTTTTATTATTGTAAGCATTGCCAGATGAACAGCTACCAATTAAACAAACAAACAAACAAACATGTGATCTGAAACCATGACTCTTTTGCCTTAACATATCATTACTTTAAATTAGGGAAAGCTGAGATAACTGATGTTGACAGCTCAAAAGGGTGATGTCATTACTAACTATGATTCAATATAATACTAATGCATTGAGTTGTCTCCCCATGTTTATTAGGAAGATAACTCTTAATTTATTGCCTGTAGAAACAGGTTGAAATGAGCCTATGATTGGTTTAATGAGCAAAAATTTTCATCCATGAATGAGTTTATTCAAGCCTCAGCAGGCCTTTTAAAGTGTCTTTGATAAGGATAGGTAATGATAGTAGCTGTTGATACTGCAGGATATGAACAATTATGAAGCAAATATGAATCAAGTTCGAGTACCTACCAGATTTTTATATAATTTCCATCAATATTGTTCCTCGTTCTTCACTTCATATTGGGTGTAGCTCAAGTGGAACACTGCACCACTTCGCTATATTTTGTTTTAAATTTGACTCAGTTTGACCTTTCTATCATATCTCATTTTATGATTTATTTTCATCTACTTCATCCAGTTTTAGAATGGTGACAGAAGTGATTCAGTATCATTTGGAAGACAACTATGATGTATCGTTGGCTTTAAATTTATTTTGCAGGTGTCTTGCAATTGAATTTTACAGACTGTTTGTACCCGAGTCTCAGATTTAATTACACAGCTTAGTCTTCTCTCTCCATATTCCTGTTGTATAATCATTGATTTGTGAATTATTTTTGATCAAATTACCAAATCAACAATCGCATACCTTTAAACCGAAGGTTCTGTTATTCTAATGATATTTGTGGTGTATTTTCTTTGTATAATTATATTTGAAGCTAAACCCAAGAACAAATTGAAACTTGTCTGGTTGTTTTGGTGAAAATCTCAAGGTCGGTCAGAATCTTTTGTTCTACAAGAGCCAGGAATTTGTTGTTAATTTATACAGGCAGCCAAATTTTCCTCAAGCCAATCATTTTTGTTTATGCAAATATCACACAATTTTAAACATCATCAACAGCCTTAGTGAGGGCAGTAGGCATTATTATTGTGAACTAAATTAAACTTTTGTGTGGGAGAAGGGGCAGAATAAGAATGCCTATCACATAGTCTTCCAGACGCCGGCTGTCAACTCAATATTCATTTTGCCCAGCTAACTTCAATCAAAATATAAGTTGAGTGATCTATGGCATGGGAATGACCTATCAACATATCCTTTTTGTGTATTCCCAAGTTTTGAATCGGCAGCTCTACTTGAATTGAAATAAATACCTGATAAAATCAGAAGAAAATCCAACCATTCATGAGTTTTTGCCTGAAATGCTTCTGCACTAGATTTGGTGTAGTAATATAAGTCTCTGATATCCAGCCATTTTTAACGTATATTACAATTGTTCACAAGCTGGCTTGTTAGTTCCTGTCTGTTACTGTAGGACTTACCTTCTCTGGTTCTTAAAATTCATCATGTCAAGGATTGCTACTGCAATTTATTATTACAAATTAATTTTGTCAGGACTATGTTGCGCTGCCAATCCTGGTTTGATACAAATAAATGGTTGTGAGTCATCTGAGCCAGATGCTCCCAGTTATTGGCAGCTCCTATTCACTTGCATGGGCACAAGTGGCTTAAGTTTTCAAATTGCAACCACCACATTCATAAGAAGCTATATTAAATGTTTGTATCCTAGGTGAGTCATGCCCTTAAACTACTGTTGCCACTCATGCAAATTTGTGCTCATTGAATTCTGCATAGCTCCAAGATAATTAATTGATACTTAAATCTCATAATTGTCACCTAATGGGAAAATACACAAATGCAAATGCACAAACTGATCTTCAAAATCAGGTCATGAAATCTACGCACCAGCTTATGCCGTGTACAGTTTGCACTAGTAAGACGGTAACTACGTCACTCGTCACGGTAGATAATTAATTTCATACCCTAATTTTGACGGATCAGTTTGTGCAAATAATTTGCTCATTAGGTGACAATGCTGAGATTGCAGCATCATTTTATTAGTTTTGAGCTATACAGAATTCTATAAGCACACATTTGGGTGCGTGGCAGCAGTGGTTTAAGAGCCGTGGGGGAAAAGTATATTTCGATATTTTGAATTCCTGGCTGTACCATGTTTCAATTTCCCCCAGGATCTATCATGGCTTGAAAAGTCTACCGCTATGCAGGCGTGCACATAGAGGATAACGCTATGGGCGTGCAAAGCTAATATGTCTCAAATTAGGTGCAACAAGGAACTGGGATAAGTCCATTATTTGGTATCAACTATAATGCCCACAAAGAAATATTTAGAGGTACTCTTAAAACACTGTTCCCACCAAATTTTGTGATTGTGATTAAAACAGTGTGAAAATATTTCTTTTAGACCAGATTTCAATGAAATTATCAAAAATCATACTCTTACAGATCTATATTTATGCCTAAATATTATGCATAGACATAGATATTGCAAAACAATCCACTGCAGCTGTCGACCCAGAGTAGAGTTCCCACAAAAAGCAAAGTCTACTTAGACCACTGATAATGCCAAATATAAAGTGTGTATGTTATGAATTAATCACTGTTTTACACAAAAGGTTTCCTGCATTTTAATTTGTACGTTCAATAATTATATTTATTTAGGAGATAATACTGATACTTATTCCATAAACATCACCTGGTCCGAGATTTCATCATTATTCAATGCTGGGTTGAGGGAAAGGCTATTGACATTGAATTTTATCAGGAACTTGTCTCAGAAACCGAGGGATTAAAAACTATACACCGTCCACTGTTTCATGCAAGTAATATAGGTAAAACCAAATTCAGTAATTGATCTAACAAAGTCAGAAATAGTATGGAGTACAAAATTTGTCGACCATGGATAACCTTACATATAGATTAAAATTGAAATGATTTTTTACAGCTAGAAAATTCGGCAGATTTTCAGTCAGTACGGTTGAAAAATTTCTGCGATCAAATAAACTGAACAATTTATTATGCACAATATCTTAATATATAAATGATAAAAATTCAGGCTCTAAAATTGCATCATACGTCATCCGATATATTGTCCTTGACCTGGGGCTTACAGGCCCTCTGCTCCAGAGTACTGACAGTGCTGGGTGATCTATTATCATCCCCACTGCTGACACCATGACAGATCTCAGCTGAAGTTATCACGTGGTGGTCATTATCCACAGAACTGTCAACTAGCCTCTTGTATGAGGATTTAGGGCTAGATTTAGGGAGCCGTTTCAATGTTCCCGGACTAGACTTGGGTGATTTCTTATTTAGTTTAGGACTACTCCACTTTTTCCTGCCCTGTTGTGGGCTAGCAAGTTTTTTGATGCAATCTGTACTATTGAATAACTTGTTTTCAGAGTCCGTTTTTGATACGTTGGCACCGCATGTCTCGTAAGAAGAGTTAGTTTTTCCATTCACCTGTGGAACCCAGTCGACAGGCACCCATTGCTTCTCAGAGTTTAGAGAGTGAATCTCCTTGAGGATATCTTTGCATATCTGCTCAGTGTCACTGAAAGTCATTACATTGTCATACATGTATGAGTAAGTGGACTCGTTGTGACGGGATAAGTCAATGATGTGCTTACATTCTTTGTTCTGAGCAAAAGAATAAAATATACAGTAATAAATAAAGGAGCAAAGTGTGACTCAACTAGCATCAATATTGAAACTCTTGTTTCTCAGTTATTTTACTGGATTGTTCATTCTGAAGGTGAGCTGGAATTCATGATGAAGATACTGTGAATCTTCGTATATTGTGAATCATAGCTTTGTATAATGGTCATGCACTCTCCAACATAGCTAAAATCTGTCACTAAAATAGTATTGACTTATCTTAGTGCAACGCGATTACATTTTGTTTGAATATATTGCTCTCAATACTGGGGACTATCAACCCCCACACGCTCTAAGAAATTTTTCGTCGATGAAGTAATGAATCATATCACACTCACTGTTGGTTCGATTCCTGAATCTTCTTTGATGTTCATTTTTAAGCGTTCCATGTGAGGCGCAGCCACAAATATTATGTAAGGTTTGATATCAGCTACTCTTAGCTTCGATACATTCTGTAAAACAAACATCACGGTATTAATGTGAGGAGAACAATAAGTGAGAGTATGGGTAAAAACCAAGATGTTATCATCTCAAACAGCACGCTGCACACAGAAATTGAAATCTCAGGTTCAAACGCATAGCTTATCCCAAGCGTCTCATCTAAAACTAAAAAAAACCACTCCCTGCATTATATAGCAACTGTCTCTGCAAAACTGTTTTCAGCGACATAAACAATATCATACCAATCATTTTTTGTTAGTTTGAATAAATAGTTGTAAAAGACATAAGTTACCTTTGGTTGACAATTAAGTATGCATATAGCCTGAGAGTTGATGACATCCCTCACAGCGCCCCGACTCACTCCGATGTAGTGCATGTCGGGAATCTCGACTACCTTGTACTCTATGAACTCTGAACTCTTTATTCTATCTATGAACTTATCATGAGGTAGGTAGTGTAGTGGAGTCTCCTGACTAGCTGAGCACACTGATGGGTGGCTAGAGGCTGGAAATATTCATATGAATGGTAATCACGATAGCAGTATATCTTTGTTTAAACGGATTCTATTTGCCTACTGACAATACAGTAGGCGCTTGACCCCAGAACATAATACAATCTCCACATTAAACATCAGTGTCTGACAACTGCTTTTCTTCGTAGTCCCGAAGTCTGAACGACCTGGTATCCACATCTCTCATACTCAGGACAAGCTAGTTGTGTGACATGAGTTGATCAGACCACCAATTGATATAGGTTATTCAATTTAAAACTTATAAACTCATCAACTAAGGTAAATCAATTTGTGGGAACCTCCAGTGAAATGGTAAATTGTCAAAGACTACCTGTTGTTACAGTCTCTAATTATTCAATTTGCCAGTGATTATTAAATTATTCGGTCAGGTAGTTTCAAATCGGGGATGCTCTGCTCATCAAACCATACACGGCAAGTGTTGTTATCATTAGGTAAGTTAATGAAAGTGACTGATAGATACACTTACTTTTTACAGGCTGTCTGAACAGCTGACAATCGACCTTTGCTATTCTCTCACACAGACTATTTAGCCTCAGCTCCTCACATCCCACCAGGACAATAGGTCTCTGTCTGTCAGGCTTAGGGTAGTACGCCCCAACCTCCTCATAGGTTAGTATGGGATCTGGATCTGAAGAGAAATAACTTATACATGTAACTTATTTCTACTTCCGTTGGTACTATATCAATCAAGATCACTTCATAAACATACAAAAGTAAACTCGAAATAGAAATATAGATTTCTTCTCTCAAGGACAAGTCCAGCGACAGGCAAAAATTTCTACTAAACTAGGAAGTCACATGCCACTGTGTTTTGACCAGTCAGTCACATTGTTCTTGTACCAATCTTTCAAACTGAGAGTTTCATCAAAGATCTAAGCCACCATTCACAAGTTGAACAACTCCAGCAAAACAGCAAAGCTGCCTAATCAGTAATACCCGTAAGAAATGGATAAAACTGATCACATGATACACTGTTAGCTTGTAGTTAGAGCTTCATTGGTTCATTTAGCCTGAGGGCTTTCCCCAGCGCTAATTAAGATCATTCTGTGACCACTCTAATTAAATTCTGTAACCAGGGACAGGCGCACTTTATATTAGTTGGCTTAACTGGCTCTTACTTACATACATGTACATAACCATTAGCGCCAGCCCGAAGTCAATGAATAGTAACTTATCATACCTGATATAGTGGCAGATCTGGACTGTCTCCCGATCCTCTTACTCCTATGATTACCTCCAGCACAGCAGAGAGTTGTCTTCTCTTGTTTACTAGCTGAGTCAGTCTCTGTGAGTATAGTCTGACGCACCTGCTCTCTAGTCTCCCAGTACAGTTTGGAGGGTATGAGACCAGCTAAACACTCAGAGTCATCTCCCTCTCTCTTTGCCTGTTATCAACAAGTTGCACAATAACAACTAAAGAGGTGTTATAAGTCTGCATTTTTATTTATTGCATGAAAAGAATCTTTTTCAACTCATATTACATTGTGTCAAAAGAGTTATTACATGATGGTCAATTTCCATTGTATACTGAAGTTGTCTTCACATTACATAAAGTAAGACAACTCAACATAAACTGATAACCAGGATATGGATATATGCAGTCACACCATCCATTATGTTATAATATCAAAGGTGATGACTATTTTGACTTTGTTAGCAACAAATTGTTATGGGGGTTTTATATTGAGGGAAGTCAAATGTGATGACTGATTCCTGGTAAAGCCTCCCAATGACTGTTTTGCTACTTGGTATCCCATTTGTTATTTCCATATTTGCAGATCCAATGATGGATCTTTAAACCCAATACTAATAGTTTGTATTCCAGGAAGTTATTCGAATTTTCCATAAAGCTTGGCCATCATAATATTACATACATACATACAGACAGACTAACCTGCCACCAGTGTGGATCGTCTCTGTTGATGACATGTAGTATATCACCTATATGGAATGTTATACCCAACTCTACACAAGGTATGAATACGTCCTCACTACAGTCATAATCAAATAAAGCTCTGACTGTTATCTGTAAATATAAACAAAATAAGGCTGTCACTGTAACCTATACAAAATGAAGCTCCCATTGTAATATGTAATATATACAAAAAAAGGCTCCCGATGTAATCTGTAATCAAAATAAAATGATAATAATAATAATAATAATTATCATACGCCACATTTAATTTCACAGGAATTGATGTTGCAATATCAGGTTCTGGCAGAGCTCACATACTGTGTTAAATTCCTCTCAACTGCAGGCTCGTTTGAATACACCTGGAGCACAAATAAAGTAGATAATGACCTGCGCTAAGTTTGGGTCCCAACACCCTCAACACTCAATAGCCTTATATCCTTTGTGGTTGGACATTGGCTGTTAGGCTTTAGCAGCCACATGTCCAACTGGAATGCCTTGATTTCACATTCCTGTTAGATCACAGACACAGTCACGGTCCATGTGACTGTGTTATTGTTGGGTCAGATGTATTGTGATTGGATGAGCCTCTCTGGACGCGTGTTCGGTTTGTATCCAACCAACTACCCAATAGAACTCACGAGTGTTTGGATAAACAACAGCATTTATAGTGTGTGATAATTTATGCAAGGAATATTGATACGATAAGGTCACTGCGCGCACGAGGTATCTGTTAATCATTTTTCTCTATGATGACTTTATAACATATAGCAATAAATGAAGATTGGTAACCCCTCAATGCTACGGACTACAGCAGCCAGTAAATATGTAAGTATCATCTTCGGGCTATACACTTGAGAGAAAAAGCTGATCAAAGAGTTTTGACAGTGAAGGCACTTTAAATGACGTTTGCAGGAGGTGGTATCAGCGGCCACATACCTCTTAGCCTGGGATCCAGGTCAACAATGGGGCCCTGTCTGCATTATTATTGGTTGTGCTGGATATTGCTTCTGTGGTGTTATCTACTAATGTATCACTATTGTGGATTTCTGAATAGACAAGTGTGTGTGCTTGTGTTTTGGTTTTGATTGGCTGATGTGTATAGATAACTCCAAATTGTTGGAGTGAATCCCAGTCTACATACCTCTCTGAATCCCAGTCTACATACCTCTCTGCGTGGTGTGTGTCTCCCAGCCGTACCCAGACAGGCAGTATTAGAAGGTTTAGTTACAAACTTGAGATCTCCTGATAGCTGAGTCATCAGATCAGCTATGATCTATAGTCTGGCCTCGTACATCCATACCGTTACCGTTACAGTGTGCTTTGTTAACTATACTTCTTAATTTTTGGATTTACCCTTATGGGAAGCTATACTTTCTGCATATGTAGTTTTCTATTTCATTTAAGTGTGCGTTTTTTATCATTTGGTTGTTGATGAGATGTGTCATCACCATTGGTTCGCTTTCGTTTACTAACCAAAGTTCTGTGTCCTTGTACTTTACCAAAATATGTCATCTTATATCGCAAATTAAGATTAAGCGCATTTAAGTTGAGTTACCTTTGAAAAAGGATGATAACTAAAGGAACGGCACAGAGAGAAATCATGTATAATAATATATTATATATAATATAACATATATCTATACCCAACACTATGATAGTAGATATGTAACTGCAGCAGTGTATGTTGTCATCATTATAATATAAGTGAGCAAAAATCACTCAACACGCAAAGACTTAATCTGCTGCCACCTGTAAAGACTATAGGCCTAAATATATCTCTGTTGTGCTACATTGGCAAAGTGGTTGAGTCTTTCATGAATACACAACTTCCTGAACAATTAAGGAACACTTTCATGTAACACAAAAACTCACTAAGCAAAGTTATCTGCCCCTGATTCTAATCATGGAGTCATAATTCAAAGATAACATGGCCATTGAATGTTCACTGATTTAGCGTTAGAATAATAATATGTTGATATGTAAATATTTCAATTATGCTATACACATGTCTCATTACTGTCCTCTATACTCACATACACATGTGCAGAGTTTGAGTTAACCGCTTACAGGGTAGTAGAGGATTCAGAGTCAAGAAAATATGTGATTATGGTAGATTGTCTGTCTATAGAATAATGAGAAAAGTTTTTGTGCGAGTAATTTTTTGTCGAAATTCTATGTGTGTACGGAGGACCGCAATGAGATGAGTGTTTACGACTGAATATATTACACTCTCCTTGATACAAACCTGAGTACATGTGTACATGTGTACATGTGTACAGAGGACCGTAATGAAAGGAGTGTTTAATACTGAATATGTAATATTGATTCAATAAAACATGCAGGAAACAAATTGCAAACCTGATTGCCTGTGTACGTGTGCACAGAGGACCGTAATGAGAGGAGTGTCTAGCATTTTTGAAATATTTAATCTAAAAATATGTTAATATTAAATCAATGAACCTACAATGGCCATGTTATCTTTGAAATTATGACTTCATGATTGGAATCAGGGGCAGATAACTTTGCTCAGTAAGTTTTTGTGTTACATGAAAACTTTCCGACAATTAACACCATACCTGCAAACAACCAATTTGCGTACAGGAAGGGTGTTGGATGTACTGATGCCCTGTTGAGTGTGGTTGATGATGTCACCAAGTCTCTCGATGACAGTGAAAATTTTGGTGTGCAACTACTGCTATACGATCTCAGTTAGGCAAATGACTTGATGGATCCAGATCTACTGTTGGCATTGGATGTGACTGATCAACTGATAGTCCTAGTAGCAAACTACCTACGCCATCGACAACACTGCCTAGCTATTAGACAGCTCGACGTGTGCTCAAATTATCTAACCAGCAATAACGGGCATGCCCCAAGGTACTGTGTGATTTATGGCTGGCACTCGTGAACTCTCTCCAGTTTACACACAGCACAACCATCATATACACTGACAACACTGCAACCCTTTACCCTCTGAACAAATCCCAGATCAGCACTGTGAGTGACATGAATACACAAGGTAAGTTCGCTCCACCATTCATCATCATCATCATCATCATCATATGTAGAATAGTGAAGATTTATAATTTTGAGTTAAACAGTCATTCTGATAGAATTTGATGTGTGGCTGCCAATTTGTCCCAACAGTCTACACTGAAAACTTAGTGACCAACTGAAATATTCTTTTGTGTAAGTTCAGTATAGCAGCTCTATTGTCATTTGTAAATTGCTCCACTCCTTTGATATAAGGCAATTGAGATTTGTTTGAAACTGTACACAATGGCATAGAAACTACAAATATATAGACTCTTTGCATTGCATTGCGAAACAATGCCTCAGCGCTGACGGATGAAATAAACACCGTAATGAAAAAGTAAATCGCATTTTAAAATGTGTTAACAAATTATCTCAAACATGCCCTCAGACGAACTTTTAGATAATGTGATGAACTGATGCTAAAAAAACCAGATCTTTGTGAAATACCATGTCTAAATGTGACTCTGCCCAAACAGAAAAACATGAACTTGGACATTTTTTGTCAGATTTTAAGTTTTTTTGCAGAACAGAATAAATGAATGGTTAATTGACTGCCTAAGAATCCAGTTGATCAAATGTGGCTATTCTGAATTATAAACTGTAGGAAGGAGATAGCTTTTGGAAAAGTAAGGAGGAGATAACTATGATTGAGAATTTTTGACATTAAATAACTGAGAACTGTTGTTTAAAAATCCATTGAGACTTGCCTTTTTCGTCAAGAGTCATCATAATATTCATGGTAATAGTTGGCTATTTTAACTTGCTTATGCTTAGGTGTAGCTTTCTAATCTCAGATTATTTTCATGTTGATTCGTTATCATAATTTGGGTAAAAGATGCCATCTGATTGATTATTTATAATTATAATTTAATTGTGTTTTCCTTTGGTTCTATTCATTCTTCAATGTAATGTTTTTGCTAGACAAATATATAAAAAACTTAAAATCTAACTATTGCAATATATGTTATAATCCTTTACCATTTTAATTCAACATTAAAATTGAATTTAGTTGATAAGAATAATTGATGTAATTCCTACACTGTTTTATATTATTTAAAAAAAACAAAATTGTGTTTGAACATCCATCAAATATAATTTAGGTATTAGTAGCTGTTATATTGTGGTATTGTGTATTGATGGCAATTAGTATACATCAATAAGACTGATATTGTTTGTGTTTCATGAGCCATTATATTATTGCTTCCTGCTCCAAACAGGATACAGCACAAAAAGGATGTGCACAGGCAACACTGTACCTACAGAGTTATGGGAAATAGGGAGTTGTCTTGCATCAAGTATAGTTAAGACAACTCCAGAATACGACATTACTTTCCATTTTTTGTTATGAAACGTATCAATAGAGTTTTGACATCAAATAGGTTCAGCTGAATGGATTGTCACATCAAAATACAGGGCAAGGCAATGTTCAGTACATCAAATACGTTGTATGTTAGCGATGTCCATCGAGTTCAATAATCCGTATGAGATATCAGTTAGTAGCAGTTTCGGTAGAGCGAGTGGAGTAGTTAACGGATTTTGTAATCGCCATCAGATTAGGTTTGACGAGAACTCTGCCATGTATCTGTATAGCGGTCGGCGGGTCTTGTAGTGCGTGTACTTCTACGAGGTTGTACGGGAGTAGGAGTGAGATTAGGCGGAGTCGGAGTAGCTGGTAGTCTAGATAATCTGTCAGGTGTGTGTACAGTAGGCACCGGGTCAACATCGTCAGGTACGGAGGTTGTCATCGGCTCTGGATCTACAACAGTCGGAGAACAGGGCAGCAAATACGGTTTCAAATGAGAAATGTTTCTATCAAATGGTAATTTTGTACGGATTTTTCGACCGTAGAGCAGCTCAGCTGGGGATTTACCAGTGGCTGGATGTGGAATATTACGGTAGGCGGTGATGTACCTTTTTACTTCACCCTTATGGTTTTTATTTTCACTATAAGCTATCTCAATTCTTTTCATGAGAGACGAATTCTGTCTCTCCACTTCACCGTTGGCTTGAGGCCAGCGAGGAGTGATTCTCAAATGCTTTATACCCTGATGATCACAATAATCACGGAACTGTGTTGATGTGAAAGTAGTAGCATCATCAGTTTTCAGAGTTCTGGGCAGGCCATGTGTAAAAAAGATATCAGATAGAGCAGCGATAGTACACTCAGCATTGATAGTTTTCATGAAACGCACCTCATAAAATCTACTGTGGTAATCTACGACAACAAGAATGTTGTCACCATTAGGCAATGGCCCTAAATAATCAGCAGCTAAATCTTCCCATGGATAAGAAGGAAGTTTTGTGGAACGAATAGGCTGTTTGCTTAGCCCACGGCCTGTCAGTTGACATCCATGACATGAACGAGTGTAATTTTCAGCTTCTTTTTCCATGCTTGGCCACCAGACTTTAGACCTTAGGTTTTGTTTTGTACCCACTATACCCAAATGACCTTCATGGGCTAGTACTATCACTTGAGTTCTCAAACATTTTGGAATCACTATGCAACTACCTCTTAGCAGGACGTTACCTACACAGCATAACTCATCAGCGACAGCTCGATACATCTTATGACCAGCAAATTTGGACCAGTCACCAAACTGAACACATCTGCGAACCTCAAGTAACTCAGAATCTGTACTAGAATCTCTCTCAATTTGTTTGGTTGTGAGAGCACGAGGAGTTGACTCCAAAGCAACATGCCTGATAAAGGCCATGTCCTCTAACTGAGATTTTGTTAAAGTGGCAGAATTATCAGTTTTGATTAGACGAGACAGCGGATCAGCTATATTGTTTTTACCTGGAATGTGAACAACACGGAACTCGAATGGCTGGAGCCTAAGAACCCATCTTTCGATACGAGCACTAGTACGCTTCGATTTCTTTTTACCCTTATAGATAGTCAGCAATGGTTGATGATCAGTAACAAGGGCAAATTTTAGACCTAGGAGATAAGACTCAAAACGCTGACAGGCCCAAACCAGAGCTAAAGCTTCTTTCTCTGTTTGGCTATAGCGCCTTTCAACATCAGACAATGTACGATTAGCATAGGAAATAATACGACTATCACCATTTTGTATTTGAATCAGAACAGCACCCAGTCCTATAGGACTAGCATCAGCGATAACTTTTGTTTCAGCAGAACAATCAAAGTAACCGAGAGTGACGGGATTTGACATTATTTCCTTGATTTTGTTGAATGCCTGGATTTCCTTCACTCCAAACTTGAATTTCTTACAGTCGCCATGTGTGAGTTTTCTTAGTGGTTCAGATATTTCTGTGAGATTTGGTATGAATTTGCAGAGATATGTGACTAGACCCAGGAAACTTTTTACTTCTTCAGCGTTAGCTGGTTGGCGAGCATTCTGTAAAGCCTCGACTTTACCAGCTCCAGGATCAATACCATTAGCAGAGAGCTTGTGTCCAAGAAACTTGATCTCTGGCAGAGCGAACCTGCACTTCTCACGGTTGAGTGTTAGGCCGGAATCTTGTAGACGTTGGAAAACCATTCTTAGTCTGGAATCATGCTGGGCTCTGTCCTCACCATGAACAATGATGTCATCACTCATGTTGGCTACGCCTGGTATTCCCTGAATTACTCTCCGAATCTCGTGTTGATACACCTCAACAGCAGCATTCACGCCAAATAGCAACCTCTTATATCTGAAGAGACCAATGTGTGTAGAGAATGTGGTGATATTACGTGACTTCTCATCTAGCATGATTTGATGATATCCCCACTTCAGATCTAACTTGCTAAAGATTTTAGATTGATTCATGTCGAGCAGCATTTCTTCCATTGTTGGTATAGGGTGTCTTTCACGCTTCACAGCTTTGTTAGCTTCTCTCATATCAATAGTGAGGCGTATGTCTCCATTAGGTTTTGGTACGATATGAGCAGTACTCACCCAATCTGAGGGCTTCTCGACTTGTTCAATGACATCTAGATCAATCAGCTCCTGGATTTTAGACTCAATCTTCTTGCGTAAACCAAACGGAATTCTACGATGTGATTGTGCAACAGGTTTAACACTAGGATCAATCTCTAACTGAATCTCACGATCCTTCAACAAACCTAGCCCGGAAAACAGACCACTAAACTCACTACAGAGAGAATCGACATCGAGAATTGGAGCGACACTATTACAGACATTAGGCTGATCAGTTTTGATAACTAGCACACCTAGACTAACGGAATCGTCATAGCAGAGCAATATATCAGCATTGGAATCAACTACTGTGAACTCAGAGTGAAGAACAGTCCCCCCGAATTCTAACGTACTAACTTCAAACGTACCTAGAATGGACAATGGCTTGTCTGATGCATAGCCATATAATTTTGAATTATCTAGGTTTTTTTTTCCATTAGTATACTGAATTTTAGAATTTTTCATGGCTGCCCAGGTATCTTTTCCAATCAGATTACTGTCGCTACCCGAGTCGATGAGCATTTTTGTTTGTGCACCCCCTACCGAAACAGAAATTTGGTTCCGGTATCTCACTGACTTTTTGACAGTGAGGACATGTTCAGAATTTTCAGCGCCTGATGTGTCAGAGTTTGTCACTGTTTTGATTGATTTGGTTGACCTTTTTACCACGGTGTTTAGGCTGAAATCTGCTTTTGTTGCTAGCCTCACCTGTCCTACATTTTTTCTAAAAATGATCCATCTTGCCGCATTTGCGGCATTCCTTACCTTTGGCTGGACATTTTGGATTTGAACCATAGTGCTCAGTAGAGCCACAACGGTAGCATTCATTGGATTTAGTCTCAAGTTTCAGTTTTTCACTAGAAGATTTGTTAGGTCTACTACCCTTGCCAACTCTGTTTACAGAGCTAGAACTAGCACCAGTAATTTCGCGGTTTTGCTGTTCAACGGCTTCATCAGTAGCGGCAAAAATGAGTAGTCTTTCCAAATTTAGAGTAGCCCCTTTTCTCAGGCATTTTTGTCTCAAAGAGTTTGACAAACAGTAACATACAACTTGGTCAGTGATCTCTGAACCTACTTCGGCATATTCGCAAACTATAGTCATTGTTCTCAGCCTTGAAACATACTGTGCTACTGTCTCATTTTGGTTTTGTACGGCTTTACGGAACATATGACGTTGGAAAATCCTATTTGGGGTGACTGTAAAATATCTGTTGAGAGCAGTAATGGCAGCGTCATAATTATCATCATTGCCTTTGTTTGGGAGATCTTTAAATATCTGCCTAACCCTAGGGCCTCCATAAAATAATAAAGCAGCCCGCCTTTGCCTTCTCATATCAGAGTGATTGATCTCGTTTACACTATCATCTGCGTAGTTAAATAGGCCTTTGAACTCAAAAAAAGGTTCAAATTCTTCTACCCAAGCCCTCCAGTTTAAAGAAACAGTGGCAGCATCTCCCTCAGGATTGAATTTTTCAGGACCCCTAGCATCCATGATACAGGGTAATGAGTCTATTTTACAGAGTAAGCTTGCTCAATGCAGATTTCAACAGTTTTCAAATCCTAGCAATAGCTTCTCACAAAGATCTCAAGTCTAAATCAATTCACAAATCCTACAAAGCATGCATGACTCACTCACTATCTCCACTAGCTTGTTTTAGAATTTATACCTTTGCTAAATCCTACCTATTTCCTAGCATAACAGCAACATCAAGCTTGAATCTATGCCAGTTAGGAGATTAAAATTTCAGGCTGAGTGCCATGCATGAAATTTCCAAGACAATTTACAAGCATATAGTAGGTTTACTTGCCTTTAATTCTTCTCCTTGTATCCCATCCTCGTCGCCAGTTTGTTATATTGTGGTATTGTGTATTGATGGCAATTAGTAATACATCAATAAGACTGCTATTGTTTGTGTTTCATGAGCCATTATATTATTGCTTCTTGCTCCAAACAGGATACAGCACAAAAAGGATGTGCACAGGCAACACTGTGCCTACAGAGTTATATGAAATAGGGAGTTGTCTTGCATCAAGTATAGTTAAGACAACTCCAGAATACGACAGTAGCTATGCAAATTTTCAATTGGAGGAGCTTTGATAAATGATCGAATCCATTGCTATTAAGCGAGAGGTCTGGCTACGATTCCCGCTCATGTCTCAAGGGATTGACCCTGGCTTCTCCCTACCAAGAAACCAAAAATCAACTTCAACTAACAACTCTCACAAATCAAATGCTGCAACTCAGACCACACTAGCACCAGTCCAATAATCACCTACCTCTCTAAATCTTGTTAGATAGTCAACAGCTTCAGTTACTAATCCTCTCATAACAGACCTCACTAACTCTTAGTAGTCCTCTCTTTTAGAAAGTCTGTGATATCTGAGATGTAAAATGTTCCCGGAGCAGCTCTAAGTTGTCACAAATGTGACAAGGCATAACAAAGCATTTACACAAAGCCAGCAACCTAAATCAACTCGTGATTGTTGCAGTTGACAATTTGAAATAACCTGGACCAGTGACACCATTGACACCAGTGACACCAGTGACAATCACAAACAGAATTTTTGCTCAAGAAACTCACCTCGTTATCTTAGTGTTATCACCTCAAACTCTAAATCTTATCTCACTTTGTATTAATCATAACAGTTTTCAGATATAGTCTAACAGTCTCGACAAATAGATGATATCAGTCTCGAGAATTAGAGGTGACAATACATAATAAATGTATTATCACCTCTATTTCACCAGAGCCACTACCTATATCACCTTATATATTTTGTGAGGGTCAAAAATTTAGCCTAACACTATTTAATCTTTTCTTTTTCTTTTTGTTGGGAGGCACCATATAGGACTGCCATGCAATATGCCCAAACTTTTGTAGTCTAAATAAACATTGAGCAGGTCAATCTTGAGCCAACTTCTTACTATTCCTACTTTTGCTGACAGACGAGTCAGCCCAATGAACTGTCAACTCCAGACACATATAGTCCTAAATATGACATCCAGTGCCAACGCAATACTGGCTCGAAGACGATAAATTTCTTAAAAGAGTTTGCTATGAAACAGCTCACAAAATAAGACATTTTAGCTGAATATTTTCCACATGATCAAAGGTATGATAGTGATCATAATCATGAATCATTCCACAACACGCAGCATGAGAAAAAAGAGCTGAATTGGGCTTATCTTGTAAACTTCTCTTAAAAGGAAAAAAACTCTGCTTGATTCAGCACTAGGGGTGGAATGACCTCTTGAGGTTGGAGTTGAATTTCGGATATTTGACCTCGGATTCAACCACAAACCGTATCGGATATGTGTTATGTCTGATCCGAGATGATACGTTTTTAATCAACACTTACTTAGCATCATTTATCTCACTAAAAACAACAAGGATTAATTTGTAGTTCAGATTAGATAATTGAGTTTGGCTGAAAGCACTCAGTGGTGATTAGTAGGCATTCAATACCTATCTCATTTTAATTTCATAGCAATCTATATTGTTGCTTATTAAATTTGATAGATGTGTTTTTTTCTGCTGAAATGAAGAGAAGCATCTTTACTCAGATCGTTGTGAAGACATCATGCTTGTCCAATGATGTTCCCTGTAACAAACTATCTAGTTTAATGTACAAGGTTATCCTCTTCTTCAAAGTAGGAGGACAATTCCTATTCTAATCACAGTAGAGAGTTTGGGACATAGGTGCAGGGAGTTTATTCAAACTCGGTGATCATCAATATCGGGGTTCGAGTGATCCTGGCAAATTGAGGGTCTATGCACAAATGCTGGTAGTCAAGAGATCTCTGTACTCATTAAATGATCTTTTCAAATAATCTGTGTGTGTGATCCTTGAGCCGTGGCTGTTTGAGTCATAAGTTGCTCCTTGTAAAGTATTATATCCAATCTGATATATGCACATTTAAATTAGGGTAATCGTTCAGGGAAAAGTTTGTTGACAGTGTTTATCCATGTATTCAATGACCTTAACTGTATATTGTGGTGCCAAATTACAGCTGCTGGGACTATTTAGCGTTTGTACGCGTTTTCCGGGTCAGGATCCGATCCGAGGTTGAATTTATGAACCGAGCCGATATCCGATCCGAGGTTGCCTAACCCTGATCCCTGACCCTGATCCCTGACCCTGACCCATTCAGCACCGTAATCAATGAAGATCAATGGGGTTATAGTTTGGGAAATAAGTTTGATAGTCGAGCTGTCATTTATATCAAATTCTGCCTGTCTCCTTGACATGGATTTTTATCACTAAAACTCAGATTAATCAGCTTTCAAACCCAATGATTTGAAAAAATTATTTCCCCCTCAATTTGTAATAATGCCGATGCTGGGTCTGTCATGATATGGCCATAGGTGTCTGCCTCTAACCCCTCACATCAACATATTTATTTTCTAGTATCTGCTCATTGAAAGCTCTAGAGGAGTTAGACTTATCAGGGAATAGAAATCTCCAAACATTACCCAAGGATATAGGAACGATGAAGTCACTTCGGAAGCTGGATCTGCAGGAGTAAAGTTTAACATTTTTTCCTGCCAGGTGAGTGATGGCTATTAAACAGACTTTTGCACAGTAATGTGCATAGTAGTATTAGAAAAAATGAATATAATTATGTATAATGTGATTGAACCCAGAAGTGACATTAAAAAAATATCCACAAATATATGCAAAATGCACAATGTCCTGCCACTACTTTAGAAAACCAAACCTTGGAACCTTGGATCTTAGTGCCTCATAGAAAAATAAATCTGACAGTTTAGATTTAGCGTTAATAGCCTGCAATACATGGAATCTTTATGCGCAGCCTCAATCATGACAATATTTTCATTATTTTAGCATGATAAAACTTTGTTATAAACCTGTACTTGTCCTGGTACATGACAGAACTTAATATAAGTATTGTGACCTGTCCATCACAGAGAAAGAACCCAGCTTCACTACACAATACAATAACTGTACAGGAGACACCTCACCGTTTTTTTTTTCTTCTATGCACTAGGTCTTATTTGACCGCCCTATTTAACGGACCCCCTTAAGCTCGGGTGGCTTGTGCGGGGTATTACCCTATATCGAAGAGGCAGAGGGGGATCTTTATACTGCATGCAAGCACACAGTAGACCTCCTGTATTTATGGTCCTGATCCGAACAGACCTGGCTAGGATGAATGGCTTGCCAGTGCCAAATCAGAAATGACAGCCGGCGCCGGGAATCGAACCTGGATCATAAGATCACAAGTCCATACCCTTAACCGTCAGACCACTCCTGACTCCAATTATAGTGACAGGCTTCCACTGTAAAGAACTATTGGGACCCATATATTCAAGCTAAAGCTGTGTGTTAAACATCTCACATCTGTGATGTATTGTTTAGTCATCCGTTTTGCGGACACAATTATATTGTTGGAAACTTGTAAAAAACAAATGAGAAAGAGACTTTGCAGCAAATAAGAATAGATCAGTTAAAAACTGGTTGCCATGCCAGGTTATATATCTTTCACTGTAAGATTATAAGCCACCAATTTATTTATCTTGGAATGAAGTCTTTTTTGAAGTTTTTTTATTGCCCAATTTTAATATCCATTGAAAGAGCGGAACAGAAAAAAAAGAAAAATGATTTAAAAAGGAGTCTGAGGTGTATTTGTTCAGAAAATCCATGTAGAATTAAAAAAAATTTGTTTGTCACTTGGTGGTTCTACACTTGGATGGTCGGGACTTATGTATATTTGCTCTACTTAAATGTGAAAGTTCAGGGGATGCTGAAGTGTACACGGCAAGTACTGTTCAGGAAAGTTGCGATTGTTGGCAGTGTTAGATTGTCAAGACTCTGTTAATAGTTGTCACAGAACAGCAGCATAATCCAAGTATCAGTGAGCTGGACTCTCTCTGTAAGTTTCTGATAACAGGTTGTACAATGCACGGCAGGCGATTACAGACATTATCTTAGCTACATAAAAATTTTTAGGCTGTCACTATCCATGCGATTCAGTAATCTCATCAGGTATAGGCGTTGGGAGCATTTTGGTATTATGTAGACGACATATATATATTCCATGTTTATTCTGGAGAAGAATAAGTACTTAGGACTTGTACCCAGAAAACAGAAAAATTGATAAAAATATGGTGTAGAATTAAAAAGACATGTAACTAAAAATCATGAACAATGACAGGTAAAATTACAACGTACACGCAGGCATTAATTAGCAGTAAAACATTACACAAGTTGATACACAATAGCTAGGAAAAGAAAAGTTAGAACAATGTAGCAGTAGGCTAAAATGAAATGATAAGAACTGACTCATTAATTGAGAAGTTTGAGGACGTGGCTTCGAGTGGCATTTTTGAATGTAGCAAGGGATTGACTCAGCTTAACATGATTGGGTAATTCGTTAAACTTCTGAGCACCGAAATTAGCTAAAGCAAATCTAAAATTTTCCTTGGATAGTCTAAACCCAAAACTTTTAGCAAGCAGAGTTTCACTAGTTAATTTCTCGGGGAGCAGATTGGTATCAATTATTGGGACTAAACTATTAACAATAATTATAAAACGTCAGCAGATACAAATATTCGAAACGCAAAGTTAAAACAGGGATGTTGTAGGTCTTTCGAGTATTATCTTTAGAACTGTTATAGTCTATAATTTTCAAACATCTATTCTCAATTTTTAAAAATTCTTTTTTGACATAGTCGTTTGTGGTAAATAAAACAGGAGAGCTGTATTCCAGATTAGAACGTATAAGTCCAATGTACCAAAGCTTAGCTAATTTAGGTGTCAGGAATTTTCTATTACGTTGAAAGTTGGTGACTATTGGATAAAGTTTTTGTTTAATTTTACTGGTATGATATTTAAAATTTAATTTGTTATCAAGAATCACACCTAAGTACTTAATTTTGTCAGATTGTTTGAAAATGAGATTATTAAATTTAAGTTCCGGAGGTTTGATGTTATGTTTATTAGAAATGGTCATGACATCCGTTTTACCGCTGTTTAGAACAAGGAAATTTTCACTGTACCAACTGGATGCTTGATGAATGCTTTTTTCCATAAGTTTCGTGGAAATGTCTGGGTTTTTCCCACTGGTGACTAGTAGGCAGTCATCAGCATATAGATAACAATTTTTGAGCTCCATCAGATCGTTAATAAACATGATAAACAGGAGTGGTCCAAGTACAGACCCCTGCGGCACACCAGTTATAACTCGACTGCATTCAGATACACAACCATTAACTTTCATGGTTACATGATTACTGAATGTTAGTGTATTGTCTACAAGAGGGAGAAAGAAAAATATCATCATATTCAAGGTTACACCAAGGTGTATAACAGTTTTGTTTGTAAAAGCCACATTCAGTATCATAGTTTTGGTAGACTTCAAAATCATGATGTACATTAACCAAGCATTTTGTGAGGAAGGACAATCGAGCTTTAATTTGACTTTCAGAAGGCCTATCTTATCAAGCACCATGGCTGTATCCATTTGTTTTGACTGGTAGGGCCAGGCGGGGTGGGTGCGGGAGGGAGCTCTAATATTATATATATATATATATATATATATCTAAATTATATTATATATATTTATTTGTATATATAACATATATATAGATATGATATAGATATATACATATATATATGTATGCTATATATATTACAAAAAAAATATATGTAATTATATTTATTATACTTTAGTATGAAATCCATGACAGAACTGCAGTATATAAAGATTGATTTAGACAAACTGGGATCTCTTCCTGATTGGATAGGTAAGTTCGATAAGTATGGTTGAATCAAAACTTAACTTATGGTTATGATACCAACGTTGACTGATTTGGACATTTTATATATCGTTGGAAAGCTAATTGAACACTGATTCTGAAAATATTGGTTTCAGCATGACCTCATGTCATGGAGTTGTGCCATGTTGATAAAAGGCAGGATAGTTGTCTTTGAGGAGAATTTTTTAGGACGATGTGGTGCAGATACAATGGTTCATATTGGACATTCAACTGAATAATGTTTACAAGACACCTCTAAAGCACCCATGAAAGGCAATTTCTGAATCGGGAGGAAAAGTGATCTTTTAAGCATTGGTTGTTAGCTCCTTTATGTCGCTTTGGTTTAATGGATGAGGATCCATCGTGATGCAAACCATATGAAGAAAAAACACTAAATTGTGCACTGTGCGATGATTTATGGGGCATAGATACAATATCACTGTGTAATCACTAACTATACATCTCTACTTATACATGCATATCTCCTAGCAGCTCCTATCACCTCCACTATTTCTGAATTACGCCTTTTGAGCTGGTAATGACATATTGGAATTATAACCATTCTGAGCGAGAGGGCAACTCCTAACATCATTGATACCAATTTTATTTATAAGTCATGATTTGTAGCACCGGGTCTTGACATAAAAAAACCCTTCTCTTCCGCGTGTTGTTTGCATCCATAAAACCAATGCGACCTAAATGAGCTAATAACTGATGCAGAAAAGATCATTTTTACTCTGGTGTGATATGCCACCGGATCCAGAAATTGACCCCATGGGTGCTTCAGAGATGTCTTGTTAATATTATTTAGTTGAAAGTCTGATATGAACCATTGTATCTGCACCACATTGTCCTAAAAAATCATCCTCAAAATCAATCATCCTGCCTTTTATCCAAATAGCACAACACCATGGTATGACATCATACTTAAACCTGTATTTTCAGGATCAGTGTTCAATTAGCTTTCCAACGATGTATAAAACATCCAATTCGGTCAACCTTGGTATCATATTGAAGGAAGCTCTTCTGATGTAAAAGAGGGATTGTTGATCAATGGTTTCAAAGTAGCTATTCTTGGCAAGTTTGGTTAGATCTATGGCACACGATTGATTCGTCATTCGATATTTGTTCTAATTTTAGGAATGCGCACATCTAGGCTATTAGTCTCCAAAAATGTGCAATATCACATGTCATCTACCACAAAATCCCCTTGGTGTTCCAAGCAATAACCATACACTCTAACAGGATTATTGAGACATTGAAATTCATGTTACATTATTACCAGGAATTTTATGAGCTAAACTTGCAAGATAGCAATAGAATAGATAGGGATAGATATTTGACTTACTATTTCCGATCCAAATTCAATACTACAATATCCATCAAACAATTATGAAATATTTTAATCCTAAGAATTACACAAGAAGGCCATCCACTATCAAATTCGAAACAAGGATTAACCAAGGAAATAATGTCAATTAAAAATTATTGAAGTTTGAAGTTTCAAAAATAAATTACTGTCTTTCAAGAAAAATATTTGAGAATAGGTGTGGCAGTGCAGCTGATTTGAGCAAAAATAAATGTCACGTTCAAATCCCAAACCCTTCCCTCAAAGAATAGTAGTAGAATTGTTATTATAAAGCATAAAATATCAGATATAAAATAGTTCAGTTTCTAGTTACTTTTTGATTATGATCAAGTAAACACCAAAGAAGGCATGAGGGATTTTGTTTTACAGCTTAATTTGAGCTAGAAATTCTTGAAATGAAGTTACCAAAAGCTCCTTGGCCCATGGATTGCACCTCAGTATTCATAGATCAGTTTCTTGCTAAAATCTGTAATCAGAGAGTAACCCATGTGCACCTATTGACAAGCCCTTTGGGCTAACCAAACCCATGAGCGACTGACACTCTTAAAGTATGCAACCTAGTCTTAAATCCATCTTATTCTTATCTGCATTAAATAATCGAAGCAAATAAAATATAATCTATTTTAGCTACAATTTCTAAATTGAAGGATGCATACCCGTTTGTTTTGACTAAATAAGCCAATACAAAATCACAATGAAGATCTTCCGAACCCACAGAGTCAGTATGTTGTGGAGAAATGTGTCATATGAGATTATAATAATAATAATAATAATAACCATTCACGCCATGGTTACACTAGTTTGGTATGCACTTCTAGTAGCTTGGCTCGGGAGGGTCTACTAGTCGTCGAGCATATACATTTGCATTGTCAGAATCAGCTTAAAAATATTCAGTAGGATTTTTAGTCAGAAATTGTTTACTGTATATTCATATTATAATCTTTGAAATTTCTCAATCTATATTAAAACTGCTGTGTTGTTTGAAATCATCGAAAATATTTCCAATCAGTTACAGCGTATGTGAAAATTTAACATCACTTTGCATGTAGGCCTATATTTTGAGACACGCATGCATACCATTTTTTCAGGGTAATTTCTCTGTGAGGCAAAAATATAAAGATGTATTTCATAGGGTGGTCTCACTTTTAAACCAAGATAATGAACTAACCATTGGTAAAATATTTTATGATAAATATATCAAGATGTTTCAGTTGGGAAGTTGAGAAGTGCCGCGCCGAGCAGTTTTCAGTCAGCAGAATGAAAATTTTTCCAAGATTTATCCTATTAGATAACAATTATCTATACTTTATCCAATGTGTGAAATATATAGGGTTATTTTACATGTGTTGTCAAACAACAGGTCTGATTGCATTATTTTGGTTATTTTATGAAAACTGCAATGAATCAAAACAAGGTATCACACTTATACAACAAAATTAGAATGTTTAGTTTTACCTTCAACTTCAAATACATAATTGATTAATTGGTAAGCTCCATTCGGTTGACCCTTGTATCAAGCCTAGCCGAGCAGCCTAGACATGACTGTCACTTTGCATCCTGGAAATGAGGCCTTGTGGTACCATGTTAGCCGACAGTGATAAAATGGTGTGAAGGACCCACTGTTTCAGACTTGGTGTAACTGCCAGGACTCAAATTCGACATTGACACAAATTATACATTATTATTATATTTGATGATACCTACCCAAAGAAATAATTTCTGTCATGATACCAGGACATGCATGACCTTAGAACCAGAAGGTGCGAAGCTGGTTTTAAAACTCTGATCAAAGGTTAAGTAGTAGATTTTTTTCTGATGGCAGAGATGAATGCTATTTTCTACCTATTTTGGTACATCACAACACATCTATGTCTTCTATTTCTGATATTAACACAACTCAATATCTACCTTGCAGGAATAGGAGGAAGCATTAACATTAACATTTTCTGATTGAAACAGAATCAGCTAATTTAGCAGAAATGAGAAAATGTTGGAATTTAATATTTATTAATATAATAACTTAAAATTTATTCGATGGTCTATAACCACTTGATAATTGAGAGCTCCTTCTTCTGGTTCGCTTTCTGTTCAGCACCTTAAATATGTTTAAGGAAATGCTAAGTCATGATATATGGCGGCGCTGCACACATCCAATTTATGACATTCATTGATTTTGCTGTTTGTTTCACTTGCAGATAAACCTGTGGCACATAAATCTGTACAGACTGAATTTTTTCAATGTTCTAACTGTTCAACTGGGTTTTTTTTACTCTAGCAATCACTGACAGAGAATTTTATTTTCCATTCACAACTCATTGTACACCTTATCTTATAGTTCTCACTCCTGGCTCACACACAGCTCCCTATTTTTCTTGCAGAAATAAAAGAAGACTTGTCCAGAGACTGGAGTGCTATAAATGCCATAAAGAGCCCGCAACTAGTGAACAATCTCCGCAGAATTCAGGTAAGTAGTCGGCTTGGTCATTATAGTGATGTAATCGCTAAAAAGCCAACTAATAATCTCATAACGATCCCTACCTATTCAAGCGCTATGGACTATAACACCAAAGTGAAGGTAGCCACACACCACAACAACAATGAGCCTGAATTATGTAACAACAACCTGAGGAGTATTCCATGGGCGGCGAACAAACCCGATGATAATAATAGACATATACCAGCTCTATTATTGACAAACTGCCGATCAATCACCCTAGACGAACTTGACGAACTGAAACTGATAGTCGAAAGCAAGGTTCCCCAGGTGATAATGCTGACAGAATCTTGGCTCACCGCGAGCAAAGAATCAACGCGGTTGATGAACAACTACAACCTGCACACATTAAACCGGGGATCTGGAAGAGTCGGTGGAGGAGTAGCCATGTTTATTCACGAGAGCCTCAACGCTAAAGTTGTGCATCATCACTCGACCCAGCGCTACAGCACTCTGTGGATATATGTATCGGATAAATCACATTCAACTATATATGGATGTATTTATCACTCAAAATCCAGACGAAACTCCGACACTGACGAAATACTACGCCACATATCAGAGACGATGGCGAAGTTAGCTACAAAGTATACCGACAGGTTCATCATCGGCGGTGACGGAGTTTAAGACTGCAAACCCAGTAAAGCTTGCGCCCCTCCAGGACAGCAACCATGATATTGTGTATGTACCGAGCACGGGATATGCCCCCTCCAACTCCATTCGGGTGCCATACTGGTACGTCAACAGAGAAGGGAGGCTGGGTGTTGCGAAGGACATAGCACAAATCGACTGGTCACACATCACCAGCCTATCAGATCCACATCAAAAAGCTAAAACTCTCCGAACCACCATCACTGACATAGTAAACAAACACTGCCCCATGAAGTATAAAAAGCAATCCAAGCCCGCCACACCTTGGTTTGACAATCTTGTTAGACAATTACGCAACGCAAAAAACAAATCTGTGAAAAATGGCAGAACAACCTCGAAATACTTCGGCAAGTTATTAAAAGTCCATCTCAGAAAAGCTCAAAAGAGATGGGTAGCAGAGAAGCTGAGAGAGAACAACTCCAAACCACATGGAGAACCATCAAATCTCTGACCGATAAGCATAAATCCAGCTCCGCAAAACCGTACTTCACGATAGATGATCAGCTGATGACCACCTCCACTGCTGCAGAGACGCTGAATAAATACTTCACCAGCATCTCCGGCACTCCATCAGACCTAGACACTGACTCACTGCTAGCGACTCTTCCCGATCACGAGATACGCTTCAACGTCAGACAGGTAAAACACTGGCTAAATAGTATAGACACCAGCAAGTCGACCTGCTTGTCCGATTTTCCATCGTGGGTGTCTAAGCTATGTAGTGAAGATATCTATGTGCCATTGTGTGATCTCATAAATGATTGTTTGCTTAAGGGAATTTTTCCTGCTGTTTGGAAACAAGCAGAAGTGATACCATTTGACAAAACTAAATCTGTAAACAACCCATCTGATTTTAGACCTATATCACTGCTGTGGAATCTAGGAAAGGTTTTAGAGAGAGCAATCATGTTTTTCTATTCCAAAGTAGAGTTACCAGCCATAGGCTCCGATCAGTTTGCGTATCAGAAAGGCAAAAGCACCACTGATGCCATTCTCTCAACAGATGACAGATGGACGGAAATGCTCGATGAGAAGATCCACAGTATCTCCATAGCCTTCCTAGACATGTCTAAGGCGTTTGATCGCATGGATAAGTCCAAACTTCTCTCCATGCTGGCAGAAAGAGGCGTGAGTAGACGAATCGTGGCTATAATTGAGAGTTTTCTGATCGTCTGCTGTCAATATGTTGGGCAACTCCAAAAGTGCCGACCTACCTGTGAACAACGGGACGCCGCAGGGTACACTGCTGGGACCAATGTTCTGGCTGCTATATATAGACACTCTTGCCACTACCTCAACTGAAACCATCAAATATGCTGACGACATTACTCTCACACCAAACCACACCTCCGACGCCAACAACAATCCTCAGACCGCCATTAACGAAACCACTAGATGGTGCAGCAACCACAACATGATCGCTAATCCGAAGAAGTATGTCACCATGTCTATCTCTAACATCCACAAGAACTTCGTCCCTGAAGCACCCACCTTCACGATGAATGGTGAGCAGATCTCGAACGAGACCAGCACCAAGTTTCTCGGCGTCATTATTGATGAACATCTGACATTCAAAGATCACGTGGATCACGTTATAAAGAGAACCCGTGGTATTGTGTACTCACTGGATCTATTTGAATTATGAAATGGTTATCTAACAGGGGATACAACACCTAACCAATTTTGCTTGAGAATTTGATAAGATTAGGAGTGTTTATAACTGATGTAACCTCATTTATAATCTCTTCATTGGGACTGTATTTTATTTCTACTACGCTACCTCATTATACAATACACATCGCATTGGCTTTTGTGTGGTGAAGGGTCAGAGTTTAAGATAATAAACTATAGTGGTTTAAATTGGTACATTTAAGGTGTGTTTCCTTCATTGATGGACCAAGCCGTTTCTATAAAGGTTGTAAAGTCATATACTAGCTGGTTGGGTAAAGCTATATGGGTCAAAAGAAAAAATTCTAGAATTGTTTTTTATTTGACCATGAAAATCAGTGTGATGGGGGTCATGAAGTTTTTTTAGAAGTGCAGAGGTACAGTAGGAATGACTATGTTCTGTGAAGTCCACAAGCATGTAATTGCCCCCAGCCAGAAACCAGTGTCTTTCCATAACAGCACCATCACCATGCAAGTTATCACCATGTCAGCGCAGCACAGGAGAAAGAATTCACAGTAACTGCTTACAGTCCCTCTCAAGGTTTTGAGTTTTTCCTTCCAAGTCATGTGATATGCTTAATCTAACCCTCAACTGACAGAACACTCCCTGTTTGCTTGTAAAGGCTGACCGGCAAGCACTTTCCTGTCAAAAATAAAATGGGTGGCGCATTTAAATATTTATTTCCTAACGCCTTGTTGGATAGCATGAATATCATGGATAGCAGACTTCACGTTGAAGCCTGTGAAATATTTAAAAAAAATTGAGCCTTTTGTACCGAGGAGACATCAGGAGCCTCGAACAACCCCACATAGCAAAAATCTGAGATGTGGTGATTGATACAGCACAGGTGATAACCAGTCACGGAGGTCATAGAACAAATTAGAATTCACAACATCAATAAAAAAACTTTTTGGCAATGTCCAGATAAATATGGAAGGCTTGAAAACCTCATACCGTAAATTTTCAAGTTATAGTTTTACATCATTTAATCAACCCGTTCAACATAACAAAAATTTACATCTACACTTTTCCAGCAAGTTCTATATATTCAGCATTCTGATGATGATGTGTCCGCTCAATTTCAGAATACGATAGATAAATACTTAAAAGTTCTACTAAATAAATCATTGGGCTGACAACCTTTCTGATTTCATTAGTAATGCTTCAGCTTTTCAGTTACCGATAGCCTGCCATCACTAGATATTCAGGTGTGAACGATAGGTCATTGCTGAAACAACCCCAATAGTGGGAATATTCTCCATCAAGGTTGTGGTAATCATGCAATGGCAGCATCAAGGATAACACATTTATCACATTATCATCCCATATTATGGGCTGATAATGATTTTGACATTATAGCTTAGACAAAACGACATCGCACTGCTCTAACATGCGATGTTAAAAGCTTAGTCTAAAGCATTGACCCTAATGTAATAATACCAGCTATACAAAATTTGGATAGCTGTTATTTTACAGCAGGATTTACGCTATAGAATAAGCTGCAGTGGTAAAAAGTGAGGAACTAAAATTTCGTTGAAAATTCAGTGTCAGGAGTAGCTACCTACATAGTAAAGGCTTCCCCTGTTGCTTGCATTTATTAACAAAACTAAAGCAAACTTGCGTAAGTGATCAAGCTGTAGTAACTTGACAATAATATTTACAACGGCAGAACAGATTTATCTGAAGCGAAAGCATTTTGTATTTTGTAGTTTGTATGAACACAACATTAATAATCCACTGCTGTTGTTTGAAGGTCCCCAAGCAGCATTTTCCATACAGGACAAATCATTATCACCATGTCCTGCACTGGAAAATTCGCTTTTTGATATAATTGTAGATAGCCCATATTATATAACTAAGCATAAGTCATGAACATGAGAAAAATGATTTATTTGTGTCAAAGTGTTCAGCTTAATATTATATTGATCATCAAATTTAATAGTCAACCAAATAAATTATTGGTCAACATCACAAGACGATTTCAATTGTGTGACTGAGAGTGGAGGCTGCTTGAATTTTCAGCAAATCAGCCATGCCATGTATTTAACTTGACATAATGGTAACATTTGCTATGGTGATGACTTAGCTGAATATCCACTACATAACTTTAGTTGTTTCAGTAGATTCGACATGAATGATGTTGGTACAAAAAAAATCTGAATTCTTAGAATTTTTCAACAGGTCAAGCAGAAATGCAAATTGAAGCAGAAAAGGAGAGCGATGGAGCGATAGGAGATAGAGACGACATCCTACTTGAGAATGTACACCAGGTAAGGACGGACATAAAGTCAAGCTGGCATGTATGTGTGGCCACTCCCTACTATGCTGGTTCTAAGATAGGGGTACTATACAGGGAATCATAGGGTATTTTTTTTATTGAGGGCTCATAAGATATATTGTGACTTAGTTTGGGGATTGGAAAGCAGTCTTAAAAGAAGGAGAGCAAAAACATTTGAGATGTTCAGTACATCCTACACATCTGATTTTCATGTTTCTGTAATCGATTCCTGAAAACTCAACACACCATGGCATGGTACAAACTCGCTGTGCCAAACGCATGTCACAATATATATCTCTGGCCGATAGTGTCTTAGAAAATAGAACCTTTGGGCAGAGTTCTATTTAATTCTCGCCAACAGCCATTCAGCCTCTTCATCTGCCAACATTGACCCTTGTAAAGGAGACAGTCAGTATAGGGAATGTCATCGGATCTCAATAACTTTCTAACGCTCAGAAAGCAGCTGCATGGGGTTTTTGCGGTTCATAACAGTGTGGGATTCAGACAAAAAATTGCTTGACTGGTTTTAGGTACATGAATAAGTGTTTTTAGAAATTTATTTTAGTCAGTTCATTGACTAGCATGAGCGTAAATATAATGGCTGCTAATGGTTCTGTTAAATCCTCATAAATGGGAATCATGTGTAGCTTGGACTGTGACTTCGATTGAAGACTATTGTAAAAAGTCTCCTGACAATTGAACTATATTTATTTTGAACTTATGTGGAAAAGAATTGTAATTCTAAGTCTCTTGAAGTGGTAGCTTAATAGGTTGGCACAGCACTAGGCCCCACGGATACTTCATAGCTCATAGATGAGAAGGGAGGACAATTTCTAACACTATACATAATTTTATCCCAATAGTGCTCTGAATTTTCAAAACGTGAAAATATCACATAATTACTGCTGAACTAGCTGCCAGACTGTATATTGCTGTGGTCCTTCGTAGTCTTTAAATTAACCATTTTGATAGATATATACTTATGATTGAACTGAAGTTTGAAATGAATTCTGTAAAATTAAGACTTTAAATAAGATTTTTATGATGCTTTCCAGCCATTGAGAACTTCAGACACCGAGCACTCTCAACTGCTATGTACCCTAACTGATGCTAATGCCGATCAAACAAAGTCAAGCAGCATGTGTAGAACGTGTACTCTGATCAGCTTCATCGATTGTTCAGATCGCACAGCACACCACATTGTCGTTCATGCGAATGGGCACGTTCAATCTGTAACAAACTATGCAAAAAGATTCAAGGATTGCTTTTGGAAGATCTCCACTATACAAACAAAACAGCTATGCGTGTATTCTGCGTGGTTTGAGGACTTAGAGGACAAGATGGAAAATGCAGAACAAGATTTACATTCAGCACCCCCACTTCATTTCATTTTGAGGGTACCTGATAACCTCAGAGACAGATTAGGAATGAGTCCAGCCTATAACAGGATCTCAGCCGACGAATCTGATAACAAAGAAAAAGTCATCTACCGCTACAGGAATCTTGAGATCGATATAGAAGATGGCTTTATACAGTTCACATTGAGGTCAAACAAAAACAAGCTTGATGCAGTTAGTGGCTTTTTTGAATTGGAGGATGTAAGTAGTTCTGAGTTTAAGTGCAAAAGCAAGCTTGCTTCAAAGAATTTATTGAAATAATTCATAACATGTCATTCCATAAATACTTGCAACTTAACATGGACCATTATTAATTAGCAAAACTAACAACTTATTGTTATCTCATTGCAGGGTTCTGAGTGCGAATTTTCGCATGACTCAGATGGTGGTGAAGCCAGTACACATCAGGAAGACCCTGTGGAGGCCATGGATATTTGTGGGGACACCCTCCCACTCACAGTGGTATCAATTTCAAATGACAACATTTCTCCATCAGTCTCACTGTTTTATGTTGTGGCCGGTGAGTTAGCAGCAGACATGGAATTCAGTAATGATCACTGGTTGATTTCAACAAAGCGACTGAAGAATGATGCACTACACGAACAAGTTCAACAACACTGCAGAGATAATTTCCTAACTAAGCTTGACAAACGCCATCTTTTTGAGAAAAACACCCCTGGATACGCAGTAACTGAAAGGTTACCAAGCTACGGTAAACAGATAGCCAGTGTACCCTATCGGAGGGAGGACTTAGGTGGCCAAATTTCATACAGATTTTCGCACTCTGAGAATGATGAGGTGTTTGTGAGGATTTTTGAGCCTGCCAGTCCATCTGATACAGATATAGGGGTCCCCGGGAGCCCTCCTAAGCGAACAAAGATGGTAAGAATTTCTCATTCTCATTAAATTTCTTAATATTTACTGAACATATACAGCGAACATTGCCATTCTTGAAATATCTTTCATCCCCTGAAAGGAATCCATGCTAGTTCTTATTGCTCATAATCACATTGTATACATATCGCATACAAAGAATAATTCCCTTACAAATGTTTCTGTGTTCCATGTACCTTGTATTTTCTCAGATTCTGCTTGATCCACAAAAACGGATATCTTTGGAGGAAGAACATGAGACTGTATTCTACCGGTTGCGGGAGTATGACAAGAGTGGTTCTGACAGCACAGAATATGAGCTTACAGTGATAACATCTATTATCTTGAAAGATGATGGAAAACCTATGACAGACATTTTTCTCATAAAAGGGATTGTTCTGGACAGTGGATGTAAGGACCTCATGAGGCTTGTAGAGAAGGAAAAATCAGGATGGATGATCACCACTCGTTGGATAACAAGTGAGGCACTGCACAACAATCTAGAGAGAAAGTGGTGCGAGGAGAACAGTAGTATTAGTCATGACAAGGATAAGTCTAAGCACAATGGAATCACGCGTGTTGGATTAATGAAGTTAGACACGATGAGTGAAGGCTGCCTTGATATTGATGTGCCTGCATGGAAAGGTTTCAACAGAAGGCTCAATGTGACAATTACATCATCCCACAGCAAGATAAGCTACCAGCATGAGAAGAACCACTTCGCTTTATCAACTCTAGACAAACAGTACATGGGTACCAGTGGGGAACAAAAGTACAGTTACCATGAGAAAAAGGTTGTTACAAGAGTCTATGAACAAATGTGGTGCTTAGTAAAATCACACTTCAGTTCGATGTTTACAGCATTGTCATTAATATTTTTGTGTCTCCATATTTCTTCAGCTCAATTTAATATTCTTTTGCTTTTAGAGACCTGTAGGAGCTGCGGAGATAGAATATAAGCGAGTTGAGAGATGCATTGAAGGGCGGCAGTTGAGTGGTCGGAATGGAACTGTAGGAGCTGCAGAGATAGAATGTAACCAAGTTGAGAGATGCATTGAAGGGCGGCAGCCGAATGGGCGGAATGGAAAACAATCGGGCAACACATTACTACTGAACATTCATCGAATCAGAACGAGGCTTTACAGGAAGTATGTGTCAACAGAGACAAATGCATCAAAAACGACAGGCGCATCAAAAGCGACAGGCGCGTCAAAGACGACAGGCGCGTCAAAGAACAGTTCAAACTTATGTTTGTCTGTAGAAAATGAGCTCAAGGATATAGACGCTACATTTGCTTTTGTGTTCGAAGGCCACCTTACCAATATAGATCTTCCAGAAATGAGCTATCAAGATCCGCTTACTTGCTGGTCTAGTAGGGTTTATGAGATTAACAATCTAGCAGTAGAGTCCGCTGTACAAGAGTACTGGGGGAAAATCCCAAATGACTTCAATGGAAACATGGCTCATTTTAAGCCTTTCCTAGAGTTAACAACGGACAAGTTTGAGGATGTGGAGATGGTGTTTAAAGGTGGCAATGCTTCTATAAATTATGATTTCTATCGAGATTGCAGACAAGGTGTTCTGCTCAATATGTGGAGCCATGGTACTCGCACAAGAGCTCTGCATAGCCAGATACTGGAAACACAAGAAGGAGCATCTCACATGGATGAAATCACCGAAAACCACTGTTCAAAAATGCCACTCATGGATCAGGACTGTGTCAAGAAAATGGTAGACGCTCTTCAGCTACACGCTAAGCTGCCCACATCCTTTAGATATCCAACTATGGGTTTTTCCCACAGACTACTACCACCACCTAATCGAGTAGGGTATCTAAGTAGAGATAGACAGCCCTTGCCCTTGAAAGGATGTCTCGTAAGGAACACCAGTGATCGAGCACATCTAAAATGCACACAGGAAAATGAGGCTGCTGTATGTCTTGATAATAGGGCTTTACAAGAGATCATCACAATACATAGAACTGCGCAAAGTTCAAGAATACCATCTAGCAGGGTTATGTCAGCCGAAAAGAGTGCAAAGACGACCAGGAGGCTGGACAACTCGTCAAGAATGCTTTGCCAGGACTTATCAGAGCAGATGATGGAGCAGAAAGATCAAAAAATTGCAGGCAATGGGTTTGTCAGCAACAAGGAAGATACTGCATGTGACAACAGGAACACCTCACCAGAACATATCGATATGGATGATACAGCAGAACATGAAAACACTGCAACTTAGCGATGGAACAGAGGAACATGTGATATAATCAAGCCTAATGCATAGCAAGCAACACCTAACCAGAGCTTAAACAAATGGAAGAAACTATAGGCAGTCCTCAAATATCATCTCATAAGGAAACATCATTCAACATCCTGCAATTCTTAATGGTACAAAGGAAAGCCAAATAAAATTGTCCAAATGGTAACAAAATTCGAACACATTCTAAGCCCATAGAACAGCAATTGATATACCAAGGCACCATCAGCATATTGATGATGTGTTATCCAGCTCGGATGTGAGTGGTATTTACAGTAAATACTTTCTATAATCAGAATATTTTTATTTTATATTATCCTTTTTGTTTTATTTTTACAATTCAACTTTAGATATCGATGTTATATTTATCAACTTGACAGATATGTTCTTGAAATTAGAGCTGCAATCATAACTGTATCATTTGTAATAGCTTTACATTAGTTTCTTTCAAGTTTTGTGTATGACATTTCTTATTTTCAGATTCTTTTTGATTTCAGCTGCATCATATTAATCATTGAGTTATAATTTACTTTGCATATCCAAGATTGACTTAGTATTTTCTTTAACTTAGTTTTATTAAAAATAAATTTTTCTATCACAATTGGTATCTCCATGATAATCAGAAACCTCCTGGGAAAGGGGACGACTAATACATCATTGGGCGAATATAATTAGGTTAGCAGGTGCGAATCACAGACAGGGTGAGCTGCAAAACCTTTTCCAAGGTTACTAACAAGAGAGAACAATTGCTAAGTTAATAGATTAGGACTAAATAGCTGATAATTCAACTCACAATTAAGTTCAAGGATACATAAGGGAACTACGATGATTACTTAAGAGTATCAGCAATAAGGACACAATAATGCCATAAAATAAGTTTTCATGGGGATGACGAACTTTCATTTTTTTATCACAATTGGCACCTCAATGATGATCGGAATTACTTATTTGGTTTTGGTGTCAACCCATAATAGGAACATTTATAGCTGCTCCAACACGTTGCTCTGCCTCTGAGTTTCAGAATGACAGAAACACAATATGAAATAATCTTCAGGTGTGATCAAAACTGGTATTGATCATCATGAGATTAACAAGCTACCAACTTATCGATGTTAAACTCTGTCTTTAGATAGAAACACTATGAATATTTGTTTATAAATGAAATATGTGTAAATAATGCCAACCAGGACAGTAGAACACCTGTACATAGCCCATATTGACATGATTCTCACATTTCTTGGTTAATTAAATGTATCTCGGCCTCAAGTTGTTAAGGACTTACCTAATCACTGTCGTATACCTGTGATCCTATTATTAATTAGAAGTAATCCCACTTTGCCCAACCTGTCTATTCACATAATTGAGCTCAGCATACAAAGTTTGTACATACATACTCAAGAGAGAAGCTTTAGAGAAGTAGTATCTAGGATGACTTCAATCAAAAATTGAATGTATTGAAACATCAGAAATTTTACTAACCTTACTGACATTTTACGGAATTTTTATGCCTGTATACTTTTATTTCAAGCAAGAAAAATCGTGCCTCTAGTGCAAGCCTTCGGACACTTGCTATTTCAATTACTATATACGGTCCAAACTCAATACGACAGGCTTTAATTTCAAATTGACAGGGACGAAGTTATTGAGAGGATGTATCAAAGGAGGATGCATTATTCTTCTACTGGTACTTTAATCAACCCACAGTACGGATTCATGTTGTGAACCAAATTTCAGCCAGGGATATTCATCAAAGAATTGATTAATTAAACGATTTAAATCCCAAGACACGCACAGGAAGGCTTGACATTATCACATTTCAAACTAGGATTATCTGGGGGAACAAAAACAGTTAAATATGTTTGAAGTTTTGTTAGGTAAAGTTATTAAATGGGTGGGTTAAAGGAGGCTGTATTATTAATCATTGATATGAACAAATTATGTTCCAGGGATACTCACCAAACAATTGAACAAGATTTTTTTCCTAAGAAACAAACAAGAACATGATACTTGACATTCACATTCTAAACAAGCATTGATTGAGGAATCAACATCATTTAAAACTTATTGAAGATTATTTTAATATGGATTATTCAACAAATCAATCACTGTCTCTCAAGCCTTATATTTAAAAATGGGATGGGCAGAGCAACTGATTTCAGCAAATTAAATGGTACTTTCAAATTTCAACTCTCCCTCAAAGTACATCGGGATCAGCATCAATAATCGATTCACTGTCAGGCTTTTTCGCAATTCTATTGGATGTGGTGTTTGAGGTCCTAGAGCTGGTGCTTGCAGGAGTACCCTTCTCGACAGGGACATCCGACATGACAAATTAACCAGAAAATTTGATAAAATTCTGAGCCATTACAACCCTGTGATTGCCTACGCTGTTGTCAAAGGAGCTTGCATTGCGTTACAGGTATAGTTAGCTTCAGTGGTCTGGAATTAGCATTCAAATTCTAAGAACAACTAAAACCTTGGTTGTTGGGTAGTGTATTCGGAGTTGTTTGCACTTTAATGACAAAGTTATCTCTCTTGTCACGTAGCTATTTTTCATCAATCACTTTGCTTTTGTGAACGAGAGTGGCAAGTCATGCTATTATTCTTATTGTGAAGATGGAGATTTTATAATTAAACTCCAATCTTTTACCATATCTACACTACACTAGTCTGGTCTTCACACCTGCTCTTTTCTGTAATAGCATCACACGACGTAAGTTATTTTAATAAGTAAAGTAGTCTATATGTTAATATCGCATTGCTCGATCTGACCTCGCTACTTGTATAACTTGGCAATTTTATATTAATTGACAATTAGGCTACTGGCTAAATATTTTCTTTTCTTTTTTCCTTTTTTGGCACTTTGTTCACGCGTATGCATTGTCAGTTTGGAATGTCAGTTACTAGAGTAATACTTTTATAGGGATTCGTTATACCCGTCTGCCCAGCTCGACTATATTCTAAAGTCCCGGCACCGAGATGTGTAATAGACACATTTAAGTTGTAAGTGCATTTCCATTTTTTCTTGTGAACAAAACATTGACGTATTACAATGTATGAATGAGAAACTGTATTTGATGTAATTACTAATTAATTACGTTCCATTTGATATAACTCTATTATAACGATAGTAATAGTTTCTGTCCAATATTATAGACGATGCCGGTATCAGACAAATTTAATACTTGTATACTTTAATCTCAGTTCAAGTCGGATCGGAAAATTAATTGTAAGTTTAAATTGATGATCATTTTTGTTATGTATATTTCTTCACGTATTTTAATGTCAGGCTTATGCGTTTTATGTAATGTTCACTATAATTCTCATAATATGTAGCTGGCATGACTAATGCATTGTTTTGTTATTCACAGAGCACGATTTCAACAATAAGAATATTAACAACAAATGAAAAGCATTCTATTGTTCGGTTGCTGATAATCATTCCTGACCTGGTCCGAGTACAGGTAGTCAGGGCAACATCGGGTTATAACGATACCAGGGTACAAAAACTTAAAAAGGTGTGTTGGAGATGTCATTTGCACATGCCATCATGACAATGGTGTTGTCCTGATAGATATAGTGCTATAATGGAAGGAAGATTATGATTGCAACTATATCAGGTTAGTGATTTGGATGTCATCCATCCCTTGATCAGACTGTCTTCCAAATTTTACCATTCAAATGAAAAATGATAATTTCAAAGTACACTGAACACTGAGATGAAATCTAAAATTGTTTTCATTCCAAATTCATTTGTTAATTATAAGTCAAAGGAAATCGCTAGCTTTCGACCCCAAATTCATCTAAAGTTGCGCATTAAACGTATTTTAAACTATCAAACTCTTCCCACATCCGGCTTTGTCTTTTAACTTAAGTTGCAGAACTCCTAGTGGAAAATTGCGTCAGAATCACCTTCTCCTTCCCCTTCAGTCTATCCGGATCTTTCGCCATCTTGCCAGCCTCCGCCCACGACTCGACGTAGTGTTCATTCATCTGCTTAAGCGCTGTTCTCCGCCAAGTCTTTTTCGGTCGCCCTCTCTTTCTGGTGCCCTAAGGGGCACACCCGTGACTGGTGTGAGGGAGAGATTCCTTCCTCCTTAGGCCGTGCCCTAGGTTCCTCCATCTTCGAACTTCTATGAGCTGTGAGACTGGTTTCTACTTGCTGCGTTCACACACGTCAAAGTTGGAAGTTTTGGACCACAATAATATATTTTCAATATCCGACGGCAGGAGTTCATGTGAAATACCTCCAGTTTATTCATATCCACATTGGTCATTCGCCATGTTTCACATCCAGAGAGGAGCACAGACACCACGTTCGTGTTGTAGGGTTTGAACTTGAGATGGATGCTCATACTTCTTGATCTCCGCACCTTGCTCAGTCCTTAAAAGGCGGTAGTTTCAGAGTTGATGCGATTCTTGACATCTGCTGCTGCACCACCAAATGCATCAATTTTCGCACCTAGATACAAAAAGTTTTCTACAAACTCGAGTGACTTGTTGCTGACTGTGAAATTGGTGTTAAATGCAGGGCCCATTCAATATAGATGAATCATCAAAACTTTTGTCTTTTGCCCATTTATGTGCAATCCCGCTTTACTTGCTGTTGTTATGAGCTTGTCTGTAACGGTTTGCATGCCTCCATGTCTTGTAGAAAATAGGGCAATATTGTCTGTATAAGCTAGATAATTCAGCTCGGCTGGAAGATTCCAGTTCAGTCCAGTTCGATGTGTCGCTCGTACTTGCTTCATTATGTAGTATGTAGCCATGATAAATAACTGAGGTGAGATTACACTGCCCTGTCAAACTCCTGATTTTACTTTGAAATACACATCCTCTGCTCCGCCCTACATTTTACAAGCATACCCCGTGTAGAACGCCTGTATCAGTAATAATTTCAATGATATTTGAATAGGGATGATTATGAAATTGAGTAATAGTTTTCAGAGCCTTTTGGAACTTAAGGTGTGGTCTAAAATTTGCTGATCGTGTGATATTAGATAAAAGTGGAGCAGAATGATCAATTATAATCACAATCATCAAGATGAAGAATTATGATATGTATGGTAGGGATGGTTGAAGTTTAAGGCTGAACATATAGTTTCCCAGTCTGCGAACCAGCGTCTGATAACCCGACTGGTACAAGGAAATACAGGGCTGACCACGTTTGACACTTATCAGCCTTGGTAAATATGGGCTCATGTTGATAAGATTGTTTGTAGGTAATCGAAAGCACCTGAGTTATATATTCCATGTTTATTCTGGAGAAGAATAAGTCCTTAGGACTAGTACCCAGAAAACAGAAAAATTGATAAAAATATGGTGTGGAATTAAAAAGACATGTAACTAAAAATCAAGAACAATGACAGGTAAAATTACAAAGTACACACAGGCATAAATTAGCAGTAAAAGATTACACAAGTTAATACACAATAGCTAGGAAAAGAAAAGTTAGAACAATGTAGCAGTAGGCCAAATTGAAATGATGAGAACTGACTCATTAATTGATAAGTTTGAGGACATGGCTCTGAGTGGCATTTTTGAATGAAGCAAGGGATTGACTCAGCTTAACATGATCGGGTAATTAGTTAAACTTCTGAGCACCGAAATTAGCTAAAGCAAATCTAAAATTCTCCTTGGATAGTCTAAACCCGGAAATTTTAGCAAGCGGAGTTTCACTAGTTAATTTCTCGGGGAGCAGATTGGTATCAATTATTGGGACTAAACTATTAACAATTTTATAAAACATCAGCAGATACAAATATTCAAAACGCAAAGTGAAAACAGGGATTTTGTAGGTCTTTTGAGTATTATCTTTAGAACTGTTATAGTCTATAATTTTCAAACATCTATTCTCAATATTTAAAAATTCTTTTTTGTTATAGTTGTTTGTTGTAAATAAAACAGGAGAGCTGTATTCCAGATTAGAACGTATAAGTCCAATGTACCAAAGCTTGGCTAAATTAGGTGTCAGGGGTTTTCTATTACGTTGAAAGTTGGTGACTATTAGATAATGTTTTTGTTCAATTTTACTGGTATGAGATTTAAAATTCAATTTGTTATCAAGAATCACACCTAAGTACTTAATTTTGTCTGATTGTTTGAAAATGAGATTGTTAAATTTAAGTTCCGGAGGTTTTATTGGAAATGGTCATGACATCCGTTTTACCGCTGTTAAGAACAAGGCAATTTTCACTGTACCAACTGGTTGCTTGATGGATGCTTTTTTCCATAAGTTTTGTTGAAATGTCTGGGTTTTTCCCACTGGGGACTAGTAGGCACTCATCAGCATATATATAACTAGAACTGATAAGATCAGAGACCACCGAAAAGAAGCAAAGCTCAGTTGGACAGATCATAGCTTAGTTCACTGGTCAGAGTGATGTTTAATCAGGGAGGGTGGGATATATGGAGATTGCACTCAACGTTTTTTGTTAACAATCATAGGCACTGTTGAAAAGTTGTCCTCTCATATGTACACAATAGCTCATACAATAGTTTACACAAGGGAGGTAACTCTATATTAAGAATCCATTGAGAAAACTAAAAATTTATAACAGATATTCAGAAGAGAGAGATATATCTACATTAAATATACATGAGTGAGGTTTCTTAATTTAAATGCCAATTAAGTCATAAATAAAGCTAAATACCTTACAGAAAAGTGCAACATTTGATAAAAGTAAATCGATTGTAGTATTTGAATTTTTCAAACATCTAGCATACTCTCTAACGAGCTGTTCATATTGATGAAGTCTCATTAGGGTTTCAACATTTTCCTTAGCTTGTGATTTACCGGACCAGTCAATGTTAAAATCACCTATAATTACAGATGGCTTTTGTAAATTGTGAGCATCCATTAGGTTTTCAAAATTACAGGAAACATAGGTGCTTGCAACACAAGGTGGATTGTAAACAAGGACTAAACATAATCTAGATTCAGCGATAACAATTTTGATGCATAGAACTTCGGTCCCACCACATGGAGCCAAATCAACTTTATCGAATTTTATGTTTTGTTTAACATAAACAGCCAGTCCGCCACCACGTGAAGTCAAACCCCTATCATTACGAATCAATACATAACCAGGTAGCTGAAAATTGCTGTCATAATGAGAGCCATTAAACCAAGTTTCCGAAAAAACAGATTATGTCATTATTGACCAAATCAGGAGTCTGAACTCATCAAAATGTTTAGGTAAAGATCTTATAATATTTAGATGGACAATACTTAACATTCAGAATGATGCGACCATCTGGTAACAAGCTTTTCAGAGTTTGGCCTAGCCGGATGTGCTCTGTTGTTTGCGAGGTCTTAGTATAGGTGCTGACTGATTGGTTACAGACATAGAGTTCTCCTGAAGATTGTCGAGATCATTTACATATGTGATAAGGATGCAGTTGGCTCTTTCATATGTTCCAAATGTGCTCACTAAAAACAAGCGATAATATCATGTATGAAAGGTTAAAGCAAAATATAGTCTGGCAGCTGGTTCTGCAGTTGTATTGCAGTATGTTTACACTCGAAGCAGTCATAGCACCTCGAAATGAAATTTTTGCCCATTGCTCATATATGTAGTATTCATGTCTATGTACTGTACAAGCCCATGAGCTTCCACTTCGCTTACTTACTATAATTTACTAATTTTGTCCACATGAATTAGTGATAAGTATATTTTTAACTAATATTTTATTATATTGGGTAACAATATTTATCAATCCTTCTTGGGAAATAAAACTTTTACTGCTCTCTAAAATTGATAGATGAGGTGGCATATTGGGCTTTTTAATATTGTATTGGTGATCATGTCTTATAGTTATTGCCACACATGTATGTGATGTGAAATGATAATGTTCTTATATAACTTTCAATACCTTAAAGCGGGAAAAACTTGCAAGCAGGCACTCTATAAACTAGGTCACTTTGTACAAAGTCTCCTCAATGATAAAATCGGTGGCAGCTTCCTGTATTATCATCCAATCACGATTCAGATCTTCTCCGGTTGTATGTGGTGATGTCACACAAAACCTAAATGACAAGTAAAAAGTACAGGCAAACACACGGACCACCTCATGTGATTTCATATACTATAAGATAGCTGTCAACTGATAACTGTAACATCTTATAAATAAATGTGGATTAAAATTGCAAGTTTGTCTGTGTCCGAAGACTGAGAAATAAAGGTGCCTTAAAGGGGCGGCCACGTGTTATGCGCCAAGATGCTTTCAGTCTGCCGGCAGGTCAGAGCACACCTGGGGCATCAATTGAGCCCAGTAGTCAGTAGACTGCAGCAGAATTCAAACCTGAGATCCCCAACGCTTGCGCATTAGAGGGCAGGCGCTCTAACCAACTGCGATACCATCTACTCAGCTTTAATTGGAATTCAGAATAAAACTACATCTAAAAAACGCATATCAATTGTTCCTAAACGATCATAATTTATGCTGAAAATAATGTCCTACCTGATAACATACACTCCTTTCAGTGAGGCAAGAACCACATGAATCCTTGATCAGGTTCTTCAGCAATTTTTCTGTTCTGTTCACACCTTCCTTCAGTCTGAACACAATCAGTCCAAGATGACGCGGAGCAACAACCTCGAATCTGCCATCAGCTAAGACTTTATTCTCAAAATACTTTGCTAGCTCTATTGTCTCCAACAAAGGAAAGATCATTGTGAGATGTTCATATGTATATGACATTTCATCAAGGAAACTGGAACAAATTCATTGATGAAAAAATAACATCAACATATTATCATGGGATCCAATGCAATACATACCTAAAACATAAAATAGTGTCATACATATTAGTTAGCCTGGGGAGGCTTCGGAGGTAGGAGGGCGGGGGAGAGACAGCCTGGGTAAATCTGTTGTGAACTCTTTACTACTCTTCACAGACCTGTCTGTCATTTTAATAATTTCGTATTTACGATAAGAGCCAAATAATTGTATGTCTCTGCTAGTTTGACCAAGGAGTAGTCCTTGGTTCGACTTCTTACGAAAGTGCGCAACCTAGGTGTTGTTATGGATTCCAAGTTGACATTTGATAGTCATATTAGAGAATTAAGAAAGTCCTGTTTTTTTCCAACTACGCAGATTAAAGGCTATCAGACAATTCACACCGTCACATCATTTTGCCACACTCATTCATAGTTTCATCACATCTCGCATCGATTTCTGCGACTCCATCTATTTCTCCCTCCCAGACTTTGCCTGCAATCAAATTTATTCAAACTATCCAAAACAGCTGCGCAAAATGCCTCACTGGTGCACGGCGATTCGACTCTGCCACCGCTGCACTTAAGTCACTCCACTGGCTTCCTATCAAAGCCAGAGCTCAATCTAAAATTCTACTTTTTGCGTACAAGATCTATCATAACTCTCCTGATACGCCATCTTATTTCATCAATCAATTCTACATTCCTGAACCTCGCCCTGTCACTAGAAGCAGCTCAAAAATCATCCTCGCATCCCATCACACCTCTCGCTTGGCCACATTGGGTGGAAAATCCCTACCATCATCACTCGTAACCCTCTGGAATTCCCTGCCCCCTGATTTGCAGCTGTTGCCGAGCCTTACCGGTTTTAAGTCCGCTTCTAAAACGTATTTATTTAGGTTGTACTTTAAGTAATTAGATTTTATTTTATAGATTTATATAGCAGTATCAGAATTATGTTTTAATTTTATCCTCATGCACATATTTTATCAATTTTATTTCACCTTTATTTTAGTGGTTTTAATGTAATAACGCTTAGAAATTTTTGCTCTGCAATTTTATCAAGCGTTTCAAAAATAAACTTTATTATTATTATTTTTATTATTCCACTTCTTATTCTATTCATGTGATTCCTTGTTCATTAGGCATGCTTTACTGTTTGTAAAATTACTACTCACTCAGTCTCAGCTAGAAGAGACTGGTTAGAGTGAAGAAGATTTATTTAAATTCAGCATTGTGATCACATGACCAATAGACCATAGAATCAAATCAGACAAGGTTTAATTTAATCCGAACTCACAACTATTGCAATTGAGTTGTCGTCTCCTGTCAAACGGATTTACCAAGGCTGTCCCCCATCATCCCGCCCTCGACAGCCTGCCCAGGCCACGTGTCAATATCAATATGAATATAAACATACAGATTTTTTATTTATGATGTTTAACAAATTGTAGAGATCGGTTAGCCTTACTTTTCTCATATGAGTTTGTAAACCTTCAACGCCATACGACCTCAGAACGAACCATAGCTTCAACGCCCGGAACCGTCTTGTTAACGGTATCTGCCAGTGCTGTAAACATTTTGACCATGTAAACGAGGGGCCTACAAACTGATGTGCTAGGACTGGCTAATCCTGAAACCTGGAGATTGGCTTATATTATCTGAGCCTGAATCAGGGTATGATATTAGCAGGTTTTGTTTGATTGACATCACACCTGCAACTTGTAACAGAGTAACAGACTTGTTAGAGTGTCCGTGTTTTTAAATATAGATATTCCTCGAACAGAATCAGTGTAAAATGGTAGTGAAAAATAATTAATTTCAATGTCTGACGATCCTGGAAGAACTTCTGTAAACATGAGCATAGTTAGGAAAATCCAACACATACCATAAAATCAACTGTAGCTCCACTGTTCTCATGTCGCAGATAAAGAGGTTCCACATTGAATGCAGCACGAATTGCTCTGCTATAGGTTACCCTAAAAAATATTGAACAAAACTCATAAATTATTTAATCATCAACCACAGTCAAATTACAATAATTCTAACATAGATTGGTGTTTCATCCTGACAATCAGCATTGTATATTCTTAAATCTTCTTACAGTCAAATGTACCCCAGAACATGTGCGATGGGGAGAGCACACATTGAAGCCATTTAAAATTTGAAACTTTGTATTGTTGTAGTAATAAAACAAAAGATTACCTTACCACAGAGCACTGCAATCAAAGTTTACAAGCAGACATTTGTGAGGGTTGAAAGCGAAGCTCTGCGCCCACTCTATCCCATCCATGAGTAGTCTGTATTCTGGACATACAAAGGCAGCCCCTGTAGGCAGCATCTACATGGAGCCATATGCTCTCCCGCTCACCTGTAGAATGAAAGATGAGAATATAAAATATGACTGGATGATGCTTGCCTATGATTATATCTAGCATGATTATTTGTTTTATTAATACTGGATACGGTAAGGTTAGTTTTGAATGGTGAGAGTACTGTTAATATTTACTATAATTTTCAAATATTTCCAAAAGACAACTCTGAATATTCAGCAAAATAATTTTTCTTTGAAGGCACGTCAATATATATGCTGTTACTTACAGATTGGTCTGATCTCACCAAGATTATCAAAAGCGCAGCAACCAGTAGATTCCAGAGTTGCACAGACTTAAAATAAAATATCCAGTGAGTCAGTCTTTTATTAATCCGTAGAAACACAGCAAATTTATAGGTCACCCTCCTTCCAAAGTATCAAACATGATATGTGATCAACAGTGAGTGCGCAAAATTTACTGTTTGCAGAACTCACAAAGAATAGAGTCAGTTTCCATTTGTAAGTCAGCAATGCATAGACGAAATAGAGCGTATACAAAAGCTAGCACTCAAAATCATCTATCCTGAACTAGAGAGTTACACACAGCGCCGCCAAGTAGCCAATCTTGTAATGCTAACTGATGTTCTACAAATGACATGTATACTATACTGCCAGAAGAAAGCCTCGCTTCATAGCAACATCCTGCCAACTCGATCTGAAAACCAGAACTGCAGACCTAAGAGACTAGTGAGCAATAAATCCAAAATCATAAAGCACACTACTGCCACTGCAGCTAAATGCCTTTTCATTAAATATGGCAGTTATATATAGACTCTGTAACCGATGATGTGACCAAATCCTGTTGTATTTCAATTTTTTTTGTCTAACCAACGTACTGAAGTCCTTTTATCAATTTATGTCAAATCAGATCCACTATATACATTGTCATTCGTTGCAAATGTATTTTGATCGATAATAAAGTACTCATCAATCAATCAATCCTTGCTTCCTATCCAGTTCGATGGCTTTCTCCAAAGTATCGTCTCTTAATCCATGTTCATCATCTGTAGGTAGATGTCTCAACTTCACCAAGCTTATAAGACTAGCTTTCTCTACTGATGAATGGGTCTGAATAAATATTGAGACATATGGTAAGTGCATATAACCCATCTAGTCACTCAGCTGTATAAGTTTTTTCTCGGCAGTGAAACCATGATATGTGAGAAGGACACCAATAAGTTTAAGCATCAATGAAGAGAAAAGAATATATCGGATCAGATTCACCTATAATTTCCAATAGATGGCTCCTCAAAACAAGAGTATTGGGTACTCATACAAAAAGGTTTTCTACATATACATATTTATATATATATATATATATATTCCTAAATCCATAGAAGGAGTGTCTTTGTAAGATTAGCATATTGATGAATTTCAATGCTCTTCTGGATACAAATTATTGCGAATGAAGAACTTGCCTACATATAGAAGGTTACTCTCTTTCCCTGCATAATGATTTCACTTAGGGGAGAAAGTTTTGTACTTCCCACTTTGAAATTGACTGAGGATGCCATAATTTGTTTCTTGTATTCCTGTACTAACGAACATGATGACGCAGGGGTAGAGAGTTACCATCCTAAATTGGAGGCACTCCCTCTATCATCAATATTTCATGCCTAGTGGAGCAAACTATAATTGGCTACCTGATCAGAGCAGTAAGCTACAAGCCTAGCTGCAATTGCTGCATCGGAAGAAGTGCTACTGATATCCGAATTATCCCGTAGTAACCTTATCGCTTCTGTTCTTGCTGCTAACGTTGACACCAACGTAGCCTCACTTGCAGATGTCTAAATGACAAAAGAGGATCTCGTTATCTGAGAGGTTGCGAAATATGTCTTGGAATGTGAAACGATTCGAGTGACGACAACTTTTGCTTATTCAGGTCCATTACATTTGATTACGACAATTTTTCTTTTCTATTATAACTCCAACAGCAGCAAATCAAACTCCCTGGTGAAGCTTTTTTGTGACCAAAATTCTACCTACTGGGAGAAAACCTGTCTATTTTTTTAAAAAAACCTAATAACCAGAAAATTGGAAGGAATGATGCATAGGCGATTAAAGAGTGACAACTTATCAAGCAGGCAGTAGCACATGCTCATAGTCCCAGTTTAAACAAAGTTTGGATGGTTTGGATGTGACAACCATTTCCTTTTCTATAACACAGAATATTTATTAAAAATGATTTTGAAACATTGTTTGAGCAAAATACAATTTTGTTGCTATCTGATTTCTAGCGTGTACCTGTAAACGCCCCCTCTTCCTCTTGCTTTGCTGTGATAGAAAGAAGCTGATAGTCCTATCATCTAGCCAACCAATCCATCACAATAACTTCTAGTACTGTACAAGCTGGGCTTGACGCCTGTCAACAAAAATTGAGTTCAATATGCATAAAATCTTAACTCTTTAAGATTTGATTAGGGATTTATCATATGAGGTTGGTTATGGTTCCGCCAAAAATTGTTTGTTTGTTAAGCTGATATTCAACAACAACAGCCGTAGAATACAATAGGGTTAGTTTACAAAGGGTAAATTGCGATAAGATCGACCAGATCCAGTTTACCTGCATTTGGAGTTATTACCCTTACATCTGATAAGCTATGTGTAATCAGAAGAGGGGGAGCAATTCCGAATGCAAGCAAACAGGATCTAATCTAAGCTAAGTATTGGCAAGAAGTTCAAAGATAGTGTATTGGGATGGGACTCGGATCGTAGACTGTCAACAGTAAATGAGCTTTGCAGCAATTCATTTTAATTGTAACCTGCAATCATGTAAAAACAATGCATAGAAAATATTCCCGTTTGAGTAGGAATTAACTTGCTTCTACATCAAAGAAACAAGAGTAAAATGTGACATCAAATGTGAATACATAGAAATCAAATGCATCAGTCTTCCGGAAAATTACTTACAAGTTATTGATCCAATATGGGTTTGATAATCCGCATCCACAATAATAATAATAATATGTTAATACAAGGTACAGTTTTACGTCTATAAAACCTCTCACTTTTAAATAGACGGATCGTGATGGCAGGCTAAACTAACAAGATCGCCATCTGAGCCAACACTGATTTGACCAAGGAAAATTGTACACAAAAAGATTAGTCACAAATAGCTAGAAATAACAAAAAGCAGAATAATTAAGAACAAAAGAAGGCAGGATAATTAAGTGTCACTTTGAATAAATTTCTATATTCATCAACAGCCATTATCTTTCATAATGGTCAGGGCATACTGACACAGATAGTTGTATATATATATTTACCCAGGTGAATGAAAATGTATTGATACCATTAGCCAGCATGTCACCGAGTAATGAAGGATATGAATGCATTCCAGGGAAGTATCCATGCATATGAGGGCTCTGCCAGTGTGTCATCTGAAACAAAACAATAATGTCAGCTAATAAGTAAAAGGGTCATTAGTATCTCACAATGCAATTTTCTGAGTTTCCATATAGGGAAAGGGCAACGATTTGATAAAATTATGTATATAATGTGAGGTCATGATATAAAAACATATTTCATTAAGAAATCATCAGTCACATAGATGATTTATAATACAGGGATTGGAGATACATATCTAGCTTAGAAAATGTGAATGGCATTTATAGTGTTGTATTACTCTGTGCTTCTTGTTTCCCAGAGCTGTCCGTCAGCTGCTCAATGAAGCTCATCATTCCATTCAGAAAATCTTTCTTATTTTCCAAGTTCGATTGGCGAAGTGGAGATTAAGTGTACTTCCCGAAGGGACTGCGGCTATTCTGAACGTCGAACAGCTCATCAAATTTCTGCAATTTAAACATGATCATGTATGACAACTGTATAATACATATATAGACATTCTGGTTGATGCCCTTAGTCCAATATGCCCTGATACACATATATATGTATATATCTATGTAGATATGTATATCTATATGTACACACACCCATGAGAGTAAGTGATGTGAATTTAAAATAATGTGACTACTTTGAAAGTATAATGAGAAGTGTCTTGATTAATTTTTTTTAGGTTAGACTGGCCCAGACTATAATCAAGCTATGAAGGAGCATTGACGTCAGTAGAATGTCTCAGATATTGTATACTAACTTCTACTCACCCTCAAAAACTCTGCGGTGCCTCTCACGTCTTTGAATTGAGGGTGAGCTGACATTGTGGATAGAGTAGTTAGGGCATCAGCAACAGACTGACTAAACACTTGGACGGCCAGACGAACCTTCATCATGTTCTGCTTAAAGTCGACATGTTGTTTTGTAAGTTTATTCCCCAGATAAAGATGGCTCGACTCCTGCAAACATCAAGTCATAAAATCCATCAACTCACAAATCCCCGATCAACAGTGAGAGAGAAACTAACCTTTAGTAATTATCAGGCAAGCAGGTGTTTCGTTACATGAGAAAGAAACAGACATTTTGACACCTATCTATATTTAACATTTTTCGTCAAATATATTTATCTCACCTGCAGTTTAACTAGGTTTTCTATATCTGACCAGCATGCCACACCATGTGCCCCATGTATCTCCCCCAGCCTGGCCCAGACATTCCACAACACCTTCACCATGTGAACTTAGTCCAGCATACATCATATATCTTTCCCTCGGTGCCTAAAAAGAACTGGCAATTCGCGAAATCGCATCCTAGCTTTTCCATAGCTGATAAATTTGTTCTAAGTCCATCTGTTATTAATACTATCACTTAATGCCGATATTCTCCAACGCCGAGATCGCCTGTTTTATGATGACTGTCAGTGTTTCCGCATTCAGTCCCGCTGTAAAAAGGTAAACTAACTGGGACTTTCCATTTTTTTTTCAGTCCTACAGCCATGACAACTAGAGCATCAGATGCCATTTTCTCTTTATCCTGACCAACTTCCCCCCCCCCCCTAGCTCAACATGACCCACAAACTTTCTTTCAGAGGGCACCCATGTTGTGTGTTTTTTTATGGACATCTCGTCCACAAGTAGCACACAGTATTTATAATTTTCATCGTCTGTTTCCTTGTAATTGTTTAAGGATCTATCACATGTGCGCACACACCTGGATTATCATCAACTGTTGAGAGCCATCTACAAAAAAAAATCATGACAGAACTGAGAAGGTGAGTTGTGATGTGTGTAGAGGTTGTATGTTAAACTGGGCCTCGACCTACCCTAGTTTACCGAGGTCCAATAAAGCAATGGTTTGCTGTTGAGATGGGTTGTTAATTACTTAATCATTCCACACATAATCTGGACGATGGTGGTTGGGCACTTAACCTCTATTGACTCACTGTTGTAAATTTCAGATATAAAAGTGCTGAGACTGCACATACCTTGAAAGTTATTGAGCTCCTCTCTTAAGGTTTCATTCATCTTATGTGATGCCTCCAGTTCAACTTTTATAGTTGTTATAATTGCTTCTTCATTCTTTTATTTCTTTTACTGATGTTGCTAGCTTTAATCCTACTCCACTTGAGTATTCTTCTGTGATACTTAGCATGACCTGTTTCTACGGAGTGGTGGTCGTTGTGTGCCGTGACTTCAGCACCCTAGGAAAATATATTCTTGACAATGATACCAACATAAATATATTGATATGCAATCAGGTTTAACTCTGGTGTGCCTGTAAATAATGCATGAAAGAATATATATAACTTACACAACTGATATTTGGCCAAACTTAACCTCATCAGCCTATCAAAACAAAACCAAAACACCAGCACATGGGTCATTCTAAGCAGAAATGAGTAGATAGTATCACGGTCCAGTTGTTTTGAAGAATTAAGTCTGAAGATGAGAGTTTTAAAATTGAAGATTGCTCTATTTTCTCTGAAGAAATTGAAGATAGCTTTGTGTGCAGGGAGCCCCATCCAGTACACCTTAGCACACATCTAGTGATGTCAATAAGAACATTGTTGGCAGCACCTAATAGTGATACAGTATCGTTTTGTTGTGTCATACATTATAAACAGATGCTAGACTGAATTACTTACACATGGTGAGGTCGGAAATCTTTATCTTTCCGGTCTTTCCTTACCGTCTTGCAGACAAAACACCGCTGTTGTTTACCCATGTTACCTAACCCAATGCAATATATAGAATTAAACCATCTGTTATGGGTTTATCGTGTTGAATTGGTAAAAGAGTTTCCAAGAAAAGGTGCGCTGGTGAGGTAGGTTGCCCTGGTTAACCCTTAGCAGCATTTCTATGCATAAGATTTTGGCCATAATGACTAATTTTGCAATCTAATATGAAGTATGCATAACTTATTCAGGAGTTGCATTTCCCTACACAGGACTACTGGGAGCCCTGCACCATCAAGAATAACTGCAGAACAAAATCCCAGCATATCTAGACAGATCAGGCTGACACCAGCCTGATATGTGTATCTGTCTGAGTTGCTTTGTCAGAAGATATAACTTGGGGAATAAGCACATTATTGGCATGAGCTGTGCAGGTGGTTGCAGTAAAAAGATTTCTGTATGCTGATTCTTAGGCTAGGATAATTTGGAGTTGTTCTTCCATGAATCCAAGAGTTTTTAAAAGACCCAGTCTTTTCAAAGATGGTGGCCCACTTCTGCTTACAGAACAAAGTCAACCTGTAGAAATATAACTGTCTTTTTTTTTATTTGTCCCTTATTTATCATAATAAACTATTTCCCTCCAAATAGTTTGGGATAATATAAACAAAAATATAAACATGAACAAAATGAATAAATGTGCTTACCTTAAGGTCGCGTATTGTAACACCGCGGCTTGTTGGTGAACAGGCCTGGATTAATTTAGGAAACAAAACACAGATTTTAGCCATGTCATACCAGCAAGCCCACTGTCATTGAACCACAATATTTAGCCGCCCAGGCAATATAATGATCAAGAAATGTACACACTATATGTTACATGCTAATGCCCTCCCACCACACTGTACAGACCTGACCACAGCCCATAGCTGTCCTACTAACTTCTTCAAAACAAAACAGTATGATACATTTCTGCCTGCCATAATAATATGAAATTGCATCAACTGATGAAGAAGAAGAATCCTGATTGGCTAATTATTTGTCAGATCGTTTCTTATTTGATGATAATTTAAGATAGTTCTGTAACAAGTCAACCAACCTTGACAAAAAAACCCCAATTCATGTATTATAATTCAGTGGTTGTAAATATTGTGACATAACAGCTTCATTTAATGACTATCAGGGTGGTCCAGAAAGCTTTTTTATTTGCGTGTCATCGTATGACAAACATTTTTAATTAATAATGTAATTGTATTATGTTGTAATTGTCCGCAAAATAAATCATGAGAAAAATGATCATAATGAAGAAAGTGAAGTTGGTAGAAGGTATAAACAGTTCAAAGATAGCAAATGGCACATTTCATTGGGGAGACAACTTGTGGTCTAGTGTCATTGCCAGTACTTTACTTTATTGCCTATTGGTAGACATTACTGACTTGTATGTACAGCTAAAATTAAGATTGGAAATCAGTCTTTTTTTCAATCTCAATCTTTTATTTTGGAACAAACCCAAATAGCTCACTAAATGGTGGACGCCCATCGAGTTTGGTTTTGCATCAATAGCGTTTGTCTGTATATACCCAATTGTACCATTTTGTACAGAAAGCGGTGATATACTCACTTACCTAACTTATGCTAAGGTTCACATTGGAGAAAGGACACCTCTGTCATTTAGGAGGGTATTTTATATACCAAATGATTTTTTGACCACCTTAGCGACCAATTTGCATTTCTATTTTGAATGTGATGTCATTACGGTCACGGCGAACTCAAAGTTTTGATTGAATAATATGACGTCACAATAATAATCTGCCCACTATGTTTTCCTCTCGTGCAACCAGCTGTGAATGTCTTTAGTTAAATTATCGGACATGAAAACCAGCATTTGATTTGACATTGGAGTTCTCTCTTTTGGAGTTCTGAGTTTCGATAGACAGTTTTCGTCAGTAAAGACAGCTGACGCTTGACGTGATGCGTACAGGATGTGTTCAGAGGTCATATAGGTGTAGCATATGAAGTGGTGGCTGACGCCTAACTACCATCATGGAAATAATCTAGTGTTAAATAGAGTTTTGAATTTGAAATCAAGAACTAGTTCCGAGAAGCTAGCAGTCTATAATGATAATCAGACCCTTTATCAATTTGTATACAGTTAACCTATAAGGGTAAAAATTAGCCGTGTAGCCGTGTTTAGTTAGAGCCCTGATCTGATAGATATGAGAAAGTATAAGCTATGATATCTCATGATTTTGAGTGAGTTAACAGCCCTTTCAGGAAATCATATACATATCATATACATAATATCATATAAATACAATCATATATAGTTCAACTGTTTTTGGGTGTCACTTAATTTTAGCTAGCATTAAATTAAGGCTATAAAAGATAGAGTTAGCGAGCATTGTTAAGCTATGTCAAGCCTGTTTAAATGGATAACTTTGCCTCCTGCGAATGCTTTACTTTTCCAGGGTATAAAGTCTTCTCATTCACCCTACAGACAGCAGTTACTAATTTACTTAAGCTGACATACGTAAGTTCTGATTCACTTCACAGATACAGTCAGCATACCTCACAGTATAATAAACACTATAAAGGTGTGACCCTGTATATTATATAACGGACACATTACAGAATGCTGAGTCATATTTATATCCAGGGTATAAAAATCCTGGCATCAAAAAATACTCAGAAATCACACTGTATTGGGATATACTCTATTAAGACAGGCTGGCGCTACGGCTGAGGATCATGTCATTAGTTTGATGTGCTATTATAGTCAGCACGTAAGAAGTGAAAAACTGACTGCTAAGTGATTGGTACAATATACTTCAAAAAGAAAAGTCTTTAATCGTGAAGAACCTGAAAATAGTCTCCCATTATTTTATGACCCTTTCTCACACATTTTTCTCAATCGCTCTCAAAGTAATTTAGCGCAGTCATGCTTCATTTAATTGTTTCTCATGCAACATGCTCTCAAAAAATGTGTTCTGTACAATCATAAGATTCTATAAACCTCTGATGTGTTTTTGACATTGCTCAAGCCTTTGTCTCAAGTGCCAAAGAGTGACAAGGATTGTGGTAGGTCTAATCTCACCATAACACTCATCATCTACTGGTACGATACCTGGTTATGGGAGAGTGTCATTATATAGGTCTAATTTGAATTATTGTGAAAAGGGCGGTCAGACAAGAGAAAGAGTAGACAACTCAGAGTTAGAGTGGATAATACTTATATTTAGGATCTAAAGGGGTATATACATCAAGCAGGTTCTCTCTTATACATTGAACCCCTGGGATGAAAGGGTTGAAGATTAGTGTTAGGGGTAAAGTAAAGATAATACAGTGATTGGGTTACGCCATCAGGATGACAAGATGAAAGGGTCGCCGTATGCGATAAGGTACATGGCTCATATCGCCCAATGGGTGTTGGTGACCACTTTTACCTGCCAGGCCCTTAAACAGAAAGATTGGTGGTCATTAAGATACTCTGTGGCTTGTCATGTTGATTAATACTCATGGAATTACTGTCCAATTTTTTACTACCAAGAAATTGCGCAAAACATAATATTTCTGCCAATCAGTAATCAGATTTGTCAATGTCTACGGAGCGAGCGACTATTCGTAATTTATAATTTTTTTTTGCTGAAGAACCACAATGGATGGGTTACCTGTAAATAATTTAATATAACTGCCCCGTTTAATGACTCTCAAAGTGGTCCACAAATCTTAATCTTTTGCATGGCTTGATATGTGGAAATATAATTAACGACATCGTAAGCTCACGCTAATCGAGGCAACCCAGTATTCCCAGTTAATGTACAATCTTGAATAAAGATTTGTGTCCTCATTCTTAATTAATTTTTCACAAGCTGTCTCAACTTTTAAGATTTTCAGTGCCGGACTAATATAGAACTTAAAACATTACTACTTTAAATTTTAATAGACGTGCAAACCTACAGACTGTCTTATCTGTCCTTGCCTTGTCTTGGAGAAGGGACTGACCGGGTTAACTCAGATCAGGGTTCAGGGTTCAGGGACCCATAGAACTGAAGCCTTCCATAAAACAACCCGAAATGCGAATAATCGGAGCAAATCTGAAACTGTGATGCACATTGGCTTAGCTGCCCCCTTTATGACGGATTGACCAAAGGTTCGCTGCCTCACCTGTTTGTAGAATTGGCATGAGGTTACAAAGTATAGCGCTGTGTATTTGTCTCGACCACATTTTGGACAGTCTATTTTCATCTGTTAGCATGAATTTTTGCAAACCTTGTATGGCCCGTGACCAGTTACACCTGATATTAGGTTATTGATCACTGAGCGTCCAAAGCAGAGGAGCCCAGTTTCAAATCTAAGATTCAGTTCGCTAATGAATGAATTTGTATGATTACCATGTTCACAATTTCTCCAATAAGTAATTTTCGAATCTTACCCCCACTCTTTGATTCCCTGCTTTATGACTGTTAGGGTTACAGAGAATGCTGGTTCTGGACCATAAAAGTCCCAGGTAGAACCAGCATTCGCAAGTAAGTCCGCTTGTTCATTTCCTTAGATGCCAATGTGTCCTGGTGCCCAAATGACCTTGATATTATTTCTATGTCCAAGTAATTTCGGCTTGTTTCGGCATTCTAAGACTATTTTGGAGGTGTATGTGTATGTTTGATTTAAGCACATGCATTGCAGCCTGGTTATCAATATAGGTGGCAATATTTTGCCCCTTCTAAAAATTGAACAGTTGTCAGAGAATTTGAGACAGCAGTAATTTAAGCTTATCCGTCCTACCAAGCATGAAGTTTATTTGTGACAATTTTGTAAACAGAAACCTCATATGATAAAAATAATACATCAAACCAGTAAACATGTCCAAACCAGGTGTTGTAGTTGTTTGATGTAGATTATAATAATCTCTGCAGTAATTGTCACCTAGAAAATCTGTACTGGTGGTCATCAGTTTTTACTCTCTGATTCATCGGAGGGGGGGGGGGGGGGCAGAAGCTCAGTTCATTTCCACATGCTACTCAGATAATTCATACGCCAAATCTAATGTTGGTAACAAAACTTGTTGCTGGGTAGAGGTTGGAAAATGGCATGAAAATACTTGTTCAACTGAAATATCACAGGATTACAAACAAGGAAGAGTGACCCCATCAAGCGATCACTCTTTGCTGTCATTATACACCATTATTACCAACAATGATTGATGAGGATGTCAGTTTACCTGTTACAACACGTCACAATTTTCATCATCAATAAAATACTACTCTAGCATAGAATTGTCTCCTTACTCCTATAAAGAAAACAACTCCTAGTCAGTTGTCTGTTCAAAATAAGCCTATAGGTATACATGCATTGCCACAAATTAGTTATTCATTAGAAAGTCTTCGAAATTACATAGCGATATTTCTTTGGAGACTTAAACAGGCAGTTGTTCTCGTACTCCCACCGGACTTTTTATGTGTAGAGTTTGTGAGGATAATGATGGTAGTCTCTGCTCTCTGATAAATCTGGTGTGTTATATTTAGTAACTACACTACAGGATATTAATGAGCCATTATCATCAGTTTGTCACTGTGAGTTAATCCTGGTAAGTGGGTTTGTGCTTGTCTAATCCTACGTAACAATTCACACCTGAGGTTTTGCGGTTTACCTTTGATCGATAGTTTGACCAGCACTGAAGGTGGTTGGCAGATTATCCTTTTTTTTTTGTACAGCAGGGAGATTGAGCAACCCAAGTCTGCTCTACAAGGAAATGTGACCTGATAAGCTCAGTTTCTTTATTGTTTTTAAAAATCCAGATAGTGCTCGAAAAAAAGAAAGGTTGACTACGGAAGACGAGCAATGACAAATAATCATTTTTATTTTTCCCAAGAAAAAATTTGTGTGTCATCCCTCGGCTTCGCTATTTGCCCGGGCTATGTCAGGGAAAATTTTGATAATCAGCAGGTAAAAAAAAGTTTGTCAGTATTCGGCTACACGAAGAGAGAGGGTAACTCCCAGTAAGGATGAATTATCCTAGCCTGAATAAGAGTTCTTATGCAATCGGTAACAGGTTTAGTGGGCGTGTCTTTTCTTGGCGGCTATAACAAAGTCACTCAGTTCTCTGAAAGTTGACAATAGAATAGCAAAGCATCTCAATGTAGGTAGTAGTTATAGTCAAGCCTGAGCAGGATAAGCCAAGAAGAAGATGAGGAGCTGGGAGTTCTATGGATTATGCAAACCAAATATAATATGAGTATGATACTATATGGCTATCTATATATATGTGCTTGAAAGTAATGATCCGATCTGATGATTGCAATGAACGCCCTCCTCTTTCATTGTTCATTAAGGTAAGTACATGGGAGGTGCAAATCACCAATCCTCATGTGGACATGAAAAAATCCATTATTATGTGATGTGAGTAGTCAGTAATAATTGTAACTACAGTGTACAGGACTTAGTCACATACATGTAACCAACCTTGGTGTTTTGTATTGGTCATATCAAGGAGTAGCCTGTTACTCCAGTCCTTAGCTTAGTCATATGTATGTGACTACACACATAGTAGATATATATTACATGATGATGATGATCGGAGTGAGTCACTGGAGCGATAATAATATTCAATATTGTGATTGACAATGATATTTATCCATCGGACTCTTGCAGAGGGTCACCTCCTTTGGAGCATAGCTATATGTATTCTTATTTTGGTGGTGATGTGTCACTGCCGCTTCGAGGTCTGATTTCTTTCTTGTAACCAAACGGCACCTTTTTCTCATCTAACCTACAAATATACCAACGTTGAGATATTGACAGCCTACATTACCAGACATCATCACTGTTATCTGCTTATCATCTGTCTCATGCTTTCCCCGAAAGACGGTCAGAGGATCCTTAAGTTAGTTAGAGTGCTCTGAAGCCATCAGCATGCGCCCCAACCATTAGCTACTCTGGCTGGCTGGCCAACATGAACTTGATCAGCTTGCATCATGATCTCGATTCTCAACAGCTAATTGCTTAATCGTAACCAAATTTTGCGTGAATCACAAGCATAAAAATTTAACAGACAACTTTTTGTTATGTGAATCTTTCAGGTGGAACTTGGGACTTGTAAAGATGGTAATGTTAATGACTGCCCTGATTTCCAGTCGACAGATGACATCACTATCATTGCCTCCATGAGGCCGCTGCTCTCTCATCAGCAGCAGACAATGGTAACAGCTTGTTTTACAAAATTTAGTTTTTAATTGATTGTTATGATACAAATTTGCAAAGCATGTATAGGTGTAGGCTTGATGTCATCATGGATTGGATTAATATGAAAATCCATGCTGTCATCTTGCAGATCATTTACTATATAACACCTCTGTAATGTTACCTCAGAGTGAATACAAGGAGTAAGTGAAATCTATCCTGTTAGCTGGTCAATCTTTTTTCCTGTCTCTGCTACAGTTCAAACTCTCACACCCTCTCATCCTCGCTGTCGCATTGGTTAACTTGATTATTTGTATATAGGCATAGCTGTTAAATCCATATTCTCGACAGGGTGGTGTAGTGGTTAGAATTTGAGAGTTGCAGGTTCAAATCCCAGTCACTACTCGTTCTGGTAAAGGAGGTGAGCTCTCCGGACAATAGCCTAGCTTGCCCACCCCAACTTTGAACAAGTGTGCACTGATTAAATGAGTTGTATCATTAATCTTATGTAAGCATATTCTCATTGCCCCCCCCCCCCCCCCCCCCGAAAGTGGCAATGTATTGCAAAAAAAGTGAATATTATATATTTGACAGCTCTGATTTTTACACACATGTGTCTCACAGCTGAAGATTAGATTAAATTTTATTTATAACTAGCAAAGTGATTATAAAAACTTGAAAACTGTTGAAGAGGCTGAATAAGATGCGGATTTATTACATGAAAAGCGACACCCCACTCCCCCAACATGACAATCTCGATAAGAGCTTTATCTGTTTATACTCTGTATGAGACACAGTGTCAAGGCCCCAATAAGAGGCACATGGTGTCTGAATCTCCCTACTTAGTTCATTGTTTAGTTCTTTGTTCTTATCTCAATTATTTTTCTTTGAAAAAATCCTTCCGCGTATGTCAACAGTCTAATCAATCAACACTCCCTTTTCCTGTGTTTTTGATCATCGTATTTTTGAATACCTCCCTACGCTCATTTAGCTGGGTATAATCTAATATCAATTAGTTTTCTTTCAACAGAAACCTGCTAAATTAGCTGAAACTACAGCAAGGAGAAACCCATCCATCCATGCAAGCTCTTACCCTGCTGCCTCTTGTCCAGCAGCACCAGGAAACACCAAACAAGAACAGAAAGCAACCAGAGACTTAATCAGCTGAAGAAATAGAACTCCTAACCAATTTCCACAGCAGGAATCAATGTTTGCAGAGGGTAAGGATACTGAGCTGAAAATTTATATGGGAGACTAATTTGTGGGCTCAAACTTTGCTTGGGTCACTGGAATTGAAATTCCATTTTCATTACCCTAACTGAAACAGTGTTGGGTTAGGTCAGGGTTTCAATGATGGAATGACATTTCCAGCAACCAAAGCAAACTATGCATTGAGCACTGAAACTAGTGTGTACTGTATACTCTCTGAAGCCTTATCATAATTCTTACTTTGCGATGTTTTATTATCAGGGTACAATGTGGTGTGTAGTGGTGAAATAGTTCAACAGTGTTTATTCAAGGTTTCAAGAAGTACGACATACACTTATTTGACGCATATTATGCTGTTCTTTGAACCTGGAGCAAACAGGCCCACAAAAACAGCTGGAGAACAAGCTTATCAAAAAGTTTGACCAAGACAAAGCAGGTTAGTAATAGTATGATGGGTGTGCAATGATTGCGTATTGAAGCATCTTTTTAAAATAAAAACAACTCTTAGCCCTGACATTCTGTCCATGCTATAAACATACAACTCCTATTTTTACACTATTCAGTCAATTCATTAGGACTTGGCAAAAATTCAAAACTTGGGAATTTGTCTTTGGTACTAGTACTACCCCTTGGTCATTTACAGATAAAATCTTGGGGACTGGGGCCTTCAGGTAATCTCTAAACACAGAGCGAATCATAGAGATACTTATGTTTGTTTGCGATATTAATTAATTATATTAGCAAACTCAATCAGGGTGCTTGGTCACTGGGTGCAGGCCCCAGAGAACTGAGAATAAGGTTCATTGCGTAAGGCAGCCCTCGCACCCTGTATTGCTATGCCTAATCCTGCATATGCTCCCAAGATTGTCATTCTGTGAGAGTGCCATGAAATGGGGACAGACTTGGAGGTTTTTTTTTAGAAGAGTTATGTATTGGGATTATTTTTCCACATTTCATTTTGAAAAATGACCACTGTGTGGAAGTTAACCTGATGTTGAACAGTGATGGTGAACTGAGGGTAATTCATCAATAGCGTGTAAATAGACTTGTATTTTCCTGTACTGTAACAATGTTTGTATGTGCCTCCATTTCAAAAAGTTCACAAATCAACAACCAGATTTATGAAACCTAAATTTGTTACAGTTAGAAAACACAGCAAGAACTCAATACTGTACTGTACTTATCTAAAGCACCGTCAAGCTTGGAGTTTCTGTGTCTGAAGTTTGCCATTGTTCAGCCAAAATTAACCATGTGAAGTGTGATTTATACCCAAAAACAAACATCATATACTCCAGGAAAATTCCATGATTTCATGAGTTTTATCACGTTGCATGTATTTATTGTTTAAGGTAGCACGGAAAAAGACATTGAATGTGATTGCTGGTGATTGCGGTCCTAAAAGAATGTTACCTGCAACTTTGCATTTTCACTAACAGGCCTTGTCCATTTAGGGTGCATCTATTTTCTGAGTGTATGTCACACTCGGCCAATGTATGTTTTGGATAAAATAAGTTTTAAAAACACAATTATTAGATGGTACTGCAATAAAATTTACAAACAGAAGCTCATCAATATTGGTTCCTTGTCTACTATTAATGGCAATGTTTGTGGGTAGTAATTATACATACAAGGCCTTCAGTATAAGGCATACAATGATTGTATATCGATCAATTGTTTTTGTCAGGTTCTCACAACTTATGTACCTGTTTATGTGAATTGTTATATCATTGACTACTCATTCATTCACTTTACTTCCTGAAGACATGACAATGAGTCCCTCTCACTCCTTGGATGCACTGCCAAGTAGCAAATGGTGCTTTAACTTAACTTAATCTCTTTCGATTAAAATGGTGATGTAGCGGTATATCCCGTGTCTCTGCTAATAGTTGCATGACTATGAGCCTTGAAGAAAATCTTTTTTTGGCTTTGGATCTCTCATGTTTTTGCTATTTTGAAGACTGAGTTGAGTAACATGTATCATATTTCGCAAAAGGTCTCTGTCTGTGCATGTTTTTGCTTCCATTGGTTGGCAGTTGGAGATCTCCATTCCTGTAAATTGTAAATAGTGTCCTGCTATATTTGAATCAAGCACCCTATTCAGTTTGGTAACAGATTGCAGAAGAATACACTCTTGTTGACTGTACTTGGATTGGATTTTCCAAAGAAAGGGGAGATATAATGGCATCAGATCAGAAAAAAGGGTATGATGATACACCCAATGTTTAGTTCATTGATACACCATTCCATTGGTCTAAACAGCCGTTGCTATATCTGTGACCAAGCCCAAGGACTGAAATTGACTAATTTCTTGATGTCACTGCTGAGGTGTGTACTACTCATCAAAAGTCATTGGATTGCACCTGCCAGTGTCCAATTTAAAATCTTGAAGGATGTTATGCGGTTGATTTAATTGTCTGCTTGACAAAAGCAAGATGTAATCTGAGAACAGCGTAAAGATAAGCCACATATTACACTTCACATTTAAGCCACACCCACAGCAATTACATTATTCCGATTGAGTAATACTTAAATGACAGTCTATGAATTAGAGTTGTCCCCTTTTTGTGTGTAGACGAGGTGAGACATCATACTGACTCTCGTGATCTGACTGGGCATGTAGATCACTGATAAACTAGGCTATCATTACCACAAAGCAGGTGTCGTAAGGCTAAGTATGTATCATGCGTGACTTGAATTTGCGCATGTGCAAGAACAATGAGTTTAGTTTGGGTTCTGATTGCAACTTTGGAAAGGGGAAATGGGATATCCCCTGGATAAACTGTCAATCAAAATCAGCTAATAATGACAAGAGAGGATAACTATTGATAACAAATCCGCACGCTTTGGGAAGTATGTCACCAGAGCAGGTAGCCAATCAGATGGCTTCGGAATTCCGAGGCTCAATTTTGCAGAGATCAGCTCATGCCCAGAGCTGAGCATGCGCAGAATGGTGAGACATGTGAATTATTTTACCTGCAGGTATACTAAATTTTATATGTCATAGTCCGGGCAAATACCGAAGCCGAGGGATGACACAGAATTTTTTTCCTGTATAGAAAATAAAAAATTCTTTATGTCATCGTTCGTCTTCCGTAGTTGACGCCCTCATGACACATATGAATGATTCAAGATATAGCATTAACATTAATCTCATATACTAATTGTTTAAGAGTGGTCAATATGGAGAAATTCTTTCAGGATCAGAAGATAGAGAAAAACTTAACAATTTGCATCATCAATTTCATTCTCTGACATAGAATTGTCCCCCCTACTCATATAAAGAAAACAACTCCTAGTCAGTTGCCTGGTTAATGAATGCTTAGCTGTCATTAGAAAGTCTTCTGCATTACAAAGCAATTTGTCTTACCGGGAATTGAACAGACAGTTACTCTCAAATTTGCTCTCTTCCAAAATGGACAAGCTATTTTTAGTTACTACACAGCAGGATATGAATGAGACATAATCATCAGTTTGTCACTGCTTGTAAAAATTAATCCTGGTAAGTGAGTTTGTACCTGTACTTATCTACTAAATAACTCTTATAATATGCAGTTCACCTACGATCAAAGGTTTGATCTGCGTTGAAAGTTGTTGGCGAATTGTTTTTTTTGCATAGCAGGGAGATTAAGCCACCAAAGCCTGCAGTACAAGGAATTGTGACCTGATAAGCTAAGTATCTACTTTCGTTTTTTGTTGGTAATTTTTTAACCCAGATAGCTCCAAGTAAAAAATGAAAGTTTGACCCACTGATGACACATTTGAGTGACTCAAGCATCCACAAAAAGGTAAATATAATTTAATCCAATATTTATTTTTTTGATAACAGGTCTAATATTCAGTATGGTGTCGGTCTGGGTTCAGTCTATCAACACCACAAGATTACGACAGAGATACAACAAGTTTTCTCTACCAGGTTCTTTAAAACAAAATTGTTGGTCATTAAGATGTTGCTGTCATTGCCCTTAAGATGCCACTAAGATGCCATGAGATTAACATTGCCACTAAGATGCCATGCCATTAAAGTGTCATTAAGATGCCATGTTGATTAATACTCAAGCACTTACTTTCCAATTCTTAGCTACTGAAGGAAGCAGAATTTATGGTGACAAACAAAACATATCTAGCAGAGAGTGGTTTCGATTCACCGACCTCTGGGTTATGGGCCCAGCATGCTTCCACTGCGCCACTCTGCTATGTGTTTGAAGTCCACAGGCAGAAAATGGCGATCACTGATAATTTATCAGGCAAATACAATCGTGTTTCAGGACTTTCAGAGCTCTTTTCAAGTTTTCGGATGACATCGATCAATTTCAGTCCGCAAAAGTTTTGGAGGTGCCGGGTATCGTTCCTGGTACCTCTCACATGCTAAGCAAGCGCTCTACCACTAGCCCTACGCTTCCAGTGAACGCCAATGAGTAGCTAAACACTGTGATATCGCACTAGGAATAGCCTACCATAAACACCTGTGGTTTCCCTAAGCCCAGGAAGTGCTATATGGGGGTAATAGTAAACAAATTTTCATGTATTGGGATGTTAGCCCCATTTCAATTTATGTTTTGCAACACTAAATGTTACTTGATACAAGGCATAAATTTCATAATAATATTTTTTTGATATTCACCTGGCCGTTGTGTCTTTCAGATTATCCGCGACCAGCAAAAAAGCTAAAATCAGTGGCACAGCTTATCCGACCACCTTCCTTGTGTTAGATTGTACAGTAGACCCGATCTTCCTCCATGCAAAAAAGTGATATTGTCCTTTCCTTGTGTATAATAGTTAAATCAGGGGATTATGGGTAAGATTATCATTCATGGTGTAGAAATAGTTCACACATATATGAGTAAGAAAAGGAACAGAGTAAGAGATACTAAGCTGTGATTGATCTATAAAGTCCACATGCACAGCTCTGAGATAAACTAACATAAACTGTAAATAAATATGCATATGCCTAAATAACAAATTTGTTCGAGCAAAGCATCTCAAGTTGTCTCCCAAATAATAAGGATTGCTGAATTTGTTTCTGTCACCATTCACAACCATTTTTCAACCAAAGATATCTATATATCTCGTGCGCAACTTACAATACTGATTTCATCACTTCGGAGGCTTCAAACCAGCTTGTGTTCAACTGAATCCTCAACTCTATCTTTGAGTAAACTCAAATACTACCCTAAAACTATTGGAGGTACCGGGTATCGATCATGGTACCTCTCACATGCTAAGCTAGCGCTCTACCACTTGAGCTACACCCCCATTGGATACCCAAAGCGAAGTTGAACACCATAACAACTCACTAGGTATGGTCTGCAATCAACACGTTTGAGTTCCCGGAGGTCCAGGATGTGCTAGTTGGGGGTTCCAAAAATTTGATTACTATTCTTAGATGCAGCCCATCATATATAATATTGAACTCACTCTGTTTCATCAATATCTTTATTTTTTATGGTTTATTTGACTGTTTGTGCGGTTCGCGAATAGAAAATTTTTTGAGATCATTTTCTTTGCCTCATTTTCATGTAGAGCTCCAGTCTAATTTTCTTTTCAATCTATTTTTGCTATTGTACCACATTTTTCCCAATCATTTCCAGGGCATCAAACTTTCTGTTATATGGAGGAAAAAATAAAGCCTATTCTATCCTATCCTAGATTCCCACAAACTGTTAGTCCTGCACTAGACTACCAGGCAAAACAGACTTCAGAAAACAATTACGTAGTTAGAAAGTTTGAGTAATTCTGATTGTGCCATCGGAGTGTCTTCCACTATTATTCATATATTTTTTGTTACTGAACAAATGATATATTTAATATAGAGCAAAATTAAATGTGACATGCACCAGCTGTGCAAGCTAACACCAGGAAACGTGACCTGATAAGCTGTCTTTCGGTAAAATAAGTTCAAAAATCCGATAGAGCTCGATAAAAAAAGAAAGATTGACGCACCAATGACACATCTGAATGACTCAAGCTTCACAATTATAGGTCAATGTCATAAATTAATTGATTTAGCATGGTGACTGGTAAATATTGAGGGATACTGTCAAAATCAGACGATAGACAAAATGATACAACTAAGTGAATTCAAACTAAGACAATGTTGCACAGGTTATATTTCTGAAGTTAAATTATTATATACTGCACTCTACATTTAATATAATTGCCTTATTGACACCAAAAAAGAAAACAATATTTCAAACCTTAATTATCACATCCTGTGCCTTAGGGACTCACAGGGGATAGTCCATTTAGTGTCAAACTGACATATGAGGTGGCAATGTAGCCCATATGGTAGAATGCTCAATTAGTATTTTGGAGGTACCTGGAGAGTTTGATACCTGGTACTTTTGAAGTGATCCAAACAACAGTAAAATGCGTGGATATATTTTTTTTACATAGCATGAAGATTAAATTCCCCCCTTGGTCTGCGGTACAAGGTAAAATAAGGAAATGTGGTAGGATACTCTGTGTTACCCTTCTAGTTATGAGTTGAAGACAGTTTGAAACCAGATTTTGGCAAAAAAAGTGAAGCCATGATACATCTGGGTATAGAGTATAAAACTTGCAGGTTCCTCTCTATAAATTGAACAGAGCAGAAACACAATTATATATGAATTGTATGTATATATAGGAAAAATAATACAGCAACAAAAAGATTTTAGCAACTGAATGTGTAGCGTACAATATAATATTTCCACCAAACATCAGCATCTCGGAGTAAAGTCACTGTTTTGTGTGTAATATGCTTTGAAAGTTAATGTGTAGCTTCACAGTTTAAGTCTCTATCTATTTTTAATCAATTATTTTACTAGAGATTTTCAAGCATAAACCTAATACAAACAAAAATCTAGAATATTTTGATATTGATATTGATTGATATTGATTATTGATATAAAGCGAATCACACCCTATTCTTTGCAGATCAAAGTATTGGGTTAAGAGTTTTTCTGCAGATAGCGCAGAGATTAAATACCACCCAGGTCTGCAGTAACAAGAGGAAATGTGACAGGATTAACCAGGTTACTACATTTGTTACTTTTTCATGTAATCCTTTAAAATCGGATGAATCTCAGTAAAAAATAGAAGATGACACATCAACGACGAAATTAAATGACTCAACTGGATTCCATGACAAGGTAAATATCAATATACATGTAATGTGTCTTTTCATGCTCACTGAGAATATGATGAACCAGTCCCAGTTACATGACTGTGACCATTTTCTTCTGCCAAGTTAACTAGTGAGAAAATTTGTGATCATTAAGATAGACCATAGCTCTGACATTGATTAATACCTCAAGAGTTGCTTTCCAATTCTTTGCTACCAAATAGGTTGCGCAAAACATTATTTTTGCAGGCATCACCGAGAAGAAAATAGTCAATGTGTATGGGAAGGCTCTTATAGCCAAGCACTTGCTGTTAAAACCAGATGGTCTTTGAAACGAAAATAGTTCAATTTTAGGTGAACATTTCGATAAAGCAGCCCATACATATGGACCACGTTGGTCCACGATGGAACTTTTGTCGCTCTAATGTAGATGTAGCATTCTTATTGTACACCTAGGTACTTCACAAATATGTATCTAATCGGAGTGAAATGAGGGGGGGGGGTTAGGACACAAATAACACATCAAATTTATTTTGTAACAACAACATCTGACTTCCATTGCTAGTTTAATTACACCCAATACTGCTGTAGACTAGAGCAGCCATGCTCAACCTCGGCCAAATCAGCCATTTCGGCCAAATTGGTCATTTTGTTCGGCCAAATGCACACTTATCACAGAAAAAAGTGGAGACACGCATTTTCACATCTTGTTCAAAAATTAAAAGTTGGAAGGAAATTCCTCAATATGGGAATTCCTACTTACCTTACTTACAGTGGTGTGTTCATAGGTAGGGCCACCACGTTTTCAGGAGTTCAATTTTGAATAAACCCCTAAAATTGCCATTATAGTTATGAATACACATTGACTATATTATGTTTTGCCAATAACAGTTGCCTGTTGTGTTATACATAGGGATTGTGAAGCAATAGCATGGATGTAGTTGTTTTATAATGGCAAATCTCTGCCTGTCATGAGGTTTATAGTTCATCAATACATCTAAGACTGAATAATGTGCGCTATCTTTCTGTGTCATTGCCCGCCTCAAAACATACCGATGGGCCAAATTTGAACAAAAAGCCTAGAAACATTGCATGTTCTGAATTAGTTGCAGAGAGGGGTTGAGCAAGTCAAAGTTCAATGTTGGCAAGTTTGTGAAATCTCATCCAAAAAGCCTTCTCTGTGGTGGCCGATAGAATCAGAATTTTGGTGAAAAACTGCTCACACAAAAACAATTATTAAAACTATTAAATCAATTCATTGACAATATAACAGTATCACATATTTTTTCTAAGTGATGAGCAGGTAATTCAAGATCTGGTACCTACCTCCTACGACTCCCTTGTGTACTTTGCGACCACCATTTTAAAATTTGACATATTTTACTGTTCACCCTCTTTCCATAATATGTTCACCAATTTTTTATCTCAGTAGGGACACAATGATATCCCTTCCTGTTACACTAAAATCCTTGGGCCAACTTCTTATCAATTTCCATCTAAACAAGGGCTAAAATCCCTTAAAAACTACCTCTGATTTTTGAAAATTTTCTGGGTGAGGCCCCCCGTACCCGCCCCTGGCGGGAAGGTGCTGCAGCGCCCCTCCAGCATCAACCCTGCTTACTTAACATGATTATGACTTCATTTGCTATATCAACTTGGTTTGGCCAAACGATAGAGAGCCAAAACTGTTAGTCTTGGATATTCTAGCAGGCAAAACAGTTACCTGCCACGAAAGCCTAAGTCATCCCGAGGTGTCACCGGTGTGCCTCCCACTATATGCCATATTTTTTGCTAACGAACAAACGATATATTTAATATAGAGCAAAATTAACAGAGACCTGCGCCAGCTGTACAAGCTAACACAAGGAAATGTGACCTGATAAGCTCAGCTTCTATTTTTGTTTTTTTTGTTAGTGATATAAAGTCGAAAACCCAAATAGCTCTCAATAAAAAAAGAAATGTTGACGCACTCATGACACATCTTAATGACTCAATATTCATCGTTAGGATCAATATCATATATTAATCGTTAGAGTGTGGTAATTGGTCAATATGGAGGAACTCTGTCAGGATCAGAAGATAGAGAAAGCAATACAACCAAGTGAATTATAATTAAAGCAACGTTGCATAGGTTTGGTCATTGTTTAACTTGTGCATTGCATGCCTTATTGACTCCAAAAAAGAATATAATATTTTTTCAACCTTAATTATCATCTCCTGTGCCACAGGTGATAGTCCTGTTAAGCGGTGTAAACTCTCATAGTTTTGTTAATCTTAAATGTTTATACAGTATGAACTAAACTTTGACACATGTATGAGAATAGCCAATGATACGATGCATCCTTTTCTGAACTGTATTAAACAAAATACTGCTAGAATATCCTCTTGTGAGCCTACAAATTTTAGATCAAACCTGTTTAACTGCTAAATGTTACAAATCTTTTTTTCGTTTTTTTAAAAGTATTAATAATCTTTTTTTCTATACTGCTTTTTTATTAGTAGCTTCTACATAATTTTAACACTGTGCGCATTCGTTTTTATCAATATTTGATTCTGAATGCTTCAATAAACTAAACCTAACATAACTAAACACAATATACACCTAGTAGAGAGTGGCAATGACCTTTAATTTACATTACATGACGGGAAGTCTAGCACAAGGAAATGTGACCTGACCTACAGTCGATTTTTTGTGAGTGATATTTTTAAACCAGGTATCAATAAATAGTAGTTGTAGATGTTTCCTGATACGTAGCAAAGCTATCCAGTTGGTAGAAACCTGGAATATACTTAACCAGCAACCTACTCAAAGAAGATTTTAGAGCCCCCAATTAGTGCATCCTGAGACCCTGTGGGAGCTCACAGGTGTGGATTGCAGGCCATTCCTTGTGGGTTATTACTGCGTTCAGCTTACAGTAATCCAATGGGGGTGGAACGCAAGTGGTAGAGCGCTCGCTTAGCATGTGAGAGGTACCGGGATAGATACCCGGCACCTCCAATTCTATTTGGCAGTAAAGGTAGATCAGTAAAAGAGAAGGAAGGGGCGGGGCATTCATATGTAGCTGTAAACAAGCTGGTCTTAAGGTTCATGTAGTGTGTAAAGTATTAAACATATGTATATCTATGCATGAGAGTTTTATGGTTTGTGAATTATGACAGAAGGAATACAGCAGCGCTCATCATTGGGGGGACAACTTTAAATAATATATTTTGTTGGCTTGTGGCAGATTACCTAATAGCTTTGTTATTTCATTCCAGTGCACTGCATGTGGTCTTAGACTCAATCACAGCTTAGAGTTCTCTACTTCTGTCCCTGTTTTATTCTCATAGATAGATGCATGAACTATTGAACGTGAATTTTACCCATAATCCTCTGAGTCCAACTCTTCTCACAGAAAGAGGTAATGATACTTTTTTACAAGACATAAATATTGGAAGCCACTCAAATTTGCTGTACAATGTAACTCAAGGAAATGTGGTCTGGCTAAGATCAAAGTGTCACTGCCAATGGCCGATTAGTGCCTGTTTCAGTTTCTGGCAGCTTGCTGCACACTTATGATTAGGAGGTCCACCATGGCCTCACCTCTAAGATGCATTCTAGTTTTCTAGGATGTATCACACTCTCAGTACGAGGACTCCAGGCAACTTGTGTCCCTCTTTAGGGGCAGCCCACCCTCTGTTTTGTCTTAAACAGGGAGTTGGTGACTGATAAAAGAAAATTCAGTAAATCCAGCCAGCCATGACACACCTGGGTATAGAGTATAAATCAAGCAGGTTCCTCCCTACACATTGAACCCCTCCCACCTCAGAGAATTAAACAGGCATCTGTTTTCAAACATCCAATGAAAGTTTTAGGTATAGAGATCCTAAGGATAAATAATAGTAGTCTCCGTTCCACATTTTGAAATGGAAGAAAATAATAATAAGTTACTATTCAACAATATATGAATGAGACTTTCTCATCAACTTGTCACTGTATATAAAAGTTAATCCTGGTAAGCGAGTCTGTATCTGTATTAATCTAAAACATAATTCTCATTTCATGTTATGCGGTTTACTTTCGATTAAAAGACTTTTCTGTGTTGATAATGGGTTTAGGGATTATTCTATTTTTACAAAGCATAGATATTCGATACCACCCAAGCCTGCCGTACAATCAAGCGCAAGGAAATGTGACCCGATCAACCAGATGACTGCCTCTGGTTTTTATTGATTATTATTTAAAAACAGATAATTAATAGTAAAAAATCAGAGGATGACACACTCATGACACAATCTAAATGACAAGGTAAGCATCCAAAAACAATGGGGTTGCTCACTACTCAATTAGTCAAGTTGATGTAATTCTGGAAAATTGGTTAATTAGAGATTATACACAAGTAAAGACAATGACACCTTTTTGCATGGGATGAATATAAAAAGCCGATTGAGTCTGCTGTACAATCTAACACAAGGAAATGTGGTCGGATAAGCTGTGTTACTGTTTTCAGTTTATTTGCTGGCGACGAAAACCAGACAATAGTAACCAATGATGAGAGGAATGAATGACGCAAATTTTCATCCCAAGGTACATATCAATTAGTATTTTTTAATCTGCTAACTGCCCAAAAATTTGAATGAATTCCAGAAAACTCTACGTCAAAATCAGTCAAATACAGAAACATTTTAGTACTAGTACCCCTCAGGCTCAGGGGAGACCAAAGGTTATGCCACTCATTGGTATTCAATGGGGGTGTAGCTCAAGTGGTAGAGTGCTGGCTTAGTATGTGAGAGGATCAGTACTCGGCACCTCTAGTGGTTTTGCAGGCAGAAGCAGGGATCACATAAACATGGGAAGGGATTGAGGACCCAAGCTGTTTTTGAACAATGTTTGTTGTGCTTTAGATGTAATATACCTCTATGTTTGTCTGAGAGCTGTTAATTTTGTGAATGATTTCAGAAGCCATTCAGTTCAGTTAACGAGTGACAATTAATTTTTAGATGTTTTAGAACATCCTTGGCCCCTGGGAGATCACAGGTGTTGATCGCAGGCCATTGGAAGGGATTGAGGTTTAAGGGCCCCTAACACCTCTACAGCACCAAGGTGTCCTGATTTGACAGCACACCATTGAGAGTAGATATTTTGTTTTATATCTGGCATGATTATGAAACACTAGGAGTCCTCATCTTCATTTCTGGCACCTCAAAAATCCATCAGACTCCCAACTAGTACTGCAGACTTGTCAAAATTAAATTAAATTCAAGATACTGGCTTGTGCAAACAGCTAAAGCACGGAGTCTTTTGCTACAAACAAAACACAGTGGCAGTGAGTGGTTTCACTTCCACTGTGCCACTCTGCTTTCTATTCATGCCCAGAGAACCGTTCAAATAAGTCAACTAAAATACATTTTGTTTAGCCTCAATGAATTTTGTGATCACAGAATAGTCACGAGGTCATGTAGATTAAACCAAGAAAGCTTGTTTTTCTCATGATCTAAACAAAGTAATGGTGACCTCATTAATCAAACACCAATGTTCTGCGGTAGCACATAACTATCAATTAGGAAAAGCTGGAATAATTGATATTTTGGTTTATTTTGATATATGGTTTAGTTCACTGAAAAGAGTAATGTATTTACTATTATTTACTATTTATGAGTTAATTTAAAACTAATACGATAGAATTGTCTGTTCATGCCTATAACTCCTAATCAATATCCTGTTGACAAGAGTCTACGATACATCATCTGAATTTGATTTTCCAGTGCGCCTGTTCATCACAGCATTACAGATTTTTCTATAATTACCATCCACCTGGTCCCTTATGTGTTATAATACTGCTCACTTTTATATGGGGTTTGGCTAAGATGGTAGAACGCTTGATTAGCATGTGAGATGTACCCCACACATGCGCTGGGTCACTCAGTTATATCTTGTCCTATATTTGCCTTAATTAATCCGAGTGGTGAATAGCGGGCTATCTAATTAGCGCCATCGACCCATGGATGGTGAGATGGCGCAATCGCGCAATCGGTTAGCGCGCTTGCTATTCACTGCCAGGCGATTAGTGCGGCAGGAGTTGTGGGTTTGAGTCCCACTGGGGGAGCTTTCATTGTTGATTGTTCCAGCCCCCAGCACCCTCGGGTGTATACCTATTCTGTGTACTTGTCTACTGACTGGCTCATGGAAAGACATGTGACAGCATGGAAAGACATGCTGACAAGCTGGAAAGACAGCTAAACCTACTACAAGGGGTTCCAGCAATGGGCCATGTAAGGCCAATAACCCTAACACGTACGCTGTGTTTCATAGGGTGGCAATGGTGCACATGGATTAGAATGTGCTGTTGGATGAGAGAACACAACTCCGAGTGGTGAATAGCGGGCTATCTAATTAGCGCCATCGACCCTTTTTTTTTGGGATGGTGAGATGGCGCAATTGGTTAGCGCACTTGCTATTACCTCTCCTCCTTTGATTTGACTCAGTAATACTTATCATTGAGGCAACAAGTATGATGTATTGGTGACATTAAAGCTATTTTACAGGCGTCTTGCAAATTAAATTGTATAGACTTCCTTTTCCCGAGTTCTGTGCATGGATTTAGATTTAATCACACAGCCTAGTCTCCTCCTTTTCCCTGTTCCTGATTCAGAATTATAGATTTGTGATTTATTTTTTATACACTTGGAATGAGAATCTTACAAATCTTGGATGTTTAACCAACTAATCAAAAACATCATACATCTAATCTAATTATAATTTTGGTGTACTTTTTTCATAGATATTTGTATTTATCTTGCAAACATTATTATCCATATAAGAACTCAGTTCTTTGGGTGCTCCTCATAAATGGATATCAAGCAACACAGCTTGACGCTGAATATGATGGATGCTTTCAAAAGCTTAGTGCTTTGTTCATTGAATGCTTTTATCACTGCTGCTACCTCCAGCAGCATAACATCATGTTTAACGTAACGTCAGGCGTGACTCATAGTTAGATATGACAGAAATTGTGGTAAGTTGTATTAATTTTAGTTCTCCCTGCCAACTAACCCTGTGTGCCTACCATCTGATAAATTGTAATGTTTGGTAATAAGGAAAGGTAGCTCCCAATAGCAACGGACCCTCTTGTATATGTGGATTCATAATTATATATATATAATAATTCAGTGTTTTTTAGTAATATTTGTTTGGGGCATTATTATTGTCTACAGTTGGAGGAAATTTATGTACACATTAGAGGATAACCAATCGTAAGGCTAACCACAATGGACCTTCTTGGTTAGTCCGATACTTCTGATGCCATTTCCACCCCGCACCTCTTTATGACATGGGACAGATGTTAGTGTCTCTTTTCATCCTATCATTACTGAGTATATATTACAAGAGCACCGAATTCTTTTCACTGAGCAGTCTGGAGTTTAAATTTTTACTTAGCAAAGAACATCAATACATACTCACGTCATCCGATAATTACATCGAAAGGATTCTTGATTCTTATTTGTCATCATCATGATTTTGTTGTTGCTGTTCTTTTATTTTCCAGAGAAATCTCTCATGATCGATGGAAGGGCCGATGGAAGTTTGCAATGTCTCTAAGGATCGAACTCCAATATTAAATAGCAAGACCTTCAAGACTGGAGTACAACACATCTCTTGTTGTTGGAGCAGGAGGATCCACACTCCTGGGTGAGTGTAACATATTTGATTTCCATGGAAGTTGTCTTAACACCCAAAAGCAAATGACAACTCCCAGGTTTTTTCCACTGGGTTACAGGCTTGTCTTTGATGTTGCACAGCGGCAATTGTAACCGGGGTGGGGGGGAGTGAAAATATAGTTCGGCTTGCGATGATAACACAATTTTTATGATTTAAGTATTCTCTGCTCTGACAATGGTGGTAGAAGTACAAGGCCTATGCTGGCCCGATTATAAGCTTTGCACACGGTTTGCACACTGTGCAATATTTCATGCTTTGCCCTCTACCTATCTAAATTAATGAGTGACAAATTCAGCCCCAACATTTTGCAAAATTTAAAAAAATGCTCTCCTTTAATCTTTTGTACTGATATCTACACAATATCTGACCCTAAAACAGCTCACAGGTAGATTGAATGCTAAAATGGATAAAGTTAGAGCTTATTTCCCTCCAATAATTTTATCATGTAGGAAAGCTTGATAATGAAAGGCCACGGAATTGCTTAACTTTGAATGCTAGCTTGGCTTGTAGTTAGACCAGGCAGATGTGCTCCTCATAAATGGAAATCCAGCAACACGGCTTTATGCTGAAAATGATGAATGCTTTTGAAAGCTTACTGCTTTGTTCATTGAATGCTTTTATCATTGCTGCTACCTCCAGCAGCATAACATCATGTTTAACGTAACGTCAGGCGTGACTCATAGTTAGATAAGACAGAAATTGTGGTAAGTTGTATTAATTTTAGTTCTCATTGCCAACTAACCCCGTGTGCCTACTATCTGATATATTGTGATGTTTGGTATAAAAAAAGTGAGATAGCTACAACAACAAGGTATCTGTCAATCGCAACAGAACCTCTTGTTTATTCAAAAATTTGTATCACCTATTTGGATCATTTGTAGCAGTGTTGTTGGGATGCAAAAACCAACTGTCCAAGGCTAAGTTTTCATCCTGTTTTCAATCATAGCACTGTCTGGATACATGCATAGTATTTGGGATGTTCAGAGGACAGCCAAATCTCAGGAACGCAGAATCTGTGTGTGTTCCTTCTAGCAAACTTGTATGGGGAACATCATGAATGCAACATTATATTATCCAGAGTATGAATTATATGTACATTGAAAACCCGTTGTAAGTTCAGGCTTGTCTTCGTGCTCATAATCTCAAGCTCTCCGCTGCTGTATCAGACATGTAGTTATAACTTGTGATTGATTGTTCACTCTGATTGCTGATTGGATAATGCCTAATTATTGAGGTGTAGCAGTTAGAGGTTTTATATTTTTCAGGATCTCATTGGGTCGACACTGTCCGAACACCGACTGGAAAATCACTATCATGCTTACATTGACATTATCGGGGGATTCAGCAACTAAATCAATCAACTTTACGTACAATCCGAATGTAAGAAAGTTTCTTCTAGTGTATCAGATATCTCAGATTATTCTATAGGCTGTACAAAGTGAGCTTCAGTGAATAGTATGATCAGGTGAGTAATATATTCAATCACTTTCTAACATGTATGTCCGAATCAAACGAACACCCTAATATCGAGCGGTCATACCGAAGACCATCTGCTTCCAACTTCTTAGTTCCGTGAACTACAAATGTTTGATTCATATCCTTCCCATCATACTATAACTGTACTACTATAGCTATATAAGTGAAATCCTTGACCCTACCGCATTCGTTTAAACCGGGCCACAGATAGCGGTAGTCTGGGTAGTTATGGTAGATGTCGGAGTGAGAGCACATACAACACTTGACACAATACCTGATCATAACTCTGCCGTGGCCAAAACAACTAATCAGACCAAACCATATAGATACTGAAATAAAACAATATTTATTACTATTTGTGGTGGGTCACAATGACCCCAATAAAACATTGAGGTCTGTAGTGTTGGTATTGGTCAGCTCTTCCCTTTTGGAATAACTGAAAAATGAGACCAGCCGTGTTCACCCTGTGACCAATACATGGTACAATCCATGGTACAATACATGGGACAATACATGGTACAATACATGGCACAATACATGGTACAATACATGGTACAATACTTGGTACAATACATGGTACAATACATGGTACAATACATGGTACAATACATGGTACAATACATGGTACAATACATGGTACAATACATAATACAATACATGGCACAATACATGGCACAATACATGGCACAATACATGGTACAATACATGGTACAATACATAATACAATACATGGCACAATACATGGCACAATACATGGTACAATACATGGTACAATACATTGTACAAGACATGGCACAATACATGGCACAATACATGGCACAATACATGGTACAATACATGGTACAATTGACCATAGTATATTGAACTTCCACTAATTAACTAGGTATTCTTGCTTCTCAATGACAGTTATACTGATAATGAATAAAAAGAGATTGATGCCAAAAAAGCTTTAGGCAAGATGCTAATGATTTGACCTGAGAGAGATATGGATGTCCTCAAGTCTTTTGATTCTTTCGTGATTACAGACAAACATTTGGCTTATGTTGAATTGTATGTCGACTAAGGTACTAGCGATCCATGAATTCTCGTAGGATTTTTTGAAAAGCAATTTCGTTTATAGAAATATTTTTCAATTTTTGAGCGCAAAGATATTTATATATGGTTGCACCAATTACGATAGGTTTTCCTCAACCAATAGTTTTGCTCTCTTTTAAAAATTAAAAAAAAGTTACGAAATATCTTCTCCCATTGAAGAATACTATTTTAATAGGCTATGCTTCACAGGTTGTAATATAAGTTCAGACAACTTGATTAGTCAATGAGGGGCAACTCCATAATACAGGGAGAATCAATCAAACTTGATAAAACCAGGAACAGGAAATCCAGAACTGATCTAACATTGTAAAAAAAAGGTTGCATCCATTCAGTGCATGATTGGTGATTCAAGACACAAACTGTTTTGTTACCCTGAAATCTTATTTTTAGCTCGAGTTTCGGATAAGTAAGTGAATTCTAAATTACTACTGATACTGATATTGATTTTATTGTGTATTCATCTTTGCAATAATATTACGATGTTATATTTATGGTAGCTATAGTTCAAATTCCAGAGAATATAGAAATTTCATTGAAATGAGAAGAAAGTTTTGATAGAAGGGCAGCATTCAGTAATTTGCAGTTGAATTGTGAGTTGAGAATGCCTTTCATCATAATAAAAACACCTCAAATATTTGGGTTATCATAATGTGTTAGATTGTATTGTGTCAGTTGAATCAGCTCTGGTTTAACTTGAAGTCGTGCTGTGCAGAGATAAGGATTTAGTTCAGCGCCTCGGGACACCCCGACCACCAGTGTCACCACCAGTGAGAACGACGATCCATATCTAACTGTTAGTCAAAGTCAGATCTCAAGTAGCAAGTCACAACCCCTGCTGTCTCAGTAAGTCAATGCAACGCTCACTACGAGTCTGTCAGATATCAGTTAGGATCTGGATACATTATGGGTGGCATTTTTGCGACGCTGTGGATCGCAGGGCTGACTTAACCTGACACGTTCTCAACATTGACTGATCAATGCGACTAGATGTTTGAGTCATAGCAGCTGAAGCAATCAATCTGCTCAATAATCTCTAAACAAGATAAATAAAGATGGAACGTTAAATTGCAATGTTCATTTGGACAATATGAGTATCAATACACAATCTGAGGCATCCTAACATAAAATGTTCAAAATTTTTATTTCTCCAAGTATTGAATTTAACCTTAAAACCCATTTTATAGTTCACATTCTAGAGCTGACCGTGACATCCTAGGTCTATACCCGGAGCAGTTCACTCAGAGTACCTGATTAAAAATAATATCCTATCCTATTTTTTGCTCTCAAGGTTTTAGAAGTTGCAGCCTAAATGAATATTAGCTTTCCTCAATACTTACATTTAATAATTTACATTCATGCTATATCGCTAGTCCATCTAAGCAAACATAAATGTTCCAAAATAATTCTTTTCCGCAATGCAAAGCGTGTGTTAGCTAAATCTTGCAAAAAAATTGAATTATAATTTGTTCCATGTTCAGACTTCAAAAAATTCCTGGTAAGATATTTGTGTAAGGATGATCTAGACAATAATGAGTCCATTTACGTAAGTCAAGTAAACAACCATCGATATTAAATATAAATATAGGATGTAATGATTTGCTATGTCACATTAAAATTGGTGTGCTGATAAGAAATAAATGGGTGGGTAATTAAATGATATCGCATTCAGCTAGCTATCTGAGCAGGCAGATTAATGTAAAATAATTATTAGAAATGGCACAGAATCTGAACAGGTACTTCTAGGCTCTTTTGAGGCATTTTTGGGCGTTCTTTGGCTACAAGTTCGGGGAAAAAGGAATATGCAATGAAAAATTCTGGTGGTGTTTTTTTTGTGTTCACCATGAATAATAAAAGCAGCTTTGTGTGTGAGACCAGTACATATTACAATAAATTATACCTAAGAGGTAGAAAAAATTCTACTTGTTGGGAAGTTTGCATTTGCTATGTTCTACTGGAAAGGAAGACACTGATGATGTGTTTATTTGTCTCATCAATTAGAGAAATAAAATGCTTCATGTGAGTGCTCTCTTGTTAAAAGTATGGACGGTAAAAATAAATGGATAAAAATTCATATAAAAAGTTTACTTTTTTGAAAAAACGCTATTTAAATAGTGAACACAGTTAGCTCTAAAACAAAGGCCTGATGGGCATTGAGTAAATGTCAACATAGGAGTTTGTTTGGTTGCCACCATGCGAAGACTCTTTGAAACGAGTTTGTTGTGGTAGAGATCGGCTACTGTGGTGAAGGTGATATCTCCTGCGAGACGACCGGCTGAGCGCACCACTCGCTGTAGATGTTTTTTAGAGTCTGCACTAAGATGAGAATGTATCACTTCTAGATGGTAGAGTAGGATGCTTTCGATGAAGGATTTGTAGCATGATGTAATCAATCTGGTATCTATTCCCAGATGATACAGCTTGCTCATAATGAGATGTCAAGTTCTGGCTTTCTTTACAGTTCGGTTGGCAGAGGCTGTAAAGTCAAGTTTAGTAGTTAGCGTAGTACCAAGATACACGAACTCCGTTACTTGATCGATCGGGGAACCATTTATTACCAGCTGTTGTGTGGTCGGGTTATCCCGTGCATTGCTGAAAACCAGTTCTTTGGTCTTCTTCGAGTTAAGAAGCAGGTCATGTTCGCAGCACCAAGCATATAGATGATCTGCTTCTTGTTGGAGACACGATGGCTGGGTACTCGTGAGAAACTCTAGTATGACTGTGTCATCAGCATATTTGAGGATTTCGGTATTGGAGTTGAGTGTTGGCATACTGGATACATAGAATGAGAAAAGTAGCGGACTGAGCACACAGCCTTGAGGGCTCCCAAAAGATGTTTTCGTAGATGCTGATACATTGGACGTTGTTATAACACGTTGTGTGCGATTTGTGAGGAAACTGTAAAGCCAGTTAAGAATATTCGGATGAATATCATAATCACAGAGTCTGGAGATTAGCAGGGACGGATTTATAGTATTAAAGGCGCTGGTGTAGTCAATGAATAGTGTTCGAACATAGTTTTTAGCATTATTGTCTAGATGGAGACTTACTGAGTCAATAAGAGTGATGAGCGCATCTTCAGGCGACCGATTCTGCTGTTATGCGAACGGTGATGAGTCATCGAGATGTGGGACTATGCGCCTCACTATCAGCTTCTCCATACACTCTGCTACGACTGATGTCATAGCTATGGGCCGGAAGTCTTTCGGTTCTGATGCACCAGACAGTTTTGGTAAAGGCTTAATAGTGGCTGCTTTCCATGCTGATGGCATAGTTCCTTGCTTCACCGACATATTGAATAACGACGGCAGAGGTTCGGTGAACGAGGATGCAGCTGTCTATAGCAATCGTGCAGTCAGATGGTCTGGTCCAGGGCTCTTATTCGTCTGGAGACTGCGCACTACAGCATAAACTTCAGAAAACGTAAAGAAATCATCACAGTTCACAATATCAGGGAAAAAAGACTTTCATTAGCCTTTTCAAAACGATTATAGAAAACATTCAAAATATCAGCATCGAGAGAGCACTCTTGTTTAGTATCGTTCAATTTCAATAAAGATTTCAAATTAGACCATGCCATTCTGCTATTAGATTGCATAGATTGTTCAACAGTGGAGGCATATTGTCTCTTGGCATGTCTGATTTCCCGTTGGACCTGGGCTTTCAGTTTAGGGTGGTCAGAGGACTGATCTTTAAAACATTCATTTCTGTTATCAATCAACCTTTTGATTTTGGGAGTAATCCAGGTTTTATCATTTGCTGGGATTGTCACATTTACTGTTGGAATGCATTCTTCAATGCAAAAGTTCATATAGTCAATGAAGGTATCAGTAGCTACATTGACATCAGCATCAGGTGAGTTGAGAAGAACAGGCCAGTCGGTATCATCAAGGCAGCTGAGGAGCTTGTTAGTATTGGTCTCATTCCAAACCTGTCTGGCCACTTTGACAGGCTTACTGGTCAGGGCTTTATGTTTGTATGTTGGTAGGAGCAGTACAGAGTGGTGGTCAGATTTATCCACTTTTGGCAGCTTGGTGGTAGTGTAGCTCTTCTTCTGGATATTAACATAACATTTGTCAAGGGTTTTCTCACCCCTGGTTGAACAGGTCACTTGCTGTTTGAAGTGACGTAGGCTGATGGATGCGCTGTTGAAATCGCCCAAAGCATGATAGTAGCCTGGGGATTTCCTCTCTTTAGTGTTTCTATTTGATGGTTTATCTTTGAAACTGCTTCCTTGACAACGGTTGAAGTTGAAGGTCCAAAAAGAGAGCAATAAATAACCAATAAGATGATACAAGGGATTTCCCTTGGCAACCAGAATGGTCTTAGTCTGATTCACAGTGTTTCAATGACATTCTGCCCGCGCTTGCTGGATTTTGGAGTTGCCCTCCCACTATTGTACTGTAGGGCATTTATTATCATGCTACAGATGATGCAGTATGTGGGAAGTCGCTGGTTTACTCATGATCTCATACAAATACATGCAATTGTTATTCAACAGTAGAAGCTACAAATATCTGAATGCCGTTTTTTGTTCACTTTTTTGCTATGGTCGAGAGGAGAAATGTGAACATTGCTTAGAACCGGGCAGGTAGAAATACTCACATACTATATGTTTTAATGTGTTAAATGAATATAGTAGCACAAGCTGATGCCTTCTATGAAAATGATATTAAATATACAAAAAGTTTTTTACTAATCTTAGAGTACAAAAAATGCATGGCGGTATAAAAGTTCATTTACAAAAAGATTAATCAATGAATTTAGTCAAAACTGATTAGATTGAGCCTTCACTTGAACGCGCAATAAACTATAACAATCAATCTATATACAGAATCGATAATGATAAAAGAAATCCTAAAAAGTATGACATAACGATTTCAGTGACACTGCTTCTTGCGTAAAGGCAGGAGTATATGAAGACGGTCTTTGGTGATGAGTTTGTATTTACAGACAAAGTTCATGGGTTACACATATATAGGTGCAGTAGATAAGGTGAGATAACAGGGACCAGCTTTAGCACTATCACCTGTTAATACCCGAGAGCCGAATACATTGACCTCTAATATCACATCTGTGCTGTTGATCAGCAGTACACTTTTCACCTTACAGTGTGTATGATCTTCTATCTCAATAATATCGTCCCTCTTGACTGCTTCTTTCCACGGTAAAACCACCGAAGTCACTTTCTCAAGGCGTATGATGTCTGTAGGGACCTGGAAAATAAGTACGGAATGGCATGAGCAAGTAAGGGGAGATGATTATAATCCTAGATTTAGAAAAAACGGCACGCTTTGGTAGATTTTTGACAAAGTCCTATGTATAAAACACATAGGCCATGATTGCTCGTAATATCACATGCCAATGCCACCTTCATCCGCTTTTCTCTACGCAATACACTAGTATGGTACTGTAAGTAATGTTAACAGGAATCAAACACAGGTAATAAAATCTATTACGCACCACTTTCTGAAGCTCTTCTACATTTACTTTGTTAGCTGGTTGGTGTTCCGGCTTGCCACTGAACAATACTTTGGTAGAGCATGTCACACCCGCTTGTAATGTCTGAGAAGTGATGTCTACTTTCCTCATCACCTGTAAGTATTGGGCATGGATATTTATGCAACAAAATATTTCCACACAGCATATCAAACCTCAATATAACCACCACCAGCTATGATGTAAATACACTCAATGTTTCCACTGCTGGAACGTTAGCCTCACTATGATCAAAGCTTTATTTAGGTTAATGTCAGATGCATTGTGAAGAACGTACCTGACACACGATTCCTTTCGCATTTCCGTTAGTAGCCAACTTTCCGTCCACACCATTCTTGCGCTCAAAAGAAAACGCCCAGTATCTGTAACATAGATGCATTCAGCATATAAAATGTAGTAATTCTGGACATGATTTGTGTATGAATAAAGTCATACAGCATAATTGTGCTACCATTGATACGTCATTGTTTTGGTAATCCCAACAATTATGATCAACACATGGGCTCAGCGTATCTTACTTTCCTTTAATAATTAGAGGGGACAACCTGTATCTATATCAAAACAAGGCATGCATGTTTTTCTAATTTGAACTTACACTGGGGCAGGTCCAACACGTCTTATGTCATCCGATATGTGTAGGGCTAGGTGGATGCTTGGTGAGCCTTTATCAATCTTAGCGTATCTAGTCAATGCTAACTTCATTAAGACATCAGCTCTTGTGAGATCTGCCGACTTAACTGTCCTAAAACATAACATTTATGGTGATGACAAAACAGGATATAAGCTTTAAGGCATTAATGTTATTTAGAATTAGAAAAAATATACTAAGTGTGCGTCTTGCCAGTTTTTATATCAAACCTCAAGCTGGGGCTACATATAGTAGAACAGTGGTTAACTGTGGTAAACTATGATTAACTCACTGTGCAACATTTAGCTTTTTATGGTTATGTCACGCAATATGCTAGGCATGTTACTGATTACTTTATCAGTGTCTCTATCTAAACTTTTTGTTGGCTGATTCAAAAGATTCAAGTTTAAAACTCAGGCTAACACGATTTAACTGCAAGATAAATGATGATAATATAGATGATCATCAACATACCTCCGTAAGTATATTTCGATAGCCTCCCTCAGAAGCTGAATGATTCTCATGGTGTTGTCTGACACTAAACCCTCGGCACCGTACACAGACCCCGTTATAATAAACTCAAGCCAGTCGTGGGCCGTAAACCACGAAAAGTTGAGTCTAAGTCTGCTGACAAGTCCTGATCTAAGTATACCTTCTAGTCTATCAGCCATCTTTGTAATGTCTATCAAACCATCTGAAGTGAATGTCTGAAATATACGCTTGGCAACCCCTGTAATTCAAAACATTATTCCCAGTACACTATTTAATATGGGATTATAGCTGGGCATTAAAGCGATAGTCACTGGAATTGGATATTCAATTTATCATTCGTATCACAAATCAATGTTTGAGTAGCCTAAGCATAATCAACAGAATCTGAACCGAATAAAATGTCTAAATTTTGATATATATATCATAGAGTTCATGCATGCATGGATTTACCAGAAATTACAAAATCTAACTTACCTATTAGGAGGTTGTGCATGGGCTCAATAACATGATCTTTGACTGGGTCGTGGTAGTCTAGCTCGTTGACTATACTGTATCTTACACCAGTGTTGGTCTCCAAGTTCTCCATCCTCGTCTTTTCTCCCCTTCTGTACATGTCCTGCAACCTTCTACCTACCTCCCTGTGCTCTCTGCCAGTTCTTTTCTCTCCAACTTTCAGGATATCTTCTGGTCTCTTACGTAGCTGTTGATGACATTTTGTACATCCCTGGAAAACAATATGAATGAAAACTATTCAACATCGTCACCAAGAGGTCAAAATAGTATTGGCAAATATTGGACTTGGTCGGGGATATGGCTGCGTAGCTCAACTGGTCACATCATGTATATTACGAGGAACGAGCCATAGCGAATTCCCACATATGAATGGACTTTCACGAAACTAGTGAATACCACAAGTAAGGCCTGATATGAGCAGAGTTAATCACCGTATGTATATGCAGGTTTAGCAATCTAGAACAATGGAAACGTAGTAGAGCAAATAGGATTAAGTTTTGATAATATAACATCAACTTCTTATCATAATAGGGGCATAACTTAAGGAGACCAAACTATCCTTTGCCAGCCATTGACTGACTAATAAGCAAGAAATCCTACCTTGTTAGCATTGTGTGACAACCAGCCAAGGGTCTTTCGAAGTGCTGGCAGATCACAGGCCCAATTAAAAACCTTAGCACTCTCAATCCATCGATGACAATACCTCTTTCCAATAACCTTAGCTCGTCGACTAGTGGTCTAAGAATGTGATTCATCTGGGATGTCTTGTGGTTCGGAGGGTCCTGGGATGTTTGCTAAAATAGTTAAATGTAAGCACTGCTGTGATGAACCAGTCAATGTCATAGTGTTGCATAACATGTCATTCACTGCAATTTTTCCGATTCTACCAGCCCGCACTCTTGAACTTCTAACACTGTTGAAATTCATGGGTACAAAATAGACTTTTGGTGTCATCCTAGCGAAGGGGACGCCGAGTGAATATAACGCGGCGCAAGTAAATTAAACATACCGATAGTAAATATATTCTCTAGCTATTGACGGATTTCTCTTGTGAGAACAAGCACTGAGCTGTATATTCCCTCCATTGTGTGTACCGTCCTCTGAAAGGGCTGCCACCAGTCGATATTGACGAGCAGAGCGATAGACATGTCATACTCGTCATTCTCCAGCCATTCCTTTTCGTCTCTGAACTTCTCACAGTCGAACCAATCACTCATAACTTCGCCGTGTAAATCGTTCTCCCGATCCTGCCAGCTTCTACACCTGTAATTATTGTAGGTGGCAAAATATTATCTAAACTTGTCATACATAGATGACAACTTGATGGGTTTCAAAATAGGGATGTTTATGCACGAAACACGTTGAGATGTGTTGAAAAATGTTAAATTACATCAGTGGCGCTCGTACTTTGGGGTCTAGAGCAGCAAATTAAGCGACATCCTGTACGTTGAGACCTCACGATTTATCCAAAATATATGTTGCTTTGGTCTCATGTTTGTTTGTGTATGTATGTAATCTGGTTATGATAGAGGACACCAAAAATCATGAACTCAATAAGATGTTGCAAGTATAATACCCAAATAATCGCATTGATGAAGTATCAAACAATAAACATAGCAGTTGGATCACTATTTCTGTCTGACTAATGACAGATAATAAGAACACTGTAACTCACATTGCTTTAAACTGCTGACTCCCATAGAGTTTGATCTTCTCTTAAATCCATGTAGAGATAGGTCTGTACGGCATGATAAGAGATTCTTTGAGGGGTGCCTGACAATGCTTTCTTTTTCCGTTTATCAGTAACTCGTTCCCACAGTCGACATTTTCTCCAATGTTGTTATCAGTATATATACATCTGCAGTCCCGACACAGTCTGTATAGACGGAACTTTTCATGAATACCTGTGACAACAAGAATAAGAAGGTTATTTTTACAGTCTAAAATAATCATAATATTTTTAGGGATGTAAAATGGACAAAAAATGGGAGGTTTCATAAATATAAAATATCCCTGTACTTAACATAAACTGAAAATTTTGAATATGTTGATCCTCAGCTTGAATTTGTTGAATTTAGTATAGTTAGCAAATGCATCTCATAAAATAAGTTAATCTCCTATAATTAGTCATATGGCACTAATTACACAGCCCACTTTGTGGTTAGCTGATACACAGCTTAACGAAGCCTTGAATTCTATGTACTGTATTGGTAAGAAAACTGGCAAACAAATAATATTTACTAGACTTCATTTTGTCCTGTCCATCATAATCATCAATACAAATATGTGGCAGAGGATCGATTTATCTTTGCCTTTCTAACATAATGAAGTGGCATGCAAATGTGACAATGAAGATACTGTTCTATAATGATTACCGCCTGTATAGTCAGGTCAGGTGTCTGACTATCATGAACATGATATGCCACCTCAAGGGGCATATAGTATGCCGGCTAACGGGAACGGATGGAACTTACCCCCGCCTGGTGCTTGGGGCGTGCCTAACATGGGCTGGAATGGGCCGGTCGTAGGGCCATACCCTAACCACCCTGGTAACCCGCAAGGGGGCGGGCCACCAATGCAGACAGGGCAGGGAGGGAATTCCCAGCCGCCAGCCAGGAATGGCGGCCCAAGTGGTAACCGAGGACCAGTATGTAAACATTGTAAGGGGGATCACCCTTCCTTCATCTGTAGACCGTGTAGACATTGTCAAGGGCCCCATTATGATAACCAGTGTCTGGAAAGAAACGGGTTGTGAAACTCTTGACCCATTTCTTAAACCCGGTCAATGGAAATGGGAGAGTTGACAAACCGGAATTCTCAACTAAACAGTACTCACCTTCAGTGAGGGTGAGCAGAGTATGCTTCCCTCAAGCACCAGATCAGATCAAGCCTTACGCTGTAAGGAAAGTAAAATATGATTCATGCATTGTTAACCGAATTTGGAGTTATGCTCCGTGTATACTTATCTCAATGAGAGAACAACTCCCTGTAGCTTTATCAGAAGTTGATTGTAAGGCCCAATCTGGTGCAATCGAGAACAAGGTACAGCGAGTGGCTGATAGTTGTTCAATTGATATCTTATACAGTTGCGAGGTCCACACAGAGTCAGCAGACAAAATCATATATGAAGTGGATAAGATGGAAGGTCGTACTCCTGAGGTTGAAGGTACATTACCTGCAGATGTAGATAACTGCTCAGCTATTGCAGATAGTGGCTCAAACGCTCCCTGTGCTGGTGTCCACGTTGATGGGTTCGATGATGACACACTACCGTGGGATCCTGGTGAAAGGGGTGAAAATGGGGATGCCAGAGTAACTCTCCAGGGTATCCCTCTAAAAGGGACGGGAGTTAAAGACATAAAGTGTATGAGAGGTATAGCCACCTATGTAAGAGTGGTAGTAAATGGATATGTTTCATTATTTCAGTTGGATACAGGCTGTAGCGCAACGGTCATCAGCTAGCACTTTGCCCAGTTTATTGACCTCATCTCACTAGACGACAAACCAGACCCTAAAGTGATAAACAGGGGTGCTGACGGGGCCAATATACCGAGCTACGGTTTTAAACTGGTTGAGGTCGAGATTAATGGTATTAAACTACTGGGTAAGATGATGGTCAGCCAAGTGAGTGAGAATGGATTTCTAGGGATGGATCTACTGTCCCAAGCCGGCGCTATCATCAATTTTGAGGAAATGTACATACAGCTGTATGAGCAAAAGACACCATTGCTAACCAAAGAAGGAAGGAGAATAGTCAACAGCCTGATCACTAGAGAATCAGTTCGATTACCTAAGTATAGCCAGAATATTGTCGGCTTAGATCTGAGGAGAGGTAGCTCTATGATTGGTCTGGTTGAGCCCCGTACCTCGGTTTTGGACCATTACCAGGTCATAGGAGGGCGAAACCTGGGAAACACAGCTAATCTCAGAATGAAGGTAATCAATCCTTCGCCACATGATGTGTTCATACCGTCGGGTACATCTATCGCGTACTTTGTTTGTGAATCAGCTCTGCAGTTTCCTAGGAAAGAAGAACCAGAGTGTTGTGTGAACAATATATCAGTAGAGCAGGTCGATGAGAATACGGCCTGGCCAGAGCATGTACAATGCCTCTATGACCAGATCCCAGATGATATTTCTGCAGGGGCGTGTTAATTCGATATGCTTCTGTATTCTCTAAAGATGAAAATGACGTTGGGTATTGTGACTGGATTAAACATGAAATCAGGTTGCTTATCCGTCAGCCCCCATACAGGGTGGGACATCATGAAAGTACAGAGATTGAGAATCATGTCACCAAGTTGTTGTGGCTTACAATATGAAGAGCTACTTGTCTACATGGATATTGTGATAGTGTTTTCAGCTACTCAAAGCCAGCATGTGGAGCGTCTCGGCAAGATGTTGAGCAGGCTTCATGACGCTGGTCTGAAAATAAAACCATTAAAGACGTTCATGTTCCAGAAGCAAGTAGAATATTTGGGCCACATTGTTAATGAACAGGGTATACATACAGACCCAAAAAAGTCAAAGCTATTGCCGATATATCAAGCCCAGCCGAGGTTAAACAACTGAGGAGTTTTCTGGGGCTTGCAGGATATAATCGCAAATTTATTCCTAACTTTGGCGGAGTTACCCAGTCTTTGTGTAGGTTGCTCAGGAAGAAGTTCAAGTATGTATGGGATGAGGAGTGTGAAAAAGCATTTTTATGCTTAAAACAGCTGCTATGCGACCATACCGTATTGGCCTACCCGGACTATCAGAAACCATTCATACTGGACACTGATGCCAGTTACATGGCTTGTGGGGCTGTGTTAGGCCAGCTGGATAATAATGGAGATGAGCGACCTATAGCTTACTTTAGCTTCGCTCTAAAGGACTCACAGAAAAACTATGGAGTATCAAAATTGGAGATGTTGGGACTGGTCAGTGTCATCAGACATTTCAAGACGTATTTGTATGGCGCGAAATTTTTCTGCCGCACAGATCACCACAGCCTTATTTGGCTTAAGAATATGAAACATCCCCAGGGCATATTAGCCAGATGGCTAGAGATATTATCGCATTATGATTTCACAGTGCACCACCGTGCTGGGCAGCTACATGCCAATGCCGACGCTTTGAGCAGGCTGCCATATAATATTCAAGGTGAAGATACACATTTTGCCCAGAGTATAGGAAATCATATTCATGTGATGGATCAAGCTTTGCGATCAGAAGGAATAGCTGGGGACGACATTGAGCTCACCAGTGTGGCTATCAGCCCAGATGAAATAAGGGATGCTCAGAAAGCTGACCCGGATGTGAGTTGAATCCATGAATGGATAAGTAATGATGTTTATCCGCCAAACAAAGAGCTGAAATAGCCAACTCGTTGCATAAGGTTTTACCTTGGTAAAAGAGATTTGCTCGAATTGAAGGACGAGCTACTGGTTGAAAATTCTACAATGGTCAACCGGGTGGTAATTCCTCACTCAATTCAGGGCAGGGTAATAGCTAGCTTCCATCATGATGACCACGCCGACATCGAACGTACCTACAAAAGAATAAATACATATTACATTTATGGCATCTTATGCACTCACAGATAAGAGATTATATACAGCTATGTCATAGCTGCCAGTTGCATAAAGCCGCCAGGAATCCAACCAGACCCCGCAGCTTAGCTACCGGGGCAATAATGGATCAGGTCAGCCTGGATATTGTTGGCAGTTTCAGACCCACAAATAATGATAACACGGTGATCCTAGTGGCCATCGAACACTTCTCAAGGTGGGCTGAGGCTTACCCCCTTACGCATGCCACTGCTGAGAGTTGTGCACAGGCATTATATAATGGTATATTCGCTAAATTTGGGTTTAGCAGAATCATCCATATGGACAGGGCTGCCTACTTTATGTCAGAATTAGTGGATGAGCTGGCGCGGTTGGGGTACAGTAAAAATACGTTCTCATGCAGGTACCACCCTGAGGGTAACAGCATGGTGGAGCAGATGAATGGGACACTAATAAATAGCCTGCGTACCTGATGCCAACCGAGAGTGGGATGAAATGCTGGAGACAGTGATGGTAGCCTACCGGGCAACGCCTCATCCAGCTACAGGCTTCACACCAAACAGAATAATGCTCGGTAGGGAAACCAGGCTATGCCAGGTAATGTGCCCAGAATCTGATCTGAAGCCTGTAAAAGAATATATAAAAGCACTGGATAATACTCTCTATGGGGTATACAATAGACAGAGGAATTTATTAGCTGAAGAGTGCCATTTTGATGGGGCTATCCATGCGCCCTTCAGCGAGGGTGACAGGGTGTTCATTAAAAAGAAGAAATCCGAGCTGAACAAGCCGGGCAAACTAGAGAGTCGGTACTATGGGCCATTTACCATCAAGAAACGGATGGACTTTGACTCGTACGTGTTAAGAGAGGGTGATAGAGATGTGATTGAACATCATTCTCGCTTTAAATTGTACCATGAAAACGGCGACTCAACGGCCGATGGTATGGAATCACCGCTACCGGATGTTGAGCTACCCGCTAGTCCCGATGACAGTAGCTAGGATAGCGCAGGCCCTAATATGGAACATAATGGGGCTGAAACCAGTTTGGTCAATGAGAATCGTGACGAGTTTGTCACAATGGGCTGATGGGCTGTTGCATACAGGCGGGGGCAACGCCATGGTTTGGTAGCCTCGCCTCCATTAAAGATTATATACTACGCGATACCAAAATAATCTAGGAAAAATGGGTAAACATTTTGAGTGTGAAAATTGTGACTATGAATGCCGAGTATTGTCAGACATGGTAACACACTATGCGGAATGTCAGAGGGAGATGGACCAGGAATCTGGGCTGGAGGTTGACATCGATGGGGCTTCCAACGTTATGGACGTTGACCTAGAGGATGTAAGAGACTCACCTCGAAAAGAAAAGCCGATCACTCTAGTAAAGCCGCCAAAAGAGGTATGTAGAGAGTTGTTATGGTTACACTCCCAAACCCTGAGGTCAAATTGCTGAAAGAGGAAAATAGCATATAATGATATTATTATATTGGATTGATATGTGTCTAGGCAGCTGTTATTTATTGCTCCCTGTTGCTGTTGACAAAATCTATATTGGATTTATATTGTTACAGACCAGGAGACCAGCGATTAAAACGGGCCAGCCACCATCCAGAACAGCGGCCATCTTGATCCCTAGGGAGGAGGCCCCTCTGCCGCCGAAGGGAAGAGGAGGAAGAGGTAAAGGAAGAGCCAAGCTAACTGGCATCGCAAAAAAAGATTGCGAACTCCTACAAAAATACCAAGAAACCTACACCTGCCAAAAATGGTCAGGCCAGGGAGATGCAGGGCGGTATGCCCAGCTCTCTATTCGCCTCCACGTACTCCACCATTATGATAGACAAAACACAGATGGAGGGAGACCCTCAATGGCGGATACCACGGACCGATCCAGGACCGGACGCCGCTCGAACCAAAGATACTAACTAGCTAGACCACAGACACATCTTACAGAATTGATTATTCTTTACGCTTAACATGTCCTCTATTTATGGTTTAAATACAAATAAATACGTATCATAAATAAATACATACAACCGTATTATTAATCAAATTCAAAATACAGGTCTAATATACCATAAACCTGTCTAAAGATCAGGCTCTGTGAAAGCTGTGGTAATGGTTCACGTACCCTCAACATAATCACAATAAAGTGGTCGCAACTTGCTGCATGATGATATTGTATTACCTATGACTCTTCCAGTCCATGGCTCTGTGATACGTGGTTGAAAGCAATCGCAAGGTGGTTCAACTTAGCCCAGCTAAGATTTATATCAGTATGCAAGAAGGTTAAGATGTAAATAATGATTACCAGAGAGATAGATGTCGAGTGTGTCTGTCAGTATGTCCAGGTGGGAGTATGAATGGAATGGATACCAATGGGGTGTGATAAGTGTGTAACCTTGTTAGGTCAGATAAGTGAGCTAGTGAATTGTTATGGCCAGTTGACTATCTGTATGAGCTCAATATGAGTACCATGAAAGGCAAGTGAGTATCCTACTTTAGGTCAGTTAGTTGAGCAAGTTAGTTGTAATGGACAGTTGACACCCTCTGTATGTATGCTCGATATATGTAGTGGAATACCACCAGTCACGGGTTTTCCCAGCTAAGCCGATGGCATCCCAGAATGCCAGTCAGGGTTTTCTGACTATGTGTCAGTGACAGCCCAGAACACGCCAGTTCCCAGAGCTCTGCCACTGTTTTTACCCCACCTTTTCCAAGTTACAACTTAAATAGTGTGCTATTGTGCTGGCTGGAGGAGATAATGACTGGAATAAATACAGTTGAGAATAGCATACAGTAATTATGATGATGACTCAGTAGCTGTCACATACACTGTATGTGACACGCCTAGGTGCATGACTCTACATGAAGTTAGGCATTGTATATTGCACTGTCATGGTTGCCATGGTCTTAATCTGATTAATTGTTATAATCTTCCGCATTTACTTCCATTTTTTGCACATTTAATTACCATCTAAATGCGGAGGTTGGCCATCAAAATAATGACGTATCATCCCACCTGTTTCTATTTTTACGACCTATTTATACAGGTCAGTATAAAGAACAGTGGTTCTTGCTCTGAAGATTCAGTTACAACTTGGCGTTGCAATTTATCAGTTGCCTGGGGCATTTGCCCCAGGGTGTAGTTCAGTAATAAAATCATCAAACTGCCGAAAAACTGCATTCAGTATTGTAAAGTAATCTCATATGAACTCTGCCAGCAGTGAACTGTCGTGATCTTTCTCGATCCGACATAGCTATCAATGCAGAAAGCCTTAGTTGAGTGTAATAATATTTTAATTACTACAGGTTGTGTGTAAAAGAAGTATCTCAGGCTCATGATTCAAGCCTACTCTACTACTCACTGACTGAGAGTCAGAGCAATGTCACTGTGCATATATGTAGAATCTATTATTATGAGTGGCACTCATACATATACACGACTGATCGCAATGTGGCATGATGATGATAAAACAAGTGTTTGATTACTCACCGATTGGTTAAGTAATGCAAATAGGCATTGTTGTTCCACTGTGTCGTCTAGGTATCCAAAAAAGGGAGCTTCTGCAGTCTCCCTACCAAGATTCCGTGGTATCATCATTGTATTGTATCAAGCATCATTAGTGACCACATGACAGTGATGAATGGCCGAAGGGGTCGCATAGTAACAAGAAATTCTGGATGAATTTACTCCATCAGATGGAGCATGATCAATGTATCATTATCAAGCAAGATGCCAGTTATGTCAATATAAATATAGGCTACTATTAGTTAGTCCTAAGAACTCATAGTACATGTAGGACTGGATGTCCAGCATTCAAGATATGAAGATGTGCCACTCTGTTCTTGCAAGTTATCCTCTTCCTAGATGGGTCGATACTAAACCTCGATCTGAGGGTTTTCTAGACTTGTCGAGGGGACAACTCAGTTACTGGACTTTTGCAAGCGTTACCACGATAGGAGCCGCTACTGCAGCTGGGGAATGTTGGAAAACCGAATTAGCTTGACAGTTTCCTCTCCTCATTGGGCTATAACGAGCTACTATTGGGCGAATAAGAAAGAGATGCAAAATGTGAGATCATGAGCAAGGGAATAGTCCCTTGTTCTGAAGATCCCAATTTTGCAAGGGTAATCTGTTGTGAGTCTAGAAGAGTTGTCTTTCCTCAGAATAAAGGGGCACGACTCCAAGAACCATGTAATGGCTCGTTAGGCTAATCAGGGCTAATTGGGCCAAGGAGATGGTGTGCTCGGGGTATGACAACCATGCCTCCTGGCAGTTATTTCCCTTGAACCAAACACTTCATCAACAGGTGGCCCTGTGCTCCAACAGAAAGACCGGAAACAACCATCACCGAGCTGTCAGCGCTGCCAACGGGTATAGTTGGACGGCATGAACTTTTTGGGATATATAATAATTGAGATACGGAGCTAGTGACGACGGCCATCTAGATAGGTTTAAGCCTTCCTGGGTTGGCTGCAGGCGCTACCAGTAAGCAGATCACCGCACTCTGAGTATATTCTTGGATTGAGACCTGCTAGCCAGCAGCTTAATACAGGCAATCCGACCAGCGCAGAACAGTTGCTATACCGCCTTCGGGAGTGGCTGATACATCGTATCACTTATAGCAGACCTTCTCAGCAGCAGGTCCCGGGTTTAGGCCCGAGGTAGGAGACCAGGTTAAATCCTGAGGTAGGAGACTGGGTTTAATCCCGAGGTAGGCGACCAGGTTTAGGCCTGAAGTTAAGTACCTGACTGGGTTCAATCCCGAGGTAACAGAAGAATACCAGGAGGAATCCTGAAATATCAGGAATCACCATCATTGAAGCAGGTGAGATCTTTAGTCTCATTCCTTTGACTTTACAAGCTGGAATCACTGTACTTATATCATATGCATATAACCAAGTCGAGTCCTATTTGTAATCAAGGTTTGCTTCTCTTTTGCAGCTAATGAAGGGTAAAGACCGAAGAACCAGCACAGATAAAGAAAGACAGCACAGACACCAAATAATACACATGTATACGTTGTATCATTTTATTTTTGAACAGTAATAAAAAGTCTTATTACGAAATACACATCCGGTTTCTGTTTGTTTTCCAGCATCTGAAAAAGAAAATGAACTGCAATTAGCCTCAAACAAAATCTAACAGTATTTAGCAAAACCTCGGGGGGGGGGGGGGGGGGGTAGCCCGGAGCCGAACCACAAGCTTGATCTGAATACTAACGTTTGAACCTAAAGCAGCTGACATTTCAAACATCAATTCTTCCTGTAAATACTGCAGATGCAATCAATTTCACTTTTTCAAGAAAATACTCAGCCTAGTATTCCAGTCTGCGCATGTGCGAACTGTTGAGGCATACGTTCGTCTCTGCAGCATAGGGCTTGAACTAATTCACCTAGTCTGAGTACCAAAATTGGGAAAACAATGGAAACCCATATTTTGGAAATATTTGGGCCTAAATGGAACACTGGTTTTGATATCTCATAACCTTGAACCCTGGGAGTTGCGTTTCTTGATGGAAGGCAGTGCCACCACTCCTGTGCTGCAGAGATAGACTATGTCACAAGGCTATCCTGCAAGCAGAATGCTAGTATTCAGTATTCAGCCTTAGCCTTTAACCAAAACACTTTATCTTCTTTACACAGAACTTCCAAAATTTCATCCTGTGTTTACCAGTGATTCACTCAACAATTTGCCTGCAAACAGAGGTACTTTTTTCCCATGTTTTAATTTAAATAAAATAGAATACTACTACTACTACTTAGGCTCAATATTACTGCACCACTTTAAAGTGCCAAAATCAAAAGACTCAGAAATGGCACCAAATTCAACTCTCATATGAAACACACTGATTTCGAGATTACACTATTAGTATGTGTATCTCTGATCGATAGAGCTTCTGTCGCAAATATTGAGCACCTACATTTGGCTAAAAAAGAGGACAACTTTAATTTTATCAAACAGACATGATCGAAACAGATTTACCTAGCTCTGCATAATTAGTTCTCTCTTCTGAGCTTAGGCTAGCAATACACAGTTTCGATGTCACTTTTCTTGTCAAAAACATGTGTTAAATGCTCTTCTAAAACTGTTAAAAGGTGATATCAGATTTTCTAAATATAAATTAGAATATTTTAACAAAGAATGAGAAAGTGATAAGTGTATATCCAAAAGTTTGGGTAATCATCCATACGTCTCCTAAATACTGAATTTCAGCTGCACTCAGGCTAAGTGAATTAATTCACTCTCTATCGATCAGAGATATACATGCAATAGTATATCACGTGATCAGTGTGCATATGAAATGCTATTTATAAGTGCTGAATTAATACTTTAGTGTTTTCACTTTGCTGCTCTGCCACATAAGCTATAGGCAGACTGGGGTACACATTGTTATACAGATGAGTGGTAAATGCAAGGAGAAACAGGAGACTGTTACTCCTTGTTGGTAAATAAATGAAAAATAAAATAATAATAATTAATGTACCTCTTGAGCTGTCACTGTTTTCAAACAAGGAGTAACACATTTACTCCTTTGTTGGAGCAACCTAAGAATGATACTACTTGCTCCAGTGGGCAGTGTGTGGTTGCTAGTGAAAGTCTGGCTGGTCCTAAGCCAAATGCTGCACCCTTGCCATCTCTCACTCATTGGGACTACCTGAATTGGGCCAATGAGTATGATGGATGCCCCATTCTGTCTGCAATAAAATTATATAATTGTAATTATTATCATATTTGTTTCAATTATATAAATATGTAGGCCTAGGCAGTGAAACATTTTCATAGTAATCCACAGCCAGACCTTAAAATCATTCGGGATGGCGATCGCGGTCATCAAGGGGTGGGAGGGAAGCTAGGCAACTTTATTGTTTGTAATTTATCACTTTTTTGATTTGAGCACCAGTTTACAGCACATTTGTCTCATTCCACAAAGTTCTAACCCTCATTTTCAGTTTCCTCATACCCATAATAAAATAAAATAAATGTGGGGACTTGTTCATGGTTGTCTTCTCCCTTCAGACACGGCACTTTGTGGAGACTTGAAAATGAATCTTGTCGATGTAGGCTCGCTAGTAATATACCTTAGGCTATGATCTATGTAGCGATCCCAGATTGTCATCCTTTTGCCTTTATTTTCCCACGCTTACCTTGACGGTGGAATATGACCGAAACGACAACTCCTAATCAAATATAACAAGTCTCCCAAAACTGCCGTATCTGAGAATGTTCAGACAACGGAGAAGACAGACAATAATAAGTCTACACATTTTAATGAGGTAACCACATAGTGGTAAGTTTTAAGGTATGAGGAATCTGAAAATGAGGGTTAGAACTCTGTGAAATGAGGCAAAAATGCTGGTGCTAAAGTTAAAAAAGTGATAAATTGCAAAAAGACGGAAGTTTCTAGCTTTCCACTCACCCCCTTAACGACCGCCTATGGTCAGTCTTAGTCCTACGGTTGAGTCAGTCTCACTAAATTTCTTTTTCAGTCAGAGTAAGTGAAATTGATTGGAAGGAATATGCCCCCATTTTACCACAATTATATAATAAATAGGCATTATACTTTAATCCACTGCAACTTATTTATATAGTAGAAATTATTCTAATATAGACCAATGATATTTGAGACCATTCGGACATGTTAAATAGTATCCTACAAAGTGAGTTACCGGGATAACCAGACACACACTCAATGATAGCATGATATTCTGACAGAGTATTTCCGAGAATTCCGGTCCAAATCTTGATTGTTGGAAATGTCATGAACCCGCCCATTTTTTGATTGATCTTTATTTGGGCCGATCTTATAAAGGTATTTAGGACTTAACGCAGATACCTTTATAATGCTAAGGCCTACTCAATAGTGGTGTTGTCGTATTTACGCTATGATGTATTCTCCGAAACAACAAAAGTTGACGCCGTTGACACTAGGATCTTGCACAGCCAGAAATGAAGATAGATAGAAATGAAGATAGATGGATAGATAGATAGAGCTAACCGATCAGGAGGCGGTGCAGCAGTGTACATCAAACAAGATCTCCCTGTATCGCAGCTAAACAAGTATACCTACAACGATGATGTCACATCAGCCACCTGGGTGAAAGTCTCCTCAGCAAGTGCAGCACCTGACATCATATTTGGCTGTATATATCATCCACCTAATGCTATAGAGGGGACAACTCTCGAGTACCTGTCTAAAACCATCACCGATATCCTTGTCAAACACCCAAACTGTTCTCTTGTCCTGGGAGGAGATTTTAACACCCTAGATTGTTCCATTCTTGGTGACGTGTTTAATCTGACCAATATTGTAAATTTCCCAACCCGTGTAAACTCGTTTCTCGATAAAGTGTACACCAATGAGTTGTCGTATAAACATGCCATTGTTACTAAATGCTCTCCCCTTGGTAGATCTGATCATGCCTGTGTTGTTGTATCTAGTTGTTTTTTGAGAAAGTCAGAGTATAAGACCATTCACAAACGCACAGTCACCACCACAGCTCGTAATAACATTATGCTAGAAATAGCTAAGGTAGATTGGTCGTTATTATCAAATATTAATGACCTTGATACATTGGTGAGAAAGCTATCAGGATATAATCACAACTATTTACCACAAACACTGCCCAAACAGACACCTACGTATCAAGACAGATAGCAAGCCAGCCTGGGAAACCCCCTTGATTCAAAAGCTTCGCCGTGCGAAAGACAAATCCTTCACCCAGGGAAAGCCCACTTACACATATCTACGTCAGATACTTGAAATCCTAATATCTAAAGCTAAGCAACGATACTATGACAGTAAGATAAACCATCTGAAAGCAGGCTCAACAAACTGGTGACAATGTATCAAGTCTCTCTACCCGACCACAAAATCTGACTCACAATCCAATTACATCGATGGTGATCTCTGCACACCAAATCAGTTCGCTTGTAATCTGAACTCCTACTATAACAACATAGCCAGTGTACAACCCCAGCCTACCGTCATAATATCCCCTACCAGTCATAAAGCCGAGGTTATATCCATTGGGCTAGTTAAATTAGCACTGAAAAATATCAACGCGGGAAAAGCTGTCCACAGCCAAGACTATCCGCCGTGGATAACTAAAAACTGTGCAGAGGACCTTTGTATATCTATCACCATCATTGTAAACAAAACTCTGCAGCAATGTAAATTCCCGATGCTATACAAGAGAGCAGAAATCACCCCAATCCCGAAAACAAGATCCGCTGCCACCTGCAAAGACTATAGACCAATATCGCTGCTATGGCATATTGGCAAAGTAGTAGAAACATTTATTTGTAGAACACTCCGACAGCAACTAACACCTAAACTAGAAGACAATCAGTATGCTTACAGGTAAGGTGTCGGGTGTATATCTAGATGATAGCAAAAACATCGGCATGCAGCTAGTCCTCTATGATTTCAGAAAGGCGTTTGACTTAGTGGACCACTCGATATTATTGTCAAAACTGAAATTCCTAGATGTGTCTGAGGAATTAATAGCCTTAGTAGCACACTATCCGCAAGATCGTCAGCACTGTGTAGCCCTTCGACAACATAACACCACCTCTACATACTTGAAGAACAACGTCGGCGTACCTCAAGGTACACTGTGCGGCCCTGTGCTTTGGTTAGCATTCGTAAACTCGCTTCAATTCCAACATGGAACGACTATTAAATATGCTGACATGATATATGACACTACCACTATCTACCCTCTAGCTAAAGAACAAACTAATACCATCAGCAATACGAAAGCATCTGTTGAGTTTGTTGTACCGAACATAGGCCAAGAACTCGTGAATCAGTGTTCTGATTGGGCAATGGCTAATAAGATGAAGCTTAACACACAGAAAACAAAATCACTAAACATCTCTCTACGGAAAGAATTAATAATGAAAAACAATATCACAATCGATGGCTCCGACATAGAAAATGTCACCTCTAGTAGACGCAAGCCGATCAATCGAAAGATACACGGCCTGCTTGTTCTCAAACAGTCAGGTGTAGACCAGGGCTCTCTTATACATATGTATAAGTCACAAATCATACCAACGATTAGCCATGCAGCTGCAGCCTGGTTCCCCTTCACTACTGAGCAACAGAGAGCAGAAATAGAGAAATGTCAAAAACTAGCACTACGCATCATATACAATGAAACAGAATGCTATGAAACGAGACTAGAACTGGCACAGATTCCAGCACTGTGCACGACTCTCAATGAACAATGCTCCACCTATATGGCCCGTCTAACAACAAACCATGATCATCCCCTGAGGTCAAGAATGAGAATCAAACAAGCTAGTAGACCAAAGCGTTCATCCAGCTCCCAGTCTGACTTTTATTTTACCAAAACAAGACCGGTAAAACGCAGTGACTTTATTTTAGCAAATCCTAAATATAGCGAGTAGTAGTCCATGTCTATTAAAGCTTTTACTTTTTGAATATTTTTTGAATTTACCAAGGCACATTTTTAGTTTTCCATTAATATTTTTTCAAACAAAGATTTTTATCTATTGTAAGCATTTTCGGATGAAAAGCTCCAATTAAAACAAACAAACAGAAATGAGAAGTTCAATTGGGATGAAATTGCCGCTCCGTCTTATGTGATTGGTTACCCCAGTAGTCTGAACCAAAGTGTTGGCTGAACTGTACACTGCTACTCACACAAATTAAAGATATATACATATGTTATTAAATACAACACGCTATGTTGTTTGTTGTTGATGGGTGACCGTGAAAGCTCAAAATAACTGTTGCCAATTAAGTGATTGACAATCATATCAATCTCTCGACTATGCATTACATTAAAGTTGCTTGTTTGTTGTAGACATGCCGAAGGGAGAGAGAATATGTAAAAAATGCTCAGAAGTAGTGATGGCGGCGGCCAAGAAATGCAGTAAGTGTGCACCACATTTTCTTATTTCTCATCGATGCTCTTTTGGTTAATTTCCTGACATGGTGTAAATTTTGTGAGTTTGATGGTAAGATATTTTCTATTTCACCAATGTAATCTCTGTTGCTTTTGAGAAGGCATTCCAAATTGTTTATAGTTATGTACGGTAGCTTTTGACGCCCTAGTGATTGGTAAGAGAAACAAAATTTCATCTAGTTTGTATCTCAAGGCACAAGCTAAGATTATACAGATTGGACTTAAGAATTGTTTTTTCGATTATATGTATTGCCCATGTGTTTATGCAAAACCACCTATCTTTTCCAGAAACTCCAATAATTAAGTCGGGGATTCAGGCCCGCAAGGAAGCTGAGAGGAAAAGAGGGGAGGAAATGAGGAGAGACCCTGGAAGAAGGAAGAGGGGACATGCTATGGAGCAATTCATGCTATCGGTTAGTGACGGTTCACCAATTTATTGCTTCATGTCATCATTCTAGGTTAAATACGAATACAAGATTGTAGTTGGTACAAAGGTATAATAAGATTCTTCAGTACAAAATATGATAGTAGTCTGTTTGCCGCTATGTGACTGATTGGTTTCTGGCTGAGTCATGTATTTGTTCACCTTAGTTCTCCAACTACATGTAACATGGGAGTTGCCTTCACTTGTATGTGGCTGGGCAACTTCAAAGTAATATGTGATGGCCATTAAAATTTGGCCACTAGTCAAAATAACACTGCATAACGGTGCATCAATTTGCATAATTTAGTTTAATATCATTATTGTAATGATGTCCATGACGTTATGTTCCTCAGGTATGTATATAGTGATCCATATTCCTGCACATACAACCATTGGCCAATATTAAAGAGGAACTTAACTTGAAATCCATATTTGCCCAAATTTGCCCAAATGTTCACAGTCATATAGAATGTCATGTTCCAACTTTGGTCATGTGTGAAATTTCCCGCCTAGTGACATCACTCACCTCATACCTAGCAATTCATCAGAGCTGTGACATCACTCACCTGATCCTCATAGTATTGATTGTATCATGTGAATGATTCATAGATATTCATATAATATTTTCTCAGTAAATATAGTATTTTTTATTTTGATTTAAAAACTCTGCCATAATAGTGAGTATTTTAAATATAATTAAACTAATAATTACTGAAATATCTCAATAATAATACTATTTTGAATTTTGGTGGGCGGAGCTTGGAGTATGAATACTAAGCAAAGGTAGTTCCTAACTCATGCTCATAAAAACATGTGTGCAACTGAAAGCAGTGGCATATATTAGCACTCACGGCCCACGGAGTTTCGTGAGTGCCTGCATAGCTCAGTGTGTAGAGCGTCCGCCTCTAAAAATCGCTGGTAGTAAGATTGTTGTGGGTTCGAATCCCATCAAGGTCAGTTTTTTTTTCAAATGGGTGCTTTATAACTGGAGCATTTTTACCGTAATCTTCTACTGCTATTGAGTTGTTTTCTGAAAGTACCCAACAGCTCAGTGAGCTATTGAAATACCTCTCTGCTTGCACTATTTTGCTACCGATATGCAAAAATTTTCGTGGTGGGAGGGCGATTAAGCGCCCCTCCCACACCCTCCCCGCCACGCCTACGGCGTGTGGATCGGGCTGCGCCCGATTATTATGCTCATCACTGAAAAGTCAGTGAGTGAAATTTTTTAGAATATACGCCCCTGACTGAAAGTATACAGCATATCAGTGTTATAGAGAGCTAACTGAGAGATCAACCTGTATATTGTTGCCGTGAAACTTGAAGCATTTCTTCTTGTAACATTTCCATCTCTAAATGCTATCAATATATTGGACTGTTCTCATCCATCCACTACTATTACATTATTGATTGACACAGACAGATTTAGTATGTGAACTGTTTAGATGAGCAATAGAATGCATACTGACTCATGCTGGGGATATAATGCCCATTAAATTAATGTGTGCGGTGAGCCATAAATAAATTGCCATACTGCTGCGAAATTATACTGCCTGCTTTGAATGAGACAGTACATATGCACCAGCAATATTTACTATCTTTGTACTGGAGTTGTCTGCTTTTTCCAATGATGTCACTAATTATTGCTAATTTTAATTCTCCCAAAAAGAAGCTTTACATTGCACGGATTGAATTTTAATTTTCATAACATCCCTCCCCCATGTCCTAAGTATAGTGTGCAGTAAAATGAAGGTCCAAGGTTGATGCGTTCAATCTATGTTAAGTTCCTCTTTAAGCTGTTGGTGTCTCGTGTCTTGTCTTGTGATATTACTAAGCATAGCTTTAGGGTTTGGTAACCTTAAGTACAATGACATTTTACCTGACAGTATTTATTTTATTTTGACAGGCAGCAAGACTCTCTGGTTTTGGTATCGAAATTTCATTTTTTGCCTAAGGAGAAAGAAAAGTCCAGCTGTGGTCCTCAAACCTGGACAATGAAAGAATAAAAAAACTGGCACTTGTTGCCAACGGCCTGGCAGGCTTGCCGGCTAGCAACACAAACTGTAAGTGGTCAAATAGTGTTTCATTGATCAAGGGAATTTTGCATCGGATTGACTAGTATAAAGCCAGTACCCAAAATTCAATAATATCGAGGTATCAAACTGATTCGAAGGAATTACTATCTAAAAATTCTGCAACATTTACTTGAAAACCTCGTACAAATATCTGGTATGAACTTGCAACTGGGTGACGAATGCGTTTTAGTGTAGTTTGGATGTAGACTCTGGTTATGTCTCAATTCAGGTTAAGTACTGGCAACCTAACTGATCAACTGGGGAAAGCTATTAGCTTGCAGATGACCTCTTGTTGCTATAGAGCTTTGATAGTTTTAGGCTTGATTGCACATAATTAGTAGTGTTTTTCTTGCTTCAGATTTTCAGATTTATTACCGTATGACTAAAAGGTTTTGTTCCACATGCCATGTACATAAAAATTTGTATGTGTTTTTTTTCTTCTTTTTTACCAACAGACGAAATTTTGTGCAAGATTGGGGAGGGTATGGACGTGGGCGGAAGAGAGACAGAGGAGAGACAGGGGAGAGAGGACGAGAGACAGACGAGGACAGAAGAGAGGTGACAGAGGAGGACATGGAGAACATGATTAGATCATCAACATCTGAGAATAATGGTTAGTCTAAGAAGGAAATTTCCCTAAAAGAAGATTCCCTGATCTTTAATCACCTCTAGCCACTAAATCTCCAAAGTCATCCATCAAATTGTCAACATGTATTGTCATACAAGGCTTGCTTTATGTGAGTTATGATTACCCCTACGGTTTGCAGGTCTTTTATGCAAATACAAAAACCTCATGACTATGTTTTTGCGCTGTAGAAATAATGAGATGCTATGTGTCGCATTTAGGACACAAGTCCATGAAGACTCTTTACAAAATCACCACTTCTGGGCAGTTAACTCACACAACTCTGATAATGTCTTGCGCTAGGTAACATTTCATCAATCCATTGTGTAGCAGTGTTGAATTTATTTTTGTTAGAGAGTGAGGATGATAGCAAGAAGGTGGATCAAGAGGAAACATGGAATGTGGAGGTAATCCTCAAAGAAAGAAATGTAAGTTAACATTCTAGATGCGCCGGAGTTTTATTTCCCACATGGTGCATGCTCATTCGATGGTTGCATTATGCATTCATGGAAAGCCGGAAGGTGAAGCAGTCAAAAATTTGTACTCCATTGTCAGGTCACATGTTGAAATCTTGACTACTGCTCATGTTGTTGACGGAGGTACGTTTTCCATACATGGATCCCAAAAAGAAAATTTGTATGCCCTTATTTGTAGTTTCTAGGATATATTGTACAGGCTGTCTCATTGATAATAAGGTGTATATTGTAATTGAATTGGTGTTTATACTGAAATTATATTGTAGTGGTACCAATACCCAGAATAAAAGAAAGTTGACTCCAAACGGCTATTTGGTGTTTGCTCAGTGATTAAAAACAGGAAAGCTGATACTTGTGAATATTTTATTTCCAGAATAAGAAGAAAAGAAGAAGCGAATGGTTAGTGCAGTGGGAGGATGAGGGCAGGTTAGTATTAGTAAACAATCTGTCGCTATCAGTTTTTTTGTCACAATTCACACATAGTTTCATGGTAACTACAATGAATCTGCAGATCATGTTTGATAGTGTCATATTGTCTCCACTCTGTTCATCTATATGGAAAAGTGAGTCTTCAAGACAAAATTAACGCTCCCTGATTTCTCTAAAATTACTTTGGCCATATCATAGTCACTAAGTGTGATAAAGCGTGTAGAATAGGATGACTGGTAAATCGGTATAACAGGTTGCTTTTATTGTTTTAGCTTTTATCTTCATTGCATCATTGTCTATAGTACCCATGTACTAATCTATGCTATTTTTTTCCCTCTTAGCAAGAGATAAAAACCTACTTGGGAGCCGTTGAGCAACATCTACAACTGAAGCAAGTTTGCTGAATACATGGTTTGTGCATATACTATTTCACTTATCGTCTATCAGATTGTATCAAGTGCACTCAATTCAGTCACAAACTCAATTTTTAGCATCGATTTGCACGTATTGATGTATAGTGATAAAATGTTGTAATTTATCTACAGCTTTGCAACTTTTTTACTTGCCCACTGCGCACATCTGTAACCAATAACACGGCCCAAAATATTGGAACCATGCTGATGAGGTACTTCATGTATTGCGTGCATATTTTTTCCTTTTGATACGCAATAAACAAGCATCCTCACCTATCCTTACCTATCTCCGGTCTGTACGGATAGCGCAATAAAGAAGCATGTTCTCTGTTTGATAGCTCAAGAATTACGGACCGAAGAGGTGAAGTAGCCTAAACATCATTATAGAAGTATACTCAAAAAAGCAACAGGTGCCAACACAGTTCATAGTTATTATCTCTAACTGGATTTTAAGTTTTCTGCATTCATTATAAGGAATAATACTCATTTTTGTAATACCGTCTCATTGTCTCTTTCAACTTACCTCCAGGACATTTTTTTTAAATATTATTTTACATTGCGTAAGCAATCAAAACCAGTTTCAGTTTACTCAGACTTTTTTCTGTTATTAGCAGCTCCAGCATATATAGTTTTGTCAATACTGTTTCCTTCAACTGTATTTTTGTTGGACAGTTCGGTAAATAAATTTACTTTTGATATAAAACAAAGGCTGACCGCAAATTTTGTTTTGACTAAGTATTTTCGTGAGGCGAACTCTCCTGTGCACAACAAACATTTAATCCGCAGAAATTGTTTCTCTGTTTTTAAAGCGGTGGCTATTATAAAGCATCGCTGGTAAGTTTTTATGACGTATTCATACCTAGATTTTTAGAAGGTATTGAAAAACTACTGAGCAATCGCCCTATGCAGAAGGGGGGGGGACAACTACCAACAAATAATCAACATTACATCCACCACCCAAGTTTCTGCCATAAAAATCTAATTAAATCTTGAAGCTCAGATCTAATAGCATTTCCATTAATGCAACCAACGTCCGCAGCGCACAGAATAATTTATAAAACTCTGTTTTTAAAACAGTGGCTATTATAAAGTTTCCTTGCTGAGGTTAAGTTAGTTTTTGTGAAAAATTCATCTTTCAAGATTTTCTGAGGGTGTTGGAAAATGAAATTTTGAATTGCCAGTTGCTGGATGTTATTTTATATTCTTTCTTGCATCACCGGAGCATCATATAAAAATTTTCATGTGCCCCTGATTAACCTGCACGGAGATATGAACGATCTCTCTATGCAGAAGGGGTGGACAACTACCAACAAAAAATCAACTTTACATCCACCACCCATGTTTCTGCCATAAAAATCTAATCAAATCTTGAAGCTCAGATCAAATAGCATTTTCATTAATGCAACCAACGTCTGGAAAATGAAATTCCGAATTGCCAGTATCTATAACATAACATAGGTAAAGTATGAGTCTTCAATGAGTGCACCCATTCTTCTGTCTAGTTTTAAAGATACACCAGTCACCAAATAAATGTAAATCATTGAACTTTCTTATACGATGAGTTTTTCATTGTATTTGGATGGGTAGGTGTTTAATTGTCATCTCGACCTCTCAATTGGGCACCTGATTAGGAAATATTTTCAGAAGAATTGAAAAGCATTGTTGCATGAGCACACTGCATAGATTTGGTAACAAAAAAACCTGCATCAAATCGTCAAAAGAGGATGATACGCAAAGCAATGATGATGATAAATGATGATGTTCTGATAAGTTCCAGTCATTCATATCATATAGTATTTATTATTATTATAGTGATTATTTTTTATTACTTCATCTAATCTTCTTCAAAATCACTTTCTATTTGTGGTTCATCAAAAAACATGTCGTCAAAGTCTTGCTCCGTCATAATGTAAGCGTCACACGCATTTGCCAAATAGTTTTTTTAGCCATGAAGCATGGTCACCCTCTGACATGTTACACTGTTGGATAGAGTTTTCAGCCAATTTGGCTCTTTGTTTACGCAGAATATCCAGCTCTTCAGCCACCCTCTGTCTTCGCTGGAAAACGTCCACTGCAGCTAAGACCTCAGCTCGTAGCATCTCTGCCTCAATACTTCCTTCGCTCCATGGAAATTTGAGGGTCGCTTTACATTTGGTCAGTCTCGCCATTGATATCCCCTTATGACCTAACACAATAACTACATCATAAATAAGGGAGTAGGCACATCCTGTCTTGAATATGCATGTCAGGCTCTCAGCAATCATTCGCATGGCACATTTTTTTATCAATCGCCTGACCCATTCACAACTTTCCCCTTTCAGCTAGACAAAAATATAACCGAAACTGGGTTAACAATTCACTGAAACATGAGAGTCTGCTAGATATATGTTTATAAACTACATTGATTATGATACATACTTTTAGCATATTTCTTCATCTCTTCCTTCAAATTCTCCGTCTGCTTACTCAGTGAGCATCTCATGGTTTGCCTGGATTTTGAAGTATCTAAAATACATCACAGAATATAGGTTAAGTCATTAGAGTGTTTGACTACAGTCGAGCACATTTTGAGAGGATCAAGGGTTTTGTAAAATTTATTTATAATTAAATTAATTTTTTTGGACGATAACTCAAAATCCAATCTCCATTTTTATGGATTTTTTTCAACAGTTTATTGCATTTTTATTTTCAATATTAAAGTGATCGCTGGGCAACTGCAATCTCCGTTTTACTATTTTGGAGCGCATCACACTGTACTATTTTGGAGCATACCATTCTATACTATTTTGGAGCAATGACGCCTTTTTTTGGAATTGACATATTCTACCCTTTTGCACAGGACACTTTGACGTTATGATAGAGCTTGGTTTATTTTTTACGATGACTGTTTAAAATTAAATTCACTATTCATGAAAATTAAGTCTGATTTTGATGCGAAAAGGTATCTCAACGATGAGTTATTAGTAAATTGAGTTAAAAGCTAAAAGTTCAAGTGCCTGACAAACTTGAGTAGCTAAACAAAACAGCCCCTTTCTTTAACAGGAAGGGGCAACTCCATACAAAATAAAATTGAATTATGACGCACAAAAGAGGAGTGTCTGTTCTGCTTGGGTATTCTGTCGGTTGAATATCCGACAAACTCCCGTATAAATTGACACCATTCTCAAGACATTGCTGTGTTCAAGTCATAGAGGATCGAACTGTCAGAGCAGCCTGGAACCACCCTGCACCTCATATACATTCAAAAACAGCCAATTCTCTCCATTCTAACTCCCTTACAATGCCAGATAATATGGCAAAGCTTGACCCATTTCTCTCACTACAGTGAATAATTCTTTCAGCAAAAAATGGGAGAGTTGACCTCCTGGGGTTTCATCAAATGTTTTTTATTTAAGTAGTTTTTGTGTGTCACAGAAATCATTGCACACTTGATTTTTAGGATAATGTGTACGGGACAAGGAGTACAAAGCTTCCCTACCTGCTTCTGTTAACAGTTTCTGCTCCATCCTTTTGCATCTACTTGCAAGCTCTTCAATACACTTCTCGTTTTTTGTTGTGGCACCTGTAATAATGATGGTTTATATGGGTGCAGGGAAAAACAACAATATTTTAATCTCATAGGCTAGAGTAAAATTTAATGGGTGACAAATATTTGACTAAATTCTTCATGGAAATGTTTTTGTGCGGAAACCCTATGTGCTTTTTAGATGATACAGGATGGGGAGGAAGGGGAAAATATGGCTCACTATTCTTACAATAGTGAGTTGCATAAGGGGAGGCAAATGAGTGAGGGACACACTATATGACTAAGAGATGACAGGTTCGGAGACAACACAACGACAATGACGAAGCCTAGCCGGAACACTTACTTTGCCCAATGTTAGCTATGTCACTTGCTGCTCTTGCGAGATACTCTTCATTTTTACCGATTTCTTTAAATGTTGTTTTGAGTAGCTCCTCTAGGCCTTTCAGTTCTTGTTCCCGCTGCATTTAAATTAAAAAAAGCATTATCTATTATATTGCGGGATGCAAGCAAACCAAACAACAAATAAGTTTGCTTGGTCTACATATAGAGACAAGAGTGAGAGCAAAGTGAATACAGAGTCTAGTAATGTCAGCACAGAAAAAAGGAAAACAACTCTAAACACTGCCATTTTGAGTTACCGCAAATGCTCATATACCCAGCTAGAGTTCAACACAGCGGGTATAAATAACATCCATGGTTAATGGCAAATAGAGTATAAATTTTACTTCAGCGCACCATCATTAATATAATTTACTACGGCAGAACGGCTTAACAAATACCAAAGCCTTGAATAAGTTGCCAATTAGCACCATGCTAAGTCATGATAAGCTAAATCTCTATTTATTGTTTATCGCCGTACATTTTATCTGAGGATGCTGAAATTTGGAAATCTAAATCAAACCATGAAATTCGACTACCTGAAAATTACCTAAACCCGAAAGCCGATGGTATCTAGTGATACGGTCACATTTGAAAAATGACTAAACAAAAGCCCTATATATATGATTATATTAAATAGTGGCTGTTAGTAAGACGGAGAAAACTATAGGAAACTTGAAATTCCAGTTTCCTAAAGGAAGATGAGTCAAACGAATATTGCTAATCAATGGTGCAATTTGAGACTGACATAAAGAACATTCTGGCCTTCAGGAAGAACTCACCCCCCCCCCATCTAATTAACCAGCGAGAACAAAAGAGATGAGGCTACAATAACAGACGTCATAGAACAGCAGTAAGCAACACGTGCCGCTATTGCAGACATGCTAGCAACACGTGCTAGCAACCTTGCGAATTCAAATCAGACTCACAATAGGAGTTGCATTACCTTTGAATAATCAAAGATAACTCCAAATATAATTCTACTGGTTGAACAGTTTTTAAATTACAAATTCTACGCGAAATTTAAAGCGACCTAAAGCTACTCCTGGTCCTAAGGGGAAGTGGACTGAAGTCTATAACAAACATTCGGTTATAAGGCCTGTGATTCTGATTAAACTGCCTAAGCTACCTAATTGGACTTCCAGGCACTATACAAAGATCAGTTTTAGCATTGAAAGTTAGTGATCCATAAAATACTTGAGACTGCAAGATATTTTGAAGTATAAAACTTATCTTCTAAATAGCAGCCTCCCCTTTTTAAAATAACCGCACGCTCATAACCCAAAAAGGGTTATTTAAATGCTTTGTGGTGCATGAATATTATTTTCAACTCCACTCGAGTTACTGTTAGAACAACCAAGGAGTTTTCTGCAGTATATCGGCAGGAGCCACTCTTTGAAAGGCTAGGAGCCAACTTCTTCGAAGTCCAAGAGGGGTCAGACTTATATACAATCCTAAGGGTTTCTCTAAACCGGGAACGGGGAGCCAGCTATTCGTCACTTTAGATTTTGTTTAGGTTAATTTGTTACATTTTTAATTTAACGTGCTACCGAAAATTTACACAGAACCTTAGTAAGTTGTAGTTATCTCCGTTGTCTCAAAAGAAATTTCAAAGAGAATACAACTTCAATTATAATCAGAACTAGACAACTTACTCAATAAGTTACGTGTTGGAACCTTGAATATTTTAAGCAATTCAGTATACGATTTTTGTATACTACTATTAATTCCGTTCCTCACAGTATTGACTTAATAAGACAACACAATCTGCATACAAAAGGATTTGATACAAAATTGGGATCAAAAGTAACAGGCACCAGCACAATGGAAGAGAGAGAAAATTGTAATATTATTACCTTTAGATAACATTTGCTTAAATGAGATGGTAGCTCCATCAACTTCCGTACATTCCAGAATGCTGAACTGTGGGTTATCTTCTCCTGTCGACCTATATGAACAAATTTATCTTTTAGCCAGAGCAAGGAGTTAGAGACTAACTCCTTGGTAAGAGTAGCTGACTGGCAGCACTGAAGTGTTACAATGAAGTGGGCTGGTGAAACATTGGTACATACCTGTGATTGGGCTTCAATGGAAAGCCCACAACAAAAATAATAGAGGTACAGTGCACTGTTATATATATTCATTGATTAATATTGATCTAATATCTGACACAAAGTTATATACTGATGAAGTTTCTCCTCAAGTAGCCATATGGCCTACTGTGTATTCTGTCACTAATCCATATCAATGTACAGTGCCATTGTGAACAATTACAGCACCTATTTCATGAAACAAGCTGACTTTCCCTAGCCTGATTTGGTAATTAGCAGATTGGTTGAGGAGAAGGCAACTCTTTGAAGACTGAAGACCATGAGTTTACATGTAATTTGATAAAAGAAAATCTGTGGCTTGAAGAATCGTGTTACCCAAATCTGAATAAAGCATACTGTATCGTGGCCCAGAAAAGAAGTTTAATTTTATCCTGCTTTCTGGGCCACGGTAATACTGAATGATTACTAAGAAATCACTTTACCCATTTCAGCCTTCAACAACCAAAGAGTTCCCAAAGGCAGCTATGAGCTCACCTGCTTTGTGGCTGTTACGTGCAACAGGACCCGATCTTGAAAGGTAGCTGATGGCCAGCTCTGTAGTTTCACCAGTTGAGCAGCCAACCCCTCCAACAACTTTTTGGCTCCATTTAACCTGGCAAGAGAGAGAATTTTCATAATTACCAGATCTAACACAATCTCATAAAGTATACGAAATTTAAACATAGTCCTGGCTCTATGCAGATCAAAGGGGTGCCTGAACTATTGTTACTCTGCCCAAGGTAAATTACTGAGCGCTTTTGCTTCCGGTACTGAAATTTCGGAAGGGTGATCAAGTTGGTGTTAATCACACAAGAGCAAGTACCTGGCAGTTCCAGTGGTGTGATTTGGCATGCATCACCGACAGCATAGGGGTGTGTCTACGTGCCACCGTACCATCCAGTTTCTCCAGCCTGGGCCAATATCTGCAAATCATATCATGGGCTATATACTTGGCAGTCGGAAACTCTTTCTACAATAAACACAGGCAAAATAAATGGTGTACATAACATTGTATATGTCAAGCACTCATAAAATGATCGCCGCCAATAAAATAGGAAGCTCACTGGAGGCTCTGAAGATTAACGTCCTGGGCTGAATACATATTGTTAAATATGTAAACAGCCCAGGATACTGACGACAATGAACTGCTTCAAAATATTGCCAAGATTTGAAACCTTCAAATGTTGGTGCTGATATTGTGCCCTTAACAGTGCAGATCACATGAATAGACACCCTTTTTTACAAAGGTGCACATGAAATCAGTGCAAACCGAAAACGCCCCCGATGACATACTAAATATTTCTATGTTGATGTACCAAACAATAACCCATTAATTAACCTACCTGTAGAATATAGTGGTATTGGAATATTACTCCTCTCGTCATGTCCAGGGCTTTTAGGACAAACATGTGTCTACAGGTTGCCACCATCAAACCTGTTTCATCTTTATGATGATGGCGACGTACAGGTGCAGTTGTATTCGGAGCTTTGGATGTGGTACCTCCACAAGTGTCGGAAGTGTCGGTAACTTCCTACAACAGTATGCATGTTCAAGCTATAAATACGCACCTCCCAGTATTTGGTATGATATTGAAAGTCTCAGTCTAATAAAGAGCACCATGGTAACCTTTTTTAATAACCGGTTAAATAACACTGTTGAAACAATCATCATTCTTCTCTCAACCACTAAGGTTGTCTCCTCTTTATCACACAAACAATGGGCAAATAACCCTAACACATAAGCTGTGTAGATGGCGGTGGTGGAATGGACTGTGATGCTGATGGGAGATTGAACGCAACTCTGAGTAGTGAGTAGCGGGCATGCTAATTAGCGCCATCAACCCATTCTTTTTTGGGATGGTGAGATGCTAGTTATTTTGCCTTAACATCTTTTGAAGATGAGTATAAGGGTTTTCAGAGGTGTATCTGCACCACATCGTCCATGAAAATCCCCACTCACAACAACATGGCATCATGCTGAAACCAATATTTTCAGAATCACTGTGTGATTAGCTTTCCAACAATATATAAAATGTCCAAATCGATCAATGTTGGTATCATAACCTTATTTTGAGAGCCCTTAGGAAGTTGTAACTTATATAATAGTAGCCATTGAGGTGAGGTGAAAGTAGTTGACGTTACACCCCTCCCTTTATGCGATTAATTGATGGAGAAAGCTGAAAATTTGTCGATGGTTTACCCAGAGCACCACGTAATCAATTTTTATAATCACTTAGTAATATAGGATCTGACAATAAAATGAAACTAAAACTTAGCTAGAATCCGAAAATATATGTTATGACACTACCTTGGCAGTTCTGTCAACATTACCTCATTAGATCAGAACCAGTGAGTCATATTACCCAAGTACACCAAAATCAGGGTGATCTGTTAGTTTATTACATTTATTTATATAAAGTTTGACCAATGATAAACAGGATATGTTGCACATCCCTACTTTGCCACCTTTGCCTGTAGCAGTGCCCCAAATCCTCAAAAAACAGCATCAAATAAGTTGTGAATAGTTACCGGAGTGCTTCTCTCATTTCTGAGGCTATCAACTTCAGCTTGAACTGATTCCTGGTCCATAATGAGTGGTCCCCTATGGCTATTCTCAGTGATTCTATAAAATGATAAAGTGAAATGTTATGACACACCAATCAAACAACTTGAGCTAGGAACCCAGCCCTCCACGCCAAGCAAAGACCATATGATGAAGCACCAACCAGTAGTCAACATGATATTGTCCGTAAATTCAGTCATAATTGAAAATTTATGTATTGAATTGAAAAGAATAGAGCCTGTTTTATGTATTGGTACAAAATAAATCTCGAGCTACTGACTTTATTTCACCAATTTTGTCATCCAAACCAAGATTTTCTATTCATGTTGCCTGAGTGAAAGTTTGGCAGAACAGTAACACAAATGAAGCGAAATAATAATGAGCTCTCATCTAGTCTCATCAATGAGTAAGTACAACATACTAGTCAGTTTAAACTAGAAAATTCTTGAATTATAGGCACAGAAAATAACCAACACTCATACGCACCCTCCTGCTTTCTTGTAGCGATAGAGTTTAGCATTACCGTCGATGTGTATCACATGAGGGGAGTCACCACATGCAGGGCAGTCAAATATCTCCCGCTCATTGCACAAAATGTTGTACTCTAGTCGCTTCCATTCTCGTATCACAGAGCTGAAGACCTCCGGCCTCATATTAAAAGCCTAAAATGATTATTTCCAATATACGTTATTGAAACCATTATTCGACATATGTTTCACAAAGATTCAAATTTTTGTGTCAGTGCAGACCAGTACAAGGTCGCTGTAATTCATGTTCAGCAGTTTTAGAACAACTCTCACAGTGTCATTATATTTAGGGTGGGAAGATTAGACATTGACATCCACAGGTCATGTGACAAGAATTGATATAAATTCCACTCACCAGGAATCTCTTTGTTGATATGAAGTTTAAAGAGTTAGTTACGCTGGCGTTGCTAAGGAGGGGGTTGAAGTTGCTCATGGTTGATATGAGATCCAAGACTTCAAATTCAAGATATACATATTTCTTCAGCGATATCGGAAAGACACCACAGCGAATCATGTCTACAGGAAGATCTTGTTTTCCACAGTCAAGGCAAACCATACCAGTTAGCTGCCTTGTACCTGTAAAAAGAGAGTCAACATCAACACTGTGTAATAATATGGAACAGAACATTTTAGGCCAAAGCTCGGAGTAATTTAACTTATCTATCCTCTTTGGTTCTCTTAAATGTAGTGCACTGATTTGCAACATTAATATACTCTTGGCGGAGTGACGGTAGCAAATAAATGTTTTCAGTTAATTTGAGCTGGCAACTGTGAGTATTGCACTAGATAAAAGTTGGAGGTGGCTCAGAAGGTTAGAGCACCGGTCCTCCAGTATCTTCAGCAGTCCATCGACTGACGGGGTCTGGTTGGCCCCCCATATATGCTCTGACCTGCCAGAGAACAACCCGGCACAGAAATTGCAGCCTAAGGCATCAAATATCTCGCTGCCCATGCTTCGAGTCGAGGCAAGTGATATGACCATCTGATCATCAAAAATTTTTAATCAACCCTACCGACTCAACAATAAAATGACAGTTCCAGTAGGCATAAACACCATGTTTGGTCTGAGGTAATGACAGACAACACTCTGAGCCATAAATACACTGACGTTTTGTGCTCAGAGTCGAAAATTTGGTTCGAACTTTACCTTGACTAATGATATAAGCATCTTGGTCATAAAGCTCAATGTTGCTTGATGCACATCCGTCACATATCATATCTCGATATTCCCATCTATCACCTATGACAAAATAAAGGTGTGCACATAAAAGCGTCAAGTAAAGAAAACTCTTAGAGGCTCACCATGCCAGCAAACGTTCCCAATAATGTTTTGCCTAGCCTCGGAAACAAATTTAATTATAGAGTGGGCTCCATATAACTGAGGCAATAGCATTTGGGTAAAGATAGGGATCACTGCTATTTCTTACCACAATACTGGAGTAATCTACCTCTGTAATAAGGTTTGTCTCGCTATTATTGCTGAAGACAATTGAGCTGACAGTATGACAGCATGAATGACACAGAAATGAAAGCAGCAAGCATAATATTATTGTTATGAGTAAGAGCAGGGGTACAATGTAGCCAAACCATTACCATGATAATTTTTGGACAGCAGTGGGAAAAGCAACTACACAGAAACCGTACCTAAGTCAGGACATTGCTCAATGGCTTTCCATCCTTTCTCAAATAATTTGGGTAGATCTTTTCTATGGTCATCCCACTCTGCCTCACTGCTCTCTGTAAAAGTCGGCCTCCGTCTTTTTCTACTACCGTTAGGTTCTAAAAAGGAAGACAATGAACTAAATACAAGCAAAATCAAAGTATTATTTGTCTTGTTTGTTACCAACTAGGCTTTTGAGGTCTAGATGTACTTCAATATATGGACATTTTTTGTATCAATGTTGACAAATAAAATGTTCATACTGCCAAAAGATGTCAGCTGCGGCTATTATGAAATACTGTCACATCTGTTCAGCTCAATATTGTTTACAAAGACTATCAAGCTTTCTAACCCTGATATAATCATGTATTGCCTAGACTGATTGGAACAATTGTTACATAGTACAATTGTCATGTTTAGCAGACAGTTGGAAATTTTAGCTTTTATGCATTGCAATTCCATTCTATCACAATGTCTAATAGACTTTTTCTCTGGAAATAATAGAAGACCAATGACACATACCTCCAGGGATTAGTTGAACTAATATTTTAAGCACTGATGTCTAGACCACCAGGTAATGTAAAAGAAAACAATGGGATATGTGTAATCAATATTATATTTATCTATAGGGTGGAGAAGGAATGCTTTGTTTCAGAGTTGTCCTTCCATTTTGTATGCATGCACAATTCCTACCTTACATTGCCATGGGAAGTGAGAGACTCAACCGCCGTAGAGTAATTATCTATCGTTAATGGTCCGATTAAGTTAAAGTTATTCAACTTTGATTTGCTGGTGTTAAAACATGTCAAAAATCAATCTGGTGTTGGTTTGTGGTACCGATGCCTTGATATGCTGGCTACAAGGAACAATACACCCATATTTTGAAGCAAAGATACAAGATACAGGTAAGTATCTCAGTCTCTGTGCTGAAATTTTTGCTACGGATTCAACATCTCGTGACATGACATTAAAGGAAGCTATGGGCTTAATTTTTTATAAATTTTCAACACTATACAATGACAGAATTTGGAAGAATTTCTTTAAATGACTAACTATGGATTATGCTGAGACGCTTTAATTTACTATTCAAACATAATGATGGGTTTTTCATTCATTTAAAGTCCGACTTAACATGCTGTGAGTCACACGTGTAAAGTATGGCATACAGTTAACACCTACCTTGCACTCTTTCTGCACCAGCTGGTATGAGATAAGCCGGATTCCCTCCATTGCTGGATACCAAGGGCTCTTATCTTTCGGGGACAATGTCTGAAAAGATGACACAAAAATGTAGCTCACAGTAGGTGAGTTTTTGTCTGCAGATATCAATTGTCTGTTTGTTTTGTACTGTAAGCCCGTTCAATAGACACGGAACAAGGTCGTATGCTTGTTGTATTGACTGGTACAATAAATCACGCTGTTATCAAAGAGAACCAAACGAAAACTCTGAATGTCAAACGACATGATATGACATGATAATTTACATTGATAAAAATTATCCTTTTTCTGGTCAGTGATATTGTTAGTCACTGTACTCAGTAATTTGGGTTAGTATTAGTTGAAAACCCAAAAACCTTTGAGATTAACTTTAACACGGGTAATTAAAGCGGCCAAACTATGACATGCCAAACTATGTGTTATTGTGTTCCATTGATTGATACAATTGATTGACCCTGAAAGTCAGAGTCTCTCATTTAAATTTGACAAGTAATATTGATACCATCAAAGTCTTACCATCATGTAATGTTTGTAAATTGTCAGGCTCCTGGGCAATATCAAATGTGTTACAAAATTCACCCAAAGAATCAGCATCAATTTCCATCCTCTTGTCTTCCTGTCAGTTCTACATTCTTGCAGAAGAGCATCTAATGGGTCTTCACAATCCATCCTTCCTACAAAACGGAAACAAATACAACCTGACAGACCATCATCATTAAACAGAGATGGAAAAGCATATTATGACAGATAGAGAACAATGAGATTTAATAGTGGAGGCAAAGAGTTGGATGGGACAATGAGTGACTCCCACCACACTAGAGAATCCGAGTTGGCTGCATAGATACTGGATCATTGGGATAGTATTGCTGTCATATTTAGCCTGGATAAAAACAAAGAGTGTTATTCAATTGATTACCCCGTTAAAATAAAGTCCCAGAGTGATTTGAGTGAGATGGTTGCCTCCAGCTTATGGTAACAATTAAACAAACGACTGAATTTGGGAATTGTCACCCTCTTTAATATCACCTAATTACAAACCCAGAGGTAGCTATTTCATTATATGCCATCTCTTTTGCTTCCATGCCCTCCATTAGGCAAGCTAGATGAAAAGACAAGTAACTACACGACTCGGTGCAATTCAAGAGTTGAGGAATCGTTGTATATCTGATTTCCTAATACTAAGATGCCTACGCCGTTTGACTTGCCCTAACTCATTTGGGGTCTGTGAAGAGAAGAACACTGGAGAAGATATTTATTTTTTATCTCCTCACTATTACTATCTTTCTCTAGCCTGGAGAGGTGTAATCATTCTCAGATAGGCTGCATGAGGGTCCGTTTTAAAATTGTCCACTCACTCCCTGACAGTAGTAGGCCCTATGTAGAATCTGATCAAACGGTTTGATTTTATTCGTCATAAATGATACGCTATTTAAGGGAAGAATGGTATAGCTGATTGAAAGACCCACTGTTTTCTATCTAATCCTAGGCTGTTCGTTTTCCCACAGAGGCAAATAGCAACTTATTCCCATGCTTGCAGAGAGATATGATTGCTTGTGGTCACAGTGAGTGACTGAAGGCACCCCTTTTGTCTTAGGCTCTTGATTACACAATGTGTGTTTGGGTTTTATTTTGAGGGCAACAGAGAACTAGTTGGTTAGCCTGGTTTAAATGTCTTTACTAAGTATAATAAGATCATCAATGAGACTCTTTGGAAAGACAAAGACAGAGCACAATTTTGGATCTCATCTTTTTTGGTTTACCAAAGACAAAAATACTAAATTTGGGGTTAGCATACACAGGAATACATACAAAGGCCTACAAATAAGTATTTATATACATACAGGCAGGGTTAAGAAGGTCAATGAACAATGTTGTGAGAGTGACACTACTACGTCTACTGAGTGAGTGGAAGTGTTGTACAAATACAATAATGATAATAAATAAAGGCAAGGGTTTTTACTCCTTGATATAGCCTAGGCCTACTAACTAAGGAAGCAATCAACTCAATGACTGAATCAGTGAATGAGTTAGATAGTCAGTGATGACACTCCATTTCATGGGCCCATGTCAAAAGTGTTTACCATAATGAAGTTGTTATGAATATTTTCATTGTTTATTCACACACACTCCCTTCTCTCATGGAAAACAGAAGAGGAGAGTTCATAAGTAATGTAACAGAATGATTGTGGCAATCATGTAAAGCCAAACCTATTAAATCACAGACAGCAGGTCACTGACAGTTGATTTGATGAGTTGCAGCCTTGTGTGTGTGTGTGGTTTGTGTTTGTCACCACAACAAACACAAACCACACACACACGACACAAGGCTGCAACTCATCAAATCAACTGTCAGTGACCTGCTGCCTGTGATTAAATTTGATTACGTTTCTTACTTACTACTGTAACTATCTATTATCATCATAGATAGAAGTAGGTAGCTACAGCTAAGGACTGGAGTAGGTTAACCTCCTTAGTTGTAGGGACACTTACTAACCTCTTTGGCTCCAAGAGTGTTGGCTACAATACTGGTGATTTGTGATATCTTATAAGTAGCCTATATTCTTTACTTCTTTGTTTGCTGTACTCTGAAAATTTGCGCACTTAAAATTTTGTAACCAGACCAGATACAGTATATATGGTGCATCCAGTTAACTCCCTGATATCACATGGCAATTTACTCCCTGATCCCACCAGAGAGACTTAAATCCCTGCTCACATAAGACGTTTAGGACAATAATTAGTCAAAAGGTTTGGAACAAAACTTGCTGTATTCATTTCCTAAGGGTCGAGGATGTTAAGCCACACCTTTTGAATGAAAACAGTGCAGTGACTATACTGAACTAAAATGTGACTGGCACTATTATCACACAACATTTTCTGAAAGCTTTAAGTTGCATTCCCACTAGTAAAGAGGGTATAACTCCCAATTATCTAAACCTATCGGCCCTAAAGCAAACAAGGTAACCTATGAGGTAGAATGAAATTACAAATAGGGTAAACTGGACTGAAAGAAATAACTCAATTTGTAAACTTTAATTCCACCTCATGAGTAGAATTTTACGCAGTATGGGCTGGTGAGACCTTCCAAAACAATAATTACAATTATAATGGTCATTTGGGCAGCATGTTTGACGTTATGCAAAAGGGACGAAAATATAAGCTATAAGCGATTGTCAATTTGTCATAGCAAAATAGAACAATAGAACGATAGAGCCAAATAGAATGATAGAACACCAGCCATCCACATCACCATCACCTATATTCACTAGCAACAAATGACAGGCACCATCACAAAACCACAACCCCTCCTAAATCCAACACTGCTCTTTGCAGAAAAAGCCTTTTTAATAAATACACATAAATACCTCAATGCCTTCTTATTGCCTCTTTTATTTTCTGCTGTTTTCACATGGTCTTATTAGCTTCATGCATTGATCGGTGGTTAATAAAGTTCATAAAAGTAATAGCAATATATAAGCTTAATTGTTGAAAGTCAGTGTGTATGACATTTAAAGGGTACTCTAATGGAAAATCTTAATTAATTTTGTTTCAAGCCTATGATCAGTTCTAAATCAATGATATAAACTTCACATATTTTCGCCATTTCACAAAAGCGAATCACTGTATGACGTGACATAAAAATGCACTTTAGACTAGTCGTTTATTAAACCAAACAATCTATCTATACAATGAACTCAATCTCAAAGTATACATTCCACATATTTTGTGAATTTTTTGGAATTGTTTTACTCCTAGTATCAGCAATGACAAAGACAGCGTTTTCCCGCCTCATTTCCTAGCTAAAGTGACACCACTTCATAAAAAAAAAAATTTTGCTCAGGTAATCATTATCATTAGCTCAGAAGCTTTCTAACAGTATAATTTTATGACATGTTGTTATTCAAATCGGTTTTTGACATAACCTTATACAATTTCTATTAAAGGACTTTGAATTTATTGTTCATGATGATAACAAGTACATTATTTTCCTTGTCTGGTTGCTATTTCTTTGTTTTATGTTTTGTTTTTTTGGTCACTACTTACAAAAATTCTTAAAATTATTGACATTTATTGTATTTATAATAATCTGATGATTTGTGTCAATTGCGCTTCAGGACCTTCAAAGCTCTTTCAGAGTTTTTTCTCATGACAACGTTCGTCAAAGTGAACCCGATTTCTGCCCACAAAAGAATTGTTGACGCTCACATGCTAAGCGAGGGCTTTACCACTTGAGCTACAACCCCGTCGGATACGCCCCTGATTCTGAACAACCTAACAGCACACTAGGAATGGCCTGCAATAATCACCTGTGAGTTACCAGGGGCTCGGGATGTGCTAATTTTGGGTTCTGAAAATTTATTGTAGCAGCCAGCACCATGTTAAGAGGGTGAGTAAGCGTAAGCCATCGATACCTTACACTATTTACAGTTTGCTTTAAGAAGAGGAACCTTTTCTCCTAAGAAAATGCAAGTGCTCATAAAGTTTGCCAGTTCCAACACGCTTGAAATAGCTAAATTTACTGCTAGCGAACATTTGCTCACCCTCTCAACTTTATATAAACTTCCTACTCAGCTTGGCAAAACTAAGTGCTAGCTAACATTTTATTAACCACCCCAAATAAGCAAATCAAACGTTAGCTTTTGAATACTCTTGTAACTGAGTTAGAGTTTTTGAATGGGGTACACTTTAATGATAAGTCAATCATGTAACTGAATTTTTATTAAATTTTGTAATTGTATTGGTTTTTATCAAATTTGCCTGTATTGGGAGTTGCCCCCTCCTCAATATCACATGCAACCCAGGTAATTTGTATCAAGCTTGATGACAGATGCCTGATCGCTGCCATGTTTTTTTTATATTCTTCTATGCTTTATTTGGCAGGGATGATTCCTCCGGAAAAGCTATGAGAGAGCAAGGAGTGACTTCTCTCTCCTCACAACATCCCGAGGATGGACCCGATCACTGCCTGAGTACCTCTTATCTGGCCACATATCTAGATTGATTCAGACAAGTACCTGAGTAACTACTTGTCAACTCTCAGGTATGTTTTTGAAGTATTTGTAAGTATGTATGACATGAACAAAAGTTAGCACGACAATATCAGGAATTAATTGTGACATTTGGTCTCTCACTATATCAAAGATTGAAACCGCAGATTGAAAATAGTAGCCCCGACCTTTTTTATCACTGACCTTTTCACCGATGTGTGGCTCATATCAATGTGTGACCGAGGTGAACGGGGACCGAATACCATATCTATAACACAATGACAGTTACATCTATTACAATCACTATGAAAATATGAGCACACATTATGGAGGATGTTGTATGTCCTGCTAAAGTTCTTCCAACATGATGAACTACCTCATACTAATCCATAAGTATAATCTGCATAACATCATGATATCCCCGCTGTACTACAGCCCTGGTCAAACAGTAAGGCATTCTCCCCTGTAGTACACCCCTGATAATATAGTAAGGCATCCTCCCCTGTAGTACACCCCTGATAATATAGTGAGGCATTCTCCCCTGTAGTACACCCCTGATAATATAGTGAGGCATTCTCCCCTGTAGTACATCCCTGATAATATAGTGAGGCATCCTCCCCTGTAGTACACCCCTGATAATATAGTGAGGCATTCTCCCCTGTAGTACACCCCTGATAATATAGTGAGGCATTCTCCCCTGTAGTACACCCCTGATAATATAGTGAGGCATTCTCCCCTGTAGTACACCCCTGATAATATAGTAAGGCATTCTCCCCTGTAGTACACCCCTGATAATATAGTGAGGCATTCTCCCCTGTACTACACCCCTGATAATATAGTAAGGCATTCTCCCCTGTAGTACATCCCTGATAATATAGTGAGGCATTTCCCCTGTAGTACATCCCTGATAATATAGTGAGGCATTCTCCCCTGTAGTACACCCCTGATAATATAGTAAGGCATTCTCCCCTGTAGTACACCCCTGATAATATAGTAAGGCATTCTCCCCTGTAGTACACCCCTGATAATATAGTGAGGCATCCTCCCCTGTAGTACACCCCTGATAATATAGTGAGGCATTCTCCCCTGTAGTACACCCCTGATAATATAGTGAGGCATTCTCCCCTGTAGTACACCCCTGATAATATAGTGAGGCATTCTCCCCTGTAGTACACCCCTGATAATATAGTGAGGCATTCTCCCCTGTAGTACACCCCTGATAATATAGTAAGGCATTCTCCCCTGTAGTACACCCCTGATAATATAGTGAGGCATTCTCCCCTGTAGTACACCCCTGATAATATAGTAAGGCATTCTCCCCTGTAGTACACCCCTGATAATATAGTAAGGCATCCTCCCCTGTAGTACACCCCTGATAATATAGTGAGGCATTCTCCCCTGTAGTACACCCCTGATAATATAGTGAGGCATTCTCCCCTGTAGTACACCCCTGATAATATAGTGAGGCATTCTCCCCTGTAGTACACCCCTGATAATATAGTGAGGCATTCTCCCCTGTACTACACCCCTGATAATATAGTAAGGCATTCTCCCCTGTAGTACATCCCTGATAATATAGTGAGGCATTTCCCCTGTAGTACATCCCTGATAATATAGTGAGGCATTCTCCCCTGTAGTACATCCCTGATAATATAGTGAGGCATCCTCTCCTGTAGTACATCCCTGATAATATAGTGAGGCATTCTCCCCTGTAGTACACCCCTGATATTATAGTGAGGCATCCTCTCCTGTAGTACATCCCTGATAATATAGTGAGGCATTCTCCCCTGTAGTACACCCCTGATAATATAGTGAGGCATTCTCCCCTGTAGTACATCCCTGATAATATAGTGAGGCATTCTCCCCTGTAGTACATCCCTGATAATATAGTGAGGCATTCTCCCCTGTAGTACATCCCTGATAATATAGTGAGGCATTCTCCCCTGTAGTACACCCCTGATAATATAGTAAGGCATTCTCCCCTGTAGTACATCCCTGATAATATAGTGAGGCATTCTCCCCTGTAGTACACCCCTGATAATATAGTGAGGCATTCTCCCCTGTAGTACATCCCTGATAATATAGTGAGGCATTCTCCCCTGTAGTACATCCCTGATAATATAGTGAGGCATTCTCCCCTGTAGTACATCCCTGATAATATAGTGAGGCATCCTCCCCTGTAGTACATCCCTGATAATATAGTGAGGCATTCTCCCCTGTAGTACATCCCTGATAATATAGTGAGGCATTCTCCCCTGTAGTACACCCCTGATAATATAGTGAGGCATTCTCCCCTGTAGTACACCCCTGATAAAATAGTAAGGCATTCTCCCCTGTAGTACATCGCTGATAATATAGTAAGGCATTCTCCCCTGTAGTACATCCCTGATAATATAGTGAGGCATTCTCCCCTGTAGTACATCCCTGATAATATAGTGAGGCATTCTCCCCTGTAGTACATCCCTGATAATATAGTGAGGCATTCTCCCCTGTAGTACACCCCTGATAATATAGTGAGGCATCCTCTCCTGTAGTACATCCCTGATAATATAGTAAGGCATTCTCCCCTGTAGTACATCCCTGATAATATAGTGAGGCATCCTCTCCTGTAGTACATCCCTGATAATATAGTGAGGCATTCTCCCCTGTAGTACACCCCTGATAATATAGTAAGGCATTCTCCCCTGTAGTACACCCCTGATAATATAGTGAGGCATTCTCCCCTGTAGTACACCCCTGATAATATAGTAAGGCATTCTTCCCTGTATTACACCCCTTGCAAAACAATAAAGCATCCTCCCCTGTATTACACCCCCTGCAAAACAACAATGCATGCTCCCCTGTAGTACACCCCTTGTAAAACAATAAGGCATCTCCCCTGAAGTACACCCCATGTAAAACAATAAGGCATCCTCCCCTGTAGTACACCCCATGTAAAACAATAAAGCATCCTCTCCTGTAGTACACCCCATGTAAAACAATAAAGCATCCTCTCCTGTAGTACACCCCATGTAAAACAATAAAGCATCCTCTCCTGTAGTACACCCCATGTAAAACAATAAAGCATCCTCTCCTGTAGTACACCCCATGTAAAGCAATAAAGCATCCTCTCCTGTAGTACACCCCATGTAAAACAATAAAGCATCCTCTCCTGTAGTACACCCCTTGTAAAACAATAAAGCATCCTCTCCTGTAGTACACCCCATGTAAAACAATAAGGGATCCTCTCCTGTAGTACACCCCTTGTAAAACAATAAAGCATCCTCCCCTGTAGTACAGCTGCCCTTTGCGCGACACTGAATGATTTATTTTATTTTATCTCTCACATAAAGTTAGACAGCGTTTGGGAAAAATAATAAAAGTATTGAATAAATTATTCTCGAATCATTAAAGCGCAAAATATAAAGATACTGGCTAAGTTTGTGAAAAATGAAAAGGTGGCTCACAATAGCAACTCCAAGTAATAGAACTGTAAGGAAGAGGCAGTGTGGGGATGGGGGGGGGGGGGGTTACAGCGTGGAGTTTGGATTTAAGTGGACTGAATTAGCTTGGCAAAGAGTAGAGTAGTCTCATTTTGTCCTGAAAAATAACCACAGTTTGTTTGTTTTTGGGTGTCAGGCCAAAAATCTTATCATTAGGACAGCCCTGAGTTCTTATTGATCTGTCTGGTCAGATAAAATAACTCTGTTGTTACTTCGTCTTTTATCCAGGTAGGCCTTCGAGGTGTAGCAGGTTTGTAACTAGGGACATACAGAACAGAACCCCGTCATGTGTAAAGTCATTGAATTGAGTCGGGGGTAGAGGAGAGAGTTTACTTTGCGAGAACTTGTTTACTCTACAATCTTACTGAGGCTGTCTACTCAACCAATCCATCCCTATTTATGTAGTGAAAATCTTATTTTACCTCAGTAATTTTGACAAAACACAAAAATCTTTCTCTATCCAAGACTTAGTTTAAGCATATATTTTAGATCAGTTGGGCTGTTGGCCTACTCTACCCTCTATTGATGACCTTTGTCATCGTGACTAAGTTGAAATCTGGTGAGCGATAATGTTAGTTAGACACAGCTGCTAATTTTCGAGACAGTGACACATTGTCTGGCTCCATGGTATATTGTACAGTCTATCAAAGCGTCTTATAGTATTGTGGGTGGGACTGGGAAGGGGATAGCGGAGTCATCATCTTCTTCTTTTCAAGAAAGCAATTTGAAAATTTAAAAAACTACATTCATTTTCTCAGTATTACCAGTAAAATCAGTCGTTTAACTTGAGAAATATTAAAAAATATAGATTTGAAACGTTCGATCCCTAACCAAAAAAGTACTTACAATGTACATTCTCTGATTTTGTGTTGGAAAGTTGCCCCTGTATAACACCCCTTGTAAAACAGTAAGGCACTCTCCCCTGAAGTATACCCTGGTTAAACAGTGATGTATCCTCCCCTGTAGAACACCCTTATGAAACAGTAAGGTATTCTCCGTTGTATAACATCCCATGTAAAACAGTAAGGAATTCGCCTCTGTAAAACACCCCCATTCTCCCATGTAGTACAACCCTTGTAAAACAATTAGGGGTGAACCCCTGTATTACACCCCTGGTAAAACAGAAAGGCATCCTCCCCTGTAGAACACCCCTCGTGAAAAAGTAAGGTATTTTCCCTTGTATTACACCCCTTGTAAAACAGTAATGCATTCTCCATGAAGTACACCCCTGGTATAGCAGTAAGGCATCCTCCCCTGTGGAACACCCCTGGTGAAAATGTAAGGTATTTTCCCTTGTATTACACCCTTTGTAAAACAGTAAGGTATTTTCCCCTGTAGTACATCCCTTGTGAAACAGTAGGTATCCATCCCTGTAGTACACCCCTTGTAAAACAGTAAGGTATACTCCCCTGTATTACAACCCTTGTAAAACAGTAAGGCATTCTCCCCTGTAGTAAACTCCTTGTAAAACAGTGAGGCATCCTACCTAGTACCTGTAGTAAACCCCTGGTAAAACAGTAAGGCATCCTACATGTAGTACACCCCTTGTAAAATAGTAAGCTATTCTCTCCTGAAGTATACCCCTGGTTAAACAGTAAGGCATTTTCCCCTGGTTAACACCTCTTTTTAAACAGTAAGGCATTCTCTTTGGCTTTATCTGCTATCATTTCCCCTTACTACAGAGTAATACAGCACCATAGATTACAATGATTATATACTGCCATTTACCTTAGCAGCTCATATCACATACAAGGTGTTACCATATGCATGTACACTCAAACCTGATGATAAAGTATTAAATTGTGTCTTATCTCGTTTGTTGCAAACAAAACCATTTCCATGAACTGTAAAACAAACGGTGACGTGATTATATTTATAGCTGTACATAACTACAGCTCAGTCACATACATTGTGGTCTTGTGCACAGTCACCTACAGCACAGGCAACTTCTATCTTTCCTGATTGACTTCCAAGGAGTTGTTTATTACTATATACGGGCACGTATCAAGAATATTCCGGTGAGTAAGCAATTTCTCTAGGTCTAGATTCTTGCGGGAAATTGTAGAACCTGCTCTAAGAGAGGGAAACACATGTAAACAGTGCGGACGTGACGTGTTTAGTATTCTAGGTTCAGGATCATGTATGGATCTCCAACGTAACGCAATGGTAATTACGTGTGGATAGTATAGTATTTTGATGGATAAGATGAAGTTTTTGAGCTATGAAAGATTACTGCATAAGTCAGGCATGGCTGTACAGGAAATAGAAAAAGAAAAAGCGTTGTACCCATAAACCTGAGGAGGGGAAACGCTTTATCTTTGGGTAGCTAATTAGTAAACGTGAACAGGGAAATCAGGGAAAATCTAAAGCAGTAATTAGGGTTCAAAAATGTAACAATCCATGCTTACAATTTTTTGACACCAACCACCTAGTCGTTCGTGACCCAGACGCTGAGGATAATGTGAAACTAAAGGGAACACTCTATGTTCAATGGCTGGTGTACCAGTCGGAGTTCCCAATGTCGGCGCAGGGGCTGGGGTTCAAGTGTTATGAAGTGAGATGTGCTGGGGAGGTGTTCAGTAACTCTGCCAGATATGTCAATGTCAGGAACATAGACTTGGTAATCTCTGTCTAGTGTTTGTAGTTGCTTAGCATTGTATCGCTTATCATAGGATTTTTCGTTTTGTACATATATTTTTTTCCACCGATGATGTTATGGTAAGGTGTAGGTGTAGGGCTTGAGGGTACCCGGATCCGTAGGGGGGTCAGTTCAAAGTAACTTACCCATTAGCATCTCAGCTGGAGAAACTCCATTCTGTATATATTCTGTATAGGTGTAATACGGTAAGAGAGTAAAGTCAAACATATGGGTCAGTGGCTTTCCTAGTGAGGTGTTATACCGTTTGTACACATCTCTCTACTTCACCATTAGCTAGAGGATACAGCGGAGAGCTTGTTACGCTTTGGAAGCAGTAATCAGCTACAAATATCTTGTATTCTTGGCTGGCATGATAAGGTCCATTATCTGACATAACAGTTTTAGGTATGCTGTGTCTGGCATCTATAGATTTCAGAGAGTTTATAACAGCTGTACACTATGCTGGTCAGTAGGGAGAATTCTATATATATGAAATTATAATAATACAGCGACGAGGTAATCATCAGTTTTGATGTGGGATAGGTTTGTAGCTACAAATTGCCACGATCTGTCAGGTATCACGATCGGTTTGAGATGTTCTATTTCGTTTGAGAGTCACTTATCCTCAGCGTCTGGTTTAGATAGTGGCTGTCTGGAGTGTAGATCGCCTATATTGTTCCGTTTACCGGGTACATGCTCTTCTGCAAATGAGCATTTCAGTGTTCTGAGTCATTATCTATGGATTCAGGTAGGTCAATTGCTGCCTTTGAGTTGAAGATTGGTACGAGTGGTTTGTGGTCAGTCTCGATTGTCACATTGGTGTGTCCTACATCTCAAACTATGAGCACACCAATGCTCTTCTCATTGCTTCTAACTCGATATCATCTGTAAAACTTCTAGACTTTGTAGTACAGTCCTGGTTGAACAATAATGCATCCCCCCTGTAGTACACCCCTGATAAAAAGTAATGCATCCTCCCCTCTAGTACACCCCTTGTAAAAAAGTAAAGTATCCTCCCCTGTAGTACACCCCTGGTTAAAAAACAAGGCATCCTCCCCTGTAGTACACCCCTGGTAAAATAGTAAAGCATCCTCCCCTGTAGTAAACCCCTTGTAAAACAGTAAAGCATCCTCCCCTGTAGTACACCCCTGGTTAAAAAACAAGGCATCCTTCCCTGTGGTAAACCCCTTGTAAAACGATAAGGCATCCTCCCTGTAGTACACCCCTTGTAAAACAATAAGGAATCCCCCCTGTAGTACACCCCTGATAAAAAGTAATGCATCCTCCCTGTAGAACACCCCTTGTAAAACAATAAGGCATCCTCCCTTGTAGTACACCCCTGATAAAAAGTAATGCATCCTCTCCTGTAGTACACCCCTTGTAAAACGATAAGGCATCCTCTCCTGTAATACACCCCTTGTAAAACAGTAAGGCATCCTACCTGTAGTACACCCCTTGTAAAACAGTAAGGCATCCTACCTGTAGTACAGCCCTGGTTAAACAATAAGGCATCCTCTCCTGTAGTACACTCCTTGTAGAATAAGGTAGCTGACAATGGCAACTCCAAGTAATAGAACTGTAAGGAAGAGGCAGTGTGAGGATGAGGGGGGGGGGGGTTACACCGTGGAGTTTGGATTTTAAGTGGACTGAATTAGCTTGGCAAAGTGGAGGGTAGTCTTATTTTGTCCTGAAAATTAACCATAACTTGTTTTAGGGTGTCCTACCAAAAATCAGTTCATTAGGACAGCCCTGAGACTTCATTGATCATGATGACCTTTGTAATCGTGACTAAGTTGAAATCTGCTGAGTGATGATGTTAGACAAGGCTGCTAATTTTCAAGATAAGGACACATCGTCTCGCTCCATTGTATATATTACAGTATATCAGAGCGTCCTATGGCATTGTAATGCTATGTAAACAAAGTTAGATTGAATGTCCTGGGGTGTATCCATAGAGCTGGAGGGGAGGGGATAGCAGAGCCATGATCTAATACATCTTAAGAATGCAAATTTTGAAACTCAAAAACTGCATTCATTTTCGCAGCATTACCAGCTTAATCAGTCCTTGATCTTGGGAAATATTAAGAAATAGGGATTTGAAACAAAGTATGCATTGATCCTGAACCAAAAAGGTACTTACAATGTACATTCTCTGATTTTGTGTTGGAAAGTTGCCATGTTATGCTGCTATAATAATAGTTGCCGATTGCATTCTTACACTGAAACGTCCTGGAACACCCCCCTCTTTGTCTTTATCTATTAATATTCCCCTTACTACAGAGTAATACAGCACCATAAATTACATTGATTTCATACTGCCATTAACCTTAGCAGTTTAACTCACATACATTGTGTTACCAAATGCATCGAACCCTCAAACTGATAATAAAGTATTAAATTGTGTCTTATCTCGCTTGTTGCAAACAAAACCGTTTCCATGAACTGTGAAATAATCGGTGATAAGAAATATGACGTGATTATATTTATAGCTCAGCCACGTACAACACGGTCATGTGCACAGTAACCTACAGCACAGGCAACCTCTGGATCTTTGCTGATTGACTTCAAAGGAATTGTTTAATACTATATACAGGCACATATCAAGAATATTCTGGTAAGTAAGCAATTGCTCTAGGTCTAGATTCTGGCGGGATATTAGAACCTGCTCTAAAAGAGGGAAACGACTCTAAACATTGCAATAGGTCTGTAGCTACACGTTACCACAGTCTGTCAGGTATCATAGTTGGTATGAGATGTTCCATTTCTCTTGAGAGTCACTTATCCTCAGGGTCTGGTTTAAATAGAGACTATCTGGAGTATAGGTCGCCTATATTGTTTCCTCTACCGGGGACATGGTCTTCTGCGAATGAGTGATTAAGTGTTCTGAGTCATTATGAGTCATTATCTATGGATTCTGGTTGTGAGGTCATTGACTACTTTGAGTTGAAGATCGGTACTTCAAGGGGTTTGTGGTCAGTTTTTATTGTCATGTTGGTGTGTCCTAAACTGTAAATCTCGAACTATGAGCACGCCAATGCTATTCCCATTGATTCTAGCTCGATAGTCGACCATCTTGATTAAACTTCAGACTACTAGACTTTGTAATACAGTCCTGGTTAAATAATAAAGCATCCCCCCCTACAGTACACCCCTTGTAAAATAATAAGGCATCCTCCCCTGTAGTTTTGTATTGTATTGTATTGCATTGTATTGTATTGTATTTTAATGAAACATACACTATCATGACAGAGATGATACAAATCGTATGCTGGTGATAGCTCTCAGTTTAGGTCTTATACATAAAGCTGTTGTTGTAAAAAGTCATAGAATAGTTGAAAAAGCTAGACTGTCGTTTGTTTAGCAACGTTTTGGTCTGAATCTGTCAGCATTTCCAGAGGATATCCTTTGGGTTTGGTTAAAAACAATCCTGCGATGTAACGGGTGGCATTCATCATCTAAAATGGTATTAAAATGTTAAGAACAAAGAGAGAAAATAAAATCATTTAGCTGAGGTAATTGTAAAGCTATACATCGCTCCTCATACTCAAATTCAGGGAGGATAACCCTAAAGGCTGATCTCTGTATACTCCCAAGTCATGCCTTGCTTCCATCAGAGAGAAGTTGTAAAACGCTGGCATAGCATAGCATATAATTGATCTAATATTAGTTATATGAAAAATCTTCAGCGCCCTTTCATTGAGACTGATTGTTTTAATTTTACACATGAGACGGGTGTTGCATTTGAGACTAGGTGATCAATCTGCTTGATAAAACTGAGCATTTAATCAACATAAATTCCGAAAAATTTTACATAAGGCTGGGGTAGTAAGACGTTTCCATTTCCATAAACTGCATGAGAAAAACTGGCATGGGTCGATAGTGAAGCATTCATAATCACAGTTTTGCTATATTCAGCACCATTGAATTGACTTAAGACCATCGTTGTGTGGCTTCAATTGCTAGTAAAATAGCACTAGAATTGTTTACATCAGATACAGCTGTATAAAAATATGTGTCCTAAGCATATTTGACACGATAAAAACTGGGGCCTTTGAGATCATTACAGTAGATAAGCCAGAGTATTGGGCCCAGTTACGTGCCTTGTGGTGTTCCCACCATTGATGATATATATTGTGTGTTAAACTGCAAGATTGATTACGCTACCTGAAACGTATTTGTCTGATATCAAAATACCATTCTAGACTTTTTTTGTGGTCTGTTGGTATGCTAATGGATGTTGATGATCTGAGAGATGATTACTAAGATCAGGGTCATCACCCTGCTGTTAACTCCCTTTATGAGTCTGAGTATTATTTTGATTTTGTTGGACCGATTTCAGTTTTCAGATATGAACAACCTTAAATACGCCTGACAAAACTTAATTGTTGTTTACACCTTTTCTTTGAATGTAGAAGAGACGGCTGCGTTACCAGTGAAGGAAAAGGAAACATGACTTGAGAACTCTGACATCACCATCCTACTCGGTGTGTCGAGGTGAGCATGCGAAAGCGTACTTAGTAGAATTACAGTGTATCATTGTGCCGTTATCATGATGTCCACCTCAATACTACTCTTTTCAGGCATGAACTAGGGCTTGTCACCATTGACTTGATAATACATTATGTCTAGGTTGCTATTAAGCCTATATCACACAAAAAAGTTATAATAACGTATTCTGATTTAATATGATTTGTCTTCTCCTTGTACATGAGAAGACAATTCTTGATTCACACAATATTTACAATCATTCATGTTACCCAATCTAACCATCTTCTTTAGGTTTCGTTCACCGCTACATCTCAGGATTACATGCAAATAGAACAACAACCATTTGCCACATTCTAATACATATGATATCTCATGGCACTGCTTGAAAGGTGAATATGAAAACATAATATTCACAGTGTACTACTGGGATGTTCGACTATTGGTTTTATGTTCACAGTATTCTACCGGAGGCATTGAGAGAATAACTTACTAGATATTTTAAGATAACAATTGGAGCTAATTTATGTTGAGCGGCCTGGCTACACAAAACTAAAGAACAATTAGGGTGAGTAAACCTGGACTTTAATGCGGGTAGTGTGGTAACACAAACCACCACTTTTTTCAAGTGGTACTAATCATTATTATACTTGAATAGCACTATGGGACCAGTATGATAAGGAGGTTATTGCCGATAGCAACCACTAATACCAGAACTGTTTCCTAAACATTGCAAGGCATCATTCCAATTTCCAATCACGGCTATGGCGGTTCATGGCCCCTTAAACTCATTTCTCTATCCCACCTGAGAAAGATGAGCTCTTACCCTACCATTGATCACTAGATTCTCGGAAAAGCTGAAGAAGGTGAGGATGATATGAATACCAGAGCAGGAGGCAGAATTAGACAGCATTCCCAGGCTGATCCTTTTAACATGATTCTCAAGAATTCAGATTTGTCACTGAGTCGAGTTATCTTCTGCGTTGTCAGATTAATTAAGGTATATGATCTCAAAAGGATGTGGGAGTTGAGTACAATCAAGTCTAATACAGTTATCTACATTTTGAGTTGCTCCTCACACACTCCAAACTGCAACAGTATATAAATGTGTATTTACGATCCCTTTGCCTACAATGTGAACATACAAGGGGAAGCAACTTTGAATCAGACCATTGGATACAAAATGATCTAGCCGTCGCACTGATGCTTTATTTACATAGTTTTTGCATCCAGGTAGATATTAAACCCAAAGTTAGCCTGTCTTGACAAACTTGTTGTGGAGGCAACCCGGCAAGGCAAAGCAGGTCAACTCTTGCAATTTCTATTTTCTGATCCAATTTATCTTCAAACTGAATAGAGTATTTTAATTTTTGACAAGCTTTGTTGTCGGGTCGGGGGGGGGGGAGGGGGAAGAAAGGGGTTGGTTATGATTTGCTATTCCTATCATGTTGGCCTCGTAATGTAACGCAGTTTAAGTTGCCGCTGATTCGCTATCGATGATAATAAGGAAATTTGACTACCACAATTTATTACCTTCTTCTGTGCGTAATAGAAAGTTTTAATCTTCTGGTGGCATTCAAAAGAGTTTTTCTAATTTATGTCATAACCACAAAAGATGTAATGAGAATTATTTACAGTGTGCATCACTTTTATATGAATCTTTAACAAAGCCTTCATTTTGTTGTAGTATTTATAGTGATTATTGCTCTGGAGAAGTATTTGCTTGTTTGCATTAGACATGGCTCATGTGTTAGAAGAAGATGTTGGAATAAAACAGAGTGAGTTGTCATGTGTCATTACATAGCACATTTATTAGATTCTGTAGTGGGTAAAAGCTGGAGGCACTGACATTCATAATTTGGGTGACACAGGGACACTGAATGGAGATTCCTCAAGGTCATCATTGACATACACTTCTGAGTCATGATTTCATGTCAATAACTCGAGCAATTACAATTAGATTCGAGTTTGAATTTTGCAATCTACTCAGAAACTTGTCATGATCAATTAGTTAGTATCTTTTGAATATCTTTCAAATTTACATCATATTGGTAAACATGATCAGTTTTAGACAATTTCAGCGTTCTCATGTCACCACCATTATGAGCCTCAATGAATCTGCAAAGGATGTACCCACACGCCTGTGTAGCACCTAGAAAAAAGCTGTAGCGTATATGAAAGTATCCCAATCCTATAGAATGTACAAGAGACATACCACAATGTTATGAGTTGCACATGCAATTGATTTCCGATATATATATATATATATATAATTATTTATGCTTGATTGATTGACATTAAACACAGCGCAAAGAGCTCAGCAATACATAGTCGGGCTTCATTTTTGAATAAATACAGTTCCCAATTTGAATGAACAAATGTGAATCAATGCGAACGGAAGTTGACCTAAATGCTAATTCCATGCATCGATTGGCCCTCAAATCGATGTCACACTGACATATTGGAACATAGTGATTGATTATAGTCTGTTATTATTACAGGATACAGAGTAGCTTGGGAGGAACAGGGTGACAGTAACTGGGATGATCCTGATGTCCGGAGGGACACCTGGAAGCGGTTATTGAACAGCAGTAGAAAGCTAACTCTAGTAGAGCTGGAGAGACAGACTGCTTCAGCTGGTCAGATAGCTATGTGCTTTAGAAATGATGTACCTGCAGAGTTATCTGAGAGGCTATCTAAATCACTGATATGTCTGATGCTCTCTTATATCCCAGAATACAGCCTTAACAGCTTCAGGTTAGGAAGCCTGGTTATTGATGATAATGATTTAATTTTAGCGACCAAATGTTCTTTGTCGTAAATTACATTCCGTTTCATAAATGCAGTAAAATGTTGCTGTCGTTTTCACAAGTTTCAAAAATTTGGTTGATGATATTATATTATATTACACAGCTTATCAAAAATGACATCACTGAGACATCTAGCACTATGGGGTTGTGATCTGAGTAAAGGTGAAATGCTGAGTCAGATCCTATCAGAGCTACCACATCTAGAAACTCTGAGTCTCCGTGGTTGCAGCCTGACTGAGATACCGAAGAGGTGAGTTATTCTATAAATCTAGGCTGACACATCTCACTGTGTGCTGCTGATATATTAATTTAATAAACCTTTTTAGAGTGTATTTCTAATGCATTGTTGTATTGTTCTGATGTCTTTGTTGTTAAAATAATTATAGAAGATTTAAGTCAGCGTTACCCAACAGCATCAGAGATTAACCTCCTTGATTCCTACATATCTCTATATCACAGTTGTTATTTGCTGATTGAAATCCAATCCGTTGAGACACACCAGCCTGACTGGCAGTATTTTGTATCAATAAGACATGGTTATAACATTAATAAAATTGGGCATCAACCTATACCAAGTAAATCTCGCTTAAGAAATTTGCTTATGAATTAACACATAAGTGGAACGTTGCAATTTATTTTGGTTTGAAACGTAAATCTTTACTAACTTTCATCAATCATCTTTTGTCTCGATTTAGTGGCCACCAAAGAAGTTGACCCTCATAATTATTTCTAGATTACGCTTTCTGTGATGTCAGCATCAGAAAATATAATTTCAATCCTGATGAAGTCGAAGAGATACAATTTTAGCAACAAACTATGCCAGCTGGGACAATTTAAACTTGTTCATAGCTGCTACACCTTTCCACTACCTCAGTAATCTTATACCTAAATTGATAACCTGTAGAATTTGTCACAGCTTCGCCAAACAACATATTATTTGTATTCTTATACCCACTGCAATATCGCCAAATGAAATAAAAGACATCCTATTCATTTTAAAATAAGTTTTTGAGCTAGGACAACTTACAAGTCTGGTTTTAGTGGCGGAAAGTGAGAATGATTCTCACTATGTTTTAACTTTAATACCCTGATTTCAATTATTCTACAGGGATACAGCAATTTACATAATATATACCATTTTGTTATCCAATTTACATGCAACCTAGCTTATGCCAACCGGGAAAATTTAAAACGGTTAAATGATTCCGGACATCTTGGAGGTTCAGGACTCTGCAGGGGTAAAAGAATATGAAAAAAATGATGAGAAATAGCATATTTTTGGATGTAGCACCAGCTTCTGAGTTGGGCATAGACTGAAAACCTGCTGAATACAGTCAAGAGCCAGCTCAGCCATGATTCAAGTCTGAGTGCCAACTTGATAACTATGAATGAGTATGCCTGCTATACTGATGCTCTAAGTAATAAATATCAATGTTTGTAAAACAAACATTAGGTTCGGGGGGGGGGGGGACCCTATTCAATAGCACGGATCATCATTGTATACGTCTTAGAAACATAGACAGTTGCAAACTGGTGTTATTGTTGGTTAGCTAGAATGAAGATGGCCCGTTGAATAACTAGAGGCAAACCCAGCTGAAGGAAACAATAGTGGGATGATACAATAGTTTATTCTCATTTGCCTTGTAAATTTTGGCCTGAACACACATTAAATTAGTAATGGGACCATATAGAATTTGCATGCTTTGTCGAGGATTCCCAGCATATTGTTGGCCACAAGATTCAGAATATCATCAGAAATGGACTGCGTTTGTTTACCCAAATTTTCCTGCTAAGACAATACAAATAATAATATTGTTTTGATTGAAAATATTGGCATTTTTATAATCAATGTCCTCCTCTGCTGAAAAATAATCCTCTTTACTGTCTTCAGAGTCTGATTGAATGTTCCAGTTAGCAGCCATTTGTTGTGAATTCTACCCAGCAAAGGTGTGGCATAAATGCACTCAATTTATGAAACAGAAATGAATTTCAAAACAAATTTCTGGTCATAGTCATCAGTCGGTCGGCTGTTTATTTTGCTATGTTTAGGAAATCTGCCCTCCCTGGCGCTCACTGAGAAAGCAGAGATCAAAGACCCAGGCTTGAAATGTGTCTCTTTGAACCATCACCATTTTCAATTGCTGTTTGCTACCTACGGTGATGTTGTTGTCGCATATTCAACCCACTTGGGGCCGAATACCCAAGCAGAACAGACACTCCTTTGTTATTCATCATTATTCAATTTAATATTGTATGGAGTTGCCCCTTGCCGTTAAAGAAGGGGGCAACTCCATACAATAAGTGTTTCGTTTAGTTACTCAAGTTTATAAGGCCTATTTGTTTTTGCACTTTGATCAGTTATTCTACTACCTAACTTCACCAATAAACCATCGTTGAGATGCCTTTTCGACATTAAAATAAGACTTTATTTTGATTAATGGTGGAAATAAGCTTAAACAGTCATCGTAAAAAATAAACCAAGCTCTATCATACCGTCAAAGTTTCCTGTGTAAAAGGTTATCCTCTTGAAAAAACGGCGATTGGATTTAGATTTTTTGTCTGATAAAAAGGTTTAATATACACATTATTTTTATGCTTGCGATTGAACCTCCAAAAAAGGCGGAGATGGGATGTCTGATAGCTGACAGTAATTTAATTACGCCTAATACATAACAGATTTCGTCAAAAGATAAAACTGAGATAGGTCTCTGATTTGAAGTGGTTGACTTGCTCCCATCTTCTTGGTTTTATTCTCTCTATCTGAGATCTCCTGAGCTGTGAGAACTTGAGATCTCACATTGTAACAATGAATGATGTTATACCATCATTGACCTTAGAATGGTTTTCTATTTCGTCTGTATGCACATTGAATGAATCACACTTGTGATGGTATGAACATAATGCCAACATGTAAAATACATCAGATGCGGTTAAGCATGGAGTAATGTGAGAAACGGACTCGGCCGTGTACACAACAAGGTGTAGTTAGCTCGCTCCGAGTCTACTCTGATGAACGAGTGGGCTTTTCTTTTTAGTTTTAGGTTCTATTGGTTTCTATTCATACCCTCAAACCACCATGTGGGTCGCTCGGGTACTTTGCAACCTTTGGCCCTGTTTATGACAAAACAGAGGGTGGGCTGCCCCTAAAGTGGGACCCAAGTTGCCCGGAGTCCTCATACTGAGAGTGTGATACATCCTAGTAAACTAAAATGCATCCTAGAGGTGAGGCCATGGTGGACCTCCTAATCGTGAGTGTGCAGCAAGCTGCCAGAAACTGAAACAGGCACTAATCAGCCATTGGCCATGACACTTTGATCTTAGCCAATAGGCCGAGAAGCGATCTTTGGAGCATCGCAATGACGTGCAGTATCGTTGTAAACCGAAATCTCTCACTTTTTCATTTAGATTACTTGGCAAGTATGATATGCTGTTTGGCTAATATTTCCATGCCATTTTTGCTTAATCAAAATAAGTGATGAGTTAGACAGAATACGGAAAAAGTTGTTACCTGTGCTGCAGAAGATTGCTGTTGCTATTCTATATCAAATTCTATGAAATTATCTGCATCAAAGGGAGATTACTCCGAAAAAACACAATAATCATTGCCTTTTCTACCACAGTGAGATGTCGTTGCGTCGCAGTATTTAATGAGGACACTTTTTAATGCTCAGCGTCCAGTCTAGTGTTGTGTGTTTTGTCTATGGTTAAACCCCTCTGCAAATAGGTTTTTAAGCTTGACACTAACAACTACAGGCCAATATCAATTTTGACAGCAATTTCCGAAATTTGTGAGAAAGTATTAGCATAACAACTTGACTCCATTTTGAAACGAACAAATTATTCTATGATGATCAATTCGGTTTTAGGGAAGGAAAAAACACATGTTTGGCAATCTCGAAATTAATGGAAAGCCTTTATGAGAGTTTCAATAGAAGTGAAATCAAAGAAGGTATATTTCTAAACTTTAGTAAAGCTTTTGATCCTATTAATCATGATATTTTATTTAAAAAGCTACCATATTATAATTTTACTTCTGGTGCCATAAATTTAATGACTTCCTATCTAACTGACCCTAGCAATTTGTAAAGTTGGGTGATTGTTGTTCTTCCACAAAAAAAATGAATATTGGTGGGCATCGGTACTGGGAACAAATTTGTTCTTAATTTTCATTAACGACCTAATCAACTCGGCTCCTCAATTTGAATACATTTTATTTGCAGATGACACAAACATTTTTAGCTCTTATCCAAAAATTTTAAAAGAAAATTTAGTCAACATTGAACAGTGGTGCTTGGCAAACCGATTAATTCATAATACCAAAAAGACTTTTCAGGTCCTTTTTAAAGCACCTAACAAACAAAACAAGTAGGCGATCCTGAGGTTTTTAATGTTAGTATTGGAAACAACATGATAGAATCAATCTCTTCTACTAAGTTCTTTGAATTAGAAATTGATAGCAATACTACTTTTAAAAACCATATATCACAGATTTGCAAAAAGTTAAACTTCGCTCTTTAATTATCGCGAAGTATCAGACAGTTTTTAAATGTGCCAACAATGATCAATTTATATTATACCTTCTTCTATCCACACCTTATTTATTGCATTGAGTTTCGGGGCCATGCAGCCCAATGTGAATTGAAACAAATTTTACTTTTACAGAAAGCTGCATTTCGTTTGATTTTAAAAACACCACCTGGAAAACATGTGTCGTCAAATTTTAAGAAGCTCAAAATCATACCACATTCGATGTTATTTGAATATCGTTATATTCTTTTCTTCGTAAAACAAGTAAATGAAAAGAAATTATACGCTAAATTAAACAACAACAAAAAAACAAGATCAAGTTTGAAATTTCAATCTCTGAGAGCCAACAACTGCAGAGGGGAGCGGTCACTGTTGACAAATGGAGTCAACCTGTTCAACAGTTACCTAATGGAGGAGGGTAGCGGGGTAGGCTGCCGGAGGCTTTGTTGGGGGCTGGTGTGTAGGGGGCATTTGGTAGATGGGGCTTCCCAGTTGATGGTCGGACCGGGATGGTCTCAGCCTTGTTCAATCGAGTGGTCGCTGCTCTAGTCTCGACCTGTCTGGCGTAGACTATCAGACCACACCGCTGCATTTTTATCTCAATTTTAATTCATCATTTTACTAAAAAATTTAAAGCAGAAGCCTTACCCAAAAACAAATTTAAGCTGTCCTGAAGACCCTTTACAATAGCGATAGGCCTGTTGTTAACCGTCCCCTCTACTGTGAACTGTTCGACCCTTATTGTCCACCCTACTGTAAATTATCCTCTGTATTGTACTGAATGTCCCATCTCAAAGACCCATCTATTTATGATCATTCTTAAAGGGCCCTTTCATTTAGCTAGTGCATGCCATGATATTCTGGCTGCCACTGTGACGACCTTGGCTGTATCAGGTGATTGCGGTTGTAACTCATCCACATAATAAATGAGTGTTAAAAGCCTCTCTGACGTAGAATACCTGATAGGTCTAGTTCTCGCGCACACTTGTTGTTTTTTGAAGCTCTTATGATTGGAAGAGGTCTAGTTTGTAGAAAGGTGCACTAAGCCAATGGAGAATAGGTTTGCTTAGCACAGCACAGAACAAACCGCCCTTATAGTGCCTCACCATCAGCTACAACACGTGAAAACAATCGGTGATATCTGAGATGTAACAGGTTCCCTGAGCAGACTTTTGTTGGACCCACTTTCAAATACTTTTTTGAGCATTCCTGCTCTCTCGACAGCTGACTTTCAGTAATGGTTGAGTTTGAGATCACCTATTGAGTTCCCTACTTACTTTTAGTATTTTTACATCATCAGTCTCTATTTCTCCCTACTATTTCTCACACCAGTATCATTGTTCTTCGCTCTGCGCTGTCTAATCCTATCAAAAAAATATGCTGTCCACCTTTAATCTTGTAGTTGCACATCTGGCCCTCACAGCAAATCCCTCTATCATTTTAATCTTGTATCTCTTAACCTTTATTTAATCCTTCCTACTTCCTGACCTAGTGGAGAAATCTCATTGCCATTATTATAGTGAAAAATTACATTTACTGTTTGAAGCATTACTGAGATGTCTTCACTGAAGCAGCTAGTCTACAGTATTTTATCTCCCCTGTCACAGATTCACATTCAAATGATGATCCACTTACAGTATGACATTGAGCCTAGCACGGGTTTGCCTAAGACAGTAACCAGGCTGCTCTAGTTGCACTAGAAATTATAAAAAAACAGTATTGGAAAACGGTAGCGTAGTCAAAGATATTTTGGTGTTAACCCGTGACCGGGGAGATAACATACTGTAGACCCTTCTTGACCCTTGATTTTCACACTTCAAATAAGGTTACATCATTCAATAATGTCCTTGTGCGAAAAAATTTACTTTTTTTGTTCATTGTAATGGCAAAGCTTTGATATGAACAGTATTTGTTTTTTGCTATCCTAGACACTTTAACATGATAATATTAAAACAAAAATTAGGGCATCAATCAGTCAACAATAAAAATTTGAATGCAAGTGTACAATGAAGAAAGAGCCTGCACAATTTCCTTACACTGAAAACAAGAACCACTTAAGATTCTGGTCACATTTCAAGTAACCGCTTAATACATGTGCTTGTTGGACAAATGTGACCCAATTTATTAACTGTATAGCATGGATACCAATGGTGGTGGTAAAATACATAGCATGGTTATTCGGTGAGATATGCAATCAGTATAAGACTTTGTGTCAGGATCTGAATAAAAGCTAAAGATCTGGCAGCTTTTACATTATGCATTACACATACACACACACATTTATTTCCCAGTAACAGCATTGAATAACTCAGGCAAGCTGCTTGACAAAAGTCAAGGGTCAGCTATTTATGATTCTGAACTTGTGGACCGAAAATGACTATTAGTAGGAGTTGCCTGCTTTGTATATATCGCCAGGCAGTTCTAAGTCATGTTCTTTTATTTTTCATTCTGGAAAAATTTGAGAGGTGTAAATGCAACTATAATATATTTGAACTATTTCAAGTGATTCTCTCAATTGAGGCACACAGTCGTTAGTATTCAGAATAAGATATAGTGAAACATTGCGTTTTCTGTCTGCAGCATCACTGAGATGTCCTCACTGAAACAGCTAGACTTATTTGGTTATGATCTGAGTGGAGATGATAAGCTGAATCAGACACTTTCAGAACTGACTAATCTTGAGATACTAAATCTGAGCCGGTGTAAGCTGAGGGAGATACCTGAAAGGTAGTGTGTTATTGTTTGCTTTTTATTTTCTTCAATTTCTAATCCCTAATTACTAATTTGATAATGTGGATACTGGTTACACTCGTTGATACAATTATATTGAAACCAGAATTAGAATCAGTCAGGAAGAATGACTCTATCAATTAATTCAAAAACGTTTGACCAAATTTTTCATTCTGAACACACAATTAAATGTAACTAGAACCACTTAGGATTCTGGTCACATCCACTTCCAAGTAACTGTTAATTTATTGAGATTTTTGATAATAAGTAACACATTATATTAACTATATACCCTATAGGAGTTTAGTTTTCGCGGCATTTAGGATTCACTTTTTGCGTTGTTGCCTAGGTTGCGAAATTTATTGTATCTTAAATTAAACTCACTCACGATAATTTCATAAAGAATGTACAGTCATACAGGAATACACCTTACATAAGCATGCAAGCTAGTGTGGTGTAGTGATCTAAGTGTCTGCGTTGCAAATACATGAAGATTTATGCCCTGGGTTCGAATCCCAGCTTGGACATTTTTTTTAATTTTCACTAGTAACCTACTAGCGAAATTTAGTACTAGTGAAATTTAGTACCAGGTCCAGATAGCGAAATTAAACTCTAGCTAAATTAAACTCCTATAGGGTAGTATTTATGTTAAAGTAAGCTTGGTATCATGATGCATTGTTCCGTTCTGATGGTATTTGTTATCATTACCCTGACTCCTACACACCTGTATACCACAAGGGAAGGTTGAATTTCAGCCGTCTGTTTTTATTTTGTCACTTGAATTTTTTTCTTTGTTTTGTGCCATCAGTTGGACACACAAGCCTGACTAGCCTTGAAAGATAAAGAAGCACGGCTTTGATCAATCTAATCAACACCAAATCAACAATAATAATAACCTGCCGTGAATCGGGCAACATGCGAATTCGAGTAACTCATGCTGAATAAATAACCTTTTGAATAAAAACAAAATGAAATACTTCAAATTTAGTTAAATATGGTGTGTAAACACATAGTGTTTCATATCAATCTTTCAGTTTATCTTCAATAAGATTAACTGGCCCCCTTTTGAATTTATTCACCGCTACACAAGTATTTATCCAATTCACCGTTATAATGGTTGTATTGATGCCCAATATCAGATCTATGGATATATGAAGATATAATTATAAATATGAGTTGCCTGTCTTGCCGATATCATCGGGTAAAGTGACTCTTTTATGTACTGAACTCTTATCACGATGGGAATATGTTATTACAACAAAAAATATTTGAACTTTTTAAAGGGATTCTCTCAGTTTAGTCACACAATCAACAGTTATAAGAGCCAATCATAAGTCCAGCCACATTGTCTAAATATGTAAGTAAATCACTGAATTATCAATCTCACTGAATAAATAAGAAATAGTGAAACATTGCATTTTCTGTCTGCAGCATCACTGAGATGTCCTCACTGAAACACCTACACTTATCTGGTAATGATCTGAGTGGAGATTATAAGCTGAGTCGGACACTTTCAAAACTCACTAATCTGGAGTTACTAAATCTGAGAGGGTGTTATCTGAGGGAGATACCTGAAAGGTAATGTGTTATTGTTTGCTTTTAATTTTCTTCAATATCTAATCTTTTATTATTAATTTGGTAACGTGGATACTGGTTATACTCTTTAATATGATAATATTAAAAAAAAAATTAGGACATCAATCAGTGAACAATATAAATTTGAATGCAAGTGTACAAGGTAGAAAGAGCCTGAGCAATTTCCTTACACTGAAAACAAGAACCACTTAGGATTCAGGTCACTTTTCAAGTAACCGCTTAATAAATGATTTATTTTATTTCCCAGTAACAACCTTGAATAACTCAGGCAAGCGGCTTGGCAAAAGTTAAGGGTCAGCTATTTATGATTCTTAACATGTGGACCAAAAATGGTTATGAGTAGGAGTTGCCTGCTTTGTAAAAATCACCAGGCAGTACTAAGTGATGTTCTTTTATTTTTCATTGGGGAAAATTTTGAGAGGTGTAAATGCAATTATGATTTGAACTATTTCAAGTGATTCTCTCAATTGAGGCACACAGTTGTTAGTATTCAGAGCCATCCATAAGTCTGGCCATATCTGCTTACAAGTAAATCACTGAATTATTAAGCTCATTGAATAAATAAGATAAATAATGAAACATTGTATTTTCTGTCTGCAGCATCACTAAGATGTCCTCACTGAAACAGCTACACTTATCTGGTGATGATCTGAGTGGAGATTATATGCTGAGTCGGACACTTTCAAAACTCACTAATCTGGAGTTACTTGATCTGAGCGCGTGTAAGCTGAGGGAGATACCTGAAAGGTAATGTGTTATTGTTTGCTTTTAATTTTCTTCAATTTCTAAACCCTTATTTCTTATTTGGTATTATGGATACACTCATTAATACAATAATATTGAAAGCATAATTAAGACAATATCTATCAGTCAGGAAGAATGACTCTTACAATTAATTCGAAACCGTTTGACCAATTTTTTTATTCTGAACACACAATTGACAGCAACTAGAACCACTTAGGATTCTGGTCACATCCACTTCCAAGTGACTGTTAAATCGTTAAAATTTTTGATAATAAGTAACACATTATATTAACTATATAGTATTTATGTTAAGACAAGGTCGGTAGTGTAATGCATTGTTCTATTGAGATAGTATTTGTTACAATTACCCTGATTCCTCTACACATGTATACCACTAGGGAATGTCGCATTTCAACTGCCAGTTTTTATTTTGTCATTTGAATTTTTTTCTTTGTTTTGTGCCATTAGTTGGACACAATAGCCTGACTAGCCTTGGAAGATAAAGAAGCATGAATTTGATCAATTTATTCAATACCAAATCAACAATAATAATGACCTCTTGTGAATCGGACGACATGCGAATCGGAGTAACTCATGCTGAATAAATAACCTTTTGAATAAAAACGAAATGACACAGTGTTTTCTTTGGAATTTATTCACCGCTACACAAGTATATATCCAATTCACCGGTATAAAGGTTGTACTGATGTCCAATATCATATCTATTGATCTATGAAAATATGATTATAAATAGGAGTTGCCTGTCTTGCGGATATCACCAGGTAAAGTGACTTTTTTATGTACTGAACCCTTTTTCACAAACGAATACTTGAACCTTTCCAAAGGATTCTCTCAGTCTAGTCACAACATCAACAGTTACAAGAGCATATCATAAGTCCAGCCACATTATCCGAATAAGTGAGTAAATCACTGAATTATCAATCTCACTGAATAAAAAATACAGTGGGACATTGCATTTTCTGTCTGCAGCATTACTAAGATGTCCTCACTGAAACAGCTTGACTTAGCCAATAATGATCTAAGTAGTGACGGTAACCTGAGTCAGACATTGTCAGCACTCACTAACCTGGAGATACTAGATCTGAGAAAATGTAACCTGAGGGAGATACCCGAAAGGTAATGTGTTATTTTTTACTTTCCAATTTTTTTGGCTTCTAATCCATTGTATGTATGCGGCTATATGGATACTGGTTACACTCTTTTGTATGATACTACTTGAACCAAACTCAGGACATTCAATGTCTATCGATCAACAATAAAACTATGTAAATTCAGAGTATAGTATTTTCATAAGTTAGAATGAAACAAGCCTGTAAAAAGATCTTTGAAAGTTTCTGAGCAATTTTCTTAATCTATAGACACGATTGATAGTAATTAAAACCACTTATGATTCTGGTCACATCCACTTCTAAGTAACTGCTTTATTAATAAGATTTTAGAAATTAAGTAAAACTTTATATTTACTATTTGTAGTATTGTTACTGTTAAAATAAGTGTAATGCATTGTTCTGTTCATTATAGTATTGATTAAATTTCCCTGATTCCTACACACCTGTATACCACAGGGGAAGGTCGTATTTCAGCCGTCTGCTATTATTTTGTCATCTGAATTTATTTCATTTTTTTGTGCCATCAGTTGGACACTCAGGCCTGACTAGCCTTGAAAGATAAAGAGGCACGATTTTTATCAATTTAATCAACACCAAATCAACAATAATAATGACCTCTTGTGAATCGGGCGACATGCGAATCGGAGTAACTCATGCTGAACAAATAACCTTTTGAATAAAAACAAAATGACACATTTAAAGTTTAGTTAAATATGGTGTGTAAACACATAGTGTTTCCTATCAATCAGTTTATCTTCAATAAGATAAGCTTGCCCCCTTTGGAATTTATTGACCGCTTCACAAGTATATATTCAATTCATCGTTGTAAAAGTTGTACTGATGTCCAATATCAGATCTATTGATCTATGAAAATATGATTATAAATAGGAGTTGCCTGTCTTGCGGATATCACCAGGTAAAGTGACTTTTTTATGTACTGAACCCTTTTTCACAGAGGAATTACTTGAACCTTTCCAAGGGATTCTCTCAGTCTAGTCACAACATCAAAAGTTATAAGAGCATATCATAAGTCCAGCCACATTATCCAAATGAGTGGGTAAATCACTGGATTATCACTGAATAAAAAATACAGTGGGACAATGCATTTTCTGTCTGCAGCATTACTAAGATGTCCTCACTGGAACAGCTTGACTTAGTCGGTAATGATCTAAGTAGTGACGGTAACCTGAGTCAGACATTGTCAGCACTCACTAACCTGGAGATACTAGATCTGAGAGCATGTAACCTGAGGGAGATACCTGAAAGGTAATGTGTTATTTTTTACTTTCCAATTTTTTTGGCTTCTAATCAATTAGTATGTATGCGGCTATATGGATACTGGTTACACTCTTTTGTATGATAATATTTGAACCACACTCAGGACATTCAATGTCTATCAATCAACAATAAAACTATGTAAATTCAGAGTATAGTATTTTCAAAAGTTAGAATGAAACAAGGCTGAAAAAAGATGTTTGAAAGTTGCTGGGCAATTTTCTTACTCTATAGACACGATTGATAGCAACTAAAACCACTTATGATTCTGGTCACATCCACTTCTAAGTAACTGCTTTATTAATACGATTTTAGAAATTAAGTAATACTTTATATTTACTATTTGTAGTATTGTTACTGTTAAAATAAGTGTAATGCATTGTTTTGTTCATTATAGTATTGATTAAATTTCCCTGATTCCTACACATCTGTATACCACAAGGGAATGTCATATTTCAACTGCCAGTTTTTATTTTGTCATTTGAATTTTTTTCTTTGTTTTGTGACATTAGTTGGACAAACAAGCCTGACTAGCCTTGAAAATTAAAGAGGCACGATTTTGATCAATTTTATCAATACCAAATCAACAATAATAATGACCTCTTGTGAATCGGGCGACATGCGAATCGGAGTAACTCATGTTGAACAAATAACCTTTTGAATAAAAACAAAATGACACATTTAAAGTTTAGTTAAATATGGTGTGTAAACACATAGTGTTTCCTATCAATCAGTTTATCTTCAATAAGATAAGCTTGCCCCCTTTGGAATTTATTGACCGCTTCACAAGTATATATTCAATTCATCGTTGTAAAAGTTGTACTGATGTCCAATATCAGATCTATTGATCTATGAAAATATGATTATAAATAGGAGTTGCCTGTCTTGCGGATATCCCCAGGTAAAGTGACTTTTTTATGTACTGAACCCTTTTTCACAGAGGAAATACTTGAACCTTTCCAAGGGATTCTCTCAGTCTAGTCACAACATCAAAAGTTATAAGAGCATATCATAAGTCCAGCCACATTATCCAAATAAGTGAGTAAATCACTGGATTATCACTGAATAAAAAATACAGTGGGACAATGCATTTTCTGTCTGCAGCATTACTAAGATGTCCTCACTGAAACAGCTTGACTTAGCCAATAATGATCTAAGTAGTGACGGTAACCTGAGTCAGACATTGTCAGCACTCACTAACCTGGAGATACTAGATCTGAGAATATGTAACCTGAGGGAGATACCCGAAAGGTAATGTGTTATTTTTTACTTTCCAATTTTTTTGGCTTCTAATCCATTGTATGTATGCGGCTATATGGATACTGGTTACACTCTTTTGTATGATAATACTTGAACCAAACTCAGGAGATTCAATATCTATCAATCAACAATAAAACTATGTAAATTCAGAGTATAGTATTTTCAAAAGTTAGAATGAAACAAGGCTGAAAAAAGATGTTTGAAAGTTGCTGGGCAATTTTCTTACTCTATAGACACGATTGATAGCAACTAAAACCACTTATGATTCTGGTCACATCCACTTCTAAGTAACTGCTTTATTAATACGATTTTAGAAATTAAGTAATACTTTATATTTACTATTTGTAGTATTGTTACTGTTAAAATAAGTGTAATGCATTGTTTTGTTCATTATAGTATTGATTAAATTTCCCTGATTCCTACACATCTGTATACCACAGGGGAAGGTCATATTTCAACTGCCAGTTTTTATTTTGTCATTTGAATTTTTTTCTTTGTTTTGTGACATTAGTTGGACAAACAAGCCTGACTAGCCTTGAAAATTAAAGAGGCACGATTTTGATCAATTTTATCAATACCAAATCAACAATAATAATGACCTCTTGTGAATCGGGCGACATGCGAATCGGAGTAACTCATGCTGAACAAATAACCTTTTGAATAAAAACAAAATGACACATTTAAAGTTTAGTTAAATATGGTGTGTAAACACATAGTGTTTCCTATCAATCAGTTTATCTTCAATAAGATAAGCTTGCCCCCTTTGGAATTTATTGACCGCTTCACAAGTATATATTCAATTCATCGTTGTAAAAGTTGTACTGATGTCCAATATCAGATCTATTGATCTATGAAAATATGATTATAAATAGGAGTTGCCTGTCTTGCGGATATCCCCAGGTAAAGTGACTTTTTTATGTACTGAACCCTTTTTCACAGAGGAAATACTTGAACCTTTCCAAGGGATTCTCTCAGTCTAGTCACAACATCAAAAGTTATAAGAGCATATCATAAGTCCAGCCACATTATCCAAATAAGTGGGTAAATCACTGGATTATCACTGAATAAAAAATACAGTGGGACAATGCATTTTCTGTCTGCAGCATTACTAAGATGTCCTCACTGAAACAGCTTGACTTAGTCTGTAATGATCTAAGTAGTGACGGTAACCTGAGTCAGACATTATCAGTACTCACTAACCTGGAGATACTAGATCTGAGAGGATGTAACCTGAGGGAGATACCTGAAAGGTAATGTGTTATTGTTTACTTTCCAATTTTTTTGGCTTCTAATCCATTAGTATGTATGCGGCTATATGGATACTGGTTACACTCTTTTGTATGATAATACTTGAAAAAAAACCAGGACATTCAATGTCTATCAATCAACAATAAAACTATGTAAATTCAGAGTATAGTATTTTCAAAAGTTAGAATGAAACAAGGCTGAAAAAAGATGTTTGAAAGTTGCTAGGCAATTTTCTTACTCTATAGACACGATTGATAGCAACTAAAACCACTTATGATTCTGGTCACATCCACTTCTAAGTAACTGCTTTATTAATACGATTTTAGAAATTAAGTAATACTTTATATTTACTATTTGTAGTATTGTTACTGTTAAAATAAGTGTAATGCATTGTTTTGTTCATTATAGTATTGATTAAATTTCCCTGATTCCTACACATCTGTATACCACAAGGGAATGTCATATTTCAACTGCCAGTTTTTATTTTGTCATTTGAATTTTTTTCTTTGTTTTGTGACATTAGTTGGACAAACAAGCTTGACTAGCCTTGAAAATTAAAGAGGCACGATTTTGATCAATTTTATCAATACCAAATCAACAATAATAATGACCTCTTGTGAATCGGGCGACATGCAAATCGGAGTAACTAATGCTGAACAAATAACCTTTTGAATAAAAACAAAATGACACATTTAAAGTTTAGTTAAATATGGTGTGTAAACACATAGTGTTTCCTATCAATCAGTTTATCTTCAATAAGATAAGCTTGCCCCCTTTGGAATTTATTGACCGCTTCACAAGTATATATTCAATTCATCGTTGTAAAAGTTGTACTGATGTCCAATATCAGATCTATTGATCTATGAAAATATGATTATAAATAGGAGTTGCCTGTCTTGCGGATATCCCCAGGTAAAGTGACTTTTTTATGTACTGAACCCTTTTTCACAGAGGAAATACTTGAACCTTTCCAAGGGATTCTCTCAGTCTAGTCACAACATCAAAAGTTATAAGAGCATATCGTAAGTCCAGCCACATTATCCAAATAAGTGAGTAAATCACTGGATTATCACTGAATAAAAAATACAGTGGGACAATGCATTTTCTGTCTGCAGCATTACTAAGATGTCCTCACTGAAACAGCTTGACTTAGTCTGTAATGATCTAAGTAGTGACGGTAACCTGAGTCAGACATTGTCAGCACTCACTAACCTGGAGATACTAGAACTGAGTTGGTGTGGGCTGAGGGAGATACCTGAAAGGTAATGTGTTATTGTTTACTTTCCAATTTTTTTGGCTTCTAATCCATTAGTATGTATGCGGCTATATGGATACTGGTTGCACTCTTTTGTATGATAATACTTGAAAAAAAACCAGGACATTCAATGTCTATCAATCAACAATAAAACTATGTAAATTCAGAGTATAGTATTTTCAAAAGTTAGAATGAAACAAGGCTGAAAAAAGATGTTTGAAAGTTGCTGGGCAATTTTCTTACTCTATAGACACGATTGATAGCAACTAAAACCACTTATGATTCTGGTCACATCCACTTCTAAGTAACTGCTTTATTAATACGATTTTAGAAATTAAGTAATACTTTATATTTACTATTTGTAGTATTGTTACTGTTAAAATAAGTGTAATGCATTGTTCTGTTCATTATAGTATTGATTAAATTTCCCTGATTCCTACACATCTGTATACCACAAGGGAATGTCATATTTCAACTGCCAGTTTTTATTTTGTCATTTGAATTTTTTTCTTTGTTTTGTGACATTAGTTGGACAAACAAGCCTGACTAGCCTTGAAAATTAAAGAGGCACGATTTTGATCAATTTTATCAATACCAAATCAACAATAATAATGACCTCTTGTGAATCGGGCGACATGCGAATCGGAGTAACTCATGCTGAACAAATAACCTTTTGAATAAAAACAAAATGACACATTTAAAGTTTAGTTAAATATGGTGTGTAAACACATAGTGTTTCCTATCAATCAGTTTATCTTCAATAAGATAAGCTTGCCCCCTTTGGAATTTATTGACCGCTTCACAAGTATATATTCAATTCATCGTTGTAAAAGTTGTACTGATGTCCAATATCAGATCTATTGATCTATGAAAATATGATTATAAATAGGAGTTGCCTGTCTTGCGGATATCCCCAGGTAAAGTGACTTTTTTATGTACTGAACCCTTTTTCACAGAGGAAATACTTGAACCTTTCCAAGGGATTCTCTCAGTCTAGTCACAACATCAAAAGTTATAAGAGCATATCATAAGTCCAGCCACATTATCCAAATAAGTGAGTAAATCACTGGATTATCACTGAATAAAAAATACAGTGGGACATTGCATTTTCTGTCTGCAGCATTTCTAAGATGTCCTCACTGAAAAAGCTTGAATTAGCCTATAATGATCTAAGTAGTGACGGTAACCTGAGTCAGACATTATCAGTACTCACTAACCTGGAGATACTAGATCTGAGAGGATGTAACCTGAGGGAGATACCTGAAAGGTAATGTGTTATTGTTTACTTTCCAATTTTTTTGGTTTAATCCATTAGTATGTATGCGGCTATATGGATACTGGTTACACTCTTTTGTATGATAATACTTGAAAAAAAACCAGGACATTCAATGTCTATCAATCAACAATAAAACTATGTAAATTCAGAGTATAGTATTTTCAAAAGTTAGAATGAAACAAGGCTGAAAAAAGATGTTTGAAAGTTGCTGGGCAATTTTCTTACTCTATAGACACGATTGATAGCAACTAAAACCACTTATGATTCTGGTCACATCCACTTCTAAGTAACTGCTTTATTAATACGATTTTAGAAATTAAGTAATACTTTATATTTACTATTTGTAGTATTGTTACTGTTAAAATAAGTGTAATGCATTGTTCTGTTCATTATAGTATTGATTAAATTTCCCTGATTCCTACACATCTGTATACCACAGGGGAAGGTCATATTTCAACTGCCAGTTTTTATTTTGTCATTTGAATTTTTTTCTTTGTTTTGTGACATTAGTTGGACAAACAAGCCTGACTAGCCTTGAAAATTAAAGAGGCACGATTTTGATCAATTTTATCAATACCAAATCAACAATAATAATGACCTCTTGTGAATCGGGCGACATGCGAATCGGAGTAACTCATGCTGAACAAATAACCTTTTGAATAAAAACAAAATGACACATTTAAAGTTTAGTTAAATATGGTGTGTAAACACATAGTGTTTCCTATCAATCAGTTTATCTTCAATAAGATAAGCTTGCCCCCTTTGGAATTTATTGACCGCTTCACAAGTATATATTCAATTCATCGTTGTAAAAGTTGTACTGATGTCCAATATCAGATCTATTGATCTATGAAAATATGATTATAAATAGGAGTTGCCTGTCTTGCGGATATCCCCAGGTAAAGTGACTTTTTTATGTACTGAACCCTTTTTCACAGAGGAAATACTTGAACCTTTCCAAGGGATTCTCTCAGTCTAGTCACAACATCAAAAGTTATAAGAGCATATCATAAGTCCAGCCACATTATCCAAATAAGTGAGTAAATCACTGGATTATCACTGAATAAAAAATACAGTGGGACAATGCATTTTCTGTCTGCAGCATTACTAAGATGTCCTCACTGAAACAGCTTGTCTTAGTCGGTAATGATCTAAGTAGTGACGGTAACCTGAGTCAGACATTGTCAGCACTCACTAACCTGGAGATACTATATCTGAGTTGGTGTGGGCTGAGGGAGATACCTGAAAGGTAATGTGTTATTGCTTACTTTCCAATTTTTTTGGCTTCTAATCCATTAGTATGTATGCGGCTATATGGATACTGGTTACACTCTTTTGTATGATAATACTTGAAAAAAAACCAAGACATTCAATGTCTATCAATCAACAATAAAACTATGTAAATTCAGAGTATAGTATTTTCAAAAGTTAGAATGAAACAAGGCTGAAAAAAGATGTTTGAAAGTTGCTGGGCAATTTTCTTACTCTATAGACACGATTGATAGCAACTAAAACCACTTATGATTCTGGTCACATCCACTTCTAAGTAACTGCTTTATTAATACGATTTTAGAAATTATGTAATACTTTATATTTACTATTTGTAGTATTGTTACTGTTAAAATAAGTGTAATGCATTGTTCTGTTCATTATAGTATTGATTAAATTTCCCTGATTCCTACACATCTGTATACCACAAGGGAATGTCATATTTCAACTGCCAGTTTTTATTTTGTCATTTGAAATTTTTTCTTTGTTTTGTGACATTAGTTGGACAAACAAGCCTGACTAGCCTTGAAAATTAAAGAGGCACGATTTTGATCAATTTTATCAATACCAAATCAACAATAATAATGACCTCTTGTGAATCGGGCGACATGCGAATCGGAGTAACTCATGCTGAACAAATAACCTTTTGAATAAAAACAAAATGACACATTTAAAGTTTAGTTAAATATGGTGTGTAAACACATAGTGTTTCCTATCAATCAGTTTATCTTTAATAAGATAAGCTTGCCCCCTTTGGAATTTATTGACCGCTTCACAAGTATATATTCAATTCATCGTTGTAAAAGTTGTACTGATGTCCAATATCAGATCTATTGATCTATGAAAATATGATTAGAAATAGGAGTTGCCTGTCTTGCGGATATCCCCAGGTAAAGTGACTTTTTTATGTACTGAACCCTTTTTCACAGAGGAAATACTTGAACCTTTCCAAGGGATTCTCTCAGTCTAGTCACAACATCAAAAGTTATAAGAGCATATCATAAGTCCAGCCACATTATCCAAATAAGTGAGTAAATCACTGGATTATCACTGAATAAAAAATACAGTGGGACATTGCATTTTCTGTCTGCAGCATTTCTAAGATGTCCTCACTGAAAAAGCTTGAATTAGCCGATAATGATCTAAGTAGTGACGGTAACCTGAGTCAGACATTATCAGTACTCACTAACCTGGAGATACTAGATCTGAGAGGATGTAACCTGAGGGAGATACCTGAAAGGTAATGTGTTATTGTTTACTTTCCAATTTTTTTGGCTTCTAATCCATTAGTATGTATGCGGCTATATGGATACTGGTTACACTCTTTTGTATGATAATACTTGAAAAAAAACCAGGACATTCAATGTCTATCAATCAACAATAAAACTATGTAAATTCAGAGTATAGTATTTTCAAAAGTTAGAATGAAACAAGGCTGAAAAAAGATGTTTGAAAGTTGCTGGGCAATTTTCTTACTCTATAGACACGATTGATAGCAACTAAAACCACTTCTGATTCTGGTCACATCCACTTCTAAGTAACTGCTTTATTAATACGATTTTAGAAATTAAGTAATACTTTATATTTACTATTTGTAGTATTGTTACTGTTAAAATAAGTGTAATGCATTGTTCTGTTCATTATAGTATTGATTAAATTTCCCTGATTCCTACACATCTGTATACCACAAGGGAATGTCATATTTCAACTGCCAGTTTTTATTTTGTCATTTGAATTTTTTTCTTTGTTTTGTGACATTAGTTGGACAAACAAGCCTGACTAGCCTTGAAAATTAAAGAGGCACGATTTTGATCAATTTTATCAATACCAAATCAACAATAATAATGACCTCTTGTGAATCGGGCGACATGCGAATCGGAGTAACTCATGCTGAACAAATAACCTTTTGAATAAAAACAAAATGACACATTTAAAGTTTAGTTAAATATGGTGTGTAAACACATAGTGTTTCCTATCAATCAGTTTATCTTCAATAAGATAAGCTTGCCCCCTTTGAAATTTATTGACCGCTTCACAAGTATATATTCAATTCATCGTTGTAAAAGTTGTACTGATGTCCAATATCAGATCTATTGATCTATAAAAATATGATTATAAATAGGAGTTGCCTGTCTTGCGGATATCCCCAGGTAAAGTGACTTTTTTATGTACTGAACCCTTTTTCACAGAGGAAATACTTGAACCTTTCCAAGGGATTCTCTCAGTCTAGTCACAACATCAAAAGTTATAAGAGCATATCATAAGTCCAGCCACATTATCCAAATAAGTGAGTAAATCACTGGATTATCACTGAATAAAAAATACAGTGGGACAATGCATTTTCTGTCTGCAGCATTACTAAGATGTCCTCACTGAAACAGCTTGACTTAGTCGGTAATGATCTAAGTAGTGACGGTAACCTGAGTCAGACATTATCAGCACTCACTAACCTGGAGATACTAGATCTGAGTAGGTGTGGGCTGAGGGAGATACCTGAAAGGTAATGTGTTATTGTTTACTTTCCAATTTTTTTGGCTTCTAATCCATTAGTATGTATGCGGCTATATGGATACTGGTTACACTCTTTTGTATGATAATACTTGAAAAAAAACCAGGACATTCAATGTCTATCAATCAACAATAAAACTATGTAAATTCAGAGTATAGTATTTTCAAAAGTTAGAATGAAACAAGGCTGAAAAAAGATGTTTGAAAGTTGCTGGGCAATTTTCTTACTCTATAGACACGATTGATAGCAACTAAAACCACTTATGATTCTGGTCACATCCACTTCTAAGTAACTGCTTTATTAATACGATTTTAGAAATTAAGTAATACTTTATATTTACTATTTGTAGTATTGTTACTGTTAAAATAAGTGTAATGCATTGTTTTGTTCATTATAGTATTGATTAAATTTCCCTGATTCCTACACATCTGTATACCACAAGGGAATGTCATATTTCAACATAAATCACATTCCTGCTCTCTTGACAGCTGACTTACAGTCTCTTTTTCTCCCCTACTATTTCGCACACCAGTAATATTGTTTTTCGCTCTGCGCTGTCTGATCATGGCAAAGAATGTGCTGTGCACCTTTATCTTAGAGTTGCACATCTGGCCCTCACAGCTAATCCCTCGAACTTTTCTTCCTGCATCCCTTTCAAGCTATATTTAATCCTTCCTACTTTGTGACCTAGTTGATAAATCACAAGCAGATTCTTAAAATTTCCAAAAAATAGGCTGAGAGTCATGAATAGTGTGACTCTTACTAGATTTGACGAATATGATCTGATTCACCTTTATATGCAAAGAACATTAGTTAGTGCTAAAAAATTCTATCGCTTTGTTTGGATGTCACACGGGACTAGAAAAGTTTTGCAGCTTACCAAGGGAGATAAATGCCAGTTAAGTATACTAACTATTCAGTCATGACTGCATCATTCCCATGCAGTTTAGAGCCTAAATATGATTTAAGGTAATAGATAAGGGTTATACTCTTCAATATAATAATATTGAAATGAAAATTAGGACATTCAATGTCAATCAGTCAACAATATAAGTTTGAATGCAACTGTACAACGTAGAAAGTACCTGAGCAATTTTCTCACACTGAAAACACAATTGAAAGTAACTAGAACCATTTAGGATTCTGGTTACATTTCAAGAAACTGCTTAATTAATGAACTTATTGGAAAAATGCGGCACAATTTATTGACTGTATAGCATTGATAAAGATTTACGGATCGATGGTAAAATACATAACATTCTCTTCGGTGAGATAACTCAGGCAAGCTGCTTGACAAAAGTCAAGGGTCAGCTATTTATGATTCTGAACCTGGTGGAGCAATCAAAGACGAGAAATTTGGTCGACCAACCATACATAAAGAGCCATACACCTGTTTAGGGTCAGATATGTTCATCTAATCCATATAATATATCATGTCTGTATAGTATTTATGTCAAAACTGGCTGAGGCTTTGCCCGGAACTGCTCACAATGTGCTACTGAGTATTAATTGAACAGGTTTTCTGCTGAATTAATTAAAAAATATACAAACAAAAATAGATAAATAAGATGTGTATGAATTAATGATTCATACACATCATGCTGTCTACCTGCTCCATATCGATCCTGATAATCTAACTGTAGGTATATTAAATGATTATAACTCATAACATAAAAATATTTCTTTTCCAGTATCTGCTTACTGCCTGCACTAGAGGTGTTAAAGTTATCAGGTAATAATAAACTTCAGACATTACCTGATGATATAGGAAGAATGCAGTCACTAAAGGAGCTAAGCGCTGCAAATTGTGATCTGACTCAATTACCTGACAGGTGAGAATTCTCTTAATTGTTAGTCCTATGCTTATGACACATCAGTGACATCACTTACTAAGAGCTAGCTATACAACATTATTGGAACCTACAGACATCACCTGATTATTGAGATTGACAAAGGTGACTGAAAAATTTAGATGTGTCCGGCTGTGGCCTGACATATTGACATCCTAGCTGAGTATTTTCTTTATGATCAGTAACATGATAGATGATGATGTTATGTGCAAACAATAACTTTGCAAGGAATTACAGAATTTAAAATTTGACGCAATAAAACTCAGATAAAGATAATTTTAACGATTCATTATCGTTAGGCTTTCAGTTTAGTGGATTTTGTGACTTGGGATCTTACTGATGTAACTCAGACTATTGTCAATCAATGTATAACCTTTATTGATGAGCTTTACTGAGATTATTACCGTGAAATCTAAAAAGATTAACACAAACAATGACTATATATAAAAGCATTACACAGGTTCTCAGAAGCTGCAACAAATACACTCCTCGACACAATACTGCTCCCTTGATCCCCTGTTTGAAGAGTAAATTAATCTATTGTTCCCCGAAATTGGACTGCACCTAATCCTGCAGATGAGAGCAGTGACAGCTAGTTTGGAGTTGAAACGAGTCTCCAGCATAAGCTGGTCAAACAAAAGAACTTTTAATTTGAATACATAATAAATGGGTTTGTTACGTAATGAATTTTATTGTGTTTTTGTTAAGCTGATGAATAATCTTTTCAATCAATACATCAAATGGATTAGAAGAGGCATGTTATAATTCGGTGAGGTCTAGCTTGATATGGCTGTAGACATCTGATTATTTACTCCTCACATCAAAATATTTATATTCTAGTATCTGGTCACTGGCAGCTCTAGAGGAGTTAGATATATCATGTAATGAGAATCTACAGACATTACCTAAGGTGATAGGCACGATGAGGTCACTTAGGAAGCTGAATGTTCAGGGGTGTAGCTTAACACAATTACCTGCCAGGTGAGTGATGGCTTCTCACTAGAAGGATAAATAACTTACAGATATTGGTGATCAGTCGGTATGACCTTTATGCCATTCATGAGTGTTATTAGCACTAATGCGTTATAACTTTAACAGATCGTAATTCAGATGATCTGGAGTATAATTTTATCCTGACAACAATTTTTTTTTTTTTGCATATTTCATGGATGAAATATAAAAATGAGTGATTTTTATTTCTCAAAATACTTTATTTCACCCGAAATCAACATCTAGTCAACAGTGCTTGTCTGTGATTGGTCTATATGTAAAAGTGTATTTCTGTAGTCTATGAGAGAGATTTTGTGAAAAAAATGTGACAGTTTCTTTATCAGTGATATTTTGTTCCGATTCTTACAAAACAAGCAGAATCAAGTTACAATTTTTTTTCACCTAGACATAAAATAGCACAAATTATAATTTCGAGTTACCTGCTTTACAAGGATTTATCTTCCATCAGTTTACTGGTCAAGGTTTAATGTTTTTAGCATGATAAAAATAGGTGAAACATGTACAGTGTCAGTCACTTAGTTAAAAAAACACTGAATTAGATAAGCGGGGTTAGCAGCTATGTTTATGATTGCTATAATTGAAAAATAATATAATACTTGCTGTCTGTCAATGATGTGCATGCACCAACAGGATTCGAATTAACCAGCTCACACTGCTTATTGCATTCATCATTGTGTTATTTGTATTGAAATCCGATTTTATTTTCAACAAGAAAATTGTGATTATCAGAAGGAGTTGCCTGATTTGTTGATCAGTAAAATGCTGCATTTATACCTGAACTACATAAATGCATAATAATTATTGCACAAAAACAAATTAAAACATTGAGTTTTCTCTCTACAGCATCACAAAGATGACATCTCTGAAGCAGCTCAACTTATCCACTAATGAAATACTTGGAAGAGATGACCAGCTGAGTCAGGCACTGTCAACACTGCCTAATCTAGAGATACTAGATCTAAGCAGGTGTGGGCTGAATAAGATACCAGAAAGGTAACGTGTTATCTTTTTATGGAATATTGTTTGAAATTGTAGATCTATTTCACTTTGTAGTTTGCAGTTTAACTACAATTACATTGTCAGAAGAGAGTTGATGAGACAATGGCAAGATCCGTAACAATCAGATGCAGTGGGTATCTGCTTATGATCGTTCACATGAATTATTCTTTCTTCAGTATCTGCTCACTGACAGCTCTAAAGGAGTTAGATGTGTCGTTAAATAATGATCTGCTGATAATACCTGAACCTGAAGGGTGCCATCAAATTCGTTTACCTGTCAGGTGAGTATGTTCCTCATGTTTAGTATTGTGATTGTGAAGATAATGAAAATGATACAACGCATCATGATTATTATAGTATGTATATCGGTTACACATATGTTAATCTAAGTGTTGAGTTGGTACTTTACAATATGAAATATTTTTGAAATTAAGAACAATTGACAGCAAAGAGTGACAAAGCCCTTTTGAGCGAACTGTGATAATCATTTCTCGTCTATCATTTTTTGGCATCTCTCAAGGCCTGAGCACACAATAGGCTATGAAATTCTTCTCTCATTGCTATTGCCCATAATAGTTACAGAGTACATCAGTAAACCGTAACGCACTGATGGATACTCTTCAACGTACACGGATCTTATGGGTTTTGATGACAAACTCAATGTATGTGTATTCTTACCAATCAAATGCTTTGTTGTGAATATTAATGAGGTCAATCAATCACGTCTCAGTGGCCAAAATCTAGTGGTAGCTAAGTTGCTAAGGTGTGGTGGTGGGAAAATGGTCCCTGCTAACATGGGGTTGTGCGACCAACCGAAAACATAGCTACAACGTGTTTACCCCAATGTAGCAACGATATAGCAACGCGTTAACCGTGTAGTACTCTTGGGATCATCCCTTCCTTTCAATATAATAATAATGGTAATTTGAGTAGACATTTTCTTTAATAGGCGTATAATGCAGAATTGCCACCAGAATTGCGTTGGGCATAGTCCTGAAAGTATTAAAATCACTAAGATCAATACAGTCCTATGAGGCTGTGACTGCTTCACAAGTGCGGAATTAGGAGAGCATTTTTTTTACAGCAGTGTAATTCTCTTTTGATGTCCAACATTTTTTATGACCTTGATGAACAGCCACACAAGCATAAAACATGCTGATTTATAAATATATAAAACATGATTAAAGGTTGCTAATTTACCGGGTCTGCATGTTCAGATTTACTCATAGAAAAGTCACCTCAATAAACCTGATAACCTGGCCGCTCGCGACCACGTGCCCACTGGGTGTGTAATCAACTGATCAATGACCGATGAAACTCCTATATATGCGCAGTCAACTACTAGTCATGGGTTGTTTAAGTGCTCAAACAGTGCAAGATGCTGGTAGAGGCATTTCATTATTAACCCCTTTCTCCCCTCTGTTTATGTATATACCATACAGTGCCGGAGTTATGGCCACCTTCTTTGTGGTGAGACAACTAATAAATTGCTAGCTAGACAACTCCTGCCACAAAACAGTATATATTAGTAAACCATATAATTCCTCAACCTTACCAAATTTTGGAAGGAAAAATGTATTGTCATCCCAAGTCAGAATCGAGCAATCCTGGGAACTTGTCAGCATATTGGTATGATGGATATGAAACAATATGTCTTGATTGCCTATGCAAACTATCCATTAGCTTGCTTAAAACCTTTTTCTCTTGTATGACCAGTCTTTTTATCTAGCTTCATCTCAATTTTTGCGAAATGTTTGAAGATATCCTCTTTAATCATGGTGCCATAAGTCTCGCACTGTAGGGTATGTACTTAAACGGAGGGGAGAAAGTGTTTGATAATGAAATGCCTCTACCGGCATCTTCAACTGTTTTAGCACTTAAACTGAGTCATGGGAATACTCCGTATCAACAATACTGAGCTAATCCAGTTATTGAACCCATACAGATAGCTAATACATTTGAGTTACGGGCCGAATACACAACATTTTGCTCAAGCCTTTATGTGTAAGGTTAGCACATATATTGTTATACACATAGAATGCCCGCAAGAGTGATAATCATATACAACCGCATACCTTGGAGTCCTAGATATAAGAGAGCTCCTATAAGTATCGTAGTTCCCGCCGTGTGATGTCACAACCTCAGGTCACTATACAATTCAAGAGCAGACAAGTCTCACATCATGTGTTGGACAGATATAAACCATATACTAGCGGTATTACACATGTAATGTTTAATATCTACATTTTTATTTACATCCTTTTACACCATTATATTTAGTATGGCGTCCATGGCAGGCCTGCAGTGGATAGTGATTGAGGTAGACATACTGAGACCTTTACCTGACTGGATAGGTAAATCCATTTTCTTATTGCTCAAGTATTGCTCTCTTCCATATTTATCATATTTTAAGAAGTTCCTCATGTATCTTTGAGAGGGATGTTTGTTTAATTGTCCCACTTTCAGCCCCCTTGATGTATCTTAATTGTAAACCCTTAGTATGATCAAACAAGGAATCAGGATCGGTCTCATGGTTGAAAGTACAGTCTTGTGATCTTTGAAGTCCATATTCAATTCCCAATATCCCAGATTTATTTTCTGTCAATATTGCCATCAAATATGATTCCTGTCTGGAGTTTATCTTAATTGGTGAGATATCCCTGTTTCAAGGCGACTTCCCTTATGAAATTTTGGTTGTATCAATGGCATACAATTGTTTTGTTTCGCATGCAAAGTGATTCCAATTCCCGTCTTGTTTGAGGAAAGTAAGTTAAACCTTGGGTTTCAATCACAAAAGGTGGGCAATCCACCATAAATCATATTGATGTTTCATAAAATTCAGGGGACTATTGATTTTGGAAAATTGATGGGTGACACATCATTACCAATCCATGAGCTCAAACGCAAATGGTGTGGACTTTTGAAAACCATTGGAAAATTGGAGAATTTATGCACTGCCTCTTTTTGATATCAGTAATCACACACAACTGCATAACTCCATTGCAGGTATAAAAGAAGATAGGATCGGACGCAGCGTAGCTTATGTGAGACCTACAAAATCATCCATGGATAAAAATTTCATGACAGCAGTGACACAAGATGAGACTACAACACATCCCGGAGAGGAAAGTTATTTTGCTCATTCAGTTGTGAATTTATGAGACTAACATTCTGAAATTTTCTGAATTCCATGAAAGCGTAAAAAATCACATGCATGATCTAATTCCTCCAACATGAACATGTTAGATGCAAATGAACACCATAGTTAAGACACAATCCTCCGATAAATGGACTCATGGCATGTGATAAATTAGATCACCAGTTGACAAAACGATCGACCGGGTAGTACACAGCAAAATATTAGTAGGTCTCAGTAATGTTCTCAGAACTTACTCCAATCTGTTGGGGTACTGGAATTTGAGCATTGGAAAAGTTGTTAATGAATGGGTGACGGCACCTGTGATTTCACTTGCTTGCTTCAATAAAAACTAAGTAAGCAAATTTTTTGAAAACTGACAGCATCTTGATCTCTTTTTCACTCAAACTAACAATCGTTTTATTATTATGCGTAATTATTTTTGTTTATTATAGGCTAGCACAGCGGGCACCAAGCCTAAAATTTATCCACCGAAGTATCAAAATCAAGCATCCGTCGTGACAACTACTGCAGGTGAACTCTTTATTTCACAAATGTATTATCGAGTAGTTTAATGACTGTTTTATGAGCTTGAATTTGAGTGTTAGATCAGAGTTGGGTACTCTCTAGCTCATACAGCTGAGTGAAACAGATAAGTTATGTTTGGTTCAGCATTTGCACCATGTCAAAAAATTCATGGGGACATTGTTTGGGAAATAATTTCAGTATTGGGATGCTAATTTTTCATAGATTTCTGTTTTGATGACAGTTTTTTTCTGGAATTCTACAGTAGGAGGTTCAGATATAGCCATTTTGATACTTCTGGAAGATTCAATAAAGAATAATTGCAGGGTGCCATCCAATAATTATGATGGTGAAGCTTATATAAGCCAGCTTCATATGTCCTGGCATATAGAAAACTGCCTCTTAGCATAATAATGCTGTTTTTTATGCTATATTTCAACCTAGAACTATCATACACACAACTATTCACATATCACACATGTACCATATTAGATAGATTGTTATAACACTTAATAACACTTAATCTTAAAACTTTGCTGCCGTTAGAAATGTATCCAGCTTTGACAAAGGTTTCTAAAGAGAATTCTTCAGCATCCAAAATTCATGATCCATTCACTGCACAGATAACTCCTCTTAATTCTCTTTTAAATATTTATTGACAACAATCTTCATGATTGAAAGGGTGTTTTCCGAAAGTGCCAGACCAAGCAAAACAACAAGAAAATGAAAGAAGAAAAATGGAAGTGAGACATAGACGGCTCGGAAGAATACACCAAAAACAAGAGATGATGATGTCTTAAACATGCAATAGATAAATGTGTGTTGTCTGAATGCCTTCAAATTGTTTGAAGACCTGATGTGTTGCAATTGCCTCAACAGGTAAACAAACAAAGAATGCTAGGTTAAATGTTTATGTTAAACTATTTATTTCAGAAAACTTGCAGAGGAATGACAATACAGCAGCAAATGGCACTATATGTGAAATCTGTACATTCACAAGGCCACTACATACATTGAAATGCAAGCACCTCCTCTGTGGAAATTGTATTTGTAAGTTTAATTCAGTTCACAAGTCACATTTGTTAGAGATCCTCATCGACAACTCCCCCTTAGCCCTTTCTCAAATAAAGAACTGGATTTTTTATCTAATTTAAACACTGTTTGTAGCCCTAAAGATGGCTTCACTCCTTTATTCACCATGGATAGAGCATATCTTGAATTTGAAATTGAAAGATTATTCAATTCTCGGAATGTCATAATCACATTCACATGTGACATAATGGTTATTTTCAGCGGAAATAAAGAAAGCAAGCAATGAAGAACAACTATTTAAATGTCCGTACTGCAGAAAAGAGCATACAAATCAGGATCTGTCAGACTGTTATGGTATGCCAATAATCAACATTCAAAATATAATCTGAGCCATGACCAAAGATGAATACACTTCGCAATTATCCCTGGGTACAAATAACTTCAATACAGAAACACGTCATAGTATAGTACCACCAGTTGATGCCTCTGCATTTACAAGGTTAACTTCAATACCGTATTTAAGAACGGGAGCTAGGGAAATAAACCTTGATTTGTAGTTTTGTGGACAAATCTAAAAAAAAAGCCTAGTTTTCTTCATTGGTTATCAATGTAGTTTGTTCAAGGCTGCCTAGTAATGTTTTAGCATTATAGAAGGTGTCATTTGCTAATTTGTTCGCGTGTTTTACGGAAGTTTTAACCATCTTCCATTTTTCCAGCATAAACTTGTGATACAGAAAATGGTCTGCATGGCTTCTCATTAAAATTTTCAGATTGAAACAGAAACAGCTAATTTAACAGTAATGAGAAAATATTGGAATTTAATATTTATTAATATAATAACTTAAAATTTATTTGATGGTCTTTAACCACTTGATAATTGAAAGCTGTTCCTTCTGGTTCGCTTTCTTGTTCAGCACCTTAAATATGTTTAAGGAAATGCTAAGTCATGATTTACGGCGGCGCCGCACACATCCAATTTATGACATTCATTGTTTTTGCAGTTTGTTTCACTTGCAGATAAACCTGTGGCAAATAAATCTGTACAGACTGAACTTTTTCAATGTTCTAATCATTCAACTGGTTTTTTTCCGCAGGCAATCACTGACACAGACCAAACCAGACAAACACAAACCTTATCTACTATTTCTCACTCCTGGCTCACACACAGCTCCATATCTTTCTTGCAGGAATAAAAGAACACTTGTCCGGAGATGAGACAGCTGATGTGAAACCCACAGAACCAGCTGTTGAAAACAAAACAATATCAGCAGTGACACCTGAGGACGTTGTCACACATCCTGGGGAGGCAAGTAACTTTGCTTATTAAATGGATAAGTAGTGAATAAAATAAAACCGCCCTTATCATTTTACCATGTACAAATTCATAACCTCCTAACACGTTCTGATTAGGTTCTTATATTTCATGTCCTAAAAGAGATGAATGATATGAATGCACAATACAGCACACTTGAGAATAACACAATGTTTAGATAAAAAATGAGAAACCAGGATAGTTTGATATAAATGCTGTCATGTTTTACACAAGACCCACCTTCACACAGTCCTTGTCACTCATATGTAGGTGTGCGTAGGGCCTCAAACTTTTTCTGGATTGTTGATAACAGCTTTCTATTGCCAACTGCATCCTCATAAATGTGGAGATGATGAAATGGCAACACCATCAAATCAGAAAATGTCGAGGCCTTGAACTAGTAACATGCGAAAGCAACAGAGTGACACTTGCTAGCTGAATGCTAACAATCATTAATCATAAAGAGTATTTGTCTGTTATAGGCCAGCATCTTTGGTATAGAGACTAAACCATCTAAGCCGAATGTAAAAGAACCGTCTTCCGTCTCCACAACTGAAGGTAGGTACGGTCATTAATTTTACAATGTCAACATAACCTGTAAAAAACTTCTTGTACAATTTATGTCACTCTACCATGTCTAGCATTAAGCACATGCACTTGTAGTACAGTGTCCTAGTGTTATGAGAATTAGCAGCTTATACCATGAGTTCATGTTTCTCAGAATGAGTGGTATTCGATGTAAAACCCTGTTTGTGAAGATCTAAAAAAAAAGTGAATACTCTGTGAGTCCAATCTAACTGAGAATTGTTTTTCACCTTGGGTCACAACGATTACCCAAGTTTTCTTTGTTAAAGTGCCATTCTTAACGATTGGATTATATATGAGTTGTTATTTATTACATGAATTATAAACAGAACGAAGGGTACTAGTGCATTTCACTGAGCTCCCTTAATGTATTGCTGAGCTAGACGTTCAAATTGGCTTTAGTAGAGGAAGATGTGCTGGTTTTTGTGTCAATCAAATTCGCCAACAAACTTTGTAAAAATCGGAGCAGAACAAGATTATACCAATATAACATTATGGATAAAATGAAGCCGGCTTAATCATAAAAAAATTTAGTATAAGATTTGACAAATAGTCAATTAAAATGTTTGATATAATTAACATACTACAAAATATCCAAAATAAATTCAAACCCTCACGATTAGTAATTGGAGAAGACATTTGAACCGCCTGGTATAGTTAAGGCATCTCCTCCACTCCACCCCACTAATACATAGGAAGCTGAAAAAACCACTAAAAAGGGTAAAGAGGTTGACATATCTCTGCATGGTCAATTACAATGAACACATAACATTTTTATATATGGTCAATATTAAGAAAAATCCATATGCAATAGAATTCCAATAAATAATTTACTACATAATAAGAATGCATTAGATTTAATTTACTCAGTCACAAAACACAGATTTTGTCCAACTTACTCAGCATGAGTGATAAATGGTAGTTATGACTGAGAGTGTAGTTTACCTCATCTGATATGTTGAGTTATATCATCATAAGAAATTTTATGGGCAGGTGATGTTAGTTTCCTATGGCTGAGTCGCCGCTTATCAAAATAATCACGGCTGACGGAAAAAAACCTGTCACGTTAGTCATAGCTATAGAAATTACATGATAGTTGGTGAAAAGACATGACGTTAGGCTTTCCGAAAGACTCGTTCTCGACTGTGTAATCATTACACTGTTGGTTATAATAATGAAGACATTGAGCACATAAACAAAAAAGTACATCCCAAAATAGGATAACATTGGTACACTCACTATGAGATTACTGGAACCACTGAATTGTTGTATAAATTTGGTAGGTTATAATAGATTGGTATTGTTGTAAGAAAATATTTCTATTTGAATTATGAAATGGTTATCTAACAGGGGATACAACACCTAAACAATTTTGCTTGAGAATCTGATAAGATTAGGAGGGTTTTATAATTGATGTAACCTCATTTATAATCCCTTCATTGGGACTGTATTTTATTTCCACTACGCTACCTCATTGTACAATACACATCACATTGGCTTTTGTGTGGTGAAGGGTCAGAGTTCAAGATAATGAACTATAGTGGTTTAAATTGGTATATTTAAGGTGCATCTCCTTCATTAATGGACAAGCCGTTTCTCTAAGGGTTGTAAAGTCATATACTAGCTGGTTGGGTAATGTTATATGGGTCAAAAGTGAAAAATTCTAGAATTGTTTTTATTTGAGCATGAAAATCAGTGTGATGGGGGGACATGAAGTTTTTTTTAGAAGTGCAGAGGTACAGCAGGAATGACTATGTTCTGTGAAGTCCTCAAGCATGTAATTGCTCCGCAGCCAGAAACCAGTGTCTTTCCATAACAGCACCATCACCATGCAAGTTATCACCATGTCAGCGCAGCACATGAGAAATAATTCACAGTGACTGCTTACAGTCCCTCTCCAGGTTTTGAGTTGTTCCCTCCAAGTCATGTGATATGCTTATCCTAACCCTCAACTGACAGAACACTCCCTGTTTGCTTGTAAAGGCTGACCGGCAAGCACTTTCCTGTCAAAAATAATATGGGTGGTGCCTTTAAATATTCATTTATTTGGATAGCATGAATATCATGGATAGCAGACTTCACATTGAAGCCTGTGAAAACTTTAAAAAAAATTAAGCCTTTTGTACCGAGGAGACATCAGGAGCCTCGAACAACCCCACATAGCAAAAATCTGAGATTTGGGGATTGATACAGCACAGGTGATAACCAGTCACGGAGGTCATAGAACATTTTGAAATTAGAATTCATAACATCATTAAAAAAACTTTTTGGCAGTGTCCAGATAAGAATGAAAGGCATTGAAAACCTCATATCGTAAATTTTCAAGTTATAGTTTTACATCATTTAATCAACCCGTTCAACATAACAAAAATTTACATCTACACTTTTCCAGCAAGTTCTGGTGACGATGTGTCCGCTCAATGTCAGAATACGATAGATAAATACTCAAAAGTTCTACTAAATAAATCATTGAGCTGACAACCTTTCCGAACTCAATAGTAATGCTACAGCTTTTCAGTTAACGATAGCCTGCCATCACTAGATATTCAAGTGTGAATCATAGGTAATTGCTGAAACAACCCCAATAGTGGGAATCTTCTCCATCAAGGTTGTGGTAATCATGCAATGGCAGCATCAAAGATAACACATTTATACACCAAAAAAAGCAGCAATAATTGCTAAATGGCCATCATGGCCACCCCTCTATCCAAAAGGTAGATGAATGTCCTGTTACTCTGCTTTGGCCCTGTAACTAAAGTTATTGTTCTTCACAAACAAAATCAACTTGCTTGTTTAAAGTTGGTAATGTCCGGGACACAGATAGGATTGAGTTTACTTTTCGCATATGATCGAAGTCTTGGTCAAGTATTCTGAAGGAAATTAATAAAACATGATCAATTTCAATTGTGATCAAGAATGGCAATGCAACTTCACAAGCTCTAGAATTTCAAGACCTGATCATCATAAAATGTGCGTCGCCATTGCGTTTCAAGCAGTTGTGCAAAATGTGAATATATCATAAGCTAAAAACGCAGAATGTGTGTAACAATTATACTTAGCTTTGAAAGAGTTTTTTCTATATCCGCTTCGTAAATACCTCTTTCATGTAGCCCAATTTCAATGTAGAGAGAACAAGCCACAGCAGACATCTCATAGCATCATCATTATCAGCCCATATTATGGGCTGATAATGGTTTTGACATTATAGCTTAGGCTCAACGACATTGCACTGCTCTACCATGCGATGTTAAAAGCTTCGTCTAAAGCGTTAACCCTAATGTAATAGTACCAGCTATACAAAATTTGGATAGCTGGTATTTTTACAGTAGGGTTTACGCTATAGAATAAGCTGCAATGGTAAAAAGTGAGGAACTAAAATTTTGTTGAAAATTCATAACGGTGTCAGGAGTAGCTACCTACACAATAAAGGCTTCTCCTGTTGCTTGCGTTTATTAACAAAACTAAAGCAAACTTCCGTAAGTGATCAAGCTGTAGTAACGTGACAATAATATTCACAACGGCAGAACAGGTTTATCTGAAACAAAAGCATTTTGTAGTTTACCAGTAATGAGTGAGGAACAACTATATCTAGGAAGCCTGCCCAAAAGAAATATTAGACGACCTTTTGAATGCAGCTTCAACAGATATCACTCAGGATAGGAAAACCTGTAACCATTGATATAAAATATCTGTATTATTTTGCATAAATAATGGTATATGTATCATGTCAATACTGCAGTCTCATGCTCATTCTTCAAAAGCTGAGATCAACCCTATTTCTTCTAAATTATGAAATATAGGAGCCAATATCAAACTTATTTACATCTGAACGAGGATTTATCACAAACCTACTATCATATTAAATACACTACTGCAGAGTATGAGCTAAGGTAATCTTACCCTTCGCATAGTGTAATCAACCTTCAGCAGTAACTCCTGCATGCAACTGACTGAAACTGTGAAAGCTTTCATCCCACAGCCAATTGGAATATGACAGTTGTCAATTAAGAATATTCTTTGACAAAAAGAAGACAACTTATAATTATCCCTCTAAAAGATCGCTTTTTCGAGCAAAAGCTTGCATTCATTCTTTCTCTTACGGCAGTTTTTTTTTTCAGCTGAATCTGAATTTGAATATGGATCAAAGTTGGGGATTTCTGTGGAAAAAGACAAAGGCGAACCATCAAAGGGATCAAACCAGGTAATTATACGAATTATCCTCCACCCACTGATGACGATATATGGGAATTGTAAAGTTATTATCTTAGTTTCTTGGGTGGTTTGATCATTCCTTATTGAGCTGATGTGTTCTTGCCACCAGGATTAATGTCAAAATAATAGAACATTTTCAAAATTTAGACGTTAGCATTGCTACTTAGAATGAATTGCCTACCTTCCAGTTTAGTATTTCAACATTCTAAAGAATGAAGGACTTTCTCCAGCTTCAACAATAGATATTAGGATTCAATGCGTGCATAAATGTATGTGCATGCTGAAACGCACGTCACCACAGAATAAGTGAAGAAATCCGGAATTTTTGATTCAGTTTTCATAATCATTTGTTTCTGACTGCAATGAGCAGATATCATATTTTGAATTTGGCTGATGACACTTTTTCCTCTTAGTGCATAAGGCTTTATAGCTAAGCTTTACCTCTTCATAGCCCAACATGAAAAGAAATTGAGTGTCTTCTGCTGCTTTTATCTCCTCCTGCCTTTATTTGTCAGTTTCACTGATACTCCCTCCTTTGAGATACAGGCCCAGTTTGATCTCACAGTAAAAGATAGACATTTTGATTGGTTGGTTGCATATCATAAATGAGAAATTGTCAGGCTTGGTGACAAAGGTGGTTGATAATGGAATCCTTCCATAATTAACCAAGCAATGCAAATTCAACTCGGTGACAGTCGTCTTAAATATGTACATCACAAGTATTCTAATATGAGCTGTCTGAATGCCCAAAGCATCTCTGTAATATTTTTTCAAATAGACCAATTTCTACAAAGAAACATGTAACATAATGTCAGTATTGTCTAAGACAAGAGTCTCTAAGGCTCTCTACTAATAGTTATTGTCATAATTAGAGGCATCAAAAGAAGGAACTGGCAAAACTAACTGGATGCAATGTTTGCAAGCTCGACTAGCTGTCACTTGTTGAAACTATGTCAAACTGAGTTGTTCATGTACTAACAGCCACCCAGTGATATTTTCTCAATGCAAACATCAATCATTAATTGATAATGATAATTTTTGTTATAGGTTAGCGATTCGGGCACAACGCCAAAAACATTCCTCGTGAAATATCAAGATCAGTCTTCCATCTCTGCGACAGCTGAAGGTAGATATTTACAGTCAACATCTCTTCTATATACCTCTGCACGATATATAGACAGAGATTAAATTTTTATCATTATATGCATCACTGTGTATTTTGTATTCGTTTGTAAACACAACATTAATAATCCACTGCTGTTGTTTGAAGGTCCCCAAGCAGCCATTTCCATACAGGACAAATCATTATCACCATGTCCTGCACTGGAAAATTCGCTTTTTGATATAATTGTTGATAGCCCATAATATATAACTAAGCATAAGTCATGAACATGAGAAAAATGATTTATTTGTGTTAAAGTGTAAAAATCATCATTAATAGTAAACCAAATAAATTATTGGTCAACATCGCATGACAATTTCGATTGTGTGACTGAGAGTGGAGGCTGCTTGAATTTTCAGCAAATCAGCCATGCCATGTATGAAACTCGATATAATGGAAACATTTGCTATGGTGATGACTAAGCTGAATATCCACTACATAACTTTAATTATTTTAGTAGATTTGACATGAATGATGTTGGTACAAAAAATATCTGAATTCTTAGAATTTTTCAACAGGTCAAGCAGAAATGCATATTGAAGCAGAAGAGGAGAGCGATGGAGCGATTGGAGATAGAGACAACATCCTACTTGAGAATGTACACCAGGTAAGAACGGACATAAAGTCAAGCTGGCATGTATGTGTGGCCACTCCCTACTATGCTGGTTCTAAGAGAGGGGTACTATACAGGGTATCATAGGGTATTTTTTTTATTGGAACTCATAAGATATATTGTGACTTAGTTTGGGGATTGCAAAGCAGTCTTAAAAGAAGGACAGCAAAAACACTTGAGATGTTCAGTACATCCTACACATCTGATTTTCATGTTTCTGTAATCGAATCCTGAAAACTCAACACACCATGGCATGGTACAAACTCGCTGTCCCAAACGCATGTCACAATATATATCTCTGGCCGATAGTGTCTTAGAAAATAGAACCTTTGGGCATAGTTCTATTTTATTCTCGCCAACAGCCATTCAGCCTCTTCATCTGCCAACATTGACCCTTGTAAAGGAGACAGTCAGGCTTTGTAAATAGGGAATGTCTTCGGATCTCAATAACTTTCAAACGCTCAGAAAGCAGCTGCATGGGGTCTTTGCGGTTCATAACAGTGTGGGATTCAGACAAAAAACTGCTTGACTGGTTTTAGGTACATGAATAAGTGTTTTTACAAATTTATTTTAGTCAGTTCATTGACTAGCATGAGCGTAAATATAATGGCTGCTAATGGTTCTGTTAAATCCCCATAAATGAGAATCATGTGTAGTTTGGGCTGTGACTTCGATTGAAGACTATTGTAAAAAGTCTCCTGACAATGGAACTATATTTATTTTGAATTTATGTGGAAAAGAATTGTAACTCTAAGTCTCTTGAAGTGGTAGCTTAATAGGTTGGCACAGCACTAGGCCCTACGGATACTTCATAGCTCATAGATGAGAAGCGAGGACAATTTCTAACACTATACATAATTTTATCCCAGTAGTGCTCTGAATTTTCAAAACGTGAAAATATCACATAATTACTGCTGAACTAGCTGCCAGACTGTATATTGCTGTGGTCCTTTCGTAGTCTTTAAAGTCACCATTTTGATAGATATAGATATACTTATGATTGAACTGAAGTTTGAAAAGAATTCTGTTAAATTCAGACTATCATATTTTTATGATGCTTTCCAGCCATTGAGAACTTCAGACTCCGAGCACTCTCAACTGCTATGTACCCTAACTGATGCTAATGCCGATCAAACAAAGTCAAGCAGCATGTGTAGAACGTGTACTCTGATCAGCTTCATCGATTGTGCAGATCGCACAGCACACCACATCGTCGTTCTTGCGAATGGGCAAGTTCAATCTGTAACAAACTATGCAAACAAATTCAAGGATTGCTTTTGGAAGATCTCCACTATACAAACAAAACAGCTATGCATGTACTCTGCGTGGTTTGAGGACTTAGAGGGCCATATGGAAAAAGCAGAACCAGATTTACATTCAGCACCCCCACGTCATTTCATTTTAAGTGTACCTGATAACCTCAGTGACGGAACGGAAATGAATCCAGCCAATAACAGGATCTCAGCCGACGAATCTGATAACAAAGAAAAAGTCGTCTACCGCTACAGGAACCTTCAGATCGATATAGAAGATGGCTTTATACAGTTCACATTGAGGTCAAACAAAAACAAGCTTGATGCAGTTAGTGGCTTTTTTGAATCGGAGGATGTAAGTAGTTTTGAGTTTAAGTGCAAAAGCAAGCTTGCTTCAAAGAATTTATTAACATGTCATTCCATAAATACTTGCCACTTAACATGGACCATTATTAATTTGCACAACTAACAACTTATTGTTATCTCATTGCAGGGTTCTGAGTGCGAATTTTCACATGACTCAGATGGTGGTGAAGCCAGTACACATCAGGAAGACCCTGTGGAGGCCATGGATATTTGTGGGGACACCCTCCCACTCACAGTGGTATCAATTTCAAATGACAACATTTCTCCTTCAGTCTCACTGTTTTATCTTGTGGCCGGTGAGTTAGCAGCAGACATGGAATTCAGTAATGATCACTGGTTGATTTCAACAAAGCGACTGAAGAATGATGCACTACATGAACAAGTTCAACAACACTGCAGAGATAATTTCCTAACTAAGCTTGACAAACGCCACCTTTTTGAGAAAAACACCCCTGGATACGCAGTAACTGAAAGGTTACCAAGCTACGGTAATCAGATAGCCAGTGTACCCTATCGGAGGGAGGACTTAGGTGGCCGAATTTCATACAGATTTTCGCACTCTGAGAATGATGAGGTGTTTGTGAGGATTTTTGAGCCTGCCAGTCCATCTGATACTGATATAGGGGTCCCCGGGAGCCCTCCTAAGCGAACAAAGATGGTAAGAATTTCTCATTCTCATTAAATTTCTTAATATTTGCTGAACATATACAGCGAACATTGCCATTCTTGAAATATCTTTCATCCCCTGAAAGGAATCCTTGCTAATTCTTATTGCTCATAATCACATTGTATACATATCTCATACAAAGATAATTCCCTTACAAATGTTACTGTGTTCCATGTACCTTGTATTTTCTCAGATTCTGCTTGATCCACAAAGACGGATATCTTTGGAGGAAGAACATGAGACTGTATTCAACCGGTTGCGGGAGTATGACAAGAGTGGCACTGACAGCACAGAATGTGAGCTTACAGTGATCACATCTATTATCTTGAAAGATGATGGACAACCTATGACAGACATTTTTCTCATAAAAGGGATTGTTCTGGACAGTGGATGTAAGGACCTCATGAGGCTTGAAGAGAGGGAAACATCAGGATGGATGGTCACCACTCGTTGGATAACGAGTGAGGCACTGCACAACATTCTAGAGAGAAAGTGGTGCGAGGTGAACAGAAGTATTAGTCATGACAAGGATAAGTCTAAGCACAATGGAATCACTCGTGTCGGATTAATGAAGTTAGACACGATGAGTGAAGGCTGCCCTGATATTGATGTGGCTGCATGGAAAGGTTTCAACAGAAGGCTCAATGTGACAATCACATCATCCCACAGCAAGATAAGCTACCAGCATGCAAAGAACCACTTCGCTTTATCAACTCTAGACAAACAGTACATGGGTACCAGTGGGGAACAAAAGTACAGTTACCATGAGAAAAAGGTTGTTACAAAAGTCTATGAACAAATGTGGTGCTTGGTAAAATCACACTTCAGTTCGATGTCTACAGCATTGTCATCAATATTTTTGTGTCTCCATATTTCTTCAGCTCAATTTAATATTCTTTTGCTTTTAGAGACCTGTAGGAGCTGCGGAGATAGAATGTAACCGAGTTGAGAAATGCATTGAAGGGCAGCTGTTGAGTGGTCGGAATGGAACTGTAGGAGCTGCAGAGATAGAATGTAACCGAGTTGAGAGATGCATTGAAGGGCGGCAGCCCAATGGGCGGAATGGAAAACAATCGGGCAACATATTACTGCTGAACATTCATCGAATCAGAACGAGGCTTTACAGGAAGTATGTGTCAAAAGAGACAAATGCATCAAAAGGGACAGGCGCATCAAAAGCGACAGGCGCGTCAAAGACGACAGGCGCGTCAAAGAACAGTTCTTTGACGACAGGCGCGTCAAAGAACAGTTCAAACTTATGTTTGTCTGTAGAAAATGAGCTCAAGGATATAGACGCTACATTTGCTTTTGTGTTCGAAGGCCATCTTACCAATATAGATCTTCCAGAAATGAGCTATCAAGATCCGCTTACTTGCTGGTCTAGTAGGGTTTTTGAGATTAACAATCTAGCAGTAGAGTCCGCTGTACAAGAGTACTGGGGGAAACTCCCAAATGACTTCAATGGAAACATGGCTCATTTTAAGCCTTTCCTAGAGTTAACAACGGACAAGTTTGAGGATGTGGAGATGGTGTTTAAAGGTGGCAATGCTTCTATAAATTATGATTTCTATCGAGATTGCAGACAAGGTGTTCTGCTCAATATGTGGAGCCATGGTACTCGCACAAGAGCTCTGCATAGCCAGATACTGGAAACACAAGAAGGAGCATCTCACATGGATGAAATCACCGAAAACCACTGTTCAAAAATGCCACTCATGGATCAGGACTGTGTCAAGAAAATGGTAGACGCTCTTCAGCTACACGCTAAGCTGCCCACATCCTTTAGATATCCAACTATGGGTTTTTCCCACAGACTACTGCCACCACCTAATCGAGTAGGGTATCTAAGTAGTGATAGACAGCCCTTTCCCTTGGAAGGATGTCTCGTAAGGAACACCAGTGATCGGGCACATCTAAAATGCGCAAAGGAAAATGAGGCTGCTGTATGTCTTGATAATAAGTCTTTACAAGAGATCATCACAATACATAAAACTGCGCAAAGTTCAAGAATACCATCTAGCAGGGTGATGTCAGCCGAAAAGAGTGCAAAGACGACCAGGAGGCTGGACAACTCGTCAAGAATGCCTTGCCAGGACTTATCAGAGCAGATGATGGAGCAGAAAGAACAAAAAATTGCAGGCAATGGGTTTGTCAGCAACAAGGAAGATACTGCATGTGGCAGCAGGGACACCTCACCAGAACATATCGAGATGGATGCACAGCAGAAAATGGAAACACTGCCACTTAGCGGTGGAACAGAGGAACATGTGTCTGAGATATAATCAATAGGCCTGATGCATAGCAAGCAACACCTAACCAGAGCTTAAACAAATGGAAGAAGCAATAAGCAGTCCCCAAATATCATCTCATAAGGAAACATCATTCAACACCCTGCAATTCTCAAGGAAAGCCAAATAAAATTGTCCAAATGGTAACAAAATTCGAACACATTCTAAGCCCATAGAACAGCAATCGATACACCAAGGCACCATCAGCATATTGATGATGTGTTATCCAACTTGGATGTGAGTGGTATTTACAGTAAATACTTTCTATAATCAGAATATTTTAATTTTGTATTATCCTTTTTTTGAAATTTGTTTTATTTTTACAATTCAACTTTAAATATTGATGTTACATTTATGAACTTGACAGATTTGTTCTTGAAATTAGAGCTGCAATCATAACTGTACCATTTGTAGTAGCTTTACATTAGTTTCATTCGAGTTTTGTGTATGACATTTCTTATTTTCAGATTCTTATTGATTTTAGCTGCATCGTATTAATCATCGAGTTATAATTTACTTTGCATATCCAAGATTGACTTTGTGTTTTCTTTAACTTAGTTTTATTAAAAATAAATTTTCTATCACAATTTGTATCTCAATGATAATCAGAAACCTCCTGGGAAAGGTGACGACTAATACATCATTGGGCGAATATAATTAGGTTAGCAGGTGCGAATCACAGACAGGGTGAGCTGCAAAACCTTTTCCAAGGTTACTAACAAGAGAGAACAATTGCTAAGTTAATAGATTAGGACTAAATAGCTGATAATTCAACTCACAATTAAGTTCAAGGATACATAAGGGAACTACGAGGATTACTTAAGAGGATCAGCAATAAGGACACAATAATGCCATAAAATAAGTTTTCATGGGGATGACAAACTTTCATTTTTTTATCACAATTGGCACCTCAATGATGATCGGAATTTCTCATTTGGATTTGGTGTCAACCCATAATAGAGACATTTATAGCTGCTCCAACATTGTTCTGCATCTGAGTTTCAGAATGACAGAAACAAAATAAGAAATAATCTGCAGGTGTGATCAAAACTGGTATTGATCATCATGAGATTAACAAGCTACCAACTTATCGATGTTAAACTCTGTCTTTAGATAGAAACATATGAATATTGGTTTATAAATGAAATATGTGTAAATAATGCCAACCAGGACAGTAGATCACCTGTACAGAGCCCATATTGACATGATTCTCACATTTCTTGGTTAATTAAATGTATCTCGGCCTCAAGTTGTTATGGAGTTACCTAATCACTTTCGTATGTCTGTGATCCTATTATTAATTAGAAGTAATCCCACTTTGCCCAACCTGTCTATTCACATAATTGAGCTCAGCCATTTAATTCCATATCTGGAATAGCATCATTAGCTTTCTTTGGCAAAACAAAGGGCGTGCAAAAATAGCTAGTCCCTAGTAGCAATCTAGAAATGCCCTAATCATCGACACTGTAGGGGTATAATTACTGTTTGCAATTTTGTCAACAAGACAATTTCTCAGGCTAATTATTCATGCTTCTAGGGACAGCCAATCAGATAACAGTCAGATGGGTCCCTGTGTTTAGTGTAATAACCGTATAACACTATGATACTATTTCCATTCTAAGAGAAGAATCTAATTCAGTGAGCTCAGCATACAAAGTTTGTACATACAAACTCAAGAGAGAAGCTTTAGAGAAGTAGTATCTAGGATGACTTCAATCAAAAATTGAATGTATTGAAACATCAGAAATTTTATGCCTGTATAGTTTTACTTCAAGCAAGAAAAATCGTGCCTCTAGTGCAAGCCTTCGGACACTTGCTATTTCAATTACTATATATGGTCCAAACTCAATACGACAGGCTTTAATTTTAAATTGACAGGGATGAAGTTATTGGGAGGATGTATCAAAGGAGGATGCATTATTCTTCTACTGGTACTTTAATCAACCCACAGTACCGATTCATGTTGTGAACCAAATTTCAGCCAGGGATATTCATCAAAGAATTGATTAATTAAACGATTTAAATCCCAAGACACGCACAGGAAGGCTTGACATAATCACATTTCAAACTAGGATTATCTGGGGAAAAAAAACAGTCAAAAATGTTTGAAGTTTTGTTAGGTAAAGTTATTAAATGGGTGGGTCAAAGGAGGCCGTATTATCAATCATTGATATGAAAAAATTATGTTCCAGGGATACTCACCAAACAATTGAACAAGATTTTATTCCTAAGAAACAAACAAAAACATGATTCTTGACATTATCACATTCTAAACAAGCATTGATTGAGGAATCAATATCATTTAAATCTTATTGAAGATTATTTTAATATGGATTATTCAACAAATCAATCACTGTCTCTCAAGCCTTATATTTAAAAATGGGATGGGCAGAGCAACTGATTTCAGCAAATTAAATGGTACTTTCAAATTTCAACTCTCCCTCAATGTACATCAGGATCAGCATCAATCATCCATTCACTGTCAGACTTTCTTCGGCTTTTTCGCAATTCTACTGGATGTGGTGTTTGAGGTCCTAGAGCTGGTACTTGCAGGAGTGCCCTTCTCGACAGGGACATCCGACATGACAAATTAACCGGAGAATTTGATAAAATTCTGAGCCATTACAACCCTGTGATTGTTTAGCTGTTGTCAAAGGAGCTTGCATTGCGTTACAGGTATAGTTAGCTTCAGTGGTCTGGAATTAGCATTCAAATTCTAAGAACAACTAAAACCTTGGTTGTTGGGTAGTGTATTCGGAGTTGTTTGCACTTTAATGACAAAGTTATCTCTCTTGTCACGTAGCTATTTTTTCGTCAATCACTTTGCTTTTGTGAACGAGAGTGGCAAGTCATGCTATTATTCTTATTGTGAAGATGGAGATTTTATAATTATACTCCAATCTTTTACCATATCTACACTACACTAGTCTCGTCTTCACACCTGATCTTTTCTGTGATAGCATCACACGACGTAAGTTATTTTAACAAGTAAAGTAATCTATTATGTTAATGTCGCATTGCTCGATCTGACGTCGCTACTTGTATAACTTGGCAATTTTATATTAATTGACAATTAGGCTACTGGCTAAATATTTTCTTTTCCTTTATCCTTTTTTGGCACTTTGTTCACACGTATGCATTGTCAGTTTGGAATGTCAGTTACTAGAGTAATACTTTTATAGAGATTCTTTATACCCGTCTGCCCAGCTCGACTATATTCTAAAGTCCCGGCACCGAGATGTGTGATAGACACATTTAAGTTGTAAGTGCATTTCCATTTTTTCTTGTGAACAAAACCTTGACATATTACAATTTATGAATGAGAAACTGTATTTGATGTAATTACTAATTAATTACGTTCCATTTGATATAACTTTATTATAACGATAGTAATAGTTTCTGTCCAATATTATAGACGATGCCGGTATCAGACAAATTTAATACTTGTCTACTTTAATCTCAGTTCAAGTCGGATCGGAAAATTACTTGTAAGTTTAAATTGTTGATCATTTTTGTTATGTATATTTCTTCATGTATTTTGATGTCAGGCTTATGCGTTTTATGTATTGTTCACTATAATTCTCATAATATGTAGCTGGCATGACTAATGCATTGTTTTGTTATTCACAGAGCACGATTTCAACAATAAGAATATTAACAACAAAAGAAAAGCATTCTATTGTTCGGTTGCTGATGATCATTCCTGACCTGGTCCGAGTACAGGTAGTCAGAGCAACATCGGGTTATAACGATACCAGGGTACAAAAACTTAAAATGGTGTGTTGGAGATTTCATTTGCACATGCCATCATGACAATGGTGTTGTCCTGATAGATATAGTGCTACAATGGAAGGAAGATTATGATTGCAACTATATCAGGTTAGGGATTTGGATGTCATCCATCCCTTGATCAGACTGTCTTCCAAATTTTACCATTCAAATGAAAAATGCTTATTTCAAAGTACACTGAACACTGAGATGAAATCTAAAATTGTTTTCATTCCAAATTCATTTGTTAATTATTAGTCAAAGGAAATCGCTAGCTTTCGACCCCAAATTCATCTAAAGTTGCGCATTAAACGTATTTTAAACTATCAAACTCTTCCCACATCCGGCTTTGTCTTTTAACTTAAGTTGCAGAACTCCTAGTGGAAAATTGCGTCAGAATCACCTTCTCCTTCCCCTTTAATCTATCCTGATCTTTCGCCATCTTGCCAGCCTCCGCCCACGACTTGTTGTGGTGTTCATTCATCTGCTTAAGCGCTGTTCTCCGCCAAGTCTTTTTCGGCCGCCTTCTCTTTCTGGTGCCCTAAGGGGCACACCCGAGACTGGTGTGAGGGAGAGTTTCCTTCCTCCTTAGGCCGTGCCCTAAGTTCCTCCAACTTCAAACTTCTATGAGCTGTGAGACTGGTTTCTACTTGCTGCGTTCACATACGTCAAAGTTGGAAGTTTTGGACCACAATAATATAATTTCAAAATCCGACGGCAGGAGTTCATGTGAAATACCTCCAGTTTATTCATATCCACATTGGTCATTCGCCATGTTTCACATCCATAGAGGAGCACAGACACCACGTTTGTGTTGTAGGGTTTGAACTTGAGATGGTTGCTCATACTTCTTGATCTCCGCACCTTGTTCAGTCTGTAAAAGGCGGTAGTTTGAGAGTTGATGCGATTCTTGACATCTGCTGCTGCACCACCAGATGCATCAATTTTCGCACCTAGATACAAAAAGTTTTCTACAAACTCGAGTGACTTGTTGCTGACTGTGAAATTGGTGTTAAATGCAGGGCCCATTCAATATAGATGAATCCTCAAAACTTTTGTCTTTTGCCCATTGATGTGCAATCCCGCTTTACTTGCTGTTGTTATGAGCTTGTCTGTAACGGTTTGCATGCCTCCATGTGTTGTAGAAAATAGCGCAATATTGTCTGTATAAGCTAGATAATTCAGCTCGTCTGGAAGATTCCAGTTCAGTCCAGTTCAATGTGTCCCTCGTACTTGCTTCATTATGTAGTATGTAGCCATGATAAATAACTGAGGTGAGATTACACAGCCCTGTCAAACTCCTGATTTTACTTTGAAATACACATCCTCTGCTCCGCCCTACATTTTACAAGCATACCCCGTGTAGAACGCCTGTGTCAGTAATAATTTCTTATTATTATTTACTAATTTTGTCCACATGATTTAGTGATAAGTATATTCTTAACTAATATTTTATTATATAGGGTAACAATATCTATCAATCCTTCTTGGGAAATAAAACTTTTACTGCTCTCTAACATTGATAGATGAGGTGGCATATTGGGCTTTTTAATATTGTAATGGTGATCATGTCTTATAGTTATTACCACACATGTATGTGATGTGAAATGATAATTTTCTCATATAACTTTCAATACCTTAAAGCGGGAAAAACTTGCAAGCAGGCACTCTATAAACTAGGTCACGTCCTGCCTCCATAGACCTGATAATACAAATAACACAATCTCTACCTCATACTCATAACCTAGATCAGGTTCAGTATGTCGGCATACCGAATTACTCTCAAAAGCCACTTTTTGCTGCTAATGGGTTAGATAAGAGGGGCGGGCAACTCAAAGAGCAGATTTACTGGATCAAACTTGAACTTTATGGCTTTTCATATAAACTCACATAAAGAACGTACAAATTCAACTTGAATATCAAATCCTATCAACCAGACCTGGTGGAACAGTGCAGGCAGTCACTTTGTACAAAAGTCTCCTCAATGATCAAATCGGTGGCAGCTTCCTGTATTATCATCCAATCACGATCCAGATCTTCTTCGGTTGTATGTGGTGATGTCACACAAAACCTAAATGACAAGTAAAAAGTACAGGCAAGCACACAGATCACCTCATGTGATTTCATATACTATAAGATAGCTGTCAACTGATAATTGTAACATCTTATAAATAAATGTGGATTAAAATTGCAAGTTTGTCTGTGTTCGAAGACTGAGAAATAAAGGTGCCTTAAAGGGGCGGCCACATGTTTGGCGCCAAGATGCTTTGAGTTTGCCGGCAGGTCAGAGCACACCTGGGGCATCAATTGAGCCCAGTAGTCAGTAGACTGCAGCGGAATTCAAACCTGAGATCCCAAACGCTTGCGCGTTAGAGGGCAGGCGCTCTAACCAACTGAGATACCATCTTCTCAGCTTTAATTGGAATTCAGAATAAACCTACATCTAAAAAACACATATCAATTGTTACTAAACGATCATAATTTATGCTGACAATGATGTCCTACCTGATAACATACACTCTTTTCAGTGAGGCAAGAACCACATGAATCCTTGATCAGGTTCTTCAGCAATTTTTCTGTTCTGTTCAATCCTTCCTTCAGTCTGAACACAATCAGTCCAAGATGACGCGGAGCAACAACCTCGAATCTGCCATCAGCTAAGACTTTATTCTCAAAATACTTTGCTAGCTCTATTGTCTCCAACAAAAGAAAGATCATTGTGAGATATTCATGTATTTGACATTTCATCAAGGAAATTTGACTGGTACTGATTCATTGATGAAAAAATAACATCAACATATTATCATGGGATCCAATGCAATACATACCTAAAACATAAAATAGTGTCATACATGTTAGTTAGCCTTGGGAGGCTTCGGAGGTAGGAGGGTGGGGGGAGAGACAGCCTGGGTAAATCTGTTGTGAACTCTTTACTACTCTTCACAGACCTGTCTGTCAGTTTAATAATTTCGTATTTACGATAAGAGCCAAATAATTGTATGTCTCTGCTAGTTTGACCAAGGAGTAGTCCTTGGTTCGACTTCTTATGAAAGTGCGCATCCTATGTGTTGTTATGGATTCCAAGTTGACATTTGATAGTCATATTAGAGAATTAAGAAAGTCCTGTTTTTTCCACTTACGCAGATTAAAGGTTATCAGACAATTCATACCGTCACATCATTTTGCCACACTCATTCATAGTTTCATCACATCTCGCATGATTTCTGCGACTCCATCTATTTCTCCCTCCCAGACTTTGCCCGCAATCAAATTCAAACTATCCAAAACAGCTGCGCAAAATGCCTCACTGGCGCACGGCGATTCGACTCTGCCACCGCTGCACTTAAGTCACTCCACTGGCTTCCTATCAAAGCCAGAGCTCAATTTAAAATTCTACTTTTTGCGTACAAGATCTATCATAACTCTCCTGATACGCCATCTTATTTCATCGATCAATTCTAAATTCCTGCACCTCGCCGTGTCACTAGAAGCAGCTCAAAAATCATCCTCGCATCCCATCACGCCTCTCGCTTGGCCACATTGGGTGGAAAATCCCTACCATCATCACTCGTAACCCTCTGGAATTCCCTGCCCCCTGATTTGCAGCTGTTTCCGAGCCTCACCGGTTTTAAGTCCGCTTCTAAAACATATTTATTTAGGTTGTACTTTAAGTAATTAGATTTTATTTTATAGATTTATATAGCAGTATCAGAATTATGTTTTAATTTTATCCTCATGCACATATTTTATCCATTTTATTTCACCTTTATTTTATTGGTTTTAATGTAATAATGCTTAGAAATTTTTGCTCTGCAATTTTATTAAGCGTTTCACAAATAAACTTTATTATTATTATTATTATTATTATTCCACTTCTTATTCTATTCATGTGATTCCTTGTTCATTAGGCATGCTTTACTGTTTGTAAAACTACTACTCACTCTGGCTCAGCTAGAAGAGACTGGTTAGAGTGAAGAAGATTTATTTAAATTCAGCATTGTGATCACATGACCAATAGACCATAGAATCAAATCAGACAAGGTTTAATTTAATCCGAACTCACAACTATTGCAATTGAGTTGTCGTCTCCTGTCAAATGGATTTACCAAGGCTGTCCCCCATCATCCCGCCCTCGACAGCCTGCCCAGGCCACGTTTCAATATCAATATGAATATAAACATACAGATTTTTTATTTATGATATAAACAAATTGTAGAGATCGGTTAGCCTTACTTTTCTCATATGAGTTTGTAAACCTTCAACGCCATACGACCTCAGAACGAACCATAGCTTCAACGCCCGGAACCGTCTTGTTAACGGTATCTGCCAGTGCTGTAAACATTTTGACTGTGTAAACGAGGGGCCTACAAACTGATGTGCTAGGACTGGCTAATCCTGAAACCTGGAGATTGGCTTATATTATCTGAGCCTGAATCAGGGTATTATATTAGCAGGTTTTGTTTGATTGACATCACACCTGCAACTTGTAACAGAGTAACAGACTTGTTAGAGTGTCCGTGTTTTTAAATATAGATATTCCTCCAACAGAATCAGTGTAAAATATGGTAGTGAAAATACTTTGAGACACTGATTAATAATTAATTTCAATGTCTGACGATCCTTGAAGAACTTCTGTAAACATGAGCATAGTGTGGAAAATCCAACACATACCATGAAATCAACTGTAGCTCCACTGTTCTCATGTTGCAGATAAAGAGGTTCCACATTGAATGCAGCACGAATTGCTCTGCTATTGGTTACCCTAAAAAATATTGAACAAAACTCATAAATTATTTAATCATCAACCACAGTCAACTTACAATAATTCTAACATAAATTGGTGTTTCATCCTGACAATCAGCATTGTATATTCTTAAATCTTCTTATAGTCAAATGTACCCCAGAGCATGTGTGATGGGGAGAGCACACATTGAAGCCATTTAAAATTTGAAACTTTGTATTGATTGAGTCATAAAACAAAAGATTACCTTACCACAGAGCAAGTTTACAAGCAGACATTTGTTAGGGTTGAAAGCGAAGCTCTGCGCCCACACTATCCCATCCATGAGTAGTCTGTATTCTGGACATACAAAGGCAGCCCCTGTAGGCAGCATCTACATGGAGCCATATGCTCTCCCGCTCACCTGTAGAATGAAAGATGAGAATATAAAATATGACTGGATGATGCTTGCCTATGATTATATCTAGCATGATTATTTGTTTTATTAATACTGGATACGGTAAGGTTAGTTTTGAATGGTGAGTGTACTGTTAATATTTACTATAATTTTCAAATATTTCCAAAAGACAACTGAATACTCAGCAAAATAATTTTTTTTGAAGGCACGTCAATATATATGCTGTTACTTACAGATTGGTCTGATCTCACTAAGATTATCAAAAGCGCAGCAACCAGTAGATTCCAGAGTTGCACAGACTTAAAATAAAATATCCAATGAGTCAGTCTTTTATTGATCCGTAGAAACACAGCAAATTTATAGGTCACCCTCCTTCCAAAATATCAAACATGATATGTGATCAACAGTGAGTGCGCAAAATTTACTGTTTGCAGAACTCACAAAGAAAAGAGTCAGTTTCAATTTGTAAGTCAGCAATGCATAGACGAAATAGAGCGAATACAAAGGCTAGCACTCAAAATCATCTATCCTGAACTAGAGAGTTACACACAGCGCCGCCAAGTAGCCAATCTTGAAATGCTTACTGATGTACTACAAATGACATGTATACTATACTGCCAGAAGAAAGCCTCGCTTCAAAGCAACATCCTGCCAACTCGATCTGAAAACCAGAACTGCAGACCTAAGAGACTAGTGAGCAATAAATCCAAAATCATAAAGCACACTACTGCCACTGCAGCTAAATGCTTTTTCATTATATATGGCAGTTATATATAGACTCTGTAACCGATGATGTGACCAAATCCTGTTGTATTTCAATTTTTTTTGTCTAACCAACGCACTGAAGTCTTTTTATCAATTTATGTCAAATCAGATCCACTATATACATTGTCATTCGTTGCAAATGTATTTTGATCGATAATAAAGTACTCATCAATCAATCAATCCTTGCTTCCTATCCAGTTCGATGGCTTTCTCCAAAGTATCGTCTCTTAATCCATGTTCATCATCTGTAGGTAGATGTCTCAACTTCACCAAGCTTATAAGACTAGCTTTCTCTACTGATGAATGGGTCTGAATAAATATTGAGACATATGGTAAGTGCATATAACCCATCTAGTCACTCAGCTGTATAAGTTTTTTCTCGGCAGTGAAACCATGATATGTGAGAAGGACACCAATAAGTTTTAGCATCAATGAAGAGAAAAAAATATATCGGATTAGATTCACCTATAATTTCCAATAGATGGCTCCTCAAAACAAGAGTATTGGGTACTCATCCAAAAAAGTTTTTCTACATATACATATTTATATATTATATATAAATATATATATATTCCTAAATCCATAGAAGGAGTGTCTTTGTAACATTAGCATATTGATGAATTTCAATGCTCTTCTGGATACGAATTATTGCGAATGAAGAACTTGCCTACATATAGAAGGTTACTCTCTTTCCCTGCATAATGATTTCACTTAGGGGAGAAAGTTTTGTACTTTGCACTTTGAAATTGACTGAGGATGCCACAATTTGTTTCTTGTATTCCTGTACTAACGAACATGATGACGCAGGGGTAGAGAGTTACCATCCTAAATTGGAGGCACTCCCTCTATCATCAATATTTCATACCTAGTGGAGCAAACTATAATTGGCTACCTGATCAGAGCAGTAAGCTACAAGCCTAGCTGCAATTGCTGCAGCGGAAGAAGTGCTACTGATATCCGAATTATCCCGTTGTCACCTTATCGCTTCTGTTCTTGCTGCTAACGTTGACACCAACGTAGCCTCACTTGCAGATGTCTAAATGACAAAAGAGGATCTCATTATCTGAGAGGTTGCGAAATATGTCTTGGAATGTGAAACGATTCGAGTGACGACAACTTTTGCTTATTCAGGTCCATTACATTTGATTACGACAGTTTTTCTTTTCTATTATAACTCCAACAGCAGCAAATCAAACTCCCTGGTGAAGCTTTTTTGTGACAAAAATTCTACCTACTGGGAGAAAACCTGTCTATTATTTATAAAACCTAATAACCAGAAAATTGGAAGGAATGATGCATGGCGATTAAAGAGTGACAACTTATCAAGCAGGCGGTAGCACATGCTCATAGTCCCAGTTTAAACAAAAGTTTGGATGTGACAACCATCTCCTTTTCTATAACACAGAATATTTATTAAAAATGATTTTGAAACATTGTTTGAGCAAAATACAATTTTGTTGCTATCTGATTTCTAGCGTGTACCTGTAAACGCCCCCTCTTCCTCTTGCTTTGCTGTGATAGAAAGAAGCTGATAGTCCTATCATCTTAGCCAACCAATCCATCACAATAACTTCTTGTTCTGTACAAGCTGGGGTTGACGCCTGTCAACAAAAATTGAGTTCAATATGCAAAAAAGCTTAACTCTTTAAGATTTGATTAGGGATTTATCATATGAGGTTGGTTATGGTTCCGCCAAAAATTGTTTGTTTGTTAAGCTGATATTCAACAACAACAGCCGTAGAATACAATAGGGTTAGTTTACACAGGGTAAATTGCGATAAGATCGACCAGATCCAGTTTACCTGCATTTGGAGTTATTACCCTTACATCTGATAAGCTATGTGTAATCAGAAGAGGGGGAGCAATTCCGAATGCAAGCAAACAGGATCTAATCTAAGCTAAGTATTGGCAAGAAGTTCAAAGAAACTTGCTTCTACATCAATAAACAAGAGTAAAATGTGACATCAAATGTGAATACATAGAAATCAAATGCATCAGTTTTCCGGAAAAATACTAACAAGTTATTGATCCAATATGGGTTTGATAATCCGCATCCACAATAATAATATGTTAATACAAGGTACAGTTTTACGTCTATAAAACCTCTCACTTTTACATAGACGGAGTGATGGCAGGCTAAACTAACAAGATCGCCATCTGAGCCAACACTGATTTGACCAAGGAAAATTGTACACAAAAAGATTTCACAAATAGCTAGAAATAACAGAAAGCAGAATAATTAAGAACAAAAGAAGGCAGGATAATTAAGTGTCACTTTGAACAAATTTCTATATTCATCAACGGTCATTATCTTTCATAATGGTCAGGGCATACTGACACAGATAGTTGTATATATATATTTACCCAGGTGAATGAAAATGTATTGATACCATTAGCCAGCATGTCACCGAGTAATGAAGGATATGAATGCATTCCAGGGAAGTATCCATGCATATGAGGGCTCTGCCAGTGTGTCATCTGAAACAAAACAATAACGTCAGCTAGTAAGTAAAAGGGTAATTAGTATCTCACAATGCGATTTTCTGAGTTTCCATATAGGGAAAGGGCAACGATTTGATAAAATTATGTATATAATGTGAGGTGATGATATAAAAACATATTTCATTAAGAAATCATCAGTCACATAGATGATTTATAATACAGGGATTGGAGATACATATCTAGCTTAGAAAATGTGAATGGCATTTATAGTGTTGTATTACTCTGTGCTTCTTGTTTCCCAGAGCTGTCCGTCAGCTGCTCAATGAAGCTCATCATTCCATTTAGAAAATCTTTCTTATTTTCCAAGTTCGATTGGCGAAGTGGAGATTAAGTGTACTTCCCGAAGGGACTGCGGCTATTCTGAACGTCGAACAGCTCATCAAATTTCTGCAATTTAAACATGATCAAGTATGACAACTGTATAATACATATATAGACATTCTGGTTGATGCCCTTAGTCCAATATGCCCTGATACACATATATATGTATATATCTATGTATATATGTATGTATATATGTACACACACCCATGACAGTAAGTGATGTGAATTTAAAATAATGTGACTACTTTGAAAGTGTAATGAGATGTGTCTTGATTGATTTTTTTTAGGTTAGACTGGCCCAGACTATAATCAAGCTATGAAGGAGCATTGACGTCAGTAGAATGTCTCAGATATTGTATACTAACTTCTACTCACCCTCAAAAACTCTGCGGTGCCTCTCACGTCTTTGAATTGAGGGTGAGCTGACATTGTGGATAGAGTAGTTAGAGCATCAGCAACAGACTGACTAAACACTTGGACGGCCAGACGAACCTTCATCATGTTCTGCTTAAAGTTGACATGTTGTTTTGTAAGTTTATTCCACAGATAAAGATGGCTCGACTCCTGAAAACATCAAGTCATAACATCCATAAACTCACAAATCCCCGATCAACAGTGAGGAAGGATCTAACCTTTAGTAATTATCAGGCAAGCAGGTGTTTCGTTACATGAGAAAGAAACAGACATTTTGACACCTATCTATATTTAACATTTTTCGTCAAATATATTTATCTCACCTGCAGTTTAACTAGGTTTTCTATATCTGACCAGCATGCCTCACCATGTGCCCCATGTATCTCCCCCAGCCTGGCCCAGACATTCCACAACACCCTCACCATGTGAACTTAGTCCAGCATACATCATATATCTCTCGGTGCCTCAAAAAGAACTGGCCCTTCGCGAAATCGCATCCTAGCTTTTCCATAGCTGATAAATTTGTTCGAAGTCCATTTGTTATTAATACTATCACTTAATGCCGATATTCTCCAACGCCGAGATCGCCTGTTTTATGATGACTGTCAGTGTTTCCGCATTCAGTCCTGCTGTAAAAAGGTAAACTAACTGGGACTTTCCATTTTTTTTTTCAGTCCTACAACCATGACAACTAGAGCATCAGATGCCATTTTCTCTTTATCCTGACTAACTTCCCCCCCCAATAGCTCAACATGACCCACAAACTTTCTTCAGAGGGCACCCATGTTGTGTGTTTTTGTATGGACATCTCGTCCACAAGTAGCACACAGTGTTTATAATGTTCATCGTCTGTTTCCTTGTAATTGTTAAGAGAATATATCACATGTGCGCACACACCTGGATTATCATCAACTGTTGAGAGCCATCTACAAAAAAAGATCATGACAGAACTGAGAAGGTGAGTTGTGATGTGTGTAGAGGTTGTATGTTAAACTGGGCCTCGACCTACCCTAGTTTACCGAGGTCCAATAAAGCAATGGTTTGCTGTTGAGATGGGTTGTTAATTACTTAATCATTCCACACATAATCTGGACGATGGTGGTTGGGCACTTAACCTCTATTGACTCACTGTTGTAAATTTCTGGTGCAGTGTAGTTTTAGTTATAGAGCAATTTAATCTTGATTTGCCTAAAATTAGATTTGGAGTTGCATGTGGGTGCAAAAAGAGCTGATAACTTCTAGATGTTCAACAATGTGTGACGGCTATGGCCAACCATGTCAGCTTAGATAGCAGCAGATATAGAAGTGCTGAGACTGCACATACCTTGAAAGTTATTGAGCTCCTCTCTTAAGGTTTCATTCATCTTATGTGATGCCTCCAGTTCAACTTTTATAGTTGTTAATTGCTTCTTCATTCTTTTATTTCTTTTACTGATGTTGCTAGCTTTAATCCTACTCCACTTGAGTATTCTTCTGTGATACTCAGCATGACCTGTTTCTACGGAGTGGTGGTCGTTGTGTGCCGTGACTTCAGCACCCTAGGAAAATATATTCTTGACAATGATACCAACATAAATATATTGATATCCAATCAGGTTTAACTCTGGTGTGCCTGTAAATAATGCATGAAAGAATATATATAACTTACACAACTGATAGTTGGCCAAACTTAACCTCATCAGCCTATCAAAACAAACCCAAAACCCAAGCACATGGGTCATTCTAAGCAGAAATGAGTAGATAGTATCACTGTAAGGGTCTGCTGTCCTTACAAGTTGTGGTGGGTATTTGTGATCATTTAGAAGTACTACGCTACTTCGTTGCAACTTATTAACTGGTTTATTTGATAGTAAAACTTATATATATATATATGAGACATAAAATATCTAAACCAATAGTAATACAGCAGTTCATATGATGGTAACAAAATGTAATCAGGATACAGCGAGCAAATGAATATTCAATCAATTAATTTCGATGACAGCACAATCAGTCATGAATCTTGGCACATTCTTAACATGATGACATTAATGATGATGATATGAATTTGTCTACTCACATCTGATGTCATCCTTACACCTCCCCTCTCAGGCGAAGCCGATAGAGTTTGTTGTATCTTGTCGTAATGTTAGCTTCTGGAATTGTTGAGTAGTTGGTAGTCGATGATGTAGTTGGTGAAGATCTATTGTGGTCAGGTAAGGGGGGGGGGGGGAGTTTTGGTTCTTGTAGGTTTATCTCTCAGCTTAGATTGTTCGTTGTTGTTGTTTGGTGTTGTTGGGGATTTCTTGGTATGTTGGTTGTTGATGAGGCTGCTGTTTGTTGATGTGGTGTTGTTGATTCTTAATCAGCCTTCAGTGTTCATCTCTGGTGCATTCTGTTGATGTATCAGGAGTTGTCCTCTTTTACTGTAGGAGAACATGACTTGTCTTAGTTGTGTAATGAAGGTTATTAGGTTGGGTAGACTTCATTGTTTGTGCCATACTTCACTAAAATTGTACTGCCTTTTCAACTCAGGGTTTAACGCTTCCGCTGTGTATACTGGATTACTTTCGGTTACCATCATAGGGATCAGTCGCACTAGTATGGTTTTACTCAAGAAAGTCCGAAGGACTATTCTGTCTCTGAAAGTAATAAAATGTATTCATTAAAAATATTAATCAGCTAATCTACATGTAAATGTTCAATGTAAAGAATATTATGTTATGCATTGGTTGTATCCGATATAAAGATATTAAAATTTTATAGATCATTTAATTATGAAGGTGATTCATGCCACTAAATACATGAGGAATGCAATTTCTTTTTGTTTTTATGGTTGTCTATCAATAGAATGTATCCCTCCCCTCTCAAATTTCAATGTCAATATGTCATATCTTTAAACTTAACTTAAGGGTTATTATTCCACTCCATCTCTTCTCCGATCCAGTCATACTAGAGGGTTTCATCACTCAGACCATCCATTACAATGTCCTTCACATTCCACTACCATGCCGATTCATCCTTCACTCCATCGGAAATCCAGGTGCTGAATGCACACAGGTACAGCCCATCTTGACAATCAAGAGCTGTGACACACACCAGAGATGGAAGTCTTCGGCAGACCAGTAGTAGGAGGCGCCAAACTCCTCTGGCTTCTTTATCCTATATACGACCATCTCTTTGAACTCGGTGAGGTCAGAAGAAAGATTCCAGATCCACGCAGCACTGTTTTCCATGTCCACAGTGTGCGATGTCTCCATCCAAGCAATTTTCCAGTCCAGGTCCCGCCATACCACTCGTCCATAGAGTGTGAAGATTCCAAATCCAGGCAGCACTGTTTTGCATGTCCACAGTGTGCAATGTTTCCATCCAAGCAACTTTCCAGTCCAGGATACGCAATACCACTCCTCCATAGAGCATCAAGACTCCAGATCCACAGAAGAGAGACTGCTCAATCCAAGTGGCCAGCCAAAAGAGTGCACAACAACTCAAAACGCACTCAAAATATTCAGGTGGGACCAATTTCGTCTTAGATACCAATTCTCTTTTCTTTTATTTTATTTTTATTTATTTTTTTGTTGTTGTAATAAGCACATGTGATAATTTTGGATATTAATTGTGGGTAATAATTTTTTTGGGCACAATTAGATGTCAATTGAATAACACATCGTTCAGCCAGACATCACCAATGTTATTGTATATGCCCATGCCGTAGCAATGAAGCAGTTAGTTTATAGCGGTTATTATTAAGTCAGATACATTTATAAATTGAATAATAATTGCATAAGCTGTCATAAGTGTATGTGCGAAGGGATTAGTTATTCCTAGCTCGTAGATTATAGCCATGTGAACTTGTCTTAGTAGAGTCATCCTGAGCTGGTGTAGCGGAGTAAGAAGCCGGAACGGCCACAGCAGGATTAGTTGCTGGTTTCCTCTTTACAGATACATAGCTGGCAGGAGTAAAATCGGATGTCAAAGGTGCCTTAGCTTTCTTCAAACGTACCAGGTGGGTAGTGAACTGAGTTCCCACTGGCAAACCAGTTGTGCCTAGTGCCCTAACATCAGCATTTAATCCATTCAACATAACAATCAGATAAGGCCCTTGATATGAAGAAGAAAATTTCTTAACATTGCCAATTGCCACATGGGGAACCTTGACGTAAACCACATCCCCAACCTTATATTGATGTCCGTTAGTATTAAGATCATGGTAGTATTTATAGTTAGTTTGCGCACATTCCAAGTTATCCCTTGCCAATGCCCATGCAACCTTCAAGGAATCATGCATTTCCTCAACGGGGTTTTTGTTTTCATTATAGCACACACGATCTACAACAGGTACAGCCAGCTCGAAGGGAATAGTTATTTCCCTTCCGCAACTCAGATACGTTGGTGTAAAGCCTGTTGAAGCATTCTCAGTGTTATTGTAGCTATGAGCAACATATTTGGAAAGCATATCCCAATTAGTCTGCGCCTTATCAATCATTGTAGCCATCAGATTGGAGAAACTCTGAAAAGAGCGCTCCACCTGCCCGTTAGTGCTTGCCATATAGGGAGTGCAGGTGCGCTTGTCGATGTTTAAAGTCTCTGCCAGTTTGTTCATTAGACCAGAAACAAATTCAGCCGCATTGTCCGAGACCAATATATTTGGACATCCATGAGGAAGTATCAAATACTCGATCATGCAATCAGCCACAGTCTCCATTTTGTGATCAGAAATTGGCCTCATGATTACAAATTTGGAAAAAGAGCACTGTAACCCTAAAATATACTTACTCCCTCTCTCTGTTAAAGGCAACGGACCAAGTATGTCAAAATGTACCCTGGCGAATGGTTTGTCCTCCGTTTCTAATGGTTGTAGAGGAAAGATAGGGTTGAAAGGGCCCCTTTTCCTCTGATTGCACTGGATACAAGCAGCTATATATTCCGCAACATCCTTACTCATCCCAAGCCAATAATATTTCCTACTTAGTCTTTTGTATAAACGATTTCTCCCCACATGGCACCCAAATAATGAATTATGATACACATTCAACAAGTCAAATTTCATTATTTCAGGGACACATAATAAGGGTCTGAGAGCATCCAGCGGATTATAATATAATACGCCATCTTGCCTAACGTAATAACGTTTCTGAGCTAAGATATGCCTGCGCTCTACTGGAGAAAGATTGATTGGATTTGTACCGTCTGTCAGCAACTCAATAATCTGTTTGAGGAATGGATCTGTAATTTGCTGTTCACGAAATTGCAGCAAATCATCCTTACTACTAGCTAAGCACTCAGCAGTTAGCCCTATGACACATGAATCAGCTACTTCTATTCTAGAGAGAGCATCAGCCACATAATTTTCCTTGCCAGGTTTGTAAATCACTCTCAAATTATACTCCTGAAGTTTTAATGAAAACTTGGCCAGTCTCGAGTTCTTGTGGTCGCATGTTAACAACCAACGCAGAGGTGAATGATCAGTTGTGACAATGGTTTCGTGTCCTAATATAAAATGCCTGAAGTGCTTGCAAGCTGCAACCACCGCCAACCCTTCTTTTTCATAAGTAGAATAATTTTTCTCACTTTTGTTCAATACACGACTGTAATAACCGATTGGATGTAAGCCATCCTCAAATATCTGACATAGCTGTGCACCGATAGCAAAGTTCGATGCATCAGTGTGGATGTGAAAAGGTCTATCAAAAATCGGATAGCGTAAAACAGGATATGTTGAGAGTTTATCTTTCAAAACTCTGAAACTTTCAGAACAAGATCGCGTCCAGTCAAATGTAGCATCACTCTTAGTCAATTCCAACAATGGTTTTGCCAAATCTGAGAATTTGTGAATATATGTCCGATAATAGGACATAGCTCCTAGGGCGCGCTTGAGTTGGGTTATATCAGTTGGTTCTGGATAACGGTTGATTTTGTCAACCAGACCGGGTGCAGGCTTGCACCCAAATTCATTGTACACATTTCCCAAATATTGCACCTCAGATCTAGCCCATTTTGATTTTGCAGGATTGATCTTTACGCCATGTTTGATCAGCCTATCAAGAACTTGCCCAACTCTATGCATGTGGTTGTCTAAATTCCTATCACTAAATATTACAATGTCATCAAGAAAACATTGACAGGTCACCCACTGAAGGTTTGATAAAATCACGGACATTGCTCTCTGAAAAATAATACTGGAATTACAAAAGCCAAAAGGTACTCTCAAATAACGATACGTACCTTTATGAGTGACAAATGTCGATCGCTCCCTATCCTCAGGATTTTCCATTTTCAAATTCCAAAATGCCTTAATGAGATCAATAGTGGTAAACAATCCACTCTGACCGGCTAACATCTCCTTGATACTATCTGGGTGAGGTAATGGGAATGACAGGGTATGTGTTACGGCATTGACCTTTCTATAATCCTGCACAATTCTCAAATCAGTAGTCCCAGCCTTTTTAACAAGCAAACAAGGCGATGCCCAAACACTGGAATTAGGTGCCTTTTCAATGATATTATGTTTCAGCATTTTGTCAATTTCCTTATTCAGAGCATCTTTATAAGCTACAGGCACTCTATAAGGTTGGGATCTAACAGGTCTAGCATCACCAGTATCACAAACCCGTCCAGTCAATCCTTTTACCTCACCAACATCATACTTGTGAAAGGCGAACACAGACTTTTTAGTACCTAGAAAAGAAAGAAAACGCTTGCGTTCATGTGTGTTCAACGGTGATTTAGCTAAATCAATTCTAGAAATTGGATCCGCAGTCTCTGATTTATTGTCTTCTTTGACTTTGCCATTCAATGTTTCATTCAGATTACTATCCTTTATTTGTACAGATTGCTGTTGAGTAACTGTGCCGAGTGGTGTGCCTTGATACACTTTGATATAATTGTCGGACACATTTATTACTCTACATCTGATCATTCCATCAGCTGGATTCATAGTTTTGGCAAACATAAGACCACCATGTACAAAGGTAGGTTCATACATAAGCTGTACTTTAGACTGCGGTCCTTTAAAACAAATCTTATTATCAGACTTTGGAGGGAAAATAACATCCCTGTCCGCAAACACATTGCAGTACTCACGGTTTTCCACAGCATCCATTGATAAATCATCACCAGAAGTGACCTGTCCAGACTTCCTTTCCTCACCATTGAATGGCGTGAGGTGTAACTTACCAGTGCTATAATCTAGCACAAGCTTCCCACAGTGGCGCAAATTATCAGCACCAAGTATTATAGGATATTTACATTCCCCAATCACTAAAAATCTGGCCCTGATTGGGCTCAACCCTGGATATGAAACAATCAAATACACCTCCCCAATTCCTTTAACCACACTACCCGAAACTGATCTTATGGATCTCATGGTACTTGTTATCCTGCACTGAATCATTAACACTTTGCACATTTTCATTGTGATTGTCGATAGTTGTGCACCAGTGTCAAACAAGCATTGGTACAAGCCGTTGTCAATATTTAATTGAATGATCGATTCATGACGTATCCGTTGAAAATTGCATAACATTTCACCAACTGATATTTTCCTAGCTGCCCTGGCTTTCGCCCGCCGTACAGCTGCCAATGTGACTCTAGTGTTTGTCAAGGTTTTAGGTCTTGCCCTAGGTCTTACTCTACCACTGGCAGATGAAATTTCATTTAAAACAACAACAGTTGGCTTGGGTTCTGTAATTTCTGGTTGCTCATGGGAGGGTCCCGGTTGGGGATTAGTTTGCTGTGTAACATTGACATTGATGTTAGACTGCTCCGGTTTGTTATCTTTTCCATGATAATTTCCAAAGAAATAACGATTCAAATTATCCTTAGGATCCCCTACAAATTGTCTTGCGCCAGTACACATTCTAACTAATGTCCAACAAAGCCTGAATGTTACTAGTAAACAGCAAAAGAAAATCCATATCTGCTTCCAATCAACAACATCCAATCCAGAAAGGAATGAAAATAAACCGTCTTTGACCACATTATGTGAAAAGACTTGTGATTGCCCACCCTGATATTCGTCATTAGTATTGTCTGTAATGCCTATCAAATTCCCAAGTATCTTATGTTGATATTGCATGGCACCTGTCAAGTCATTCAATGTAAATTTTTCTCTAAATAAATGCCAATCATATAATAGTAGTTTATGTATGACAGGTTGACCAATATCATTTCCCAAATCAGAAAAATCAAGTGCTATCGTATTCAGCTTGTCAATGCCACTGGCCCTCCTGACAGTCCCATCAACATGTGCATAGAAGAATAATTCTCCATCAATTACCATTGGAATCTCCTGATTTAATGCGCAATCAATGAGGCTTGGAGTGTCATGTAGAATGTTGTTATGAGGGTTTAACCACATAGTCCTGTTGGTGACACCTAATGAAACAGCCATTGGAATTCTTTTCGTGCATTGCTCTGGTGAAGAGATCATCTCATAGTGGTCTACTGGCTGACAAGGATAGATGGTTATGAAATCATGTAGTTTCTGTGCATAAATGTATGAATTATTCAACAGATGTCTCGCAGCCAGAATAGGATGTTCATCAAGTGATACAAGTAAAAGATCAGCCATCTTCATCATATTTTGACAAGTTAGCCTAAATGTCGTGTGAAACATCTGGTTAAAATTCTGTGAAACATGTATTTCAATTGCCTGTAGTCTAGAATTCAATTCAGTCGCTAAAACAGTCCCCTCTATCTGTCGTTTCTCCCTTGTCTTAGTCAGGTCACCAACTTTAACTGCAACACCCTGGTCAGTTATGTCTACAAACCCGCCACAGTCCTCGTTTTGCTGAATACGCTTTGGGTTTGCAAAAGTCAAGGCCAATTCCCCGTCATTTGATAGCCAAGTCCTGTCCTGTAGCTTTCCTTGATAGAATATATGCGGTAAGTAGAGACATTTTTCTTTTTCATTTTGTGTCCACAACAGTCCTGATTCATCAAACAAATTACAAAAACCTGAATGGTAGTCACAGTGAGCTGTGCTACCCACAGGACTCTGCATGTCCTCATCTTTACCATGTCTGATAAATACCACAGATTCATAGAGAAAAGCATTCTTTGATGAAAATTCATAATCAGTGCAGCACTTAAATCCTGTGTGATACTCAAAATCAGTTGTAATTTGAGTTTGGTATATTCCACCTATTTCAGTCATGTCACCAAAAGGTGCCCTTTTAAATTGTACCATGTTTCTGCAAGTTTCCATTGTCACAAGTTCATTTGTGTGTGTAGTTGTCCTATTTCTATTCTCACCAAAAAATCCTGCATGTGTTGTGATGTCAGTTCTGATTATTTTACAGTGATGTGCCTTGGATTTATATTGAATCAGATTTGGTTTGAACAAAGTCACATCCTGGTCTATTGGTGCATGCAAGTCCATGTGGCCACGTTTGAGATCACAACCTGATAGTTTTGGCAGTCTGAATTTAGCAACCGGATGATCAGTTTTGCATATCATTGGTGTTGTTGTATCCACATTACCGAAAAAACCTAAGAGGGTCATACAAATAGCTAAGCTGACAAAACCCAGTCCAGATGTTTGTCTCGATTTGGAAATTTTTGTTCCAGTCCTTGTTTTCTTTGACACACCCTGTGGCGTGTCACTTGAAATTTCAGTGGTCACATTACTGTCGTTATGGTCCGTGTCATCAATCATATCAATAGCACATGTGTCAAATAAACAGTTGTCAAACTCGTCATAATGCATGTTGTCTGTATTTTCAGATGGTTGATTAATATCTGGATCTGGAGGCTCCTGAGGGACCTGAGAATTGGCCATAGTGTGAGCACCACGACCTCCTCTGCCTCTGCCTCTACCACGTGCGCGTCCTCTAGACTGATTATAACCTCTATTATTATTATTATGTTGACTCTGTTGATAGTATGTCTTGGGACATTCCCTTGCATAGTGGTCAGGCGCATTGCAAACAAAGCAGCGCCTTTGTCCTTGTTTGTTTTGACTAGTGTTACCGTTATACCCTCCCCGGTAATTTTGATTAGGGTTACTGTTGAATCCTCTGTTATAACTATCAAATGCATTTACGTTCAGCTGTGAAGCTTTTAGACCAGTTTCTGCCCCGCTGGCAGCCTGGTACAACTCAGTTAGAGTTTTATTGGTCAATGGCATAACTGCCTCCTTGATGCCCATTTTTAATCCCATTCTGAAATACAGCAAAATGAATGGAGATGTCTCATCTAAATCACTTTGAGCAACAGTTTTACGAAAGCGCTCAAAATAGGTTCCCACGCTTTCATTTGACTGTTGCTGCATGTTTGCCAGTTCCATGGCAGCCTGCTCGCCCCCTTTACCAGCTCTGACCTTTGAGCTGAATAGCTTTCTGATTAAACTGTAACTACCTGAGGCATTCTCCCTCACTACTTCTCTTAAATAGGTAGCTGCAAGATCTTTAACATACAAGCCTAGTAACATAACATGGTGCTCCGTAGGCACGTCATTCAGCAAGCAGCATGTTTCAAATTGGGTCAGGAAAGATTCTACATCTTCATCTGACTTTGCAGTAAATTTGAGACCAAACTTTACCCAATCTTTCTTTCCTGAGTTATTTGAATTACTGCTTGCTGAAGGATAACTCTTACCTGGGGTTGGTGTTTGTTTAACGATCAGCTGTGGCTGTGTCCTCAGGGGTGTATTGATAACTGGTGTTGTAGTCATCCGTTGCATTGCTGTCCTTGATCGTTCATTTGCCATTTTTGTCATCATCTGTTTTCCCATCTCATCCATTTGCTTTGTCATCTGCTCAGTGAGCTGTTTCATTAGCTGTTTTTGTTGAGCAGCAAATGTTAGTGTTAACTGCACAAGCTCCTCCTTCCTCGCTTCCTCTTGGGCCTGCATATCCTGCCTGATAACTTCCATGTCATCATACATTTGTTGAAGAGCCTCGTCTACTGGCTCCTCTTCCTCCTCCTCGAGGTTGCGGTCGGCCTCCTCGCCACCGTCATATTCATTGCGGTCGACCTCCTCGCCACCGTCATTTTCGTTGCGGTCGACCTCCTCGCCACCGTCATTTTCGTTGCGGTCGACCTCCTCGCCACCGTCATTTTCGTTGAGATTTCCAGGATCCATCTCAACTTTCAAACCCCACTTCTGACACCAGATGTAAGGGTCTGCTGTCCTTACAAGTTGTGGTGGGTATTTGTGATCATTTAGAAGTACTACGCTACTTCGTTGCAACTTATTAACTGGTTTATTTGATAGTAAAACTTATATATATATATATGAGACATAAAATATCTAAACCAATAGTAATACAGCAGTTCATATGATGGTAACAAAATGTAATCAGGATACAGCGAGCAAATGAATATTCAATCAATTAATTTCGATGACAGCACAATCAGTCATGAATCTTGGCACATTCTTAACATGATGACATTAATGATGATGATATGAATTTGTCTACTCACATCTGATGTCATCCTTACATCACGGTCCAGTTGTTTTGAAGAATTAAGTCTGAAGATGAGAGTTTTAAAATTGAAGATTGCTCTATTTTCTCTGAAGAAATTGAAGACAGCTTTGTGTGCAGGGAGCCCCATCCAGTACACCTTAGCACACATCTAGTGATGTCAATAAGAACATTGTTGGTAGCACCTAATAGTGATACAGTATCGTTTTGTTGTGTCATACATTATAAACAGATGCTAGACTGAATTACTTACACATGGTGAGGTCGGAAATCTTTATCTTTCCGGTCTTTCCTTACCGCCTTGCAGACAAAACACCACTGTTGTTTATCCATGTTACCTAACTCAATGCAATACATAGAATTAAACCATCTGTTATGGGTTTATTGTGTTGAATTGTGAAAAGAGTTGGCAAAAAAAGGTGCGCTGGTGAGGTAGGTTGCCCTGGTTAACCCTTAGCAGCATTTATATGCATAAGATTTTGGCCATAATGACTAATTTTGCAATCTAGTATGAAGTATGCATAACTTATTCAGGAGTTGCATTTCCCTACACAGGACTACTGGGAGCCCTGCACCATCAAGAATAACTGCAAAACAAAATCCCAGCATATCTAGACAGATCAGGCTGACACCAGCTTGATATGTGTATCTGTCTGAGTTGCTTTGTCAGAAGATATAACTTGGGGAATAAGCACATTATTGGCATGAGCTGTGCAGGTGGTTGCAGTAAAAATATTTCTGTATGCTGATTCTTAGGCTAGGATAATTTGGAGTTGTTCTTCCATGAATCCAAGAGTTTTTAAAAGACCCAGTCTTTTCAAAGATGGTGGCCCACTTCTGCTTACAGAACAAAGTCAACCTGTAGAAATATAACTATCTTTTTTTTTAATTGTCCCTTATTTATCATAATAAATTATTTCCCTCCAAATAGTTTGGGATAGATAATACAATAATATAAACATGAACAAAATGAATAAATGTGCTTACCGTAAGGTCGCGTATTGTAACCACGCGGCTTGTTGGTGAACAGGCCTGGATTAATTTAGGAAACAAAACACAGATTTTAGCCATGTCACACCAGCAAGCCCACTGTCATTGAACCACAACATTTAGCCGCCCAGGCAATATAATGATCAAGAAATGTACACACTATATGTTACATGCTAATGCCCTCCCACCACACTGTACAGGCCTGACCACAGCCCATAGCTGTCCTACTAGCTTCTTCAAAACAAAACAGTATGATACATTTCTGCCTGCCATAATAATATGAAATTGCATCAACTGATGAAGAAGAAGAATCCTGGTTGGCTAATTATTTCATTTCTTATTTGATTATAATTTAAGATAGTTCTGTAACGAGTCAACCAACCTTGACAAAAAAACCCCAATTCATGTATTATAAATCAGTGGTTGTGAATATTGTGACATAACAGCTTCATTTAATACCTATCACGGTGGACCAGAATGCTTTTTTTTTTGCGTGTAATCGTATGACACACATTTTTAATTAAGAATGTAGTATGTTGTAATTGTCCGCAAAATAAATCATGAGAAAAATGATCATAATGAAGAAAGTGAAGTTGGTAGAAGGTATAAACAGTTAAGATAATGCAAGATAGCAAATGGCAAATTTCATTGGAGAGACAACTTGTGGTCTAGTGTTTTTGCCAATACTTTATTTTATCGCCTATTGGTACAAATTACTGACTTGTATGTACAGCTAAAGTCTTTTTTTCAACCCCAATCTTTTATTTTGGAACAAACCCAAATAGCTCACTAAATGGTGGACGCCCATCGAGTTTGGTTTTGCATCAATAGCGTTTGTCTGTATATACCCAATTGTATCATTTTGTACAGAGAACGGTGATATACTCACTTACCGAACTTATGCTAAGGTTCACATTGGAGAAAGGACACCTCTGTCATTTAGGGGAGTATTTTATATACAAAATGATTTTCTTACCACTTTAGCTACCAATTTGCATTTTTGTCTTGAAAACGTAATTTCATTACAGTCACCGCAAACTCAAAGCTTTAATTGAATAATATGAAATAACAATATTAATTTGCCCACTCAATTTTCCTCTTGTGCAACCAGCTGTGAATGTCTTTAGTTAAATTATCGGACATGAAAACCAGCATCTGATTTGACATTGGAGTTGTCCCTTTTGGAGTTCCGAGTTTCGATAGACAGTTTTCGTCAGTAACGACAGCTGACGCTTGACGTGATACGTACATTCTGACATGATGTGTTCAGAGATGATGTAGGTTTAGCATATGATGTGGTGGCTGGCGCCTAACTACCATCATGGAAATAATCTAGTATTAAATAGAGTTTTGAATTTGAAATCAAGAACTAGTTCCGAGAAGCTAGCAGTCTGTAAATGATAATCAGACCCTTTATCAATTTGTATACAGTTCACCTATATGGGTAAAAATTAGCCTTGTCCCGCAGCAATTCCTTTTTTGGGATCCCAAAAAAATGTAGCCGTGTTTGGTTAGAGCCCTGATAGATATGAGAAAGTATAAGCTATGATATCTCATGATTTTGAGTGAGTTAACAGCCCTTTCAGAAAATCATATACATAATATCATATAAATACAATCATATATAGTTCAACTGTTTTTGGGTGTCACTTAATTTTAGCTAGCATTAAATTAAGGCTATAAAAGGTAGAGTTAGCTAGCCTTATTAAGCTATGTCAAGCCTGTTTAAATGGATAACTTTGCCTCTGCCTGCAAATATTTTACTTCTCTAGGGTATAAAGCCTACTCATTTATCCTACAGACAGCAGTTACTAATTTACTAAAGCTGACATACTTAAGGTCTGATTCTGAGCTATGCTTATTATAATCTGCTGCCGCAGCAGCATCAGACTAAAAACTCTCACTACTGAGATACAGTCAGCATTCCTCACAGATAATAAACACTATAAGGGTGTGACCCTGTATATTATGTAACGGACACATTACAGAATGCTGAGTCATATTTATATCCAGGGTATAAAAATCCTGGCATCCAAAAATACTCAGAAATCATACTGGGATCAATACTCTATTAAGACAGGCTGGCACTACGGCTGAGGATCATGTCATTAGTTTAATGTGCTATTACAGCCAGCACGTAAGAAGTGAAAAACTGACTGCTAAGTGATTTGCTGCAATATACTTCAAAAAGAAAAGTCTTTAATCGTGAAGAACCTGAAACAAGTCTCCCATTATTTTATGACCCTTTCTTACACATTTTTCTTAATCGCTCTCAATGTAATTTAGCGTAGTCATGCTTCATTTAATTGTTTTTCATGTAACATGCTCTCAAAAATGAGTTCTGTACAATCATAAGATTCTATAATCCTCTGATGTGTTTTTGACATTGCTCAAGCCTATGTCTCAAGTGCCAAAGAGTGACAAGAGTGCTGGTAGGGTAGGCCTAATATCACCATAAAACTCATCATCTACTGGCGATACCTGGTTATGGGAGAGTGTCAATATCTAGGTCTATTTTGAATTATTGTGAAAAGGGCGGTCAGACAAGAGAAAAAGTAGACAACTCTGAGTTAGAGTGGATAATACTTATATTTAGGATCTAAAGGGGTATATACATCAATCAGGTTCTCTCTTACACATTGAACCCCAGGGATGAAGGGGTTGAAGCGTTAGGGGTTTAGTCAAGATAATACAGTGATTGGGTTACGCCATCAGGATGACAAGATGAAAGGGTCGCCGTATGCGATAAGGTACATGGCTCATATCGCCCAATGGGTGTTGGGGACCATTTTTACCTGCCAGGCCCTTATACAGAAAGATTGGTGGTCATTAAGATACTCTGTGGCTTGTCATGTTGATTAATACTCATGGAATTACTGTCCAATTTTTTACTACCAAGAAATTGCGCAAAACATAATCTTTCTGCCAAGCAGTTATCAGATTTGTCAATGTCTACGGAGCGGGCGACCATTCGTAATTTATAATTTTTTTTTGATGAAGAACCACAATGGATGGGTTACCTGTGAATAATTCAATATTTAATTTTTACTATAATATAACTGCCCCGTTTAATGACTCTCACAGTGGTCCACAAATCTTAATCTTTTGCATGGCTTGATATGTGGAAATATAATTAACGACATCGTAAGCTCACTCTAATCGAGGCAACCCAGTATTCCCAGTTAATGTAAAATCTTGAATAAAGATTTGTGTCCTCATTCTTAATTAATTTTTCACAAGCTGTCTCAACTTTTAAGATTTTCAGTGCCGGACTAGTATAGAACTTAAAACATTACTACTTTAAATTTTAATAGACGTGCAAACCTACAGACTGTCTTATCTGTCCTTGCCTTGTCTTGTCTTTGAGAAGGGACTGACTGGGTTAACTCAGATCAGGGTTCAGGGTTCAGGGTTCAGGGTTCAGGGACCCATAGAACTGAAGCCTTCCATAAAACAACCCGAAATGCGAATAATCGGAGCAAATCTGAAACTGTGATGCACATTGGCTTAGCTGCCCCCTTTATGACGGATTGACCAAAGGTTCGCTGCCTCACCTGTTTGTAGAATTGGCATGAGGTTACAAAGTAAAGCGCTGTGTCTTTGTCTTGACCACATTTTGGACAGTCTATTTTCATCTGTTAGCATGAATTTTTGCAAACCTTGTATGGCCCGTGACCAGTTACACCTGATATTAGGTTATTGATCACTGAGCGTCCAAAGCAGAGGAGCCCAGTTTCAAATCTAAGATTCAGTTCACTAATGAATGAATTTTATGATTACCATGTTCACAATTTCTCCAATAAATAATTTTCGAATCTTACCCCCACTCTTTGATTCTCTGCTTCATGACTGTTAGGGTTACAGAGAGTGCTGGTTCTGGACCATAAAAGTCCCAGGTAGAACCAGCATTCGCAAGTAAGTCCGCTTGTTTATTTCCTTAGATGCCAATGTGTCCTGGTGCCCAAATGACCTTGATATTATTTCTATGTCCAAGAAATTTCAGCTTGTTTCGGCATTCTAAGACCATTTTGGAAGTGTATGTGTATGTTTGATTTAACCACATGCATTGCAGCCTGGTTATCAATATAGGTGGCAATATTTTGCCCCTTCTCAAAATTGAACAGTTGTCAGAGAATTTGAGACAGCAGTAATTTAAGCTTATCTGTCCTACCAAGCATGAAGTTTATTTGTGACAACATTGTAAACAGAAACCTTATACGATAAAAATAATACATCAAACCAGTAAACACATCCAAACCAGGTGGCATCTACAACACCTGTTGTAGTTGTTTGATGTAGATTATAATAATATCTGTAGTAATTATCACCTAGAATAGCCGTGCTGGTGGTCCATCAGTTTTTACTCGTCTGATTCATCGGAGTGGGGGGGGGGGGGGCAGAAGCTCGGTTCATTTCCACATGCTACTCAGATAATTCATCGGCCAAATCTAATGTTGGTAACAAAACTTGTTGCTGGGTAGAGGTTGGAAAATGGCATGAAAATATTTGTTCAACTGAGATATCACAGGATTACAAACAAGGAAGCGTGACCCCATCAAGCGATCACTCTTTGCTGTCATTATACACCATTATTACCAACAATGATTGATGAGGATGTCAGTTTACCTGTTACAACACGTCACAATTTTCATCATCAATAAAATACTACTCTAGCATAGAATTGTCTCCTTACTCCTATAAAGAAAACAACTCCTAGTCAGTTGCCTGTTCAAAATAAGCCTATAGGTATACATGCATTGCCACAAATTAGTTATTCATTAGAAAGTCTTCGAAATTACATAGCGATATTCCTTTGGAGAATTAAACAGGCAGTTGTTCTCGTACTCCCACCGGACTTTTTATGTGTAGAGTTTGTGAGGATAATGATGGTAGTCTCTGCTCTCCGCTAAATCTGGCGTGTTATATTTAGTAACTACACTACAGGATATGAATGAGACATTATCATCAGTTCGTCACTGCGAGTTAATCCTGGTAAGTGAGTTTGTGCTTGTCTAATCCTACGTAACAATTCACACCTGAGGTTTTGCGGTTTACCTTTGATCGATAGTTTGACCAGCGTTGAAGGTGGTTGGCAGATTATTCTTTTTTTGTACAGCTGGGAGATTGAGTAACCCAAGTCTGCTCTACAAGGAAATGTGACCTGATAAGCTGAGTTTATTTTTTGTAGTGTATTTTCAAAACCCAGATAGCTTAGTAAAAAACGACCTACTCATGACAAATCTGAATGACTCAAACATCCACAATAAGGTTAATCTAATTTAAAATAAAGTTTATTGTGTGATAACTGGTCAAAAATTCAATATGGTGTCATTCGGAGGAATTCATTCTATCAACATTACGAGATTTTGATAACAATACAACAAACTTTCACTGCCAGGTTCTCTGACAGTATAGAAGTGCCCATCCCTTACTCATTTTACTGAACCCCCATTACTGCCTCTAAAAGTAATGGAGGTGCTGGGTACCGATCCCGATACGTCTCACATGCTAAGCGACGCTCTACCACTTGAGCTACACTCCCATTGAATACTTATTTGAAGCTGAGCACCACAATAACACGCTAGAAATGGCCTGCAATCAACACATGTGAGTTTCCGGAGGCCCATGATGTACTAATTGGGATTTGCGAAAATTTCAATCTTACATCCAGTGCATCATATATAACATTCAACTGACCATGTTTTGTCATTATCTTTATTTTTGTGGTTAATTTGAATATTTGTGAATGTTGCGAATAAAATATTTCCAGATTACATGAATATCTAGATTTCCACGAAATGTTTGATTTGGATATCCTGCAGGCTAAACAGTTACCTGTCATGTAAGCTTGTGTCATCGGTGTTTCTTCCATCTTTTTGTATTTTCCATTACTGAACCTAATATATATTTAATGTAGAGCAAAATTAAACGTGACCTGCGCCAGCTGTACAAGCAAAGACAAGGAAATGTGACCCGATAAGCTCAGTTTCTTTATTGTTTTTTAAAAATCCAGATAGTGTTCGGAAAAAAAGAAAGGTTGACGCCCTGATGACACATATGAATGATTCAAGATACAGCATTAACATTAATCTCATATACTAATCGGTGGTCAATATGGAGGAATTCTTTCAGGATCAGAAGATGGAATAAAAACTTAACAATTTGCATCATCAATTTCATTCTCTGACATAGAATTGTCCGCCTACTCATATAAAGAAGACAACTCCTAGTCAGTTGCCTGGTTAATGTAAGCTTAGCTGTCATTAGAAAGTCTTCTGCATTACAAAGCAATTTGTCTTACCAAGAATTGAACCGACAGTTACTCTCAAATTTGCTCTCTTCCAAAATGGACAAGCTATTTTTAGTTACTACACTACAGGATATGAATGAGACATCATCATCAGTTTGTCACTGTGTGTAAAAATTAATCCTGTGGTAAGTGAGTTTGTACATGTACTTATCTACAAAATAACTCGTATAATATGCGGTTCACCTTCGATCAAAGGTTTGATCTGCTTTGAAAGTTGTTGGCAAATTGTTTTTTTTTCATAGCAGGGAGATTAAGCCACCAAAGCCTGCAGTACAAGGAATTGTGACCTGATAAGCTAAGTATCTACTTTCGTTTTTTGTTCGTTATTTTTAAACCCAGATAGCTCCCAGTAAAAAATGAAAGTTTGGCGCACCAACACCACAAAATTACGACAGGGATACAACAAGTTTTCTCTACCAGGTTCTTTAAAACAATAGTGTTGGTCATTAAGATATTTTGCCATGTTGTTTAATACTCAAGCACTTACTTTCCAATTCTTAGCTACTGAAGGAAGCAGAATTTATGGTGACAAACAAAACATATCTAGCAGAGAGTGGTTTCGATCCACCGACCACAGGCAGAAAATGGCGATCACTGATATTTTATCAGGCAAATAAAATCGTGTTTCAGGACTTTCAGAGCTCTTTTCAAGTTTTCGGATGACATCGATCAATTTCAGTCCGCAAAAGTTTTGGAGGTGCCGGGTATCGTTCCTGGTACCTCTCACATGCTAAGCAAGCGCTCTACCACTAGCGCTACGTCTCCAGTGAACGCCAATGAGTAGCTAAACACCATGATATCGCACTAGGAATAGCCTACCATAAACACCTGTGGTTTCCCTAAGCCCAGGAAGTGCTATATGGGGGTAATAGTAAACAAATTTTCATGTATTGGGATGTTAGCCCCATTTCAATTTATGTTTTGCAACACTAAATGTTCATTGATACAAGGCATAAATTTCATAATAATATTTTTTTGATATTCACTTGGCCATTGTGTCTTTCAGATTTTCCGCGACCAGCAAAAAAGCTAAAATCAGTGACACAGCTTATCCGACCACCTTCCTTGTGTTAGATTGTACAGTAGACCCGATCTTCCTCCATGCAAAAAAGTGATATTGTCCTTTCCTTGTGTATAATAGTTAAATCAGGGGTTTATGGGTAAGATTATCATTCATGGTGTAGAAATAGTTCACACATATATGAGTAAGAAAAGGAACAGAGTAAGAGATACTAAGCTGTGATTGATCTATAAAGTCCACATGCACAGCTCTGAGATAAACTAACATAAACTGTAAATAAATATGCATATGCCTAAATAACAAATTTGTTCGAGCAAAGCATCTCAAGTTGTCTCTCAAATAATAAGGATTGCTGAATTTGTTTCTGTCACCATTCACAACCATTTTTCAACCAAAGATATTTATATATCTCATGCGCAACTTACAATACTGATTTCATCACTTCGGAGGCTTCAAACCAGCTTGTGTTCACCTGAGTCCTCAACTCTATCTTTGTGTAAACTCAAATACTACCCTAAGACTATTGGAGGTACCGGGTATCGATCATGGTACCTCTCACATGCTAAGCTAGCGCTCTACCACTTGAGCTACACCCCCATTGGATACCCATCTGAAGCTGAACACCATAACAACTCACTAGGTATGGTCTGCAATCAACACCTTTGAGTTCCCGGAGGTCCAGGATGTGCTAGTTGGGGGTTCCGAAAATTTGATTATTATTCTTAGATCCAGCCCATCATATATAATATTAAACTCACTCTGTTTCATCAATATCTTTATTTTTTATGGTTTATTTGACTGTTTGTGCGGTTCGCGAATAGAATATTTTTTGAGCTCATTTTCTTTGCCTCATTTTCATGTAGTGCTCCAGTCTAATTTTCTTTTCAATCTATTTTTCTATTGTACCACATTTTTTCCAATCATTTTCACTCCAGGGCATCAAACTTTCTGTTATAAAAAGGAAAAAATAAAGCCTATTCTATCCTATCCTATATTCCCACAAACTGTTAGTCCTGCACTAGACTAGCAGGCAAAACAGACTTCAGAAAACAATTACGTTGTTAGAAAGTTTGAGTCATTCTGATTGTGTCATCGGCGTGTCTTCCACTATTATTCATATATTTTTTGTTACTGAACAAATGATATATTTAATATAGAGCAACATTAAATGTGACATGTACTAGCTGTGGACCACGTTGGTCGACTATGAAACTTTTGTCGCTCTAATGTAGATATAGCATTCCTATTGTACACCTAGGTACTTCACAAATATGTCTCTAATTGGAGTAAAATGAGGGAGGGGGTTAGGATACAAATAACACATCAAATTTATTTTGTAACAACAACATCTGACTTCCACTGCTAGTTTAATTACACCCAATACTGCTGTAGACTAGAGCAGCCATGCTCAACCTAGGCCAAATCGGCCAAATTGGTCATTTCGTTTGGCCAAATGCACACTGCCACAGAAAAAAGTGGAGACACGCATTTTCACATCTTGTTCAAAAATGAAAAGTTTGAAGGAAATTCCTCAATATTTGAATTCCCACCTACCTTACCTTACTTACAGTGGTGTATTCATAGGTAGGGCCACAACTTTTTCAGGAGTTCAATTTTGAAAGAACCCCTAAAATTGCCATAATAGTTATGAATACACATTGACAATTTATTTATGTTTGCCAATAACAGTTGCCTGTTGTATCATACATAGGGATTGTGAAGCAATAGCACGGATGTAGTTGTTTTATAATGGCAAATCTCTGCTTGTCATGAGGTTTATAGTTCATCAATACATCTAAGACTGAATAATGTGCGCTATCTTTCTGTGCCATTGCCCGCCTCAAAACATACCGATGGACCAAATTTTAAAAGCCTAGAAACATTGCATGTTCTGAATTAGTTGCAGAGAGGGGTTGAGCAAGTCAAAGTTCAATGTTGGCAAGTTTGTGACATCTCGTCTAAAAAGCCTTCTCTGTGGTGGCCGATAGAATCAGAATTTTGGTGAAAAACTGCTCACACAAAAACGATTATTACATATTAAATCAATTCATGGACAATATAACAGTCTCACATATTTTTCTAAGTGTTGAGCAGGTAATTGAAGATCTGGTACCTACCTCCTACGACTCCCTTGTGTACTTTGGAACCACCATTTTAAAATTTGACATATTTTACTGCTCATCCTCTTTCCATAATATGTTCACCAATTTTTTATCTCAGTAGGGACATAATGATATCCCTTCCCGTTACACTAAAATCCTTAGGCCAACTTCTTATCAATTTCCATCTCAACAAGGGCTAAAATCCCTTAAAAACTACCTCTGATTTTTGAAAATTTTCTGGATGAGGCCCCCCGTACCCGCCCCTGGCGGGAAGGCGCTGCAGCGTCCCTCCAGCATCAACCCTGCTTACTTAACATGATTATGACTTCATTCGCTATATCAACTTGGTTTGGCCAAACGATAGAGAGCCAAAACTGTTAGTCTTGGATATTCTAGCAGGCAAAACAGTTACCTGCCACGAAAGCCTGAGTCATCCCGAGGTGTCACCGGTGTGCCTCCCACTATATGCCATATTTTTTGCTACTGAACAAACGATATATTTAATATAGAGCAAAATTAACAGAGACCTGCGCCAGCTGTACAAGCTAACACAAGGAAATGTGACCTGATAAGCTCAGCTTCTATTTTTGTTTTTTTTGTTAGTGATATAAAGTCGAAAACCCAAATAGCTCTCAATAAAAAAAGAAATGTTGACGCACTCATGACACATTTTAATGACTCAATATTCATCGTTAGGATCAATATCATATATTAATCGTTTGAGCGTGGTAATTGGTCAATATGGAGGAACTCTGTCAGGATCAGAAGATAGAGAAAGCAATACAACCAAGTGAATTATAATTAAAGCAACGTTGCATAGGTTTGGTCATTGTTTAACTTGTGCATTGCATGCCTTATTGACTCCAAAAAAGAATATAATATTTTTTCAACCCTAATTATCATCACCTGTGCCACAGGTGATAGTCCTGTTAAGCCGTGTAAACTGTCATAGTTTTGTTAATCTTAAATTTTTATACAGTATGAACTAAACTTTGATACATGTATGAGAATAGCCAATGATACGATGCATCCTTTTCTGAGCTGTATTAAACAAGATACTGCTAGAATATCCTCTCGTCAGCCTACAATTTTTAGATCAAACCTGTTTAACTGCTTAATGTTACAAATCATTTTTTCATTTTTTTAAAAGTATTAATAACCTCTGATCTATTTTTCTATACTGCTTTTTTATTAGTAGTTTCTACATAATTTTAACACTGTGCGCATTCGGTTTTTCTCAATATTTGATACTGAATGCTTCAATAAATTGAACTAAAAATAACTAAAAACATACTCAAAAAAGATTTTAGAGCCCCCAATTAGTGCATCCTTGGCCCCTGTGGGAGCTCACAGGTGTGTATTGCAGGCCATTCCTAGTGGGTTATTACTGCGTTCAGCTAATAGTAATGCAATGGGGGTGGAACGCAAGTGGTAGATCGAGTGGTAGAGCGCTCGCGGGCTCGGGGATAAACTTCACGGTGAGAGTGGGGAAAAGGGGGAGGAGAAAAGAGAAAAAAGGGGATCGGGCAAAGGAAAGTAAGAGAAGAAGTAGTCTTCTCATTATACATGTCATGACAACTCCTGGGATAATTTATAGTTTAGCATGTGAGCGGTACCGGGATCGATACCCGGCACCTCCAATACTTTAAGGCAATAAAGGTAGATCAGTAAATTATAAGGAAGAGGCGGGGCACTTATATAAAACTGAAAAGCATTTAACATATATATGTATATCTTGCATGAGACTCTTAGGGTTTGTGAATTATCACAGAAGCAATTCAGCAGTGCTCATCACTAGGGAGACAACTGTAAATAATTTATTTTGTAGACTTGCTGCAGAATATCTAATAGCTTTGTTATTTTATTCCTGTGCTCTGCATGTGGTCTTAGACTCAATCACAGCTTAGTGTTCTCTACTTCTGTCCCTGTTTTATACTCATAGATAGATACATGAACTATTTAACGAGAATTTTACCCATAATCCTCTGAGTTCAACTCTTCTCACAGAAAGAGGTAATGACACTTTTTTACAAGATATAAATATTGGAAGCCACACAAATTTGCTGTACAATGTAACTCGAGGAAATGTGGTCTGATAAGCGGAGTTGGTGACTGATAAAAGAAAATTCAGTAAAACATAAAGCCATGACACACCCGGGTAGCCTATAGAGTATAAATCAAGCAGGTTCCTCCCTACACAACGAACCCCCCCCCCCCCCTTCAGAGAAATAAAAAGGCAGCAGTTTTCAATCATTCAAAGTTACTTTTAGGTATTGAGTTCCTAAGGATAGATAATAGTAGTCTCTGTTCCCCATTTAGATAAATAAGTAAAGAATATATAGTTACTATACAGCAGGATATGAATGAGACTTTCTCATTAGGTCGTCACTGTGAATTAATCCTGCATGTGAGTTTGTGTCTGTACTTATCTATTACATAATTCTCATTTTTTGATATGCGGTTTACTTTCAACTAAGAGACTTTTCTGCGTTGATGATGGGTTGAGGGATTATTCTTACAAAGCATAGATATTTGATACCACCAAGCCTGCTGTGCAATCAAGCGCAAGGAAATGTGACCCGATTAACCAGGTGACTGCCTCCGTATTTTCAAATGGTAATGTTTTGAAACTAGATAATTTGCAAATTTGCAAAAATCAGAGTATGACAAACTCATGACACATCTAAATGACTCAACAAGCTCAGATAACAAGGTAGATATCGATAGACGATGGGGTTTTGTTGCGCTCACTACTCAAGCAGTCAAGTTGACGTAATTCCTGGACTTGCTTATGGCAGGCTATTCTTAATGTGATATTATGGTGTTTAGCTACTCATAGGTCTTCGATGAGATGTAGCTCAAGAGGTAGAGCGCTCGCTTAGCATGTTAGAAGATCGATACTCGGCACCTCCAATAGTTTTGCAGGCAAAAGCAGGGGTCACATAAACATGGGAAGGAATTGAGGACTCATATGAGACTGAAAACAAGCTGGTTTTAAACACTCAGATGGTGTTGGAGGTAGCAGATGTGTCAGTAAAGATCAAAACATCACTAGCATAGAATGATTTAGGTCTACTGACCTCTGGTTTAAGGGCCGGTAAAAAAGGCATTGAGAGTAGATATTTTTAATTTGTGACTGGCATGAATATGAAATGAAAGGAGTCCTCACCTTCATTTCTGGCAGCTCAAGAATCCATAAGACTCCGAACTAGTACTGCAGACTTGTCGTAATTGAATTAAATTTAAGATACTGGCATGTGCATACATTTTGCTACAAACAAAACCTCAGTAGCAGAGAGTGGTTTCGATCCACCGACCTCTGGGTTATGGGCCCAGCACGCTTCCACTGCGCCACTCTGCTTTCTGGTCATGCCCAGAGAACCTTTCCAATAATTCCACTAGAATATATTTCATTTCGCCCCAACGCATTTTGTGTCACATTTGAGTCATGGAGATTAAATCGAGAAAGCTTTTTTTTCTCATGATTGGAAACAAGGTAATGGTGACCTCATTCATCAAACAAAAATGATCTGCCTTAGCAAATCATTACTATTAAGTAGGTAATGCTACAACAATCGATATTGTCTCATTTAGGCTCAATAGGGTGATGTATTAAGGTAATGTCAAAGACCGATTCGGATATCAACATATCATATACCGTTGGAAAGCTGCCGAGCTAATGAAAATGAATACCTGAACAAAAACTTGATTCAATGACGTTGTGTCATTTTAGGGAGGAAATGAGGCAGAAAACGCTGTTTTTGTCAAAGCAGATGGGGGAGTCAAATTAATTGTAAGAAATTTCAAACCAGATGGAATGCATACTTAGAGATTGCGTTCATCGTAAAATTTGATTTTCTTTGATATATGACTAGTCTAAACTGACTTTTTATGTCACGCCATACAATGCATTTTTTTTTGTGAAGCTGTGAAAATATGTGAAATTTCAATCATTAATTCAGAACAGATCATAAGCTCGAAACAAAATTTATCATGATTTTCCCTTAGAGTACACTTCAAATGCCATACCTATTAACTTTCAACAAATTAGCTTGCATATTGCGAGAACAGTAAACTCTCGAATACAGCTAATATTTTTTGCAACTTTTGCATATCATCAAATGTGCTGTCCAAATGACCATTATTGTGGCCTAACAAAGTTTTTTTGAAAGTTCTCACATACAAAGCCGCTTTCATTAGCCATGGTGCACACAGGAAATGCCAAAAGATTTTTTCCCTGCAACTTCGTTTTTCTTGAATTTAACGCAAAAGAATGCCTAAAAAACAGCTATTTGTTACGAGCCTATGATCTGTTCTGAATTAATGATTGAAATTTCACATATTTCACGGCTTCACCAAAAAAAATGTGTTGTATGGCCTGACGTAAAAAGTTAGTTTAGACTAGTCATATATCAAAGAAAATCAAATTTTACTATGAACTCAATCTCTAAGTATACATTCCACCTGTTTTGAAATTTCTTGCATTTAATTTGACTCCTCCATCTGCTTTGACAAAAACAGCGTTTTCTGCCTCATTTCCTTCCTTTAATGACACAACGTCATCGAACAAAGTTTTTGTTCAGGTATTCATTTTCAGTAGCTCGGCAGCTTTCCAACGGTATATGATATGTTGATATTCGGATCGGTCTTTGACATTACCTTAATGATCAAATTTATTACTAATACTTACAGTTGTCTCTCCATACCTATTAAGAGTATAACTCCTAATCGATCTCATGTACCAATGACCCATGATACATCTCATGGATTCGAACATCCAATGCCTCTATCCATGACAGAATAGAATTATAGAAATTGAATTTGTTAATTTGATAAAATGAGCAAATATCTCTCGTAGTTTGAGTTTTTTTCTTCAAACCCCAGCAGGCCATTTTAGGTGAAGCTGGTCAGGGTAGTGATATAGTAGCTGTTGATAATACTAAATAAATATGAATATAGATGAAGTTCTAATATCTACCTAATAGGTTTTCTATCATTACCATCCATCCTGTTCCCAATGGGTTACTGTGTTGTTCACCTTCATATTGGAGTGTAGCTCAACTGGTAGACTAGCACATGTGAGAGGTACCGCATTTACTGCTCCACTCTGCTATATTTTGTCTTATATTTGCTTTAGTTAGACCTTTTCATCAAATCTCAGTTTAAGATAACTTTATTTTCACATATTGGATTCAATTTCAAGTATTTTGTATAGTGAGAGGAGTGATTCAGTAATACTCATCACTTGGCTGATAACTATAATGCATCAGTGGCATCAAATTTATTTTGCAAATTAAATATTATAGACTGCTTGTACCCGAGTTCTGTGTGTTGAATTAGATAATCCCACAACTCAGTCGTCTCTCTCCCCCTGTTCCTGTTTTATGTTGATAGATTTGTAAATTACTGCTTACACTTTGAATGAGAATCTTACCAATTGGCACTTATACACAAGTAAAGACAGACACTTCTTTACATGGCATTATAATTAAAAGCCGACAAAACCTCCGGCCTGTAAGAGTGAGTGTTTAACCATATAATCAACCACATACATTCAAACTGAAGAGTGTGCCAGTCTAATTATAGTTTTGGTGTCTTTTTTCATAGATATTTGTATTTATCTTTGAAACATAATTATCCATAAGAGGACTCAGATTTATTGGTGCTCCTCATAAATGGATATCAAGCAACACAGCGGTGCGCTCAACATGATGGATGCTTTCAGAAGCTTACTGCTTTCTTCATTGAATGCTTTTATCATTGCTGCTACCTCCAGTAGCATAACATCATGTTTAACGTAGCGTCAGGCGTGACTCATAGTTAGATATGACAGAAATTGTGGTAAGTTGTATTAATTTTAGTTCTCCCTGCCAACTAACCCTGTGTGCCTACTATCTGATATATTGTGATGTTTGGTAATAAGGAAAGGTAGCGGCCAATAGCAACAGACCCTCTTGTTTATGTGGATTCATAATTATATATATATATATATATTTATATATAATATATCAGTGTTTTTTAGTATTATTAGTTTGGGGCATTATTATTGTCTACAGTTGGAGGAAATTTAAGTACACATTAGAGGATAACCAATCGTAAGGCTAACCACAATGGACCTTCTTGGTTAGTCAGATACTTCTGATGCCATTTCCACCCGCACCTCTTTATGACATGGGACAGATGATAGTGTCACTTTTCATGCTATCATTACTGAGGATATATTACGAGAGCATCGAATCCTTTTCACTGGGCAGTCTGGAGTTTAAATTTTTACTTAGAAAAGAACATCAATACATACTCACGTCATCCGATAAATTACATCGAAAGGATCAAACTCCAATATTAAATAGCAAGACCTTCAAGACTGGAGTACAACACATCTATTGTTGTTGGAGCAGGAGGATCCACACTCCTGGGTGAGTGTAACATATTTTATTTCCATGGAAGTCGTCTTAACACCCAAAAGCAAATGACAACTCCCAGGTTTTATTCCACTGGGTTACAGGCTTGTTTTTGATGTTGCACAGCGGCAATTGTAACCGGGGTGGGGGGGGAGTGAAAATGATAACACAATTTTTATGATTTATGTATTCTCTGCTCTGACAATGGTGGTAGAAGTACAACGCCTATGCTGGCCCAACTATAAGCTTTGCACACGCTTTGCACACTGTGAAATATTTCATGCTTTGCCCTCTACCTATTTAAACTAATGAATGATAAATTTAGCCCCAACATTTTGCAAAATTGGAAAAATGCTCTCCTTCAATCTTTTTTTACTGATATCTACACAATATCTGACCCTTAAACAGCGTGGCTTATAGTTAGACCAGACAGATGTGCTCCTCATAAATGGAAATCCCGCAACACGGCTTTACGCTGAACATGATGAAGGAATGAATTGAGTGCTTTTATCATTGCCGCTTCCTCCAGCAGCATAACATCATATGTCTAACGTTATGTCAGGCGTGACTCACAGTTAGATAAGACAGAAATTGTGGTAAGTTGTATTAATTTTAGTTCTCCCTGCCAACTAACCCTGTGTGCCTACTATCTGATATATTGTGATGTTTGGTATAAAAAATTTGAAATAGCTACAACAACAAGGTATCTGTCAATCGCAACAGAACCTCTTGTTTATTCAAAAATTTGTATCACCGATTTGGATCATTTGTAGCAGTGTTAATGGGAGGCAAAAACCAACTGTCCAAGGCTTAGTTTTTATCCTGTTTTCAATAATAGCACTGCCTGGAAACATGCATAGTATTTGGAACGTTCAGAGGACAGCCAAATTTCAGGAACGCAAAAACTGTGTGTGTTCCTTCTAGCAAACTTGTATGGGGAACATCATGAATGTAACATTCTATTATCCAGAGTTTGAATTATATGTACGTTAAAAACCCGTTATAAGTTCATGACAAGTTCAGAACACCAGAGGCTTGTCATTTATCCTCTGCCTTTGTGCTCATAATCTCAAGCTCCTTGCTATTGTATCAGGCATGTAGTTACTTTCTCTTCTGACGGGAGTGGACAACTTTCTGGAGTCAATGTTATTTATTTAGTAACTTGTGATTGATTGTTCACTCTGATGGCTGATTGGATAAAGCCTAATTATTGAGGTATAGCAGTTAGAGATTTCATATTTTTCAGGATCTCATTGGGTCGACACTGTCCGAACACCGACTGGAAAATCACCAACATGCTTACATTGACATTATCGGGGGATTCAACAACGAAGTCAATCAACTTTACGTACAATCCGAACGTAAGAAAGTTTCTTCTGGTGTATCAGATATCTCAGATTATTCCATAGACTGTACAAAGTGAGCTTTAGTGAAATAGTATAATCAGGTGAGTAATATAGTCAATCACTTTCTAACATGTATGTGCGAGTCAGGCAAACTGTAATATCGAGCGGTCAGACCGGAATTCAATTTGCTTAACTTCCAACTTCTTAGTTTCATGAACTACCAAATGTTTAATTCATCTCCTTCCCATCATACTATAACTGTCTATGTCAGTGAAATCCTTGACCCTACCGAATTCATTTAAACCGGGCAACAGATAGCGTTAATTTGGGTAGTTATGGTAGATATTGGAGGGAGAGCACATAAAACACTTGAAATGATACCTGATCATAACTCTGCCGTGGCCATAACAACTAATCAGACCAAACAATACAAACACTGAAATAAAACAATACTTATTACTATTTGTGGTGGGTCACGATGACCCCAATAAAATGTTGAGGTCTGTAGTGTAGGTATTGTTCAGCTCTTCCCTTTTGGAATAACTGAAAAATGAGACCAGTCGTGTTCACCCTGTGACCAATACATGGTACAATTGACCATAGTGTATCGAATCTCCACTAATTAAGTTTTCTTGCTTCTCAATGACAGTTATGCTCATAATGAATAAAAAGATATTGATGGCAAAAAAGCTTTAGACAACATGCTAATGATTTGACCTGAGAGAGATATGGATGTCCTCAAGTCTTTTGATTCTCTCGTGATTACAGACAACATCTGGCTGATGTTAAATTGTAAGCCGACAAAGGTACAAGCGATTCTTGAGTTTTCGTAGGTTTTTTTGTTTAAAGAAATATTTTTCAATTTTGGAGCACAAAGATATTTATATATCAGTATATATATATTAACACCAATTACTAAAAGTTTGTATGGTTTTCCTCAACCAATGGTTTTTCTTTCTTTTGAAAAAAGTTACAAATATCTTCTCCCATCGAAGAATACTATTTAAATAGGCTATGCTTCACATGTTGTAATACAAGTTCAGGCAACTTGACTAGTCAATGAGGGATAACTCAATAATACAGGGAGAATCAATCAAACTTGATAAAACCAGGAACAGAAAATCCAGAACTCCATGATCTAACATTGTAAAAAAAAGGTTGCATCCATTCAGTGGATGATTGGTGATTCAAGACACAAACTGTTTTGTTACCCTGAAATCTTATTTTTAGCTGGAGTTTTTGATAAGTAAGTGAATTCTAAATTAGTACTAATACCAATATTAATTTCATTGTGTATTCATCTTTGCAATAATATTACGATGTTAAATTTATGGTAGCTGTTATTCAAATTCCAAAGAATATTGAAATTTCTTGAAATGAGAAGAAAGTTTTGACAGAAGGTCAGCATTCACTAATTTGCGGTTGAATTGTGAGTCGAGAATGCCTTTCAACGTAAGAAAAACTCTTCAAATATTTGGGTTTTCACAATGTGTTGGATTGTTTTGTGTCAGTTGAATCAGCTCTGGTTTAACTTAAAGTCATGTTGATGTAGAGATCAGGATTTATTTCTGCGCCTCGGGACACCCCGACCACCAGTGTCACTGCCAGGGAGAACGATGATCCATATTTATAACTGTTAGTCAAAGTCAGATCCCAAGTAGCAAGTCACAACCTCTGCTGTCTCAGCAAGTCAATGTAACACTCACTACGAGTCTGTCAGATATCAGTTAGGATCTGGATACATTATGGGTGGCATTTTTGCGACGTTGTGGATCGCAGGGCTGACTTAACCGGACACATGCACAACATTGACCGATCAATGCGACTAGATGTTTGAGCCATAGCAGCTGATGCAATCAATCTGATACATTCCAAAAATCATTGATGCTTACTAATCTCTAAACAAACCCTGGGATCCAGATATGACTATCTATCGGAGCTAGATCTCATGTAGCTAATCATACCTCTTCAATAAGTCAATGTGATGCTCACTACGAATCTGCCAGATAACAATCAATAAATGATTCACAGGACCAAAACACCGTAAATATAAAACGCTCATCAATCAATGAAGTTCTCAATTTTCAATTTGATTCAATCTGCCAGCGTCAAATAGGTTGGACCAGGTTATTTAGACAATAATTATGAGTATTGATACAAAATATGAGGCATCTCAACATGAAAAATTCCAAAAAATTGTAATTTTCCGATTGTTAAGTTTAGCCCTAAAATCCATTTCATAGCTCTCATTCTAGAGCTGACCGTGACATCCTAGATCTATGCCTAGATCTAGTCTTTCAAAATAAATAAAACATGCCAAGAACCTCATACACCATTCAGCAGAAACTGGAAGTATTGAGAACAGTTGAAAAGAATAACAACCTTGACAAGACTGCAAGGGAATTGAACATTAATAGACAATTGATTCAAAGATGGAGAGCTTCCAAACATCAACTACTGATATGATTCACTTATAAGACACGGTGTCTTATAGCTGTGGGGTGTCTTATAGCTGTGGGGTGTCTTATAACTGGAGCATTTTAATTTTTTCTGAGGGGGGTGATTCACTTATAAGTCCAGTGACTTATAGGTGAGGAATAACGGTATAGACACCCTGGAGGAAAATGATCTCATCGGAGAGGAACAGAAGGGATGTAGATCTGGGTATAAGGGAACTAAAGACCATTTGATGCTGGATAAGGTGATACTGAAGGATTGTAAGAACAGGAAAATTGGTTTAGCCATGGGCTGGATTGACTACCAGAAGGCGTACAATTTAGTACCGCACTCATGGATCATTGAGACACTGAGAATGGTAGGGGTGGATGAGAAAGCTTGGCTTGGAGCTTCCGTGAGACGAGCATGAGCAAGTGGAATACCAACTTGGAGTGCGGAGGCTGCACACTGGCAAATGTGAACATCAAGAGGGGGATCTTCCAAGGTGACTCATTATCGCCGCTGCTTTTCATCGTGGGCCTCATACCTCTGTGTGTGATACTACGAGAAGGGAAGCAAGGGTATACACTTTCCAGACCTCAGTCCGGTAAGATAAACCACTTGCTCTACATGGATGACCTGAAACTATACGGCAAAAACAAAAAAGAACTGGTTTCATTTGTACAAACAGTCAGAATTTTCTCCCAGGATATAAGGATGAAGTTCGGAATATAGAAGTGTGCTACAGTGGTGATGAAGAGAGGGAAACGTGAACAGGTTGAGGGGATATTGTTACCTGATGGAGAGCTGATAAAAGACTTAGGAGAACTTGTACTTGGAGTGCTGAAGCCGACGACATAAAAATGAAAGAGATGAAGGAGAAAGTAAGGAAAGAGTATTAAAGAAGATTAAGACTACTATTGGAATCAAAGTTTAATGGAGGAAACGTCAACAAAGCAGTAAACACATGGGCGGTTGCTGTCCTCAGATACTCTGGAGGAATACTTGACTTGGCAAAAGAGGAGCTTGAGGTTATGGACAGAAAACCAGAAAACTGATGACTAAAAACAGAGCGCTACACCCGAGGGCTAATGTGGCAAGGCTGTATTTGGCAAGAAATGAAGGCGGAAGAGGTTTGAGAGCAGTGGAAAAAACTATCAGGACAGAGGAACACGGATGATCAGATTACGTAAAACGTGAAGACAAAGGACTCAACAGATACCTCAAGAGTTTTGAGAAGAAAGAAACCAAACGAGAGTATAAAGACCGCAAGATGGAGGAGAAACAACAGGAATGGAACAACAAAGCATTACATGGACAGTACACCAAGATAGCAGATCGAACAGACACCATGAAAACGTACAAGTGGATAAAGAAGGTACAGCACTGTGTAAAATGTGTAATGAACGAGAAGAGACCGTGTTTCATATACTCAGTGAGTGTTTAAAAATAGCCCAGACAGAGTATAAGAAATGCCATGACAAGGTGGCACAACTGATTCATTGGAATTTGTGCAAGAGATATCAACTAGAACTTACACAGGAGAAACTGGTACGAACATCAGGCAGAGTGTGTGACAGAAAATGAGAAAGCAAAGATCCTGTGGGACTTTACAATTCAATCAGACCACATCATACAAGCCCGCAGGCCAGACATCGTTGTGCAAGACAAAGAAATCAACCACACTTGGACCATTGATATAGCCGCCCCAGGAAATGCAAGAGTCACAGAAAAGGAGAGGGAGAAGGTGGAAAAATATCAGGATCTTGCGATAGAAATAAGAAAAATGTGGAACACATCAGTGACAGTTATACCAATCATTGTAGAAGCACTAGGAGCTGTGGCTAACCTACATGAACAAACACCGGATATTATAGGCTTACCAGGTCTATCCCTATTTTGTTTGGTGCTGAGGAGTTATGCTCTACTTTTCCATGGGAACCCAATCAATAATGAATTGATCCACACAATGACCTTGACATGGACAAATTAAATCTTTAATAGTGCACTATTCATTATTCAATTAGTGACCCCAATTACAATACAGCGCCCGTATTAGGGGTTCACTAAAATTCAGAATTTCTCTTGAAAGTACGCGTTAGCACGCGTGTTTCTCAATTTTACGATGAAATGACTAAAATGCGGAAATTTGTCAGATCATTTTCATTGGGTGGCTAAATCCTGCCAAGTCAATCAGGCATAGCCATCACATTTTCTGCCTATTCAAAATCATGGACAGACACATTGATGAATGAGCTTTCATGAAGTTCTGTAAAACATCTCACTGCATAATACTCTATAGGGTAGACTATGGATGATGCTACAGGTAGGGTCTTCCATTTCAGTATCAACAAGTGTCAGGTAGTTGTTTAAGTATTTTCATAGTTGCATGCTCAGATTTACCGATACTTTTTTATATAGAATAGATAGGCCATTATATTTATTCATTTATTGGGAATGTAATTTTAATAGTTTATGATATATATATATATATATATTGATACTCACTGGTAGTTACAGTTAGTGTAGTGACTCAAAGGACTGCTGCATATCCCAACTCTCTTAACTTAAGTTGGTAAATGCAGCAGTCCATGTAGTGACCAGTGCTCATTCTAACTGAGTACTGACGGACTAGTGACTTGTCTGTAACTTACTCATACTCTACTTATTTACTACTACTGAAAATAAGAAACTGGACTATAACTGCTAGATCTATATAACCAAGCAATCGTATGTTGGAGGAGGTGGCTTACCTATTTGTTGTATTGTTTGTAAGTGACAGTGAGAAAACTTTCCCTTATTATGTTGTTTGTACTCCCATAAACTTTGACCTCGCTGACTAGATCATTATAGAATTCTCATAGACACGTCGTGTATACTTATTTATAGGGATCTGCTGACCAATAAAACTTTGAACATCTTACATCTTAAACATCTGATGTGTGATTGTAGGATAGATACAGCTAGCTATTGAAACAACAATCTTGACATGCTTAGAACGAATGGGATAGAATGAAAAGAGTGCAAGGGATCACTCAAAACAGAGCCCTCATATATAACTTCTGAGTAGTAGTGGTAGGAATCCTCTGTCAATGCCCACCATCATAAAGAATTGAGATAAAACACTCACTGAGTCGCAGTCTTATGTTTGCCATATTTGCATAAGATTTTCATTTCGACAAATACTCTCAAAATCCACATAAAATGCTGTGTTTTTTAAGATATTTTATTTAGTATACCAAGCATATGAACTTAAAAATTGAAAACAAAATAATGCTGTCTGAAATGTATTTGTGTCTATATTGGAAACAAAAGATGTACGATGTGTTGTGTCCTCATGTGCAGTGACCACTAATTAAGTCACGTGCTCATTTAGCATGCTGCCGATAGTATAAATTGGCATGCGCATCACAATTATAATCAGTTGATATACATTTGATATACCGTTATACCGTTATTAGTCATTTATAAGTCATTGACACAATGGTCACATAATAAGTGTACACGCTCCAACAACAAATCAAACAGCTTGGTTTATATACAACCAACAAAACACAAAATAAACATTGGCGACAAGGATAAAACTCAAAAAGATTGAGGTGGAGAAGGAGACTATGCCAAAGAGGGTGATAGATCCATAAACAGACGGCACGCAGCCAAACACAGACACAGACTAAGCGAAGAACAGAAGCCCATGACAGTGACAGAGACAGAAAAGACTATCAGAATAATATAAGTTGATTTCCGATTACTTGTAGTACTAATAGTAAACCTTTACCCATTAGAAAATTTTCACTGAATAGCGCATATCAGATCATAAGAGATGAGTCTAGATATAGGACGCCCAGGTAATTTTGAGGTAGAAGGTGAGGCAAGTGTAGTAGCTACAGCTTGGTTGGCATGGATCGAGGAGTTCGATAGCTATGCTGATTGTAAGGGTTTGTTCAACCCCACTTGAACTTCCACTAAGGAAACATCGCTTAGGAGACAACGCCAGGCATTGTTATTGTTCTGTGGTAAACCGTGTGTTCGGGAGGTGCTTAAGAATCATAACGATTCAATCGATGAGGTTACTGAAAAATGTCAGCCCGATGATTATGATGGTACAATTCAAATCTTGAACGCGCATTTTTTGGTGAAACCAAATAAAAGGTTCATGCGTCATGTGTTTAGGCAAATGCGTCAGACTGCAGGTGAGACGATAGCTCAATTCGTAGGTAGACTTAGGAAAGGTTCTGTAGGCTGTGAGTACGTTGATGTTAATGACTCTTGACCTAGCAAAGCTAATGAGTATTTCAGCATCACATGAAGCGGTCGAAATGCAAAATAGGGAAATGAGAAATGGTCAAAACCCTGGTGCTAGCGCTCATGCTAAAGGTAAGCTCATGAATTTCCCAATGCAACAGGAGGTGTCAACCGATTAGGTTCATTTGTTAGGCATGGAAATAGTGGCGGCAAGCCAAAACCCAGATATGAAAACTCCAAAGTTGGTAAATCCTACAGAGGAACATCAAATCGTAAGTCAGCTGAATCATGCTATAGGTGTGGTTCTTCCAATCAAATCGGTAGTGATACTAACTGCCCAGCTAAGGATAAGCAGTGTAATAAATGCTCAAAAATAGGTTATTTTGCTATTGTGTGTAGGAGTGTTGAACCTAAGAAAAAGGTGCATTCTATATTGTCAGCTGGTAGTCGAAATGCTGATCAAGGTCAGGCAGCATTTCAGTGCAAAACTATCAGGCTGAAGTTTAATCTAGAAAAACTTGAAATCAGAGTAGGAAACATTCCGCTTGATGTGCTTGTAGATTCTGGCTCACAGAGCAATGTGATTAGTAAAAACGCATTTGATTTACTTGTGTCAAGAGTTCTTAGAGCCAAAGTAGAGCCAACAGTCCTGGAACTGTTTCTGTATACTGCTGATAAGCCCTTAGACTTGTTCGGATGCCTCAATGCGGAACTAGATGCAGGAAATCAGCGGGCAACAGCTGAACTCATAATTATTAATGATAGGGATCAGACGTCGTTGTTGAGTAATGATACATCTCATGCACTAAAACTATCAAAATAGGCTACAACATAGGAGTAAATAACTTAGATTCTAATACCAGTAATTTCAGTAATTAAGGTAGTCTGCTAGATAACTATAAGAATTTATTTTCAGGCGTAGGTAAATTCAAAGGCCCAGACATAAAATAGGAATAGATCCTAATGTAGCTCCAGTGTATCAACCATATAATCGCGTTCCATTCGCACTGAGGAGTAAAGTAGAGGCTAAACTAGAACAGCTAGTTAAATCAGATATCATAGAGGTAGTAGCAAAGCCTACACAGTGGATTTCACCTTTGATTTCTGTACCTAAGGCTAATGGTGATATCAGGCTATGTGTTGATATGCGTAGGGCAAACCAGGCAATTATTGGGGAAAGACATCCCATGCCGACTGTTGATGATTTATTACAGGATATTAATGGCAGCAAGGTTTTAAGCAAATTAGACATGACGGAATGTTTCACGCAATTTGCGCTGCATCCTGATTCAAGGGATATCACAACATTCAGGTGTCACATTGGCTTATACCGATATAAGAGGTTATTTTATGGTTGCTCTATGGCTCAAGAGAAATTTTATGCAGAGATTCATAGATTGATTCAAGGCATTCCAGGTGTAGCAAACCTCGCTGATGATATTATTATCCATGGCTCAGACAGAGCTGAGCATGATGCTAGATTGATACAGGTTCTGGACAGGCTCAAATCAGCAGGATTGACGCTCAACAGGCAGAAGTGTACATTTGGTGTTGATGAGTTAGAATTTGTAGGTCATAAACTATCAGCAAAGAACCTCGATCCGATGGCTGGTAAAGTTGATGCTATAGTAAACGCTAAGGAACCAACATGCATAGAGGAGTTGCGTTCTTTCTTAGGATTAGCTAATTATTGTAGCAGTTCATACCAGATTTCTCGACCAAGACAGAACCACTGCGCAGACTGAAAAAGCAGCCAGTAGATGGCAAGCAGAAAGGTGTCAAAGAAAAATTTATTCTCAACCAAGAGCAGATAGTAGCGTTTGAGAAAGTAACACTAGAAAAAATATCACTTTTCATTGCATCCAGCAGACTCTCAGTATAATATGAGAATTCTGAGTTGTTATTAAGATGTGCGTCAGATAGGAGTAAATAATGATGTTTATAAGGAGGGTACTTAATGGCTGAGCCTGTATTGGTTTAGCTGACCGATAGAGACCTTATATTCTCAGGTTCTCACGACTCCAACATCAGCCTGTCAATTACTTATCGTACTCATAATTAATATAGCAATCATATCAGTCAAATCATTAAAGAGACCTAGTCTGTGATTATTTGTATCATAAACAGCTGGGGTCGGGTGAGATACGCGAGCATGTTTAATGCTGGGATGATACTGGAGAACTTCAGCTAAAGGGATAGTTTCATATTAAAGTGCAAGTCAATGGTTATTACAGTCTATCTTTTACAGTGAATGGATAGGATTGAATTGATTGTGATGGCCCGTCCTTCCCACCCTGTAAGCATGGGGAGATGATTGGTCCCAAGGTTATTCGTTACTCTCGCCAAATAAAGATGAAATGTTTACATAACACTGAGCCCTGTTGAATTGCCGATAATTAATCGCCAGCTACAAAAATTAAGACTACAGAAGCCGATCTTCATGATGTCAACGTTTTCACACGCTGAGATCAGAACTTATCGGTGTAAACTGATACTCCTAAAGTTATAAACATTTCAGGGACAAAAATGGGAAACTCAGAGTAAAACAAGGAAACAGCATCATCAAACACTGACATGTGTCCAAGTCGATCAAATCATCACCAAACTGTTTTCCTCGGAAAATGAAATATAGGCCATACACGTGCAGCCTATTACAGTTTCAAGTCGCTTGATAACTTCCTAATCAACTGCACGGCAACATCAAAAATTTAATATGACCAAAACCAACTCTTAATACATGACTCGACTCCTATTGCTATCTTCCACCAAAACAGGATATAAGAAGTTTCATATCAACACTTGTTTTTTGCAGGTGTTTATCATTTATGACTTAATTCTCAATGCTGACCTCTGAAATGGACACATAGACCTGTGACGGCCATCCAATAAGAACTAGATCCTGTTTACTCCACCGCAGAGAGAGTTTGAGGAATTCATGATTCGCTTCACGTCTGCAGCTATTTAGCCTTGTTGATGAAAAATCAAAATCTAATTAATGCTTTCAGAAAAATCAAATAAACTATGGCATGCATCGTCATCGATTAATTTATGAGCTGTTTAGGAGTGGGAGGTCACTAGACCAAACATAAAAAACCAGGACAAAGAAATAGTGATGCTTAGAGACTAGGACCGAAAATAATAACAACCTGCCTAAAGGAGTAGTAGAACAATGACAAGGCAAGAAATCCCATAAAAGATAAATTCATCCTGCGAGCAATTTCTATAAAAAGGAATTCCAAGTTGTATGATTGCCTTGCAATGATGAACTTGCGAAAAGAGCGCTGTTGAAAATCAGTATGAGGCCCCTTATGAAACATTCAAATATATACGTATAATATAACAGGGGGTAGGGGTGCTGTGATTAAAATTGATAATTGAGTAACTTTCTCTTCAAACTTCAATCCAAACTGGTATCTAAAAGCTTTCTTCCTTCAAAATGTAGGATGACCCCCATTCGCTGGGAAAAATTTTTCTTTATAAAAACTGCTTGTCACAGACCAAGAGTACACTACACTAAGAGATGTAGATTCTCTTGTTCATGATGTATAAGGTAAGGTAAGGTAAGGTAAGGTAAGGTAGGATGACGTGAGGTAGGATGATGATCACGATGATCAGTGAGTCATGAGAACTATGAGGTAGTCTCACCTCCCTATCTGCTCTTATCTGTTTAAGTGTATCACAGTGTAAATAAGCTATATATAACCAGCTAACTACTGCATCCACTGATAACAAGTCCGAGGACCGGACTCAGAGGGATGGCTGGTCTTTAACTCGAGAAGTAGCCCCAGTATTTTGTTTGGTTGGATGATTTTATTGGTCATGAGTAAAATTTTTCTTTGATACAACTCCGGAGCTAGCTGTTCCTTGAAATGCTTCTAGAATGGGTAACGGAGAAAACTCTCAAGGACAACTGAATCTCAGTCCAATCATGTGGAAAGGAGAAAGATGTTATTCGTGCAAGCGACAGAATTCTACCACCAAACAAACATAGATCAATCCAACTATTCCTGAATCAAATCATGTTTCTATCAATCTGTATGAACGCCTAACCCCCTTACATATTAAAATTTTACAGCCGTGCCTTCTGTCTTATAGCCAAGCAACTTTATCTCAAGGCCAGGACACTTAAGTCAAGCTACGCAACTGCGCAAATACCGATAAGGCAACGATAAATATATAACACATTCTCATCAGAATAGACCCATCGTCGTGGGGGGTTTGACTTGAATGACGTGTATATCGGGTGCAGGGAAACACCAACACCGCACCATAATAGGATTTTTCGACAAAATCTATGTCTTATCAGTCTCGCAATATTTGGACATTTTAAAGGAAAATCCCAGCAAATATTCTATATTAACAATTGTGAGTGGTCAACAAGGCTCTAAGCAATCAAGGAAGTTAACGGCTATAACAGGAATATGTGCTTACTTATAACATTCCTAGAATTAGAACCTGTACACTAAGTCTGTATCTGATTGGACGAGATGTTGTATGTGGCAGCGCAATGTCGGAATCTGGGACAACAGTATGAAGTAGAGTAAACATGTCCCGCTAACGGAATGTTTTCTGCAGTTTTACTCATTCAGATATTTTAATATGTTTACAAGGTGATATGGTATTTACAAGAATTAAACTCTACTAGGAATTAATGTTACTTCCATATTTTGCGTCAGCATTGTTTGTCACTCAGATATATTTCCTTCTGTTGAATTTGCAGTATATTTTTAGTATATTTGTAGTGTATTTGTAAAATATTTGTAGTATATTTGTAGAATATTTGTAGTATATTTGTAGTGTATTCAAAGTGTATTTTTAGTGTATTTTGTAGTGTATTTTTAGTATATCTGTAGTATATTTGTATGTAGTTGGGAGAGGTAGATTAATTGTTACTGATCTTTCTATGGATATATGATGGATTTTCAGTATCTTATTGTAGATAACCAAACTCAAATGAAAAATCTTTCCTTGTATTGTATTGTACACAAATGTTTAAGAATGAGACCATAAGTCATCACCGTGGCAGGGGTCAGTGAAGGGTTCATTTTTTTACCTACTAGTATACGTTTGATCGTTGGCCAGATTTTAACCTTTCACTTTCACTGCTTTTTGTCGGGTAAATCGCTAAAATAATTTATTGCCAGCTATCGATTGCCTCACACAAAGGGATCTATTTTTTTTGTCAGTGCATGAGCGGGTACCAAAAATACAGCGCGACAATTGACGGAAGACTTTCACTTTTGTAAGGACAGGAAAGGACACTGACCGACCTTCTGACACATGAGGTTAACTTCTCTGTTTACAATAATCAGATATAAACCAAGAACAATGAAGTCACAAACTATGACTGACTTCTCGAGTTACAAATAAATCCCAATCTGATACTATTAATAAAGTGACCATATAGTGACCTAAACCAGGAAATAGGCCACTACTATCTCTGCGTAAAGTGCCTCTCCTCCCGCTGTGGATTTTACAAGCTTGGAATATTTATTCTCCAATTCATAATAGGATATAGTTTAAAAATAGCCTAGTTTGACCTTCCCAGTAGCCGAGAGGACACAACATCCTTATTGTGTATGAGATCACCGAGGGAGGTGCCAGAAGTATTCACTATGTCCGGCATGGTCTAAAATTAGTCATCCTTTGATCTGAGTTACACTTTATTATTATACTTACACAGATCATTAATTTTATGATAGAACTTTCAGAATACTTCCTCGATAAGATATAAAGTTTGGGGAAAATCCTGTTGGCAGTATAAGTTTTTATCACCAATTAAATATTACGCTTGATCAACATTTGCCTTGAGCTATCTCTGGATGCTGAATCCAAAGCCTGGGTAATTTCACTGAGAACGGGGATGGACAATTGTGGAGATCAAATGGATGATTGAGTAGGGAATTTGTGTGCTTGTATGCCATTAAATTGTTTTTTATCTTTTTCCTGTTCATAATTTCCCAAACCCTCGATATTCAGGGCCTATATACAGATTGATCGCGCCACTTCAGGAGTGGATTCAGAGAGGGAAGGTCACAGATATATCCCCTAAATTAGTCGTTTATCACCAGTGCACAACAACACCAGGCTCGCCGCCACTTCAATCTCTGTAAAGAACCCTACTGCTATACTCTGCTACAGAATAGAATTAGTAAGACCTTTTACATATGTACGCTTTCATATACCAATGAGGAGTAAATATTATTAGCTAGAATTAAGTCTAGCTATTTCGGGGACGGTGGTGAATTGATGTCTTCAGACATTCATTTCTATAACTTCAGATATTCATTTGGACAAACACCGAATTCTCCATGTACATGATACAAAAAAAGCATACTCAGTCAAAACTATCAAGTATTGCTTGCAATCTCACATACCCTATTTTTGAGAAAATTTTGGTGTTAAAACTCATTAAAATCAGAGTTGTCCTCTCATGAATACATCAGATTAAGTCTGGCATCTCACCTCTCAGCCTAATCATCCATGGTGGACAGAACTCAGTACTAGTTCTATACCACATAAGACGAGAGGTGAGGTTGAGAGGTCTCATTGACCATTTTTTCACATACTTGGTAGGCATAAGTTTGACACTATATGCAATTTGAAAACCAATCGGAGTCTGACACCAGAAGTTTTTGGGATGAGATGATGGGAGTCACTACAGTAATCTATATACAGTGAGTGTGGCCAGATCGGGTGAGAAACAGTCAGATATCTAATCTAAAGTTTAGGCAGTCAGGCAACTCTATACATTGGCTCAACCGAACATTAATGAACAAACTTGAACTGCCTAATGATAGCGACGTTGCTAGTTTCCATTCCAGTAGGGAGGGGAGGTGGTGACACCGAATGCCTGAGAAGGGAACCATCAAACACAGGGAGGGCAAGAACTGCTCTATTGTGACCTGACGACTGATCAAACTGTGAGACATCAACATCATAAGTCAACATATTATGAATAATTTGGCACAACTTCCAGCTTTTTTTTTGGAGCGTGCTTCAAAGCGGCACACTCCCCATATTATTATCAGGTTGGCAGTAGATGTTTGATGTCAAAATTGAAAACTGGAAAACTATTTTGTCAATCACGACACCAAACAATGATATCAATTGGGGTGTCAAATTTAATAGAACATGTTTAAATAATTCCGACAATGCGGCCTGGAATTCCAAGAGCGGTCCTGCCAAATACCGATACCCTCAGAATACCGGCGGGTTACGTTATGACATATGCTCTGACATGTTCTATTAAACTGGCACAAAGATTTAAATAGTTGACTTATGATGATGAGAGCTCTACTAAAAGGTTAAGTGAACACTAACCTAAGTTTTCTTCCGCCTTTCTTGTAACTTTCGCAGCGAAATCATCAAACTTTGCTTTTCTAAGTCTTTTTCACATTTTTTTTTCTATTTTGCTGCAACATTGATAAAATAAAGTAAGTAAAAACTGATACAAAATATAGACGATGATGTATTACACAAAATCGTAACACTTTACAAAAATAAGTAAACAGTTCAATGGTATTTAGAATTGTCAGCTTTTCCAACAGCTATACCATGGAATGGTATTACAGGGACCAGAGAGGAAGAAAAAACAACATTAAATCTACTCGAATCAATAGTCATAGTACACATGAAGATGAAAGAAGTTTTGATGCCATAGTACCACTTTCAGCTACATGAGTAGTAAGACATGACTTCAACCAGTAAAGTCATTTTTTATTTCAGAAAACTTATTGACTTGGGCAAGACTCTCTCTTAGAAAAATGCAGTTTCATCATCACCATGTAATGTTTGGTCTTCGGGATATACGATGTATAATAACGTAACGTAATCATCATAACTAAAGCTCAAATCGATCACATTCAAATGTTCTGAATTACTCAACAACAGTTATGGTACGGAAATGTTAATCTCCTTTATATCGGGAGCCATGTATATATAAACTGGTCATTGTATTACAAACTGCTTCCAAACTAGTAAAACTAAGGACCAAATGAATAAGTAGAAGATGAATTCTCCAGGTTTGCCTGCTGGTACAGTTATATATCCAGATTACGATCGCGTTACGTATTATAGATAAGTGATGATGTATAGTAGACTTATTCCAGTGATCCGAGCATATGGAGCTGTTTTAGTACTTTGGTTTGACTCGTTTCCCTAATTTCTCTTGCTAAAAACATCTCATCCACCACGCTGTACACCTACAGTAAAAGGACAAAAAGTTATATGTAACATGAAAAGTGAGTAACAGTAGCTTTCTCCTTAAAATTGGCGGGGGGGGAGGGGGTGTAATTCCTTATGTAATGATATAATGGAAAAAATTGTTACAGAATTTCACTAAGAAGTCTAAGGTTGGTCAAACGAGTATCATCAGCATGATTAAAAAACTAAATGTGGAATTCCAAAGGCAATTTAGCATCGTTCAGGAGTTGTCAATTCCTTGAACCACTGGTTTTGAGTGGACAACTCCAATTTGATAGTGCGTGAAGGTAAAAATACCAAACTCTCCGCATTCGCTATAAATATGCCTAAATAAGTTCTGTGTGGTCTGATATGACACATCGAAAAAATACGGGAATGAAAGTGGATGTCTTTCCTCAAAAATATACAACTATAGAGTCAGATTAAGCAGATCTACATGATTGAATCAAGGCTACAATTAAACAGTAAATTTTATCTACTTAGCTGCCAGTTTATCATGTAAGGTGAGAGGTCAGTCTAAAGATTCACATGCCAGTACTAAGTTAAGGGCTAAGTGAGCTTACACCTTGTCTGTTTATACAGTTTGGCCCAGAGGCAATCAGAATATCAAGTCTTGTGCAACCAAAGATAACCCACAACTTTCAAGACAAACCGAATTATAGTAACTAGGCCACCAAACTGTTGAACTGGGCCAAAGGAACATAGTGGTTCAAAATGTGTCAGAGAAAACCAAAAAGATCAGGAGGGAGTGTGGGTTATTTTCTCATATAGTTTCAGGTTTATTGGAGGATATGCTATAGTTAGGCAGGGATGTTCTTTTGTTATGGTCTTTGATTGTCATTTTTTATTACACCTAATGTTCAAAGCTATGGGTCCATCTCATATTATCATGGTGAGGTAAATATAAATAGGATCGGATCAGGGGGTGCAGTTCATTTTTTTTCTCTAAAATTACAGCGACAATGTTTTTCAGTTTTCCTGACTTCAAACAATTTGGCAACGGAAATGGTTACATGATACCCAGAGGAATGAATATGAGCTAAAGCTTATTTTGGCTTCGATTACACGGGAGTGTCTTGATGTTAACAAGCACCGATTATTGCTAGCTTTGGTCGGGGCACGGAGTTGGCGGTAGATAATATCATAAAGAAACCAATTTGAGTTAAATGTTAGCTAGCCATATTTTAACTATTTCAAGCCTGTGTGAATCTTTTCCTCCTTCTAATACATTACTCCTCTCCCAATAGACAGTTTTCTGAGCTCTTATTTATGCCTCAATTCGGAGTTGTCCTCTCTCCAGTTTGGTACTTTTAACCCACACCGCATAGGATAAACCTGCTGAAAGAGGTTTATATTGAAAACCGCTAATGTTAGGATAAAAACGATTTTTGGATTCAGAGTCAGAACTATTGAAAACCCTGTGAGACAGGGTTTCCAAATCATTGGAGGCTTGAATGTTGATAAATCTTAATTTTAGTGACAAAACTCATGAAATATTCTGCCAAATTGTCCGCAAAACAGGCGGAAAATACTGTAATTGACTATCCAAATACTAAAATTATTTCCCAAACTATGTCCATATGTGTTTTCAATGTTGCAGATTCTGAATCAAAAATAATTGTTATCCTTTTATAAGCGGTTTTCAAGATAACCCTCTTTTTAGCACGTTTTTCCTATGCGGCGTGGGTTAAAAGTACCAAACTGGAGAGAAGACAACTCCAAATTCAAGGCCTAAATCAGAGCTCAGAAAACTGTCTATAAAAGACTTACCTTATAAAAGTTGAAGACTAGATCTAGTTCGCAGACATTGTGGAAATATTCTTTGAGCACCTCGACAAAGTTATGTATGGCTTCTAGATAAGCTAAGCTGTTATCGGTGGTATCCACACATACACAGAAGAATAATCCGGCGTATCATCGGTATACTATCTTAAAATTCCTGAACTACAAAACATGACATGAGTAACATGATAAAGAGTGAGCTTGTAGTTTGGTATGGATAAAATTATAAGTATGACGATGGATCAGACTAGGCTTAGTTAAAGTGACTGTGAATGTATCATATTTTTTATATGATTCTAGAGTTCTCAGTCTAATTTAGAAACCTACTATGAAGCTCATTACCTGTGGCCCATTTTCACCTGATTTTCAGACCAAAATGAGATGAGAAGGTACTAAAAAGGTACTATATTGTATATTTTATCCTTAAGAAAGCACCTTTCAGTACATTCTCATCTCAACTTTGAGTGAGTGAAAAGAGTGGTCTAAACAACACTGAGAACTCTAGAATGATTCAAACCTGATTCTTACTTTAATATGAACATGCTTTTCTGTGTTGGAAGGATTGTTTCAGTGTTTGAGAGAAGGTGAGAACAGTGTTAATTTTGAGCAATTATCAACTGGGGACTGGAGTGCAGGCACTTATTTATATCAGGTGTGATGACTGATTGATTCCAATTTAGCTGAAATCATATATCATATAGATCTTGAAATGTTTGTCTGGTGGCCAACTGAGGTATGATATTGCAGAGCTCTTGTAACTCAAACAAACTTAGGAAAGTGAGAAACTGAAACCGGGATTGTTCCGTAAAAACTTCTTGAATAAAACCAAATAATAATACATGGAAGGTTTTAATGGGAACCTGAGTTAGTTACCTCTACAAAGTTTGTGTGTTTGGCGTCTCTCACAGTGACAACAGAGTGAACTTCTTCAATCAGTTTTTGTTTCTCCTCATCGTCGAATACATATACCACTTAGCAAGACGTGTCTAACCAGCTCGGTTCTGTATCAGAATAACCCTCATCTGAAACAGAAAGCATAATCAGTGATATTAATGTCAGCCATACAAGGATGAAATAGGGTCAGTCCAGATTATAAGCCTAGATAGCATAGTGTATTTTAGGAATGACTAAAGCTATAGCCTAAGTGAGGAAGACCTGACATAAATAAGAATTGTTTTGTTGATGATATGATCTGGTAAAGGAATGCAGGTGAACTAAACCAGGGAGAATGGAAGGGGGAGGAGCCTGCACTCAATAGGCCACACCTCTTTTTATAACATGATCTTTCTTTCGTTTTGGAGTTGTGCCCTCACAACAAAACCACGATTAGTGAATGGAAAAGTGTGGATTGACAACTTCTCAAGTGACAAATCTATGACTGTCCAATGGAAAGTTTTGCACATAAAGTTAATGTCTAACCAGTGCGAACAGGGCAACTCTTCAGTCTGAGAACTCACATTTGGATTAATCCAAGTGCTAAGGTGCAAAGATTACCGCCTGAATTGATTGGGTGCTCATGCGCAAAGTGTATGGTTGATGCAAGACGCCTCGACAATATAAATGCTTACAAGCTCACAGGAGCCAATCAATATTGAGAGCTATTATTTAGCTAGTCTGTACTGAGAGTAGGGTTACTGTCTGTGATCATGCTACTCACTCAAGTCAGTTAGTCAGCGCTTAGCTTAGGTAAAGTTTGATTGAATAGAAAATCATGCACACACAGTTAAATCAGTCATTGTGTGGCTACCTGCTGAGTGACACCATGACTACAAGTACCCTAACATGGGTGGGGCAGAATTATACAAATAACCATTCATACTGCCCTACAAGATCATTATACAAATTTGCAGGGAGCAAATCTATTTATAAATTAATTAAGATGTTATTAGTTAGCAAGTAAAAATAAAAAAAACTGCTTCATTAGTTCATGCATTTCTTCATGACCATTTCATTCTCATGACTATCAGGCATTAATTCCATAGGCCTGGTTCTATATTGGGCTATATCAAATTGCAATTGCTAGCACATACCATCTTTAAAGCAGTAGATTTCAAATGTCAAAGTCACCACAAATGATGTGATAATAAAGTAATCCTGAGTGCCCTACTAACTTTTCCTCTCCAAGAATACTTATACCAATTCTCCATATCATAATACAGCCAATCAAATCATGTGTTACAAAACAAAGTGAGGGGCATTTTTATCTCCTATTCTAAGAGTGTTGCAATTGAAAAAGAAAAGTCGAAGCTGGATAATGATAAGTGAGGAGTGAAGAAAAAATACATGCACTGTCTGCAGAACTAGCCAAATTGAGCTATCTACAGTCTGCAGTAGTCTAAGTAGCTTTCCCTACTAGCCTAGCTGGAGCAAGACAACTTCTGTGAATTAATTGTAAGTAGCAGATTTTACAAAACAAACAATGATTATCTAAGCAAGCAGTGAATCACTCGTGAATGTGATCACTTAAATAATATAGATCCACAGTAGGCATTAAGAAGCTTACTAATAGCCATCTTTTGCAATTGTTGTTTCTTGGGGCCATGTTCTAGGCATATTCAATTCATTCATGCTTCATTCATAATTTTAATTAATAGACTATTTTAAAATAGAAAGAATCATGTTAAAGATCTAGGGCCATCTAGGAGGGAGGAGTTGCAAACGACGAACTTGGCTGATTCTGCAATGAAAATATATTCTGTTCTGAACATCCTCTCTGTAGCTGGGAGTTGCAATCATGTCTACTGTTATAACTTGTCTACCATAAGGTAAGACCATAATTTAATGTCAACGCATAGTGTAGGCCTAAACGTAAAACGCAATACCTGATAGCCAACATTGTGGTAATATATTGTTTTAGGAGAGTTGCTTGCAATGATCCCCTTACATATAAACAATGGAGGGCGGAGAAGTAGAGGAAGGAGAGATCACTGATTCTGGTGACGAGGAAGTCGGACAGATCAAAGCTAGTGATGATGGCGGCAGTTCTAAGAGTTCTTACGTCGCTCCAGATCCGTTACCTCGGCCGAATAATCCGGCTATGAGCTACAGAGCACTTCAAGGTTAGTATAAGGGAAGATAAGATTCACACTGACATTGAGACTACGCTATTATCATGTGTATCTCTGATCGTTAGAGTCAATTTAATAGGTCCCAGTTTCAAATCTCGGTGATTATTTTGAGAGAAGTAATGTCCTGAAACAGAAGTGCTGACTTGTTGGTTGAAAAACTTTGCTCTTCGGGGATCCCAATTTCAGGATTACGTAATGGCGGAGCTAACATTATGACATTGACTATTTGACTGATTTTAAGCTGGAAATTGAGTGTGTCTGCTGTTGTTTTCTCCTTATGAAATACTCAACACCTCACTCCCCCTGTTAATGTCCTTCAATTGAATGGGGAGGGAGTTACAAGACGCAATAAAAGTGTTTCATGAGGAGAAAACAACAACAGACACACTCAATGGTCGGCTTAGTACAGTAATTGCGGTAATGTTAGCTCGACCGTAGCGTCTTGCTGAGTTGAGGTTTCTGAATAAAAAGCTTTCTTACCAATTGAGCCAGCACTTCTACTTCAGATCATTACTCCTCAAATGTTGGTCACAGTGATTTGAAACTTGGTCCTCCAGATGTAAAAGACTCGAAAAATTCAAAAATTAGGTGTTAGGGCAAATTTCAGCAAAGGTGGTTTGAGAGAGGGCGTGTAGTATCACCAGGTGGGGTGCTGAATGCTCATTTTGTGGGGTCTGTGTCAACGTGTATCAAGGTATAACTATCATGTTATGATTATCCTGTTGTTAGACCACATATTTAGCATTCTAAGAGACTATACTACTATAGAACAATAGATCTGGGTTATATATACTAACAGAATTACTGTTTTTTTAAATAGCCACAGCAGCAGGAACTCCTACGAGTTCCACAAAATTCCTCATTGTGCTAATTGAATGTGGGAGTTGCCCACTCTCTGAGCTCTTAGTTCTGAGAGATGACCTCTCTCTATTTTAATGACTTTTCTTTCTCATCAAAGCAATAACATCTCCTTTCATAGCAAAATACGCGATAAATAGCTACAGGGATTTCCTGTTGGTAAAAAGTATCGGTGAAAGTGAATTCCTGTCATATTTATGGCCATGTGATGGTTATCACGTCTTTGTTGGCTGTTTGTTACATGATAATATTTATCATGTAACAGCCAACAAAGACGCTAAATCAGCCAATACCTCCCTTGTTGGTATGACTATACAGTAAAAACATTGATGTAACAATTAGCTGCAGCCTGTGAACAGTTCCCTAAAGTTGTTAGCCTTGTTTCTGTTGTACAGCGATAGAGAGGGGTGTAGAGTCGTACGTCCCTTCAGGTGAGAGTAGAACTGTAGATTTTGATGAGTTTGATGCCGAGTTATCAGAAGCAGCAGCCAGGATAGGAGCTGATCAGCTGTGGAATGTAAACGATGACGGAGAATCAGACAATCATAGTACGAGAAAACGAGCCGGCAAGAAAAACGTTATCAAACACAGACTAGGTGAGTGGTGATATGGTATACATTAAAGCCTACCCAAAGACCAAAGCATGTTATGGTCAGGCAGTTACATATGATAAAGTTGGGTCAGAAAGTAGAGCACTGAATCTTTTTACAATGCGAATCTGACATAACTCATAAGAACTGCCTGACTATAGCATGCATCAGTCTTTGGGTAGGCTTTAAGTGTAACTATTGGTATGTAATTTCCTTCAGTACTTAGGATCAATCATCTAGGCTGAACAGTGACTTGAGTTTTTCAGTAGATTTATCCACATTACGCAGAACAAACCTGTCCAATCACCCCACTTAATGACTGCCAGCTCATGTGTACTCATCAAGTATACCTGATCTAGAAAGTGATATCACTGTGCTGGGATGGTTTAGTGAATATTCAAATCCATATCAGTACAAACAGCACACTCAGTCAGTATAACGGTTTTTCCTAATTGCAATTTTGAAGATCTGAATACTCACCCGACCATGTGGGTCAAAGTTTAATCAAAACAGTCAATCCTAATAATGGATCACTTCTGTTGACTCGTATAACCTATATTCATAACTCTGCAATCACCCGCTCAGAATAAAAAACCTCCCTTGTCATGACTTTATACTAAATGTTTGTGTGAGCGGTTTAGTGTATTATTTGTCGCTCTCGGGCCAGTGTTATATAACATATAATGTGGAGTGGCATATGATATATTTATATATATATATATATATATATCTAGCCTTGTTCATGGGGCCATGGGTTTTGGTGGCCGCTGGCCGCGTGAACAAGGCTAGATCTATATCATTATATTATTATCTATATTACAGATATACACCCTGGTAGAGGAGGAGATGATGATCATTATGACGAGGTTAGTACATGACTACAGTAACAAAGTACAAGAAAACAGAGGGAGGGGAGGGGAGGGGTGGGCAAACACTCCTGTCTGTTATTATTTTCTCTAAACAGGGACACACTGATAGTCTGCTTACCTCACAACATGATAAGTCATGTTGTTACCAATCAGATCAGCTTAAAATCCATAGATATCTTAGCTATATCTAAGCATCGACCCCATGAAGCTCACTATTTTCTCAGAAGAGGTAATATGAAAGGCTTCTAGAATATCCCACAATGCAATATACTGGATTTCCCACATTTATATCTTACTTGATATAAAAGATGAAGGTAGCATTGATGGATATGTACACATAATTCCCATTATACTACTAATGCCCTTATACTTAATGCGGGGTATCAATCCACATTAATATTTGTTATTTTATTGTATTGAAGCTGCCGGCAGAAGTGTGCGCAGATGATGATGAGAGGGTAATAGCTCGTTACATAGCCAGAAATCTGAACGAACCAAAAATAGTACTTATAGAGCGGGTGGTACGCTATACTAGCCGTCAAAAAGCCTTAGATCTCTTCAACCGCACAATGGATGTGGAGGCGGCCGGTGGAATGAAGACTATAGTATGTTTTACTTGTCTTATAGTTTGTGTTATATACTATCATAGACTAAGGTCTCTGTCCAACTTTTGTGATCATTGGGGGTGTCTGATTTTAATGAACGTTGCTTATATTTTGATTTTGTGATGTTTGAGAAACCACATAGAAAAGTTCTCTCCGCATTGCCCAATTTCCAGAAACTTTGCGGTCTGAAATCCCCATTCGCTTTGTGGAGGATGATAAACTGTTTGTTGCACTTCGGGTTATTTTCACGCCTAGTATTTATATTTATGTCAATATTAGAGGGACGAGTTACAGGCTAACACCTGTATAATAGCCTGGGCAGACTGTCAGGGGTGAGGAGGCGGGTGGATGACAGCCCATATAATACAGACAGTATATGATTGTTTTATACTTACAGAGAGGAGACACACGACGTACTCCTGGTGGTGTGTTTCTACAGCTGCTCAAAACTGATAAAAGTAAGTCAGGGTCTATATATTATAAATAACTTCAGTCATTGGTCAATCCCATGGGGATTATTTCAGTTAGTTAGCTTCATAGCTGTTTTTGGTTGACACCTTTTGATCTTTACCACCTCCTTTTAGCGTTACACGGAAGTATCAATTTAGACATTCCTGCTAAAGCCAGACCCTGATCTCAAAGCTTCAAATGGCAGGAGAATCTTCTTAGGGACACTTCACATTTAGAAAAAGGCTGTGTCCTTGTTGGCAATAGAATGGGCTCATATAATATCTGAGGACTCCTTGAAATCCTGGCCGAACCAAGCCACGAATATGCTTTGGATTAAGAGTAACAGAATTTCATTACATCAACACAATTTACAATATGATAAAGGAAGCTGTTTTTGTTTCTTCAGTCATTGCTCTGCGGTTAAAGGTCAAACAACATTCACCTTAGTATGAGCCTGTTTACTTCTCTGGCCATCATCTGGTTGATATGTTATACCATTTATTCCCTGAGTTTGAGAACTGTTTTGTATGTATAAGGTCATTCGATCCATTAGTCCGGTCAAGTCTTGAGTGTTTGGTTTTCCAAGCAGGGTTTACAAAATCCAAGCAGCGTTTGGTTTTTCTCTCTTCTATTTTCTGACATGGTGTGCTGTAAACATTTCTGTGTATCATAGACGCTTATCTCTTTATTTACAGATATAACTAAAGATATGGTGAAGGAAATCTTCTCACTGGAGAGAGAAAATCAAAAGTTTGCCAAAAAAATGAATATAAAAGACAGACAGAATAGAAAGAGAAAATATCGCAATAAGAATAATACATCGGAATCATTACAAGCCCCGCCCACTGATTTAATAGATGACTCTGATTTAATGGGGGAGGAGCCTGATATAGAAATTGGAGTGGTCAGCTGACAAGATATATATAAACCTCTCTGACTACTCTCAGTTTTGTACATTACCTTACCTTTCCGCCCGTTACTGGTATATAATGTGGTGAGGATCACATGACCAGGAGACAGGAGCAGAATTAGGGTTTGTCTCCACCTATCAGCCTCACATATCTGTGGTGTTTACAGCCTCATGATCTAATGTAGATAGTTTTGTTACTGATCTGGGTCTTTACTTTTAATACAGCAAAAGAGAATTCTTATGCATATTTTGTATTACTTGCTTAGTTTCTCTCAATAAATAATCTCTCTAAATATGATCCATATTCATCAGTGAGAAAGCCCTACCCCTCTGGACTGTATATTCGAGGTGGTTTGCTAGTTTTATTAAATGTCCGTTGTCTCAATAAGACCAACAGTAGGATTGATTTGTTGTACTTTATTACCTATGTATTGCCATGGACATATGATCAGCTCGTTTGCCAGAATATAGGGCTCAGCAGGTAGACATAGGCTCTGAGGCATCAACTTTAATATACAGTACCGGGTGAATTAGCTCAAAATGGTGCTGAAACGGAAACGTACAACTGAGGAGTTGTATCTAACAACTTAGCACGCCTTAGTTTATAACAACCTCTTTCATCACTTTCAAGTCTGCTCTCACGATTGGACCGATATCACGCCCAAATTACTGCTTCTTTCTGTTCTATATTGACAAATACAAAACAAGCTATTGGCATCGCTATTGATTGTATAAATAGAAAACCGTTCAATTAAGCTGGCTATCGAATTTTTTGATTGATCAAGCTTTTGTTTGCTGTACATAAGCAACGAATGGGTTTTATTAGACAGTTTACATTAAAGTGATTAACATTTTGATCAGAGAGTCACTGTGATGTGCTTGGCAACAGCTCGGCTCTGTAAAACCAAATCGTCAGGTACAAACTTCTCTTGAAATGCATCATTATACATATAATAGTGACCAGCTGATATATCTAGAACTTTGACATTGCGTCTTACTGAGTTTGTATATCTAGAGGTAAGCCTGTAACAGCATAGCTGACATATAATCGGTGACAAGGTAAGTGTAACGTGGGGTTTATCACATCGCTTTTCCTTCCTGAGCTCCTTGGTATTTAACTGGTAATACTGTTCTTGGATGATGCATCAGATGTCAGGTATTAGTCTGTAGGTTAACACGCTGCTGTTTCTTCTGTGTCCTCAAATTACTACTAAGATTATAATGATTTATAATAATTATAATGTGCTATTGCCTACCTTAGAACAAGTTTAATCCAATTTCCTGCATTCCTGTTACTCCCTTCCACTGGTCACGGCAGTGGATCGGGAGCAACTCAGAATCTAGGAAAATGGACAAAACTTGGTCTAGGACTACCTATGTGCGGCAAGCGTGGCTGCAATACCTTTTACTTCCAGTCCCACTAGTCAAACAAGTTTATGCTATTTCCATTCTAGGTCAGTTTCAATGAGTTTAATTAACACAAGGACTCTATTGAGCTGAAAATAATGTGGTTCTTTGCATAGTGAACTACTTCAATTTTGTAATTCTAATTGTGAAGATCTATTGATATCTTGATAACTCACTTTATATTTCTGTTCGTAGAACTTGAATTCTGCCAACAGGACTTCTTCTCTATAGAACTATATGTACTCATCAATCTCTATATACACGTCAACCTCTGTGTCTATTCGTCTGTCTCTGTATACTCGTCAGTATAGCTGTAGAGCCGCTCGATTGTACGTCTGTATTGTTTGATGGTTTGAGTGAAAAAGCCAAGATCACAGTAGACCATGCTGATTACCGGTAAGCCCAGCCCTTCTCTCTATATTATAAGATCTTCACCGAGTTGCTGTAAAATACTGGGCAGAGGGTGTAATATTCTGTAACATCTTAAATCCACAGTCTATTGGGCTGACGTGTACTATAGGTAATGTGGGTTAAAATAACATACTAGGTTGTTGGTTGTTGTACCAGTGAAGGGGGAATAACGATTGATAATCTCGATACCCTGTACTACCGTGTGAGCCGCAGAAACGACCACCCCCACATAAGCTTTACCAACTGTGTGTTCAAAAATTACTAGTGGAATCTTATGTTATTTTACAGTCATAGTGTTATAAATGTCATAATGATACTAGTTGTTGATTTTCAGATGGATTGTAATTTATTGCAATTAACAGGTAATTCGAGCTTCACAGTAGCTCTATGATCCGGCGAAAACAGCCCCCCCCCCCATATCTATCTTGAACTTTATTGAACTGAACTGTTTAGTGGAATAAGTAATTTAGCTGTAAATTTTTCAGGACTCACACAAAAATACTGAATAGCCATGCAGATCTAGATAGATGTGGGGGGGGGGGGGTTGTTTTCGCGGGCTTATAGAGTTGCCAGCTGTGAAACGCAAATTACCTGTTCCCGTCATTAAATTGCAATCAATCCATCTGAAAATCGACAACTAGTATCACTATGACACTTACACTATGGCTGTAAAATAACATAAGATGCCGCTTGTAATTTTTGAACATACAGCTTATTTATAAGCTAATGAGGGGGGGGGGTGTGGTTGTTTTCACATGACTTCAGCAAAGCTTTGTTAAGGTGTAGCAAACATTGTGGTCTTAACTCAATACGAAAGCAGTAATAGTACAAATTGTCAATATTTGGATTGTTCAGCCATTACTAATGAGAGAGTGTATCATCAATAAGGCGCCAAAGTATCGTTCTGAAAATTGTTATTTCTTTGGCAATGGTAGCTGTTGGCAAGGCACTGCAAGGAAAGTGTGTTCTATGATGTGGTAACAGCACATCTATTCATTGTTGGTTTAGTGCACTTTTCTTTGCAAACCAGACGTATTTTAATCATATGAGCTTGAAATAAGAACTGGTGTTTGCGGAAACTAGATTGATCAGGTACTTCATGAAAAAAAGAGGCTTTATACACTCATCGTAATGTTAATGAGTTACCACCACCATCTCCTGGTACAGCTGGGGGTCATCATTTAAAGTGGCAGCCAGAGTATCATGGCATGTATAGACTTAATAATAAGTTATTATGTCTATCTTTCATTAAGCTTATGTTATTACCAGGGTTATAACAACTTATTCTAATCAAATGTTGGTTGTCTTCTCTTTCTACATGAGAAGACAATTCGTGATTCAAACAATATTTACAATAATTTATGTTACCCAATCTAACCACCTTCTTTAGTGTTCATTCACCACTACATCTCAGGATTACATGCAAACAGAACAACAACCATTGGATACATTTCAATACATATGATATCTCATGGCACTGCTTGAAAGGTGAATATGAAAACATAATATTCTAAGTACACTACTGGGATGTTTGACTATTGATTTTATGTTCACAGTATTCTACCAGAGGCATTGAGAGAATGACTTACTAGATATGTATGATAACAATTGGAGCTAATTTATGTTGAGCGGCCTGGCTACACAAAACTAAGGAACAACTAGGGTGAGTAATCCTGGACTTTAATATGGGTAGTGTGGTGACACAAACCACCCCTTTTTTCAAGTGGTACAAATTATTATTATACTTGAATAGCACTATGGGACCAGTATGATAAGGAGGTTATTGCCGATAGCAACCACTAATAACAGGACTGTTTCCTAAACATTGCAAGGCATCATTCCAATTTTTTTCCAATCAAGGATATGGCGATTCATGGCCCCTTAAACTCATTTCTCTAGCCCACCTGAGAAAGATGAGCTCTTACCCTACCATTGATCACTAGATTCTCGGAAAAGCTGAAGAAGGTGAGGATGATATGAATACCAGAGCAGGAGGCAGAATTAGACAGCATTCCCAGGCTGATCCTTTTAACATGATTCTCAAGGATTCAGATTTGTCACTGAGTCGAGTTATCTTCCGGGTTGTCAGATTAATTAAGGTTTATGATCTCAAAAGGATGTGGGAGTTGAGTACAATCAAGTTTAATCCAGTTATCTAAATTTTGAGTTGCTCCTCACACACTCCAAACTGCAACAGTATATAAATGTGTATTTACGATCCCTTTGCCTACAATGTGAACATACAAAGGGAAGCAACTTTGAATCAGACCATTGGATAAAAAATGATCTAGCCGTCGCACTGATGCTTTATTTACATAGTTTTCGCATCCAGGTCGATATTAAACCCAAAGTTAGCCTGTCATGACAAACTTGTTGTGGAGGCAACCTGGCAAGGCAAAGCAGGTAAACTCTTGCGTTTGAGCTGTCCCTGCAATTTCTATTTTCCGATCCAATTTATCTTCAAACTGAATAGAGTATTTTAAGACTGGACAACTCATCTTCTTGATAGCTCGTTTGACAAGCTTTGTTGTCGGGTCGGGGGGGGGGGGGTGGGGAGGAAGGGGTTGGTAACGATTTGCTATTCCTATCATGTTGGCCTCGTAATGTAATGCAGTTTAAGTTGCCGCTGATTCGCTATCAATGATTATAAGGAAATTTGACTACCACGATTTATTACCTTCTTCTGTGCGTAATAGAACGTTTTAATCTTCTGGTGGCATTCAAAAGAGTTTTTCTAATTTATGTCATAACCACAAAAGATGGAATGAGAATTATTTACAGTGTGCATCATTTTAATATGAATCTTTAACAAAGCCTTCATTTTGTTGTAGTATTTATAGTGATTATTGCTCTGGAGAAGTATTTGCTTGTTTGCATTAAACATGGCTCATGTGTTAGAAGAAGATGTTGGAATAAAACAGAGTGAGTTGTTATGTGTCATTACTAGGCTGAACCAACAGGCTACCCAGAGGGCCGTCGTGCGGAAAGATAGAGACTATTAGTTTAGTCTATGTCATTACATAGCACATTTATTAGATTCTGTATTGGGTAAAAGCTGGAGGCACTGACATACATAATTTTGGTGACACAGGGACACTAAATGGAGATTCCTCAAGGTCACCATTGACATGCACTTCTGAGTCATGATTTCATGTCAATAACTCGAGCAATTACAATTAGATTCGAGTTTGAATTTTGCAATCTACTCAGAAACTTGTCATGATCAATTAGTTAGTATCTTTTGAATATCTTTCAAATTTACATCATATTGGTAAACATGATCAGTTTTAGACAATTTCAGCGTTCTCATGTCACCACCATTATGAGCCTCAATGAATCTGCAAAGGATGTACTCACACGCCTGTGTAGCACCTAGAAAAAAGCTGTAGTGTATATGAAAGTATCCCAATCCTATAGAATGTACAAGAGACATACCACAATGTTATGAGTTGCACATGCAATTGTTTTCCGATATACAATATATATAAATAATTATTTATGCTTGATTGATTGACATTAAACACTGCGCAAAGAGCTCAGCAATACATAGTCGGGCTTCATTTTTGAATAAATACAGTTCCCCAATTTGAATGAACAAATGTGAATCGATGCGAACGGAAGTTGACCTAAATGCTAATTCCATGTATCGATTGGCCCTCAAATCGATGTCACACTGACATATTGGAACATAGTGATTGATTATAGTCTGTTGGTATTACAGGATACAGAGTAGCTTGGGAGGAACAGGGTGACAGTAACTGGGATGATCCTGATGTCCGGAAGCACACCTGGAAGCGGTTATTGAACAGCAGTAGAAAGCTAACTCTAGTAGAGCTGGAGAGACAGACTGCTTCAGCTGGTCAGATAGCTATGTGCTTTAGAAATGATGTACCTGCAGAGTTATCTGAGAGGCTATCTAAATCACTGATATGTCTGATGCTCTCCTATATCCCAGAATACAGCCTTAACAGCTTCAGGTTAGGAAGCCTGGTTTTTGATGATAATGATTTAATTTTAGCGACCAAATTTCTTTGTCATAAATTGCATTCCGTTTCATAAATGCAGTAAAATGTTGCTATTGTTTTCACAAGTTTCAAAAACTTGGTTGATGATATTATATTATATTACACAGCTTATCAGAAATGACATCACTGAGACATCTAGTACTATTGGGTTGTGATCTGAGTAAAGGTGAAATGCTGAGTCAGATCCTATCAGAGCTACCACATCTAGAAACTCTGTGTCTCAGTGGTTGCAGCCTGACTGAGATACCGAAGAGGTGAGTTATTCTATAAATCTAGGCTGACACATCTCACTGTGTGCTGCTGATATATTAATTTAATAAACCTTTTTAGAGTGTATTTCTTATGCATTGTTGTATTGTTCTGATGTCTTTGTTGTTAAAATAATTATAGAAGATTTAAGTCAGCGTTACCCAACAGCATCAGAGATTAACCTCCTTGATTCCTACATATCTCTATATCACAGTTGTTATTTGCTGATTGAAATCCAATCCGTTGAGACACACCAGCCTGACTGGCAGTATTTTGTTTCAATAAGACATGGTAATAACATTAATAAAATTGGGCATCAACCTATACCAAGTAAATCTCGCTTAAGAAATTTGCTTATGAATTAACACATAAGTGGAACGTTGTAATTTATTTTGGTTTGAAACGTAAATCTTTACTATCTTTCATCAATCATCTTTTGTCTCGATTTAGTGGCCACCAAAGAAGTTGACCCTCATATTTATTTCTAGATTACGCTTTCTGTGATGTCAGCATCAGAAAATATAATTTCAATCCTGATGAAGTCGAAGAGATACAATTTTAGCAACAAACTATGCCAGCTGGGACAATTTAAACTTGTTCATAGCTGCTACACCTTTCCACTACCTCAGTAATCTTATACCTAAATTGAAAACCTGTAGAATTTGTCACAGCTTCGCCAAACAACATATTATTTGTATTCTTATACCCACTGCAATATCGCCAAATGAAATAAAAGACATCCTATTCATTTTAAAATAAGTTTTTGAGCTAGGACAACTTACAAGTCTGGTTTTAGTGGCGGAAAGTGAGAATGATTCTCACTATGTTTTAACTTTAATACCCTGATTTCAATTATTCTACAGGGATACAGCAATTTACATAATATATACCATATTTTGTTATCCAATTTACATGCAACCTAGCTTATGCCAACCGGGAAAATTTAAAACGGTTAAATGATTCCGGACATCTTGGAGGTTCAGGACTCTGCAGGGGTAAAAGAATATGAAAAAAATGATGAGAAATAGCATATTTTTGGATGTAGCACCAGCTTCTGAGTTGGCCATAGACTGAAAACCTGCTGAATACAATCAAGAGCCAGCTCAGTCATGGTTCAAGTCTGAGTGCCAACTTAATAACTATGAATGAATATGCCTGCTATACTGATGCTCTAAGTAATAAATATCAATGTTTGTAAAACAAACATTAGGTTCGGGGGGGGGGGGGACCCTATTCAATAGCACGGATCATCATTGTATACGTCTTAGAAACATAGACAGTTGCAAACTGGTGTTATTGTTGGTTAGCTAGAATGAAGATGGCCAGTTGAATAACTAGAGGCAAAACCAGCTGAAGGAAACAATAGTGGGATGATACAATAGTTTATTCTCATTTGCCTTGTAAATTTTGGCCTGAACACACATTAAATTAGTAATGGGACCATATAGAATTTGCATGCTTTGTCGAGCATTCCCAGCATATTGTTGGCCACAAGATTCAGAATATCATCAGAAATGGACTGCGTTTGTTTACCCAAATTTTCCTGCTAAGACAATACAAATAATAATATTGTTTTGATTGAAAATATTGGCATTTTTATAATCAATGTCCTCCTCTGCTGAAAAATAATCCTCTTTACTGTCTTCAGAGTCTGATTGAATGTTCCAGTTAGCAGCCATTTGTTGAGAATTCTACCCAGCAAAGGTGTGGCATAAATGCACTCAATTTATGAAACAGAAATGAATTTCAAAACAAATTTCTGGTCATAGTCATCAGTCGGTCGGCTGTTTATTTTGCTATGTTTAGGAAATCTGCCCTCCCTGGCGCTCACTGAGAAAGCAGAGATCAAAGACCCAGGCTTGAAATGTGTCTCTTTGAACCATCACCCTTTTCAATTGCTGTTTGCTACCTACGGTGATGTTGTTGTCGCATATTCAATCCACTTGGGGCCGAATACCCAAGCAGAACAGACACTCCTTTGTTATTCATCATTATTCAATTTAATTTTGTATGGAGTTGCCCCTTGCCTATAAAGAAGGGGGCAACTCCATACAATAAGTGTTTCGTTTAGTTACTCAAGTTTATCAGGCCTATTTGTTTTTGCACTTTGATCAGTTATTCTACTACCTAACTTCACCAATAACCCATCGTTGAGATGCCTTTTCGACATTAAAATAAGACTTTATTTTGATTAATGGTGGAAATAAGCTTAAACAGTCATCGTAAAAAATAAACCAAGCTCTATCATACCGTCAAAGTTTCCTGTGTAAAAGGTCATCCTCTTGAAAAAACGGCGATTGGATTTAGATTTTTTGTCTGATAAAAAGGTTTAATTATACACATTATTTTTATGCTTGCGATTGAACCTCCAAAAAAGGCGGAGATGGGATGTCTGATAGCTGACAGTAATTTAATTACGCCTAATACATAACAGATTTCGTCAAAAGATAAGACTGAGATTGGTCTCTGATTTGAAGTGGTTGACTTGCTCCCATCTTCTTGGTTTTATTCTCTCTATCTGAGATCTCCTGAGCTGTGAGAACTTGAGATCTCACATTGTAACAATGAGTGATGTTATACCATCATTGACCTTAGAATGGTTTTCTATTTCGTCTGTATGCACATTGAATGAATCACACTTGTGATGGTATGACCATAATGCCAACATGTAAAATACATCAGATGCGGTTAAGCAAGGAGTAATGTGAGAAACGGACTCGACCGTGTACACAACAAGGTGTAGTTAGCTCGCTCCGAGTCTACTCTGATGAGCGAGTGGGCTTTTCTGTTTAGTTTTAGGTTCTATTGGTTTCTATTCATACCCTCAAACCACCATGTGGGTCGCTCGGGTACTTTGCAACCTTTGGCCCTGTTTATGACAAAACAGAGGGTGGGCTGCCCCTAAAGTGGGACCCAAGTTGCCCGGAGTCCCCATACTGAGAGTGTGATAAATCCTAGTAAACTAAAATGCATCCTAGAGGTGAGGCCATGGTGGACCTCCTAATCGTGAGTGTGCAGCAAGCTGCCAGAAACTGAAACAGGCACTAATCAGCCATTGGCCATGACACTTTGATCTTAGCCAATAGGCCGAGAAGCGATCTTTGGAGCATCGCAATGACGTGCAGTATCGTTGTAAACCGAAATCTCTCACTTTTTCATTTAGATTACTTGGCAAGTATGATATGCTGTTTGGCTAATATTTCCATGCCATTTTTGCTTAATCAAAATAAGTGATGAGTTAGGCAGAATATGGAAAAAGTTGTTACCTGTGCTGCAGAAGATTGCTGTTGCTATTCTGTATCAAATTCTATGAAAATATCTGCATCAAAGGGAGATTACTCCGAAAAAACACAAGAATCATTGCCTTTTCTACCACAGTGAGATGTCGTTGCGTCGCAGTATTTAATGAGGACACTTTTTAATGCTCAGCGTCCAGTCTAGTGTTGTGTGTTTTGTCTATGGTTAAACCCCTCTGCAAATAGGTTTTTAAGCTTGACACTAACAACTACAGGCCAATATCAATTTTGACAGCAATTTCCGAAATTTGTGAGAAAGTATTAGCATAACAACTTGACTCCATTTTGAAACGAACAAATTATTCTATGATGATCAATTCGGTTTTAGGGAAGGAAAAAACACATGTTTGGCAATCTCGAAATTAATGGAAAGCCTTTAAAGTTTTAATAGAAGTGAAATCAAAGAAGGTATATTTCTAGACTTTAGTAAAGCTTTTGATCCTATTAATCATGATATTTTATTTAAAAAGCTACCATATTATAATTTTACTTCTGGTGCCATAAATTTAATGACTTCCTATCCAACTGACCCTCGCAATTTGTAAAGTTGGGTGATTGTTGTTCTTCCACAAAAAAAATGAATATTGGTGGGCATCGGTACTGGGACCAAATTTGTTCTTAATTTTCATTAACGACCTAATCAACTCGGCTCCTCAATTTGAATACATTTTATTTGCAGATGACACAAACATTTTTAGCTCTTATCCAAAAATTTTAAAAGAAAATTTAGTCAACATTGAACAGTGGTGCTTGGCAAACCGATTAATTCATAATACCAAAAAGACTTTTCAGGTCCTTTTTAAAGCACCTAACAAACAAAACAAGTAGGCGATCCTGAAGTTTTTAATGTTAGTATTGGAAACAACATGATAGAATCAATCTCTTCTACTAAGTTCTTTGAATTAGAAATTGATAGCAATACTACTTTTAAAAACCATATATCACAGATTTGCAAAAAGTTAAGCGACGCTCTTTAAAGGGCAACCAAGGTTTCAAACAACTTCTCATTGGTGGCCATTGATTAATAGCAGATTGCACCTTCTGCATGGGGATAAAGACAAAATATAATTCGGATGATTATTCAGCCAGAATTCTTGTGAAACATTTCTTCCATCAGGTACTCAAACTCAGCTAAAAGAGAATACCACATAGCAGTTTCCTGTTCCTGTTATAATTTTGCCTGTGCTCTATAATTATTACAGCAAAGTCTTGGAACCTCCCCTAAACTGAAGTGTTGCCCGGCTTAGAGTCAGCAACTACTTTGAGTTTTGCATCGCGTAATACACAAAGCTGATGCTGCCCAGCACATTCTTGCCTGATGGAAGAAATGTTTCACAAGAATTCTGGCTGAACAATCATCCGAATTATATTTTGTCTTTTTTACCCATGCAGAAGGTGCAATCTGCTATTAACCAATGGCCATCAATGAGAAGTTGTTTGAAACCTTGGTTGCACTTTAATTATCGCGAAGTATCAGACAGTTTTTAAATGTGCCAACAATGATCAATTTATATTATACCTTCTTCTATCCACACCTTATTTATTGCATTGAGTTTCGGGGCCATGCAGCCCAATGTGAATTGAAACAAATTTTACTTTTACAGAAAGCTGCATTTCGTTTGATTTTAAAAAATACCACCTGGAAAACATGTGTCGTCAAATTTTAAGAAGCTCAAAATCATACCACATTCGATGTTATTTGAATATCGTTATATTCTTTTCTTCGTAAAACAAGTAAATGAAAAGAAATGATACCCTAAATTAAACAACAACAAAAAACAAGATCAAGTTTGAAATTTCAACCTCTGAGAGCCAACAACTGCAGAGGAGAGCGGTCACTGTTGACAAATGGAGTCAACCTGTTCAACAGTTACCTAATGGGGGAGGAGGGGAGCGGGGAAAGCTGCCGGAGGCTTTGTTGGGGGCTGGTGTGTAGGGGGCATTTGGTAGATGGGGCTTCCCAGTTGATGGTCGGACCGGGATGGTCTCAGCCTTGTTCAATCGAGTGGTCGCTGCTCTAGTCTCGACCTGTCTGGCGTAGACTATCAGACCACACCGCTGCATTTCTATCTCAATTTTAATTCATCATTTTACTAAAAAATTTAAAGCAGAAGCCTTACCCAAAAACAAATTTAAGCTGTCCTGAAGACCCTTTACAATAGCGATAGGCCTGTTGTTAACCGTTCCCTCTACTGTGAACTGTTCGACCCTTATTGTCCACCCTACTGTAAATTATCCTCTGTATTGTACTGAATGTCCCATCTCAAAGACCCATCTATTTATGATCATTCTTAAAGGGCCCTTTCATTTAGCTAGTGCATGCCATGATATTCTGGCTGCCACTGTGAAGACCTTGGCTGTATCAGGTGATTGCGGTTGTAACTCATCCACATAATAAATGAGTGTTAAAAGCCTCTCTGACGTAGAATACCTGATAGGTCTAGTTCTCGCGCACACTTGTTGTTTTTTGAAGCTCTTATGATTGGAAGAGGTCTAGTTTGTGAAGAAAGGGGCACTAAGCCAATGGAGAATAGGTTTGCTTAGCACAGCACAGAACAAACCGCCCTTATAGTGCCTCACCATCAGTTACAACACGTTAAAACAATCGGTGATATCTGAGATGTAACAGGTTCCCTGAGCAGACTTTTGTTGGACCCTCTTTCAAATACTTTTTTGAGCATTCCTGCTCTCTCGACAGCTGACTTTCATTAATGGTTGAGTTTGAGATCACCTATTGAGTTCCCTACTTACTTTTAGTATTTTTACATCACCAGCCTCTATTTCTCCCCTACTATTTCTCACACCAGTATCATTGTTCTTCGCTCTGCGCTGTCTAATCCTATCAAAAAATATGCTGTCCACCTTTAATCTTGTAGTTGCACATCTGGCCCTCACAGCAAATCCCTCTATCATTTTAATCTTGTATCTCTTTTAACCTTTATTTAATCCTTCCTACTTCCTGACCTAGTGGAGAAATCTCATTGCCATTATTATAGTGAAAAATTACATTTACTGTTTGCAGCATTACTGAGATGTCTTCACTGAAGCAGCTAGTCTACAGTATTTTATCTCCTCTGTCACAGATTCACATTCAAATGATGATCCACTTACAGTATGACATTGAGCCTAGCACGGGTTTGCCTAAGACAGTAACCAGGCTGCTCTAGTTGCACTAGAAATTATAAAAAAAACAGTATTGGAAAACGTTAGCGTAGTCAAAGATATTTTGGTGTTAACCCGTGACCGGGGAGATAACATACTGTAGACCCTTCTTGACCCTTGATTTTCACACTTCAAATAAGGTTACATCATTCAATAATGTCCTTGTGCGAAAAAATTTACTTTTTTTGTTCATTGTAATGGCAAAGCTTTGATATGAACAGTGTTTGTTTTTTGCTATCCTAGACACTTTAACATGATAATATTAAAACAAAAATTAGGGCATCAATCAGTCAACAATAAAAATTTGAATGCAAGTGTACAATGAAGAAAGAGCCTGCGCAATTTCCTTACACTGAAAACAAGAACCACTTAAGATTCTGGTCACATTTCAAGTAACCGCTTAATACATGACCTTGTTGGACAAATGTGACCCAATTTATTAACTGTATAGCATTGATACCAATGGTGGTGGTAAAACACATAGCATGGCTATTCGGTGAGATATGCAATCAGTATAAGACTTTGTGTCAGGATCTGAATAAAAGCTAAAGATCTGGCAGCTTTTACATTATGCATTACACATACACACACACATTTATTTCCCAGTAACAGCATTGAATAACTCAGGCAAGCTGCTTGACAAAAGTCAAGGGTCAGCTATTTATGATTCTGAACTTGTGGACCGAAAATGACTATTAGTAGGAGTTGCCTGCTTTGTATATATCGCCAGGCAGTTCTAAGTCATGTTCTTTTATTTTTCATTCTGGAAAAATTTGAGAGGTGTAAATGCAACTATAATATATTTGAACTATTTCAAGTGATTCTCTCAATTGAGGCACACAGTCGTTAGTATTCAGAATAAGATATAGTGAAACATTGCGTTTTCTGTCTGCAGCATCACTGAGATGTCCTCACTGAAACAGCTAGACTTATTTGGTAATGATCTGAGTGGAGATGATAAGCTGAATCAGACACTTTCAGAACTGACTAATCTTGAGATACTAAATCTGAGCCGGTGTAAGCTGAGGGAGATACCTGAAAGGTAGTGTGTTATTGTTTGCTTTTTATTTTCTTCAATTTCTAATCCCTAATTACTAATTTGATAATGTGGATACTGGTTACACTCGTTGATACAATTATATTGAAACCAGAATTAGAATCAGTCAGGAAGAATGACTCTATCAATTAATTCAAAAACGTTTGACCAAATTTTTCATTCTGAACACACAATTAAATGTAACTAGAACCACTTAGGATTCTGGTCACATCCACTTCCAAGTAACTGTTAATTTATTGAGATTTTTGATAATAAGTAACACATTATATTAACTATATACCCTATAGGAGTTTAGTTTTCGCGGCATTTAGGATTCACTTTTTGCGTTGTTGCCTAGGTTGCGAAATTTATTGTATCTTAAATTAAACTCACTCACGATAATTTCATAAAGAATGTACAGTCATACAGGAATACACCTTACATAAGCATGCAAGCTAGTGTGGTGTAGTGATCTAAGTGTCTGCGTTGCAAATACATGAAGATTTATGCCCTGGGTTCGAATCCCAGCTTGGACATTTTTTTTAATTTTCACTAGTAACCTACTAGCGAAATTTAGTACTAGTGAAATTTAGTACCAGGTCCAGATAGCGAAATTAAACTCTAGCTAAATTAAACTCCTATAGGGTAGTATTTATGTTAAAGTAAGCTTGGTATCATGATGCATTGTTCCGTTCTGATGGTATTTGTTATCATTACCCTGACTGCAATAAATAAGATATAATGAAACATTGTATTTTCTATTTGCAGTATTACTGAGATGTCCTCACTGAAACAGCTAGACTTATCATGTAATAATCTGAGAAGAGATGATAAGCTGAGTCGGACACTCTCAGAACTCACTAATCTGGAGAAACTAAATCTGAGCCGGTGTTCTCTGAGGGAAATACCTGAAAGGTAATGGGTTAAAAATATTGAAACCAGAATTAGGGCAATATTTCTCACACTAGTAATATTGTTCTTCGCTCTGCGCTATCTTATCTAACGTATGCTGTGCACCTTTCATCTTTTAGTTGCACATCTGGCCCTCACAGCTAATCCCTCAAACTTTTGTTCCTGCATCCCTTTCAAGCTATATTTAATCTTTCCTACTTCGTGACCTAGTTGATAATTCTCAAGCAGATTCTAAAATTTCCAAAATTAGGCTGAGAGTCATGAACAGTGTGACTCTTACTAGATTTGACGAATATGATCTGATTCACCATAGAGCAAAGTAGAGCCATGTAGGGTAAAGTTGAAGGCCAGCCACTATAATGATATAAATATTACCAATAATTATTCCAATTCTATTTTATAATTATGCTAGAAATTGGGGCATAATATCAGCATAAAAAAATAACCTTTACAAATGCAATAATACAAATAATAGATCTCAATTAACAACGCAAATTCCATCGGGCCGCTAGATAAAACATACATAAAATAATTTTACAGCCAGGTTTGACCGATACTGGGACTTATTAGATGGTGTGGTGACATTGGTGGCAGTATACTTCCTGGAAAAAGTTTGACACTAAATGAATGCACAAAATATAATTACGACAACATAAATTAAAACCTAATATAAATCACATAGTACAGAATGGCGCAATAAGCAAATCCAAACATAACTTAACCTTGAAGGGATCCCTTAGTCATTCAAACTATATTATTCAAACAATTAGTCCACTTAAATTCCGCTGCTGGAATGAAATAGAGTGCCAATAAAAGTGCTAAATAAGTGTGATATAATAGTAACTTACATTATCAGTACATAGACGTAAATAGAAAGTTACAACTGATGCATCACGATTGTAAAGGTACATAACAATAGTCCATGAGTCTTCCAATGTATAGATTTAGGCATGTTTCGAAACGCTGCTCAAATAAAAATGTCAATTACTATGAGATGTTCTCACACCAGAACCCAAATGAAATGTGACATGTACATATATTTTTTGACAGGGGAGATAATTTGAGTATGATAACTCCCGATGCAGCCACATTTTCTAAATAGGTAAAGTAAATCACTGAATTATCAAGCTCACTGAATTATAAAATACAGTCAGACATTGCATTTTCTGTTTGCAGCATTACTGATATGTCCTCACTGAAACAGCTTGCCCTATCCAGAAATGAGCTGAATAGAGATAAGAAGCTGGGACAGACACTCTCAAAACTCACTAATCTGGAGAAACTAAATCTGTCTGCGTGTATGCTGAGAGAGATACCTGAAAGGTAATGTGTTATTGTTTGCTTTTAATTTTCTTTAATTTCTAATCACTTATTATTACTCATTGTTACAATAATATTGATAGAAGAATTAGGACAAAATCTATTAGTCAGGAAGAATGACTCTATCAATTAATTCAAAAACGTTTGTCCAATCTTTTCATTTTGAACACACAATTAAATGTAACTAGAACCACTTAGGATTCTGGTCACATCCACTTCCAAGTAACTGTTAATTCATTAAAATTTTTAATAATAAGTAACACATTATATTAACTATATAGTATTTATGTTAAAGTAAGCTTGGTAGCATGATGCATTGTTCTGTTCTGATGGTATTTGTTATAATTACCCTGATTCCTACACACCGGTATACCACAGGGGAAGGTTGAATTTCAGCCGTCTGTTTTTATTATGTCACTTGAATTTTTGTTCTTTGTTTTGTGCCATCAGTTGGACACACAAGCCTGACTAGCCTTGAAAGATAAAGAAGCACGGCTTTGATCAATCTAATCAACACCAAATCAACATTAATAATAACCTCCCATGAATCAGGCAACATGCGAATTCGAGTAACTCATGCTGAATAAATAACCTTTTGAATAAAAACAAAATGAAATACTTCAAATTTAGTTAAATATGGTGTGTAAACACATAGTGTTTCCTATCAGTCTTTCAGTTTATCTTCAACAAGATTAACTGGCCCCCTTTTGAGTTTATTCACCGCTACACAAGTGTTTATCCAATTCACCGTTATAATGGTTGTATTGATGTCAAATATCAGATCTATGGATCTATTAAGATAAAATTATAAATATGAGTTGCCTGTCTTGCCGATATCACCGGGTAAAGTGACTTTTTTATGTACTGAACTCTTATCACGATGAAAATATTTTAGGGGTGTGAGGACGACAAAAAATATTTGAACTTTTTAAAGGGATTCTCTCAGTGTAGTCACACAGTTATAAGAGCCAATCATAAGTCCAGCCACATTGTCTAAATATGTAAGTAAATCACTGAATTATTAAGCTCATTGAATAAATAAGATATAATGAAACATTGTATTTTCTATTTGCAGTATTACTGAGATGTCCTCACTGAAACAGCTAGACTTATCATGTAATAATCTGAGTAGAGATGATAAGCTGAGTCGGACACTCTCAGAACTCACTAATCTGGAGAAACTAAATCTGAGCCGGTGTTCTCTGAGGGAGATACCTGAAAGGTAATGGGTTAAAAATATTGAAACCAGAATTAGGGCAATATCTATCAGTCAGGAAGAATGACTCTATCAATTAATTCAAAAACGTTTGTCCAATCTTTTCATTCTGAACACACAATTAAATGTAACTAGAACCACTTAGGATTCTGGTCACATCCACTTCCAAGTAACTGCTAATTCATTAAAATTTCTAATAATAAGAAACACATTATATTAACTATATAGTATTTATGTTAAAGTAAGCTTGGTAGCATGATGCATTGTTCTGTTCTGATGGTATTTGTTATAATTACCCTGATTCCTACACACCTGTATACCACAGGGGAAGGTTGAATTTCAGCCGTCTGTTTTTATTATGTCACTTGAATTTTTGTTCTTTGTTTTGTGCCATCAGTTGGACACACAAGCCTGACTAGCCTTGAAAGATAAAGAAGCACGGCTTTGATCAATCTAATCAACACCAAATCAACATTAATAATAACCTCCCATGAATCGGGCAACATGCGAATTCGAGTAACTCATGCTGAATAAATAACCTTTTGAATAAAAACAAAATGAAATACTTCAAATTTAGTTAAATATGGTGTGTAAACACATAGTGTTTCCTATCAGTCTTTCAGTTTATCCTCAACGAGATTAACTGGCCCCTTTTGAGTTTATTCACCGCTACACAAGTATTTATCCAATTCACCGTTATAATGGTTGTATTGATGTCCAATATCAGATCTATGGATCTATTAAGATAAAATTATAAATATGAGTTGCCTGTCTTGCCGATATCACCGGGTAAAGTGACTTTTTTATGTACTGAACTCTTATCACGATGAAAATATTTTAGGGGTGTGAGGACGACAAAAAATATTTCTTTTCCATAAGATTCTCTCAGTTTAGTCACACAGTTATAAGAGCCAATCATAAGTCCAGCCACTGTTATCAGACAAACAAAAGACATATTGTAGCAACTAATAAAATTATGTACTGAATTTGTACTTTGCATTGTGACCCTGTCATTTAATTAAAAACTGATGACCCCCTTTAAGGTAAACCTTATCTCCTTCCTTCTGGAAAAACACAATTTCAGCTTCTGTCATTGACTAAGGTATCATATTGTTACCATTGATGTATTCAAATAGCTGTTTTGTATAGCAAACAATATCATCAAAAAATACTTTGTAAAACTCAACTGGGAGTCTGTTAGGGCCTGGACTTTTGTTGGGCGCACTTTCAGATTCTATGTTTCACAATCCATCCTTCACATTCCTGCTCTCTTGACAGCTGACTTACAGTAGTGGTCGAGTTTGAGATCACCCAGCGGGTTCCCTACTTACTTCTATCATTTTTGCATCATCAGTCTCTTTTTCTCCCCTACTATTTCGCACACCAGTAATATTGTTTTTCGCTCTGCGCTGTCTGATCATGGCAAAGAATGTGCTGTGCACCTTTATCTTAGAGTTGCACATCTGGCCCTCACAGCTAATCCCTCGAACTTTTCTTCCTGCATCCCTTTCAAGCTATATTTAATCCTTCCTACTTTGTGACCTAGTTGATAAATCACAAGCAGATTCTTAAAATTTCCAAAAAATAGGCTGAGAGTCATGAATAGTGTGACTCTTACTAGATTTGACGAATATGATCTGATTCACCTTTATATGCAAAGAACATTAGTTAGTGCTAAAAAATTCTATCGCTTTGTTTGGATGTCACACGGGACTAGAAAAGTTTTGCAGCTTACCAAGGGAGATAAATGCCAGTTAAGTATACTAACTATTCAGTCATGACTGCATCATTCCCATGCAGTTTAGAGCCTAAATATGATTTAAGGTAAAAGATACGGGTTATACTCTTCAATATAATAATATTGAAATGAAAATTAGGACATTCAATGTCAATCAGTCAACAATATAAGTTTGAATGCAACTGTACAACGTAGAAAGTACCTGAGCAATTTTCTCACACTGAAAACACAATTGAAAGTAACTAGAACCATTTAGGATTCTGGTTACATTTCAAGAAACTGCTTAATTAATGAACTTATTGGAAAAATGCGGCACAATTTATTGACTGTATAGCATTGATAAAGATTTACGGATCGATGGTAAAATACATAACATTCTCTTCGGTGAGATAACTCAGGCAAGCTGCTTGACAAAAGTCAAGGGTCAGCTATTTATGAATCTGAACCTGGTGGAGCAATCAAAGACGAGAAATTTGGTCGACCAACCATACATAAAGAGCCATACACCTGTTTAGGGTCAGATATGTTCATCTAATCCATATAATATATCATGTCTGTATAGTATTTATGTCAAAACTGGCTGAGGCTTTGCCCGGAACTGCTCACAGTGTGCTACTGAGTATTAATTGAACAGGTTTTCTGCTGAATTAATTAAAAAATATACAAACAAAAATAGATAAATAAGATGTGTATGAATTAATGATTCATACACATCATGCTGTCTACCTGCTCCATATCGATCCTGATAATCTAACTGTAGGTATATTAAATGATTATAACTCATAACATAAAAATATTTCTTTTCCAGTATCTGCTTACTGCCTGCACTAGAGGAGTTAAAGTTATCAGGTAATAATAAACTTCAGACATTACCTGATGATATAGGAAGAATGCAGTCACTAAAGGAGCTAAGCGCTGCAAATTGTGATCTGACTCAATTACCTGACAGGTGAGAATTCTCTTAATTGTTAGTCCTATGCTTATGACACATCAGTGACATCACTTACTAAGAGCTAGCTATACAACATTATTGGAACCTACAGACATCACCTGATTATTGAGATTGACAAAGGTGACTGAAAAATTTAGATGTGTCCGGCTGTGGCCTGACATATTGACATCCTAGCTGAGTATTTTCTTTATGATCAGTAACATGATAGATGATGATGTTATGTGCAAACAATAACTTTGCAAGGAATTACAGAATTTAAAATTTGACGCAATAAAACTCAGATAAAGATAATTTTAACGATTCATTATCGTTAGGCTTTCAGTTTAGTGGATTTTGTGACTTGGGATCTTACTGATGTAACTCAGACTATTGTCAATCAATGTATAACCTTTATTGATGAGCTTTACTGAGATTATTACCGTGAAATCTAAAAAGATTAACACAAACAATGACTATATATAAAAGCATTACACAGGTTCTCAGAAGCTGCAACAAATACACTCCTCGACACAATACTGCTCCCTTGATCCCCTGTTTGAAGAGTAAATTAATCTATTGTTCCCCCGAAATTGGACTGCACCTAATCCTGCAGATGAGAGCAGTGACAGCTAGTTTGGAGTTGAAACGAGTCTCCAGCATAAGCTGGTCAAACAAAAGAACTTTTAATTTGAATACATAATAAATGGGTTTGTTACGTAATGAATTTTATTGTGTTTTTGTTAAGCTGATGAGTATCTTTACAATAATCTTTTCAATCAATACATCAAATGGATTAGAAGAGGCATGTTATAATTCGGTGAGGTCTAGCTTGATATGGCTGTAGACATCTGATTATTTACTCCTCACATCAAAATATTTATATTCTAGTATCTGGTCACTGGCAGCTCTAGAGGAGTTAGATATATCATGTAATGAGAATCTACAGACATTACCTAAGGATATAGGCACGATGAGGTCACTTAGGAAGCTGAATGTTCAGGGGTGTAGCTTAACACAATTACCTGCCAGGTGAGTGATGGCTTCTCACTAGAAGGATAAATAACTTACAGATATTGGTGATCAGTCGGTATGACCTTTATGACATTTATGAGTGTTATTAGCACTAATGCGTTATAACTTTAACAGATCGTAATTCAGATGATCTGGAGTATAATTTTATCCTGACAACAATTTTTTTTTTTTTTGCATATTTCATGGATGAAATATAAAAATGAGTGATTTTTATTTCTCAAAATACTTTATTTCACCCGAAATCAACATCTAGTCAACAGTGCTTGTCTCTGATTGGTCTATATGTAAAAGTGTATTTCTGTAGTCTATGAGAGAGATTTTGTGAAAAAAATGTGACAGTTTCTTTATCAGTGATATTTTGTTCCAATTCTTACAAAACAAGCAGAATCAAGTTACAATTTTTTTTCACCTAGACATAAAATAGCACAAATTATAATTTCGAGTTACCTGCTTTACAAGGATTTATCTTCCATCACTTTACTGGTCAAGGTTTAATGTTTTTAGCATGATAAAAATAGGTGAAACATGTACAGTGTCAGTCACTTAGTTAAAAAAACACTGAATTAGATAAGCGGGGTTAGCAGCTATGTTTATGATTGCTATAATTGAAAAATAATATAATACTTGCTGTCTGTCAATGATGTGCATGCACCAACAGGATTCGAATTAACCAGCTCACACTGCTTATTGCATTCATCATTGTGTTATTTGTATTGAAATCCGATTTTATTTTCAACAAGAAAATTGTGATTATCAGAAGGAGTTGCCTGATTTGTTGATCAGTAAAATGCTGCATTTATACCTGAACTACATAAATGCATAATAATTTTTGCACAAAAACAAATTAAAACATTGAATTTTCTCTCTACAGCATCACAAAGATGACATCTCTGAAGCAGCTCAACTTATCCACTAATGAAATACTTGGAAGAGATGACCAGCTGAGTCAGGCACTGTCAACACTGCCTAATCTAGAGATACTAGATCTAAGCAGGTGTGGGCTGAATAAGATACCAGAAAGGTAACGTGTTATCTTTTTATGGAATATTGTTTGAAATTGTAGATCTATTTCACTTTGTAGTTTGCAGTTTAACTACAATGACATTGTCAGAAGAGAGTTGATGAGACAATGGCAAGATCCGTAACAATCAGATGCAGTGGGTATCTGCTTATGATCGTTCACATGAATTATTCTTTCTTCAGTATCTGCTCACTGACAGCTCTAAAGGAGTTAGATGTGTCGTTTAATAATGATCTGCTGATAATACCTGAAGATATAGACATGATGAAGTCACTAACCAAGTTAGATCTGTCAGGGTGCCATCAAATTCGTTTACCTGTCAGGTGAGTATGTTCCTCATGTTTAGTATTGTGATTGTGAAGATAATGAAAATGATACAACGCATCATGATTATTATAGTATGTATATCGGTTACACATATGTTAATCTAAGTGTTGAGCTGGTACTTTACAATATGAAATATTTTTGAAATTAAGAACAATTGACAGCAAAGAGTGACAAAGCCCTTTTGAGCGAACTGTGATAATCATTTCTCGTCTATCATTTTTTGGCATCTCTCAAGGCCTGAGCACACAATAGGCTATGAAATTCTTCTCTCATTGCTATTGCCCATAATAGTTACAGAGTACATCAGTAAACCGTAACGCACTGATGAATACTCTTCAACGTACACGGATCTTATGGGTTTTGATGACAAACTCAATGTATGTGTATTCTTACCAATCAAATGCTTTGTTGTGAATATTAATGAGGTCAATCAATCACAACTCAGTGGCCAAAATCTAGTGGTAGCTAAGTTGCTAAGGTGTGGTGGTGGGAAAATGGTCCCTGCTAACATGGGGTTGTGCGACCAACCGAAAACATAGCTACAACGTGTTTACCCCAATGTAGCAACGATATAGCAACGCGTTAACCGTGTAGTACTCTTGGGATCATCCCTTCCTTTCAATATAATAATAATGGTAATTTGAGTAGACATTTTCTTTAATAGGCGTATAATGCAGAATTGCCACCAGAATTGCGTTGGGCATAGTCCTGAAAGTATTAAAATCACTAAGATCAATACAGTCCTATGAGGCTGTGACTGCTTCACAAGTGCGGAATTAGGAGAGCATTTTTTTTACAGCAGTGTAATTCTCTTTTGATGTCCAACATTTTTTATGACCTTGATGAACAGCCACACAAGCATAAAACATGCTGATTTATAAATATATAAAACATGAATAAAGGTTGCTAATTTACCGGGTCTGCATGTTCAGATTTACTCATAGAAAAGTCACCTCAATAAACCTGATAACCTGGCCGCTCGCGACCACGTGCCCACTGGGTGTGTAATCAACTGATCAATGACCAATGAAACTCCTATATATGCGCAGTCAACTACTAGTCATGGGTTGTTTAAGTGCTCAAACGGTGCAAGATGCTGGTAGAGGCATTTCATTATTAACCCCTTTCTCCCCTCCGTTTATGTATATACCATACAGTGCCGGAGTTATGGCCACCTTCTTTGTGGTGAGACAACTAATAAATTGCTAGCTAGACAACTCCTGCCACAAAACAGTATATATTAGTAAACCATATAATTCCTCAACCTTACCAAATTTTGGAAGGAAAAATATATTGTCATCCCAAGTCAGAATCGAGCAATCCTGGGAACTTGTCAGCATATTGGTATGATGGATATGAAACAATATGTCTTGATTGCCTATGCAAACTATCCATTAGCTTGCTTAAAACCTTTTTCTCTTGTGTGACCAGTCTTTTTATCTAGCTTCATCTCAATTTTTGCGAAATGTTTGAAGATATCCTCTTTAATCATGGTGCCATAAGTCTCGCACTGTAGGGTATGTACTTAAACGGAGGGGAGAAAGTGTTTGATAATGAAATGCCTCTACCGGCATCTTCAACTGTTTTAGCACTTAAACTGAGTCATGGGAATACTCCGTATCAACGATACTGAGCTAATCCAGTTATTGAACCCATACAGATAGCTAATACATTTGAGTTACGGGCCGAATACACAACATTTTGCTCAAGCCTTTATGTGTAAGGTTAGCACATATATTGTTATACACATAGAATGCCCGCAAGAGTGATAATCATATACAACCGCATACCTTGGAGTCCTAGATATAAGAGAGCTCCTATAAGTATCGTAGTTCCCGCCGTGTGATGTCAAAACCTCAGGTCACTATACAATTCAAGAGCAGACAAGTCTCACATCATGTGTTGGACAGATATAAACCATATACTAGCGGTATTACACATGTAATGTTTAATATCTACATTTTTATTTACATCCTTTTACACCATTATATTTAGTATGGCGTCCATGGCAGGCCTGCAGTGGATAGTGATTGAGGTAGACATACTGAGACCTTTACCTGACTGGATAGGTAAGTCCATTTTCTTATTGCTCAAGTATTGCTCTCTTCCATATTTATCATATTTTAAGAAGTTCCTCATGTATCTTTGAGAGGGATGTTTGTTTAATTGTCCCACTTTCAGCCCCCTTGATGTATCTTAATTGTAAACCCTTAGTATGATCAAACAAGGAATCAGGATCGGTCTCATGGTTGAAAGTACAGTCTTGTGATCTTTGAAGTCCATATTCAATTCCCAATATCCCAGATTTATTTTCTGTCAATATTGCCATCAAATATGATTCCTGTCTGGAGTTTATCTTAATTGGTGAGATATCCCTGTTTCAAGGCAACTTCCCTTATGAAATTTTGGTTGTATCAATGGCATACAATTGTTTTGTTTCGCATGCAAAGTGATTCCAATTCCCGTCTTGTTTGAGGAAAGTAAGTTAAACCTGGGGTTTCAATCACAAAAGGTGGGCAATCCACCATAAAATCATATTGATGTTTCATAAAATTCAGGGGACTATTAATTTTGGAAAATTGATGGGTGACACATCATTACCAATCCATGAGCTCAAACGCAAATGGTGTGGACTTTTGAAAACCATTGGAAAATTGGAGAATTTATGCACTGCCTCTTTTTGATATCAGTAATCACACACAACTGCATAACTCCATTGCAGGTATAAAAGAAGATAGGATCGGACGCAGCGTAGCTTATGTGAGACCTACAAAATCATCCATGGATAAAAATTTCATGACAGCAGTGACACAAGATGAGACTACAACACATCCCGGAGAGGAAAGTTATTTTGCTCATTCAGTTGTGAATTTATGAGACTAACATTCTGAAATTTTCTGAATTCCATGAAAGCGTAAAAAATCACATGCATGATCTAATTCCTCCAACATGAACATGTTAGATGCAAATGAACACCATAGTTAAGACACAATCCTCCGATAAATGGACTCATGGCATGTGATAAATTAGATCACCAGTTGACAAAACGATCGACCGGGTAGTACACAGCAAAATATTAGTAGGTCTCAGTAATGTTCTCAGAACTTACTCCAATCTGTTGGGGTACTGGTTTTTGAGCATTGGAAAAGTTGTTAGTGAATCGGTGACGGCACCGGTGATTTCACTTGCTTGCTTCAATAAAAACTAAGTAAGCAAATTTTTTGAAAACTGACAGCATCTTGATCTCTTTTTCACTCAAACTAACAATCGTTTTATTATTATGCGTAATTATTTTTGTTTATTATAGGCTAGCACAGTGGGCACCAAGCCTAAAATTTATCCACCGAAGTATCAACATCAAGCTTCCGTTGTGACAACTACTGCAGGTGAACTGCTTATTTCACAAATGTATTATCGAGTAGTTTAATTACTGTTTTATGAGCTTGAATTTGAGTGTTAGATCAGAGTTGGGTACTCTCTAGCTCATACAGCTGAGTGAAACGGATAAATTATGTTTGGTTCAGCATTTGCACCATGTCAAAAAATTCATGGGGACATTGTTTGGGAAATAATTTCAGTATTGGGATGCCCAATTTTCATAAATTTCTGTTTTGATGACAGTTTTTTTCTGGAATTCTACAGTAGGAGGTTCAGATATAGCCATTTTGATACTTCTGGAAGATTCAATAAAGAATCATTGCAGGGTGCCATCCAATAATTATGATGGTGAAGCTTATATAAGCCAGCTTCATATGTCCTGGCATATAGAAAACTGCCTCTTAGCATAATAATGCTGTTTTTTATGCTATATTTAAACCTAAAACTATTATACACACAACTATTCACATATCACACATGTACCATATTAGGTACATTGTTATAACACTTAATGGCACTTAATCTTAAAACTTTGCTGCCGTTAGAAATGTATCCAGCTTTGACACATATTTCTAAAAAGAATTCTTCAGCATCCAAAATTCATGATCCATTCACTGCACAGATAACTCCTCTTAATTTTCTTTTAAATATTTATTGACAATAATCTTCATGATTGAAAGGGTGTTTTCGAAAGTGCCAGACCAAGCAAAACAACAAGAAAATGAAAGAAGAAAAATGGAAGTGAGACATAGATGGCTCGGAAGAATACACCAAAATCAAAGAGATGATGATGTCTTAAACATGCAATAGATAAATGTGTGTTGTCTGATTGCCTTCAAATTGTTTGAAGACCTGATGTGTTGCAATGCCTCAACAGGTAAACAAACAAAGAATGATAAGTTAAATGTTTATGTTAAACTATTTATTTCAGAAAACTTCCAGAAGAATGACAATACAGCAGCACATGACACTATATGTGGAATCTGTACATTCACAAGGCCACTACATACATTGAAATGCAATCACCTCCTCTGTAGAACTTGTATTTGTAAGTTTAATTCAGTTCACAAGTCACATTTGTTAGAGATCCTCCTTGACAAACTCCCTTAGCCCTTTCTCAAATAAAGAATTGGATTTTTTTATTTAATTTAAACTGTTTGTAGCCCTAAAAATGGCTTCACTCCTTTATTCACCATGGATAGAGCATATCTTGAATTTGAAATTGAAAGATTATTCAATTCTAGGAATGTCATAATCATATTCACATGTGACATAATGGTTATTTTCAGCGAAAATAAAGCAAGCAAGCCATGAAGAGCAACCATTCAAATGTCCGTACTGCAGAGAAGAGCATACAATTCAGGATCTTCTGACAGTATGGTTTGGTATGTCAATATTCAAGATTCAAAATATAATCTGAGCCATGATCAAAGATGAATACACCTCACAATTATCCCTGGGTACAAATAACTTCAATACAGGAACGCGTCATAGTATAGTACCACCAGTTGATGCCTCTGCATTTACAAGGTTAATCTCAATACCATATTTAAGAATGGGAGCTACGGAAATAAACCTTGATTTGTAGTTTTGTGGACAAATCTAGAAAAAAAACCTAGTTTTCTTCATAGGTTATCAATGTAGTTTGTTCAAGGCTGCCTAGTAATGTCTAAGCATTATAGAAGGTGTCATTTGCTAATTTGTTCGCCTTTTTTACGGAAGTTTAAACATCTTCCATTTTTCCAGCATAAACTTGTGATACAGAAAATGGTCTGCATTAAAAATTTCAGATTGAAACAGAATCAGCTGATTTAACAGAAATGAGAAAATATTGGAATTTAATATTTATTAATATAATAACTTAAAATTTATTCGATGGTCTATAACCACTTGATAATTGAAAGCTGTTTCTTCTGGTTCGCTTTCTCGTTCAGCACCTTAAATATGTTTAAGGAAATACTAAGTAATGATGTACGGCGGCGCCGCACACATCCAATTTATGACATTCATTGTTTTTGCAGTTTGTTTCACTTGCAGTTAAACCTATGGCAAATAAATCGGTACAGACTGAACTTTTTCAATGTTCAAACTATTCAACTGGTTTTTTTCCGCAGGCAATCACTGACACAGAATTTTATCTTACCTTATCTAATATTTCTCACACACAGCTCCATATCTTTCTTGCAGGGATAAAAGAAGACTTGTCCGGAGATGAGACAGCTTATGTGAAACCCACAGAACCAGCTGTTGAAAACAAAACAATATCAGCAGTGACACCTGAGGAATTTGTCATACATCCTGGAGAGGCAAGTAACTTTGCTTATTAAATGGACAAGTAGTGAATAAAATAAAACCGCCCTTATCATTTTACCACCCACAAATTCATAACCTCCTAACACGTTCTGATTGGGTTCTTATATTTCATGTCCTAAAAGAGATGAATGATATGAATGCACAATACAGCACAATTGAGAATAACACAATGTTGAGTTAAAATAAGAAACCAGGAGACTTTGATATAAATGCTGTCATGTTTTTCACAAAATCTACCTTCACACAGTCCTTGTCGCTCATATGTAGGTATGCGTAGGTCCTCAAACTTTTTCTGGATTGATGATAACAGCTTTCCATTGACAACTGCATACTCATAAATGTGGAGATGATAACAGAGTGACACTTGCTAGCTGAATGCTAACAATCATTAATCATGAAGAGTATTTGTCTGTTATAGGCCAGCATCTTTGGTATAGAGACTAAACCATCTAAGCCGAATATAAAAGAACATTCTTCCGTCTCCACAACTGAAGGTAGGTACGGTCATTAATTTGACAATTTCCTGTAAAAAACTTCTTGTACAATTAATCATCGGAAATGTCACATTACCATGTCTAGCATTAAGCACATGCACTGGTAGTACAGTGTCCTAGTGTTATGAGAATGAGCAGCTTAGATCATGAGTTCTTGTTTCTCAGAATGAGTGGTATTCGATGTAAAACACTGTTTGTGAAGATCTAAAAAGAAAGTGAATACTCTTTGAGTCCAATCTAACTGAGAATTGTTTTTCACCTTGGGTCACGAGGATTACCCAAGTTTTCTTCATTAAAGTGACATTCTTAACAATTGGATTATATATGCGTTTATATTCATTACATCAATTATAAACAGAACGATGAGTACTAGTGCTTTTCACTGAGCTCCCTTAATGTATTGCTGAGCTAGACGTTCCAAATTGGCTTCAGTAGAGGAAGAAATGCTGGTTTTTGTGTCAATCAAATTCGCCAACAAAACAGCAGAACAAGATTATTCCAATATAACATTATGGATAAAATAAAGCTTACACATAAAAATTTAGTATCAGATTTGACAAATAGTCAATTAAAATGTTTGATATAATTAACATACTACAAAATACACAAAATAAATTCAACCCCTCACGATTAGTAATTGAAGAAGACATTTGATTCGGCTGGTATAGTTAAGGCATCTCCTCCACTCCACCCCACTAATACATAGGAAGCTGAAAAAACCACTAAAAAGGGTAAAGAGGTTGACATATCTCTGCATGGTCAATTACAATAAACACAAAACATTTTTATATTTATGATCAATATTAAGAAAAATCCATATGCAATAGAATTCCCATAAATAATTTACTACATAATAAGAATGCATTAGATTTAATTTACTCAGTCACAAGATCACAGCTTTTGTCCAACTTACGTAGCATGAGTAATAAATAATAGTTATGACTGAGAGTGTAGTTTACCTCATGTGATAAGTTGAAATATAACATCATAAGAAATTTTATGGGCAGGTGATGTTAGTTTCCTATGGCTGAGTCGCTGCTCATCAAAATAATCACGGCTGATGGAAAAAAACCTGTCACGTTAGTCATAGCTATAGAAATTACATGATAGTTGGTATAAAGACATGAAGTTAGGCTTTCCGAAAGACTCGTTCTCGACTGTGTAATCATTACACTGTTGGTTATAATAATGAAGACATTGAGCACATAAACAAAAAAGTACATCCCAAAACAGGATAACATTGGTACACTCACTATGAGATTACTGGAACCACTGAATTGTTGTATAATTTTGGTAGGTTATAATAGATTGGTATTGTTGTAAGAAAATATTTCTATTTGAATTATGAAATGGTTATCTAACAGGGGATACAACACCTAAACAATTTTGCTTGAGAATCTGATAAGATTAGGAGGGTTTTATAATTGATGTAACCTCATTTATAATCCCTTCATTGGGACTGTATTTTATTTCCACTACGCTACCTCATTGTACAATACACATCACATTGGCTTTTGTGTGGTGAAGGGTCAGAGTTCAAGATAATGAACTATAGTGGTATATATATTTAAGGTGTATCTCCTTCATTAATGGACAAGCCGTTTCTCTAAGGGTTGTAAAGTCATATACTAGCTGGTTGGGTAATGTTATATGGGTCAAAAGTGAAAAATTCTAGAATTGTTTTTATTTGAGCATGAAAATCAGTGTGATGGGGGGACATGAAGTTTTTTTTAGAAGTGCAGAGGTACAGTAGGAATGACTATGTTCTGTGAAGTCCTCAAGCATGTAATTGCTCCGCAGCCAGAAACCAGTGTCTTTCCATAACAGCACCATCACCATGCAAGTTATCACCATGTCAGCGCAGCACAGGAGAAATAATTCACAGTGACTGCTTACAGTCCCTCTCCAGGTTTTGAGTTGTTCCCTCCAAGTCATGTGATATGCTTATCCTAACCCTCAACTGACAGAACACTCCCTGTTTGCTTGTAAAGGCTGACCGGCAAGCACTTTCCTGTCAAAAATAATATGGGTGGTGCCTTTAAATATTCATTTATTTGGATAGCATGAATATCATGGATAGCAGACTTCACATTGAAGCCTGTGAAAGATTTAAAAAAAATTAAGCCTATTGTACCGAGCCTCGAACAACCCCACATAGCAAAAATCTGAGATTTGGGGATTGATACAGCACAGGTGATAACCAATCACGGAGGTCTTAGAACATTTTGAAATTAGAATTCATAACATCAATAAAAAAACTTTTTGGCAGTGTCCAGATAAGAATGAAAGGCATTGAAAACCTCATATCGTAAATTTTCAAGTTATAGTTTTACATCATTTAATCAACCCGTTCAACATAACAAAAATTTACATCAACACTTTTCCAGCAAGTTCTATATATTCAGCATTCTGGTGACGATGTGTCCGCTCAATGTCAGAATACGATAGATAAATACTCAAAAGTTCTACTAAATAAATCATTGAGCTGACAACCTTTCCGAACTCATTAGTAATGCTACAGCTTTTCAGTTACCGATAGCCTGCCATCACTAGATATTCAAGTGTGAATCATAGGTAATTCCTGAAACAACCCCAATAGTGGGAATCTTCTCCATCAAGGTTGTGGTAATCATGCAATGGCAGCATCAAAGATAACACATTTATACACCAAAAAAAGCAGCAATAATTGCTAAATGGCCATCATGGCCACCCCTCTATCCAAAAGGTAGATGAATGTCCTGTTACTCTGCTTTGGCCCTGTAACTAAAGTTATTGTTCTTCACAAACAAAATCAACTTGCTTGTTTAAAGTTGGTATTGTCCGGGACACAGATAGGACAAACACCTTTGAGTTTACTTTTCGCATATGATCGAAGTCTTGGTCAAGTATTCTGAAGAAAGTTAATAAAACATGATCGATTTCAATTGTGATCAAGAATGGCAATGCAACTTCACAAGCTCAAGAATTTCAAGACCTGATCATCATAAAATGTGCGTCGCCATTGCGTTTCAAGCAGTTGTGCAAAATGTGAATATATCATAAGCTAAAAACGCAGAATGTGTGTAACAATTATACTTAGCTTTGAAAGAGTTTTTTCTATATCCGCTGATCGTAAATACCTCTTTCATGTAGCCCAATTTCAATGTAGAGAGAACAAGCCACAGCAGACATCTCATAGCATCATCATTATCAGCCCATATTATGGGCTGATAATGGTTTTGACATTATAGCTTAGGCTCAACGACATTGCACTGCTCTACCATGCGATGTTAAAAGCTTCGTCTAAAGCGTTAACCCTAATGTAATAGTACCAGCTATACAAAATTTGGATAGCTGATATTTTTACAGTAGGGTTTACGCTATAGTAAAGGCTTCTCCTGTTGCTTGCGTTTATTAACAAAACTAAAGCAAACTTCCGTAAGTGATCAAGCTGTAGTTACTTGACAATAATATTCACAACGGCAGAACAGGTTTATCTGAAACGAAACCAGTTTGTATTTTACCAGTAATGAGCGAGGAACAACTATATCCAGGAAGCCTGCCCAAAAGAAATATTAGACGACTTTTTGAATGCAGCTTCAACAGATATCATTCAAAATACGACAACCTGTAACCATTGATATAAAATGCCTGTATTATTTTGCATAAATAATGGTATATGTATCATGTCAATTCTGCTGTCTCATACTCGTTCTTCAAAAGCTGAGATCAACCCTGTTTTTTTCTAAATTATGAAATATAGGAGCCAATATCAATATGACTAACTTATTTACATCTGAACGAGGATTTATCACAAACCTACTATCACAATAAATACACTACTGCAGAGTATGAGCTAAGGTAATCTTACCCTTGGCATAGTGTAATCAACCTTCCGTAGTAACTCCTGCATGCAACTGACTGAAGCTGTGAAAGCTTGCATCCCCCAGCCAATTGGAATATGACAGTTTTCAATTAAGAATATTCTTTGACAAAAAGAAGACAACTTATAATTATCCCTCTAAAAGATCGCTTTTTCGAGCAAAAGCTTGCATTTATTCTTTCTTTTACGGCAGTTCTTTTTTCAGCTGATTCTGAATTTGAATCTGGATCAAAATTGGAGATTTCTGTGGAAAATGACAGAGGCGGACCATCAAAGGGATCAAACCAGGTAATTATACGAATTATCCTCCACCCACTGATGACATTAAATTGGAATTGTAAAGTTATTATCTTAGTTTCTTGGGTGGTTTGATCGTTCCTTATTGAGCTGATGTGTGCTTAACACCAGGATTGATGTAAAAAAAATAGAACATTTTCAAAAGTTATACAACACTAGACGTTAGCATTGCTACTTGGAATGAATTGCCTACCTTTCAGATTAGTATTTCAACATCCTGAAGAAGGAGGGATTTTCTCCAGCTTCAACTATAGCTATTAGGATTCAATGCGTGCATAAATGTATTTGCATGCTGAAAGCACCTCACCACAGAATAAGTGAATAAATCCGAAAGTTTGGATTCAGTTTTCATAATCATTTGTTTCTGACTGCAATGAGCAGATATCATATTTTCTTACCTCAATGATTACCAAGATAGCTGGGGGTTCCCCTATAGGAGGGGGGGCGACTAATAGGCCATTTCCTGGCTAACCCCCAATAAGTTAGAAATAAACATTTAAGTAAGTACAGTAAGTTGCTGGAGAACAGCATGGGCAGGGCAAAAACTTTATAGGAGGAAATTCGGCCTCGATACTTTAGAAAAGGCGGAAAAATTAGCACCAACTACACATGCACCCAAGTCACCTTTCACACATTGGGAAATATAGTAACATAAGGTAGTATTTTAGGGCGGGAGGGTGGGAATTGTGAAAAGACGACTTGTCACTTCAGTTGTCCTGAATGAATGGGATGAGAAAAACCCGCGAACTGACGAGATGAGTAAATCTACATAAACTCGCTATAAGGTGCGCCGTGGTACAGGATAATGCTTAAAGTAAGATCAGATAACTACAAAGTATGAGGCTCTGAGGTCAGATTAAAGCTAGTAAATTTATAACACCGTACTGTGTTATTAAATAACTGAGCCTTGTCACATTGCAAGAGAATAAAATGAGTTCTCTAGGTGTAAAAAACTCTGTATATTTTAACTTTGGCTGATGACATTTTTTTGGCTGTAGTGTATAAGACTTTTTCAGCTAAGCTAAACCTGTTCATAGCCCAACATGAAAAGAAATTTAGTGTTTTCTGTTGCTTCTATCTCCTCCTGCCTTTATTTGTCAATATCACTGATACGCCCTCCTTTGAATGACAGGCCCAGTTTGATCTCACAGTATAGGGTAGTCAAATTGATGGCTGGATGCATATCATAGACATTTTTGTCACATGCTGGTGATTTCATAAATGAGAGATTGTCAGGCTTGATGACAAAGATGGTTGATAATGTAATCCTTCCATAATCAAGCCAAGCGAAGCCTGAACGCTTGAACTAGTGCAATGCAAATTCAACTAAAATATGTACGATACAAGTATTCTAATATGAGCTGTTTGAATGCCCAAAGCATCTTTATAATATTTTCTCAAATAAGCTATGAGCCTAATGGATGAAAGACTTGGAATCCACATACTCAGTAACATGTGTCTAGCAACTTCCAAGGTCATTAGTATTATTTTCTAAGAGTGACTCAATATAGTATGTGAAGTAAGCTGGAAACAAAGTGGTGGTAATTCTGAAAATCTTTTGCTGTCCATACAAGCTCATTGATGATGCGCAATAATGATAATAATCAACCTAGACAAGAAACCATGTACATCATGATCATCATTATTATTTTAATTATTTCTATTGTTGGTTTTCACAGCTGTGAAGCTGGTGTGTGTTCGGTATTCGATTAGAACCCTTAACCTGAGGTCACAGTATCCTTGGGCTTCCTATAGAGCAGATAACTGAACTCTGTCCACTTCCCTCTCATCTATATCCAGCATGCTCATGTACTCCTCTAGTCTGGCTACCGCCCTCACAATCTTTGTATTTCTCTTGCTAGATCTTGATAATTTTCAACTTTCTCACCTTCCTCCTCATCAATTCTGCTATCACCGGGAACCGCTTTATCTATAATCCAGGTGTGGTTCATCTCTTTGTCCTTTACTATGATGTAAGGTCTGCGGGCTTGAATGACCTTATCCATCTAAATTGTGAAATCCCATGGAACATTCACCCTATCATGTTCTATTACTTTCTCTGCTGTATGTGCATACCAATTTCTCATCCATACTTCTTGCACAGGTTCCAATGGAAAAGCTGTGCCACTTTGTCGTGCCTTTTCTTATACTCAGTTTGTGCCATTATTTCACATACGTTGAGTATGTGAAATATTGTTTCCTCTCTCCCCATTGCACATTCCACATTTTGATTTTCTTCCTTCTTTTCTATGTGTACCTTCTTCAACTGTGTCGGTAATGCCTAATCATACGCTGCAGTGACGAGCCCTTCAGTCTAATTTTCATAAATCCATGCTATACCCACTTATATGTCATTGTTTCGTCTACTCTTTCTGCTATCTTTGGGTATTGTCCATTTAAAGCTCAACTTACCTTTAACTGTATTTACAATGATAACTAAAATCAGCTATGCTCATTTAACTATTATCACTCTACCTATAGCCTCAACGGTAATTACAGTGATAAATAGAATTGACCAAATTCACATGTTGCTAATCATGCAAGCGATATAGCAAATGGCAACATAGCCTCTTGAGGTAACGTTACTTAAAAATCTCACAAAAAATTGGCACAGGGCTCCAATTTTTGTGAAATCCGGATAGGGTGGCTTCTTGTGACAATACGTTGTTGATCATTCAGTCCTACTTATGTTTCATTATGTCCCTTTTTGTAGAGTGTGCGTAAAAGAGAGGATTTCCTTAGCCTGAGACCGGTGTTCAAATTTGCATGAGCATGTAAAATCCATATTATCTGTATATTATGATGACAAAGAATTCATAGTATATCGTTTGTAGCCTTTTTGTCCAAAGTGACAGTCACATTATTATTCTACCAGGTTGAGCAGACTTCCTCAGGGAAACACATCGACATTCTTAGGCTTCTCTCTACTCCATCCGAAGTTCTGTCAGCTTCAGCATCCTCATGCACCACCTGCACACTGGTATCAGTAACTGATGTCACAAAGCAGGAGACATATCATGTACTGATGCTGGCAGCTGGCCATATCCAGTCTGTTATGGGGTACAGAAAAGTCAGAGAGAACTACATTTGGGAAATATCTACCATTCATACCAAACAGCCAAAATTGTACTCCCTCTTACTGAAATCACTTATCACAGAGGAAGAACAGAAGTTGCACTTCAGAGAACTATACTGTGTGGGTACAATTTCATTCGACATGATTCAGAGTCTAGCCAATCAGAGTGATCAGACGAAAATGCCTGATTTTCAAAAGTTTCCAGGAGATGTTGAATACAAACACAATGAGCTGAAGATCCAAATTAACCAGCGTGACTGTTGGATTAGATTCAGCCTGAAGCCACCTAACAGAAAGCACGAGCTAGACTCTGTCAAAGGAATCGTTGAAAGCCCACAGGTGAGTTATGTCACTTTTGTCTATTCTGTCCGTAGTTCACTTCAGATCCCTCCAAATTTGAAGAATAGATGGGACTATGCCAAATGCCGCCCATGCCCAGAGTATAAGACTTCTCAGGAATTGAAATCAAACCAAATCACATATAGATGTTCCTCTCAAATCACGTCAAAGCTATAAAGGGGTAAATGAAAAACACAGTTTCTGACATTGACTTCAAAATTATTTGCAAATATGGCTAATCTTATGGTGGCCTAATTGCCCATATTGCCCATATTCATTAGTGGAAATATGATTGATGATGGACAGAAACAAGTATAGTGTATGCCAACAGGAAATACCTGAACTATTATAATGGTTATAGCCAAACACAGCCACCATCAAAAGGCTCATTGGTCTCAGTACCAAGCCACCTTCTTATTGTTACTGTAGAATAAATTACATGAGGAAGTTGCATTTGAAATTATTAATTCAGGGTGCCAGAAATGGCAAAGTCAGCAGATTTTTCATGAAGATTACTAGGCTTTTGTTAACTTCCTTTAGAATCAAATAGAGCAACACTTCTGTAAATTAGGACATGTGTTTATACATTTTACCAAATCGTTTGAATTCCCAAATGAGAACATTGATCATCAAAACAACCTTTGACTTAAGATTTATTTCTCTTTATGAAGGATATCCATTCAATTTCTTTTTAGATGGGTTGCTTCCATGATTCAGACAGCAGCTCAGAGGAGAGTGACAGCAGCTATGACTTGGATTTGCTTGATTCACTTGACATACCAGGCGACTCGCTTCCAGTAACTGTTGTTTGGTTGAACTCTGAAAAGAAAATTGGAAGTCTCTACCACATGATTGCTGGGTACCTTCGCCATAATGTTGAGTTCAACAATGAGGAGTGGAAAGTCAGGAAGACTGAGCTAAACAATGATTTGCTTCACAGTCAAATACAACAAGCATGTGAAAAAAACCTACTCAGTCGACTAGATTCAGATGAGCGGGACAAATGGGAGGAAAATACGCCTTCTTTTGTTGTAGCTGAGGAATTACCTAGCCATGAAGGAGAGTTCAAAATCATAAAACCTGAAATAGCTGATGAAGAAGAGGGAAAGGCCTATACCTATCATCATCCGAAATATGAACAAGTGTTTGTGAGAGTCTATGAGCCGGCAAGTCCTTCAAAGAGCGAGTACTGTGTTGGGGAAGGGACATCGATTGCATCAACCCTGGTGAGCCATGCAGTACATGTATGATTACGCCGCTTTCAATCAGATATATTTTCATGAATATTTTATTGCATTATCATGTACAGTGAACAAACAATAATATTCAGGAGTTGTGAAGGATAATCAATGAGGCAATCAAACCACGTAATGTAATCATAATTAAAGCTTTTGATCACATTGAAAATTCGAGTGCAGTACGAGCTGTCCAGCGGGTAAAGATTATTAACTAAACTTACTAACATATGCTCTCATATAAAACACATGGCAATATAATATGAAATCACTGTTTGCTTCTGGAAACAGGTGCTGTGAATGTGATTGTTTTCATCAAAACAGCTACTCATGATAGTACAAATTCATTCTTTCCAGATGCATAAACCACACCCAGAAAAGAAGCAACAGTTAGAGAAAGAGCAAGAGAGGATATATAAGCTACTGAAGAGAGAGGATCACACTGGAGATGAGTGTGATGCTCAAGACAACAAGGTAACACTTGTGATCTCAACAACGCTTGAAGAAACAGAAGTCAGCTCATCCATTTACGTGTTCCGAGGGATTATCATAGACATTAATTCTCCACAACTCAGTCGATCTGAATTGGAGGCTGGCTGGCTGACATCAACACACTGGATGACTAGCTCTGACATGTTAGACAATCTTGATAGGGAATGGGAGGCAGTTACAGATCAACTTCAGGATTTTGACCAGAAAGAATTTCATAGGGGTCTGTTCCAGAAGCAGTTTGGATCCATTTGCTTAGCCTCATTGGAGAAAAACAGTATAAAACTAAGTGTTCCTCAGAGCAACCAGATTATATCATCAGGGTGTAGAAAACTCAAGCTTGAAGGAAGCCACGGTTCAATGGTGTTTCGACCAAAAGCAGACCAACAACCACCAACAAGCAAGAAAAAGAAGAATGCTGAGCGACCTCAGTATCAGTTTGAGCTATCACTCACTCAGAAAGAGAATATGGGAGGCAACGGGCCTCAAAAGTACAGGATAGTTGAGGCAATGGTAAGTATTGTTTTGACACATTTTTCTGTCCAAATTATTGAAAAAATAACTATAAGTTAATTCATTGCTCATGTTCACAACCCTTGAACTAGGAGAAACACAACCACAATTGCAAAACATTCACGCTGACATATTTCAGCCTGATTTGTCAAGTCTCCGAGTACACAGTATTTTATTGAGTAAATTCTCAACTTGCCCAGCTAGTCAAATTTTGAATGCTAAATTAGTCTTTATATTCACTAATTTCAAATATGACGAATATATTGTTGTATATATGACAAAGTATATTTTTTCTAATAGATACTTCGTCATCTTTGATATTAGTCAACCATAATGTGCACTGCATCAATTCTAATTCCAATGCTAATTATCATGCTGGTAGGGGATAAATTCCTGAACTTGCCCATAATTTAAGGTCCATTCAGTTGGTTTGGAGTGTAAAATTATATTTCCTCGACATTGGATGTGTTATAAACTTTACATAAAATTTTCATTTTATGATATATATTTTATTCGATTGCTTTGTAACATTCTAGATCATCAACAGAAATACTCATTATCTGCAATGAATATTTACTACCATTGTAATGGTATGGCATCATCCTCTGCAGTAGTAACAGTACTTAGATCTTTTTAATCTGCTTTTTGTAGTGCCTCCCACAAAGTTGTCGGCAACCAGCAGATATGGACCCATTTGTCTCCCTGTATCCCCACTTTAAAGAGTCAGCTTCATCAGGTACAGAATCAAGAACTTCAGTAATCAGTATGCACCAAGTTCACACAAAAGTTCACAAAGGAAAACATTATCTGAAGGTGCACACAGAGGAGTTAAAATCAGACTTTTTCATCCTTGCACAAGGATCCTTCGGAAGCATCATACTCCCAAGCATCACCTACCATGACCCACTTAACAGTTGGAGCAGCACCACATGCATAAGGAAAGAGCCAGTACTCACTCACTATTTGGAAAGTCAGTGGAAAAGCAAGTTTGATGAGAAGATGACAAAGTTTTGCCTGTTTCTTCAAACATCAGGTGAAGCTATCAAACCTCTTGAAGTCACAGTGAAGATGAGCGACAAGGTGATTTTTGCAAAACCGAACAAGAATAGGCTTTCGGATTCAAGTCTGATCCGTGTGTGGGCTCATGATCCAAGAGTGAAAGCTTTGTATAGTCATTTAATGGATTCTGAAAAAGGGAAGTCAGCTCTCTCAGACATTCATGAACACTACAAGGATAAGAAACAACTCAGTCCAGAAGATCTGATGGAGGAGGAACGTACTAAACGATTCGAAGCTGATCACGGAAACAACCTGCCTTGTTCATTCATGTACCCCACAATGCAGATTGAGCATAGTTTCCTACCCATACTCTGCCACGTAGGATTTGCTAAGGATAGTGAAAATATATATGCCTGCCCTACACAACCTGTTTCTGGATGCTTGGTAAGAGCAAGTGACAACAGGGCTCATCTCAAAGCAACACAAGAAGGACAAGCTCCAGTAAAGATAACGGGAGAAACTATCACAAAGCTCATAGATATATATGAGGATAGAATAAATAGAGATACTAAGTACAAAAGTAAAGCTAAAAGTGGAAGCAATCCACCATTAGCATCTGAACCCACTGAAAGCTCAATCACCCAAGGAGCTTGTCTTGAGGCAGCCCAAGAAAACAAAGACGATGATAATGGAAAATTGGAAAAAACATCGATCAAAATGCAAAACAAAATTGAGGACTTCCAAAACCTAACATCTGGGGGAGGGGAGGGAGAAGAATTGCTCAGAATGCAGGCTGGTAATGGAGACCCACTGCTACTTGAGAATCAAGGCAATTTGGATGGAGGGGAGGAGGAACCTTTACTCAGAATGCAGGCTAGTAATGGAAACTTAACAGAGATAGAAGCACAAGGCAATGTGGATGGAGAGGATGGAGACCCTTCGCTCAGAATGCAGGCTAGTAATGGAAACTTACCAGAGATAGAAGCACAAGGCAATGTGGATGGAAAGGATGAAGACTCTTTGCTCAGAATGCAGGCTGGAAGAAGGAAGAGGTCGAGATGGAGATGTTGCTGGTGATGATCAGACATATTCTATATAAATGATGTATTTCAATTAGAGTTATGGGGCTCTCTGCTGTCTTCAGAGAAAATAGAGCAATCTTCAATCTTCAAAACAACTGGACTCCAGATGAGTCTGCTGTACCTAAATGACTGTGAGAATTGAAACAACAAGCTTAATGGTTAATGAAGATGATCATATTTTTCTAGACAAACAATATACCTGGTGGGGCTCAAACCCAGGATCCTGTGATCCAAAATCAGTAGCATGGATGGGTTTTGACAGGGAGGGTGGTTTTGGTTTGTTGTTGTATGGAGTTACCTGTTCAAACCAACAAACCCATCCTGAGTAGATAACTCCAACTCCAGTCAACTTGAAATGGGGAAATCTTCGATCGGTTTTTCATTTAAATCTTTTCTTCAACTTTGAAACGCTCAATCTTCAATCTTCAGTAGAATACGCGGGTAGCCCCAGTTATCAACTTTTACAAATGTTTGATGTTTTAAATTGAGTTTCAGCGGTAGAATTATGTGAGTTACATGATATGAGATAATATGATGAAAGAGATTAAATTGCTCAGCATTCTTTCATTGTCATGTGATGATAGCGCTGTAAAAGGAGAGGGCATTGTTTTTGATGAATTATCCCAACCTTCAGTATCTCTTTCCTTTCAAAAGCTTTATCTAATCTGTATGTCGGTGGCATACGTTGTTTTAGTCCAAACTGACTTGAGCTGTTTCCATTTCAAGTACCATGAACAACAGAAACACAAAGAATTGGAACATAAAGTCATTACTGTAGAAATATCCTACTCCTGCTCATTCAATTTCTTTTATTTTTCATTGATATATATTGCATGATTTTAGCTTCTGATATAATGAAATTTGATAAGCTATTTAGTACTTTCTGAGTCGTATTTTAGATTTGCATGAGTGTAAGTTTGGCACCAGAATTATTGTCATGGTCATACTCCTGGCACAGCAAATTCACATGGGAATTTAATTAATCTTCATAATTAACAAGACAGGGAGCGGCCTACCTATTTTACTCTTCTAGTATTTCTGCTATTCACTATTATCGCAAACTGGTTGCGAATATTATTGTACCAAATAAATAGTTGTAGTTAAAGAATTGTAGAGACTTGTACTTTATATTTTCATCAATATGCAACAAAAAAGTGGTTGGATTTTTGTGATGAATAATATTTAAATATACAGCTATGATAATATACGGTTCAGAGCTATTTGGTAATCAAAACATTATTGTGTTATAAAAAAATAAGGAGCGTAGTAGCATAACAGCTTTGGTGCACGATTCCTTACCGCGCTAAAATTCCAGGAGTAGTTCAATGGTTACATGGTTTTTGTGGCTTTTTCAGATTTATGTACCCATTGGACAGGTAGATAAGACTTCAACCAGAACATCAAATTCATTCCGAAGTTAGCTTAGATCAATAATTTTATGCTACTGACCCATAGTAAAGATAATAAATTAAAGCCACAAACAGGTGGTAAGCTAGTTTGATTTGAACTTCGAAAAACCAATATTGACCATAACATAACACAACAATTATTAACTAAGATTTTTTGATGTGGGTTGAACTGGTAGTAATGTAAATTTTCCCAGGGCCATTCCTTAAGGGAGGACAGCTGCACTATTGCCCAACTGCGCATTTGCAAGGTGCCCAAGGATGCAATTTTGCAAATATGCACCTATTTGTTACTAATAACAAGACAGCCAGTTCTCTATTCAATCATATGGTAACAATCCTTAGAGAGCTGATGAGTTTGTCAGCCATCAAAACAAGAGGTCAATAACAATTTTGATATACTGACACCATTAATTCAATAGTAATATTTGACCTGAATGGTATTGAACTTTTATGGATCAATTAAACCTTGATGGTGGTCGTTTCTATAGTTGTTTGATGCCTTTTTTAAATACTCGCCAACCGATTCCAAGCTGGAAGGTAAATTTCCTACGATGTGGTCAAAGGCATAGTCATTGGGGTATGGTATGTTCACATGAAAATCCGAAGTAATTAATTCTGTCTGATGATGTGTATATAGCTTTCACTCCAGAATGAGGTTGTTGGTAGAATGTCTGCTTCCCACAATTATATATCCCTCTAAGTTTTCTCTTTTGTAATTGTGTGATTTGATGGCTGGAACGCTTGGAACAAATATGAGCATGTCTTTTATGTTGTTTGTAAGAATAAAGTTGAGATAGCTCCAACTAAGTGGCAGCGCACTTAAATACGGAGTAATACGTCATTGCATACTGCTATAGCTAGTAAAAAATCAATCACAGTAGGAAATCTAATACGAGCTGGCATCAGATCACTTTGAAACTAATGATTTGTTTCTTCCTGATTTATCATTTGCAGTTCCAGTTGCGTTATGGCTGGACGATTCCGAGGCCAAGTGCTGATTTGGCCGGAATCCAACACGGCTAAACATCACAGACGGGCAATAAATGGTCCGAATTGCAAAGTGTCAGCCCCAGGCTTTTCAGGGATTCGGTGTTTCAACCCGTAACTCACAAAAGACCTAATAAAATATTTTCTATGAATTCAAATTTTATTCATGAAAAAATAGAATCATATCTAAGGTTTCACTGGAAATCGACCAGGGATAAATGATATTAAAGCTCGGCCCCTTTTAATTAGGACCTTGTTTTCTGGTATGAAAAATTGCCTAAAGTACTCGTCCAGGCATATGCCATATGCTTTGCCAAGCTTTCATCCTGCCATTACAGAAGAAAGTGCGGCCTTGGTCAGCACCATATCCTGCTGGTAATCTCTTACATAGTCTCATTAGTGTATCATTCCACCTCTTTAGTCACTGTTGCAGTGTTGCACTTTGGTCAGCGCCATCAATGGTCTACTGGGCGACATAAAATTGCCACAAGGTTTTGACTTGTTGCTGAAGAACTCTTATCCGTGTGCAATATTTCCCTCATCCAATGTCAGTCATAGTGAAGAATCCATGACATTACAGGTTTAAAATGTGAACAGTGTTATTTACAATTTCAGATAATACTGATATCAATATATTTGGCGATGTTGTCATTCAATTTAAACTATCCCGCTCACATGTGTGATAGGATCAAAAAGGGGAGATCGATTCCTGCTAGAAGAGTAAGGATGAATGGCGCATTCCACACAGGGATCAACAACCTGCCATTCTGATTGATACAGTAATAGGCCTAAGCGCAAAACCTCCAAGGTGAGGTGTATAGCGAAGAAAGGTACTATTATATGTGGGACATTATCATCGCTGCTTGCTCTTGCCTGATGTCTTGCTGTTATTCTGACCGAATGACTGAATGACGGCGATATGCAAGTTATCTCAAGTGCTACAGAGATGTTATTCTTGATCACCATTTTTTCAGCTGCCATATTGGTTATGCTGAGCATATTCTTTGTTCGTAAGTACATCACAATTTATGTTCTCAGGTCTTTCATGAGGCATAAAGCATGTTAGATATAATATTATCTAAAACTCATTGCGGTTACGTTTGTGAGTAACAGTTCAGTTTACAAGAAGCTTAAACCAGTGATGTGTTAGAACTAAGATTGAAAATATAATATCATATTATATTTTGATTTGGTTTGTGAATTTTGTAGCACCTGATTGCTGATGTTTCACATGAAATTAGCCATCAACTCTTGATCAATTAGGACTCATCTGAAACTCCTATCAATACAACTGCCAGCACTGCCACGCCAAACATACTGGAGTAGTGGATACTCTCTACAACATACTCCCCACTTTCATCACTGCCACACCCGGATTTAGTTTTTCATCCCTCCACCACTGACAGTGGAATGGGACGCAAAAACCTGGTAGCCACACCAGGTGCATTACAGCTTGGTCTTGTCAGGATGAAGATCCAGATCTCCAATTGCCATATGAACCTGTACGTTTCTGTTTGCACTAAAATAATGATAAGGGTAAATGAAACATTGATACCAGTTTTACACACTCAAAGGTGTGTTTATATTATCAATAAAGAGTTATGTGGCATAGATAAAAATTTAGACATTACAGCAGTGATGAGATCTTTGGTTGTATGTATATAGGTATAATGTATATGCCATTCATAATGCACACAGCACTTGCCATCAAGAGGACTTTATCTATTTTTAGGCTACGAAGATAGGTATGTTAGAGACTCTCCTTGTCATTTCGTGTACGGGGGGGGGGGGGGGGAGGATACGTGTACGGGGGATATGAGTTATGCGTTTATGAAGATAATTCCAGTAGCAACTGCATTCGATCCAGCACAGCTCGAAAGAATGATGAACAGATCCGGGCTACACAACAGTTCTTTGGAAGACATCTTGTCACAGTCAGGGCAGACCTTTGGTACTGGATTTGTTGATCTATTCCAGATAATATACAGTGTCATTTGATTATTATTGTGACCAATCATGAATTTAAACTTTATGACATTAAGCAAGGAAAACCGTTTATGGTGTTTGCTTTGCAGTTTTTGGCAATTAATAACCTGACACATTGGGTTAATGCAAGCTTTTTAGAGTTCCAAATTTTCCAGAACATCCTGTGAAATAATTTCATTTGCAGTCATTCTGTGTGGATAGGAACATTTCAGTTCCTATTTCCTCTTTCGCTTTCCTAGGGACCAGCCGTGGTGCAATGGGTAAGGTATAAGCTTTCCAATCGAGAGATCCCTGGTCGATTTCCAGCGGATCACGGTGGTGCCAGGATGAGAATCCAACCTCAAATGCTACTGCGCTCCATCACAGATCCAGTCCATAGATCCATACTGATACCGAAAACCCAGAAAGACCAAGCAACATCAAGGTTTCTCACACAGTATCACTGGGTATCGAGACTATAAACGGATGTGAGTCTTATTTCCTCTTTCACTCTTCTATCCTTTTCACCAGTACATACTTTACTTGAGGTTGATGTTGAGTACAAGAGCTCAGATGGTTCTGCACAGACAAGGCAGACTCAGAATAACTTAGGTACTGATATGTAAGCTTGACTAATTACATCACAATGCCATGTTTTGTACTGTGGTGTTAGCTAAGGAGAGAACATGCAGTAAGTTCTTTTATTTCAATAAAGACAATCGAAGTGACTATGATGTTTTGTCTATTGAAGACAAGGCCAAAAATGTTTGTCACGTCTTTGAACCTCTAAAGCCTCTTTGGATCGATTGAACTTCGGTTCTCCGGTTTGAAACATTCCTAAAGAACACTCTAGTTAGATACTTGAGTTCTCAACTTGCCAGAACCTCTGAAAAACTTGTTTAGTCATCAAAACTCAACTACTCGGTTACTAAGTGAACCTTCTCTCAGAAGAATGTTTCAACTACTTGGGCAGTCTTAACAGGTTTTTGACTGCAAAAAACTCGTACTGGGCTAATTTTGAGAATAACCCTAACACCCACGCTGTGTTGCAAGGGTTGGCCAGTGTGGAATATACTGCGCTATGGGAGGAGAACACAGCTAAAAGTCTTTCATTGGGAGATAACGCCAACAGAAAACAATCAACTTCCACCTTGATTTTTATAGTAATTGAGACGATGTTACCTCGGCCTTGCCTCGGCTTGTCAACAGAGATGTGAAACTTGGACTTATGGATTAAAAAGTACCATATCTTAAGTAAGGTATATACTCCGAGGTACCTCCAATGCCAACAATGTTTAAGTGAAAGCGAAATTGTAAACCATGCATGTATCGAAATATTAAGATTTTGAATAATTATTAAAGATGGCAATTTTTATCTAGAAGCTTTCATCACACACTTTTTATTTGGCAGACAATTTAAGCTAACTTTGATCAACTTAGAACATTGATCATCAATATGATTTTTACGCTACAAATTGGTTAAATTAAAAGATTTCCCAGTATTCATGGACTCGATGTAACGCCTTAAAATGGACTTAAATGAGAACCAATCATTATTCAACAAAAAAACATGTGATGAATGACTAATAAAATCAGGATAGTATATAGTAATCATAAGGTCTATGTCTGGACCGTCGTCCAAAAAAGGCATCAGTGCCGGGCACGTGAGTCACCACCCTCCTCCTCTCTACCTGTCCCAGTCTATATGTGATAACCAGCGATCAGCCACTAGCTAATATCTCATTGGCTTTTGATACTGCCTGGCTCTCACAAATCAAACTGATCCTCTGCAAGGCCGAATCATCCAGCTTTCCGATCATTCTGATTACTGACTCAATCATTGCTGCCCTTTGGTCAGGAGATATGATAGAGATATCATGCTTACAATCTGTATTTATTGGTGAGGCAGAAGCTGTTTGACGTCCGGTGGATATTTGGTTTGATGATTCATCATCTGATGAATCCGTTGATACGAGTGCTGAGGATTCATCACTGCCCGATGTCTCAGAATAAACTTTCTCATAGGGCTTCTTATTGTCGACCTCGCCAATGTTCTCTGCATCTGCAATGGGAGAGACAAACATGTATATGATGTGAAATGATAATGTTCTCATATAATTTCCAATACCTTAAAGCAGTAAAAACTTGCAAGCGGGCACTCTATAAACTAGGTCACGTCCTGCCTACATAGACCTGATAATGAAAACAACTTTATCTCTACCTCCTACTCGTTACCTAGATCAGGTCCAGTATGTCTGCAAACCGAATTACTCTCAAATGCCACTTTTTGCAGCTAATGGGAAGGATAAGAGGGGCGGGCAACTCAAAGAGCAGATTTACTGGATCAAACTTGAACTTTATGGCTTTTCATATAAACTCACATAAAGAACGTACTAATTCAACTTGAATATCAAACCCTATCAACCAGACCTGGTGGAACAGTGCAGGCAGTCACTTTGTACAAAGTCTCCTCAATGATCAAATCGGTGGCAGCTTCCTGTATTATCATCCAATCACGATCCAGATCTTCTTCGGTTGTATGTGGCGATGTCACACAAAACCTAAATGGCAAGTCAAAAGTACAGGCAAACACACAGAAGCACACAGACCACCTCATGTGATTTCATATATTATAAGATAGCTGTCATCTGATAACTGTAAAATCTTATAAATAGATGTTGGTTAAAATTGCAAGTTTGTCTCTGTCTGAAGACTGAGAAATAAAGGTGCCTTAAAGGCGCGGCCAAATGTTTGGCGCCAAGACCCTTTCAGTTTGCCGGCTGGTCAGAGCACACCTGAGGCATCAATTGAGCCCAGTAGTCAGTAGAATGCGGCGGAATTCAAACCTGAGATCTCCAACGCTTGCGCATTAGAGGGCAGGCGCTCTAACCAACTGAGATACCTTCTACTCAGCTTTAATTGGAATTGAGAATAAAACTACATCTAAAAACACATATATTAATTGTTCCTAAACAATCATAATTTGTGCTGACAATAATGTCCTACCTGATGATATACACTCCTTTCAGTGAGGCTGGTACCACCTGAATCCTACCATCCTTGTTCAGGTTCTTCTGTCTGTCTGTCTGTCTGTCTGCCTGCCTGCCTGCCTGCCTGCCTGCCTGCCTGCCTGTCTGTCTGTCTGTCTGTCTGTCTGTCTGCCTGCCTGCCTGCCTGCCTGCCTGTCTGTCTGTCTGTCTGTCTGTCTGTCTGCCTGTTCTGTTCACTTCTTCCTTCAGTCTGAACACAATCAGTCCGAGATGACGCGGAGAAACAACTTTGAATCTGCCATCAGCTGAGACTTTATTCTCAAAATACTTTGCTGGCTTTATTGTCTTCGAGAAAGAAAAATGACAAAATTGCTAATGTCCAAGTCAAATCTCTGTGAGATATTTGTATGCTCTGGAGATTTCACCAAGGAAATTTGACTGAAACTGATTCATTGAAGAAATAACAGCAACAAATTTGTAAAATATTGAAGCATCGCTGGGCAATATGTTCACCTCAACTATTTTTTATTTATATAATGAGTCTAGTTTTGCAGCATGTGTACCTCATCCCCCTCTTGTTTAAACTAACACTGAGTCTCATTGATTGTGGAGTCGAGTGATTAGCACTATCACAGTGACCACATTTGGCCATCCCAACACGACCTGGTTGTTAAATTAATCTAAATTTGATGAAACAGGTCCACTGTAGAAAACATTATGTTAATAGTAATTTGGTATACCAATAATATCATAAGGATAATACATCGTTTCAATGTTTTATGTGCAATCACACTTCTACGCATTACTCATGTATTTCCATTTTTTGTAGCAATTACAAATCCCGTTGTTGGGTCCCCTTGTGATGATGTGAGATGAAGCGATCACGGCTCGTGTATAGAAAAGCTGGGTGGTAATTTCCTCTGTAACTGTGACGGAGGGTTGACTGGTGAGGAGTGCAGTGAGAATGTCGATGATTGCTCTGCTGAGTTTTGCTCTAATGGCGGTACTTGTACCGATGAAGTGAATGGATTTAGCTGTTACTGTAATCCTGCCTGGACGGGTGTTACATGTTGTCAAGGTGAGTTAATATATCGATAAATATCTTGTGATTCAATTTAAATTAAAAGTTAAATTTGAAAAAAATGAGAATTTTAATCATTATTGGAAGTTTAATCTTATCGATAATCATCTTATGAAAGATTTTAATTATTAAATGTGAAAAAAAATATTATGAAGGGTTATTGTGTATGAGTGTACGAAGTCTTAGATTTTTTGTGTATTTTACTTTTGAATATTTAAGGTCATGTCATATCATTCATGAATAATTGGTTCTTGAGGCTACATAGTAAGGAATTATCAATAACATAAATAACATAATCAATTTTAAAAACACCGAGAAGAGGTTGTAGTTTGTAGAATTTCTCTGATAAAAGCTTGATTAGATTATTATGTTATTATGTTTGTGTTCTTAAACTGTACAATGAATTATTTAATTTTGCAGATGTTCTGGAATGTAACATGACAGCCTGCTCTGGTAACGGCCAGTATATAGAGAGAGCAGGAGCTGGTATCTTCTGTCTCTGTGGTGTCGGATTCAGAAGAGAAAGCTGTGAAGAGGATGTAGATGATTGCCGATATGAGCCGTGGCTTAACAACGGTACCTGTGCGGATGGGGTGAACAGCTTCACATGTATATGTGTGCCCCCGTGGACAGGCAATAAATGTGAAACAAGTGAGTATGTGAAACAATAACTTGGGATTCAGGCAAAATATTGAATCTCCTCTGTAGGGACTACGATAACTGCTAAGTGTTGTGTAGGTATCTTCTTGAGTGATGTTATCTTCTCTTATACCAGTGTATTGCTGAATGACATGTGCTGGTGTGATGGTTTCTGTCTTGGTATCATTTTTGTTTGCTGTTGAGTTTTTACGCAAAACCAAAAACCAAACCAGCCAATGACATGGCAAGATTAGTCACCAAAATACCAGTACACGTTCACTAGTACACAGCTAATACACAGTGTAGATAACAAAATACAGGCAATAATCTACATCATATCAAAATTACCAGAGTATACAAGCAATGCCCTCAATGTTCAGTCTGAATTCAAATCTGGAAAGTAGTTAAAATCTCTAAGCTCAATACTATCTAAAATTTGTACAAATATATGCTCAATCACAATCCATCCTGTTTTGAACAACATTGTGTTTCCATTTAAATTTTCAGATATATAATCTTGCCAGCCAGGCTTTGAATTAAATTGCCACAAAAAGGTCATACTTTAACAGCATAAGATGATGCTAATACGGAAATTTTTGCATATCGGTAGCAAAATAGTGCAAGCAGAGAGGTATTTCAATAGCTCACTGAGCTGTTGGGTACTTTCAGAAAACAACTCAATAGCAGTAGAAGATTACGGTAAAAATGCTCCAGTTATAAAGCATTAATTTGAAAAAAAACTGACTTCGACAGGATTCGAACCCACAACAATGTCATTAACAGTGATTATAAGGCAGACGCTCTACACACTGGGAATCCGTGGGCCGTGAGTGCTAATATACGCCACTGGTACTGATAGATGGTCTTGAGCGATAACTCTTTTTTTCAGGATCATTTTAAAAGCAAGTTTGTTGTTATAGGTTGCCTGTTTAAATACTCTAGTCTGAACTGGTTTTAAATTTGTGAATTGAATTGAATTTCAGATCTGTGCCAAGGAGCCTTCAGCGCATACAACCCTGTTGATAACAACTGTGTAAGAGCAAAAGTCAAAGTTATGCTAATGCGAAGGCTGACTGTGAGAGCACAGGAGAGCATCTCGGCGTGTTTCCATCACCAGCTTCTCTCGAGTGGTTGAAGAGTTACTGAGATGGCACAGGTAGTCAGTCGTTATAGTTAAAAATAGGTATCATTACAGAGTATTTTAGCAGTTATACTTCCCAAAACCACCACCAGTATTCCATATATTCAGACCAACATCAGAATATATATACCAATATTGGTTTATATTTGAAATAATGCTTTCGTTTCATGAGCTGATTTCAGAATATCGGGTATACAACATAATGATTCACGTTGTGAAATTAAGTGTGTCATTGCTTGTATCCTAAAGCCTGGTAGTGGTGCCAAATTGCAGCAAAATTGCAAGATTTTGGGTCTTGCAAGGTCTTGCAACCGTTCAGCAATTCTGAGCCAAAAAAATCTCAAAGGTCTCAGGAGTCTCAAGGCTCTTGTAAGACCATTTCAGAAGTCTGACGGCGTTCTAAGATTGTTGCAAGATAGTTGCAACGGGATATCTTAGAAATATGAATGGTGAGATTTTGGCTGTTTATGCTTGTATTGGACTAAGATTTTGGTAAAATCTCGGAGATTGTGCAATTAATTGTGAACCTCCAAGAAATCTTCGGCCAATTGTGAACCACAAATCTCAAGAGCATTGCAAGTCCTCGCAAGATTATTGAGACTCTTAACATTCCCTTCTGCAATTGGGCACCAGGCTTAATTATCAAATTGCAATTCTTTTGAGTCCTACTGCCACATAATCGGTACGTCCTCATGTCAATGCTAAATCTCTCTCTATTATACAAGTTATGTCTGAATTAATGTTTGGACTGGTGAAAGAGGCGTCGGGTTGGCGTTGGGATGGCAGAATCACTGATGTTGTACTGTCTAATGATCTACTCTGGGCGAACGGTTACCCATCAACAACTAGTCTATGTGGAGCTTCTTTCTTTGAATCTTCTCCAGGATTATATACTGTTGAATGTCAATCTAGCACCTTTTATTATCTGTGTGAACACACACAGAAAAAAAAGTAGCGTTGTTTTGATTCTGAGATTGCAATTAATTATTTGGAATCTAAAATGACCTGCCAATTGAAGAACAATTATCTGTGATTTGATACTCTGAAATAATCAACTGTCTTTTGAAACTGGCAAAAGGTGATTAAAGAGTTAAATTAACTCTGAAATATGATTCTTATTTGATTAATTCTAAGGGTGAAGTGGGGGAACTATCTTGGAATCCATGTAACTTTTATTTGATGCTAATATGCCTTTTGATTAAGGTCTAGAGTCATTCTGATTTTAAAATTTCTTTGTGTGCAGAGTCTTTGAGTTACAAAAGCTACTTGACTCATCAACACAATTCAACTCAACCCTTGATTTAAAACTTGATATTTTAGATTTGTCCAGATATTTAAAAATAAATACCCTCATGACATTGACATAAAATTTAAATTTAAATTGATATAATGAAGTAAATTGTAAAAGACTTTTTAAGATAATAAAAATAAATCTTTGACACCTTACAAAGAATTGTTTCTTTGCACACTTTATTGGAGCCAATGTGGTGGTTGGTAGAGAGCCAATACCAGATTCAGTGGTACTTTCCCACTTATATATTATGTTGAATTCGAATAACTATCTCTCAGTGACCTGGCTTTGGCTCTCTTTCCCACCCAACAGTCGATCAGACCAGAGCCAACACATTTGCTGACTAAACTGTTATATGATTGCTATGCTTATGCAATGCCAGAAACTTCAAGTTAAGTTGAACTGTGAAGAATTTCGCCTCTATTTGCATCGCATCACACTTGAGACGCGCGGTTGCGGCGCGTTTGAGCAATGAGTCTCTAACTCCTTAGTTTGAGTCACTTTGTGTTTTTTTGTTGTAGTATTGTACTGCACGGTGTCTATGGCTGTACTGTAATCTGAGTGAGGGAAAGAGGTAACAAAAATCACCCCAATCAGTCACCAGAGCAATCACCAAATCCAAAGTGGAATACTCTAAAAGAATTCAACAACATCTAATCAATGAGCCAGCCAGAGCTTGGAAAGATATTAAAAAATCAAATGGACTTCCTACATCAACCTCTACAACTGAACATGAGATAAAATACAAACCAGACGACCTGAACACATTCTTTGCACGCTATGAGAAACCTAAAGTAAATAACCCAGATATCGATGAAACTAAAATGACTGCTCCTCCATTTGAAGTGAATGAAGAAAATGTACTGAAACAACTCAAAACAATCAACACTAGAAAAGGAGCTGGACCCGACGGACTAATCCCTAAGGTCCTTAAGATATGTGCCTACCAACTAGCCCCTATTATTACTAAACTCTTCAATAACTCTATAGAGCAACATACAACACCTAAGCTATGGAAATCTGCTGTAATAAAACCACTACCAAAAGTCACCACACCAACACAACTCAAAGACTACCGCCCAATAGCCATAACCAGCTGCCTATGTAAAATGTTAGAGAGACAACTTAAAATATACATAACTAAACACACAGCCATGGACCGCCATCAGTTTGCCTACCGCCAGAAAAGATCAACACAAGATGCTGTCTTATGCCTTACAACAACTATCACACACTTTATTGACAAAGCAGCCTCTAACTATGCAAGATGTTTATTTTTGGACTTTTCTTCTGCTTTCAACACCATCAGAGTAGAGTATCTAATCCCCCTGCTGCAACACCTCGACACCAGAGTAATAGGATGGGTAACTAGTTTCTTGAGTAACCGTGTCCAGCAAACAATGGTCAACAATCAACTGTCTGCACCAATATTGACTCATACAGGAACTCCCCAGGGCAGTGTACTCTCGCCACTATTATTCTCCATCTATACAAACAGGATTACATCTACACTGTCGAATATCACAGTACTCAAATACGCGGATGACACTTGTGTAATTGGATTAGTTGGTAATGATTTAGACTTATGTAATTATTTTTCTGAAATTAATAGAATCTCCAAACAATGCACTGATTTAGATTTACTACTTAATGCTTCTAAGACAAAGGAAATGCTTTTCTCTACTCAACGTCTCAAACCTAACACTCCTAAACTGAACCTAGATGGCACCAATATATCATTTTGTGAAAAGGTAAAATACCTTGGTGTAGACATTGATAACAAACTAAGATTCGAAGATTATGTGCATAAAATAACTGGCAAAGCAAGTCAAAGGATGTATGTTGTTAAAAATTTTATGTATCTGAGTTCGAAGCCATTAGCCTCCATGCTGTTCAAAAGTTTTGTAGTTTCACTCTTATTGTATTGTCTACCTGTTTTGCACACTAGCATATGCTAAGGACAAGAAATTACTAAGAAAAGTTTTCAACGATGCCAAGAATTTAGGGCTTGACGTAGGCGATCTCGATACCATTGTTAAACAGAGAACTAAATCCATTATCATGTGCTGTTTTTCTGATGAAGACCACTTTATACACGATTTTCTCGAACATTGCCCTTCTGGTCGTCTTAGACAGATTAAATATCGCAGCTCATGGGGCAAAGACTGTTTTCTGAGGCAAATGTGCATCACACTTAATGAGATTCTTTTTTAAAAAAGTCCATAGTTCCATACACTGGTAGCAAGCTCTTATTATGACAAAGTATATGCATCCATTTTTCGCAACATTTAATGTTTGTGATAGCTAATAAATCAATCAATCAATCAATCAATCAATCAATCAATCAATCAGCTCAATGAAATTGTACTTAAGAACTTGATCATTGCAATATTGAGTCTGAGATGTGAGCAGATTTCAGTTAGAACATTGATTATCAGAAATCATGGTAATTGTTCATTTACCTAATCCACACATAATCGCACCTACTACAACATAGAAAATACAAATCAAAACAAACTGCATATCTTTACCAGGAGCAGACTTGTAATAAAGTCCTTCACAATGTCGAATATTATATTTATTCGATAAGCAACTTAAATGGCTTAGTGACGTTTAACAGCATTAAATTTTCTTCACACCAGCTTGCCGCATAATCAGCTACAGAATGTAGAGGATTGTCATGAAATACGAGAGATGCTTTATGAGACGTCGCGTTTTCTATGCTACTTCCGAGCTTTTTGATACAAGGTATTTCGGGCAGCAGATCATCCACAAAAATGTTCCACAAGAGCGGTCCCATAATAGTACCCTGTGGAACTCCGATTTTGCAACACTCATATGATGAATATACATCTGCGTACCTCACTCTCTGCCATCTATCATTGAAGAAACTCATCATCAGTCTGACGAGACTAGGACTGGTATTTAAGGCTAGAAGTTTTTGAATAGCAATGTGTGGAAGCATTTTATCAAAAGCTTTGCTGAAATCCAGCATCAAAGCCCGAACAGCAACATTCTGTTTATCATCAAGACTAGACGCAATTTCCGTTGTAAATTTCACTAGTGCGTCAGTGGTGCTCATTCCTTTAGTATATGCATACTGATCATCAAAACTTGGGAGTTCCGCCTTGATCAGCTCAGATATGATTTTCTCCGTAACTTTTCCTACATGGAAGAGCAACGAGATAGGTCTGAGCTCCTTGAAGGTAGAAGGTGTCTTCACTTTATTCAATGGAGTAACTTCTGCCCTCTTCCAAAGCGTGGGGAAATGACCGCTTTAAAGAACTTTGTTGATTATATTAGTTATTGGAAGTGACAACAAATGTGCGTTGTTTTTGGTGACTCAGCTAGGATAATCCTCTCTATTAGTAGACGTGTGAGTGTTTATACATCTAAGATGTTTGAAGACTTCCATTTCATTAACAGAGACAGAAACACAATCACCAGGTAAAGAAGGGTATATGGGCCCATAGCTTTGATGTCCATCGAGGTAATAGGTGTTTAACTGTTCTACAAACTGGGCGTGGGACAGCCAGTTACCATTCATCGATATGAACGTTGCAGGACGTGCATTGTGCCAGTCTCCAGTGAGCTGTTTGAGGTTTTTCTACCAGTTTTTGCTACCTTGAACGGTCTCAGTCTGCTTAGCCAGTTGTTGTTTAAGTTGTGATGACAGCATCTTGGCCAAAGATTTCCAGGTTGGGCTGTTTTTCTTATGAGCTCTCTGTTTAGCACGCTGAAGTTTGCGGATTAGTGGTGATGTTAATACCTGTTTCCCAGAAGGAACGCGCACGCTCCTAACTGGACAAAGTTTCTCTAGTATACTATTGATAGTGTTGTGAAGGATATCAACCTTCTCATCAGCTGTGTTTGCATTGAATAGATTTGACCATGGGAGGGAGGACAACTCTCTTGTTTCAGCTACTTTCGAGGCAGGAGTGATGTTGCGTTTTCTTATGGTACTGTAATTCGGAGCTCTCTTACTATTTAGGGAAGGCACAGAAATGGCACAGTGATCGTTAGTCAAAATTGGTGGCAAAGACACACAACCCGATTCAACTTACTCAGCAATATCTGTGAATATGAGATCTAAACAACTGTCATATCGAGTAGGGAATTTCATTATCTGTGGAGCTGGGATAATGTTTGTTATTGACTCAGTATCCAGGTCGTTAAAAATCTCCACAGATGAATAATTTTGCTGATGTGATGAGTGCTTATGCAGTAGGTTGGAAACAGTGGATATAATGTGGTCCACTGTCCCATCCTTTGACAAGTTTGGCAAACCTGGGGGGAGGGGTGGTAAATTACAGCAAATATAACCAATGTCATGTTTGCTTGGTGAATCATAAACCAGTAGGCAGATACAGATACAGATTTGGTAAAAAAGCATATGCATAGAAATTAGATTTGGAAGAAGAGTTTATCCACTTACAAAAGAGCAGAGTTAGTGGTCTTGGTTGCTCTTATGATAAATAAAATACTGAAAGAAACATTTTTATAGTTATCTATGGAAATGCCAAATGCCAAATGCTAAAGTTACAAAAATGTAGTCTAAGTGCTCAGACTCCAAGGCGCAGGGAGTTACTTGCGCAAGCTATCAAAAGTGGAGTTTGGTAGCTTGCGCAAGTAACTCCCTGCGCCTTGGAGTCTGAGCACTTAGACTAACAAAAATGCTAAATGCAAAATGTTAAATTGATCAGAGGGGACACAACTCTCTTGATTCAGATTGAAAATATGGTTATCTATCCTACAACAATACAAGCATTTTTTGTCATTCATCTATTCACAAGCAGGCAACTATCATGGGTCGATGAAAAAGATTTTCCCCGCATTGTTTTATACCCCTACCATAGTTGAAGCCTGAAAGTCGGAAATAAATCTTTAATATATTTGACAAGCTGTTAAAATGGCCACAATGGACTTGCCACTCGCCAGACGTTCACATGTAATATGTATGTAATGATGACAGTACAGCACGTTATTCTTCATACTTCTTTAAACCTGCATAATTCATTCATTGAGTCGAACCAGTCAAACGAGTAACAGGAGTACTTGTTGCTTAAAATACCTGCAGAAGGCAAGTGAATGAGCGTGTTACCAAGTTACTGTGGTTGTGGTAGCGTATTGCTTGCTAGCACAATGAAGCCATATTTTAATCAGTGAAGCATAGCATCAGTTTTCCCTCTCTAGGGAGTATAATTAGTCTATGGGTCTGTTATGAACTGGGCAATGTAAACATGATTCATGTCTGAGGTCCGGTTTGAAGTTGCCCCGAGACTTTGCTAAATGCTATCCAGGGTTATTCTAGGCTGATACGTGTTCATGTTGTCCTACTTTAAGTTTCAGACGAAGTTGAGCATAATGAGATTGGACAAGTATTTACAAATAACAGGCTTTAAAGATTTAATATTCCGACAATAAAATGATACAATATGTATATATACAGCATTTAATCGCAATGGCGTTTCCGTGTTGTCCAACTCTCTCTACCCCTTGAGTTATTATTATTAGTTATTGTTTTCATACAATTTGTGTACTATACATATACAGCAACTTGAATATGTTTTGCGTGGAATCGAAAGCAGGAGATGGCAATCTCACCTGACATTGATGGCTTAGCATCATAATCTCAATACTCAATATGATCCCAATAATGATATTTATGTCATCAGGGAGAATTCTCCCTGATGTCACCAGACATGTACAACTGACATTGATTTGATTACATTGGTTGGCTGGAATACCACAGCACCTAGCGATGTAGAGTGTGATATAAAAGGAATTACTGGATTGGGGGGCTGTCATAAACTGAGTAAGTCACCATGGTAGGCCAATTAGTAGCATAATATGACACACGGTATTTATTCGAGTCGTGTCTTTGTCCTGATGGAGGACAACATATCACAACTCAAACCAGTGCAACACCATCCGAACCACAAGAACAAATTGGCATTTAGCATTTGGCATTATTGTGCCTTTAGCATTTGGCATTTAGCATGTCGCTTCTGATTTCCATAGTTATCTTATTAATGATTGCTTGGTTGTCTCCACAATACAACGACAGAAGACAACTCATAATACTAAGTTATAGCCTGTGATCCTGCATAGTGATCAAAACAGGTGTGTGGGCCGACAGGCACAACCAACAAAAGAATTGCTTTGCGCATGCCCATGGGCTGCAGAGTTCATTACATCCGGATTAGAAATTTCAGGGAAGAATCCCTTGGTTTGTTGTTTTTGTGTTACTGTACTTCAATGATTCATTGGTTTATTTAGTTACAAATAAGCCTACACTTTATTGATACTTACCACTACCGACTATATATACACAAGAACACCAGCAAATCTGAATGGGGCATATATAGAAGAAGAGACTGAAAGCAGCAGTTATTAATCAGTCTCCTGCTGTTGAGTGATAAGATTGATTAGTATCTAAGTATAGTTAATTTGGAAAGAAAGGAAACACACTAGTTGGTAGGTTAAGGATACATCCTTGACTGACAAAGTATCACCCAAAGGAGAGGCTAATACATAAGTAAGGTATAGTAGGTATGGTTATGCTGAGCGTTAAATAGAAAGCCCTTAGGTATGTGGTTTGTGTATCTCACAACAGAGAATAATTATAAATAATAGTGTTGTGTTGAGAGTATTAGTAAAGAAAGAGAAATAAGGAGTGAATAAGGAGTGAAGGAGTGGACTGATTTCAATTTTTCTGTTGGGTGGTTCTTCCCTTTCTATTACATGACTTGCTATCAGAGCAAGCAGGGTAAACAGAATAACCTTGATTCCATGTTTATTGAATATTCTCTGATTGTCTGAAAAAATGATTCCAGTTTAGTTTACAGAGTCTTATGACTGGGAACCAGGACTAGGACTAATCATAGTAACTTGTGACTGAATTAAAGAAAGGCCCTCATCGAATTTTCATCACCACAAGTCTTAATCATAAGACAATATGCAAACACCAGCAAGCATAATCCCCATTTCGTCAGTCACTTTTACAATCATATCTCTAATAGCCGTATCTTAATACCACTGTTACCTCTGTTTCACTAGGCCATAACACCACCACTGGGTTATAGAGGCTATGAGTTGAGGTGGGGAATGGTATGAGACTGCAGACATAGTAGTGTTGATGTACTGGTACATATTAGAGAACAGCTACATCAGCCAACATGTCTACTTTGGACCACCGGATCGATGATGAGAAATGGCGGATATTCACCGATTCTCTCCGCAAGGTTAGTGTGGTGTGTCCGGGCCTACATTGAGCCCGGTTTACATGAAGTTAGTTTAAGGTTGTTAGGGGTCCCTTAGGCAGTGATGATGTAGCTCCGCACTCTATGCAGAGGTACAGACTACTCGGTAATTAGACCTACAGTGTCCTTGATAACAAGTACCTGGTTGTCACAGGAGCATCAAACTGGTATGCCTTACCTCATTCTGATTAACCGGTGGATATTTTGATGTTTTGGATTATACACTGGGAACCTTTCAGCCTGAGTGACCCTGAAACTTACCACATTCTCTCGACTAGAGGCATTTTGTGTTCAGATACAACTGCGCGACATCATTCTTTCTACCAAGGTATCAGACTTCTCAATGCCGTAGAGAAACATGGTTATTTAGGTATGATAATATTGATAATTCAAATTAACACCGCTAAAAATTGGCCACCACTTAATGTTAGATGACATCACTGCAAGCCGAATATTTGGGTATTTTGAGTGCAAATCAGAAATGTTCCTAAATGCAATAGCACCAAAACAATTCGACCAGCAGTGATAGTAGTCTTACAGTGTGCAGTAATGTAGTAGCTGAGGCAGGGTATGATTGCCCAATAGGCCTAATGGAGGAGCACTAGCAAAGGCCAACCTTCCCAAGATCATCTTCTCTGGTCTAAGTCTCTTCTTATTCTTCGGTAACTAATCAGTACTGCATTTGATAAAACCAATGAAAGCAACTCTCCAGCATTTAAAATTCAGATTGCCATGATAATTAGTCTATCCTATTGTCTCAGGAGGCTGATGCTAATTTGTTCACACAAAATATTTTTTGTCACAGGGTTATGATAATGAAAGCTAGCAAATTTTTCTTGATTTTTTTTACGATTTAATCTCGCAGCCACATTTTCTGAGAAGTTCACGCGGTCACAAAGCCCTTCCCTACACTGGGTAGTTCCTTGTTCTTCTGGGTGCAAAGAAGGAAATTCCGTGTAATGCTGACTTTCACATGACAGTTTCTGAGAAAGGTGATCATGTTATCATTGAGTGAGGCTGATTCATTTCATAGCTCTCTGCCAAAATGCAGCCATTATATAAAATTGGCCTGGGGTGTCATGAGTATAAATGTTATTATGAGTCTTAATTTGAAAAATCAGGAAGTGGAACCTAACTAAAAGCTTTATTGTTACAAAGTTTTAGACTTGACTGCTCTTTGTCGAGATGATTGAACTGGAATTTAGATGACTCTTCGAGTGGAATTACTACTCATTAGTTTTGATCAACATTTTAGGCTATGCTTTTTTGTTAGCCTACACTATGAATATTATGGAAAACATAGAGCTAAGCAGTATAGCCAGTTTTTTATATTACAAACTTTGCAACAAATCATTGCAAGGGGAACATACATTAAATGAGATAAGACTGCACGCTACTGTTGGGTTTAAATTTGAGAATTATTTTTCATGTTATGTAGAGTTTTAGCGAGTTTGCATGTATATAGCCTTGTTTTTCTCAAACACCATGTACCTTAGTTGTGTGTGGTTACATCCGTACTAGAGGCCCAATTCTTCCTGGTATAATATTGGGTCTCGGATATCACGCTGGAGTGATTCACAGGTAGGCCTAGTTTGTACTGATATGGATGGTGAGAACATGGCCTCAGATTTTTGCGTGGGATAGCCTACCCGTATTTGAGTTTACCTTACTATCAGTGAATTGGGCCTCTGTATCAACAATTGTGAATCACACTGGTTTCCGGGCCCGGCACTCTCCGGCAAGCTGATCATTTCAATACCAACAATATGCAGGCATGTGTGTAGGCTACACTTTTTTCTTTGATAAACTTAGTCTACTGTCGTATGTTTAATCTTTCGTGCGCACAAGAAGGTATTCACATGCAGTAATCTTCCCTTATTTTCAATGACTGGAGACACCTTCCATTCCAGGACTCAAATAAATAACGGTTTACAGAGAGAGGCCTGTATTATGAGATAGAAAAGGGGTGTCAAATTTTATGTGTGATATTTTTTGTCCTTAGCTGGTCCTAGTCCTATACCATAAACTAAGCCATAGTCATAGTAACAGCCATAGTCACATCGCATGTAGGAATCCTCACTCCCCAATGCTAACACTAGGTCTGTTGGTGTTTTTTTTTATCAAAGTAACAAAAATAACTAAACTGTTACAGCAAGTCATGTTTTTTAATGTGTGCATATCTTATATAAAGTATATAAGTAATAATACAGGCCCATTGGCTAACCCTACTATCAGGTAGCTGATCTGTGGTATTACGCCGTGCTATTTGGGTGATTACCTTTAATGACTGACTTGTGATCAGTAGTATAATACAATATCAATGCTTCCTCACCCCCACTTAAAGTGTGAATCATCGCACAGGAATGGCTGGAATTCTGATTTCTCAATGAAATGTAGAGCCCTTTATCACTGAGAGAGCGGGAATAATCGGAATTTGCTTGAAATTAAGTGGCTTTACTTTACACACAAAGGAAGTGTCCAGTTACGGTATAGTGTAAGATTAACGTGATCATAGAGAATTCGCTTCTTCCTCGATTGTATTATTTTACTCGAAATAACTACTTATTTTTGTACGTTACAATACATTTGGGAATTTCCACAATAGGTTATTGATGTCTAAAATATATATTCTTGCTAAAAATAATACGTAATTACAATTAGGAGTTTGAATATTTTATAATTAGAACATGTACTTCCTATGGTTCTATTCAGCACCTGCACGAAAAAAGTCTGCATACATAGAATCCTTGTAAGCCTGGGGCGGTGCTATTTCTGAATTTTGATTTTACGAATTACTAGGTAGGCCTAATATGTTACTTGATGTTGTACCCAACAACATTATTAACGACCTTATTCCAGAAAAAAAGGATCCCAATTTGTGGAATATCATAAGCTTGGCCCTTATGCAGCATCGCAACTGGCACCTCTTTGCGCATTAATTTAACAATTTTGGAACAGACCATAAATGATTTCTTATGATATAAATTCATAGGTCATTTATTAAATATAGCTTAGTATCATCACAATTTTATTATGCATTAGACCAAGGAGTTAGAGACTAACTCCTTGCTTAGACATAGTCAGTGGTCTCTATAAAATGCACTTAACTTATAATAAAATGTCTATTTTAGGTATCGATGCAGGTCCATCCAAACTTACATGTGAAGCTGGAGGCTCTACAGTATATAGAGAAGCTTATTATAGACTTACTGCATACTATGTGTGGATCTAAACCTGTCACTACTCACGATGTCATCGAACAGGTAAGACTGTGGTCCGACACTGATCACATGATAAACTACTGTGTGTATATCTCTGATCGATAGAGAGTGAACTAATTCACTTAGGGATAGGTACGTAGCAGGTGATGCTATTAAATTGACTGTTACGATCAGAGATACCACATGTTAATAGTGTAATATTAATGTCAGTGTGGTGTCGTCCACGTCCTGTAACTACGAGCATAGAATCAGAGTCAAAGAATGAGATAGCATACTATACTCTTGTCTCTGCTGATATAGTTTTGTAACAGGGCCAACAAATACTGATTCTTGTGGCAGGGTCGAAATATACTGAGTTTTCCGGCAGGGGCGAAAAGAACCAGAGTTTTCCACCAGGGATGGAAAAAATACTAAGTTTTGCGGCAGGGACAGAAACAAAATTAGTGTCGCACTAAGACCGAAAAAAAACTCAATTTTTCACCAGGGTCAAAGAAAGCTGATACTTGAGATTGAGGCAAAGTGCCAGTTTATCTTCGGCTCTGGTGAATAAAACTGTGTCAGTGCACTCACTAGGAGTCTTTCTCAGCTTTACTTCTGTGATATGACGCTGTTATTTAGCGAGATGGTTTGTGACTTTGACACATATTGGTCTACTAGGGTTGCTTTCATCGATTGTTAGGATAGGCTCACATCAGGCCAGGTGTGATGCCCTAGATGTGATATTAGGCCTGTCACATATTGCAGCATATCATCACGTCCCTGGTACTCGGTGATTATTCTGACGTCATTATTCGAGCTCGGTGCGAGCTTGTGTGTATGGCCTGGTGTCCTGGGATAACACTAAGAATATTGGGTGACTTGAGATAGAGTCATGTAAAAAGCATGTATATAGGCCTGAAATATCTTCTGATGAAATAAGACGTCCCCAGCGCGATCGCATACAAGGGATATATAGTTGCTATGTGACATGGTCTACCATTGGTAGCTGATGTTACCCATATGGTGCCCCCCTCCCCATATGTGCCTACCAAGCATCACTTCAGTGTTCTAGGCATTCTCCCTCCCCTAAGTCAATCATTCAGCTGGTTCTAGGCGGGTAAATGCAGGTTGCTCAGTCCTAGTGAGCAAATACAGACAGCTTTGGGGATAGTCATACTATGTGATGATCGTGAGGCTATATGGACCAGTAGTTATATAAAGTCCTATCAACACATACTATGTAGTCAGCTGCCAGCGTTAGCCGTATGATGGGTGATGTTTTGTGTATAGATCTCTCAGCCAGCAAGACTGTTCTCAGCTGAATCATACCTACTGAGGGGTCCTCGTCTTTTCTATAGTCTCGTGTTTTCAGCAGGAACGCTCAGAAAATTCATAATTAAATATTTAATCATAGGCCTATACAGTCTACCTGGGCTGTCGCATTCCAACTGTTTTAAAATGGTGATTTTATTAATTATCTGTTGTTGTTTAATATAGAAAAGCCGCTGCAATTGACATACCTGGATATTATTGATCCTACAAGCTTACCTTTCCTAGTGTGCTGAAACATAACCTTCACTAATGAGTGCTCGCTTCATGCAGGGGTAACAGGTGATAGGCGATGAATAAGAAAAAAAAAACCTGCTCAATATATCCTTGAGAGAAAAAAACAAATATATGTGTGACTTTCCAGCCCTAACATTTATAATTTGAACCAAAATATTAAACGGTGACTTCAGCTGAAAACTCCCCGCCTGCAAAAGAGGTTTTATCCGCAGCTTGAAATTGAAATTTGTATGCACTGTATGTGGTCGATCTTTAGATGGAAATATTGGTATTAACAAGTGGGTTTTCATTGAAGTATCAGTTTTTGGCTGCTTTGGGAAAGAAAAACTTTGTCAAGAACAGACATTTTTTATGGGTGGAACATCATAGACTATTATTTGGAAGCTTTATCTCGCACATTCTGCCCCTCCACCTTGCTTGTGTGGGCCGAGAACCGATCGCCTGAACATGATATTGCTAAACTCCAAACACAATCCAGGACCAATATGTCGATTGAATCATGACTTAATTGTTGTGATTATTATGATCAGTATGTGTTTATCAGTCAGTCAGCAGTGTCTAGTACCCTGGAGCTGCTATCTGTCAGCAAACAACTGAACCTATGCATACCTAACATACCTGAAGTCTAACAGGGCGTGTAAAGTATTCACTAAGCAAACAAAACATACAAACAATACAATAGCAAATACAGAAAAGTCTCATCAGTTCTCATACTATGATGATAATTATAGTCAAGCTAACCTCAGTCTACTCACTGACTGACAGCACTTTTATATTGGAGAATCTGTTAGTGCTGCGCCAATTAATCCATTAGGAATGCCTCGTGAAATCGTACTTGTTTCATAAGTGGTTATATAACTCTGTGGTTCCAGCTTATTCTGACATACTTGGAGTGAATATTAGTTGGAGTTTGGTTTAACCAAGGAGTTTAACTCCTTGGTTTAGCTATAGCTAGCAGTGGTCACATCATGTTAGCTAGTACATACTAGTTGTAGGTGTGAGGGGAGTTAAAGTACATATATTGAGCAAATGTTCGCTAGTCATAAATTTGACTATTTCAAATTCAAACCTCTGTGAAATGGCAGCATGACCTCCTAAAAGCCCTCACCCCTCCGGAGTTAGGTGGTATCGTGAATAAGTTACTCTCTACGTTTAGTTAACTACATTGCTTCTACCCAGCTTCCAGCTACCTCCGACATTTTCTGCCTCAAGTTTACAAAATTTATTTGGAGCTCAACATCAATCTGGTCAATTTTTTTTTCTGGTATTGAACATTTAAAATTCATGTAACTATATAATATAATTAAACGAATAGGCGCAGCACTAAGTGTAGCAAACTTGTATCATGTAAGCATAAAATGCTACTTTCTAATAACAAACCACAAAGCTGCACTGAGGCTCAGGAATGTGCCAATTGAATTGTCTTTTTATAGATGAGTTACTAAAAGCTCTGATCTCTCTCTATGAGAAGGTGCCTGGGCTTTTGTCTTTCATGAAATCATACAGTCACAGCTCTATTTTTGTGATTATTATGATGAAGTGCCTTGTATGACGTTATGTTGTGATTGTCATCATTGGCTTATATGATGATAGAATTTTGGAGGGTAGCTTCCCGGTCACGGTCACAGCGGACTACTTATTCTTTCTTACTTGACATTTTTTACTCTGATTTTTCTTGGGAGAAGCTGGCAGTGTTAGAATGTTTCACTTTAAATTTTTAAACATATATTACAAAATTGCCCTAAGAATGATAATTAATATGATCGCAGTAGAGATCAGGAACTATTTGATTGGGCAAAATCGATCAACTAAATATATAAATACGATCTCGACCAGGATATCACGTAGGATAGGACCAAAGATTGTGATTTTGACACCTGCATATAAGGAGCCCTGCCCTGTATGACTTAATTGGTCAATTAAAGTATCCTTCCTTATGCGTTTTATTCCAATGCGATTGAAGGTATCTACGGCCCTGGCTAGAAACTATGTGACACGAGACTGTTTTGGTCACTTTTAGTTCCGCTTGTGCCACTAACGCCAAACTAACAACCATGTAGGCTTCCAACTTTTACCGAGCCAAAACTAAACCATTGACAGCGGTCATCCCGCTAAATCCTGTTTAGCCCTTCATCGACGTGGATCTCTAGAAATTCAGCTAAGTTTCCAAGTTAGCATTGCGATATAAGCTGAGAATGTGATTTCGATGGTGAAACTGCAGTCTCGTCACTCATTTTGTGCAATATTATATGATTTTCTGATCCCCAAATTTTCGTTGCACTGCTGTCCACAGTTGCTGAAAATTCAACAGCAGAGTCATGAAAAAATTGACAGAGTGAATATACAAAACAAACTGTCCTCTCTACACCAATTCTTGCAGCCTAGGTTTTGTCAAACTTTATGAGACCTCTACCTTTTCCAATAATCTCTGTACAGCAAAATCTGTTATGGTTTCAAATATAATCACATTTTTTGTAAAATTTTTAAACCCAGCCCCTTGCTTTCACTCTAATACCTGTTTTCTAACTTGTCTTTCTTCTAGGTTGAGAAGACTTTCCCGAAGCCGATCGATAGATGGGCTATACAGGACGCTAATATAGCTCTGAATAAGAAACGTCATAAAAAGGAGAAAAGTGTGACTCTACCTGTTGATAAGGTGCATCCTCTTCTAAAGGTAAGTGTATTACATCTTTGTCTTTGAGTAACCTATCACTATTCTCTAAGCTGTGATATACCTCTTTGTTCAGGGTCTGTTGAGAGATCCTGCTAATGAAAATGGTTCTTCGGTCCCTATCGCCCCCCTCTCCTTTTTCAAAAATATATCTCGCACACTGACTAAGTTCAGACTGGGTTTACAAGCTTTACTCTGAGAGTCCGTGAGAAAACATTCTGCCTATCATTCCAAAAAATGGACTGCAAACAAAGCAAACAAAAATAACTTGTAGTATAGACCTGTGCGCTGTTGTCCTTTTGGTGAAGTTTTAATACATCTTATTAAATACTGGAGGGGTCAGATCTACTCCATAAATCAATTACTATGTGTGCCCTGCTCTGGTCTGTCCTTCATAAACATAAACTAAAGATATATATATATATATATATAAATATATTACATCACATATAACCCAACATCAGCAAGCGTAGTTTTAACCAGTTATGAGCGATATGCAGTGAATTCTGGGTAATGTGGTTCCATGGGCGAATTCTCAAAATCTTGACGACTCACTGTGTGTGTGTAGGTAGATCAATGATACATTATGCGGGTCGAAAATCAGCCCAAAGGTGTTTGCAAATAACTATCAATACAAGTTTCGAGAACTTTCTCTCAAAACCGGCTAGTCTGGCTGGATAAATTGCTTGTCATCTAAAGCTCCTGTAGGGTGGCAGGGTTGAAATCACACTTCTATTACATAACTCTACGTGGGCTAGGAGAAGTTCTATGTACTATCTGTTTGCAGAATTCTAGAACTTTCTCACTAGTTGTTATGTTCGAAGTTGTCGTTGCTGAATCAAACTGTAGGCTGATGTAGGTTTGGAGGATCTGATTCACAATCTGCTGTAACAGTATAGGGTGTGGGATGAGAAGCAGCTGATCGCAGTCAGCTCAGCAGCGGGTATACTGGTAGTCAGTGGGTTTAGTTATGAATGGACATTCTCTCTATCTCGATCATCATCCACTGTATGATTGAGTGCTGATGAGGGCAATGGTCGTTAGTCTTATTGAAGTTGAGCGCAGAGAGCCACTGTGTTAGAATTCACAAATAAAATGGTTGAACAAATCTTTGAAGGCTGATCATGGAAGAAGGGCGATGTTATAAATGCAGAACAAAATTTTGAAATAATTTTTGCCGATGTCCCTCATATTGGGAACGCCACTAATTTTTGGAATGAAGCGTAGTTAAATTTCTTGGAATAAACTCTGAATAAAAGAATAAAATTCTAGGAATAAATTGATTCATAGGGTGGGTATAAAGGAACATTATTGAGAAATTTTGAATGCAGTGAACCTACTGGTACATCGTCACCGTAGTCTATGTTGAATAATTCGCTGACTTTTGTGACTTTTGGTTAAACTTTCTCAACTGCATAACATTGTGTATGTGACTGTAAACATGGTAGTTTTGTTTTCAAATTGTGGGTTATCTTCCCTTGTGATATTGGCCTTACGTTTCCCTTTAGGGCAACGATAAAATAAAGCATAGAGGCTTATTTTCTTGTGAACAAACAACATTATGACACCATAAAAACATTATTCAAAATAATGTCTTATTACAAGTATTAGCAAATTCATGTTGCGCGAAATAGCAAACTCTTCATTGATATTAAATTTTCCACCTAAATTGTATCAAACACCCCACAGTTTGTCTTTCGAAAATGATAACTATATTATCACTTTTGGTACAGGAGTTACTAGGTTACAGACTGGATACACAGGTTACTGTATGTATAGTAGCAGTGTTAGAGTACGTAGCTGCTGATATACTAAAGTTAGTCGGTAACTACGTCAAACACATTCAAGCTAAGGAGATCACAGAGGAAGATGTCAGAGTATCCATGTGTGCTGATAAGGTTGGTATTACAGAGCCACACCATCTGTAGTATCGGTTTCACACTGACATCGAGATTGCACTGATGTGTATCTCTGTTCGTTAGAGTCTATTTAGTATGAGTACCTTACATGTACCGACCCCTAACTTCTGTTTAAATTGAACTGGAAACGTCACACAAAAATTCCTTGTGTTGGTACTCTTGCTAAGTGAATTAATTCACTCTCCATCGATCAGAGATATACTGCAATAGTATATCAGGTGATCAGTGTGTATCGGTTTTGCGGTGCTATGTAATATATAGTATCTGTATTACAGAGCCACGAATGATGTTTATGGACTTTCAGCACAACAATATGGCTACTAAATTAGCTGAAAATGGCCGAAACCCCTAGCTTGGCAATGGAGGGCTGTAATACACAAAGTGCTTTGGTTGTGTTCTGTTTGCTATCAGAAAATGCTTCATGTTCCCAAAAAAAATTAGGAAGATGCCAGTATTCCTATATTTGGATCGTGGGTGAAAAGAGTATCCATCAAAATTCAGCTACCTTCATTCATCCAATGAACTCCCTCTTCAGGAAGAGGGAGTTCATTGATTCATCGCTCACCAATAAGCAAGGAAAGCAAAACCTTTTCTCATTAACCACCTTTGAATAGTGAAAGATTCTATATTCAGCTTTGAAAATCTCACAATTTCAATTATGGGACTATAACCAAAATGTATCATTGATTTCAATGTGATGCGGTGTGAATTCACCTACACTACAGAGGTGCCAGCACAAAAAATTAAAACAAATTTGATTGTTGTTCAGTGTGAAACCTCCAGACTGTAGAGCGATGTACTGGTAGCAGACCCACACACCAGTCCTTGTGCCTGAGTTTGTGTACCGACACTTTGATATGGCGGGTATGACCTCCCTCAAGGTAACCTGTAGGTCGTTGCTCTTACGCCTCCTTAAAGTACTACAGAAAAGACCATTCTCGTTAGGTGGTCTCAAGTTTTCATATATTTTTTACAGTGAAAATTCTAATTTTAAATTCCACAATATCGATTTTAAATTTATTATTGGTATGAGGATGCAAAATAAAAATTGCCTCAGCTTCTATTTACACAGAGGAAAAATTGATTATGGAAACTCCTCAACAATTTATCCTCAATATTTTTATTTGTGAAGAAGTCTGTGAATATTTTAGGCTACAGAGACGGTCCACCCCTCCCTAGGTCAATCACCATAATCCATCTACTGTCATTTGATAAACAAAAGGGTGAAGGCTAAACTGTACTACAGAGAAAAAAATCAGCCATTTTACCATAATTGTGGGATTATAGATATTTCAAAAAACAAAATCCATATTTCTATATTTCGTCCAGTATCACCAAGTCTCAGTTTATGCAGTCTATAAAGTCTATATACATATATCACACATATAGAGTTAGTGCCAGCACTGTAATCCTTTCATCTCAATATTGCAAACACTTAGAATGACTGAGGTTGATACCACCCTAGGTCATTACCCCAACACCTTAGTATTTGACCTCGACAAGGTCAAAATGCTGAGTTTGTCATCCCAGGGTCATCCAACTTATTGCTAACGACTCTTCGGAGGTATGTAACCTCCTGATCTTGAAAATTAAAGCATATTATTTGCAAGTCAAACTACCATGTAAGACCATTATCATTTGTTGATGAGAAAGCAGTGCAAACCTGATTCGTCTGGTTGATGTCATTCTATGAAGTCTTCCATTTGTTTCAGCTCAAAAATGGAATTACGCGATATTTCCCCTCTTTGTTTAAGGAAGACCCTTTACCAAAAATAGGAATTTCCCTAATTTTCGCATAGTTCCCTCTTCCGCATCCCAATAATACACACTGCACTACACTGCAGATAATCACATCCATTAACTAAGTAATCATGAAATGAGATTCTTAGCAGCCACTCCAAACTTTCGACAGTGAAATAACTTTTTTCACACCCGAAAAAAATGAGCAAAGTTTACTATAATGAGGAGTGTAATTATAAACTTAAACTGTTTCAACCATGGAGTTATTATATAGAGTATATACTACCTCTATGTTTTCAACTGTCATAGGCCTATGCGGTACAATTACTGTGCGTTCATCATGAGTGCTGACTTATTTATAAATATGTGAATTAGTACAGTATACATCACTCCTACATGAATATGTATTTATAGTATATTTATTATATAAATGTGAATATGAATAAAGTATATTCTCTAGTCAATATAATGACTTAGTTATTTATTTCAGGTACTCAATAACATGTTTTTCTCCAACGATTCTGATGATGGATCTGATGCCTCCGGCGCTTCTCTCGGGAGGAAAGAATCGGACAGGCTACCTCTCATGTCAGCTAAACTCACACAAGAACTCACTCAATCTTATGAAGATCTTGTCAAGGTTTGTATACCACTCCCACCCCACTTTTACAATATAGTCCAACATGTCACCACTGAGGTACTTAGGCTTACTGAGGTATATCCATAGAGTTATTATATATTATATTATTATATATATTATGGTATATAACAACCCTTTGAATCTGTCTCTCAGTAGGACAGACTTCAGTCAGACTAAGTACCTAGTGTATCCCCTATTGCTCAAGGTCATCATTTGAGAAATACCCATACCACAACCAGCCTGTAGCTATGGCTCATGGTGTTTTGCTTGTCAGTGTGCTCCCATATAGCATAAATCACCTCTACAAAGAATCAGATCTAGTAGATTGGTCACAGATAACAAATTATGTATGACCTCCTCCTGACTAATGGCAGCGTTCATATAATCGCGAGCAGTTGCTGAGAAACTCGGGGTTCTTCTGCGGTCACGTTCCAACACCTGAATGTCATTAGAATGTTTGAACTCTATTTGCCTGTCCTATTTATTGCTCTAAAATTCCAAGAAAAAGTTGTACCCTATTAGCCCTCATACCATTCAGCACCAGTCCTTACTATAACCCTAGTACTACACCATAATGTACATGGTGCTTATTTGCTGATGTGACTGAGATTTTCGAGGACAATCTACAGGTGAAACTGTAACTTGCTGTTTGCTAGCATATGAAGATTAGGACTTGGTACGCTGTTTTAAACTTTTGTTTATACACTTTGCTGATTCTTTTTTTTTCAGGATTTGATAAACAGCGAACAACAGTATATCAGAGAACTAGAGCTCATTATAAAAGTATTCAGACCTCCGTTTGTGGAACTTTTCCCCGGTAGTAAGGTATGTTGTAACTGTGTATAAGATTGCTCTGAATTATTTAGATAAACTTGAATGATATAAAAAAAAATTAGTATATTTTATCACCAATGATGTAAAGTTTCAAACAGTTTCAAGATCTATTTTATAGTTATGGAACATTCAAACTCCAACCAAGACTTGTCAACTACCTCATTTTTATGTTATTTTTGGTCTGTTGTTGAATTCATTCGTCTGTCTTTCTAAAATCGTCTCATAAAGCACCACAATCACTAAAGTACAAAATTTTTGATTGAAATTTTGGGAATTCAAAATCTCTCCTTCATCCAAACAATCAGACCTTAGCTTAAGTAACTAGAGATACATGTTCATCCTTTCCTCCAATGATATAATGAGCATATCTCACAGATGGATCTGCGAGTTTTAATTTTTGCTAACGTTTTTCAACTTGCCGGATTATAGGTGTTCTACTTCCCTACCTAGGAGCTATCCGCTTGTTTTTTGGGACAACTCCCTAAACTCCCAAAATTATTTTTATTTCCTTTGCATTGCTTTCCAGCATCCATATAAAAGCAAAGTTGTTGAAATATTGCTCATCTACACTCAAATTTTGCCTGAGGAAATATCCTAGGACACTGAAAAAATTCAACAACGGTAACAATGATTCTAAGAATTGCTAAAATCACCATGATAAGACAATTTCTGTGAGACTGGTACGGATAATACCCTAAAATCTTAAATGTATATATAATAGTAAAAAAACATAGGACCACATTTAAGATTTCAATACGATATTTCTATTCTGTTGAATGATATGATAAACATCTATGATGTAGACCTCACACACACATTTTACTGTTATGTACAGGATATAGATGTGATATTCAGTAATATATTAGACGTACACTCATTCAGTCTCAGATTCCTCGGTACCCTGGAGGACACTGTAGAGATCACTGAGCAGGATCAGATACCACTTATAGGAGGCTGCTTTGAGGAAATGCTCGAGGTAAATATACACTCACTGACTTGTTATCACACTAATAGACAGTTTTCTGAGCTCTCATTTAAGCCTGCATCCAGAGTTGTCCTCTCTCCAGTTTATCAGCTTTCAAGCCCCGAAATATTTGGAAACTCTGTCCCTCAAGGTTCTGATGCTGAATCAAAACAAATTTCTATCCCAGTATATGCAATTTTCAAGATAAGCCAATTTAAGCTCCTTTTTCCTATGCTGCGTGGGTTAAAACGTACCAAACTGGAGAGAGGACAACTTGGAATAAATGTTCAATTTAGAGCTAAGAAAACTGTCTATAGGATGGCATGTTCTTTGTATGTAATGCCAAGCCTAATATTTGTACCAGTCTTTAAAATATGGTGTTCTCCGAGCGCTTATAGCCACGTATGTACAATGATTGCTCAGCCTCAGGTGTTTACTGTAGTAACCTATACTGTTATGAGGGGGTGGTTAATATTCCACTATCGTATTGACATATATCTCAAGTCAGCTAATATTGCTCATGTTGTTATTGCTGCCGCTCATGTTGTAATACTTGGCACCTGAAGTAGTGGTAGTCAGATTTGGTATAAGCGTGTACCTACCAGTGGATTGGAACTGTCAGATTTGCACAATTAATATGTCCACACATGTATGAATAAATCTCGCTCTAATATAGTATGTGTCTACATTAACCAGTTGAAAAGTATACGCCGTTTCCAGATCAAATGGTCATGTACTTGTGGTCAGGACACGTGTTTCTCCATGTTGTTGAATGTCCTAGAGAAGTAAAGTACTTGAAGAAGGAATTTTTCACATGTCCGGCTAAATTCATATAACTTTCCCCCTGTGCCAGTGAAAATCAAACCAGCTCAACTAAATAAAAGCGGATATTTACTCAACTCGGATGAAAGTAGTTATTTCTTCTTTGCTTATACTGTCGATATCACACATGTATATGTACAAATATAAATCAACTCTAATTTTCAACTTTTCTCTCTCAGGACGCAGAGTTTGACGTGTATGATCAGTACATGTCTGACGTGACTAATAAAAAGCTTCAGGCGCGACTCTACGCTCTGCTGAAACGAAAGGATCTCACTGATAAGCTCAACGAAAACGGCAACAAGGACATAGTCAAGTACCTACTACCCAAACTACTGGAGGGGCCCATATACCATCTCAAATACTGCTTCAATATTATGGACGTAAGTCTGAGGCTATCTAACCTTTGTAGTCCTAGCATTCAGAGTTGCCTTATTTTGAGTTACCTTTTTATGCGAGCAAATCTATCATCTTGAACCTGAACCAAGAAGGGGAGCAACTCCAAAAGTGGGCTCCTCTATATTTTGAGCTCAATCTATCAATTTCCTAAATATATTTGTGCTATAATTCACAGCTTGATGCTGGCAATTGTGAGCGGTAGTGACATGCACTTTTGACCACAACCTAACACTATGTGGGTCCCACTTCCACCCCCATCACAGCAACTTAGCACTCAGACCAGATATCACACTTATAAGTGTAAAAACTATGTGAGATTGTGTTTGATATTGTACTTGGCTGTGTCACTATGTCGCTATGGGACTATTACACAGTGACACAGCCGAGAAGCCAAAGCCAACCTTGATCCTGATCTAGTGCTAATTTGTGACCTGAGCTCTAGGAACGTGACTAGCAGTAACTGTAAATTGCTGAACAGACTGAACAGCTGAACAGCTGAACAGAATTTCTCAGACTAAAATTATTATTTGTAATCATTTCTCTGGCTGACTATCACTTCTAAAACACATTCCTCCTAACCAAATGATTTGATGAGTCACTAAGTTCCTGTTGGCACCTAATACAACCAATTTAGGGCAAGCAAATGAAGCAATCAATGTGCCAATTCTGACGAAATCTGTTGGTGTTCTGGAAATTGGATACCAGAAACATTATCCAGCTCAACCTTACATCGAGCCAGTCTTAACAAGCTCTGTTGTTTATAGAGGGGGGGGGGGGTGGGGCTACTTTACATCTATTCACAGCTAGACGTGTAATGACGAAAAATTTACTGTGAATAAAATTAAAAGAAACCAAGGTGAATGCTAACTAAAATAAATAATTTAATGAGAAGAATATAAAGAATTGTCCATGCTTATGCAAAATTAGCCAATCATATCATATCATAATAAATTGAGACGCTGGAATTGAGGGTGTACTTTCATTCTTATAGTCTCTTAATACATATGTGTATATATATATATATATATATATATACATATATATATATATATAGATATATATATACATAGCTTGGATTGACGCAAATATTGTTACTGCAAAAATGTCATTCAGAAAGATGATTTTTCAAACAATTTATTTTTAAAGAGCATGAAACGTATCTATGTCAAGGTGACCGTATTCAAGGTTATTGAATCTAAGTGTATATGATTTGGATTTAAACTTATTTAGAAATTTCGTGTTATTCCAATAATTAGTTTGGTTTCCGTGGTTACAGAAAATGAAGGATTCTAGTCACAGTACAGAGGAGGACCAGGAGAGCTTCTGTCAGGCTCTCAGTCTACTCATACCCCTCAAACTAAACATGGATAAGAAACTCACGCTAATATCCGGCAACAGCGGTACAGCTACAAACGCTCGACGCCAGAACTAGTAAGTCATCACTTTGGTACCGAACATTGAAAGACAAATTTGGAATTATGTTGTCATCAATCAAAAAATAGGCCCTCAATAGTGTACTCGCCAACTTTTGGTTGCCCACATGAAATCCCCTTTTGAGATAGCTCTCTATATCTGTGAGTAACACCTACTAATATCATATCTTGTGATCACTGCTTGTCATGGATATTCGACAAGATTAAGTTGTGGTCCAAGCGAAAATCTTTGTCTATGGGTCGGTCGGGAAAAACAATGAACATTCAATGATCGGGTGTTAAATATAAGCAAATACTTCAAAACCTTTGATTTATATGTCAATGAAAGTTAAGCAATACTGATGGCATGTTTTTTGCAGGACTTTTTTCTATAAGTCTGGGGTTTAGGTCTTGGAGTACACAAAAACAATAGGGAAATTGACCTGCGGAAAATAAAGTATGCATACTAATGAGTATCCAATATATAGATACATATATAATGTATTTTTAGAAGTCATCCTCCCAATATTTTTGCGCTAAAAGAGGGGACAACTCAACACAGCAATTTCACTAAAATCAAACACCGTTTAAACAAGTCAAGCGAATTATGCTTGCAACTCTAATTTGAAAATTAATAATCGGCAGAATTGAGATAATCGTCACGCCGAGGAGAACGATGTGGTACAGGGTCAGCGATCCTAGCTCTGTCAGGGTCAGCGCCCCGTGCTGTCAGGCCTTAAATAGCTGTTATTATATTGATTTGACGTTAATGACAGCTTGGGTTACTCAATGACACAATGTCACCGCTGCTGCCTGGATTAAAACACCTCTCTACTTTGCTTCGGTTATTCAGCATTCATAAGGTTCACAACTGAGGAGCTGTAAAGTCGAGCCTGTAGGACCGCTCGATCATGTTCTTGTGTTGCGCTAAAGATATTAAGTTCATCTCTTGTTATAATGAGAAAAGACCTTTTCGACAACCATCAGATATTTTCAGCAGAAGGTAATGGGTGTGTTGGTAATGTTAATGCAAAGGGATAATTATAGTACAAACAATATGGATTTTGTTTTGCTGTTGATGAAAAAAAAAACATGATTCCAAGCGCCTGTTAGCAGCGCAACTAGTAGTAGACTATTTGGTTCGGGTTAGATGTAAAATGTATTTTTTACGAGGTCGTTTGAAGCAAACACTAGGATAAGAAATCGGGAAAAATAATTTAAATCAAGTAACGTGCCTGTATAATTTGGATATACGAAGTTGTGCTCGGTTTAATGATCAACTAGAAGATATCATATCATCAAACTGTGAGTTGATGCTTGCCTCTCGATGTCTGGACTCTCAGGGGATAACCTCTAGATGACCTGACTTTATAAGACTTGGATCTATGCGTCTTGACACTAGATGACTTGACTCTAAGGGACTTGACGCTTTATAGCTTGACTCAGTACTGAACTAAGAGGGAACCTTCTTCTATACAGTGTGTATATTTTGTATTACAGTGGCTCCTTACACATAGCAGATAGAGTATCGGCGTCTGCAATCATGAATGATATACAGAAGTCTATAGAAAACTGGGAGGAGAAAGATATCAACAAACAATGCTATGACTTCGTACTGGGTAAGTCTGACATAAGTCTGTTCGTGTTCTCAAGTCTTTGTACTTGGTAAGTCTGACATAAGTCTGTTTGTGTTCTCAAGTCTTTGTACTGGGTAAGTCTGACATAAGTCTGTTCGTCTTCTCAAGTCTTTGTACTGGGTAAGTCTGACATAAGTCTGTTCGTGTTCTCAAGTCTTTGTACTGGGTAAGTCTGACATAAGTCTGTTCGTGTTCTCAAGTCTTTGTACTGGGTAAGTCTGACATAAGTATGTTCGTGTTCTCAAGTCTTTGTACTGGGTAAGTCTGACATAAGTCTGTTCGTGTTCTCAAGTTTGAATGAGGTATCCTGTTTAAAGTTGTTGGTCTAGTGGGGGTTACACATCAAACTGGATAATTTGTCTGTCGAGTCAATTCTAAAAAAAAGATCAGTGACCTTAGAATACATTAACACAATTTCTATGATTGTTTTGAAATATAGAGCTCAAAAATCATTTGCTTCAAATTTGTGTAGAGGTTTCGCGACATGATTTCACTGGCTCTCAACCAAATTCATAGATACAAAGTGTGTATGAGAGTTCATTTCGATGGACCACCCTGGAGTTTATAAGAACTGAAACACTGAAATTTTGGGGAAGCTCCGAAAGGTGGTCGTTAACGGCCAGCCGATGATATAAGTGGTTTTGGCTAAGAGCTTATGTATCTATCTTGTCTCACACCATCTTAAGTGAATTCATCGGGACATACAGCTTTGATCAAGTTTGATCCAGTTTGCCTTCTTCATTCACTGCTTAAACAAGAGGACAACTCCAAATTCTGGCTTATCATATGACAACTCACAAATAGTATACTTTTGTCTTGGTCCAATAGCAGAACTTAGAGACTGTAGGAATTACAACTTTTGTGTGTGCCAAAATCACAGAGGAGACATAGTATTATTGGATAGTTGATGTAGTAGGCAGTTTCATTTCGATATATATGCGGTATCACTGCTAAAGGTGCGACAAGATTTTAAAGAATTGGAGTTGGTTATACATATTGTATGCATCAGTTTGCTCTTGTTATTTCAAACATTCAAACATTCAGGCACTAGCCTGAATGGTTAGGAACAGAGTCCAAAATACTTGTGTGTTTAGGGAAATACTCTCGAAAAACATTATCAACTGGCGCTTCACTCAAAGTACATTCACTATAACCTTTTCGACAAGAAGTTTTATATGTCACATATTTACAGAGGGAAGTCTGATGATAGTAGAGCGTAATCGTAAGGATAGAGAGAGGTATGCTTTCTTATTCGATAATATGCTCATTATGTGTAAACCAACCAGTCAGAGACCTGAGTATAAGTTCAAAGAGAAACTACTCATCAAACACATAGACGTCACAGATATAGAGGATAGTGATGGTATGTATGTTTGAATTCACATGTCAAGGGTTTGTCCTAA